>JASDFA010000001.1:163077500-167877500 GCA_035772735.1 Datura wrightii | reverse complement strand
AATTTATGGGTATTTGAATATCAAATTTCTTAACATCTTTTAGATTTGTATTTATATATATTACCAATCATATTGTTTGTAAAGAATATTCTTCAAGAAAAATATAGTAAATAAAAATTACTTGACTCACATATATTTTAAAAGCATTTTAAAAAAATATCAAATATCTCTTTAGCTATAGAAATTATCTAGTTTTTATGAGATTAGTTTTCAAATCCCAAATTTTCTCCAAACTTGTTTAGGGTCCAAGATATAACCATTTTTTCCTTTTAAAATTTTAAATTTGCCCAAATTTTTATATTTTATGTTTTTTTAAAATCCCAATTTATCACTTCGGTTTTATTTTATTTGATTTGTATGAATTTACTCCAGATTTATTTTGCATGATTTGTATAAATTTTTCTTCTGCTTTGTAAACCCTTGCCAATATATGAGGTCTCTTACCTTCTATATTGAATAATTTTTGCTTGTAATGTATAAGAAAAATCAAAATGGTAAATTCTTGTCAATATATGAGGTCTCTCACATGCAACTATTGTTATTATTTATTTTTTGCACTAATAGAGCTTCTTAACTAATTAATTGAAGTAGCTAATAATTGCGTTATTAGCCATTCTATTAAAATACCATGCTATAATTTTAGGATAATGTGTTATCTAGTTCATTATAAAAATAATAATTTTGTGTCAAACTTATCTTTATATAAAAATATGATTTGTGATAATGATAATGAACATCATTAATAAAGATTCTACGTAATTTAAAATTAAAAAGTATATTTGTTTGATACGATTGAGTATTTTAATAATTTTTTTAAAAAACTTATGATATAAATCATGTTTCATGCTTTTCAAAGAATAAGTGAAATATTTTTATAAAATTCTGATCAAACCACATTTTAAAACTTCAATTCGAACTTTACTCAAATTTAATTTTTTTTCCAAAAATATTTAGAAATATATAATCAAATTCTTTTTTCCCTAATTCTTTCCTCTGTTTTCACGCTTAATATCACCTTTTCTTTTTTCCCTTTCATTTCCTACATTCCAAGCATAAATTCTCTGTCCAAATTCTCTCCAATAAAAAAAAAAAATTCCCTTCCCAATTTCAAAGTTGAAAATATTTATATTCTGATTCTTCTATAAACTTTCAAAATATTATTTCATAAATAGAGCAAATAAAACTTCATCATTACATTCAAATTGGCTTTAATCTACATTTAACTTACGAGAAAGAAAATAAAATATAATAACAACAATATAATTCTTTTGATCATTATTTCTAATTTAGTTATTAGTTTTTTTCTGTGTTACTAATTATGGGTAGTTATAATTTAAAGTTAGCCATAGATTTAGGGATGGCAAATAGGGTGGGGCAGGGTTAAATTTCTCCTATTAAGATTTTATTCTGCTTTACTCTTCCCCGTTTAATAGTCTGCAATTTCTTCTATTAAGATTTTATTCTACTTTACTTTTCCCCGTTTAATAGTCTATCCTATTTAGGTTTAACCCTACTCTATCTCGTATGTTTGGCCCTTATTTATATACTTTAATTTTTTAACCAAAATTTTAAAAGGAAAAATGATTTAGTCCTTTTCAAAATATTTTCATGCTCTCTCTCTTTTTTTTCTTTTTACAACGTTTAATGAAGATCTTAGAATTGATATATAATTAGATATCTGGCATTAAACATGTATGGTAATATTGTCAAAATAAATTATTCACAAGAATAAAATACGTTTCAATATTCGTTTTTCAGTATGGTAATTTACAATTTTTTTCTTTTGAATTTTGCTTAATCTTCGTTCAATTTTTCCTGTACCCTAAACTTAGACATGTCCTATCACCTATCTGTCCCATTTATTAGTTTGATTCTTTTTTTTTTGACCCATTTCGCTCTATCCTATCCTGTTTAAACATTGCTCTGCATTATCCCATTTAACGTTTATCTTGCCTCGTCTCACCTTACCCTACTCCATCTGCCATCCCTACCTGGATTACCACTTTAATGGTTAAAAAAATATTATTATATTATTAGCCATTTCAAATATTTAAAAATTTTAATAAACCATCTCAAATAGAAAAAGTATAGTATTTATGATTAAAAAATAAATAAATGAACACAATTATTAACTAGGGTTGATAAATGTTTTGGGTTAATTACAAAGAACTTCCACGAGGGTTCACACATATGGTATACTAAGGGATTGTTTGGCAGATAGTTAAAGTTACGTGGGTATTAATAATATATGAACTAATTATGAGAAAATTTATGTATTAATTTTTGCAAGGATTAATTATGCGGGTTTTTAAATTGCAAATCAAACATCGTAGTAATTTTATACATGAATAACTTATCTTCTAACTCACTATTAAACGTGATATTACTTATACAAAATTTAATACTTACATAACTAATCTTCAAACCAGCTACCAAACAAATCCTAATTAACAATAACTTATCAAAGTTATTCACAGTGTTGCAGCCAGAATTGTAGCTACGAATTTGGCATAACTCCACACTAATTTTTTAATTTTATAATTGTTAATTTTATTTAATATATATAAATAATATATTTAGAACTCAATAAGCAATATAAACTGTGATTCAGAAATTATAAACTGAAAATTTTGACTTCACTTCTGATTATCTATATTATATTAAAAAAATAATAGTGAAGCATAAGGTTAATTCAAATGACGTATTTAAAAACTAGTCATTTGATACTTTTGCAATAAATAAAAATATTTCAGATTTAATTAAATTAATTAGGGTGGAAATCAATTAAGATTGAATCATTTTTTTACAATAAATATATTCCGAAAGCTTCTAAAAAAAAATAAACATTCCTATTAAAATAAACTAGATGACAAATAATATTTATATAATATTATTTCTTATATAAAATTAGAATATGTGCAGTTCAAATATTATTATATAATGGATAATTATATATTTTATGATTAATATATATATATATATATATATATATATATATATATATATAGAATATGTGCAGTTCAAATATTATTATATAATGGATAATTATATATTTTATGATTAATATATATATATATATATATATATATATATAATGCTATTCCTTTTTTGAAATTAGAATATTTATAATAAATCAAGAAAACATCACAGTGTTGTTCAAAAAATAGGGCTAAAAAGTGAATTGTCAATTAACAATCAAGAAGTATATTTAAAAAAAATTATTCTGATCAAAAGTCATTTCAAAATTAAAAAAAAAAAATCAAGCTTTGAGGATATTTAAAAATTTTCTGCCAAAATTAAAATATTTGTAGTTCAAATATTATCATAAGGAATACTATTATATGATAAAGAATATTTATATAATATTATCTCTTATATGAAATTATAATATTTGCGGTTCAAATATTAATATATAAAAAATATTATATATCAAGTGATAAAAAATATTTATAAAGTATTGTTTCTTCTATGATATTAGAATATCTAAAGTCAATCGATAAAATATTACTGGATTGATCGAGAAATAGGGTTTAAAATAAATAGTTAATTAACAACCAAGAAATATATTTGAAAAAGAAAATTTGGACCAAGAATTGTTCCAGAATAAAGAATAGTCAAGCCTTGAGGATATTCAAAAGTTCTCTGCTAAATACAAATTTTAATAGAAAATAAAGATCCTAGGAAGTTACATTTTCTTTGTGAATACTTATGAAAACAGACTTCTAACATAGTTTATATGTAAAAATATATAATATTATTACCAGAATTATTATTACATCTTATCTAAGTAATTTATGTTATGTTTATTTTCTATTTGAATTGGCTGAAAGTATAAATTTTTAAAACTGGGCGTAGTTAGTGTTTTATTAATTGAAAGATAAAAAATTTATTTGTAATATAAAGATGAAATAAGATTTGAGTAATAATAATATTGATTTTTTTAAAAATAATATTAATATAGATAAGAATGGATAATAATTAAAAATAATATTTGTGAAAGAAAGTTATTATATAAAAATTAGATCTTAAAGTTTTCATCTTTTTTTTTAACTTAAAATAATTGTTAAAGAACCACTTCAACGATCCTTGATTTATATTTCATGTGTAGACATTAAAATAAATTTACGAAACGAAATAAAATGACCTCAATCAAAATGACAGTTTTTATATTAAAATAATTAAATTTAATATGATATTATAAATAAACTATGATGCTAATATTCTATAATTAATTTTTTTTATATTAATTATGCATTGTGCAGATCCTGATACTAATTCTAATTCACAAATAGTTATTAATTACCGAAAAAATAAAGCAAATTATATGTTTCAACAAGTTATGATATAGTTGAAGTACAAAAATTCTTTATAATATCAATATACACAAGTTAAAGTTTACTTTAAATAAAATATTTCGTAAACTACGTTAGATTAACAAAAGGGAGCGAAATAGTCATGTCACGTGAGGGGAAGGGAATTAAACTCAAAGTAAATTAGACTATTTTTAAAAAGTATTAGTATAACATTTATAGACAACCCTATCTTCTTTCAAATGGATATGTATTACCTAACATATAACAATTCTTCCAATACTTTATAATTAACTTCTTTTTTTTTTTTTTTTGCAATATACAAACATATGGACCAAAAAAAAAAAAATCCTTAAACAAATTGCAATATAACCAAAAATACCCTTGACAAGAACGCTTGTCTTTCCAACCCATTGACAATAACTATCACCACAAGTTTATGCACTTTCTTAAGAAAAAAAGGAAAGAAGGATCCACAAGGAAGAATTATGCAAATTACAATGGTCCCCTGGTTCCTTTTTTACAAAATTATGTTTGGGTAATGTGCTTGTCAATTATAAAGTCAACAACCATTTCCCACATGCAAATGAAAAGATCTTCAAGCAAAGTACTCTCCACTTTCAAATAAGTTACACCTTTTTTTTTTTCCCTTCCACAATGGAAAGTTTTTGTCATGTGAAGATGCTTGATTATTGAGAGATATCTAATGTCTAACATAGCTAACAAAATGAAAAGTTTTTGTCACACGTGTACGTGCATCTGTTAATTTTAATATATGTGTTTCGTTAAGAACTATCATGTATTTTAAAATAATCTCTCAAAAATATATGTTGAACTAGATCATTTAGTTAGCGTGCTCTTGAGCCAGGTGCGTGACCCAAGTTTGAGTATGAACTGCATTATTTTCGTTTTTAGCTGTCAATCATAAAAAATACATAAAACGTATAGGTGATAGGTTTCAAACAGTCAACCTAAAGTACGCAGAGAATTGTTTTAAAGGTACAAGGCGAGGCTTCATCCTCAAGAAGTTAGTGCGTAAGCCCCGTATATCATTAATATTTAAATTTTATAAATTATTTTATAAATAATAGAAACATAAGAAATTATAGAAAATTCAAGAAAATACATAATAAGTGAAAATATACATAGAACAACTTCTTCGTAAAACACTAATCAAAATTAACAATTGAATAAACCCTCCATTTCAAAACAAGTAATGTTTTTAGCTCTTGCATACCCCTTAAGAAAACTACTCATTCTTAGAAAGAAAAAAATATTTTTACCCACTTACCCCTAATAAATATCTGAAAAAGATGTGACTGTTTAGTATTTTCTTGATTATATAAAACTCTCTCCATTTAAATAAGGGTAAAATTGAAAGAACATCATTAATATCTTCTTGATTACGTAAAACACCACTTATTTTGAAAGAAAATTAAAAGGCTAAAACACCACTTATTTTGAAATGGAGGAAGTATCAGAAACGTTCATCTTAAAAGACTAATTAGACTTTCTTTTTAAAAATTGAGTAAAAATTTTATAAATCAACTTGTAAAAATTAATGCGGAGAAGGAACCTACAATCAGAAGTCTCAAACTAAAGCAAGTGATGAAGGATGACGTTTTTCATTGTAGTTTGCACATTGATCGCTTCTCCCTTTACCCAGTGAAAAGCAAAGAGAAAGAATAAAATTAGGGCTAATAATAAAAATATTTACATTTTGAAGTTTTTATTAACTTAAGATTTTATAACAAGTTGAAGTTTATGTTTTTTTATATTAATTTAAGGACTTGTTTAGCGATTTTAATTTTAAATAAGAGAGATTTTCTGGGCTTATGCCCCAAAATAAAAACTCATCCAACACCTAAGTGTATGCTCAAACTGATTGCGCTAACTTTCACCCCTATAGATCGCTCCGGTGAGTTTTTACTATGCTTCGCCCTGAGACTCGCTCTAGAAATGTCTTTTATTAAAACGCTGATGCAAGGTGATTTCCAAATCACCATTCCACGGAGCGAGCTTCATCCAGTTATGCCATTTAAATATCTATATGTTAGTATGCAAGTTTCATAGATGTTTGATAAAATTTTCAAATGAAGAGTTGTTGTGTGATATCGCTTTGTCTAATGTACATCTGTTTTTGGTGGTACCTCTGTTATCTTCGACAGGGGCGGAGCTACGTGCAACTTAGGGGAGTCACCTGACCCCCTTTGTCGGAAAAATATATTATATATATAAAGTTAAATTTGAATTTTATGAGTATATATTTTATAATGAACCCCCTTGAAACAATTAAAAAGTTTAGCTCAGTGGTTAAGGCGGTTCAAACCTTCTTAAGATTTGTAAGTTTAATTCTCACTCACAATATTTTTTCAAAATTATTTTGGCTTTTTCCACAGCAGAGGTGCAGATTGGTTAAGTTTTTAAGCTCAGAATCAAACCCAATGAAAAATCTCATTATTTTTGGGCTCAATTGACAACTTTATTCTTTTTTTCTCTCTTATATTATATTTTTCCTTTTCAGCCTTTATACATATTTATTAAACACATTCTTTTTTATTTTCGCATTTTATTCTTCTTATCTCTGTTGCTCATTGTGTTTCTGTGTAACCCTCTTTTTATGTGCTAACTCGAAGAAACTTTTTAAGAAAATAATGAATTATTATTAAACTTGAAATTGAGATAGAAGTTTTTTTTTAAAAAAAAAATTAAGGTAAATTAAATTTAATCGAATTAAGAAATTTAAAAGTTGTGACGGTCTTTTTAATGATATCTATTTAATTAAATTTACTTTCTTTGATTTCGTGGTATTTCTTTCATGTTTTTTCAATTGTATTCTCGAATGAGGAAAACTAAATTTATTTAATTTGTTCATCATTTTTTATTTTTTTCAAATAAATAACCTAGTATATTAAATTAAATGAACTCAAAAATTGGGATGCCCTTTATTTATCTTATGAATATATATTATAATATTAATAACTCAATCTTTATACTTTTTTAGATAATCTTGCCGATTTTTAAAATAATATACTATTGTATGGACACTAATTTGAAATTTTAAAAAAAATTAAAATAAAGTAGAACACTATAAAGTAAATCATTAGAGATTTTAAAAAGGCTGGATGGGACAGGATAAAGTAGGAAGAAATGCTAAACGGGGCATGAAAGGTAAATTAATTTTAGTGGGTTAAGATTAGTCTTTCTCTTTTCCTCCTCACTTATTTTCCGTCTTACAATTTTTGCATATTTTCGTCTTCATACTTTGAACCCCCTTAGTAAAAATCTTGCCTCCGTCACTGATCTTCAAATCTTAGATTCGCCTCTGTCTATGCCAGAAAAGATATCATTTAAATTGTTCAAGTTTTGAAGAGAATTTTATGTATTTTGTATTTCTACATTGATTTCAACAATTGTTGAGTTCGATGCAGTTTTGATAATTGACAAGATGATGATGAAATATGTAAGTGAAGCTGTTTGAAAGGAGTGCCAAATACATTGTCTAAAGAAGCTAAAACTGTCTAGAGACAAATGTGCTAAAATCAAGAAATGGATAAGTCGTATTAAAAAAACTCAGTGAAATAAATCCATGCTAAATTAGAAATGTTGGAGTTTGATTACAACACAATAAAAGAAGTTGACTTGAAAAAGGACTCCTACTTGGAGTGGAACTCTAGGGCGAGCAAAGATTGTTGCTGCAAAGAGGTTGAAAGAGAAAAGAACTCTTTAAAGAGCTGTGTATATATAGAAGCAGGACTTCTCAAAGTAAGGTACATACTTACAAAGAGAGAAAAAGGCAATTTGCAAAGTGAGATAGTTTGCGACATTTGAAGTGTGAAGAAACTCAATTGAAGAACTTGGTTCCAGTAAAGTGATATGCTAGAGTTAGCAATCTTATACTAGGAGTTATTCATTGAGTTGTAATTTGATGTACTCTTAATTCAGTGAGTTATAAACTGAATCAAGAACATTTAGTCTTCAAGTTGAGTATACTAGAAAGCATCGGGGACACATTCCTACGGAGGAGTGTGAGCAGCTAGGAATTAGAGTTTATAATTTCTTTAGGTTACAAGTGTTATAATATGTTATTTGAAGAGGCTCTTTGAGTTTAGCGGAGTTGGAGAAAATTCTGTGGAGGTATAGGTCGTGATTTTTCACCTTTTGAGTTAGGTGTTTTCCACGCTAAAATTATTATGTTCTTTACTTACTCCATTTATCTGCTTAAGTAAAACACGTTAGACAATCTGTTTCATTTATAAGCAAACAACTAAGTTAAAGATAAAATATCTAGGTCACGTAGATTATCAACAATTCACTGGGGAATGTCGAGAATTTGAACAGGGAGAGCCATGACTTCTATTGATGTTTATTTGGAACTAATATTAATTGAAAAAAGAATGTGGTAATATGTTTTTTTTTTGCTTTAATCGCTCGATATTTTCGTTCTCATATTAATTCATATAGGTAGAAAATTAACGTCTTAACTGGAGACATTTAATAGGACTCGTATATTAGGAAATTCATTATTTATCTTATTTTCAAGTAAGTAATTAATCAAATAATATCTACAACTATATAAATATATTAGAAGTTTTATTAAGAGTCCTTAGGGCAAGTATAGGTAATTCAGGGTTAAGTATTTTGTTTAGGAGTCCCTAGCCTACCTATATAAACTCTATAATATTCATCAGTTAGACTACAAGTCGATGCAGGTAGGCTCCATTTAATTTTCTATTATGACATCTCTATGTTTATTTTCAGTTTTTAACATGTGATATCACAACCTGCCTTTAGCCTTCTTGTTCGGTATCTATTAATAAAATTATAACCCTAAAAGATCTCGATTTATTTGATTTTACAATGACCTAATTTTGATTGTAATTGCCTTTTGAAGCTTTTGAATTTGATGAACTCGAATGAGATCCGAGTCTAAGAGAGTAAATACTTATTCGCATCAAGTGATTATCGTCCAAGTATTGTTCATTCTCACTTTCTAGTTCTATTAGTTTTGCACTTTAGTAAAAATGCCCCCAGTGTTGTGCACCAATCCTTCGGGGCTTGTTTGATTTCTCAAATAAAGGATAAGTATTTCGGGATAAAATTTGATTATTCAAACATATGAAATTTGGGATTATTCAATCCTATGTTTGGTTGGATTTTTATTTTTCGGTATAACCAATTTTAAAATCAGTTATATCATAATTTTAATATTAACTTTATACCATGGTCTAGGGCGCATAATAATCCTGCAATTAGTTATTCTGAGAAAAAAATAATTAAATGACCAAAATATCCTTCTTTAAAGCTCCCCTACCCCTCAAATTCTGTAATAATTTCAAGATTAACTAGTTTGTGAACCAAACAACCTCTTATTATTTAGTGGATGGTATTAAGTTTTATTAAAATAGTAACTCGGCCTTATAAAGAGAAAATCCTTTTGGTGAGATTAATTAGAACGAGAAAGTAAATCTTTTAGTTTGAAAATTACCATATGCCCATATGTATGAATTGTTTTATATGTTATTCTTGGTTTATTAATAAAATTAAATAAATTTTGTGCACGGATTACAACTTTCACCCACAAAAAGGTCTAGAATTTATTTAGAATAGATAATTACGCAATTCTCTTTTGATGATTTATACTTCATAATTTATGTATGTGTCCTTGTTTTGCTGTCCCTTTTCACTTTTTGCCTGATAACGCTTGAATTTCAGTGCTTTCTGATAATAACTATGCTAAATAGAGGGGAAACATCATAGTTGAGACTCCATTCACAAGGAAACATCATCAAAGTTGATATGTATAAACCATTTTTTGCGCATTTTAGGTTTTGAATAAAATTTGTTTTAGTAGAAGACAGGGAGGGAGAGAAAAGAGAGTGGTGGCAGTGGTGGGTCTCCATTTTTTCTGGCGAGCAAAATGGTAGTGATGTCTTTTCAGATCTTGAAAAGATTAAAAGAATGGTGAATGAAGAGAAATATTTAGTTCACAAATTATTTTTATGTAAATAACTAAAAATTAAAAATTAAAAAATGCAAAGGAATATAAGAAAAATAAGAGAAGTTAGCTGGAGAAGATGACTGGCGCATGAGTCTTTTAAATTTATTTATTTTTATTTTTATGTATTTAATTAAAGTCATATGGCAATAAGAGATAAAAAAAAGTATTAATTTTTATTCCAGAAAAAAAAACAGAAAATTACTTTTTGACATCCATTGACATGTCTAAGGAAATTGAGTAATATTTTTTTCTCATGTCAGCATTGCATGTCTAATCAGTACAATTTTGAATAGGTTGAGTGTTCAATAAGAACATGTCTTAGATAAGGTTTCAAAGTAAAAAATTGTGTCAATATTAGATGTCTAGTATGTATTCAATCTATATTATATAATATAATGCATAAACAGAAGTGTTTGTTTAAGAGCATGACCTCCTTAATTCATATAACAATATATTCTAATTAAAGTTGTTAGTGCATGACCATTCAGCTAGTTTTGGGAGTGTTAACTTTAACGTCATGAGTGCATATGCACTGCAGATGGGTTTGGACGTGGAGGATCAAAAGTATCCTTGAGAGGAGTTGGACGAGATTGTGAGAGGTATCCCGCAGACCGAGAAAAAATTTGATAGAAGGAGACTTTAATGGTCACATAGGGACTACTTCAGGAGGTTATGATAATGTACATAACAGTTTCGACTTTAGGGGAAAGAAATGAAGGAGGAGTTTTACTTTTAGACTTTATGAATGTGTTGTTGCACATAGCCAGAGGCAAATTACATGCAAAATATGGAGTACGTGAACTCGTGGTCTCTCTATAAAATTAGATATTTAATGTATATATTTTTGAAAATTAATATGATATTATTTGTCGACCCCATGCTACAAGAAGACAAAATGATGCGCTTGGTTGAATATTGAGTTATTTACCTAAAGGACTAGGGGCCAATTCTCATAATACATTTTTCCATTTTTTTAGTGGTGTAGCCATGATCTAACTTACTCAAGCTTCCAGAAGAGGAAGGAACATTTGTTGACCTTCCATAGTGTGGTGGTTAAGGCTTAGATAAATTATTTCCTCCTTAGAAAAGGTGATAGAGGGGTATTTAAGGACTGCAAAATTATTCTGAGTAAGAATCTTACAACCCAACATAAGATTGTGGTTATAGATTTAGACGTACGAAGTAAAAATAAGAAGGGATTGCAAGTAATCAAACGAAGATCATATGGGGAGGCTTGATTGAGGTCAAAGCACAGGAGATTGGGGTGAAGTTGGTGGCTATGAGGGCTTGGGGGAGTGTGGGACTGCAGATAGTACATGGGCTAGAACAACTGGTTATATTAGGAAAACAACTAGAGAGGTGTTAAGGGCCCCGAGGGGTAACCTTAGTGGCATAAAAGGATTTGGTAGTGGAATGGAAAGATCCAAGGGAAATTTGAGGCCAAGAAGGTTGCTTATATAATGTTAGTGGAAAGCTGAGACAGAGAGGACAAAAGAAGGAATAGGGAGAGGTATAAGACAACGAATAAGGAAGCGAAGCTAGCGATCACAATGGCTAAACCATCAACTTTTAAACACTTGTATGAAGAGCTTGAGTGCAAAGGTAGGTATATAAAGTTGTATAGGCTCACAAAGGGAGAGAGATGAGGGCCCATGATTTGAAACAAGTGAAGTACATTAAGAACGATAATGGTGAAGTGTTAGTAGAAGAAGCACCCATTAGACAAATGGAAAACGTATTTCCATAAGTTATTGAATGAAGAAGATAGGATATTGTGCTAGGGGAGTTAAAGCAGTCCAATAGGCATAGAACTTTTGGGTATTGTAAGTGCATTAAGGAGGCAGAGGTCAATGGGGTTATCCGTAAAATGAGTAGGGGAAAATCAACCGGGCATGACGAGATACCAGTGGACTTCTAAAAGACTATAAATGAGGCAGTTATGGAGTAATTGACTGGAGTGTGTAATGTCATATTTCGGAAGTATAAGATGTTATAAGAATGGAGGTTGAGTACTATTGTGTCATTATACAAGAAAAAGGGTGTTATTCAGAATTGCAATAATTATAGGGGTATCAAACTACTAAGACACACTATGAAAGTCAGGAGAGGGTGGTTGAGATAAGGATAAGGAGGGGTGTGCCTATCTATGATAACCAATTCAAATCATATCGAGAACTTAAAAATGCGATGAGTAGAAAATTCTTGGAATACAACCAAAATTTCAACATCGAGCTCACCTACGTATTCTACGAAGATCAGAATCAGACTGCTTGTAGTTCAACTACTGAAGTCATCTATCTTGTAAGAAGATTGTTCGAGTAGTATAAGGACAAGAAAAGAGACTTATACATAGTGTTCATTAACCTAGAAAAGACGTATGATTAAGTCCTTGGAGGTCCTTTGGAGATGTCTAGACTCTAGAGGTGTACCTCGGGTTAGGATAGTGAGAGGTGACTTAGAGCACTTTCTAATCCTGATAGGTTGCAGTAGGGATCAACTTTTAGCCTGTTCCTTTTATCCTTAGTGATAGAGGTAATGACACGACGTATTTGGTGGGAGGTAACACGGTCTATGTTATTCGCAAGTGACATGGTATTGGTTGACGAAACAATAGTAATTCATCAACTTAGGATCAATTTCAGGGGTTCATCAAGCTATTGCAGCAGGCAGGTTTATTTTGATACTCTCCTCTTTTGTATAAGTCCCTTTAGGGGCATCCAATAAAACCACAATATAGAGTAGATAAGCATGTCCCATGCGTAAAGATAAAATGCACAAATCACGAAAAAGTCTCCTTTTTATATAATGGAAGTACCTTATTTTAAGCTAAATGACAACATATATTACTCAAAGTATTCCTATTTCAGCATCAAGCTACAAAATGGGATATAAATACTTTGAACTATATGAGCACCGAAAGATCTCTTCACACATTGAGAGTATAGACGAGCGGTTTTAAGTTATCCTGTACTCTACAAATACGATAGATTTATATCCACATAAAAATTCAACAAATATTTCTGAAACAAATAGGCCTACTACTTTTCTTCAGTCAAAAGAAAATCTTTAACCCTCAAACGAACTGGTGTTATTGCGTGTAAGTTTGTTGTGTTATTTGTTATTTCTATTAGATATTTTTGTTATTTTGCTTTGGTATTTTAGCATTCGGGGTCTGCTATTTTCTATCACTATTGGATATTGAAGTAATTTGAATAACTTGTGTTTAATCATTCTTGCTTGTATTTTATTTAGAGATTTTTGTCTTTTTTTGCTTCTTCATTTACCTTTCTTGCTTTCCCTTTTGTTGATGGCTTGCTAATTTTAATTCTTATTTTTTTTATCACGCCCAAATTACACCTCACAATTGAAATATAAAGCGGTCGTTGTCAAATATAGTAACCCAACAAAGATTAGGGTCGATTCCACAAGGAATAGGCAGAAATAATATGTTAATGATGAAAATAAGCTAACTTGTAATCAATATTTAGGAAAGGGGGTTTGCAAATAAAAGAAAATAACTCTAAGAATAATTGAGTTTGTATCAAATCGATGAAGCTAAGCTAGGACTGTGTTCCCCATGATTTCATAACTTAGTAGGCTTTTACTAGTTATCTATCCTGGTGAATTTTGTGTAAGACTTATGTTTAATACATCTAATTGTTTCTCGACTTAAGAATTACACTTATCTCCTCTCGGTATCAAAAGTGTATATATTCTAGCTTTGAAGTAAGTCTTGACTTTAACTATCCTCAGTTAGAGCTCAAGTTAATTAGATGAGAGTTATTAACCTCAAATTACCATTGTTATTCTCTTTTCCTAACTTCAACCTCCTTGGTCGGGCAAGTTGAAGATACGGTCTTGTTTCAACGTTTGTGATTGCTAAAACTTAATTAAACAAAGAGAATAACAATTCACTTAATTCACCATTCAAGAATTACTATTATATTATGCCTATATTTGTTAATCCGTCATGGTTCCCACTGTAGCCTAAGAGATTTAGTCACTCGTGTTTATGAGAAAACAAATAAAAGATGTAGAAGAAATCATAATGAAATACTTACAAGAATATTTAATTGAGTGGCAAATCCCCAAGACTATATTGAATCACAAGAACTTGATGAAATTCCAATAATTGTCAACTAAACTATTACACGAATTCCCAAAGTATGAATTGTGCAACACTAATACTATGAAGAATTGGATTACAAGTTGACACAATAACTGATTATGTGACACCTAAAACATATTACGAGAGGATAATTATAATAGTAGATTTAGCCTTCGTTGTTCCTTCTTAGATATGAATTGGGTTTTGCAGCTTCTATTACTAGTAGAATTGGGATTTGAATCCTGGCCGCCCGCGCTGCTCAAGGCACTATCAGGTCGACGTGTCATGCTGCTTGGTGCGTTGATATTGCCTGCATATCGCTCAGGCCAGGCACAGGTGTGCCTGCATAATGCCAACTTCTACATACTCGTCTCGTCAATCCTGTTTTGTCATTTTTGCTCTTTCAAGCCACATTTAATCCCAAATTCATTACTTTAGGCCCTCAAAGCATCTAATCATGTGCGTTAGCTCTTTCTCACAAAAGTATCATAAAACATGAGAAAACACATACAATTTATTTTCAAAACATAGTAAAGTATGGGCAAAATATGGCTAAGAAATGCGTAGATTCACCATTCATCACAACCCCACACTTAAACTATTGTTAGTCCTTGAACAATCTACTACTTTCCTTCTCCAATTTTATCACAAAATTCACCCTACGAATAGGTCTATTTGCACTTAGAATCATTAGACAAATCAATAAAGTTCCAACAATTCACTACACATGCATATAGGATCAACACTTAAATGTCAATGTTCGAAATCACTTAGCTACTAGAACTAACTCAACAAGATATATTTGCGCCAACATGAATCATATGCAATTTAACAATCAAGATATACCAAAATCTTACCATTATGTGCCCTCAACATTTGAGGAGTTGCCCTTTCATACACAAGATATATAACAATATTAACTCGGGCATAATTAAATAATTTTCGCTCACTCTCCCAAAGAACTTAACATGCATGCAAAAGACGATCCATAGGCTTGCTCATAGTGTAATTACTCCACTAATATAGAACATTGAATCAAGGATCAATTAGTACTTAAATTGGTTGTAATGTAGGCTAAGGGAAGGGTAGGAACTATTTGGTCAAGATAGTGACTAATCTCCCCAAGCACTTTAATACTTCACAACTTGTTGACTTTTTAGCACATTCTTCAGTCTCCTATTTTTCTCCTTATACCTCCTTCTATTTTTTAATTCACAATTTAGGTGACTAGTGGGGATTTTTCATGTTAAGCTCATTTTAAAAAAATTTCTTTCAATTTTCTCTTCAAAGGTCTTTCTTCTTTTTCTTTCCTACTAACATCACCCTCCTTGTTTAGCAAATTTCACCTTTTTCTTTTCTTCTAATTTCCATACTTTTTAGCTTTTCCCTTCTCTTCTCCAATTATGCTCCTTTTATGCAAAAAAAATTTTTAAAGTGCTCTAAGTGTTATTTGGATCAAATAAAAGTCAATAGAATAAAAAGGGATTAAGCTTGTAATATGACTGTCAAAAGAATAGGCTAAGGTTCAAAATGGATAACTAGGACAATTACATAAAGGTAGCTAAAAATTAGGATACGAATAGGCTATCAAAGAAACTCCTATATCACTTCCTAGATTCAACATCCTTATTTCGTTTTGCATACACACCGGTCAAGTTCTAGACATTAAATCGCAAGCATGAACTATACTAAAAATCCTCACTTACATAATAGCACAAATGGTTCAACAATGGCAATCAAGATTACATAAAATCATATATCCATATTGCATGCATAACATAATTAAATTCATTTTTTTAAGTTTAGGAGTCAAGTTCCATAAGACTAAATGTTTCTACCTTTTTCATATATTTTTGAGTGAATCATGCAATATCTCAATGATACCCAAGTGAAGCACCTAGCATTCGTAAGGTTTCAAGTTCTTGTTTTTCCTAATGACTAATTTTTTCTTAAGATGGTCGTTATCCATCCATCATCGGGATAAGTCATGATTCTATGACTAAAATTAAAAAATCTAGACCCACTAATCGGTTCTATGGAACTATCCATCAGAAAAATATCGAAAATAAAAATCGAAGGAACCCAAAATAAAATTTTAAAAAACCACTACAACACTAACAAATATGCAAGATAAGTCATGATCACATAAAAAAACTAGGCCCACCATGTAAAAATTTATCAATTAAAGCATGTATGGTAATGAAATTTACTTCTCACAACTCACATTTAATCAATAGCACTGTCCCTAGTGCTAAAACAATAAAACATAAAGTAAAAGAGTAAAAGAAGAACTCCCTGGGCCTCTAGTCCTCGTGTCTATGGGGACGAGCAGCTTCCTCCATCTCAGAATCCTCATCATCATCATCATCAGACTCTATGTCAAAGTCCACTCCCGCCATTTTATCATCTGTGGCCAGATCATCATCAAAGGGCTCCTCAAATCTAGGCCCAACTATGCAAAGGGGTCTCGAATGCTCACTCAGAGGGTAATTCATGTTGAGTTGTTGCGGATGCTCCTTAGTCACTCCATTCATTCTCAATTGTAGCATTTGCATGCCATATAAGTGACTCAATATATTATCAATTCACGCATTGCACTCATTGATAGAAAGGACTGGACCATGTATACCCTTGGGATCTTTAGTTTTTGTCACATCAATTCCCCTTGGGTCATATCTAGGCTTATAATCTGCCTCCTCCTCCTCCTCCTCCTCAATTTGATACCCTCATAGAAATCGGGTCAAGAGACCCCCAAACCCAAATCTTTGGCCCTTCTTCACCCTTGCTAGCCTCAACACATCCTTAATGATAGCTCCAACATTCATTGACATCCCTGTCATGAGAGCATAGACAAGACAAACTCTTTCCCTGATGACATGAGTTACATGTTTTTCAGGCACCAAACAAGCATTAACAATTTTCAATGAAACACGTGTCTCTCTACTCATATGAGCATATGGGAATGATACATGATATCTATGTTGTTGGTGGCGAGTCCACCATGCAACTGAATTTGGGCCACAAAGAGTATGTCTAATATCTCTATAAGAGGGTTTCAAAATCAAATTCTTGAAGAGCTGTGGGTCAATATTAGGTGAACCAAGCGTCTTGTTCGAAATAGTGGGCGAAATATTTCACAATTTGCCCTCTAGTTTTGACTTGGTTTGACCTCTCTTTTGGCTCCCAATTAGCAAGAAACTCCCTCACCAAGTTTAAATTATAATCACCCAGAGCAGTAAATATAAAACTAAGACCAAGAGTGTATAATCCATCCACCATGTGAGGAAATACTAATGTCAAGATATCTCTATCAACAAACATTCATGTGAGTACTTTGATTCTTTATGCTCTTTAAATCATTTTTTACCTTCTTGCTCTGTGACTCAATGGAGCCCATAACTCCTCAATGGTTGAAGTGGAAGACTCACATCATCATGCTCCTCCTCACTAGCTCTTATTGATCGTTTTGACCCATGTCTTAAGAAGCCACTCCTTTCCCTTTTCTTGGTTTTGCTATCATTTATGGAGATTTCACAAGAAAAATACTGTCTTTTCTGATTTTGGTGAAAAAGTTTGGAAGAATTTTGAGAAAAGATGAAGTTTTAAAGAAATTTCTTGAGAGAAAAGGGGTGTGCAGCGCGCTTCTTGTGCAAATGGGATGAAAAATTTAGGTTTTGACTTTTAAAACACCTCCATGGGTCGGGTTTGACCCACAACCCATGAAATTTTTCGCCTATATTTTCCCCTCCATGCGCTGGGTTGGCATTGCGTCGCGGCACTGCCTGCACTGGCCCATGCGTTGCGGGCCCGCATGCCGTGTTGCCTAGTGCAATGTACTGCGACTTTTTTGGTTTCACCCTTTTTTCAAACTTCATGCTCAACAACTCCTTTTTGTGAATTATGACTTAACTCCTACACACTTGAGCAAACATATTAACTCAAAATTATCTTGGGTTGCCTCTCAAGTAGTGCCTGATTTAACGTCGCGATATGACGTAGGTATCTTGATTACTCATACTTCATCAAAATACCTAATGGGCTCATGGTCACATGCAGTTACCGTCATGCTGAGGGTTTGGAACGATATCACTAGGCAAAGTGTTCTTTTGCCTTTGATTTAATGTTGCTGAGATTTGCCCCACTTGATGCTCCAATTACTTGATGGAGGTCGAGTAAGAGTCAACCAATTGACTCAGGCTTGAAAGTTCCCTCTTATCTCTTTAACTCCTATCTCAGTGGAGTCAACTTTCTTCATTATGCGGCTCATCATGTCTTCTGACCTTGATGTCCTAAAGTAATTCATGGCAGGATCTCTAGCTCTTGAAGGAACATATACTCCGCCTCTATCGTTCTTTGAGGCCTCCCAATTCCCCCACTGACCTTGGTCCCTGTCTCTAGCCCCAACTCTATCATAGCCATTGTTCCCATAGTAGTTCCAACCTTGATTTCCTTGACCTTGACGCCAATAGTCTTAGTTAGACCCTTGAGTATTGGCCCGAAAATCCCCCTGATTTTTTACAAAATTTTCTTCTTCTTCAACCTCGTGGTGGTTATCATCATACCTAGGTCATCTGGCTTGTGCATTTACCGCATATACCTTCTATGTATTTAGCGTGGTAAGGTGCTTGCTGACAATGCGGGTGGAACTATGGCTCCCCTGTAACCAACCTCTTCTTGCTCATACTCCCCTCGAAGAGCACATTTCTTACAACATTCCATCCATAACGAGAGGGGATTTGTCGGTTCCTGTCTGCCTACGCGGCAGCTAATTCAGCTCTCCTAGCTGCTTCAGCTAGCCTAGCTTCCTTCGCTAAGAGCGCAGGTTCAGCTCTCTGCGCTTCGGTCATCTCCTCTAGTGGGAGATAAACAAAACGTAAATTGCGAGATTACGAGTTAAGATTATACACCAATTAACTTATTTCAAAATCGTATTCCCCGGGAATGGTGCCAAAATTTGATCATGCCTAAATTACACCTTGCAATTGAAGTATAAAGCAGTCGCTATCAAATATAGTAACACAAGAAAGGTTGGGATTGATTCCACAAGGAATAGGCAGAAATAATATGTTAATGATGAAAATAAGCTAACTTGTAATCAATATTTCGGGAAGGAGGGTTTGCAAATAAAAGAAAATAGTTCTAAAAATAATTGAGTTTGTATCAAATTGATGAAGCTAAGCTAGGAGTGTGTTCCCCATAATTTTATAACTTAGTAGGCTTTTGCTAGTGATCTATCCTGGTGAATTTCGTGTAAGACTTACGTTTAATACATCTAATTATTTCTTGACTTAAAAATTACACTTATCTCCTCTCGGTCTCAAAGTGCATGTGTTACGTGCGCTAATAGATAATAGATTCTTTTCACCATCTCCTCTCGATCTCAAAAGTGTGTATATTCTAGCTTTTTTAGTAAGTCTTGACTTTAGCTATCCTCGGTTAGAGCTCAAGTTAATTAGATGAGAGTTATTAACCTCAAATTTCCATTGTTATTCTCTTTTTCTAAATTCAACCTCCTTGGTCGAGCAAGTTGAAGATGTGGGCTTGTTTCAGTGTTTGCAACTGCTAAAACTTAATTAAAACAAAGAGAATAACAATCCACTCAATTCACCATTCAAGAATCACTATTTTATAATTCCTATATTCATTATTCCATCATGGTCCCCACAACCTTAGTCTAAGAGATTTAGCTGCTCATGTTTATGAGAAAACAAATAAAAGATGTAAAAAAAATACTAATGAAATACTTACAAAAATATTTAATTGAGTATCAAATCTCCAAGACAATATTGAATCACAAGAACTTGATGAAATTCCAATAATTGTCAACTAAACTATTACACAAATTCCCAAAATATGAATTGTGCAACACTAATGCTATGAAGAATTGTACTACAAGTTGACACAATAATTGATTATGTGACACCTAAAATATGTTACGAGAAGGTATTTATAATAGTAGATGCAGCCTTCATTGTTACTTCTTAGATATGAATTGGGTTTTGCAGCTTCTGTTCCTAGTAGAATTGCCGCCTGACACATCCTTGTACGCCGTGCTGCTCAAGGCGCCATCAGGCCGGCGCATTGCGCTGCTTGGTGCGTTGATACTGCCTGTGCGTCACGCAGGCCAGGGCACAGGTGTTCCTACGCGATGCTAACTTCTATATACTCGTCTCGTCAACCCCGTTTTGCTATTTTGCTCTTTCAAGCCACATTAAGACCAAATTCATCACTTTAAGCCCTGAAAGCATCTAATTATGTGCATTAGCTCTTTCTCACAAGAGTATCATAAAACATAAGAAAACACACACAATTTATTTTCAAAACATAGTAAAATATAGCTAAGACACGCGTAAATTCACCTTCATCACCTGTCAATTGCTTTCTTGCTTAATTTTCTACACTAGACTATTCGTATAACCTGAATTAGTGGATCCAAGGCATAATGGTAGTTTAAGATTGTGTCCTCGGTTGGGGGTGGGTGAGAGGGGAACGGGTGGTAAAGGTATCAAGGGAACTGCTAGGTTGTGGTTGGATCTTGAAACATAGGGACAATGACAGGGAAGTCAATCGAATTTGTGAAGATTCTTAAAAAGAGGAAGGTCAATGTGGACTGTATTTAGGAAACCAAATAGGTAGGAACCAATACTAGAGATGTAGATGAGTTTATGTTCTGGTACTTGGGGAGCTCAAGGGATAGGAATAGAATTGGCATTTTAGTAGGCAGCGAATTTAGGGAGCAAGTGGTGAAGGTTGGGAGGGTGAAAGATTGGATGATAACCATTAAGCTAGTTTTGGGAGCGCTAAATTTTAATGACGTGAGTGCATATGCACTGTAGGCGGGTTTGGACAGGGAGGACCAAAAACGTTTTTAGAAGGAGTTGGACGAGATTGTGAGAAGTATCCCACAGACTAAGAAAATTTCAATAGAAGGAGACTTTAATGGTCACATAAGGACTACTTCAGGAGGTTATGGTGATGTACATGGCAGTTTTGATTTTGGGGGAAAGAATCTAAGGAGAAGTTTCACTTTTAGACTTTGCAAATGTGTTTGAGTTGGTCATATCCAGGGGTGAATTACATGCAAAATACAGAGCATATGAACTCGTGGTCTATCTGTAAAACTAGGTATTTTCTGTATATAATTTTGAAAATTGATAAAATTTTATTTGTTGAGCCCCATGCTACAAGAAGGTTAAATAATGCACTTGGTTGAGAATTGAGTTACTTACCTAGAGGATTAGGGATCAATTCTCATAATACATTTTTCCATTTTTTTAGTAGTGCACCCATGATCTAACTTACTCAAGCTTTCAAAAGAGGGAGGAGCATTTCATCACCTTTCATAGTGTGGTGGTCAAGACTTAGATAGATTACTTGATCCTTAGAAAAGTTGATAGAGGGGTATGTAAGGATTGTAAAGTTATTCCGAGTAAGAATCTTACAACCTAACATAAACTTGTGGTTATGGATTTAGATGTACGGAGGAAGAATAAGAAGGGTTGCATGTAACCAATCGAAGATTAGATGGTAAAAACTGACTATAGTCAAATCAAAAAAGATTGGGGTGGAGTTGGTGGGTATGGGGGCTTGGGGAGTAGTGGATCGCAAATAGTACATGGGGTTAGAACAACTGTTTATATCAGGGAAGCAACTAGGGAGGTGTTAGGCGTCCCGAGGGGTAACCTTAGAGGGCATAAAAGAAATTGATGGTGGAATGGAGAGGTACAAGGAAAATTTGAGGCCAGGAAGGTTGTGTATACAATGTTAGTGGAAACCTTAGAAGAAGAGGAAAAGCAAAGGAATAGGGAGAGGTATAAGACAATGAATAAGGAAGTGAAGCTAGCAGTCACAACGACTCAAATGACAGTTTTTGAGCACTTGTATGAAGAGCTTGAGTGCAAAGGCAGGGATAAGAAGTTGTATAGGCTCACTAAGGTGAGAGAGAGGAGGTTCTGTGATCTGAAATAAGTGACATACATCAAGAACGATAATAATGAAGTGTTAGTAGAATAGACACATATTGGACGAAGATGCCAAACACATTTTTATAAGTTATTGAATGAAGAAGGCGACAAGGATATTGTGCTAGGTGAGTTAGAGTAGTCCGATAGGTGTAGAATTTTTGGGATTATAGGTGCATTAAGGCAGCATTGGTCGAGGGGGTTATCCGTAAGATGAGAAAGAGAAGAGTGACTGGGGAAGACGATATTTCGGTGGACTTTTAAAAGACTGTAGGTGAGTCACGTATGGAGTGGTTGACTGGATTGCGCAATGTCATATATAGGAGGTTATAATGTTAGAGAAATGGAGGTTGAGTACTATTGTGTCATTATACAAGAACAAGGATGTTATTTAAAATTATAATAACTACAGGGGTATCAAGCTACTTAGACACACTATGAAAGTCAGGAGACGGTGGTCAAGATGAGGTTGATGAGGGGTGTGTCTACCTATGAGAATCAATTCAGACTCATACAAGGGTGTTCGACTACTGAAGCCATCCATCTTGTAAGAAGATGGTTGGAGTAGTATAGGGATAAGAAGAGAAACTTATACATGGTGTTCTTTGACCTAGAAAAGACATATGATAAAATCCTTAGGGAGGTCCTTTGGAGATGTTCGGACCCTAGAGGTATACTTATGGTGTACATTAGGACTATTAAGGGCATGCATGATGGATCCAAAACTCTATCTAGGATAATGAGAGGTGATTTAAAGCACTTTCTGATCATGATGGATTGCACTGGGGATTAACCCTTAACCCGTTCTTTTTGCCTTAGTGATAGATGTATTGGCATAACATATTCAATGAGAGGTAACGTGGTTTATGTTATTCATAGGTGACATAGTATTCATTGACGAGATGTGCGGTGGAGTTAATGATAAACCAAAAGTTTGGAGAGAGGCCCTAGAGTCTAAATGTTTTAGATTAAGCGGGACTAAGACATAGTACCTAGAGTGCAACTTCAGTGAAATGACACATGAGGCGGATGTGGAAGTTTAGACCGATACACTAGTCATTCCCGAGAGAGAAAACTCCAAGTATTTAGGTCGATAATTCGAGGAAACGAGGCGATTGATGATGATGTCGCACACCGTATTAGAGCAAGGTGGGAGAAATGGCGGCTCTCCTATGGGATATTGCGCGATAACAATATGTCACCAAAGCTTAAAAATAAATTTTACAGAGTGGTAGTTAGACCAATGCTGTTGTATGGGGTTGATTGCTGGCCAGTCAAGAATGTCCATATTTAGAAGATGAAAGTAACAAAGATGAGGATGCTTAGATGAATGTGTGGGAATATTATAAGAGATATAATTAATAACGAAGTTATATGGATAAAGTGGCGATGAACTCTTAACGAAGTTATATGGATAAAGTGGGATGAACTCCGAATATGTGAAGATGAGGTGTGAGGATGCGCGAAGTAAGGTTGAGATGGTTCGTATATGTGAAGATGAGGTGTGAGGATGCGCTAGTATGGATATGTGAGAAATTGGCTATAGCATGGTTAGGAGAGATAGAGGTAGGCCAAAGAAGAACTAGAAGGAAGCAGTTAGACAGAATATGACACAACTTTAGATGATTGAGGACAATGATTCTAGATAGAAGGCATGGAGGTCGAGGATTAGGGTGAAGGGTAGTAGATAGTTGAGTGTTGTCGCACTTCTAGTAGTATGATTTAGGTACTGCGTATCAAATGGAAGAATGATAGAAAATTGAGCGTAATCTTTAATTATCGATATTTAATGTGATAACATATTAAGTAATTATTTATTTACCTTCTCTTTCAAATAAATAACTGATTAGATAATTAACATCTACAGTTATATAAATATACCCAAAAGTTTCTTGATGGAAGAAAATATTTTGTAAAATCTCCTGAGACAACCGTGTTTTTGCAACGAAATTGCTAAGCTAAATATCTTACTTAGGAATTTCTAACCTACTTATATAAATGCTCGTGACATTCATAAATGTAGCATTAGTGTTGGATATTGGCTGTAATACTCCCAAAAAGATTTGAAGTTTTTTTGAGACTATAAATTGGGCATTTAATAATAGCGGATCTAGATCATAGTGTATGGATTTTCAGAAACTCACCAATTTTGGCAAATATTCTGTATTTTTATGAAGGAATTTATTATATATGTGTGCGCGCGCGAAAGAAAATACGCGCTCAATTATTATTATTTTATTAATTTAAGATCGTCGTAGAAATTCATAAATTTTAAATTCTGAATTATTCGCCTCTACTCAAGACAATCATGAGGTAAAAGGTTAAGGTTTTTGAAGGTTGACGCCTAGATATATACCATGCACACTTTGTACTTTAATTTGCATGTTAAACCTTCCAATTAATGTGAGCTTTTGAAAAAAAATCAATCTGTTATTTCTAGTGTGTCATCCATTGAGCGACAATCTTTCCACTCGACATCATCGAATCACTAACTATATTTTGTAAGTACATAGTTATCTTAGTATTAATTTTTTTTTTTTTTTGTTTTTCGATTATTCAAAAGGGACAAAAGAAAATCTTGCGTTCTTTCCAAAGACGTTTGCGCCAACTTTATGTTTTAGGCTGTCAAAGTATGCTGAAAGCATTTCATATTAAAAGTTATTTTTACCTATTTGACTAACATGTATTTCTATAATTAGAACTTAATGACCTAAAAGAATACTCCCTCTTGTTATACTTTAATTGCTAGGTATATTAAAAATAATTGTTAGTTTCAAAATTCATGAGATAATTGACCGTGTCTTTTCAATTTTTGCCCTTAATACTTAAAGTCATTCTAAAATGTGAAAAAAATTATTGTAGTATATTTTTAAAAAATGAATAGGGTTATATTAGCCAAATTACTATCCCTATTAATTTTTTCTTAATGGGTGTGCAAATCTTATTCTAAGAATTATAATGGAACAGAAGGAGTAATTCATCCCACAAAAAGTTCTAGCATAATTCTAGATAGAATATTAACTAGTAATAAAAAAAATATGAAAATATTAGAATTCATAATGAATAATAAAAAAATAGAAAGAAAAAAGAAAAAAACTCATTGCCAAATATTTCGTCTTGCTCCTGATGTATCCTTACCTCCAAAAGTATTGTCCCCATTGTTTAATAACTATTTATAGGTATAGGATAAGTCTTAATTCAGTCCAACAAGCTTTTATTTCTTGTTGCCCCAAATTATCACCTTTAGTAACAAGCTTAGTACATCTAATCATCACATAATTTTTCAATCATTACATAATCTTCTTGAATTTAATTTCATCATAAACTCAACCAACTCTTTTTTGCAACTTTACACTTTTCATTCAATGTTTTTTTTCTTCATATTTCTTTAATTTTATAATACTTTATTCCTACACATTAACAATATAATATTAAATATAATTTATACTCAAACAACAATAGAAATTCTACAACATAGAATAAATAATAAATAAATATATGTATTTTTGATCAAAACATCATCCATATATATATGTATTTGAGATGAGCTCAATAATTTAGGGGTAGCTAACTCTAACATACATTAAATTTTAAGTTGGAACTCGTATCATGTTCAACCCAAAGTCAACAATGTATAACACACAGTTGTATATCACTTCTCTTGGTTAAAAATTGTAGATCAACTTGTGTCATGGATTATATAGAACTGTCACAAAAATAGTATCCACAGAATATGGATATATCCATTTTACTATTACTGTTCCACATAATAGAGAAAAGAATAAATCCCAACCCCACATGGTGATGTCCAGACATACTTGCATGCCCCTCAATTATTTTATTAGGCACCTGCTATCTCCTAATGACAGATGCAGGCTAATGCAGGCTAACTCTGTCCAACAAAAGTTAAAGACTGATGTGAAAGAAATCACCTTAGCAGGACTTTCTCATATCTCTATCACTTTCACAATTGATTTATATTCTCCTATTGATGCTGTGCTATTATTTGTTGGTCCACATTCACATCTGCTATTTACAGAGGACAGTCTTCATTGAAATGATAGTGCTTCATCTACTTAGGATCAATTCAAAGGGTTCATCAAGCTATTGCAGCATGCAGGTTTATTTTGATAACTCTACTCTTCTGTATAAGTCCCTTTGGGAACATCCAATAAAATTGGCATGACACAGAGTAGATAAGCATGGCCCGTGCGTAAAGATAACATGCACAAATCGCGAAAAGGTCTCCTCTTCCGTATAACGGAAGTACCTTACTTTAAGATAAATGACAAGATATACTGCTCACAGTATTCCTATTTCAGCATCAAGCTACATATGGGATACAAATATTTTGAACTATACAAGCACCGAACAATCTCTTCACACGCTGGGAGTACAGACGAGTGATTTTAAGTTATCTTGAACTGTACAAATCCCAAGGAGTTGTATCCGCACAGAAATCCAACAAATACTCCTGAAACTAATACACTTACTTTTCTTCAGTCAAAAAACAAATCTTTTAACCCTCAAACGAACTGGTGTCTTCTGTTTCTTCATCTTCACTAAAGCTAGGTGGCATCTCTGCAGCAGTCCTATAGCAAACACAAACAGTCATTACTAACCGTAAAGAATTTTCAAAATCTTTGTTTTTGCTTGCAAAAAGCCATAATAACTCAACTTTACTATGACGTGGGCAACTTCAGAACACATTCCTTTTTTAATTTGACATAGCAGGCTGAGAGAGTCTCAGATAACATCACATTATCACAACTTGGAAACTACCAAGGAAATAATGCACGTGGTACTAGAAAATATTAGCCTGAACTTTGTTTTATGATCAACCTTCTTGTAATGGAGCAAACTTAACAAATGAAGATCTTGCATCAGTACAAAGAGAAGTCATTCAAGGGGTAAATATGATTCTCAATAGTATGACATCTAGTCACGTGATCATCTCCAAGTGGAACCATATTCCAGAAATCCTATTACATAAACATGTTTAAATACATAGGAAGATTAACACATACTAGGTTGTGCAAAATCAAGTTCTTTAAGTTGGCCAAACCTTATCTGAGGATTTGTCTGCAGTGGCATTCCTATCATAGATGCTCTCCTCAAGTACTCTTGATGGTCAGGAACTTCATTTGTTGCTCGTTTAACAACCTTTAATAGAAGTTGGGTTTATAAAATTCATAACCATGTATAAAATCAAAAGGAAGTTGCATGTATTAACAAAAACCATAAAGCTTACTCTTGTCTCATTGTGCCGGGGAACCTGAACCTTCACACGAACTAGATTACAGTTTTCATCAACTACTGGCCTCTTTCCACTGATGTGGTCCTATATATCATTTCAAGAAAACATATCAGGATTTTGCTGGACCTTGGAACAACATAGCATAAAATGAAATTGGTACTATACCTTTTCAACTATTTTGTGGAGCTCTCTCACCCCGAATTCATGATACTCACTTCCCTTAAAATCAGAAGGCTTGTGATCTAAATGTTCCTTCTCCAAAACCTTAAGACTCACTTCATTGCGACCACTGAACCGAGGTTTCACTTGCTCCCCATTGACTTTTCCAACATAGGGACTTCGAAGACCATTGCTTGAACCAGTACTAGTTCTAATGTCTCCACGTCCATGTTTTTCCATAAACTTACAGCTGTCTCTGCTATCAACTGCCATATTTCTTGCAGAACTATCATACATGTCTAACGAGGAGTTCCATTCAGGATATTCATTATGCTCAAAGGACTTCTGCTTAGGCTTTGGGTTGAAGCGATATTCAGGATGAGTGGAATTGGATTTTCTTTTGAAGCTCAAACCATCCAGATCAGAGTCGTGAGAGTTGGACTTGGAATTGGATCCGAATCCCTGATGGGGCAATGCAAAATATGTATAATTCAAGAAACTAGATATCAAGAGTGCTTTGGTTTAGATAGTAAGATCTATATATGGTAATAACTTGGTAAGATGAGCAGCCCTAAAAAGCAAGTAAGGCAGTCCATCCTAATCTGGGCCCTTGTAGATAAAAGATGTGTCAGCATTAAAAAAAAAAATTAAACAAAATACATATATAAGAACTACTAATTTTTATTCACAAGACAGGTTACTCCAGACTTAATTTTTTTATCTCCAACGAGCGCGTAATGTGATTAATGAAATCAGTGGTGTAATCACAGAACACCTTTCTATATGAATTCTCTTGATTAGTGCAAACATTCTTTCGAACCCCAAAAGTGTGATTCTCGTACAGAGAGCTTCTTCAAAAGTAAATCAACAGAACTTGAGCGCGCTACAAAACCTTACTTTACTTTGCTAAAGCTTGAGTTACATTACTAATCTTTATTGTCGGAAAGTAATTCCACTGTCTTTGGAGATGGTTAGTCATAGGAGTGTCAAATGGACGGGCAGGACTGATTTTGGGTGGGTCAATATGCTAAGTTAATAAATGGACGGGTCATTGGACTGAGATGGGCTGAGTCAAGATGGATTAAATTTGGGTCATAGCCCAACCGCCCATTTATACTAAGTTTTAATTAATTTATGAGCGAAGGATCAAAAACACACCTAAAGTATAAAGGTTTTTTGAGTTTCCTACCCAAACTATCAAGTGTTTACTTTTCCTACGTGAACTATCATCAAATGTTTATCAAAATTCCTACCTGAAATATCATACCATCGTTCAGGTAGGAAAAGGGAACAACTGATAATTTAGGTGTGTTTCGATAAACATTTGGTGATAGATCAAGTAGGAAACTCAAACACCTGATAGTTCAGGTAAAAAGCTCAAAAACCATGATACTTTAGGTGTGTTTTTCACCCTTTACTCTTAATTTATTTGTTTCCTTATGAATTGTTCAATTACTGAGTAAGGCTTTTTTTCTTTTGTTAGGGCTATATATAACATATAAAACAAGAAAATGTTTATTTTAAAAATATTTTGACGAAGTCCCTCATGAGTCAATTGAGCTAAAAATCCACCCAGTTTTACATGGGCTGAATTGAGGGGGTCAAAATGGGCTAATGTAAACAAATGGGTGGGTCATTTGACCTGCCCAAACTTGGGCAGATCAAGGTTTTTGGGCCAATTTTGACACCTCTAGTTTGTCATGACATGAAGAACCTAAGCTGGTACTTTAGACAGAGTACTGGTAAGTCTCTCAGAAAAGCATCATTATTCTAACAGAGTGATCAGTCTGGTTATCTCTTTAGAAGTGTATTATACTATTTATCAGAAAGAGCGTAATTATAATATTTAAAAGAAATCGACACAATGAAACAGCCTTCAGAAATTCCCATTCCTTTTATAAAAGTTTCCGTTCCTATAACAATCCTTAATTTGATAAGTCTGCCGTTATAAGTTATAACCATCCTTATTGAAGATAGTAATCCCTGTGAATTTAGAATAGTTTTTCCATGAAAACAAAGATTCAATCTGGTATCTCATAATCCAGCTGAAACAAGTCTCTCTTCATGGACAAAAGGAAGAGAAAATTCTAGAAATTCCCAACAAAATGAAGGAAAATGAGGAGTATTATTAAAAGAAGCAACTGTTCTTTTGGTAACTTTTTTTTTGGATGAAGTAAGATATTTCGTTAATAAGCATCCAGAGATATTTTCTTTTGGTAAAGTAGAAACTTTGCGCCAATAATCCAACCATAATGCACTCTAATTCATCAAAGATGCAACACAAGAAAATATTATTGAATTTGAACAAGCTTTTGTGAGATAATAACTAACTGAGTAATTTTCCCCTCTGTACCAGTAATCAAAAGGGCACCCTACTCAATCTACGATGCACCATCTAAGGATTTATTGTTTTGGAGAAAGGTAACTGTGGATTGCACCATCTAAGGATTTATTTTTTTGGAGAAAGGTAACTGTGGATTGCACAATCTAAGGATTTACCAAAGAAGTCTACAAGCTTCAAATAAGTTTCAACATTCCATATCGCACAGTGGTTTGAAGTTAACACTAATATATACAAACTTGTGCTGTTTTGCTATAGCAGAGTTCTAAACATAGCACTTCCTTAGGGGTTGTTTGGTAGGGTGTATAAGAATATAGTGTATTAAAGTAATGCTGAGATTAATAGCGCAGGAATTAGTTATGATGGCATTGTTTCTTATCCAATGTTTAGTTTGGTGTATTAAAAATAATATGCATCGCATAATTTCTGCAAAATTATTTATTTACAAAAATACCCTTAACATTCTTTAGCTTTGTACACTTTCAGGGACAATTGTGTCTTAAATCATGCTAATGCATGCATTAATAACTTTGGTATTACTAATATCATGGTTTGCTATGTACTAGTTATACATAGGATAATACCAAATAGGGTGTATAACTAATACTTGCCAATACTTGCATTATGCATTAGTTATACATAAGTTGAAAAAGTGTATCAAACAAGAGATTAGTAATATAAAAACTAATACCTGCATTATTTTCTCTAATACCGTCTACCAAACGACCCCTTAGTTACTTCGCCTTAACGGCCAGGTAGTAAAGAGTTAAAATTTGTCTACATTCTAGTTTTGATCTAGTTGACAGAAAATTTAAGCATTCTTGTGCAAATGTGCAATATGCATGGTTTTGAGATTACTAAATCGAGGTCTACCAAACTGATAAAGAGGAATGTGGCAAGATCCACTTACATTTGACCGCCTGTAGGCATTGGACATATCTGGTGAGCAAGCTGGAACAGGCTCTGTAGAGTAATAAGGGTCTGAGAAACCTTCATATGACAATACCAGTGAGCAATACTTCGTCTCAGGAAACTAAGTTACATTTGAGAATCCATTTTTCAGATGCACAAAAAGGAAATGTAACACCAAAGAATATAAACTTGCAGATATATAACCCAGAATCGAGGTGATACTGGACATATTAATAAGAGCTTGACATTCAGCATAAAAATCCCTCATAACTCTTATTGTATATACAGAATCAAGGTTGACTACTTCGCCAATGTCATACACTAGGGACTAATGCCTATGAGAAATTTTAAAACAAAATTCCATGTATATAATAAAGTGCTTAGCATAGTTGATCAAATAATGAAAAATGTTCCAATTTCAATCCCCTCAGTTGGGAAGAAGATGAGTTCAACAGTTGCTGTCAATATTATTTTGACTAACCAATAACAGTACTGCCAATATATGAGTGTCAGAACAAATAACTAGTAATTCTGGATGGACAAATATGCATGACACAACAAAAGCTGAAGCAAAGCAAAGACGGGCACTATAGAAACGTTTTGAATCAAGAAAAACGTGAAAAAACTTCACAACTTGCATCTTAGAGACTAGCTCACCCCTTCTATATAATCATAACTATATGTCTATTCAAGGGAGGGGATAAGAAGTTGTACAAGCTAGCCAAGACGAGAGAGATGAGGGCACACGATCTGGACCAAGAAAAGTATATCAAGGATGAGGACGGCAAGGTGCTGGTGGAAGAGCCACTTATTAGGCATAGATGACAGGCGTACTTCCATAAACTTTTAAATGAAGGAGGGGACAGAGACATTATGCTGGGGGAGTTGGAGCACTCAGAGGAGCGACGCGACTGTTGGTATTGTAGACGGATAAGGGTTGAGGAAGTTAAGGGGGCCATGCGTAGGATGCGTAGTGGTAGAGCGACCGGACTAATGAGATCCCAGTGGAATTTTAGAAAAGCACGGACATGGTAGGTATGGTGTGGTTGACCAAGTTGTTTAATGTCATTTTCAAGACGGCGAAGATGCCCGATGAATGGAGATGGAGTACGATGGTTCTGTTGTACAAAAACAAGGGCGACATTCAGAATTGCAACAACTATAGGGGTATCGAGTTGCTGAGCCACACTATGAAGGTTCGGAAGAGAGTAGTGAAGAGTAGGGTAAGGAGAGGCGTGGAAATTTCTGAAAATCAGTTCGGATTCATGCCGGGACGCTCGACTACAGAAGCCATCCATCTCGTAAGGAGATTGGTGGAACAGTATAGAGAGAGGAAGAAGGATCTTCACATGGTATTCATCAACCTAGAAAAGGCCTATGACAAGGTCCCGAGGGAGGTTCTGTGGAGATGCTTGGAGGCTAGAGGGGTGTCGGTGGCGTATATTAGGACAATCAAGGATATGTATGACGGAGTTAAGACTCGGGTGAGGACGGTGGGCGGAGACTCGGAGCACTTCCCAGTTGTGATGGGGTGGCACCAGGGATCAGCACTTAGCCCATTTTTATTTGCATTGGTGATGGATACATTGACGAGAGGGATTCAAGGTGAGGTATCTTGGTGTATGTTATTTGCGGATGACATAATTCTGATTGACGAGACTCGTGGAGGCGTAAATGCTAAGTTGGAGGTGTGGCGGCAAGCCCTGGAGTCTAAAGGCTTTAGGTTGAGCAGGACCAAGACAGAGTATTTAGAGTGTAAATTTTGTGACGCGATACACGGGGAGGATGAGGAAGTGATGCTAGGTACGCAAGCCATCCAAAAGAAAGAAAGTTTCAAGTACCTTGAGTCTATTATCCAAGGGAGTGGAGAGATAGACGAGGATGTTGCTCACCGTATTGGTGCTGGTTGGATGAAATGGAGGCTCGCTTCTAGAGTTTTGTGTGATAAGAAGGTGCCGACAAAACTTAAAGGCAAGTTTTACAGAGTGGTGGTTAAACCGACTATGTTGTACGGGGCGGAGTGTTGGCCAGTCAAGAACTCCCATATGCATAAGATAAAGGTTGCAGAAATGAGAATGTTACAGTAGATGTGCGGGCATACTAGGAGTGATAGGATTAGTAATGCCGATATCCGGGCCAAGGTGAGAGTGGCTGGGGTGGAGGACAAGATGCATGAGGCAAGACTGAGGTGGTTCGGGCATGTGAAGAGGAGGTGCCCGAGTGCCCCAGTGCGGAGGTGTGAGCGGTTGTCTTTGGATGATTTTAGGAGAGGTAGGGGTAGATTGAAGAAGCAATGTAGAGAGGTGATTAGAAAGAATATGGCTCATTTGCAGCTTACCGAGTACTTGACCTTAGATAGGAAGGTATGGGGTACACGGATTAGGGTAGCCGAGAGCTGTGTGACACTACTTTCTTGTTCTTAGGGGTAGGTTTAGTATTTCTCTTATAGTTCCTTGTCCTTCATTGTTTGTTCTTACTTGTTGTTACTTGTTTACCATTTAGTGTATTGCTATGGTGGGTTTTGGTGTGGGTACTAGTTGTTGTTTTGTTATTATATATGTCCCCCGTGTTGCTATTTTGTTGTTGGGTCTGTTTTTCTTAAAGCCGAGGGTCTACCGGAACAGCCTCTCTACCTCTGAGGTAGTGGTAAGGTCTGCGTACATTCTACTCTCCCTAGACCCCACTTGGTGGAATTACACTGGGTTGTTGTTGTTGTTGTTGTTATGTCTATTCAACTTAAAGAGTAGATACCTTGCATAAGTGCATTAAAATGCAAGTTATGAAAAAATTATAAGAAATTGAATGTTCAATTCTCGATTAGATCTTTTCTTTATTGTCTAGGCCAACATGTGTGCAATTCAACTATTTCATGGGGTACCATCATCCTTTTATTGGTATAGTTACCAAGTAAGTTTGTATACCAAAAAAGTTAGGCAAATGGAAAGAAATCACCAAAGTCTTATGCTTTAGTGGGATTCAAACCCTAATCTTCCGTGGTCTTCATTCTAACTTCACCGACCACGTAACAACACCTTTGGGTGCATTTTACATTGCTTTTATAATAAGAAGTTAAGAACTACGAGTAAAACGTAGCTGGCAGCATAATCATGTTTATAAGATAAAGCTATCTTAGAAAACATAGCTAACAACATAATCATGTTTCTATCTGGGCTGGGCCTTCCCCTTGGTGCCAGAAATAATGACCAATCTATGTGGCAAGTGGTAATTGACAAATGTGAGAAAAAGTTATCCCCCTGGATTAACTAGTACCTGTCTTTTCAAAAAAGATCGACTCTCGTCAATAGGGTGTTAAGAGGGATACCTACTACCTCATGACTATTGTGCCTATTTCAGTCAATACAGAAAAGAGAATTAACATGTTTAGAAGCATAGCGTCTCGCTTATGGTGGGAAATATTATTGGTTCAGTATACAGTGCGTGATGCCAGGCACAGTCAAAGAAGTATTGTTCTGCTGGACCTTTGGAAAATGGGGAGAAGACACAAGACGTGGGATGTTGCTCTCTAGCACTTATTTGGAACTATGAAGAGAAATAAAATAGCTTTTGATGGAATGAAGACGCGTTTTGTACACTTGAGGAATAGCCTCTTATCCCTTATTTCCTTTTGGTGTACTCACGAGGTTCCTTTAGGTGAAGAAGATTGGATCTCCTTCATAGAAAACCGTATCCTTTTGTGAGGTTTTCTCCTTTTCGGTATACTCCTTGTATATGGGTACTTCTGCCCATTATTAATAAAATGTTATTACTTGGTTAAGAAAAAACAGGTCGCGAAGCAATTTCTTATGGGAAAGGTAACTAAGAGAGGAGGAAATTCATCCAGTTAAGTGGAAAGATGTAATGTTGGATAGTGTTGTCAGAGGCTCTTAAGCCCAGAAGCGACACTCAAAACATGTTGAGCACTTCGCCTCGTTGTTTAGTGTCGTCATTAATGCTCTAAGACATACTTTTCCTTGCCAATGAGTGTTTGCTAATGAGCATTTCCTGAAGAGGCTACACTAAACAATTGATATTTCACTTTACCATTATTTTTGTTTTCAGTTTTCATTGTCCATATATTTGTTACTCATACTTAATAATTATTAGTCTTGGCCTAAACATATAGATATGTACTTTTTCTCCATTTGTGCCTATTATTCATTAAAGCCCACACTTTATTTGCGCTTTGCGCTTAATCCCCAATAGACCTTAGAGCTCTTTTGCACTTTTCGCTTTTGATAACACTGATGCTGGGCAAAAAGAGGAGGGCATGGGTAAAAAAAATTTGAGATTACATAATAAGTCTTTCTGTTTAAATGGCTATGGAGATACAATGATGAAAATGAAGAATTGCGGATAGAAATTATCAACAGCAAATATGGTAATGGATTATTGGAGTCCAAATCCTGTTATTTATTCTTGCTGAGGAGTTTCTTCTGGAAACATCAGTAGGATGTGAGAGGAATTTCATCAGTATGTTAATGTGGAAATAGAGGGTGGAAGGAGAATAAAATTCTGGGAAGATCAATGGACGGACAACCGGAGACTCAAAGATCAGTTCCCTACTTTATACAATTTAACCATTAACAAAAACTGTTTAATTATAATTGTTTTGCAAGAAATGGATGGTAGTTGAATTTTAAAGACACTTCAATAACTGGGAAATCAATGTAGTCCGCCAGTTGCTAAATTCATTGGAATCTTATACTTTAGATGACAGCAAGCAAGATTCTCTAAGATGGAACAGAGAAAAGGTTACGGCATGCTGCTGGAAAAGAGTGACAGTTGGGAAGTGGAATGGCCACAGAAGATGCTTAGGAAGACCAAGCACCTCTCAAAGGTTGCTTGTTTTGGACGGGTGGCTGCAAAAACTGCATGTCCAATACAAGACTTATTGCAGAAGAGGGGATTTCATGTGTGTTGCATATGTTTTTTGTGTGAAAGAACAGGAGAGTCTCCTAACCATATGCTTCTTCACTGTGAGTTTACCTGGCAGATCTGGACAATGTTTTTGAAGATTTTAGTAGTACAGTGGGCCATGCCATATGAGGTGAAGAGTCTGCTACTCAGTTGGCAAGGCCAAAAAATTCATAGCATATTAAAAAGACCTGGAGCGCTGTCCCTTTATGCATCATCTGAAATATTAGGCTTGAAAGAAACAAGAGATGCTTTAATGGAGAAAAACAACAAATATCTTTTGTAAAATACAGGTGCTTACAAAATTTATATTTTTGGTAGGAACAGATTGTGGGGGAGGTTTCTCAGCTTGTTGATCTTATAAAAACTATGAGTTGAAACTTTGTATTGAGAATGTAATCTTTTTGTTGTACTTTGCAGTACCTCCTTGCTACTTGCTTTAGTAAAAACTATCTTACCCAAAAAAAAAGCTATCCACATCATGTTTTTCTGGGATAAAGCTTTGATAAGACAAAGGTTGTGTAGTCATGTAAAGTATGACACAAGGCAACAAGTAAGCAGCTAGGCTGACTATGAACTGACCATGACAAAGAAGAAAAAACCATCTTCCTGTTAAGACAGACATATGAGCTGAAACGATAAGAGTAGTTCCAGAAAGGCACAAAAAACGAGGATTTTAAAAAAGGACAATAAAAAAAATAAAAAAGGACATTTGACCTAACCATTGACAGGATTTGGCACTGATGATTCAAAAGCACCAGGAGGAAGTGGATCAAATTCAACACCAAGTGGAGGACCATCCAGTTGGTAGTGCCTCCCCAATTGCCTCTTCACAGCAGTAATTGCAGCATTCTCTACCTGACCCTTTACTTTCAAATACCCAGATGGGCCATTCTTTGGTTTTACTCCCTTAAAATCAGTAGGTAAATTCTGCGATATGTATCTTGAAGTTGCTATATCATATGGTTCTGCATTTTGCAAAAAACATTCATTCCGTAAAGAAGAGCTGCTTCTTGAAGATTCATCGTCCATGCAACTAGACTTTCCTCTAAAATGAGTTCCAACCTCATATGTCACATCTGCAGTTGAGAATTCTGGGCCAGTTAATCTTCTACTCTCAACTTCCCGATGATCAAACTTCTTATCATCCACTTGCTTGGTGCTACCACAAGAATCCTGTCTAAATCCGCTGCCATGATCCTGAATGACACCACTCGAACGATCTTGCCTTCCATTTACATATATTTCCCCATTCGACAGCCTCTTGTCCTTCAACCGCCTGTGACAAAACCACCCAGAAATTTGTTTTTCTGTTAACCCCGATGACTCAGCCAGATCAGCTTTCAGCTCGTCGGTAGGGTACTTGTGTTCTGAAAATATATAAGCTTTCTCTTATTGCTAAATCTGAAACAATAGGGTGTGATGTCTAGCTCATTGAAAAACAAATAAAAATAGTCCATACGATCAACTACCTTCATAAAGTTTCTCTAGAGCTTCGACCTGAGCACGTGTCTTGATTATTCTTTTCTTGTTCTTCTCAGGGTGACCTTTATCATCTTCAGAATGCACTTCGCATAAATCTGCAAGAGAGTAACAACGTCAACAACTTAACTATTATCCGAGCTGGAAATAAGGACTATCAGCTTTTCCAAAAATAATGGCTTCTACTTCAAAATGAACTTTTTGTTGTTAAAAAAACATATAAAAGACAGAACAAGAGTACTCCTCCCTATCTCAGCTGAATTGACTCTAGCCATACTTCCCCTTTCCCTTTTATTAGGATAAGTAATTCAAAATGATGATGCTTTTTCTTCAAAAGACCATCTTAACATGAAGGTACAGCATAGTTCCCGCACAGAATATCATTAAATGATCGCCACAACTGTCAGCTGTTGCAGACAGCTCTACATCCTACGAAGAACAAATGAGACCTGTTGAAATCAGATTCTCCATGTACAAAAATAACTTTTACTTGGCCACCCCTCCCTAACCCAGAGAATTCATTTCACTAGAGGCAACAAAAACGCTAACTAAAGAACACGGGATAAAAGAACTGGTGAAAAAGGAATAACATAGATTTCATAGTTGCACTGACTATATACCCTCCTCAAGATGTTCATTTTTTTTAATAGCATATTTAGAGACTAAAGTAGGAAGAACAATTTGAATCCCAGCACTGATGGAAAATGAAAGGAAGAGGGATTTTCCCAATGTAAATACGCTACATATCGATACCCGGTGATAATAGTCATGCACCTACCATAGAAAGAAAGGAAAATGTAATCTTGGCCATCAGCATCTCAAGTTCCAACCACTTAAAATTCTCAGAATGCCATCCTGCTATGCATGTACCATTGTAGTAGAACATCACATCAATCAGTTGTATATAGAATCTTAGTTATCTCCAGATTCAATCCATTCCATATCATTATAACCAATTAACACTTCCCTTGTAAAGGACATTGCAAATATTATGTTACAAATAAGTTAATCCATATACAAGGAAAACTCTCCGATTCCCCCACCCCGCACCCCCCACCCCCATCCCCCAAACAGACACACAATAATAGAAACACAAAACACCTACATTGCACATAAATCTCAAAGTATTCAATCTTGCAAATTACCCAATCCAGTTGATCCTCTGGAACCATTAGTAATTAACCATCAATCAGGAATCCCAAATCAGTTAAGTTTGATTAAGTTAATCCTCTATGCCCATTCCGTTCAGTAACATTATTATTAATTTTATAATTTTCTTGTGTCATGAAGCATGATTTACAATAAATAAAGTGAAACATCCCTCCTTTTCATTATCAAAAAAATGAAGCATGATGTACAATATTTATACACCATCAACTAGCAGCTATCAATATTCTCTACCACACACAACTAAAAAGAACATCAAGGCATTCCTTGCAAAGAATGTGCAAACCCCCAACAACTGATCACACAAAGATAACATCTAAAGCTCGTTATCACAGAAGTAAAAGCTGCAGAACCAGAATCTTTGAAGTCACAACAATGCAGAAAGTGCATTTACCCATAGAATTCAACTTCAAACAGCACATAAAACCAAAAATTTCTAAAACCCAAGAAACATCGACTATTGTAAAATCCAACAGAGTGGTAAAACACACAGAATTACATCTAATTTTTGATCTGTAACAAAAAACAAGGGACGTATAATTTTGTACCTTCCATTATTTTTTCTCAACAGAGCTTTTCTGGGGTTTTCTCTATTTCCTCTACGCGTTGCTCTAACACCTTACAAATTCACTCTTGGTGCCATACCAGGCGGAGAATGCAAGAATTGAAGCATCCTTTTGTGCATCTTGTGCCGAAGAAGATGGAAAATAAGATGTATATATACCAAAGAGAAAAACTTCAATAAAATTGTAATATCTGGATTGGAGAAGCCATTATCAGAAGGGTAAGAAAATTGTTGTGCAAAAAAAAGGGAAAAAAAGGGAATTGAAAGAAGTTATGGTTTTGCTTTGCTTGTTTTGTTCGCTTGAGTTCTTTCTTCTTTATTACACGTTCGTCTTCTCTCTCTCTATTTTCAATTAACTTTCTGAATTTATTAATACTCTTCTTCTTCTTTTTTTTCTAAAGAAAGAAATTTGGAATAAGGAAAGAGTATTCCGTTTTTTAGTTTAGTTTTTTTAAATTTCGATTTGATATTTTCATTTTCAGTTTGTTAAAAAATCCAATTCTATCTCCTCTTTTTTTCTCCTCTTCTTCATATGTATTTTATTACTCAAAAGGTAAAATTAATTAATTATTATATTAAATTAATTCAATTTCATTTAATCTTTTTAAGATTCGATTCAATTTATTTGATTATTTGATATTTATTTAAATAAAATAATTAAACTTAAATATATAATATTTAATGTGATACTTGACGAAATTTAAAGTATTCTGCAAATATGCAGTCTGCTAAGGGCAAATGTGACCGTCAAGTCAATCCGAACCAAAGAATCAAGTCAAATCGACTAATGGTTTGGTTTGATTGGTCCGGCGTTGGAGAAAAAAAATTGATCATTCTTGGTTTGGTTTGATATTAACCAATAAAAAGTCAAACCGAACCCAACCCAATATATATATATAATTTTAACTTTTTATACATAAAAATATTTATTATAATCTATTTTGTAAATACTTTTTAAATTAGTTTTATTAATTTTTAATGTTTAGAAATTAGATATATATTCAGATTTAATTTTATAAGTTGTAAACTGTAATATTTGTTCAGTAAACAATAATTAGTAAGTAAATGATCCAAATATAAAGGGTCAATATTAACCCAAAAAACCTAGCAAGATAAAATAAATCCTTCAATCTTCATCTTTACTTTCTAAAGACTTCTCTCCTCTCCTCATTTATCAGGCGTTTGTCACTTTCGCATGTTTGTTAGTATCTCTTCTTTCTATTTTTCTTATGAGTTAAGCTGTTATGCTGAATCATTTGTAGTTTTTTGATATTAGGTTAATTTAGTTGCGTTTGATTTAGTTTTTTTTTGAAAATCAAATATAAAGGCCCAATTTAGTTATGTTTGATTTTTTCAACTGTTTGATGTAGTTTTGAAAAATTGAAAAAATCGATTAAGATCGAAACCGGAAAAATCGATATATGTTAATTTGATTTGATTTATGAATTTAATAAATCAATATAATTGATTTAATAATTTAAAACCAAACCAATCCGACCTAGGTATACGTCTGACAGTTTGCTAAGAAGCTGCTGCCATACATCTCAATTCTCACGTTCTCAAAAAATTAAATAATGAATCATAAGATTTTGGAAATAGACTTGGGACGAACATATAATGGAAATTGGAAAATTGAAAATGGATTAGGGCTACTGAATTAATATTGTTAAACTAAGGTACTTCCATATTATTAAAGTATCAAAATTTAATATCGAATATCGAATCAAAATATCGAAATACTAAAAAAAATTATATTAATATCAAAATTGAAAAATCAAACTAATTCAATTTAATTTAATTTTTTAAAATATTTTGGTATTAATCCCACCCCTAAACTGTGAAATTGAGCTATTAAATTTTTTCTAATTTATTAATATTCACTTTACTACTCGGGACAAAAAAAAAATACAACTATACAATCTAAACTTTCTCCTCTTTAAAAAAAAAAATATATATATATATATATATATATATTCATGGGATGCACAAATTTTATTATATTGAATTATAATAGTGATGTTATTTATTTGAATGCATTATAATTTATTGAGTAACAAAAAGCTAATTATTATTTTATTTTTCAATTTAATATACTTAATAATTTTTTTATAAAATTAAAGAAAAAAAATCTTAAAATTTAATCTAATAAATATTATTTTGATGAACTTCAAATATTATACTTAGATACAAATAACAATAAAAATGACTAAATAAAACAGCATAAATTAAAAGATATTTGAGATTCTCTCTAATTATTTTTATTTTTTGGTATAAAACTTACTTACATTATGTGCATACATCCAATCAATTAAAATGACATGTGTCATTTTTTAACTATACTTATTCATATTTAATCATAGTTAATTACTATGTATTTAAAATAAGATTCATAATAAATGTTAGTATTTATTTTTTATGATTAACTTAACTATATTGGGTGTATATACCCAGTGTGGATAAGTTTTTATCGGGTGGTGGGATGGTAAAGAAAGAAGCAACGAGGGTAAGAGTGAAGATAAGGTGTGTCTGGATGGTGGAGAAAACATAATTGAAATATCACTTATAGAGCTTGTTTTTCCTACTTTCACTGGAAAAATCATTTTTCTCATTTTTAAAAATATAATTTTTCTAACAAAGATATTTTCTAAAAATTTTACCAACCAAATATAAAACAATCTAAATCTCTCCACTGGACAGACCCTTAATCTTTTTATGGTTTACTGAAAATGCACATATTTTTAACTCCTTGGTAACAATATTAATATATTAATTATTTTTGTGGAAAAAATACGCAAAGAAAATTTTACTTCCTACAATTATTTAATATTTTAAATTATTAAACATAACAATAAATTTCTTTATTTACAAAATATAACAAATGTATATTATAAAACATAATATTTTTCTTAAAGAGAATTATTTCCCTTCTCCTCCTCCTTCTTCTTCTTTTTCTTTTTTTCTTCCTTCTTCTTTATTTATTTTTCTTTATTTTTATAATTTACTAAATTTTTCTCTGTAAATTAAAATATCAAATTTCACTATTGATGATTTTTTTTTAAAAAAAAAACATTTCTCTTCTTCTTCTTCTTCTTTTTCTCCTCCTCCTCATCCTCCTCCTTTATTTCTTCCTTTTTCATTGTTTCTCTAATTTATCAAATTTTTCTTAGTAAATTAAAATCTCGAAGTCCACCATTGTTGAATTTTTGAAGCTCCAAGTTGAAATTTTATTTTAAAAAATTAAAATAATTTTGAATTGGGTGTGGTTTTAAAAATTTGAGAACATCTTAGGGAGTTCATATCTCAAATTTAGGATGATTTGGTGTAGATTTGATATGGTTTTGAATAAAATTTTAGATTCAATCTTGAATATCCACCATGGATGATGTTTAAAGTTTCAAAGTTGAAACTAGGGTTTGAAAAATTAAAATATTTTCAAAATGGTATGATTCTAAAAATTAGAGAACATCTTAGGGAGCTTATATTTCAAATTTAGGATGATTTAATGTAAATTTGATGTGGTTTTGAATAAAATTGTATGAATTTAAGTTTATATTATTGTGGTAATATTAAATTTATATGAAAGTTGTATACAGTGTTTGTTGTAGATGTATTAAATTTTTTAAAATGTAATATAAATTTTATATTACTAGATACATGTCATACCGAATTTGAATGAATTTTTTAAGCGAGCAAGATATACATATTTTATACTGATTTTATTCAATTTTTATACACAGAATTTTAAGCAAGATATATACATTTTATATCTTTTTTATACACGAAATTTTAAACGAATTTTTACTATTTATGTGAAATTCGTCCAAAATCAAATGTATCCAAATCATCCGAATCATTAAGTACCGGACTGAATCCCCTTTTGTAAGACTAGTTACCTATCGTTTAAAATTCAAATTTTAAACTAATTATTTATATATTTTAAAATCTTAAACTGATTCCGATATTGATTTGGATAAATACAATTTTTAAAAAATAAATTATAAAAAGGAGACAAAAACTCATATATAGTGGGAAATGTGGACAAGGAACGTGCATAATTTAGTTTTATTTAGTTTATTCTCTCTTTTTTTTAAATCTTTTATTTATGCATCGTTCTCTTTTTTTGTTAAATACGAAGATAAAATAGGATAGTAATTCTTGTTTTTAATAAATATGTTTATATTTCATACCAAATTTAAATAATTTATCTTACAATCTAGATACTTTCTCTTTTGTTGAAATTATCATGCTTTTCTAAGGGAAAATGATTAAAGTGATACTTATATTATGATCAGATTTGTAGTAACATACTCTTACGAGGGTCATTTTTAAAAAATATTTCTTTGATATTTATTGAGTGAGTTGAATAACAAATCAAAATTTTGTTATTTCGATTATACACGCGTGATGATCAGAAGGTTAAAGATAAAGGAGTTTGATCATTATTACTCATTTACTGAAAAACTTTAAAGATTGTACAATCAGCAGTGTATTAAAGCTAGAATGAAGAAGAAGAAGAAGAAGATAGAGATATCAAAGATATCATTTCATAAATGGTGTAAAATTGAATGTGTATTCATTGAGGAGGATAGCTTTATATAGCTTTTCCTCTAATTTGTGATATCACAGAATAAGCCTCAATTAACTAACTTCACTTAACGGTTATAACTAACAGCAGTTAGGAACTAATCTAACTAACTGACCATCAATTGACTATTTTCTGATTTCTTCAACACTCCCCTTCAAGCTGGAATCTGTGAAAATGTTTAAGATTCTTAGATTGGACATCAATAGTCATGTTGATGTCTGCTGAGCCCTTTAGTTAGAATGTCTGCAGGCTGCTCTTGTGTAGGTATATGGTTGATCAAAATGAGTCCTTGTTGTAATTTTTTCCTCACAAAGTAACAATCTATTTCAATGTGTTTTGTACGTTCATGATATACTTGATTTGCTGCAATTTGAATAGCAGCTTTACTATCACTGTAAATATGAACTGATGTTGCAACATCACTGTCCAGTTCCTTCAATACTCCCAGTATCCATATTAACTCAGAAACAGTACTAGTTAAACTTCTATACTCAGCTTCAGCTGAGCTTCTGGATATTGTAATTTGTTTCTTTGCTTTCCAAGATATTAATGAATCTCCTACCTTGACCATGTATCCTGTAACTAACTTCCTGGTAATAGGATAGGATGCCCAATCAGCATCGCAATATGCAGACACAGATTTGATTGAATTACTTGAAAGCAATAATCCTTGTCCTGGTTGTCTCTTTAAGCACCTTACTACTCTCAATGCAGCATCCATATGAGATCTTTTAGGCTGCTGTAGGAATTGACTTAAGGTTTGCACACTAAAAGAAATATCTGGCCTTGTCATGTTTAGGTAGAGCAATTTTCCAACAAGTTTCTGATAAGCTATTGGATCAATAAGTGGATCCTCAATGAAATGATGTTTATGACCTACATGCTCATCATACAACTTAGAGGTTAACTTGATGTTAGCATCCATTGGAGTTCCTGCTGGTTTGGCAGCTGACATCCCAACCTCATAAATAAGTTCCAGAATGTATTTCCTTTGATGCATACTGATCCCAGCTTTAGATCTAGAAAATTTAATACCTAGAAAATACTTTAGTTCCCTTAAATCCTTCATCTTGAAGGCCTATTGTAAAGCTGTTTTTGTGCTTTCAATCAGTTCTAACCTGCTGCCTGTTATCAACATATCATTAACATATACCAATATTATAACAATTCCTTTAGTTGATTTCTTGATGAACAAAGAGTAATCTTATTGACTTTGTTTGAATTTAAGACCTTTCAAAGCTTCGGTCAGCTTGTGGTTCCATTGTCTTGGAGCTTGTTTAAGTCCATATAAGAATTTTTTCAGTCTATATACCTTCTCCCCTTCACTGGAAAAACCCTGTGGTAATGTCATGTAGATTTCATCATGCAAATCTCCTTGAAGAAAGGCAAAACATCCATTTGATGGATATGCCAGAGCTTTGAAGCTGCAATAGATAGCACAGTTCTCACTGTAACCATCTTAACCACAGGAAAAAATGTTTTTTTGTAGTCTATACCCTCTTTTTGACTATAGCCTTTTGCCACTAGTCTAGCTTTATATCTTTCTACCTGACCTGTGAACTTGTACTTGAACTTGTAAATCTATCTGCACCCTATAGGGATTTTTCCGGCAGGCAAGTTTGCAAGTTCCCAGGTTTGATTGTCCTCCAATGCTTGGATCTCCTCTTTCATTGCTGCAATCCATCTTGAATCTGTCTTGGCTTCATCATAATTCTTAGGTTCTGTGATGACTAACATGGCAGCTATATAAGACTTATGGGCAGTAGACAAATGACTATAAGCAATGTAATTGGCCATTGGATATTGAACCTCTGTGTTAATGTTCAAGGACACAAAGTCCTTCATCCATTTAGGAGCATGTTTATTTCTAACAGACTTTCTATTTTCCAATATCTGAAATTGCACAATCATGTGCCTGAATGTTACCATTATGACTCTCATCTTTTGGTGTGGCTTCATTACCAGGAGACTGCCTATAATTTTCAATATGTCTTTCAATCATTTGATCAGACTCAGTACTCCTCTCATTATACTCATCTTGTGAAGCACTTCTTGAGTCAAACTTATTCCTTGTATCTGAATAAATATAGTTGTTTTCATGAAACATAAATTCTGAATTTTGTAGAGGATCTATGAAAATAGATTGTTTCTCAGATTCTTCTAGCTCAGCAAATGGAAAACAACTTTCTCTAAATATTACATCTTTACTTACAAAAAAAGATTTATTTTCCAAATCATATAATATGTAACCTTTTTGAACTTCTAAATATCCCATATGAACAGCTGACCTTGATCTAGGCATAAGTTTATCATGCTCCGTCAGAATCTTTGCAAAACACAAGCATCCTATGATTCTGAGGTGAGACAGCATTGGTTTTCTACCATGCAGCCTTTCATATGGAGTTAAGCCATTAATAATACTACTAGGAATTCTGTTAATTAAATAGACAGCAGCTAAGACACAATATCCCCAGAATCTCACAGGAATTTTTGCTTGAAACCTCAAGGCTCTTGCAACTTCAGGAATGTGTCCATGCTTCCTTTCAGCTACTCCATTTTGCTGAGTATAAAGGCAAGACCTCTGATGAATTATTCTCATAGTTTTAAACAGATTATCACACACAATTTTCACAAATTCAGTACTATTATTTGATCTCAACATTTTCACTTTTTTACCAAATTGAGTCTGCACAAACTGAATGAAGATTTGAAGAGATACACACACTTCTGACTTATGATTTAGCAGAAATACCCAAATCATTCTAGTATGATCATCCACTATAGTAATGAAGTATTTATTACCATCAAAAGTAGCTGTTTTATAGGGACCCCATAGGTCAACATGTTACAAATCAAAACTACTTATACTTTTTATACTGCTAGCAGGGAACATCAGCCTAGTTTGCTTAGCTTTAGGACAAACTTTACACTTGTCTATTACATTGTTTATTTTCTGCTTATCAGAACAAATAATCTTATTCAAAACAAATGAAGAAACATGTCCCAAGTCTCTTATGCCACAATTCCACATCCAGACTTTCTTCTGCTGGTTCTTTACTGTCTAAAGTTGCTCCAAACATTGTATCCTGCTTATTCATGTGACACAACTGGTTCAATAGCAGGTACAGACCATCCTCTTCTTTACCAATCTCCCTCACCTTCCCACTGTAAAGCTCCTAAAAAATACAAAAGTAAGAAAAAAATGTAACTAAGCAGCCCAACTCTTTGGTTATCTTGCTCACTAACAGTAAATTATATTTGTACTATAGAATGTGGAACACATTAGTAATTATACTTTTAGGAGAGATGGCACTAGACCCTGTGTGTGTCACTTGAGTAACCTCCCCATTGGATAAACAAACTTTTTTCTGATCATTAGGCTGTAACATTGAAATCTTAGACAACATGTTCAAACTGGACACCATATGATTAGTAGCTCCAGTGTCAATAATCCACACTTCACTATTTTGAGAAACTAACAAATCTTTACCTGCAATATTGGCTGAATTTGAAGCATGATGATCAGGCTTCTTATCTTGCATCATTTGCATTATCTGATCATATTGCTCCTTAGTGAAGGCACACCCTTGCAATAATTGCTTAACATCTCTTTCAGCCTTTGACTCACTTCTCGTCTCAGAATCACCTTGACTTTTTTCCATATACTTTTGATGTTGAATCAAACTCTCTCCTCCTGGGACATTTGAATTCATACCATATGTAAAGCTGGCCTTTCCTGGCATATTGCAGTTGTTGTCAAAGGTGAAGTTAGCTTGAGAAGATTGTGAATCATACCCTAGTGTATACTGAGTGGTTGCATTATATGATGATGCTGCATTGTTTTCATGTTGCATTTTCATCTTTGACTTAAAATCTATAAGATACCCAACTAGCCTGTAGCATTGATCTTTGCTGTGACCATTACACTTACAGAATTCACAGACAACTTGGAAGTTTTTCCTGAATTTAGAGGGTCTAGCAATATTGCTGTTAGAAGCTCTTGAATACATCACCATAGGATCCAACCTGTTAGAAGCCAATGTATTCAAGCTGAGACTACCACTATTTGATCCAACAGATTTCTGTCCTTCATTTCCAACTAACATTGAGTAAGCTTGATTAATGTTAGGCAAAGGATTCAGCAGCAGAATTTGACTTCTTGCTTACTGATGTGAGTCATTCAATCCCATCAAAAATTGATATAATTTCTGCCTGTTCAGATGAGCAATAAAACCTCTAGACTTTTCACAATCACAAGCTGGTTCAGGCACTAATACTTCAAACTCATCCCACAGATTTTTCAATCTTATGTAATATGCAGATACGGTGGTTGTTCCTTGTTGTAAAGAAGCAATTTCTCTGTGAAGACTGAAGGTTCTTGAACCATCCACTCGATCAAACCTTTCCTTCAGATCCTCCCATACAGTGTATGCATTCGAGGAAAATGTCACTCCTCCAAGAAGGCTCTTTGACACAAAATTCATCAACCATGAGAGAACAATAGCATTAACCCTCTCCCATTGTCCCCATAATTCTTCTCTAAATATTTCTTTCTTGCAAGAACCATTTATTAATCCCATTTTATTTCTTCCAAGCAGAGCCAATTTAATTGATCTAATCCATAATGTATAATTCTCAATACCAAGCAATTGAAATGAAATTATACTTACTCCACTCACATCAGTTGGACTTAGAAATAAAGGATGATTGTAATCAATACTCTGACTCATATTGAATTGTCCATTGGCAGTAACATTCCCACCTTGAGATGCAGATGTTCCACTGCTCAAATTTTGCTGTAATTCTGCAGCAATACCATCACCATTGATCCCCATTCTTGAAAGGAATTCTTTAAACTATAACACCTTGATCTTTTTTAGCGGAAGCTATATACAAGATTCTCAGAATCTTGCAGAAAAATTATAGATTCGAAACGAGTTGAGAGGCTCGATAATGTTATAACAGCTATTACGAGATCTTCAACACCTTTTTAGCAGTTTATCACAGCCAAGAATGGCTCTGATACCATGAAGAACTTTGAAGATTGTATAATCAGCAGTGTATTAAAGTTAGAATGAAGAAGAAGAAGGTAGAGATATCAAGGATATCATTTCATCAATGGTGTAAAATTGAATGTGTATTCATTGAGGAGGATAACATTATATAGCTTTTCCTCTAAACTGTGATATCACATAATAAGCCTCAACTAACTACTTCATCTAACGATTATAACTAATAGCAGTTAGGAACTAATCTAACTAACTAACTGACCATCAACTGACTATTTTCTGATTTCTTCAACATTTACACTTATCGAACAAAAGAAAAAATAAAAATCCTTTCCTTCACGCTTCAATTTTCTCACAGAGAAATCAGTTGCATCTCTTGGATGTAATCTCGTGAATTACTATATTCTTCCATAATTGAGTTTTGGCTTATGTTATGTTGGATAAATATCAAAAAAATACTTTAAAGGAATATTCAAGGAAGTATCAGACCCCTAGTAAAGTATGAGTGCATTACTGCAAATTTGATCATCGTGTGGGCTTTATTTTATTTATTTTTCCATTTTAAAAATTAATTTAGATTGTATTGAAACATGCGATAAAATAAAAAAAAAGTTTCATACTTAATCAGAAATTTATAATTTTTTTTATTAATGTTTAATGATGATTATCTAAATCTAAATATTATTAAATTGTAGGATATTTTATATTCGTTGTTTTTTAAATAATTGACTAATTGCTATTTTTTTGGAGTGTTGTACTAAAACTATCAAGTGACATATACATATAGATAAATTTTGCACACCGTGAAAGAGGACTTATTTGCAACATCCAAGAAAAAATAAAAATACCGTTATAAAATAATAATTAGAATACAAGATAATAAGAAATGTATAAAAAATAATAAGGAGAGAGAGAGAAAGATTTTATTGATGTACGAAATGAATTAATTTAACTTCCTATTTATAGAAGAAAGGAAGTTGTTGTAAAACTTTTCTAAGTGCAACTTGCATGTTGTCTGGTGAGTTACTTGTGCTTAATTGCAAGCCTTTTCAATAAATTGTTGCAAGACTTCTCTAGGAATTGCTTGCAAGTTGATTGCATGAGCTACTTGCTTGATTGCAAGTATTTTGAGGAAGTTGTAGAAGTATTGAATGCAGTCACAAGTCAGTGTATTCATAACACTCCTTTTTCAAGATTCATTAATGGGTAATGTGTGTAAAGATATGACACCTGCGCCTAACTCAACCTCAAAAGTTAGCTCATGAGGGGAGGATTGCCCAAGTCCATATAAACAAACCATCAGTCCATTCCCCAACCAATGTGAGACTTTAACCTACTAACACCCCCCTTCACACCCAGGCCCGACTGGAGTGTGGACTGGGAGCCCAAACGGGAATGGACCTGGCTCTGATACCATGTAAAGATATGGCACCTGGGCCTAACTGAACCTCAAAAGCTAGCTCATGAGGGGAGGATTGCCCAAGTCCATATAAACAAACTACCAGTCCATTCCCCAATCAATGTGGGACTTTAACCCACTCTAACACTCCCCTTCACACCCAGATTATTGGCAAATCAGTTTGGACATTATTGGTGTCCTCTTTGCAATCAAATACATCTATACCACAACAAAAATTACCTCTACCTTCACTTTTTTCTCCAATATTTCTAAATTCTGGTCTTCTTTATTTATTTCTGCCAGATTTAATGATTCTTCTTTTTCTTTTGGATGATTATACTTTATTTTGCAATGCCTCCTCCACTATTTCATCTTTTTTTATTTTATTAGGGACATCTCATATGTCATCAATTCATCTTCGAGATCATCAAGTCTCAAAGTATTAAGATCTTGGGTAGCCTCAAGAACTATTTTCTTGGTATGAAACTTTTTAAACTTAGAGATTTCAATACCTTTTCAACAACTGTAACTTCTTCCAGTACTTCTCCATTGATCTTCATATCATTGACAATTTCTAAAATTCTTGTAAAAAATTTCTGTGACAAATCCTGTTGGTTTCATCTGGGCTAACTCATACAGTCTTGTAAGCTCTTCATGTTTCTCTCTCTTCACGCCTGCAGAACATCGATGTGATTTCACCAAAAATTCCCAAGCCTTGTTTGCTAATTCTACATGCAAATATTCTTTATATACATGTTATGAGACTTTACCATTGGGGTAGTAAAATACCTTATAATTTAAATATCTATTTTTCTCCAATTGTATATCTTGTTCAACCGTCAACAATGTACCTTCTGTGGTTTCCACAAACCCTTTATCAATAATGGACTATAGTCCAATAATATTAAAAAAACTCTTCATCTGCGGATACCCTCTCTCAATTTTTTTTTCATCAAACACAAAAAACAGGGCAACAAGGTAAATACGGAATATCCATATTTTTTAATTTATTTGTGTTGGATCTCACACAAGCTCTGATACCATGTAAAGATATGACACCTGAGCCTAACTCAACCTCAAAAGCTAGCTCATGAGGGGAGGATTGCCCAAGTCCATATAAACAAACCATCAGTCCATTCCCCAACCAATGTGGAACTTTAACCTACTAACAATGTGCATATTAAAACTTTACTAGGAAAAAATTTCTTTAGAAAAAACTTTCTGTGAAAGGAAAAAATATACATATTTAGTAATGCAAAGCTAAGATGTCTCATAGAAAAATCTTACCAAGAAAATTCAGTGGGACAAAATCTTGATTCAAAAAAAGAAAAGAGTACAATGCGATTTTACGATTTCGATTAAAACAACACATAATTCTTGAAGATAGCGTATTCTAATCTTGCATACCAGCTTGTAATATGCCTAGGTTGACAATGCTTCTGCGATCATATCTGTCAAAATAGCATTTGAACGAACTGCTTGATCATCTATATCTTAATTCTTTTAATAGAGTTGCATCATCGTTATACAATATTGTTAGAATCTCAACCAGAGTACATATTTGACTTGCTTTATAAATTGTTGATAGTTTGCATGATTTAACTGTTATGTAAAATAACATCGTATGACAATAAAATCACATGAAAATAGAAAATATGTCCAGATCAAATATTTATATTGATAAGATGAACCAGGTTCTTTGAGTAACCATACATGAAAAATAATTAAGTAATAGTAAATCAATATAATAATTTTATGTGAAAAACTCCTCGCTCAGAGAAATCAAAAACCATAACTTACCTTTTCCCAAATACTTCACTAAACTTGTACTACCTCTTCCTCCTCCTCAATGACACTACCCAGTCAATAAAACCTCTTATAATATAAAACAACACCTATTACAATCAACTATAAATACAATCAAGATCCTGCTTGAGATCATTTTAACAAACTAAATATTTGTATTCATAGTACTTTAAAACTCATTGAAAGAAAATACGAGAAGAATAATAATTTTCTCGAAATAAATTTACTTTCCCTAATTATGGATAATGACTAATAAGAACGTTCATGTATACATTAAAATGTGATCATTGAGTTTTCTTTGACAAAATATAATTACAAATATAATAATAATAATTAATGCGGCCATTGAATTCTGTTGGGCAAAACTAAATATTAATTTAAGAGTAATGACTTTTAATTTCTCTTTCACCGGATGTGACATGCACTTTCAATATTAATTAAAATGATATTTTTTATAAAAAATAAATAAATTTATTGTCCTTTAATAAAAGAGAAGGCTAATAATATCACTTAACATTATAAAGTCATTTTGGTATTCTAACTTTTAATTTTGTGATTTTTCACTTTTAGAATAGTGTTTTTTTTTTTTGTGTGTATATCATATTATTATATAAGTGGGAATCTCCAATATTTAAAGTTGAATTATCATTTTGCCCCTCCACTAAATTAAATTAAAGATTAATTAAATATCTAATTAACTATTAATATTTTAATTACATAATGACAGAATTTGAGTCCAACAATTGCACTTAAATTCTTTAATTATGACATTACAAATTTTTTTAGTTATTACCCTTCAAATAACCATTATTTTAAGAATTTTTTCCTTAAAAAACTACATTAATTTTTCAAATCACCAATTGATTATTATGTTCAAAACGAGGAGAAGCTAAAAAGTTGAGAAAGTAGTCTAATGTAGAACAAATTCACTTGATTATTTATGAATGGCTATTTCTTTATTAATGTACTTAAATGATGCCTTAAAATTTTAAAAACCGTGTGATTAGATTAATTGTTTGAGGGTGTGAAGTTGATGACACCTCTTCAAACTCTTCTTACCGTAACTTATACATAATTTCTTCAAATGCTCTCAATTATGGTTTAACTAATATATACCGCTAAGTGGCCAAGCCTTTCTTAAACATAATTAACAAAAGCTTTCAGTTTTCCGACGACATATGAAACTTAAGTGGACTCAGATGTAAAAATAATAATTGTACGTACAAGATTTTTTTTCATTTTATGCAACTATTTTTATTATAATAAAGATGCTCAGAAATTAATGGCCAACTTATGATTTAGATTTACCAAATTCATATACTATTTATTTTTCGGTGATGACCTTAACCCAAGTAGTTAATTTTAATTATAACCTGGGAGAAAAGAAAGAGATGATATTAAAGAAAAAATTCTAGCTTTTTCATATTTTCAGCAGAGAATTTCAGTTTTTTTTCAACTGCTTCTAGACTCTGAATGCCATCAGAATTCTTATTAAATTCCAATTCATAGATAAAAGTTGAATTGCAAAAAATTCGGTTCGAGTCCGAGTGGCGGCATACCGTCTTCTAAAAAAGGATAATTAGATCTCATAATGAATTCAATTCCCGATTTCCATTTTTGAATTATGTAATTAAGGGACTCTTCTTTTTAAAGATTTTTTATGATATTTTCAACCTTAGAGCATATATTAACTCACATTTCCTTTTCGATCGTTTCAATTGTAATTACAATTCATTTGATAACCTTTTAGGCGATGAAATCGTAAAACTATACGATTTGTTAGAAAAGGGCATAATAGTTACTTTTTTCTGTATAACAGGATTATTAGTTACTCGTTGGATTTCTTTGGGACATTTCCCACTAAGCGATTTATATGAATCATTAATTTTTCTTTCATGGAGTTTCTCCCTTATTCATATAATTCCGTATTTCAAAAAAAATATTTTAAAGAAAAATCATTATTGATGATCCAAGACCATACATATTGATAAAAAGAACTGCTATTTATTTGCTGAATAGACAGGTAGATTGAAAAAATCATGACTATGCTTAACAATAAAACATTTTGAAAAGCCCACATACGGCGAAAACTTTTTGTTGTCGTTGGAAAAAGAATAAGTCCCGCCCCTATTAACATAGGGACTGGATGTGGAATTAAAGGTATGATCCACGCATATTCGTATGTCTGTTCCATAAAAAAGTTTTGAATTCTTAATTAATTATTTCCGATTCACCGGATCTTGCCTCTTTTGAAAGGAGTCAATAAAAAGTCAAAATATGGACTAATTTAAACTAATTTAAAACTTAAATTGAATTTTCTATTCTTACTTATTCTGAATCTTTGTTAAATACTTCAACTATTGAAATTAAGAAGTTACAATTGGTCAAATCAAATGAAAGGGATTAATTACTAGTCTCCTTTGAAATAGGCCTATTTTTTCTTCAAGTTTGACCAGTGAATCGAACGGGGATTCAAGTTTTTAATTTCCTGAAGTAAAAATGTGGTTCTTAGCTTTAAACCTTTCGAGGTATTTTATTGGATGTAAATGAAATGTGGAACCGTAAATAAAAATAAAATAGAAATCGAGTCTTTTTTGAATTCTTTATTTTATTTTTGATTTTGATTAAGTTCAACTAATTTCATTTGTCATTTATACAGAACAGTCGATTAGCAAATTCTATAGGTATAGATTTTCTGAATAAAAAAGAATGTGAAATAACGATACCTGTCAATAGAGAACCTTTTGAATACAAAAACTTGAAAAATACATATTGACCTTCTTTTTTTATTTCCAGTATTATGTAATTTTCACATATCGTTTTCTTATATCGATAATGTTTTATTTGAGGAGGACACTATTAGCTCGAAAATAAATAGTAGTAAAAAGAATTCATTTTGAACAATAGATGTCTTTCACATCTAGTTATAATAATGAGTAATTTTTTAATTTCTAAATGGCAGTTCCAAAAAAATGCACTTCGACATCAAAAAAGCGTATTCGTAAAAATATTTGGAAAAGGAAGGGATATTGGGAAGCATTAAAGGCTTTTTTGTTAGCGAAATCTCTTTCTACCGGGAATTCGAAAAGTTTTTTGTACGCCAAACAAAAATAAATAAGTAATAAAAGGTTAGAATAATTTGAATCAACCTTCATTAAAAAATTATTCAATTAGATAATAATTGAATAATTTAACGATTTACCTTTCATATTTGATATTGATTCGCTCACCAATCAATACGTAATGGAACTCTATTCGCTTTTTTTATTGATATAGAAAATAATAGAATTAGGAAATCCTCTATTTACTATTTACTGAAATATAACTTTTTTGTTGACAAAAGAATAAAGATCATTTCTATTCCAAGGTGGGGAGTTTTATTTTCCCCATCGACCTATTTTCAGAATTCAATTAAAAAATAAAAAAAATTCTATATTTCCATTCTATTTCCATAGAAGAACGTATATAAAAATCTTTAGTGAAAGTTAAGAACTCATTGAACCTTATTGATTCTATTTTGAAACCTTTTTGTTTTGTCTAACTTTCTAACATTTTATTTTCTCTAATTTATTATACAGACCCCCATGTATATCTTGCCCTTAGCCCCATAGAGAAAATTGCTTAAGGAAATTATGTATTGTATGACTAATTGTCAATTTTGAGCGATGCAAAATAGGTGCTTTTCTTTATATTTTGTCTTCAAAATCCCTTTTTAGTTTTAGATTTATGAAAAAAATAAATAGGAAATAACTGATTAAACAATGAAAACTAAAACTTTTTCAACTCTATTCCTTAATTGAGTCTAGAACAGTTTAGTTACAAGAGTTCAATTCGAGGAAAACATAAAATATAGGAAAGTTGCAGGTTAAATAAAAAAATAAGACTCTAAACTCAAATCGAAAATAATGAACCTTCAACCTCAAATTCCTATTTGAACAAGCTTTTATTGTTATTGATCCATTTGAATCATTACTAAACTAAAATAGCTTACTCAATCTCGACGATTGCTTATTGATATGCTATTATGAGTTCAAGACAGACCGCTATGGTGAAATTGATAGACACGCTGCTCTTAGGAAGCAGTGCTAATGCATCTCGGTTCGAGTCCGAGTGGCGGCATACCGTCTTCTAAAAAGGATAATTAGATCTCATAATGAATTCAATTCCCGATTTTCATTTTTGAATTATGTAATTAAGGGACTCTTCTTTTTAAAGATTTTTTATGATATTTTCAACCTTAGAGCATATATTAACTCACATTTCCTTTTCGATCGTTTCAATTGTAATTACAATTCATTTGATAACCTTTTTAGGCGATGAAATTGTAAAACTATACGATTCGTTAGAAAAGGGCATAATAGTTACTTTTTTCTGTATAACAGGATTATTAGTTACTCGTTGGATTTCTTCGGGACATTTCCCACTAAGCAATTTATATGAATCATTAATTTTCCTTTCATGGAGTTTCTCCCTTATTCATATAATTCCGTATTTCAAAAAAAATATTTTAATTTTAAGTAAAATAACTGGGTCAAGTGCTATTTTTACCCAAGGTTTTGCTACTTCAGGTATTTTAACTGAAATACACCAATTTGGAATATTAGTACCGGCTCTTCAATCTGAGTGGTTAATAATGCACGTAAGTATGATGATATTGGGCTATGCAACCCTTTTATGTGGATCGTTATTATCAGTAGCACTTCTAGTGATTACATTTCGAAAAAACAGAAAGATTTTTTATAAGAGCAATGGTTTTTTAAACGAGTCATTTTTATTGGGTGAAGATATTTTCAAAAATACTTCTTTTTTCTTTGCTAAAAATTATTACAGGTCCCAATTGATTCAACAATTGGATTATTGGAGTTATCGGGTTATTAGTTTAGGATTTACTTTTTTAACCATAGGAATCCTTTCGGGAGCAGTATGGGCTAATGAAGCGTGGGGGTCGTATTGGAATTGGGACCCAAAAGAAACTTGGACATTTATTACTTGGATCGTGTTTGCAATTTATTTACATATTTGAACAAACAGAAATTTGCGGGGTGCAAATTCTGCAATTGTAGCGTCTATAGGCTTTCTTACAATTTGGATATGCTATTTTGGGGTCAATCTATTAGGAATAGGGTTACATAGTTATGGTTCTTTTCCATCAACATTTAATTGAATTCAAGACAAGTTATTACAAATACAAGAGCGCGCAACGCATTGTATGAACCAGCATGCGGACCGTGTGAATCAAATATTATATTGATGATTCACACGGTTTTCTACCATATGTAGTTCAATTTCATTGTTTTTACTTAACTTAAGAGTTAAGAGAAGAAAAAAAGTATTCTTTTTTTTTATTGTCCCAGAATGTTTTTAAAAGCAAGCATAGGTTTTTTTATTTTAGTCATCCAAATTATCTATAAAAAAGCACTACTGGGCCCACGACTTCGAGAAGCCGAGAGGTTAGAAGGTTCGAAATTTTACTGCTTTCTGTGTCAATTTAGTCAGAGGTGCCGCAATAGTCGAGAACCCTTCAACAAATCTCCTGTAATATCCTGCTAATCCCAGAAAGCTACGAACTTCAGTCGGAGTGGTAGGCCTAGGCCATGATTTAACTGCTTCTATTTTCTGCTTGTCAACTTGTATACCAGAATCCGACACAATATGCCCTAGAAAGGCTACTGAATTAAGCCAGAATTCACACTTAGAAAATTTAGCATATAACTGGCGGTCCCTGAGGATCTGGAGCACTGTCCGCAAATGAGTCTGGTGATCTGTTTCAGAGCGAGAATACACCAGAATGTCATCAATAAATACTATTACAAACAAGTCTAGGAAGGGTCTGAAAATACTGTTCATCAGGTCCATGAAGATTGCCGGGGCATTCGTTAACCCGAAGGACATGACTAGAAATTCAAAATGTCCATATCGGGTCCTGAACGTTGTCTTAGGAATATCTCTTTGACGTACTCGAACCTGGTGATACCCAGACCGCAGGTTAATCTTAGAAAAGTATCTGGCTCCCTGCAACTGATCAAATAAGTCATCAATTCTGAGAAGCGGGTACTTGTTCTTTACTGTAACTTTGTTCAATTGCCGGTAATCTATGCACAGACGGAGTGAGCCATCTTTCTTTCTCACAAACAGAACTGGCGCACCCCATGGTGAAGTACTCGGTCTAATAAAACCTTTATCCAAAAGTCTTTCAGCTGATACCAAGTTTGTCACACCCCGCCTTGGGGGGTATGACTAGCACCTGGTGCCCTACTAGGACCTGAACTGCTAGACTACTGAGCCTGAGCACATCTGGTGCCTGGCTGGCTTTAACTCAGATTCAGGGAAACATCGGGCTATATAACGGCTGTAAATACAGCCTCCGGCCGACTGGGCCTATAGCCACCTGTACCTGTACTAACAGCTAACCAGAAACATATCAATATAGGGGAGCCTATGCGGGCCGACAAGGCCACCATGCTGTCTAGTTATCTGTAACTCAACAATGGAGTATTGAAAAGCTACGTGACCGGCAAGGTCACCACTACTATCAGGCTATGGCCCCACACAGCCAACATAAAAGAAACAGAAGTACTAACAGCTATACAACTGCACGGCCTCACATGACTGGCTCATCTGACCACAGGAAAATATATACAGACTGCAAGCCTCTAGGATTACTTATAAAATGGTCGGGACAGGGCCCCGGCCTACCCATGCTGTACAACAAAAGAAAAGGGATAAACCTCTGGCTATCTAGCTCCGAATGACTGGAGCTGATGACTCTGTGAGCTGGCTAGAATCACAAGGTACCGGCCCCTCGTCTATGAGTACCTGCAGGCAAGTAATGCAGCGCCCCACCGGGCGTCAGTACCACTGGTACTGAGTATGTAAAACAATAACTGAAGGAAATATCTGAAAACAACAACACAACTGATGAAACTGAAATAAGAAGGAATGGACTAACTGACTGAAAATATAAAGCTGTGCCTACTCTTAACTTGTACTGGGAGGAGTAGGAGTCATACTTGGAGATGTATCGTTCTACTGTTGATCTACTCGTAGCTCGTGTAACATAGCATAACATAATATAACATAGCGTAGCACACACAAACCTTACCCGGCCCCCATAAGCCGGGAGGTACAAACAACACGAAATCTATACCCCTACCCCGGTCGTCCCATCTCCTATAATAACTATAAGCATCCTACCGGTCCTCTGGGTATGCACTTGGGCTCGCTGAGTCCCTGACTATAACTGTACCTGAGTCCGGAGGACTCCTGAATCAACACCCGGGCGTATCCGCTCGACGGGGGTGTGTAAGGGCCGACCAAGGCACAATATGGGGAAAACTAGCATCCCATCTTCGTCCCCTGTGGGACGGCATGTGTCACGCCCCACCTTGGGGGGTATGACTGGCACCTGGTGCCCTACTAAGCCTGACCTGCTGAACTGTTAAGCCTGGATGCATCTGGCGCCTGGCTGGCTCTAACTCAAATTTCTGGAAACAAAGGGCTATATAGCGGCTGTAAATACAACCCCCGGCCCATTGGCCTACAACCTTCTGTACCTGTATTACAGCTGACCAGAAACAAGGTAATTCAGGGGAACCTATGCGGGCCGACAAGGCCACCATGTTGTCTAGTTATCTGCAACTCAAGCATAACATACTGAAAAGCTACGTGACCGGCAAGGTCACCACTACTGGTAAACTATGGCCCCACACGGCCATTACAAAGAAAGAAGTAGTAAAGGCAACTATACAACTGCACGGCCCCACACGACCGGCTCATTTGACCACAGGGAATATATACAAACTGCAAGCCTCTAGGAAGGATAATAGAAATGATCGGGACAGGGCCCCGACCTACCCATACTGTATAACAAAAGAAACTGAACTACACCTCTAGAAATTCAGTCTCCGGATGACAGGAGCTGAATACTCAACCGCTGATGGGGATCACGTGGTATCGCCTGCTCGGCTATGGGTACCTGCAGGCAAGTAATGCAGCGCCCCACTGGGCGTCAGTACCGCTGGTACTGAGTATGTAAAGCAACTGAAATAGTATAACTGAAAACAACATCTGAAAGCAGTAACATGACTAATCGAGCTGAAGTAGAAGGAATAACTTAACTATCTGATAATGTAAACCTCATCTACACTCAGTCTTTACTGGAAGGGACAAGAGTAATACCTGGAACATATCGTGCAACTGCTGATCTACTGGTATCTAGCATAACATGACATAATAGGAAATAATATAACATAGCACACACAAACCTTACCCGGCCCCCATAAGCCGGGAGGTACAACCAGCACAGAATCTATACCCCTACCCCAGTCATCCCATCTCCTATAGTGGCTGTAAGCATCCTACCGGCCCCAGGGTATGCACTTGGGCTCGCTGAGCCCCTGACTATAACTGCATCTGAGTCCGGAGGACTCCTGAATCTGCACCCGGGCGTATCCGCTCGACTGGGGTGTGTAAGGGCCGATCAAGGCACAAATATGGGGAAAAACTGGCATCCCATCTTCGTCCCCTGGCGGGACGGCATGCCACTCCGTAGAGTGATGTATCCTCGTCCTCTGGCGGACGAGTCGATACAGCTATTAACCCTGGGCGGTCATGGATGCTAGGTAATCCAACCCCAAACAATACAACGGTCTCAACTGGTAATACTATCTGTGTATCTCACATGCTGAGGCTACTAGGGGTAAAGTACCGTATATATATTACATACTGAACTAATGATAGTAATCTGTACGTATCTGTTATGTGCTGAGGCAGGTGAATATATAAATATGAATATAGTCTCTTGCCGGCTATACTGGGCAAATGCTATATAAATAATGTTTCTACTGAAAGCTCTGTTGTTTACTAAGTTTCTGTATATACTATATGCTGGACCCGTGATAGAAATAAGTACATACTCCATACATGCTGAGGCTGGAAATACTATAGATGTATGTACGAATATAATCTTTCTGCTGAACTACACGGGATACTGGCTTTCTATAGTAACATGATGTACTACTCCTGACATGTTTCCTGAACTTTATTTCAGCCTGCTATTCTATTTCTGAAGTACTTACGGATACTATACTACTTCACGAGGCTTCAGCTAAACACAACAATATCTTAACATGGCATATTACATCACACACTGAATATACTGGGCAATCTCTAACGCTTGCGTTAGAATCTATTTCATACCATTAGGTTTCATACACATTACAACCCAATGTTTCTCACATCGTACCAACATTCATAATAATGCAATACTCGACTTCTGAACATTCTACTGGTCCGTAATTTATTACGCTATACTGATATTACTTAACTTGCCGAAGGAAACTAACTTTACATACCTTGTCTTTGAATTATTCGTCCGTCGGACGGGGCTCGGCCGGTACTTCAACTATTTTTCTCCCAACTGCATTCATAAATACGTCAATCAATACTAAATACAACATTATTGTAAAGAGCGACGTTACTTTCGATTTAATTTATAGCCTAAACTTAGGCTTATCGAAAGACGGTCAAAAACTCGCTATTTTCCAGCGGCCCAGAAGGGAGAATTATTTACTTCTCAGCTAGGAACACATAGACATTAATTTAGAGCAATTCTACTTACTTTAGTTCAGCGGCTCGCTGATTCGTCGGCCGTATTTCGCAAAACTAACTCCGTAGAAATGCTCTCTGCTGCTAAATACCTTGGTATCTAGGATTAATTTGGGTTTGGGCAGCGTTTGGCAGCGTAATCGGACGAAAATATTTAATTCCCCTTCGTTTTTCTCTGTTTACAGCGCTCTCTGGAAATTTTTATAAGTATGAATGACTTCCAACCGAAGTGGGGGCTTTATATACTTGGGCCTGGACACGGGCAACGTGTCACGGAGCCATCGCGGAGGCCTCACCTCCGTGACTCGCTGCCATCGCGGAGGGGCTCTGCCTCGGCTCCTCCCGCGATGGTTCGACAGGTTTCTCGTCCGATCTTTTCCCGGGCCTTTCCCTAGCACGTATGGCTTTCAAATATGCTTAACCAACGTGCGAACAGGTCATCTAAGTGCCGGGAATTCTACGGGGTATAACAGCATGCCACTCCGTAGAGCGACGTATCCTCGTCCTCTGGCGGATGAGTCGATACAGCTATTAACCCTGGGGCGGTCAGGGATGCTAGGTAATCCAACCCCAAGACAATACAGTGGTCTCAACTAGTAATACTATCTGCATATACCACATATTGAAGCTAAAGATAATAATGTATTTGTATATACTGTATGCTGAACTAGCGATAGTGATATGTATGTATTTAATATATGATGAGACTGATAATAGTATATATATGTTTAAATATAATCTTCTGCCATACTGTACTGAGTCTAGTGTTGAACAAGATATAGTTTTTCTGCTGGAAATCATGCTGTATAACTGAGTATCTATAGTAACATGATTCACTATTTCTAACATGCTTCCTAAACTTCATTTTAACCTATCATGCTACTTCTGAGACACCTTACAGGTAATTACATTGCTTTACTGGGTTTCAATTGAATACGATAATATCCTAACATTCTTCGCTGAATCACATACTGGACATGCTGTACTGTTTCTAACATTTGTATCAGAATTTATATCGTGCTAGCAAGTTTCACGCTATACATAACATGATGCTTCCAATATCGTACCAACATTCGTAATAAATATAACACACGACTTCCGGACATTCTACTGGCCTTTAAACTACTCTACTTAAACCAAAATTACTAACTTGCCGAGGAAACTAGCTTTATATACCTTCGTTTCTGATTTCCCGACTAACCGGCGTAGCTTGGTCAGTATTTCAGCTATTCCTCCCAACTGCATTCATATATATATATATATATCAATCAGTACTAAATACAACTTTATTCTGAAGGACGACATCACTTTCGATATAATTATAGCCTAAACTTAGGCTTATCGAAAGACGGTCGAAAACTCGCTATTTTTCGAAAGTCCAGAAGGAAGAAGTATTTACTTCACAGCTAGGAACACATAGACACTAGTTTGGAGCAATTCCACTTACCTTAGTCCGGTAGCTCGACGATTCGTCGGCCGTATTTCGCGAAACTAAATCCATAGGAATGCTCTCTGCTGCTAAATACTTCGGTATCTGAGGTTAATTTGGATTTGGACTACGTTTAGCAGCGTAATCGGACGAAAATATATTTACCCTCTTCGTTCTTTTCTTTCCTCTGGTCTTTCCTCTCTGTTTTCACTGGAAATTATAAGAATGATTGATTAAAAACCGAAGTGGGGCTTTATATACTTGGGCCTGGACAAGGCCAACGTGTCACGAAGCCAACGCGGAGGCTCCACCTCCGTGACACGTTACCATCTCGGAGGGGCTCTACCTTGGCTCCTTCCGCGATGGTTCGACAGGTTTCTCGTCCGATCTTTTTCCCGGGCCTTTCTTTAGCACGTATGACCTTCAAATATGCTTAACCAACGTGCGAATAGGTCATCTAGGTGCCGGAAATCCTACGGGGTATAACATTCTCCCCCCCTTAAGAACATTCATCCTCGAATGTAAACTTCTATTTAAAGGACTTCTCAACTTACTATCTAGGAAAATTTCGGCAGAGTTTCCCCTGTAATATGGACTATAGCAAAACCTGAAATGCAGAAAAGTCCAACACAGGTACTGCACGCAATATTTTAAGATTCATTGGATAGCTAAACATCAATCCTTCTGATTTATTCATACACAATTATAAGGTACTACATAAGTAATAATACGGACATACCTGTCGTCTGACTAGGCCTGGAATAAGTGAGGATACCTGGTCTTCATATCTTCTTGCGCTTCCCATGTCATCTCCTCTCGGTTTCTGTTACGCCACAATACTTTGACAGACGCAATATCTTTAGTCCTCAATCTGCGAATCTGTCTGTCTAGGATAGCTATTGGAACCTCTTCATAAGCCAGCTTTTCTGTAACCCGCATATCCTGGACTGGAACTGCTCTGGATGGGTCTCCGATGCATTTCCTTAGCATAGATACATGGAAGACCGGATGAACGGATTCTAATTCTGGAGGCAAGTTCAACTCATATGCTACTCGGCCTATCCTTCGACGAATCTGATAAGGCCCAACAAACCTCGGGCTGAGCTTACCTTTCTTGCCGAATCTCATTACCCCTTTCATCGGAGATACTTTCAAAAATACCCAGTCATTTACATCAAATTCCAAGTATCTGCGTTGCACATCTGCATATGACTTCTGGCGGCTCTTTGCAGTCAGTAAACGTTCTCGGATAAGCTTTACCTTTTTCTCTGACTGCTGAACAATGTCCGGGCCAACCAACACTGATTCTCCTATTTCAAACCAACCAATCGGCGATCTGCATTTTCGCCAGTATAAAGCCTCAAAAGGCGCCATCTGGATGGCTGAATGGTAGCTGTTATTATAAGCAAATTCAATTAACGGCAAATGCTCATCCCAGCTACCACCGAAATCCAGCACACACGCTCGCAACATGTCTTCGAGCGTCTGAATTGTGCGTTCAGCTTGCCCATCTGTCTGGGGATGGAATGCTGTGCTCAAATTAATCTGCGTTCCTAGACCTCTCTGAAACGACTGCCAGAATCTAGCCGTAAACTGTGCTCCTCTATCTGAAATAATGGATACTGGCACTCCATGCAATCTGACTATCTCTCGGATATACAACTCAGCATAATCTTCGGCCGAGAAAGTAGCTCTTACTGGCAGGAAATGAGCTGATTTTGTCAATCTGTCAACTATCACCCATATAGAGTCATGCCTGTGTTTAGTACGGGGTAATCCTGAGACAAAGTCCATATTCACTGCTTCCCATTTCCAGAGAGGTACAGCTATATCCTGAGTCAAACCGCTTGGTTTCTGATGTTCTGCTTTCACCTGTTGGCAGTTAGGACACTGGGCTACAAATTCAGCAATTTCTCTTTTCATACCTGGCCACCAGTAGTTTTTCTTGATATCATGGTTCATTTTGGTCACACCGGGGTGAAGAGAATAAAGGGCGTAATGTACCTCGTTCATAATCTACTGGCGGAGCCCTGAAACATCTGGAACACATAGGCGACCTTTACATAACAACACTTCTCCCTCAGTTACCTGAAAATCTGGCGCTTTACCCTGCTAGATTCTGTCTTTGAGCTGGATCAGGTCAGGATCCTCATATTGCCGTTCTTTCACTTCCACAACTAATGATGATACGACGGTGTTCTGTATTACTGCACTACCGTCCTCTGTTTCTGCTACACGAATGGCTAGGCTAGCTAACTGATGTATCTCCCTGACCAATTCCCGCTAGAAATAAGTATAATGGAAAGAAAATCGGATTCCAAAATAGAATTGAAGGAAAATGGATGTGATAAGCCAGAACAAAATTTTATTTGAATTCCAAGTTTTTAATAGAAATTTTTTATTGACGAGCTACAACAATTGCACCTATTAAAGCAACTAAAAGTATTATTGAAATAAGTTCAAATGGAAGAAAAAAATCTGTTGATTAATGAATTCCAATGTGTTGACTATTACTTAAAAAATCTTGCTCTATAATCTGGTTTGATCTTGTAGTCCAAATAATCCCGTACCATGACGTATCTGAAATTGTAGTAATTAGTGAAATAAAAAGACTTATACAAACCATCGAAGTAATTCCATCTCCTACGGTCCAAAGATGAAATTTTTTTGTAATATTCTGAACCATTCATGAACATCACAACAAAAATGATTAAAACATTTATAGCTCCTACGTAAATAAGTAGCTGCACAACAGCTACAAAATCGATAAAGCTACTCATAATCAATTGGCAAGAGGTCAACGATTACGTGAATTGCTTAAACAATCCCAATCAGCTCCTCTCACCGTAGAAGAGCAGATAATAACTATTTATACCGGAACAAATGACTATCTTGATTCATTAGAAGTTGGACAGGTAAGGAAATTTCTTGTTGAGCTACGTACTTACTTAAAAACTAATAAACCTCAGTTCAGCATGCTGCGTTTTTTCTTCTTCTCAACTTCTACTTGAGTTATTGTTAATTGCTTCAATCTTCTCTAACTATGTTTTTCACTTTATCCGCTACTTTTCTTCTGTATCCATGCAGATGACGTAGATATTTGGAGATAATCGAGTGCAATAAGAAAATTATTGATTTTTGACAAACAAAAGAGGGTATATCTTCTTAATAATTTCTCTTTTGATAAAAAAAATAACTGTGATTTTTTAAAAAATTCTTCTAAATTCTTTTATGTTAAACACGTTATTAAGAAACTTTAAGGATACCAAACATTCTGATACTTTTTATAATTTCTAATATAATCAATAAATTCGAATCACATTGCATATAAAGTTATTTCTTATGGAAGGAATTTCAATTTATCATTTCATCTAGATTTTGCACATGTTGCTCTTTCTTCGTTTAGTCGGCATTAGCACGGTAAGACTCTCTTTCATAACTTTCAATACATCAAGGTAATATTACTTTATTACCAAGTTTTTCGGAGGCACTTGATTTTATATTTCAAAATTTTTTATTAGAAATAGATTTATGATTTTCAAGAAATGATAATCTTCCTCTCTATGAGAATAAGACAATTATTTTTAATCGCTCGAGTACTTTTATTTCTTGAAGAACATCATTTAATATAATGAGATGAATTCTAAATGTTACACAAAGTCAATCAATCCATGTCAAATTATTCTTTTCAATTTTGATCATATGTGAATACTTTATTATATCTATTCCTAAACACTATTCGTCAAAATGTACAATTAAAATCGTTACGGAGTACATGTGCAACGCACGTAACCAAAAACTAGTGTGTATATATATATATATATATATATATATGATCTGATGACTTTTCTGGAGTTAAGTGTTGGGTGTGAATTGGGAAATGGAGAGAAATAAATTCGAGAGCAGAGAAAGTTGAAAAGTTTCTTTCCCAATGGTAGCCATTTCGAACAGACACCATCTGAACAGGTATCTTCACACCCCTTCACTGAAGATCTTTGGCTATAAATAAAGGCCTTTTGCCTTCATTTTCGATAGAGAATTTTCGAACATTCTGTATATTTTCAAATAAATAAATTCGAGTCTATTGGTGTGATTTGTTACTGCTCTTAGAGTTCGACAAAGTTATTAGTATTTGAGGTACTGCTACACCATTAACAGGTATATCCATTTTATCTTGAGAGAAGTAATTCAAAACCTCGAGTACAGTGAGGGGATTAAATTTCTTAAGGACACATAGTAAATTCTGTGGTTTCAGATATTAATTATATTTTCTAGTTTACTTATTTGAACACAAGACAACGACAAGCTTAAGAAATTTAAATTTGATTAATATTTTCTGATTTTAGAGACTAAAACCTTTTTGATTTTCTACTCAATTGTGATTAAAATCTTCGAATTTTCTACTCCCGTTGAGATTAAAATCCTTGTGATTTTCTACTCACAGTGATTGCTGGTTTGAAGATTTAAAAACTTCTCCAAATAAATCTGACTGTTGATAATTCGGTTTAAAGATATAAAAATTTCACCGATTACTCAATTTAGTTCTATCAAAAGTTTTTTGATTTGAAGATATGGAATCTTCATCGATTGCTAACTTTTTTTTGTTATTGTTTAACAAATATGACAGGAACAAATGACCCCATGCTTGCCTCTACAGGCAATAGAATCTCCTCTAGCCGTGCTATGCAAGCACCGACTCTGACAGAAAATCCTGAAAAATTTTCTGGCATCGACTTCAAACACTGGCAGTAGAAGATGTTCTTTTATCTGACCACGTTGTGTCTAATGAAGTACATTAAGGAAGATACTCTGGTTCTGTCGGAATCAACTCCCGAAAATGAACGATTCTTTGTGATTGAGGCTTGAAAGCACTCAGATTTTTTGTGCAAGAACTATATCCTAATAAGATTGGAGGATGATCTGTATAATGTATACGACAATGCAGAGACTTCTAAAGAACTTTGGGATGCGCTAAAGAAGAAGTACAAAAAGGAAGATGTCGGTTTAAAGAAATTTATTGCAGCCAAATTTTTGGAGTACAAAATGATAGACAGCAAGACTGTTATAACATAAGTCCGAGAGATGCAAGTGATAATTCACGATCTACTTGCTGAAGATATAATTCATACTAATGCTTATATCAAAAGTATTAATTATGATGCTAATAATGAGTTTTCATTGAAGGTTTAGTCATCAATGAAGCTTTTCAAGTTGCATCCATGATTGAAAAGTTGTCTCCTTCATAGAGGGACTTTAAGAATTATTTAAAGCATAAGTGCAAGGAGATGAAGCTTGAAGATCTTATCGTTCAATGGAGAATCGACGAAGATAATAAAACTGTTGAAAGGAAGGTAAGGGGAAACTCAACAATTATGGGGGGAAAATATTATTGAGACTACTCAAACTAATCCCAAAAAGAGGAAGAATCCTTTTGGGCCAAAGAATTTTTCTAGCAAAAAGAAATTCAAAGGAAACTACCAGAACTGTGGAAAGATTGGACACCAGGCTGCAGAATGTCGTGCTCCAAAGAAAGGAAAGCAAAAGGGTCAAGCTAACATGGTTGAAAGAACCATGGAGATTGATGACTTGTGCGCTATGGTGTCTGAATGCAACCTAGTGGGAAGCCCCACAGATTGGTGGCTTGACTCTGGAGCCACCCGACATGTTTGTGCTATCAGAGAAGCATTTGCTTCTTATGCCCCTGCTGGTCCCAACGAGACCATGTATATGGAAAACTCTGTAACAACCAAGATTGAAGGCTATGAGAAAATATTTCTGAAAATGACATCCAACAAAGTGGTGACTCTTAATAGTGTCTGTCATGTTCTAGAAATGAGGAAGAACTTAGTTTCTGCTAGTCGTCTCATCGAGAAAGGATTTAAGTGCGTTCTTGTTTTAAATCAAACTGTAATAAGTAAGAGTGATGTGTATGTAGGAAAAGATTACCTAACTGAGGGCCTTTTCAAATTGAATGTAATTGTTGTTGAAAGAAATAAAATTATAGCTTCTTCTTACTTGATTGAGTCGAATGATCATTCTCGTTTGGGATATGTCAATTATAAAACTTTGCGTAAAATGATCAATTTGGAATTATTACCAAAGTTTGAATGCAATCTATCAAAATGTCAAATCTGTGTTGAATCTAAGTATGTTAAACATCCTTATAAGTTAGCCGAATGGAATTCAAGTCCCTTGGACTTAATTCACACAAACATTTCTGATATGAAGTCAATACCATCTCATGGTGAAAATAAATATTTCATAAATTTTATTGACGGTAGTATGCGGTACTGCTATGTTTACTTACTCAAAAGTAAGGATGAAGCAATTGCTTCATTCAAGCAATATAAAAGTGAAGTTGAAACACAACTAAATAAAAAGATCAAAATGATAAGGAGTGATAGGGGCAGCGAATATGAATCTTCTTTTGAATAAATATGTTTGGAATATGACATTATTCATCAAACACCTCTTACTCACCACAATCTAATGGGATTGCGGAAAAGAAATACAGAACATTAAAAGAGATGATGAATGCTCTTTTGATAAGTTCTGGTTTACCCCAGGACTTGTGGGGGAAGCTATCCTTACGGCTAGCAGAATACTTAATCGAGTGGCACATAGCAAAACACAATCCATTTCATACGAAAAATAGAAAGGAAGAAAGCCTTGAATACATAAAAGTGTGTGTGGTTTTTGGCCAAGGTACAAGTTTCTAAACCCAAAAAGGTTAACATAGGACCTAAAACTATTGATTGTATTTTCATAGGATATATTACAAATAGTAAAGCATATCAATTTCTGGTTCATAAATTTAAAAATCCTAACATTCATATTAATACAATAATGGAATCAGACAATGCTGAATTCTTTGAATATATATATATATATATCCATATAAATAGAATTATGAGTCATCTAATGAAGGATCTAAGAGACCTCGGAAAGAGACAAAGAAAAGTGTTCTTGATGAGGAAAATTCATGACGTAGCAAACGTCAAAGGACTTCTACTTCCTTTGGTTAGATTTTTTAACATTTTTGTTGGGAAATGAGCCTTGAACTTTTCAAGAAGCTATGACTTCTTCGCAAGCTTAATATATAGAAAGAGGCAGTCAATAGTGAAATTGAATCCATAATGAATAACCATACATGGGAATTGGTTGATCTTTCTCCAGGGAACAAACCATTAGGTTGTAAATGAATTTTCAAAAGGAAAGTTAAAGATGATGGTACTATTGAAAAATACAAAGCAAGACTTATAGTTAAAGGGTTTAGACAAAAAGAAGGTTTTGATTACTTTAATACGTACTCGCTGGTAACTAGAATTACATCCATTAGGGTGTTAATTGCGTTAGCCACCATATACGGTCTTGAAATCCATCAAATGGATGTGAAAACAACCTTCTTAAATGGAGATTTGAAGGAAGAAATTTACATGGAACAACCTGAAGAATTTGTAGTTCCTGAAAATAAAAAAAAAGTGCGGGGACTTGTAAAGTCCCTGTACAGACTAAAACAAGCACCCAAACAATGGCATGAAAAAATTTGACCAGACTATATTGTCAAATGGTTTCAAGATTAATGAGTGTGATAAATATGTTTACATTAAGAACACTCAAAATCAAGTCGTCATTGTTTGCTTATATGTGGATGACATGTTGATAATGAGTAATGACATTGCTAACATAAATGCTATCAAGCGTATGCTTGCTAGTAAATTTGAGATGAAAGACTTAGAGTTGCTGATTTGATATTGGGCATTAGGATCCACAAAACTCCTGAAGGTCTAGCATTGTCTCAGTCTCATTATTTCCCAACAATACTTGAAAAATTTAAATATTTGAATTTCAAAACTGCAAAGGCGCCAATTGATGTGAATCTTGCTCTTTCTAATAAAAAAGGTGAAAGTAAGTCTCAATTGGACTATGCAAAAGTATTGGAAAGTCTGAGGTATATCATGAACTATACACGACCAGATATAGCTTGTGCGATAAGTAAACTTAGTTGATACACAAGTAATCCCAATCAGAGTCATCAGATGGCTATGAAATGAGTTTTGGGGTATTTAAAATATACTCAAAATTTTGCTTTGCATTACAACAATTATCCAGCAGTTGTTGAAGGATATTGTGATACAAATTAGATAACCTGGATCAGCTGAAACTAAATTCACAAGTGGATATGTGTTTACCATTGGTGGAGGAGAAGTGTCTTGGAAGTTATCCAAACAAATATGTATTGCTCGCTCTACAGTGGAGTCTGAATTCATATCTTTAGACAAGGCTGGTGAAGAAGCTGAATCTCTCAGGAATTTTCTAGAAGATATTCCATTTTGACCCAAACCGTTGGCACCAATATGTATACATTGTGATAGCCAAGCGGCAATAGGAAGGCTGAAAGTGTAATGTATAACGGAAAGTCTCGTCACATACGACGAAGACATAATACCATTAAACAACTACTCTCTAGTGGAATTATCACAATTGACTATGTAGTCAAGAGATAATGTGTCGGATTCACTTACAAATGGCCTAACTAGAGAGACAGTTGAAAGATCATCGAAGGGAATGAGACTATAGCCGAGGACAAGTCATTGTGGCGGTAACTATACCTAGAAGACTGGAGATCCCAAGATCTAGGTCCAAGGTGATCAAACAAAGTCATTGATGACGGTTCAACATTGTCAAAATAACTTTTGGTCTATTCTCGTGATGAGACAATGTTCAGTAACAAGGATAAAGCATTAAAGGCTTTTTAATGATTTTTAAGTTTGACACGGGATAGGTCAAATAGTGTATCTACGGGATAACACATTTAGGAATCACCTATATGAGTTTGAAGTGTAAGTCGCTTCAAGGAGAATTCTGAAGACCAATTTTCTACGCACTTACTAAACCAGGCTATGTTCATGGCTGAAACGAACAACACAATTAGAACCTAAGACGGTTAAAGGATTAATAGCGTGACTTATGTTGTCTAGGTATACATCAAAACTCGACGGTTCAAAGATATCGAATATACCAATTAACCGAGTATATCCGATATATGTTCACTATGAAAAGTTCAAGGAAAAACCTATTTGACCAGATGCAATTAATTCTTACTTACGAATCACACAGTTTTTCATGCATTAAAATTTTTATATAGTCATTCCCCGTTCATGTGGGGGATTATTGGAGTTAAGTGTTAAGTGTGAATTGGTAAATGGAGAGAAATAAATTGGAGAGAAGAGAAAGTTGAATTTTTTCCCCCAATGGTAGCCATTCCGAATAGACACCATCTGAACAGTTGTCTTCACACCCCTTCACTTCAGATCTTTTGCCATAAATAAAGACCTTTTGCCTTCATTTTTGATAGAGAATTTTCGAACATTCTGCATATTTTCAAACAAAAAAATCGAGTCTGTTGTGCGATTTAATATTGCTTTTAGAGTTCGACGAAGTTATTGTTGTTTGAGGTACTGCTACACCATTAACACGTATATCCGTTTTATCCTGGGAGGAAGTAATTCAAAACTCGAGTACAGTGAGGGGATTAAATTTCTTAAGGACACAGTGAATTTTATGATTTCGGACATTAATTATATTTTCTATTTTACTGATTTGAACACAGGACGAAAACAAACTTATATATATGATATGATGACTATATATAGAAGATATGATGAGACCTTTTAAGTAAGTTATATCCCGCTGTTACACTTAGATTAGAATACTTGTTTGAGTCGCTAAGTGAGGGGCAAAAATCACTGGTGAACTTTTGGATCTTTGTTTTAGGAAAATATCTCTCGACTTTATAAAGTCCATATATATTTGGAACTAATAGTGGGGTTCATTTTGAAGTTCAAGAATTATTTTATGTATGAGAGGTGTAGTTTCAACAATATCCAAATCTTGGATGACTTTTTCAGTATGTTTCAAACACCAAAACTCCCCTATTCTGTTTTACTCTACATTCCTTCCTCTTTTTCTTTTTTCTGTTCTTTCAAAGCTCTGATGAAAGACAAGGCTGTTAAGAGAATGATTCAATATAATCATCACCATTGGTAATAATGTGAGCCAAAAAATAAAAATAAAAATAAAATAAAGGGTCACCATCAGAGATTTTCTTTCAAAATAAATATTTTCAGAAGAGTGTAAGGTTGTTGTTTCACTAAGAAAAACTGAGATGATTTAAAATTTAAGTTATATACTCCTCTATTTACTTTAAAGTTAGTTGTCCCCATACAGATTTGAAAATGAAATTTGAACTTGTGTGTTTATAGCTGTCTGCAAAGCAGTCACTTTTTGTTGCTCGCTCTTTCCAAACAAGCGGATATATTAGGATTTAACTAGTAGGAGGAGCGTTTGGGTGGATGTATAAGAATAATGTTGAATAAGATATATTATTAATCATGAAATTATTTTGTATGAACTGTTCGGTTTGGTGTGTTAAAAATAACATTCATTGTATAATTTCAAAAAAAAATTATTTATTTTTAAAAATACCTTCCACAAAAAAGATAGAATGAATGTGGAAAAGGTTTTAGGGACGTTTGTATCTTTAACTGTGGTAATACATGCATTAAAACCATTACATTTCTAATATTATGATTTTTTATGTATTAGTTATGCATAGACTAATACCAAATAGACTTGTTTTAGTTATACATAGATGAAAAAAGTGTACCAAACAAAGTATTAGTAATGTACAAAATTAATACATGCATTATTAGAATTTTCTAACGCATCCTACCAAACTACCACTTAGGGGCCGTTTGATTACCGGATAAAACTCAATTTAATACATGAATAACTTAGTTATTCATGTATTAATTTTATACCATGTTTGGTTACCAAATATGATAAAAGTTATTCATGTATTAATTTTATAAAATGTTTGGTTGGTAGGTTTTAAATGTTGTATAAAAGTTATTCATGTATTAATGTTATACAATGTTTGGTTGTGTTTTTAGTAATTCTACATGATTATAACTTACATAACTTATGAGGAAATCTATATATAAGTTTGTGCGGGGTAGAAGGTGGAATAAGTTATGTGGGTATTAGTTATACATGATTAAAACAATAAAATTACACATTTACCCCGATTTACTTTTAACATTTTTTTTAGTTTGATACTTTTTTAAAAAATTGTACTTTATTTTGTGTAAATAGAATTAGTTATTAACTTTATTTTATTTGATATATATTTTTATTTTTTGGGATAATATGAATGTTATATATATATATATATACACACATTATTGATCACTTTTTTTTATTCGGCGTACATTTACACCTCCATTGTCTTCTTTAAAAATTCAATTATACAATAATTTTATAATATTTTTTTACTTATTTATTTGTAAATAATATATATTATTTTATAATAAATTAAATATTCAATAATCAATAATTCATGTATTGTAATCTCTACATAACTAAACCCTACATAAACTAATACCTACATAACTAATACTTGGATTACTAATACCTATATAACTAATACATAAATAACTTAAACCTGCATAAATAATAAATAAATTCCTTCATAAACTAATTGATGTGTTACTAATATCTACCTAACTCATAATGTTTAATGCAGTGATTGTGTGTTGCTCTTAGTAAAAGGGTCGTTAATTTGTTCAGCGGGCTTTGTGAAAGTAAAGTACCCAATTGTATGTCAAGACTGTTAAACTTTGATTGCTCAGATCTAGTAATTTTGTTGTGGCATGGGTCTGATTATGATAGTAACTGATTTGTTTTTGAATCAAGGTTCAAACACAATAATTTTATTTGGTCCTTCCTAATTAAGAGCTCTAGTGTTTCTTCTTTTCTTGTGATGCATGTGACTTTGAATCTGTTGGCCCACTTTTAGGACGAACAAAAAATGGGGAACGAGTTATAGCATCAGTGTCCATTAGCCGAAAGGTTTAAGCAAATATTTTTGGACCTTTTTTTCAAATTACTTTTATGAACAAGTTACTTTAGCCACAAAATATTTAAATCTATCGGTAATCGCATTTGTAAATATTTTGAACTGCCAAACATCTTTTTCGAGGTATCACCGGAATACTTACTTTTTTTCTTTGTTTTTTTATTAAAGATTTTTTCTTCAATACCTTTTCTAAATTTTATTTTTTAATTCCGTAAAAGTTAGGTGATGACTCTATTTTCTAATAAATAGCTAAGTTATTGATACACTTTTAAATGAGTTTAAAAATGGATCGTAACACATAGGATCACACCTTTTAAATTCCTAAATTTTTGGATCAAACATAACCATTTTCTAGATTTGGTAAAGGATAATTGGGTACTAGATTTTTCATCCAACCCATTCACTCAACTACATGTTAAACTGAAGAATATTAAAGCAGCTCGGGAAGAATGGGGCAAGGTAACCTATGAGAACATCTTCCAGCAAGTCTCCACTTTAAAAGATGTCATTAAAAGAAAAGAACTACAATTGGAAACTTATCCTACCAAGGAGAACAGAGAGGCACTAAAAAGGCAGAGGCAGAACTAAGGAGATTTTGCTCCTAGAAGAAGACTATTGGAAGCAAAAATCAGGAGAAGTGATTTCAAGATGGAGACATGAACACAAATTTTTCTCACTCCTATCACACAGTAATAGTAATAGTAATAATAATAATAGTAGTAGTAGTACTAATAGTAATAGTAATAATGCTACTACTATTAATAATAATAATAATAGTAATAGTAATATAGTAATAGTAATAGTAACAGTAATAATAATACAAATAGTAATAGTAATAGTGCTAATAGTAATAATAGTAATAGTAATAATAATAGTAATAGTGATAGTACTAATAGCAATAGCAATAGCAATAGTAGTAGTAGCAATAGTAATAGTAGTACTAGTAGTAATAGTAATAGTAATAGTAGCAGTAGCAGTAGTAATAGTAATAGTAATAATAGTAATAGTAATAGTAGTAGTAGTAGTATTCAGACTCTTGAGGACATGTTGAGAGCGTGTGTGATTGATTTCAAGGGTAGTTGAGATGATCACTTGCCTCTTATCGAGTTTGCCTATAATAACAGTTATCACTCCAGCATTCAGATGGCTCCGTTTGAGGCTTTTTACAGGCGGAGGTGTAGGTCACCTATTGGATGGTTTGAGGTAGGTGAGACTATGTTGATAGGGCCAGATTCAGTTCATGAGACTATGGAGAAAGTTCAGCTTATTAGAAATGCTGAAAACAACTCAGAATCATCAAAATCTTATGCAGATGTTAGGAGAAGAGAGCTCGAGTTTGAAGTTGATGATTGTGTATTTTTGAAGGTGTCTCCCATGAAGGAATTTATGAGGTTCGGTAAAAAAAGGAAGCTTAATCTCCGATATGTTGGTCCTTATAGGATTTTGAAGCGAATTGGCAAGGTAGCATATGAGTTGAAACTACCAGGCGGAGTTAGCTTCGATACATCTGGCGTTCCATGAATCTCTGTTGAAAAAGTGCATTGGTGATCCAGTTTTAGTTGTAACAATAGAAAGCATTGGGGTGAAGGATAGCCTTACCTATGAGGAGATTCCGGTTGAGATCCTTGATTGCCAAGTTCGGAAGCTGAGGAATAAGGAAGTAGCTTCAGTGAAGGTTTTGTGGAGAAATTGATGTGTTGTGAGTTTACAACACTTTCGACGCTTAAAACTGAGAAAATAACATGGACTTAGATATATTTATATAAATATGAGGCACTTTTACTTTGATTTCAGGGAAAATATAACGAACAAAGAGAATATATATTGAGTGATTTGCTGTGGAATACTGTTAAGCTTTGCTTGCTCAACTCTAGTAATTTTGTTGTGGAATGGGTCTGATTATGATAGTAACTGATCTATTTTTGAATCAAGGTTCAAACACAATAATTTTATTTGGTCCTTCCTAATTAAGAACTCTAGCGTTTCTTCTTTTCTTGTGATGCATGTGACTTTGAATCTGTTGGCCCATTTTTAGGACGAACAAAAAATGGGGAACGAGTTATAGCATCAGTGTCCATTAGCCTAAACGTTTAAGCAAATATTTTTGGACTTTTTTTAAAGGCTCAAAACTTGTTGAAATATTCCGAAATTATAAAAATAAGAGCATTCATGAATTTAAGGAGTTAAATTGGTTAATCTATTTCAATCTCTAGAATTAGATGAACAATATATGTTTGAAGGAATAACCATCGTCTTGTAAATATAGTCAAATTATGAAATTATTTCACAAGTTGAGTTGATAGGATAATTATGTACTAAACACAATTTTCAAACAATTTCTTTCAAATTACTTTTATGAACAAGTTACTTTAGCCACAAAATATTTAAATTTATCGGTAATCGCATTTGTAAATATTTTGAAATGCCTAACATCTTTTTCGAGGTATCACCGGAATGCTTACTCTTTCTCTGTTTTTTTATTAAAGATTTTTTCTTCAATACCTTTTCAAAATTCATTTTTTAATTCCGTAAAAATTAGGCGATGACTCTATTTTCTAATAAATAGCCAAGTTATTGATACACTTTTAAATGAGTTTAAAACTATGGAGATCAAACCTTTTAAATTCCTAAATTTTTGGATCAAACATAACCATTTTCTAGATTTGGGAAAGGATAATTGGGTACTAGATTTTGCATCCAAACCATCAATGGCGTACGCAAGATTTTTATAAGCGGTGTCACCATTTAAGGATTGAGCACATAATAAATCACTACTCCCTTTGTTTCAAAATAAGTGGTGTTTTGGCCTCTTGATTTTGTTTCAAGATAAGTGGTGTTTTACATAATCAAGAAGACATTAATGATTTTCTTCTAATTTTACCATTATTTAAATGGAGAGAGTTTTACATAATCAAGAAAATATTAAAGAGTTACATTTTTTTCAAGAAATTTATTAGGGGTAAGTAGGTAAACATGCATTTTTCTTTCTAGGAATAAGTAGTTTTCTTAAGGGGTGTGCATGAGCTAAAAACACCACTTATTTTGAAACAGAGGGAGTACAATGATATTATATTATTAAAAAAACTCAAATCATATTAATAAAACTCAATTCAAATACATTATTATAATTTTCCTCGACGAGATTTCATGTTTTGAAAGATATTCATAATAGACTCATTTGAAATACTACTAAATAAATAAAAATATAATTTCAAGCACAACCAGCAAATTTTTTATTTTTCTAATTGTTAAAAAGGTTTTAAAAAAATTTAATGTGTAATCTTTGCTTAGATGGCTGGCTGGAATAGTAAAGTTTTTAATGAATTGGGTAGTCGATTTTTAATTAATTAAAGTGCCAATCCTTCGATTTAAAAACCAAAAAACTGATGCTACACGCAAGTTTGAACGCACGACCTCACGTATATAAGGTCCAGCCGCTAACCACCAGGCCAACACTTAGCTTCTTGCATAAGTAGTGTCCTTCTATTGTACTTGTATCCTATTTTCATTTTATTTAATATTTATATATAGATATGTAGTAAAAAATTTCAACGAAGAATGTCACGTGACACTCCTCGGGCCTTAATAAATTCGCCCGTGCAATCCATTCACTTAACTACATGTTAAACTGAAGAATGTTAAAGCAACTCAGGAAAAAATGGAGAAAGGTGACTTATGAGAACATCTTCCAGCAAGTCTCCACTTTAGAAGATGTCATTAAAGGGAAAGAACTACAACTGAAAACTTATCCTACCAAAGAGAAAAAAGAGGCACTAAAAAGGCAGAGGCAGAACTAAGGAGATTTTGCTCCTAGAGGAAGACTGTTGGAAGCAAAAACCAGGAATGAAGTGATTTCAGGATGGATACATGAACACAATTTTTTTTCACTCCTATGTAAAGGGGAGAAGGAAAAAACTGAACATTAAAGGGATCGCTAGTAGTAAGGGTGAGTGGCTTAATACCCATCAGGGAATAAGATATGAAGCAATGGAGTTTCTCTCTGAACGGTTCAAAGAACCCAGTAGACCCGAAAACTTTGACATGCTTTAGTATATTCCCAAACAGACCGCTCATCAACAAAATGAGATGCTTACGTCTCTTCTAGATAGTGAGAAAGTAAAACAGGAAGTACAAGTGGACCTAATGAATCCTCTTTGCATTTTTATCAGGTATGACAGGGAGTCATTGGTGAAGATGTCACTAAGATGGTTAGAGCCTTTTTTTTTCTGAACAGAAAATACCTAAGTTCATTATCCACACTAACCTAATATTGATCTTTAAAAAGGATGAAGTTAACTCTTTCACAGATTTGAGACCAATCAATTTAAATACCTTTGTCAACAAGATATTATCGAGTGTGTTACATGAAAGAATAGTTACAGTAATTCCTAATCTAATATCCAATAATCAGACAGAATTTGTAAAAGAGCAGAAGTATTATAGATAATGTCTTATTAACATAGAAAATCATTAGAGACATCAATCAAAGGAACAAACTTTATAATGTGGTTATTGAGATAAACATAACTAAGACATATGACATAGTCTCTTGGGTTTTTCTAACTAAAGCCCTCAGACAATTTGATTTTTTAGAAGTGACTATTGACATGGTATAGAGGCTATTTTCAACAACTAATACTCTGTATTGGTGAATGGGCAATCTTACCAGGCATCCAGGGGAATGAAATAAGGAGACCCCCTCTCTCTCACTTAATTCATAATTGTACAAGAAGTTTTGGCTAAAGGACTAAATAACTTACATGAATACAATGCGTTTAAGGGGTTTGGTCTACTAAAATGGAGTCCCCAAATTAATCATCTATATTATGCTGACAACACATTACTTTTTTATTTAACAAACCTAAAGTCAATGAAGAAGATGATTAAGGTTCTTACTTGATTAACAACACCAAAAGATCTTTTTATATTCATGAGAAGATGTCTTTATCCATTATCAACTAAAGATAGAGGAAAACAGGTATGAGGAAAGGATCTTCTCACTTTACTTATCTTGCTTGTCCAGTGTTTTGTTGAAAAATAAAGATTGTCTGTTATGAGGACCTAGTGGAGAAAGTGATGAGAAGGGTGATGTCCTGGAAGAATAGGTTCTTTATCTATGGTGGGAGAACCATACTTATATCTCATGTTCTCCAAACTATGTCGGTATACTTACTATCAGCAACGCCCCCTTCCACCCTAAAAAAAAAGATAATTGAGCAGCTTCACAAAATATTTGCAAAGTTCTATTGGAATAATGATCTTGGACGTATTTATACGTTCAAGTTTCATTTTATTCCCATATTCTAGCTTATTTTATGAATTTATTCAATTATAATCCCATATATTTTAACTAAATTGTGTCCATGAATTAACCTGTGTGATTTGCCCTTTTTGTAGGTGGAAATTGCTAAACTTGAAGATGTATGTCAAAGGCCGGATCATGGGACATTAGGCAAAAATGACATTTGGAGTCAACTCTGTGCCACGGAGGGAGATTGGCGCGATCAAGGCCGTCCCACGCCAAGGAGCAATACATATCAAGTGCCATGCGCGACGGGGCTGTGTCATGCTACTAACCAAGGTGTATGCAGGCTATGTCATAGTGTGAGAATGGCGTGTTGGCCGCCGTGCCACGCCAATAAAATTACATTTCAAAAGTGCTAAACAGTGAACGGGCGCAATAGTAGCGTGTCACACTGCTTGAATGGCGTGTTGTCCTCCATGCCAAGTTGGGCGGTAAATTTCGATCAAAATTCTCACACTATAAATAGAACACGTAGTTTTTATTTGTAAAGGATACATGACTTGGGAGTGAATAGAAGCGTCAAAGAGGCTTGGAAATAGGGTTCTTCTCCTTTCTTTTCCACTTTTCATTTCTACATGAGCCATTACAACATTATAAGTTTGTGTAAGATAATGAGTGGTTAATAGCCCCTCATTCTAAGGTTAAGGCCAAAGCATGATTGTATGGCGTACTCTTGAATTGGTTAATGTGTTTATCATATTTGGTTGTTCTTGCGTTCTTGCTTATACTATTTTTAATGATTTGTGAACATTAAAATACATCTTTAATTCTTGTGCAAACTCGAAAGAAGAAGTACTAGAATATAACGAAGAATATGAGGAGTAATTTCTTATCTTTAAATGATTAAAGATTAAATTTGCATTTAGGGTAGAAATATACCTAATATGCCTCACTTGGTTACAAGACGTGATGATACATAAATGCACTCTGATTGAGTTATCACGTCACCACTCAATGATGTAGTTGTGAGGTCAATTTAGATAGACGATTAGAGGCTCAAAAGACCATGATCATATTATTAACTCCGTAAATTAACAACCATGATAAATAACTTGACCAATGCAAAAATATTTTTGTACATGATTGCTATGTCTTGACCTTGAAATCCTCTTTAATATTGATTACACCCATTTCATTACGTCCTTGGTTTTATTGTTCACTTTAGAATCATATAATAATCGACACATTCTTGATTACAATTGCACTTGTTAAATTTTATAATATTACTTGAATTGGATATTTGCTAAGTTACAAGTCCCTGTGGGTTCGACATCCGATTGGCAAGAGCCATTGTATTACTTAGACGATTGTGTATACTTGTGTGTGCGTTTGTACATGATAAATTTTTGACGCCGTTGTTGGGGACTTAGATATTAGCGAATATCTAGTTTTAGTTTTACTATTTTTTATCTAAGTGCTGACAACTTGGTCTTTGTCAATATTTTTGCTAGTTTAGGCCTGTTCTTACAGTAAGCTAGCAAGGGATAAATAGTTGGATGACTCACACTCTAGACTTGAATGAAAGTCAACTAAGAAGGGAGGCTGCTACTCTCTATCTAATCCAGCAAGTTCAACAAGATGAGGCTGTTCCAGTAGAAATGACAGCAAGAACAGTTCGCGAAGTGGCAATCTCAACTAGCTACCATTGTCACCTCTAGTATTCGCAGATCAGAACCAAGGGAATGATTTGAGCTGAAGCAGAATATGGTGCGCGTTGCACACTAGTAGGCAGTTCACCGGTATCACATATGAGGGTCCACAACAACATCTGTAGAACTTTTGGGAGATCAGTTGGACCTTTATTCCCGCAAGAGTCTTGACTAACTATGTGAGGCTCACACTTTTATCTTTCTCACTGTTGGGGGGGAAGCAAAAAAGGTGATTGAAAGCAGAACCACCAAACTTAATTACAACCTGGGATAACCTTGCAAGGAAGTTCGTAATCCGATTTTTTTCATTTGGAAAAACTCTAAGATTGAGAAGTAAAATTTTGAATTTTAAGCAGAGACCCGATGAATACTTATATCATGCTTGGGAGAGATTCAAAGCTCTTCTCAGAGATTGCCCTCATCACTAACAAAAAAATGAGCTGTTAGCTCAGACCCGCACAAAAAATTATTACTAGATTCAGCAGCATGTGGTCAATCTCTGGATGGTCCTTATAATTGTCTTGTTAGGAGAATTTCGGATGTCATTGCTCAAATCATTACTCAATTATTAGAAGTTATGTAATTGTATACACATAACAACAATCTAGTTTAATTAACACTTGACAAAAATAGATTACCCATGACTTCTATTAGGTATCAATCAAGACATAAAAATTTATCATGATATTTATTCATAATTGCACTGCTTAGTGCATAGTACTCAAACTCTAATTTATTGTACTTGACAATAAATATGGTCATGATATTTTCATGTGCTTAATTTATCAAAACAATTAGAAAGTATTAGTAGATTAATAAAGAGTAAAGTTAATATTCATTACTACATTTGCACTTGAACTTATAAATTCTTAGTGAAAATTTTAGATCCATCATTGCATTAAAGGTGAATTAGAAAATAATAATAATAACAACAACAACAATAACAACAACAACAATAATAACAATAAATGGCCACTTAATTTTTGAAGCGTCAAGTATTTTAAAATAAATTATGTTTTCAAAAATAAATTTTATTTGGGATCATAGAGGAATTATTATTTTACCTTTATTCTTCATGCTTGCAATTGTAGCAATTATTGTTGTGGCCAACACTTGCCTTGCTATTTTTAGGCCAGGAAACTTTACCAGACTCAATGTTTTTGATATCTTTCACAAGTTTTTCATAGTGCAATTTCATTTCTTCATTAGTCTTGCTAGTTGCCTTAGCCACATTGTATCACCTACTTGATGTGTCCTTTTCATAAATAGTCAATGTATTTTCAAACTTCTTGTCTTGTTGGAAATCCATGTTGAATTTAGATTATTTTTGCAAAATCAAAGAAGACTCTAAAATGATAAAAAGGAGAGAGTTAGAAATTGATGGTGTTATGATATATATATATATATATATATATATAGCAATTGAGGAGACGCAAAAAGACAAAAATATGATGGGCCGAAAAATGCTTATCGAGGGATAAAAGGGATCTCATTTATACATAAGCAAAACAGATAGACATGACTACTAATATGGAGGCAGAAACTATAGTTATTCAAGAAGCAATAAGATATTGTAATACGCAGGAGTTACAAAACATATTCTAGAAACAAACTCTTTAGTATTGCAAAAGATTTTACAAGACGCATAGAAAATTTCATTGGAGATTATTGACAAAGTTGAGAAAATCAAACATGATATGAGTCACGTAAAAGAAGAAGTATAACACACACTCAAATAAGATAATGTCCTCGAAAATTACCTAATCAACCTAGCATTCAAATAGAAAGATAAGTATCAATTATATAATTTCCAAGAACTTCCCTCTATGGGAAAAAGCTAGTGAATTTGGACAAGATTCAAGTTCCAGCGATTCGAGTTAAAACAAGAAATATCTAGCAAAATTAAACATAGAGGAAAAGGGAAGAACAATCAAAGCAACAACAGAAAAGCACAATTAGACAACCGACCGACAAGGCCATTCACATCTAATACAAGTCTAGTACAATAGCTCACACAGGATTCAATTAATATTTACACAAAATTAACAAAAAATAAGAGAGTACATAGTTTTGTTGCTCCATATCACATAGAAATTCTCATAAAAGGTGGACATGATTCATCAAAAATTAGATCCAGTAGAATAATAGTGAGATCTACCATAAACAAATGCAATACTCAAGATAAAAAAGTGACTAAAGGAAACAAGTAACGAAGGAAAAATACTTACATATGTAGAGTAAAAATGAAAGGTCGAACTCATCACAGTCGCCGGGGAGAACCATCATACTAGAAATCAGCAACTGATGGCAATAGAAATGGAGTGTGGGAGAGTTGGAATAGAAAACCAAAAGCTCAAATCATAGACATTTCAATGGATGTGAAAGAGAAGATGCAAGAATCTCCTAGAAGCTCAGCCATAGAGTGAGATCGATTTATTTGTTTTTGTTTACTTTAAGTTCAGTAAATCAAGATTTTTTTCTTATTGGTGTAATACCCCGAAAGTCCCTAAGATCTGGACCGAGGGTTAAGCGAAGAAAGTAGGAAAATATTGCATTAGGTCACGGGATGACTCGTCCAGTGACCTGTGAAGTTACTCTATGAGTTGTGGAGTGAATCTTGAACTGGAGGTTGGCTGATTAAGAGTCGTGGTCAGAGGGTGACCACGAGTAGATGCCACGAGTTGTGGTGTCACTTCATGACTCGTGAAGTGAGTCGTGGTCAAGAGGTCCAAATTGAAGGTGGAATTCCAGTAGACTTCACGAGTGAGGGCCACGAGTCATCCCCTACCTCACGACTCGTGAAGTCCCTCGTGAGGACTTGCAGAGTCTATTTTTTCTGCGAATTTAGTAAAGGTACTTTCATAATTCCTAAGCTCCTAAGTCCTAAACTACGTCATTTTAAGCCTTGTTAGGAGAGTTTTAAGAAGGGTTAACCTATCCTAAGTCATTCTCTCCCATGCATGCAAGACTAGAGAGTTTCATTAAAGTTCAAACCTAGAAACTATCCAAGTTCTTCCCCAAATCTCTTGGGCTTTCAAGGAAGGGTGTAGAATCAGTTATCCAGGTATGTAGGGTTATGAATGAGAGTTTCCTTCACTCTCATGCCCAAATTCCATTTCAAGTTAATGAATTTAAGTGTATGATACTATGGGGTCTTAACCCAATTTATGAAATTCTCTGTATGTTTAATTTATGGGTCAATTCCCTTCATGTTTCTAATGATGTTTTAAGATTCACGGACAGTTTTCTTTTTTACCTATTTTGATTACAATTCATGATTTTAAGTTTTAAGAACATGATGCCCAATTATGCAAGCTTCATGAAAAGTTGAGTTTATGATTTATGCTTCCAACTCCAAGTATGATGAAATTTATAGCATATATGAACGTTTTCAAATTATCCATGAACATATTTATGATTTTACTTATGATGTCTATTTCATGCAAGCATGATGTTAAGATTTGGGCAAGACCACTCAAGTTAAGCACAATTTCATGATTTATCCAAGTCTAATAAGTTCAGTTATGTCAAGTTTTGGAGTTAAGACTCCCCATATGTTTAGATTTAAGTTATGTTTTGGTAGATGTTTATATGAGAATTATACATATTTTGGGAGTAGTGTCTAGCACCGAGTAGGCTAGGGGTTCCAAGGTTCCCCAATCTCATAAACTACGCGTCAACGTAGGTCTACTTTGGGGACTCTCAAGAGAGCGTTCCCCGGCCCAATGGCCCACCATGATATCACACCTTACATAATCCTTCACCCTGACAAGGCTTAGGATGGCTCTCCTCTACGTGGGCATGACGTTGGATCATCATGCGCTCATATATAGTGGTTGTCAGTTAAGACGAGTCTCCCATTGTTCCTCATGATTTCAGTAATGCATGTACTATAAGATATTATATCATGTTTTCAGCAGATTTTATCCGAGGATCAATTATGAGATTTTACTTATGATATCATGATTTCAGATATGGCAAGCCATATGCACTTACTTCAGCTAATGTCTACTCATGTTTTCAGATATCAGCATATAACCTTTACTCTCAAAATCTTATGATGTTATGATTTAAGATATGCATGATTTCAGTTTTACTTATTTAGCCTATTTTACTTACCTTGCATACTCAGTACATTTCAAGTATTGACCACATACTCTATGTTGTATCGTTTCATGATACAAACTCAGATGTTCAGACTAGTCTCATCGCTAGACAACTTTCTAAGTTTAGCCCAGACAGTGTGCTGGTGAGTCCTCATCCTTTGAGAACTTTCAGTTAGTTGAGTTGTCATTTTCTATTTCAGACTTCTAGTGAGCTAGTTGGGGGTGTTGTCCCATCAGCTCGTCAGTATGATAGAGGCTTATCAGACATAGTTTATATTTCAAGCTTCAGATTCAGCATTTTGAGATTTCCATTGTTTAAATGTTTTACTATTCGGACTTCCACTATTTCAGAATTTAGTTTTCTGCTTTATTTATATTGAGATTTAGTTTTTATGTTCATGTCATGGGTCGACTTGGAGCCATTTATGATTTTAGGTTCCGTGTCTAGATCCGAGCCTATGTTCAGGTCATGACAAGCTTGGTATCAAAGCAAAGGTTCAGTGTGTCCTAGGGTGTCTGAAAGTAGCATTAAGTAGAGTCTTTTTCATGGGTGTGAAGCGCTCCACACTTATTGACGAAGAGGCTACGAAATATTTTAGAAAATTTTCCTTCTTTCATGATCTATGTCGTGCGATGATATCTCTCTCTATCCTTCTAATTCATGCTATATGCATTTGCAGAATCATGCCTCCTTGACAAGTTAACGAAAGAAGTAATGGAAATGGAAATGGCCGTGAGAATGAAAATGGAGATGGGTACCAGCAAGCCCCATCATCCCCAGCAGATCATGTGCCCGAGCAGGTCTTTCATGCCGAGTTAAGGGCAACTTTTCAGATGTTAGCCCAAGTTTTGACCGCTTAAGTCAACAGCAGGCGGTAACCTATGTCCCATAGAATGGAGCACAATGGTGGCTCAAGTTCAGAATTTCCTTAGGATAAATCCCTCTAAGTTTCTTGGGTCAAGAGTAGATGAGGACCCATATAAGTTTCTGGAGGAGATATAGAAGATCACCCAGATTATGGGGGTTACGGGAGAAGAGAGAACATACTTAGCCTCCTATCAATAGAAGGGGCTTGCTTCTATTTAGTACCATCAGTGGAGAGACGATAGAGCAATGAGCGCAGTTCCTGTGAGTTGGGATGAGTTCATGACAACTTTACTAGACAGATTCTTCCCTAGGGAGTTGAGGGAGGCAAAGGTGGCAGAGTTCGTCAATTTGAAGCAAAATGCTATGACGGTTCAAGAGTACACCTTGGAGTTTATCTGGTTGTCTAGGTATGCACCAGAGATGGTGGCAGACCAGAGGACCCGAATGAATAGATTTGTGTATGGAGTGTCCGAGGCTAGTAGGACGGCATGCACCCGAATGAATAGTAGGACGGCATAATGAACAGTGACTTAGAATTCTCTCGATTGGTTATATATGCCCAGCAGATGGAGGTGATCAGATGAAGGATAAGGATAGAGAGGCAAGAGGGCCAGGACGAGTAGTGTTGAGCTTTTCTAGCAGAGTCCCAGTGGCGGGCATCATCAGCAGTCTCGTCAGAGACCATCAGTTCCAGTACCGTCATCAGCCAGGTGCCATCTAGATCTCGACACGAGCATAGGGGAAGGGAATCAGGCTCCAGAGGTTTGGGCAGCATGTTCTTCCAGTTTGCACCAAGTGTGGCGGGAGGCACCTCGGGGAGTGCCTAGCTAGTTCAGGTGCATGTTTCGGGTATGGAAAGCCTGGTCATTTGCTTAGAGATTGTCCAGGTGCTGGATAGAGCAATGGTAGAGGTTGAGACCTAGCCACCAACTCAGTAGGGTGCATCCACTAGTGCAGGTGGTGGTCAGCGTCATAACAGGTTTTATGCCCTCTCGTCTCGTCAGGAGTATGTCTCCCCAGATGTGGTTACTGGTATATACAAGTATTTCATCTTGATGTTTATGTATCTTTAGATTCAGGGTCTACCTTATCTTTTTTGATGCCCTATGTTTCTAGTAGTTTCAAAGTCAGTCCCGAAATCCTATCAGAATCCTTCTTAGTCTCTACTCCAGTTGGTAACTCAGTTATGGCTCAACCGATATACAAAAATGTCTCTATCACAGTCCTTTAGAAAGTCACCTCAGTAAATTTAGTAGAGTTAGATATGACACATTTTGATGTTATCTTTGGCATGGATTGGCTACATGAATGTTATGCCTCAGTAAATTGTAGAACCCGTGCGGTAGAGTTTCGATTTCCAGGTGAGCCTGTCCTAGAATGGAAGGGTAGATCAGCTGTGCCTGTAGGGTGCTTTGTTTCCTACCTTAAGTCTAGAAAAATAAATTCTAAGGGTTGTGTTTACCATCTAGTTCGGGTTAAGGATGCCATGTCTAGAACCCCAATTCTCCAGTCAGTTCCTATAGCATGTAAGTATTCAGAGGTGTTCCCAGATGATCAAATCGGAGTCCCTCCCGAGTGGGAGATTGAATTTAGTATTGACCTTCTATTATACCCCGAGAATTCAAGAATCGGACCCAGAAGTGAATCGGAGAAAAAAACTAGAAAATATTACAGCAGAACGAGTCACTAACGACTCATGAGGAGACCCCATGAGTCGTCAAGTGACTCGTGGGAAGGCCTGGAAGGATGAGGGACTCGAGGTACCCACGGGCGATGTAATGACTCTTGGTCAGATACCATGAGTCGTCATGTCAGTCTTGGGGTGGTTCTAGAGGAAAATTGGAAAAATTGATCCAGTGCACTTGACGGGAAGTGGCATCGAGTCGTGGTTGCTTGGGACGAGTCATCATGTCACTCGTTAGGAGCCCTGGCATACCATTTATACAGTAAACCTAACGAGTGAACCAACGGATCATGAGCCCTGGCGACGAGTCGTCGGGTCGTCCGTTAGGACCCCTTGACAGTTATTTTCAGCGATTTCAGTAAGGGATTTTTTGTAATTCCTAAGTTCTAAGGGCCTATACTATGTCCTTTTAAGCTCGTAATAGAGGGTTTTTAGCAGTGAAAGATCCATCTTACGCCATTACTTTCATGCATGCAAGGTTGGGGGTTTGAGGAGAAGAATCAAGGTGAATTCTCAAGGTTTCCAACAGGAATCTCAGCTGGGCAATTAGGAAGGGTTAGAATTATTCAATCCCAGGTATGTAGGCTGTGAGTGGGTGCTTCCTTCCACACCCATGCCAATTCCCTATCAATTTGTGCTTGGGTTGTGATGAACAAGTATGGGTTTTCATTTAATTGCATGATTCTTACATCTCTACTCATGGGTATGATTAAATTGAGTTGATATTGGTGATTTACTGATCTTGGGCGGATTCTAACTTAATTTCTTTTACAAAATTATTTTCTAAAAGTCGAATCTAAAACGCCCATGTGTGGATAGTTCATATAGAATGTGATGATGATGGAGTAGATGATGAAAGGCATGTTTCCAACCTAACACATGATTTTTGATGATGTTTTCAAAGGAGATTAAATAGACCCAAGTATGGTAGAACTTTGGGTGATGCCCATGTGATGTTTTCAAATTGTGATTTCTTTCCTGAAATGAGCTTACCACATGGTTGAGATGAAATTTTCCTTTAACCCTTATTATGAATTCTAGCTTGTGGTATGTTTCAAAGTAAAGCCTTCTCTATGCGTAAATCCTTAATTGTTATGCATGTTATTGTTGAGCTTTGTCAAGGACAATGTTAAGCTTCATTTCATATGATTTTGAGTCTAAGCATGATTGTTCGGTTGGCGTAGTGACTACACGCAAGTGCATGTGGTCGAACAAGTAGTAAAGTGGCTTATGTAAAGCCAAGTATCGATCCCACAGGGACTGAACTAAGGTACTAATTAACTTAAGCGTCAGTGAACTATGTCTATATGAATGCAGACAACCAATTAAACAATATTTTGAGAGTTAAGTTTGCTGAGTAATAAAATCTAAGTTAAAATTATAATTTGAGTATGAACAATAGTAATGAGCAAGCTGAGGTTAAAACAAGCATGTAGGGAAGTAATTTATCAATTCAATTCAGCTAATCTTTTCTTCGGTTGCTAGTCAAGAATTATTGCCTATGGATTGGATCTTTCGACTCCTATCCAATTAAGAATCATGAAACATTAATCTACATTTCTGTGATAAAAGAATTTCATGCTCTAGCCATACAATACCGATTCCGTAATTGACTAATAAGACTTTCAGATATATTTCTATTCTGAATGTAAATCAATTCTCAATTTTCTAAACTAAGAAGAGATCATATCCTACCAATTCACATCTTTCCAATTTCTTTCCTTTTCAAAATCAAAATTAGATTTCTAGATATACATTAACATTGGCCAAACATTAATGCAGTAAAAACAAGAATTGATAGAACAACCATTGAAGAAAAGATGAAAACTGAATTAAACAACAATTACATTCCACTACAATGGTTCTTAACCTTAGCAAGAAGTGAATTTAGCCACTCATTTGTGGATTAAACATCATCAAATAAGTGGAATTCATACAAACAATTGAGATAAAAGAGAAAGAGATAGAGAAGAACCCTAGAATTTTCGTCCTCTCAACTGCCTGTAACCCACGTTCTTCTCAACCAAGTCAGAATATTTAAAATAAAACCTAAGTGTGCTATTTATACTATTGAGAATTTTTCCCGGAATAACAAGCAACGTGGCACGGAGTGTATCACAGAGCACTTCCTCCATGCCACGGAGGTATCGCGGACCCTCACTGGAAGTCGGCTCCCCAGGCAATTTCACCTCAGCGTGGCACGACTTGCATCGTGGAGCCTGTCCAACGTGCCACGGTGCTATCGAGTACCTTCACTGGAAATTGCCAAAATTATTTCATCCGAAGCAGAATGCCTCCGCGCTGGCAACGTGACACGGCTCCATCGCAGAGCCCCTATTTTTGTTGTTCTCCCCTGTCATTTTCCATTCCTTGTCTCCAAGTTCATTCCTGATCTTCACCAACATGTATATTAGCTTCCAAAATTTCCTTTTACCTGCAAAACAACACTAATCATGTTGGTTAGTATAAATTCACATTTTAACTAAAAATTACATGAGAATGTACACATAACAATAGATAAACAAGTCGAAATGAAGCATTCGAGTATCACTTGGGCATGCAATTCTGCCCAAGATCAATGATTTCATTCTAAGCTTTGTCGAAATGACATTGTTGAGCTTCATATTTATATGATGTCTAATGTATACATAATTTCATAATGAGCTTTGTCAATAGACAATGTTGAGCTCCGTTTCATATGATGTTGATTCTATGCATGATGTCATGTTGAGCTTCGTCACTAGACGATGTTGAGCTTCGTATTTATACGATGTAGAGCATTGCATGTTTTTGGAGAAGAGTCTAGCACCGAGCGGGCTAAGGGTCGATAACCTTACACCCTAGAACTACGCGCTAATGTAGGTTGATTCTATTATATTATTGGGACCTCCCTTGTAAGCTATCGCCGACCGATTGGCCCCTCTCAGCTTGATATCGATATCATGATAGCGTCCTTAGCCCCGACAAGGTTTTGGAAGGCTCTGTCCACTTAAGTGTAATTTTCGAGACCACATAACCTCTATCGTGGTATGTCGGTTAAGTGACGAGTCTCCCACTATCTATATCATTCGAATTTGCATAACCATTACTCATGATAATTATCGTATGTATGCATGTTCAAGAAGCAAGGTTTGACTCTTTGTTCAGCTTTTAATATAAGTGTTATAGTTCTGCTTTGAGTTATTAGAGTCAATCATGATGTTCTAAAGTTATGCATGGTCATGTTATGATAAGAGTACGATTTCAGAATGATTGCTTGTAGCCTTCTATTTTCCTTAAAAGCTTATGATGTGTCATGAAATATTTTAAAGGATTTAGTTACTTAAGCGGTTTTACTTACCTTACATACTCGGTACATTCCACGTACTGACAACATACTTTCTATGCTGCATCGTTTCATGATGCAGGATCTGGTTCTCAGGTCCAGCCCCGTTCGTAGTCGCTTATCAGAGTCAGTACCTGCTTGGTTGCTGAGTCCTCATCTTTCGAGGACTAGACTTTCAGTCATCTTGGTTGTACTTTCAATTTCAGTATTGCTGAGCTAGTTGGGGGTATTGTCCCATCAGCTCATCCATAATAGAGGCTTATCATACTTAGACATGTTTTCAGCTTTAGATGTTCATTCTGTTGTTATGTCAAGTTAGACTTCCGCTGAGTTTATGATTATGTTTCTTTATGTTTATTGAATGAGTTAGTGAATGCTTTTCCATGGGTTGACTTGGGTTCTCTCGGGTTCCCTTGTCTTATGTCTACGATCTGGGTCTATGCTCGGGTCGTGACAAACTTGGTATCAGAGCCATAGGTTTGAAGTGTCATAGGGAGTCTGAAAGCCGTGTTAAGTTGAGTCTTTTTTATGAGTGTGAAGCGCGCCACACTTATGACGAAGAGGCTACGATACGTTCTAGGAAATGTTCCCATCTTTCCTGATCTATGTCGTGCGGTGAAGAGTCTTTCTATCCTTCTAATTCGTGCTATTCGCGATTGCAGAATCATGGCTCCCCGAAGGATGATTGGAAGGAGGAATGGGGACGGCGAAGGCCACAAGGATGGCATGGGTCGGGGGCATCAGCATGTCCTACCAGTTTAGAAGCCTCAAGCACAAGAGCCAGCCGTCCACGCTGAGTTTCAGGCCGCTATCCAGATGCTTGCGTAGGCCTTACTCACTCAGGTCAATCAACAGGCTGTTATGCATGTTCCGCAGAATGTGCAGCGGCGGCTCGAGTCAGGGACTTCTTGAGGATGAACCCGCTGGAGTTTCTTGGGTCCAAGGTAGATGAGGACCCACATGAGTTCGTGGATGAGGTTATCAAGATCACCCAGGTCATGTGGGTGAGTACTGTTGAGTGCGCAAAGTTGGCCTCCTACCAGTTGAAGGGGGTTGCACATATTTGGTTCCGCCAGTGGAAAGACAGCAGGGTTGTTGGAGCAGGTCCGATCACTTAGGAAGAGTTCCATGTTGCATTACTGGATCGGTTCTTCCCTCGGGAGATAAGGGAGCTAAAGGCAGCTGAGTTCGTAAATCTGAAGCAAGGGAGGATGACGATACTAGAGTATTCCCTTGAGTTCACCCGCCTATCGAAGTATGCTCCTGAGTTAGTAGCTGACCAGAGGGCGCGAGTGAGCAGGTTTGTGCATATGATAGAAGGTTACTTGGATAAGGAATGAAGGATTGCTATGCTCCATCAAGATACGGACTTACCTCGGATGATGTTGTACGCCCAGCAGATGGAGGCGACATATTCGAGAGAGAGAGAGGGGCCAATGGGGCTCGGACTGAGGGCCACAAATTCTCCCAGCGGAGGTCCGGTGGTTGGCATCATCAATAGACCCACCAAAGATCATCCGCCCCAACTTTATCAGCCTTGAGTGTGCCATCTCGGCCTAGGCATGATCAGAGAGGGCGAGCATCAGGCTCGATGGGTCAAAGCAGTAGGCCCGCAGATTTAGGTGTTCTAGCTTGTCGCAGATGTGGCCGAGGGCATACAGGCAAGTTCTTGGCAGGTTCGAGTGCGTGTTTTGGGTGAGGGAAACCCAGAAACATTCTTAGATATTGTCCAGCAGCGAGACAAGATTAGGCTGGGGGCTGTGGCCCAGCTTCTAGCTCAGCAGCCCCACCCCCTCGTTTAGCACATTAGGGGGAATCTACCAGTGCAGCTGGCAGTTAGCGCCAGAACAGATTCTATGCCCTAGCATCCCGTCAGGAGCAGGAGGTCTCCCCGGACATGGTTACTGGTATGGTTTGAGTCTTCCATGTTGATGTTTATGAATTGTTAGATCCAAGGGCCACCTTGTCCTTTGTGACACCTTATGTAGCCAGTAGCTTCGGAGTCAGTCCCGATGTCTTGTCAGAATCCTTCTCGGTTTCTACTCCAGTAGGTGACTCAGTTATAGCTAGACGAGTGTTTAGAAATTGCCCGGTCTTAGTTCTCCATAAGGTCACCTCAGCAGATCTGATAGAGTTAGCCATGACCGATTTCAATGTTATTCTCAACATGGATTGGTTGTATGCTTGTTATGCTTCCATTAATTGCAGGACCCAGTCAGTAGAGTTTAGATTCCCGGGTGAGCTAGTCTTAGAATTGAAGGGTAGTTCAGCTGTGCCTGTAGGTCGCTTCTTCCTACCTCAAGGCTAGGAAGATGATTTCCAAGGGTTGTATGTATCATTTGGTTAGGGTCAAGGATGTTGAGTCTGAGACCCCGACTATCCAGTCAGTTCCAGTAGCACGTGAGTATCTAGAGGTCTTTCTGGATGATTTGCCAGGTATTCCTCCCGAGCGAGAGATTGACTTCGGTGTTGACCTTCTTCCCCATATGCAGCCTATATCTATTCCTCCCTACAGGATGGCTCCAACCGAGATAAAAGAGTTGAAGGATCAGTTAAAGAATTTGCTAGATAAGGGTTTCATTAGACCGAGCCAGTCTCCATAGGGTGCACTAATATTATTTGTTCATAAAAAAGATGGTTCCCTTCGTATGTGCATTGATTATCGATAGTTGAACAAAGTCACTGTCAAGAACAGGTATCCCTTACCCAGGATCGATGATTTGTTTGCTCAGCTTCAGGGTGCTAAGTTTTTCTCGAAGATAGATCTCAGATATGGGTATCATCAGCTCAGAGTTCGGGAGAGTGATATCCCGAAGACGACATTCAGAACACGGTATGGTCATTACGAGTTTGTAGTTATGTCTTTTGGACTAATGAATCCTCCTGTAGCTTTTATGGACCTGATGAACAGAGTGTTCAAGCCATATTTGGACATGTTCGTGATCGTGTTCATTGGTGACATCTTAGTACACTCTCGGAGCGAGGAAGAGCATGTCGCTCACTTGAGAGTAGTGTTCCAAACCCTCAAGGACCGCCAATTGTATGCAAATTTCAACAAGTGTGAGTTTTGGTTGGACTCCGTGGCATTCTTGGGCCATGTGGTGTCTAGCGAAGGCATAAAAGTAGACTCGCAGAAAATTGAGGCGGTGACAAATTGGCCCAGACCGGTGAATCCTTCGGATATTTGGAGTTTCTTGGGCTTAGCTGGCTACTATCGGAGGTTTGTGGAGGGTTTCTCATCCATTGCAGCGCCTTTGACTAAGTTGACTCAGAAGAAGGTAAAGTTTCAATGGTCGAAGGCTTGTGAGAAAAGTTTCCAAGAGTTGAAGGCTCGACTTACTTCGGCACCAGTGTTGACCCTACCCAAGGGTAATGATGGTTTCATGGTGTATTGTGATGCTTCCAGAGTTGGACTTGGGTGTGTGTTGATACAGCGTGGACGGGTGATAGCTTGTGCCTCTCGACAACTGAAGGTGCATAAGAAGAATTACCTGACCCACAATCTTGAATTGGCTGGAGCGGTGTTCGCATTGAAGATATGGCGGCATTACTTCTACGGGGTCCACGTGGATGTATTTGCGGATCACAAGATCTTGCAATATGTGTTCACATAGAAAGATCTAAATCTTCGGCAAAGGAGATGGTTGGAGTTACTTAAGGATTATGACATGATTGTCCTTTACCACCCAGCCAAGGCTAATGTGCTTGCGGATGTGCTTAGTAGACTCTCAATGGAGAGTGTGTTCCATGTGGAGAGGAAGAAGGAATTGGTGAAAGAGGTCCATCGGCTTGCAAGGCTAGGAGTTAGATTGATTGATTCGACCGATGGCGGTGTTGTGCATAACAGGTCGAAATCATCCTTGGTAGTTGATGTTAAATCCAGGAAAGATGAGGATCCAATATTGAGGAAGCTGAAGGAGGCGGTGCAGAGTCAGAAAGTGGAGGTTTTCTCCTAAGGGGGAGATGGCGTGCTACGATACCAGGGTGGACTATGTGTTCTAGACGTTGATAATTTGAGAGTTGCGATATTGCATGAGGCACATGGTACCATATATTCTGTTCATCCAGGATCCACAAAAATGTATTGGGATCTATGAGAAATCTATTGGTGGGAGGGTATGAAGAAGGACATTGCGGAGTTCGTAGCAAAATGTCAAAACTGTCAGCAAGTGAAGGCCGAGCATCAAAGACCTGGAGGTGTACTTCAGGATATTTCCATCCCCACTTGTAAGTGGGAAGAAATCAATATGGACTTCATTACAGGTCTACCTCATACTTGCCGGCAATACGACTCCATTTGGGTTGTGGTGGATAGCTTGACCAAGGCTGCACACTTCCTACCAGTCAAGACCACGAATTCAGTAGACAATTATGCTAAGTTGTATATTCGGGAGTTGGTTCGGCTTTATGGAGTGCCCTTGTCTATTATTTCGGATCGAGGCACTCAGTTTACTTATCAATTCTGGCGTTCGTTTCAAAAGGGGCTCGGGACTCAGGTTAAGCTAAGCACGACTTTTCATCCATAGACGGACGACCAAGCAGAACGAACCGTTCAGACTCTTGAGGATATGTTGAGGGCGTGTGTTATGGATTTTAAAGGTAGTTGGGATGATTATTTGCCCTTGATCAAGTTTGCTTATAATAATAGTTACCACTTTAGTATCCAGATGGCACCATTTGAGGTCCTCTACGGGTGAAGGTGCAGATCTCCCATCGGATGTTTCGAGGTTGGTGAGGTAGCTATGGTAGGACCAGATTCGGTTCATGAGGCGATGGTGAAGGTTCAGTTGATAAGGGACCGGTTGAAAACCGCTCAGAGTCGTCATAAATCGTATGCTGATATGAGGAGAAGAGAATTGGAGTTTGATCTAGATGATTGGGTGTTTCTAAAGGTATCTCCCATGAAGGGAGTCATGCAGTTCGGAAAGAAAGGTAAACTCAGTCCCCGCTATGTTGGCCCCTACAGGGTTGTGAGAAGAGTTGGCAAGGTGGCGTATGAGTTGGACTTGCCTTCAAAATTGGCTTCAGTTCATCCCTGTTCCATGTATCGCTTTTGAATAAGTGCTTGGGTGATCCAGCCTTAGTAGTTCCGGTAGACAACGTTGGTGTGAAAGACAGCCTCAGTTATGAAGAAATTCTGATTTAAATTTTGGATCAACAAGTTCGAAGGCTAAGGAACAAAGAGGTAGCTTCAATTAAGGTTTTATGGAGGAATCAACATGTTGAAGGAGGCCGAAGCGGACATGATTGCTAGAATTTGTTCTCTACCGGCTCAGTTCCGACTTGAGGTATCAGTTTTTGCCCTAATTCTCTAATCAGTTTTCATGTTCAGTTCATGTGCGCAAGTTTGAATTATGCTATGATAAATGTATGTGATGCCTGAATTTAGTTCAGCTATGTGGTTCTTTTCGGAGGTAGTCATTCTGTGAAATTTCGATTAAAACAATCTGTATTGGGGAATGATAATTGCTTGTTTATGTTTCCTGCGTGTTTCTAACATTCGAGGAGGAATGTTCCCAAGGGGGAGATATTGTTATACTCCGAGAATTCAAGAATCGGACCCGAAAGTGAATCAGAGAAAAAAATTAGAAAATGTTGCAGCAGTTGCAGAACGAGTCACTAAACGACTCGTGAGGAGACCCCACGAGTCATCAGGTGACTCGTGGGAAGGCCTGGAAGTATGAGGTACTCGAGGTCCCCACGGGCGATGTAACGACTCGTGGTCAGACACCACGAATCATCATGTCAGTCGTGGGGTGGTTCTAGAGGAAGATTGAAAAAAATTGATCTAGTACACTTGACGGGAAGTGGCAACGAGTCGTGGTTGCTGGGGACGAGTCATCATGTCACTGTTAGGAGCCCCGGCATACCATTTATCTAGTGAACCTGACGAGCAAACCAACGAATCGTGAGCCCTGGCGACGAGTCATCGGGTCGTCCGTCAGGACCCCCTGACAGTTATTTTCAGCTATTTCAGTAAGGAATTTTCCATTATTTCTAAGTTCTTAGGGCCTATACTACGTCGTTTTATGCTCGTAATAGAGAGTTTTTAGCAGAGAAAAATCCATCTTAGGCCATTACTTTCATGCATGCAAGGTTGGGGGTTTGAGTAGAAGAATCAAGGTGAATTCTCAAGGTTTCCAACTGGAATCTCAGCTGGGCAATTAGGAAGGGTTAGAATTCTTCAATCCCAGGTATGTAAGGTTATGAGTAGGTGCTTCCTTCCGCACCCATGCCAATTCCCTATCAATTTGTGATTGGGTTGTGATGAACAAGTATGGGTTTTCATTCAATTGCATGATTCTTACATCTCTACTCATGGGTATGATTAAATTGTGTTGATATTGGTGATTTACTAAGCTTGGGCGGATTCTAACTTAATTTCTTTTACAAAATTATTTTCTAAAAGTCGAATCTAAAATGCCCATGTGTAGATAGTTCATATAGAATGTGATGATGATGGAGTAGATGATGAAAGGCATGTTTCCAACCTTACCCATGATTTTTGATGATGTTTTCAAAGGAGATTAAATAGACCCAAGTGCGGTAGAAATTCGGGTGATGCCCATGTGATGTTTTTAAATTGTGATTTCTTTCCCGACATGAGCTTACCACATGGTTGAGATGAAATTTTCCTTTAACCCTTTTTATGAATTCTAGCTTGTGGTATGTTTCAAAGTAAAGCCTTCTCTATGCGTAAATCCTTAATTGTTATGCATGTTATTGTCGAGCTTTGTCAAGGATAATGTTAAGCTTCATTTCACATGATGTTGAGTCTAAGCATGATTTCATTCTAAGCTTTGTCGAAATGACATTGTTGAGCTTCATATTTATATGATGTCTAGTGTTTGCATGATTTCATAATGAGCTTTGTCAATAGACAATGTTGAGCTTCGTTTCATATGATGTTGATTCTATGCATGATTTCATGTTGAGCTTTATCACTAGACGATGTTGAGCTTCGTATTTATACGATGTAGAGCATTGCATGTTTTGGGAGAAGAGTCTAGCACCGAGGGGGCTAAGGGTCGATAACCCTACACCCTCGAACTACGCGCCAACATAGGTTGATTCTATTATATTATTGGGACCTCCCTTGTGAGCTATGCCCGGCCGATTGGCCCCTCTCAGCTTGATATCGATATCATGGTAGCGTCCCTAGCCATGGTAAGGTTTTGGACGGTTCTTCCCACTTGAGTGTAATAGTCCAGACCACGTAAGCTCTATTGTGGTATGTTGGTTAAGTGAAGAGTCTCCCACTGTCTATATCATTCGAATTTTCATAACCATTACTCATGATAATTATCGTATGTATGCATGTTCAAGAAGCAAGGTTTGACTCTTTGTTCAGCTTTTAATATAAGTGTTATGTTTCAGCTTTGAGTCATTAGAGTCAATCATGATGTTCTAAAGCTATGCATGGTCATGTTATGATAATAGTACGATTTCAGAATGATTGCTTGTAGCCTTCTATTTTCATTTAAAAGCTTATGATGTGTCATGAAATATTTTAAAGGATTTATTTACTTAAGAGATTTTACTTACCTTACATACTCGGTACATTCCACGTACTGACCGCATACTTCCTATGCTGCATCATTATATGATGCAGGATCCGGTTCTCAGGTCCAGCCCCATTCATAGTCGCTTATCAGAGTCAGTACCTGCTTGGTTGGTGAGTCCTCATCTTTCGAGGACTAGACTTCAATCATCTTGGTTGTATTTTCAATTTCAGTATTGCTGAGCTAGTTGGGGTATTGTCCCATCAGCTCATCCATAATAGAGGCTTATCAGACTTAGACATGTTTTCAACTTCAGATGTTCATTCTGTTGTTATGTCAAGTTAGACTTCTACTGAGTTTATGATTATGTTTCTTCATGTTTATTGAATGATTTAGTAAATTCTTATGACATGGGTTGACTTGGGGTCTCTCGGGGTCCCTTGTCCCATGTCTACGATCCGAGTCTACGCTCGGGTCGTGACACCTTCTTCTCGATACGCAACCTATATCTATTCCTCTTTATAGAATGGCTCCAGATGAGCTAAAGGAGTTGAAAGAGAAGTTGAAAGATCTATTAGACAAGGGTTTCATTAGACCTAGCAAATCCCCATGGGGTGCACCAGTTCTCTTTGTTCAGAAGAAGGATGGATCTCTTCATATATGCATTAACTATCGATAGTTGAACAAGATTATAATCAAGAACAAGCATCCCCTCCCCAGGATTGATGACTTGTTTGACCAACTTCAGGGTGCTAAGTGCTTCTTAAAGATAGATCTCAGGTACGATTATTATCAGCTCAGAGTTAGGGAGAGTGACATCCCGAAGATAGCCTTCAAGACTCCATATGGTCACTATGAGTTTGTAGTTATGTCTTTTGGACTAACGAATGCCCCTGTAGCTTTTGTGAATTTGATGAACAGGGTGTTCATGCCATATTTGAACATGTTCGTGATTGTATTCATAAATGACATTCTCATATACTCTTAGAGCGGGGAGGAGCATGCCGCTTATTTGAGGATTGTACTACAGACTCTTAAGGATCACCAGCTGTATGCTAAATTCAACAAGTGTGAGTTTTAACTGAACTCAGTAGCATTATTGGGCCATCTGGTGTTAAGCGAGAGTGTACAAGTGGACTCTCAAAAAATAGAAGTTGTAAGGAATTGGCCTAGATCAGTTAGTCCTTCGGATATTAGGAGTTTATTGGGTTTAGCTGGCTACTACAGAAGGTTTGTTGAGAGATTTTCATCCATTGTAGCATCTTTAACTAAGTTGATCCAGAAGAAAGTTAAATTTCAGTGGTCGGATGCCTATGAGAAAGGTCTTCAAGAGTTAAAGACTCGACTCACTTCAGCCCCAGTATTGACTTTATCCTAGGGTACAAATGGGTTTGTGGTAAATTGTGATACCTCTAGGGTTTGGTCTTGGTTGTGTGTTGATGCAACATGGAAAGGTCATTGCATATGCCTCTAGACAACTTAAGACTCATAAGAAGAATTACCCCACGCACAATCTAGAATTGGCAACAGTTTTGCATTGAAAAATTTGGAGGCACTATTTGTATGGAGTGCATGTAGATGTGTTCACGGACCACAAGAGTCTTCAGTATGTGTTTACCCAAAAGGACCTGGATTTGCGACAAAGGAGATGGTTAGAGCTTCTCAAGGATTATGACATGAGTGTCCTTTATCATCCGGGTAAGGCCAGTGTAGTGGCGGATGCCCTCAGTAGGCTATCTATGGAGAGTGGTTCTTATGTGAAAGATGGAAGAAAAGAGTTGGTAAAAGATGTGCACTGGCTTGCATGATTAGGAGTTCTTCTTGTTGACTCGACGGATGGTGGCGTCATTGTTCAGAATGGCTCAAAATCTTCTTGGTGACTGAGGTCAAGGCTAGGCAAGATGAGGATCCAATTCTGATAAAGTTAAAGGAAGCAGTTCAGAATCAGAATGTAGAGGTCTTCTCCCAAGGGGGAGATGGTGTACTTCGATTTCAGGATCGTTCATGTGTTCAAGATATTGATGATTTGAGGGAGCGGATGTTGCATAAGACTCATGGTTCCCAATATTCTATACATTTCAGGTGCCACCAAGATGTATCGTGACTTACAGAAAATCTATTGGTGGAATGGTATGAAGAGGGACATAACAGAGTTGTGGCTAAGTGTCCGAACTGCCAACAGGTCAAAGAGGAGTATCAAAGACCTGGAGGTGTGCTACAGAACATCAGTATCCCCACTTGGAAGTGGTAAGAGATCAATATGGATTTCATTATAGAGTTTCCTCGTACACATCGACAGTATGACTCTATTTGGGTGGTTGTAGACAGGTTGACTAAAGCAACTTATTTTCTATCGGTCAAAACCACCGACTCAGTGGAAGATTATGCTAAATTTTATATTTTGGAGTTAGTTCAGTTGCATGGTGTTCCCTTGTACATCATATCAGACAGAGGTACTCAGTTCACTTCACAATTTTAGGAGTTGTTTCAGAAGGGACTTGGTACTCAGGTCAAGCTTAGCACAACTTTTCACCCGAAGACGCATGGCCGAGCAAAACATTCATACTCTTGAGGATATGTTGAGAGCATGTATTATTGACTTCAAAGGTAGTTGATATGATTATTTGTCTCTTATCGAGTTCGTATATAACAACAGTTACTACTCCAGTATTTAAATGGCTCAGTTTGATGCTCTTTATAGACGGAGGTGTAGGTCGCCTATTGGTTGGTTTGAGGTAGATGAAGCTACGTTGATAGGGCTAGATTTAGTCCATGAGGCTATGGAGGAAGTTCAACTTATAAGGGAAAGGCTGAAAATAGCTTAGAGTCATCAAAAGTCCTATGCGGATGTGAGGAGGAAAGAATCTCAAATTTGAAGTTGATGATTGGGTATTTCCGAAAGTGTCTCCCATGAAGGGGGTGATAAGGTTTGGTAAGAAAGGGAAGCTTAGTCCCTGATATGTTGGCTCGTATAGAATTATGAGACGTGTTGACAAGGTGGCCTATGAGTTGGAATTGCCCGCGGATTTAGCTTCAGTACACCCAGTTTTCATGTATCACTCTTAAAGAAGTGCATTGGTGATCCTGCATTGGTTTTTCCAGTAGAGAGCATTGGCGTAAAGGATAACCTTAGCTATGAAGAGGTTCCGGTTGAAATCCTTGATCATCAGGTTTGGAAGGTGAAGAACAGAGAAATAGCTTCAATAAAGGTTTTATGGAGAAATCAGCTTGTTGAGGGAGCTACATGGAAAGTCGAAGCAGATATGATGGGTAAATACCTGCATCTTTTCCCTTCCGACTTAGTGCCTGCTCAAGGTACAAGTTTCCTCCTTAGTACTCTATTTAGTTTAATGTCTAGTTCATGTTTCCCAGTCTCATTTATGTCAGAGCATGTATGTGTGATTCATGAATTCAGTTCAGTCATGTATTTTAGTCCGAAGTCAGTTACTACGTCAATTTTTAGCTTCAGATATTCAACATTTGGAATGGCAGTTCTTTTCCCCAGTTATTCAGTATGTTTATCCACATTTGAGAATGAATGTTCCCAAGGGAGAAATATTATAATACCCCGAAAGTTCCTAAGATCAGGCCCGAGGGTTTAGCGGAGAAAACTGAAAAATGTTGCATTAGGTCATAGGACACTCGTCCAGTGACCCGTGAAGTTACTCCATGAGTCGTGGAGTGACTCGTGAAGTTTAGGTTGGTTGATTAAGAGTCGTGGTCAGGGGGTGACCACGGGTGTGTCACGAGTCATGGTGTCACTTCACGACTTGTGAAGTGAGTCATGGTCAAGAGGTCCGAATTAAAGGTTGAACTCTAGTAGACTTCACGAGTGAGGCCCACGAGTCGTCCCCTACTTCAAAACTCGTGAATTCCTTTGTGAGGACTGTCAGAGTCTATTTTTCTTGCAAATTTAGTAAGGGTATTTTTGTAATTTTTATGCTCCTAAGTCCTAAACTATATCATTTTAAGCCTTGTTTGGAGAGTTTTAAGAAGGGTTAACCTATCCTAAGTCATTCTCTCCCATGCATGCAAGATTAAAGAGTTTCATTGAAGATCAAGCCTAGAAACTATCCAAGTTCTTCCCCAAGTCTCCTCGATTTTCAAGGAAGGGTGTAGAATCAATTTATCCAGGTATGTAGGGTTATGAATGAGAGTGTCCCTTCACTCTCATGCCCAAATTGCATCTCAAGTTCATGAATTCAAGTATATGATTCTATGGGGTCTTAACCCAATTTATGAAATTCTCTATGTTTAATTCATGGGTCAATTCCCTTCATGTTTTTAATGATATTTTAAGATTCATGAGCAGATTTTATACCTATTTTGATTATAATCCATGATTTCAAGTTTTAAGATCATGATGCCCAATTATGCAAGTTTCATGAAAAGTTGAGTTTATGATTTATGCTTTCAAGTATAGTGAAATTTATAGCATATATGAATGTTTTCAAATTACCCATGAACATATTTATGATTTTACTTATGATGTCTATTTCATCAAGCATGATGTTAAGATTTGGGCAAGCCCACTCAAGTTAAGCAAGATTTCATGATTTACCCAAGGCTAATAAGTTCAGTTATCTCAAGTTTTGGAGTCAAGACCCCCCATATGTTGAGATTTAAATTATGTTTTGATATATATTTATATGAGCATTATACATGTTTTGGGTAGTGTCTAGCACCGAGTAGGCTAGGGGTTCCAAGGTTCCCCAGTCTCATAAACTACACGCCAATGTAGGTCTACTTTGGGACCTCTCAAGAGAGCGTTCCCCAGCCCAAGGGCCCACCGTGATATCACACCTTACATAATCCTTCGCCCTGGCAATGCTTAGGATGGCTCTCTTCCACGTGGGCAAGACGTGAGATCATCATGCGCTCATACATGGTGGTTGTCAGTTAAGACGAGTCTCCCATTGTTCCTCATAATTTCAATAATGCATTTACTATAAGATATTATATCATGTTTTCAGCAGGTTTGATCTGAGGATCAATTTATGAGCTTTTACCTATGATTTTAGATATGGCAAGCCATATGCACTTACTTCAGTTTATGTCTACTCACGTTTTTAGATATCAGCATACAACATTTACTCTCAGAATCTTATGATGTTATGATTTAAGATATGCATGATTTCTATTTTTACTTATTTAGCCTGTTTTACTTACCTTGCATACTCAGTACATTTCAAGTACTGACCGCATACTCTTTGTTGTATCGTTTCATGATACTGGCTCAGACGTTTAGACTAGTCTCACCGCTAGCCAGCTTTCTAAGTTTAGCCCAGACAGTATGTTGGTGAGTCCTCATCCTTCGAGGAATTTCAGTTAGTTGAGTTGTTGTCCCATCAGCTCGTCAGTATGATAGTGGCTTATCAGACATAGTTTGTATATCCAACTTCGGATTCAGTGTTTTGAGAACTTCTAGTGAGCTAGTTGGGGTGGTTGTCCCATCAGCTCGTCAGTATGATAGAGGCTTATCAGACATAGTTTGTATATCCAGCTTTGAATTTAGTGTTTTGATATTTCTGTTGTTTAAATGTTTTACTATTCAGACTTTCGCTATTTCAGAATTTAGTCTTCCGCTTTATTTATGTTGAGCTTTAGTTTTCATGTTCATGCCACGGGTCGACTTGGAGCCATTTATGGTTCTAGATTCTGTGTCTAGATTCGAGCCTATGTTCGGGTCATGACAATTGGATCCAGGTCAATCGCATTTGGGCTTTTGTTTTGTTTATTTATGGACTTTGCTTACATAAATAAAATCAGTTGTGAGACCAACTTTAATTTAAAAATATTTTCTTCCACGAGGAAAATCAAACAATATGTTGCATAGGAAAAATGGTCAAATTTACCCCTTTACTTTAGTTTTATAGCTAATTTTACCCCCTGTCATACTATGAGGCTATATTTTCCCCCACCGTCATCAAATTATTCACTTCTATCCCTCATTTAATGAAAATCCCCAAATCACAATAAGTAACCCTTTTTTGAAAATAAAACTCATAAACTCAAAATATAACCCGCCCGCTCTGATTCAACTTAACCAAAATAAACCCAAATTTCTAACCCGCCATACTGACCATCATCTCCAATAGCCCTTCACGTCCATCCTCTCCGGCAAGATCCAAATTTTAACATAACACTTATCACTCTAAATTGTCAAGACTAAACAAAAATGAAGATTCTTACAGCATACAAACATAGATGATACAAAAGTTGATAAATATCGAATAAACTTAACAGTAAATTGTACTAATTACTAAACTCAGAAACAACCAAGAAAAAAAAAAGAAATCCATACTCCATTTTACATGAATATTTTATAGAGAACTGTCAAGAAAGAAATTATTTTTTGTAGTAAGAGAAATAATACAAAAATATAAGGAAGCCAAACTAGAGACAGATCTTTGCAGTTCAAGTGTTGGTGGCGACATTCGTGATCGTTGATCCTGGCCGGAGACAGATGGAAGGCGCGGTGGCTATGGTGTCTGTCTAGCCGGAGAAATGAGGCAGTGGAGAGCTGAGAGGAGGAGAGAAAAGGAGACATAGAGGGCGAGAAGAGATTTGCGGCTGTATACGACGTTTTACTGATGGTCAGCTTGCTGGAGATGATGAGGTGAATGGCTATTACAGATGATGGTCAGTATGGCGGGTTAGAAAATTAGTTTATTTTGGTTAAGTTGGATCGGGCGGGCGAGTTATATTTTGGGTTTATGAGTTTTATATTTAAAAATGGCTAATTTTTTTGTTATTTGGAGATTTTCGTTTAATTAAGGGTAAAAGTGAATAATTTGATGATGACAGAGGTAAATATAGCCTCATCATATGACGGAGGGTAGATTTAACTATTAAACTAAAATAGAGGGACAAATTTGAGCCTTTTCCCTTTTGCATAATTATATAGTATTATTTACTTAATATTCAAACCGAATATCAATATAATTAATTACTTACCTAATAATCACATAAAACATCTCTACGAAAGACATTAATATTAGACAAATTTCTCATTTGGACTATTAATTCTATATCTTAAAATTTAAATTTCTAACCGCATTCAATATATATCTCTAGAAGAGATATTAAACAATAAACACGGACAAATGTGCTGATCTATAGACTACTGGTTAACTCTTTTTGATATATGTATATTACTAATGGAAAAATAAAAAGGGGAATTAAACCTTTGTTTATTCTTTTTACATGAAAAATAGACTTTCTTCGGGGATAATTTCTTTTATGGTTATCATATCATCAAAGATGTACTGTCCAAATAGCTTTCTATCTATACTGTTTGTGAAGCAAGAGTACAAAACTTATCAACTTGTGTAATGACTTACATGCTATCACGTAAAGCTATGATGTGATGCGAGGTAAAGGGTTATATCACTTCTTATGGGTGAAACGAAGTGAGCATGAAAATAGTTTTAAAACAAACAAAGAAAAGGGATAAGAACTATCAATTTGTTCTCACAAGTAATGGTTCAGTTATTTATCGAAAACATTCAAACACCAAATCAATCTGAATATAAATCAACATTATCAAGATGAATTATTTTGATTGCACAATTTGAAAATTATGTTCTTAACTTAATTTATATTGAACAAGCAATTTTCCAACTGTCAAACTATAGGTTGACAATAAACGCATATATGACCATTTTATAGATGTATCTATTTAAGACATCACATGACAAGTGAATGGACCCATAGTCACCTCTTATACTTTCAAAAATTTAGGGGATTCAATCTCAACATTAGCTGATATAATCAACTTATCATGAGAATAAGCAACACAAACAAATTCTTGAAAAATCTTTCAATTATTCAATATATGTAAAATATTCAATTAACACATCGTATTTAAATCAGGACGAACAAAATGATCATGTCAACTAATAAAATTATCTGTACTAGTAAATTTCAAGTTTATCATGATAAGTGTTATTTATTTTAGCAAACTTTAGGTTTACTATAACATGAATTTGACATCAATAATCTTCTGGTTTACTATAACATGTGATTTTATCATGCTTATATTTATAGTCCAAATCGAGTAACCTTTCATATACAATTTCTTATCTATAGTAATTTAGAGATATTCAATTTTCCATTTTTTTTGTAGTCTTAACCATTTTTATCAGTAAACTTAGGGTTTACTACAACCTGTGTTTCAATTATCACAACTTTGTATATTACGATATAAGATAAATGGCATAATAATAAATGAACTCTTCATGAGCTTTCAATTTATTTTTCATAATAAGATATTGTTTATACATTATTACTGCCATGATTTTTGTAGACAAATAATTAGGCTTTTTCGAAGACCTTAATCATTAATTTTGTGTTATCAAATATTGATTAGACCCTACTGGTGTCATGAAAGAAAATTTGATTAGGCATTGCTAATATCATGAAATAATATAGTAAACATATGAACATTTAAAAAAATGCAAATTCATAAATAACGAAGAGTAGACATTAAGTTCTAAACTTTAGTATTTTAAATGTATTATTCAGGAGGCTAATTAATATCTGAATATTTTGATATTATCAAAGTGGAGAGTAACTAATAGTTATATCATCCAGGAAAAGATACATGAATTATTATTTCCTTCGAGAAAATCAATAATGTATAGTAGAAAATATTCAACAAGGTCTATTACATTTGTCTATAATGATACTTAATAAATTTATTCAAGATTTTTCTATGTACACAGGTATATGTTACAATGACTTCAATATCACAAAAATAACATGTATATCATTTGTTATTCTATTTCTCCGGGAGGTAAGTTGTGCTATTTTTTCATTTTTGTCGAGGAATGAAATTTAATTATTCAAATATATATGCTTGAAATACAACATTCATCAATAGTTTATTATTTTCTCAGGCACAAGAAGATATTACTTCAAATTATTTCTTACATATCTTACAAATTTTTTCTGCTTAAGGAGAAAATTTCAAAATTTTTACTATTTAAGGAATAAATTTCAAAGTTTTGCTAACATTGAGAATAAAGCTCAAAGGTTTACCACAGCGAGAGTAAAGATCAAAGTTTTACTATTTCAAGAAATAAATTTCAAAATCTTACTACTTTAGAAGTAATTTAAAACTTTAATATTTCAGAAGTAAATTGTAAGATTTACTATTTCAGGAGTAAATTTCATATTTACTATTTTAAAAGTAAATTTCAAATTTACTATTTTAAAAATAAATCGCAAAATTTTTTATTACAAAGTCTTACTATTTTAAAAATAAACTATAAAAAATTTAATATTTCAAAAGTAATTGAAAGTTGTACTACTTCAAAACATAATTTTTTCTATCTCCATAATAACAATCTTGCTTATGGCAAATAAATGCCAAAATTGAATCACAACCAACTAAGAATATTGGGTAAGATTCTCCTTTTTTATCTTTAGCCATGTGTATCGATGTGTATGCATATTTTTTATTTTAGAGAAGTATTTCACCTCTCAAAGCTAAAACGATCCATCACAGTATTTTAAGAACAAAAATAAATATTTAATAAAATAAATCATACCTTTGGGACGATTATATGTAGTTTGGATGGGAAACATTTGATGATTTTATTATCCAATTTCTCAGTTAATTAGAATATCGTGCTAATATGTTATAAAATAAGAGAAATTTGGAGAGATAATACTAGAATTTTCTTGATAATCTTAACAATGATCTTAATCATATTACAAATAACAAGAAATACATCCTATTTATACGAATAAAAATATTTGATCACCGAGTAACTAGTTAGATCCTAACTAGATTACTCTCATAGAACGTGCATCCCATATTAATTAATGCAAAACTTTTTAAAATTATATCATAAATATTAAATGTGCTTCATGATTAATAGAAAATTTGAAGGGAAACAAAATACAAACTTAAAATTTTTAATAGTGAGCCTAATACTTAATTATTGAAAGGTTGAAAAAATAAAATAATTTTAAAAATTGAGTGGCTCTATTAATATTCATCGTTTCTAAAAAATATTTTTTTTTCCTTCCAAAACCATTACAATAATCAAACAACTGAAAAGTTGCGTGACAGTTCATGTTTTCTAGCTTGAATTCAATCATCATCGATAATTACTTGATCTCCTACTATCCCTGCTTATGATGAATTCGATACGACCTGAAAGATTGATTATTAACATGGAGCTTATTATGAATTAACAATTAGATTATTTCAAAGTATATAAAATGTAACCTCTTCCATTATTATTATTATTTTTTTTTAAAAGTTTGTTCCCCAATATATATAATTTTATTTTCGTACATTAATATTGAAATAATAACTCACCATTTAAAGGATATGATTTTTTTTATATGTACATGGAATATTTCTTTATTTTACTAACATAGAAGAATGAAAGGTATATTCAAAGTAAGTTACATTTTTTAAAAAAAATAGAGGTATAGATGACAATTATAAAAGGAAATGAATATAATTATAACATTACACAGATACCGTACTTTGTTTTGGAAAAAAATTATCACTTCAAAATAATGCTTACATGATTGGTTGTGTAGTACTATTGAGCTCCATCAATGGAGAATCGAAGCCATGAAACTGAGAGAAGTGTAGATGGAGAAGAAAGGATTTTGTGGAGATTAAACTTGAAAACTGATTTACAAAGTGCTTTTAGGAAGTATTTATACAGCTGTCCTAACTACCACTTAATTAACTACTAATAACAGAATTAAATATCTGCTAACTAACTCTAACAACCTTACTTTTGCATTTACATAAAGACCCCTGTACTTCTATGTAATTCCATTCTCAATACTCCCCTTCAAGCTGAGATGTGCAAATATGTTTAGCACTCCCAGCTTGGCTAAGAAATATTCATGTTGTGATCTGTTAAGTCCTTTTGTGAGTATATTTGCCAGCTGCTCTTTAGTGTTCAAATATCTGGTTTCTACCAGACCTCTTTGTATCTTTTCTCTGATAAAGTGACAATCAAGTTCTATATGTTTGGTTCTTTCATGAAACACCGGATTTTCTGCAATTTGCATTGCTGACTTACTATCACTATAGATCACAGTTGGTGTTGTTACCTCTGATCCCGGTTCTTTGAATAACTCCTGTATCCATATCACTTCTGCAACTGAGTTTTCCATACTCCTATGTTCAGCTTCAGCTGAACTTCGAGATACAACTTCTTGCTTCTTTGATTTTCATGCTATTAGTGTATCTCGAGATATAACTCCTGATTGGATGCTTTGCTTGATAAAAGGATTCCTAAGCCTGCTTGTCCCTTCATATATCTCACCACTCTCATAGCTGCATCCAAATGAGATTTCTTTCATTGATGTAAGAACTGGCTTAATGTATGTACTACAAATGAGATATCTGGCCTAGTGACTGTCAAGTATAATAGTTTGCCAATCATTCTTCTGTATAAACCAATATCTTCTATTAAGGGATCCATTTCTGAATTCTCAACTACTTCATCATATTCCTTAGTAGTGAGTTTGGTGTTAGGATCTAGAGGTGTAGGAGCTGGTTTTGCAGCACTAAGACCAGCTTCAGATACAATTTATAAAGTATACTTCCTCTGATGCGTAACTATTCCCTTGGCTGACCTGGCAAATTCAATGCCTAAGAAATACTTGAGTTCTCCCAAATCTTTAATCTTGAATATTTGTTGCAGCACTTTCTTTGTCTCAATAATGAGATCAAAATCACTTCCTGTAATTAACAGATCATACACATAGACCAAAAGAATGATGATAGATGAACCAATCTTTTTGGTAAATAAAGAGTAATCCAGATGGTTCTGTACAAAGCCAAGAGCAATCAAAGCCTTAGTAAGCTTCACATTCCATTCCCTAGGTGTTTGTTTCAACCCATAGAGGGATTTGATGAGCCTATACACAGGTCTCTCCCCCTGCACATCAAAGGCATTGTATATATCCATCTAGTGAACATGCCAGTTATGAGCAGTAGCAAGAGCAAGAACCGATCTCACAGAAACCATCTAACAACTGGGGAAAAAGTCTCCTAATAATCAAGTCCCTCCCTCTGATTGAAACCTTTGGCAACCAACCTTGCTTTGAACCTCTCCACAGAACCATTATCTTGGTACTTAATCTTGGATACCCATTTACAACCAATAACAGATTTACCAGTAGGCAAAGAGACCACCTCCCAAATGTTATTCTCTTCAAGAGCAGCAATTTTAGGTTGCATGGCTTGTACCCACCTGGGATCCAAACTTGCTTCTTCAAAAGTAGTAGGTTCAACTTCATGTGAAATAGCAACAATGAAGGCTTGATAGGAGGGAGAAAGAGGATCATAGTAGATGTAATTGGCAAGAGGAAAAGGAGTAGAAGAACTAGTATGAGCAGAAGCAGTGACATAGTCCTTCTGCCATATAGGTGGTTTCCTACTCCTAGTAGACTGCCTAAGAGGAGCAGTATCTGGATAAAGAGGTAAAATAGGAGAAGTAGTAGGAGTAGAAGAAGGAGAAGATAAAAAAGAAGAAGGAAGGGGAGAGTTAGAAGGGACTGCTGCAGAAGGAGGAAGAGCATTGTCTATCAAATCTTCAGATATAAAGAGTTTCCAATCAGAAATGTGAGTAGTCTGGAATGGAAAGACATCTTCTCTGAATTGAACATCCCTACTAATAAAGAAATGTCTAGCCTTTAGATCATAGAGAATGTATCCTTTGGTAGTGGGACTATAGCCCATATGAACAGAAGGGATACTTCTAGGATGGAATTTGTCACCCTTAGGCAACTGAGCAGCAAAGCACAGACAACCAAAAACCCTGAGATGAAGAATATAAGGTTTGGTTTTATGGAAGATTTCATAAGGTGATATACCCTTTAGAACAGCTGAAGGCAATTTATTGATAAGATAAGCTGCTGTCAGTATATAATGACCCCAAAACTTTATAAGAATGTGACCTTGAAATATCACAGCTCTTGCCACCTTTAAAATGTGCCTGTGTTTCCTCTCAGCTACTCCATTTTGCTGAAGAGTATAGACACAGGTCCTTTGATGTACAATTCCAAGGGAACTGAATAATTTGACACACTCATGATTAACAAACTTTGTGCCATTATTAGTTCTAATAATTTGGACACAAGCATCAGATTGATTTTTAACTAAAGTCAGAAAGTTTTGTAGAATGACAACAACATCACTCTTGTATTTTATTAAGAATATCCACACCATTCTAGAATAATCATCAACCGGGGTAACAAAAAATCTATTTCCATCAAATGTTGGGACCTTGTAAGGACCCAGACATCACAATGCAAAATATGAAAAAGTGTAGTAGATCTAGAGGTACTACTAAGAAAGGGTAACCTTGTTTGTTTAGCTAAAGGACAGACAGTACACTTGTGAATTTCATGAAAACAAGAACTAGATGACACAGAAAAAACTTTTGTAATACTTTAGATGAGGTGTGACCAAGCCTCTTATGCTAAAGAGATACATCAGCTGTGTTGAGAGCATCTTGAACAGTCAATGATCTAATGATGGAATTGGTGGAAGAAGAAGGTCCTCTACTGGGATCTTGAATAGGGAGAAGATAGAGACCATGAGATTCTTTACCAATCACCTTCACTTGCCCACTGTAGAGGTCCTGAAAGACAAAGAAAACAGGGAAAAATGATACAAAACACTGAAGAGACTTTGTAATTTGAGAGACAGACAGCAGATCGAATCTAAAATCAAGAATGAGTAAGACATTATCTAGAGAAATATTATCAAAGAGAGAATAACTTCCTATATGTGAAACTGTAGTTGTATCTCCATTAGGTAAATGAACTTTCTTCTGATTATCGTCTACTCTCTGTAGATCAATAAGGATATCTGAATGTGATGTCATATGATTTGTAGCTCCAGAATCTACAACCCAAACCTTTTGTTTAGCATTAGTAGATATAGTACCTGTGGCATTTGCTGAGATAGTATGATTTCCTTGACTGATCTGACTAGCATCTCTATTTTGTCCTACATCTTTATCCAGCATTTCTAGTATCTTCCCATACTGCTCCTTGTTGTACTTCAAGCCCAAGTCAAGATTAGTGAATTCATCAGGTCCTCTTGAATGAGACTCACCAATTTCAGATCCATAAGATCCACCATAAGAAGTTTCCACATTATGACCAACTGCTGAGTAGTTAGAGTGATAATTGGACTGAGGAAAGTTTTCATGACTATGCATAGTCTGATGACTGTTCTGAGTAAAGTTTCCTTGAAACTTGCCCTGATTGTTTTCTTGAGATGCTCCTTTCTTCTTGAACTTATAGTCAGGAGAATATCCTACTAGTTTATAGCATATTGCTTTGGTGTGCCCTTTCAATTTGCAATGATCACATTGAACATTTGGATCATAATTTGGATACTTCTTTTGTTTCTGATTATTTCCATTCCTCAAAAATAACAAGGCAGTTAAATCATGGATCTCAGTTTTAGAAATGGTAGCAGTCATGTTCCTCTGCCTTTCCCTCTCAATTAGCATAGAATAGGCTTTATTAACAATAGGCAAAGGTATCATCATAAGTATGTGTGCCCTAGCTTGTTCATAGGTCTCATTCAATCCCATAAGAAATTGAAACAGCTTCAAGCCATACATGTACTTAACAAAATCAGCAGATCTAGGGTAGTTACAACCAGGTGTAAGTACAATACTATCAAATTCTACCCAAAGTGCCCTCAATTTTGAGAAATATGTTGAGATTGAACTAGTACCTTGATGAATTGTTGCAATCTCCTCGTGCAATTGATATGTGCGAGATGCATCAACTTTATCAAATCTCTCTTTAAAGTCACTCCAAACAGCAGCTGCATTAGAAGAGTACACAATTCCTCGTAGTAATTCCTTTGATACGCAGTTCATTATCCATGAAACGACAATAGAATTACATCTCTCCCATAGATCAGTAAGATTTGAACCAAAATCTGTCTTCCGGCAAGTCCCGTCAATGAATCCCAACTTGTTTCTGCCAAGGATTGCGATTCTCATTGCGCGACTCCAAATGGAGTAATTTTCTGATCCTGTCAGCTGTAGAGAGATCAAATTTGCTCCTGAGTTATCGTTCAAACTTAGAAACAGTGGATGATTGTGACTTAGATTTTCTAATATTGTGTTATCCAGCGCCATGATTCGATGCTTCTCAATTTCACGGTAATTCAGGATCATTTTCCACTACAGTGATTGCACTGCTCTGATACCATATTGAGCTCCATAAATGGAGAATCGAATCCATGAAACTAAGAGAAGTGTATATGGAGAAGAAAGGACTTTGTGGAGATTAAACTTGAAAATTGATTTACAAAGTGCTTTTAGGAAGTAGTTATACATCTGTCCTAACTACCACTTAACTAACTACTAATAACAGAATTAAATATCTGCTAACTAACTCTAACAACCTTACTTTTGCATTTACATAAAGACCCCTGTACTTCTATGTAATTCCATTCTCAATATGTACTGATACATCTTAGTTGGTAAACATGAGATGATACCTATTGAATTTATATGTAAATATTCGATAAAACAATATCGTCAAATACGAACAATATTCTTTTATATATTTAACAAGAAAGTGTTCTTCCTTGCATATGAAGTTAGAGACATATTATGAGGTAAAAGACTGATACAATTAAAAGAGAGTTAAAAATGAACTACTACTTAGCAGTTTCGTCTGCTCTTTAAGAAGCTTGTAAAAAAAGAATTTAGAGCAGTAACTAAAACCTATTGTTTTAAGATTAAAATCTATTCTAATAATATGTAATATTGCTTAAGTAGATGCTTGTCAACTATTAGATACATATAACTTTTAGGAGAAAAAGTAAATGAAAGATTAAAAAAATTGTTACCCGAAAGAATCTTTGAGAGAAATGGATAGGAATGTTGTTGTTATATAGTTCACAATCTCTTTTTTTGGTATTCTTTGAGCTTTTCTTTCACATGCATAGGCGTATTAATTTATTTAATTATAAAATGCTAACTCTTCAAATTCTACTATGATACTAATAAAAAGATAAATATACTTTAATTAAAAAAAAATAGTTACATGCATTGGTTACATAAAAGATGAAATATAAGAAATTATATATAAGATGAAATATTTGTAGGAATTCACCGTTGAGAAACTTTAATTAATTATATATAAGATGAAATAAAATCATTTGAAAATTATTGAATCATAAATTAATTTTCGCACTCTACTACCTTTGTGTTATTGTTGAATGCTACTTCGAGGTTCTTATGTACAGACAAGAAATTTATGCAGTCATAAAGAAACACATGAATTTACGAATTTAATACAAAAAATAATAAAAAATTATGAATATGCATAGAAAAAAATATTGTAAGTACATAAATACTTAAAAGGGTAGAACACAAAATCCAAAACCCAAAAAAATTATAATTGTATGCTCTCAAAGCTCAAATACTTGCATTTAGGAGCTTAAAAGTTTGACACGTTTTCGATCTTGCTACTTTGAATAAGAGACTGTCAACGTCTAAGAAGAAATAAGAAAGATTATTTAGACTGACCCTTCCACTAGAAATAGGAACATTCTGTAATTACAAGAGTTTAAGGTTAACTTTAATTAGAAATGAGAATCATATCAACATCTTCTCAAGGATTTCAACACAAGTAAGGATAGCATAGTATGGATTATAGATAAGCAGGGCAAATTCTCTGTTGGATCAGCCTATAGATACCTTTAGATATCAAGTACACATTCTGGTAGAGGCGGAATTAGGAGTCGAACACAAATACGTGCTAGTCAAAGAGATATCGCGCAATATGCATATTAAACACGTCTTGATGCCCTAATATATAAATATGAATTAAATGACAATATTGGATGAAACTCCGTTTGTGAACGGGGGATAATTTTGGGCACCATTTTGTATATGTCCATTAGGTTCTCAATTCAAAATCTGTCACGTACATGTTTTATGCTTTTTTAAAATTGTCATCTAAAAACAAAAATGATATATAATGACGTAGCAAACAAAACTTAAACTCGGATCACGCTAACCAAATGACCCACCCAATCCAGCAGATATATTTTAAGATTTGTTTTAAAATATATGATAGTTCCTCGGACTATATACATATATATCTATATATGCCAGAGTTGGTCTATGCAAAGAAGCATAAAGAAAGCTTCAGGCTGATGGAATAGGTATGGGAAAGATGGATGATTGTCGGACTATTTGAAAGAAGAGGTGTTTTGAAGACAAAGAATTGTTCTTCCCAGAAATTGAAGACGAATTGTTTGGTGCTTTTCTACGTAAACATGAAGAGGATATTCCTAGCCATTTTAAAATTAGTTATGAGATCATATATAGGTGGCTGTTAGTGCTTCTCTGATTTCTGATTCTAATTATTACTGGAATATAATATATCTTGGCTGTATTTCTTTTGTTTATAATATATGTTACCTTCCCAAAAGAAAGAAAAAAAAAATACTGTTAGGGAGAGGGAGACTAGAAGAAACTCAGTTCTTTAATATAATTTACTTAAATAAAAGGCCCATATAATTAGTTCAGTCATCCACAAAAAGCATGGACTTGCTGGAGAGACTTGAGGGTAGTTTATAGTTAGCGTTAGAATCGCTGTGAATATGTGTAAATATATTATGTACCTTAATTTACTCCTATTAGAATTAGGTATTGATTTCCCTAACAAATTACTAAGCTATTACTTCATAACAAAAATGGACTAAGACGAGTCAATCTGCTCTCTAATGACACACTTACTGTTCAAGCACATTTTGCCCACATGAAGTGATGCACAAACAAACTCAATGAAACTGATAAACTTTAAAGCTATGCATCTAGCAAGAATAAACAATTAGGAAAACTCCTCAAAACAGTGCCCACGCCTTGTTGGAGAGTTACCCAGTACCTATTGTTGGAGTTACCCAGTACCTATTGTTGGTGGAAGACCGGAGATTGCAGGTATCCTATTGGAATTAATCGAAGTGCGAACAAACTGACACCAAGATCATAATAGTAATAATAAAGAAAAGGAAACCTCACTTGCTTAGTTCTCATTAAGCTAGGAATCTTCAGCAACAGTCAGACAATGTCACTGTTAAATCAATATCAATAAGGTCTGCTGCAATGACAGCTCATCTATTTCCTAGTTATTTCTTCTCATTTTAAGAAATTACTTTTAAAGACTACCAACTTACTCTTGAATTCTGATTCCTTTAGAATCCTACCTTCCAGCTTCCCACCAAACAGTTTGTACAATGGGACATGGCACAACAATGATCTCAAGTGGAGTACTCCCTCCTTTTCAATTTATGTAACATATTTTTTTTTTACTCATTTATTTCAGAAAGCATGTCACCATTTTATATTTAGTAAGTCTTTCATTCCAACATTTTCATTTTACCCTTAACAATATTTTTTTGGTGGACAGAGTTACCTAATACTTGTATTGGTGGGAGGTAGCAGGTACTTTGAAATTAATCGAGGTACATACAAACTGGGTCAGACACCATTATCGTTAAAAAGAAAGACTCAAAAATCTCTTTACCTTTTAAAATCATGCTTACTCAAACTAAAATACATGAAATGAAAAGGAGAGAGTGTTATCTGAAGATGCAAACCTGGTTTTTGAACTCAATCCATATAGTTCATGTTGGGTTTTGGATCTTTTTTCCTTCCTATGTGGATAAATAAAAACTCAATTCAGATTAACCCACTTTTACCCATAGGTCCACTATCATGGTGCATATATAAGGCCTCTTTAGGTCTTATTTTGTGGCATAAGAGTAAATTACAATAGCCAAAAATAGAGAAAAGTGTAGATTTTAGCACAGATTTTTCAGCCCCAGCAATCCACTTCAAATTGTGATTTCCGCTTCGTTTCTCATACGATTGAGCTGATTTTTGGATATGTTGTTCCTATATCTTAATCTTTAATTTAGAACTAATAGATATGGATTTGGAGTCCTGTAGCTCCAGATTTCAGTCTGTGAACGGTAACTGCATTTTGAGTGATTTTGCTTCTTTTCTTCTCTAGTTTTTGATACTATCTCTTATATATTGTTTCTCGCTGTTTGACACTTATTTGTTTGCCATTTTGGAGAGCAGTCTTGTAACTCTTATTGATTATAGTGGAGTTTTGGTCCCGTGATTTTTTATTCTTCACATTGAAGAGGTTTTTCCATATAAATTTAGTGTCTTATGTGATTTGTTTATTTTGTCTTGCGATATATATATATATTTGTTGGTAATAGCTGTTGATCAGACCAATTTAAGACCTTATTTAAGGTCTCCTCTTGGTTCAAATAGATTGAAAAAATTTAGACTTGAATATTCTTCCGCTGCTATCCTGTCGTGCACTTTTGTTTGTGCTTTATTTTTTCCAAAAAAGTGGTATCATAGCTTGTGGTATTGTTGTGTTTATTTGAATGATGGAGGAAAATATGAATAAGATGGTATGTTTGAATGGTAGTAATTATCATATTTGGAAAAGTAAGATGAAAGATCTTCTATTTGTCAAGAAAATGTTTTTACCTATTTTCACTTCTAACAAACCCGAAACTATGAATGATGAGGATTGAGAATTGAGAATTTGAGCACCTACAAGTTTGTGGTTATATTAGATAATGGGTTGAAGATAATGTTAGCAACCATGTTGTAAATGAGACACATGCTAGAAGTTTGTGGAATAAACTCGAGACACTTTATGCTTCAAAGACTGGTAATAACAAGTTGTTCCTGCTGAAATAATTGATGGATATCAGATATAAAGAGGGAAATCCTATTTCTGATCATATAAATGATTTTCAGGGTGTTCTGGACTAATTATCCGGAATGAGTGTAAAGTTCGTGAAGAAATACAAGGACTTTGGCTTCTTAATACTCTGCCAGACTCTTGGGAAACTCTTCAATTTTTTTTTGACTAATTATGCTCCTAGTGGTGTTGTAACTATGGAATATGATAAGAGTGATGTCTAAAATGAAGAGATGAGAAGAAGATCTCAGGCTTCGTCTTCTTCAGTTTCACACTCTGATGTTTTGGTTATTGAATATATGGGGAGAAGCAAGTTCAGGGCTCAGAATGACAGAGATAAAAGTAGAAGCAAGTCAAAGTCTAAGTACAAAAAACTTTATATATGACTATTGCAACAAGAAATGGAATTTCAATAAATATTGTTACAAGCACAAGAGAGATATGAGACAACAAAAGAAAGATGGCGATAGTGAAAATCGTGTTGCTATTGTTGGTAAAGATGATCTTCTTCTTTCAAGATGGCAATAATGAAAATCGTGTTGCTATTATTGCTAAAGATGATCTTCTTCTTGCATGTGGTGAAAATTCCATTAATCTTGTTTGTGGTGAGTCTAGTTGATTTGTGGATTTTGGTGATACTTCTCCAAGAAATAAATTATTTTTTTCTTATACTCCAGGTAATTTTGGAATATTGAAAATGGGAAATAATGATCAGGTTGAGGTACTTTGCATTGACACAGTTTGTTTGGAAAGTAAAAATGATTCTAGATTAGTTCTTAACAATGTCAAGCATGCTCTAGATGTTTGCCTGAATTTAATTTTTATAGAAAATCTTGATGACGAGGGTTATTGTAATACCCTTGGTGGTGGCTAGTGGAAGTTACTAAAGGTTCAATTATGGTGGCTCAAGGTAATAAGTTGTCTAGCTTGTACGTATTTCAGTGCTCCATTTCTAGAGACTCAGTAAATTTGGTGGAGAATATTGATACTTTATCAGAGTTATGACATAGGAGGTTGAGTCATATGAGTGAGAAGGGGATTGATAGTTTGGCTAAGAAAAAATTGCTTTCTAGAGTGAAACAAGCAAAGTTGAAGAACCGTGTTCATTGCTTAGCCAATAAACAGAAAAGAATTTCTTTTCAGAGCCATCCGCCTTCAAGAAAGCTTGATTTGCTAGAGTTAGTACATTCTGATTTTTGTAGTCCTTTTAAGGTAAAGTCTCATGGTGGTGCACTTTACTTTGTGACTTTTATTGATGATCATTCTCACAAACTTTGGGTATTTCCTTTAACGTCCAAGAATCAAGTACTTGATGTGTTCAAAAATTTTTAGGCCTTGATTGAGAGACAAACAGTGAAGAAACTGAAATGCATCCACTCAGATAATGATAGTGAATATATTGGTCCTTTTGATAATTACTGTAGAGAGCAGGGTATTCAATATCAGAAAACTTCTCCAAAGACTCCTCAGTTAAATGGTTTAGCAGAGAGGATGAACAGAACTTTAGTTGAGAGGTGAGATGTTTTCTTTCAAACGCTTCCTTTTAGGCAGAAGTGTCGCGCCCCATTTTTCTCGCGAAAAACGAAATTCAACATGTGACAACTCTTTTAAGATTATTGAAAGGAAGAATCTCCACCTAACAAATTATGGTGCATTAGGGTACCGAACTAAACTAAAGTCTGCTAGAAACTAGTTTAGGTTGTCAGAGTCGGGTAAGGGTTGAAGTTACCTTGAAAGGAAGGTGTTAGGCACCTTTCGAGGTCCACAAAATGTGAGTCCCTTCTGGATTCATTTCTTATGTGGGGAATTAACTAGTGAGCAAAGAGATTTTGATTTTAACCTATTTTATTTAAAATTAAACTAAATAACTAAATTTGCCAAAATACGTGAAGACTAATTGATTAAAATAACAGAATTCTTAGACAAGCGAGAAGAAAGAAATTTGAGACAATACGTACTTGTTATACCCCGTAAGATTCCCGGCACCTAGATGGCCTATTCGCGCGTTGGTTAAGCATATTTGAAAACCATACGTGCTTGAGAAAGGCCCGGGAAAAGATCGGACGTAAAACCTGTCGAACCACCGCGGAAGGAGCCGGGGCAGAGCCCCTCCGCGATGGCAACGTGTCACGGAGGTGGAGCCTTCGTGTTGGCTCCGTGACACGTTGGGCCTGTCCAGGCCCAAGTATATAAAGCCCCACTTTGGTTTATTTTCATTTAAATCATTTGATAACCTCAGAAAAACGTAGAAAACAGAGAGAGACGAAGAGGGTTAACATATTATTGTCCGATTACGTTGCCAAACGTAGTCCAAACTTAAATTAACTCCAGATACCGAGGTATTTAGTAGTAGGGAGCATTCCTACGGATTTAGTTTCGCGAAATTCGGCCGACAAATCATCGTGCTACCGGGCTAGGGTAAGTGGAATTGCTCCAAACTAGTGTCTATATTCTCCTAGCCGTAAAGTGAATACTTCTCCCTTCTGGACTTTTAAAAAATAGAAAGTTTTCGATCGTCTTTTGATAAGCCTAAGTTTAGGCTATAATTATATCGAAAGTGATGTTTTCTTTCAGAATAGTGTTGTACTTAGTACTAATTGACGTATATATGAATGCAGTTGGGAGAAATAGCTGGAGTACTGACCGAGCCTCGTCCGACAGTCGCATAACTTGAGGTTAAGGTATGTGAAGTTGTTCTTCGGCAAGTTAGTGAGCCTTAGCTTGGTAAGTCATAGTAAACTCCGTATTTGAAACTCTCGGAGTTGAATATTGAGAATTAAGAGAGTCCAATAGATTCTGAGTTGTGTTGCCGTATCGTATTCAGTCCGGAAGTTAGTAAAGCATGCGCCAAAGGGCGAGTTAGCATTCCAGATTCAGTATAGCTTATTGTATGATTAGCAAGCATGTTGTAGAATAAAAAGATACAGATTTTCAGAATAAAGGCTAATAAAGTAAAATCAGATAGACAGACAGTTTTATGGCTACAGATTAGCCATTCAGACAGATAGTATCCCGGCTACAGATTAGCCCAACAGTTAAATAAAGATTTCAGAATCAGTATAATACAGAAAGAGATCAGAATAAGGAAATCAGATTTCAGATAGCCTTTTTCAGTTATACATGCTTGCTATTTCTATGTACTATTAGTTTGTTGAGACTTGATGTGGCGTGAGGGCACCTTATTGAGCGTCCTCGCCGCCCCTGGGTTGGTAATCGTGTTGCCCACTGAGCGGGTGGGTTTACGCCACTCCAAGGAGTGGCATGCCGTCCCCAGTTTGGACGAAGATGGGATGAAGCTTTCCCCATATCAGACTGATCAGCATTACAATACAGATAGCCCTGTTGTGCGCAAGCGCCCAGGGAACAGATACAGACACAGTTACAATTACAGATCTTATTACAGGTGCAGCGCCGGTTTCAGATAGCCCTGAGGAGAGTTCCGGGGAACCAGACTCTATCTGTTACTGTCTGCACAGGAGTCCTTCGGACTCAGACACGGTTATTTATATCGGAGGCTATGGCCCGAACTGGAGATCCAGGGGGCCGGTAGAGGAGCTCCTAGTGAGCAGATGAGTGGAGTGACTTATTTTTGGTTGGTTTTGACCCGGGTAGGGGTATATAGATTGTTTGCTTGCTTGGAGCCATCCAGCTTATGGGGGTTGGTATTGGCTCTTGCTTGCTAAATGTATATGTATTTATGTGCTTTATATAAATTAGTTAATAGACAGCAGGCCGCCGTGACTACAGACACGCTCCTGCTTATCAGTGCAAAAAGGTTTGATCTAGTTCCTATCAGCTCTTCAGATTCAGTTATCTTCTGCTTACAGACTTGTTAGTTATGTTATCTATATTCAGTTGTATTATTTCAGTTGCTTTGCATACTCGGTACCAGTGGTACTGACGCCCAGTGGGGCGCTGCATCACTTGCCTGCAGGTACTCATAGACGAGGAGGCGATCCCTCATGATTCCAGTCAGCTATTGAGTCGTCGGCTCCTGTCATCCGGAGTCTGATATCCAGAGGTGTAGCTCTTTTCCTTTTGACGTACAGTTTGGGTAGGTCGGGGCCCTGTCCCGATCATTTCTATTATCACTCATAGAGGCTTGCAGATTGTATATATTATCTCTCTGTGGTCAGTTGAGCCGATCGTGTGAGGCCGTGCAGTTGTATAGCTGTTTAGTACCTCTGTTTTTATGCTGGCCGCGTGGGGCCATAGTTTGATAGTAGTGGTGACCTTGTCGGTCACGTAGCTGTCCAGTATTTCCATTGTTGAGTTACAGATAACTAGACAGCATGGTGGCCTTGTCGGCCCGCATAGGTTTCCCCCTTTGTAAGTATGTTTCTGGTTAACTGAAGTTTTATACAGGTGGCTATAGGCCCAGTTGGCCGGAGGCTGTGTTTACAGCCGTTATATAGCCCGTTGTTTCCAGAAATCTGAGTTAGAGCTAGTCAGGCACCAGCTGTGCTTAGGTTCACCAGTTAGCAGTCTAGATCTTACTAGGGCACCAGGTGCCAGTCATACCCCCAAGGCGGGGCGTGACAGTACTAAAAGACAATATTATTATTATTATTATAACAATTTTTTACAATAATAAATAATTGATAAAATAACAGGAACGAATACAAAATTAAGGACCAAAGCTAATAAAGAGGTAAATCATGCAAAATTAATTTCAATAATTCATAAAATAAATTAGAAATTTATGAAATGCAAAGAATAACTTAACACAAATAAATTTTTTTTTTGAAGGATTGGACAAAACCTCAAAGAGACGCCTATGTATCCCAGAAGGGAATCAGGTCAGACATAGCTCTGCATTTAAGGGAGGGAGGGGGAGGGGGGGGGAGAGGATTTTAACGTAACGATATCACCCCGTGCAACAAAAATAATACTTTGCAATTATTTAAAATTGCTTGTATTATTTAGCAAGGACAAACTATCATATCCCAATTACCCACCTTATTAGTTAATTATTAGTCTTAAATCGTTCTAAGCAAAAGAATCTAACGCCCTAACAATATGCTTACCCGTCCCAAACTTAATGTCCAAGAGGCGTTTGGACTACTATTTTGAATTTCGGGGTCTAATATTCTTAGGGCTTTTAAGGGTGTTAAATGTCAAACAAACAACAAATAAAAAATTAGCAGATAAAGGTTTATAGGCCTCAATTAGAATGAACTCTAAAAAAAACTTATGGCTCATTGACAGAAAAATGCATTATATTATTCCTAGAGACCTAATTTCTAGATTTAACAATATTTAGCAGAGTAGTCCTTATAACATGATTTCTAGAAGAGAGTAAATCCTGTGAACAAATTTCTATATGAATTGGTCAGACTTAAACACAAAGCACATATTAGAAGAGACTCACAAATCACGAACAAAAGTGAAAAGTGAAATTCCTGACAACATGTTCTCTGTGAGATTTATCCTTATAAATATGACAAATGGTCACTGATTACTATAATTTTCATATATTTACTATTAAATCCTATAGGCAGAAAACATAGTTATTAGATATTTTTCTTAACAAATTGATTTAGATCCTACAAATGTATTTCTACTCTTACCAAATTTACATGCCTTTAGTTCTAGCGACGTTCATGAAAAACCTACTTGGCAGGATGCCTAGTGTCAAGTATGCAAATCCGATAATCAAATATTGGACATGACATAACAAATTCAAAATTTATTTGGTTTTGTAGAATTTGCCAAGTAAAAATATATTTCAACACGGACAAATATCTATAAGCATATTTTCTAAGTGATTAGTATGTTAAAACCTATTACACATGCATGATTTCTAGGTTGAGTAATAAGATGAGTTTGCACACATTATTCAATTCCTATAGGCATAATTTAGAAAAATAATCATGTTTGTTTTAATTCCTATAGGCATAATTTCTAGCAAAGTAATCAGTTTTATTTTAATTCCTATAAGCATAATTTCTAGCAAAACAATCATGTTTATATTAATCCTATAGGCATGATATCTAATGTTACAGATGTTATTACAATCCTATGGGCATAATTTCTATCGTTGCATATATTATTAAAATCCTATTAGCATAGCTTCTATCGGGTTATAGCTAGAAATCAAGAAAACAGTAAAGCATACAATCCCCTCCCCCATAATCCACTTTTCACTATTATCAGTATTTATTTATAATATTACAGATCGATAAAATAAATAACTAAACAAAATACATAAAAAAAATAAACATAATATTAAGTCCAAAGCCCCTTTCTCGTCCCGACGACTATTCATTCCATTTCACGAAGAACCTGTTAAACAAATAAATAAAACAAAAGATGCATGTACAAGTATACACATCATGAATTTCAGGAATTAGAATATACTTAGAATTTTCAAGTACTTAGTAAAGCATGGACAAATTGGATAAAATTTCAGACATATATTACTATGAAGTAAAGAAAAAGTCATCAAATATTAAAGAATACATATTAGCGAATTTAAACAGGACATTAGATGGAATAAATTAACTAGTTAATAATAATTCCAACAAAACCTTTTCACCGATTAGGACCCAAACCTCAATACATCGAGATCACGAGAATCTCAAGAAATTCAAGAAGTGCTTTTGTTAAGGAGGGATATAGGATTTAAATAAAATAGACGAGGAGTGAAGAACAAAGAAGAGCTTATAACGGGGCAATTTTCGGGTTGAAACAACAATATTCGATTGAATAAAGAAGAGGAAGGAGCTGCGTTTATAGTTAAAGACTAAGGGGTTAAGGGAAGGAAGAAATAGTAAAAGACGGTAATTAAGAAATTCTTTTCCTTAATTAACAAAGCTAAAAATCATATAGAATATTTTATTATAAATAAAAATTGTCATAATTAACAAAAATCAAATAAAGGGCAAATCGAAACTTACACTGAGTCAGTTAAGGGAGGTGCATAAAACAGTCCGTAAAATAATCCAAGAAATTATTTTTCTTAACTAACAAAATCAAGATCCTTCATTAAATCTCTATTTACCATAATTAACAGATTTTGAGAACAAACAAAAACTTAGTCATTAAAAATCTTTTTAAAATAAGGCAAGTCATGCGGAGAGAAACTTTAAACAAGCTGTCAATAATTATGTTTAAGAAAACAAATAAATGAATAAATATTATGTTACCATTATTGACATGTACAGAAAATAAACTAAACTTAATCATGGAAAACCTTCTTTAAATAAGGCAAGTTATACGTAAAGAGATTTTACCATTTAATTCTTATTAATTGGGTACAAAATTATTCTTATTATGCCAATCAATTCTAAACTACCATATTCCTTTCTTAATTTAAAACTGTCAAGGCAATCAAACAGCAGAGTTATCAACTAATTACGGAATTTTAACCAACAATGAATCTTAATATAAATATAAATTACAACTTGATTAAATTAACCCTGTAGCAGTAACTTTATAAAACAACATAATTCACAATCTTTGACAAAAGAATATCAAGTAAACAAGCAAATGTATATATTAGAGTTCTACCAGAGGGTGAAAGCGAACCAAATAGTGACACGCACACACACACACACATGTATTTGGCGTATCAAAGAATACAAGGTAAAGAACAGTGACATACAACCTATATACCAAAACATGAATACCAAATAGACAACGATTTTCAACAAAAAGAATCGGCTAGAATCAAGGTGCGCTAGAAGCAAAAACTTGTAAACATTTAGGGTTTTCATGACATTTTAGAGGCGAACAACAATATTAACTGCAATATTTTCAGTCAAACATAAAACAATAATTAATTTTTAGCTCTAATTGGCACAAACAAAACAAAATTGAATAGAGAAGAAACCTAAGTATCAAGTAACCAAATTTCGGATAGATTCATACAAATCTGTCTTAAACCTGACATCACTGTTTCAAAAGTCATCCTGTGACTAGGGATAATGGCGGCATCGAGAAGAGGGGGAGATCTGGCAGTGGTTCTGATGGTTGGAAAGTGATAGAGACGAAAAGAAAAGAAGTGAGGGATGGTTGTTCTTCGGCCAACAATGGCCGAAAAGAATGGTGGAAGAGGAAGAAGATGATGGAGAGACGGAGGGAAATCTGGTGGCTGCTTTGTTGTGCTGCCGGAGAGAAAAGACAAAAGAGAAAAAAAAGATGTTGTGGGTGTGTGCAGTGCTGGTGTGGTGGTCCGCTGGATCAGATGAGAGGAGGGGACGAAGAGAAGAAACAAAGGGAGATCTGGTGGCTGTTGGTGAGGCGGTGATCACAGAGAAAAGAGAAGGGATAGTTGGGGGTCAGAGAGGGACTGGCTTCATCGGAGTTCTGGTGAGAAGAGGTGACCGGCGTGATCTGGCGACACCTATGTCACGATCTAAATACAGGCCCGAATCGATACACGGGACAAGGAACCTCGAGGGACTCTGAGTCGACCCATGGAATAAACATTCAACTAACTCAATCAATAGAAACGGAAGATTCAACACACATAATATACTGGAATTCTAAACATGGCATAAGATCTAAAGTACATTACATGCGTCTAAAGTCGAATATACACTATGTCCGAGAAAGCCTCTATCACAGAAGAATTGATGGGACAAGACCCCAACTAACTCTCTAAACTGAAACTAAAATACACCAATGTAATTGAAATAAGGAGGGGCCCTCGACAGATGAGGACTCACCAACAGAGACTGATTCTACTTCGGAAGCTGGCTAGGGTCGAGGCTGAATTTGAGTATCAGAGTCTGTATTATGAAATGATACATCATATAGTATACGGTCAGTACGTGGAATGTACCGAGTATGTAAGGCAAGTAAAACAGATGTTTAAAATACATAAAAGTGCATAAGAGTAGGACAACATGATCATAACATAAATATTATAATGTAACATAAGGCTCAAGGTTTCAAAATATTCGTAAATCATTCATAATCATACTCTAGAGAGAAAATATTTATTAAACACGACTTGAGCCAAAGTATATAATCATAATCATACATAAATCACGAGGAACAGTGGGGGATTCTTATAATTGACATATCCCATATGAGCACACATGGAGCCCGACCTGTAAACCCCTAGTCGGGAGTGTGTTCGTACCTTGCCAAGGGTAGAACCATGAAAGGCGTGATATCACTCATGAAAGGCTCATTTGGGGCAAAAGGAGACAGTCTCAAGGGAGGTCCCATCATGACATATGGTGGCACGTAGTTCTGAGATTTGGGGCAAAACCTGGGCCATGAACCTACTCGGTTTTAAATACTACTCTCAAAATATATATATAGTGCTTATATGATAATATACATGAGATTCATAGGCTAGTTAAATCATGATAATCATAAGCATACTTACAAATACATGAACTAGCCGTGAAGATAAGGTCGTGAGTCGGCCATAATCATAAATTGTAAGTCATGAGATTCATGCATAATTGTAAAACATGTATATACTTAGAAATCATAAATTCATAATGAGCATTTGAGTAAATTCACATCATAAATCATAAATCATAATGGGTTAAAGAACATCAAAATCAAGGTAAAATCATAACTCAATTTATCATAGAACATGTATGATTGGGCATGATTTTATAGAAATTTAAGTAAATAAATTTATTATTGAATTAGTTGTAAAATCTTCCCACGATTCATAAAATATGATATGATACATGAGAGATATTAACCCATATATGGATCATTAGGATTTCGTAAGAAATTGGAATAAAACCCCATAAATTTTTTAAATAGAACTTCATGAATTAGGTGAGATTGGGCATGGGTGTGAACAAATTCACCCATTCATAACCCTACATACCTAAGAGACTTGGATTCTATCACTCCCTTACTTGCCCAAGATGAATTGAAGAACAATTGATGAAGAACCTTGGGGTTAGGCCTGGGCAAAGAGCCGAGCCAGCTCGGAGCTCGGCTCGGCTCGCATGTATTTATCTCGGCTCGACTCGGCTCATTTTGAAAAAAAGCTCGACTCAGCTCGGCTCGATTTTAATTAAATTTTGGCTCGGCTCGGTTCGACTCGATAAAAGCTCGATCAAGCTCGACTTGGTCAAAGCTCGGGCTCGGTTTGGCTCGATTTAAGAAATAATATCTTTTCATTAAGCTCAATTACGAAGCACATTAGAAAATTAACTTAACATATTATATTAATTTAACATTATATAATTAATATTTATCCAATGTTAGTAAATTTTTAACCACAATGCAACTTAAGCTTACTATATTAGTATGAGTGTTCGTAGTTCGATTTGAGTCAATTTTTTATTATAACCAAAATCAAATCAAATTAAGTTTCAATTATTAAAATCAAGTCAAATCAAACATAATACATATTCATTGATTTGGTTGTTGTCAAATTTGGTTATGTTTTTTTCAATTTTTGAAAAATCTAATATTATTCGTCTTTTTATTTTCTTCCTACAATTACAAAAATATATCATTTGTCAACTTATAATCCTTTGATATCCTTTTATTAAGGTGGGTATAATTTCTTTGAATTATTGAGAAAAAGTTTTGAGATCTATAAGTATTAATTAGGTAAATAAAATTTACAAAAAATATAAAAAAGTCTAGATAAAAAAGAGCCGGCTAAACTCGGCTCGGGCTCGGTCAAAATGTAGAAAAGGTCGGTTGAGCTCGGCTTGGCTCAGTGCTATTTAAAGCTCGGTAAGACTCGGCTCGAGCTCGGCTCGGCTCGATATACACTCGGCTCGGTTAGGCTCGGCTCGATGCCCAGGCCTACTTGGGGTTTAATGCTTGATCACCCTCTACACTCTTGAATTTATAGGCTAGGATGACTTAACCTATCTTAATACACCCTGAAAATAACTTAAAATGACGTAGTATAGGACCCTAGGGCTTTGGAATAACGATAATACCCCTAATAAATTCGTAGTTAAAGACTTATTGCCAGTCCCAACGAGGAACTAGACGATTCGTCATCACAGGGGACGAGTCGTGGCCTACTGTCGTCGTGTGCACTGTCCATTTTCCTCCACGGTTCCCCATGAGGGACCTAACAAATCGTGGTCACCTTTCGTGGCCTCCAATGTCCAAAATCCCACTGACCCTTGACTGATCTTGACCACGGCTGACTCAACGAGTCGTGGGGTCTGACCACGACTAGTAGTCATGCCCATGGTGTCTTCCCATCACTAAATTTTAGAACTTGAGGCCAACCCCTCACCACAAGTCACCTAATGACTTGTGGTCACCTCCCACCGGTCACATAATGACTCATTTTGTGATCTAGTGCAAATTTTCCAGTTTTCTCCATTTCAATTCCCAAGTATAATTTTAGAGCTTCTGGGGCATTACAATATCTCCCCCTTGGGAACATTCGTCCTCGAATGTTGTAAAATATACAGAAAAGCAGAGAAATGCAATCATCATATTCAAATACTGATCACTTAAGCTGAAAACTGATGGAATGACTACCTCCGAACTGAACTACATGGCTGATGAATCACACATACATCCATATACATGAAAGAAACTGGGGCACATGAATTGAACATGAAAACTATATAGAGTTATAGGGCAAAAACCGATACCTCAAACTGAAACTGAGCCGGAAAGGAATAGGTGCGGGTATCTAGCCATCATATCTGCTTCGGCTTCCCATGTAGCTCCCTCAGCATGCTGATTCCTCCATAACACCTTGACTGAAGCTACCTTCTTGTTCCTTAGCCTCCGAACCAGACGATCCAATATTTTCACCGGAATCTCCTTATAGCTAAGGCTTTCTCTCACACCCACACTCTCCACTGGAACCACCAAAGCTGGATCACTCAAACACTTCTTCAAGAGCAATACATGAAAGATAAGATGAACGGAAGCTAATTCTGAGGCAACTCCAATTCATATGCCACCTTGCCAATCTGTTTCACAATCCGGTAGGGGACAACATAACGAGGGCTGAGTTTTCCTTTCTTTCCAAACCTCATCACTCCCTTCATGGGAGACACTTTCAGAAACACCCAATCATCCACTTCGAACTCAAGTTCTCTCCTCCTCACATCGGCATAGGACTTTGGGTGACTTTGGGCTGTTTTCAATCTGTCCCACATGAGTTGAACCTTCTCTATAACTTCATGGACTGAATCTGGTCCTATCAAACCAACTTCGAACCAGCCAATAGGCGATCTACATCTCCGCCCATAGAGAGCCCTGAATGGAGCCATCTGAATGCTGGAATTGTAGTTGTTATTGTACACGCCGCTTGACCATCCATTTGCTGGTGAAATGTTGTAATGAGCTTGACCCGAGTACCCAGTCCTTTTTTAAAAGACCTTCAAAATTGAGAGGTAAACTGAGTACCTCTTTCTGATATGATAACCAAGGGCACTCCATGCAATCGAACCAACTCCCGAATGTATAGTTTGGCTTAATCCTCCGCGGAATCAGTGATTTTGACGAGTAGAAAATGAGCGGCTTTTGTCAACCTGTCCATAACAACCCAAATGGAGTCATATTGCCTACGAGTGCGAGGCAAACCTGTTGTGAAGTCCATATTGATTTCTTTCCACTTCCAAGTAGGAATGATAATATCTTGGAGCACATTCCTGGGTCTTTGGTGCTCAACCTTCACTTGCTAACAGTTTGGACACTTAGCCACAAATTCTGCTATGTCCTTCTTCATGCCATTCCACCAATAGACTTTCGTTAGGTCACGATACATCTTAGTGGAACCTGAATGTATAGAATACCTGGATCCATGAGCCTCGTGCAACATTCGGTTCCTCAAATCATCAATATTCAGAACACATAAGTGACCCTGATATCGAAGCACACCATCTCCCCCTTTGGAGAAGACCTATACCTTATGATTCTGGATGAATTCCTTTAACTTTACCAAAATGGGATCCTCTCTTGTCTAGCTTTTGCATCGGTCATCAAGGACGATTCTAATCCATTCTGAACTATAACACTGCTATCGGTCAAATTAACCAAATAAACTCCCAGCCTTGCAAGTCAATGCACGTCCTTCACCAGATCCTTCTTTCCCTCATCTACATGGGACACACTTTCCATGGAGAGTCTACTAAGTGCATCTGCTACTACATTAGCCTTTCTCGGATGATAAAGGACACTCATGTCATAATCCTTAAGTAGCTCCAACCACCTTATTTGCCGAAGATTTAGATCCTTCTGGGTAAACACATATTGTAGACTCTTATGGTTCGTAAACATATCCATGTGGACTCCATACAAATAGTGTCTCCATATTTTCAAGGCGAATACCACCGTTGCCAATTCGAGATCATGAGTCAGGTAGTTCTTTTCATGGACTTTAAGCTGTCAAGAAGCGTAAGCTATAACTTTTTCGTGCTGCATCAATACACACCCAAGTCCGATCCTTGAAGCATCACAATACACCAAGAACCCATCGGTACCCTTAAGTAGGACCAACACTAGTATTGAAGTGAGTCAAGCCTTCAGTTGTTGGAAGTGAGTCTCACAAGCCTCCGACCCTTAGAACTTTACCTTCTTCTGGATCAGTTTAGTCAAAGGTGCTGCAATAGATGAAAATCTCTCAACAAATCTCCGATAGTAGCCAGTTAAGCCCAAAAAGCTCCGAATATCTTAAGGATTCACCCGTCTATGCCAATTCTTCACCGCTTCTATTTTTGAGAGTCCACCTTTATACCCTCGCTAGACACTATATGACCGAAGAACGCCACAGAATCTAACCAAAACTCGTACTTGCTGAATTTTGCATACAATTGATGATCCTTCAAAGTCTGCAGCACCACCCTCAAGTGAGCGGCATGCTCCTTCTCGCTCCGAGAGTATATAAGGATGTCATCTATGAACACAATCACGAACATGTCTAGATATGGCTTGAACACCCCGTTCTTCAGGTCCATAAAATCTCCAAGAGCATTCGTTAGTCCAAAAGACATAACTACAAACTCATCATGACAATATGGAGTTTTGAAGGCTGTTTTCGGAATGTTACTATCCCGGACCCTGAGCTGATGGTATCTAGACCTGAGGTCTATCTTTGAAAATCACTTGGCACCCTGAAGCTGGTAAAACAAATCATCAATTCTGGGTAGAGGATACCTATTCTTGATGGTGACTTTGTTCAATTGTTGATAGTCAATGCACATCCGAAAGGAACCATCCTTCTTTCGGACAAATAGAACTGGTGCACCCCAAGGGGACTTGCTAGGTCTAATGAAACCCTTGTCTAGTAGGTCCTTGAACTGATCCTTCAAGTCCTTTAGCTTAGCTGGAGCCATTCTGTAAGGCGGATTAGATATAGGCTGCGTGTCGGGTAGGAGGTCAATACCAAAATCGATATCCCTCTCGGGAGGAATACCCGGTAGTTCATCTGGGAATACTTCTGGATACTCACATACCACTGGAACTAACTGGATAGTCGGGGTCTTGGATGTAGCATCCTTAACCCTAACTAAATGGTACACACAATCTTTAGAAATCATTTTTCTAGCTTTAAGGTAGGAAATAAAATGACCTACAGGTACAACTGAACTACCCTTCCATTCTAGGACTGGCTCACCTGGAAATCTGAACTCTACTGCATGGGTTCTACAATTAATGGAGGCATAACATTCAAATAGCCAATCATCCATGGCTAACTCTACTAAATCTGCTGAAGTGACTTTCTGAACGACTGTGACCCAGCAACTTCTATACACCCGTCTAGCTACAATCGAATTACCCGTTGGAATAGAGATTGAGAAGGATTCTGATAAGATTTCAGGGCTGACTCTGAAACTACTAGGCACATAAGACAAAATACAAGGTAGACCCTGGATCTAACAAAGAATAAACATCAAGGTGAAAACCTCATAATATACCATTAACCACATGGGTGAAGTCTCCTGCTCCTGACGTGATGCAAGGGCATAAAATATATTTTGATACTGACCGCCAACTGAACTAGTCGAAGCACCCTGCTGGAGGGACATGCTGCTGGAGCCGCTGAACTAGCGGCTAGTATACGAGCTCCACCACCCCCTGATTTGGCCTAAGGGCAATCCATGAGTCTGTGTTCGGGTTTGCCACACCCAAAAGAAGCGTCTAAGCCAACTAAAACCTCCCCGGAAATTCTTGCCGCACTTTGCACAGGCTGGGAAGGTGTGCTCTATCTACATGCTACCCTAGCCCCTCGAATCGGATGCCCTGCTCCTCTGATCGCCTCGTGGTCTAGATGGTGCACTAGCTGATGATGGTGCTGGAGAAAAAGACCTGTGATGAGACTGCTGGTGATGTCCACCCCCCGATCTAGGCTGAGAAGTCCCATAATTATTTGTCCTGTCCCTCTTGGCCTCTCTCTACCTCCGATACACCGCCTCCATCTACTAGGCGTGTAAAACTATGCAGGGAAAATCCATGTCCTGATGCAGAATGGCAATCCTACAATCCTTATCCAGGTAGTCTGCCACTCCATGTACAAATCAACTCACCCGAGCCCTCTAATCTACCACTAACTCTGGCGCATACTTGGATAGGTGAACTGAACTGAACATGTCACCCTGCTTCAGATTTACAAACTTGGACGCCTTCAGTTCCCTCATCTCATGAGGGAAGAACCGATCTAGAAAGGCGGCATGAAACTCTTCCCAACTGATAGGGCCTACTCCCCCTGCCCTACTATCTTTCCACTATTTAAACCAAATATGCGCAACCCTTTTCAGCTAATAAGCGGCCAAGTCAAATGTCACTCCTCGCCTTGGGAGGCATGACTGGCACCTGGTGCCCTACTAAGACCTGGACTGCTGGACTACTGAGCCTAAGCACTTCTGGTGCCAAGCTGGCTCTAACTCTGGATGCATGGAACCAATGCGCTATATAACAACTGTAAATACAGCCTCCGGCCGACTAGGCCTATAGCCTCCTATAAGAAAACAACAGCTGACCAGAACCACAGTAGTACAAAGGAACCTATGCGGGCCGACAAGGCCACCATGCTGACTAGTTTCACTGAAACGCCGAATCAAATGCTAAACTACTCTGTGACCGGCAAGGTCACCAACTATTAACTGAATAAGGCCCCACAAGGCCATCATAAACAAACTAAAACATAGACACGGCCTCACACGACCGGTACAACTAATCACAGGGAATATACAATCAGCAAAGCCTCTAAGAATACTGATAAGATGGCCGGGACAGGGCCCCGACCGACCCATACTGTACAACAAAAGAAAAGGAATAAACCTCTATCTGTCAAGCTCCGAAAGACAGGAGGTGATGACCCTGTGTGCTGGCTGGAATTACGAGGGATCGGCTCCTCATCTATGAGTACCTGCAGGCAAGTAATGCAGCGCCCCCAAACAGGCGTCAGTACCATTGGTACCGAGTATGCAAAGCAATGGCTAAACATAACTGAAAATAGACAGTAATACTGATAGTTACTGAATAAAAGTAAATGGATAAGACTGTCTGGGATGGTGGAATCTAAACTAAGCTTAACTGTACTGGAGAGAAGGTGAGAAGCATACCTGTCAATGCGACGTCCTGCTATCTATCAATTTAATAAATAACACATATAGCATACAAGAACCTATACCAGTCCCCATAAGCCAGAAGGTACCAATCAACACACAATCTATATACCCCTACTCGGGTCGCCATCCAAAAATAACAATTCACTCCACTCATCTAGTAGCTATGAGCATCCCGCCGGCCCCCTAGTATGCAACTTGGGCTCTCTGGGGCCCCTGACTATGGTTGTATCTGAGTCCGGAGGACTCCTGTAAACTGTAATCTGAGATCTATGATCTATAATCTGTAATTTGTGCCCTGGGCGCAAGCGCTCGATAGGGGTATGCTATAATGTTGATCAGCCTGCTATGGGAAATGTTGCATCCCATCTTCATCCTCTAGCGGACGACATGCCACTCCTTAGAGTGACGTATCCTCACCCTCTGGCGGGTGAGTCGACACAACTATTAACCCTGGGGCGGCAAGGAAGCTCTAAGGTTGCCCACATAAAAGAATCAGGTCTCTAGAAGCAACAACAATCACATATAACATGTGTAGTAAATCTGATAATACTGTCCATGATCTGGTATTCTGTATCTCTTGCTGAATTAAACTGAATCTAATACTGAGTTATACTAAGTCTGGAATAATATCTCGCTGTCTGATACTAATTTACTGACTTTTATTCGTCATATGGTATAATAACTCAGACATGCTTACTGAATTCACACTGGGCATAATACTCGGCTTCTGAAACTTTCTTATGGAATTTACTCCATTTTACTATGCTAGAATTACTAACTTGACGAAGAAACTAGCTTTAAATACCTCAGTTACTGACTTCTTGGCTAACTGGTGTAGCTCAGCAAATATCCAGCTATTTCTTCCAACTGTGTTCATATTTATAACAATTAGAACTAAATTCATCAATATTCTAGAAGAAAACACTACTTTGAATATCTATATAGCCCAAACTTGACTTATCGAAAAACAGCCGAAAACTTGCTATTTCTCGGAAGTCTAGAAGGGAGAAATACTCACTTTAGGGCTAGGAGTATATTGGCACTAATTTGGAGAAATTCCACTTACCTTAGCTCGGTGAGACGGCGATTTTCCGGCCGAATTTCATGAAACTAACTCTGTAGGAATGCTCCCTGCAGCTCAATACCTTGCTACCCGAAGTTATTTCAGGTTTGGACCGTGTTTAATAGTGTAAACGGAAGGAATTTATATTAAACCCTTCGTCCTCTCTGTTTTCTATTTGCTCAGTGGAAAATATTTGATGATTATCACAAAAAAATGAAGTGGGGGCTTTATATACTTGGGGCTGAACCTCACCTCTGTGGCACGTTGGCCATCACGGAGGTGAGCCCTCCGTGACACGTTGGCCATCGCGGAGGGGGTCTGCCCAGCCTCCTCTTGCGATGGTTCGACGTGGCACTTGTCCGGTCTTTCCCCGGATCTTTTTCTAGCATGTATGGCATTCTAAAACTCTTAACCAATATGCGAATAGGCCATCTAAATGTCAAGAATTTACGGGGTGTAACATCAAAGCACTCCCCATTTGCCACCCCCATGACCTGGGTGATCTTCAGAATCTCTTCAATGAATTCATGCGGGTCCTCATCTACTTTTGACCCTAGGAACTATGGTGGATTCATTCTCAGAAAGTCTCTGACTCGAGCCGCCGTTGCATTCCCGTTCTGAGGAAGATGCACCACTGCTTTTTGATTGACCTGAGCAGTCAAGGACCGCGCTAGCATCTGTATGGCTTCCCTAAATTCAGCATGGGTAGCCGGCTCTTGTGCTTTCTCCTCATGGGATGGTGGGTCCTGATGGTGCCCCTCTCCATCGCCGTTCTCGTGGCCGTTCCCGTTTCTCCTTCCATTTACTCGACGTGGAGGCATGATTCTGCAAACTTGTATAGCATGAGTTAGAGGATGGATAGGCATTTCATCGTATGACATGAGATCATGAAAGAAGGGAATATTTCCTAAGCATTTTGTAGCCTCTTCGTCATAAGTGTGGCGCACTTCACACCTATGAAAAAGACTCTACTTCACGTGGCTTTCGGACAACCTAGGACACTTCAAACCTATTGCTCTGATACCAAGTTTGTCACTGAGACACGGGACAAGGAACCCCAAGGGACTTTGAGTCGACCCATGGCATGAACATTCAACTAACTCAATCAATAGAAATGAAAGATCCAACACACATAATATAGAGGAAGTCTAAACATGGCATAAGATCTGAAATACATCACATGCGTCTAAAACCGAATATGCACTATGTCCGAGAAAGCCTCTATCATAGAAGAGTTGATGGAACAAGACCCTAACTAACTCTCTAACTAAAACTGAAATACACCAACATAACTGAAATAAGGAGGGGCTCTCGGCAGATGAGGACTCACCAATAGAGCCTGATGCTACTCCGGAAGTTGGCTAGGGTCGAGGCTGAATCTAAATACCAGAGCCTGTATCATGAAATGATACAACATAGAGTATGTAGTCAGCATGTGAATGTACCGAGTATGAAAGGCTAGTAAAACGGACGTTTAAAATACATAAAAGTGCATACGAGTAGTACAACATGATCATAACATAAATATCATAATGTAACATACGACTCAAGGTTTCAAAACATCCATAAATCGTTCATAATCATACTCTAGAGAGAAAATCTTTATTAAACACGACTTGAGCCAAAGTATATAATCATAATCATACATAAATCACGAGGAACAGTGGGAGATTCTTATAACCGATATATCCCATAGAGCACATATGGAGCTCGACCTGTAAACCCCTAGTTGGGAGTGTGTTCGTATCTTGTCGAGGATAGAACCATGAAAGGCGTGATATCACTCATGAAAGGCTCATTTGGGGCAAAAGGGGACAATCTCAAGGGAGGTCCCATATGACCTGCAGTGGCACATAATTTTGAGATTTGGGGAAAAACCTGAGTCCCGAACCTACTCAGTGTTAAATACTACTCCCAAAACATATATAGTGCTCATAGAATAATATATATGAGATTCTTAGGCTAGTTAAATCATGATAATCATAAGCATGCTTGTAAATACGTGAACTAGCCATGAAGATAAGGCCGTGAGTCGGAGATAATCATAAATCGTAAATCATGAGGTTCATGCATACTTGTAAAACATGTATATACTTAGAAATCATAAATTCATGATGAGTATTTGAGTAAATCCATATCATAAATCATAAATCATGATGGGTTAAAGAACATCAAAATTAAGATAAAATCATAACTCAATTTATCATAGAACATGTATTATTGGGCATGATTTTATAGAAATTTAAGTAAATATGATATGATATGATACATGAGAGATATTAACCCACAGATAGATCTTTAGGATTTCATAAGAAATTGGGATAAAATCCAACAAGATTTTTAAATAAAACTTCATGAATTAGGTGAGATTGGGCATGGGTGTGAACAAATTCACCCATTCATAACCCTACATACCTGAGAGACTTGGATTCTATCACTCCCTTACTTGCCCAAGAGGAATTAAAGAACAATTGATGAAGAACCTTGGGGTTTTATGCTTGATCACCCTCTACACTCTTGAATTTTGCATGCATGGGTTTTGAATAGGCTAGGATGACTTAACCTATCTTAATACACTCTTAAAATAGCTTAAAATGACGTAGTATAGGACCCTAGGACTTAGGAATGATGATAATACCCTTAATAAATTCTCAGTTAAAAATTGATTGCCAGTCCCAATGAGGAACTGGATAAGTCGTGGCCTGCTGTCATCGTGTGCACTGTCCATTTTCCTCCACGGGCTTACGAGGGACCTAACAAATCGTGGTTGGTGACCATGACTCGTGGTCCCCTTTCGTGGACTCCACTGGCCAAAATCCCACTAACCTTGACTGATCTTGACCACGGCTAATTCAACGAGTCGTGAGGTATGACCATGACTCGTGGTCATGCCCGTGGTGTCTTCTAATCACAAAATTTCAGAACTTGAGGCCAACCCCTCACCACGAGTCACCTAAAGACTCGTGGCCACCTCCCACGGGTCACAGAATGACTCATTCTGTGACCTGGTGCAGATTTTTTAATTTTCTCCGTTTCAAATCCCTGCTTTGATCTTAGGGTTTTCGGGGCATTGCAGCCTAGTTGTTTGCCGGATGACGACGGGAGAAAGAGAGAATGGGGTGAGGGTGCGATGTCTTTGATAAAGGAAAAATGAAAGTTTTGAGTTAGGCTAGGAGGTGTTGGGTATAACAATGGAAAGTGAGAGGACTAACCTTAAGCCATTGGATCTGATAGGATGGACTGCTAAGATTATTTAGTTGGACAGATCGGATTCGGGTTATAAAATGGGTCGCGAATAATTAAATTGAATTGGAACTTATTGAAATTGAATTGGGTTTAAAATGTGGCTAGAATTGACCAAAAATGACTAAAATTAGCATAAATTAAGTGGAAGGTGGCTAGATTTAAATAAATTGGATAAAAATTAAATTTAGATGCTATTAAATTAATAATAATACTACACTTACGAATGAGTTAGTAAATAGGTAATATAATGGTTAATATATGATAAATTATATAAATATTATTATAATAAATAATTTATAAAATTAAGTAAATTATATTTCGTAAATAAGATCTTGTTTAGTTAAAATATTTATGCATACATATTATTATGCTACATATACATATAATATATTAAAAATCATTGACTTGAAACTAATTTAGTAATATTTTTAAAATGTAACTTAAAAAAATATAAATAATAAATAATCATGCCAAAGCTAATTATGTATGATAATTAATACTACAATATTATGAATGCGAAAAGAGAAATTAATAATTATAATAATTTTTAAATATGCATATATATACACACACACACACATACACAACACACACACATATTAATATGCAGCTTGGACGGGGCACAGGGAGGCAAAATTAGGTATCAACAAGAAGCACTTAATATTGTTGCTTATATTATTAATTTATCTTTATCTTCTACTGTTGCTTTGGATGGTGATATCCCTAAAAAAGTTTGGTTTGGTAAGAATATCTCTTATGATCACTTGAGAATCTTTGAGTGTAACGCCTTTGTGCATGTTCCTAAGGATGAAAGGTCAAAACTGGATGTTAAAGCTAGGCAGTGTATCTTTATTGGTTATGGTCAAGATGAATTTGGCTATCGTTTCTATGATCCAGTTGAGAAGAAACTTGTTACAAGTCGTGATGTTGTATTCTTTAGAGACCACATAATTGAAGATTTTGACAATGCTGAGAAGGTTGATTCTCAGAGTAGTGAGAGCTTAGTTAATGTTAATCCAGTTCCTGTAACTATTGCACCAGAAGAAAATCTTCAAAATCAAGTTAATAATGATGATAGTGATTATGTTCAGAATGATCAACATGATATTGTTGATGCTCGAGTGCAAGATGATGTAGTGGCCAACAACCAGCTACTACTGACGCTCTAGTGCAAGATGATGTAGTTGGCTAGCAACCAACTGCTGATGCTACAGAGAGTTCTCTCAGAAGATCGACTAGAGAGAAAATTCCTTCATCTCGTTATTCTGCCAATGAGTATGTACTCTTAACTGACGGGGGAAAACCTGAGAGTTTTGACGAGGCCATAGATAGAGAATAAAAAGAAAGGTGGTTTGATGCTATGGATGATGAGATAAAATCCTTACATGATAATCATACCTTTGATTTGGTTAAGCTGCCTAAAGATAGAAAAGCTTTAAAAAATAGGTGGGGTTTTAGAGTGAAACATGAAGATGGAAATTTTGTTCCATGTTACAAGGCTAGATTAATTGTAAAGGGATTTAACTAGAAAAAAGGGAGTTGATTTTGATGAGATATTCTCTTCAGTTGTGAAGATGTCATCCATTTGTATGGTTGTAGGCTTAGCTGTAGGAGTGTGCAAATTAACGGTTAAACCGAGCCGATAATTGAATTATTGGATTAATGATTCGAGTTATTAATTTAATGGTTTGATTATCGATTTACTATCCCAAGTTATTGGGTTATTGGTTCGGTTATCTTTGTGACCATCTTTTTAATGGGTGAACCAATAACCCGATAATAATTTATTAAATTATAATTTTAGCCTTTAATATATAAAGTTTCCAAACAAGAAGATGAAATGGGTGTCAATGAAGTAAAGTAGATGGTGTTTTAATCTAAATTAAAGTTGATTGCTTTAGTTGAGCTAGTTCTATATGTTTTTTCTCTTTTCATCCACTTTTTTCTAACATAACATACTTATGACTTATGAGATTTTTCATGTGAGATCTTAACGGTTAACCCGAAAATTGAATCGATAACAATCAATAACTGATTAACTGATATTTTAACGGTTTAGCATGTCTATAAATCAATATCCGTAAGTAAAAACGATAACTTTCAAAACTCAATCGAACTGACAGATACACAACCCTACTTAACTGCAAGGCTGGATTTAGAGGTTGAGCAAATGGATGTTAAAATTATTTTTCTCCATGGTGACTTAGATGAAGAAATTTATATGGAACAGCCAGAAGATTTTGAAGTCAAGGGAAAAGAGAATTATGTTTGAAAATTGAAGAAGAGTTTGTATGGTTTGAAACAAGCTCCTAGAAAGTGGTACATGAAGTTTGATTCTTTTATGAGTTTGTGTTTTTGTGCAAAAATTCTCTGATAATGACTTCATTATTTTATTGCTTTATGTTGATGACATGCTTGTTGTTGGTTAGAATGCTTGCAAGATTCAAAAGTTGAAACAAGAGTTGAATAAGTTTTTTGTTATGAAAGACTTAGGACCAGCAAAACAGATTATTAGCATGCAGATTGTCGGTGACAGAGAGGCCAAGAAGTTGTGGTTATCACAAGAAAAGTACATTCAGAAAGTACTTCATAGGTTCAACATGGATAAGGTTAAGGTTGTCAGTACACCTTTAGCTATGCACTTCAAATTAGCACCAAGCAGTGTCTTTCCGGTGATGATGAGAAGAAAGATATGAAGAAAGTTCCTTATGCTTCATATGTTGGTAGTTTAATGTATGCAATAATTTGTACAAGATCAGATATTATTCATGCGGTTGGTATTATTAGTCGTTTTCTTTCTAATCCGGAAAGAGAGCATTGCAATGCAGTGAAGTGGATAATGAGATATCTTGTAGCACTTCTAGTTTAATTTGTGTTTTGGAACGGGGAAGCCTATTATTTGTGGTTACACTGATTCAGATATGGCAGGTGGTGTTCATACTTGCAAATCTACTTCAGGCTATTTGGTTACTTTTGCTGGGGGAGCTATGTTTTGGCAATCTGGATTGCAAAAATGTGTTTCTCTATCTACTGCAAAAGCCGAGCTTATCGTTGTTGTTGAAGCTTGTAAAGAGTTGATCTGGATGAATAGATTCTTAGGGAAACTTGATTGTTCTTAGAGAGGTATGTGATTTACTGTGATAGTCAAAGTGCTATTCATCTGGGCAAGAATTCTACATTCATGGTTGGTCTAAACATATTAATGTGAGATACCATTGGATTCGAGATGTGTTGGATTCTAAGTTTCTTGAACTTGAGAAAATTCATACGGATGATAATGGTTCCGACATAATGAATAAGTCTTTGCTAAGAAAAAAGTATGAATAGTTTTGCATGATCGTCGGGATGGCGATCTCCTCCACATAGTTGGGAAGGGGAGAATTATTGGATTTTTTTGGTCTTTTTTCCTTCCTATGTAGATATATAAAAGCTCAATTTGGACCAGACCAATTTTACCTATAAGTATACTATCATGGTGAATATATAAGGCCTATTTAGGTCTTATTTTGTTATAAAAGAGTAAAATTATAGCAGCCAAAAATAGAGAGAAGTGCAGATTTTCGCACAGAATTTTTCAGCCCAAGCAGCCCGCTTGAAATTGCGATTTTCACTTTGTTTCTTATTCGATTGAGCTGATTTTTGGATACGTTGTTCCTATCATCTTACTCTTTGATTCTGCACTAATATAAGTGGATTTGAAGTCCTGTAGCTCCAGATTTCAGTGTTTTCAAAGGCGCACTTAAGCTCTGAAGCGAGACTCAAAACATGGTGATTTGTGTCTTCATCAAGGTTCTAAGGCATACTTTTGCTTGCCAATAAGCTTCTTCTGAAGAGGCAACACTAAACAATTGATTTTACTTTATCGTAATTCTTTTCAACTTCTTTATTCATATATATGTCATTCATACTTATAATTATTAGTTTGGACTAAGCATATATATTTGTATTTTTTTTATAGCTTTGCACTTTTTTTCATTAAAGCTTACGCTTTATTTAGGCTTTGCGCTTAAAGCTCCAAAATACCTTAGAGATTTTTACGTTTTTTGCTTTTGATAACAATGGTTGTAGTGACCGCCTTTTTCAACAATTCAAAGGCAGCTTTGGGTGAGTCATTCCAGTGAAAGGACTTTTGAGAGTATCAGTTAATGGTCTAGCCACCCTTCCATAACACTTGGGAAGGGAAATTTCACCCAAAAACTGGTCAAAATAATTCACACAAAATGTAAAGATGTTTTCCAAGTGACCAAAAAATTCACAATGTTCACTTCAACAACAACGAAATATATAAGATGTATTAGTATAGAATATTTCTCATACAATCAATGAAATATTTCTCATACAATCAATGAAAGATCAACTAAATGACAAAGGTTTTATCGAACGAGATTACCTCAACTCATAGCTAGCTATTTATCTTTCAAGTATTTAAAAACTCATAGCTGCTAGTGCATCGTTTTGATCACAATAATACGACCCCTCCTTACTTAAAGCTGAAGAACTACACGATTCTTCTTCTTTTGTATCAAGTAAATGTATAAATTCATGGGTTTTAGAGTCGTAGATTATTATATCTTGTCTATATACAAAGATGAACTTATCATGACCCAAAAATCCAAGAGGCTCACACTTAGATATTGTAGGCACCACATTGAGAAGTTTAATCCTGGTAGGCATCACATTGACAAGTTTAATCCATAATCTTTCGTCACTCATCAACCATAAATCAATTGGAGGGGTCGTATTATTGTGATCAAAACGATGCACTAGCAGGCATATTGAGTCCTTATAGATAGTTAGATCAGCACAATTATCATTAGTTGATATATATATATATATATATATATATCAGGCCCTGGAATCTGCCCAAACACTTCATTTGATTAAATATTGTGGAAGAGGCCTAAACTCTCTTGTAGCTAGATTCCATAGAGCCAAACGATGTGAATGTTAGTACAAAAAAGATATGCCATCAGTGGGACCAAAACTAGCATGCACTTGTGCAGGAATTTGTAAATAACTAGGTGCACTTTTCTTGGGCTTGGGAAACACATGAATAGTGGTGTCGGGTTGTGAGTGATTTGATCCATAAACAGGTATTAAGAGACGCGTAGAGTTTTTCTTGTGCTGAAGGTGCTCGCCAACAAAAAAAGAGCTTGTAATAATAAAGTACCAATTTTTGCACACATATTTAAATCACAAATTAAAAGAGATTTCTATTAGCATATCATCTGAATACTCCATCATAATATGATATATTGTATCGTTGGACTGATGGAAAGAATTGTAACTAATTAATGATGGAAGAGTTATGGTTAACAAGAAAAACAAAACCTATATTTTTTTTCTACTATCCAATTTCTCTGGGATTATTTTGGGGTTATCTGATTATATTAATTCCTTTCATGTTTATAATAATTTTAATTTATGTTGTATTAGTATTTGTAAGGCTCGTGCTATTCCTTTTCTTCTTCGGCTTTCTCAAAGTTATTATCCCTTTTCCTTCGGTTTATGTGTGTTGCATGTACCATTGTTAGGAGAGTTTTGTTGTGTCACTTTTAAGCTAATCTTTTAATTTGAAGATTGTTTCTTTGCTGTGCTTTCAATTTTTTGGTGAAGATTGTTTGGATTGTTGTTACTTATTGTGGGTGTTATTTTAATAAAATATTTATTTTTATTGTTATTTAAATTTTATTTTATCGCATAGTTAAAATCATTTTTAGATAAGGACGAAAAGTCTCATTCTGTGTAATGACTAAATTGGTTTGATCACATCGTTATCTTATTGATTTTTCATTTTTTTTTACTTATTATTTAATAATTTTAATTTATCCTTCACCCTGTCTTTTTATAGTAGCTCTACCCATATCCTACTTTTTCTTGTAGATTTAGCCTTCAAGTATGATATTATGAAACAACGAAAAATGATACAATCTATCCAAACATGTTGTTTCCAGCCTTCTAATAATAATATTTTCACTACTAGAAATAGAGATTTTTTCCACCGCAAATCAGTGAAAATTGTGTGTTTAAAACATAATTTTTTCACTAATTTCCTACCGAACCAGTTCGCTGAAAAATGCATGGTGAGAAATAGATTCTCACTAAAGTAGTGAGAAACTTCATGATTTTTTCATGTGAAAATACTATTTTTTTTTCTTTTTCCACCGATATCAGTGGGAATAACCATTTAATATTTTTTAGTGAAACATTTCAACGAAAAAATAGTGATTATTTAGTAGTGTTCCTCCAAAAACACAATATATGCAAATAAACATATTATATGTGATAAAGTTATTTTTCAGTGAATCAGGAATAAATAGAAGTGAAGCTTAAAAGAAGTAAATAACAATTAAAAGAAGAAAATAATAATAATAATAATAATAATAATAATAATAATTATTATTATTATTATTATTATTATTATTATTATTATTATTATTATTTTAAAAAATCTAAACCTCGAAGTCAGTTCATTTATGTAATTGTAGATGTTGGGTGATATTACAATTAAAGTATATTTTCTGTCCTCATATATATAATTTTTGAAGAATATAAGAGCATAATATTTAGTTTCACTGAAAAGTAGAACTTAAGAGATAAAACTACAGAGCGTTCAACAAAACAGGAAATATTTTCAAATTATTAAAACTAAAATGTTCTTTTAAATGACCATAAAATAATATCATATTACAAAACACTAAAATAGTATAACAAACATAAGAAAAGTAATAGGCTAAATATAAATATATTAAATATGACCAGATGAAGGAAATATGAAGTCCTTTTGAAAATAAAACAATTCATTATGAATAAAAGAGACACTTAAGAATACTCAAGGGTGTGGCCTAGTGATCAATGAAGTGGATGAGAACCATGAGCTCTTAAGTTCGAACCTCAGCAAAGACAAAAAAATACTAGGTGATTTTCTTCCATCTGTTCTAGCCTTGGTGGACAGAGTTGCCTGGTACTTGTTGGTAGGCATCCCATGGAATTAGTCGAGGTGCACATTCGAAGAAAGTTAGATAAAGCAAAGTTATATCACGCCGAATTTATAGTCATAATAATAAGGAAAAAGAGATAAATACATATATGTAGATCTATACAAAATCTCGCAAATCACGTCAGATTTATAGTCGGTGCGCGTCACCGTTTCGTACAGTTGAAGCATTTCTATTGGGCGATGTACTATAAAGCCCAAATAGATCCACGTGATTGGTTGTTGTATCCTTATTTTTTCCTATAAATAGCTGAATAATTTCATTTGTAAAGAGTGAGATTTTTGACAATGCGAAGATATAAAGATTGGGAGGTTTAAAGTTTTGAATATGTGAAGATGCTAAAAGGAAAGATTTTCAGAAACCAGAAGAGTTGAAAAGATTGGGAAGTTATGCAGAAGTGTGGTATTTATAGACCTTTAGAAGAGAGTGCCATCATGCACTTGATCGGCACATTATATATGGACCACTACTTAGATGACAGGTGGATAAAAACATAAATTGTGATGGAAACCGTATCTTTTTAGCTGACAAAAAATGTTTCAGTTGCCTTCCCACCCAAATAATATGAAAACTCTTCTATTTTCCAGTTACACTTTGGAAACATAACTGGGAACTGGGGGGACTATCAGTAATAGGGGGAAATTGCCATAAATACATGGTTGCATAGGACAAAAACATGTGTAAATAGACTAATATTAAAAGAGAAGTTGAATGAAGCATCTGAAGTTAAGATAAGGAGTTTCCAGCAACATCATCAGGAGCCATAGCATATCCGGAACTGGATACTTCTGTCGTGACGTCATATCAAACTTATCATTGATGATGATAGGAATTTGTGGCTTGAAAGTCATACTCATGGACCCAAACCATAATCATAAGAAAAAAGAAACAAATATACATAAGCAGATCCATACGAGATCCCGCAAATCACTGCGGGTTTATAGCTGATGCACATAGCAATTTTGTATAGCTGAAGCATTTCTATTGGGCGATGAACTATAAGGCCTGAATAAAGCCATTTGATCAGTTTTTCTATTTCCTTTGTTGCCTATAAATAGCTGGATATTTTTATTTATAAGGGTGGGATTTTTGACAATACAAGACCATATATACATATTCTTTCTCTCTAAAGCTTTCTCTTATTTTACTTGTTTATTTAAGATGGATCTATTAAAAATATTCATATTGAACCTCTCAGTTCCAGAGCTAACAAAGTTGTAACCAAAATCATAATGATCCATAACAAAGGGTTGAAATTGGGTGATATAAATATCTAAATACCTAAAGAAAAATGCAATAATCAATATTGAAACACCAAAATCCACGGCCATAACCACTGCCAAAGAAATAGAGGTCAGGGGAATCTTTGGGGCAAGGGGGGCTTGAAAAAGACGAAGAATGGTGGGGAGAAATTTTGAAAAAAATGTAGGAGAGATAGAGTATTCTTTTTAATTCCCAAGTGTCACGTATTAATTTGCTTATTCTTTTTTCCTTTTCTTCTTCGACTTTGACACGTCATCAAATCATTCTAACAAATATTTCCTCCGTTTTAAAGTAAGTAGTATTTTAGTCTTTTCATTTTATTTCAAAATAAGTGATATTTTACATAATCAAGAAGATATTAATGATGCTCTTCTAATTTTATCCTTATTTAAATGGAGAGAATTTTACATAATCAAGACGATATTAATGATGTTCTTTCAATTTTACCCCTATTTAAATGGAGGGAGTTTTACATAATCAATAAAATACTAAAGAGTTACATTTTTTTCAAGATATTTATTAAGGGTAAGTAGGAAAAAATACATTTTACTTTCTAGAAATAATTAGTTTTCTTAAGGGGTTTGTCTAAGCTAAAAACACCAATTATTTTGAACGAAGAGAGTATAATGAAATATTGAAGTTTTCATATCTATCTCAAAGTTCTCACCTCTTTTCCTCTGTCTTCGTCTCTCCCATTATTATCATATTATTGCAAGAAATATGACTTGAGTCCCACATTAATTAAATAAAACATTGATGTAGGGCTTATATAGCCTTGGGTTCTCCCATCTTGATAGCTAGATTTTAGGGTGTGATTCTTCTGCGGTTGTATCAATGATATCAGAGCCAATCATCGCCTGTGCTTTCAATTTTTAGGTGAAGATTGTCTGGATGGTTGTTGCTTATTATATTATATAGTGTTGTTAATTTAATATAATATTTATTTTAATTATTATTAGTATTGTATTGTTAATTTAATATAATATTTATTTTGATTTTTATTTAAATTTTATTTTATCATTCACCCTGTGTTTTTATAAAGCTCTACCCATATCCTACTTTTCTTGTAGATTTATCCTTCAAGTGTGGTATTATGAAACGATAAAAAGTAATACAATCATCCAAACATGTTACTTCCAACCTTCAAATAACAACATTTCTTCCAAAAACACAAAAATATGCAAATAAGCATATTATATGTGATAAAGTTAGTTTTAAGAGAATCAGGAATAAATAGAAGTGAAGCTTAAAAGAAGAAGACGAAATTTTTTTAACAAAAAATATCTAAACCTAGAAGCTAGTTAGACTAACATTTAGTTTCATTGAAAAGTAGAACTTAAGGGATAAAACTACAAAGCGTTCGACAAAACAGAAATTATTATCAAATTATTGAAATTAAAATATTTTCTTAAATGACCATAAAATGATATCACATTACAAAACAGAAAAATAAACATTATACTGTCCAGGAGAGTTCTTGGTGTCGCTGTTAAGCTAATAATCACAAATTCACAATACCAATGTACATTTTTTATTTAAAAAAATAAATTTGGGTGGGTTACGACCCATTTTATTCATAAAACAAAAATAGAGTCTAATACATTATTTGGAGCCCAAATCGATCAAGCCGCTGAGTATTGAAAACAGGCTATAGCGCTTACTCCCAGTAATTATATTGAAGCACATAATTGGTTGAAGATCGCCGGTCTTGGCTCTGTCTAACCTTGCTCCAAATGTTCCTTAAGTCTAATACTTCATTTCCAAACAGACCCATGAAAATAGGATGTTTTTTGGTCCTTTGCCATGTTCATCTTCAACCATCTTCAATTCCTTTTTCTCCAGCTTTGGTTGATCAACCTTCCTCCATTGCTCTTAGTGCTTGAGCTTGAATCAACAGCTCAAAAGGTGAATCTTCATCCTCTTTAGCTCTGTTTTTCTCTGGTCTGATGATTTTCCTTTTTCCTCGGGGTGCTCTGTTCGGTAGTCTTTTCTGAGGTGTCCTGTCAAAAATTCCTTTGGGTTTTTCTCCAATGAACCAGGAACGGAGAAGAATCTATTGCTCCTTTCCTCCTTCTTCGTCAACTTCCCAATGGGATATGCATTAAATATGATCTGATTCTAGAGCCCTCATTTTTGCTAGTATCACTTTTTGTCTGCTGCTATAGCCTTAGCTAGGTAGTTCATTTTCCACAGTACCTCTTTTGTGCATAACTATCCTATAAATATGTATTATGGGACAATATTTGTTCATGTTTCGCCTGTTTGAGACTATAAACATGGGTTTATCCTTTTGGTCTTAATCCTCAGTTGAGGAATTTTTGATTTATCCATGTTTAAAATCTTCCTACATGTCACTGGTAGTTGATGAAAATTTGTGTATACTTGCTTTTCTCTCTGATTGAAAGCATTCTTGGCTAGGACATATGCCAATTGATTAGCTTCTCTGTAGAAGTGTTGTATTTCAATATGAAACTGCTGCTTCATTTTCATTATATCCTACAGTATCTGCTAATTCCTAGGGAATTTTTCATTCCCTTATTAACATTTTCTTTAACTTGAGGAGTCCGTCTCCAAAATAATATTGTATCACAACTAATACAATATTGCAATGGCATCCATATAGCTTTAGTTTTCTGCCATCAAATTTCTAGCCCTCCCAATTTTTTGTGCCTCTGCATATATTAGATCTCCTCTATCATCTCTAAGGTAAAATCAATAGGTGTTTTTTCTAGGATTGCCCCTGATTGCTCCATTTGTATTACAGTTCACTCAATTCACATATGGAAGTTCCCAACTTACTTTCCTGTAGCACAGTTTGGGTTTATACTGCTGTAGACATGACACAATTGCTTCCCAACTAATTAGTACTGCAATCCATGGGAATTTTAACTTAACAAACTGAGTGATAGTTTGTAGAGTCAGCTTATCCATTATGAATAGATTCACATCTTTTCCAATGTTTTTTGCATTCCTCCTTCTCCATAATTGTCACATAATTATAGCTGGAATCACCTTTAGGACTTCATAAAATTTCCTGAGAGCTGGCATCACCCACAATTTAATTATCAATTGCTGAAGATGCAGTCCTGCTGGTTGAAAACCTGCACAAAGAGAAACCATTTAAGGTTATAGGAGCTGTTAGAAATAAGTGGCTCATAGTCTCTTGACTATAATTTTCACAGCAATGACATTTGGATACCAACTGAATATTCATTCTCCTCATATTGTCATTAGTTGTTATTCTTCTCTTCCATATTCTCTAATGAAAAAAGGCAATCTTGAAAGGCAACCCCTTTACCCATATGTTTGATACCCATACAATCTCCTCCTTTTTATTTCTCATTATCTGATAGGCTGAACTTATAGTGAATGTCCCTTTGACATTTTCCATCCATCATGCCCATCTCCTCCTTCATCAGTTATTGGTTTGATGGTCTTCAATATATGATATGTCATCTCCTCTTAGAATAGGCTTCTTAATTTATCTCTGTTCCATTCTCCATTAATTATGAACTCCTTCACTTCTAGTTCATCTTTTCCTGTAACACCCCAAAAGCTCCTAAGATCAAACCCCAGACTTGAAGCAAGAAAACAGCAAAGTGAAAATTTTACCTCAGGACGAGTCAGGGTACGACTCGTTAGATGATACCATAAGTCATGATCAGACTCGTGGTAAGCATCTAGTAGAAATTTTGGCCACAAGACGACTTAAGGAATGAGTCGTTACTAGGGACAACAACCTGTTATGTTCCCCGTCACGAGCAGTAGTTCAGGAAATAGTCAAGTTTCTCCTAGTGACTACGAGTTAAATGATGATTGTGGTACCCCATGACAACCCGTTACAACGCCCGTTATTTAGAGTTCAGAGAATTTGGCCTAGAAGCAACGAAAGGATATAACGACTCATCATGACAAGCAACGACCCGTGTGAGGACCCATAGGAAGGAATTTTAGAAGTTGTACAAGTGAGACGGTGGTGACAATGAGAAGAGTGATTAGTCATCGTTACAAGTAATGACTCGCCCTATCTAGTCGTTGGTGGGGAAATCTGAGGAAATACAAGGCTTGACCTTTGACCACGAGTCATAAGATGACTAGTTGGACCAAGTAACGAGTCGCAACAAGGAGTCGTAGGAAGATTCATAGAATGTGCAATATGAGCTCAGTAACCACGGGAGGAAGTGACGACTCGTGGTGAGAAGTGACGAGTCATAGTATGAGTTGTAGTCACTAGAGAAGGCAGTTTTTGGAATGAAATACCGGGGGTATTTTAGTAAAACTTTATGCTTCTAACTCCTAAGTGAGGTCATTTTGGATATTCTAAGAGGCGGATTTAAGGAGTATCATAGCCTAATCCCTCATTCCTTCTCAAAGCATCCGTAGAGTTCTTCTCCCTTCCGCTCAAGGCTCATGAACACCTAGGGTTCTTCTCCAATAGCTTCAAGATTCAAGTGCTAGTGAAGGATTTCTTTAAGCCAAGTATGTGGGACTTCAACAAGGATCTCCCTTTATTCTTGTGTCCCAATTTATGTTCAAAATCCTAGCTACTATGATTCCCTAGAAAAGTATGTCTTAGAGTTTCGATTCTATGAATGATTTCTCTCATGTCTTCCATAGTTTTCAAGGTCCTCTTGATAAATAACACATGATGTTCATGATTTCGCTCTCAATTGCATGATGAATTCCCATGATTGGATATTAGCATGTTTTCCCCGAAAATTCACCCATGAATTAGCTTGTTCTAAAAAATATGGGCTGTTTGAAATATGTGATTTTACTATGGATTTAGTACATATAATTTACATTATGATTTGGACTTATGATTTTTCACAGATTTGATATGATTAACATGTTTAAGATTTCTTAGCCTCTCGGGCCTCTTGCTAGTAGAAAGTAGCCCTGACTAGACTCTCATGAATTCAGTATGATCAGCATGTTTATGGCTATTTAGACTCTCAGATCTCTTGCTATTAGAAAGTAGCCCTGACTAGTCTTAGAATATCAGTTATGATCCCTCAGTATCAGAAAGTCATGGTCCTCCAGTCTCTCGGGATCCTTGTTTGATAAAGTGATTCCGATTAGTCTTACGACATCTGCTTTTAGATTTATCAGTTACATGTATTCTTATGTTCAGTTGGGAGTAGTACTTAGCACCGAGTAGGCCAGGGTTCCAGCGTGCCCAAGTCTCGAAACTATGTGCCACCGTAGGATAAGGGATTCTCAATAGTAGAGAAGATTCCCCTTAGCCTTAGGAATATAGGATCCTCATTATTTGAGAGTATCTCCCTTGCCTCAATAGGTGCATGCAGGGGTCATTGTTATTAGAGATTGTCTCTTGAGTTCACGAGTGATATCACACTAGTCAGAGTTCTTACCCTTGGCAAGGTATGAACACTCTTTAAATTGGGGTTACAGGTCGGGCTCAATAAGGCTTATATTGGAGTTTGTCGGTTAATAATCTCTCCCACAGTTCAGTTTCAGTTTCAGTTTCAGTACAATTTACAATTACAGTTACAACTTCAGTTTTCAGTGTATGGACATGACCCTTTTAAATCAGTTTTACTTGTATTTCATTAAATGTTTTCAAATAAGCATATCATGTCAGTATCTATACATTTCAGACAGGATCATTGTACTTTACCTCAGTTATGTATTCAGATTAGTTTTTCCCAATTTACTAGCATGTCCCAGCTCCAGTTACCTTTCTCACATACTCAGTACATTTCAAGTACTGACCGCATATTTTATGTGTTATATTATTTCATGATATAGATCCAGGTATTCAAACTCAACACGCGGTTAAAATACGTTTCAGATTCTATCAACTGACGTTGGTGAGTCCTCATCTTCCGAGGATGGGAGTTTTGTTTTTTCTAAATTTAGTATTGTTGTAGTTTCAAAATTTAGAGTTAGTTGGGGGCTTGTCCCAGTAGCTCATCAGATTAGTAGAGGCTTTCTGACAATGTAGTGTTAGTTCTCAGCTTATGAATCATCATTTTTATTAAACTATGTCTTTATTTCATTATCAGTTACGTTCAGTTAGCTTCCACTCAGATATGCTTGATTAGCTGTTGTTAGATTTTGATTGTGTTATTCCATGGGTTAGCTTGAAACCATTCGTGGTTCTAGGCACCGTGTCTCGATTTGGACCCATGTTCGGGTTGTGACATCTCCTCTATTCATTTCCTTTGTAAAGTAAAGTGCCCCTTGTTGTGTCTAGTAACCAAACCAAAAACTAGCATTTCCTGTTCTCACTTGTCACCATATTTCATGTTCAATTTCTTCTCTAACTTGAGTCATTGCCCTTCAAATGTAAGAAGCCCCCCTTCCTTATGTTATTACGAGATGCACCTTCTTGCAATATTTGTTCCACATATAATGGCTCCATATGGATGATGTTGAGGTCCTAAAATTTCGCCATAATTTAGCCATCAAGGCTTTTTGTACATCATTTAGAGATCTAAATTCCAGCTCTCTTTCCAACTTTGGATAGCACAATTCTTCCCAAGCTACCCAATGTTTGCCTTTGTTCCCCCTGCTTTACACCAAAAGAACTTTGCTAAGTTTTTTTGAATTTGTTTCACCATTCCTTTAGGGGGATTAATTGTAGAGAGCAAATATGTTGGGATAGATTATAGCACATTTGATATGAGAGTATACCTACCCCCATAAGAAAGGAACTTGTTCTTCCAAGCCATCAACCTTCTTGAAATCTTTCTTATTAATTTTTCAAAGTGTGAAATCTTTTTTCCTTCCATAGAGAAATGGACATCCCAAGTAAGTCATACGGAAGACTCCTTGATTGATTCCTGTCCACATCCTTAGTCTCTGAGCTACCACTACTGGGTCTTTTCATGAAGGTAGAAAAAGCATTTATTCTTGTTGATTAGTTGACCTGAAACACTTTCACATTCTGCCACTACTCTAACCATATGCTTCACTGACTTTTTATCCCCATAGCAAAATAGAATAATATCATCTACATATGATAGATGATTAATTTTTGGGCTCTATTTAGGTAATCTTAATCCCCTATAATCTGTCTCCCTGTGTAGGTTGTTCAGTACCCTAGCTAGAACTTCAGCAGCAATAATGAACAAAGTAGGTGACAATAGATCTCCCTGCTCCTCTAAAGGTGAAAAATCCTTTTGACTGCCCATTAACTAATACAGAGTACCAATTATTTGAAATTAATCTCCATATCATATCAATTATTATTCCTGAGAATCCAAACTTTCATAGCGCCTTTTTGAGGAAAACTCAAGAGATTTTGTCATATGCCTTCGCCATGTCCAAATTCACCACTATATTATGTCATTTCTTCCTAATGTTAATATCCCTTATAATCTCCTGGGCCAGCAATATATTTTTTGTAATACTTTTTCCGTTTATAAAGCCAGATTGATTTTTGGATATAATATCATGTAGATATTTCACCAGTCTATCATACAACATCCTTGACAACACTTTGTTGACAAAGTTTCTCAAGTTGATAGGTCTATAGTCCACCAAGATCTCTGCCTTCTTCTTCTTTAGTATGAGTACCAAATTTATATGTGTAATGAATCGGGTATCTCCTGTCCACAAAACAAAGTCCTTACCATGTTTGTCATGTCTCTGCCTACAATGTCCCAACATGTCTGATAAAAACTACCAGAGAAGCCATCTGAACCACTAGCACTGTCCCCATAAAGCTCAAAGATCACTTTTTTCACCTTTTCTTGATCTGGCAACCTTGTCATATCCTCATTATTTGCTTCTGTTATCAACCTTGGAATAACATTGATCATCTCAAAATCCTCTATGATTCTCTCTTCTCTAAACTAATGCTCAAAGAATTCATTGCTGCCACTCCTATTTCTTTCTGAGTTGATATTATCCTTCCTTGTGAATCTTTTATCTCCCCTATGAATAATCTCCCCCTCCTCCCCTTTACATATGAATGAAAAAATTTAGTATTATTGTCACTCTCTGTGAACCATTTCATACCTGCCTTTTGTTTTTAATATTCTTCCTCTATTTTCCTGTATCTCTTAAGATCAACTTTTGCCTTACTCAATGGCATCTTGTTCTCTATTGTTGGAAGCATTTCTAATTGAGTCTCCTTAAATTTGATTATATCTTCCAAAGTATTAATTTGCTAGAAAATATTACCTAAGGTATGTTTGCTCCACATTACCAAAGCCTGTTTAACCCTTTTAATCTTGTTCTTATACATCAAGAATGGACTCCCCATAAAATATGTATTCTAATTCTCTTCCACCACCTTTTTGAAGAGTTTATGACAATTCCAAAAGTTCAGGAATTTGAAAGGCTTTCAGCTTGGCTGCTCTTCTGAATTACATATCACATGCAAAGGGGCATGGTCTGAGCCCTGTCTGATTAAGTGGTGTAGCATTAGATCCATAAGCTCCTGATTTCTTAGCACTCTATCCCATATTTTAAAAATGCGATCATCCTCAATTCTTTCATTCCACCATGTGTATTTGTTCCCCTTAAAATTAAGTTACGTTAATGCACAGTTACTTATGCATTGAGCAAAATTTGTTGTTGCTTCTTGAGTGAATGGTAAACCACCTTGTTTCTCCTCTTCATTTAATATAACATTATAATCACCCCCCACTAACCAAGGATATCTACAGCCTTCAGAGATTCTTTCTAAGTTCTCCCATAATTCTAGTCTTTCCACTGTCAGACATCTAGTACTGATGTAATAATACATGTTCTGTTTCCTGTATTGAATTGCAATGTTAATTGATGCACTGTATCATAACACCTGTCCCTCCCATTTATCCCTCCGAAATACCCAAATTTTGGAGGAACAATTTACTACACCACCCTGTACACCTAATCTTCTTGTGTATTGTTTTAACTCTCCTAATCCTTGAAAAGGTTAAAGCTATATATGAGTATCGATGTCTCTTGTTCAATTTTATTAATCTCTTAAATACATTTTGAGAATTAACAGATCTTATATTTTATAATAAAATTTTACCATTCATTGATCACTATTGATATTTTTGTCTTTACTTCTCCTTCTTTGAACTTGCAAAGGTATAGCATTCTGTCCTTGCTTGTTCTTTTTTCCTTCTATCTTCAGGTCTAATCCATGTCTTGATGACAGATCTCCAGCCTTGACTGCATCTTTGATATTTGCTTCCATGTCTTCATCCTCTTCTTATTCTTGTACCTGTAACCTCTGTCTGTCATCCAATTCCTATTTATTTAGGATTTTAGTTTTCGTTTTTGCATGAGCTAACATCCTTAAAGGAGTTGGTATATTCTCCCTTTGTTCTCCCCCGGTAGCCTCCATTTGTCCTTTATTATTTGGTTTTCATATTATTAGATCTTTATTTTGTTGATTGAATTGCTTGCTTTCCACTTCTTTCTCCTTATGAACTTCTTCTTTCTCAGGTGCATCACTGTGGTTACTCTTTTCTCTTTGTGGCATAATCTTCTGTAGATCCTCTTTATCTCCTATATGGTTCTCTCCTTCAATCTATTCCTGATTTGTCAATACCTCAAAATGGTTGGCTGTATTGACATTAGTCTCCTGTTGTGTTTGTTTTTGACTCCAAATCTGCTCTTTCTCCTCATAGGCTACTCCTAACTTTCTTCCTTGTACCTGACTTTGCTTCTATTTATTTCTGGATTTTTGGAACTCCTTCCCTCCTTTTGCTTTCTCTTTATGTGTTGCTTCTATTGACTTCTCTACTTCCTTCTTTCTCTCTGTAACTTCTTGTACCTTTTCCTCCTTTGGGTATATTCTGGATGGAGAACAAAATATTTCTGCTCATCATGACCTTGTATTCTGCATATTTTTTAGTATGTTGGGACATAGTCATACTTGATTCTCATCCACTTCTCCACAATTTTTCCATTTTGCTTTCTTACTCTAATATTGATTCTTTTTGGGAATTCCCCTAACAGATCCACCTTAACTTTCATCCATGCATATCTTAGCCTCATCTGATGCTTTGTAGCTATATTCACTTATAAGGGCTTTCCTACTACTGATACAAGTGAGAAAATAACCTCTTTCATGAAAAAATTCAGGGGCAATGATGGGAATAAGATCCATGCTATAGCAGTTGATGTCTCCTCCTCTGGTCAAACATTAAATCTCATTTCAGTGTTCTCATTAGATATGTCTAATTTTATTATGTAAGATAAAAAGCAGGCTTTGATAGTAAACTTACATATTCCTCCATGTTTGATGTCCTGATCAAAACACATCTATTGCTGAGTAATCTTATTGTGCATTATCCTTAATTCTTGAATCTCCGGCCATTCATAGGAAAACTTTTCAATTACCACAAACTGTAGATTTTCCTTCTGTATTATATGGTTTACTTTCTCTTCCTTCCATACAACCCCTGGTTCTCCATGTAGATAGGTGACAGGTTTTATTGGTAGTGGTTTATAGTTTAGCGTATTGGGGCGTAATGTAGCAATGAAGTTCAACTAATTCCGGTGGAGGTTGTCCAGTTAATGTGGCAGCCATAGCCACCAGTTTTGTATAGGCAAACTTAGGTTTCCGATGATAGGGAAACTAGGTTTCCAATGGCGGCTTTGAATCTTGGTTAGATGATTTCACTAAATATTTGTGATGTACTCTATTACTTATCTTCTTCTTTTTTTCCTTCTTTTCATTCATTCTTCATTTAAGAATGATATATTATATTTCTGCAACTACATGAAATTCACTTTCCACTCTATATGGAAAATTGAGAGTAAAACCAAGAATCAAAAAAGCAAAAATAATTTGATAAGCTCATTTCAAGGCATTATTTTGAACTCATCCTGTTAGAAAAGTAATAACTACATATAAATGTATTAGAAATAAACAGATGAAGGAAATATGAAGTCCATTGAAATAAAATAAGAAAAAATTACATTGTATGGCACTTAGGATAATATAACATCTAGTTTAGCTCATATTTCAATTTATTATCTCTTTAGGTATTTCTAATTTCTTTTAGCAATTATATTTGCTTCTTCTTCTTTTTCGTTCTTTTTTTTCCTATTGCTTTTTTTCTTTCTTTCTTCTGCTTCTTCTTTTTCCTTTCTTATGTTTCTTCATTCTTCTTCTTCTTCTTCTTTCTTCTTTCATTGCTACTTGTTCATTCTCTAATTTTTCTGCTTCTCCATTCTTTCTTCTTTTTATTCTTTTTGCTTTTTATTTTCTGCTGCAGCTTTTTTTCTTCTTTCATAAATTTTATAATCAACTTTATAGATTGTATGTGTCAATTTAATTTTTTTCCTAAAACGATATGTGTGGATTTTTATAGATATGTCACTACAATAATATAGTCACATAACATTGATATTATATTTTTGATACATAATGTATTTAATGTGATTATGAATTTTATATTTTAATACTTAAGAACTGATTGAGAAAGATACTCATATTTATCATTACAAATTTAAACATTAATTTCTAGTTTGAATTAAATTAAAAAATTTAAAACTCAATTACTGAAATTCTTAAAAGCTTGAAAACTCATAAGTGGACTTTGAATTTGTTAAAAATTTTAACAAATTGATGATTGTGATTTATTGGTGGTGTCATTTCAATGTTGTGGTTAAAATTTGAAGCCATTTGAAAAAGATTTGACCCTTTTTGAATGGAGTTTCGTAGTTGAAGTTTATAGGAGATCAAACACAAATTTTTTATAAGTTGTGTAATTTTATATATCAGTATAAAAAGTGTGCATAAATACTTCTTGTACACTATTGTACAATTTTATACAACTATAAAGAATTAAGTGTTGCTTCTTTAATTTCTTCCTTTTTATTTTGTTGATTTGAAATAGTATTGCATAAAAAAATATAAACTAGTTATTCACGGTGAACTAATCGATAATGTATCAATTTTGTATAATTTTATATAATCATGTAAAAGTGTGTATAAATACTTTTTATACACTATTGTATACTTTTATATAAAGTTAATATACTTTCCTGCAGTAAATGAATAATGTTATATAATATTATATAAAGTTGTATACCATATGTATAAACACTGCTGCGGAAATGTTTTTTAGCTATGCGAGTGAAAATTAAAAATATGACTATATGAATATAATATTTTACATTGAAAAGTATATTTTTGAAAATATCCCGTAAAATAACTCATTATGAAAAAAATAGACACTTAAAAATAAAAGCTTCATTTTTTAAAATTACAATGAATTCTTCCTCCACCCTCAAATGAAAAAAAAAGATTCAGCCTAAGTATTTGAAAAAGCATTTGAAGAAAGTCACATAAATCAAAGTTAAATCAAGAATCCAAATTGTCTCTGTTTGAAAAAAGGGTCCATGTTTTTCTTTGCTAAAGTAGAATTCAAACAAATAGAGCGTGTTCATTTAACTGAATAAAGAAAGGAGCGCAAACAAAGTGATATTACATAGACAAAGAAATACCCAAGAACATTATGAACAAATAATGCAAAAATAAATTAAAGAGTCAAATTAATCAGCATTGGCATACCAATCTACCTATAATTCCCCTCAAATGCTACTATTCAATGGTTCACAATGTATGGAGAAAAATTACGATGAATACATAGACGCGTGGGATGAGAACACGTGAAAACAGAGGGATATTAAAAAAAAGAAGCTGAATGGAGTATACGAAAGTAAGATAAGAGTTTCCGGCAATAGCATTAGGACCAGATACTTATGTTATAATGTCTTATCGAACTTATAATTAATGAGGATAGGAATTTGTGGCTCGAAGTCATAATTATAAGGAAAAAGAGACAAATACGTGTATGTAGATCTGTACAAGATCTCGCAAATCATGACGTATTTATAGTCGATGTGCGTAACAGTTTTGTACAGTTGGAGCATTTGTATTGCGCGATGTACGATAAGGCCCAAATAGATCCATTTGATTGGTTGTTGTATTCTTATTTTTGTCTATAAGTAACTAAATAATTTCATTTGTAAAGGGTGAGTTTTTTGACAATACGAAGATATGAAGATTGAGAAGTTTGAAGTTTTGAATATATGAAGATGCTAAAAAGGAGGATTTTCAGAAATCAGAAGAGTTGAAAAGATTGGAAAGTTATGCAAAAGTGTGGTATTTATAGACCCTTAGAAGAGAGTGTCATCATGAACTAGATCGGCACATCATATCTGGACCATTGCTTAGACAACACGTGGAAAATAATATTTATTGTGATGGAAAGCGTGTCTTTTTAGCTGACTGAAAATGTTTTAATTACTTTTCATGCCCAAAGAATTTGAACATCCCTATTGCATTTTGGCAACATAACTGGGAACCGGGGTGACTATCTATAATGGGGGCAAATTACCATAAATACATGGTTGCATAGGTCAAGAACATGTGAAAATAGAGTAATATTAAAAAAGAAATTGAATGAAGCATTCGAAGTTATAACGTCGTATCAAACTTATCATTGATGATGATAGGAATTCGTGGCCTGAAGTCATTCTTGTGGACCCAAGCCATAATCATAAGTAAAAAGAGACAAATACAGATTAGCAGATCCGTACAAGATTTCACAAATCACGGCGGGTTTATAGCCGATGCGTATAACGATTTTGTATAGCTGGAGTGTTTCTATTGGACGATGTACTCTAAGGCCTGAATGAAGCCATTTGATTGGATGGTTTATTCCTTTTGTTGCCTATAAATAGCTGAATATTTTCATTTGTAAAGGGTGAGATTTTTAACAATATAAGGCGCTCTCTCTCTCTCTCTATATATATATGTATATATACACACACACACACACACACACACATACTCTCTAAAGATTTCTCTCATTTTACTTGTTTATTTAAGGCGGATCTATTAAAAATATTCATACCGAACCTCTTGGTTCCAGAGCTAACAAAGTTGTAACCAAAATCATAACCGGAGGAATAACTTTTTGATTTATTATTTCATTCACTTATTTAATTAGACTTCATTCTCATACGCTTAATAAGTTTCGTATTTGTCTACTTAATCTTTAGTATACAAGTTAAGTTGAATCGTGTGTCCTTAACCCCACAATAAATTCAAATGTACCAATTTTCTGGTAAACAAATAGTGAATTACAACACAAATTTTGGGTGTACATCTTTCAACAACTTTTAAACAAAATATGAGGAGGAAATGCAAAAACACTCACATGTTGTAACACCCCAAAACTTTTCTAGTCCAAATTTAGATGTTGCATGAAAAAACCACAGGAAATCAAAAAATATTCTACCTCAGACGACCCCCACGAAAGACGGTTGGTGGAACCAATGGACCGTTGTAATGGGTCGTGGGTTACAGCAAGATTTTCCAAGGGGAAAAAATGAGTCATGGGATGATCCATTGCTTCTAACAACGGGCCGTCCTGTCTCCCATTGAACGCCGAGTCCAGAGATCTACCGGACCCTTCCCTGAGACAACGAGAGGTAATCATGGCCCGTCGTTCCTATCAATGAGTCATTGCTACCGACCGTTGTTCAACTCCAGGTCTCAGCAGGGTGAACCATGGGAGGATACAACGGCCCATTGATTCGATCAACGAGCCGTTGTTATCACCGGTTGTCCCCGTGCCTTGTTTTCTTACCAATTCCAACGGGAGTTATCAATGGCCCGTTGTTGCTTCCAATGGATTGTTGTACCCAACCGTGGGTCACCAGTGTGAATCTAGTTTATGAACCTAGAAACCACGGCCAGATTCAACGGGCCGTCATTTCTACCAACGACCCATTCTGAGGCCCGTTGGTTCCTGTCGGCCAAATTTCAGCTTAAGTTCCTAGAGTTACTTTTGTAATTTTTCACCCTTTTAATTCCTAAACCTTGTCGTTTTGGGGTCTTGAAAGGGAGTAAAAAGGGATAGAATGAGAATTCCCCTTCCTCCTTCACTCATCCTCTCAAAAATCAGAGCGTAGAAATAGTCAGGAGTTCAGAGCAGAAGCTAGGGCAAACGTTCATCTTCTAAGTTCTTCTTCAAGAATTTTACCAGATTCTCTTCTACAGATATGTGTGAATTCATCAAGGATATTATTCTCCCCTTGCGTTTCCCAAAACTCCTTCTCTTTGTTAACTTTCAGTCCTAGCCCTAAACTTACAAAATTGAAGATATTGTTATTGTTCTTGATTAATTATTGTAGAATCCTATCCCTATGTTAATTGTAGCTATTTTCCATCAGCTTGTAATCAAAATGATTCTTGTTCCATCAATTTAGAAATTTATCCCTAACTTTTGAAAAGTCAGAAATTAGAATCTTGCTTAAACTTTGAATTCTTGAAAATTGTTAGCATCTTTCAGAGTTAGGGGCTTCTATGATACTTGTATGTGTTAAAAACCCAGTTACTTGTATGATATTCAGATTCAGTCAAAAAGACTATATGTTTTGTATTTCTCTCAGAATTTGTTAGTTCAGTCTCAGTCAAGTACTAGAATACTCAGTGTTAGTCAGAAATGTCAGCTGATCAATTTGACTTTAGATCAAAATCAGACTCAGAATCAAAACTCAGTTATTTGGTCCATCAGGCGGTCATGACATTCAGTTATAGCTCTGACCAGCCCCAGGACCCCAATTTAGTTATTGTTTATTCTTTATACAGTTATGACGCTTCCAAATAAGCCGCTCTGACCAGTCTTAGAACCCAATTTCAGCATCTGGTCTGATAAGACTCTCAGGGTACTTTCAGCTATATATCCTTGACTAGTCTTGGGCCCTAGTTTCGAGCTATCTGCCTAGTAGTTCAGAATAGGATTTCTAGTGAGAGTAGAACTTAGCACCGAGCGGATTGGAGTTCCGGCGCACTTAGGTTCCCAAAACTACATTGTCATCGTAGGATTTCATATATAGATTATTGGCCTGTTCGGCCCCAGACTTTTGTGATCACCCAGCTTATGCATTATACCCTGACAAGGTATATTGGATCCTATCGGTGGGGTGTATACATCGAACTCCACGTCTAGCTCACGTGGTTATATGTCGATTAGAGACTCTCCCACTAATCGGTCTAGTTTAGTACAGTTCAGCCTAGTCCAGCTCAGCTAGTTAAGTTCTCATCAAAAAAAAGACTTAGGGCATGTTTTGACCATCAGTCAGGGTCAATATAGACCATACTAGTTCTATACCAGTTGCGGTAGATTTTAGCTTTTCAGTTGGTCATGTCATGCCATACCAGTTCAGATATTAGTTATTAATGTTATGCATATTTATCTCGCATACTCAGTACATTCGAAGTACTGACACATATTTTTATGTTGTATCATTTCATGATACAACTGCAGATTCTCAGATACAGCGCAGATAGCTACTATAGTTTCAGGGAGTATCTCACTTTAGAAGATCAAGTGTGAGTCCTCATTATTCGAGGGCCTTGTTTTATTTTCTTCAGTTGAGTTATGATTTTCTATAGACTTAGAGTTAGCTGGGGGCCTGTCCCAGCACTCCTCAGTAGATGGCTTTCAGACCAGACTTATTTTCAGAGTTGTATTTCAGAAAATGTTACTTTCTTCATTACTTTCAGTCTTTACGTTTTCTTAAACTAGTTAATACTATTGTTTAAAAGTTCCGTTGTGCATGTTTACTCAAAATGCTAGTGTATGATAGACCAGGGGTTGACTTGGGGTCACTTGTGGCTTCAAGTACCGTGTTACGCTCAGAATGTAAGCTCGGGGCGTGATACATGCAGCAACTGTGACTAGTCATTTCACGGTCCCGAATCTTCTGAAAAATATAAAATTCAAGAAGCATCAAACAGTAAGAAGTAGTGAAAATGACATGCAAACAATTGAGATAAACCTTTTTTTCCAAATCAATAAGAAAAGTACCTTTAAATTACATACACGTGTTTATAGGAAATTGACAGTACAATATTCTATTACTTTTACAATTATGAAATGCAGTGTTACTCTTTCAAAACTCCCATTTCTAAATATCAACTAATACTAGTAAGAGACTGCTCGTGCTGAGCATGGTTCCAACACTAAAATAGTTCAACGTAGAGTAGAAGGTTGATTAAAAGTTGATAAGAACAACACAGAAAGTTCAGTAGCTAGCACTTGGTTGAAACAAACATAGAGTTATAGTTAATGTAGCTACATTCGATGAAAGGAAAAATAGCTACATTAAGTGTTAATGGTAGTTTATACGTGGTGTATAAAGCTAAATAATAACAAAAAGTTATTGGTTCGTCACTCATACAATTTATAAGAACTAATTTGGATTTATGTCATGGAACTTGACTATAGAAGCCATTTATCTAGTAAGGAGACTAGTGGATATGCAGTACAGGGAGAGGAAGAAGGACTTACATATATAGTGTACATCAACATAGAAAAGGCTCACGACAATATCCCATGAAAGGTTTAGTAGAGATGTTTTGAGGCTAGAGGTATACATGTGGCATACACTAGGATGATCAAGGACATGTACTATGAGACAAAACCCGATAAGGACAGTGGGAGAAACAGGGTCATAGCTACTCTTAGAGAAGGGTGGTCAGCTGAACATCCTTCGTCGGAAAATTACATTGTATATATAGGTTAAATATTACTTCATATTCATATATATAATATTTTGAACACCCTTAAAAACAATTGATACTTGCAGCTCAGTGGCAAGGATGTGCAACAGGTTGTTGTATGTCCCATGTTTGATTCCTTGCGTCAACACTATTTATATTATTATTTTGTGATCTGAAATTAAAATACAATAAAAAAAACGCAGATTCTGCACAAGTGGAAATTGTAGCTTGGTGGTAAGAATGTTCTCTATCTTGTAAGATGCTCAAGTTTGAACCTTTGCATCCACGTTATTTATCATAAATTATTTTATGGCCTGCCTATTTTTCTTTCATTCCTATTATAGTTAGGTCTATAGATTGAATTCTTTTCTTAAAATTTGATATCTTTTCCTTGTGGAATAAAATTTTCTTCCTTAAAATTTAATATTTTTTTTTTGTGGAATAAGATTTTCTTCTTCTATAAATAGGAGACTCCTTTACCCCAATTATATTATTATATTATTGAGAATCAAATCTCAATAATTCTCTTTCTATTTTTTTTCTATTTCTTATTTTAAAACAAAAGCAACTTAGTAGATATTTTACTTTGAAGTTTTAATGAAATTGTGAAAATATTTCAATAGAGTACAAAAAATAAGTTCGCCATCTCTGAATCAGTCTAAAAAAAGTATTTCGTACTATTTCTAATGAAATCTATTATAAAAACATTTCAAGAGATGAAACCTCATCAAGTACAATCCTAATAGTATATTTGAATTATTCTTCCAATGTAGTTTTTTTCTTCTTTATGTTAGTTTCAAGTTATATAATTATTAATTCTATTATTTTTTTTATAATTTAGTTAAATATTATGTAGTGTAACTTTAAATTTTTTTGCTGCATGCGATCATCGAAAAAAAATTATTTACTATTTAAAATCTAAACACCCTTCATAAATTTTCTGGCTACGCCACTGGAGTGAAAACTTAGAGTATTTCTTGATTTAAATGGGATTGCACCAAGGACAACTCTTAGTCTATTTTTATTTTCCTTGATGTTGAATGAATTGGTGCGATAAATCTTGGGTGAGGTAACATAGTGTATATTATTTACGGATGATATAGTTCTGATTGATGAGACTCGCGATGGAGCTAATGCTAAGCTGGAGATTTAGAGACAGACTTTGGAGTCTAAAGGGTTTAAGTTGAGTCGGACCAAGACATAATACTTGGAGTACAAGTTCAGTGATGCTATACATAAGGCTGACACGAAAATGAGTCTTGATACATAAGCCATCCCAAAAAGAGTAAGTTTTAAGTATCTTGGGTTTATTATTCAAGAAAATAGGGAGATTGACAAAGATGTCACTCACTATATTAGTGCAGGGTGGATGAAACGGAGGCTCACATTCGGGGTCTTGTGTGATAAGAAAGTGCCATCAAAACCTAAAGGTAAGTTCTACAGAATGGTAGTTAGATCTACATTGTTGTATGGAGTGGAGTGTTGTTCATGAGTCAAGAACTCCTTTATTTAGAAGATGAAAGTTGGGAAATGAGGATGTTGCAATGGATGCGTGTGTATACTAGGAGAGATAAGATTAAAAATAAAGATATCGGTGATAAGGTGGGAGTAACTTTGGTGGAGAACAAGATTTGAAAACTAAGGTTGAAATGGTTCAAACATGTAAAGATCGAGGAGATGCTCGGACACCCTAGTGCCGAGGTATAAGAAGTAGGCGATGGATGGTTTCAGGAGAGATAAAGGTAATCCAAAGAAGTATTGGGAAAAGGTGATTAGACATGACATGACCTTATTTCAGCTTACCAAGGGCATGGCCTTAGATAGGAGGTTATGAAGGACACAACTTAGGATAGTAGGTTAGCAAGTATTAAAACATTATCTGGATAATCCTTCCATACTATTAGTCGTAGTATTACTTTTGTAGTGTCTTATCTTTAAATTTTTGTTACTATCTATTGTTTCTTATACTGTGATTATCATATTATTTTTCTTTAGTTACTATTCAACATATTTTGTTATGCTTGCACAATTGCTATCTCTTTTTCTGAATTGCATTGATTTATTTTTCCTTGAGCGAAAGGTCTATACGAAATGGCTTCTCTACTTATGAGGTAGAGGTAAGGTCTTCATACACTCTACACTCCCTAAGCCCCACTTTATGAGACTACATTAGATATATTTTTATTTTTATACTTATACAAAGGCAAAAACTTTAAACCCAAAGCAACCCTAATAGTGACAGTAACAATGGTATAGAGTCGTCATTTCCCTTCCACAAAAAAGATTTAATCTTGAGTGATATATGTATATTTTCTATTACTTGATAGTTTTGCAATAGAAGCCTCACTGGAAAGTTGGATACTTGTACTGCTTTTTTCTTCTCCATTCCAACAAAGAAATACCACTCACAGGATGACAATGAGAAGTCTCACAGAATGCAACATCACATCTTCAAGCAGCAAAGGTCATGAAGTATTGTGAAAGAAACTTTTCATCGCTTAAACAATCTAATAGAAGAAACAATAATAAAAATGATGGAACATTTAGCCGCAAACAAATCCATAACAATCATAAAGTGTAGAATAAAAATTGATATACAGCAATAATTCATACAAAGACTCGACATTTTCTTGTTAAAAAATTATTAGAAAGTTCAATAATTGATGATCGAAATAAGGATAAATCGATCTATATTTATGGCAAAAACTTTTAGTTGAATTGGTGCATAAAACACATGTTCTGAATAGATTTGGTATGGTGTCTATTTAAAAGGAAATTTATGTTGGTATTTAATTTCTATAAAATTTAAATTAAATTTTATGCAAAAATAATATAAAAAATATAAAAATAACGGAAATAAAAACATAAATTCAAATCCAAATTCAAAGCTAAAGCGAGTGGAACAACGACGACAGTGCAAGAAGAGAATCTTCTCTCAACTTTTTATGAATTAGAAGATATGCTTCTAAATATAAGTAGAAGAGTTTTTCTCTTTCTTACCAATGTGGGATAATGTTCACTTATAAAAAGTAATTTTTCACTTTTCTTCATTTTTCAATTCACATCAATACTTAACTCTTTAATTCCAACAATCCCCCATATGAATGACGAATGGCTATATGGAAATTAATGTATGAAGAAACTGTATGATTCATAAGTAAGGACTAATTGCATTTGGATGAGTAGGTTTTTCTTTGAACTTTTCGTAGTGAACATATAACAAATATACTCGGTTAATGATAGATTTGATATCTTTGAACCGCCGAGCTTTGGTTTATACCAAGAAAATATATATATGTCACAAAATTAATCCTTTAACCGTTTTTTATTCTCATTATTTTGTTCGTTTCACCCATGAACACTACCTGGTTCATAAGTGTATAAAGAATTGGCCTTACAAAATTCTCCTTCAAGCGGCTTATACTTCATAGTTACATATATGATTCCTAAGTGTGTTCTCCTATTAGTACACTATTTGATATACCTCGTATTAAACTTAGAAATTATTAAAAATCCTCAATACTTTATTATTGTTACTAAATATTGTCTCGTAATGGGAATGTACTAAAAAAAAGTTATTTTGACAATGTTGAACCATTATTAGTGACTTTGTTTGATCTCCTTGAACCTAGATCTTGGAATCTTGAGTCTTCTAGGTAGAGTTACCACCATGATGACTTGTCCTCGACTGTAGTCCCATTTCTTCGATGATATTTCAACCACCTCTCTAGTTATGCCTTTTCTAAGTAGATCCCACATATTATCTCTTGACTTTTCATAGTCAAAATTGTGATAATTCCATTGTCTAATGGTATTATACCTTTTTCATATGTGACAAGACTTTGCATTATACATAACGCTTCTAACCTTCCTATTGTCGTTTAGCTATTATAATATATGCATATAGAAGCCAATGATTTGGGAAGAAAATGTCTTCTAAGAAATTTCTGAGTCATTCTGCTTCTTCACTGGTCTTGTCTAACATTATGAATTAATACTCCATTATAAAATGAGTGATACATGTTTGTTTGGATGATTTTCAAGACATTGTTCCTCCACTAATGGTAAAAATGTATCTTGTTGTGGATTTAGTTTCAGTTGACCCGGTGATTCAATTTGCATCACTATGTCCTTCAATAACTATTAAATAATTGTTGTAATGCAAAGCAAAATTTTGAGTATATTTTAAATACCCTAAAACTCATTTCATAGTCTTTCAATGATTTTGATAGGAATTATTTGTGTATCAACTCAATTTACTTATAGCACAAGTTATATTTGGTTGTATACAATCCATAATGTACATCAAACTTTTCAACACTCTAACGTAATTCAATTGAGACTTACTTTCGCCTTTATTCTTCGCAAGAGCAAAGTTCACATCAATTGGTATTTTTGCAACTTTGAAGTCCAAATAATTAATTTTTCAAGTACCATTTGCATATAATGACATTGAGACAATGTTAGGCCTTTAGGAGTTTTATGGATGTTAACTTTTAATATCAAATCAGCAACTCCTAAATCTTTCATATTAAATTTACTAGCAAGTATACGCTTAATAGCATTTGTGTTAGCAATGTCGTTACTCAATATCAGCATACCATCCACATATAAACAAACAATGACGACTTGATTTGGAGTGTTCTTAATGTAAAGACATTTGTCACACTCATTAATCTTGAGATCATTTGACAATATTGTATGGTCAAATTTCGCATACCATTGTTTGGGTGCTTGTTTTAGTCCATACAAACACTTAACAAGTTGGCACATCTTCTTTTGATTTTCAGGACCCTTGAATCCTTCAAGTTGTTCCATATAGATTTCGTCCTCTAAATCTTCATTTAAGAAAGTTATTTCACATACATTTAATGAATTTCAAGACCGTAACGATGACTAATATTATTAACACCGAATAAATATAATTTTTATTACCGACGAGCTAGTATATATCAAAATAATCAAGATCTTCTTTTTGTATAAATCCTTTGACGACAAGTCTTGTTTTATATTTATCAATAGTGTCATCATCTTTCTTTTTTTTTTGAAAGCCATTTGGAACCTAAAGGTTTGTTTCTTGAAGGAAGATCACCCAATTCCCAAGTATAGCTATTCATTATGGATTCCATCTCACTATTGACTGTCTTTTTTAAACATTGAGATTCCGAAGAAGTCATAGCTTCTTAAAAAGTTTGAGGCTCATTTTTAATAAAAGTATTAGAAAATCGGGTTCAAAGAAAGTAGAAGTCCTTTGACGTTTGCTACTTCTTGAATTTTTCTCATCAAGAACATTTTTCTTTGTTTCTTTTCGAGATCGTTTAGACTATTGGCTAGATGACTCACATTTCTATTTATATGGATATATATTCAAAAAATTCATCATTATTTGATCTTACTGCTGTATTAACATAAACGTCAGAATTTTCTGATTTATGAACTAGAAATTGATATTCTTTACTATTCATAGCATATTCTATGAAAACACAATCAATGATTTTTGGTCCTATTTTTACCCTTTTGTGTTTAGAAACTTGTACTTTAGCCAAATACCCCACACACTTTCAAGTATTCAAGGTTACACTTTCTTTCTTCTTATGTTTTGTATGGTATAGATTGTATTTTGCTATGGGGTACTCGATTGAGTATTTGGCTAGCCATTAGAATAGTTTCTTCCTACAAGTTCTAGGATAAATTAAAACTTATTAATACGATATTTTATCTCCTTTAGTATTATATTTTTTCTTTATGCAATTTCATTTGATTGTGGCAAGTAAGTGCCGGTTGTTTGGTGAATAATGCCATATTCCAAGCATATTTATTCAAAATGAGATTCATATTCGTGATGTGTTGTGGTTTTATAGCACTTTTGACGCTTAAAACTGAGAAAATAAGCATGGTCTTAGGTGTGTTTATACAGATATGATGCACTTTTGCTTTATTTTCAGGGAAATCAGGTGTTGGAGTTGAAATCTGTAAAAAAAAAAGGGAAAACAGTGCAGAAAATGGGCTAAGTACAGGCCTCAGTGCAAGCCGTACCTTGGTGGTACTATCCGTACTATAATTCGTGATAGACTTCATAAGATCTGCTTAAGGCAATACAATTACGACTCTTGGTACGAGTTGTACCAGAGCAGTTGCAGAAATCTTCAGAAGGTCCTGCACTTGACTAATCTTCTGGTACGAGTACAAATCACGAGACGTGATGACTACCTATATTATACCCCGGAAGCTGAAAGGTCAGACCCGGGAGTTGAAACAGAGAAAATTTTAAAAACTGGCACCAGGCATAGAATGAGTCGTGAGGTGACCCGTTGGTGCATCCCACCACTCGTGATGTGACTCATGGGGAGGCTAGGGGAGAAGTTTGAAATTTAAGGAAAAAGGATCCCCACGGGTGTGATAACAACTCGTGGTCAGGCCCTACAAGTCGTTAGGTCAGTTATGGGGTGGTTAGTAAGAAAGGAAAAAGGAGGGAGGTAGTGTACTTGATGGGTAGTGACAACGAGTCGTCATATTATCCATTAAGAGCCTAGGATACTTGTCCAACAGTGTACCCCACGGGTCAAGCAACGAGTCGTGGTCATAAGGGACGAGTCGTTAGGTCCCTCGTGGCAGCTTCAGTGTTTACCAGGCAGTTTAGTCCACGAGTTTGACCACGATCCAATAGGTCACTTGTGGGGACTAACACTCAGTTTTTCTCTGCAATTTTTCAAGGGTATTTTGGTAATTTTCTATATTTCTAAACTTGAAACTTCATCGTTTTAATCATGATTTCAGACTTAATAATGGGGTTAAACAGTTTTCCCCTCATTCCCACTTAAATTCTCAGAAAAATTACACAGGTTCTCACTCAAGAGCTCTCAAGCAAGGTCTATGGTTCCTCATCCATTGCAGCAATTCAAGCTTCCTTCTCTAGTGAATTTTATTCAGGTATGTGGGAATTCAACAAGGGGATGGTTCTTCCCTTGTGTCCTCCAAAACCCTTCTCAAATTTCTTTATGAATCCTAGCCCCGAGCTTTCGAATGCGAAGAGATTATATGTAAACTTCTTTGAATTCGCATAGAATGATATCCACGATTAACTTTAGACATGATTTCCATTATTTCATGATTAAATCGATATTATTTCCGCAAAAGTGAATTCAAGCCTTGCAGATTTTTGAATGTGGAGAAATTCTTGATAATGTCTTGTTTAATCCATGTGGAACCATCATGTATATTATTATGGGTATTTTTCCACCAGCTAATGGTAGTATTGATACTTATCTCTGTGCAGTGACTTCAGTACTAGTTCTTGAGGGTAGAATAGACTAGAAATTTATGTTGAAATGATAAACGTTGGAATTCTCTTGATTATACTAGTGTAGTGAATTTCCTTACCATTTTACATGCTAAATTCTTAGTTAGATACATGATTGTCGAGCCTTAGTCAAAATATGAAATTACTCAGTGTCAGTCAGAAATGTCAGCTGATCAGTTTGACTACAAAACTTCCTGAGGTGTCAGTATTACCTCTCAGTTATCAGAATCAAATTCAGAATTCAATTATTGGTCCACTAGGCGTTCATGACACTTTAGACTTATAGCTCTGACTATTCTTAAGACCCCAATTCAGATTCTAGTTTGTTCTTAGACAGTTACGACGCTTATAGATAAGTAGCTCTGACCAGTCTAGAACAGAACCCAGTTTCAGAATTTGGTCCGTTAAGACTCGCAGGGTACTTTCAGATATGTATCCCTGACTAGTCTTGTGCCCCAATTTCGAGCTATCATCTTAGTATTCAATTTAGGTTATCCAGTGGGAGTAGGACTTAGCACCGAGTGGACTGGGGTTTCAGCACATCCGGGTTCCCAAAAATATGTTGCCAGTGTAGGTTTCAGAATTTATTAACATGATTGGCCCCATAATTTGTGATCACCCATTTCATGCGTTTATACCCAGGAAAGGTATATTGGATCCTACCGGTGGGATGTCTACATTGGACTCCACGTTTAGCTCACGTGGTTACATGTCGGTTACAGACTCTCCTACTAGTCAATTCAGTCCAGTCTTAGTCTAGTGCAGTTCATATTAGTACATCAGACTTAGAACATGTTTTGACCATCAAACTGGGTCTTCAGTACTTCAGTTTTTCAACTCAACAGCTTTAGTTGGTCATTGCATGTCTTTCAGTTCAACATTTCTTTTATTATTTATTCTGTTGTATTATGTTTCTTTCACTTACTCAGTACATTCAAAGTATTGATGCATACTTTCATGTTGTATTGTTTTATGATACAGCTGCAAGATCATAGTCTCAGCCCCGTTCGCCAACCGTTAATTCACCGAAGAACCCAGCTATCCAGTTGGTGAGTCCTCATCTTTCGAGGATGGAGCTTATTTACTTTAGTTATGCTTTCAGTATTTTTTATTTAGCTTTGGAGCTAGCTGAGGGTTTGTCCCAGCAGCTCATTAGTCTTAGTGGATTTCAGACGTAAAGTTGTTTTGAGACTCAGATTTATTTTATTAAACATGTAACCTTGTTCAAGTATTACTACATTTTGTTTGAAAATTTCTGTTGCATGACTTTTTATGTTACTTAGAAGGCTAGTGTATGATAGACCAGAGGTTGACTTGGGGTCACTTGTGGCTTCAAGTATTGTGTCCTATCCAGGATGTGAACACGGGGCGTGACATACTTGGTATCAGAGCACTAGGTTCAGAGTATCCTCAGATGTTTGAAAGCCACATCGAGTAGAGTCCTCTTCATGGGTGTGAAGCGCGCCACACTTATGACGGAGAGACTATGAGATGTCATTAGGAAGTTTCTCTTTATTTCATACTCCTTGTCGTGCGTTAAAATTCAGTTCCAAAATCATTCTCCTAACTCGTGCTCTACTTTGTTTCAATGAACTATGCCTCCACAACGCGGTAATGGAAGAATGGCCGGAAATGCCCAGCAGACTGCCCCACCAGCCCTGGCATCCCCTCAGGATGACTCGGTATCTACTGTAGAATTTAGGGCGGCCATTCAGCTACTAGCCCAAACTGTGACCAATCAGGTGAACCAGCAGGTGATGCCGGTGAACACAAACGGGTCCACAACAACTACTAGGGTGCGAGACTTCACCTGAATGAACCCTCCATCCTTTCAGGGATTCAAGGTGGGGGAGGACCCCCAAGAGTTCGTGGATGAGATTAAAAATATTATCCGCATAATGGGTGTCAGCTGCTCTGAGAGTGCTGACCTGGCTGCCTACTAGCTAAAAGGGGTTTCCCAGGTCTGGTATGAACAGTGGAAAGAGGGGCGACCAGCGGGAGCAAGACCGATGAAGTGGGAGGAGTTCAACACAACCTTCCTAGATAGATATTTCCCTCGAGAGCTCATGGAGGCCAAGGTAGGCGAAGTTCATGAACCTGAGACAGGGAAACAAGACCGTAGAAGAGTATGCTCTGAAGTTCACCAGGTTGTCCAAATATGCTCCAAAGATGGTGGCCGAGCCAAGGGCTCACATGCTGAAATTCATAAATGGGGTGTCAAACCTAGTCCTAAAAGAGTGTAGAATAGCAATGCTGATCAAAGATATCAACCTCTCCAGTTTGATTGTCTATGCCTAGCAGATTGAGGCCGAAAAACTGAGAGACATGGAGAGAAAGAATAAGCGGGCAAGGACTGGCTAGTCAGATCATGGCCATCAGAGGCCTGGCAGTAGCAACCGCCTATAGCAGCAGTAGAGGGCTCCAACGCCCAGCTCAGCCAGCGCCCCTACCTTTCGGTCCCGCCAGGACCGGAGGGGTAGAGCATCTATCTCTCAGTCTCAGAGCTACAGTACGGGGAACAGGTATCCAGCTTTCCCCAACTGTAGAAAGAATCACTCAGGAGAGTGTCTTCAGGGTCGAGAGGGCTATTTTAGTTGTGGACAGCTTGGGCATCGACTTAAGGAATGCTCTTCAGCAAGACGGGGGAGATCACAATCCACCACCTCAGCATCTCCAGCAGGCTGACCAACTCAACAAGCTAACCCATCAGGTACGGAGGGAGGTCAATGCCAAAGCCGTTTTTATGCATTATCCTCTCGTCAGGATTAGGAGAACTCACCAGATATAGTCAAGGGTATGTTACGTCTTTTCCACTTAGATGTATATGCCCTTCTTGATCCTGGGGCCACACTATCATTCATGACTCCCTACGTAGCAGTTCAGTTTGATATCAGTCCAGAAGTACTATCAAAACCCTTCTTAGTCTCCTCCCCAGTTGGTGAGTCAGTTAGAGTCAGTCGAGTGTATAGAAATTGTCCAATCTCAGTCTGCAATAAAGTCATTGTAGCTGATCTTGTAGAGTTAGACATGATCAACTTTGACCTCATTCTTGGCATGAATTGGTTACACTTCAGTTATTCCTCAGTCGACTGCAGAACTAGGATCATCAGGTTCCAGTTCCCTAATGAGCCAGCTCTAGAATGGTCGGGCAGTAGTTCGGCGCCGAAGGATAGGTTTATTTCCTATCTTAAGGCTGGGAAGCTTATTTCTAAGGAATGTATTTACCATCTAGTTCGGGTCAAGGATTCTGATTCTGAGACCCCAACTATCCAGTCGATCCCTGTTGTCAGAGAATTCCCAGATGTGTTCCCCGAAGATCTTCCCGGAGTTCCTCCTGAATGGGAAATTAACTTCAGTATAGACCTTGTTCTAGATATTCAGCCCATCTCCATCCTTCCTTATAAAATGGCTCTGCCTGAACTTAAGGAGTTGAAGGAGTAGCTAAAAGATCTTCTTGATAAGGGTTTCATCAGACCCAGCATCTTTCCCTAGGGTGATCCAGTGCTATTCGTGCGAAATAAAGACAATACCCTCAGAATGTGCATCGATTACCGTCAGTTAAATAGGGTTACAGTCAAGAATAGGTATCCCCTACCAAGAATTGATGACCTATTCGATCAACTTCAGGGAGCTAGCAGTTTCTCCAAAATAGATCTCACGTCGGGGTATCACCAGCTAAGAGTCAGAGAGTGTGACATACCGAAAACAACTTGCAGAACTCGGTATGGTCATTTCGAGTTTGTGGTTATGTCCTTCGAACTAAAAATGCCCCTGCAGCCTTTATGGACCTGATGAACAGAGTCTTCAAGCAGTATCTGGATATGTTCGTCATTGTATTTATCGACGACATTCTGGTATACTCCAGAGATGAGGAAGAGCATGCTAATCACCTAAGGATAGTGCTTCTGACATTCAGAGACCACCAGGTGTTCGCCAAGTTTAGCAAGTGTGAATTTTGGTTGAAGTACGTGACTTTCCTAGGTCATGTGGTCTCGTGTGAGGGTATCCAGGTTGATCCTCAAAAGATAGCAGCAGTGAAAGACTGGCTCAGACCTACCTCTCCAACCAAAATCAGAAGCTTCTTGGGCTTGGCCGGTTATTACCGATGCTTTGTAGAGGGTTTTTCTTCTATATCATCTCCATTGACTAGGATGACTCAGAAGAAGGTGAAGTTCCAGTGGTCAGATATGTGTGAGAAGAGTTTTCAGGAGTTAAAAACTCGACTCACTACTGCTCCAGTATTGACTCTACCACAAGGATTTGATGGATTTGTAGTGTATTTAGACGCTTCCAGAGTTGGAATTGGTTGCATTCTGATGCAGCAGGGCAAAGTAATAGCCTACGCCTCCAGGAAGCTCAAGGTTCATGAGAAGAATTATCCAACTCATGACTTGGAGTTGGCAGCGGTCATATTTTCATTAAATATATGGAGACATTACCTATACAGGGCTCCCATGGATGTTTTCACTGCATGAGAGCCTTCAGTATCTATTCAGTCAGAAAGACCTGAATCTTCGCCATAGAAGGTGGTTAGAGCTCCTGAAGGATTATGACATGAGCATGCTATATCACCCGGGAAAAGACAATGTGGTGGATGATGCCCTAATTAGAGTTTCTATGGGTAGCATGGCTCATATTGAGGAAGGCAAAAAGGAGTTCGCAAAGGATATTCACAGACTAGCTTAGTTAGGGGTGCAATTGGTTGACTCAGCTGAGGATGGAGTGGTGATACAAAGTGGGTCAGACTCCTCTTTGGTTGTTGAATTTAAGTCCAAACAGGATGAGGATCCCATTCTTCTTAAACTCAAGGAAGCGGTTCTCTGAAAGGAGGTTGAGGCTTTCTCCAAAGGGGGAGATAGTGTGCTCCGTTATTAGGGCAGGTTGTGCGTACCGAACATCGGTGACTTGAGATAGCAGATATTGGATGAAGCACACATTCGAGGTACTCCATCTACCCTGGTGCTACTAAAATATAACACGATTTGTGGGATATTTACTAGTGGAACGGCATGAAGAGAGACATCGCCGAATTCGTAGCCAAGTGCCCGAACAGCCAACAAGTCAAAGTAGAGCATCAAAAACCGGGAGGTATGACCCAAGATATCAGTATACCCACGTGGAAGTGGAAAGAAATAAATATGGACTTTATTACGGGTCTACCTCGAACTCGCCGGCGACATGATTCTATATGGGTAGTAGTAGACCGGGTGACTAAGTCAGCACATTTTCTCCTAGTTAAAATGACGAAATCAGCTGAGGACTATGTTATACTTTATATCCGAGAGTTGGTCAGGCTTCATCAGGTGCCGTTATCTATCATCTCAGACAGAGGTAACCAGTTCACCTCACATTTCTGGAAGTCTTTTCAGAAGGGACTTGGCACTCAGGTCAAGCTCAGCACAGTTTTTCACCCGCAAATAGATGGGTAAGCTGAGCGGACTATTCAGACCCTAGAAGATATGTTGAGGGCGTGCGCAATCAATTTCAAGGGCAGTTGGGATGACCACTTGCTTCTTATCGAGTTTGCGTACAACAATAGTTATCTCTCCAGTATCCAGATGGCTCCATTTAAGGCATTGTATGGTAGAAGGTGCAAGTCTCCTATTGGATGGTCTGAGATTGGTGAAGCTGTAATAATCGGGCCAGACTCGGTCTATGAAGCTATGCAGAAGGTACAACTCATAAGAGAAAGATTGAAAACAGCTTAAAGCCGTCCGAAATCTTATGCGGATGTGAGGAGAAGAGAATTGGAGTTTGTTGTAAATGACTGGGTCTATCTAAAAATTTCACCCATGAAAGGGGTGATGAGGTTTGGGAAGAAGGGAAAGCTCGGTCCGAGGTATGTGGGACCCTACAAAGTTCTAAGGCGAATTGGCAAGGTATACTATGATCTGGAATTACCTTCAAAGTTGGCTTCTGTGCACCCAGTATTTCATGTGTCATTATTGAAGAAGTGCATTGGTGATCCAACTTCAATTGTTCCATTTGACAGTGTAGAAATAAAGGACAGTCTCTCATACGAGGACGTCCCAGTTCAAATCCTTGACCGTCAGGTTCGTAAGATGAGAAACAAGGAGGTGGCTTCAGTAAGGGTATTTTGGAGAAATCAACAGGTGGGGGGAGCTATGTGGGAGGCCGAAGCAGATATGATAGCTAGATACCCACACTTATTCTCTACCGGCTCTGTTACAGCTTGAGATATCATTTTACCCTAGAACTCAATTTAGTTTTCGTGTTCAATTCATGTGTTTAAGTTTCTTTTGTGTTTATGGAGATATGTATGAAAATAAAATTCAGTTCAGATATGTAGTTTGAATCGGATGTATTCATTCCGTCAGTTTTTTGCATTATGATCAATATTTGCATATTAAAATTTGCATCAATTTACCTTTCTGTGTCTTTTCCAACATTTAAGGATGAATATTCCCAAAGGGGGATATTGTTATACCCGGGAAGCTCAAAGATCAGACCAGGGAGTTGAAACGGAAAAAAGTTTAAAAACTAGCACCAGGCACAAAATGAGTCGTGAGGTGACCCGTTGGTGTAGCCCACGAGTTGTGATGTGACTCGTAGGGAGGCCAGAGGGAGAAGTTTGGAATTTAAGGAAAAGGGATCCCCACGGGCATGACAATGACTTGTGGTCAGGCCCTACGAGTCATTAGGTCAGTCATGGGGTGGTGAGTAAGAAAGGAAAAAGGAAGAAGGCAGTGTACTTGATGGGTGGTGATCACGAGTCGTGGTCACTTGTAACGAGTCTTCATATTATCTGTTAAGAGCCCAGGAGACTTGTCCAACAGTGTACCTCATGGGTCAAGCAACAAGTCATGGTTACAAGGGACGAGTCGTTAGGTCCCTCGTGGCAACTTCAATGTTTACCAGGCAGTGTAGTCCACAAGTTTGACAACGAGTCGTGTTCACTGACCAAGATCCATTAGGTCACTCGTGGGGACTAACACTCAGTTTTTCCCTGCGATTTTACAAGGGTCTTTTGGTAATTTTCTATCTTCATAAACTTGAAACTATGTCTTTTTAGTCATGATTTCAAACTTAATAGTGGGGTTAAACAGTTTTTCCCTCATTCCCACTCAGATTCTTAGAAAAATGACATAGGTTCTCACTCAAGAGCTTTCAAGCAAGGTCTAGGGTTCCTCATCCATTGCAGCAATTCAAGCTTCCTTCTCTAGGGAATTTTAGTCAGGTATGTAGGGATTTAAAAAGGGGATAGTTCTTCCCTTGTCTCCCCCAAAATCCTTCTCAAATTTCTTTATGAATCCTAGCCCTGAGCTTTTGAATGCGAAGAGATTATATGTAAACTTCTTTGAATTCGCATAGAATGATATCAATGATTAATTTTAAACATGATTTCCATCAGTTCATGAGTAAATCGATATTATTTCTGCAAAAGTGAATTCTAGCCCTGCAAATTTTCGAATGTGGAGAAATTCTTGGTGATATCTTGTTTAATCCATGTGGAACCATCATGTATATTAATTATGGGTATTTTCCCACCATCTAATGGTAGTATTGATGCTTATCTCTGTGCAGTGAATTCAACCTAGTTCTTGAGGGTAGAACAGACTAGAAATTCATGTTGAAATGATAAACCTTGGAATTCTCTTGATTATTCCAGTGTAGTGAATTCCCTTACCATTTTACATGCTAAATTCTCGGTTAGATACATGATTGTCTAGCCTTAGTCAAAATATGAAATTACTTAGTGTCAATTATAAATGTCAGCTGATCAGTTTGACTACAGAACTTCCTGACGTGTCAGTATTACCTCCTAGTTATCAGAATCAAATTCAGAATTCAGTTATTGGTCCACTAGGCAGTCATGACACTTTATACTTATAGCTCTGACTAGCCTTAGGACTCCAGTTCAGATTCCAGTTTATTCTTAGACAATTATGACGCTTCTAGATAAGCAGCTCTGACCAATCTAGAACAGAACCCAGTTTCAAAATCTGGTCCATTAAGGCTCTCAATGTACTTTCAGTTATGTATTCCTAACTAGTCTTGGGCCCCAATTTCGAGCTATCAGCTTAGTATTTATTTTAGGTTATCCAGTGGGAGTAGGACTTAGCACCGAGTTCCAGCACACCCAGATTCCCAGAACTACGTTGCCAGTGTAGGTTTCAGAATTTATTAGCCTGATTGGCCCCAGACTTTGTGATCACCCAGTTTATGCCTTTATACCTTGGCACGGTATATTGGGTCCTACCGGTGGAGTGTATACATCAGACTCCATGTTTAGCTCACGTGGTTACATGTAGGTTACAAACTCTCCCACTAGTCAATTCAGTCCAGTATTAGTCTAGTGCAGTTCACATTAGTATTTCAGATTTAGAACATGCTTTGACCATCAAAAAAGGTCTTCAGTACTTCAGTTTTTCAGCTCAGCAGCTTTAGTTGGTCATTGCATGTCTTTCAGTTCAGCATTTCTTTTATTATTTATTTTGTTGTATTATGTTCCTCTCACTGACTCAGTACATTTAAAGTATTGATGCATACTTTCATGTTGTACCATTTTATGATACAACTGCAAGATCACAGTCTCAGCCCCGCTAGCCGACCGTTCACCGAAGAACCCAGCTATCCAGTTGGTGAGTCCTCATCTTTTGGGGATGGAGCTTATTTGCTTTAGTTATGCTTTCAGTCTTTTTCTTTAGATTTGGAGCTAGTTAGGGGTTTGTCCCAGCAACTCATTAGTCTTAGTGGCTTTCAGACGTAAAGTTATTTTCAGACTCGAATTGATTTTATTAAACATGTAACCTTGTTCAAGTATTACTACATTTTATTTTAAAATTTCCGTTGCGTGCCTTTTTATGTTACTCAGAAGGCAAGTGTATGATAGACCAGGGGTTGACTTGGGGTCACTTGTGGCTTCAAGTACCGTGTACCGTCCAGGGTGTAAATTTGGGGCATGACAACCTATGACCCGTACCAAGGAGCTGTGGTGAACTTCAGATTGAATGTTGAATGGCAGATTCTTTGGTACGAGAGGCAACCACGAGTCATAAGAGTATGGTACAAATCATATCAGAGCACTCGTGGAAATATTCAGAGGATGCCAGAAATAACAGGATCAGGCCACGACAGAGATGTACGACTCGTAGGAGCATTGTACGAGTTATACCAACTCCCAACACTTAACCCAAATCAGGATTGCCAAGCATCGTACGAGCAGCAACTACGACTCATATGATCATGGTACGAGTCGTAGGTGAAGACGGCGACAGTTTGATCAGTTTCCCTGTTAATTTAGGAAAGGTTTCTCATTATTTTTATAAATATTTTTCTAGGTTATTTTTGTAAGGTATCACGCTTTTAGATAGAATTATTGATAGAGAACGAATACTGGGGAGATTCCTCTTGAGTTTTCCAATATTCTTGGAGATCTATTCATTGTTCTTGGATTGTTCTTAGTTGAATTTTTTCAATAATCAATTTGGTTTTATTTGAATCATCATTGTAAGTCGTTAATTATGATTTTTTCTATGAATTCTAATTCTTCTCTTACAAATACGAGAGGCTAAAACTTCCACAACTAGGGTTGTGGGAACCATAGTGAATTATCTAACTAGGGTTTGCACAAAGGGATTCTAAACCATTATGGATGCTTGTATTGTCTTCTCTTCATCTTAAATGTTTCTTAACGGAGGGCAACTTTAGGACTTGCCCGAATTCTCTACTTGCCTGAACCTAGTGAGGTAGAGATTATGAAAAGAGAATAACAACAAAGCCTTGAATTTTATGGTTCATTGTATAACTTGAGTTGTGGTCGCAGGATAGTTAATTTGGAATAAATTGATAACGGTTAGAGTGAAATCACTCAAGAGACCTAATTCAGTAATTGAGTATAGTCATCCAATAGGGACGAATAAGTCATTTGGATGAACCTATGTTATCAGTTCTACAAGCTAAGTATTGGAATAGATCACAAGTGTAATGTTATACCCCGTAGAATTCCTGGCACATAGATGACCTATTCGCACGTTGGTTAAGCATATTTGAAAGCCATACGTGCTAGGGAAAGGCCCGGGAAAAGATCGGACGAGAAACCCGTCGAACCATCGCGGGAGGAGCCGAGGCAGAGCCCCTCCGCGATGGCAGCGTGTCACGGAGGTGAGGCCTCCGCGATGGCTCCGTGACACGTTGCCCAGGTCCAGGCCCAAGTATAAAAGCCTCCACTTCAGTTCAAAATCAAAAAGCATCTAAAAATTTCCAGAACACGCTGCAACCAGAGAAAAACGTAGGAAAATTAAATATTTTCGTCCGATTACGCTACCAAACGCTGCCCAAATCCAAATTAATCCTAGATACCAAGGTATTTAGCAGCAGAGAGCATTTCTACGGAATTAGTTTCACGAAATACGGCCGACGAATCGGCGAGCCGCCGAACTAAAGTAAGTAGAATTGCTCTAAATTAATGTCTATGTGTTCCTAGTTGAGAAGTAAATATTTCTCCCTTCTAGGCCACTGAAAAATAGCGAGTTTTTGACCGTCTTTCGATAAGCCTAAGTTTAGGCTATAAATTAAATCGAAAGTAACGTTGCTCTTTACAATAACGTTGTATTTAGTATTGATTGACGTATTTATGAATGCAGTTGGGAGAAAATAGTTGAAGTACCGGCCGAGCCTCGTCCGACGGACGAATATTCAAAGATAAGGTATGTAAAGTTAAGTTTCCTCGGCAAGTTGAGTGACATTGAAGCAGTGTAGTAATTTACAGACCAGTAGAAGGTTCAGAAATTGATTATTGTATTATTTTGAACATTTTTGGTGCAATATGAGCAGTTTTGGGTCGTAACGTGTACGATACCTATCCGTATGATATAGATTTGAATATAAATGATTAAGGTTGCCCAGTATATTCAGTATGTGATATAATATGTCCTGCCAAGATATTGTTGTGTTTAGCTGAAACCTCGCAAGGTAGTACAGCATCAGTAAAGCATTCCAGATATAGAATAGTAACTGTATATGGTTTAGAGAGCATGTTAGAAATAGGAAATCATGTTAATGCAGAAACCTAGTGAACAGCACAGCCTTCAGTAGAAACACCCGCTTGTATAGCCTTTGCCTCAGTACAGTTAGACAGGGAATTATATTTATATTTATACTTACCTGTCTCAGCATGTATCAGACACCTACAGATTGCTATTATTAGCCCAGTATATGATTTATATAATACTTTACGCCTATTAGTTTTGGCTTATGAGATACACAGACAGCATGACTAGTTGAGACCGTTGTATTGATTGGGGTTGGATTACCTAGCATCCCTGACCGCCCAGGGTTAATAGCTGTATCGACTCGTCCGCCAGAGGACGAGGATACGTCACTCTACGGAGTGATATGCCGTCCCGCAAGGGGACGAAGATGGGATGCCAGTTTCCCCATATTGTGCCTTGGTCGGCCCTTATACACCCCCGTCGAGCGGGTACGCCCGGGGTTTTGATTTAGAGTCCTTCGGACTCAGATGCAGTTATAGTCAGGGGCTCAGCGAGCCCAAGTGCATACCCAGGGACCGGCAGGATGCTTACAGCCACTATAGGAGATGGGATGACCGGGGTAGGGGCATAGATTCTGTGTTGATTGTACCTCCCGGCTTATGGGGGCCAGGTAAGGTTTGTATGTGCTGTGTTATGTTATGTATGCTATGCTATGTTATATTAGACGTGAGTGGGTTGGTAGTAGAATGATACGCCTCCAGGTATGATTCCTACTTCCTTCGGTATCAGTAAGAGCAGGTACGATCTACTTCATCAGACAGTTAAGTTATTCCTCCTACTTCTGCTTCATCAGTCATATTATTGCTTTTAGATGTTGTTTTCAGTTATATTATTTCAGTTGCTTTACATACTCAGTACCAGTGGTACTGACGCCCAGTGGGGTGCGGCATTACTTGCCTGCAGGTACTCCTAGACGAGTAGGCGATTCTACGTGACTCCCTGTCAGCGGTTGAGTATTCAGCTCCAGTCATCCGGAGGCTGAATTTCAGTGGTGTAGTTCAGTTCCTTTTGTTGTATATAGAATGGGTAGGTCGGGGCCCTGTCCCAATCAGTTCTATTACTATTCCTAGAGGCTTGCATTCTGTATGTATTCCCTGTGGTCAGATGAGCCGGTCGTGTGGGGACGTGCAGTTGTATAGTTGTCTTTACTCTTTCTTACTTCTGTGATGGTCGTGTGAGGCCATAGTTGTCAGTAGTGGTGACCTTGCCAGTCACGTAGCTTCTTTTTGTGCTTTTTGATTAAGCAGCAGATAACTAGACAGCATGGTGGCCTTGTCGGCCCGTATAGGTTTCCCTGAGTTACTATATTTCTGGTTAGCTGCCAAGACAGGTACAGAAGGCTATAGGTCAATGGGCCGGGGGCTGTATTTACAACCGTTATATAGCCCTTTGTTTCCAGAAATCTGAGTTAGAGCCAGCCAGGCGCCAGACGCGCCCAGGCTTAACAGTCTAGCAGGTCAGATCTTAGTAGGGCACCAGGTGCCAGTCGTACCCCCCCCCCCAAGGCGGGGTGTGACAAACTTGGTATCAGAGCAGGTCGTATCCCAGGGAGTCTGCAAGCCGTGCTAAGTAGAGTCCTGTCCATGGATGTGTTGTGCACCACATACTATGGGTAGGAGGCTGCAAGGCATGATAGGATGGTTGTCTTTTATTCTGATTCAGTCGTGCCATAGAGCGGTACAGTATAGGGTTGAATTCCTAAAATCTTATCATATTCTTTGGCTACAGATAATGTCAGACCAGCGCCATCCCGTCACAGGTCGGAGCTTAGACATTGCAGCAAGGGAAGGCACCAGTAGGATGCCCCCCCCCCTCATTTGGAGACAGCCCGATCAGAGGGCCCTACAGAGGCTTCATCTCAGCCTCCTCAGCAGTCTCCACCACGTCAGGAGCCGTTTGGAGCGACAGTATCTTCAGCAATCCCTATACCAACACCTTCCGACCAGGAGGTTAGGAGTGCGGTAGTTATGATAGCACAGATGATGGCTGCTCAGCGTCAGCAAATGCCATCCACAGTTGCAGAAGCATCAGGAGGGCCCGGTAGTTCGAGGTTCCGAGAGTTCTTAGCCTTGAATCCCCCACAGTTTACAGGCACGGACCGCACCGAGGACCCCCAGGATTTTCTGGATCAGATGCAGAGAATCTTCAGGGTTATGCATGCTACACCTACTGAGTCAGTTGAATTGGCCGCATTTCGGTTGCGAGATATTGCGGTGTTATGGTATGAAAGCTGGGAGAGGTCCCGAGGGAGAGATGTTCCCCCTCCTACCTGGTCCAACTTTTCAGGAGCCTTTCTGGATCACTATTTTCCGTGGGAGATTCGACAGGCCCGGGTAGACCAGTTCCTACATCTGGACTAGGGGGCCATGAGTGTTCGGGAATATTCCTTGCGGTTTGATTCTTTGGCTCGATATGCACCAGCTTTTGTTGATACCATGGCATCCAGAGTGCACCATTTTATTATGGGGTTGAACCCAGAGTATGTCGAGACTTGTATCACGGCCACACTGCGAGAAGATATGGATATTTCCCGAATCCAGGCATTTGCCCAGAATATTGAGGGCATCAGACAGCGACATCGGGAAATCAGAAGGGTTAATCAGGAGCAGCGTCGTCGGGATAGGCCAGCTGAGTTACAAAGAGAGACCCGGGGAGGACCCAGGCCACGATTGTCAGACAGGCCGCCCAGGCCCCCGCCTCCGCCACAGTCACAGGGAGGTAGATCCAACCGCAGGGGGCAGTTAGAGGCTGGTAGAGGTTCGCAGACGGCAGACTCACCGTCACAGAGGAGGGCGGAGCAGAGTAGGTATACCCTACCACTTTGCCCTATATGCAGCCGATGCCATTCTGGAGCATGCAGGTATGGTTCCACCGCATGCTATATTTGTGGCCAAGAAGGCCATTTGATGAGAGATTGCCCAGCCAGAGGTCGTGAGGACCGGGACAGACAGGATAGGGCATCAACAGGATCACGAGCTACAGCATCCTCGACTGGGCGCAAGCCCCCAGTTTCAGCAGGCAGGGGTCGGGGCAGATCAGGGGCCTTCAGTACAGGTGCAGGTCCAAGCCGCACATATGCCTTACCAGGGAGGCAAGATTCAGAGGCATCGCCTGATGTTGTGACAGGTATGCTAACTATCTGCTCACACCCTGCTTATGTACTAATTGATCCAGGGTCTACCTTGTCCTATATTACTCCATTTGTGGCACGGAAGTTTAGTATTGTACCAGAATCATTACAACAGCCCTTCCTAGTTTCCACGCCTGTCGGTGACTCTATCACAGCTAGCCGAATTTACCGCGGGTGTACAGTAGAGGTTGCTGATCGTCAGACCACAATAGATCTGGTCGAGCTAGAAATGATAGACTTCGATGCCATAATGGGCATGGATTGGTTAGTACCATGTTTTGCTAATATTGAATGTTGGACCAAAACGGTCCGATTCCACTTCCCGGGGGAGGCAGTACGGGAGTGGAAGGGCAGCACCGCGACGCCAAGAGGTAGGTTTATTTCCTACCTTCGAGCGAGAAAGTTGATATCTAAGGGGTGCATTTACCATCTTGTCAGAGTTCAGGATGTCCAAGCAGAATCTCCGACACTCCAGTCTGTCCCAGTGGTAAATGAATTCCCAGATGTATTTCCTGATGAGTTACCTGGTATTCCCCCAGAAAGGGAAATAGACTTTGCTATTGACTTGCTACCAGGCACTCAGCCAATATCAATACCTCCTTATCATATGGCTCCTGCAGAACTGAGAGAATTAAAGGAACAGTTGAAAGACTTGTTAGATAAAGGTTTTATCAGGCCGAGTACTTCCCCGTGGGGTGCGCCAGTCTTGTTTGTGAGAAAGAAAGATGGCTCGCTCCGAATGTGTATAGATTATCGGCAGCTCAATAAAGTTACAGTAAAGAATAAGTATCCGCTTCCTAGGATTGATGACCTATTTGATCAGTTACAGGGAGCCAGATACTTTTCTAAGATTGACTTGCGGTCCGGATATCACCAGGTCCGAGTACGTGAGAGAGATATTCCTAAGACAGCGTTTAGGACCCGATATGGACATTTTGAATTTCTAGTTATGTCCTTCGGGTTAACGAACGCCCCAGCAGTCTTTATGGACCTGATGAACAGTATTTTCAGACCTTTCCTGGACTTGTTCGTGATAGTATTCATTGATGATATTCTGGTGTATTCTCGCTCTGAAGCTGATCACCGGACTCATTTGCGGACAGTGCTCCAGATTCTCAGGGACCGCCAGTTGTATGCTAAATTCTCGAAATGTGAATTCTGGCTTAACTCAGTGGCCTTTTTAGGGCATATTATTTCAGATGCTGGTATACAGGTAGACAAGCAGAAGATAGAAGCAGTTAAGTCATGGCCTAGGCCTACCACCCCGACTGAAGTTCGTAGCTTTCTGGGATTAGCAGGGTATTACAGAAGGTTCGTTGAAGGGTTCTCAACCATTGCAGCACCTTTAACTAAATTGACACAGAAAGCAGCCAAGTTTCAGTGGACGGAGGCATGTGAGCAGAGTTTCCAGGAACTGAAAGACAGGTTAACCTCCGCCCCAGTACTAGCACTGCCGGAAGGCACAGAAGGGTATTCAGTTTATTGCGATGCGTCAGGTGTCGGGCTGGGCTGTGTGTTGATGCAGTATGGTAGAGTAATTGCATATGCTTCCAGACAGCTGAGGAAACATGAAAAGAATTACCCTACCCATGACCTAGAATTGGCCGCAGTAATTCATGCCTTGAAGATGTGGAGGCATTATCTGTACGGAGTTCATGTTGATATTTACACAGATCATAAGAGCCTACAGTACATTTTCACTCAGAGGGAGTTGAATCTGCGGCAATGCCGCTGGTTGGAGTTGTTAAAAGACTATGATGTGAATATTCTATACCACCCCGGAAAAGCTAATGTTGTAGCAGATGCCCTGAGCCGTAAGTCAATGGGGAGTTTAACGTATTTGCGACCTGAGAAGCAGAAGTTAGCCAAAGAAATCCATCAGTTAGCTGGCCTAGCCATTCGAGTAATGGAAACAGAAAATAATGGGGCCGTAATTCAGAATTCTGCAGTGTCATCATTGGTTGCAGAGGTAAAAGAACGACAGTACGAGGATCCCGATTTAGTCCAGCTCAGAGATAGAATTCAGAAAGGTAAGGAGCCAGATTTTCAGATAACCGAGGATGATGTGCTACATTGTAAGGGCCGCCTTTGTGTTCCGAATGTCTCAGGACTTCGTGGGCAGATCATGCACGAGGTACACTACGCTCGCTATTCCCTTCACCCAGGGGCGACGAAAATGTACCACGACATCAGAGACATCTATTGGTGGCCAGGTATGAAAACTGAAATAGCCGAATTCGTATCTAGATGTGCTAATTGTCAGCAGGTGAAAGTAGAGCACCAGAAACCGGGTGGTTTGACTCAAGAGATATCAATACCCATGTGGAAATGGGAAGCAATAAATATGGATTTTGTGACAGGATTACCCCGTACGAGGCGCAGAAATGATTCCATTTGGGTAATAGTCGATAGGCTGACAAAATCAGCTCATTTCTTGCCAGTAAGGGCTACCTTCTCAGCTGAGGATTATGCCGAATTATATATCAGAGAAATAGTTAGATTACATGGAGTGCCGGCATCTATCATTTCAGACAGAGGGGCACAGTTTACAGCTAGGTTCTGGCAGTCATTTCAGAAAGGTCTGGGGATGCAGATTAATCTGAGCACAGCATTCCATCCTCAGACAGACGGGCAAGCTGAACGTACAATCCAGACGCTCGAAGATATGCTACGAGCGTGTGTGTTAGATTTTGGGGGTAGCTGGGATGAACATCTTTCGTTAATCGAATTTGCTTATAATAACAGCTACCATTCAGCTATTCAGATGGCGCCTTTCGAGGCATTATACGGGCGGAAATGTAGATCACCGGTGGGCTGGTTTGAGATAGGAGAATCAGCATTAGTTGGCCCAGATATCGTTCGGCAGTCCGAAGAGAAGATAAAGCTTATCCGGGAACGTTTACTGACCGCTCAGAGTCGTCAGAAGTCATACGCAGATAGGCGGCGCAGAAATCTAGAATTTTCGGTAAACGACTGGGTATATCTGAAAGTATCCCCGATGAAAGGGGTAATGAGGTTTGGCAAGAAAGGCAAGCTTAGCCCCAGATTTATTGGGCCGTATCAGATTCGGCGAAAAATAGGCCGCGTGGCATACGAGTTGAACTTGCCTCCAGAATTAGCGTCAGTACACCCAGTATTCCATGTTTCCATGTTAAGAAAGTTCGTAGGGGACCCTTCTACAGCAGTTCCAGTTCAGGATGTTCAGATCACAGAAGAATTAGCCTATGAAGAGGTTCCCGTAGCCATCTTAGACAGACAGATCCGCAGGCTGAGAACTAAAGATGTTGCATCTGTCAAAGTTTTGTGGCGTAACAGAAGTCGGGAAGAAATGACGTGGGAGGCTGAAGAAGATATGAAAATCAGATACCCTCACCTATTTCAGGTCTAGTCAGACGACAGGTATGTCCGTATCATTGCTTATACAGTACTTTATGGTTGTATGTTGTAAATAATAAAGAAAGAAGTGGTATTCAGTTGTCCAGTGGATTGTAGAATATTGTGTGCAGTGCCTATGTTGGACTTTTCTGCATTTCAGGTTTTTGTGATAGTCCATATTACAGGGGAAACTCTGCCAAAATTTTCCCAGAAACTAGAGTGAACAGTTCTCTAGACAGCAGTATACATTCGGGGACGAATGTTCCTAAGGGGGGGAGAATGTTATACCCCGTAGAATTCCCGGCACTTAGATGACCTATTCGCACGTTGGTTAAGCATATTTGAAAGCCATACGTGCTAGGGAAATGCCCGGGAAAAGATCGGACGAGAAACCCGTCGAACCATCGCGGGAGGAGCCGAGGCAGAGCCCCTCCGCGATGGCAGCGTGTCACGGAGGTGAGGCCTCCGCGATGGCTCCGTGACACGTTGCCCAGGTCCAGGCCCAAGTATAAAAGCCTCCACTTCAGTTCAAAATCAGAAAGCATCTAAAAATTTCTAGAACACGCTGCAACCAGAGAAAAACGTAGGAAAATTAAATATTTTCGTCCGATTACGCTGTCAAACGCTGCCCAAATCCAAATTAATCCTAGATACCAAGGTATTTAGCAGCAGAGAGCATTTCTACGGAATTAGTTTCACGAAATACGGCCGACGAATCGGCGAGCCGCCGAACTAAAGTAAGTAGAATTGCTCTAAATTAATGTCTATGTGTTCCTAGTTGAGAAGTAAATATTTCTCCCTTCTGGGCCGCTGAAAAATAGCGAGTTTTTGACCGTCTTTCGATAAGCCTAAGTTTAGGCTATAAATTAAATCGAAAGTAACGTTTCTCTTTACAATAACGTTGTATTTAGTATTGATTGACGTATTTATGAATGCAGTTGGGAGAAAATAGTTGAAGTACCGGCCGAGCCTCGTCCGACGGACGAATATTCAAAGATAAGGTATGTAAAGTTAAGTTTCCTCGGCAAGTTGAGTGACATTGAAGCAGTGTAGTAATTTACAGACCAGTAGAAGGTTCAGAAATTGATTATTGTATTATTTTGAACATTGGTGCAATATGAGCAGTTTTGGGCCGTAACGTGTACGATACCTATCCGTATGATATAGATTTGAATATAAATGATTAAGGTTGCCCAGTATATTCATTATGTGATATAATATGCCCTGCCAAGATATTGTTGTGTTTAGCTGAAACCTCGCAAGGTAGTACAGCATCAGTAAAGCATTCCAGATATAGAATAGTAACTGTATATGGTTTAGAGAGCATGTTAGAAATAGGAAATCATGTTAATGCAGAAACCTAGTGAACAGCACAACCTTCAGCAGAAACACCCGCTTGTATAGCCTTTGCCTCAGTACAGTTAGACAGGGAATTATATTTATATTTATACTTACCTGTCTCAGCATGTATCAGACACCTACAGATTGCTATTATTAGCACAGTATATGATTTATATAATACTTTACGCCTATTAGTTTTGGCTTATGAGATACACAGACAACATGACTAGTTGAGACCGTTGTATTGATTGGGGTTGGATTACCTAGCATCCCTGACCGCCCAGGGTTAATAGCTGTATCGACTCGTCCGCCAGAGGACGAGGATACATCACTCTACGGAGTGATATGCCGTCCCGCAAGGGGACGAAGATGGGATGCCAGTTTCCCCATATTGTGTCTTGGTCCGCCCTTATACACCCCCGTCGAGCGGGTACGCCCGGGGTGTTGATTTAGAGTCCTTCGGAATCAGATGCAGTTATAGTCAGGGGCTCAGCGAGCCCAAGTGCATACCCAGGGACCGGCAGGATGCTTACAGCCACTATAGGAGATGGGATGACCGGGGTAGGGGCATAGATTCTGTGTTGATTGTACCTCCCGGCTTATGGGGGTCGGGTAAGGTTTGTATGTGCTGTGTTATGTTATGTATGCTATGCTATGTTATATTAGACGCGAGTGGGTTGGTAGTAGAATGATACGCCTCCAGGTATGATTCCTACTTCCTTCGGTATCAGTAAGAGCAAGTACGATCTACTTCATCAGACAGTTAAGTTATTCCTCCTACTTCTGCTTCATCAGTCATATTATTGCTTTCAGATGTTGTTTTCAGTTATATTATTTCAGTTGCTTTACATACTCAGTACCAGTGGTACTGACGCCCAGTGGGGCGCTGCATTACTTGCCTGCAGGTACTCCTAGACGAGCAGGCGATTCTACGTGACTCCCTGTCAGCGGTTGAGTATTCAGCTCCTGTCATCCGGAGGCTGAATTTCAGAGGTGTAGTTCAGTTCCTTTTGTTGTATATAGAATGGGTAGGTCGGGGCCCTGTCCCGATCAGTTCTATTACTATTCCTAGAGGCTTGCATTCTGTATGTATTCCCTGTGGTCAGATGAGCCGGTCGTGTGGGGTCGTGCAGTTGTATAGTTGTCTTTACTCTTTCTTACTTCTGTGATGGTCGTGTGAGGCCATAGTTGTCAGTAGTGGTGACCTTGCCGGTCACGTAGCTTCTTTTTGTGCTTTTTGATTAAGCAGCAAATAACTAGACAGCATGGTGGCCTTGTCGGCCCGTATAGGTTTTCCTGAGTTACTATATTTCTGGTTAGCTGCCAAGACAGGTACAGAAGGCTATAGGCCAATGGGCCGGGGGCTGTATTTACAGCCGTTATATAGCCCTTTGTTTCCAGAAATCTGAGTTAGAGCCAGCCAGGCGCCAGACGCGCCCAGGCTTAACAGTCTAGCAGGTCAGATCTTAGTAGGGCACCAGGTGCCAGTCGTACCCCCCCCCCCCTCCCCAAGGCGGGGTGTGACATGTAAAACCGGAAGTAGTTATGAATCCATGGGGAACACCTCCTTAGTTAATTGCATAAATTTGACAACAACTTCAACTTTCAAAACTGTTAAGTGTTTATTTCTTGAAACCCCTTTTTTAGGAAATAATTGGACTAAAAGCGTAAATACTAGCGTTATGCTACATCTTAACTATATTCCCTGTGGGATCAACCCCAACCTTTGTTGGGTTCTTTATTGACAACGTCCGCATCATATTTTTACAGGAGTGTGATTTGAGCGTTATCAATTCGCAGCCCCTATCACTCCTTAAAATTTTGATCTTTTTGTTAAGTAATGTTTTAACTTCACTTTTATATTACTTGACTGCTTCGATTGTTTCGTCTATACTATTGAGTAAATAAACACAACAGTATCGCGCAGTATCATTAATAAAAGTTATTAAATGTTTCTGTCCATTGCAAGATGGTATTGATTTCATGTCACAAATATCTATGTGAATTAAGTCTAAAGGACTTTAATTTCTTTCAACTAACTTATAAGGATGTTTAACATATTTAGATTCAACACATATTTGGCATTTTTATTGATTGAATTAAAACTTAGGCAATAATTTCAAAGTAATCATTTTATGCAAGATTTTATAATTGACATATCTTAAACGTGAACGCCATAAATCATTTGAATCAAGTAAGTAAGAAGAAGCTAAAATCTTATTATTATTAACAACCATTACATTCAGTTTCAAAAAGCCCTCAGTAAGGTAACATTTTCCTATATACTGCTCACTCTTACTTATTATTGCTTTATTTAAAATAAAAATACACTTAAACTCGATCTTGATAAGAAGTGCAATAGAAACTAAGTTCTTCCTAACTTCAAGAACATGATAAATGTTGTTGAAAGTCACCACCTTGCTGGAGGTTATCTTTAGAAATTATTTTTCATAGCCTTCAATCTTGGATGTTGTAGAATTTTTCATGAAAACGATCTCGTCGAGTAAAAATGGGAGCATATAATGTGAATGCTTCTTTAACAGCACAAACATGTCAGGTGACTCCAAAATCAGTCCACCACTCCTTGGGACTTCCTACCAAGTTGTACTCAAATAGCATAACACACAATCGTTAATTTTCACGGTTGTTTCGAACATGTTTTCTTGACCATTTTTCTTTTTTTCTTTGGAGCACGATATTCTGCAACCTTATGTCCAGCCTTTTCATAGTTGTGGCAATCTCTCTTGAATTTCTTCTTAATAGGATAACTCTTTGGTCCAGAAAGTCTCTCGATAATCTAAAATATTGACTTGGTCAAACTTTTCAAAAATCAAACTTCTAAAATTGAAAATTTTTCCGAAAAGCATTCAATCACCTTGAAAAGTATACCACCCATCCCCGCAAATCATAAACAGTTATAGAAAGCCGAGGAGTAGGGGTGGACATAAAAAAGAAGTAGAAATCACAAAATGATTACGAGGATCGTTACAATACCTCTTTTTCGATCAATCATATACATGTTAGAATACAGGCATACGCAATGGAAGCAAACAATTTAGGATCACACTTGCATGTAATATAGACAACACAAAACCACATATTTTAATCAAACATAAAATCGATACTTATCTCTTGAAGCGTGACCACGAATCAATCCTCTTGAAGTTATTGCACAAATCATCCAATGCGTTCTCTAGGTCTGCCATCTTCTGCATAGCCTCAAAAATCTCCGAGTAGGGAATACTTGTGTGGGCAAGTACTGCATCTTAGAAAGGTCAAAGTACTTCCATCATATTTCATGGAGGAAGAGAATCCTATTTATAACCACGTTTTATGGTATAAAACCCTAGTACCAAAACGTATAGGAGTCTTTCTCTCCAAGTAATAGTAGAACTTTCCTTCTAGAAGACCAGTTTATTTTTAACCAAAATCTTGTAGGATTTTACTTCTTCTAGAAAATTGATTTCTTTCTTTCTAATTTCATTAATTAATCATGCACAACAGGGACCACAATATTTAATTAGTGAGCCTTCCAATTATGGTATTAATTCACAAAATGAATGAATTAACCTACCATAGTAAATTACAGATTATTCCACTAAAAATCTGTAATTGCACTCCTCAGTAAAATTTCAAAATCATTCATTAAATCTTATTTAACTCCCCATGTTAAAATTACAGATACCAATCAATCGAATTAAATTTCTGACTATTTAATTCATTGATTAATTTAATCATTTATTCAAACGCTAACTTATTTCATGTGACGGATACGAAATCCACCTGCAGGGTTTTCACCTAAAAACTTATAAGCAATCATAAAGGGGTATCATCAATCTCAAGGCCGAGACATGGACTCCATCAACTAATTATTTTTTCACAAATGTCATTTGTCATCATACAACCTATCGAGAATATTTTAACTCTCAAAAGATTGAGTTTCACCCTTTGATAGATCAAAACAACAAACAAATTACATTGATCATAATAATTATATTAAGATGAAGAGTATAAGTACATTTAATGATCTAGAGAATTTATTTTATTAAGTCAGATAAAATACTTATCTCTACTTGGTCTGGTCAATACATACAAAATGTACTAGCACAAGAAGTTGGAATTATACCATTTCCATAATCAAGATAAATTATATTTAATCTTTTACTACAATCATACCGATGAATTTGTCCAATTTTCATCTTAGATGAGCATATATAAACTTTATACTATAAGAACCGATGATTTAATCTTCCGTGTATAAGCTAAACTCTATACACTAAATCATCTACTATATAAGTAAAGGACATATCGACTAATATTTGATCTATTTAAACCTTTATTAAAAATAAATAAATAATTATTTTATAATAAATACTATATCTAAACACATGATTAATAGTATATATCTCAACAATACACAATGAAAAATTTTCCAAAATTTCTTTATCTTGTCAATTGTTAAGAATTTACACGTGTTTCTTTGTCAAGAGTATAGTTTACCAAAAAAAATTGAACAACCAATTTTTTAGTGTAATCTCTTAAACTGAGCTTCGTTTTTCAAAATCTTCACATCTTTTTGCTATCAAGAACATATTTTTCAAAAAAAATAAAAAACTAATATTTTGTCATTGGATCATCATTGATTTCACTTCTTAGTCTATTCGTATCTTCTCGAACGGCTTAGATTTATTCACTATATTTGGCCTAAAAATACGATTTTTAGTATTTTGAAGGGGAAGAAATCGACGAAAGGGGATTTTCAGAGACAAGAAGATTACATTTTAGAAAAAGTGAGAGAGTAAACGAGACTCACTAATAAAATTCAACTACTTTTAACTTTGTTCAGTTTTTAATGTTAGTAGACTGAATTAGAACTGTTCACTTTGCATACTTAAGAAATGTTTAATATATTTCATTCATGTATAAGGTAAAAAAATAACACATGTAGCCATATTTTTCATTTATATAATATTATATGAAAATTATACCTGAAAAAAATTATATATAAATATATTAATTTTATTTTTATATATATAATAATATATAAATATGAGATAAATGAATAACATAGTCGAAATATGTGTGAATTTATTTAAATATTTCCTAAAATTTATTCCTTTCACCTTTTAAAGTCTTTTTCCTCTTCGGTGGTTCAATCATTTTCCTTAAACCATTGACGACACTTGCCTCCAAGCGTATATTTCTTTGCTTATACACTTGATCTTAAACCCTAGTCCAGCACCTCTTATTGCGTACAACACCAGCAGCACAACGTACGGCTTGAGTCTAGAGAGGAACCAATGGATGCCAAGATCGGAAATTTCTTCGAATCGATCGGAAATTTTTTCACCGGAGGAGATCAGATTCCTTGGTGCGATTCCGATATTGTTACTGTAAGTATGCTATTTATCAATTGTATTATTTTTGCAATTTGATTTCAGCAACTTTGGTAGCTGTAGCTGATGGATATAGACGATTCATGTACATAACTCGAACTGCTTTCTGTCTGAGACTTATCTGATTGATTGATATATTTTTAGAAGCTTTTGTGGGGGGTTTTCAGTGAATTTTCTATTTCATTCCATTTTTCTGTTTATTTATTTATTTGAAATTTTGTATAGTTGGTTTTTATCTTTAATTTGAAGTTGAGAGGGAAAAGAGCTAACCCAGAATGGTTTTGTGGAAAATTAACGAATAACCTCGTTTCGGTGCATGCTGAAGGATTACCCTAGGTGACGGTCATGTGTGTGTGTTTGGTGGGACGGTTATGGCTGGTTTGGATGTAGAAATTTGGATTAGGAGATGATCTCAAAAAAATAAGTTTCAGTTTAAGATTTTGGAAGAAACATTTTCAAGTGCCATTTCAAATCAATCCAAAATAAGAACTCAAAATAAACTTTGCTCTTTTGTGTTTTTTTTTTCCTCGAGCAGTATGAATATATGCAATGGATTTGATTTATATACGCTAGTAGTGTGTAGAATTCTCACACCATCAGTGTAATTTAGTTGGCCATTGTAAGTGATTTGCCTTTCTTTTTTTCTTTTTTTTTTTTGCTTTCCCGTTTCCTTTTTCTGTTTTTACTTTCAACAGTTGGTTTTCGAGGTGTTGTATATTGGATGGAAAACAAACTTTAATCAAGAAAGAGATATATGTTATGGCCAACTAAATCACATCACTATTTACTGGTGATCTCAATCCCAAAAGTAACAGAAATCAGTAGCTTTAATCAAGAAAGAGATATATGTTAGAGAAACATAACCACCCAAGAGGCGAAAAGCTTCTAGGAATCAGGGCTAAAGTGAGTACTCGCGCCAACTTTACTGTAAACTATTTGTAAAAAGTTTATCAGACTGGTGTTGCTTTACTTTTTTAGATTACTCTTCAATTTTTAACAACTATTAGAGTTCAGATGTGACTCTCGTGTGATTTCTGAACACGAAAAAGAGGCATTTAAAACATATCTGGGGCCCAGTTTTGCCCACAAACCATTCTACTCAAGACAATGGAAATAAAAAGTTTAGATGCGTACATCCTACCCTCCACAGACCTCACTTGTGGGATTACATTGGGTATGTTGTTGTTATAGATGTGTCTGTTCACTCGGCTCCCCAGATACTCTTGCATCAGTATTGGGTATTTTTCTTGAATCATCTTTCTTCGTTCAAAGCAAAAGTTGTTCTGGCTGTGTCATCCATCTTTAGGGGTCATGGTGTTGATAATTACAACGGAGACAAAAAGTGAGAATGATGGTTGAAGGATAGCAGAATTAGTGTCAACTATTATTTGGAAGATTTTTGATTAACTTTTCCATGAGAAAAGTTGAAAAGCTCTATCTGAATATCTTGCTGAAAGAGGCTGCCTTGGTTCAAGCGAATAATGTATAATTTTTAATAGATTTGCGTTCCATGTGAATTTTCTTGCTAGACCTGGAGGTAATATTGACGGTATCCGAGTCTCTCACAAGGGCAATCTATGTACAGGGTTGTGAACGTGAAGTTGCTGAGGCTGGAAAAGGTTCCTCTGATGAACTGAAAAGTGAATGCATCATGCGTCTGTCATGGGCTCTTGTTCACTCAAAACGGCCAGAAGATGTACAACGTGGAATAGCAATGCTTGAAGGTGAGATCATTAGAATCCTTCTCCTTGTTTTGGAATCAATACCCTGTCCTTGGGGAATGTGGAATTTCATGAAGACTTTGAGTAACAGTTCGACTTATATGTTTGTCCTTTCCCTAGATAGAATTCATTTTATTTGTTCCATACCCTGTTCTTGGGGATTGTGGAGTTTCATGAAGACTTTGATAACACTTCGACTTATATGTTTGTCCTTTCCCTAGCTCTTATGTATTTTACCTTTTGACTCCCTTTCTTCCTCTTGCCTTCTCATTGTACTTTGCAATTTGCTGTTATTACCTCCTTATGCTAGTTTCCTTCCTTGGCGATGTAGATATTACCTGTTTATTTGGGAGAGCTCTGACTTATCTGTCATTTGCAGCTTCTCTGGGTGGCAGTAACAGTCCCCAGCAAATGAGGGAAAAGATTTATCTTCTGGCAGTTGGCTACTACAGAAGTGGGGACTATGCAAGAAGCAGGCAGCTTGTTGAGCGATGTTTGGAGGTCTGATCTTTGTTATTCAATCTTTGCTAGTATATTTTAATACCTCTTCACTTTGACATTAAAATTTGAGATATTTATCTCTGTGCTATGAAGTTTGTTCCACTACTTTGAAATTCAGAAATTGCATACTTGAACTTGGTTGTGTCTTGCAACTCTGAAGTTTTACTAGTTCATTGACTTGGTTGAGTACCTTTCAAGTTCTATTAGTTTGAAAGAGATGGTCTTTCAGTTCTTTCCAAGTCTGTTCCTAAACATTCTGCCTTAACTAGAAGCTGTTTGAATCTGTAGATTGAACCGGATTGGAGACAGGCCTTGGCCCTCAGGAAAACTATTGAAGATAAAATTACAAAAGGTAGTAAGCCTAATCTTTATCTTCAGTTATTTATCAGATTCTATTTCCAGTCAAAGAATTAACTTGTGAACTACTTATGTTGCATTGTCCAAGCAGATGGAGTAATTGGCATTGGCATTGCTGCTACTGCCGTTACTGCTGTTGGACTCCTAGCTGGTGGAATTGTAGCTGCTTTGTCCCGCAAGAAATGATCCATCGGTAACGACTAACATGCATAAGGGACTTCCCTCTCTGTTCTGTGTATACATCTGAGGCTATCAACTCCAATTTGCCAACACTTAGTTTTGATACTAAACTTTCTTTGTAGAAACACTGACATCTGCAACTGAAGCAAAGTATGTAGGTGGCTTTGCTTGATGGTCAAGTTTTATATGTAATAAAATAGTGACTTGTCTATGTTCGTCTTAATTGTAACAAATATGATCCATGTTGCTGTTTCTTTTCAATCTCCCCCTGATATACTGGCTTCTTTGCGTTTTTGAAGTCGTGAAGGTTTCACCCAACTCTTCAACTTGTTCATAACTTGGACATGCCACCTACATACAGTAGCAGACTCGAAATTTAGACGCTACGGGTTCAAAGTTAAATGTATATCTCAACTCTATCTATATTTGTATTTTGCATATAACAATAACAAACCTAATTCCACGGGTGGAGTATGGGGAGGATGGTATATACTCACCTTACCCTTGCTTTGTAAACAATGTTAAAGAGGGTGAATTGTAAAATGTATAGTTTAACTACATCTACTTGTATCTAATGAAGAAGGGTGGTGTATACTTAGTCTTACCCTTATTTTGTAAATGTGGAAAGTTTGTTTTCGAAATATCTTCGTTTCAAATAAAATATATTAAAAACTTAAGTATGAAAGAAAATACAATAATGAAGAAGTCATGTTAAAAATAAATGAGTAAGAACAGTAGCAGCGATAAGTAAGAAATAACTGAAGCAAAGGAAACAACAGGTAATAAAGTTGAAGAATGAGATTATAGTAGAGAAAATCAGATAACTCTTCAATATCCACTAACTGTTTACCTTAATTCTTGACTTCTATACCTTCCTATTTAGGATTGTCTCGTCGATAAGTGGAAAGTGTGTCATATCATGCTTTGTATCATTTGCTTTTAACCTTTTAAAATGACATAATTTTTCAATTTTTACTGATAGGAAAAATTATATTGGGTAATTTTTATAAGACTAAAATTACCACTAATACCGAACTTATTAACTATTTACTAATAATATCATGTTATTTATCAAATATACCTATATAGAAAATATCCTTCTCCTCCTTTTTAGCCTAATTAAACTTTCTCTTTCTTCGTTATTTCTTGAGATTTTCCTCTCAGTTTAATATTTCTTCTCCAAATATAATGTCATCTTATATGTTTAAATGTTATTATATATTCAAATTTCTGGACATTGCTAAAGTTAATTGTTCCGTTGAGTTCATATTAAGTGCATTTTCACATATAGTTTATTTTGTAATTATAATATATCACATATTTTGTTTTATATTTTGAAAAAAAGGTTCAAAACACACTCTAACTTTGCCCGAAATTGATGTTACACACTCCAACTTTGCGGGGATCATGTAACCCCCCTGAACTATTTTAAAATGGAATATATTCACCCTTAAAAAGCAACACCCAGATTTATGTTAAATTGGTGAAAAATACGCGCTGACACATGTCTTTTTTTATTTTATTTATTTATTTATTATTTTCTTTTGTCTTTTCTTCTTATTCTTTTTCCATTTACTTTTATCTTTTTTTCCCTTCTTTGCTCTTACTTTTTCTTTCAGATGTATTTTTTTTCTTTCTTTTATGGATTCTTTTTCTTTTTCTTTCTTTTTTCTTCTATTTTATCTTTTATCTCTTTTTTAAAAAAAATTATTTCTTATAAAGTCAAATAAGTAGAAACATCATTTAGATAATCAGGTATAAAGAAAAAAGCATCAATGGTGGGCGAAAATTTTTTTGGGCAAATGCTTCAATTTTTTATCGTAGCATCTATTTTTAACAATTATTCTGATTGGAGAAGTTAATTTTTTAATTGAGTTATTTACTTTACTAATTGGAGTCTTTTTGGAGATTTTGATCGCTATTTAGATTATTTTTTGGTAATGAATTATTGAAAGTTCATGTCATGCCATGCTTTAATGGCATAGGAGATATTAAAGAATGGGTGAATTTCGTGATGATGAATTGAATAGTTAGAGATGTGGTAAAAAGATAATGGTTTTTGGTGGAGGAGGAGGAGGAGGTGTTGGTGGCTCTAAAGTGATAAGCGAGAGAGAAAATTGTGGGGGAGGGGGGGGGGGGGGAGTGAAGAGAAAGATAAAAGGAAAAAAAGGAAAAAAAAAACAGAAAAGAAGATATTTTTTCTTAAAAAAATGGGAATATAACTCATTCACTCTTTCAAGGAGAGTGTATTATACTTTCTCTGCCACATAAGTATATAAAGGTGCATATATTCCATTTCAAAATTGTTCAGGGAGGTCATAGGACCCCTGCAAAATTGGAGAGTATAACAGCAAATTCGGACATAGTTGGAGTGTGTTTTGAACCATTTTCCCTTATATTTATAATGTATTTAAAACTCAATTTAATATATGTAATTAATTTAACATATCATTTTTTTCTTTGTATTTTTTTTGTATGAGCAATTAACTTTCATGTATGATAATATATTTATTATTTTGTATATCTAATGTATTAGACCTCACTTTAATGTATTTAGTTATTTTAACTATTTGTTCCTTATATTTCTTTGTATGAGTAGTTAACTTTTATATATATTACTGTATCATTTATTTATATTTTTAATGTACTAGAACTCTCTTTTAATATATTAGGTGGTTTAAAATAACTAAATTTTATCAAATATAGCAAAAGAAAAAAATATCATCCTTCTCCTCTTCTTGTCTAATTAATAAGTATATATATTTACTATTTGATTTTGTATTTATCCAAAAATCACATAATTGAATTTTATCAAATATACTAAAATTAAAAAAATCACCCCTCATCTTTTAGCCAAATTAATAGGTACATTCATTTACTCTTTGATTTTATATTTATCTAAAAGTCAATCATAATTTGATCTTACATTAATTTAGAAATTAATTAATAGAGAAAATTTTCCTATTTCGATACTTTTAATAATTAAAATAATTTTTTTGTAAATATAATTATTATTAATATTATAAATAATTAACACTGAGTGTCCAGAATATTTCCTTTAGGATGTCCTCACTTTTTAATTACTGTTGTGTTCAATCCAATAATAAAACTTTAATTCAGTAAATGTTATAAATGTATTTGTATTATACTGAATATCTATAAAGATATTTATATTATAGTGAATGTATGTATTTATATTATAGTGAAGGTCTATCTTTTGGAGAAAAGTTAGGAGGAATTATCCCTATAAATAGAGGGGTTCTCCTTCATTATTTTTCATCTCATCAAGAGAAATAAGAACTTCTCACCTTGTCTCTTTCTGTAAAATATTCTTGGTCTTTCTTTATTATTTCATAACACGTTATCAGCACGAGACTCACAAATTAAAGATGCATTACTTAACCACAGGAATGATATTCCTTTGGTGATATTGTTTCTCTACGACTCTACCATCTCAAAATTTGAAGGTTAAGGTATTATTTTTCTCTTTCTTTTAATATGGTTAATCTTACAAAACTTGATTTCGTTGCCCTTCAAAGTTCGGGCAAGAACCACCTTTCATAAGTGTTGGATGCTGAAATCTATATGGATGCAATGGGTCTTGGAGACACCATTAAAAAGTGAACACAAAGCATCAAACCAAGATTGTGCTAAGGCTATGATAGTCTTGCGTCATCATATTAACGAAATTCTGAAAATTGAATATCTCACGATTAAGGATCCACTAGTTTTATGGAATAGACTAAAAGAAAGGTATGACCACCTGAAAATGATCATCCACCTAAAAGCACGATATGATTGGATCAATCAAGACTATAAGTCTGTTCATGAGTACAACTCTTCAATGTTCAGAATTGTTTCTCAATTGAAACTATGTGAAGAGACTATTATTGATTTTGATATGATGGAATATGTGGTAATACCCAAAATTAATTGAGAGCTGAGGAAGAGCTAATATGTTACTATTATAGTAAGTCTCAAAAGAAAATTTATAAGTTTCAAAGACATTGGAAAAATAAAATAAAATTGAAACTATAAATTATGGGAAGATCTAATATCTTCATATTACTACAATTGAAGCGGGTTATAAATATTTATGTAAAAGATTACCCGTCATTTTCTTTTATTTTGCAGTACATAAATATGGGTATGATGACGAAATCACATACGAAAGTAAACTAGAAGTTTACTGAAATAAAGATAAGTTGGCATAACCAGTTGGTCATTCCGGTTCAAATGTGATGCAAAAAATAATTGAAAATCCACATGGTTATATGTTAAAGAAATAAAAGATTCTTCAAGAATTCTCTTGTGTTACTTGTTCTTGTGATAGAATGATCTTGATCAGTTAAGATTGGAGTTATATTCCCTGAAATTTTAGAACTTATAAAAAGGTGAATATGGGCCCGTTCACCTGCCACGTGAACCATTTGCTATTATATAATTTTAATAGATGCATATATGGTATGGTCACATGTGCTTTGATATCAACTTGCAATTGATTTTTGCAAGATTATTTGCTCGAATTGTTAAATTAAGAGCACAGTTCCAAATTATAAAATCATGTTGATAATGCTCATTCATATCTAAGTTGGTTTAGCAAAAGTTGTATGCCTCCAATCATAGATAAACCATTAGTTATGAGAACAAAAATCGCAAATAAAATTTGGTATGAGATATGTTTATTTAACATATAGCAACACTTGAATGCATCAAGTCAGTAGCGCCTTTTGAATATGAGTAGGGCTCCTAAGTGGCGCATTCGTGGAGGCAAACCCAAGGTTCCCTTATCACAATTAGTTCAGAGTCAGAAACCAAATAATTTCATTAAAAATTTGAATGTGCGGTATATGATTCAATTGCTCCACCAGAGCGCAAAAAGATGGGTCCCCAAATGAGCTTGGGGGATAAATGTTAGTTTTCCTAACATTAGGGGAGAAGTGATTAGCAGCTGAAAATTGAGTGTGGGATGAATTATCTAGATCCTAAAAAAAATGTGAACTTAAAGTTCAAGAGATAATTCACTTGCAAAATATTACAAATCAATTGCCAAATGTATTTGCTGACCCTATTTTATAATTCAGCTGCAAATGCTCTAAAGAAAATTAGAATACTTAAAGGACAAGTCTATGACACGCCTGAAGCGTGATAGATCAATAAATTCTAGAAATAAAAACTCCTTGAAGAAGGAGAAGAGCAAATGATCAAAATGGTCAGAATAATAAGACAAGTGCTTTAAAAGGTGCACCATGGCATAATACTTTATTAAACCTTGGCAAAGGTTCAGGTACCTAAAATGATGAAAAATGAAAAGATCTTGATAAGTTATGTCGTATTAGATCGATATCAAAATGATCGCTGATGATACCTTTGATATAATGTAGCGCCCAATATTATAAATATTGATAAGGATCTTGAATTCAAATATGTTAAAAAATATGGACAGATAAATGATTGGTCAAATAAAAATACGCAATTCAAGCATAATGCCAATGGGTATAAATGAATTCTTGTGGCATAAAGATTTTTCGCAAATCCTGACATTATTATATAGGGAGGTCCTCCTGTGGTGGATGAAATTATTTTGAGGTTACTCATAAGTTTGGCAATACATGAAAAACTTGATATGCATATAATGAAATTATTTTCATGTCTAGATAGATTGAAGGATATATGAAAATCCTTAAAGGATTTAAAAGAACGAGGAAATTCTTGTTCTGAAGTACCGTATCTTAGTGCAATTGGTGCACTAATGTATCTTGCTAACACTACAAGACCTGATATAGCCTTTTCGGTTAATTTAATAGCAAGATATAATTCTACTCCTACTTGGAGACATTGGAATGGGATCAAACACATAATGCGGTATCTAAAAGGGACTACCGATATGAGCTTATATTATTCTAACAATTGCAGTCTCAGTCTTGTTGGTTATGCTGATACTGGGTATTTATCTGACCCACACAAAGCTCGATCTCAAACTGGCTACATGTTCATATGTGGAGGTACTGTCATAACTTGGAGATCTAGAAAGCAGTCTCTCGTAACCACCCCATCAAATTGTGCTGAGATAATAGCTATTCATGAAGCAAGCCGAGAATGTGTATAGTTGAGATCCATGATACATCTCATTAGAGAAAAATGTGATTTGAAATGTGACAAAATACCCACAATTTTATATGAAGATAATGCAACATGCATAGCAAAACTAAAGGAAGGATTCATAAAAGGAGATAGAACGAAGCACATCTCGCAAAAACTTTTATACACACATGAGCTCCAAAAGAATGGTGATATCAACATGCAAGAGATTCGTTCAAGTAATAACGGGGTTGGTTTATTCACTAAATCTCTATCAACTGCAACTTTCAAGAAGATGGTGCACAAGATCGGGATGCAAAGATTCAAGGATATTCTCATTAGTGTGAGTTAATACGCGTTGTACTCCTTTTCCCTTACGAGGTTTTGTCCGACTAGGTTTTCCTTGTAAGGTTTTTAATGAGGCAGTCAAAATGCGTACTATTAGATATGTTACTCTTTTTCCTTCACTAGATTTTTTTTCCACTGGATTTTTTCAAGTAAGATTTTAACGAGGCACATTATCTATCAAATAGACATTCAAGGGGAAGTGTTATAAATATATTTGTATTATAGTAAATGTCTATAAAGGTATTTGTATTGTAATGAATGTGTGTATTTATATTATAGTGAAGGTCAATCTTTTGGAGAAAAGTTAGGAGGATTATCTTATAAATAGAAGGGTTCTTCTTCATTGTTTTTCATTCCATCAAGAAAAATAAGAATTTTTCTCATTCTCTCTTTCTATATAATATTTTTGTTCTTTCTTTATTATTTCATACCAATAAATGTATATTTTTTTTATTAAGTTTAAGAACTTCTGGAGGATTACTCTTTATTTTGTAAAATATTGGCCCAAAAGAAGTTCATATGGATAATATGATCAATAGAAATTTATATAATCAGTATTAATTTAAAAAAGGCTAAAAATACTTTTGAACTAACTTAAAAGGTCTAAATATATTTCTTATTCACTTATTTTGTTAAAAATATTCTTTTTGCTCCTTTTTAGCTCACTTTTTCGCTTATAACTAACATAACTTTTTTTATTTCTTTTAAATTTACTTTTTAATAATTTTTTTAAAGAAAAATTCACTTTTCTTTTTAAAGTGACAATTGAGGCTCAAATTTGTCTTATGCTTAGATATTAAATTTTTGTTATTATTTATTATGCGTTATATATGTAACGAAATTAAAACTTTATCCCTTTAGTTAAATCAGCCCCAATCCAACATATTCAACTTTGTCATAAAACATATATGTCATTTTATTTATTCGTAACAAATTATTTTAATTTTTTTCACCCCAAAAGCAATAAAAAAAAGTTATTCTTTTACATGTTCATAACTAATTAAATTTATGACTCAATCCTTAATTTTATTTTTTTTACTATTTTTATTCATAATAAATTAATTTTATTTTTTGTTATTTTTCTGATGAACAAATAAAATAATTTATATATTTTATGATAAAGTTGAGTGAATAAATACAAGCAACACATTATCACATAAAGACTTAGGGATTAAACATCGGTATATGCAACGTAAAAGAGGATGGGGAGATTGGAGACTAAATTAGGGTCTGTTTGGAATGTCACTGTGTAATTGGAATTGGTGTAATTACACATTATAGTAATTACGATGACCTGTTTGTTTGCCATGATGTAATTACAGTGTAATTACAAGTGTATTGTTTGGTTGCGCAAGTGTAATTACACAGTTAGATTAATTTTTAAAAATAAAAGTTAATTATCAAAAATCAATATTTGACAAATATATGTTTTTATAAAAGATATTAAATTAGGTATTTAAGATACATATTATCTCTAAAAAAATAAAATAATTAATAAATACATATTTTTAACTAATATGATTAAAAAATATAATAGTTAGATTAAATTTTAAAAATAAAAGTTAATTATCAAAAATTAATATTTGATAAATATATGTCTTTATAAATAATATTAAATTAGGTATTTAAGATACATATTATCTCTAAAAAAATAAAATAATTAATAAATACATATTTTTAACTAATATGATTAAAAAATATAATAGTTAGATTAAATTTTAAAAATAAAAGTTAATTATCAAAAAATTAATATTTGATAAATATATGTCTTTATAAATAATATTAAATTAGGTATTTAAGATACATACTATCTCTAAAATATAAAATAATTAATAAATATATATTTTTAACTAATAGATTAAAATAATAATAGTTAGATTAATTTTTAAAAATAAAAGTTAACCATTAAAAATTAATATTTGGCAAATATATGTCTTTATAAATGATATTAAATTAGGTATTTAAGATACATATTTTCTCTAAAAATTATAATAATTAATAAAATAATATATTTGTTATACCCCGTAGAATTCCCGGCACCTAAATGACCTATTCGCACGTTGGTTAAGCATATTTGAAGACCATACGTGCTAGAGAAAGGCCCGGGAAAAGATCGGACGAGAAACCTGTCGAACCATCGCGGAAGGAGCCGAGGCAGAACCCCTCCGCGATGGCAGCGTGTCACGGAGGTGAAGCCTCCGCGTTGGCTCCGTGACACGTTGGTCTTGTCCAGGCCCAAGTATATAAAGCCCCACTTCGGTTTTAAATCATTTATACACTTATATTTCCAGTAAAACAGAGAGCAATCAACAGAGAGAAGATAAGAACGAAGGAGGTATTATAATTTTCGTCCGATTACGCTGCTAAACGTTGTCCAAACTCAAATTAACTCCAGATACTGAGGTATTTAGCAGCAGAGAGCATTCCTACGGATTTAGTTTCGCGAAATACGGCCGACGAATCGTCGAGCTACCGAGCTAAGGTAAGTGGAATTGCTCTAAACTAGTGTCTATGTGTTCCTAGCTGTGAAGTGAATATTTCTCCCTTCTGGACCGCTGGAAAATAGCGAGTTTTCGACCGTCTTTCGATAAGCCTAAGTTTAGGCTATAAACTATATCGAAAGTGACGTTGCTCTTTACAATAAAGCTGTATTTAGTATTGATTGACATGTTTATGAATGCAGTTGGGAGAAAATAGTTGAAGTACCGGCCGAGCGTCGTCCGACAGACGGATAGTTCGAGGATAAGGTATGTAAAGCTAGTTTCCTCGGCAAGTTAGTAATCTTGGTACAGTACAGTAATTTAAAGGCCAGTAGAATATTCAGAAGTCATGTATGATGTTTATTATGAATGATGGTACGATACTAGAAACATTATGTTATGATCAGCGCGAGACTTGCTAGCACAATATAGATTCTAATATAAGTGTTAAGAACTGCACAGCATGCCCAGTATGTGATGTGACACAGAATGTTAGGATATCATTGTATTCAGTTGAAACCCAGTAAAGCAATGTAATATCTGTAAGACATCTCAGAAATAGAATGATAAGCTAAAATAAGGTTAGAAAGCATATTAGGAATAGTAAATCATGTTGCTATAGAAACTCAGTATACAACATAGTTTTCAGCAGAAACAATATATCTTGTTCAGCATTAGCCCCAGTACAGTCTGGCAGAAGATTATATTTATACATATATACTATTACCAGTCTCAGCACGTATCAAGTATGTACGCATTACTACCACTAGCTCAGCATATAGTATGCACAAATACTTTATCACCATTAGCTTCAGTATGTGAGACATGCAGATAGTATTACTAGTTGAGACCGTTGTATTGTTTGGGGTTGGACTACCTAGCATCCATGACCGCCCCAGGGTTGATAGCTGTATCGACTCGTCCGTCAGAGGACGAGGATACGTCACTCTACGGAGTGGCATGCCGTCCCACAGGGGACGAAGATGGGATGCCAGTTTTCCCCATATTATGCCTTGGTCGGCTCTTACACACCCCTGTCGAGCGGATACGCCCGGGTGTTGATTCAGGAGTCCTCCGGACTCAGATGTAGTTATAGTTAGGGGCTCAGCGAGCCCAAGTGCATACCCAGGGGACCGGCAGGATGCTTACAGGGTTATAGGAGATGGGATGACCGGGGTAGGGGTATAGATTTTATGCTGGTTGTACCCCCCGGCTTATGGGGGTCGGGTAAGGTTTGTGTGTGCTATGTGATGTTATGATATGTTATGCTATGTACAGTAGATGCGAGTAGATCGACAGTAGGACGATAAATCTCCAGGTATGACTCCTACTCCTTCCAGTATAATTAAGAAAAGGTATGACTCACATTATCAGACAGTTAATCTATTTCTTTCTACTTCAGTTTCATCAGTTATATTATTGATTTCAGATATTTCTTTCAGTTATTGCTTTACATACTCAGTACCAGCGGTACTGACGCCCGGTGGGACGCTGCATTACTTGCCTGCAGGTACTCATAGACGAGCAGGCGATACCACGTGATTCCTGTCAGCGACCGAGTATTCAGCTCCTGTCATCCGAAGACTGAATTCCAGAGGTGTATTTTCTTTTTTTTTTGTTGTATAGTACGGGTAGGTCGGGGCTTGTCCCGATCATTTCTATTGTTATTCGTAGAGGCTTGCAGTCTGTATATTTCCCCTGTGGTCAGTTGAGCCGGTCGTGTGAGGCCGTACAGTTGTTAGTTGTTAGTACTTTTGCTTCTTTTATGTTGGCCGTGTGGGGCCATAAGTTTGACAGTAGTGGTGACTTTGCCGGTCACGTAGCCTTCTAGTATTTTATTGCTGAGTTGCAGATAACTAGACAGCATGGTGGCCTTGTCGGCCCGCATAGGTTTCCCTATAGTTGCATGTTCTGGTCAGCTGTTATTACAGGTACAGGAGGCTATAGGCCAATGGGCCGGGGGCTGTGTTTACAACCGTTATATAGCCCTTTGTTTCCAGAAATGTGAGGTAGAGCCAGCCAGGCACCAGATGTGCCTAGGCTTAGCAGTCCAGTAGTTCAGGTCCTAGTAGGGCACCAGGTGCCAGTCATACCCCCCAAGGCGGGGTGTGACAAACTTGGTATCAGAGCAGGTCGTGTCCCAGGGAGTCTGCAAGCCGTGCTAAGTAGAGTCTTGTCTATGGATGTGTTGTGCACCACATATTATAGGCAGGAGGCTGCGAGGCATGATAGGATGGTTACCCTTCCTTCTCAGTCAGTAGTGCTTTAGAGCGGTACAGTATAGGGTTGAGTCCCTAAAAACTTAACGTATTCTTTGATTACAGATACAAAGGTAGATCAGCATTACCCTACCACAGGCAGAAAATCAGATATAACAACAGAAGAAGGCATTAGCCAGTTACAAGGTAACTACAGCAGTAGGAGGAGGTAACAGGGACCTCCCAATGTTATCTCTTTTATTGGTACCGTCCCCAGTATATGTCGATAATGTCAGAATAGGAAGTCAGGAGTGTAATGTGCATATGAGTTGATTTATTTATTAGCTATATAAGATCTGCTTAAGATTACAGACAAGGTCAGACCACCAGGTAAGTATAAGAAAGAGAGGGAAATGCAGGAATCCCAAATACATCTTTTGGATATGGTACCGTTAAATGCTTTTACTTGTTGCAATAAGAAAAGAGCTATTCCTACCTCTTGATTTTGATGCCAGTATAGTAAAGGGGCATAAGACTTGAGATGGGGCTGCCAAATCAAACAGTAAGTAAAGATGGGCTGATTAATCCTAGTAAGTATTGGAAAGTATAAAGAGCCCCTATGATTCCGTAAGTTGTGCAGACCCTTATGATAATAAGCCAGTAGAGGAAGTAAGACCGTTAGCTTACTCGAAGCAGGGGTAAAAGACCTGTTAGTGATGAATGTCGGGTAATAGTCAAGTTCGAGTCAGAAAAAGGCCAAGTCCGCCACATATGCTAACAGATAGCAAGACATACTTGTAAGATTGTGGTTATGATCCAGTTGTGATATCAAAAGGGTGAGGGATCATGTGAATCAGATAGGTCTGACTGCAAGTCAGGGGAAGTATGAACTGATACAGGACCAACAATCTTGTTAACAATGAAGAGCAGGTACCTTGAACCCCAGAGTTCAGCTTAAGTAAGATGAGGGAAAGAAGCAGGAATGTCAGATCTTGTGGGGAAATTAGAATTTCCCCCGGATTGATAAAATATCGTATTAAGGATTAAGCCTCGGGCTGACAGTAGGATTGCGGTTCAGAATACCGCAGTATGTCCGCTATGGAAAAGTTAAGAAGTTACCGATACAGCAATTCTAATCTAGTGTAGCCTAGAGATAAGGCCCAGCAGACAGTCATGGGCTCTCAATATATGCCTAGTAAGGCTACAAGATTCGAACGTCGACCCCACATCGCAAGAGTGGCGGAATTTCAAACAGCAGACAATAACTAAAGTGTTTATGTTTGTTACTTTCAGAATGGGGTGACAATGCAATGAAATGATAAGTCAGGGCAGGAGGTCTTATTAGGCCGTAGAAGCGATGTATCATGTACGGTATGAGACTCCGCAGAGCATGTCAAAGACTATGTATTATTGCAAAACTCAGTACATATTGTACGTAGCTATTGATATATATATATATATATATATATGCTGTGAGTGGCTGCCTATAAGGGCCACAATCACATATGCTGATTAGTAATAGAAAGCATGTATAAATTGCATTGCAGGACACCCCCCCTTGCCAAAAAAAGAAAGAGGGAGAAGAAAGAAAGAAAAGGAGAAGGGAAAGGGCAGATTAAGTGTGAATTATGTATGAAGTCATAGAAACTATCTCGGTTCTCAGTTATTAAGTTAATAGACTTATGTGTTGTTGCCAGATCTAGGCTCTAGGAGCTTACCGGAGTTAATGGCCTAAAACAGATGGCTAGATGATAAGGGCGCAGTTAGACGGTCTACCGACCAGCTGGCGCCTGCATTAGCAGAGAAGCATCCCTGAAGATCGGTAACATTAGTGCGTGTGCTAGAACCAGGATTAGAGGCCGAATAGGCAAATTTCAGAGATTAGCAATACCAGAATTGTTCTAGTATGTTAAGTGGTCGTACGTCATTTTTCCAGCCTTGTAGGTGAGAGTCGACCTTAGTCAACCTAGCAGTTATTATGTGAAACACCCCATAAGTCAGCCGGCCGCCCCAGTCAGAATACCCGTGGGTACCCCAAGGAAGGGTCCACATCAGTAGTCAGCGACAGACTAGTACTTCAGCTGGTTCTCGTAAGATATTTAGATACAGAGCCCTAGCAGAAGGCCAGTATTTACAGAATAGCTCATAAGACCGAGAATTCCCCAGAATAGCAGTATAAATCCAAGTGGATACACACAAGGCGTAAGAAATTGATAGTACCCTGCTAGCACAGTGTTTATTAAGACCAGGGGATCAGTAGACTCCCCGTGAAGATCCAGAGATTGATCGCCTGGGAGTAAGTTTGATTAAGCCCAGCCTTACAGCGGTTTAAACAAAATAACAGAGCAATTAGATGCCCAAAAGTCTGCGGTTATGCACGAACTATAAGCACTTAAGTAGAACGGTTAGAGCATTGTTAGACTACTACCACATTCGGGTCATTCAACCCGACTATTCAGTTATTTAAGGTTATGCAGCCAGATCATTAAAGGTCATGGTCAATATCAGGACTCCCTGATCTGATACAGGCACGTGGTGTGCAAATAGTCGTTCAAGGTTACCTTAACAACAAGTAGCCTTAGCATGCGGCCAGAAGGCCAGATAAGCTCTAGCTATACCGGTAGATTACTTGTCAGATTCTCTAGTATAATAAACTAGTATGACCGTCAGTTATATGTCAATTTTTGTAAATGTGAATTTTGGTTGAGTTTAGTAGCCTTTTTGGTCACATTGTGTCGGAGGCTGGTGTACAGATAGATACACAGAAAATTGAAGTAGTGAAGACATAGCCTAGACCTACCACTCCAATCAAAGTACGCAATCCCTGCGGTTAGCCGGGTACTGCAGAGGGTTTGTGGAAGGATTTTCCACCTTAGCAGCACCTTTGACTAAATTGACACAGAAGGCAGCAAAGTTCCAGTAGACTGAGGCGTGTGAGCAGAACTTCCAAGAGTTAAAAGCCAGGTTAACATTAGCTCCAGTGTTAGTATCGCCAGGAGGTACAGAGGGTTGATGCAGCATGGTAAAGTAATAGCTTATGCTTTCAGGCAGTTGAAGAAATGTGAAAAGAATTATCTTACCCATGACCTGGAGTTAGCTGCAGTAGTTTATGCCTTAAAGAGTGAAAATTTTGTATCACCCAGGAAGGGCTAATATGGTAGCAGATGCCCTTAGCCGTAAATCTATGGGGAGTTGGCATACTTGCCGCCTGAACAGCGAGAATAGACCCGAGAATTACACTAGTTAGCTGGTTTAGCCGTTCACGTAGCGGAAATAAAGGATAACAGAGCGATAATACAGAATGTCGCAGCGTTGTCGTTAGTGGTGGAAGTAAAGGAACGACAATATGGAGACCCTAGCCGGGTTCAACTTGAACACAAGGTTTAGTAAGGAGAGGTGACATATTTTCATATAACCGGGGATGAAATGTTGTGATATAAAGGCCGCATTTGTGTTCCAGATATTTTGGGGCATCGCCAGCAGCTTATGAGCGAGGCGCATTACGCCCGCTATTCTCTCCACCCAGGCGTGACGAAAATGTGCCATGATATCAAAGAAAACTACTGGTGGCCAGGTATGAAAAGAGAAATTGCTGAATTTGTAGCCCAGTATCCTAACTGCCAACAGGTGAAAGCGGAACATCAGAAACCAGGCGGGTTAACTTACGACATAGTTGTGCCTCTCTGGAAATGAGAAGCAGTGAATATGGATTTTGTGGCAGAATTACTCCGTACCAGACGCGGAAATGATTCTATTTGGGTAATAGTTGACAGGCTGACAAAATCAGCTCATTTCCTGCCAGTGAAAGCTACCTTCTCGATTGAGGATTATGCCGAATTATATATCAGAAAAATAGTTAGATTGCATGAAGTGCCGGTATCTATCATTTCTGATAGGGGAGCACAGTTTACAGCTAGATTCTGGCAGTCGTTCCAGAGGGGTCTGGAAACGCAGATCAGTTTGAGCACAGCATTCCACCCTCATACAGATGGGCAGGCTGAACGGACTATCCAAACGCTCGAAGATATGCTGCGAGCGTGTGTACTAGACTTTGGGGGTAGCTGGGATGAGCATCTTTCGTTGATTGAATTTGCTTATAATAACAGTTATCATTCAACTATCCAGATGGCGCCCTTTGAAGCATTATATGGGCGGAAATGTAGATCGCCGGTGGGCTGGTTTGAAGTGGGGGAATCAGCATTGGTTGGCCCAGACATTGTTCGGCAGTCAGAGGAAAAGATAAAGCTTATCCGAGAACGTTTACTGACTGCTCAGAGCCGCCAGAAGTCTTATGCAGATACGCGACGCAGAAATCTAGAATTTGCGGCAAATGACAGGGTATATCTGAAGGTGTCTCCAATGAAATGGGTGATGAGATTTGGCAAAAAAAAAAAGGCAAGCTTAGCCCGAGATTCATTGGGCCGTATCAGATTCGGCGAAGAATAGGTCGAGTTGCATACGAATTGAACTTGCCTCCGGAGTTAGCATCTGTTCACCCAGTATTCCATGTCTCTATGTTAAGGAAGTTCGTAGGGGACCCTTCTACAGTAGTTCCAGTTCAGGATGTCCAGGTCACAGAAGAGTTAGCATATGAAGAGGTTCCCGTAGCTATCTTAGACAGACAGATTCGCAGGTTGAGGACTAAAGATGTAGCGTCTGTCAAAGTATTGTGGCGTAACAGGAATCGTGAGGAAACGACGTGGGAAGCTAAAGAAGATATGAAAGCCAGATACCCTCACCTATTTCAGGCCTAGTCTGGCGACAGGTATGTCCGTATTATTACTTATGCAGTACCTTATAGTTGTATGTATGTGAATGAGAAAAATTAATACTTAGTTATCCAGTGGATCTTAAAATATTGCGTGCAGTACCTGTGTTGGACTTTTCTGCATTTCAAGTTTTTGCTATAGTCAATATTATAGGGGAAACTCTGCCGAAATTTTTCTAGAAAGCAAGTAAGTAGTCCTCTAGATAACAGTGTACATTCGAGGACGAATGTTCTTAAGGGGGGGAGAATGTTATACCCCGTAGAATTTACGGCACCTAAATGACCTATTCGCACGTTGGTTAAGCATATTTGAAGACCATACGTGCTAGAGAAAGGCCCAGGAAAAGATCGGACGAGAAACCTGTCGAACCATCGCGGAAGGAGCCGAGGCAGAACCCCTCCGCGATGGCAGCGTGTCACGGAGGTGAAGCCTCCGCGTTGGCTCTGTGACACGTTGGCCTTGTCCAGGACCAAGTATATAAAGCCCCACATCAGTTTTAAATCATTTATACACTTATATTTCCAGTAAAACAGAGAGCAATCAGTAGAGAGAAGATAAGAACGAAGGAGGTATTATAATTTTCGTCCGATTACGCTGCTAAACGTTGTCCAAACTCAAATTAACTCCAGATACTGAGGTATTTAGCAGCAGAGAGCATTCCTACGGATTTAGTTTCGCGAAATACGGCCGACAAATCGTCGAGCTACCGAGCTAAGGTAAGTGGAATTGCTCTAAACTAGTGTCTATGTGTTCCTAGCTGTGAAGTGAATATTTCTCCCTTCTGGACGGCTGGAAAATAGCGAGTTTTCGACCGTCTTTCGATAAGCCTAAGTTTAGGCTATAAACTATATCGAAAGTGACGTTGCTCTTTACAATAAAGCTGTATTTAGTATTGATTGACATGTTTATGAATGCAGTTGGGAGAAAATAGTTGAAGTACCGGCCGAGCGTCGTCCGACAGACGGATAGTTCGAGGATAAGGTATGTAAAGCTAGTTTCCTCGGCAAGTTAGTAATCTTGGTACAGTACAGTAATTTAAAGGCCAGTAGAATATTCAGAAGTCATGTATGATGTTTATTAAGAATGATGGTACGATACTAGAAACATTATGTTATGATCAGCGCGAGACTTGCTAGCACGATATAGATTCTAATATAAGTGTTAAGAACTGCACAATATGCCTAGTATATGATGTGACACAGAATGTTAGGATATCATTGTATTCAGTTGAAACCCAGTAAAGCAATGTAATATCTGTAAGACATCTCAGAAATAGAATGATAAGCTAAAATAAGGTTAGAAAGCATATTAGGAATAGTAAATCATGTTGCTATAGAAACTCAGTATACAACATAGTTTTCAGCAGAAACAATATATCTTGTTCAGCATTAGCCCCAGTACAGTCTGGCAGAAGATTATATTTATACATATATACTATTACCAGTCTCAGCACGTATCAAGTATGTACGCATTACTACCACTAGCTCAGCATATAGTATGCACAAATACTTTATCACCATTAGCTTCAGTATGTGAGACATGCAGATAGTATTACTAGTTGAGACCGTTGTATTGTTTGGGGTTGGACTACCTAGCATCCATGACCGCCCCAGGGTTGATAGCTGTATCGACTCGTCCGTCAGAGGACGAGGATACGTCACTCTACGGAGTGGCATGCCGTCCCACAGGGGACGAAGATGGGATGCCAGTTTTCCCCATATTATGCCTTGGTCGGCTCTTACACACCCCTGTCGAGCGGATACGCCCGGGTGTTGATTCAGGAGTCCTCCGGACTCAGATGTAGTTATAGTTAGGGGCTCAGCGAGCCCAAGTGCATACCCAGGGGACCGGCAGGATGCTTACAGGGTTATAGGAGATGGGATGACCGGGGTAGGGGTATGAATTTTGTGCTGGTTGTACCCCCCGGCTTATGGGGGCCGGGTAAGGTTTGTGTGTGCTATGTGATGTTATGATATGTTATGCTATGTATAGTAGATGCGAGTAGATCGACAGTAGGACGATAAATCTCCAGGTATGACTCCTACTCCTTCCAGTATAATTAAGAAAAGGTATGACTCACATTATCAGACAGTTAATCTATTTCTTTCTACTTTAGTTTCATCAGTTATATTATTGATTTCAGATATTTCTTTCAGTTATTGCTTTACATACTCAGTACCAGCGGTACTGACGCCCGGTGGGGCACTGCATTACTTGCCTGCAGGTATTCATAGACAAGCAGGCGATACCACGTGATTCCTGTCAGCGACCGAGTATTCAGCTCCTGTCATCCGGAGACTGAATTCCAGAGGTGTATTTCCTTTTTTTTTGTTGTATAGTACGGGTAGGTCGGGGCCTTGTCCCGATCATTTCTATTGTTATTCGTAGAGGCTTGCAGTCTGTATATTTCCCCTGTGGTCAGTTGAGTCGGTCGTGTGAGGCCGTACAGTTGTTAGCTGTTAGTACTTTTGCTTCTTTTATGTTGGCCATGTGGGGCCATAAGTTTGACAGTAGTGGTGACCTTGCCGGTCACGTAGCCTTCTAGTATTTTATTGCTGAGTTGCAGATAACTAGACAGCATGGTGGCCTTGTCGGCCCGCGTAGGTTTCCCTATAGTTGCATGTTCTGGTCAACTGTTATTACAGGTACAGGAGGCTATAGGCCAATGGGCCGGGGGCTGTGTTTACAGCCGTTATATAGCCCTTTGTTTCCAGAAATGTGAGGTAGAGCCAGCCAGGCACCAGATGTGCCTAGGCTTAGCAGTCCAGTAGTTCAGGTCCTAGTAGGGCACCAGGTGCCAGTCATACCCCCAAGGCGGGGTGTGACAATATTTTTAACTAATATGACTAAAAAATAGATACATATTTTTAAATTAAAATATTTTAATTTAATTAATTATAAAAACTAAAATTCATATTTTTTAAGAACATCATAGAATGCATGTTTGAAAAATATATTAATATTATAAACATAATATCATAAAATTATTCAAATATTTGACAAGTAATAATCTATCAATTCTAACTAAAAAATGAATGGCATGTAAAATAACAAGTCAATACTACTAAAACAAACAAATTAGAACCGAAAATATAGTATAAATTAAAAAAATGAATAAACATAATACTCTTGTGTCAAATTTCAACATAATTTAAAATAAGTTCCAATATAATTTAAAGTAGATATAATTCAAAAGAAAATGAAAGCAAGTCTATAACATAATTAAATAATGAAATTCTATGTTAATTCAAAAATTAGAATAATAATGTATTTTTTAAAATAATAAAAATAAACTAGAAATTAAAATGAAGAAATAAAGAAAATAAATTAAAATAATAACAAAAATGAATAAATTAAAAAGTAACATTGTAATTATACCATGTAATTAATTGCAATTCTCACCTCCCCTAGAAATTGAAGAGTGTAATTCACCAAATTCTCTACTGACCATATAATTATCTTGCCAAACAAACATGTCAAAATAGTCGTGTGAGGACTCCCAAAACTCTTCATTCTTGATTATATATGGTAGTAACAACAATCCAACTTTATTTCCATCCAAAAGTATAAGTATCAATAACTCTATTTCATGTATTCGCCGATGATCTTCTGTTTTATCTTTAACAGAATACTCATTCTTTTGCACTTCTTATAGCGTGTTTTTTTAACAATTTATTGAAAAGGATAAGGAGCGAAAAGAGAAACGAATAAAGTACATAACGAAAATCAAGAAATAATGGTTGAAAATTTAGGCCGACGAGACTAATCGTACAAGACTCTGTGGCCCAATGGATAAGGCGCTGGTCTACGGAACCAGAGATTCTGGGTTCGATCCCCAGCAGAGTCGTGCTTTCATTTTTGCTAATTTTCCGCCATTACTATCCACTCTTTGCCATTTTCCTCTTCGAAAGTTTTAAAAAATTCACAAAGACTTATAAAACAATTTAAATCAGATAAAGTTATGGTTAGCTGCACCAACTCAAATAATTGAAGGGAGATAAGTTGAAAACTACAATTCTTTTCTAAATTGTGTGACAGTGAGATGTAATTAGATCAAATAGATCCAGTCAGTGTTTGTTTGTTTAAAAAAAAAAAGAGAGGTTAATTTAGAATTTATTTTTTGGAAAAACATACATCAAGTAAATAAAATTGAACTAAAAGATGGAAAACTATTAGTCATGGAGCTAAAGGGACCTCCCCCTCTTATTTATTTATGAATTTAACTCACATACATGCTCTCTAATAGCGTAAAGAAATTTTTGTTTAAATTACATGGGAAGTAAGTGAAAATACACTTGACATTAAAAAAAAAAAAAAAGGTGTATTGTTATTGGAGTCCATCAAACATCTTCTGATCTCAAGTTCACTAAAGAATGAAACATAAACAAAGATTACTTCAAAAAATGCTATACAAACAAAACAGTTGCAGTAAAAATAGGGACACAGAAAAGAAGGAAAACTGAAAAGAATTATATCACTCCTAATCACTGCAAAACTACCAGAAATCACTTGTAACTCCTGTTCAAGCTCTCATCATTTTAACTTTGCTTACCATCAATCTTTTTCAATCCCCCTGATTCCCAACTCTGATGCTTAAAGATGTACAATAAACCAATATTTGGAACTCCTATAACGTATAGACAAACAGTATACTTCCAGTCCGCAGCAACTTTTGAATGATTTTCCACCAACTCTTTCTTTAAGATCCTGTGGAATCCTCATCTTGCTGCTAAAAGTCAGATGCAATAGAAAACGAAACTGAGGCATTGCAGCTTCGGAGGTTTCAGATGGATCATCGGTTGCATGTTTCACCTTCTAACAGAATCATGGTTCCTCATGGCCCATAATAGGAAACAAGTCTTGGTGTTCTCTAAAACAGTCATATTAAACCTGGAGATCCTGTCTTCTAAAATCAGTTTCCTCGGAACATGATTCATCTTCTTCTTCATGCTTATGTGATTCCCCGTTTGAATTACATAGTCGTGTTGATAACGTAGGGGATGAAGGTGTGTAATTACCTGCAATTTTCGTATTAATTTCCAGGCTAGAGAAAAGAACATCAGCTTTTCATAAACATTAGAATGATGAAAAGTGCACCACCTCTGAAAGACGAACTTCTTTCCACATCTTTGGTAACATGCAACAAGATGGTTCCAGAGAGCACAACGATGAAACCGCATATTTCTGACATGATGCTCCCAACGTTCTGGCCATCCCAGTCCTACATAATGTAGTATAAATAGATCAATAAGCATGATATCAATGTTCTGGACAAGTAATCATGGTTTTCCTGTTCCACATCATTAATGTGGAAAAATGTATTTGACATCCCTAAGACCCTAACAACATTGAATTTCTTTATTGGTAGTGGGTATTTCCAAGTCATGTATAATATTGATCTGAGTTAAGCTTAAATGGAGCAAAATGGTCCAGTTGGGGATTCATATAGCAAACCCCAACTTGATTGGGGTTGAGGCATAGTTAATGACTTGTTTTAGTTGTTATTGGTATTTCCAAGTGATGCAATTGTGTGAATGTCCACGGCATTCTAAGGCGTAAACTTTGGGATAAATTCCCAAGAAGCAGATTAGCGCTAATTGTGCTCATCCTCTAGAAACAAGCTCAAAGCAAAGCAACAAGAAGAAAGAGGTAGATGCTATACCTTAAACATGATGACACTGGCAACGATTGTTAGTGTTGTGAACATAACATAGTATATAGGAGAGACAACGGCAGTGTTGAAGGTATCAAGGGCCTGAAACATGGAAAGCAAAAAAAAGTGTTGAAGCAGACAGATAATTGATCAACTTTTTCATGATATCATATAAATATTGCTCGACGAAGGTTGAGGCAAAATAGTCTGCTCTATATGCCACTTTACCCCAGAAACTAGGAATCAGGATTAATAAGAAGAAGATGCATTCACACCATTTACCATTTAGGAATGATACCCCTAATCCTAAAGGAAAGAAGTTCAAGAATAACTACAACATTTTCAAGAACAGGCAGCATAAAGTGCCAAAAGAGCGCAAAGCCTTCCCGGAACTCAACAAGATCCAGCTGCAATTTTACACTACAAAATTAGGACACTGAAGAAATCTAACTGCAGCATGTCTGAAAGGTGAAGCAGATTCTCAAGATTGACAAAGAAAGAAAACCTATAATATGACTTCTGTAATAAGAAAAGCGTTCATAAAATCAATAGCATCTAGAAGCTACTTTGAAACTCTTCAGTCAGTCTGTCAAAAGAAGGAAAGAGAAAAATATCTAATCTGATCTGCTAAACTTGCAAAAATTATTGAACTGCCAATATTATTCACAACCCTAGACATACAGGACATCTAAAAATATTCCAGTCAGCTTTATGATTCTGAAGTTAACATTTCAGATACACTTTAAAGCTAGGACAGTGGGTGGTAACCAAGAACAGTTCTCGGTCATGATGGGATTGCACCAGGGATCAGCCCTTAGCCTGTTCCAATTTTCCTTAGTGATGGACAATTTAACACGATATATTCGAGGGGATGTGCTGTGGTGAATGTTATTCGCAGATGACATAGTATTGATTGACGAGACACACGCTGGAGTTAATGATTGGTTTTGGAAGTGTGGAGAAGGACCCTAAGTCTAAAGATTTCAGGTTGAGCAGGACTAAGACAGAGTATCTAGAGTGCAAGTTCAGTAACGCAACACAGGAGGCGAAAGTGGAAGTGAAGATCGAGGAACAAGTAATACCCACGAGTGGAAGCTTCAAGTATCTTGGATCCATAATTCAAGGAGACGGGGAGATTGACAATAATGCCACACATCGCATTGGATGGGGGGGGGGGGGGGGGGGTGTTGAAATGGAGGCTCGCATCTGGTGTACTGTGCGATAAGAATGTGTCATCAAGGCTTAAGGTAAGTTCTACAACGTGTTGGTTTGGCCAACATTATTGTATAGGGCAAAGTGTCGGCCAGTCAAGAATACCCACATTCAGAAGATGAAGGTAGCGGAGATGAGGATGCTCAGATGGATGTGTGGGCACATTCGAAAAGATAAAATTAGGAATAAAGTTATACGGGATAAGGTGGGAGTGGCATCGGTGGTGGACAAGACGAGCGAAGCGAGATTGAGATGGTTCGGGCATGTGAAGAGGAGGTGTGAGGATGCACTAGTTAGAAGGTATGAGAAGTTAATTGTAGCAGGAGTTATGAGAGATAGAGGTAGGCCGAAGAAGAATTAGGGGAGGTGATTAGACAGGACATGACACAAATTTAGCTGACTCAGGACATGAACTTAGATAGGAAGGTATAACGATCAATGATTAAGGTAGAAGGTTAGTTGAAAGCTAAGAATGGTCGCATTCTATGTGGGAGAGGGAGTGGGATAGCCTCCTCCTCTCCTCTTTTCCTTTTAGTAAGTATTATTTTGTCATCGCGTAGTTTCTCATTCTTCGATATGTATTGCTATCTGTAGTTGCATTTGTTTACATCTACTACATTGCTGTCTCTTTTCTTACATTCCTGCACAGATACTTCCCTTTTGAGCCAAGAGTCTTTCAGAAACAACCTCTCTACCTTTGTAACCTCTCTACCTTTGTCTCCCCAGACCCCACTTGTGAGATTACACTAGGTATGTTGTTGTTGTTGTTGTTATTTTATACACTTTAAAGCTAAATCTATTAAGAAACCAAAGACACCCTTTAAAGTTAAAGCTATTAAGAAATGAAACTCTTGGTACTTCCACAACATGGACTAGTCCCCTTCCCTAACAACCCCACCCACCCCCCACACCCCAGCAGCAATTAAGTAACTTATCTTAAAGTTTTAAACTGCTGCAATATATGTAGAACAAAATTAGGCATTTTAGAGTCTTTATCTTGAAACTGTTTGCTCAAGAGATATATGACATGATTTGTCAACCTTTGGAGTTTCTTCTGTTACTTCTTCTTTGTTAATGTACTTCGTCGACATCATTCAGTATACTATTATGCTAAAATATTAACTACAAGGTCAGAATTAAGATTATCAATATAGACATGTAAAGTTACTATCATTTGCATCATTCAGTATGCTATTATGCTAGAATATTAACTACAAGGACAGAATTAAGATTATCAACATAGACATGTTAAGTTACTATCATATGATAAATGATTTTATTTTGATAAAAATCAACTCATCAATTGCACCTTCCATAAAAAAATTTCAGTTGCATGAAACAGTTTTGGGATTGTTCGAGGAAAGTTCTAAGTTGACAATGATGGTATCTGGAAGTAAGGAAGAAGAAAAAGCTCAAACTTATAATCTTTTCCTGATCAAAATAATAGTAACATTTTTTTCCATCATCAGTAGCAATAATCTGAATGCATAAACTTCTTGAGAAAGCATATCTCTCATGACTTGCAATGTAGGAAATTAGAGTTCCTTGTACTTCTTTGATGCAGTAAATAGTCTACTGATAAATAACAGCACAATAAACGAGAGCTTTTGACAGGGAGGAATATGACTTTGTACAGATTAGAGCATGCCTTCTGTTTTTGATTAACTTTTGGATCACCCGCGAGGTTTTCCTGTTAGTATAGCTGAACGTGTTTTGTAGAGAACCGCATTTTCATGTAGTTAAACTACTTTTTGGTATGCTTCTCATATATGGTGTTCCCCCACAACATCAATAAACTATTACTTCTCGGAAAAGAAAGAAGCCCAATAACAGGAGAAAAAAAAAAGCAAAAGAAAAATGAACGGTAGAGAAATATCATCTATCTTTCCTTGGGCATAACATCTGACAGTAAGCTTGAATAATTGGCAAGAAGCAGCAAAGATTTGCATAAAACTCATATATCACCCAGATTGAAAAGGAATAAAGTGTCACAATCTGCCAATTCATTGGTTCCAAGATGATCAAGATGAAGCGAGATGAAACTAATATACAAAAAAAGTAAAACTTCAGATTGAAAAAAACAACACTACTTGGAGCGCACTTAGAACTTCCTTTAGCCTTGAGAAATTAGCAGGTTAAGAAAAAGATGAAGATCAGGCAAACAGAAATATTCTCAAGAAACTAAATCTAATATCAGAAAAATATTTGAACCAAAAGTTGATGAACCAGGCCTCATAGCAAGGATCATATAAATGGCAGATTCTTTCTTAGTTTTATTGAAATTTTCATTAGTTAAATATCAGTAAGAGAAGTACTAGCAGGGCAATTGGCCCAAACGGTTTACCTAAATCCATGTAGTGTCATAGCTTTCACTCTGTCTCCTAGCTCTTACTTCTATAAAATGAATAAACAGGAAAAATACAAGATCCACGAATAAAGAGGGGCAGAAAGGAACTTCTCAAGAAATGAGGGGCGGAAAGGAAATGAAACAAGGAATTTACCGAAAGAGAACAGGCTGACAGGGTTAAGCTGAAAAATTTCAGGGCACTCTTAGAATCTCGAAGGATGAATTAACAGTTCCATTTAAAGAGTATGTTTTTAGACACATATTTCATTTTAAAAATTTAGTTAGAATAGCAGCTACTCACCTTATTGAGATAGTTCATTTGTGTAACAACACAAACTGCCACAACAAACATAAAAGCCCAGGTTTCCGGATAGATCAGCTGGTTCTTTCCCTCAACAGTTAACTTTAGTGAAGTACCAAGGGCCTTAACACTCATAACCTGCATAATAAACATAATGGAGGGACATAAATTCTAGTGCACCTATGCAAATAATTACAGAGATTTTGGTTATTGACTTACAAAAAAATAAGATTTTCAGAAGTTAAGCATTTAAATGATAGACCACAAGACAAGAAAATTCCATTCAAATTTTTACCGAGAGAGAACCCATCAGTGAGCAGATTCCAGTGAAAACAAGGACATTTGAGTGTCCACATTGAGGAGCAAAGTAGAAGACAAGAATAAAAACCAAGACAATCACCGATCCCATGTAGAGCAAAAATGCTGGAACAGAAAAGGAAATGAAGTTAGAAAGTGCAGATGATCCCAAAGGAACTAGAGGAATTGGTCATGATGGAAGCATCTCACCTTTTTGAGTTGCCATGTACCATATTTCTTTGACAGAAGAGATAGGATGCTCCTGCGGTGCATGGATAACTATCACAACAGAGCCAGCAATGCACAGCACACAACCCAAAATTCCAAGAGGATGCAACTTTTCCTTCAAAATAATCTGAGCCAATACAGCACTGCAAGAGTGTTTTGCCATAAGAACAGTTAAGCAACCAGAAGCACATTTCAATTCTTACCATAAACATTGATATAAACTATTATCAAGATTACACACCTGACAATTATACTCAATGCACCCAGAGGGGTGACAAGAACCGCGGGAGCAAACGCATATGCCACAAAATTCGCAATCTCTCCCACTATCACTATAGAAAAGCAAAAAAACAAGAAAATTCTATGGGCAGTCAGCCAATGGCCACGAAAGAAAACACTAGACCTAGGCCACACCTTACTTCTGTTGGAAGAAATTCATGAAACAAATCAGTAGCATCAATAGGCTAGAGAGTTGATTGAGAGATAACTAAATTCCCATAATTGAAAAAGAAACGCACTAATCAATCATTAAACTTAACTTCCCAGATCAAATTATCAATAAATTAAATTGAAATATACACCTCTACCAGTCCTTTCTAGCAGCAGCACTATATCAAACATTGAAAAAAAATAAATAAATGATGTAGTTAAGGATATTGGACTGCAGAAAACAGAAAATAAAAAAGAAAAGACTTACTTGTGATCATTCCAATCCACCAGAGGGGCTCCATTAAATATGAATACCCACCAACACCTACAAGAAAACTCAAACCAGATTCATACTACAGCACAAGCAGCAAGAAGATGAAAAGATTAAAAAATAAATTAAAAAAAAAAAAACTTTTACACGCTTTCATAAAAGAACAAAAGGGAAAATTGGAGACCCCCACATACCAGCTCTAACACCAGAGACTACAGCAGCTCTTCTAAGGCCTTTCTTCTTGATAATAAAACTTGCCCCTATAAACACGCTTGAAAGCAGAGCCAAAATGATACCGGTCATATTATCTTTAGAGAAAACCATGATTAAACCTCTTTTTCTTTTTTCCTTCTTCTTCTTCTTCTTCTTCTTCTTCTTTTCTTCATGGAAATCTGAAGATCATCAGTTTTTCCTTATTGGGGTCATCAAATCTGAACTCAATTTCAAAAAAAAAAAAAAAAAACAATCATTTTTTTCAACACTTGTTGTTCTGGAATAGGATTGTTATTGGCATACACATTACACATATGTGCTGCAATCTGTCAGATCCAGCTCATTGTTCACAAATGGGTCCTATGATGTCCCCACCCTCAAATGAAAACCAGCCTTAGATCATAGTCATCCAAGGTATCCTCTTTCAATTAGGTGATTGATAAATTTTTCTTAAATATTAAAACTTAATTTTATAAATAAATTATTATATAATTAAATAAAATATATTCTTAAGCTATTCTTATTGTAAAATAACTAAAAATATCTTTATTTTTTATAAGAAATCTCAAAGTATTTTTGTAAGAAGAAGGATGAACCATCGGTATACGAAATGGAGATGAAGCCGGATTTTGTTTTGAGAAAAGGTGTTTTTTTGTAGGAACAAGGATGAATTGTTGGAGAGGAAGTTAAAAGTTTTTTTTTTTTTTTTTTTTTAAAAAAGGTATTTTTATATGAAGAAGGATAAACCACTGATACGAAATTGAAGAGCAAGTTGGAGGTTTTGTTTTAAAAAAGGTATTTTGAGAACTACAAAAATGTGAAGGGTAAAGTAGTAAAAACTCAACCAAACTAAAAGTAAAATTTTATAAATCGAAAAATTATAAGATGAGAGTGACCAAATTATTCTTACTATTTGTTTTTACAAATTTTAATTTATAAACACTTGACTTATAAATATTTTAAAAACATTTACTATAAACGCATAAATAAGCATAAAGAAGATTAACAAAACAACCTAACAATTCATATTATTTGTCTGTTAAAGTTTTGCACAAATCTAAGATATCTTACTACACTATCAGACTATTCTTATATTTATTATTATATCTTAAACATATTATTTGATTAACATTTCACTAATTACAGCACTAACAATAAATATTCTTTTTTTTTCTTCTAAAATATGAAATTAATTTAAACAACTAATATTTAGGACTAGAAGGAGTAATACGCAGCATGCAAGTTTTTCTATTTTATTGTCACCTTAAAAATTAACAAAAAGGGTAATACGGCCGATACATAATATTGAAATGATCTTCACATTGAATCATTAATTATTAAAAGTAAGTTTTGTATTACTGAAACTACAGAATAGTGTATTATAATTATATATACTTTGCAAAATTAAAATAAATACTTTCTAGATTAAATAATTTGATAATCGGGTGATATAAGTAAAATTTTTAAGGAACGATTTAGTGATTTATCAGGAATAACAATAGCAATATATTAGGACAACCCTACAAGAAATGATTCAGTGCTCTCTAGGTCCAAATTAATGGTCCTTGTTAGTGTTTAATTACTAAAGTTAAAAATATATTCCAAAAAAGAATCTAATTCTTGAAAGAAATGTATGGTTATGAAGCCATCATGAATACTGATAAATTATAATGTCCATACCTGAAAAAAAGAAAAATGTTGCTACAGGATATAATGGTGATACAAGTACATAATCTGCACGTGAACTTTAGATAGAGAAGCAGATATACAAAAAATGGAGAACTAATGTATTAAAAAAAGGAAGAAGTTGCAGCTGAAACATATAGAAGTAGGGATACAAAATTATAAAATCCAAACTCCTAAATTCATTCTACAGTTTATCATAGCAACTTCAATTTTATTTTTATTTTTTTCATTATGTAATAGAGTAGACTCTTGAATTTTATTGATTCTTTAATTCATAACATAATCAACAGTCTCACATATGAATTTTTTTTATTAAAAAAATAATAATAAAAATCTCTTTAAAAATTTAATTGTCATAACTCACGTATTTCATTTTTTTTTAAGATATAAGCCCCAAGTTGTAAAAGGTTAATGGAAAAAGAAATTAGCATTCACTTCGTTAGTTGAAATTTTACCAGGAAAAAAATTGTATCAAATGCGTGGCGGGAACCAAATGGTACCACGTGGAGCCCAGGAATAGATAAGAAGGAGATAGCAACATTGTCTAAGAATGAGTAAATGAGAATTCAAAGGTAATACCTGGAACCACCATTTGGGGCAGGGAAGGCCTGATGCTGGAATGTGAGACCATTAAGCAAATATTACACCCAGTAAATTTTAAATGAATAAATAGTCTAATGGCATGTTGGTTAAGGAATTTAGAAAGAAAAAAAAAAGGAAAAAGTCGTTTTTTTTTTCAAATATAACAATAATTTCCAGAAAACAGAGGGTATAGCCAAGTTAAGGCAAAACCCACAACATTTAGATATATTTCCTTCCGATTACGCTACGAAACGCGGTCTAAACTCCGTTCCGGCTTAGATACCGAGGTATAAAGCTGCAGAGAAAAATCCTACGGAGTTGGTTTCGTGAAATTTGGCCGGCGAAACATCGTGCTACCGAGGTAAAGTAAATAGAATTGCTTTAAATTAGTACCAATGTGTTCCTAGCCTTACAGTGAGCATTTATCCCTTCTGGACTATCGAGAAATAAAGAGTTTTCTATCGTTTTCCGATAAGTCGAAGCTTGGGATAAATATATATCAAAAGTGATAATTTCTCCTGGATATTAATGTATTTAGTTCTAATTGACATGTATATGAATGTAGTTTGGGAGAAACAACAGAAGTACCGACGGAAATCACATCGGTCAGTCGGGTACTCAGAAACCAGGTATGTGAAGCTATTCTTTCGACAAGCTAGGAAGTACAGTCTAGAAAATAAATAGAATAAAGGCTATTAACAGATACCCAGCGTACAGGAACGATTTCAGTATAATTTCCAGCAAGCATGCTAGTATATCATTATGTATCATGCGATAATCAAAATAACGGATAGTCAGATGATTTCAGATAGTAATGTGGTATCCGCTAGTAGCTCAGCATGTTCTTACGTAATACCCAGAATGAAAGTTGTAAAAGCAGTATAATGAATTAGCAAGATTACAGATAGTATGTATTACATTTGTTGAGACTGTATCCGGTAATAGATGGCACATTTTATATTATTGAGTTATATCCAGCTATAGATGGCATGTTCTATGTTATTGAGTTATATCCAGATATAATTAGATCAGTAATCAGATATAGAAATAGCTCCAGACACCGATATAGCTCCAGATACAGATATAGCTCCAGAAATAGATATGGCTCTAGAAACTGATATAGCTTCAGATCACGGATAACAATAATTAGATAAACAGATAAAGGCCAGGTAGCAGTTAGCCCAGCAATCAGAAATAGTGTAAAACAGAATATAACATCAATTGTTTAATACGGACTGGCCTTGAAATAAAAGAAGAGAATATGATTAGTATTTTTCATTTGAGCATGCTTGTTGTGTATGTGTTTTGCATGTTGAGACTTGTTATGGCATGTGGGCATCCTTTAGCATACCCGCCGCCCCTGGGTTATAGCTGTGTCGATACCAGATTCAGATACCGCCCCCAGCCGGGCGATGTCGTCTGCCTAGAGGACGATGATGGCTGACCACCATAATAATATGGTCCATATTACCCTGTTTGCAGGGGCAGTTCAGTTCACGCTGCGCAGAGTCAGATTACCCTGTTTACAGGGCAGACTACTCTGTGTGCGCTTGTGTCTGGGGGCAGTTTCAGATACAGATTTTTATAAAGTTACCCTGTTGCGTGTTTGCACCCAGGGGCAGTTTCATTCATAGATACAGCAGCAGATTACCCCGTTGAGCGCTTGCGCCCAGAGGCAGGAGTCTTCGGACTCAGACACAGTTCATTGTCAGAGGCCAAGGCCTGAGCTACTTACCCAAGGGGGCCGGTAGGAGGAGCTCACAGTTATCAAATGAGTGGAGTGACTTATTTTTGGTTGGTTTAGACCCGGGTAGGGGTAAATAGATTGTTCTGTTGGTTGGCACCTTCCGGCTTATGCGGGTCGGTCAGGTATAGTGTGTATTTATATGTATATCTATATGTGCTATCAGATACTGATAGATAGTAGGACGACATGTCGTCAGGTACGCCCAGTTTAGTTACAGAATAGGTAAACTCTCCCCAGTTATCCTCAGCCAGATAGACTCAACTACTTCCTGCTTATATGTCATGTTATTGTTGTTACCCATTTCAGTTGTATATTTCAGTTCGCTTTACATGCTCAGTACCTGTGGTACTGACGCCCGTGGGGGCACTGCATTGCTTGCCTGCAGGTACACATAGACGAGGAATCGATCCCTCGTGATCCAGTCAGCAGAGTTATCAGCTCCTATCCTCCGGAGCTAGACAGTCGGAGGTTGTTCCTATTTCCTTTTGATTACAGTTTGGGCCATTTTATTATTACTTCCTAGAGGCTCTCAGTCTGATGTTTCCCTGTGGTGGTGGAGCCGGTCGTGTGGGGCCGTGCATGTATATATGTGTTTAGTTGTTGATGATGGCCGCGTGGGGCCTTCTTCTGGTTATAGTTAGTGACCTTGTCGGTCACAAATGTGAATAGCAGTTGCTTCAAATTATAGTGTCATCGTTCTGGTTAGCTGTTGTACATTGCAGGTGGCTATAGGCCTAATCGGCCGGGGGCTGTATTTACAGCCGCTATATAGCCGGTTCGTTTCTTGAAATAGAGCTAGGGTCTAGTAGGCACCAGGTGCCCGTCATACCCCCCAAGGTGGGGTGTGACAGCAAAGATATCGATCCTGGGTCCTACGACAATATTCTTTGCTCGAAGTAGTAGTGAAAGGGTGAGTGATACGTAGATAAAATCCTATGAGGAATCTATCAATAACGATAAATTGATAGTTGACATTTGTAACGGCCTATTACAAACAAAATGATTTCATTGGTCTATGAATTATAGGGCCCAAATGGAGCCATTTCATTAATCATTGTACTATTCTAAATATCTATAAATAGGTGCACTATTCACTTGTAAAGACAACTGTTAAATGATTGAATACACTATATTTCATTGTTTGCTCTCATTAAATTCTCTCTTGCTCGCTTTTATTTACCGGGGGCTCACTATGAATAAACGTTCTAGATAACTTGGATTTGAAAGTTATGAACAAGTCTCCAAAGCTTCATATTAAAACTCTTCGCTATAAAAATTTATTATTTTGAATATTTAGCCTTTTCATTTTCTTACGATTAATCATAGATAGATATTTTATTAGCTTACATAATTATCGAATTCGTAGAGTGTGTCCTTGATCTCGCTATAAATTCAATTATACTAATTTCTTGATAAATAGTTTGACACTCACCGTGGGATCTGGGGAATTGCAATATTGTTTTAACTGACTGATTGTATTTTCACTAACTTTCTCGAGGGTCATTTTGTTTGTTTTTCTTGCAAGAGACAATTGATGGCAAAAACAAATGAAAATAATAAGAACGTGCTGGAAGATCAACGTCTCAATGCTTTTTGGGATTAGGCAGTTGGCACCAAGGACAGGCCTACCATTGATGATGATAGAAGTCGATTTGGAAACTATGAATCTAAAAAACATGAACACACAGAGAGGCGTGGGTGAAATAACCCCTGAAGAATTAGACTACCGAACTAGCTTTGATGACATTAAGAAGGCCCTGAAGTAGACTATCGAACTAGCTTTGGTGACATTAAGAAAACCCTTAAAATCATATCTGCTCAACATAGGTCAATGATGGATCACGTAGCAGCACAAGATTAGAAAATAGTGGAGCTGCAAACAATTTTAACAACGATAGCGTCCAACTATGCCGGAATAAGTGGATGCAGCCTCAGCATGAAGAGACTCAGTTCTCGGGAGTGGATTCGAGATTGGGTTGCCGATAATAGAATCTTTTAGGGAAGAAATCAAGATAAGCTTGAAAGAGGATTATAAGGAATTACATGCCCTCATGAATCAGATACCGAGGGTACTTACACTCCTATGATCCATATTCGTACAAACCCGGTGCAACGTCCAAACTGGTATCAAAAAGATTTTGTATCTCGGGTATTCCAAAATATAATGAAACCAGAGATCTTAATTCTGTCTTTCACCATTGCGGTTAAAGGGAAAGACATGACTAAGGACAAAATTGAATCTGTCTTAATCAAAAAGTTCAGAGAGACCTTATCCAAATGGGCTTTCACTTGGTACTCTTTATTATCTAAAAAATACCATTGATTCATTTATTATGCTTGCAAATAAATTTATTAAAGCACATGCCAGAGGTAGAAAGGTGTAGGCTTGACGAGCAGACATCTTTAAGATTGGGAAATGCGACTCTGAGCTTCTCTGAGATTTCGTGATTAGATTCGAAAAAGAAAGGATGTTATTACCTTCGATTTAGACGATTGGAAAACTGAAGCTTTCAGAAAGGGCCTGAGCCCGGATAACTTGGTGCCTCGTTGAAGCTCAAAGAAAGTCTAATTGAGTTTGAGGCCACAATCTAGGCTGATATATATAATCGATATAAGCCAAAAATTCTAAATTAAAGATGATTAATGTCAATCTCACGACAGAATGAACAAGGTAAGGGAATCAGACTCGAAATATGTGAATTCAATTCTTACCACACCCTCCAACGTAAGGTCAAACTCAAGTCGATGTAATAAGAGTTCCCAACCTGTGGAGAGGCTCAATTGCAGCGATATGGACTGAAGTCATAGAAGTTTTGTAGAGCAAGGAGGTTATTAGGCCCGGTAACTCAATATATGTGGTGGAAGAAGTTCCAAAGTTGTTGGGATATGCTTTCATCATTTATCTAGTACAACTGGTCTCGGTTGTAAAAGACATAAAAAGACCCTTTTTGGAAGCCCATAAGGTCCAAACTTAAGGTGCCAATTTCACAAAATGCACGGATAAAATATTGGGGACTGCAGGCATTTCCGAGAAGAGGTGGATATACTACTCAAGAACGGTTACTTGAAGGAATTTATAAGTGAGAGAACCAAAGTGAACTATGGAAAGGAAGTGCAAATCAACAAAACCAAGCCTGATCCTCCATGATATGTGATCAATATGATAATTGGAGGAGGAGAGATCAGTAGATTAGCTCTTCCGGCATCAAAAAAGGCCAAGATATCGACCAGTGGTTAAAAAAGGCATGCAGAGATTCCAGTTTCGTAATCAATTTCATTTAGCAATGAAGATTTGAATGGGCTTGAATTTCCACACAATAGTATGTTGATAATCTCTTTAAGTATAATTAATTTTTTAATTAAATGTGTGTTTGTTGACCCAAGGAGCTCAACTGATTAGTTATTTTTTTAGCTTACATATATAATGAATTTGTAAGTTTATATATATATATATATATCACGTGTCCTTAATCTCGTTATAAATTCGCTTACACCAACTTCTTGATAAACAAAAATATTAATATTTGAAAGTTTGGATAGAAAACTCAAGAAAACACAATAGTATGCCTAAAAGCATTGTTACTCATCAATGATATTTGCAATTTGAAAACTTGGAAATGAGAAGTTGCTACTAAGGGTGTGTTCAGTATAGACATGTTTGGTTGATAAATTTTTTGAATTTTTTTTTATAAATAAATTGTTTATACTATAAAAAATATTTTTTTAGAAGTAGGAAAAACAAGTTTCATGAGTAACATTTTATATTGATTGTGTCCTCCCGCTTTCCGACACACCTCATTTTCACCCCACTCTCATAGTCCTCATCCCCCCATTGAACCCCCCCTCACCCCCCCCCCCCCCCCACATTCGCCTCTCATAGTAGTTGTCTAGATTATATATAAATATTTTTTATTTACATATTGATCACACAAAATTAAGTAAAAAATACGTATTTTCTCAAAAATAAAATAAAATTCAACAGAACATTTTTCTTCCCAGCGAACACACCCTAGTAACAACTACCCCAAATTTATGTAGCGTTTGAAACTAAAATCTAACAATTTTAAGATGTGTTTAGTACGAGGATAAGAAATAACTATTCCGAAATTAATTTTATCTCATGTCTAGTTTGAATAAAATTCTGAGATAACTTATCTCAGAATTAGTTATTCTGAGATTGTAATATTATTTTTATTTCATATTAAAAGTGTAATAATAATTTTGAAATTATCAATGTTGAGATGATTAATTTTGAAAAAACTTATTTCCAAATGAAACGAGTTGTTATGGTATATGTATCCTATTTTAACAAGTGACTATTTATTTCAAAATTGGTCTGATTGACCATCAAAGTTAAGTTAGGACAACTAAAGTGAGAGGAAGAATATATCTTTTGTTTTTCTTAATAATTCTACTGATTTCTATGATTGATTGGAGGCTTGTGTTTATTATTAAATTTCTAATGCTCCAATTATAGATGGCTCCACGCTAATACATCTAACATTTTCTGGCGCTGAGTGACCCTTTGTTACTTAGTCTGGGACATGTGCTATCGTTGTATTTAGGATGAATAGGTTTTAAAAAATTTAAATAATCATCGTTATATGAGTTTTATATTTATAGTATTAAATATTCAAATAATTCTTTGAACTCATATTACAATACTTTAGAGAACGTGACTCGCTATGTGAAGATCATGCTTCAAAAAATTTTAAAAAAAATTCAAAAAGTAATAATATTCATAAAAAAAGATTTATGTGAAAAATTAAAAACTCTCTTAAACGGGTCATCACTTTACTAATTTCATACTTAAATTATTGGGTGCAAATAACACCTTTCCCTTTTCTAAATTGCCATGAATTCATTGTGTCAACTAAATTCATTCTAAAAACTTTTTCCATCTCCTAAATTCATTTAGAATAGTAAGTTATTCTAAATATTTTACTGTATATTCAATTGTGGGGTTTTAATCTAAAGGGAGTTATACCTCAACAGGGATAACAAAAACACACAATACTAAGTATGAAACTCACAAACCAATGACACTCTAAAAGAGTTTTAATCTAATCACTCTTATATATATTTATTATTTTAATATTAATTAAGCAAAATAACCTTTTTATAAAAATAAGTTCTTTAAAAAAAAAATTTTAAAATACTTTTCTAATAAAAATAAGAAAAGCAAATTCATAAATAACATTTCAAATTCATTATCTTCTTTCTGCTCGTGCAATGTCCCTAACCCCAATCCCTTGACCATCTCAACCCCCACTCCTCAACTCATTGTGTTTTGCTAAATTACATCTACATGCACTTCAAATAATATTTTTTTATTTAAATACTAAATAATAAAAAATAAATAAGAAACCTACTTATTTTTCATAAACCACATTTTCCTTCATCCAAAACACTCTCTTAATCTACCTTCGATCTTCTCTTGCAACTTAATATAGCCAAGATAATATATTTGCCATATAAATTTTTAAAGTGTTTCATTTATTTTTCTTGTATGTCTATAGCTATTTAATCTAACTCTCTCCCTTGATAATGCGATTTATGGGTAGAAAACTAAATATCGCGATATTTTCACAAATGCATAAAACTACAACTTGTACTCACATCCTTCACTCGAATTGTATTGCTAACTCATAGATCTTAACGATATATTTCATTTCTCTACATCTTTTAATTACTTTCAAGCTTGAGAAAATACATAATGAAAATATTGGCTTCAATTAAAGCCTTGAACTATTTTCATCAAAGTAATTATGAACATAACAATTCTGAAATATTGAAATTTCAAGAGAGGAATTTTAGATTATGTTACAAAAGGTGATTTCAATATTAAATGTATTGGCGGTTGTTTAATTATTCTTTTAAAAATAAATAATCATAATTATTTTAGTTAAGCATGATTGAGAATGATAACGGGAATTATACTTGATAATAAACTGTCTTCTTATTTCTATAAAATCAAACAATAACTTATAACTTGTTTAAGTTGTCGCAAATGATGTCATACTCATTTTATTTTGATGTCAAATAAATACACTGTATCAAATAATTAACTGACATCAATGATAATTTTTCATGTTGTATTTGAAAGTTTTACAAAAAGTAAATTAAAATTATACCATGACAAAGCACGAAAAAAATATATAACTTTGAAAAGTCAAAACATACTACATTTATTCTTTATAACATGATAAAACACGAAAAAAATATATAGCTTTAATTTAAATGATCTTATACACGATAAAATCAAGAAATTTTTTTAGTACAATAAGCAAAGAAAGCTTTCAAAAGGATTTACATGCATGGAGAGATAATGTACTAACTCAAATAAATAGAACCCCAAAAATACTAACAAAGATCAACGTAGTATAAGTTATAGTAATTTAATGAGGTAGCTAAAATTATATTTTATATAACTCTTTTTAAATGATATTAATTGGAGATAAAATAATAAAAATTTGCATATAATTTCATAAATTATATGTAGTTTAATTCTTTTTAATAAAAGAGTTATCCTTCTTTAACTAATTTAGTAGATAATAAGTAAATAAAATAACGCATGTTAAGGAGATAAGAATTGTTTTTGTTTTATGAATATGTCATTTGTTAATTTCATAATGAAATAACATAAAATTACAATTGCTAAATTCTAAGACAATTTATTAATAGTTAAAAATTGCTTATGGATCATCACAGGATGTTGTGCAGCAAATAACACTGCTCCTCTAAAGATCTCAGTCTTAAGTACGGAATAAAAAAAATTCCTGATAGAGAGCTTTTCCTATATGAGCCGTACGCGATACGAATTCATATCAGTGAGACTTCAATATAAATACCATACATCAAAAGAGAAATCAAATAAAAAATTACTCATAAAAGAAGTAAATGCATGTCATATATAATATTAGTGAAAAATAATAACAATATTTGATTTATTTATTTTATTAAAATATATAATTTATCTCATTTTAAAATTATAAATCTTTTTTATGAAAAGTTACCTATAAATATCTTTATCCCACGATAGCGAAGGCTCAAAAAAAAGATTGAATGAGGTCATTAACATTGAATCATCATAAGGAAGTCAAGTAATTTTCAAACAAAGAATTCGAATTTCTAAATCGAAAGATTCTTTTACTTTATTTTATAGTGTATATTATTTGAATGAAGTTGTTACATCACTTAAGAATACAAAAATATAATATTTTAATATAATATGAATAAAAAACATTGCCTAAATAAATTTTTGAGTTTTAATAAAACATACTTTAAAATTATATTTAAACATGTGAACGTTTATAACATTTAATTATTTTCAAATAGTGTAGATAAATTATCTTTCAAATAATTTTTTAATTAATTATCATTATAATAATTTTGTGCAATAATTAAATATGTAAATAAAAATTAATTAATTCTGAATTTTTGTAGATAACTAAGATTTCACCTCATAAAAAATTTATGATTGAAAAACATGAAATCCACATAAGATTTTTAATCATTTGAGAAAAGATGCTTGATTGTTTTGTTATTAGAAATTTTATTATTGAGACAATGTTTAAATTTAAAAAAAAATAATTTTTTAAAAACAACTATACTACGGTCACCCCCCTCTTCACAATAGAAATTTAAAAAGTAAAGACATAAAGGGTTAGGACATAATACTGTATATCATCAAATCCTACATACAAGGTCTTTACCTGCTTATTACTGTGCCATACAGTGATACTTATCTTCAATGTCATGCCCATATTTGTGCCTGTTGACTCACCCTTCTCTATTCATTAGACAAAACAAAGCTAAAAAGTAACATCATTTCACTAAGAAAAAACCAAAAGAAACAACTCAATGTGATAACACCATAAAAAAATATATATATATATATCAAAGTGACACAACAGCTATATCAAGCGACTAAAAGTAACAACAGTTTGGGGAAAAGATCAGCAAGAGTTCAGCAAACTCCGAGCAGCTTCCAAACTCAATTCTTCATCCACCTGAAAGTCATAAAGGTTTCGGAAGACGAGTTACAGCAGAAGTTTTCAGGCGATTGGTTAACACAAAATTTAAAAAATACACTTAACCAAATCCTACACACAGAAAGCAAGCTATTTTCTTCTTGGAGGATTGCTTCAGAAAGTGTACTTACAAGTTTCCTGTAAACTTGTCGAAATGCCTTGCAAAATTCTTCCGCTTCTGCTGGATTCATCTGTGTAAAAAGCCAGACCGGTCAATGAACTAGGATGAAAACCACGTGCTATCTAGTGGTCAATGTTGTGGGACGAAAACCATGGGAGATCAAGGTTTAATTTCCAGAATAGGTAATTTAACAATTATAAAAAACATTAGGCGATTCCTTCCATTTGCCTAAGGCTCGGTTGACAGAATTATTTAGAAGTTGTTCCGGTGGGAGGTAGCGCACTAGCAAGTACCTAATGAAATAGCCAAGGTATGCACAAGCTAACTCAAACATCACCCTCATGAAAAATATATACTAGGATGAAATATTGCAAATAAACCATCTGATGAAGTTCTGTTCAGGTCATTCTCAATCATCTCACTAGGATTAGAAGTTTTGTAAAGATTTCTATTTGAATAATCTTCCTCAGCAAGATACAGAAAGAAACAAAGAAGCATCAAGTGCTTAATATCACTTCTAAAATTATCAGTGAACCAGAGAAGAGGAACCCAACATCCCCCCTCCCTTAACCAAGGAGCACTCTAATCAACAGCCTATACCAATTTGTTCATGAGATGACTGACTTAACAGAAGGAGACTCATTGCTTGTTCATTTAGCAGCTTTTCCAGTTGTTGTTCCAATTTAATCCCCTTCTAGTATAGCGCCAAATAACGTGGTGTAGCTTCAGCTATAATGTTTCGATCTTCTAGGTCAGAAGAATTTCCAGGGTGATAGTCATTTGAACTTAGGAGATTCCTAATCGCCTTCTAAAACCTCTCTCTATTAGAGCAGTCACCTGGACGTTGCCACCAAATTCTACTGCTTCCAGAAGTGCATAATAACTTGAAAATAGGGCGTATTCACACCACATGCAGCTGTTGCTTAAACTTGCATTTTAGTACCTCACCAACTAACCACTCAACTTCCTGCCCAATTTGAATGTGTTGATTTAGGAGTTTGTGAAGTTATCCTCTTTGATCATGATGAAATGTTACTACTTATGTGCCCAATGGGTGTGACCTAGTCAATGAAATGGAGGGAGAATCATGAGGACTAGGTTCAAATCCAGCGGAGGCAAAAAAACACTAGTGATTTCTTCCTATCTGGCCTCACCTTGATGGACAATGTTATCCAACACATAAGCGGGTGGGAGGCAACAAGTACCCCGTGGAATTAGCCAAGGAGTGCACAAGCTATCCCGGAAACCACGTGTTACCAAAAACAATATTACCATTTATCACAAATTTAATTGATATTTCACCAGGTAAAATCACTAAAAACCAGCCAACTGAGAGAATTATCATTATGACGTACAGACAATATGAAACACTAAAAGGAGTGAACTCACTCCATCTGCTAGAGCAATTATGAGGCGTTAAGTCTCTGGTCGAGCAATTATATGAAGGACCACAAATAATTCAGAACAATAAGACTTGTTAATAGCCCCTGTGCTGCATATACAGGCATGTATTCAAACCAAAGCAAATTTGAATCTACTAGGTTTGGCTGGACAATATCTGATAGCACAGCATTTGGAAGTTATTCATGATGACTCTACACAAAAATTACATAACAAATGATCATAACAGGAGATACCTTTTTCTCTGCAGCTGCTTTTAGTTTGCCCCAAAATGCTTCTGTAACATGAAAGTGATTCAGTAACTGAGATCTTTCCAAAATGGTGTAAGAGATACAGATCGAGCAATCTCAATATAGCCAAAAAGACTTTTACCATTGATTTTTTTAATTTTTATTTTGACATGGGCATTGACAAATAATTTCAATCTCTGATAAGAATAAAATAAATGGGGTTTCGAATTTTATGTTTCATCAGTAAAAAAATTAGATAGGGTTTGAAACTTAAATTCTCTGACAACTGACAAGAAGATTAGCTACTGAAATTTAGGGGGGAATACCGAAAAGAGAAGAAAAGGAAACAAAAGACAGAAAACAGTAATTTAAGACTTATATGCAGGATAAGAGAGTTGGAACCAAGACCCTAGATTTAATGGCAGATATTAAATGATGTGTCAATCTGAAAATACACACTTCAGAGAAACAAGGGCGCCCTTTACAAAATAATAGAGTAGGCTGTTTGGTTTTCATGATCTAAGGACAGCAGTATATTCATGTAGGTTGAATAATTCTAAGTTGTTACTTCATAAGTAATAGTTTTTTGGTCATTTTCCAGAAAAAAACAACTGATAACGTCATAACATACCACCAAGATCCATCGCTCGACTACTGGACTCTATACCTCCTTTACTCTGACCATCTTGCAATTGCTTCACCTGATACAGCTTTTGGTGTTAGAAGAAATAACCAAGATCTGAAAACAAAGCTTCAAACAATTATGTGTAGAAAAGTTTCTGCCTACCTCCTCTTTCTGCTTGGACTGGGAAGTTGATTGACTTGAGGCATCCAATTCAAGCTGATAGGAGACAAGTAAAATGCAAAGGAAGTCAATAGGTAAGATAATATAAAAAAGAAAGCACTGGGAAACTGACGAAGAAAAGAGCTATCAGAAAATTAAATGACTATTTGGAGAGTCCCATACGTGCACAACCATTTCTATTTTCACCTATCCCACATTCATCATAGTAAGAAATAGATAGGTTGAACATGCTGAGGAGTTGGAAATTCTACCACTTTTACTGCTTCCTCATTTTCGTCCAAAAGAAAAAAAGAGGTAATGGCACAAGACTTAAGCTTCTAATTCCCCATCATTCTCTTCCATTTTTGGACCCTAACTATAATGCAAAGGTATTCTACTTTATAGAAGCATGTAAAGACATATGACCAAGACGGCAAGCTATGAAATCATCCCGGAGGATTCTTTTGTATTGTCTGACGTAACTGTTGAAGATCCCCAATTATATCACCGAAGAGATATTCCTTTCCAAAGAAAATAGAAGACCAACAAAACAAATAGGGCCTTCAGGACTGGTATAGAGTAGATTTTTGTTGGGATCCAAAGAGTTAATGAGTATAAAACTGTACATTCAGGACAGAAAGAATCTAAAAACGAGGAGAATTGATTTTTATTGTTGTGACATCAATTTAAAGTGATGATAACCATATTACAGTACAAAAGCAATAGATGAACATAAAGACAATGTTGGCCAATTAACTATTGCGCGCTTCAAGGGAAAAAATAACAATTAAGATAATGGCTCCAAAAGATCCATGAAAATCCATCATTCGGTTCAAAGCTTTACACAAACTTCACAGGCCTTTGAGCTGCTAATAACACCAGGCCTCCGACCAAAATGCAGCATATGCTTTGGTCCAAGATACCACAAAACAAGTAGGATCAACCAAACAAACGACAACTACAGCACGTTAATTCTAAGTCTTGATTTGCAAAAGTAAATCCAAATAATGCAAATGTCAATAATTAAGAAAACTATTTATTTCATCATTGTAAGCTCATGAACAATCTAAGCAGAAAATTGATGATAATGGGGAAAACTACATCATAAACTTGTCTCCTACAGTAGTAGAAAAAATATTAAAGAGCAGCCAAAAACAACAAGGTGGAGCAAGATTGTCCAACAGCAACTTGAATCAAGTCGACATATAATAACCTTAACCACCCTACTTGAGGATTTCTTTTAAAAAATTGGTAACATATAGGCACAAAACTCTGTATTGGCATCCAGATTTACAAAAGATTGAGTGGACTAAACTATTTCAGGATTCTAAAAACTGCGAATTAGCTTCTGTATCTAAACAATGACCCTACTTGAGGACTTGATTAGCTAAACCCTAAACAACCAAAAAAAAAAAAAAAAATCAAGCGGGTAATAAGTGAAGGAGATAGTAAATCAGAACCCATTTTTCAATTTTTCAAGAATCTATGATCTATTAAAGATGGAATTTCTATAGAGAATGATAGAAAAAGGAGAGAGCAATACGTAATAATCGCGAGAGCGAACGGGTGGGAAGAGTTCAAGAAGGCGTCGAAATTCTTGGTCGTCCATATTTCTGACCTCTCTGCTGCTCTCCCTGTGCTAACCCTCTTTTTTTATGTTTACTGTTGGAGAGAGGAGAAGTGGGTTCAAGTTGCTTGGAATGAAGGGAAAGGAAAGTTAAATAAAGGAGAAGGTACTAGTTTTATGTGTCTCATTTGATGTGTTTTAAATTTGATGGAACATAATTTTAATTTTTTTTTGTAAATTAAAAATGTGTGAGAATGGCCTTTTGAGTTGGGTTTGGAACTTTTAAAGATTAGGATTACAATCTTATCAAAATTATTCATGTTTTATCCTCTTATAATTTGACTCTTTCCTTCATTTCATAGCCAACCACTTGTATGTGCTCATTCATCTACTTTGATCTTCTTCCTACCTTTTTATTTTAATTCAAAGCTGCAATGTCTCGTGTTATTCATTAGATTAATGTACGGAATATAGCCAAAGGCTCAAGCCGGAAAAGGCCTAAGGATGGCAATAGGGTGGATCCGGGACAAACCCGCAAAGTTTTTTCAATCTGTCTCGCTCCTTTCGCACATCATAATTTATTATTTTCGCTCCGTACCGTTTCATCTTATATGAACCCACTCCATATAAAGCTTAAAAACACTCAAAACAAAAAGGAAGGGTCTGCAGGAACTTCCATGAACATCATCCAAAAAATTAAATCTAAAAAAAAATGGAGCTATTTGAAGTAAAAAGTTATTTATAGACTAAAGTTTGATATTGAAACACATAGATATAAAGAAGCTCGAGAGAATTTTCCAGAAAGACTTGTGTAATTAATATATTGATGAATAATGATAACATAGTTCTTAGTTAATCTCTGAGTTTCAACTGCAAAATAGTTTCAGTAGTTTAAAATCTTAATGAATAATAGATAATGATAATTAATACATAAAATTATTATAAGTGAAGAACCTAATGTTTTTAGTTTAAGTTTAAAAAATATAATCCGCAAACAAGCTTAATTTCAAGTGCATATTTTTGTAAAAAGATAGGGTACGTATTAAAGAATCCTCCTATTCTTATATATCCAACCTAAGTAGCTACTTTTGTCCGTGCATATCTTAAATCAAGCTTTTCACAAGTTTGGTATGCTAGAGGGCGATGAAGGAACACTAGTTCTATTGGCTCTAAGGTTTGATATTTAGAGTGATCTGGTGTAGTTTTTGAGGTGTTTTGGATGGATCTGGTGCTTGAATTCAACAAAAAAAGTGAAGTCAGATTTTATATAATAGTGTATATGAGTGTATAAACACCTTTTTATAATTTTATATAATATTCGTATATTGTGTGTATAATATTGTATATCGAATTATTATTTAAAAGAAAAAAATGAAGTTAAGAAAATAGTGGGTTATGAAAATAAAAACTTTAAAATTTGGCCACCTAGGTGCAATGCATTGTTGTGGGCTATACTTTTTTTGGCAATTATCCCATTTTTAAACATGTCATATATGATATAGAATTAAAAATTATTAAACATAAAATATATATTTTTTTAAAAATTAACTAAAAAAAAGTAAAACATATAAGTTAAAATACATAAAAAGTTTCTTTAAATAATAACGGTTCGGATCAATTACGTGACTTGATTTTTTCTTTAAATTATTTTTTTAGTAAATACCTAGTTGACATCTTCTACTTATATAGATATTAAGTATTTTTATTTAAATAGAAAATTATTATCTGCATTTTGATATTGTTTGAATGGGGGACAGAAAAGAGGTCTTTATGGCGTAAATCAATTTACATGCAATTTGATTCCCACCAACACAATTTTAAGGTGGATCATTCGCATAAATATTTTTATTTTGAATTAATTTTTTATTTTTATTTTTTAAATTTATAGTTTTTAATTTTTGTTCTTTAATACTTTAAGTGATTAAAAAAAATAATAAAAAATGTACTTAATAGAAAAATAAAAAATAAAATTGCAAGGCAAAAATAAAATCCGCAAAGGCATAAATTTTTACTTAAGTTATGCCTTATGACATAAATTCACATAAATTATGCCTCAAGGCATAAGTTCAGTAGTATGAACTTGTGCCGTGGACATAAATTAGTAGGATGAACTTGTGTCTTGGATATAAGTTCAATAACATTAATTTATGCCTTAAGGCATAAGTTCACTAGGCATAAATTCATGCTACTGAACTTCTGCCTATTTAACTTGTATCTTGGGGTAAAAGTTCAGTAGCATGAACTTCTACCTTGTAGGGCTAACCTATGTCTTGCGAATTCTTTTTGTCTTGCGAATTTTGTTTGTCTTACGATTTTTTTTAAAAAATATTAGGGGTATTTTTATCTCATTTTTATTACTTAAAATTCTGAAGGATAAAAATTAAAAAATCACCAATTTGATGGACAAAAATTAAAGACCACCACAAAATGAGGCAGTCGGCGCAAAAACTTTTTAAAATATAACCATTAAGATTAATTGCAACATGTTAATTCTAGAGTATGTTCATAAATAACGGGGAAAAAAGATACATATACTTCTTAATTTTGTGATTTAGAGCGAAAATATCGTTAAAAAGTGCGCATTAATTTTATGATTTAGAGCGGACATATCGTTAAAAAAAGTGGTGCATATATACTCTCACTGTTTAATAAATGATGCATATATACCTCGTCGTCTAACAAATGACGCATATTTACCCTTTTTGTCGATAAACTGATTTTCAAAACGTCATGAGCTTTAAAAATTACCTCACTCATTTTTTACCCCTCCAGACGACCCAACTTAAAAAAAGAAAAAGAAAAAGAAACAATCCCTCTTTTATTCAGACACCACCTAAATTCATTTTATGACTGAGGCCTCATTTGTTTTCATTAAAATGAAGACATCTGAATCTGAATGCACGTTTGAATGATTAAGATGTTGTCTTTAGATCTGAACACCGAATGATTAAGACTGTTTATTTTTCAACATATGAATGTGCATACTTTATTTATTTGTAAGTATTTTAAATATATAATTTAAATAAAAAATAATTAAATATTAAAATATATTAATTTAATAAAATAAATTTATTACCTGATAAAAAATAAAATATTTATGTTTTCTAGTTATGGTGGATATGGTTTGTAGTGGTGGTCGTGGTAATGATTGGTGTTAGTGGCTAGTAATTATGTTGAAGATAGTTACTAATATTAATGGTGGTGATAATTAATAGTATTGGTGCTGGTGATAATTATGATAGTGAAGGTGGTAGGTGTTATAGTGACTGATGTGATGGTGACAGTTGATAGTGGTGATTGTGATGGTAAAATTGGTTAATGTTACTAGTTGACGGTGTGATGGTGGTGGCTGAAGAATGTGTGGTGGTTGACAACGTATTGGTAGTAGTTGGTGGCAGTGCTATTTGTGATGGTGAAGGTGGTTGGTAGTAGGGACTGGTCGTTGTGGTGGTAGTGAGTTATAATTGTGGTAGAGGTGGTGGTGGCGACAGTGCATATAATTATAATGATGGTAGTAGTATGTGTAGTAACGGCTGACAATAGTGGTTAGCAGCAATGGTGATTACTAGTGGTTGTTGTGATGTAATAGGTGGTTGGCGACGGTAATGGTGGTTGATAATGGTGACAGAGGTGGTTGGTGGTGGCGGCGGCGGCGGCTGATAGTTGACAATGGTAATGGTGGTGGTTGTGGTGATAGAGGTGATTAATGGTGGTGGTTAGTGGTTGTGGACAGAGTGATGATGATATATCTCTTAATAATATTAAGACTTTGTTCTAGATTTTAATGATTAAAAGACCTATTCAGACCAAATAAGTGCTTAAATCTTAATGAAAACAAACACACTTAATGGTCTAAGGTCTGAATCATTCAGATTCAGACCTCCATTAAGTGCAAATAAATGAGGCCTTAGTAGAAGAGGGATTTGATTTTTTCATTTGGGTCGGGTCTGGAGGGGCAAAAAATAGGTGAGGTAATACTTTAAAGTCGCGTATTATTTTTGAAATTTAAAAAGTCAGTTTTAGAATTTTTTTTTAAATTCAGTAAATATAGATCTATTAATGAAAAGGATAAATGTACACTATTTATTTGACTGCAAAGATAGATAGATAGATAGATAGAGAGAGAGAGAGAGAGTATGTGTGTATATATACACATATATTATTTTTTACATAAAGAATAGTATGGAAAATCGGGGCCGAGTCTCGAGCGAGCAAATCTTCTTTTTGATCGAGCTTAGATCTAGATATATCCGCTTTAAATCATGGGTCCTTCACATAAATGCCCTTATTTTGATGTGGTCTTTAATTTTTACCCCTTAAATGTGTGGTCTTTAGTTTTTTCCGTTCAGCACTTTAAGTGAATAAAAAATAGTCAAAAATTACCCTAAACAATAAAAAGAAATAAAAAAAAATTCGCAGGGCATAATGTTGTCAAAGTTATGCCTTGAGGCATAAATTTTGCTACTTAAATTATGTATATGCTTAAGATCTTCTGCCTTTTCTATGCATAACTACCTGTATCTATAACTTACACCTTGATGCATAACTTATGCATTTGAGGTGTGATTTCATTTTTTTTTCATGCAATAAACTTCATGATTTATAATTTATGCCTTGACTTATACCTTTGGGACATAATTTTATTTTTTTCCCCATGCAATAAAGTCCCTATATTTATAACTTATGCCTTATGTCATGACTTGTGCCTTTGGGGTATGATTTTATTTTGTTTCCCATCCAATAAACTTCTCGTACTTATGCCTTATACCATGACTTGTGCCTTTGGGGCATACTTTTTTTTCCATGCAATAAACATCCAAAAGTTGACTATGAACCTAATATGAACAGTTTTAAATTATAAAAATATTACCCAACTTATGCTTGAAGGGCAAAAATTATCAAATAGACGAATTGATAAATTAAATAATGTAAAACACGCTGAGAAATACATAAATTTCACAATAAACAGATTCAAAATAATTAAAAAAAAGAGCTACGACTGATCAATAAACGAAACAAAAAATAAAGAGCATAGAGAGAGAGAGAGAGAGAGAGAGAGAGAGAGAGAGAGAGAGAGAGAGAGAGAGAGAGAGAGAGAGAGAGAGAGAGAGAGAGAGAGAGAGAGAGAGAGAATGCAACGACAAATAAAGAGAGCAGAAAAAAAGCACCTAAAAGAATAACATAAATAAGGATATTTTCGTCCATAAAATCTCATTAAATGCATTTCATAGGTAAAAATTAAAGATTGTGTATATGGTAGATAAAAGTTAAAGACCAATCACTTTTAAAGGCAATCCCTACAAAATCGTGCTAAATCATTCTTTTTAAAATTAATAAATGAAATGGACTTGCTAAGAATCGAAATAATGTTGGGGCCCAAATGTACTTGGAGGTCGTTTTGTAGGGCTTCGGCAGGTTATCACTCTGTAAAATTTGAAATCAAATCTATTTAGAAAGTTATCTGGTAATTAAAATTGATATAATTATTAAGATAGTAATTATATAATATAATAATTACAATGACTTATTTGTTTGTCATAATGTAATTATAATATAATTACAAGCATAATGTTTGATTGCGCAAGTGTAATTACACATTTAGATTAAAATTTTAAAATAAAAGTTAATTATACAAAATTTTAAACTAATATATAAGAAATATGTGCTTCTATAAATGATATTAAAATAGGTACTGAAGATACATACTGTCTCATGAAAATATATTAATTAATAAAGATATATTTTAACTACTATTATTAAAAATAATTGATATATATTTGTAAATAAATAATTTTTTATTTTAATTAATTATAAAAACTAAAAGTCACAGTTTGTAAGAACATTATAAAATGCATGTTGGATAAAATAAATTTATAATTATAAATATAGCGCCATAAAATTATTCAAATATTAGATAAAAAGTAATCTATCAATTCTAACTGAAAATAAATAGCATTCAATGTGAAATAATAAGTCAATACTACTAAGTCAAATAACTTAGAATTGAAAATATAACATAAAGTTTAAAATTAAAAAAAGTTAAAATGTTACACTTATGTTAAATTCCAACATAACTTAAATAAAATTTAATTCAAAAAAAAAGAAAAACAAAAGTCAAAATAACAACACATTTATGTTATATAAAAAAAATAAAAAATATGAACAATTACATGAAATCACAAGAAGTAAAGGTTGAGAAATGAGAAGAAATAAAATGAAAAATAAATAATGTAAAATGAAAATATATTTAGAAATTAAAAAAATAAAGATAAAAATAATAGAAATAAAAAAATATAAAAACATAAAAAGAAAGAAATTAAAAAGTAACCTTGTATTATACAATGTAATTACTTGCAATTCTCACTTCACCTGAGAATTGGAGGGAGTGTAATTACCCCTCCCAATTACACCAAATACCCTACTAATTGTGCAATTACTTGACCAAACAAACAGGCCAAACTATGTAATTACACCAAATCACATTTTAATCCAATTCCAAAGTGACTGTCCAAACAAGACCTAAATGTATCTCGGGCTTGTTTGGAGATATTATCTAAAATTGATACTATTTTCGTATCAAATTCTTGATATAATTTTAAAATATTCCAATTTTAAACCGAATGACTCTTTATTGTATTAAGTTAAGTGAGCTTATATGATTACTGGGATGAAACTGACACCAATGAGGTACTTAGACGTGTTTCCTCTATGTTAGTAGAAAAAAGTTTCATGCATAAGTACAATAGAAAAAAGTTTTCACACTTGAGTACAATTAAGAGAATTTTGGTGCATTGATGGAATAATATAAAAATTATCAATTGTAAAGGGAAGTTTTTCTCCATGTTTATAAGATTTTTATTGAAAATTTGTGTCTCGATTCAAAATTTTTAAAGCTTTGATGGCATCTACATCCAACTCGATAGGTGAAGTAATTTCAATTTATTTTTATTTTATTTAATTAAAAGCGTAGAGCAAGCATGTGAAACAGTAATAAATCATAAGAAGTATCTCGACAACCATAATGTGCGAAGATAAGTAAATACATAAAAAACTTGGTGATAAAATACAAGAGAAACATAGAGTACTAGTTACAAGTCTAATAATACTCTAATACATCTATCTGGGAATAAAGAGAAAGAAAAAAATAAAAATAAAGAAGGATGGAGTCCAGTGCTGTGGATCAGCCGCACAGCTCACCCCGAAATCTTCAAGTCAACAGTTGAAATCAGACATGTCTGCATTCTTCATTGGTGCACAAATTTAAATATGCGCAAAAGAGTACATCAAATGTTGCATAAATATAGGAACCACGTGTGCTCACAAGTATTATTGATCGACACTATAAGACAGTGACAAAAATTGATCTTTGAAATACTTGCAATGCATACTCTAATAGTTATAAGTTTTAACATATATGAAATCAATAAGCAAGAATAACATAACCCTATGAAATTAAAGGACATCACTGGATTAGAATATAGAAGAATTTTGCACATATTCACCTCAATAATATGATATGATGCTCAAATATGAGTCAATGTGATAATATACAGATGAAATGCAATGATCATATCTAACTCAAACCTTATGGACACATTAACTTCAACGAGGGTATCTAGGAGCGTGATTCATGGGGATAACCGTGTAATTCTTACGCTGCACAAATGATTTTCATGTGCATAATAAACGATTTCAACGAGTTATCAAACTCATAATCAATATATCTTAATCTTAACATGGACGATCTGAACGTTCTTATCTCATAATCTTTCTCAATTCATATGCATTCACATATTAATGTATGTCATATCAGTATCTGTAAAAGTAAGCATCAACTAAATATATCATCCTACATGAAATTAGCTCTAAATAAACCTAACATGACAATAATAAGTATTCTCTACCGTGGAAATTCCTTCATTATAATCAATATGAAGCAATAAAAACACATAAATCACAAAATTCACATAATCCAACATCTTATTCGGTATCTGCATAAGCACTCGCCACCATGCCTATATGTCATTCCCCAACCCTTAACTCATTCATTAGCAATTAACTTGAAAAAATATCCCTCATCAATTGTCAACTCTTAACTCTCCTCAATATAAAGCGCATAAACTCAAAGAATGGTCTTGCCCTTTCTCAAAGCCTAAAATGCTTGTTGTTTGCTTCCAGCGCATGCCAACGTAGTCGCCAATTGTACGTAGTCACCAAGTAATACAGTGATTGCTTTGCAATCAAAGGTTGAATCTCATAGGGACTTAAGAATGACAGTTATCCAATTTATTCTATTATTCTTCAGAGAAAAAGTATTCTCCACAAAGAAAGTTTGTTGTTGGTTATGTTAATCCTACTTTACGATTTAAATAAGAAAAGTAACAGTAATCGATTTACTGGGTTTTAATTCACAAAAGAGATAGATTTTAGGGCTATGATAGTTTTAAGTAATTTCACCATATCTACACCCAGTTGTCATGCTAATCTCTACCAAATTATTAACTCGCAGGGTTGATACAATGATCATGGTCTTCCGAACTTCTAATCGTCTATTAGAGTTAACCTTATACATATATTGTTAAGTGATGATGCTCATAATTAACTCAAATACATTTCTAACTCCTGTTTGAGAGCCAAGTAGGGTAAACTAGGTATATTTCTATCCTACCAGTAAATCCATCTCGCAGGACGCATCCTACTCCATTTAACCCACGTGCTATCTCTAGCTTTCCTCTTTCGAGTTCCATTAAAGATTATCCATTTATCCTATTGATCGCGAATCAATAGAATAGTAAGTGTAGGATTAAACAAAAAACTCATATGGTAAATAAAAACATAAACAACTTATATTATGATAAAAAATTTATACTCTGGCCATAACCTTAGAACATGGGCATTTAGCCGCTCATGGTCTGATTACAATAGCAAGAATTCATGTTCTGAGCAAAAAATAATGCTAAGTAAAAGAGAAGAGAGATAACCCTAATAAGAATAATGCTTTTGCCTATGCTCTATGCTCCACAATGTCAAACTCCTATAAACACGTTTAAGTGTAACTTTTATAATAGCAAAAAACACTTAAGAGGGCCTATCAAAACTGGTAGGCAAAATAGGCCAGAATGGCCTTGTCTAGGCAGCCTCGCACCGTGAGGGCCCTTGCTTCTCTGTGGGCCTCGCATGGCGAGGCTCCTTGCTTCGCGTTGAAATTCTACCTGTAGGGATAAATAGAGATCTTGAAAATCAGGTCTCCCTTCACCCTAGGCTTCGCATCACGATGCAAACCTCCTTGTTTTGAGCCTTGCACGGTGAGGCTCCTCTGTTCGTCCAATATTTATCCAAATTTTGAGGATTTTCACCTACAAAACACATAGCACATTGCATTAGTCCCAAAAAACTAAAATGAGTAATAATTAAGAATGTTTAGTGTATTTATTCTCAGAACAAGATATAAACATGGAAACCTCATGGTGTACACACTTTAACCTTTGTCTATCCTCAAACAACTACTAAACATTCAAAATACGTTACCCACCTAGCTCGACCAATCAAATAGGTCTATTTATTCATAGATCACCATGACAATTTAAACATTAATGCAACTCTTAATTACCTAGTGCTTTTAACAATATAATACAAAACAATTCCATCAAGATGACGTAGTCTCCAGAACCAACTCACCAGCACAATATAGAGAGCAAAAACAATCATATCATTAAGTAGAGAAATCAAGTAGCTCACCAAGTTTTCACCATTCACATGCCCTCATTCTGAGGAGAGATGCCCCCTCATTCATTCAAAATACACTATATTTTTGAGGGCGTACAAGGAAAGATAATATTGCTCACTCCCATAAAGAAGATTCTCATGCATACAAGATATACCATAAGCTTTTCCTTAGTGTCGTACTCTATTAAGAAAAGCATTCCAAACATAGGATCAACAGGATTTTATGAGTTGTGATATCGACTAAGAGATGAGTAGAAAATATTTTGTCAAAATAGTGACTACTTTCAGTAAGAACTTTAAGACATTCAACTTTCTTCACTTTATTCTTTTTTCCTTATATCTCCCAAGTTTTCAATTTTTCTTTCACTTTTTCTTATATCTCCCTTTTTTTAAACACTAGTGCTATTCTTTGATTTTTGTTAGAAAGGAGAAATTATCTGTTCCTCTTTATTTCTTTTAATTTGTTTCTACTCCTTACTAACAACGCACTTTAACTTTCAAGCATAGGCACTTGTTTATCTTTATTCCTTCTACTTCCAACCCTAATTTCCATTGTTTCACCTTTCTCTTTCCCTTTTCTTTTTTTGTATTCAACTTTTAAAGTGCATTTGAGACTTCGGGATCAAATTATTTTAAGGCTAATCAACAAAAGGGAATGGATAATTGTCACGCGCCGCCTTGGGAGGCATGACTGGCACCTGGTGCCCTACTAGGATCTGACTACTGAGTTGACTGAGCCTAAGCACCTCTGGTGCAAGGCTGGCTCTAACTCTAGAATCAAGAAAACAACGGGCTATATAGCGGCTGCAAATGCAACCCCCGGCCGACAAGGCCTATAGCCACCTGCAAAAATAAACAGCTAACCAAGGCCCCACACGACCGATACATATAATCTAGAACACATATGGCCCCAAATGGCCGATACACCTAACCACAGGTAAATGACACAATCTACAAGCCTCTAGGAGTAATAAGATGGTCGGGACAGGGCCGCAGCCTACCCATACTGTACAAACAAAAGAAGTAAACCTCTGTCACACAAGCTCCGGAAGAAGAGAGCTGATGGCTCTGTGCAGCTGACTGGAACTACGAGGGATCTGCTCCTCGTCTATCTGTACCTGCAGGCAAGTAATGCAGCGCCCCAGAAGAGGCCATTAGTACCTTAGGTACTGAGTATGTAAAACAGTAACTTTAAATAACTAAAAGTAAGGAAATAGAACTGACAATAACTGAAGTAAAGAAAACAGACTGAAGATGACTGAAGTAGTAAAATCAGGGCTAAACATAACTGTAATAAGGAGGGTAGGGGTCATACCTGACAAACAGAACATCTTACTGTCTAACTATTAGTAAGTAAAGCAATATAACATAAACCTTACCTGGCCCCATAAGCCGGAAGGTGAAATCAACACATAACAACCCACACGGGCCCCCATTAGCCCTAGTGAGTACACCTCAATCTATTTACTCCTATCAGGTCATACCCCATCACCTACTAGCTATGAGTATCCTGCCGATCCCCTGGGTATGCAACTTGGGCCCGCTGGGCCCCTGACTATAGCTGTGCCTGAGTCCGGAGGACTCCTGAAATCTACACCCTGGGAGCAAGCGCTCGGCGGGGGTGTGTATAGGCCAACCACGACAAAATATGAGGTGCTGGCTCCCCATCTTCGTCCCTTGCGGACGGCATGCCGCTCCATAGAGCGACGTATCCTCGCCCTCTGGCGGACGAGTCGACACAGCTATTAACCCTGGAGCGTTCACGGAAGCTATACAGGTAATCCAGCCCAAACAATGCAAATACAGGTCTCAACTGATAACAATAACTGCACATAACTGCATACTCCTGACACGCTTTACTGAGAGTCATACTGGAGAAACTGACAAATAAATCTATATGTATAGCGAGAGCATATCTAGCCTTCTGGGCCTCATGCTAATGCTACTCACTTCTGGGATAATCTGTATGACTGTCTACAGGCACACCATGTGCACATATTTGATCAGAGGATCCTGATGGTGATCATGATCTCTAATAATCTGGGCTGAATAGAGTGAGGTCTGAAGTAGTCTAACAATACTCTGAATGTCCTACTCGGACATCTGTAGCTCATGCATAACTGTGGAGTTGCAGACAACTAACTACTTTATTCTTCTAATTAAACAACTATAGAGCTGGGCTTGGTCGAACTTGCTTCTAGGCGATCGGTCCCTGGTTCTCCATAGGGAGCTTAACGATCTCCTCAACTTGGTAAACATTGTACTAGCAGAGTACTACTGAATCCTTAGGCCTTGTCTGAATCCACTCGGATCTATATTGCTGTTCTGGGCAATTCTCAGTCTTATGGGCAATTCTATATAGACTGGCCCTCTCCTAGGACTCTGTACCTGAATACCTTATGAGAACCGGCTAGGGTACTGGCCCGTCACTGGCTATTGATGTGGACCCCTCCTTGGGGTACCCACGGGTTTATCTGACTTGGTCGACTGGCTTGCTGGGCGTTCTACATTATAGCTGTTAAATCGACTAAGACTGACAATCACTGATAAGGCTAAAGGGATGATGGGCGATCACTCAATACCCTGGAGAGCCCTAATGTCGCTAACTCTACAATATACCTATTCTGGCTCTATTTCTGGTTCTGGGATGTGCAATAACGTCAATGACCTCTAAGGATGCTTTCCTGCTAATATAGGCGCCAACTGGTTGTCAGACCGCCTAACTGCGCCCATACTGTTTAACCAACTGATTTAGGCTACTAACTCTTACGAGCCTCTAAAGTCTAGGCCTGACAACAAACATATAAGTCTACCATCCCAAAAAGATGAGCATAAAAGAGTTTCTATAGCGTCATACGTGAATTACATTTAACCTGCTCCCCTTTTAACGAGGGGTCCTGCAGTACGATCTGTATATACTTTCTAGCAGCTAACCAAAATTTATGTAACTGTAATCCCTATTAGTAGTTACTCGCAACATATCTGATATTTATATATGTATATCAATAACAGTTAATTACAACATGTCAAATTACAATCTAATGGTAGAAACCATCTGGAGCATCTGAGATCGTTATTTCTATTCGAGAACATAAGTCGTAACACTGGACGACTAGGATACTTGCCGAGAGTTAAGCCTTACATACCTCGTTCACCGTTTACCGATTAACCGGCGAGGTTCAGCTGGTATTCAGCTGTTCTTCCCAACTGTAATCACATTAACGGAAGAATAGAGCTATCTTCATTCCTAAATTCGAAGAAAGTAATAACTTTATATATGTATATTGACTATACTTCAAATTATCGAAAGACGATCAAGAACTCGTCATTTTTCGGGAATCTAGAAGAGAGAAATAGTTACTTTGAGCCTGGGATTGTATTTTAACACTAGTTTAGAGCAATTACAATCACTTTGGCTCGGCGGGACGACGATTCGCCGGGCGAATTTCACGAAACTAACTCTGTAGAAATGCTTCCTGCAGCCTTATACTTCAATACCCAAAGTTAATTTGAATTCGGAAGGTGTTTAACGACGTAATCAGATGAAAATTATTTATTCCCTTCATCTCTATCTCCACTGGTCGTGAGGTATATGAAAATAAACAAGAATCCTAAGGGTGAGACCTATATACACTTGAAGCAGAATACATGGCAACATGGCACGTTGGCCATCGCGCCATTTTAGCTCCGTACTATGTTAGCTAACGCGCTGATTCTGCTCCGTGCCAGTTTGCCCCTCTGGGCAGCTTGGTTCGGCCTCCTCTCGCGAAATCCCAACTTGGCACTCGTTCGGCATTTTTCCGGGCCCTTTCCTCGCACGTGGGGTACTCTAAAACTCTCAACCAACATGCGAATTGGCCAATTAAATGCTAGAAACTTATGGGGTGTAACAATAATTATGTGGCCATCAAAGAAATAAGCTAAAAAGCTCAAAAGGGCTAACTATGGATAATGATAGGCAGGCAAATACTGAGTTCAAAACTTGTCTTAACAAAGAATTGCCTAAATCATGTCCTATGAATTGACACTTTGTTTCACTTTGCAAACAACTGAAAAAGTTAGATATCAACACATACACGGAATATTGCTAAATCTCACCATATGACACACAAATAATTAAATAGACTCCTTATCAACTCTCTATCTAATCAACGCAACTGAATTCAGTGAACAATCATTTTAAGCCCCCTTTTTATTCGTCTAGAGTCAACTTTAGAGCCTATGTATCTCAGATGAAATTGTCCTATTTTTTATGCACAAAATTTAGGAGAGTTACCCAATGTTGTCTTTGTGTATCTATATTGAAACATTCAAAAGGTGTTCGGGGTTCTCTTCTACCTACATAAGTTCTAATTGTTTCTCAAGATGGTCATCATCCATCCATCATTGGGAAAAGCTCCTAATCTATGACTAAAAAAACTTATAGTTTAAGGACTCCTTTAGTAAAAGAACCAAAAATAACACCCAAGGGTGCACTAACAAAGTTAACTTCTAGCACAATACATTATACTAAACTAAAAGGATATTAGATCCTACATAACTATTACAGGTCATAAGTTTAGATTATATCCTAGAAAGCTAGAAACAAATCAAAACAAATATCAACTGACAAACCAAAAGTATAGAATTATGAAAATAAATAGACCAATAAATAGAAGTTTCTTTCCCCCAACCTATACTTAAAAGTTGGCATCACCCACAGTTCCCAAATCAAACAAAAATGAGAAATGTGGAGAGAAAAGAACTCCCTGATAAGTCATTGGTCACATAGGCCTCCTCATCACTAGTGGCAAAATCAGTGTCTCCCTCATCACTATCCATGTCTGGGACCTCATCATCATCATCATCTTCCTAGACCAGTGCCACTGGAGAGGGTACACCATCATCCATAGGCTCCCACGACTTTCATAAACCCGGGCCTCGCACGGTGAGGCTGGGTGCAAGCCCATAGCCTTTGTGGAGTGGGCTAGTTGAGATGGTCTTGGGCCTTGTGCAACGAGGATCCAAAGACAAGCCTTAGTGATTTTTTTTGTGTTTTTTCCTTCTCTCCATTTTCACGATGTCTCCCCCCATATTTCCATGTAAATAAAAAATAACACCATAAAAGAGTGGGTTGCCTCCCACCTAGTGCCCTAGTTAAGGTCATGGAACAATATTATTTTTGTATTTTTTCTTTTGCACAATATGAGTTGTCTCATGTAGCACTTGATTTAACGTTGCAGCACGATGGTTCACCATATCAATCATTCATCATCCAACCTTACTGAGGTCCTTGTTTTATCTATCTCATCTTCTAATAATTCGGTTGCAAGAATAACCGACAAGGTTTTGTCCTCTCCTGAAAATGCATATCTAATATGGGAGGGAAACTACTTCAACTCTAGGTTCAAGGCTTTCTCGATAGATGTCTTAGGTTGGGGCCTAAGTGGTCTTTCCAAAGGTTAAAACTCGCCCTTTCTGATGAAAATTCTTGCCAGGTCTAGTGTGTGTACCTATTTTTGAGCATCTGTATCTCCATAAATATCTTCACCAACAAGAACTCTCTCTAATGGGTCTCATGATGAACTTAGTGGAAATTTTGAGTCGATACCTACCATCGGTTATTGTTGACAATTCCTCATATACGGATGACCGCTTCAGAGCTTTGTACACATCGAACACTTTAACTTTGTCATGTGCTTTCGTTGTTAGTTGTCCAACTTCCACATCTATAAGTGCCCTTCCTTTAGCAAAGAATGAACGTCCTAAAATAAATGGGACTTTAGAATCTGGTTCAAAATCAAGGATCACAAAATACACTGGGAAGATCAAAGAGCCAACCTGCACCAACATATCCTCAGTGATGTCTTTTGGTCTGGGTATAGATCTATCTGCGAATTGTAACATAATAGTAGTGGGTTGGGAATTGCCCAACCCTATCTTCTTAAACAATGACTAGGGCAATGTTATCTCCCAAGTCACAAAGTTCTCTGGCTCTGACTGTCTTCTTAATGGAAATTTGGATGGTGAAACTTCCCGATTCTTTCAACTTAGTCGATAACCTATTCTGGATTGGAGATGAAAACTGTTCAGTCAGTGCTACAATGGCATACTTAGTGAGCCTCCTCTTATTTGCAATATGATATCCTTGATGTACTTTGCATATTTAGGAATGCCCTGCAATATATCAACAAGAGGAATGTTAATGATTACTTGTTTGAGTAGATCATAGAACTTCATGAAGGCTGCCTCCTCCTCGTGCTTGTTCAAGCTCTATGGGAATGAGGTTTGGCAACTGCCGGTGTAGGCTGCTTCATTATCCTTTCTTCTGCCACTTCTTTACCATTTTTTTCGACTGTTTCAATAGTCACTTTCTTCAGTACCAAATCTTTGCAGATCCTTACTACTTCTAGTTGTCACCGTAATACACTATTTCAAATTCGGATCAACATCACTGGGCAGGCCTCCATGAGGACTAGTGTTTAGTACCCCAACAACTTGACCCAACTGCCTTTCGACCCTACAGATAGCCAAATTGTGATTCTTTAGACTAGATGAGATCTTGGTCTACTCCTCTAGTACCTTTGTCATGCGCCAAACTCGGGGAGGCATGACTGCTACCCAGTGCCTCAATTGACTGAGCGAACGCTGCATCTAACTAACAATAAGGCTGAGCTAACGAGGCTTGGCACCATAATATGTAACAATATAATCAGAGTCTATACAACACTATAGTGGAAACTGGCCTCAAGCCAAACACATATACAAGGTTGAAAGATCACACCTGGATAACAAGTTCTATATGATATGACCAACAAGGCATACAACCACAATACAACCCAAAAGGATTGTCTACGAGCCTATATGATTTAACAAGTTGATAAACTATTGTGACAGGTTAACTATCATGAGCCAAGTGTCCGTGATTGGCACCCACACTAATCCCCCAAGTGGGCGAACCAAAGCATTCCAATTATTTCATCTAATGACAATATTTCTACTATCAGTTAAACCCTCTCAAAGAAAAAAAACAAACATGCGGAAATCTCATAAAACACAAAAGGAAATAGCTGCAACCTCTACTATTACAATCCCAGAAATTGAAATTCATTATACTGAGGACATCTACTTAATCGTTGTTTATGAGTGGTAAAACAAATTAAACAAAAGTTCATGTTTGAGTAAAAGACATATTCTTCTCAAAGGATAAACGCTAGCTTTGAAGTGGTAGCAGCTCACCCTCGGATAACTCGCTGCTGCTTCTATAAATGAGGCCAAGTGCAACTTCTTGGGTCACAATCTACACTCAAAAAATAAGTGTAGGAGTAGCATCAGTATGACACAATGTAATGGTAGGCATCATCGACGAACCTTAAATAATAATGCATATACAATAGAATAAATAACAATCACTAAAACAGATAATCAATAGGTAAGATGAATTCTAGAATCATTTAGAGTAAGGTTTTAAGCGGCCTACTCACTGGATTAGGCCTCACTACAATGGTGATAGGACCATGGCAGCGGTCTTGCCACAACGGTAAGGGTACACTACAGCGGTACTGCATAGGCAGTAACTCAACCAAGCTGACAACCTTAAATTTCTCACTTAGCAGGTTCTCAAGAACCAGTTCATCAACTCCGTAGAGGTTTATGCATAGCTAAAACTTAAACAATCAACTCATCAATTTATCATAGTGGATCTACAACTGAATCCTCAACAATCAATTCATTAACTCTTCATAGATTCACACATAACTTGTAAGTATAAGTAGGTCATAAACAAATACATCAATATTAAATCCACAATTAACTACGCATTCAAGGATCTCTATTTCACAAGGTTCTCATATCTTCGAACCTCTCCTCACTCTTCGACCCTCCTTCTTATCATACCATCAATAATGTGCCAGGCATATGCCTCGGTCACATCACCATACACACTCAATGAAATATCACTATACACACATGCAAGAGGTTCTTATTTCTTTTCTTCCAGTCATGACTTGCAGAGGACTCTAGAAATTGATCTATTGTACCAGCGCGGTACCCACTCCTACTCATCCGCTTGTCCGAATGCTCCCCTCGGGCATGAACCAATAATGCCATAATTTCTCGCCCGGATGCTCACCTAGGTCACGAGCCTCTTGCTCAGGATAAACATGTTATCTACTCTTATTTTCTTGTTCTATATTCTTCCAATCGATCTATTCACATGACCATTTAGGGTATCAATCTATCCTAACCTTCTTGGATTCGCTCATCACTAATTAACCATTCATGGGATAATTAAGGGAGAAAAGCATTGAACTTTGCAAAGTACCATACATTCATACAAATAGTCCAAACAATCAACACCTCAATTTTTGAGCTATCAACACAACACTTACATCATAATCTAACATAAATTAGTATCCGAAGACCAACTAAGCATGTTGCAAATTCTACATACATACAATTCATTATCTAAGGTCTAAATCCTTATAAAACCATAAGCTACCTTTATTGTCAGAAGAGAAAATTCAGCTACTTCACAGGAGCTTTGCCTTTTCATAGAGCCTCTGAACATTAAAAATCTAAATACAAGTAAAGAATCATAGTAAATCATATATAAAGTTTCATTCGGGCCTAGAATTTCAATTCTACCCCATTCTCCTCGAAACTATGGTGAAAATAATATCTCTAGACTCAATTCATCACGTACTATCCCCTACCTAGGAAATTTCTACCTATTTCATGGAGTTTCTACTCTTTAAACCCTTTATAATCAGTAATAATGGTAGAAATCTCAATTTTGTCAACACCGGGGTCTCAAACTACCCTAAAATCAACATACTTACTTTCACATTTCCCCAAGAAGTGATCATTCCCCACTTTTTAAGTCTAGGGATGAATACCTAGTCATTCCTATAACCTAGGCCCTAATTTCCACAGCCCTAGAGTTCTTGGCTAGGATTCCACCATTAGAGACTACCTTTTCTTTATTTTAGTGTGTTAGAAAATCAAATAGGAAGAGAATTAGCTAGGAATATTACCTTAGGAAGGAGAAACTGGTTTTCCTTCTAAAAATTGCCCTTCTACTCTCAGATTTTATGCCTTAGAGTAATGGGGTGAAAGACCTCGAATTTCTAACTTAACTGTCACACTGCCTCCCGTCGTCCACTGCAGCGGTTAAATTTCCCCTGCAGCAGACCCGTTCTGGCGGTTAGGGCTTCGCCACGGAAAACCCGATAGTTAACTCTCCCTTCCCACTATAGTGGACCTCCGACTGTCATGATGGTCTCGATGTAGGTGGACTCCCACCGTTGCAGCTGTCCCCATTAACTAGTAGCTCGAAATTTCCTGAACACATTTCCCATCCCTCTAACACAAGTCTTAAATCCAACTTCCCCAACACTTCCTACCATGTACCTTAGTGAAAAATAGGTTGTTTTAGACCTAATTCCCCATGCCGAAGGACAGGTTATTACATCAGATACCAACTAAAACACCAATCATCCCTGAATGATAAAAAAAGCAAGAGAAAAGAAAATACCTAGCTCAACAAACAACTGGGGTTATTTTTCTCACATGTCTGTCTCGGTCTTCCAAGTGGCTTTCTCTATAGGACGATTCTTCCACTGATCCTTTACAGTCACAATCTCCTTGGATCTTAACTTGCGGACCTCTCTGTCTAATATAGCCACCGACTTCTCTTTATAAGACAGATTCTCATCAAGCAACACTGAATCCCATCGAATGATGTTAGTACCATCCCTATTATATTTCTTCATCATAGAGACATGAAATACCAGATGAACTCTAGACAAACCTAGCGGTAAGGCCAGTTCGTAAGACACCTCCTCCATACGTTGAAGGACCTCAAATGGCTCAATGTACCTCGGGATGATCTTTCCCCACTTCCCAAACCACATGACCCCACTTCCCAAACCACATCACCCCCCATATTGGGGAAACCTTCTCACCTTCCGGTTAGCGTACTGCTTTTTCCTATTTTGGGCTACCAGAAGCCTTTCTTGGATTATCTTGACCTTCTCCAAGGATTCCTTCAAAAAATCAATTCTCTATTGTCTCACCTCAAATGCATCGAACCAACCTATAGGGGATCTACATTTCCTCCCGTCTAAGACCTCAAATAGCGCCATACCAATGCTTGAGTGATAACTGTTGTTGTATGTAAATTCTGCCAAGGGTAAGAACTTATCCCAACGGTTCCTAAAGTCTATCACATAGGCCCGGAGCATATTCTCCAACACCTAGATCGTCCTCTCCAACTGTCCATCCATCTGCAGGTGGAATGCTGTGCTCAAGTCCAGCCTAGTGCCCAATTCAGCCTATAAGGTTCTCCAATAATTAGAAATAAATTACGTACCTCTATTTGGGATAATCGACACTGGCGCCCCATGCAACTAAACCACTCTTTGACATACAGTTTGGCCAACCTCTTTGCATTATAGGTCACCTGAACTGGCAAGAAGTGGCAGACTTAGTCAGTCAGTCGATAATGACCTAAATTGAGTCAAACTTCCCCAAGGTCTTCAGAGGCCAACTGCAAAACCTATTTCTATCTGCTCCTACTTCCATTTTGGGATGAGCATTCTTTGGAGCACCCCCCCAGGCTTCTGATATTCATACTTCACTTGCTGGCAAGTCAGGAATTGGGCAACGTGATCTAGAATGTCTCTCTTCATCCTGCTCCACCAATAGTGTTGTTTTAGGTCATGATACATCTTGATAACTTCGGGGTGTATGGAGTATCTCGAGCTGTGAGCTTCTGATAATATGGTTTTGATGATATCACCAACATGGGGAACACATACACGCCCCCTTATCTTCAGCACCCCTTCATCATCTATTACCACCTCCTTGGCCTCCCCTTATAAGACCTGGTCACAAATCTTACTTAGCTTTGCATCCTCAAACTGCTTGGATTTTACTTCATCTAGCAGCGGCGATCTAGCCTACACACTAGCCAATAGTCCACTTGACTCCGACAAAGTAAGTCTCACAAGGCTGTTGGCCAATGGTTGAACTTCTCTGGACATTGGGTGCTAGGTAGCTTCCAAGCAAACCAAACTACCCATACTTACAACTTTTCCACTCAAAGCATCTGCCACCACATTAGCCTTTCCCAAATGATACAGGATCATGACATCATAGTCCTTAAGCAGTTCCATACACCTTCGCTGTCTCAGGTTAAGATCCTTTTGGGTGAATACATATTGTATGCTATGATGGTCCCTGAACACCTCACAAAGGGCCGCATACAAGTAATGCCTCCAGATTTTTAAAGTGAACATCACCACTGACAATTCTAAGTCATGCGTGGGGTAGTTCTTCTCATGCACTTTCAACTGTCTTGAAGTAATGCAACGACCTATCTTTCCTGTATTAACACAACACCCAAATCAGACCATGAGGCATCATAATAAATCAAGAAGTCTTTACCTTCCACTGTAGCATCAGGATAGGGGTCGTGGTCAATAAGTTCTTGAGCTTTTTAAAGCTCTCTTCACACTCTTCTGACCATTGGAAGGGCATATCTTTCTGAGTCAGCCTTGTCAACCAAGAGGCAATGGTCACAAAACCTTTCACAAATTGACAGTAATAACTAGCTAGCCCCACAAAGCTACGAACTTCTATCACCATAGTAGGCGTAGCCCACTTCTGAACTGCTTCCACCTTCTGTGGATCCACCATGATCCCTTTCTTGGAGACTACGCGCCCCAAAAAGGACACTGTTTCCAACCAAAATTCACATTTAGTTAATCTTTACATACAACTGTTTCTCCTTTAGAAGCCCCGATACAATCCTTAGATAATTATCATGTTCCTTCTTAGTCTTTGAATAAACAAAAATATCATCAATGAAAACGATTATAAAGAAGTCGATATAGGGTTTGAAAATACCGTTCATCAGGCTCATGAAAGCCACTAGAGTATTAGTAATTCTGAATGACATGAACAAGAACTCATAATGCCCGTACCTGGTCCAAAAGGTTGTCTTAGGAATATCCTCAGCACGGATTTTCAGCTGATGGTAACCCGATCTTAAATCAATGTTCGAAAACACAGCTGCACCCTGAATATGATCAAACAGGTCATCTATTTAGGGAAGGGGATACTTATTTCGAATGGTAACCTTATTTAGTTGACGGTAGTCAATACACATTCGCATGTTACCATCTTTCTTCTTCACAAATAACACAGGGGCACCCTATGGAGAGACACTTGTACGAATGAACCCCTTACTAAGCAACTCCTGTAATTGTTCCTTGAGTTCTCTCAACTCAGCTGGTACCATTCTATATGGCGGTATGGAAATAGGTCAGATCCCTAACTCTAAGTCTATGCAGAAATCAATGTCACGATCTGGTATCATACCAAGCAAATCTGCGAGAAACACCTCTAGGAACTTGCAGACTACCAGAATAGACTCTATGGAGGGACCCTCTGTACTGGCATCCCGAATGTGTGCTAGGCAAACTGAACACCCTGATGTCACCCAAATTACACCTCGTAATGAGATATAAAGTAGTCGATGTTCAACTATAGAACCCAACTAGGGTTGGGGTTTAATCCGTAAGGAATATGGTGAGGACCTCAGTTAATGCGTTTAACTACTACTGTTGGCTTACTTATTTCATAAGGGGGGAAATTGTAACAAGAAATAATGAAAAAATAGTAGAGAGCAATGAGTAGATTTGTGATTAAAATTGATTATATCCAAAGAGTGAGTTGACTAGGATTATGCTCCCCATGACTTCATAACAACAAGACGTTTTATGCTAATGATCTATTCTGGTGTTTAACATGCAATATCGGTAAGCTAACTTCACCTAAATAGTTGGTACCCTGCTTAGATGATTATCACCATGCAACTTGATCCGTATGCGAATGTATACTTGATTAACCCTTACTCTTGATATCGTATTAGCTATTTCCGAACAAGGTCAAACTATTAAATGAGGGTTGATAGTCTCAAATATCCGTTGTCAATCCCTTTTCCCATTCAGTACCCCCTTGATCTGGTGAGTAAGAAAAAGGCAAATTTCAATGTTCGCGACCATTAAGAAGCAATTAAAATGAAGGGAAAACAATACATGCATAAACCCCGTTCAAGATTCACTAAGTATTTTTGCCTATGCGTGTTAATTTATCATGGTTCCCACAACTCTAGTTATGGGTTTAGCTACTCATGCTTGAAGAATCACAATTAACAATTGCAGAAGAAATCATAATTGCAACTTACAATACTTCGTAAAAGAAGCCACACATCTTGAATTAATTTACAAGAATCTAAGATCAATAATTTCAAAGTTGTTTGAATCTCCAAATTCTAGAAAAAAATTACGAAGGTTGTTTTTTGAACCTTAATGTCAATCAATAACAATGAAAAATATGGTAAAAGTCGTAACAAAACATAAACTACAAAAAGAAACCAGACACTAAAAAAATCCTTTCCTGATTAACAAGGAATGCAGGTCGGCAGTGGCAAAGACTCGTTAGGACATGAAGTGCAGTGATGGCTCGTGCTCAACAAAAAGTTCCTTCTGGACGATGGGTCACCTAACAACTCGTTTAGTGACTAGACAAGTCATGAAGTCCCCCGTTGCTTCTAATTCCTAAAATTTGAGTATTCTACACGACTGCACATGATTGCTCGCGACGAGTCATTGAGTCTCATGACGACTCGTTGCTCCTTCCTTCGCCACTCTCAGTACTTCCACTTGAATTCTGGACTTCAACCTGACAATTGCTACTAACGATCCATGGAGTCGTGTGACAACTCATTACTCTTGTCATTGTGACCCACAAGACTTGTGATCCGATTTTAGCTTCCAGTCCTCACGACTCACTTGACGATTCGTGGCCAGACATGACGAGTCATGGTGTCAATCCGTCACCAACATTGTCTCAAGCCCAATTTTTTCACTTCAAACTCCTATTCTCCTAACGACTTAGGGAATGAGTCGTCCAATGACATGACGACTCGTTACCTTGCTGGTAGTCCAACCTTAGCCCATTTTACGCTCATTATGCCCATTTCACTGTCCGAACCTGTTTCACTGCAACACTTAACAAAAACACATTATATCTATATAAACATACCTAGGATTAACATATTTCTTAGTTGTAAGCATTGAAAGTTCCATGAAACGACAACACATCAACACCCTCAACTTAGAACTTTTGCATATCCTCAGGCAAAACGATAGAAACAAAACTAAGCCGGTGCTTCAACTATAAGAAGTCTGGGGAACCTGTAGCAATCACAAACTCATAAAATAATCAAATCAAACTTTCTACACCCTCCTATATCACCAAAAACCAAATCAAAGTGCATATGTGTTCACGCTCCTCCGCACACGCAAGCGTACGCGGTCGTACAAGTAATACAATGGCCCTTTTCAAGAGCCGGATGTCGAACCCACAGGGACTGAACCCATTCAGCAAATTATGAAGTTCAAGTGTGAGATTAACCTTCACAAGTGTTGATTATAGAAGTTTTCGGTAAATTATAATTGAATTTCAGGGTGGTCACAAAATAATCTGAAAACAATATAAGAAGCAACTAGAGCTAAGGCCGAATAATCATGCAATGCTACATTTTGTAATGGTTCAAGTATGATATTATCAATTGTTGTCTCACATAGTTGAAAATGCGATGTTCATGGTATCTCGAGCCTCTAAACACGACAAACTAGCCTCACAACTACATCGTTGAGCGGGGATGTGATAACCTAGTTCATGGGCAATTCAACTACATGATGTGGTTTACGAGGTTTTTGCTCTTGATTAGGGACTTTCGTACCTCTAATCATTTGATCCAACTTAGCTTCACAACTAATTCTTCGAGTGGTGGAGTGATAATTCTAAGCAGGTGTCTTGCTCTCATCCCGTTTTAGCAACCAAGCAAGGCAAATTAGGTATATTTTCTATCCTAACCGCGAATCATATCGAAAGATAAGAACTTGCTCCCTACATTCCTATGTTCTTGCCTAGGGTTACTCTTTCAAGCTTTTACCTAAGCTTAACGCATTTGTTTTCGTGGTGATCAAGCATTAAAACAACAATAATGAAGAATGTAAGACAAAACAATAATTAACAACTCAAACCAAAACAAATTCATGCAATTACAATCATATCACGTGGCCTCAACACTAGAGGAAGAGTTTTAACCACTCATGTTCATACAAATACTCAAAAACATCGTTAAAGTAGTGTACTTACAAGAATAGGTGAAGGAGTTCTTTACATCTCCCTTCGCTCCTCTACGGTTTTCAGAAAATATTTCGTGACATTTGATTTTTGGAGCTAAGGTTTAATTTATAGTAAATAGGAATTTGCAAATTTTGGCCCGTCATGGAATGGCTCCGTGGCACGGAGCTGAACGCACCAATTTGCCTCCGTGGCTCACTAGAAATCGCATTAAAATGATGCTTGGCCGAGGCATGGCGCGATGGCCAACGTGGCACGGCACTGCCCTTGCGCGATGGCCTGCATGACACGGCTTTAGTGCGCAGTAGTGCCTAGCGTGGCATGCGCAAGCGTGCAGGCGCCCTGGAATTGCTGCCTCATATCGCGCATGGCCTTGGCGTGGCACGGCGCTGGGCGCGGCACACGCATAGCGTGGCACGCAGCCTAGCGCGGCCAACCTTGCCATGGTATGCTTTCTTGCCAACTTTTGAAATTCGCTTCCAACTCCATTTCTTCACATCACCCATCATTATTTAGTCCCTCATATGCATTTTACACCTACAAAACAAGGACTAATCATGTTGGTTAGTGCATACCCGAATTTACATAAAATCGCATAACAATGTAAGTGTATATATAGACAAACATGACTAAATTAAGTTCTAAAATAGCACTTGGGCACTTAATTATGCCCAAGATCAATATGCAAAGCTTGTACCATGAGACAAAGGAATCAAAGGGTGGCATTACACTATCAACATGCAACCATGCATAAAATCCTATGACACTGACCCAGATAATTAGCAGACGATGTTGTTGCCCATATGCCCTTATTGCTAAGAAGTCTCACTCATTAACAACTCTTAAGCATTATAATTTAATACAAGGACTGTGTCAAATACATTCGCACTCACAAATAAGTTCACACAGTGCGCATATAAAACCATATGCTTGCCCTTATTTTCTATACCTCAGCTGGTTAGAAGATTGAGTTCGGATCATGATAGGACTTTCTTAGTCTTGTAATGTAGGCTCGGGAACGGGTATGGTAGATATGGACATAGTGACTTAACCATCCTTGGCACTACACTAACCTGGGCTCCAATTAACCTTCTTTTCACTCTTCTCCCTTTCTCTTTTGTTCTCTTTATCTTTCAAGACTACGGGTGCGTGCTATTCTTTTTCAACTTTCACTTCTTTCTCTCTTTTTTTTGTGAATTTCTCATCAGATACACGCATTACATATCTAAGAACACCGGACCCGCCCTTTTGTTTGCATTATTTGATCATTTCCGCCCCCCGCTCTTCTTATTCACCCCTATAATAGCTACCCTCAACTTAGGCAATTTGTCTGAGTTGAGGTTCACAGTGTCTAAGGAGGGACCAGGGCCAAACCAGGTTCATTATAATTAAAGTAGGAAGGCGAATGGGCTAACAACAAAAAAGGTCAATTTAGGCTCAAACTCAAGATCAAGAGATATTCATATTCATTTGGTCGGTCATTTATGCGAGCTAGACTATTCTGAATAATGGCCTATGATCATCTCCTAATCAACTATCTTACAACGTTGGTACGATTAATCGGGCAAGTTCTAGATTGTGCACACACTGTTGAACTAACACTACATACCTTGCCACATAATGCACATGACAACATCATCACTACCAACTGTGAGTTCATGCACAGTCACACAATGGTAAGCACATTCACAGTATTAATTCTATGCAAAGATTCATAAAGGTCATACTCCATACACTTAGCACACATAAATAGAAAATTTAGGAGGGGTATCATTCAATCAGTTCAACAGGATAAATTTGCAAAAATTTTCATTTTATTTGACTGCCCTAAGTCCACCTATTTATTAGATAAGGAACACCCGAGGAAAAAGATATCCGGCAAGAAAAACCCTCAGATTATGTTCAACAAAAATAGGTACCACTCCCATAAAAAAAATATTAAAAATAAGGCACGGGAATAGGGAACATACCTGAGTGACCTAGACGCCTGTGGTTTGGTCAGTGGGATGCGCAGATGCACCTCAATCTACTATTCTAGGGCACCGGTGACAATCGATGCACTCTTTGAACCAACAGAGCTCGTACCCTCTCCATGAGCTCTAGCAGCATCACTCTCGGCCCTCTCTCGGGCCTCATCTCTAGACAACTTCAATTCTGCCTCTATATCTCTCCTCTCTCTCTTCTGCTCTAGTAGCAGATCGCCACTATCACCCTCACTCACCTCTTCTCAGGGCCTCTTTCCTTTTTCCTAAGCCATAGGATCCTCGATAATGAAATCAAATACTGGAGGCAGCTCCTCCTCACTCTTATCCTTCGCTACCGGGAGCACCGACGGTGGTATAACATATATCTGCCTTGCCGATAGCTCTCATAACTCTTCTCCGAGGGCCGCCACCTCCACATACCATCGTGTTAGCTCGGGTGCCTGTAACTGAGCGAGACGCTCATCCATCCGCCTTTCAAATGCGTCTAGCCTTCCATTCCAAGTTCTCGATAAGCCCTCCAACTCTTTCATAACCTAGGGCTTTACCTGCTCCATTAGCACTTTCACCTGAAATGCTGTATAGGCCTGCTGCTTTTCTGCCTTCACTAGCTGCCTAGCCATGTCAATAATGAAATCCTATGAGATTGTGACTAGGCTGGCCAGTGAGGATCATGGTGATGTAGAGGGTGGTCTAGCTGATAGTGCAGTAGAGGATGAAACTAGGACCTCGAAGGTCAATGGTACATCTGCGACAGTGGTAGTATCAGGCTGACTACCAGTCTCATGGGATGCTGATGGCTATCTCTCAATCTCTTTGAACCCCGTAGTATCGCTCTAAGGACCCCCACTCAATGCCTTATCTAGTAATGTGGCCCCTGTGGCTATGGCCGCCTAACTCCTAGCCTTGGAAACCGAATTTGTATCATCTCTAATCAACCTGATGTCTGTAATTTTGAGCACCTCAACCTTCTGATCTACTGTAGGCAACTCAGGGACCTGTGACTCATTACAAATCCAGGCTACGAGGCATGGAAAGGGGATACTCGTGCTGTCCATAAGGGCTCTCTCCCAGATATCCTCAGCTATGTACCTTGGGAAATTGATTTCGTACCCCTCCATGATGCTAGCTACTAGTGCTGCCCGATCCGGTGAAACCAAATTATCATTGCTGGTTGGTACTAGCCTGTGTTGCACCTAGAACCACTAAAGTTTTGCCTGAAAGTTCAGTGTGGCCTTCTTTATCTGTACTTCCGGTCCATTTAACCACTCCGCCGATGTACCCCGAGTGGCTATGATCCGTGCCAGCCATGTATACTGACTCTTTTTGTCCTCATGGATCAACTTCTTGACCTTAATCTTTTGTAGCTCACTCAACTGGTGATCAAATTCGGCTGAGTTAATCAAAGGTTCAAAATCTGGATCATAGAGTATGCGCGAGATGGTGCGCTCATAAATGTCCACTGGTGTCTCCCACACCATAACTCGAGTCAGGGTGGGACGCTTTCTCTAGTATTGGCATCTCAATGCCTGATTTTTTAGTGTGGCCGCGTACGCTGCATAGAACTCTCAGACCAATTGCAGGCTGTAACTGCCTGACGGTTCACTCAACCAACCAAACCTATACTTGTCAAACAATGCTTGAATTTCAGGGAGGTTCTTGAAGCCAGTAGTGACCAATCACGGATCTTCATAGATACTCCTATTTTGATGGCCCTTGTTAGTAGCAGTAATGTCGCGGTTGTAGATTGCCCTCATACCCGAGATACACCACCTATTGACCAACCTCCGAGGCTGGTCGGGGGATGTGTCTGAGGTTCCAGTCTCCTCATTTGCAACACTCTCCTGTCGGTCATTAGATTATTCATCATCCTCCTCCTCATCCCTAGCTTCTGTACCCTCTTGATCCTTCGGGGATGAGTCCCCATCATTTCCTTTCTCTTGGCTGGGTGGGTCCCTGGCAAGTGGAGCCGGTGATGCGACCAATGCTGGTGAATTGATGGGGCATTTAGTCCTAGCCCTGGTCGATCTCCGCTCCAACTGTTCTTCATCTATCTGATACTCCTCAACTGAGTCGCTCGACTCTTCTGAGGATGATAGTTCGTCTCTTAATTTGCTAGTCGAGGGATATCCCTTCTCCTGCCTTTATTTCCTCATCGGACCCTTCTTGGGAGTTCCTTTTGGTGCCATTGTTGTGGAATAACCGTTAGTATCCAAAATTGGTAATGTAAAAGTTCATAGAGAATGTCAGTTATAGTGTACAACGAGGGACTCAATGGGTCTTCACCAGTGGCAACGAATCGTGGAGTCACCCGTCAGGTCTGATGCTGACTTATACAATTTCATCCAGTAGTCTTAAAAAGTTGACCTAACGAGTCATCACCTGGGGAGATGAGTCATCAATTCACTCATTAAGTTGCCCTCAGACTTAGTCAGTTTACCCCACTTAGGATGAGCCACATCACGAGTTGTTAGGTGATACCATGACTCATTACGTGACTTGTTCTCAAGAGTTCCGAGTATCACTTATATGTGTCAGTGGTGACGAATCATGTAACCAATCATTAGGAAAGCGCACGTATCGTTACATGAGGCGTCATCACTACACAACCAGTTAAGCCTAGTTCGACATCCAAATTTTGGTGGATTAATCAGACTTCACCCATATCACATGTTATGCACTTTTATTCCGCTAGGAGTTAGGCGGGCAAAACAATACAAGCTTCATTACCAAAGCAATTACAGATCGTAATGCCCGCGGACTCAATGGGTGTACGAAACCTAAGTCAAATGAAGCTTAATAATCATTACAACCTCAATCATTTAAATATTCTACCACAAACTCATCAACACAAGCCATTTAGTTCAAAACTTTCAGTGTTCATCATTTTAGGCAATTAAATTCATGGAAACTTAGGGTTTTAATGTTTGGGACCAAATTTAGATATTGACAATAGTTACAAGCATGAGGAGTCGAAGTTAATATAGGAAGCATTTCAATATTCATAATTTCAAGGATGTTCGAGGAGAGAAGATGAGAATTTGAGTAGTTGTGGGTCCCAAAGTGTAGGCACTGATGGTGATTTTCGACCAGGATGTTGTGTCAGTGCGTATGTATGTGTGTGCAAGTGAAGGTGAGAAGTGATGAAGGGGGAGGGAACTATTTTAGAGAAGCCGACATTTGAATGTGGGGTAATTTTGGGAAAAATCGTGGGTTTTAATAGATAAGAAATCAAATTACCCTTTTGCATGTGGGCCGGGTCGGGTGATTCAAAAAGATGCATATGCACCACGACCCACGTAACCAGTCATTTCTCATGACCAAGATTCATTATGTTGTTTATTACTCTGAACCAATTGAGAAAACTTACCTGGGACCTAATGACTCAGGCAACGACTCGTGATGTTACCCAACGAGTCATGTCTTGAGTCGTTGGCCCTGTACTTTTGGTGGAATTTTAGTTGTGTCAGGGCGAGATACTTGATGACTCATTAAGTGACCTCATGATTCATTAAGTCACTCATCACTGTCTTTCCAGATTTTACTGTTTTCTGCTTCAGTGGCCACAACTAGTCTTGATGAGTCATTTAGTCAGGTAATGACTCGTCCCGTGATAAGGTTCAAAATTTTTGTTCCAGCTCTAGATTTCTTATCTTATTCGCCTGCACATATAAACACCTATAAGCACTATATTGGTATTATAATTACAACTTGGGTTGCCTCCTAAAAAGTGCCTAATTTAACGTTGCGACATGATGCGGGTATCTTGATTACTCAGACTTCACTAAAATACCTCCATCGATTTATAATCGCGGGACGACGCAATTCCTTGGGTTACTCAGACTTCACCCAGAGCCCAAAGGTCCACCAGTTTGATTTCTTCACTCTTCCCTAGATATGCTTTCACCCGTTGGCTATTCACGTTGAACCATTTTCCATTAGGATTTTTCAACTCAATTGCACCATAGGAGAATATTGGACCACTCGAAATGGTCCCAGCCATTTGGACTTCAACTTGCCAGGAAATAAGCGAGCCCTAGAATTAAATAACAACACCATATTACCAGGGTTGAACTCTCTTTGCTCAATCTTCCGGTCATGCTATATCTTCTTCCTCATTTTGTAAATTTCTGAACTTTCATAGGCTTTCAAACAAAAATCATCTAGCTCATTCAACTGATCAAGCCTCAAGTTTGCAGCATCGCTCCAATTCAGATTCAGCTTCTTGAGCGCCCACATGGCTTTATGCTCAAGCTCGACCAGAACATGACATGCTTTTCCATACACAAGCTGATAAGGAGACATACCTATAGGGGTCTTGAATGCAGTCTAATAAGCCTATAATGTATCATCCAACTTCTTAGACCAATCTATCCTGTTAGCATTCACAGTCTTCACTAAGATAGTCTTTATATCCTAGTTGGATACCTCAACTTGCCCACTAGATTATGGATGATAAAGTATTGCCACCTTGTGTTTCACCCTATATTTTTCCAGCGAAGTTCGAAACAACCGGTTGCAAAAGTGTGAAACCCCATCACTAATGATTGCTCTAGGAGTCTCCATGTCTGGAGAAAATATTCCGCTTTAAGAATGCCGTGACACTCTTACCTTCATTATTTGGAAGCGCGACTGCCTCCACCCACTTAGAAAGATAGTCCACAGCTACAAGTATGTACTTCATCCCATTTGAGCTCACAAATGGGCCCATAAAATCGATTCCCCACATATCAAACAACTCAATAACAAGAATGGGAGTGAGAGGGAGCTCATGCCTTCATGATATTCCTCCTTGCCTTTGGCATGCATCACATGCCTTTGCAAAATCATGTGCATCTTTGTGAATGGTTGGCCAATAGTACTCACATTGCAGAATTTTATGGGCTGTGCGTATCCCCCTATGATGACCCCCAACAAGGGATGAGTGACAAGCCTCAAATATGCTCAATATTTTAGCCTCGAGCACACATCTCCGAATTACCCCATCAGCACATATGCGGAATAAGTAAGGCTCATCCCAGAAAAATTTCTGCACAACAAACATGAATTTCTTTCTCTAGTGAAAAGATAAATCTTTCGGTACCACATCACTCACCAAATAATTAGTGATGTCCGCAAACCATGGAATGAGATCCTGGGAAGCAGCCAACACCTGCTCATCGGGAAATGCGTCAATAATATCAAGCTCATCTCTAAGTGCTGCATCTGCCTCTAATCTTGAAAAGTGATCCGCCACCTGATTTTCTGTCCCCTTTCGGTCCTTAACCTTACACTCAAACTCTTGCAGCAACAAAAACCATCTAATTAATCGTGGTTTGGCATCCTTCTTTGTCATCAAATAACGCAAAGATACATGGTTTGTATGAAATATCACCTTAGTTCCAAGCAAGTATGCCCGAAACTTCTCGAATGCAAATAACACAGCCAACAACTCTTGTTCCGTCACGGTGTAATTTTCTAAGCTGCATTAAGCACCTTGCTAGTATAATAAATTGGATGAAAAATCTTTTTGCGCCTTTGGCCTAAAAGAGCTCCTAGGTTCACTCCGCTAGCATTGCACATAACCTCAAACAGTAAGGACCAGTCAGGTGCCACTATGATCGGGACAGTAGTCAATCTCTCCTTCAAGAATTCAAATGCCTTTAATCATGCATCATCAGACAAAAACTTCACCTCTTTTTTATGTAGCTTGAACAAAGGATGTGCAATCTTTGAGAAATCCTTGATGAATCTCCGATAAAATCCCGCATGGCCCAAAAAACTTCAAACACCTTTCACAGAAATCAGAGGTAGTAATCTAGCAATCACATTAATCTTTGCTCTGTCCACATCAATGGCCTTACCTGAAACCCTGTGGCCTAGCACTATACCTTCTTTTACCATGAAATGACACTTTTCCCAATTAAGAACCAAGTTGGTCTCTCCGCACCTTGCTCAAATGAGCCAAATAATCATCAAACGAGTCACCTACCACCGAAAAATCATCCATAAAGACTTCAATGGTGTCCTCCACCATATAAGAGAATATAGACATCATGCAATATTGAAAAGCGGCGGGTGGTTTCATAACCCGAATGACATCCTCTTGAAAGTGAACGTCCCATAGAGGTAGGTAAAAGTGGTTTTCTCTTGGTATTCAAGGGCTATAGAGATCTATTGTACCCTGAATAACCATCAGAAATCAATACCACCCCCTACCTGTAAGTTGGTCTAGCATCGAGCCATAAATGGCATCGGAAAATGATCTTTCTATGTCCAATGGTTTAGCTTCCGATAGTCCTCGCATACTCTCTAAGCTGTGACTGACCTCAGTAGAATGAACTCATTATTAGCATTCAGGACCATAGTGATCCCCCTTTTCTTTGGTATGCACTGAACTGGGCTTACCCATTTGCTGTCAGCAATAGGATAAACCACACCTGTATCCAACCACTTAATAATTTTCTTCTTGACCACCTCTTGCATAGGCGGATTCAGCCTATGCTGATGCTCAATACTCAGAATATAGTCTGGTTCAAGATGGATCTTGTGTGTGAAAATACCTGGTGGGATACCATTAATATTTGCTATGGTCCATCCAATGGCCTTCTTATACCTCTTCAGAACGGAGACCAAAGCCTCCACTTGCCATTCCACCAAGTCTGCTGCTACTATAACCAGTAATGTATTTTCGGTCCCTAGAAATACATATTGTAAGTGAGATGAGAGTGCCTTGAGCTCCAATACTAGAGGCTCCTCAATAGATAGCTTGGCTAGTGGGGTCACACAATTTTTTAGATCAAGATCAATCTTCTTTGGAGCATAAGTGTATGACCCCATACCTGCAAGTGCATTAATGATCTCCTCACCCCCTGAATCTCCTCAACATCGAAATTCATCAACACTGCTGCTAAGTCCTCAATACTCACCCTCACATCAATAGGCATGATTGGAAGCTCAGCCTCCATAATATCAATCACCGAGACCACCTGCATGTCATTTAGCTATTTCATGGACCGACACACATTAAATGTCACCCCCCATAGGTTTATATCATTTAGCTGATGTGTTCGTACGTATATTGAGAGTTTTGGAGTATGACACATATGAAAAAGGGATCAGGGAATGAATTTGTGAGCGTGCAATCAAGCGAGCAAGAGGAAAGAGACCGGAGGCATGTAACAAGGGGCGACACGTCGCGGACCTCCCTCCCCCACAAGGGGTGGCGCATCATGCCCCTATTCCAGCGCGATGGGAGGTGCGCCGCACTCCCCCTGCCACTGCCTCCTGTATATATGTTTTAAGTGTGTGAAGTCCATTTCATTCAAAACATTTCCCATCGACTGAGAGGAGAGAGTGAGCGCCTATTCCTTCAATTTTTCATTAAATTACGCTGTTAAACTCCATCCAAACGCAAATTCATCTTGGATAACGAGTACCATGACTACGAGGAACATCCCTTTGGTGTTATTTCTTAAAAATTCGCTCGGATTACCGGAATCCCGCAGAGTAAAAGTTGTCAGAATCACTTCTAATTGAGTCCTTAGCGACTGCAAGTGACAAGTAAGCATTTATACCTTCTAATCTCTCGAGAATTTTTGGCCGAATTAAATAAAGTTGAATTGGAGTCAATGTTCTTCGATAAATTTGCTGATGCCTACTATTGAAATAGCCTTATTCTCTCAGCGTAAAGGCTGCAATTGAGTGGAATTACTGGCTTCAGGTTGAAAACTGTTTGGGTGAACGAAAGTCGGCATTCGAGGTATGTTAAGGCTTATCTCTTCGGCAAGTTATTCTCGTAGTATAGTGATACGACCTATGCCTTCAGTTATACCCCGGAAGCCCTGATCAGACTTGGGAGTTGAAATGGAGAAAACAAAATTTTCTGCACCAGGTCATAGAACGAGTCGTTAAGTGACTCGAGGTGAGGAGTATGACCTGAGTTGGAATTTCTAGTTTGGTTCATCACGGACATAACCACGAGTCGTGGGGCTATCAGTCGTTTTCAGGGATGAAGTGAAGGTAGGAGGAATTGAGAAGAGCACCTAACGGGTGTGTTACCATGACTTGTTGGGTGCACCACGAGTCGTGGTATGCCCCATGGTGAGCCCCAGGTGAGTTTTGGCAGTGAAGGAAATGAGGACGAACCGTTAGGTCCCTCGTGAGGACCCTTTGAGGATATATGTACAGTGTAATTAACGACAGGAGATCAGGACTCGTGCCCAGTGGTAACGACTCATCCAATCCCTCTTTGGGACTGGCAGTCAGTTTTTCCCTGCGAATTTATTAAAGGATTTTTCGTAATTCTTATGATCCTAAGGCCTAAAATACATTGTTTTAAGCTATGAATAATAAGTTTTAAGAGGGGTAAGTTCATTCTAAGTTATTCTTATTCATGCATATAGGCTTAGAGGGCTAGAGAGGTGATCAAGCTTAATTCCTTCCAAATTCTTCTCAATTCTTCCTTGGGAAATCAAAGAAGTTGTAGAATCAGATTCTCTTAGGTATTTAAGGTTATGAATGGGTGAATTTGTTCACACCCATGCCTAATCCCTCTCTAATTCTTGAAAATCTATATGTTGTTTCTATGGGGTTGTAACCCAAATGCATGAATTTCCTAAGTTCTACCATGGGTATGATCTAAACATGTTTATATTATTAAATTATGATTCATGGACAAGTTTTACAATGTTTTCAATTATAATCATGTTTTCAACTTTATAAATTATGATGCCCATCCATGAAAGTTCATGAAAGGTGAGATACATGATGTATGTTCAAGTATGATGAGATATTTATGATGAAAAGCATGTTTTCAAGTTATCCATGTCTATGATCATGTTTTTAAGTGACTCAAGTATTTTCAAGCATGTTTAAGTATTGGGAAAACCCATATGTTCAAGTATAAATTATGATTTCACGAATTAGCTTACCACATGGTTTTGGAGTCAAGACTCCCAATTATGTTCAACTTGTGGTATGGTTTGAGCCAAGGTTCCTCATGTCTGATTTCAGATTTTATATGTACATGATCATTCAACTCCGTCACTAGATGATGCTCAGCTTCTTTGAAAAATGATAGAGAGCATATGCATGTTTTTGGGAATAGTGTCTAGCACTGAGTAGGCTAAGGGTTAGTCAACCCTATGCCTCAAAACTACGAGCCAACGTAGGTATGATTAGATTATTTGGGACCTCCTTTGGAGCTTTCCCTTTCCCTAAGGGGTCTTCAGCTTGATATTGATATCGTGGTAGTGTCTTTATCCCTGGCAAGACTTTAGATGGCTCTGCCCACTTGAGTGTAATAGTCGGGACCATGTAAGCTCTATCGTGGTAGTGTCGGTTATATGATGAGTCTCCCATTATTCCTCATGATTTTAGTTATGCATGTTATCATTCATTATATATATATATGTGTGTGTGTATGTTCTAACCAGTTCAAGAGTTAGCATCCAGTCTCTGTTGGTGAGTCCTCATCTGTCGAGGGCCTCTTTCTATTCAATTATGTTTACGTATTTTCAGTTTCAGACCTAGAGATTTAGTTGGGGTCTTTGTCCTATTAACTCATCAGATATAGAAGCTTTTCAGATATAGATTGTATTCAACTTCAGATTCGCATTTATATTCTGATGTTATGTTGTGTTTAGACTTCCGATATGTTTATTATGATAAATCTTCCACTTTTATTTATTGAATTAGATGTATGTTCATGCCATGGGTCGACTTGGAGTCTCTAGGGGCTCCTTGTCCCGTGTCTTGATCCGGGCCTATGTGCGGGTCGTATCAAACTTGGTATCAGAGAATTAGGTTTTGAAGTGTCCTAGGGTGTTTGAAAGCCGCGTTAAGTAGAGTCAGATCATCAACAGGCGGTAGCGCATGTCCCTCAGAATGGGAATGCGGCGACAGACTATGTTAGAGATTTCCTAAGGATGAACCCTCCAGATTTTCTTGGGTCAAAGGTGGACGAGGATCTACATGAGTTTATCGACGAGATTCTAAAGATCACCCAGGTCATGGGGTTAATGGAGAGGAGTGCGCTGACTTAGCCTCTTATCAATTGAAAGGGGTTGCGCATATCTGGTTCAAGCAATGAAAGGATAGTAGGACAGTTGGAGCATGCCTTATCAGTTGGGATGAGTTTCACGTCGGCTTTCTAGATCGGTTCTTCCCTCGTGAGATGAGGGAGCTGAAAGTAGCCAAGTTTATGAATCTAAAACAAGGAAAGATGACAGTGCTGGAATATTACAAAGAGTTCGCTCGTCTGTGCAAGTACGCCCTAGAGTTAGTAGTTGACCAGAGGGCTTGAGTGAGCAGGTTTGCTTATGGAGTGGTGGACTACCTGGACAAGGATTGCAGAACCGTCATGCTCCATCAGGATATGGATTTTCCTCAGATAGTTTTGTACGCCCAACAAATAGAGGTGGTGCATCTAAGGGAGAGAGAGGCCAGAGGGCTAGGATAGACAGCTATAGGTTCCGTCAATCGAGACCAGGTGGTGGGCACCGAAGCAGTCCCACCAGAGGTCTTCAGCCCCAGCATCTTCAGCTATAAGTGTTCCATCTAGACTTAGACATGACCAGAGGGGGAGAGCATCAGGCTCTAGGGGTCAGAGTAGTAGGCCCACAGATCCCAATATCCCAGTTTGCGACAGGTGTGGCTGGAGACATACGGGCTAATGTTTGGCGGGTACAGGTGCTTACTTCGGGTGTGGGAAGCCCGAACATATGCTCAGAGATTGTCTAGCAGCTAGACAGGGCCATGATAGGGGCCGAGGCCCAGTTTCCAGTTCAGAAACTCCACCAGCATGTTGAGCCCAACAGGGGGCATCTACTAGCACAGGTGGCGGTCAGCGCCAAAACAGATTCTATGCCCTAGCATCTCGCCAAGAGCAGGTCTCCCTGGATATATTCATTGGTATGTTGCGAGTTTTCCACCTTGATGTCTATGCTTTGTCAGATCCAGGGGCTACTTTGTATTTTGTGACGCCTTACATTACTAGTAGTTTCTGAGTCAGTCCCAAAATCCTATCAGAACCCTTCTCAGTCTCTATTCCAGTCGGTGATTTAGTTATATCTAGACGGGTGTATAGAGATTGCCCTATCACAGTTCTTCAGAAAATCACCTCCACAGATGTAGTCGATTTAGCCATAATCAATTTTGATGTTATCCTCGACATGGATTAGCTATTTGCATGTTATGCCTTAGTTAATTATAGAACCCGGATAGTAGAGTTCAAATTTCCGAGTGAGCCAGTCTTAGAGTGGAAGGGTAGTACAACTGTGCTTGTAGGTCGTTTCATTTCCTACCTTAAGGCTAGAAAGATGATCTCTAAGGGTTGCGTGTACCATCTAGTTAGGGTTAAGGATATCCAGTCAATTCCAGTAGTAGGTGAGTATCCAGAAGTCTTCCTAGATGATCTATCGGGAATCCCTCCCGAGCGGGAGATTGATTTTGGTATTGACCTTCTTCCCGATACGTAGCCTATATCTATTCCTCCTTGCAGAATGTCTCCAGCTGAGCTAAAGGAGTTGAAGGAGCAGTTGAAAGACCTTTTAGACAAGGGATTCATCAGATCAAGCAAATCCCCATGGGGTGCACCAATTCTCTTGGTCCGAAAGAAAGATGGTCCTCTTTGTATTCGTATTGATTATTGGCAGTTGAACAAGGTCACTGTTAGACCCCTAACTTTTTGATATGGTTGGCGCACGACAGTGACAAGGTTGTGGGCATGTTGGCCTTATCATTTGGCATCTGTATGGGCAGAAATCAACATGCAGCGGAACATGGTGGCAGCAAGGTGTTGTCAAAGCCGTGGTGTACGCAATGGCACCAAGGCATAGAACCGGTGTGGCAAGTACGGGCCAAGGTCTTGAGTGTGGCAAGGAAGCTTGGTGAGGACTTGACGAGGTGTGTCATGACAGTGCCATGAAGGCATGGCATTTGATGATTCAAGACAAGGCATGGACCCTAAGACTGGCACGGCTAAGGCAGTAAGGCATGGGCATTGATGCCTAGACATGGCAAGGCAAGGCAGTGGACCGTCTGTAGTGACTGTGCAGCTGAGGAAGACATGCGCACGAGAAAGACGTGCGATGACAAGGTGATAAATGCTAGGCGCAAAGGCTTGGGTCCAAGGCCAGGAAGATTGGCACCAAAGACAGGCATTGGCGCGCACGTGCTGGCGCGCATGCATGCTTGACACATGGCACGGGCAGTTGGGCAGTTTCTTGGCATGTTCAAATTTTTGATGTGTCTTAAGTTTAGGCGCCTATTTTGAATTTTAAATTACCCTAGAAGTTGTGGGTTGTCAACTGCATAGCATAAGTCATGGGTGAGCGGGCCAAGTGTACCTATGTCATGGCGCCACATGTCAGCAAGTGGATGGCACATGAAAATTATAAGTGTGCGGCCTGCCTTCATTGGCTTAGATATGGACTTTTGTCTAAGTGTTGAGGGCAATACTTGTGCGACAAAGTCTAAGAAGGTCTAGGGTGATCTTGGTGCCAAGGTGGCACGACTTTTGTAAAGTGTACTTATATTCACTCAATAATATAAGTTTGGAACCATGTTTCCTGTATATTGTGCCTTATTATTTTGTCCCTTTCATTACTATTTTATTCCTATTTTGTTGCCTAAAAGTTGAATAAGGAATTTTTCCTAAGTGTTGCTGCCTAATTTCAAGTTTGGACTAAAACAACCTAAATATTGCTAAGTGTTTGGACAGGCTGAGTCGGCAAGGCCGCTGACTGCTGCGCAGGGACAGACCTCGCTACTACTGAGTGTCAAAGAGATTGCCCCTATGAAAACCGGTATCAGAGCCAGACAGGCTACAAGTAACTTCGAAAGATGGTGACCAACGCTGAGTTGCGGGAAAAAATTGCTCGTCGGGAGGCCCTTGTCAGTGTGATGAACGAGGATGATCAAGATGTGAGTTTGGTAGATTTCATGACGCAGTTGCACGGACTGAACTCGGAATTGGCTCAGTTTCGTGAGAGCATGCAGACCCAACTGGCCAAAATGTTGGAATTTCATGAGGCTGCTAGCACACAAATTGATGATTTGAGGAAGGAAAATGAGTTGCTGCGAAGGGCTGTCGGCAATGTTGAAGGAAAAAGAGCAGCAGACCATCCCAAAGTCAAAATTCCTGAGCCTAAGGAGTTTTATGGCACAAGGAGTTCCAAGAAACTAAAAAATTTTCCGTGGGATATGGAGCAGCACTTCCATGCTGCCCATGTGCCGAACGAGGACAAGGTGTCTATCACTACTATGTACTTGGCGGATGATGCAACGTTGTGGTGGCGTATGCGCATGGCAGATGATGTAAGTGCTGGACGACTGAGAATTGACTCATAGGAAGTGTTGGAAAAAGAGTTGAAGGACCAATTCTTTCCTAGAAATGCGGGCTGGATTGCTAGGGACCGCTTGAAGAAACTAAGGAAGACTGGATCGGTGAGGGAGTATGTCAAAGACTTCACTTCTTTGGTGCTGGATATTAGCAACATGTCTGAGGAGGATAAATTGCATAATTTCCTTTATGGGATGCAAATATGGGCACACAATGAACTAAGAAGGTAGACAGTTAATGACCTTCCTAGTTCCATTGCAGCCGCGGATGCATTGGCAGATTTTCTATTGGGACGATATGGTGCTGAAATTTCTTCTACTCTAAAGTCCAAAAATGGGAATAAGGACAAGCTGAAGGAATGGAAGAAATTTGACAAGGAACATGCTGTTGAAGACAATGGCAAAGGGAAGGAAAATAGGATGTTGGAACTTCCAAGGGAAAAGAGAAGATAGGCAAGTTTGCTAGCTGTTTTCTGTCTGATGGTCCACACATGGCAAGGGACTGCCCAAAAAGGGCAAGACTTGTGAATGCTTTGATGGCCGAAAATAAAGAAGAAGCACAACCAAAAGAATAGAGGATGTGCTTTCTTAGTCCATTATGTGTGTTGAGCAAAAAGTAGGTTGACGGGCTTCAAATCAGATCGTCGAGGGAGACGAGTCCAACTGGTGGGGGTGGTCTGTTAGACCCCTAACTTGTTGGCATGGCTGGCGCACGACAGTGACAAGGTTGTGGGCATGTTGGCCTTGTCACTTGGCATCTGCATGGGCAGAAATCGACATGCAATGGAACATGGTGGAAGCAAGATGTTGTCAAAGACGTTGTGTGCACAATGGCACCAAGGCATAGCACCGGTGTGGCAAGTGTGGGCCAAGTTCTTGAGTGTGTCAAGGCAGGTTGGTGAGGACTTGACGAGGTGTGGCATGACAGTGCCATGAAGGCATGGAATTTGATGATTCAAGACAAGGCATGGACCCTAAGAATGGCACGACTAAGGCAGCAAGGCATGGGCATTGATTCCTATACATGGCAAGGCAAGGCGATGGACCATCGGCAGTGACTGTGCAGCTGAGGCAGACATGCACATGAGGAAGGTGTGCGATGGAAAGGTAGGAAATGCTAGGCTCTCAGGCTTGGCACCAAGGCCAGGTAGATTGGCACCAAAGACAGGCGTTGGCACCAAAGACAGGCAGTGGCGCGCACGGTTGCTGGCGTGCGCGCGTGCTGGCGCCCACGCGTGCCTGACACATGGCACGGGCAGTTGGGCAGTTTCTTGGCATGTTCAAATTTCGGCTGTGGCTTAAGTTTAGATGCTTGTTTTGAATTTCAAACTACCCTAGCAGTTTTGGGTTGTTAACTGCATAACATAGGTCATGGGTGAGTGGGCCAAGTGTACCTATGTCATGGCGCCACATGTCAGCAGGTGGCTGGCACATGAAAATTATAAGTGTGCAAGTTTCCTTCATTGTCTTAGATATGGATTTTGTCTAAGTGTTGAGGGAAATACTTGTGAGCCAAAGTCTAAGAAGGTCTAGGGTGATCATGGTGCCAAGATGGCACGAGTTTTGTAAAGTGTACTTATATTCACTAAATAATATAAGTTTGGAACCGGGTTTCCTGTATATTGTGCCTTATTATTTTATCCCTTTCATTACTATTTTCTTCCTATTTTGTTGCGTAAAAACGACTAAGGATTTTTTCCTAAGTGTTGCTGCCTAATTTTAAGTTTGGACTAAAACAACCTAAATTTGGCTAAGTGTTTGGACAGGCTGAGTCGGCAAGGTCACTGACTGCCGCACAGGGACAAACCTCGCTACTGCCGAGTGTCAAAGAATTGCCCCTATGACAGTCACCATCATGAACAGGTATCCACTCCCTAGAATTGATTATTTGTTTGGCCAGCTTCAGGGTGCTAAGTGCTTTTCAAAGATAGATCTTAGATCCGGATACCATCAGCTTAGGGTTCGGGAGAGTGACATCCCGAAGACAACCTTCAGGACGCGATGTGGTCATTATTAGTTTGTAGTTATGTCTTCTGGACTAGAAAAGGCTCCTGCAGCTATTATGAATTTGATGAACAGAGTGTTCTAGCCATACTTGGATATGTTCGTGATCGTGTTTATCGATGACATCCTGATATACTCTCGGTTCGAAGAGGAGCATGATTCTCATCTGAGGGTGGTGCTACAGACTCTCAAGGACCACTAATTATATCCTAAATTTAGTAAATGCGAATTTTGGTTGAACTCAGTGGCATTTTTGGGCCATGTGGTGTCAAGTGAGGGCATAAAGGTGGACTCTCAAAAGATAGAAGCGGTGAAGAATTGGCATAGACCGGTGAGTCCTTCAGATATCAGGAGCTTCTTGGGCTTAGCTGGCTATTATCGGAGATTTGTTGAGGGATTTTCATCTATTACAGCGCCATTGACCAAATTGACTCAAAAGAAAGTGAAGTTCCAATGGTTAGAGGCTTGTGAGAAGATCTTTCTAGAATTGAAGGATCGACTCACCTCAGCACCGGTGTTAACCCTACCGAAAGGTATCGATGGGTTTGTGGTGTATTGTGATACTTCGAAGATCGGCGTTGGTTGTGTGTTGATGCAACAGAACAAGGTTATAACATATGCTTCCAGACAACTGAAGGTTCATAAAAATAATTACTTGACCCATGATCTTGAATTGGCGGTGGTGGTACTTGCCTTGAAGATTTGGAGACACTATTTGTATGGGGTCCATGTGGATGTGTTTACGGACCACAAAAGCCTACAATATGTGTTTACCCAAAAGGATTTGAATCTCTATCAAAGAAGATGGTTGGAGCTACTTAAGGATTATGATATGAGTGTCCTTTACCTTCCGGGAAAGTTTAATATGGTAGCAGACACACTTAGTAGAGTCTCTATGGAGAGTGTGTCCCATGTAGATGAGGGGAGGAAGGAGCTGGTGAAGGATGTGCATCGACTAGCAAGGTTGGGAGTTCGTTTGGTTGACTCGACCGATGGCGGTGTTATTGTTCAGAACATATTAGAATCATCCTTGGTGACTGATGTAAAAGCTAGACAAGACGAGGACCCTATTTTGGTAAAGTTAAAGGAAGCCGTTCAGAATTAGAAGGTAGAGGTCTTCTCAAAAGGGGGAGATGGTGTGCTCCGATACCAGGGCCACTTGTGTGTTCCGATGTTGATGATTTGAGAAATCGGATGTTGCACAAGGCTCATGGTTCCAGGTATTCCATACATCCATGTGCCACCAAGATGTACCGTGACCTACGGGAAGTCTATTGGTGGAATGGCATAAAGAAGGACATAACAAAGTTTGTGGCTAAGTGTCCCAATTGTCAACAGGTGAAGGTTGAGCATTAAAGACCTGGAGGTGTGCTTCAAGATATTAGTATTCCTACTTGGAGTGGGAGGAGATCAATATAGACTTCATCACAGGGTTACCTCGCACTCGTTGACAGTATGACTCCATTTGGGTGGTCGTGGACGGGTTGACTAAAGCGGCTCATTTTCTATCGGTCAAAACTACTGATTCAGCGGAGGATTATGCTATGTTGTACATTCAAGAGTTAGTTCGGTTGCATGGAGTGCCATTGTCCATCATATCAGATAGAGGTACTTAGTTTACCTCTCAGTTGTCGAGATCATTTCAAAAGTGACTTGGTACTCAGGTTAAACTCAGCACAACATTTCACCCGCAAACGGATGGTCAGGCAGAGCAGACTATTCAAAATCTCGAGGACATGTTGAGAGCGTGTGTGATTGACTTCAAGGGTAGTTGGGATGATCATTTTCCTCTTATTGAGTTTGCATATAACAACAATTACTATTCCAGCATTCAGATGGCTCCGTTTGAGGCTCTCTATGGGCGGAGATGTAGATCGTCTATTAGTTGGTTTGAAGTCGATGAAGCTACGTTGGTAGGACAATATTTAGTCCATGAGGCTATGGAGAAGGTTCAGCTCATATGGGATAGGTTGAAAACAACTCAGAGTCACCAAAAGTCCTATGCGGATGTGAGGAGGAGAGAACTTGAGTTCAAAGTTGATGATTGGGTATTTATGAAGGTATCTCCCATGAAGGGAGTGATGAGGTTTAGAAAGAAAAGAAAACTCAGTCCCCATTATGTTGGCCTGTAACAGATTGTGAAACGGGTTGCCAAGGTAGCATATGAGTTGGAGTTACCCTCAGAATTAACTTCAGTCCATCCAGTTTTCCATGTATTGCTCCTAAAGAAGTGTTTGGGTGATCCAACTCTAGTTGTTCTCGTAGAGAGTATAGGTGTGAAGGACAGCCTTAGTTATGAAGAGGTTCTAGTGGAGATACTGGATCGTCAGGTTCGAAGGCTAAGGAACAAAGAAGTGGCTTCAGCCAAGGTTTTATGGAGGAACCAACATGTTGAGGGAGCCACATAGGAAGCCGAAGCGGATATGATGGCTAGATACCCACATATATTCCCTACCGGCTCAGTTTCATCTTGAGGTATCAGTTTCGTCCTTAGTAATCTATTCAGTTTCATGTTCAACTCATGTACCTCAGCTTCTTTCATGAAAAGTACGTATGTATTATTCATGAATTCAGTTCAGTCATGTAGTTCTAATCAGAGTCAGTCATTTCGTCAGTTTTCAACTTATATAGTTAGTATTTGAGTATGATGATTGCATTTCTCTGCTTTTCTGCATGAGTTTCAACATTTGAGGATGAATGTTCCCAAGGGGGAGATATTGTTATACCTCAGAATCCCTAAGATCAAACCCAGGAGTTGAAATGGAGAAAATAGGCTTTTCTGCACCAGGTCACCGAACGGGTCATCCCGTGACCCGTCAAGATGACCATGAGTCATTAAGTGACTCGTGGTGAGGAGTATGACTTGGTCATCCCCATGACTTGTTGAGTCAGTAGTGGTCAGGGATGAGGTGAAGGTAGGAGGAATTAGGCAGTGCACCTAATGGGCGGCTTACCACGACTCGTTGGTTGCACCACGTGTCGTGGTGTGCCCCGTGGTGAGGCCCCGTGGTGAGGCCCAGGTGAGTTTTGGCAATGAAGGGAACGAGAGGTGACCACGAGTTGTGGTCACCAATGACGAACCGTTAGGTCCCTCATGAGGACCCTTTTGAGGATATATGGCCAGTGTACTTAATGACAGGAGATCACGACTCGTGCCCAGTGGTAACGACTCATCCAATCCCTCGTTGGGATTGGCAGTCAGTTTTTCCTTGAGAATTTATTAAGGGCTTTTTTGTAATTCTTATGATCCTAAGGCCTAAACTATATCGTTTAAGCTATGAATAATGAGTTTTAAGAGGGGTAAGTTCATTCTAAGTTATTCTTATTCATGTATGCAAGCTTAGAGGGCTAGAGAGGTGATTAAGCTTAATTCCTTCCAAATTATTCTCAATTCTTCCTTGGGCAATCAGAGAAGTTGTAGAATCAGATTCTCTCAAGTATGTGGGGGTTATGAATGGGTGAATTTGTTCACACCTATTCCCAATCTCTCTAATTCATGAAAATCTATATGTTTATTCTATGGGGTTTTAACCCAAATGCATGAATTTCCTAAGTTCTACCATGGGTATGATCTAAGAATGTTTCTATTATTGAATTATGATCCATGGGCAAATTTTACAATGTTTTCAATTATAATCATGTTTTAAAATTTTATAAATTATGATGCCCATCCATGAAAGTTCATGAAAAGTGAGATCCATAATGTATGTTCAAGTATAATGATATATTTATGATGAAAAACATGTTTTCAAGTTACCCACGTCTATGATCATGTTTTCAAGTGAGTCAAGTATTTTCAAGCATGCTTAAGTATTGGGAAAGCCCACATGTTCAAGTATGAATATGATTTCACGAATTAGCTTACTACATGGTTTTAGAGTCAAGACTCTCAATTATGTTCAGCTTGTGGTATGGTTCAAGCCAAGGCTCCTCATGTCTGAGTTCATATTTTATATATACATGATTATTCAATTTCGTCACTAAACGATGGTCAGCTTCATTGAAAAACGATGGAGAGCATATGCATGTTTTGGGAAGTAGTGTCTAGCATCAAGTAGGCTAAGGGTCTATCACGAACCAAACGTACACCCGGATCGTAGACATAGCACAAGGAGCCCCGAGAGACCCCAAGTCGACCCATTTCATGAGAATACATCTAATTCAATCACATGAGCGGAAGACTTAACATAAAGAACGTAATCATAACATAGCATAAGGGAAAATCAGTACAAGACTTATAAAATATGGCGGGATACAACTTATAGTCTGATAAGCCTCTAAACATGAACGACGGATTGATGGGACAACTCCCCAACTAATCCAACATCCAAAAACTGAAAGGAATAACATAAAGTGTGAACATGTAGCCCTCAGAACATGAGGACTCACCAAGTGCACTGAGAGAAAATCTGAATCTATCTACGGGTGAGGATAAGCCTGAGAATTGGGACTTGTATAATGAGACGATACATCATAGAAAGTATGCGGTCAGTACGTGGAATGTACTGAGTATTCAAGGTAAGTAAAACAGACATTTAAAACATGTATGAAATTCATAAATGATCATAAGAGTAGGACAACATTCTTGTATCGTAAATCGTCATGACATATCAGATGGCTCAAGGTTTTTAAAACATTCGTTACATAAACATAGTCATAATCATAATAGAAGAGCTTTAAGTGACATAACTTGAGCCAACATACATAATCATAACCTGTATAAATCATGAGTAACAGTGGGAGATTCTCTTAACCGACATACTCCATATGAGCACACATGAAGTCCGACTTGTAGCCCTAGTCGGGAGGGTGTTCGTACCTTGCCAAGGGTAGGAACCATGAAGGGCGTGCTCGCACATGAGAAAGGGCCATTTGGGCTAGGGACAAACATGAAAGGGGTCCCAACATACCTACGGTGGCACGTAGTTCATGAGATCCGGGGCTTAACCTGAGCCCCGAACCTACTCGGTGTTCGATTATACTCCCAAAACAAATATAGTGCTCATAATAATGCATACATGAGTTCATGGGCTAGTTAAATTATGATAATCGCAAACATGCTTGAACATATAAGAACTAGCCATGGCTTGAGGCCCGTGGGTCGGCCAAAAATATGATTCATAATTAGTAAAATTCATACATACTTGTAGATCATGCATATAGCTTGAATTTCATAAGATCATAATAGATAACAAAATAAATTCAAAATTCATGTTGGGCTAATCAAAAACATCAATGGATCAATGGATCATAAATTGATTCATCATGGGGCATGCATAATCAAGCTTAATTATTTAAAAATTCAAAATCAATAATATTATAATCAACTTAAATCTCAAAAGATGATCAAAATCAGTAGATTATGATAAGATTTCAAAATCACAAGACCCATAACTAAATTTTATACAAATCAAATACAAAACCCCATGAGTTTTTGATAATTTATAAGTAAAATCATAGAGCAGGAGCATGGGTGTGGAGGGATCCACCCATTGATAACCTTACATACCTGGGATTATCGAATTCTAGCTCTCCTTAGAAGCCCAAGAGTGAATTTGGAAGAATTGAAGTGAAAATCTTAGAATCCCCCTTAGAACACCTATCAAAATCCTTGCATGCATGAATGAGAGTTTAGGAAGGATTATTTTCTTAAAAGCCCAGCTTTCCCAAGCCAAAATGACGTAGTTTTGAGCCTTATATCATGAAAAAGTCAAAAATACCCTTTAATGAACCTCCCCTGAAATATGGCCGGATGGAACCCATGGATGGATCTAACGGGTCGTTGTAACCAACGACGACCCATCTTGTCACTTGTCAAATCCACTGCTGAAAGTCTTCATTCGGACCCAACCAACGGATGGTCAGGACAACCCATCCTTTCAACCCACAACTCGTTACATCATCCGTGGTTTTCCCCTGAACCTTGGCATCTTATCTCCTAATGGGTCACACCATGACTCGTCACTACAATCAATGAGTCGTTGTTTCTCTCCGTCAAATCCACTGGAAAACTTAACCTCCAACAACGACTCATGGTTTCTCCTAACGGGTCATTGGGACGCCCATTGTAAGTCACCTGATGAACTCAGCTCCTTCCCACGATTGCTATCAATGACTCATTATTTTTGACAATGATTCGTCATGTCACCCAGCCTGAACCAAACCACGACTCATTACAACGACCTATGGTATGACACCAAGAGTTGTACCTCAGCCCGTCTTGAGATATTTTCCCCCATTTTCTAAAGTTTTCAACTTTTCACTTCCAGATACTCCTACGCACTTTCGTGATATTACAGGGTCAGTCAACCTTATGCCTTAGAACTACGAGCCAACGTAGGTATGATAAAATTATTTGGGACCTCCTTTAGAGCTTTCCCCAACCCCAAGGGGCCTTTAGCTTGATATCGATATCATGGTAGCGTCTTTAGCCCTGGCAAGGCTTTAGATGGCTTTGCCCACTTGAGTGTAATAGTCAGGACCACGTAAGCTCTATCGTGGTAATGTCAGTTATATGACGAGTCTCCCATTGTTCCTCACGATTTCAGTTATGCATATTATCATTCATGATATATATAGCAGGTTTGACCCAATGTTTAACTTTACTTATGATTATCAGATTTCAGCTTTGGGTCATTCGATTCAGTTATGTTCAGTTCATGGTTTCAAAAAATAGCATGCAAGCCCTACTTTCAGATCCTTATCTTGATTATGTTTCATATTATGCATATTTTAATGATTTACTTACTTAAGCGGTTTTACTTACCTTGCATACTCGGTACATTCCACGTACTGACCACATACTCTATATTGTATTGTTCATGATACAGGATTCGATCTTCAGACTTAGCCCCGTCACTAGCTAGTTCTGGAGTTAGCATCCAGTCTCTGTTGGTGAGTCCTCATCTATCGAGGGCCCCTTTCTATTAAGTTATTTTTACGTATTTTCAGTTTCATACCTAGAGAATTAGTTGGGGTCTTGTCCCATCAACTCATTAGACATAGAGGCTTTTCAGACATAGATTGTATTCAGCTTCAGATTCACATTTATATTCTGATGTTATGTTGTGTTTAGACTCCCTCTATGTTTATTATGATAAATCTTCCGTAGTTATTGATTGAGTTAGATGTATGTTCATGCCATGGGTCGACTTGGAGTCTCTCAGGTCTCCTTGTCTCGTGTCTTGATCCGGGCCTATGTTCGGTTCATGACATCTTCAAGAGTAGATAATGATATTATATGTTGTGATTAGCTGCTGCTAGTAGATAATGAATATGTACGTTATGGATTAGCTACTATAAGACGTATTGAGATTGTACCATAGTATTTCTTGTCGGTGAAGGGTATGTTAAGTGTGAATAATGCTGGGTGTGCCTTAAAGAGTTCCCCTTCCACCTGTTTACTATTTAGAGGTATTTTGATGTTTTGCTGTCGTGCCAAGGCCTTAGAATTCTATGGTTAGATGTTGGGCCTGAATTGGTAAATTGGATAGCATAAGGCATAGCCCGGTGCTATAACTTTTAGTTTGGCTCCTATATTTTTAGTAAAGCTCGCCCATTGGTCGTTGGCGTACCTCGACGCCTCCAGGGACAAAATCTTATTAGGATGATTCTTACTTTCGAGTCAGTGGCACCAAGGTTGTCTAACGAATTGAGCGACAACTTGCCATACGAGTGGCTACTGTCAGTAACCGTTAGCTTCAGTCGACTTAATGCTTGTCACATAGGTCGCTCAGAAAAGCATCCCAGCTGTCACAAGCCTGATAATCTAGCTGATACCTTATGTAGGGACCTTGTTAGTAGTTAGATGTGGAGCCAACACCCCAAGCCACTCTTATAGATGCCCATGTATGTGTTTCCATGAGGGGCTAGGTACAGATATACCTGTCTACGAGGCTATGAATCGCCCAGAGGAGCCATCTAAATTTTGGACAGACCAACTTAGTGTCTAAGGGACTAGAACTGTAGTATCATAGCGTTACCTTCAGGCTAAGAGTTATAGTATGCTTCCTATGGGAAGTTAGGGCTGACTTCATAGGAGTATGTCTGATTAGCAACAGCCCTACAACCGTTCAATGCGAAGGAACTAAATAGTTGGTCGCCTGTGACATTACTATTCGCTTATGAGCTACCCATTGGCCTAGTATGACATTCAGAGTATCGTTTAAACCACTCCATACCTCGCCCTAGTATGTCTAGGCCGTAGAGATTACAATCACTGCCAGGCCCTCTAGTCAGGTGTAGGCACACAGACTGTGCCTATTGGCATTTATATAGACCAGGCTAGGGACGAGTAAGAGTAGAGGTCGCAATTAGGCCCAAGGGGCCAGATGCACCTTTTGAATGACGAGGTTTGTAGATTGTAACATAGTGTCCCTAGTTGGGGTAGATCATGTTTCGTACTACCTCTTACTTTGAATAGCTAAGAGGCTGCTGTTGTACGAACTACTTTTAGAGCTATAAACCACTTATGGAGCTATGATTCTGCTAATGCTTACAGATCTATAGATTGTTTATAGAGCTATGATGCTCTATTGCTTACAGAGCTATTGAATTGCCTACGGGGCTATATATTGTCTGTAAGGACTAAAGTAGAGCCTAAGGGGGCCATATTGAAGTCTATTAATTTATGGACTTCTTCTACGTTGTAGTGGCATTACAGACCCTTCATAGAGCCTCGTGTGCTCGGGGTACAATCATAGGGGAGAAAAGGCCCGAACTTAGTTACAAGAGCCCAGAAGGTTCAGGTATAGTCTCAAGAGACCAGGTTTGTTCATTTATAGTTATGTGCAGAGCCTCAGGGGTACTGATATGCTGTGGATTTACAACACTTTCGATGCTCAAAACTAAGAGAATAACATGAACTTAGGTATGTTTATGTGGATATAAGGCACTTTTCCTTTGATTGCAGGATGAATTGATGTTGGACCTAAAAATGGAAAAAAGAAGCCTGAAAGATGCAAAATAAATAGGCTTAATGTGCAGACCACAGTACGAGCCGTAGGAAGGACCTACGAGTCGTATTGAGGGCCATGAAAAGTTGCAGAAGGCTTAAGGTGTAGAGAGGCAATGTATAAGTCTCAATACGAATCGTACCAAGATGGTATGAGTCGTGATGAAGAAATAGTGACAAAAAATTCAGAAAACTTGCATAAAAGTGCTGACTCCTGCTACAGAAGGAATGTATGACCCGTGGGAAGAAGGTACGAGTCGTACCATGATGGTCGTGTTGAACTTGATAAGAATTCCAAAGTTTCAGAATTAAACTACGGGAGCTCAGTACGGGTTGTATGAAGGAGGTATGAATCTTACCTGGATCCAACACTTAGCCTAAATTCATCCAATAATGCAAGGTACGATAGGAAGCTACGACTCGTAGGAAGCTGCTACAGATCGTAACTTGGCTTATGACGACTGCGACACCAGATATGGAAATTCATCCAGTTATCCTAGTAAAAGGACTCTTATGTTTGTACAAATACATTTTAGGTTTTATTTTTATGTAGACAATCAGACAGACATAGACAAGTAAGAAATACACAAAAAGACAATTAAGAGAGAGAGAATTGAGTTGATTCAACTTGTGATCAACCTTTTCTTGAATTCATCTTGTTCTTGCTACTTGTTTTTCAATATTTTTCGGAGTAATTAAAGGAAGTGTTTTTCTCAATCATTATTGTAAGTATTTATTTTTATTCTTAATCATGAATTCACATCACAACTTTACAACTATAAGAGGCTAAAACCTCCATAGCTAGGGTTGTGGGAACCATGGTGGATTAACAAGCTAGGGTTACACAAAGTGATTTTAAAACCAATACTAAATACTTATATTGTAATCTTTTCATGCTTAAACATTTCTTAATGGTGCGCAACATTAGGACATGCCCGAATTCTTTACTTTCTTTGGTCGAAGAGGTAGAGATTAATAAAAAAGAATTACAACATAGCCTTGATTTTGATAGTCATTGTATTAACTTGAGCTGTGGTTGCAGGATAGTTAAATCTGAAACTTAATGATAATGGATAGTTTGGAACCGCTCGTGAGACTTGGTCGAGTGATTGAGTAAAGTCATTCAATAGGGACTGGTCGGTCGTTTGAATGAACTTAAGTTATCACTTCTATAACTAAGTATTGGTGATAATCACGAGTGTATGCCCAAAGCAGTTATGAACCCACGGGGAACACAAACCCTAGTTATCCTTTGATATTGACTCAACACCAGAATTTTAATATTTGTTTTTGTTATTAATTTTCTTTAAAATCTCCCTATTTTGAAGTAACTACCTCACAAGTTCAATTACCGGCTATAATCCAGTCTCCCTATTCCCTGTGGGTTCGACCCCAACCTCTAGTTGGGTTCTTTATTGACAACGTACACTTCTCACTTCAGTAAGAGGTGTGGTTGAGCATTAACAAAAAGTGGCACCGTTGCCGGGGAATCCGGCTGAAACTAGGATATTAACTTGTAATTGACTTGTTGGTGGTTACGTTGCTTTTTACAATTTTTTTCTTTGTTTTTCTTTAGTGACTCTTAGGCTAAATCAAAAGAATAAGATTTCACTCAAATATCCAAATGGACCATAGCAAGCTGCCAACACCTGTGGAAGAAATTGTGACTGATGATACACCGTGATAATGAATTATATAGAGGATGGAAACCCGGAATACACAAATACAGTTAATACCTTAAATGGGACAGGGTCATATAACTTTATCCTAAAGAAGTTAGACCTGGACTTAAAGAACCGCTCACCACCGCCGGCCAAACCATCTGTGGAGGTGCCACCAATCCTTGAACTAAAAGAATTACCTCCTCATCTCAAGTATGCATTCCTTGGGGAGGATGACACTTTACCGGTCATCATTGCAGCGAACCTGTTAGAGGAGCAGGTGGAAGCCTGGGTGAGCATTTTGAAGAGATACAAGAAGGCAATTTGCTGGACCATAGCTGACATCATTGGAATCCCACCAGGCATATGCAGCCATAAGATCCAGCTTGAACCAGATTGTATGCCAAGTATAGAGCATCAGCGCCGCTTGAACCCTCCAATGCAAGAAGTTGTCAAAAAGGAAATTATCAAGTGGTTGGATGCTGGGGTGATATATCCTATAGCAGACAGTCAGTGGGTAAGTCCTGTCCAGTGCGTGCCAAAGAAGGGAGGAATTATAGTGGTGCCCAATGAAAAGAATGAGCTGATACTGAGACGACCAATCACAAGATGGATTAAACCAATTTTTCGAAATTAGGTAGGTAAAGAGGGAGAATTCAAGATTCTAGAGTCTAAAGAGGAACAAACAAAAAGAGAAGAGAAAAAAGAAAAGGAAAAAAAGAGCGTGTATGCATGGATTATAGGAAACTCAATCGTTGTACCTAGAAAGACCATTTTCCGATGCCATTTTTGGATCAGATGCTGGATAGACTCGTAGGAAGAAGATGGTACTGTTTCCTTGATGGATATTCAGGGTATAATCAGATCACTATTGCCCCAGAAGATCAGGAGAAGACAACTTTCACCTGTCCATATGGGACCTTTGCCTTCAGAAGAATGCCATTTGGATTGTGTAATGCACCAGCCATTTTCCAGCATTGTATGATGTCCATCTTCTCAGACATGGTGGAGGACACTATTGAAGTATTTATGGATAATTTTTCTGTTGTTGGCAATTCATTTGAATCATGCCTTAATCATCTGGGCAGAGTACTGAAAAGATGTGAAGAAACAATCTAGTCCTAAACTGGGAAAAATGTCATTTTATGGTTAGAGAGGGGATAGTGTTGGCTACAAAATCTCAGGAAAGGGGATCAAGGGTAGACAAGGCAAAGATCGAGGTTATAGCAGGATTGCCACCCCTATTTCCGTAAAAGGAGTCAGGAGCTTTTTAGGGCATGCGGGATTCTACAGGTGCTTCATCAAGGACTTTTCAAAAATTGCACAGCCATTGTGCAAGTTGATGGAGAAAGAGGTAAAGTTCATGTTCGATGAGGCATGTCTGAAGACCTTTGAATGCCTGAAGGAAAAACTCACCACTGCTCCTATCATCATAGCTCCAGATTTTTCTCTTCCCTTTGAGGTGATGAACCCAGCGGTGTCTCTCTTGGTGCTGTATTAGGTCAAAGGAAAGAGAAGATGTTTCATCCAATCTATTATGCAAGTATAACAGTCAACACAGCCTAGAAGAATTATACAGTCACAGATCAGGAACTACTAGCGGTGGTCTTTACATTTGAAAAATTCTGAGCATATTTTCTTGGAACCAAGGTGATTATTCATATAGACCATGCTGCGTTGAGATATTTGATGTCCAAAAAAAATGCCAAGCCCAGATTGATTTGGTGGGTGCTCTTGCTCCAAGAATTTGAGTTTGAGGTGAAAGACCAAAAGGGAACAGAAAATTAGGTGGTAGATCATCTATCCAGGCTTGAGTCTGAAGCAAAGGAGAGGATGGAGTTTGATATCAATGATGCCTTCCCAGACGAACAGGTACTAGCTGCATTGCAGGATTTGATTCCTTGGTTTGCCGACTTTGCAAATTACTTGGTTAGTGATGTGATACCAGCAGACCTAAATCCTTAGAGAGAAAGAAGTTCTTATTCGATGCTCGCAGATATTATTGGGATGAGCCATATTTATTCTGCATTTTTGCAGATGGTATCATTTGTAGGTGTGTCCCTGAAGTAGAGATGCTGCGCATTTTGGAGGCATATCACTCATCTCCAATTGGGGGTCATCACAGTGGTGTCAGAACGACACATAAAATTCTACAATGTGGATACTTCTGACCCTCTATTCATAAAGATGCGTATGACTTCGCCAAGTCTTGTGATCAATGCCAAAGGCAGGGTACTATCACTCATAGACATGAGTTACCACTAACTCCCATCTTGGAAGTAGAGTTGTTTGATGTGTGGGGGATTGACTTCATGGGACCATTCATCAACTCATATGGAATGAAGTATATTTTGGTGGCTGTGGATTATGTCTCCAAATGGGTGGAGGCAATTGCCCTATCGAACAATGAAGGCAGAAGCGTGACAACATTCCTTAGGAAACATATCTTTTCTAGCTTTGGCACTCCCAGAGCTATTATCAGTGATGGTGGATCTCACTTATGCAATCGCCTCTTCAAAACCTTGTTGGAAAAATATGGTATCCAGCATAAGGTGGCCGCACCTTACCACCCTCAATCGAGTGGACAAGGGGAAGTTTCGAACAGGGAAATCAAGACCATCCAAGTCAAGACAGTAAATACTACCTAGACGGATTGGTCAAGGAAGCTTGATGACGCACTATGGGCTTAAAGAACAGCTTATAAGACTCCCATTGGTTCATCTCCATACTAGCTGGTTTATGAAAAAGTGTGCCACTTACCAATTGAACTAGATATAAGGCATTATGGGCTTTAAAGAGGATGAACATGAACTGGAACGAAGCTTCCAAGTTAAGACTTAACCAGCTTAATGAGTTGGATGAATTCCGACTTAAGGCTTATGAGAGTGCAACCATCTATAAAGAGAGAATGGAGATCTACCATGACAAAAAGATTGCAAGAAGGGAGTTTAGCTCAGGTGATTTGGTCCTACTTTTTAGTTCAAGACTTCAGTTGCACCCTGGGAAGTTGAAATCTGGATGGATGGGACCTTATAAAGTAGTGCAAGTATCTCCTTATGGTGCGGTGGAACTTGAGAATAGAGATGGAAAATGATTTAAAGTAAATGGGCAAAGAATAAAAGTGTATCTGGGAGATGAGGAACAATTAAAAAGAATAGAAGAAGTATACCTTGATGATGCTTGAGGAGTCACAAAAGTCACGTCGTGCCGCGATGTTAAATCAGGCGCTGCATGGGAGGCAACCTATGGAAGGTGAAGTCTGAGTAGCCCAGGTATGTTCTCTTCCCTATTTTCTTCTAGATGATGCTTTGAGGACGAAGCTTACTTTTCAAAACGGGGAGGGGGTGTACTTGTGATTTTTGGAAATTTTGGTTCATCTGAGGGTTTTTCTTGCCGTGTTTCTTTTCCCTCAGACATGCTATCTAGTAGAACCGACATGTGTAGGATTTTTATTTTTTTTGTTTGTGATTTTTATTTAATTAGAAAGTATCTTAGGAGTACTCAGCCAATAAAAATGCACTAGTTTTGGTTTTTGAAAAAATTAACCCTGTTTAAATTTTTTTTTGATGCATTAGCTATGTATTTGCTGTGGATCTATGGATGTCATTTAGTTTGTCAACATGAGTAGTTTTGTTAAGCCATGTATAAACCAGACAGGTGAGGTGAAAATAGTTCATGTACCATGTGTGAGTGAGGTATATTAGTCAGTTTGATATCATGTTGTAGATCTAGAACTTGCCTGGTTGGTCTCTGCATAGACTAAGGATGGTTGGTTAGAATATGATCATAAACCATTTTTGTTTAGCTCACTTTTAGCCTATATTTCCCTACCAAAATTTGCATGAATCCCTTGATCCCAAGCTTGAGCCTTAATAGACCATGTTTCTTTGATTTACCGATTAACCGTACCCATTTTTTACAATGAACCTGTTTTGGCCCTGGTCCTTCCTTTGATATTGTGAACCTCAACATAAGCAAAATGCTTAAGTTGAGGGTGGCTAGAGTAGGGGTGCGTAAATGGTGGGAACGGAAGAAAGGAAAAGAAAAGAAAAGAAAGAAATGGTGAAAAATGAGGTGTGATGAGATGAACCGAAAAGGATGAAAAATGCTGTAAATATTGAGAAATAAAGCTCAAAGAAAATTTTAAAATGTTGAAAAAAGTTGAAAAATCACCACACCCATGCAAATGTAAATAAAAAGAAGAAAAAGGGGGAAAAGGGAATGAAAGAATAAAAGGGTGAATTAGGTGAATGGTGTAGTCAATGTATGTAGTGCCAAGGAAGGAATAGTCACTTATAAAATCTTCCATCTTTATCCTGTCTAGCCCTGAGCCTACATTACAAGCCATATCAAGTCCTATAGTGATCCTAACCTGACCATCTGAAAAACCAAAGTAGAGAAAATAATGGCAAGCCTATGGTATCTGATACATAATACTCGTAACTTCTTTGTGAGAGTGAGTGCCTTACTTGTTTAGTCCCATATTATATTTGACATCTCATATTTGAGTGGGGACTTTATTTGTGTGAGGGTACATGAATTATGTTTTATTTTATCATTGGTCTGTGTGGAAAACATTGATGATGACTTGATTGTCTGTTGATAGATAAATGACATGTTTTGATACCTGTTTATGATGTTTTGAGGTTGCTTGTAATACATTAGCTGATGTTGTTTCATGAGAAAGAGTCAATAGAGTTTGTATAGAAAGGGCAAGTTTGTTTGAGTATTGGCTGTAGTATCTTAAGTTTATTTTCTAGTTGAGCGTCATGTTTTAAGTTTTTCTTTTCTTTGCCTGAGGACATGCATCTTGAGTTGAGGGTGTTGATGTGCTGTGGATTTACAACACTTTCGACGCTCAAAACTAAGAAAATAACACGAACTTAGGGATGTTTTTTGGATATAAGGAAGTTTTCCTTTGATTGCAAGATGAATTGATGTTGGACCTAAAAATGGAAAAAGAAAGCCTGAAAGATGCAAAATAGGCTTAATGTGCAGACCACAGTACTAGCAGTAGGGAGGACCTACGAGTCGTACCGAGGGCCATGAAAAGTTGCAGAAGGCTTAAGGTGCAGAGAGGCAATGTACGAGTTTCAGTACGAATCATACCAAGAGGTACGTGTCGTGATGAAGAAATAGTGAAAAAATTCAGAAAATTTGCATAAAAATGCTGACTCCTGCTACAGCAGGAATGTACGGCCCGCGGGAAGAAGGTACGAGTCGTACCATGACGGTCTTGAACTTCAGAAGAATTCCAAAGTTTCAGAATTAAACTACGAGAGCTTAGTACGGGTCGTATGAAGGAGGTACGAATCATACCTGGATCCAACACTTAGATGAAATTCATCCAACAATGCAAGGTACGATAGGCAGCTATGAGTCGTAGGAAGCTGCTATGGATCATAACTTGGCTCGTGACGACTGTGGCACCAGATATGGAAATTCATCCAGTTAGCCTAGGAAAAGGATTGTTGTATTTTTATAAATACATTTTAGGTTTTATTTTTCTATAGACAATCAGAGAGACGTAGACAAGTAAGAAATACACGAAAATACAATTGAGAGAGAGAGAATTGAGTTGATTCAACTTGTGATAAACCTTTTCTTGAATTCATCTTGTTCTAGCTACTTGTTTTTCAAGATTTTGCGGAGTAATTAAAGGAAGTATTTTTCTCAATCATTATTATAAGTATTGATTTTTATTCTTAATCATGAATGCAAATCACAACTTTACAACTATGAGAGGCTAAAACCTCCATAGCTAGGGTTGTGGGAACCATGGTAGATTAACAAGCTAGGGTTAAACAAAGTGATTTTAAAACCAATACTAAATACTTATATTGTAATATTTTCATGCTTAAACGTTTTTTAACGGTGTTCAACATTAAGACATGCCCGAATTCTTTACTTGCTTGTTCGAAGAGGTAGAGATTAGGAAAAAAGAATTACAACAGAGCCTTAGTTTTGATAATCATTGTATTAACTTGAGCTGTGGTCGCAGGATAGTTAAATCTGGAACTTAATGATTGCAGATAGTTTGAGACCGCCTATGAGACTTGGTCGAGTGATTGAGTAAAGCCATTCAATAGGGACTGGTTAGTCGTTTGAATGAACCTAAGTTATCAGTTCTATAACTAAGTATTGGTGATAATCACGAGTTTATACCCAAAGTAGTTATGAACCCATGGGGAACACAAACTCTAGTTATCCTTTGATATAGACTCAACACCAGAATTTTAATATTTGTTTTTATTATTTATTTTCTTTAGAATCCCCCTATTTTGAAGTAACTACCTCACAAGTTCAATTACTGGCTATAATCCAGTCTCCCTATTCCGTGTGGGTTCGACCCCAACCTCTAGTTGGGTTCTTTATTGACAACATCTGCTTCTTACTTTAGTAAGAGGTGTGGTTTGAGCGTTATCATGTACCAATAGGGGTATATAGACTGATAGGCACCTACCAGGGCATATGGGGGCCCAGGTAGGTTATCTCTGTGTTGATTGTACCTTTCAGGCTTATGGGGGCCAGGTTAGGTTCTTGTTTGCATACTTGCTTGGTAGATATAACTTATGAATGTATAGCCGTGCAGTCTCAGCGCTTATTCATGTAGTGGTTTTGTTATACCTCGGGAACCTAAGGATCAGACCCGAAAGTGAAAAAGGAGAAAAACTGAAAATTCGCACCAAGTCACAGAACGACTCGTGAGGTGAGTCGTGAGGAGTGACCACGAGTTGTGAAGTGACTCGTGGTCAGCTTGGTGTGGCAAAGTCTGAGTAAGGAGGTCACGGGCATGACCACGAGTCATGGTCAGACCTCACGACTCGTGAGGTCACCAGTGGTCAACCCTGGAGGATTGGCTATATTGGGATGGGCAGTGTAGGCCACAGAAAGTGAACACGAGTCATGGTCTGACCTCACAACTCGTGAAGTCTCCCATGGGGTTCACTTGGAGGATTGGGCAGTGGACTCAATGGATCAAGGCAACGAGTCGTGCCCTATGGCAACGACCCGTTATGTCCCTCGTGAGGACTGGCGACCAGAAATTCCTACGTTTTAATAAGGGTATTTTCGTAACTTCCTAAGTTCCTAAGGCCTAAACTATGCCTTTTTGGATATTTTCCGAGTGTGATAAGAGGGGTTAAGTACCTATTGCATGTCCATTCTCATGAAAGGATTTTAGAGAAGTTTTTGGGAGATTCAAGGCCTTCTTCCCCAAATTTTCTTTAATTTCTTTGTGGGTGCTCAAGGAACTTTAAGTCCATCTATTCCAAGGTATCTAGGGTTTTAAAATGGGTGGAATTCTTCCTCACACATGCCCAATTTCGATTAAAGTCATGAATTCTCCTACTCAAATTCCATGGGGTTTTACCCAAAGCATGTCAATGTGATTTCTCCTTATGGCTATGTTTTAATTGAGTTTTATTTATTGAAATATGCATGTTGGCCAGGTTTCGTATTATTTTCTTCAAAATCATGTTTCCATCTTTTGAAGTCTAAATTGCCCATTTATGGAAGTTCATGGAAATTATGATTTATGTTGAATATTAATTACTTTAATTTTATTGATTATGGAAATGCATGAATCCAAGTTTCTTAATTTTATTGATTATGAAAATGCATTTCTTAATTTTATTGATTATGGAAATGCATGAATCCAAGTTTCCCATATTTATGAGCATGTTTTGAAAGAATTGAGTATGATAAAGTAATGGGAAATGCCCACATGATGAAAAATGATTTACGATTTATGAAATGAATTTCATGATTTATCGATTTATGATGTTGACCAATAAAAAGGGCTTTGATTCTTGGCTAAGCATGGTTTAAAGGGGATCAATGATGGTAAATGTTATATCTTAGCCAATGAATTTTACGCATGATGTTAATGATCTATGTATGATCCTATATGCATGTTTTTGGGAGCCGTGTCTAGCACCGAGCAGCCCGACGTTCAAAGGACTACGCCGGTGTCTCATAACCACGTGCCACCATTGGTTGTAAATGTTATGAAGTAATGATAATGATCCCCTCAAATGTGATATCAGGCCTTATGCACGACCCTCTCCTTGCAAGCCAGGGTTGGCTCTGTACACTTGAGCGAGACAGTGGGGCATCATGAAAGGATCTACCATGATGGTGTCAGTTATGACGAGTCCTCCCATTGTTCCGCATGTTTATATGCATTGTTATGTTTACGTTATTGGATCAAGTTATATTTTGATAAAGTTACTTATGATTATGATAATGAATGATTATGAATGATTTGAAAGTCTTGAGTCTTATGTTTATTACGAAGGTTTTGATGCAAGCATGATGTCCTTATCCTATGTCTATTTATGAATTTACTTACTTTTAAAATGTCCATTTTACTTACCTTGCATACTCAGTACTTTCCACGTACTGAACACATACTTTCTATGCTGTATCGTTTCATGATACAGGGTCCGGATCTCAGGCTCATCCTCATCCTTAGTCCATCCCAGCCTACGATATTAGCTTGTCGGTGAGTCCTCATGTTTCGAGGGCCGTTTGATAATCTTTCCAGTTGATTATGTTTCAGTATTACTCGGGTTAGTTAGGGATGTTGTCCCATCAATCCATCTTATGTATTAGAGGCTTCCGAACAAGTATGTAGTACTCAGTTGTGTAAACGTTTAGTATTTCTTGATGCTATGTCATGATTACGGTATCATTCTGTTTATTTTAAATGAGATTAGTTGTATGCATATGCCATGGGTTGACTTAGGGTCTCTTGGGGTCCCTTGTCCCGTGTCTGCGATCCGGGTGTACATCCAGGTCGTGACAAACTTGGTATCAGAGCAATAGGTTTGAAGTGTCCTAGGGTGTCTGAATGCCGCGTTAAGTAGAGTCTTTTTCATGAGTGTGAAGCAGGCCACACCTATGACGAGGAGGCTACTAACAGTTTTAGGAAATGATCCCTTCTTTCATGTTCTATGTCGTGCGATGAAAAGTCTCTCCACCTTCTAATTCATGCGATTCGTGATTGCAGAATTATGGCTCCTAGAAGAATGAACGGAAGGAGGAATGGGAATGATGAAGGCCACAGATATGGCAATTATCATGGGCATCAGCAAGCCCCACCTGTTCCGGAGCCCTAGGCACTAGAGCCACCTGCCCATGCCGAGTTTCGAGCAGTGATTAAGATGTTGGCACAGGCCTTGACTGCTCAGGTCAACCAACAGGTTGTTGCGCAGGTTCCACAGAATGGAAATGCGGCGGCAACTTAGATTAGAGACTTCTTGAGGGTGAACCCTCCTGAGTTCACGGGATCAAAGGTGGATGAGGATCCACATGAGTTCATTGAAGGGATCCTGAAGGTCATTCAAGGGATCCTGAAGGTCATTCAAGTTATGGGGGCGACAAATAGGGAGTTTGTGGAGTTGGCCTCTTATCAGCTAAAAGAGGTTGCTCATATTTGGTACAAGGAATGGAAGGACAACAAGGCAGCGGGAGTGGGTCCTATCAGCTGGGATGAGTTCTACATGGCATTTCTTGACAGATTTTTCCCTTGGGAAATGAGGGAATTGAAGGAAGATGCATTTGTTAACCTCAAGAAAGGAAAGATGACAATGTTGGAGTATTCTCTTGAGTTCACCCGGTTGTCAAAATACGCCTCGGAGCTGGTGATGGATCAGAGGGCACGGGTGAGCCGATTTGTTCATGGTGTGGCCGGTTATTTAGACAAGGACTGCAGGACTGCTATGCTCCCTAGGATATGGACTTTTCTCACATAGTTTTGTATGCCCAGAAGATGGAGGTGGCTCATGTGAGGGAGAGGGAGGCAAAGAGGGCTCGGACAGATATTCGCGGGTTTTCACATCAGAGGTCCGGCGGTGGCTACCATCTACAGTTTTAGCAGAGGTCACTAGCCCTAGAACGATCATCAGCAAGTGTTCTATCCAGACCCATGGGTGATCAGAGGAGCAGGGCTTCAAGGTCGAGGGATCAGAGGGGCACCCAATTAGAGTATACCTCTCCAGCCTACGGGAAGTGAGGCAAGAGTCACACTGGGGAATGCCTTCTCATCTTAGATGTCTGCTTCGGGTGTGGTGGGAACATGCGCCGAGCATGTCCATATGCTAGGCAGGGTGATGATAGGGGTCGTGCACAGACCACCAGGATAGCAGTAGCTCCATCCCGTTCCGCTCCGCAGGGAGCATCGATTAGTGGAGGTGGCGGACAACGCTGATGGCGCCCGCAAGTGTACGGGTCGTACAAGTAATATAGTGGCCCTTTTTAAGAGCCGGAATGTCGAACCCACAGGGACTGGACCAATTCAGCTAACTATTAAGTTCGAGTGTGATGTTAAATACCGCAAGTGTTGATTATAAAAGTTTTCGATATAGTTTAACTAAGTCTAATTGTGGTCAACGAAATATTCTGAATTCATTCAAGGAGCAACATAGAGTTAAAGCCGCATAATCATGCGATACTATGATTTGCAATGGTTTAAGTATGAAACTATCAATTGTCGTCTCAGATAATTAGAATTGCATGTTCAAGGCCTTCTGAGCCTCTAAACACGACAAACTAGCCTCTCTACTACATTGAGGGCGAGGATGCTAATTCTAGTTCGTGGGCAATTAACTACGTGGATGTGGTTTATAGGGTTATGCCATTGATTAGGGTCCTTCCATACCTCCATCCATTTAACCAAACTTAGCTTCACAACTACTTCTTCGAGTGGTGGAGTGACAAATCTAAGCCGGTGTCTTTCTCTCCTCCCATTTTATCAACCAAACAAGGTATTAGGTATATTTCTATCCTAACCACAAAATCTTATCAAAATACAAGAACTTGCTTCTTACATTCTTATGTTCTTCCTTAGGTTTGCTTTCTCAAGCATTTGCCTAAGTTTAACGTGTGTGTTTTCATGGTGATCAATCATAAAAACAACCATAATCAAGAATGCAAGACAAAACAACAATCAATAACTTAATTCCAACACAAATTCGTAAAAAACACAATCATAACTCATGGCTTCAACCCTAGAGGAAGGGTTCTAGCCATTCATGTTTGTAAAATTACATGAAAACATTGTTAAAGTAACATACTTACAAGAGTTGGTAGAGGAGAAGATGAAATTGATGAACCCTAGGTGAGTTCTCCCACTTCTCCCTTCACTCCTAGGTGGTTTTTCAGAATAAAGTCGTGACAAAATGATTTTAGGAGCTAAGGGACCTATTTATAGTAAATGAGAATTGTGCAAAATTATGCCTATCGTGGAATGGTTTCGTGTCACGGAGTGTATCGCGGAGCACTGCCTCCGTGACACGGAGGCAACGCGAAAGCACAATGGAAACTCACCAAAAATCGTCTCTAGGCAGCCCCTTGCCGCGTTGGCAGCGTGTCACGCTGCTTGGGTAGCGCTCTAGGTGGCCTTGGTCACGCAGCCTGCCTGCCGTGGCACGTTTCCAACGCGCAGGTGGGCTGTTTTGTGCATCTTCCTTGCCGACGTTCGCGTTTTAATTCCGATTCCAAGCCTCCACTTCACCAACTCATGGATTAGTCCCTCAAATTCATTTTAAACCTACAAAAACAAGAACTAATCATGTTGGTTAGTATATATATTCACATTTACATAAAATTACATGAGAATGCATATAATTAATTCGATAAACAAGACAAAACTAAGTTATAAAGCATCACTTGGGCATGCTATTTTGCCCAAGATCACAACCCCACACTTAAAGTCTTGTTCGTCCTCGAACAAACCTTTTACATTTCATGCACATGAAGACTCACACATAGCTAATTTAGCAAGATAATTCAAGCTACGGCTATAATGATTATTTAAGATAGCAAGCTAAAAGTAGAACATGCATGATTTAATCATTAAAATGAAATACAACTATGTTAAGACTTCCTAACCTCAAGAATCGACTCTCAATCTTCGCAAACTCATGCAAATCAATCGAGCAAAAAATCCAACATGAATTATATCCTTCATTCAACATGTGCCCTCACAGCAAGAGAGTTACCCATTTTCACACGCAAAAAATATTTAAATCACAACATGTGGTGGGTACATGAATAGAATTACGCTCACTCTCACAAAGAATTCACATGCATCATATAGTGACCCATAAGCTTGCCCTTAGTGTTTTACTCCACTAATTTAAGGATATATGACCGTAAGATCAAGTAGGACTTAATGGGTTGTAATGTAAGCTAAGAGACGGGTAGGTACTATTCTGGCCAATAATAGTGACTATCTTCCCCAAACGCTTTTAATATATCACGCACTCATTACGAACTTCCCTTCTCTTACTTCACCTTTATCTTTTTTCAGCTTTCCTTTTCCTCTTTTGTTTTCCCATTTCTTTAGGCACTCTTAGATTATTAGTAAGGAGTTCTATAAGTAACTTTTCATTAATTTGTTTTCTTACTCCCTACTAATAATCAACCACTTTCACACAAGTGCACCTTTGTCCTTTTATCAACTTTTACCACTTGCTACTTTTCCTTATTTTTCCACGTTTCTCACTCCTTCACTCTTTGGAATTTTTCACTTAAGTGCTTAGGAGTTTTGGATCAAATTCAAGGCTAATGCAAATAAGCTTATGTTGTTGCTATCAAAGAATAGGCTTAAGGCTCAATGGGGCTAACTAGGATTCAATATTCAAGGTAGGTAAGGCAAGGATTAAATATTTGGCTCATTCAAATAAATGCCTAAATCATTTCCTACACTCTACATCCTTCATTTCGTTTTATAAACACACCAGGCAAGTTCTAGACACTCCACAATAGCACAGAATACTCAAAAACCTTACACTCATGGCACATGCTCAATTTAAGACACATTCAGCAGACTCTCAACTCAGCTAATCACAAGAATTCAAAATTAAGCTTCAATCACATCGAGTCAAATTCAAGAGCCTAAGTGTCTCAAAAAAAGTTATACTCTTCTCACATGCTTCAACACAAACCATACTTGCATCTTACAATCATGTATAGCACATAACAAGAACATCAAGCCATCAATTAGCTATGGGTTCAAAAACAAACACCTATTGACTAATTTTCCTCAAGACGGTCGTCATCCATCCATTGTCGTAAACAGTCCCTAACTATGTCTAAAAACATTATATACATACAAAGAAAACAAATTTTTATTCTTCGGTTCAAAGACCCCCCATTGGAAAAGAACCGAAAAGAAAAACTAACGGGTGATGAAGTCATGCTTGACTCATAAAATTTTTTTTTTCAAATATTTCTCACAAGCATTACATTCACCAAAAATCGTTAAGCACAAAAATTTTGAAATTTTCCTCACCCCACACTTGAATCATGCTATGTCCTCATAGCATCAAATTAAAATTTAAAGAGGGTGAGAAATACACCCTGAGGCCTTTAGGCCTAGCTAACAACATGTTTATCTTCTACATCTGCACAAGTGTGTGTTTGACCCCACACTTTTTATCGTCCCTACTCTTTAGCTTCCTCCTCCGCGGGTACTCAGACTTCCCCTCCATCCGTGCTTAAATTTTCCACCAAAAACACAAACACAATGAAAATAACAAAATCAACACCAAGCAGCTCCTTATTTTACGTCGCGGCACGACGTGGACTATCCTTTTCAGGACATCCTCATACCTGGGTTCCCGTTCGAGAACCACCTCCTTTTCTTTTGATTTTCAGAGGAAACATCCTCCACTCTGTTCCTCTCTTTCTCCAACTTCTTCACACTCTGAAGACCTTTATCAGACTCGGGCTGAACACTTTTCATTACCTTTGGCCATGGACCTGATGAATCCCCCACCCCACACTCATCCTCTGACAGCACACTAACCTGACAATGGTTTTTGTAGTGCGTGGATGGGTTCATTTCTTGGTATACTCGGAAGAGTTCTTCTTCATCCTCGACCCTCATTTTCATGGCCCCTGCTCTCAAGTCAATCACCTCCTCCGGTGGCCAAGAATGGCCGTCCCAAGATTAAGGGTACCTGGTCATCAACATGAAAATCTAAGATAATAAAATCAGCAGGTATAATAAACTTACCCACTTTGATGAGAAGGTCCTCTATTATTCCATCAGGTGTCACTCGCGACTTATCTGCCAGTTGCAGCATCAACCTTGTTGGCCTCAGTTTTCCCAACCCCAGGGTGTTAAATAATGATAGGGGCATTAGATTAACTGATGCCCCTAGATCACACAAAGCTCTTAGAACCTCAGCTTTACCAATTTGTATGGGGAGGGTAAAACTCCTTGGGTCTTTGAGCTTCTTCGAAATCTTGCTCAATACCCTATAACTGCACTCCTCTGTTAGTGCTACTATTTGGACATCCACCAATTTGACTTTGTTCGCCATCACGTCTTTCAAGTATTTAGCATACTTGGGCATTCCCTGCAAAACATCAATAAGAGGCAAATTTATGTGAAGTTCTTTGAAACTCTCAAAGAACTTTTTGAAGCATTCCTCCTCCTTGCTCTTTCTGAATCTCTGAGGGAATGGTGGTTGTGGTCTTTGTGCTGGCTGCGATGAAGATTGTGCATTTTGTTGCCCAGCACTCTGATTTTCTCCCTTGTCAGTGGATGGTCCTGGTCTAACCAACTCCGGTTGCACCTCCTTTCTTTTCTCTATTAGCTCTACATCATCTAATTGCTTGCCGCTTCTCAGACTGATGGCATTGACCTGCCGAGGGTTAGGATCTATGTCGCTTGGTAATCCCCCCTGCGATCTCATGTTTTGAGCAGCTGCCATCTGACCCATTTGTTTTTCAAGATTGCGGGTGGCCACGTGTTGATTCTTTAAGTCTGCTGCATCCTCGCCAGATTTTCTGCTAACTGAGTCTGGGTCTCCATGATTTTCTGCAATGTTTCCTCAATGCTGCTGCTCAATTGACCATCATTCTGCCTATTCTGCTAACACTGCTGTTGTTGAGGTTGCTGATAACTCTGCTTTTGGTTTCCACCCCAAGAAAAATTCGGGTGGCTCTGCCAATTTATGTTGTAGTTGTTTCCAAATTTCTAATTGTTCCGCTGCACATTCCCAACAAAATTGACTAATTCTGGATTGGCTCCACAAGATTCTGCATTATGGCCATTATTACCACAAATTTCACACCAACTTGGAGCTTGCTGAACTGCATTAACCTGGCCCTGTTGATGGTTCATACTCAGTTTATTGAACTGAGTCATCATCTGATGCTGGAATGAAGCTAGCTGTGCTGCCAAGGCATTCATACCGTCTACCTCTATCAACTCTGATCTCTTTCCTGCCCCTCCCAATGACTCGCTATGCCACTCTGGATTTCCTTAAGCAATTCTGTTCAACAAAGTGTACAACTCATCATAAGTCTTCTCTAAGGCTTGCCCACCCGATGTAGAGTCTAGTAAAATTTTCGTGTGTGGGTTTAGACTTTGTACAAAGGTATGAGATAGCACTTTATTCGATTGCTGGTGATGGGGACAGTCTCTCAATAATGAGTTGAATCTTTCCCAAGCCAAATATAAATTCTCACCAGGCCTCTGCTTGAAACTTAGTATTTCACTTCTCAACTTTGCAGTCTTGCCTGAAGGAAAAAATCTGATAAGGAACTTCTTTGCCAAATCATTCCAAGAAGTTATGGAGTTCGCTGGATCAGCTTTCAACCACTTCTTTGCCTCTCCCAACAATGAAAATTGGAAGAGGGTAAGTCAGACATAATCTGTGGACACGTCGGTGGGGACAAACGTGTCACTAATCTCAAGAAAGTTCTGTAAGTGCTGCTGCGGGTCCTCATGTGCCATCCCAGTGAATTGACCACTAGAATGTAATAGCTGCACCATGTTCTGCTTCAATTCAAAGTTCCCTCTAGGCTCCGATTTACGGATACTAGAGTTCACATTAGTCGCTTGTGGGATTGCCACTTCGCGAACTTGTCTAGCTGCCATTGCTTCCGGTGACAATTGTGCTTGTCCTGCGGGTGGTTGTTGTTGTACCTTCTCTTGAAGTCTCTTCAGCTTTTGCTCTAGAGCTACTCTCCTTCGCAAATGGATTTGACGTTTAGGTTCAAGCAACGGTTCCACAAGATCTCTATTCTTAGCCAGCTCGGTAAGACAACCTATCACCTGCAATAAGTCAGACTAAGACCAAGTTTCTAAACACTAAAGGAAATTTAAAAATCACACAAAAACAGATAAATTATCAAAACTTCGCCGAGTCCCCGACAACGGCGCCAAAAACATGATGGGGTCCGCAAGTGTACGGGTCGTACAAGTAATATAGTGGCCCTTTTTAAGAGTCGGAATGTCGAACCCACGGGGACTGGACCAATTCAGCTAACTATCAAGTTCGAGTGTGATGTTAAATACCGCAAGTGTTGATTATAGAAGTTTTCGATATAGTTTAACTAAGTCTAATTGTGGTCAATGAAATATTCTGAATTCATTCAAGGAGCAACATAGAGTTAAAGCCGGATAATCATGCGATACTACGATTTGCAATGGTTTAAGTATGAAACTATCAATTGTCTCTCACATAATTGGAATTGCATGTTCATGGCCTTCCGAGCCTCTAAACACGACAAACTAGCCTCACTACTACTTTGAGGGTGAGGATGCTAATTATAGTTCATGGGCAATTAACTACGTGGATGTGGTTTATGGGGTTATGCCATTGATTAGGGTCCTTCCGTACCTGCAACCATTTAACCAAACTTCTCTTCACAACTACTTCTTCGAGTGGTGGAGTGAAAAATCTAAGCCGGTGTCTTTCTCTCCTCCCATTTTATCAACCAAGCAAGGTATTAGGTATATTTCTTACCTAACCACAAAATCTAATCAAAAGACAAAACTTGCTTCTTAAATTCTTATGTTCTTACTTAGGTTTGCTTTCTCAAGCATTTGCCTAAGTTTAACGTGTGTGTTTTCATGGTGATCAATCATAAAAACAACCATAATCAAGAATGCAAGACAAAACAACAATCAATAACTTAATCCCAACACAAATTCGTAAAAAACACAATCATAACTCATGGCTTCAACCCTAGAGGAAGGGTTCTAGCCATTCATGTTTGTAAAATTACATGAAAACATTGTTAAAGTAACATACTTACAAGAGTTGGTAGAGGAGAAGATGAAATTGATGAACCCTAGGTGAGTTCTCCCACTTCTCCCTTCACTCTTAGGTGGTTTTTCAGAATAAAGCCGTGACAAAATGATTTTAGGAGCTAAGGGACCTATTTATAGTAAATGAGAATTGTGCAAAATTATGCCTGTCGTGGAATGGCTCCGTGTCACGGAGTGTGTCACGGAGCACTGCCTCCGTGACACGGAGGCAACGCGGAAGCACACTGGAAACTCACCAAAAATCATCTCTAGGCAGCCCCTTGCTGCATTGGCAGCGTGTCACGCTGCTTGGGCAGCGCGCTAGGTGTCCTTGGTCGTGCAGCCTGCCTGCCGTGGCACGTTGCCAAGGCACAGGTGGGCTGTTTTGTGCATCTTCCTTACCGACATTCGCGTTTTAATTCCTATTCCAAGCCTCCACTTCACCAACTCATGGATTAGTCCCTCAAATTCATTTTAAACCTACAAAAACAAGAACTAATCATGTTGGTTATTGTATATATTCACATTTACATAAAATTACATGAGAATGCATATAATTAATTTGATAAAGAAGACAAAACTAAGTTATAAAGCATCACTCGGGCATGCTATTTTTCCCGAGATCAAATGCCAAAACCGATTCTATGCCTTCGCCTCTCTCCACGATTAGGAGACTTCGCCAGACTTAGTCACTGGTATGTTGCATGTCTTTCATATTGATGTTTATGCTTTGCTAGATTATGGAGCTACATTATCTTTCGTGACTCCTTACATTGCTAGTAGCCTTGGAGTTAGTCCCGAGACCTTGTTAGAATCGTTTTCAGTTTCTACCCCTGTCGGTGATTTGGTTGTAGCTAGATGGGTATATAGAGGGTGCCCGATCACTGTGTTGCATAAGGTTTCCTCCGCAGACTTAGTAGAATTGTCCATGACTGATTTTGACATCATTTTGGGTATGGATTGGTTGTTTGCATGTTATGCTATGATTAATTGTAGGACCCGTACAGTGGAGTTTTGTTTTCCAAGTGAGTCAGTTGTGGAGTGGAAGCGAAGTTCGGTGGTGCCAGCAGGTCGGTTTATTTCCTATCTTAAGGCTAGGAAGATTATCTCTAAGGGTTGCATGTACCACCTAGTTAGGGTTAAGGATGTGGAGTTCGAGACCCCGACTATTCAGTCAGTTCCGATGGTGTGCAAATACCCGGAGGTGTTTCCCAAGGATTTGCCAAGTATTCCTCCGGAAAAGGAAATTGATTTCGGTATTGATATTTTGCCAGATACATAGCCTATTTCTATCCCTCCTTACAGGATGGCTCCAGCCAAGCTAAAGGAATTGAAGGATCAGTTAAAGGATCTGTTGGACAAGGGCTTCATTAGACCGAGCCAGTCTCCATGGGGTGCACTAGATCTATTTGTTCAAAAGAAGGACGGTTCCCTTCGTATGTGTATTGACTATCGGCAGTTGAACAAGGTTACCTTCAAGAACAAGTACCCCTTACCCAGGATTGATGATTTGTTTGACTAACTTCAGGGTGCCAAGTGCTTCTCCAAGATTGATCTCAGGTCCGGGTATCACCAGCTTAGAGTTCGAGAGAGTGACATCCCGAAGACTGCTTTTAGGACCTGGTATAGTCACTACGAATCTGTTGTTATATCTTTTGGGCTAACCAATGCTCCCGCAACTTTTATGAACCTGATGAATAGGGTATTCAAGCAATGTTTGGATATGTTCATGATCATCTTCAGCGACGACATTCTTATATACTCCCGGAGCGAGGAGGAGTATGCCACTCATTTGAGAATAGTGCTGCAAACCCTCAAGGATCGTCAGTTGTATGCAAAGTTTAGTAAGTGCGAATTTTAGCTAAACTCGGTAGCATTTCTGGGACATGTAGTATCAAGAGAAGGCATAAGGGTAGATTCCCAAAAGGTCGAAGCAGTGAAGAATTGGCCTAGACCGGTGAATCCTTCAAAAATCTAAAGTTTCTTGGGCTTAGTAGGCTACTATCGAAGATTCGTTGAGGGATTTTCATCAATTGCCGCCCCAATGACCAGGTTGACTCAGAAAAAAGGTGAAATTCCAATGGTCGAATGCTTGTGAGAAAAGCTTTCAAAAGTTGAATACCCGACTCACTTCAGCACTAGTGTTGACCTTACCCGAGGGTACCGATGGCTTCGTTGTCTATTGTGATGCTTCGAGAGTCGGACTGGGATGTGTGTTGATGCAGTGTGGGAAGGTAATAGCATATGCCTTTAGATAGCTAAAAGTTCACGAGAAGAATTACCCGACCCATGATCTTGAGTTGGCTGGTGGTGTTTGCATTGAAAATATGGCGGCGTTACTTGTATGGGGTCCACATGGATGTATTCACGGACCAAAAGAATTTGCAATATGTGTTCACTCAGAAAGATCTAAATCTTCAGCAAAGGAGGTGGTTGGAGTTACTTAAGGACTACGACATGAGTGTCCTCTATCACCCGACCAAGGCTAATGTGGTTGCGGATGCGCTTAGTAGGCTCTCCATGGAAAGTGTGTCCCACGTGGATGAGGGAAAGAAGGAGTTGGTGAAGGATGTCCATCAACTTACAAGGCTAGGAGTTAGATTGCTCGACTCGACCGATGGCGATGTTGTTGTGCATAACGGATCAGAATCATCCTTGGAGTTGATGTTAAATCCAGGCAAGATGAGGATCCAATATTGAGGAAAATAAAGGAGGTGGTGCGGGGTCAGAAGGTGGAGGTCTTCTCCCAAGGGGGATATGGTGTGCTACGATACCAGGGTCGACTATGTGTTCCGGACGTTGATAATTTGAGAGTTCAGATATTGCATGAGGCACATGGTACCAAATATTCTATTCATCCAAGGTCCACAAAAATGTATCGGGATTTGCGAGAAATCTATTAGTGGGATGGTATGAAGAGAGATATTGCAGAGTTCGTAGCAAAATGCCCAAACTGCCAGCAAGTAAAAGTCGAACATCAAAGGGCGGGAGGCGTACTTCAGGATATCAGCATCCCCACTTGAAAGTGGGAAGAGGTTAATATGGACTTTGTTATAGGCCTACCTCGTACTCGCCGACATTATGACTCTATTTGGGTGGTGGTGGATAGGCTAACTAAGACAGCACACTTCCTACCGGTCAAGACCATGGATTCAGTGGAGGATTATGCTAAGTTGAACATTCGGGAGTTAGTTTGACTTTATGGAGTGCCCTCATCTATTATTTCAGACCGAGGTACTTAGTTTACTTCTTAATTCCGGCGTTCATTTCAAAAGGGACTGGGAACGCAAGTTAAGCTCAGTACAGCCTTCCATTCGAAAACAAACGACCAGGAAGAATGAACCATTTAGATCCTTGAGGATATGTTGAGGGCATGTGTTATGGATTTCAAAGGTAGTTGGGATGATCATTTGCCCTTGATCGAGTTTTCTTACCACTCTAGTAGCTAGATGGCACCTTTCGAGGCTCTTTATGGGCGGAGGTGTAGATCTCCCATCGGATGGTTCGAGGTTGGTGAGGAAGCTATAATAGGAATAGATTCGGTTCATGAGATGATGGTGAAGATTTAGTTGATAAGGGATCGATTGAAAACCGTTAGAGTCATCAGAAATCGTATGCTGATGTGAGGAAAAGGGATTTGGAGTTTGATGTGGACTACTGGGTATTTCTAAAGGTATCTTCCATGAAGGGAGTCATGCGGTTCGGAAAGAAAGGTAAACTCAGTCCCCGCTATGTTGGCCCCTGCCGGGTTGTGAGAATAGTTGGTAAGGTGGCGTATGAGTTGGACTTGCCTCCGGAGCTATCTTCGGTTCATCCCGTCTTTCATGTGTCACTTTTGAAGAAGTGCTTGGGCGATCCAGCCTTGGTAGTTCTGGTAGACAACACTGGAGTGAAGGATAGCCTCAGTTATGAAGAATTTCCTGTTGAAGTCTTGGATCGGCAGGTTTGGAGGTTGAGGAATAAAGAAGTAGTTTCAGTAAGGTGTTATGGAGAAATCAGCATGTTGAGGGAGCTACGTGGGAAGCCAAAGTAGATATGATAGCTAAATACCCTCATTTGTTCCATACCGGCTCAGTTTCAATTTGAGGTACCAGTTTTGCCCTAAACCTTTAATCCGCTTTTCCCGTTCAGTTCATGTGTGCAAGTTTGTTTTATGATATGGTATGTGTATGTGATGTCTGAATTCAGTTTAGCTATATAATTCCATTCGGAGGTAGTCATTCCGTCAGTTTTCGACTTAAATAATTGGGAATCGTATATGGTGATAGCTTGTTTCTGAGTTATCTGCATGTTTCTAACATTCGAGGATGAATATTCCCAAGGGGGAGATATTGTTATACCCCAGGAACCCAAGGATCAGACCCAGAAGTGAAAATGGAGAAAAATTGAAAATTCACACCAGGTCACAAAACGACTCGTGAGGTGAATCGTGAGGAGTGACCACGAGTCGTGAAGTGACTCGTGGTCAGCTTGGTTTGGCAAAGTCTGAGTGAGGAGGCCACGGGCCTGACCACGAGTCGTGGTCAGACCTCACGACTCGTGAGTTCACCCGTGGTCAACCATTGAGGAATGGCTATATTGTGATGGGCAGTTTAGGCCACGGAAAATGACCACGAGTCGTGGTCTGACCTCACAACTCGTGAATTCTCCCATGGGGTTCCCTTGGAGGATTGGGCAGTGGAATCAACGGATCAAGGCAACGAGTCGTGCCCTGTGGCAACGACCCATTAGGTCCCTCGTGAGGACTGGCAAGCAGAAATTCCTGCGTTTTAATAAGGGTGTTTTCTTAACTTTCTAAGTTCCTAAGGCCTAAACTACGTCATTTTAGATATTTTATGAGTGTGATAAGAGGGGTTAAGTCCCTATTGCATGCCCATTCTCATGCAAGGATTTTAGAGAAGTTTTTGGGAAATTTAAGGCCTTCTTCCCCAAATTTTCTTCAATTTCTTTGTGGGTGCTCAAGGAACATTAAGTCCATATATTACTCCTTATGCATAATCACGTGCCACCATGGTTTGTAAATGTTATGAAGTAATGATAATGATCCCCTCAAATGTGATATCACTCCTTATGCATGGCCCTCGCCTGGCAAGCCAGGGTCGGCTCTGCCCACTTGAGCGAGACAGTGGGGCATCATGAAGGGCTCTACCGTGATGGTGTCGGTTATGACGAGTCCTCCCATTGTTCCGAATGTTTTTATGAATTGTTATGTTTATGTTATTGGCTCAAGTTATATTTTGATAAAGTTACTTACGATTATGATAATGAATGATTATGAATGATTTGAAAGTCTTGAGCCTTATGTTTATTACAAAGGTTTTGATGCAATCATGATGTCCTTCTCCTATGTCTTTATGAATTTACTTACTTTTAAAATGTCCGTTTTATTTACCTTGCATACTCAGTACTTTCCACGTATCGACCGCATACTTTCTATGCTATATCGTTTCATGATACAGGGTCCGGATCTCAGGCTCACCCTCATCCTTAGTCCATCCCAACCTACGATATCAGCTTGTTGGTGAGTCCTCATGTTTCGAGGGCCGTTTGATAAACTTTTTTGTTGATTATGTTTCAGTATTGCTCAGGTTACTTGGGGATGTTTTCCCATCAACCCATCTTATGTATTAGAGGCTTTCGGACAAGTATGTAGTACTCAACATGTAAACGTCTGGTATTTCTTGATGCTATGTCATGGTTATGGTTCTGCTATTTCTTTATGATTATCGTTCTGTTTATTTTAAATGAGATTAGTTGTATGCATGTTCCATGGGTTGACTTGGGGTCTCTCGGGGTCCTTATCCCGTATCTACAATCCAGGTGTACGTCCGGGTTGTGACAGGTTTAATAGGTGCAGGTTATGGATAAGAAAGCTTACATGTTAACTTCTACCCTTGTTGCTGATTACTTTCTGTCCTTTTACAGTTTCCATTCAACTTTTATTACTGCCTTACATATTCAGTACATATTGTACTGATGCTCAATTATGAGGCGCTGCATACTTGCCTGCAGGTTTAGACAGACAGGGTTCAGGACCTCTATGAGCAGCTATTCAGCGTCAACGGATTGGCCAACTCCTTTCATTTAGAGTTTCTAGGTTGTAGAGGTTTATCTATCTTTTATTCGTATAGCATTTGGTTAGGCCGGGGCCTTGTCCCGACCAATATTTTCATTCTTAGATGCTTGCAGACTGTAGTCTTTAATTAGTTGTCTGTGTTGGCCATGTGGGGCCTATATATGTTCAGTTCTGTACATTGGCTATGTGGGGCCTAGTATAGCTTTCAGTTAGCAGCCTTGTTGGCTGTAGTGTTTATATAATAGCCTGATTTTCATTCTATTATAACTAGACAACATGGTGGTCTTGTCGGCCCGCGTAGGATCCCTTTTATTGTTATGTTGGCTGGGTTAGCTATTTTCTTTTACAGGTGCTGTGTGGCCCTATCGTCCCGAGGCTGTGTTTACAGCTGAGATATAATAGTTTGTTTTCTTGATTTTGAGTCACCGGTAGGCACCAGAGGTGCATATGCCCAGCTAGGTCAGCCCAGATCCCAGTGTGGCATTAGGTGCCAGCCATGCCTCTAAGGTTGGGAGTGACATTAAATGTCACTTCTTCATTGTTCAATTGAAATTTTTTTGCCCGATCTCTATGTCCATAAGAGCACGAAGGGTGGTGAGGAATGGTCGCCCCAAGATGATGGGGACCTCAAAATCTACGTCACAGTCAAGAATCACAAAGTCGGTCGGAAATATAAATGACTCAACCTTCACCAGAACATCATAGAGAATTCCCACCGGATTTTTCACCATGCGATCTGTAATTAAGAGCCGCATTGTAGTTAGTTTGGGGGCTCCCAAACCTAATTGTCTAAACACCGCCAATGGCATCAAATTAATAGTAGCACCTAGATCACATAAAGCATTAGCAAAGTTAAAAGCTCCAATAGTGCACGATATGGTGAAAGCTCCAGGTTCTTCCTTCTTTTACACAAGTGACCGAGATGCAATTGCACTACACTGGTGCAAATTATCAGCAGGCTCAAAGTTAACGATCCTCTTTTTAGTGATGAGATGCTTCATAAATTTCGAATATCCAGGCATCTGCTCTAGTGCCTCAACTAAAGGGATGTTCATAGATAATTATTTCAACATTGAGATAAATTTGAGATACTTCCCGTCTTCGACCTTCTTCTTTAGCCTCTATGGGAAAGGGGGAGGAGGTCTAGGAATAGGCATTATCTTTTGAGATACCTCCTTCTTCTTCACCTTTTAAAACCCATACTCCTCTGCATTACTAGGAGCTGTCTTCTCAACTGCATCATCAACCAAAACCTAATTCTCGGAGTCCGCCACCTTATCATCATCAATCACTGAGGGCTCAGCTATCATCATCAATCACTGTCGCCTTCCCGCTCCTAGTAGTGACTAGGCCTAGGCATCGAGCTGAGCGAGCTGAACTCGAGCCGAGCCCATCTGAGTTAAGTATATACCGAGTCGAGCTGAGCATTATTGAGCTTTAAACAATACCGAGTCGAGTCGAGCTGAGCTGAGCTCAACCAAGATTTTCTACATTTTGATCGAGCTCGAGCCTGAGCTGAACTGACTTTTTTATATTTCTTATAAATTTTATTTACCTAATTAAAACTTATTGTTCTCAAGACATTTTTTCAATAATCAAAAGAAATTATACTCACCATAATAAAAGGATATCAAAGGATTGTAAGTTGACTAATAATGAAATTTATTTTTCTAACTGTAGGAAGAAATATAAAGAGAGAAATAGCAATAGATTTTTTAAAAATTGAAAAAACAAAATCACATCCGACAACAACCAAATCGATGAATATGTATTATGTTTGATTTAACTTGATTTTAATAACTGAAAACTTGATTTGATCTTGATTATTATCAAAAATTGATCCAAACCAAACTATGAATACCCATACTCATATAATAGGCTTCAGTTATATTGTGGTTAAAAATTTACCAACATTGAATAAATATTAATTATAAAATATTAAGTTAACATAGTATTTTAAGTTAAATTTCTAATATACTTAATAATTGAGCTTAAAGAAAGGATATTATTTCTTATATTGAGTCAACCGAGCCATCTCAATTTACCGAGTCGATCTGAGCCGAGCCTAGCCAAAATTTAATTAAAATCGAGCTGAGCTGAGTCGAGCTATTTTTCAAAATGAGCCGAGCCGACCCAAGATAAATACATGCGAGCCGAGCCGAGCTCCGAGCCGGCTCTGCTCTTTGCCCAGCCCTATTAGTGACAATCATGCAATGACTGTCATTTTTTGGATTCTAAACTGTGTTACTGGGAAGCGTGCCCTTTTGCCTCTGGCTCATAGCAACAGACATCTGACAAAGCTATTGCTCAATCTACTTAATGGCAATGGCATGTGATTCCACCTTCTAGTTCATACCGAAAATATCAGTGCGAAGTTCCTTAAAATGGCCATCAGTTGCCTCCATCTGCTTGAGTACTTTAGACAACATATCTTCCACCTTGAACCACTAGACTCTGGTTCACGGTTCCTTGGAGGAGCATAGAGACCGATTCTGTCATTTTTGTACTTCTCATGCTTTTTTCAGTCAACATTATCTCGGCCTCTACTCCTATCTCTGTATTGGCCCTGGTTGTAATTGTTGTCTCTATAATAGTTCCGACCTTGGTTCCCCTGATCTTGACTCCAAGAGTCTTGGTTAGACCCTTGCGCACTGATCGGGAAACCCGCCCTTGATCTTTTAGATAATTGTCTTCCTTTTCAGACTCTGACTCTCCTCCATCATTTCTCAAGGCCTTGCCCTGAGAACCAAATGCATTTCTATCTCGGCTCCCATAATATGTTTGTCAAGGAGTCCCATCGTGGTTTTGATCTCGACAATATCCTTATCTCACGCTTCATCCTTCCTTCTCTACTCCACATATATACCTGCCGCATAAGTACCAGCCGGAACTTCCGACTCTCTTGTATGCCATGCGCGGTTAGTTTTGGTGATTCTATCAAGTATCTCAGTAGCCTTTGTATATGTATGACTTATGAATATTCCACTAGAGACAGTATCTGCCACTGTCTTGGTATTGGCATTGAGAGACCTGTAAAATATCTCTAACTGTGTATCATCTGGGATTTTGTGATTCAGCACCTTCTTCAGCTTCTTGTTAAACCGCAACCAAGTCTCATGGAGTGCTTCAGAATTCAACTGCCTGAAGTTGTAAATCTCATCTTTCAACTGCAATTCTCTAGAAGGTGGTAAGAATCTCTCTAGAAAAGCCCTTTTTAGCTCCCTCCAAGTAGTAATAGAATCGTTTAGCAATTCAGCCAACCACAACATTGCCTCACTCCCTAGTGAGAAGGGAAATAACCTCAGCCTTATTGCATCCTGACTCACCCTCGGTTGTTTGTACTCCTTGAAAATACCCACAAAATTCATCAAGTGAGTATATGTATCATCAGTAGCATGACCAGTAAATATCCCCTTTATATTGAGCAATAGGATCATTGCACTTGTAATATCAAACTTTTCCCCAACAGGCAAAGGGGGAGGGACAATAGCTCCAGTGGCACCGGCCTCATCAATATCATCATCATTATTATCATCATCATAAAAGTACCGGTGCCTCTGCTGATCTGGACCTCTATTCCTTCTAGCTCGCTCAGCTTCGGTAGCTTGGCGTTGCTCTTCAGCAAGCCTATCTACCTCTCTTTCTCTCGTGTGAGCTAGTTCCTCAGCCAACATTCGGGCTGTTGCTTCTTCCACTGTTTCTTGCCTATGTGTGTTGACCATTTTCCTTATATTCCTTAGTGTTCGCTAAGTTCGTGATCAATTGGAACCAGGGATTTTCCTTGGCTTCGGGTGCTGGGCATACACAAACCTGAGACCTATAAAGAAACAAAAACAACACAAAAAAATAAAAAAGAAATAAGGACCAACAACAAAGCAAACAAAATTAACAAAAGCCTAAACTGTATTCCCCTACAATGGTGCCAAAATTTGATGTCACCTAAATTACACCTCATAATGAGATATAAAACAGTCGATGTTCACATATAGAACCCAACCAGGGCTGGGGTCAAATCCCATGAGGAATATGGCTAGGTCCTCAGTTAATGTGTTTAACTACTACTATTGGCTTACTTATTTCCTAAGGGGGGAAATTCTAACAAGAAATAATGAAAAAAATAGTAGAGAGCAATGAGTAGATCCGTGATTAAAATTGATTATATCCAAAGAGTGAGTTGACTAGGATTGTGCTCCCCATGACTTCATTACAACAAGGCGTTTTATACTAGTGATCTATTCTAGTGTTTAACATGCAATATCAGTAAACTAACTTCACCTAAATGGTTGGTCCCCTACTTAGATGATTATCACCAAACAACTTGGTCCGTATGCGGATGTATACTTGATTAACCCTTACCCTTGATATCAAATTAGTTATTCCCGGATAAGGTCAAGCTATTAGATGAGGGTAGATAGTCTCAAATCTCTGTTGTTAATCCTTTTTCCCTTTCATTACCCCCTTGATTCGATGAGTAAGAAGAAGGCAAATTCCAACGTTCGCGACCGTTAAGAAGCAATTAAAACAAAGGGAAAAACAATACATGCATAAACCCCATTTAAGATTCACTAAGTATTTTTGCCTATGCGTGTTAATTCATCATGGTTCTCACAATCTTAGTTATGAGTTTAGCTACTCATGCTTGAAGAATCACAATTAAAAATTGTAGAATAAATCATAATTGCAACTTACAATACTTCGTAGAAGAAACCACACATCTTGAATTAATCAACAAGAATCTAAGATCAATAACTCCAAAGTTGTTTGAATCTCCAAATTCAAGAACAAAATTATGAAAGTTGTTTCTTGAACCTTAATATCTATCAATAACAACAAAAAATATGGTAAAAGTCATAACAAAACATAAACTACAAAAAGAAACCTACATAAAGTATTTATAGACACTAAACAAATCCTTTCCTAATTTAACAAGGAATGCAGGTAGGCAGTGGCAACGACTCGTTAGGTGTCCTAATGAGTCGTGAAGTTCAGTGATGGGTCATGCTCAGCAAGAAGTTCCTTCTGGACGTCGGGTCACCTAACAACTCGTTAAGTGACTAGATAATTCGTGATGTCCCCCGTTGCTTCTGAGTCCTAAAATTTTAGTGTTCTGGACACATCACTGCTCATGACGAGTCATCGAGACTCATGATGACTCGTTGCTCTTCCATCACCACTCTCAGTAATCCTACTTGAATTATGGACTTCAACCTAACGACTGCTACTGAAGATTCATAGAGTAGTGTAACGACTCATTACTCTTGTCGTTGTGACCCACAGGACTTGTGATCCGATTTAAGCTTCTAGTTCTCATGACCCACCCAATGACTCGTGGCCATTACAAGTCATGGTGTCAATCTGTCATCAACACTGTCTCAAGCCCAATTGTTGCAGTTCAAACTCCTCTTCTCCTAACGGCTCATGGAACGAGTCATCCAGTGACATGACGACTCATTATTCTGCTGGCAGTCCAACCTTAGCTCGTTTTAGGCTCATTATTCCCATTTAACTGTTCGAACCTGTTTCCCTACAACACTTAACAAATACACATTATATCTATATAAACATACCTAGGATTAGCATATTTTCTTAGTTTTAAGCATCGAATGTGTCGTAAAACCATGGCACATTACACCCCCACCCTGTTAGTTTTCGGGCACGAATATATGATATAAGCTTCTTAGGAGTAGGGCTACAATTCCCTTTCCACTCTAATAAGACAACCCTGGTATCATTATGGTGACTGTATTAGCATGGCAATCTAAAATGGCATGATAGGGAGACAACCGGCTCATTCCCAAGATAACGTCAAAGTATACTATGCCTAAGATCACCCGGGTATTATAACCCATAAGTCCCACTAATTAGACATGATAAACTCTATCCATAATCACAAAATCCCCAATAGGAGTAGAAACATGAATTGGGGCATCAAGAATATCACAAATAAGATTCAACCCCATAGCAAAGTAAAAAGACACATATGAAAAAGTAAAGCCAAGATCAAATAAAGTAGTAGCCATTCTGTCACATACGAGAATAGTACATGAAATGACTGCATCTGAAGCCTCTACCTCAGGTCGATCAGGGAGTACATAAAAATAAGCTTGATCACCTACTAGTGACCTGCCCCTGCTGTGTTGTGTGCCCCCTTTACCAGACCGAGTACCACCCATTCCTATTTGAATACCCCCTCTACTAGGCTGGGCTCCACCTCTATCTGCTGAGTGACCGCCCCGCCCAAACTGAGGGTGATCCTTGCTGAAAGCACTACCTCCCTTCCTTGTTGTAGCTGGAGCTCGGGGAGCAGGATGTGGAACAACCTATGTTTTCACTCCGATGCACGTGGTCGTGTAAGTAGTGAAGTTATTCTTAAGAGCCGTATATTGAACCCATAAGGACAAGATTTTTAGTGAATTACAAGTTCAAGAAATACTTTGCAAAATTCAAAAGTGCTAATTTATCAAGGTTTGAAGATTGTATGTTTCTAAATCTAACAACGATCACAAATTTAATCAGAAAACAATAATAAAAAGAATATACGGTCAAGGCCAAACTTTCATGCAAAGCTAATATTCACAATGGCTCAAGTGTTTTATTTCATTTATTGTATCACAAGATAAATGAAATATTAATGGTCTTTCGAGCCTCTAACATAATTGAATTAGCCTCACAACAACATCATTGAGTGGGAATGCGATAACCTAATTCATAAGCAATTATCTATGTAAAGCAGTTTATGGGGTTAATTCCCTTGGTTATGGACTTTCAAATCTCTAATCATTTAACCAAACTTGGCTTCAAAACTACATTAAAGAGCGGTGATGTGACAATTTCAAATTAAGTATATAGCTATTTTCCCATTTAATAACCAAGCGAGGCAAATTAGGTATATTGTTATTCTAACCACAAATCAGCCCTAAAGGCTTGAACTCACTTCTTACATTCTTCATTCTAACCAAGGTTTTACTCTTTCAAGTTGCCTAAGAATAAAAAATGTATTTTAACTGTGATCAATCATCAAAATGATTAAAAGTAAGAATGTAAGACAAACAATAATGAAACTTGAACCATATGGAAATTAAGCTAAAATAATCATGTTATGTGGCCTCAACCCTAGAAGAAGGGTTTTAGCCACTCATGCTAATACAAGAATTCATCTTAATGATTGAATTCATGAACATATAAGAGTAGAAAAATAAAAGAAAACGAACCCTAGGTAGAGTTTCCGTCTCTCTCCTTCACTACTCTGTGTTTTTCAAAACAATACCGTGATAATAAAATAAAATAACAAAGTGTGCAATTTATAATAGATGAATTTTTGCCATGAAAGAATCCCCCTCCATGCCATGCTACCCATAGTGGAAAATTGCCTCCATGACATGGAGGTAACGCGGACTGGCGCCGGACAAGGCATTGGCGCTACTGGTCGGGTGTGGCATGGATGCTGGAGCAGAGAAGGCACAACGTGGTATAGCACCATCGCGTGCAGCTACGGGATTGACTGGCCATTGTGCGTGCGTGCACATACATGGCGCTGCAGCTGGCATAGAGCCAGCTCGCAGACACACTTCCTGGCAGCACCATATGCGCACACGCACGGGTGTGACATGGCGTCTGGCACGTAGATCAGCTGGCATGACACGCTGGGTTGTGCGACATTGACACGTTTTTGATTCCTTCATGCGTCTTCCTCAAAAAACTCATTCAGAGCTTCCTTGTTTCTCGTGTATTTTCATTTCGAGCCCCATCCTTAGCATATTTTACGTACAAACATGGGCTAAATACATAGGTTAGTTCAAGCACATAAATGTGCACAAAACATATGAGATTATACTAAAATTACGATAAAAACATGACTAAGGCTTAGGTATAATTATCACTTGGGCACATAAATATGCTCAAGATCACTACGCCACACTTAAAGCCTTGTTCGTTCTTGAACAACTCTATTACGTTTCATGCACAAGAAGGACTCGCACATCACCAATCAACGCAAGACGACTCAAGCTAAGGCTACAATGATTGATTATAGATGAAAAGTTTAAATAGAGAATGTTATATATAACCCAACTAAATTCAAGTATAATCAAGTTAAGATCTCCTAGCCTCATTGACTCTACAACCACAGCGAACTCATGCACATTAACCAATCAAGAAGTTCGAGATGAATTTTCATTTTTCCTCAAACATGTGCCCTCACAACAATAAAAATACCCATTTTCACTCACAATTTTACAAATTATAACATGTATAGGTATATGAATACAATTATGCTCACTCTCAAAATAAATTCACATGCAACATGCAATGACCTATATGCTTGCCCTTAGTGTATTACTCCGCTAATATAGGAACATCTAAAAGTAAGATCAAGTAGGACTTTATGGGTTGTAATGTAGGCTAAGGGACGGGTAGGTACTATTCTGGCCAGTAATAGTGACTATCTTCCCTAAGCGTTTTTAATACATCACTTTTTCTCATTGAGCACATTCTCTTTTCTTCTTTTACTTCACCCCTTGTTCTTTTCAACTCTTAATTTCATTTTTGTTAACCCAATTCTTTAAGCACACTTATGTTATTAGTAAGGAGTACTAATTAAATACTATTTTATTTTTTTGACTCCTTACCAACACTTGGACATTTTGAACAATTGCACCCTTCACTCTTTTCTTCAGCTTCCACAACCAACTATTTTCCTTCTTTTCAATATTTTTACTCCTCTGACTCTTATGCATTTTTCACTTAGTGCTTAGGAGTTTTGGATCAAATTAAGGTCTATTGAAAAAAGGATTAAGCTTTTATTGTAGCTAACAAAGAATAGGCTAAAGGTTCAATGGGGCTAACTAGGATTTTACAATAAGGATACATAAAGCATAGATGAAAATAGGCTTATTCAAAGAAATGCCTACATTATCTTCTATAATTAACATCCCTCATTTCGCTTTGCAAACACACCAGACAAGTTTTATACACTACATTATAGCATGCAATACACGAAGAACTATACACACACTGCACATGTTCAATTCTAGATAGACCCATACAGACTCTCAACACAACTAATCACATGAATTCAACATTATGCATAAAGCGTACAGAGTCACATTCCTAAGACTAAGTGTCTCAAACAAAGTCATACAATTACTCAAGATGCTTCCCAATTACAAACCTACTTGCCTCTTACAATCATGTACAACACTCAACAAGAGCATAAATCCATCAATTAGTTAAGGGTTAAACAACAAAATCCTAATGACTAATTTTCCCTCAAGATGGAGTCATCCATCCATCATCGGAAAAAATCCTTAACTATGACTAAAACAACTATTTACAGACAATGCAAAAAGTTTTTATTCTCGGTTCACAGTGTCCACCTTCGAAAAAGAACTGAAAAGAAAAACCAAATGGTGGATGAACTGAACTCAACTCAAACTTTTTCATCAAACCTTATTATACCAAGAACCAAATTCACCAAGCACCAAATTCACCTTGAATCAACCTCAAAAATTTTGAAAATTTCCCTCACCCCATACATAAAATGTGTTATGTCCCCAAAGTATTAATTAAAATCACAACAGGGTTAGAGATACTTCCTAAGGCCTCTAGGCATAACTAGCAGTATGTTTTGTCCTTTTTCATCTTGAGGGTCATCAACCCCATACTTATGTTTTTCCATGCTCCTTAGCTTCCTTTTCTAAGGGTACTCAGACTTTATTTTTTCCGATGCTTAACAAAACCAAAACAAAAACAAAGTGAAGATAAACAAAATAAAAATAAAGGAAAGAACAATCGTATTTGTGGTTCACTTGGGTTGTCTCCCAAGTAGTGCCTGATTTTATGTCACGACGCGACGTGAACACCCTTCTCAGGATGTTCTCAAACAATTATTCCCTTTCGGGAACCACCTTCTTGTTTTCTTGACTTTCGAGGGAACAACCTACACACTGTCCCTTTTCACCTCCATCACCTCTCCAACTAACTTCTCTAGCACTTGTTCAACAACAAGCTCATGCTCTCTCATAGAGAGATCCTTCAGAAGTGTACCTTTGGAATCCACCACCCCATACTCATCCTCTGTTAGTACATTGATCTTGCAAAGATTTCTGTAATATGTTATGGGTGGATTTCCTGGTACACTCTGGACATATCCTCCTCATCATTAACCGTCATTTTCAGGGTGGAAGCTTTAACATCTATCACCGCTCTCCTAGTGGCCAAGAACGGATGTCCCAGAATGAGGGGTACCTTATCATCAACCTCAAAATCCAAAATTATGAAATCAACAGGTATGATGAACTTACCTACTTTGATGAGCAGGTCCTCAATAATCCCCTCTGTTAGTACATTGATCTTGCAAAGATCTATGTAATGTGTTAGGAGTGGATTTCCTGGTACACTCTGGACATATCCTCCTCATCATTAACCATCATTTTCAGGGTGGAAGCTTTAACATCTATCACTGCTCTCCTAGTGGCCAAGAACGGACGTCCCAGAATAAGGGGTACCTTATCATCAACCTCAAAATCCAAAATTATGAAATCTACAGGTATGATGAACTTACCTACTTTGATGAGCAGGTCCTCAATAATCCCCTCTGGGACAACCTTTGACTTGTTCGCCAGTTGCAACATCACTCTAGTGGGCTTTGGTTTTCCCAAACCAAGTGTATTGAATAGAGATAGGGGCATCAAGTTCACTTTCTCCCCTAGATTGTGCAAGGCCTTCATCACATCTATTCCACCTATTTGTATGGGGAGGGCGAAACTCTATGGGTCTTTGAGCTTTCTGGGAATCTTGCTCGTCACCCTAAAACTGCACTCTTCAGTGAGTGCTATAGTCTAGACATCCATCAACCTCATCTTGTTGGCCCCCACATCCTTCAAGTACTTAGCGTACTTTGGCATTCCCTTCAAAAGGTCAATAAGAGGCAAATTTATGTGTAGTTCTTCGAAAATATCAAAGAACTTCTGTAAACAGTAATCCTTTTTTCTCTTCTTGAGCCTTTGTAGGAAAGGTGGTGGTGGTCTCTGTATAGGCTGCACTACTGATTGTGAATTGTTTGCTGCAGCCTTCTTCTCTTTGCTCTTGTCCGCTGATAGTCCAGGTCTGACCAACTCTGGCTGTACCTCATTCTTCCTTATTTTTGTGGTGTATAAGCCAACTGTTTGTCACTCCTCAGATGTCCATGACCTGCCGTGGGTTTGTATCTACATCACTGGGTAAAACCCCTGATGGCCTATTATGTTGAGCAGATGCCAACTGACCCATCTGCTTCTCCAAGTTTCTGGTGTCCAACTGTTGATTTTTGAGTTCTTAGGCCATCTTTGCTTGATCAGCTGCCACCTGTGTATGATTGGCCATGATCTTCTGCAATATCTCCTTAATATTGCTAGATTGACTACTATTCTACCTGCTCTACTGCTAATACTGATTTGGCTGAGGCTGTTGATAACTTTGACTCTACCTTTGATTTCCATCCCAAGAGAAATTCGGGTGATTCTACCAGCTCCGGTTGTAGGTGTTCCATTAATTCTAATTAACTCTCTAAATATTTCCTACAAAATTAACTAACTCTGGATTTTCCCTGCAACATTGCAACATGCTCGCTATTGCCACATATCTCACACTAGCTAGGAGTTTGTTGCACTGCATTTACCTGTGCATGCAGCTGTGCCAAGTTTAGCTTGATGAATTGAGTCATCATCTGGTGTTGAAAAGAAGCTAGTTGGGCTTCCAATGCATTCACGCTGTCAACCTCAATCACCCCAGCTGCTCTCTTTCTTTCTCCCCTTGAAGAATAACTGTTCCACACCGGATTTCCCTGTGCAATCCTATTCAACAGAGTGTATATCTCATCATATGTCTTCTCTAGTGCTTTCCCACCCGATGTAGAGTCTAGAATTTTTTTTGTATATGGGTCCAAACTCTTCACAAATGTGTGGGGTAGCACTTCATTTCACTACTGATGATGAGGGTAGTCTCTCAACAATGACTTGAACCTCTCCTAAGCCAAATATAAATTCTCCTTAGGCTTAAAATTTTGCTTCTCAACTTTGCAATCTTGCCAGATGGGAAGAATCTGATAAGGAACTTCTGTGATAGGTCGTTCCAAGTAGTGATGGAGTTTGGTGGCTCTGCCTTCAGCCACCTCTTTGCTTCTCGCAAAAGTCAGAATGGGAAAAGAGTGAGCCTCACATAATTAGTTGACACCTCAGTTAGGATGAAAGTGTCACCGATCTCTAGAAAATTCTACAGATGCTACTGTGGATCCTCATATGTCATCCCAGTAAACTGCCCACTCAAGTGCAACAACTGGAATGTTCTACTTCAACTCTAAAGCACCTCCAGGTTCCAGTCTGGGGATGCTGGATGTAACATTAGTCGTGAGTGGGATTGTCATTTCCCAAACTGGTATTGTTGCCATCTTTACTGGTGCAACCTTGTCTTGTTGAACCTACTGGATGGGATATAGAGCAACACTGTCTCTTCTTATCTATCGCAACGACACCTAAAACTTATTCGCTCTTCGTCTCACGCGATCGTGCAAGTATTAAAGTGACTCTTAAGAGCCAGATGTCGAACACACAGAGACTGAATTTTTAGTGAATTATAAGTTCAAGTAATACTTTGGAAAATTCAAAAGTGCTAATTTGTCAAGATATGAATATTGTTTGTTTTTAAATCTAACAACGATCACAAATTTAATCGAAAAATAATAATAAGAAGAATCCAAGGTCAAGGACAAACATTCATGCAAAGCTAATATTCACAATGGTTCAAGTGTTTTCTTTCATTTATTGGCTCACAAGATAAATGAAATGTTCATGGTCTTTCGATCCTCTATACATAATCGAATTAGCCTCACAACTACATCATTGAGTGGGGATGTGACAACCTAATTCATAAGCAATTATCTACGTGGAGTGCTTTACGGCGTTAATGCCCTTGGTTATGGGCTTTCAAACCTCTAACCATTTAACCTAAGTTTGCTTCACAACTACATCAAAGAGCGGTGATGTGACAATTCCAAATTAGATGTCTAGCTATCTCCGTTTAATAACCAAGCAAGGTGAATTGAGTATATTGCTATCCTAACCGCGAATCATCCCTAAAGGCTTGAACTCACTTGTTACATTCTTCGTCCTAACCTAGGTTTTACTCTTTCGAGTTATTCCTAAGAATAAAAAATGCATTTTAATTGTGATCAAGCATCAAAATGCTTAAAAGTAGGAATGTAAGACAAACAACAATGAAACTTGAACCATATGGAAATTAAGCTAAAACAATCATGTTATGTGGCCTCAACCCTAGAAAAAGGGTTTTATCCACTCATGCTAATACAACAATTCATCTTAATGTTTGAATTCATGAACATACAAGAGTGGAAAAATAAAAGAAAACTAACCCTAGATAGACTTTCCGTCGTCTCTCCTTCACTCCTCTGTGTTTTTCAAAACAATATCATGATAATCAAATAAAATAACTAAGTGTGCAATTTATAATAGATGAATTTTTTCCATGAAAGATCCCCCCTACTTGTCATGCTGCCCATCGCGGCAAGTTGCCTCCATGGCATGAAGGTAACGGGGACTGCTACTGGAAATGTGGGCACTGGGCAAGGCAATAGTGCAACTGGTTGGGCATGGCACAGAGGCTGATGCAGAGAAGGAACAATATGGCATGGCGCCATCATGCGCAGCTACTAGATTGACTAGCCTTTGCGTGTACACGCACAGCTGGTGTGGAGCAAGGCCTGTATGGCACGAAGCCAGCGCGCAGGCATACTACCTGGTAGCACCATGCGTGCACACACACAGGCGTGACATGGTTCCTGGCGCGCAGGTCAACCAGCGTGCCACGCTAGGTTGTGCGACATTGACACTTTCTTGATTCCTTCATGCCTCTTCCTCAAAACTCATCCCGAGCTTCCTTGTTTCTCGTGCATTTTCATTTCAAGCCCCATCCATAGCATATTTTACCTACAAACATGGGATAATTACATAGGTTAGTTCATGCACGTAAATATATACAAAACACATGAGATTATGCTAATATTAAGGTAAAAACATGACTAAAGCTTGGGTTTAATTATCACTTAGGCACGTAAATATGCCCAAGATCAATCTGCCCGTCCTGTCCAGACCTGGGACACCATCTTTAAATGTGGCCATACTCGCCACACTCTTGACACACCTTATTGAGCACAGGCATCTGAGTAGGAACTGAAGAGATAGGGAGAGCCCCGAAATCTGAGAGAATTTGTGTACTCCCGATTGTACCTGAAGGGCATTGATTGGTCCATGGAGGACCTTTGGCTGATACCTGTATTGCTGATTGAACTGGGGGCCCAGAGTACCCTTGAGGAATTGGAGCCTTGGAGAAAGAATTGCTGAAGCTACCTCCTTTTCGAGCCTTCTTCTCGGCATTCTTTGCATAACCTTCCTGCTTAACCCCCTCCATATTCTTCACAAGCTCCACCACCTCCTGGAAGGTATTACCTGATGAGACCATTTGCAGGGCTAACAACTGGGGGCTAATAATTGGAGCCCAATTCAGGACCTTCACAAACTATCTGATCCTCTCTTCCTTCGTAGGCAGTAATGGTAAGGCATACCTAGCAATGAGTGGAACTGGGCCTCATAAGCTGTAACTGAGGAGGTCCTTTGCTCAATGTTTATGAACTCATCGTGCCTCCAGTCTCGCAAGGTGAGAGGAATATACTTCTCTAGAAAGGTGGAGTAGAACTGAGTAGTAACCCCGCTGACCTGCACTCTACAAAACGCCCTACACCAGAGCTTGGCATCTTCCATCAGCTGAAAAGTAACAAATTCCACCCCGAACTTATCCACTGCCCCCATCTTATGAAGTCTCTTATGGCAGTATATGATGAACTCATAGGCGTCCTCCGCGATTGTCGGAAGAGAAAATTCAACTACTCCGCAGGAGCTTTGCATTTTCGTACTGCTTACGAACATTTAAAATCTAAATAAAAGTAAAGAAGTCACATTCAATCATTTAACACTTTATTCGGGCCTAGAATTTCGATTCTACCCCATTCTCCCCAAAATTATGGTCAAAACAATATCTTTAGAGTTAATTCATCATGTTCTATCTCCTACACAGGCAATTTCGACCTATTTCATGGAGTTTCTACTCCTTAAACCCTTTATTAGGCAATAATAATGGTAGGAATCTCAACTTTGTCAACACCCAGATCTCAAACTACCCCAAAATCAACATACTTATTTTCACATTCCCCTAAAAATTGATCATTCCCCACTTTTTAAGTCTAGGGATCAGTATCTAGTCGTTCCCATAACCCTGACCCTAGTTTCCACAGCCCTAGGATTCTTGGGTAGCATTTCACCATTAGAGACTACCCTTTTTTATTCTAGTGTTTTAGAAAATCGAATGGGAAGAGAATTATCTAGTAATCTTACCTTGGGAAGGAGAAACTGGTTTGCCTTCTGAAAATGGCCCTTCTGCTCTTAGAGTTTGTGCCCTATAATGGGGTGAAAGACCTTGAATTTCTAACTTAAATCGTCACATTGCCTCCCATCATCCGCTGTAGTGGTCAAATTTCTGCTGCAGCACGCCCACTGTGGCGGTCAGATCCTCGCCACAGTGGACCCGACGGTTAACTCTTCCTTCCCACTACAGTAGACCTCCGACCGTCATGTCAGTCTCGCTGCAATAAGACTCCCAAGGCTGTAGCGTTCCCCGTCAACCAGTAACTCATAATTTCCTACACATTTCCCATCCTTCTAACATAACTGTTAAATCCAACTTCTCCAACACTTCCCGCCGTATACCTTGGTGAAAAATAGGTTGTTCTATACTTAATTCTCCCATAACGATGGACAAGTTAGTATAACACTGAAATAACCAATATGTGCAAATAAACTCCCAAAAGTAACCAAAAGGTAATTCTGTATAAGATGGAGCTTACAGAAAACTAGGATCTCCTTTTAGCTATGCGAGTCACGATTTGCCTGCCAATCAACACCTGCAGGTATGAATGCAACACCCTTATTCTTGGCGAATAAGTACAGAGATGTACCGAGTATATAAGGCGATATAAAGATAAGATATAGATATACAAGACAATAGAAGGAAGCAAAAGAGAATACCAATAGATTAGCCCACGTCATAGGCCAACAATAACATACTACAAGACCACAATCCAGGTTACCCGACAACCACAATAATCACGACCACTACCAGCTTGACTATTCAGTTCATATCTAACCAAATAAAACAAATGAGATCTATATACTAAGTCACTACCCTGAGCCTAAGTGTCAGAAAGTCTATAGTTTCTTTTCTCACTCAAGTACTCACAGGAAATTACTATCAAAGAACAAGCCTAATAATACTAGTAACAACCTAGTCAACATGCCCCAAAAAATCAATTAAGTATTTCTTCTTTTCTTAGCTACATCCTAAACTAGTATTAAAAACAAAAATTACTAGTTCAAACATTCATCCCTTGAACAACAACTCATGAACAAAGAAAAACTAAGGGGAGTTGTAAAACTACCTAAGAGAGCATATAAATCATTTTGGTATTTTCTCTTTAGAGATAACTACATGAGACGCTAAATACTAAAATTGTATTAATATATTAAAATTACTAACAATTATAGCCCATGAATATTTAAGTACCACAACCCACAATTCAAAACAAATAAAGCACGAAACAAATCAAAATGAGGTCAAGTGACTAAAACAAAAAATGTGAATAACAATTAATACACACCAAATAACAAAAGATTTCCTTCCACCCCACACTTAAAAGAGTGCATTGTCCCTAGTGCACATAACAAATATAATCACAAAAGATGGTAAAAAAAAGACTCCCTATCACTACTTGTCCTCTCCATCATCCTCAACAAAGAAGCAAGCATCCTGCTCATAATCCTCAGGATAACCCCCATATAGATCAGGGAGATCATAATCATCCTCCTCAGTTATGTCATAATGAATAGATTTCTTTAGTGTATTTACATCCTCCTTTAGAGAACCTCAAAATTTGTACCCTGTTCTTGAATTATCATGACATGATTGTTGAGTGGGTATTTCTCATCAAGCTTGAGATGCTTCAAAGATATAACATTTCTCCCACAAATTTGAAGCTGAAGATCCATCATTCCACAGAGGTGGGCATGTAAGTTATCATCTCAAGTGTTTTGCTCAGTTGTGGTCAAAGTAGTCCCTCTTCATCTTTCGGCCTTTTACTCATGTGATGTATGTCATCTTCTCATAGGTGAGCACAATATGATCACGGGGTTCATCTTCCACCTCTTCTTATCAAAATACCTAGTGAAAGCACTAGAAAACAATAGCCTATGAAGCTTTCCCCGCCTGGACAACTTCTTTTCTCGCCTCATCAAATAGCCCAAATTCACAAGCTGACTAGTCATTAAAAATTATACCAAGCTGACTCCCACATAAGTACAGGGCATCTGAAAGTACGTCATATGTAGAGTTGTATGCATATTATTCTTCTTTTCATGGATCCCTTAGAAGTAGATCGAATACTGTTCGGCGTTTGTTATATGGGTGTATAACTACACGCAAGTTCACGTGGTCGAACAAGTAGTAAAGTGGCTTAAGTAAGCCAAGTATCGATCCCATTGGGATGAGGTAACAAATTACTTAAGTGTTAGTATATTGATTCTAAAAATGAAGACAACAGTTCAACGAAGAGTTTGATATATTTTGATTTCTAATTTTATCCTCAGTTTGGAAAGAGTATATAATTTGAGTCTGAACTATGAATGTGAGCATGCTGATGTTAAACGAACATGTAAGGAAATAAATTATCGATATAATTTGGTTAACTTTTCCTCCGGTTGCTAGTCAAGAACTATTGCCAATGGATTAAAACTCTCGTATTTAACCCAACTTAAGAACCATGAACCGTCCACCTACATTTCTGTGATTAAACGAAATTCATGTTCTAGCCATACAAAACCGGTTTCGTAATTGACTAATACGACCTTCAGGTATATTTCTATCCTGAAGTAAATCAATTCTCAATTTTCCCAAACCAAGAAAAGATCATATCCTATTGATTCACAACTTTCCAATTTCTTGCTCTCTCAAGTGAAACCGGACTTTTTAGATGTACATTAATATAGGCCACACATTAATGCAGTAAGAACAAGAATCAATAGAACATCCATGGAAGAAAATATGAAAAACCAAATTGATCAACAATCACATTTCAATACAATTGTTCTTAACCTCAGCAAGAAGAGGAATTAGCCACTCATTTGTGGATTAAACATCGTTAAATGAGTGTTAAACATACAAGCAATTGAATTAAAGAAGAAGAGATAGAGAAAAACCCTGATAATTTCATCCCCTCAACTGCCTGTAACCCACGTTCTTGCTCCACCAAGTCCAAATTATTAAAAATGAACCTAAGTGTTCTATTTATACTAGTGGAAATTTTTCCCGAAATAACAAGCAACGTGTCACGGAGTGCATCGCGGAGCACTGCCTCCGTGACACGCCACAGACGCGGAGGCTCATTGGAAATGGACTGTCCAGGTAATAAAGCCCAACGTGGCACGGCGTGCAACGGGGGGCTAGGACAACGTGCCACGGCCCCAACGCGCACCCACACTGGAACTTGGCCAAAAATTCCCTAGTCAGGTAGAAGGCCTCCGCGATGGCAGCGTGACACAGCTCCATCGTGGAGCCCCTTTAATTCTTGCCGTCCAATGCTTTGTCCTTTGCTAATCATCCGAGTCCATCCCCGATCTTTCCCAACACGCATTTTAGCTTCACAAAATTACATTTCACCTACAAAATAACGCTAATCATGTTGGTTAGTATTAATTCACATTTTATTATAAATCACATGAGAATGTATAATTATTGATAGATAAACAAGGTTAAAATGACACATTTGAGTATCACTTGGGCATATAAATTTGCCCAAGATCACTTACCCCACACTTAAATCCTTGTTCGTCCTCGAACAACAATCTTACACCTCATGCAATTTACACCCCATCCTGGCTACTTTGGTTCGACAATTCAGGCTACGGTCATCCCGATTATTCAATACAGTAAATCATCAAGAAAACACACATGGCCTTGTCAATGCAATGACCTTCAACACATCAAGACCTCCTAGACTTAAGAATCGACTCTCGATATTGGCAAACTCATGCAAATAAGCTGATCAAGATATCCGCCACGAAAATTAATCTCTCATCAAGCATGTGCCCTCACATTGCAAGAGAATTTTCCCTTTTTAATCACATGAACTCTAACGGTTACATGCTGGGGCATATAAACACAATGTCACTCGCTCTCCCAAAAGAATTCACATGCATCATGTCATGAACCATAGGCTTGCCCTTAGTGTATTACTCCACTAATATAAGGAAATGTGATGTAGGATCACGTAGGACTTTAACGGGTTGTAATGTAAGCTACGAAACTAGTAAATATTGGGCTAGCCAATAATAGCCACTAGCATCCTTAAGCGCCTTTTCAATACATCCCATCAAACTCATGGGCATTGTTTCTTCCTTCATCCTCCCATTCTTGAAGTCTGTCTTTAGTTTGTCCCATATCTTATTAAGCACACTTGACTCGATAACAAAGATTATTCAGACACCTTCATTATATTTTATTTATAACAAGTGCACCTTCAACCTTTTCTTTTCTTTCATCACTCAGCTTTTCTTTTCTTTTCACCATTCTCACTCTTTGACACTTTGGGAAAATTATTTTCTCTTCTTAAGCACTTAAGAGTTTTTGGATCAATTTACAGCTAATGAAAAGAAGGGGTAAAGCTCGGTTTACACATTTTCGACACAAGAAAAAAATAATAGGCTAAAGGATCAACGGGCTAACTAGGGTGTACATTTAAGGTGGGTGCAATAATGAAACAGAGTAACTTTCGGTTAACACAAAGAAATGCCTACATCCTTTCCTACAATACACCTCCTTCATTTCGTTTCGCACACACACCAGGCAAGTTCTAGACACTTCACAATAGCATGGAATAAACAAAACCTCACTTCACACTTATTGCACATGCTCAATTCAAGACGTGTTCACAGACTCTTCAATCAGCGAATTACAAGAATTCAACATTAAGCCTCAATCACACTGAATCAACTCTATGGCCTAGGTATCTCAACATATTTACAAAGTTGCATGCTTTCATACGAATCACCTTTGCATTTCGAATATCATGTACGACACGCAACCAGGATTCCGCAACCATAAAGTAACTACAGGTTTTGGGATGCAACCCACACAAGAAAACAACTGAAAAATAAAAAATAAATGAAAAATCAAATCCTAACAACTACATTTCCCTTAAGACGGTCGTCATCCATCCATCATAGGGAACGGTCACTAACTAGGACTTCGGTTTAATGGGACCATTCTCGGTAAAAGAACCGAAAACAAACGCCGAGAAACCCAAGAATTTAAAAAAAATTAATTTAAAAATATCGATCATTTCGATAAAAAAAATATGTACAAAATCAGCTAGCACAATATTCAGCAGCACACAACAGTTTCACATTTAATTACAATACAGAACAACAACTTCACAATCACAAATCATAGGGGCACAAAAGTTTTTCATCAGGCACAACAATAGAACAGAACATACACAACAACACACCCAGCACCTAACTACTCCCACCCCACACTTATATCGAACTGTCTCCAGTGTTCATAGAAATTAAAATAGCACAAAAATTGGGTGGTGGAACTCCCTGATCAATCAAAATACTCCACTTCTTCATCAGGTGCTGCTGCCTCGTCTCCCATGTCTGAATCACCCCCATCGTCATCATCAGACTCCACATCGGAGTCCTCACGACGTGTCTCCTCATTTGTGGGGACATCATCATCCGTGGGCTCTACAAAAGCTGACCCCACTCGGCATAGAGCCCTGGCATTTTCGCCAAAAGGGTAGTCTAGCTCGAGCTGCCATAGCTCCTCCTCTGTTGACGGCCTCCCGCCTATCCGTAGCTGGAGCATCTACATCCTGTAAATGCGAGCCATGTACTGATTATCCCGAGCATGTCGCTCGGCTAGTGTAAGCACTGGCCCGTGGGTGGTGTCGGGAGCCTTAGTTTTGGTGACATCTAAGGCCCGCCGCTCCATCTGTGGAATATAGTCAAGGGCCTCTTCCTCAATGTCCAGGCCCCTCAGGAATGTGGTGAGTAATCCACCAAATCCGTATCTGTGCCCCTGATGCAACCGGGCTCTCTTCAATGCGGAGATAATCACCGCCCCCACGTTGATCTCCAGCCCTTTAATCAGGGCGTACACCAAGCATACACGATCCCGGGTTACATCCGTCATATGCACCCCTGGGATTAGGCAGGAACACACGATCTTAAGCCATATCTGGCTTCCCTGTTCATCTGTGAGTAGGGCAACGTCTGATGGTAGCCCCTCTCCTTATGTCTGCTCCACCTAGCCGTCAATTGGGTTCCACACAAAGTGCGTCTGATGTCCGCATATGGTGGAGTGATATTCAGCTGTCGAAGCACGTGGGCGTCTATGTCCCGCGCCCCTAAGATAGCATTGAGGTGGTGGGGCTCAAAAGTGACTATTTGCCCCCTTATTTTGATGGTGTGACTTTTGAGAGTTGGGTTCTAGTTGGCGTAGAATTCCTGAATCAAGTGCAAATTGCATTCTTTGGGCTCTTTAAAAATGAAGTTCAGCCCAGCTGCCTCGATTCTCTGGACTATCCTGGGGAACTCTTGTACCAACGGTTCCCTTGCTATGTGTTCCTCGGGGAAGTACTTGCTCTCTTTGTGCTTTGTGTACCACTTCTTCCCCTCCTCAGTCACCCACCTGGTTCCATATTGATGGCGTTGTCCGCGTGGAACCGCTGGTGCTGCTGGGACCGCTGTTCCCAGTCTGATTCTTTTTCTGCCGGCGCCAGATGTTGATGCGCCTTTTCCCTTGTCCTGCCTGCTTGCCATTTTTCCTGTCAACCCAAATAGACAAGATCAATGTTAAGCCAACTAAAATTTGCTTCGACTAAGGTTGGGTTAAGCTAGGCTACCCCACACTTAGTCCTTAGCCAAAATTACAACATTAAGGCAAGATCATGCTTATTTGCACAAACAACCAACAAAACATAACAAATGTGCTTAGTGCATTTGGCGAATTCGACGATATATATTCTATGTACTACTCAGACTTCGTACAACTAACCACAATCATTACCATCGATAACATTTTATCCCATCACACTTAGCAAGGAGAAACAAAGAAACGAAAACAAAAAGAATTTATCTACATGAACCTATACAATTCACCCAATTCTTGCAAATTCCAATATTTCCTTCACCCGAGAATCCGTCGGTCTTTTAGCATAGTAACAGTTAGCACATCGACTCATCTCACTCAACATGTACAACCCAACATGAATTTCACTAGTTCACTAAATTTTTCCAATTCAAACACAAAAGCAAGCCCTAGCTATGATTGTATCAAAAATTTGATGAAATTATGCAATTAACGAGTTCAAGCAATCACAATGATACTCCGAACATCCATCAACAATAATTCAATTGAATTTACGCTTCATTCCTACTTAGGGAAAGTTTAGCTCATATCACATGTTCAATATCGAAGAAAATCGACAAGAAATGAGATGGAATTGAATAACATACCTTAAATTCGAAGAATTGAAGAAAACTCGATGAAATTCTTGGCCTAAGTCCGTGTCACGTTGAGGGGGGAGGGGTTTTTGGGAGGTTGGTCACGGAGTGTGTGAGAAATAAGGAAAATTGAGGGGGAATCGGGGTTTAAAAGTGGGAAATTCGCGCGGGTCACCCAGCGACCCAGTGTGACCCGTCGCGATATACACTGCAACGTGTCACAGAGGGTAACGCGGAGCATGCCCTCCGTGACACGGAGCTGTCGCGAGGGTGTTCTGGAATTTTTTTAAAATTCCAGATTTACACCTCAACGTGTCACGGAGGGTAACGCGGAGGACCTCCTCCGTGACACGGAGCCATCGCCCTAGCTCACTGTTTTGCCACTTTTTATTATTTTTCATACCTCAAATTTTCCTTTGCGATCACTTTCACATTTATCCTCCGTTCAACCTGAAATTCATCTTACGGCAAGAAATTGGTTAGAATTATAGGTTTCACTCAAAATAAAAATAAAAACAAAAATAAAAACTAAAAATTTTGTTGTTAATCAAGAAAAAGAAAAAGAAATCTATTCATAATTTACAAAGAAAAATTTCACGGGTTGCCTCCCATGCAGCGCCTGGTTTACCGTCGCGGCACGACGTAACAAGTTTCACCACTTTTTCCTCCACCTTGAGGATATGAATCTCACCCCTAATTTCTTTTCTAATTTCCTCTTATGTTCTAGGGGTGGTGGTGAAAAATTGTAAGGACCAAGTAGTAGATGTTGCCTTTTGCACTTATTGGCCCTTAAGTAAGTGAAGTCATTTTGTCTATTGGGCTCAGCAAATTTCAGAATATATGGGGCTTGTTCCTCCTCAAGATCTTTCTCCACAAGCTTGGAAGACTCTATTTCTATGTTGTCAGCCAAACTCAATGTCGAAAAATGATTCGAGTGGGGTACAATACACCTCAACTCTGAAACTGCATTGTGCTTGACCTCCTTACTTGTATACACCTTCTCAGCATCAACATCTATCTCTCCATTAATGTCAACTGAGGGATACTCTATCTCTTCTTCGATGAATGGCTTTTCCATAAGTGTGAGCCCATCACGGGGACACTCAAGAGATTCTAATTGTTGGGCTTCATCCAAAAATTCACCCTTGTCTTCCTCTTGTAGTTCCTCTTGAATATTGGCTAAACTGTTACCTGCAATTTATCACAAGCTTCAGCCTCAGCAATCATCTCCGTGACTTTGACTCTCATCCTTTCTAGAGCCTCTGCATTCTCTTCTTGCTGAATTCTCAATACTGCCATCGCCTCCTTCATTACTTCTGATTGCTCCAGGAGTTGTTTTAGCATGTCTTCTATTTGAGCTTGGCGTCCCAAGTCCTCATTTTCAGCATGCCTATATTCAGAAAAAACAACAGAAGGATCATAGTAGGGGCTTGGGGGAGGGGAATATGCATTCGGACAGCCATCCCAATGGCCATCTTGACCACCACATATATTGCACGTGTTACAGTGTTGCCACGAGTGGTGTCCTTCGCAATTCAGACAAGATTCGCCAAAATATGAGTATCCACCATTTAAACCATTTGTATTCCACGATTTCATGTCAATAAGGGTATCCGAAAAAAAAAGACAAAAAATAATAATAATAAAAAAGAATTAAAACAAACACTAAGACCAAGTTGTCAGCACTTATATAGAATTTGTAAACTAACACTAAGAAAACAATTTTACCAATTGCCAGTCCCCGACAATGGCGCCAAAAACTTGTTCGGCGTTTGTTATATGGGTGTATAACTACACGCAAGTGCACGTGGCAGCGTGACACGGCTCCATTGCGGAGCCCCTTTAATTCTTGTCGTCCAATGCTTTGTCCTTTGCTAATCATCCGAGTCCATCCCCGATCTTTCCCAACACGCATTTTAGCTTCACAAAATTACATTTCACCTGCAAAAATAACGCTAATCATGTTGGTTAGTATAAATTCACATTTTATTATAAATCACATGAGAATGTATAATCATTGATAGATAAACAAGGTTAAAATGACACATTTGAGTATCACTTGGGCATATAAATTTGCCCAAGATCAAATACCACATAAACTGTGTCGAATCACTTGATATTGTAGGAATGTGACAAACTTATTCAGAGGTTCAACAAGACATTAGGTCCCTCTAAGAATCAACATAAGGAACCCAACAAAATATCTATCAAACCACCTCCAATAAGCACCAAGTCCTCGATATCGTCCATATTCTAGTTGGCATAAAATTCACGCATTAGATTGAGGTTGGCTTCAAATGGATTATCAAATATGAACTTCTAGTCTGTGTCATGTATTCTCTTCCGGATGTTTGGATAAGCCATTTTCAAGCTTTGCTCATCAACTGTCATCTCAAGCATGAGACTCAAGGTCTAAATTTCCTAAACAACATCTTTCTAAAGTTGATACACTCAAATTTACACCTAAAATATGATGTAAAATGGTCGCATGCAAATATATTAACCCAATTAGGTTGGGATCAAATCCCACAGCAAATAGGCGTGAAAAGGTTACCAATGTGAATAATTACTTGATTTGTCGTCTTAAGATTCTATTACGTTAATATTGAAATATTTGAAATTTTTAACTAAATACAATATTACTCTAAAACCAAGTTATTTGTAATCAATCTATTAAGGAACCAAGGTTGTGTTCTCGTTATGGGCTGTTCCACGTATGTCTCTCAATCAAGATACTGATAGCGACCTTGAATTTATACACAGATAATCTCTAAATGATTACTCACCATTTTTCAACATGTAACTGATATATATCTTAGTTAATTCTTCTGAATACACCAGAGTTAAATAAAAATGATTATTTGCTGCCAAATAAATTAAACTTATTCCTAAGAGAATTTATTAAAAGAGAGTTAACGCCTCGAGTTCTTGTTAATTAATTCTTTCAAACACATATTTACCTTTTCAAGTATTATTAGAGTTATATGGCATAAATTGACGTTTGCAACCACCAACAGTTAACGAAAAGCAAGGATTAAATAAATATATTTAAATTCACTATCAATAATCAAGATGAGATTTCATGGTTTCGCAACCCTATTGGGCTCACAAACTTAGTAAAAGAATTATCATCTTATGATGGAATAAAAATAACAAAAGCTTGAAAATCTAATTTACTTACAAGAATCTTGAGTGTTGTTATAAGCAATAGCACAAAATTAAGCGATGAAAAATCTCCAAAAAAATGTCACTAATACTCCACAAATTATTCGTGCAGGTCACGTGTAAGAACTAAATGAAAAAGAACTAGAAAAGCTATTTATATTAGTCTAGGAATCCAAATTCTAATTCTACTTGAAACTGCACAGGCATCACTTTCGGATCATAAAATTGACTTACGGTTCATAGATTACTCCCGACGTGGCTGCAAATTCTTCTTCTTTACTTCACTACCAATGGCCGTATATGACTTGTAGATTGTAAAATTCACGTATGGTCCACAGAATTCCTCCGTAGGTTGATTCTAAGCTCAGATAGCCTCCATAGTTGTCACGACCTGAATGTAGCCTCGGATCGAAACACGGGACGAAAAATCCCAAGAGGCTCGAAGTCGACCCATGACATGAACATAACGTCTAAATTCAACATCATAAAACGGAAGATAAACATAATTAACATAGCGGAAGTATACCTACATAAGTCTCAAGCTAAAACTGAATCAACAATGACTAGCTGATTTCGACATAATGTTTGAAAAGCCTCTAACATAATTGATGAGCTGATGGGATAGCACCCCCAACTAGCTCGACAAAGTATGAAACTGATAAATGACTGAACGTCCTCGAAGGATGAGGACTCACCAACACTGGCTGGACGGGTCAGAGAGGGAAGCAGGGGCTAATGATGCGGTTGAGACTGATCCCTTGGAACTGTATCATGAAATGATACAACATCGAGTATGCGGTCAGTACTTGGAATGTACTGAGTATGTAAGATAAGTAAAATCAGATAGTTAAAATATATAAGAGTTCATAAGAGTAGGAAAACATGATCATAATGTAAATATCAATAATGTAACATACGGGCTCAAGGTTTTCAAAACATTCAAATCAGTCATAATCATAATAATAGGAGAAAAGCTTCATTAAAAATGACTTGATCCAAAGTAACATAAACATAAGCATGCATAAATCATGAGTAACAGTGGGAGATTCTTATAACCGACATACCCCATATGAGCACACATGGAGCTCGATCCGTAAATCCCTAGTCAGGAGGGTGTTCGTACCCTGCCAAGGGTAGAACCATGAAAATAGGCGTGATATCACTCATGATAGGCCCATACGGGAAAAATGGGACAGTCTCAAGGGAGGTCCCATCATGGCTACGTTGGCACATAGTTCTGAGACTCGAGGTATACTTGGGCTTCGAATCTACTCGGTGTTAAATACTACTCCTAAAACATATATAATGCTCATATTATAGTAGAGAAAACATACATGAGATTCATGGGCTAGTTAAAATCATATTAATCATAAGTATACTTGAAATACGTGAACTAGCCATGTAATAAGGCCCGTGAGTCGGTCATAATCATAAGTTCATAAATCATGCAATTTATACATATTTGTAAAACATGCTTATCTTTATATTTCATAAATCCATGGTATGTACGTGAGAGAAATCATATTATAAGGCATAAATCATAATTAGCTAATTTAGATCAAGATCATAATGAAATCGTAACTTGACTTTTCATAAGAACATACATAATTGGGCATAGTTGAATTTAAATTCAAATCTATAAATTTATATTCAAAATAATCACTAATTCTGCCTATAGATCATAAAACCTGATTTAATACATGAAAGGGATTGACCCATCGATAGATCATAGAGTATTTTACAAGAATTGAAATAAATCCCCTAGATCATGAAACTTAAATCTAGAATTGAAATCCATGGAAATTGAGAAGAGTTTTGAGCATGAGAGTGAAAGGAACTCTCATTCATAGCCTCACATACCTGGGTAAGTTGATCTTACACTCTTCCTTGAATGCCCAAAGGAAATTGAAGAAGAATTGATGGATTTTAGCCTTGATCACCCCTAGGAACCTTCTAGTCTTGCATGCATGGAGAGGAGTGATTTAGAATGAGCTAAACCCTCTTTAAACAAGTCTAATTAAGCTTAAAACGATGTAGTTTAGGACCCTAGGGCTTAGGAATGATGAAAATACCCTTAATGAAATTTCTGTAAAGAACTACACTGCCAGCGGTAACGGGCATCACAACGGACCGTTCTACCTCCCATGGCCCGTTACACCCCTCGTTGGTTCACCTTGATTGCTAGACCAGACATGTCACCACGACAGGTTTCGTGAGTCGTGCCCAGTTCCGACGACTCGTGGCAACCATCCGTTATCACCACTGTCCCTTCTTCCGAAAACCTTTCAACGGGACCATACCATGACCCATGGCTTGAACAGTCATCCCATGACTCGTTACTTCCTCCCTGATCAAGACCAACCTCGCAATTATTCCCATCCAACAACTCGTTACAACAACCAACGGATTATTCTGAGACCCGTTACTCCCCAATCCATTTTGCAGCTTCTCACTATGGCCACCTTCCACGGGTCATTAGTCCCACCAATGACCCATACAACGAGTCGTCCTGAATTTTTTTTTCAGATTTCCTGCTACTTTTCATTTCAAATCCTGAGTCGAGTCCTAGGAACTTCCGGGGTATTACAATATCTTCCCCTTGGGAGCATTCATCCTCAAATTTGGGTAAACATAATGAAAATATAGGAAAAATGCAAATTATGATCTTGGGCATAATTAAGTGCCCAAGTGCTATTCTATAACTTAGTTTAGTCATGTTTGTCTATTTATACACTTACATTCTTATGTGATTTTATGTAAATTCGAGTATGCACTAACCAACATGATTAGTCCTTGTTTTGTAGGTGTAAAATGAATATGAGGGACTAAATAATGATGGGTGAAGTGAAGAAATGGAGTTGGAAGCGAATTGCAAAAGTTGGCAAGAAAGCATGCCATGGCAAGGCTAGTCGCGCTAGGTAGCGTGCCATGCTATGCGTGTGCTGCGCCCAGCGCCGTGCCACGCCAAGGCCATGCGCGAGATGAGACAACAATTCCAGGGCGCCTGCACGCCAGCGCCGTGCCACGGTAATCACTGCTGTGCGCCAAAGCTGTGTCACGCAGGCCATCGCGCAAGGGCAGTGCCGTGCCACGTTGGCCATCGCTCCATGCCTCGGCCAAGCATAATTTTAATGTGATTTACAGTGAGCCTATGCGTTACCTCCATGGCACGGAGGCAAATTGGTGCATTCAACTCCGTGCCATGTAGCCATTCTATGACGGGCCAAAATTTGCAAATTCCCTATTTACTATAAATTAAACCCTTAGCTCCAAAAATCAAATGTCACAAAATATTTTCTGAAAACCGTAGAGGAGCGAAGGGAGAAGTGAAGAACTCACCTAGGGTTCACCAATTTTACATTCTATTTTACCTTTTCTTGTAAGTACACTACTCTAAACATGTTTTTGAGTTATTGTATGAACATGAGTGGCTAAAATCCTTCCTCTAGGGTTGAGGCCACGTGAGATGATTGTAATTGCGTGAATTTGTTTTGGTTTGAGTCGTTAATTGTTGTTTTGTCTTACATTCTTCATTATTGTTGTTTTTATGCTTGATCACCATGAAAACAAATGCGTTAAGCTTAGGTAAAAGCTTGAAAGAGTAACCCTAGGCAAGAATAATAGGAATGTAGGGAGCAAGTTCTTATCTTTCGATATGATTCGCAATTAGGATAAATAATATACCTAAATTGCCTTGCTTGGTTAATAAAACGAGATGATAGCAAGACACCGACTTAGAATTATCACTCCACCACTCGTAGAATTAGTTGTGAAGCTAAGTTGGATTAAATGATTAGAGGTACGAAAGTCCCTAATCAAGAAAATAAACCCCGTAAACCACATCCATGTAGTTGAATTGTCCACGAACTAGGATGTCACATCCCCGCTCAATGATGTAGTTGTGAGGCTAGTTTGTCGTGTTTAGAGGCTCGAGAGACCATGAACATCGCATTTCCAACTATGTGAGACAACAATTGATAATTTCATACGTGAACCATTACAAAGTGTAGCATTGCATGATTATCTGGCCTTAGCTCTAGTTGCTTATTATATCATTTTTAGATTGTTTTGTGACCACCCCAAAACATAATTATAATTTACCGAAAACTTCTATAATCAACACTTGTGAAGGTTAATCTTACACTTGAACTTGATAATTTGCTGAATTGGTCCAGTCCCTGTGGGTTCGACATCCGGCTCTTAGAAAGGGCCACTGTATTACTTGTACGACCGCGTACGCTTGCGTGTGCGCTGGAGCGCGAACAAACTACCATGCAAAATAATGAACATTTAAGCTGAAAGATGACAGAGTAGCTGACTTTGGACTAGAATACATGACCGAACTGAATTCGTAGTTCACATATACATACATAGTCATGAAGAAAACTGGGGAAACATGAACTGAATAGGATACTAAGAAGGAAACTGTTACCTCAAGCTGAAATTGAGCCAAAAGGGAATAGATGCGGGTATTTAGCCATCATATCTGCTTCAGCTTCCCATGTAGCCCTCTCAACATGCTGATTCCTCCATAAAACCTTAACTGAGGCTACTTCCTTGTTTCTTAGCTTCCGAACCTGACGATCAAGTATTTCTATCGGAACCTCCTCATAACTATGGCTATCTCTCACACCGACACTGTTCACCGGAACAACCAGAGCTGGATCACCCAAATTCTTCTTTAAGATCGATACACGAAAAACTGGATGGACTGAAGCTAATTCTTAGGGCAACTCCAACTCATATGCTACCTTGCCAACCTGTTTCACAATATGGTATGGACCAACATACTGGGGACTGAGTTTCCCATTCTATCCGAACTTCATCACCCCCTTCATGGGGGACACCTTTAGAAAGCCTAATCATTGACTTCGAACTCAAGTTCTCTCCTCCTCACATCTGCATACAACTTTTGACGACTCTGAGCTATTTTAAACCTATTCCTTATAAGTTGAACCTTCTCCATGGCCTCATGGTCTAAATCTGGTCCTATCAAAGTAGCCTCACCTACCTCGAACCAACCAATAGGCGACCTACACCTCCACCCATAAAGAGCTTCAAACAGAGCCATCTGAATGCTGAAATGGTAGCTGTTGTTATATGCAAACTTAATGAGAGGAAAATGATCATCCCAACTACCCTTGAAATCAATCAGACACTCTCTCAACATATCCTCAAGAGTTTGAATAGTCCGCTCTGCCTGACCATCCGTTTGCGGGTGAAAGGCTGTGCTAAGCTTGACCTGAGTACCAAGTCCCTTTTGAAAGTGCCTCTATCTGATATGATTGATAGGGGCACTCCATTAAACTGAACTAACTCTTGAATGTACAATTTAGCATAATATTCTGCTTAATCGGTGGTTTTGACTAGTAGAAAATGAGCTGCTTTAGTCAACCTGTCCACAACCACCCAAATAGAGTTATACTGTCGACGAGTGTGAGGCAACCCTGTAATGAAGTCCATATTGATCTCTTTCCACTTCCAAGTAGGGATACTAATGTCTTGGAGCACATCTCCAAGTTTTTGATGCTCAACCTTCACCTGTTGACAATTCAGACACTTAGCCACAAACTCTGCTATGTCCTTCTTCATGCCATTCCACCAGTAGACTTCCCGTAGGTCACGGTACATCTTGGCGGCACCTGGATAGATAGAATACCTGGAACCATGAGCTTCATGCAACATTCGCTCCCTCAATTCACTAACATCCGATACACATAAACGACCCTGAGATCGGAGCATAACATCTCCCCCATTGGAGAAGACCTCTACTTTCTGATTCTGAACGGCTTCCTTCAACTTCACCAAAATAGGATCCTCATCTTGCCTAGCCTTAACATCAGTCATTAAAGATGATTTTGACCCATTCTCCACAATGACACCACCATCCGTTGAGTCAATAAGACAGACTCCTAGCCGTGCCAGTCGGTGCACATCCTTTACTAAGTCTTTCCTCTCCTCATCTACATGAGATACACTCTCCATGGAAAGCCTGCTAAGAGCGTCTTCCATCACATTTGCCTTGCCTAGGTGATAGAGGACACACATATCATAGTCCTTCAACATCTCCAACCACCTCCTCTAGCACAAATTCAGATCCTTCAGGATGAACACGTACTGTAGGCTTTTGTAGTCCATAAACACTTCCACATGGACCCTATACAGATAGTGTCTCCAAATCTTCAAGGAAAATACTACCACCGCCAGTTCGATATCATGAGTTGGATAGTTCTTTTCATGAACTTTCAGCAGCCTGGAAGCATAAGATATAACTTTACCATGCTGCATGAGTACACAACCAAGGCCGATTCTTGAAGCGTCACAATACACCACAAATCCCTCGGTACCCTCAGGTAGAGTCAACACCGGTGCTGAGGTGAGTCGAGTCTTCAACTCTTGGAAGCTCTTCTCACAAGCCTCCGGCCTTTGAAACTTCACCTTCTTTTGGGTCAACTTAGTCACTAGGACTACAATGGATGAAAAACCCTCAACAAACCTCCGATAGTAACCAGCTAAACCCAAGAAACTCCTGATATCCGAAGGATTCACCAGTCTAGGCCAATTCTTCACCACTTCTATCTTTTGAGAGTCCACTTGTACACCCTCACTTGACACCACATGACCCAAAAATGCCACTGAGTTTAACCAAAACTCGCATTTGCTGAACTTAGCATACAACTGGTGATCCTTAAGAGTCTGTAGCACCACCCTCAAATGAGTAGCATGTTCTTCCTCGCTCCAAGAGTATATAAGGATGTCATCTGTGAACATAATCACGAACATATCCAAATATGGCTTGAACACCCTGTTCATCAAATTCATAAAAGCTACAGGAGCATTCGTTAGTCCAAAAGACATAACTACAAATGCATAGTGACCATACCGAGTCGTGAAGCTGTCTTTGGGATATCACTCTCCTGAACTTTGAGCTGATGGTATCTGAATGTAAGGTCTATCTTTGAAAAGCACTTAGCACCCTAAAGTTGGTCAAACAAATCATTAATCCTGGGAAGAGGATACCTGTTCTTGATGGTAACTTTATTTAATTTTCGATAATCAATGCACATGCGAAGAGAACCATCCTTCTTGCAAACAAATAGAACTGGTGCACCCCATAGGGATTTGCTAGGTCTGATGAATCCCTTGTCTAAAAGATCCTTAAACTGTTCCTTCAACTCCTTTAGCTCAACTGGAGCCATTATGTAAGGAGGGATGGAAATAGGCGACGTATCAAGAAGTAGGTCAATACCAAAATCGATCTCCCGCTCGGGAGGAATTCCCGATAAATCATCTGGAAACACCTTTAGATACTCACATACTATAGGAACTGATTGGATAGTCATGGTTTAGAATGTAGCATCATTACCCCTAATTTGATGGTACTAGTAACCCTTAGAAATCATTCTGGCCTTAAGGTAGGAAATGAAGTGACCTACAGGCACAACTGAATTACCCTACCATTCTAGGACTGGCTCACTTGGAAATCTAAACTCTACTGCACGGGTTCTACAATTTACTGAGGCATAATATGCATATAACCAATCCATGCTGAGGATAACATCAAAAACGGTTATGGCTAATTCTGCTAAATCTGCTGAGGTGATTTTCTAAAGGACTATGACAAGGCATCTTCTATATACCTGTCTAGCTATAACTAAATCACGAACTGGAGTAGAGACCGAGAAGGGTTCTGATAAGATTTTGGGACTGACTCCGAAGCTACTAGCAACATAGGGCATCACAAAATACAAAGTAGCCCTTGGATCTAACAATGAATAAACATCAAGGTGAAATACTCGCAACATACCAGTCACTATATTGGGCGAAGTTTCTTCCTCCTGTCATGACGAGAGTGCATAGAACCTATTCTAGCTCTGGCCACCAGCTAAGCTCGTATAAGCACCCTGTTCGAAGGGACGTGCTACTAGAGCTACTGAACTAGCGGCTGGGATATGGGCTCCACCATCACCTGGTTTGGCTGAAGGACAATTCCTGAGTTTGTGGCCGAGTTTGCCACACCCAAAACAAGCATCTGAGCCAACTAAACACCTCCCTGGGTGATTCTTGCCATACTTCATACAAGCTGGGAAAGTGCAATCTCCCGCAATGCTTCCTTGGCCCCCCGAGCCTGATGCTCTACCTCTCTGATCAGGTCTAAGTCTAGATGAGACACTGGCTGATGATGGTGCTGGGGATGACAACCTCTACTGTAACCGAGGCGGTGACCGCGATCAGATCTCTACTGAGTGAACCCAACACTGTCTGTCCTGGCCAGCTTGGCCCCTCTCTCTCTCAGATATACCGCCTCCATCTGCTGGGCATGCAAAACTTTCCGGAGTAAGTCAATATCCTGATGAAGCATGGTGATCCTATAATCCTTGTCCAGGTAGTCCATCACTCCATGTACAAACCTGCTCACCTGAGCTCTCTGGTCAGCCACTAGCTCTGGTGCATATTTAGAAAAAAAAGTGAACTCCAAAGCATACTCCTGAATTGTCATGTTACCTTGCTTCAGGTTCACAAACTCTACTACTTTAATCTCCCTCATCTCATGAGGGAAGAATCAATCCAAAAATGCGACATGAAACTCTTCCCAACCAATAGGGCTTGCTCCAACTGCCCTGTTATCCTTCCATTTCTTAAACCATATGTGCGCAACCCCTTTCAACTAATATGAGGCTAGATCGGCGCACTCCTCTTTGGTCACCCTATGATCTGGGTGATCTTCAAAACCTCATCAATGAACTGGTGTGGATCTTTGTCCATCTTTTACCCAAGGAACTCCGAAGGATTCATTCTCAGAAAATCTCTGACTCTAGCTTCCGCCGCATTCCCGTTCTAAGGGACATGCACTACCGCTTGCTGATTGACCTGGGCGGTCAAGGCCTAAGCTAGCATCAGAATGGCTACCCTGAACTCAGCGTGGGCAATCAGCTCGGATACGTGCTCCTCATGGACTGGCGGGGCCTACTATGCCCATCTCCACTGCCATTCTCGTGGCAATAATTCTGCAAACGCGTATAACATGAGTTAAAAGTATAGAGAGGCATTTAATCGCACGACATAGATCATGAAAGAAAGGAAAATTTTCTAAATGTCTTGTAGCCTTTTCATCATAAGTGTGGCGTGATTCACACCCATGAAAAAGACTCTAGTTAATGCGACTTTCAAACATACTTGTTCACTTCAAAACCTAATGCTCTGATACAAAGTTTGTCACGACCCGAACGTAGCCTCAGATCGAGACACGTGATAAGAAACCCCGAGAGGCTCCAAGTCGACCCATGGCATGAACATAACATCTAAACTCAACATAATAGAATGGAACATCAACATAATTAACATAGCAAAAGTCTGCCTACATAAGTCTCAAGCTAAAACTGAATCAACAACGACAAGCTGATTTCTACATAACATTTAAAAATCCTCTAACATAACTGATGAGCTGATGGGACAGCACCCCCAACTAGCTCGACAAAGTTTAAAACTAAAAGGAACATAATAACTATAAATGACTGAACGTCCTCGAAGGATGAGGATCCACCAACACCGATTGGACAGGTCAGAGAGGGAAGCTGGGGCTAATGATGCGCTTGAGACTGATCCTTCAGACCTGTATCATGAAACAATACAATATAGAGTATATGGTCAGTACTTGAAATGTACTAAGTATGCAAGGTAAGTAAAATCAGACAGTTAAAATACATAAGATTTCATAAGAGTAGGACAACATGATCATAACATAAATATCATAATGTAACATAAGGGCTCAAGGTTTTCAAAATATTCATAAATCAGTCATAATCATAATAATAGGAGAAAATATTCATTAAACATGACTTGATCCAAAGTAACATAAACATAACTATGCATAAATCATGAGGAACAGTGGGAGATTCTTATAACCGACATACCCCATATGAGCACACATGGAGCCCGACCTATAAACCCCTAGTCGGGAGGGTGTTTGTACCTTGCCAGGGGCAGAACCATGAAAAGAGGTGTGATATCACTCATGAAAGGCTCATACGGGCAAAAAGGGATAGTCTCAAAGGAGGTCCCATCATGGCTACAGTGGCACGTAGTTCTAAGACTCAGGGTATGCTTGGACCCCGAATCTATTCGGTGTTGAATACTCCCAAAATATATATAGTGCTCATATTATAGTATAAAAAACATACATGAGATTCATGGGCTAGTTAAAATCATATTAATCATAAGCATACTTGAAATACGTGAACTAGCCATGTAATAAGGCCCGTGAGTCAGCCATAATCATAAGTTCATAATTCATGCAATTCATGCATATTTGTAAAGCATGCTTATCTTGATATTTAATAAATACATGATAAGTACTTGAGAGAAATCATATTAAAGGCATAAATCATAATTGGCTAATTTAGATCAAGATCATAATGAAATTATAACTTGACTTTTCATAAGAACATACATAATTGGGCATAGTTGAATTTAAATTCAAATCTATAAATCTATATTCAAAATAGTCACAAATTCTTCCCATAGGTCATAAAACATGATTTAATACATGAAAGGGATTGATCCATCGATAGATCATAGAGTATTTCACAAGAATTGGAATAAACCCCCTAGATCATGAAACTTGAATCTAGAATTGAAATCCATGGAAATTGAGATGAGTTTTGAGTATGAGAGTGAAAGGAACTCTCATTTATGGTGTCACATACCTAGGTAAGTTGATCTTACACTCTTCCTTGAATGTCCAAAGGAAATTGAAGGAGAATTGATGAAATTTAGCCTTGATCACCCCTAACCTTCTAGTCTTGCATGCATGGAGAGAAGTGATTTAGAATGAGCTAAACCCTCTTTAAAAAATCCTAACTAAGCTTAAAATGGCATAGTTTAGGACCCTAGGCCTTAGAAATGACAAAAATACCCTTAATGAAATTTCTGAAAAAAATTGCACTGCCAGCGGTAACCAACATCACAATGGATCGTTGTTTGCTCCCTCAGCCCGTTACACCCCTCGTTGGTTCACCCCAATTACCAAAACTAGACCTGTTACCATGATAGGTTCCACGAGTCGTAACCAGTTCCAACAACTCATGGCAACTATCTGTTATTATCACCGTCCCTTATTCCGGAAACCTTCCAATGGGACCACACCACGACCTGTGGCTCGAGCAAATGAGTCATTCCATAACTCGTTACTTCCTCCCTGATCAACACCAACCTCACAACTATTCCCATCCAACGACTCGTTACAACAATCAAAGAGTTGTTCTGAGACCCGTTACTCCCCAGTCCAATTTTGCAGCTTCTCACCACGACCACTTTCCACGGGTCATTAGTCCCACCAACAACCCGTACAATGAGTCGTCCTAAGAAAAATTTTCATATTTCCTGCTACTTTTCATTTCAAATCTGGAGTCTAGTCCTAGGTACTTCCGGGTTATTACAGCCATACTTTGATTTGTGACATCGTACTTCTGATATGCTACTCATAGATTTTGGCTTTTAGGCTTCCCTGGTTAGATCTGTGGACTGCAGAATCCACTTGTGGTCCATACCTGTGCTCCGTTAGTTGACCCTCTATTTTTTCTATTCTCTATTAAGCTTTATGGTACCATTTATGGTTTGTAGGTTGAAACTACAGCCCGTGAATGCTGCCATACTTCATTTCACACTTAGCCAAAATTTTATTCTTTTTCATCTTCTTTGAAGTCCATTTGCGGTTCGCATATGATCCATTTTTTTGTGCAAATTTTGTTGGTTCTGTGTAATTTCTTCATTCTTATCTGGATACCTTTAACACAATATTTTAACTTTAGAATTAACATATAAAAGAACTCAAATATATTCAAAACTCATGAAAAAGGTATACAAATGTGTCGTAAAATTCCGACACATCAACACCCCCAACTTAAAGTCTTTGCTTGTCCTTAAACAACTATAATAAGAAACTCTACTCTATCTATCAACATCTTCAGGTCTCACAAAGTGGCAATGCCTAGGATAATTTTGACAAATAGCTACCAGCATTCATTTTCAAGCCAACCACCCCTCGATCACATTTGTGATTAAAAACTAGTAGTTCACTCAAGTGTCAATATTGACCATGCAATCTTCATTCCGAATGTTGTTTCAAATTATACCGCTGATTCATACAAGACACCTATTTTGGGATGGAATATATTTAGCCATTTTCATCCACATGTCCTCACTTAGATCAAAGAATTTGTCCTATTTTATACTGAAACTCACATTAAACCAAGGACAGTAGATCGAAAGAGAAAAAAAACTCACCCCTCACAAAGATATTCATATGTCACACTGCAACTACTATAGGCTTTCCTTTATTTTCAAATGTCTCTACCTTCAAAAAATCTAGTTAAGATCATATAAGGACTTTTTTAAGCTTGTAATATCAGTTTGGGGATGGGAGGATTTACATATGGGAATTAGTGGTATTACCCTCCTTGAACACTACATCACATTCTTTACTTTTACATTTTAAATTATTTTCTCCTTTGTCTCCATCCTTTCCTTGGTATTTTTGTTAACATGGCATAAATTTCATAGTAGCTTTTACCTAAAATCTAGCCTTTGCTGATGTGTCTAACATAATTTTAGTGTTAGGACACAATTTGTCGATAAATGTATGTTCTAGAACTACTTTGGACTAATTATGATATTGACGTTCCGTTAGTAGAGATTTGAAATGCTCCTATGCCAAACTGAGTGTCTCCCCTTTTTATTTGAATGACATAATTTCTCTCCTGAGTCTTGCAGTTTTCCCTGTTTGAAAGAATATAGCCAAGAATTTATATGCTAAATCTTCTCGCATAGTTATTAAATTTGATGGTTCCACCTATAACCATTTCTTTTCTTCTCCAAGTAAAGAAAAGGGAAAGAATGTGAGCCTAACATAGTCAATAGTGAACCCATCAGTGACATAAATTTCATTAATCTCTAGAAAGTTCTAGATGTGTTGTTGAGGATCCTCAGTGACAAACCTATAAACTTCCCATTTGCATAAAGTAGCTGTATCATGCTCTGTTTCATCTCGAGTGCCTATTTAGGGGGAGCTTAATAATACTTGAAGTAATGTTGTCGATAATAGGCACTGTCACTTCTTGTACTGCCATTTTGTTGCTATTGGCTATCTCTATAGGAAATTGAACGAGTTCCTACTGATTTTGAATATGTCTTTGCTCCCTTAACTGCGTGTGCAAAGTTTTCTCAAGCTCTGATGACTATAAATCCTTCACTTCAAACACTAGTACATGTACCAACAACAACACTATAAAATATAATACTCTTGAGAAAAGAAATAGTACTAGCTGATTCTAATAACAATGTTAATTTCCAAGCCCTTAGCAATGGTGCCAAAACTTATTGTTCTCAAATGTACACACAAGCGCACGTGGTCTCCATGTAATATAGTGATTCAAGAGTCAAATATCATACCCACAGAAACTTATGATCAACACTTATCAAATGTAACTATCACTAAGTAATTAAACAAATATTTTCTCCAAAATTTGATTTGTTATTAGCTACCTCAAAATGTAAACTAATTAATCTAATGTTAATTAATGATCAAGGATAATATTCATAGATTTTAGTATAAAAACAATTAGAGGAATAATTTTAGGGCTATGGTGTAATACCCCGAAAGCCCTAAAATCAGACCTGAGGGTTGAAACAGAGAAAATAAGATTTTCTACACTAGGTCATAGGACGAGTTGTCCAATGATCCGTGAGGCGCACCACGAGTCGTTAAGTGACCCATGGGGATAAGGGAAGACTTGGTTGAATTTTGGGATTTGGGGGTGACCATGGGTGTGACCACGAGTCATGGTCAGCACCATGATTCATTGTGTTAGTCATGGTCAAGAGTTAATTGAAGGTTGAAGAAGTTTGGGCAGTGTTGGTCACGATTTGGTCACCACGACTCGTTGGGTGCATCACAAGTTATAGTGTCCCTCGTGGTGACCCTCAGAAGGTAAGATTTCAGTGCAAGTAACGACTTGAGACCACGAGTCGTGGTGTTGGGCATGAGTCTGAGGGTAAGATTTCAGTGCAAGTAACGACTTGAGACCACGAGTCGTGGTGTTGGGCATGAGTCGTCCAGTCCCTCGTGGGGACTGGCAGTGTGCATTTTCCTGCGAATTTATTAAGGGATTTTCTGTAATTTCTAAGTTCCTAAGACCTATACTACGTCGTTTTAAGCTTAGAAAAGTGTGTTTTGAAGAGGGGTAAGTTCATTCTAAGCCTATTCTCTTCCATGCATGCAAGCTTAGTGGTTTCTAAGGGTGATAAAGCTTAGGATTCATCAAGTTCTAACCCAAATTCCTTTGGGCTTTAAAGAGGGTTTGTGAAATCAAATTTCTCCAGGTATGTAGGGTTATGAATGGGTGTAATCATCCACACCCATGCTAATCCCTCTTAAATTCATGAAATTCTAGTTGATGAACCTATGGGGTTTTAACCCAACATGTGAATTCTCTAATTATCAATCATGGGTATGATCAACTCATATTTCAAATGTTGAATTATTCTTCATGGGCATATTTTACAATATCTTCAATTACAAATTGTGTTTTCAAGTTTTACAAATTATGATGCCCATCCATGGAAGTTTATGAAAGTTGAGATCTATGATATATGTATTCAAGCATGATAAGATGTATATGATGGAAGTATGATTTCGAATTACCTATGTCCATGTTCATGTTTTCGAATGATCAAGCATGTTTAAGTATTAAGCAAGCCCATATGATCAAGTATGTTTCATGATTTATCTAAATTTCATGTATTAGCTTTCCATATGGTTTTGGAGTCTAGGCTTTCACTATTTTCAGCTTGTGGTATGGTTTGAGCCCGAGGCTCCTCATGTTATCATTTTAGATTATGCATGTATGTTATAAGTTAGCTTCGTCACTAGACTATGGTTCAGTCAACCCTATGGCTCAGAACTACGTGCCAACATAGGTATGTTCAGATTATTCGGGGCCTCCCTTGTGAGCTTCCCCTGCCCTCAAGGGGCCTTCATCTTGATATCGATATCATGGTAGAATCCTTAGCCCTAGCAAGGCTTTGGATGGCTCTGTCCACTTGAGTGTAATAGTTAGGACCATGTAAGCTCTATCGTGGTAACGTTGGTTATAAGACAAGTCTCCCATTGTTCCTCATGATTTCAGTTATGCATATTCATCAGTCATGATATTATGTTTTAGTAGGTTTGACACGTTGTCCAGTTTTACTTATGCATATCAGTTTCAACTCTGGGTCATTCGATTCAGTTATGTGATTCAGTTATGCTAAAGACATATTTTCAGATAATAGCATGCAAGCCCTACTCTCAGACTCTTATGATGAAATGTTTATGTTAAGCATGATCTATGTTTTTATTTACTTAGTGGTTTTACTTACCTTGCATACTCGGTACATTCCACGTACTGACCGCATACTCTATGCTATATCGTTTTATGATACAGGCTTGGATATTCAGGCTCAGTCCCGCCATTAGCCAGACTCTCAGTATTAGCATCTCCCAATCTCAGTTGGTGAGTCCTCATCTTCCGAGGGCCCTTTATCAATTGTATTTAGTATTTTCAGTTTCAGACTATAGTGAGTTAGTTGGGATCTTATTCCATCAACTCGTCAGTAGTAGAGGCTTATTAGACGTAGCATGTATTCAGTTTCAGACTTGTGTTATGTATTCAGATGTTATGATATTTTCAGACTTAATGCTATATTATATATGTTAGACTTCCACTTGATTATGTTGAGTTTAGATGTCATGTTCAGGACATGGGTTGACTTGGAGCTCTCGGGTTTCTTTGTCATGTGTCTCAATCCGGGCCTATGTTTGGGTCGTGACAAACTTGATATTAGATCGTTAGGTTTTGAAGTGTCCTAGGGTGTCTGAAAGCCATGTTAAGTAGAGTTTTTTTCGTGGGTGTGAAGCACGCCACACTTATGATGAAGAGGCTATGATATATTTTAGGAAATGTTCCCTTCTTTTATGATCTAAGTCGTGCGATGAAATGTCTCTATCTTTCTAACTCGTTCTATACACATTTGTAGAATCATGCCTTCTCGTCGAGTTAATGGAAGAAGGAATGGAAATGAAAATGGCCATGAGAATGGCAATGGGGATGGGCACTAGAAGGCCCCACCAGCCCATGAGGATCATCTACCCAAGTAGGTGGCCCACGCAAAGTTTAGAGCTACCATTCAGATGCTAACTCAGGCTTTGACCGCCCAGGTCAATCAATAGGCAATAGTGCATGTCCCTCAGAATGGGAATGCACCAGCGGCAAAAGTTAGAGATTTTCTGAGGATGAACCCTCCGGAGTTCCTTGGGTCAAATGTGGATGGGGATCCACACAAGTTTATTGATGAGGTTCTAAAGATCACCCACATCATGGGGGTGACTGGAGAGGAGTACGCCGATCTAGCCTCATATCAGTTGAAAGGGGTTGCGCATATTTGGTTCAAGTAGTAGAAAGATAGCAGGACAGTTGGAGCAGGCCCCGTTGGTTGGGATGAGTTCCACATTTCTGGATCGATTCTTCCCTCGTAATATGAGGGAGATTTAAGCAGTCGAGTTTGTGAACCTAAAGCAAGGAAAGATGATAGTTTAGGAGTATGCTTTGGAGTTCACTCGCCTGTCCAAGTATGCACCTGCGGTGGTGACAGATCAGAGAGCCCGAGTGAGTCAGTTCATGCATGGTATAGCAAACTATTTGGTCAAGGATTTCCGGACCGCGATGCTTCATCAAGACATTGACTTTCCTCGGATAGTTTTTGTCACGCCCCGCCTTGGGAGGCATGAATGGCACCTGGTGCCCTACTAAGACCTAGACTAGTGGACTACTGAGCCTAGGCACTTCTGGTGCCAGGTTGGCTCTAACTCTAGGTTCATGGAACCAATGGGCTATATAACGCCTGTAAATACAACCTCCAGCCGACTAGAACGATAGCCACCTGTTAGGAAGCAACAGCTAACCAGAACAACAGTAGTATGAAGGAACCCATGCGGGCCGACAAGGCCACCATGCTGTCTAGTTACTTCTGAATCAAGAAACAGGTGCTAAACTGCTATGTGACCGACAAGGTCACCACTGCCAACTGAATAAGGCCCCACACGACCATCATAAACAAAATAAAACATACACACGACCTCGCACGACCGGTACAGCTAACCACAGGGAATATACAATCTGCAAGCCTCTAAGAATACTGATAAGATGGTCGGGACAGGGCCCCGGCCTACCCATACTGTACAAAAAAAGAAAGGAAATAAACCTCTAGCTGTCTAGCTCCGGAAGACAGGAGCTGATGACTCCGTGGGCTGGCTAGAATTATATTGGATCGGCTCCTCGTCTATGAGTACTTGCAGGCAAGTAATGCAGCGCCCCAAACGGGCGTCAGTACCACTGATACTGAGTATGCAAAGGAAACTGAACATAACTGAAGATAAACAGTAAACTGAGAGTTACTGAAATGACAGAGGATAGCTAAAACTATCTGGAATAGCAGAATCTGTACCGAGCTTAACTGTACTGGAAAGAAGATAAGAATCACACCTGTCGATGCGGCGTCCTTCTATTTATCAGCTTAATAAGTAACACACACATATATATATATATATAGCATACAAGAACCTATACCAGCCCCCATAAGCCGGAAGGTGCCAATCAACACGCAGTCTATATATCCCTACCCAGGTCAAACCATCCAAAAATAAATTCACTCCACTCACCTAATAACTACGAGCATCCCGCCGGCCCCCTAGGTATGCAGCTTGGACTCTCTGGGCCCCTGACTATAACTGTATATGAGTCTGGAGGACTCTTGTAACTGTAATCTGAAATCTGTCTCTGTAATCTGTAATCTATGCCATGGGCGCAAGCGCTCGACAGGGTAAACTGTAATGCTGATCAGCCTGCTATGGGGAATGCTGCATCCCATCTTCGTCCTACTACGGATGGCATGCCACTCCTTGGAGTGACGTATCCTCACCCTCTGGAGGGCGAGTCGACACAACTATTAACCCTGGGGTGGCAAGGAAGCTCTAAGGGTGCCCACATATCACAAACAAGTCTCAACAAGCAACAGTAATCACATGTAACATGTATATTAAATCTGAAAATGCTATCCATGTTCTGATATTCTATTATGAATCTCTTGCTGAATTAAACTGAATCTGACACTGAGTTATACTAAGTCTGGAATGATATCTCTCTGTCTGATACTAATTTATTGACTTTTATTCTGCATATGGTATAATAACTCAGACATGCTTACTGAATTCACACTGGCATAATACTTGGCTTCTGAAGCTTTCTTCTAGAATTTACTCTATTTTACTATGCTACAACTACTAACTTGTCGAAGAAACTAGCTTTACAAACCTCAGTTGTCGGCTTCCCGGCTAACTAGCGTAACTCGGCCAATATTCAACGATTTCTTCCAACTGTATTCACATTCATAGAAATTAGAACTAAATTCATCAATATTCTGGAAGAAACTACTACTTTGAATATATATATATAACCCAAACTTTGACTTATCGAAAAACAGCCGAAAACTCGCTATTTCTCGAAAGTCCAGAAGGGAGAAATACTCACTTTAGGGATAGGAGTATATTGACACTAATTTGGAGCAATTCCACTTACCTTAGCTCAATAGGACGACGATTCGCCGGCCGAATTTCACGAAACTAACACCGCAAGAATGCTCCCGACAGCTTAATACTTTACTACCCAAGATTAATTCGAGTTTGGACCGCGTTTAATAGCGTAAATGGACGAAATTTCATCAAAATCCCTAGTGCCCACTGTTTTCTATTTAATTTCTGTAAATTATGAATTAAAATGAGACAAAATCGAAGTGGAGGGGTTTATATACTTGAGGCTAAACCTCACCTCCGTGGCACGTTGGCCATCGCGGAGGTGAGTCCTCCGTGACACGTTGGCCATCGCGGAGGGGGTCTGCCTAGCCTCCTCTTGCGATGGTTCGATGTGGCGCTTGTCCGGTCTTTCCCCGGGCCTTTTTCTAGCATGTGTGGCATTCTAAAACTCTTAACAAACATGCGAATAGGCCATCTAAATGTCAAGAATTTATGGGGTGTAACATCCTCCCCCCTTAAGAACATTTGTCCTCGAATGTAAACTTCTACTTGCAAGAATTTCAACTTATTGACTTATTTTAGAAAAAATTTGGCAGAGTTTCCCCTGTAATATGGACTATCTCAAAAATCCTAAAATGCAGAAAAGTCCAATACAGGTACTCCACACAACACTAGTATTCATCACCAGAGCCAACTATGTCATTTATTCACATAATATAAGGCAATTCATAAAATAACAATACTAACGTACCTCTGGCTGATTAAGTCTGGAACAATTGAGGATATTTGACTTTCATATCTCCTCAACTTCCCAAGTCATCTCCTCTCGATACCTGTTCCGCCATAGTACTTTGACAGAAGCAATATCTTTAGTTCTCAACCTGCGAATCTGCCTGTCCAGTATGGCTACTAGAACCTCTTCATAAGCCAGCTCTTTAGTAACCTGGACATCCTAAACTGGAACAACTCTGGAGGGGTCTCCTATATACTTCCTCAGCATAGACACGTGGAAAACTGGGTGAACAAACTCTAATTCTGGAGGTAAGTTCAACTCGTATGCTACTTGGCCTATTCTTCGGCAAATCTGATAGGGCCCAACAAATCTCGGGCTGAGTTTACCTTTCTTGCTGAACTCATCACCCCTTTCATTGGAGAAACTTTCAAAAACACCCAGTCATTCACATTAAAGTCTAGGTTTCTGCATCGCACATCAGCATATGATTTATGGAGGCTTTAAGCAGTCAGTAGGCGTTCTCTGATAAGCTTTACCTTCTCCTCTGACTGATGAATAATATCTGGCCCAATTAGCGCTGACTCTTCTACTTCAAACTAGCCAACTGGTGATCTGCACTTTCGCCCATACAAAGCCTCATAGGGCGCCATTTGGATAGCTGAGTGGTAACTATTATTATAAGCAAACTCAATAAGTGGTATGTGCTCATCCCAGCTACCTCCAAAGTCCAACACACACGCTCGTAACATATCCTCAAGCCTCTAAATAGTGCGTTCTGCCTGCCCATCTGTCTGAGGGTGGAATGCTGTGCTCAAATTAATCTGTGTTCACAGGCCTCTCTGAAATGATTGCCAACATTTAGCTGTAAATTGCGCCCCTCTGTCAGAGATAATGGATAATGGAACACTGTGCAGTCTGACTATTTCTCTAATATACAACTCAGCATAATCTTCGGCAGAGAAAGTAGCCCTTACTGGCAAAAAATGGGCTGATTTTGTCAGTTTGTCAACAATTACCCAAATCGAGTCATTTCTATGTCTGGTACGGGGTAATCCTACTACAAAATCCATATTTACTGCTTCCCACTTCCAAAGAGGCACAACTATGTCTTGAGTCAATCCGCCTGGTTTCTGGTGTTCTGCTTTTACTTGCTGGCAGTTAGGACACTGGGCTACGAATTCTTCAATTTCCCTCTTCATACCTGGCCACCAGTAGATTTCTCTAATATTGTGGTACATTTTCATCTCGCCTAGGTGGAGAGAATAGCGGGCGTAATGTACCTCGCTCATGATCTACTGGCGAAGCCCTGAAACATCTAGAACACAAAGGCGACCCTTACATCGCAACACTTCATCCTCAGTTACTTGAAAATCCGGCGCTTTCCTTGCTGAACTCTATCTTTAAGCTGAACCAGGTCTGGATCCTCATACTGCCGTTCCTTTACCTCCACAACTAATGACGACACTGCGGTGTTCTGAATTACCGCTCTGTTGTCCTCTATTTCCGCTACACGAACGGCTAAACTGGCTAACTGGTGTATTTCTCTGGCCAACTCTCGCTGCTCAGGCTGCAAGTACGCCAAAATCCCTATAGATTTGCGGCTGAGGGCATCTGCTACTCATTGGCTCTTCCTGGGTGATACAGAATATTTACATCATAATCTTTCAGCAGTTCTAACCAGCGACGTTGCCGCAAATTAAACTCCCTCTGAGTGAAGATATACTGTAGGCTTTTATGATCAGTGAAAATATCCACATGGACGCCGTACAAGTAATGTCTCCATATCTTTAGGGAGTGGATCACTGCGGCTAGTTCCAGGTCGTGGGTAGGATAATTCTTTTCGTGTTTCCTCAACTGTCTGGAATCATAAGCAATTACCTTACCATGCTGCATCAACACACATCCTAACCCAATACCTGAAGCGTCACAATAAACTGCGTAACCCTCTGTACCTTCTGGCAATGCTGATATTGGGACGGAGGTCAACCTATCTTTCAATTCCTGGAAACTCTGCTCACATGCCTCCGTCCACTGAAACTTTACTGCTTTTTGCGTCAGCTTAGTCAGAGGTGTCACTATGGTGGAGAATCCCTCAACAAATCTTCTGTAGTACCCTGCTAATCCCAGAAAACTACCGACTTCGGTCGGAGTGGTAGGTCTAGGACATGTTTTTACTGCTTCTATTTTCTGTGTGTTCTACTTGTATACCTGCATCCGACACAATATGCCCTAAGAAAGCTACTGAGTTCAGCCAAAATTCACATTTGGAGAACTTGGCATACAGCTGACGGTCCATGAGAATTTGGAGCACTGCCGACAAATGATCCAGGTGGTCTGCCTCTGAGCAAGAATACACCAGAATATCGTCAATAAACACTATCATGAACAGGTCCAGGTATGGTCTGAAGATGCTGTTCATCGGTCCATAAATACTGCTTGGGCATTCTTCAGCCCAAAGGACATGACTACGAATTCAAAATGGTCGTATCTAGTCCTGAAGGCAGTCTTCGGAATGTCCTTTTCACGAACTCGAACCTGATGATATTCGGACCGTAAGTCAATCTTAGAGAAATATCTGGCCCCCTGTAATTGATCAAACAAATCATCTATTCTGGAAAGCGGATACTTATTCTTGACTGTAACCTTATTCAATTGCCGGTAATCTATACACATACGGAGTGAGCCATCCTTCTTCTCACTAATAGAACTGGCGCACCCCAGGGTGAAGTACTCATCCTGATAAAGCCCTTATCTAACAGATCCTTCAGCTGCTCCTTTAATTCTCTGAGTTCAGCAGGAGCCATACAATATGGAGGAATTGATATGGGTTGAGTGCCTGGTAGCAAATCAATTGCAAAATCTATTTCCCTTTATAGGGAAATACCAGGTAGCTCATCTGGAACTACGTCAGGGAATTCATTAACCACTGGAACAAACTGGAGAGTCAGAGGCTCTACCCGAACATCCTGGACTCTGACTATGTGGTAAATGCATCCCTTAGCTATCAACTTCCTCGCCTGAAGGTAGGAAATAAACCTACCTTTTGGCATAGCTGTACTACCCTTCCACTCTCGTACTGCTTCCCCTGGAAAGTGGAATCAGACCATCTTGGTCCAGCATTCTACATTGGCATAGCACGACACTAACCAATCCATACCCATAATGGCATCGAAATCAATCATCTTAATTCTACCAGATCTACTGTAGTCTGACGATCAGCAACCTATACTATACACCCTCGATACACCCTTCTGGCTATGATGGAGTCACCGACGGGTGTAGATATTGAAAAGGGTTGCTGAAGCAACTTTGGTACTACACTGAACTTTTGAGCCACCAATGGGGTAACGTAGGACAAAGTAGATCCTGGATTAATCAATACATAAGCAGGGTGTGAGCAAATAGTCATCATACCTATTACCACATCAGGAGATGCCTCTGAGTCCTGCCTCCCTGGTAATGCATAGGTACGGCTTGGGCCCGTACCTAAACTAGAGGCCCCTGATCTACCTCGGCCTCTACCCGCTGGACTTGAGGGCCTATGCCCTATCGAGGCTGCTGGAGCTCGAAGCCCTGCTGACGCCCTATCCTGATTATCTCGGCTACCCTGACCTCTGGCTGGACAGTCTCTCATCACATGACCCTCTTGCCTGCATATATAACACCTTGTGGAGCCATATCTACAAGCTCCAGTGTGGGGTCGACTGCAAATTGGGCAAGGTGGGGGTGTGTACCTGCTCTTCTCTGCCCTCCTCTGCTAAGGTGAATCTACCATTCGAGAACTGCCGCCAGACTCTGACTCTCCTCGGCGAATGAATCTACCCTCTGCTGCTGTCATGGAGGTGGGGATCTAGGTGGCCTATCTAACAGTTGTTGCCTGGGTCCTCTTTGAATCTCCCTCTGTATTTCATCTAATCTATCCCTGCGGCATTGCTCCTGATTTATTTGTCTACTATCCTGTTGCTACTGTCTAAGGCCCTCAATAGTCTGGGCAAAGGCCTGCACCCGAGCAATGTCCATATCTTCCCGCAGTGTAGCTGTCATACATGCCTCTATGTATTCTGGATTCAGACCCATAATAAACCAGTGGACTCTAGATGGCATGGTGTCCATAAAAGCTGGAGCATAGCGGGCCAAGGAATCAAACTGTAGGGCGTATTCCCGTACACTCCTCGCCCCCTACTCCAAATGTAAAAACTGATCCATCCAAGCCTGTCGGATTTCCTGTGGCAGATAATGGTCCAGGAAGGCCTCTAAAAAGCTGGACCAGGTCGGAGGGGCAACGTCTCTCCATTGGGACCTTTCCAAACTTTCATACCACAACACAGCAATATCCCACAGCCGGAATACCGCTAACTCAACTAATTTTGTAGAAGTCATATGCATGACACGGAAGATTTTCTGCATCTAGTCCAGGAAATCCTGGAGGTCCTCTGCCTGATCCGACCCTGTAAACTGCGGGGGACCTTGTCACAACCCACCTTGGGGGGTATTACGGCACCTGGTGCCTGCTAGACTCTAGACTGCTAAATGGTCCAGCCTGAGCACATCTGGTGCTTTGGCTGGCTTTGGCTCTATTTCAAGAAACAAACTGGCTATATAATGGCTGTAAATACAGCCTCCGGCCAACTGGCCTGTAGCCATCTGTACCTGTAACAACAGCTAACCAGAAACATACTTGTAACAAGGAACCTATGCGGGCCGACAAGGCCACCATGCTGTCTAGTTATCTGTAACTCAACACAAGACTGTTGTAAAACTACGTGACCGGCTAGGTCACCACTACTGTCAAACTAAGGCCCCACACGGCCAACGTAAACTGAAATGCTAATCAACTACAGCAGACTGCACGGCCCCACACGACCGGCTCAAGTAACCACAGGGAATATATACAGACTGCAAGCCTCTACGAATACTGTAAGAAATTAATAGAAATGATCGGGACAGGGCCCCAACCTACCCATACTGCACAACAAAAGAAAAGGAGCTACACCTCTGGGGATCAGACTCTGGATGACAGAAGCTGATGACTCACTGGCTGGCTGGAATCACGAGGGATCGGCTCCTCGTCCGTGAGTACCTGCAGGCAAGCAATACAGCGCCCCGCTGGGCGTCAGTACCACAGGTACTGAGCATGTAAAGCAAACTGAAATATGCAACTGAAACGAATAGCAACAATAACATGACATTTAAGCAAGAAGTAGCTGAGTCTATCTAGCTGAGGATAACTGGGGAGAGTTTGTACATTCTGTAACTAACTGAGCGTACCTGAAGACGTGTCGTCCTTCTATCTATCAGTATCTAATAGCACATATCAATATACATAATAATACACACAATACCTGACCGACCCCCATAAGCCGGAAGGTGCCAACCAAGCAAGCAATCTATTTACCCCTACCCGGGTCTAAACCAACCAAAAACAAGTCACTCCACTCATCTGATAACTGTGAGCTCCTCCTACCGGCCCCCTTGGGTACGTAGCTCAGGCCTTGGCCTCTGACAATAAACTGTGTTTGAGTCCGAAGACTTCTGCCTCTGGGCGCAGGTGCGCACGGTGTGATCTGCTATTGTATCTGTGACTGAAACTGCCCCTGGGTGCAAGCACGCAACAAGGTGATTTTATAAGAATCTGTATATAAAACTGCCCCCGGCCACAAGCGCACACAGAGTGGTCTGCCCCTGTAAACAGGGTGTACTGGCTCTGCGCAAAGTAGACTGAACTACCCCTGCAAGCAGGGTGGTCTGGACCGTATTATCATGGTGGTCGGCCATCATCGTCCTTTAGGCGGATGGCATCGCCCAGCTGGTGGCGGTATCTGAATCTGGTATCGACACAGCTATAACCTAGGGGTGGTGGGGATGCTAAAAGGGTGCCCACATGCCACAACAAGTCTCAACATACAAAACACATACACAACAAGCATGCTCAATGAAAATTCTAACCATATTCTCTTCTTGTATCTCAAGGCCAGTTTGTATTAAATAACTGATACTATATTCTGTTTTACACTATTTCTGATTGCTGGACTAAGTGCTACCTGGCCTTTATCTGTCTATCTGATTATATCTGGATATAGCTCAATAACATAAAATGTACCATCTACTACTGGATACAATCTCAACAGATGTAATACGTATTGCCTGAATATCTATTATTCTGATTATCGCATGATACGTAATTAATATACTAGCATGCTTGCTGGAAATTGTACTAAAATCGTTCCTGTACGCTGGGTATCGGTTAATAGCCTTTATTCTATTTACTTTCTAAACTGTACTTCCTGGCTTGCCGAAAGAATAACTTTACATACCTGGTTTCGGAGTACTCGACTGACCGATGTGATTTTCATCGGTACCTCTGCTGTTTCTCCCAACTGCATTCATAAATATGTCAATTAATACTAAATATAGCTTTATTCCAAAGAACAACGTCACTTTCGATATAATTATAGCCTAAACTTAGGCTTATCGAAAGACGGTCAAAAACTCGCTATTTTTCAGAAGTCCAGAAGGGAGAAGTATTCACTTCACAGCTAGGAGCACATAGACACTAATTTGGAGTAATTCTACTTACTTTGGTTCGATAGCTCGACGATTCGTCGGCCGTATTTCGCGAAACAAAAACCGTAGAAATGCTCTCTGTTGCTAAATACCTCGGTACCTGAGGTTAATTTGAGTTTAGACTTCGTTTGACAGCGTAATTGAACGATTTTATATTATTTTCCTTCGTCCCTCCTTGTCTCACGTTCTCTGGAAATGGTTTGTGAAGATGATGACTAATTAAGGGAAGCTATTCACTACTTAAAGGGATCAATTATTAATTAAAGGAAATTATTGTTAATTAAAGAAATCATTATTAATTAAAGAAAATTATCTTATGGGAATTATTATTAATTAAAGGAAATTACATTACAAACTGAGCTCCATATACTTGGACACTATAAATCGCATTTTGCCTTGCGACGCGCCGACTTGGCGCTTGTCCGATCTTTCCCCGGGCCTTTTTCTAGCATGCACGGCTTTCAAATATTCTTAACCAACACGTGAATAGGCCACCAATGTACCGAAAATTTTACGGGGTATAACATTCTCCCCCCCTTGAGAACATTCGTCCTCTAATGACCTTTTGTCTAGAGGACTTCCTCAACTTACTCAACTTGTTTCTAGAAAAATTTTGGCAGAGTTTCCCTTGTATTATGGACTATCTCATAATTCCTGAAAAGTAGAAAAGCCCAATACAGGTACTCTACACGATATAATAACATTCATGTATAAAACTATCTATAATCAATCGCCTGCTTTCATATATAAAGTATAAGCATTAATAAGGAAAAACAGTTCTAACATACCTCCCGTTTGCCTATGCTTGGAATAAGTGGGGATATCTGGCTTTCATGTCCTCCTCGGCTTCCCAGGTCATTTCTTCTCGGTTCCTGTTACGCCACAATACTTTGACAGACGCAATATCTTTAGTTCTCAATCTACGGATCTGTCTGTCTAAGATAGCTACTGGAACCTCTTCATATGCTAACTCTTCGGTGACCTCGACATCCTGGACTGGAACAACTGTGGAAGGGTCTCCTACAAATTTCCTCAACATAGATACATGGAATACTGGGTGAATAGATGCTAACTCCGGAGGCAAGTTCAATTCGTATGCAACTCGGCCTATTCTACGCCGAATTTGATATGGCCCAATGAATCTCGGGCTAAGCTTGCCTTTCTTGCCAAATCTCATCACCCCTTTTATCGGAGACACCTTCAGGTATACCCAGTCATTTACCACAAATTCTAGATTTCTACGCCGCATATCTGCATACGACTTCTGGCGGCTCTGAGCAGTCAGCAGGCGTTCTCTGATAAGCTTTACCTTCTCCTCTGACTGTTGAATGATGTCTGGCCCAATCAACGCTGATTCTCCCACTTCAAACCAGCCCACCGGTGATCTACATTTTCGCTCGTATAATGCTTCAAAGGGCGCCATCTGGATAGCGGAATGATAAATGTTATTATAGGAAAATTTAATCAACGACAGATGTTCATCCCAGCTACCCCCAAAATCTAGTACACACGCTCATAGCATATCTTCGAGCGTTTGGATAGTCCGCTCAGCCTGTCCATCTATCTGAGGGTGGAATGCTGTGCTCAAATTAATCTGCGTTCCCAAACCCCTCTGGAATGACTGCCAGAATCTATCTGTAAACTGTGCTCCCCTATCTGAAATAATGGATACCGGCACTCCATGTAGTCTAACTATTTCTCTGATATATAACTCGGCATAATCCTCGGCTGAGAAGGTAACTTTCACTGGCAGGAAATGAGCTGACTTTGTCAGCCTGTCAACTATTACCCAAATGGAATCATTTCTGCATCTGGTACGGGGTAATCCTGTTACAAAATCCATATTTATCGCTTCCCATTTCCACATAGGCACAGCTATATCCTGCGTCAGACCGCCCGATTTCTGGTGCTCCGCTTTCACCTGCTGGCAGTTAGGACATCTAGATACAAATTCAGCTATTTCAGATTTCATACCTGGCCACCAGTAAATGTCTCTGATATCGTGGTACATTTTTGTTGATCCTGGATGGAGGGAATAACGAGCGTAATGTACCTCATGCATGATCTGCTGGCGAAGCCCTGGTACGTTCGGGACACACAGACGACCCTTACAACGTAGCACTTTATTTTTAGTCACTTGGAAATCTGACTCCTTACCTTTCTGAATTCTATCTCTGAGCTGGACTAAGTAAGGGTCCTCGTACTGCCGTTCTTTTACCTCTGTAACTAGTGATGACTCGGCAGAATTCTGAATTAGCGCTCTGTTATTTTCTGTCTCCACTACTCGAACGGCTAAACCAGCTAGTTGATGAATTTCCTTGGCTAATTCCCGCTTCTCGGGCCGCAAATACGCCAAACTCCCCATTGAATTACGGCTCAGGGCATCTGCTACTACATTAGCTTTTCCTGGGTGATAGAGAATATTTACATCATAATCTTTCAACAATTCTAACCAGCGATGCTGCCGCAGATTTAACTCCCTCTGTGTGAAAATGTATTGCAGACTTTTATGATCTGTAAAAATGTCTACATGGACGCCATACAGATAATGCCTCCAAATTTTCAGAGCGTGGATCACTGCAGCCAGTTCCAGGTCATGGGTCGGATAGTTATTTTCGTGTTTCCTCAGCTATTTGGAAGCATAAGCAATCACCTTACCATGTTGCATTAACACACAACCTAGTCCCAAACCTGAAGCGTCGCAATACACCGCATACCCATCTGTTCCCTCTGGCAATGCTAGTACTGGGGCGGAGGTCAATCTATCTTTCAATTCTTGAAAACTCTGCTCGCAGGCCTCCGTCCACTGAAATTTCACTGCTTTCTGTGTTAGCTTTGTCAGAGGTGCTGCTATAGTGGAGAATCCTTCAACAAATCTCCGATAATATCCTGCTAAACCCAAGAAACTGCGGACCTCGGTCGGAGTGGTAGGTCTGGGCCATGTCTTGACCGCCTCTATTTTCTGTGTGTCTACCTGTATACCAGCATCCGACACGATGTGCCCCAAAAAGGAAACTGAGTTCAGCCAGAACTCGCACTTAGAAAACTTGGCGTACAGCTGACGTTCTCTAAGGATCTGGAGTACTGTTCGTAAATGGTTCTGGTGATCTGTCTCTGAACGAGAATATACCAGAATATCATCGATAAATACTATCACGAACAGATCCAAATACGGTCTGAATATGCTATTCATCAGGTCCATAAACACTGCGGGAGCATTCGTCAGCCTAAAAGACATAACTAGGAATTCAAAGTGACCATACCTGGTCCTGAAAGCAGTCTTTGGAATGTCCCTCTCACGAACCCGGACCTGGTGGTATCCGGACCTCAGATCTATCTTAGAGAAACATTTGGCCCCCTGCAACTGGTCAAACAAATCATCTATTCTAGGGAGCGGGTATTTGTTTTTAACCTTACCTTATTCAGCTGCCGGTAGTCCACACACATACGAAGTGAGCCATCTTTCTTTTTTACAAACAGAACTGGCGCACCCCACGGGGAAGTACTAGGCCTGATAAAACCTTTGTCGAGCAAATCTTTTAACTGCTCTTTCAACACTCTAAGCTCAGCTGGTGCCATGCGATACGGGGGAATGGATATAGGTTGAGTCCCTGGCAACAAGTCAATCGCAAAATCTATCTCCCTTTCGGGAGGGATACCAGGCAACTCATCCGGAAATACGTCAGGGAATTCATTGACTACTGGAACAGACTGAAGAGTCGGAGGTTCCACCCGAACGTCCTGGACTCTAACCAGGTGGTAAATACATCCTTTTGCTATTAATTTTCTTGCCTGAAGGTAGGAAATAAACCTACCTTTCGGCGTAGGTGTACTCCCTTTCCACTCTAGCACTGCTTCCCCTGGAAAGTGAAATCGGACCGTCTTGGTCCAGCATTCTAAGTTGGCATAACATGGCACTAACCAGTCCATACCCATAATGGCATCGAAGTCGACCATCTCAAGTTCTATTAAGTCTACTCTAGTCTGGCGATCAGCAACCTCTACTATACACCCTCGGTAAACTCTTTTGGCTGTAATCGAGTCGCCGACCGGTGTAAGCACTGAAAAGGGCTGCTGAAGCAATTCTGGTTCAATGCCCAACTTTCGGGCCACAAATGGTGTAATATATGACAAGGTAGACCCTGGATCAATCAATACATAAACAGGGTATGAGCAGATAATCAATATACATGTGACCACGTCGGGAGATGCCTCTGAATCCTGCCTCCCTGGTAATGCATAGGTACGGCTGGGGCCTGCACCTGAGCCAGAGGCTCCTGATCTACCTCGACCCCTATTTGCTGAACCTGAGGGTCTGCGCCCTGCTGAGGCTGCTGGAACTCGTGGCCCTGCTGACGCTCTATCCAGATCATCCTGACTACCCTGTCCCCTGGATGGACAATATCTCATTAAATGACCTTCCTGTCCACAGTAATAACACCCTGGGAAGCCTTGCCTGCAGGCTCCAGAATGTAGTCGGTGGCATATAGGACAAGGGGTAGATGCAAATCTACTCTGTTCTACCCTCCGCTGCTGAGGTGAGGCTACTGTCCGTGAACTGCTACCGGACTCTGACTGACTCCAGCGAATAAATCTGCCCCTCTGCTGCTGTACCAGCGGTAAATATCTGGGTGGTCTATCTGAAAACCGTGGTCTCGGCCCCCTAGGAATTTCCCTCTGAATCTCGGCGGGTTTGCTTCTACGGCGCTGCTCTGAAGTCGCCTGTCTTTCACCCCGCTGCCGCTGCCTCAGGCCCTCAATTGCCTGTGTGAAGGCCTGTACCCTGGCTATGTCCATGTCCTCTCTCAAAGTAGCCGTCATGCACATCTCTATGTACTCTGGATTCAGGCCCATAATAAAGCGGTGGACTCTGGACGACATGGTGTCCACAAATGCTGGAGCATAGCGGGCTAAGGAGTCGAATTGTAAGGAATATTCACGGACGCTCCTAGCCCCCTGCTCTAAATGTAAGAATTGGTCCATCCGGGCCTCTCTGACCTCCCGGGGTAAGTAGTGGTCCGGAAGGCCTCTGAAAAGCTGGACCAAGTAGGAGGGGCTGCATCTCTTCCCCGAGACCTCTCCCAACTTTTGTACCACAAAACAGCAATATCCCGTAACCGGAACACTGCTAACTCAACTGATTCTGCTGGGGTTACGTGCATGACTCTAAAGATCCTCTGCATCTGGTCCAAAAAGTCCTGAGGGTCCTCCGCAGAATCCGATCCAGTAAACTGAGGGGGTCCCAACGCCAAGAATTCTCTAACCCTGGAACTACCTGGCCCACCTAGGGATTCTGCTGCTGTAGGTGGTGCTGGCTGACGCTGAGCAGCTAGCATCTGAGTCAACATAACCACCGCACTACGTAGCTCCTGATCAGATGAAGTGGGTGCAGGAGCTGTGGGAGGCGGTGCTGCCTCAAATGGTGTTTGGCGAGGCGGAGACTGCTGGGAGGGCCGAGATGATGCCTCCGTATTGCTCTCAGACCGGGCGGAATCTGGCTGTAACTGAGGCATCCTACTGGTGCCTTCGCCCGCTGCTGTATCCAATCTCCTACCTGTAGCTGGGTGCCACTGGTCTGCCATAATGTCTGTAAGCAAAGAGGGTGGTGAGTTTCAAAAGTCAACTCTATACTGTACCGCTCTATAGCACGATTGAATAAGAAAGAAGAGTGACAATCCTAACATGCCTCGCAGCCTCCTGCCTATAGTATGTGGTGCACAACACATCCATAGACAAGACTCTACTTAGCACGGCTTGCAGACTCCCTGGGACACGAACTGCTCTGATACCAAGTTTGTCACACCCCACCTTGGGGGGTATGACGGCACCTGGTGCCTGCTAGACTCTAGACTGCTAAATGGTCCAGCCTGAGCACATCTGGTGCTTTGGCTGGCTTTGGCTCTATTTCAAAAAACAAACTGGCTATATAACGGTTGTAAATACAGCCTCCGGCCAACTGGCCTGTAGCCATCTGTACCTGTAACAACAGCTAACCAGAAACAGACTTGTAACAAGGAACCTATGCGGGCCGACAAGGCCACCATGCTGTCTAGTTATCTGTAACTCAACACAAGACTGTTGTAAAACTACGTGACCGGATAGGTCACCACTACTGTCAAACTAAGGCCCCACACGGCCAACGTAAACCGAAATGCTAAACAGCTACAGCAGACTGCACGGCCCCACACGACCGGCTCAAGTAACCACAGGGAATATATACAGACTGCAAGCCTCTACGAATACTGTAAGAAATTAATAGAAATGATCGGGACAGGGCCCCGACCTACCCATACTGCACAACAAAAGAAAAGGAGCTACACTTCTGGGGATCAGACTCCGGATGACAGGAGCTAATGACTCACTGGCTGGCTGGAATCACGAGGAATCAGCTCCTCGTCCGTGAGTACCTGCAGGCAAGCAATACAGCGCCCCGCTGGGCGTCAGTACCACAGGTACTGAGCATGTAAAGCAAACTGAAATATGCAACTGAAACGAATAGCAACAATAACATGACATTTAAGCAAGAAGTGGCTGAGTCTATCTAGCTGAGGATAACTGGGGAGAGTTTGTACATTCTGTAACTAACTGAGCGTACCTGAAGACGTGTCATCCTTCTGTCTATCAGTATCTAATAGCACATATCAATATACATAATAATACACACAATACCTGACCGACCCCCATAAGCCGGAAGGTGCCAACCAAGCAAGCAATCTATTTACCCCTACCCGGGTCTAAACCAACCAAAAACAAGTCACTCCACTCATCTGATAACTGTGAGCTCCTCCTACCAGCCCCCTTGGGTACATAGCTCAGGCCTTGGCCTCTGACAATAAACTGTGTCTGAGTCCGAAGACTTCTGCCTCTGGGCGCAGGTGCGCACGGGGTGATCTGCTGCTGTATCTGTGACTGAAACTGCCCCTGGGTGCAAGCACGCAACAGGGTGATTTTATAAGAATCTGTATATAAAACTGCCCCCGACCACAAGCGCACACAGAGTGGTCTGCCCCTGTAAACAGGGTGTACTGGCTCTGCGCAAAGTAGACTGAACTACCCCTGCAAGCAGGGTGGTCTGGACCGTATTATCATGGTGGTCGGCCATCATCGTCCTTTAGGTGGACGGCATCGCCCAGCTGGTGGCGGTATCTGAATCTGGTATCGACACAGCTATAACCCAGGGGCGGTGGGGATGCTAAAAGGGTACCCACATGCCACAACAAGTCTCAACATACAAAACACATACACAACAAGCATGCTCAATGAAAAATACTAACCATATTCTCTTCTTGTATCTCAAGGCCAGTTTGTATTAAATAACTGATACTATATTCTATTTTACACTATTTCTGATTGCTAGACTAACTGCTACCTGGCCTTTATCTGTCTATCTGATTATATCTGGATATAGCTCAATAACATAAAATGTACCATCTACTACTGGATACAATCTCAACAGACGTAATACGTATTGCCTGAATATCTATTATTCTGATTATCGCATGATACGTAATTAATATACTAGCATGCTTGCTGGAAATTGTACTAAAATCGTTCATGTACGCTGGGTATCGGTTAATAGCCTTTATTCTATTTACTTTCTAAACTGTACTTCCTGGCTTGCCGAAAGAATAACTTTACATACCTGGTTTCGGAGTACTCGACTGACCGATGTGATTTTCGTCGGTACCTCTGCTGTTTCTCCCAACTGCATTCATAAATATGTCATTTAATACTAAATATAGCTTTATTCCAAAGAACAACGTCACTTTCGATATAATTATAGCCTAAACTTAGGCTTATCGAAAAACGGTCAAAAACTCGCTATTTTTCAGAAGTCCAGAAGGGAGAAGTATTCACTTCACAGCTAGGAGCACATAGACACTAATTTGGAGTAATTCTACTTACTTTGGTTCGATAGCTCGACGATTCGTCGGCCGTATTTCGCGAAACAAAAATCATAGAAATGCTCTCTGCTGCTAAATACCTCGGTACCTGAGGTTAATTTGAGTTTAGACTTCGTTTGACAGCGTAATTGAACGATTTTATATTATTTTCCTTCGTCCCTCCTTGTCTCACGTTCTCTGGAAATGGTTTGTGAAGATGATGACTAATTAAGGGAAGCTATTCACTACTTAAAGGGATCAATTATTAATTAAAGGAAATTATTGTTAATTAAAGAAATCATTATTAATTAAAGAAAATTATCTTATGGGAATTATTATTAAATAAAGGAAATTACATTACAAACTGAGCTCCATATACTTGGACACTATAAATCGCATTTTGCCTTGCGACGCGCCGACTTGGCGCTTATCCGATCTTTCCCCAGGCCTTTTTCTAGCATGCATGGCTTTCAAATATTCTTAACCAACACGTGAATAGGCCACCTATGTACCGAAAATTTTACGGGGTATAACAGACCTAGTGCCAAGAATTCTCGGACCCTCGAACTGCCAGACCCACCTGATGAATCTGCTGTTACGGGTGGCACTGACTGGCGCTGAGTAGCCATCATTTGTGCCAACATAACTACTGCACTTCAAATTTCCTGGTCGGATGGTGTGGGTACAGGAACTGTCGGAGGCGTCGTCGTCCCGAGTGGCTCCCGATGGGATGGGGACTCCTGAAAAGGTTGAGATGATGCCTCTGTATTTCCCTCAGATCGGGCTGATTCTAGATGAAGGTGAGGCATCCTGCTGTGCCTTCTCCTGATGCGGTATCCAGTCTTGTACCTGTGGCAGGATGTCGCTGGTCTACCATTTTATCTCTAAACAAAGAGTATGATAAGTTTTAGGGACTCAACCCTATACTATACTGCTCTATGGCATGATTGAATATGAAGAAAGAGTAACCATCCTATTATGTCTTGCAGCCTACTGCCTATGGTATGTGGTGCACAACACATCCATAGACAAGACTCTACTTAGCACGGCTTGCAGACTCCCTAGGACATGACCTGCTTTGATACCAAGTTTGTCACGCCCTGCCTTAGGAGGCATGACTGGCACCTGGTGCCCTACTAAGACCTAGACTGCTGGACTACTGAGCCTAGGCACTTCTGGTGCCAGGCTAGCTCTAACTCTGGGTTCATCGAACCAACGGGCTATATAACGGCTGTAAATACAGCCTCCGACTGACTAGGCCGATAGCCACCTGTAAGGAAGCAACAGCTAACCAGAACAACAGTAGTATGAAGGAACCTATGCGGGCCGACAAGGCCAGCATGCTGTCTAGTTACTTCTGAATCAAGAAAACAGGTGATAAACTGCTACGTGACCAACAAGGTCACCACTACCAACTGAATAAGGCCCCACACGACCATCATAAACAAACTAAAACATACACACGGCCTCGCACGACCGGTATAGCTAACCACAGGGAAATATATACAGACTGCAAGCCTCTAAGAATACTGATAAGATGGTCGGGATAGGGCCTCGGCCTACCCATACTGTACAACAAAAGAAAAGGGATAAACCTCTAGCTATCTAGCTCCAGATGACAGGAGTTGATGACCCTATGAGCTGGCTGGAATCACGAGGTATCGGCTCCTCGTCTATGAGTACCTGCAGGCAAGTTATACAGTGCCCCAAACGTGAGTCAATACCACTGGTACTGAGTATGTAAAGCAACAACTGAAAAATATCTGAAAACAACAATACAACCGATGGAACTGAAACAGAAAGAAATAGACTGGAACTGACTGAAAATGTAAAGCTAAGCCTATTCTCAACTATACTACAAAGAGTAGGAGTCATACCTGGAAATGTAACGCTTTACTGTTGATCTACTCATATCTAGCGTAACGTGGTATAACATAATATAGCATAACATGGCATAGCACACACACAAACCTTACCCGGCCCCCATAAGTCGGGAGGTACAATCAACATGCAATCTATACCCTTAACCCGGTCATCCCATCTCCTATAATAACTATAAGCATCTTGCCGATCCCCTGGGTATGCACTTGGGCTCGCTGAGCCCCTGACTATAATTGTACCTGAGTCCGGAGGACTCCTAAATCAACACCCCGAGCGTACCCACTTGACAGGGGTGTATAAAAGCCGTCCAAGGCAAAATATGGGGAAACCGACATCCCATCTTCGTCCCCTGTGGGATGGCATGCCACTTCATAGAGTGACGTATCCTTGCCCTCTGGTGGATGAGTCGATACAGCTATTAACCCTGGGCGGTCATGAATGCTAGGTAATCCAACCCCAAGACAATACAGTGGTCTCAACTAGTAATACTAACTGCGTATACCACATGCTGAAGTTAGTGATGATAATGTGTCTGTACATACTATATGCTGAACTAGTGATAGTGATATGTATGTATTTAATACATGCTAAGACTGATAATGGTATATATATAATCTTCTATCATACTGTGTTGAGTCTAATGTTGAACAAGATATAGTTTTTCTGCTGGGAATCGTGTTGTATAACTGAGTTTCATAGTAACATGATTTACTATTTCTAACCTGCTTTCTAAACTTCATTTTAATCTACCATTCTACTTCTGAGATACCGTATAGATACTTATATTGCTTTACTAAGTTTCAACTAAACACGATAATATCCTAACATACTTTACTAAATCACATACTGGGCATGCTGTACAGTTCCTAACACTTTGTATTAGAATTTATATTGTGCTAGCAAGTTTCACGCTATACATAACACGATGCTTCCAATATCGTACTAATATTCATACTAAACATAACACACAACTTCTGAAACATTCTACTGGCCTTTGAATTATTTTACTATACCGAGACTACTACCTTGCCGAGGAAACTAGCTTTACATACCTCAATTGTCGGCTTCCAGCTAACTGGCGTAGCTCAACCAATATTCAACTATTCCTTCCAACTGTATTCATATATATATATCAATTAGGGCTAAATACACTAATATCCTGGAAAAAGATAACACTTTTGATATATATATATCCCAAACTTTGGCTTATTGAAAGACGGTCGAAAACTCGCTATTTCTCGGAAGTCCAGAAGGGAGAAATACTCACTTTAGGGCTAGGAGTATATTGACACTAACTTGGAGCAATTCCACTTACCTTAGTTTGGTAGCACGATGATTCGCCGGCCAAATTTCACAAAACCAAATCCGTAGGAATGCTCCTTGATGCTTAATACCTCGGTATCTGGAGTTAATTTGAGTTTGGATCATGTTTGACGGCGTAATCGGATGAATATTTCTAAGGAACCTTCGTTCTCCCTGTTTTCTCTCAGCTTCTCTGGAAATTTTTATGAATTATATCATTAAAACCGAAGTTGGAGGCTTATATCTTGGGCCTGGACAAGGCCTCCATGACACGGAGCCAACACAGAGGCCCTCCCTCCGTGGCACATTGCCATCGCAGAGGGGTTCTGCCCCGGCTCCTTCCGCACTGGTTCGACGGATTTCTTATCCGGTCTTTCCCCCAGGCCTTTTCCTAGCATGTATGGCATTCAAAAACTCTTAACCAATATGCAAATAGGCCATCTACATGTCGAGAATTTACGGGGTGTAACATTCTCCCCCCTTAAGAACATTTGTCCTCGAATGTGAACTTCTATTTATAAGAATTCTCAGCTTACTCAAGTTATTTCTAGAAAAAAAAATTTGGCAGAGTTTCCCCTGTAATATGGACTATCTCAAAAACCTGAAATGCAGAAAAGTCCAATACATGTACTCCACACATTACTATAGCAATCATCAGCCAAAAGATTAGAATTGATTATCTCATTTATGCATATACTATAAGGCACTGTATAAAATAACAATACTAGCATACCTCTTCACTGACTAGGCTTGAAACAAGTGAGGATATCTGATTTTCATATCTTCCTCTGCCTCCCAAGTCATCTCCTCTCAATTCCTATTACGCCACAGTACCTTGACAGACGCAATATCTTTAGTTCTCAATCTACGAATCTGTCTGTCTAAGATAGCTACTAGAACCTCTTCATAGGCCAGCTCCTCCGTAACCTGGACATCCTGGACTGGGACTACTCTGGATGGGTCTCCTATGTTCTTTCTTAGAATAGATATGTGGAAAACTGGATGAACGGATTCTAATTCTGGAGGCAAGTTCAACTCATATGCCACTTGGCCTATTCTTTGACGAATCTGATAAGGCCCAACGAATGTCGGACTTAGCTTACCTCAATTACCGAATCTCATCACCCCTTTCATCGGAGATACTTTCAGAAATACCCAGTCATTCATATCAAATTCTAGGTCTCTGTGTCGCACATCAGTATACGATTTCTGGCGGCTCTGTGCAGTCAGTAGGCGTTCTCTGATAAGCTTTACCTTCTCCTCTGACTGTTTAACAATATCTGGCCCAATCAGCGCTGACTCTCCCACTTCAAACCAGACAACTGGCGACCTACATTTTCGCCCGTATAATGCCTCAAAGGGCGCCATCTGGATAGCTGAGTGATAACTATTATTATAAGCAAATTCAATTAGCGGCAAATGCTCATCCCAGCTACCTCCAAAGTCTAGCACACACGCCCATAGCATATCCTCGAGCGTCTGAATAGTGCGTTCAGCCTACCCATCTGTCTGAGGGTGGAATGTTGTGCTCAAATTAATCTGCGTTCCCAGACCTCTATGAAATGACTGCCAAATCTAGCTGTAAATTGTGCTCCTCTGTCAGAGATAATAGATACTGGAACACCGTGTAATCTAACTATTTCTCTGATATATAGTTCCGCATAATCTTTGGCAGAGAAAGTGGCTTTTACTGGTAGGAAATGGGCTGATTTCGTCAGTCTGTCAACAATTACCCAAATTGAATCATGTCTATGCCTGGTACAAGGTAGTCCTGCTACAAAGTCCATGTTTACTGCTTCCCACTTCCAAAGAGGCACAACTATGTCCTGAGTCAACCCACCTGGTTTCTGGTGTTCCGCTTTTACTTGTTGGCAGTTAGAACACTGGGTTACTGTCACACCCCGCCTTGGGGGGTATGACTGGCACCTGGTGCCCTACTAGGACCTAAACTGTTAGACTGCTAAGCCTGGGCACATCTGGTGCCTGGCTGGCTCTAACTCACAATTCTGGAAACAAAGGGCTATATAACGGTTGTAAACACAGCCCCCGGCCCATTGGCCTATAGCCTCCTGTACCTGTATTAACAGCTGACCAGAACATGCAACTATAGGGAAACCTATGCGGGCCGACAAGGCCTCCATGTAGTCTAGTTATCTGCAACTCAGCAACAACATACTAGAAGGCTACGTGACCGGCAAGGTCACCACTACTATCAAACTTATGGCCCCACGCGGCCAACATAAGAGAAGCAAAAGCACTAACAGCTAACAACTGCACGGCCTCACACGACCGGCTCAACTGACCACAGGGAAATATACAGAATGCAAGCCTCTAAGAGTAGCAATAGAAATGATCGGGACAGGGCCCCGACCTACCCGTACTAAACAACAAAAGAAAATGAAATACACCTCTGGGGTTCAGTCTCCGGATGACAGGAGCTGAATACTCGATCGCTGACAGGAATCACGTGGTATTGCCTGCTCGTCTATGAGTACCTGCAGGCAAGTAATGCAGCGCCCCCCCGGGCGTCAGTACCGCTGGTACTGAGTATGTAAAGCAATAACTGAAAGAAATATCTGAGGAACAATGATATAACTGATGAAACTGAAATAGAAAGAACTAGATTAACTGTCTGATGGTGTAAGTCGTACCTGTTCTTAATCACACTGAAGGGAGTAGGAGTCATGCCTGGAGACGTATCATTCTACTACTAATCTTCTCGTATCTAATGTAATATGGCATAACATACATAACATAACATGGCATACACAAACCTTACCCAGCCCCCATAAGTCGGGAGGTACAACCAGCACAGAATCTATACCCCTACCCCGGTCATCCCATCTCCTATAAATCCCGTAAGCATCCTGCCGGTCCCCTGGGTATGCACTTGGGCTCGCTGAGCCCCTGACTATAACTGCATCTGAGTCCGTAGGACTCCTGAATCTGCACCCGGGCGTATCCGCTCGACTGGGGTGTGTAAGGGCCGATCAAGGCACAAATATGGGGAAAACTGGCATCCCATCTTCGTCCCCTGTGGGACGGCATGCCACTCTGTGGAGCGACGTATCCTCGTCCTCTGGCGGACGAGTCGATACAGCTATTAACCCTGGGCGGTCATGGATGCTAGGTAATCCAACCCCAAACAATACAACGGTCTCAACTAGTAATACTGTCTGTATATCTCACATACTGAGGCTACTAAGGGTAAAGTATCGTATATATATTACATGCTGAACTGATGATCGTAATCTGTACGTAATTAATACGTGCTGAGGCAGGTAAATATATATGAATATGAATATAGTCTCCTGTCGGGCTGTACTGGGGAAAATGCTATACAAGATAGTGTTTCTGCTGAAAACTATGTTGTTTACTGAGTTTCTGTACTAACATGATTTCCTATTCCTAACATGCTTTCTAAACTCCATTTGAGCCTGCTATTCTGTTTCTGAAGTGCCTTACGAATATTGCATTGCGTTGCGGGGTTTCAACTGAATACAATAATGTCTTAACATTTCGTATTACATCACATACTGAGCATGCTGTGCAGTTTCTAACGCTTATACTGGAATCTCTATCGTACTAGTAGGTCCTACGCAGGTTGTAACTTGATGCTTCTAATACTGTATCAACCTTCACAATAAACGTAATACTTTACTTCTGAACATTCTACTGGTCGGCAAATTACTATACTGCACTGATATTACTTAACTTGCTGAGGGAACTAGCTTTACATACCTTATCCTTGAACTATTCATCTGTCGGACGAGGCTCGGCTGGTACTTCAACTATTTTCTCTCAGTTGCATTCATAAATACGTCAATTAATACTAAATACAACTTTATTGTAAAGAGCAACGTTACTTTCAATATAGTTTATAGCCTAAACTTAGGCTTATCGAAAGACGGTCGAAAACTCGCTATTTTCCAGCGGCCCAGAAGGGAGAAATATTCACTTCACAGCTAGGAACACATAGACACTAATTTAGAGCAATTCCACATACCTTAGCTCAGTGGCTCGACGATTCGTCGGCCGTATTTTACGAAACTGAATCCGTAGGAATGCTCTCTGCTGTTAAATACTTCGGTATCTGGGATTAATTTGAGTTTGGGCAGCATTTAGCAGCGTAATCAGACGAAAATTATTTAATTTCCTTCGTTCCTTTTCTCCCTCTGCCGGTTTGCTCTGTTCTCTGGAAATTAAAACATGTTTTTACCAATTAAAACCGAAGTGGGGCTTTATATACTTTGGGCCTGAACCTGGGCAACGTGTCATGGAGCCATCGCGGAGGCCTCACCTCCGTGACACGCTGCCATCGCGGAGGGGCTCTGCCTCGGCTCCTCCCGTGATGGTTCGACGGGTTTCTCGTCCGATCTTTTTCCTGGCCTTTCTATAGCACGTATGGCCCTCAAATATGCTTAACCAACATGCGAATAGGTCATCTAGGTGCCGGGAATTCTACGGGGTATAACATTCTCCCCCCCTTAAGAACATTTGTCCTCGAATGTACACTGGTATCTAGAGGACTACTTACTTTACTTTCTAGAAAAATTTCGGCAGAGTTTCCCCTGTAATATGGACTATAGCAAAAACCTGAAATGCAGAAAAGTCCAACACAGGCACTGCACATAATATTCTAGGATCCACTGTATAACTAAATATCAATCTTTCTCATTCACAGACATACAACCATAAGGCACTGCATAAGTAATAATACGGACATACCTGTCGCCTGACTAGGCCTGAAATAGGTGAGGGTATCTGACTTTCATGTCTTCTTCAGCTTCCCACGTCATTTCCTCACGATTCCTGTTACGCCAGAATATTTTGACAGATGCAACATCTTTATTCCTCAATCTATGAATCTTCCTGTTTAAGATAGTTATTGGAACCTCTTCATAGGCCAACTTTTTCGTAACCTGAATATTCTGTACTGAGACTGCTCTGGACGGGTCTCCTATGCATTTCCTCAGCATAGATACATAAAAGACCGGATAAACGAATTCTAATTCTGGAGGCAAATTCAATTAACGGTAAATGCTTACTTTGGCTACTACCGAAATCTAGTACACACGCTCGCAACATGTCTTCGTGCGTCTGAATTATGCGCTCAGCCTGCTCATCTGTCTGAGGATAGAATGTTGTGCTCAAGTTAATCTGCGTTCCCAAACCTTTCTGAAACGACTGCCAGAATCTAGCTGTGAACTATACTCCCCTGTCTGAAACAATGGATACTGGTACTCCATACAATCTAACTATTTCACTGATATACAACTTGGCATAATCCTTAGCCGAGAAGGTAACTTTCCCTGGCAGGAAATAGCAAGTTTGTCAACTATCACCCATATAGAGTCATGTCTGTGTCTGGTACGGGGTAACCCTGCCATAAAATCCATACTCACTGCTTCCCATTTCCAGAGAGGCACAGCTATGTCCTGAGTTAACCCACCTGGTTTCTGATGTTCTACTTTCGCCTTTGGCAGTTAGAACACTGGGCTACCAGTAGTTTTCTTTAATGTCATGGTACCTCTTTGTCGTACCGGGGTGAAGAGAATCGCGGGCGTAATGCGCCTCGCTCATAAACTGCTGGCAAGGCCCCAACATATCTGGAGCACAAATGCGGCCTTTATATCGCCACACTTCATCCCCAGTTATCTGAAAATGTCACCTCTCCTTACTGAACCTTGTGTTTAAGTTAAACCCGGCTAGGGCCTCCATATCGTCGTTCCTCTACTTCCACCACTAACGACAACGCTGTGGCATTCTGTATTATCGCTCTGTTATCCTTTATTTCTGCTATGTGAGCGGCTAAACAAACTAACTAGTATAATTCTCGGGTCTATTCTCACTGTTCGGGTTGTAAGTATGCCAACTCCCCACAGATCTATGGCTAAGGGCATCTACTACCATATTGGCCCTTCCCGGGTGATACAAAATTTTCACTCTTTAAAGCATAAACTACTGCAACTAACTCCAGGTCACGGGTAAGATAATTCTCTTCACGTTTTTCCAACTGCCTAAAAGCATAAGCTATTACTTTACCATGCCGCATCAACCTTATGTACCTCCTGGCGATACTAACACTGGAGCTGATGTTAACCTAGCTTTTAACTCTTAGAAGTTCTGCTCACACGCCTCGGTCTATTGGAACCTTGCTGCCTTCTGTGTCAATTTAGTCAGAGGTGCTGCTAAGGTGGAAAATCCTTCCACAAACCCTCTGCAGTACCCGGCTAACCGCAGGGATTACATACTTCGATCGGAGTGGTAGGTCTAGGCTATGTCTTCACTACTTCAATTTTTGTGTGTGTCTGTCTGTACACCAGCCTCCGACACAATGTGACCAAAAGGCTACTAAACTCAACCAAAATTCACATTTACGAAAATTGACATATAACTGACGGTCATACTAGTTTATTATACCGGAGAATTTGACAAGTAATCTACCGGTATAGCTAGAGCTTACCTGGCCTTCGGACCGCATGCTAAGGCTACTTGTTGCTAAGGTAACCTTGAATGACTATCTGTACACCATGTGCCCGTATTTGATCAGGGGGTCCTGATATTGATCATGACCTCTAATGACCTAGCTGCATAACCTTTAAATAACTGAATAGTCGGGTTGAATGACCCGAATGTGGCAGTAGTCTAACAATACTCTAACAGTTCTAATTAAGTGCTTATAGTTCGTGCGTAACCGCAGACTCGTGGGCATCTAATTGCTCTGTTATTTTACTTAAACCACTATAAGACTGGGCTTAATCAACTTACTCCCAGGCGATCAATCTCTGGATCTTCACGGGGAGTCTACTGATCCCCCAGTCTTAATAAACATTGTGCTAGCAGGGTACTATCAATTTCTTACGCCTTGTGTGTATCCACTTGGATTTATACTGCTATTCTGGGGAATTCTCGGTCTTACAGGCTATTCTGTAACTACTGGCCTTCTGCTAGGGCTCTGTATCTGAATATCTTACGAAACCCAGCTGAAGTACTAGTCTGTCACTGACTACTGATGTGGACTCTTCCTTGGGGTACCCCCGGGTATTCTGACTGGGACGGCCGGCTGACTTATGGGGTGTTCCACATAATAACTGCTAGGTTGGTTAAGGCCGACTCTCACCTACAAGGCTGGGAAAATGACGTACGACCACTTAACATACTAGAAAAATTTTGGTATTGCTAATCTCTGAAATTTGCCTATTCGGTCTCTAATCCTGGTTCTAGCACATGCACTACTGTTACCGATCTCCAGGGACGCCTTCCTGCTAATGCAGGCACCAGCTGGTCGGTAGACCATCTAACTGCGCCCTTATCATCTAGCCATCTGTTTTAGGCCATTAACTCTGGTAAGCTCCTAGAGCCTAGATCTGACAGCAACACATAAGTCTGTTAATCTAATAACCGAAAACTGAGATAGTTTCTATGACTTCATACGTAATTCACACTTAATCCGCCCTTTCTCTTCTTCTTTTCTTTCTTTCTTCTCCCTCTTTCTTCTTTTTTTTTTGGCGAGGGGGGTGTCCTGCAATGCAATTTGTATATGCTTTCTATTACTAATCAGCATCTGTGATTATAGCCCTTATAGGCAGCCACTCACAACATATCTATTATCTGTATATATATATATATATATATATATATATATATATATATATATATATATCAATAGCTACGTAGAATATGTATTGAGTTCTGCGGTAATACATAATCTCTGACATGCTCTGCTGAATCTCATATCGTACATGATACATTGCTTCTTACGGCCTAATAATACCTCCTGCCCTGACTTATCATTTTATTGCATTGTCACCCCATTCTGAAAGTAAAAAACATAAACACTTTAGTTATCGTCTGCTGTTTGAAATTCCGCCACTCTTGCGATGTGGAGTCGACGTTCGAATCTTGTAGCCTTACTAGGCATATATTGAAAGCCCATAACTGTCTGCTGGGCCTTATCTCTAGGCTACACTAGATTAGAATTGTTGTATCGGTAACTCCTTAACTTTTCCATAGCGGACATACTGCGGTATTCTGAACCGCAATCCCACTGTCAGCCCGAAGCTTATTCCTTAATACGATACTCTATTAATCTGGGGGGGGTAACCCTAATTTCCCCACCAAATCTGGCATTCCTGCTTCTTCCTCTCATCTTGCTTAAGCTGAACTCTGGGGTTCAAGGTACCTGCCTTTCGTTGCTAATGAGATTACTGATCAAGCCTCGGCCTATACTTCTTCTGGCGTACACTCAAGCCCATCTGATTCACATGACCTCTATATCTTTCGATATCACAACTAAATCATAACTATAATCTTACTGGTATGTCTTGTTATTTGTTGGCATAGGTGGCGAACTTAGCCTTTTTCTGACTCGAAATTGACTATTACCCGACATTCATCACTAACAGGTCTTTTACCCCTGCTTCGGGTAAGCTAACAGTCTTACTTTCTCTTTACGCTCACTAACACTTACTGGAATTAATCAATCTATCTTCACTTACTGCTTGACTTGGCAACCCCATCTCAAGTCTTATGCCCCCTTACTATACTGGAATCAAATTCAAGAGGTAGGAATAGCCCTTTTCTTATTGCAACAAATAAAGACATTTAACTATACCATATCCGAAAAGATGTATTTGGGATTCCTGCATTTCCCTCTCCTTTTCATACTTACCTGGTGGTCTGACCTTATCTGTAATCATAATCAGATCTCATATAGCTAATAAATAAATCAACTCATATATACATTATACTTCTGACTTCCTATTCTGATGTTATCAACGTATACTGGGAATAATGCCAATAAAGGCATTACGTTGGGAGGTCTCTGATACCCCCTCCTGCTGCTGTAGTTATCATGTAACTGGCTGATGCTCTCTTCCGTTGCTATCTCTGATCTTCTGCCTGTGATAGGGTAATGCTGATCTGTCTTTGTATCTGTAATCAAAGAATACGGTAAGTTCTTAGAGACTCAACCCTATACTGTACCGCTCTAAAGCACGACTGACTGAGAAGGAAGGGTAACCATCATATCATGCCTCGCAGCCTCCTGCCTATAGTATGTGGTGCACAACACATCCATATACAAGACTCTACTTAGCACGGCTTGCAAACTCCCTGGGACACGACCTGCTCTGATACCAAGTTTGTCACACCCCGCCTTGGGGAGTATGACTGGCACCTGGTGCCCTACTAGGACCTGAACTGTTGGACTGCTAAGCCTGGGCACATCTGGTGCCTGGCTGTCTCTAACTCACAATTCTGGAAACAAAAGGCTAGATAACGGCTGTAAACACAGCCCCCGGCCCATTGGCCTATAGCCTCCTGTACCTGTATTAACAGCTGACCAGAACATGCAACTATAGGGAAACCTATGCGGGCCGACAAGGCCTCCATGCTGTCTAGTTATCTGCAACTCAGCAACAACATACTAGAAGGCTACGTGACCGGCAAGGTCACCGCTACTATCAAACTTATGGCCCCACGCGGCCAACATAAGAGAAGCAAAAGCACTAACAGCTAACAACTGCACGGCTTCACACGACCGGCTCAACTGACCACAGGGAAATATACAGACTGCAAGCCTCTAAGAGTAGCAATAGAAATGATCGGGACAGGGCCCCGACCTACCCGTACTAAACAACAAAAGAAAATGAAATACACCTCTGGGGTTCAGTCTCCGGATGACAGGAGTTGAATACTCGATCGCTGACAGGAATCACGTGGTATTGCCTACTCGTCTATGAGTACCTGCAGGCAAGTAATGCAGCACCCCACCGGGCATCAGTATCGCTGGTACTGAGTATGTAAAGCAATAACTGAAAGAAATATCTGAGAAACAATGATATAACTGATGAAACTGAAATAGAAAGAACTAGATTAACTGTCTGATGGTGTAAGTCGTACATGTCCTTAATCACACTGAAGGGAGTAGGAGTCATGCCTGGAGACGTATCATTCTACTACTAATCTTCTCATATCTAATGTAATATGGCATAACATACATAACATAACATGGCATACACAAACCTTACCCGGCCCCCATAAGCCGGGAGGTACAACCAGCACAGAATCTATACCCCTACCCCGGTCATCCCATCTCCTATAAATCCTGTAAGCATCCTTCCGGTCCCCTGGGTATGCACTTGGGCTCGCTAAGCCCCTGACTATAACTGCATCTGAGTCCGGAGGACTCCTGAATCTGCATCCGGGCGTATCCGCTCGACTGGGGTGTGTAAGGGCCGATCAAGGCACAAATATGGGGAAAACTGGCATCCCATCTTCGTCCCCTGTGGGATGGCATGCCACTCCATGGAGCGACGTATCCTCGTCCTCTGGCGGACGAGTCGATACAGCTATTAACCCTGGGCGGTCATGGATGCTAGGTAATCCAACCCCAAATAATACAACGGTCTTAACTAGTAATACTGTCTGTATATCTCACATACTGAGGCTACTAAGGGTAAAGTATCGTATATATATTACATATTGAAATGATGATCGTAATCTGTACGTAATTAATACGTGCTGAGGCAGGTAAATATATATGAATATGAATATAGTCTCCTACCGGGCTGTACTGGGGCAAATGCTATACAAGATAGTGTTTTTGCTGAAAACCATGTTATTTACTGAATTTCTGTACTAACATGATTTCCTATTCCTAACATGCTTTCTAAACTCCATTTTAGCATGCTATTCTGTTTCTGAAGTGCCTTACGAATATTGCATTGCGTTGCGAGGTTTCAACTGAATACAACAATGTCTTAACATTTCGTATTACATCACATACTGAGCATGCTGTGCAGTTTCTAACGCTTATACTGGAATCTCTATCGTACTAGTAGGTCCTACGCAGGTTGTAACTCGATGCTTCTAATACTGTATCAACCTTCACAATAAACGTAATACTTAACTTCTGAACATTCTACTAGTCGGCAAATTACTATACTGCACTGATATTACTTAACTTGCCGAGGGAACTAGCTTTACATACCTTATCCTTGAACTATTCATCTGTCGGACGAGGCTCGGCTGGTACTTCAACTATTTTCTCTCAGCTGCATTCATAAATACGTCAATTAATACTAAATACAGCTTTATTGTAAAGAGCAACGTTACTTTTGATATAGTTTATAGCCTAAACTTAGGCTTATCGAAAGACGGTCGAAAACTCGCTATTTTCCAGCGGCCCAGAAGGGACAAATATTCACTTCACAGCTAGGAACACATAGACACTAATTTAGAGCAATTCCACTTACCTTAGCTCGGTGGCTCGACGATTCGTCGGCCGTATTTTACGAAACTGAATCCGTAGGAATGCTCTCTGCTGCTAAATACTTCGGTATCTGGGATTAATTTGAGTTTGGGCAGCGTTTAGCAGCGTAATCGGATGAAAATTATTTAATTTCCTTCGTTCCTTTTCTCCCTCTGCCGGTTTGCTCTGTTCTCTGGAAATTATAACATGTTTTTACCAATTAAAACCGAAGTGGGGCTTTATATACTTGGGCCTGAACCTGGGCAACGTGTCACGGAGCCATCACGGAGGCCTCACCTCCGTGACATGCTGCCATCGCGGAGGGGCTCTGCCTCGGCTCCTCCCGTGATGGTTCGATGGGTTTCCCGTCTGATCTTTTTCCCGGCCTTTCTCTAGCATGTATGGCCCTCAAATATGCTTAACCAACGTGCGAATAGGTCGTCTAGGTGTCGGGAATTCTACGGGGTATAACAGTTACAAATTCGGCTATTTCCCTTTTCATACCTGGCCACCAGTAGATCTCCTTGATATCGTGCTACATTTTCATCGCGCCTGAGTGGAGAGAATAACGGGCGTAATGTACCTCACTCATAATCTGCTGACGGAGCCCTGAAACATCTGGAACACAGAGACGACCCTTACATCTCAGCACTTCATCCTTATTTACCTGAAAATCTGGCGCTTTCCCTTGCTGAACTTTGTCCTTAAGCTGAACCAGGTCAGGATCTTCATACTGTCGTTCCTTTACCTCCACAACCAATGACGACACTGTGGTGTTTTGAATTACCGCTCTGTTGTCCTCTGTTTCTGCTACACAAATAGCTAAACTGGCTAATTGGTGTATTTCTCTGACCAACTCCCGCTGCTCGGGCTGCAAGTACGCCAAACTCCCCATCAATTTACGGCTGAGAGCATTTGCTACTACATTGGCTTTTCCCGGATGATACAGAATGTCCACGTCATAATCTTTCAATAACTCCAACCAGCGACGTTGTCGCAAATTCAACTCCCTCTGAATGAAGATATACTGTAGGCTATTATGATCTGTGAAAATATCCACATGGACGCCATACAAGTAATGTCTCCACATCTTTAAGGCGTGGATCACTGCGGCTAAGTCCAGGTCATGGGTAGGATAATTCTTTTCGTGTTTCCTCAGCTGTCTGGAAGCATAAGCAATCACTTTACCGTGCTGCATCAAGTCACATCCCAAGGCAATAGCTGATGCATCACAATACACTGAATAACCCTCTGTACCTTCTGGCAACGCTAATACTGGGGCGGAGGTCAACCTGTCTTTCAATTCTTGGAAACTCTACTCACATGCCTCTGTCCACTGGAACTTTACTGCTTTCTGCGTTAGCTTAGTCAGAGGTGTCGCTATGGTGGAGAATCCCTCAACAAACCTTCTATAGTATCCTGCTAATCCCAGAAAACTGCGGACTTCAGTCGGAGTGGTAGGTCTGGGCCATGTTTTGACTGCTTCTATTTTCTGTGTATCTACCTGTATACCAACATCCGAAAAAATATGCCCCAAGAAAGCTACTGAGTTTAGCCAGAATTCACATTTGGAGAACTTGGCGTACAACTAACAGTCCTGGAGAATCTGGAGCACTGTCCGTAAATGATTCTAGTGGTCTATCTCTGAGAGAGAATACACCAGAATGTCATTGATAAACACTATCACGAACAGGTCCAGGTATGGTCTGAAGATACTGTTCATCAGGTCCATAGATACTGCTGGAGCATTCGTCAGCCCAAAGGACATAACTAGAAATTCAAAGTGGCCGTATCTAGTCCTGAAGGCTGTCTTGGGAATGTCTCTTTCACAGACTCGAACCTGATGGTATCCGGACCGTAAATCAATCTTGGAGAAATATTTGTCCCCCTGTAACTGGTCAAACAAATCATCTATTCTGGGAAGCGGATACTTATTCTTAACTGTAACCTTATTCAACTGTCGGTAATCTATACACATGCGGAGCGAGCCATCCTTCTTTCTCACAAATAGAACTGGCGCACCCCACGGTGAAGTACTCAGCCTAATAATGCCCTTGTCTAACAGATCTTTCAGCTGCTCCTTTAACTCTCTGAGTTCAGCAGGAGCCATACGATATGGAGGAATTGATATGGGCTGAGTTCCTGGTAATAAATCAATTGCAAAATCTATTTCCCTTTCTGGAGGAATACCAGGTAGTTCATCTGGAAATACATCAGGGAATTCGTTCACCACTGGAACAAACTGGGGAGTCGGAGGCTTTACCCGAACATCCTGAACTCTAACTAGATGGTAAATACATCCCTTGGCTATCAACTTCCTCGCTTGAAGGTAGGAAATAAACCTACCTTTTGGCGTAGCTGTGCTGCCCTTCCACTCTTGTACTGCCTCTCCTGGAAAGTGGAATTGGACTATCTTGGTCCAGCATTCTACATTTGCATAGCACGGAGCCAACCAATACATACCTATAATGGCGTCGAAATCGACCATTTCTAATTCTACCAGATCTACTATGGTCTGACGATCAGCAACCCTACTATACACCCATGATAGACCCTTCTAGCTACATGGAGTCACCAATGGGGATGGATACTAAAAATGGTTGCTGAAGCAACTCTGGTGCAGCACTAAACTTTCGAGCCACAAATGGAGTAATGTAGGACAAAGTAGATCCTGGATCAATCAATACATAAGCAGGGTGTGAGCAGATAGTCATCATACCTGTCACAACATCAGGTGACGCTTCTGAATCCTGCCTCCCTGGTAAAGCATATGTGCGGCTTGGACCCGCACCTACACTGGAGGCCCCTGATCTGCCCCGACCCCTGCCTACTGAAACTGAGGGCCTGTGCCCTGCCAAGGATGCTGAAGCTCGTGACCCTGCAGATGCCTTGTCCTGTCTATCCCAATCCTCCTAATCTCTGGCTGGGCAATCTCTCATCAGATGGCCCTCTTGGCCACAAATATAACATCTGGTGGAGCCATACCTGCATTCTCCAGAATGGCGTCGGCTGCATACAGGGGAAAGTGGTAGGGTATACCTACTCTGCTCCGCCTTCCTCTATAATGGTGAATCAGCAATCTGCGAGCCTCTACTGGTCTCTGACTGCCCCCTGTGGCTGTGGTGGAGGCGGGGGTCTGGGCGGCCTATCTAACAATCGTGGCCTAGGTCCTCCCCGAGCCTCCCTCTGTAACTCAACTGGCCTATCCCTGCAGCGCTGTTCCTGATTGGTCCTCCTGATCTCCCGATGCCACTGCCTGATGCCCTCAATATTCTGGGAAAAATGACTGAACTCGGGCAATATCCATGTCCTCTCGCAGTGTGGCCGTAATACAAGTCTCAACATATTCTGGATTCAACCCCATGATAAAGCGGTGTACTCTGGATGCCATGGTATCAACAAAGGCCGGTGCGTACCAAGCCAAAGAATCAAACCGCAAGGCGTATTCCCGAACACTCATGGCCCCCTACTCTAAATGTAAAAACTGGTCCACCCGGGCCTGTCGAATCTCCCATGGAAAATAGTGATCCAGAAAAGCTCCTGAGAAGCTGGACCAGGTCGGAGGGGAAACATCTCTCCCTCGGGACCTTTCCCATCTTTCGTACCACAACACGATGATGTCCCGTAACCGGAATGCTGCCAACTCAACTGATTCCGTAGGCGTGGCATGCATAACCCTAAAAATTCTCTGCATCTAATCGAGAAAATCCTGAGGGTCCTCTGTCCGGTCCGTACCTGTAAACTGTGGGGGATTCAGAGCCAAGAACTCTTGGACCCTCGAACTACCGGGCCCTCCTGACGACTCCGCAACTGTAGACGGCATCGGCTGACGCTAAGTAGCCATCATCTGCGCTAACATGACTACCGCACTCCTAACCTCCTGGTCGGAAGGTATCGGTATAGGGACTGCTGGAGGTGGTGTCGCCCCAAGTGGCTCATGATGTGGTGGAGATGCTGAGAAGGTTGGGACGATGCCTCTGTATTGCCCTCTGATTGGGCTATTTCTATACGAGGGTGAGGCATCCTACTGGTGCCTTCCCCTACTGCAATATCCAAGCTCCGGCCTGTGATAGGATGTCGCTGGTCTGACATTATCTGTAACCAAAGAATACAGTAAGCTCTAGGGGCTCAACCCTATACTATACCGCTCTACAACACGACTGAATAAGAATAAAAGTCAACCATCCTATCATGCCTTGCAGCCTCCTACCCATAGTATGTGGTGCACAACACATCCATAGGCAAGACTCTACTTATCACAGCTTGCAGACTCCCTGGGATTCGACCTGCTCTGATATCAAGTTTGTCACGCCCCGCCTTGGGAGGGTATGACTGGCACCTGGTGCCCTACTGGGACCTAAAACCATGCTGACTAGTTACTTCTGAATGAATATAACATATGCTAAACAGCTACGTGACCAACAAGGTCACCACTACTAACTGAATAAGGCCTCACACGGCCAATATAAACAACTAAATAATCGCACGGCCCCACACGACCAGCACAACTAACCATAGGGAAATATATACAAACTTCAAGCCTCTAAGAATACCGATAAGATGGTCGGGACAGGGCCCTGGCCTACCCATACTGTACAACAAAAGAAAAGGGATAAACCTCTAGCAATCTAGCTCTGGATGACTGGAGTTGATGACCCTGTGAGCTGGCTGGAATCACGAGGTATCTGCTCCTCGTCTATGAGTACCTGCAGGCAAGTAATGCAGCGCCCCAAACGGGCGTCAGTACCTCTGGTACTGAGTATGTAAAGCAACAACTGAAAAATATCTGAAAACAACAATACAACCGATGGAACTGAAACAGAAAGAAATAGACTGGAACTGACTGAAAATGTAAAGCTAAGCCTGTTCTCAACTATACTGGAAAGAGTAGGAGTCATACCTGAAAATATAATGCTTTACTGTCGATCTACTCATATCTAGCATAACGTGGTATAACATAACATAGCATGACATGGCATAGCATACACACAAACCTTATCCGGCCCCCATAAGTCGGGAGGTACAATCAATACGCAATCTATACCCTTACCCCGGTCATCCCATCTCCTATAATAACTATACGCATCCTGTCGATCCCCTGGGTATGCACTTGGGCTCGCTGAGCCCCTGAATATAACAGTATCTGAGTCCAGAGGACTCTTAAATCAACACCCCGAGCGTACCCACTTGACAGGGGTGTATAAAAGCCGACCAAGGCAAAATATGGGGAAACCGGCATCCCATCTTCGTCCCCTGTGGGACGGCATGCCACTCCGTAGAGTGACGTATCCTCTCCCTCTGGTGGATGAGTCGATACAGCTATTAACCCTGGGGCGGTCATGAATGCGAGGTAATCCAACCCCAAGACAATACAGTGGTCTCAACTAGTAACACTAACTGCGTATACCACATGCTAAAGCTAGTGATGATAATGTGTGTGTACATACTATATGTTGAACTAGTGATAGTGATATGTATGTATTTAATACATGCTGAGACTGATAATGGTATATATATATAATCTTCTGTCATACTGTGTTGAGTCTAATGTTGAACAAGATATAGTTTTTCTGCTGGGAATCATGTTATATAACTGAGTTTCATAGTAACATGATTTACTATTTCTAACCTGCTTTCTAAACTTCATTTTAATCTACCATTCTACTTCTGAGATACCTTAAAGATACTTATATTGCTTTACTAAGTTTCAACCGAACACGATAATATCCTAACATACTTTACTAAATCACATACTGGGCATGCTGTACAGTTTCTAACACTTTGTATTAGAATTTATATCGTGCTAGAAAGTTTCACGCTATACATATCATGATGCTTCCAATATCGTACTAATATTCATACTAAACATAACACACAACTTTTGAAACATTCTACTGGCCTTTGAATTATTTTACTATACCGAGACTACTACCTTGCCGAGGAAACTAGCTTTACATACCTCAGTTGTCGGCTTCCGGCTAACTGGCGTAGCTCGAACAATATTCAACTATTCCTTCCAACTGTATTCATATATATATCAATTAGATATAAAAACACTAATATCCTAGAAAAATATAACACTTTTGATATATATATAGCCCAAACTTTGGCTTATCGAAAGACGATCGAAAACTCACTATTTCTCGGAAGTCCAGAAGGGAGAAATACTCACTTTAGGGCTAGGAGTATATTGACACTAACTTGGAGCAATTCCACTTACCTTAGTTCGGTAGCACGACGATTCGCCAGCCAAATTTCACGAAACTAAATCCGCAGGAATGCTCCTTGCTGCTTAATACCTCGGTATCTGGAGTTAATTTGAGTTTGGATCGTGTTTGACGGCGTAATCGAACGAATATTACTAAGGAACCTTCGTTCTCCCTGTTTTCTCTCGGCTTCTCTGGAAATTTTTATGAATTATATCATTAAAAGCGAAGTTGGAGGCTTATATACTTGGGCCTGAACAGGGCCTCCGTGACACGGAGCCAACGCGGAGGCCCTCCCTCCGTGGCACGTTGCCATTGCGGAGGGGTTCTGCCCCGGCTCCTTCCACGATGGTTCGATGGATTTCTTATGCGGTTTTTACCCCGGGCCTTTTCCTAGCATGTATGGCATTCAAAAAATCTTAACCAACAAGCGAATAGGCCATCTACATGTCAAGAATTTACGGGGTGTAACAAAAAGGGGGAAAAAAAGGAGTGAGGGTGCCTCATTTGTAATCATAAGCTATATATATACATGTTCTTCTAAAAAAATAAAAATAAAAATAAAAATAATATATATATATATATATATAATTATATGATGTATATACTTAGACACATGTGTATATATAGTCTATAACTGAGTTCAGTCAAGGGTAAAAAATCTATGCATCTAGGAAGACACTTTGAAAGGAGTTAAAAGGAAAGGCGAAAAAAGTAAGTTTCTAAAAAGAAAAATGTGTAATTATCTTAAAGTGCAGAGGGATAAGAGTCACTACCACCCAAATAATCCTACCAGTCCCTTAGCCGACATTACAACCTGGAAAAAGCCCTTTTGATCATATAAGTGATGTTATGGTCGGTTGAGTAGTACACTAAAGGCAAATTCATAATGCATTAGATTTTCTTGGAATAATTTTTGGAGTGTGAGCGATTCAGTGCTTAATGTGCTTAAGTATGATTATCTTGATTTCATGGAAATAGAACCGTTGTACATCAGTGAGGGCACATAATGGTGGGATTTTGGTTAAGCTAATACTTCGCTATTATGATTCAGATATGTTTGCTAGATTTTCAGTTGAAAAGTTATTCATTAGGGCTTGTGTGATTCTGCTCATGAAAATGGTGAGTGAATACCATGCTTGATGAAGTAAATGGTACTCCATGATAAAGTGCTTAGCACAACTAGATGTAAGTTACTTTGGTCCTATAATGATGGTAAAGTAGTTGAAATCATGTTGAGGATACTAAAAGTTTGTCCGAGGACGGACAAGGGTATAAGTGTGGGGTGGTGATATTGGGCGTATTTATACGACCAAACTCCGTATTATCAACCCTTCGGGAGTCTGGATAAGGATAATATTGATGTATTCATGCATGTTTTGAGTTAATTATGGTTGTTTTTATTTTTAAGATTAATAATTATGTTGTGACTATTTGCAGGTGGATAAGACGGAGATGTCAGCTGGAGGAGCGAGTTAAACTCCGAGGGGGAGTAGGCAAATATTTGGAGGGCACAAAAATTAAGTTCAAAGTTCACCACTGTGTCACGCTAAGGATGGTCCGCATTGAACAACGTGCCATAGTACATTCTAAGAGGTGGAATAGAATAACCCAATTGAAGCATAATGATCATACGTCTGTAATGCATTGTATGTCCCATAATAGGTCCCATTCAATTATTAGGGTAGACGGAATAGGGGAATATGTCCTTATCTTTGCTGTGAATTAGAGGTAAGATTCGCGTGCAGGATAGAAATATACCTGCAACATCATATTCGGTTATCAAGGAAAACTATTTTGACTTGCCCGAGGATGAGTTATTGCATCACAGAAGTGTGTAGTTGCAGGGCTCATAACATAGTAATTGGCTAGAGGTTCGAAAGACCAGAGCCATATTCTAATCTTTCCCGACCATCAACCTAAGAGAGAGGGTAGCTGAAGCATAATATAAATTATGCATGCCTTCATGTCATGCCTTAACCTTAAATTGTTCGTGCTATTGTTTAAATCACATTTTATTGATTTAATTAGTGTTACCTTAGATATTACTCTTTGGAAACTTTTAATTCGTTGTGTTATTCACATACTTGCATAAAGAAATTGTGACAAAAATTACCTCTGAGCTACAGTCCTTGTGGGTTCGATATTTGGCTCGAAAGAGCCACTTTATTACTTGTACTACCACGTGCAGTTGCGTGCATTGGGGCGTGAACACACGTACAACTCCATGTGAGGAAAGTCCATATCCTGGTGAAGCATAGCAATCTAGCACTCCTTGTCCAAATACCCTTCTATGCCGTGAACAAACCTGCTCATTTGCGCCCTCTGGTCAGCCACTAACTCCGGGGAATATTTCGATAGGCGAGTGAACTCAAGGGAATACTCTTGCACTGTCATCTTTTCCTACTTCATGTTTCCAAACTCAGCTACCTTTAACTCCCTTATCTCCCGAGGGAAAAACCGATCTAGGAATGCAACCTGAAACTCCTCCCACACGATCGAACCCGCTCCTGCGACCCTACTATTCTTCCATTGGCGAAACCAAATATTCACCACCCTCTTCAACTGGTAGGAGGCCAACTTTGCGCCCTCAACACTACTCACCCCCATAACCTGGGTGATCTTGACAATCTCATCAATGAAATCATGCGGGTCCTCACTTACCTTGGACCCCAAGAACTTCGGTGAGTTCATCCTCAAGAAGTCTCTAACTCGTATCGCCGCTGCATTGTATTTTGAGGAATATGTGCAATGGCCTGCTGATTGACCTCACTGGTCAAGGCCTGCGCAAGCAACTGAATAGTGGCTCGGAACTCAGTACGAGTGACTGGCTCTGATGCCTGAGGCTCCTAAACTGGTGGGGCTGATTGCTGCCCATAACCATTTCCATTCTCGTGGCCTTCACCACCTCCATTCTTCCTTTCGTTCATTCTTTGAGGAGCAATGATTCTACAATCTTGATTAGCACGAAATAGAAGGATAGAAATACTTTTCATCGCAGGACATAGATCATGAAAGAAGGAAATATTTCCGAAACATCTCATAGCCTCTTCGTCATAAGTGTGGCGCGCTTCACACCCATGAAAAAGAATCTACTTAACGCGGCTTTCAGACTCCCTAGGACACATCAAACCTATGGCTCTGATACCAAGTTTGGCATGACCCGAATGGAGGCCGGGATTATAGACACAGGACAAGGCACCCCGACAGACCCCAAGTCAACCCATGGCATAAGCATACAACTATCCCATTCAATAAACTGAATAAAACATCAATATAGCTCAGCGGAAGTCTAATTCCACATAACATCAGAATAACATCCGAAGCTAACACATACATAAGTCTGAAAAGCCTCTAGTCTGGACGAGTTGATTCGACAAGACCCCAACTAACTTAACAATACTGAAACTGGAAATACATAAAGGAAAAAGATGGTCTAGTCCTCGAAGGATGAGGATTCACCAATCCAATTAGGTACTAACTCTGAAAGGCTGTCTAAGAGCGGGGCTGAAGCTACGAGTTGGGTCCTGTATCATGAAACGATACAGCATAGAAGGTATGCAGTCAGTACGTAGAATGTACCGAGTATGCAAGGTAAGTAAAACCGCTCAAGTAAAATAAATCATTTAAAACATTTCATAATCTTTCATGTCTGAGGAGAAGGAATACATGCATTCATTCTGAAATCGAAATCTTACCATGACATGACCATGCATAGCTTTATAACATCATGACTAACTTGAATGACTCAAAGCTGAACGTAACATTTATGATTAAAGCTGAACAACGAGTCAAACCTTTCTTTTAGAAAATGCATGCTTATAGTAGTAATCATGAGTAATGAATATGCAAATCTAAATCATATAGACAATGGGAGACCCGTCACTTAACCGACATACCACGATAGAGCTTACATGGTCTCGACTATTACACTCAAGTGGGCAGAGCCATCTAAAACTTTGTCAGGGCTAAGGATGCTACCATGATATCGATATCAAGCTCATGGCCATTAGGGCCGGGGATAGCTCACGAGGGAGGTCCCAATCATATAATCATATCAACCTACATTGGTGCATAGTTCTGGGACATAGGGTGATCAACCCTTAGCTCGCTTGGTGCTAGACTCTTCTCCAAAAATATGCAATGTTCTACATCGTATATAACAAAGCTCAACATCTTCTATCAATGAAGCTCAACAATGATATCATACATAAACTCAACATCGTATGAACAAAGCTCAACATTGTCATTTCACTAAGCTCAATAATGAAATCATGCATAGATTCGACATCGTATGAAAATGAAGCTCAACATTGTCCTTTGACAAAGCTCAATAATGAAATCATGCATAGGCTTGACATTATATGAAAATGAAGCTTAACATTGTCCTTTGAAAAATCTCAATAAACAAATCATGCATAGACTCGACATCATATGAAAATGAAGCTCAACATTGTCCTTTGACAAAGCTCAATAATGACCTACATCTCAATTAGGAACTTATGCATCTGAGAAGCTTTAATTTGAAACATACCACAAGCTAATAATATGAAATTTGGGAGACTTCTCTTCAAACAATGTGGTAAGCTTATTTCCAAAAAAAATCATCATTTTAAATTAACATGTAGGTATTGCCCAAAGCTTTACTATATTTGTACCTGCTCAATTCATTTTAAACAATGTCATAATCATGGGTAACTTTAGAAACATGGTTTTCATCATCACACATTTATCATCATTCTATTCTTTCATGACTACTCATCCATGGACATTTAAATTTCATAATTTAGAAAACACAATATTTGATTGAAAATAATTTAAAATTTTCCCAAGCTTCACAATTTATCAATAGAATCATAATCTAATCATACCCATGTATAGAAATTGAAAAAAATTTGCAATTGGGTAAAAACCCCATAACTTGATCATAGGTAATTTCTTATACTAGATAGAGAATGGGCATGGGTGTGGAATAAAACACCCACTCATAACCCTACATACCTGGGAGGGATGGTTTTACCACTTCTCTAATTGCCCAAGAAAAGATTCCAACGGAAACCTTTAAAACTTACTCTCAAGTTTGCATGCATGGAATGAACTAGCTTAGAATAGGTTTTCCCCATCCTTAAACCCACTGAAACGAGCCTTAAGCGACGTAGTATAGGCCCCTAGAACTTACGAATTACAAAAAAATCCTTATTAAAATCGCAGAAAATGACTGTCAGGTGGTCCTAATGGACGACCTAATGACTTGTCACTGGCCCTAACAACTCGTCATGTTGCTCGTCAGGTACACTTCTTGTCAAAACTCCTGGGCTTGTAACGGATCATAAAATAGTTTGTCAGGGGTGACTATGACTCATGGTCACCAATCGTCAAGTACACTACTTCTATCATATCACTTTACTTACAAGTCACCCCACGAATCACACCACGACTCGCTGTCTAACCTAACGAGTCGTGGTCTGCTCCCGTCAAGTACACTGGTTGACTTCTTTAAGTTTTTCACACACCCTTACCCCATGGTTGACCTAACGAATCGTGGTGACTAACCATGAGTCCCTCCCTCACCTGTGGGGAACCCTTATCCTTCGACTTCCTGCTCTTCACTTGCCTTCCCCACGAGTCACCTGACGACTCGTGGGCTGGTCTCATGAGTCATCCAATGACTCGTTCTGTGCCTGCAACTTGACCTTTCAGTTTTTCACCATTTTGACTCCCAGTTCTTATCCTTGGGTTCCCGGGCTATAACAGAGGAAATCAATATGGAATTCATTAAAGGGTTTCCTCGTACTCGTCGACAATATGACTCTATTTGGGTGGTTGTAGACAGATTGACTAAAGCGACTCATTTTCTACCTGTCAAAACTACCGATTCAGCGGAGGATTTTTCCAAATTGTACATTCGGGAGTTAGTTCGGTTGCATGGAGTAACTTTGTCCATTATATCAGATAGAGGTACTCAATTTACCTCCTAGTTTTGGAGGTCATTTCAGAAGGGACTTGGTACTCAGGTCAAGCTTAGCACAGCATTTCACCCGCAGACCGATAGCCAGGCCGAGCGGACCATTTAGACTCTCGATGATATATTGATAGTATGTGTGATTGATTTCAGGGGAACTTAGGATGATCATTTTCATCTCATTGAGTTTGCATACAACAACAGCTACCATTTCAGCATTCAAATGGCTCTGTTTGAGGCTCTTTATGGGCAGAGGTGTAGATCACCTATCAGTTGGTTTGAGGTCGGCGAAGCTACATTGATAGGACCAGATTTAGTTCATGAGGCTTTGGAGAAATTTCAGCTTATAAGAGAAAGGTTGAAAACAACTCAGAGTCGTCAAAAGTCCTATGCATATATGAGGAGGAGAGAACTTGAGTTTAAATTGATGATTGGGTGTTTTTGAAGGTATCTCCCATGAAGGGAATGATGAGGTTCGGAAAGAAGGAAAAACTTAGCCCTTGTTATGTTGGCCCATACCGGATTGTGAGACGCATGGGCAAGGTGGCCTATGAATTGGAGTTGCCCTCAGAATTAGCTTCAGTTCATCCAGTCTTCTATGTATCGCTCTTGAAGAAGTTTTTGGGTGATCCAGCTCTAGTTGTTCAGGTAGAAAGCGTAGGTGTGAAGGATAGCCTTAGCTATGAAGAGGTTCCGGTGGAAATACTGGATCGTCAGGTTCGAAAGCTAAGAAACAAAGAAGCAGCCTCAGTAAAGGTTTTGTGGAGGAACCATCATGTTGAGGGAGCTAGTGGAAAGCCGGAGCAGATATAATGGCTAGATACCCGCATCTATTCCCTTCCGGCACAGTTCAAGCTTGAGGTACCAGTTTCCTCCCTAGTAATCTATTCGGTTTCATGTTCAGTTCATGTCCCCCCCAGTTTCTTTCATGTCAATGTATGTATGTGTGATTCATGAATTTAGTTTAGTCATGTAGTTCAGCTCGTAGTCAGTCACTCCGTCAGTTTGCAACCTAAATGTTCAGTATTTGAGTATGATGATTGCATTTCTCAGCTTTTTAATATGATTTTCCATATTCGAGGATGAATGTTCCCAAGGGGGAGATATTGTTATACCCTATAATTTCCTAAGATTAGACCCGAGGATTGAAATGGAGAAAACAGAATTTTCTACACCAGGTCATAGGACGAGTCATCCAGTGACCCGTAAGGTGCACCACGAGTCATTAAGTGACTCGTGGGGAGGAGGGAAGACCTGGTTGAATATTGGGATTTGGGGGTGACCACGGGTGTTACCACGAGTCATGGTCAGCACCACGATTCGTTGTGTTAGCCGTGGTCAAAAGTTGATTGAAGGTTGAAGAAGTTTGGGCAGTGTTGGTCACGATTTGGTCACCATGAGTCATTGGGTGCATCACGAGCCGTGGTGTCCCTCGTGATGACCCTCAGAAGCAAGATTTCAGTGCAGGCAACAACTTGAGACCACGAGTCGCGGTATTGGGCACGAGCCATCCAGTCCCTCGTGGGACCGGCAGTGTGCATTTTTCTGTGAATTTATTAAGGGCTTTTTCATAATTCCTATGTTTTGAAGACCTATACTACGTCATTTTAAGCTCAAAAAAGTGTGTTTTAAGAGGGGTAAGTTCATTCTAAGCCTATTCTCTTCCATGCATGCAAGCTAGTGGTTTCTAAGGGTGATAAATCTTAGGATTCATCAAGTTCTTCCCCAAATTCCTTTGGTCTTTCAAGAAGGTTTGTGAAATTAGATTTATCCAGATATGTAGGATTATGAATGGGTGTAATCATCCACACCCATGCCCAATCCCTCTTCAATTCATGAAATTCTAGTTGATGAACCTATGGGGTTTTAACCCAACATGTGAATTCTCAAAGTATCAATCATATGTATGATCAATTCATGTTTCAAATGTTGAATTATGTTTCATGGGCATATTTTATAATGTTTTCAGTTACAAATTATGTTTTCAAGTTTTACAAATTATGATGCCCATCCATGGAAGTTCATGAAAGTTGAGATCTAAGATATATTTATTCAAGCATGATGAGATGTATATGATGGAAATATGATTTCAAATTACCCATGTCCATGTTCATGTTTTCGAATGATCAAGCATGTTTACGTATTGGGCAAACCCATATGATCAAGTATGTTTCATGATTTATCTAAATTTCATGTATTAGCTTACCATATGGTTTTGGAGTCTAGGCTCTCACTATTTTCAGCTTGTGGTATGGTTTGAGCTCGAGGCTCCTCATGTTATGATTTCAGATTATGAATGTATGTTATGAGTCAGCTTCATCACTAGATTATGGTTCAGCTTCGTTAAAAATTGATGGAGAGCATATGCCTATTTTTGGGAGTAATATCTAGCACTGAGGAAGCTAAGGCTCAGTCAACCCTATGCCTCAGAACTATGTGTCAACGTAGGTATGTTCAAATTATTCGGGACCTCCCTTGTGAGCTTCCCCTTCCTCCAAGGGGCCTTCAGCTTGATATCGATTTCATGGTAGTGTCCTTAGCCTTAGAAAGGCTTTAGACGACTCTACCCACTTGAGTGTAATAGTCGAGACCACGTAAGCTCTATCATGGTAATGTCAGTTATAAGACGAGTCTCCCATTTTTCCTCATGATTTCAGTTATGCATGTTCATCAGTCATGATATTATGTTTCAGCAGGTTTGACCTGTTGTCCATTTTTACTTATGCATATCAGTTTCAGCTTTAGGTCATTCGATTCAGTTATGTTAAAGACATGTTTTCAGATAATAACATGCAAGCCCTACTCTCAGACTGTTATGATGAAATGTTTATGTTATGCATGATCTATGTTTTTTTACTCAGACTCTTATGATGAAATGTTTATGTTATGCATGATCTATGTTTTTTTATTTACTTAGTGGTTTTACTTACCTTGCATACTCGGTACATTCCATGTACTAACCGCATACTCTATGTTGTATCATTTCATGATACAGGCTTGGATATTCTCGCTCAATCCCGCCATTAGCCAGACTCTCAGTATTAGCATCTCCCAATCTCAGTTGGTGAGTCCTCATCTTCTGAGGGCCCTTTATCAGTTGCATTTAGTATTTTCTATTTCAGACTATAGTGAGTTAGTTGGGGTCTTGTTCTATCAACTCGTTAGTAGTAGAGGCTTATCAGACATAGCATGTATGCAGTTTCAGACTTGTGTTATGTATTCAGATGTTATGATATTTTTAGACTTCCACTTGATTATGCTGAGTTTAGATGTCATGTTCAGGCCATGGGTCGACTTGGAGCCTCTAGAGATTCTTTGTCTCGTGTCTCGATTCGGGCCTATATTCGGGTCGTGACATATGGTATCTCAAACAATCCTGTCGCGCATTCACTTGAACTGACTTTCTAAATTATCAAGCTATTGATTAACAAGGTTAATATTATGACCAAGAATCTTTCGATTCTTTAATTATCTACTTTTATTACTTTCACATATATATGACTATGGACATTAACCTTAACACAAATGCTCCATTATATTAACTAAATAAAGCAATCTAGGTATATGTCTATTCTAGCTACGAATTCACTCCCCGATGCCCAGAGTTGAGATTTTGCTCTATTTAATCCTATTAAAATCCACTTTCAAGTTCACTTAAGATTTATAGATATATTTCATTTTTCAAAAAGCAGTAAAACAATTATTGTAACACCTTGTACCTCTGGACTAAAAATTGACCCACCCAACATATGTGCGAAAAGTGTGAGACCATCTAAGGATTTTAAGGTCAAAAAGTTAATCAAGTGGAATAAGATGATTTGTGAAAATATGTGGGAAAAAGGATAAATTCATGAAATAATTCAAGATTTTTAATTGCAATAACGATAATTAGAAGTAATATTTTTCGGAGCTAACTAAGGATATAAACTAGCTCTACATTGCATTCGCATGATAAAAAAATAATACTTTTGAGTGCTAAAGGAGTCTATGAACTAGTATTATATTGCATTGGCATGATAACAAGAATAAGAGGCACATTAAAAGTTATTTAAGGGCTAAGGAAATTTGAGCATAAAAGTCAAGTTGTAAGCTACGGTACGGACAATCATTTCAAATGAGCTCGCATAAGGTCCAATTTCAAATAGGTATATCTCCCATAATAAAAGGAATTAAAGACAGAATTACCTATCAAATTAAAGGTCTTTGAATCTAATTTCCAACAAAATAAATTGTTCATAAACCCGACCTCGATACAAAAGGTTATGTGCATTTTACTACATAACCATATAGTGCCCAAGTGCATGCGATGGACACGTAGCACATCCAAGGGTGTTTGTATATAAATTTTAATCTAAATTTTATCAGTTAGAACTCAACCCCAATAGACCTAGATCCCTCATCATCATAAATATCTCCAAGATAAGTAAATCCTCCATGAATCAAGTATAAATTTCCATCAAAGTTCATGGAAAGTTCTTAATATATGTTTGAATATTGAAGGAAAGTGTTCTCCTTGGTGATTTAAAGTGAAAGGGATTGGGATTTTCTACAATTAAGGTATTGTTATTTTTCTAATGCCATAAATGAGGTTCTAATTGCATTTTATGTATATTTTACAAGTCAGGACTCATGGGATAGTGATCGAAAGTCATGAGTTCGAGTTTTACCCCATTTTTTATTTGGAAAATTGATTAATAGGGATTTACATATGTAATGGGCTACTTCGGTTGCAATATGGTTGGAGGAAGGTTGTCTAGCCTCATAGGAGGCAATTGGGCTAGTATTGTTGATGATATAACTGAAGTACGAAGAATGTTGTGATTTGAGAATCTTACAATATTGTCTTTCGTCAAGTGATGCTATATTGTATATATGGTCGACTTTCTTCATTAACTTCTAATATTATTTTATCATCCATCATTCTTTAGATTAACGTATTAAAGTGAGGATTGATTCTTCATAATTTATTCTTAATCAAGAACTGAAGCATGTAATGGATAATCCCCTTCTCACCACTATGGCATGACCTCCCTATTATGAGTCCCCTCTTATAAGAGTTTATGAGGTTCTATATGCTGAAACGACATAAATCACATGTATTATATACTTCATGAACATGTGTCCTTCATATTGTTATTACTTCCTATATGTCAAGTTTCCATGTCACATGTTTCATGTGTACATATGATTTTCCTTCGATATTTCTCCCACTCTGTCAAACCTTTATATTGTGTTGTGTGGTATCGAGTCTTTCATTTGAGACGTCTATATTCCTTCATCTGAAACATCTATGCCTTGTGTATTAAGATGAACCAATTCATATATATGCAATGACCATATTGAATATGTGTAATATAGCTCCAAAGATAAGACAGTTGAATCACTATTGTTACTCATATGCTCATGTGTTATTTGATACATCTGATCCCGTGCATAGCTTGAGGCCCCTTATGGTTTATCAGATTTATATGTTCCCATGCACGAGGCCCGTTGTGGATATTTATTCATGTGTTATATGCCCTTGTGGCTTACTTATTCTATGCATATGTTATCTAAAATAAGTTACTAAATGTACAAAGATCCAAGTGTAGTAAGCATAACGAATACAAGTGCCATAACAAATGATCTCAAGTGTTATAACAATCCAAAAGATACGCATTGTACCAAACATAGCATGCCATAGGATGTCCTTAGTGTTCATATGTTCCAGTTGACTGTATTTTGACATTCTTTCTGTATGAGTTTCATTAAGTACCTTATGTTATTCTGTCTACTTGATTCCATATGTACTCACGTCTCTTTTGGCAGGGGTGCTACATTCACACTGCAGGTTCAGAGATATAAAATAGCAGGCCACCTTATTAGGAATCTGTTTCATCTTCTGGTTGTTGGTCGGTGAGCTCCATTTTATCTAGAGCTAAGCCGAGTACAAAGTTCTTTTTTCTATATATGTATATCTATAAGCATTTTAGGTAGGCTAAGACCTTCTTCCGACAGTATTACTATTGTTAAACACTCAAAGAGGCTTCTTAGACCATATGATATATCGCCATGTATGTATAGTTGTTATATCAAACACTTGTGCTTTCGTAGAATTTATGTTGGGATATATTGTAGGCCTATGATCCTTTTTCCATGTACATATATATATGCCCAATGTCAGTTATATCTTTCTTATGCTATCAGGATTTGTGTTATTATGATTCATGTCTTTAACAAGTTGGTCGGTGAGCTCCATTTTATCTAGAGCTAAGCCGAGTACAAAGTTCTTTTTTCTATATATGTATATGTATAAGCATTTTAGGTAGGTTAAGACCTTATTCCGACAGTATTACTATTGTTAAACACTCAAAGAGGCTTCTTAGACCATATGATATATCGCCATGTATGTATAGTTGTTATATCAAACACTTGTGCTTTCGTAGAATTTATGTTGGGATATATTGTAGGCCTATGATCCTTTTTCCATGTACATATATATATTCCCAATGTCAGTTATATCTTTCTTATGCTATCAGGATTTGTGTTATTATGATTCATGTCTTTAATCTTAGAGCACCAGATTCAAGTATCCCAAGGAGTCTATTAATTTATGTTTAGTAGAGTCCTTTTTATCCATGTATTTTTTACCATATCTATAAAAGGGAGGCTAGACAGACATCTAGGAAAAGTTACCTTTCTTTCATACTCTAAATCATGTAATAGAGTTATACTTTAAGGAACCATTCTGATCCCTTCAAATTAAGCTTAGAGTGGTTAGAAAATATGAAGTTAGTTCCTATTAAATAATATACATACCGAATATGCATTCTATGAATCAGAATTCAAGACTCAAGTGTTGACCTCACCTAGTGGGGGAAATATGATGAGACTACTAGTTAAGTAAAGGTATGAGACTCAATAATAAAAGAAAATGAAATGAGGTAGTACATGTTACCAAGGAAGAAGTAATTGTGAATTTGATTTATAGTTGAACATTAACGACAAACTCAGAAAGGGGAAAGAGAAGAAGATGAACAAGTGATGAAGTGATTGAAGTATTAATGAGAGAATGCATAAGGATGGATATATATATATAGTGTCTATAGAAGCAAAGTAGTGTGTTTCTTCTTTTTCTTTATTTATTGGAGATCTACTGTTATGCTAAGTGTATTTATTGTATTTGCATGTATCACTAGTAGTCTTTAATGCTTCCGTTGTTAACTTTGTAATGTTGTGTTTGATTGTGTGGCTGGTCTATAAATTTGTAAACTTTCTATTTTATGTATTTTCATGTAACAACTATTACTGAATAAAACATGTCGGTCTGTTTTGTTAAATATTTCTTATGTATACGTAACTAATAATCCCATAGGGAATCTGGATTTTGAGTGAACCTCAAAGCCATGCTAGCCTGGAGTTAATTCTTTCTATGGACAACCTTTTTCTTAAAGACCTAATCTTGGCATTAACCATTTAAAAAAGATGAATTTAGGTTTCGGAGGTAGATCAAAAACCTCAGCAAAGGTCACCGAACACGAACAAAATATGAAAATATTAGACAATGGACTACTTAAACTACTTAGTTAGGGATTGTTTTCTATTACTTATGCCTCAGCAGAGAAGTAAAATTCTGCTCTCATCTTATGTGTGTGTGTGTGTGTGTGTATGTACACCCCTTTTCAGTTATATGTTTCTTATGCTAGTAGCATTGTGTTATGTCATATGATTCATGTCTATAGCAGGTTATTCAATTCATATAGAGTTGGTCCTCTCACCAAGGATTGAGGCGAGACAGTTACGCTTAGGATTAAATGAAAAAACTCATACGACAAATATCTTCAATGTCAATCCAAGCTCATAGGACAACATTTATGAAATTACTGTAACACAATAACAAGGTAAATTAGTCACTCATGTTCAGAATAACAATCATAGGAATGTTAAAAATCATAGAAACAACTAATACTATAAAAATATAAGAAGCACCGATTATTCGTGACTCCCATAGAGCGCCAATGTGTACTCTCCTTGTGTCAAATTTTGACCCCCTTCAAAGACAAGTTTATAGGCGATTTAAATGTGTAGGAATAGAAGGACTATCCAAGATTATGAAGGATTAGGGAAAAACTAGACTCAGAAATGGCCTTGGGCACCCCACACTGCCATTGTGAGTGACAAGTGGTGCATTGCACTGGCCATCGCCGTCAATACTTGACATTTTCTAAGAACTCATTGTGCACAATAAGATGTGCGTTGTTGGCATCATCGTGATCATTTGGTCACAGCAGTGGCCTTTCCACTCTTTTCATCATGCCTACTACTCAAATGTTTTTATCGCTTGCTCCATCGTGCTGATGCACGCGTCAGACCAGCCGTCACAACCAATTTGGATGCAATATGGGACGCATCGCGCCAATATTTCCTCCATTCAATTTACACTTTGCATTAACAATTACTCTTGTGAATTGCTTCCTAATGGTTCCAATTTTATTCTCAAGTCATTTTCTTCCTAAAAAGGTAAATTTTAGTCTTTAAAGTACCTATATGCATCTTTCATAATTCAATTAGCATAATACTTTATAATCATCATAAGTAGGACATATTTAACATGTATCATTCAAAAGCGGTAAAAATGCGAAGAAAGTTATGAATAAAAACATAAACACGGCTAACATCAGCTCCTACTATGCTCCCTTTTTTTCTACTTTCAATAATTTTTGTTCAATTTTTGCTCTGAGTCTCTCGATTTTTGTATCACTTTAGCCCTAAACATTAAAAATATAATATTAAGCACAAAGTAATATAATATATATTCAAGAAATGATAAAAATAACTAAAATATGAGGCAAATAATGTCTATATGTGTAATTTATGTTGAATTGTTATAAAATAATAAAGAAAGAAGAAGAATATTGTAGAGAAAGAGAGAAGAGAAAGGAGTTCGTGTTTCTCTTAAGGAATGAATTACAATGAATGAAAACCCCTTTATTTATAGGGAAAAATTAACTTGGTCCCAAAGTTACTACCCTAACTTTTATTTTAAGAAATAGACATTCACCATAATTAGAAAATATATTTATAACACTCCCCCTTGGCTATCTATTTGATAGATATTATGCCTCCTTAAAATCTTGCTAGAAAAAATCCAATAGGGAAAAATCCTAGTGAAGGAAAAATAGTACACATATATTATAATATGCCATTTGGCTCCCACATGAAAAATCTTATAAGAAAAACCCAGTGGGACAAAATCTCGTAAAGGAAAAAGAGTCCAACGCGTATTAACTCCCCCTAATGAGAGCATCCTTAAATCTTTGCATCTCAATCTTGTGCACCACCTTCTTAAAAGTTGCAGTTGGTAGAGATTTGGTGAATAAATCAGCTATATTATCACTTGAATGAATCTATTGCACATTGATATCACCATTCTTCTAGAGCTCATGCGTATAGAAAAGCTTTGGCGAAATGTGCTTTTTCCTATCTCCTTTTATGAATCCTCCGTTTAATTGTGCTATGCATGCTGCATTATCTTCATAAAAAATTGTGGGTACTTTGTCACATTTCAAACCATATTTTTCACTAATGAGATGTATCATGGACCTCAACCACACACATTCTCGAAATGCTTCCTGAATAACTATTATCTTAGCATGATTTGATGAAGTGTCCATGAGAGAATGCTTTGTAGATCTCCAAGATATGATAGTACCTCCACATATGAACACATAGCCAGTTTGAGATCGAGCTTTGTTTGGGTCAGATAAATACCCTGTATTAGCATAACCATGTAATGCCCTGGAAATTCAAAGACTAGACCCAAGGCTTAATTCAGAGAAAACTGAAAAATCTGCATCAGGTCACAGAACGAATCGTTCTATGACCCATAAGGAGAGACCATGAGTCATTAAGTGACTTATGGTCAAGGATAAATTTGTAATCAGGAAATGTTAGGCAGTGCACCAAACGAGTTATCACCACGAGTCGTGGTCTAACACCACGACCCGTTAGGTGACTCATGGTCAGGCCTTGGTCAGGAATTAGGGAGGTAGGTAGTGTACCCAACGGGTCCTCACCACGACTCATTTGGGATACCACGAGTAGTGGTGTCACCCGTGGGGATTCCAGGACGTTTAGACAATGTGGTCCACGAGAGGTGACCACTAGTCGTGGTTGCTAACCACGACTCATTAGGTCCCTCGTGGTGATATTCAATATACTCCAGGTAGTATAGTCCCCGAGTTTGACCACGACCCGTTAGGTCACTCGTTGGGACTGACACTTAGTTTTTTCCAGCAAATTTCCAAGGGTCTTTTAGTAATTTTCTACCCTCCTAAATATTAAACTACATCATTTTAGTCATAATTTCAGACTTAATAGTGGGGTTAAATGGTTCTTTCCTCATTCCCCACTCAAACCTTCAGAAAAATAGATCGTAGAATTCTCTTAGGGACTCTCAGAGCAAGAACTAGGGCAGCCTACTTCTCCTCAGATTCTCAAGGAAATTCATTGGATTTCTTTATCAGGTATGTGGGAACTCAACAAGGGGATAGTTCTTCCCTTGTGTCCTCCAAAACTCTTCTCTAGAGTCTTAAGATATCCTAGCCCTAAGCTTTCGAATGTGAAGAGAATATATGTATCAGCTTTCTTTGAATTCACATAAAATGATATCCATGATTATTTTAGATATGATTTCCATTAGTTCATGATTAAATTGATGATTCCCATAAAAGTGAATTCTAGCTCTGCAGATCTTCAAATGTTGAGAAATTCTTGATAATGGTTCGTTTAATCCATGTGGAATTATTATGTTATATTAATTATGGTTATTTTCTACCAGTTAGTGATAGGGTTAATGCTTATCCCTGGGCATTGAGTTTAGCCCTAGTCCTTGAGGGTAAAACAGACTAGAAATCTTGCTAAAGTGATAAATCTTAATATTTTCTTGATTTAATTCAGTGTGGTAAATTCCCATATTATTTTATATGTTGAATACTTAGTCAGATACATGGTTTCCTAGCTTTAGTCAAAATGTGAAATTACTCAGTGTTAGTCAGAAATGTCAGGTGATCAGTTTAACTACAGAATTTCCTGAGGTGTCAATATTACCTCCCAATTATCAGAATCAGATTTAGAATTTAGTTTCTTTATCCACTAGGCGGTCATGACACTTTAGACATATAGCTCTACCTAGCCTTAGGACCCCAGTTCATATTACAATTTGTTCTTAGATGGTTACAACGGTTCTAGATAAGCAGCTCTGACCAGTCTAGAACCCAGTTTCAGAATCTGGTCCGATAAGACTCTCAGGGTACTTTTAGATTTGTATACCTGACTAATCTTGGGCCCCAGTTTTGATCTATCAGCTTAGTATTCAGATTAGGATTATCCAGTGGGAGTAGGACTTAGCACCGAGTGGATAGGGGTTCCAGCGCACCTAGATTCCCAGAACTATATTTCCAGCATAGGTTTCAGTATTTATTGGCTTGATTGACCCCAGACTTTTTTGATCACCCAGTTCATGCCTTTATACCCTGGCAAGGTATATTGGGTCCTACCAGTGGGGTGTATACATCGACTCCACGTCTAGCTCACGTGGTTACATGTCGGTTATAAACTCTCCCACTAGTCAGTCTAGTCCAGTCTCAGTTTAGTTCAGCTTAGATCAATACTACAGACTTAGAACATGTTTTGACCATTAGACAGGGTCTTCTAGATCATCTCGGTATTTCAATTATTTAGATCAGTAGTGTTAGTTGGTCATTGCATGTCTTTCAGTTCAGCATTTCTCTTGTTATTTGTTCTATTTTGTTATGTTCCTCTCACTTACTCAGTACATTCAAAGTACTGATGCATACTTTTATGTTGTATCATTTTATGATACAGCTGAAGGATCACAGTCTCAGCCTTGTTAGCCTACCATTCACTGAAGAACACAGCTAACCCAGTAGGTGAAACCTCATGCTTTCAGAATGAAGCTTATTTGCTTTAGTTATGCTTTCATTCTTTTTATTTAGATTTGGAGTTAGCTAGGGGTTTGTCCCAGTAGCTCATCAGTCTTAGTGGATTTAAGACGTAGATATGTTTTTCAGACTCGGATTGGTTTTATTAAATATATAGTATTGTTCTAACATTTTCAGGTATTTATATTTTTGTTTTAAATTTCTGTTGTATGTATTTTATGTTACTCAGAATGCCAGTGTATGATAGACCAGGGGTTGACTTGGGTCACTTGTGGCTTCAAGTACCGTGTTCCGTCCAGGGTGTAAACTCGGGGCATGACAAACTTGGTACTAGAGCACTAGGTTTAGAGTATTCTCGGATGTTTGAAAGCCGCATCGAATAGAGTCCTCTTCATAGGTGTGAAGCGTGCCACACTTATGATTGGGAGGCTATAAGATGTCATTGGGAAACTTCCCTTTTATTTCATACTCCTTATCATGTGTTGAAATTCAATTTCGAAATCATTCTCCTAACTCATGCTATGCTTCATTTTAGTAAATTATGCCTCCACGATGCGATAATGGAAGGAGGGCGATAATGCCCAGCGGACTACTCCACCAGTCCCGGCAGCCCCTCAGGATGGCTCGGTATCTACCGAAGAATTTAGGGCAGCTATTCATATGCTCGCCGAAACTATGACCAAACAGGTTAACCAGTAGGTGGTGCTGGTGAACACAAATGGGTCTGCAACAGCTACTAGGGTGTGGGACTTCACCAGAATGAACTCTCCATCCTTTCAGGGATCCAACATGGGGGAGGACCCCCAAGAGTTCGTAGACGAGATTAAAAAGATTACCCGCACAATGGGTGTCAGCTCCTCTGAGAGTGCTGATCTGGCTTCCTATCAGCTAAAAGGGGTAGCCCCGATTTGGTATGAGCAGTGGAAAGAGGGGCGGCCAGTGGGAGCAGGGGTGGTGGAGTGGGAGGAGTTCAAGACAGCCTTCCTGGACAGATTCTTACCTCGAGAGCTCAGGGAGGCCAAGGTGGCGGAGTTCATGAACTTGAGACAGGGAAACAGGACTGTAGAAGAGTATGCTCTAGAATTCACCAGGTTGTCCAAATACGCTCCAGAGATGGCAGCGAGCCAAGGGCTCTCTTTCTAAAATTTGTGAATGGGGTGTCGAACCTGGTCCTCAAAGAGTGCAGAACATCGATGCTGATCAAATATATCCCTCTCTAGACAAAATGTCTACGCCCAGTAGATTGAGACCGAAAAACTGAGTGACATAAAGAGAAAGAATAAACGATCAAGGCCTGGCCAGTCAGATCATGGCCATCAGAGATCTGGCTGTAGCAACCACCAACAGCAGCAGCAGAGGGCTCAAATACCTAGCTTAGCTAGCGCCCCTACCTTTCGGTCCTGCCAGGATCAGAGGGGTGGAGCATCTGGCTCTCAGTCTCAGAGCTATAGTGCCCGGAACAGGTATCCATATTGCCCCAAGTGCGGTAAGAATAACCCAGGAGAGTGTCTTCAGGTTCGAGAAGGCTGTTTCGATTATAGACAGCTCGGGTATCGGCTTAAGCAATGCCCGTTGACAGGACGAGGGAGATCACAATCCACTACCTCAGAAAATCCATCAGGTCGACCGACTCAGGAGGCTAACACATTAGGTTTGGAGGGCGGTCAACGCCAAAATCATTTTTATGCATTATCATCTCATCAGGATCAGGAGAACTCACCGGATGTGGTCATGAGTATATTATATCTTTTCCATCTAGATGTATATGCCCTCTTGATCCGGGGCCACATTATCATTCGTTACTCCCTACGTAGTAGTTCAGTTCGATACTAGTCTAGAAGTCCTCTTAGAACCTTTCTCGATCTCCAACCCAGTTGGTGAGTCAGTTAGAGCCAACCGGGTGTATAGAAACTGTCCAATCTCAGTCTGTAATAAAGTCATTCCAACTGAACTTGGAGAGTTAGTCATGGTCGACTTCGACCTCATTCTTTGCATGTATTGGTTACACTCTGGTTATGCCTCAGTCGACTACAGAACTAGGGTCGCCAGGTTTCAGTTCCCTAATGGGCCAGCTCTAGAATGGTCCGGTAGTAGTTCAATGCCGAAGGGTAAGTTTATTTCCTACCTTAAGGCCAGGAAGCTTATTTAAGGGATGTATTGACCATCTAGCTCAGGTAAAGGATTTTGACTCCGAGACCCCAACTATCCAGTCAGTCCCTGTTGTCAGCAAGTTCCCAGATGTGTTCCCCCAAAATCTTTTTGGAGTTCCTGTTGAACGAGAAATTAACTTCGGTATAGACCTTATTCCAGATACTCAGCCCATCTCCATCCCTCCTTATAGAATGGCTCCGACTAAACTTAAGGAGTTGAAGGAACAGTTAAAAGATCTTCTTGATAAGGGTTTTATCAGACCCAGCATCTCTCCCTAGGGTGCTCCAGTGCTATTCGTGCGAAAGAAAGACGGTACCCTTAGAATGTGCATCAACTACCGTCAATTGAACAAGGTCACAATCAAGAATAGGTATCCCCTACCCAGAATTGATGACCTGTTTGACCAACTTCAGGGAGCCAGCTGTTTCTCCAAAATAGATATCAGGTCGGGGTATCATAGATAAGGGTTAGAGAGTGTGACATGCCAAAAACAACTTTCAAGACTCGATATGGTCATTTCGAGTTCGTGGTCATGTCCTTCGGACTAATAAATGCCCCTACAGCCTTTATGGACCTAATGAACAGAGTCTTCAAGCAGTATCTAGATATGTTCGCCATTGTATTTATTGAAAACATTCTAGTATACTCCAAAGATGAGGAACAACATGCTAATCACCTGAGGATAGTGCTTCAGACACTCAGAGACCGCCAGCTATTCGCCAAGTTCAGCAAGTGTGAATTCTGGTTGAAGTCTGTGACTTTCCTGGGTCAAGTGGTCTTGGGTGAAGGTATTCAGGTTGATTATCAAAAGATAGTAGCATTGAAAGACTGGCCCATACCTACCTCTCCAATCGAAATCAGAAGTTTCTTGGGTTTGGCCGGTTATTACCAACGCTTTGTGAAAGGCTTTTCTTCTATAGCATCTCCCCTGACTAGGATGACTCAGAATAAGGTGAAATTTCGGTGGTCAGATGCGTGTGAGAAGAGTTTCTAGGAATTAAAAACTCGACTCACCACTGCTATTGATTCTACCAGAAGGATCAGATGGATTTGTAGTATATTGCGATTCTTCCAGAGTTGGACTCGGTTGCGCTCTGATGCATTAGGGCAAAGTGATAGCCTACACCTCCAAACAACTCAAGGTTCATGAGAAGAATTATCCAACTCGTGACTTGGAATTGGCAACGGTAGGGTCTGCATTGAAAATATGGAGATATTACCTATATGGGGCTCGCGTTGATGTTTTCACCGATCACAAGAGTATTCAGTATGTATTCAGTTAGAAGGACATGAATCTTCACCAAAGAAGGTGGATTATGACATGAGCATGTTATATCACCCAGGCAAAGCCAATATGGTGGATGATGCCCTAAGAAGAGTGTTTATGGGTAGCGTGGCTCATATTGAGGAAGGAAAAAATTAAGTCGGCGAAGGATATTCACAAAATTGCTCAGTTAGAGATGTAGTTGGTTGACCCAGCTGAGGGTGGAGTGGTGATGGAAAGCGGGTCAGATTCCTCTTTGGTTGTTGAAGTTAAGTCCAAACAGGATGAAGATCCCATTCTACTTAAATTCAAGGAAGCGGTTCTCAGAAAGGAGGTTGAGGCTTTCTGCAAAAGGGGGAGATGGGGTGCTCTGTTATCAGGGCAGATTATGCGTACCAGACGTCGGTGATTTGAGACAGAAGATATTGGCTGAAGCACATAGCTCGAGATACTCCATACACCCTGGTGCTACTAAAATGTATCACGATTTGTGGGATATTTACTGGTGGAATGGCATGAAGAGAGACATCGCCGAATTTGTAGCCAAGTGCCCGAACTGCCAGCAAGTCAAGGTAGAGCATCAAAGGCCGGGAGGTATGACCCAAGATATCAGCATACCCACGTGGAAATGGGAAGAAATAAATATGGAATTTATCAAGGGTCTACCTCGAAATCGACGACAACATGATTCCATCTAGGTAGTAGTGGACCGGATGACTAAGTCACCACATTTCCCTGTAGTCAAAACTACGGATTCAGCTGAGAACTATGCTAAACTTTATATCTTGGAGTTGGTCAAACTTCATGGGGTGCCATTATCCATCATCTCAGACAGAGGTACCCAGTTCACCTCACATTTCTGGAAGTCTTTGCAGAAGGGACTTGGCACCCAAGTCAAGCTCAGCACAGCCTTTCACCTGCATATAGATGAGCAAGCTGAGCAGACCATTCAGACCCTAGAAGATATGTTTAGAGCATGCGCGATCTATTTCAAGGGCAGTTGGGATGACCACTTGCCTCTCCTCGAGTTTGCATACAACAATAGTTATCACTCCAGCATCCAGATGGCCCCGTTTGAGGCATTATATGGTAGAAGGTGCAGGTCTCCTATTGGATGGTTCGAGGTTGGTGAAGCTACAATAATCGGGCCAGACTCGATTCATAAAGCTATGCAAAAGGTACAGCTCATTAGAGAACGATTGAAAACAGCTTAGAGCCGTTAGAAATCTTATGCTGTGTGAGGAGAAGAGAGTTGGAATTTATTGTGGATGACTGGGTCTATCTGAAAATTTCACCCATGAAAGGGGTGATGAGGTTTGGGAAGAAGGGAAAGCTCAGTCCGAGATATGTGGGACCCTACAGAATTCTAATGTGAATCGGAAAAGTAGCTTATGAGCTGGAGTTACCGTCAGAGTTGGCGTCTGTGCATCCAATATTCCATGTGTCACTATTGAAGAAATGCATTGGATCCAACTTCATTGTGCCCTTGGACGGCGTAGAAATAAAGGATAGTCTCTCATACTAGGAGGTCCTAGTCCAGATACTTGACCGTTAGGTTCGCGAGCCGAGGAACAAGGAGGTAGCTTCAGTCAAGGTATTATGGAGAAATCAGCAGGTTGAGGGAGCTACCTGGGAGGCCGAAGCAGATATTATGGCCAGATACCCACATTTGTTCTCTTCCGGCTCAGTTTTAGTTTAAGGTACCAATTTTCTCCCTAGAACTTCATTCAGTTCATGTGTTCCAGTTTCTTCCATGTAAATGAACATGTGTATGATCAGTGAATTCAGTTTAGACTTGTGATTCAGTTCAGAGATAGTCATTCCGCTAATTTTCATCTTTCGTGATCAGTATTTGTGTACAAAAATTTCCCTTTTCTACTTTCCTATGTGTTTTACAACATTCGAGGACGAATATTCCCCCAAGGGGGAGATATTGTAATGCCCCATAAATTCAAAGACTAGACCCGGGACTTAATTTAGAGAAAACTGGAAAATCTGCATCAGGTCACAGAACAATTTGTTCTATGACCTGCGAGGAGAGACCACGAGTCATTTAGTGACTCATGATAAAGGATAAATTTGTAATCGGGAAATGTTAGGCAGTGCACCTAACGAGTTGTCACCACAAGTCGTGGTCCAATACCACAACCATTAGGTGACTCGTGGTCAGGCCTTGGTCAGGAATTAGGGTAGGCAGGCAGTGTACCACACCGGGTCCTCACCACGACTCATTTGGGATACCACGAGTCGTGGTGTCACCCGTGGGGATTCCAGGACATTTAGACAATGTTGTCCATAAAAGGTGACCACGAGTCGTGATCTCTAACCATGACTTGTTAGGTTCCTCGTGGTGATCTTTAGTGTACTCCAGGCAGTGCAGTCCCCGAGTTTGACCACGACCCCTTGGGACTGACACTCAGTTTTTTCATGCGAATTTCGAAGGGTCTTTCAGTAATTTTCTACCCTCCTAAACTTTAAACTACGTTGTTTTAGTCATAATTTTAGACTTAATAGTGGGGTTAAACGATTCTTCCCTCATTCCCCACTCAAACCTTCTGAAAAATATATCGTAGAATTCTCTCAAGGACTCTCAGAGCAAGAGCCAGGGCAGCCTACTTATCCTCAGATTCTCAAGGAAATTCATCGTATTTCTTTATCAGGTATGTGGTAACTCAACAAGAAGATATTTCTTCCCTTGTGTCCCCCAAAACCCTTCTCTAGTTTCTTTAGAAATCCTAGCCCTGATCTTTCGAATGTGAAGAGAATATATGTATCAGTTTTCTTTGAATTCACATAGAATGATATCCATGATTATTTTAGACATGATTCCCATCAGTTCATGATTAAATTGATGATTCCCGTAAAAGTGAATTCTAGCCCTGCAAATCTTCGAATGTTGAGAAATTCTTGATAAAGGCTCGTTTAATCCATGTGGAATTATTATGTTATATTTATTATGGGTATTTTCCACCAGTTAGTGATAGGTTTGATGCTTATCCTTGGGCATTGAGTTTAGCCCTAGTCCTTGAGGGTAAAACAGACTAGAAATCTTGCTGAAGTAATAAATCTTGAAATTTTCTTGATTTTTAAATCTGTGTGGTGAATTTCTATATTATTTTATATGTTGAATACTCAGTCAGATACATGGTTGCCTAGCTTTAGTCAAAATGTGAAATTACTTGGTGTCAATCAGAAATGTCAGCTGATTAGTTTGACTACAGAATTTCTGAGGTGTCAGTATTACCTCCCAAATATCAGAATCAGATTCAAAATTCAGTTTATTGGTCCACTAAACCATCATGACACTTTTGAAATATAGCTCTAACTAGCCTTAGGACCCCAGTTCAAATTACAGTTTGTTCTTAGACGGTTACGACGCTTCTAGATAAGCAGCTCTGACCAGTCTAGAACCCTGTTCAAAATCTGGTCTGATAAGACTCTCAGGGTACTTTTATATATATATATATACCTGATAAATCTTGGGCCCAGTTTCTATCTATCAGCTCAGTATTCATATTAGGATTATCCAGTGAGAGTAGGACTCAGCATCGAGCGGATCCAGGTTCCAGCGCACCCAAGTTCCCAAAACTACGTTGCCAGCGCAGGTTTCAGTATTTATTGGCCTAATTGGCCACAGACTTTTGTGATCACCCAGTTCATGCCTTTATACCCTGGCAAGGTATATTGGGTTCTAGGTGTGGGGTGTATACATCGGACTCCATGTATAGCTCACGTAGTTACATGTCGGTTATAGACTCTCCCACTAGTCAGTTCAGTATAGTCTCAGTTCAGTTCAGTTCAGATCAGTATTACAGACTTAGAACATGCTTTGACCATCAGACAGGGTCTTCTAGACCATCTCAGTATTTCAATTATTCAGATTAGTACCGTTAGTTGGTCATTGCATGTCTTTCAGTCTAGCATTTCTCTTGTTATTTATTCTATTCTGTTATGTTCCCCTCACTTATTCAGTACATTCAAAGTACTGATGCATACTTTTATGCTGTATCATTTTATGATATAGCTGCAGGATCACAGTCTCAGCCTCGTTAGCCTACCGTTCATCGAAGAACTCAGCTAGCCCAATTGGTGAGTACTCATCCTTCGAGGACGGAGCGTATTTGCTTTAGTTATGCTTTCATTCTTTTTATTTAGATTTGGCGTTAGCTGGGGGTTTGTCCCAGCAGCTCATCAGTTTTAGTGGCTTTCAGAGGTAGATGTGTTTTTCAGTGTCACGCCTCACCCTGAGAAGCATGACTAACACCTAGTGCCACACTGGGATCTGACTGACCTGGTTGTCTTATGCATGTCTGGTGCATGCCTGCGACTCAATTCAAGAAAACAACGAGCTATATCTCTGCTATAAACAAGCCCCCGGTCGACAAGGCCGTATAGCCACCTGTAAATAAAACAGTTAACCAACAACAGGCAATAAAAGGGATCCTATGCGAGCCGACAAGACCACCATATTGTCTAGTTATAACAGAAATAAAGACAAGCTAATATACCAGGCCCACATGGCCAACATACGAAGCACAACTAATTAGGGCCCCACACGGCCAACATCAAACTAACTAACCGACGACTGTAGTCTGCAAGCCTCTAAGAATTTCAAATAGTGGTTGAGGCAGGGCGCCGACCTAACCAAAATGCTATACAACTGAAATACCAGAATCTCAACAACCTCGCAACTCTGAACGAAAAGAGCTGGCCCAACTGCGGATTCTGAATAGCTGCTACTAAAGACCCTTAACTCTGTCTGTCTAAACTTGCAGGCAAGTAATGCAGCGCTCCATCATTGGGCATCAGTACAATACGTACCAAATATGTAAGGAAGTCATAAAAGTTGAATAGAAACTACTAAAAACTGAAAGTAAGTAGAAAAGAGGGGCAGAAGACTTAACTTGTAAGTTGGCTTATTCGTAATCTGCATCTAACAACACTACACATACATGAGCTACGATAGCACAATCATATATTTATAAGCTATAGCTAGTCGACAAAGATGAAAACAAGAACCTAACCTATCCCCCATAAGCCTGGAAGGTAAAATCAACGCAGACTAACCCGTTCGGGCCCCCATAAGCCCTGGCAAGCACACTTCAATCTATATACCCCTAACTAGGTTTCTATGACTCTACTAGTGTTATAGCTGACCTACCAGTCCCTTGGTTCTGCAACTGAGCCCACTCGGCTCTTGATCTGTAGCTATGTTTGAGTCTGTTGGACTCTTGATATCTGCACCCCCGGCACCAAGCTCGACGAGGGTGTTGTGCCGATAGGGCATATAATAGTCCAGCCATGGAATGGACTGTATTAGGACCTGGGACCCCATCTTCGTCCCTCATGGATGGCATACCACTCCTTGGAGCAACGTCATCTCACCCCTGGCGGGCATCGACACAGCTAGTAACCCTGGGGTGGTCATGAAAGGCTCTTGAGTGAGGGCAACCCCAACCAAGGTGATGTACCAAAATCTCAATCTAGCCACTCAAAGGGCGTAACTGGCCTTCTGGGCCTAACACAATCGTTGCTCGCCCCTTAGGATAGTCTGTAAGGCTGCTAGCAGGCACGCCGTGCACCTGTATCTGATTAGAGGATCCTGATAGTGATCATGATCTCTGATGGTCTAGACTAGATAGGGCGAGATCTAGAGTGGTCTAACATACTGAATGTCATGCCTGGACAACTATAACTCATAAACAACTACAGGGTCGTGAATGACTAACTACTTAGTTCCTCTGCTTAGAACAACTATAAGGATGCTACTAGCTGAACATGCTTTTAAGCGATCGGCCCCTAATCCTCCACAGGGAGCTTACAGATATTCTTATGTTGTGGGTAGTACTGTACTAACGTGGTACTAGTCCCTCAGAACTCATCATGGTCTACTCGGATCTTATATTACTTTTTTGTGCAATTCTTAACCTTATAGACAAGTTTATATAGACTTAGCCATTCCCGGCAATTTGTACCTGAGTATCTTATAGGAATCGGTTGGGGCGCTGGCCCGAACTCTACCTGCTGATAAGGTCCCTTTCCTTAGGTTACCCGTGGGTCAATTTGACCTGGACGACTGGGTTGGCTTCCTTGGCGACCTATATGACAAATGCTAAGTCAACTAGGACTGGTAATTGCTAATTAGGTGGCAGGCCGTCACTCAGTTCATCAGACAACCCTAGGCTACTGGCTCTAAAACATGGCCTTCCTATCTAAATTTCTATCCCTGGAGCGTGAGGATACACCAATGGCCTCTAGGCGTGTTTTCCTGACAATACAGGCGCGAAACTGGTAGTTAAACTGCCTAGCTGCGCCTGTGCTGTTCAACTTACTAGCTTAGGCCCGATAACTATTCACGAGCTTCTAAGCTCTAGGCCTGGCAATAAAACATACAATCCTACTAATACAATGAACTGGAGAATAGAAGAGTTTCTATGACGCTTCTAGCGCGTATCGCACTTAACATGCTCCTTCTCGACAAGGGATACTACGGTATAATCTATATACGTCTTCTAGCAGCTAACCAGAATTTATATAATCGTAATCTACTGATAGCAGCTAATCACAGCATATCTGATCTTTATATACCAGCAACAACTAATTACAACATGTCTAATCACAATCTACTAGTAGCAACTATCTGCAGCATATGGTACTGTTATTTCTATTCGAGAACATATTTCGTAACACTTGTACAACGAGAATACTTGCCGAGGGTTAAGAATTACATACCTCGACTATCGTTTCCCAAATAATTGACGAGTTTCAACTTGGATTCCTCTGCTCTTCTCAGCTACAACCGCTATACTGGGAGAAAGGGATGAATTTCAATACCAAATTTGGCATAAAATGATAACTTTTGATATTAATAACAATTATAATTAAACTCCGTAAATTACGGCTGAAAACTTATAATTTCCTGAGGGTTCAAAAGGGATAAATGCTTACTTGAAGCTTGTGATCGTTTAGGAATCAATTTGGAGCAATTCTGACAACTATTGCTCAACAAGGTTACGATTTTCTGGTGAATTTATAGAAAATAATTTCATAGTAATGCTTCCTGCGGGCTTATAATTCAACACCTGAAGTTAATTTGAGATTGGACAGCATTTGGTAGCGTAAGTGGATGAAAAATGATCGAATTTCATGTTTTCCTCTCTCTCTGGCCGAGGCTCACTCTTGGAAATGAATTAAATAAAAGAGGGGAACATTATATACACTTTAAGGCGGTGTCTGGGGCGTTCCCCGCACTGCTCAACGTGCCATAAGGGCCCCCGCGTCGCGCCTCCCATTGAGGCAACAAGCCTGGCACACCGCGCTGACCAATGCGCTACTGGCTGGTGCGTCGTGCTGGCCCTATACGCGTTGGTCCTGTCCGACCCCACTTTCGAGGCTTTTCCCACATGCAACAAGCTTTCTTTACTCGTCACAGCCCACACGTATGCCTACTAATCGATAACATTCTACGGGGTGTAACATCCTCCCTCCCCCCCCCCCCCCCCCCGGGGATATTCGTCCTTGAATGTCATCCTCAAGCTTAAAGGGGTTAATTCTTTTTAACTGTTGCTGAAAAAATTTTAGCAGAGTCCCCTCTGTATTATGGACTATCCAGAAACTTAAAACATAGAAAAATTCAATACAGACATCTCACAAGATGTTATTTGCAACTGAAACATAGCTCTGTCACATATAACATACTCGACTGATAATAATAATAATAATAATAAAGTCAAAAGTATAACATCTGGAACTATCTTTCTATAACTTAACTCATCTGGGCATGTATACTGTTGTTGTAAAGCCTAAAATAACTAAAACTATCCAGACTTGCATAATTCGTAGTTCCCCCATCCATTTTTTTCTATATTTCTATTCACCCCCGATATTGTAATGGGCTACAACTCTGGTTTCCAAGATGATCTTATAGTTATTGGAGCCTCTCCATGGAGCAGTGCTTCTGTACTTGTAGGTATTCCTATTGGATTAATCTGAGACAAGGTCTTCTATGTGCTTGCATAGTGTTGATGAACAGATCCTTATCCCCGAAGGTAATCTGTCTCATAGGCCACTTGGCCGACCTTTCGGAGGATTCGGTAAGGCTTAGTAAATCTTGGACTGGATTTTCCCTCTTTATCTGATCCCATAACGCCTATCATTGGCGAAATTTCCAGTAATACCCCACTGTTGCTTCAATATTTAACTTTCTACTCCATATGTTAAGGTAGGACTTCAGAAAACCCTGGGCTACCAATACATCCCTCTCGAAAGGCTTACCTCCCTTCGTTTAGCTAACGTATTACTATGCCCGGTTCAGCTACCTCCAATTCATCTGCTTTCAATCATCACATAGGGGCCTCCACTTCCACTTATAGAAAATCTCCGGGCATCTAAACCGTGTGCTCTGCTTAGCCATTGTTTGGGTACGAGAAGTCGTACTTAAGTTGACATGTGTCCAATCTGTTCTGACGCCTTTTCTAGAACTTAATTGTAAATGGCGCCTCTCTGTCAGAGTTTCTAAGTTACTTGGGTTCCACGCAACCTAGCTACTTCTTGAATATTTAACTCGTCATAAGCTTTAGCTACAATATAATTCCATCTGGCGAGACACGAATTGATCTCATTAGCCTTTCTACACTGACTCAAATGAGGTCAAGTTACACCTGGTATGAGATAACCTTGTAATTGTATTCATGTTCATTACCCTCCACTCTCTTGTAGGCATGACCATTTCCTATATTGGCCTGCTCAGTTCCTGCTATCTTATCTCCTCGGGATGGTCACTGAAGCTCTATGCTACAATTCAATGATATTTTCTGTCCTTCCATGCCATTAGTAGGTCTCTCTTTTCGAACTGTCGTGTTTTTATTAAATTATGGGTGGAAGGAGTAATGGACATGTGCACCTTGGCTATAGTCTACTAACAAAGTCCTGCTACCTTTGGAACTCAGAGTCGACTTCTGGGTCTCATGAATCCATCCCTTATTATCTTGGGGGGCAATAACTTCCTACTGAGCCTTTTCTATAGGTTGTACTAGGTTAGAGTCTCTATGTCGGCACTCTTTTACCTTCTCAATTGGTGTGGATACCGCAACACACTAGGTTACAACCTTATTATCTCTTAACTAGCAGCCCGATGCTTAGTTCTCGACATTCGAAAGTGATCCTACACTCTTCCAATTTGCATTTAGCTTGGAGGTGATTTTGTTTCCCTCCATAGTTAAGAACTCATGCCTTCCCCCTTACTCCCTTAGACTGAGCTCTAAGGTTCGTGCCTTCTATCTTATGTTGTCAAGGATTTTACTGACCAAGTCTACCGACCAGTATCCCTCTGACCCACACTCAGGCCCATTTTGTTCACATGATCTCTCTATCCTTCAACATAACAAACTAGGGCCATAACCATTATCTTGCGGATATGCTCTACCGTCATTAGCATGTTGCATTGAAGTCATCCTATTTCTGTCCTGAACCTTACCATTGCTGCTGGACTCTCTCACCCGCACTTGAGTGCTACTGGCAATCTTGTCCGCCCTCCTGGTTTACTACCGTGAAGGTCTAGATGACTTTGTAAACATTAGGGGCCTTAACCACTTTCTAATCCTTTTTTAAGTCAACAATTCTAGCTCCCCCCCCCCTTTACTCTTTATTTTGGGTAACATGACAGTGTTACCCATACTTTCTATTGTACTCACACGATCCTTTGTGTATTCTAGGTAATCCGATGCTATTTTTCGTCCCTGTATAACTCTAGACGGTTACTCAGTAGGCTAACTCGTGTGCATATACCATGCTCCGGACCTACCATTCTAAGGTCGTAGGGAGAACTGGGGACGGTGCTGCCACATCTATTATCTCATGAGATTCCTGGTATCTTGGGAGGATACTGGGGAGATCATAAGACACCCACTTATGTCCCTAGGCTAATTGTCCCCCTAACTGTAGCACTTCATTGGTACTGATCACGGGCAAAAATATATGCCCGAGATACTCTTTATTACTTAAATTAGTCTTGTTTATCTAAGTTATTGTATACATTTTCATGTAATTTTATATAATGTGGAGATATGTGCTAACCAACATGATTAGCCTTTGTTTTGTAGGTTTTGATGATGTTTGAGTAACTAATCCATGAGTTGGTGAAGTAGAAGCTTGGAAACGGAATTAACACGCAAACGTCGGCAAGGAAGAGGCACAAAACAGCCCACCGGTGCGTCGACAAGGTGCCACGGCAGGCAGGCCGCTCAAAACAGCCCACCTGTGTGTTGGCAACGTGCCACGGCAGGTGGCCTCCGCGACCAAGGGGCTGCAACGCGCTGCCCAGGCAGCGTGACACGCTGCCAATGCGGCAGGGTGCTGCCTGGGCCAATTTTGGGTGATTTTCCAGAGAGCCTCCGCGTCCGTAGCGTGTCACGGAGGCCGTGCTCCGCGATGCACTCCGTGACACGTTGCTTGTTATTTCGGGAAAGATTCCTACTAATATAAATAGCACACTTAGGTTTATTTTTCAGAATGGAGACTAGGTGGAGCTAGGACGTGGGTTAGCAGCAGTTGAGGGACGAAAAAGCTAAGAGATTTCTTCTCTTCCTTTCTTCTTTCTACCAATTGTACGTATGATTTACGCTCGTTTTAGGATGATCAATCCACAAATGAGTGGCTAATTCTCTTCCTTGCTAAGGTTTTGAACATGTGTAGTGAATTTTGATTGTAAATGATATGGTTTTCTTCTTCTTCTTCTTTCATGTTGTTCTATTAATTCTTGTTCTTACTGCATTAGTGCTTGGCCGACATTAATGTACATCTAAAAAGTCCAATTTCACTCGAGAGAGCAAGAAATTGGAAAGTTGTGAATTAATAGGGTATTGTTCTTAACTTGATTTGGGAAATTGGGTTTTGATGTGCTTTCCTGATAGAAATATACTTGAAAGCTGTATTAGTCAGTTTAGGAACCGGAATTGTATTGCTAGGTCGTAAATTGCATTTGATCTCAGAAATGTAGATGAATGGTTTATGATTCTTAAGTGAAATTAAATACGAGAGTTTTAATTTCTAGGCTATTGTTCTTGGCTAGCAACATGAAGAAGAGATTAACCGAATTATTATTACAATCGAATTCATTACTTGTTCTTAACCTTGGCATGCTCATATCCATAGTTTAAATTCACCGTAAATAATTGTTAATAGTTTTAGTATATATTTTATAAACAAAAACTCAATTAACTGTTGGTTACGTTGTTGTTAGCATAGTTAGAAGTAAAATAAGAATATAGTATACTTAGGCAATCCTTACATACCTTGAGCCTCCTTGGATCGATACTTGGCTTACTTAGCCACTTTATTACTTGTTTGACCACGTGCACTTGCGTGTCGGTTTATAATATATAATACCAATCGGAATAGCACCGAGCAAGTTTTTGGCGCCGTTGCCGGGGAGGCTAGGCGATTTGTGAAATTGTGTTAAGTGTAAATTTACTGTATTTTTGTTTTATTTTCTTAAGTGTTGACAACTTGATCTTAGTATTATTTTTAAATTCTTTGTTCATTTTAATTTTTCTCTCTTTCGGATACCCTCATTGACATGACATCTTGGAATATAAATGGTGGATACGCATATTTCGGCGAATCTTGCATGAATTGCGGAGGACCCCACTTGTGGCAAAACTGTAACACGTGCAATATATGTGGGTGTCAATATGGCCATTGGGGTGATTGTCCAAAGGCATATTCCCCTCCCCCAAGCCCCTACTATGATCCTTTTGTTGTTTTTGCTGAATATAGGCATGTTAAAAATGAGGACTTGGGACGCCAAGTTCAAATAGAGGACATGATGAAACAACTCCTGGAGCAATCAGAAGCAATGAAGGAGTCGGTGGCAGAATTGATAATTCAGCAAAAGGAGAATGCAGAGGTTGTAAGCAGGATGAGCGTCAAACTCACAGAGATGTGTGCTGAGGCTGAAGCTTGTGATAATTTGCAGGTGACAGTTTTAGCCGATATTCAAGAGGAACTACAAGAGGAATACAAGGGTGAATTTTTGGATGAAGCCCAACAATTAGAATCTCTTGAGTGTCTCCGTGATCGGCTCATACCTATAGAAATTCCATTCATGGAAGAAGAAAAAGAATATCTCCCATTTGACCTTAATGGAGAAATAGATGTCGATGTTGAAAAGGTGTACACAAGTAAGGAAGTCAAGCACAAAGCAATTTCAGAGTTGAGGTGTATTGGACCACACTCTACGCATTTTTCGACATTAAGTTTGGTTGACAACATAGAAATAGAGTCTTCCAAGCTTATAGAGAAATGTCTAGAGGAGGACCAAGCACCATATATTCTGAAATTTGCTAACTCAGAGAGACAAAATGACTTCCCTTACATAAGGGCCAATAGGTTCAAAAGAAAACATTTACTGCTTGGTCCTTACAATTTTTCACCACCACCCCTAGAGCATAAGAGGAAATTAGAAAAGAAATTAGGGGTGAGATTCATATCCTCAAGGTGGAGGAAAAAGTGGTGAAACTTGGTACGTCGTACCGCGACGTAAAATTAGGCGCTGCTTGGGAGGCAACCCAAGGGTACCACAGGTACCATTTTAATTTCTTGCAATTGAGTTAATTTTTGTTTATTTTCATCTTGTGTTTTGGTGGAAAGTTAAGCACAGATGGAGGGGAAGTCTGAGTACCCGTGGAGGAGGAAGCTAACAAGCATGGAAGAGAAAAAGTGTGGGGTTGAACAACCAATTGTGCAAAGTCGAAGAAACGCATGCGGTTAGCTAAGCCTAAAGGCCTCAGGGAGTATTTCGCACCCTTTGTAAATTTTAATTTGATGCTATGAGGACATAGCATGATTTAAGTGTGGGGTGAGGGAAATTTCAAGGGAAATTTCAGAATTTTCTATGCTTAACGATTTTGGTGAATGTAATGCTTGTGCAAAAGTTGGTGAGAAAATTTGAAAAATTTGAAAAATTTTTGTGGGATTAAGCATGACTTCATCACCCGTTGGTTTTTCTTTTCGGTTCTTTTCCGACGGGGGGTATTTGAACCGAAGAATAAAATTTTTCTTTTTTTTTTCCTTGGTCTGTATATAAAGTTTTTAGTCATAGCTAGGGACTGTTTCCGACGATGGATGGATGACGACCGTCTCGAGGAAAATTAGTCGATAGGTTTTGGGTTTTTGAAACCATAACTAATTGGGGCTTGATGTTCTTTTTATGTGCTATACATGGTTGTAAGATGCAAGTATGTTTAGTGTGAAGTATGCAAGTGTATAACTTTGTTTGAGACACTTAGGCTCTTGAATTTGACTCAATATGATTGAAGCTTAATTCTGAATTCTTGTGATTAGCTGAGTAAGAGTCTACTGATTGTGTCTTGATTTGAGCATGTGCCATGAGTGTAAGGTTTTTGAGTATTCTATGCTATTGTGGAATGTCTAGAACTTGCCTGGTGTGTATATAAAACGAAATGAAGGATGTGAATTGTAGGAGATGATTTAGGCATTTCTTTGAATGAACCAAACTTTTATCCCTCATTATACCTACCTTGAAAAATTAATCCTAGTTAACCCCATTGAGCCTTGAGCCTATTCTTTGACAGCTGCAACATAAGCTTAATCCTTTTTCTTTCATTAGCCTTGAATTTGATCCAAAACTCCTAAGCGCTTAAAGGAAAAATCCGGAAGAGTAAAGGAGTGATAAGAATGAAAAGAAAGGGAAAGTAGCAATTGTAAGAGTTGAGAAAGGTCAAGGGTGCACTTTTTTGAATATGGGTGAGTATTAGTAGGGAGTAAGAAAACAAATAAATGAAAAGTTACTTATAGAACTCCTTACTAATAAGTAAAAGTGCCTAAAGAAATGGGGGAACAAAAGAGGAAAAAGAAAGATGAAAAAAAGAAAAAGGTGAAGTGCAGGAAGGGAAGTTTGTAATGAAGGCGTGATGTATTAAAAGCGCTTAGGAAAGATAGTCACTATTACTGATCATAATAGTACTTACCCGCACCTGAGTTACATTACAACCTAAAAAGTCCTACTTGATCTTACATTCATACATCCTTAAATTAGTGGAATAAAACACTAAGGTCAAGCTTATGGGTCATTACATAATGCATGTGAATTCTTTGTGAGAGTGAGCGTAATTCTATTCATATACCCACACATGTTGTGATATAAAAATTGTTTTTGTGTGTGAAATTGGGTAACTCTCTTTCCGTGAGGGGCACATGTTAAATGAAGGATATAATTCATGTGGGATTCTTAATCAGTTGATTTGCATGAGTTTTCTAAAATTGAGAGTCGATTCTTGAGGATAAGAAGTCTTAACATAGTGGTACTTCATTTCAATGATCAAATCAGGCATGCTCTATTTTTAGCTTGTATCTTACGTAATCATTATAGCCGTAACCTGAATTATCTTGCTAAATTAGTTATGTGGGAGTCTACATATGCATGATATGTAAAAGGTTGTTCGAGGACGAACAAGGCTTTAAGTGTGGGGTTGTGATCACGGGCAAAAATATATGCCCGAGATACTCTTTATTACTTAAATTAGTCTAGTTTATCTAAGTTATTGTATACATTTTCATGTAATTTTATATAATGTGGAGATATGTGCTAACCAACACGATTAGCCTTTGTTTTGTAGGTTTTGATGATGTTTGAGTAACTAATCCATGAGTTGGTGAAGTAGAAGCTTGGAAACGGAATTAACACGCGAACGTCGGCAAGGAAGAGGAGCAAAACAGCCCACCGGTGCGTCGACAAGGTGCCACGGTAGGCAGGCCGCTCAAAACAGCCCACCTGCACGTTGGCAACGTGCCACGGCAGGTGGCCTCCGCGACCAAGGGGCTGCAACGTGCTGCCCAGGCAGCGTGACACGCTGCCAACGCGGCAGGGTGCTGCCTGGGCCAATTTCGGGTGATTTTCCAGAGAGCCTCCGCGTCCGTAGCGTGTCACGGAGGCCGTGCTCCGCGATGCACTCCGTGACACGTTGCTTGTTATTCCGGGAAAGATTCCTGCTAATATAAATAGCACACTTAGGTTTATTTTTCAGAATGGAGACTAGGTGGAGCTAGGACGTGGGTTAGCAGCAGTTGAGGGACGAAAAAGCTAAGAGATTTCTTCTCTTCCTTTCTTCTTTCTACCAATTGTACGTATGATTTACACTCGTTTTAGGATGATCAATCCACAAATGAGTGGCTAATTCTCTTCCTTGCTAAGGTTTTGAACATGTGTAGTGAATTTTGATTGTAAATGATATGGTTTTCTTCTTCTTCTTTCATGTTGTTCTATTAATTCTTGTTCTTATTGCATTAGTGCTTGGCCGACATTAATGTACATCTAAAAAGTACAATTTCACTCGAGAGAGCAAGAAATTGGAAAGTTGTGAATTAATAGGGTATTGTTCTTAACTTGATTTGGGAAAATTGGGTTTTGATGTGCTTTCCTGATAGAAATATACTTGAAAGTCGTATTAGTCAGTTTAGGAACCGGAATTGTATTGCTAGGTCGTAAATTGCATTTGATCACAGAAATGTAGACGAATGGTTTATGATTCTTAAGTGAAATTAAATACGAGAGTTTTAATTTCTAGGCTATTGTTCTTGGCTAGCAACATGAAGAAGAGACTAACCGAATTATTATTACAATCGAATTCATTACTTGTTCTTAACCTTGGCATGCTCATATCCATAGTTTAAATTCACCGTAAATAATTGTTAATAGTTTTAGTATATATTTTATAAACAAAAACTCAATTAATTGTTGGTTACGTTGTTGTTAGCATAGTTAGAAGTAAAATAAGAATATAGTATACTTAGGCAATCCTTACATACCCTGAGCCTCATTGGATTGATACTTGGCTTACTTAGCCACTTTATTACTTGTTTGACCACGTGCACTTGCGTGTCGGTTTATAATATATAATACCAATCGGAATAGCACTGAGCAGGTACCTCCTCCTTCTATTGTAGTCATCTTGCGACTGGATAGAGTTTGTCTTATATCGAATGTTATCCTAGACAGACATAACAATGAAATCTTAGGGTTTCAATCTTTTAAAACTCCGCGCTATCACACGATTTGAGAAGAAGGAGGAGTAACCATACTATCATGTCTCATAGCCTCTTTCTTATAGAATGTGGTGCACAACATATTTATAAACAAGACTCTACTAGACACGGCTTATAGACTCCCTAGGATATGAACGGCTCTGATACCAAGTTTGTCACGCCCCACCCTGGGAAGTATGACTGACACCTAGTGCCACACTGGGATCTGACTGACATGGCTGACTTATGCACATCTGGTGCATTCCTGTGACTCAATTCAAGAAAATAATGAGCTATATCTCAGCTGTAAACACAGCCCCCGACCGACAAGATCGTATATCTACCTGTAAATAAAATATCTAACATACAACAGGCAATAAAAGGGATCCTATGTGGGCCGACAAGACCACCATGCTGTCTAGTTATAACAGAAATAAAGACAAGTTACAATACTAGGCCCCAAACAGCCAACATATGAAGCATAACTAATTAAGGCCCCATACGGCCAACATACAACTAACTGATTGATGACTGTAGTATGCAAGCCTCTAAGAATTTCAAATAGTGGTGGGGACAGGGCCCCGGCCTACCCAAAATGCTGTACAACTGAAATACCAGAATCTCTACAACCTGGCAACTCCGAATGAAAGGAGTCGGCCCAACTGCGGATTCTGAACAACTGCTAGTGAAGACCCTGAACTCTGTCTATCTAAACTTGCAGGCAAGTAATGCAGCGCGCCATAATTAGGCGTCATTACAATATATACCGAATGTGTAATGCAGTCATAAAAGATGAATGGAAATTGTTAAAAAATTAAAGTAAGTAGAAAAGAGGGGCAGAAGACTTAACCTGTAAGCTGGGTTATTCGTAATCTGCATCTAACAACACTACACGTACATGATCTACGACAGCACAATCATATATTCATAAACTATAGCTAGGAGACAAAGATGCAAACAAGAACCTAACGTGGCTCCCATAAGCCTGGAAGGTACAATCAACACAGACTAACCCGCTCAGGCCCCCATAAGCCCTGGCGAGCACACTTCAATCTATGTACCCCTAACTAGGTTTCTATGAATCTACTGGTGCTATAGCCAACTTACCAGTCCCCTGGGTCTACAACTGAGCCCACTCGGCTCCTAATCTGTAGTTGTGTCTAAGTCCGGTGGACTCCTAATATCTGCAGCCCGGGCACCAGGCTCGACGGTGGTGTGTGACAATACGGCATATAATAGTCCATCCCTGGAATGGACTGTATGAGGACCTAGGATGGCATATCATTTCTTGGAGCGACGCCATCTCGCCTTTTGACGGGCGTCGACACAGCTAGTAACCCTGGGGTAGTCATGGAAGGCTCTTGAGTGAGGGCAATCCCAACCAAGGTGTTGTACCGAAATCTCAATCTAGCCACTCAAAGGGCGTAACTGACCTTCTGGGCCTAATGCTACCGCTGCTAGCCCCCTAGGATAGTCTGTAAGGCTGCTAACAGGCACGTCGTGCACCTGTATCTGATCAGAGGATCCTGGTAGTGATCATGATCTCTAATGATCTAGACTGGATAGGGCGAGATCTAGAGTGGTCTAACATAACTCTGAATGTCCTTCCCGGACAATTATAACTCATAAACAACTGCGAGGTCGCGAATGACTAACTACTTAGTTCCTCTTCTTAGAACAACTATAGGGCTGGTACTGGCTGAACATGCTTTTAAGCGATCGGCCCCTAATCCTACAAAGTTAGCTTACTGACATTCTTAGCCTATGGGTAGTATTGTACTAACGTGGTACTGGTCCCTTAGACCTCATCTTGGTCTACTCGGATCTCATATTACTTTTCTGCGCGATTCTTAACCTTATAGATAAGCTTATATAGACTTAGTCATTTCCGGTAATCTGTACCTGAGTATCTTATAGGAACTGGCTGGGGCGCTGTCCCAGCCTCTAACTACTGATAAGGTCCCTTAGGATACCCACGGGACTATTTGAACTGGATGACTGGGTTGGCTTCTGTTCGGTCTATTAGGTATAACTACACGCAAGTGCATGTGGTCGAACAAGTAGTAAAGTGGCTCAAGTAAGCCAAGTATCGATCCCATAGAGACTGGACTAAAGTAACAATCTACTCAAGTGTCAATGAACTTTAACTCTAAAATGCAGACAATAGTGTGAAGAGAAATTTGATATTTTGTTTCCTAATTTTATACTAAGTCTAAAACGAATATATAATTTGAGTCTGAACTATATGTATGACCATGCTGAGGCTAAAATGAACATGCAGAGAAATAAATTATCGATACAATTTGATTAATCTTTCCTCCGGTTGCTAGTCAAGAATTATTGCCTATGGATTAAAACTCTCGTATTTAACCCAACTTAAGAATCATGAACTTTCCACCTACATTTCTGTGATAAAAAGAAATTTCATGTTCTAGTCATACAAAACTGATTCCTTAATTGACTAATACGACTTTCAGGTATATCTCTATCCTGAAGGTAAATCAATTCTCAATTTTTCCAAACTAAGAAAGATCATATTCTATCAATTCACAACTTTCCAATTTCTTTCTCTCTCGAGTGAAATCGGACTTTTTAGATATACATTAATGTTGGCCACACATTAACGTAGTAAGAACAAGAATCAATAGAACAACCATGGAAGAAAAGATGAAAACCAATTTATCAATAATCACATTTCAATACAAATGTTCGTAACCTCAGCAAGAAGCGAACTTAGCCACTCATTTGTGGATTAAACATCGTTAAATGAGTGTTAATCATACAAGCAATTGAAATAAAGAAGAAGGAGATAGAGAAAAACCCTAAGATTTTCTTCCCCCCAACTGCCTGTAACCCACGTTCTTGCTCCACCAAGTCAGAATAATTAAAAAATGAACCTAAGTGTTCTATTTATACTAGTGGAAATTTTTCCCGGAATAACAAGCAACGTGTCACGGAGTGCATCGCGGAGCACTGCCTCCGTGACACGCCACCAACGCGGACCCTTACTGGAATCTGGACGTCCAGGTATTAAGGCCCAACGTGGCATGACGTGCAACACGGGGCTAGGCCAACATGCCACGGCCCCAACGTGCACCTTCACTGGAATTAGGCATAATTTTCATATCCAGGCAGAATGCATCCTCGATGGCAGCGTGACACGGCTCCATCACGGAGCCCCTTTAGTTCGTGCTCTCCTTGTGCTTTTTCCCTTGCTCGCTTCCGAGTCCAATTCCGATTTCTCCCGACATGCATCTTAGCTTCGTACAATTATATTTTTTCTGCAAAATCATGCTAATCATGTTGGTTAGTATAAATTCACATTTTATTACATTTCACATGATAATGTATAAACATCGATAGATAAACAAGGCAAATTGACACCTTTGAGTATCATTTGGGCATATAAATTTGCCCAAGATCACTTACCCCACACTTAAATCCTTGTTCGTCCCCGAACAACAATCTTACACCTCATGCAATTGACACCCCATCCTGGCTACTTTGGCTCGACAATTCAAGCTACGGTTATACCGATTATTTAATATAGCAAATCATCAAGAAAACATGCATAGTCTTATCAATACAATGAACTTCAACACATTAAGACCTCCTAGACTCAAGAATCAACTCTCGATATTGGCAAACTCATGCAAATCAACTGATCAAGATATCCGACACGAAATTTAATCTCTCGTCAAGCATGTGCCCTCACAACACAAGAGAATTTTTTCCCCTTTTTAATTACATGAACTCAAATACATTACATGCAGGGGCATATAAACACAATTTCACTCTCTCTCCCAAAAGAATTCACATGCATCATGTCATGAACCATAGGATTGCCTTTAGTGTATTACTCCACTAATATAAGGACGTGTGATGTAAGATCACGTAGGACTTAACGGGTTGTAATCTAAGCTATGGAACTAGCAAATACTGGGCTAACCAATAATAACAACTAGCATCCTTAAGCGCTTTTTCAATACATCCCATCAACCTTATGGGCATTGTTTCTTCCTTCATCCTCCCATTCTTGAAGTCTGTCTTTATTTTTGACCCCATATCTTTAAGCACACTTGACTCAATAACAAAGACTATTTATACATCTTCATTATATTTACTTTATAACGAGTGCACCTTCGACCTTTTCTTTCCTTTCATCACTCTGCTTTTTCTTTTCTTTTCACCATTGACACTGTGGGAAAATTATTTTCTTTTCTTGAGCGCTTAAGAGTTTTGGATCAAATTCACGGTTAATGAAAAGAAGGGGTTAAGCTCGGTTTACACCTTTTTGACAAAAGAAAAATAATAGGCTAAAGGCTCAATGGGCTAACAAGGATGTACATTCAAGGTGGGTACGATAATGAAAAAAAAAGAAACTTTCGATTAAAGCAAAGAAATGCCTACATCCTTTCCTACAATACACATCCTTCATTTCATTTTGTACACATACCAGGAAAGTTCTAGACACTTCACAATAGCATGGAAGAAACAAAACCTCACTATACACTCATTTCACATGCTCAACTCAAGACATATTCACAGACTCTTCAATCAGCTAATTACAAGAATTCAAACATTAAGTCTCAATCACACTGAATCGAACTCTATGGCCTAGGCATCTCAACATATTTACAAAGTTGCATGTTTTCATACGAATCACCTTTGCATTTCAAATATCATGTACAACACGCAACCATAATTTCGCAACCATAAAGTAACGACAGGTTTTGGGATGCAAACCAACAAAAGAACAAACTAAAAATAAATTAACAAAAGAAATCTACTCCTAACGACTACATTTCCCTTAAGACGGTCGTCATCCATCCATCATAGGGAACGGTCACTAACTAAGACTTTGGTTCAATGGGACTATTCTCGGTAAAAGAACCGAAAACAAACGCCGAGAAACCCAAAAATAAAAATTTCACCAATTTGTTTTAAAAAAATATCGATAATTTCGATAAAACAAAGATATTTACAAAACCAGCTAACAACATTCAACAGCACACAACAGCTTCACATTAGTTACAATACAGACATACACACAAAAATCACAGGGTCACAAGTTTATCCAAGCACAACAACAGAACAGAGACGATAATAACAACAACAACCAGCACCTAACTACTCCCACCCCACACTTAAATCGAACACTGTCCCCAGTGTTCATAAAATTTAGTATAGCACAAAAGTGGGTGGTGAAACTCGTTGATCAATCAAAGTATTCCACTTCTTCGTCAGGTGTCGCTGCCTCGTCCCCCATGTCTGAATCGCCCCGGTCGTCATCATCGGACTCCACATCGGAATCATCACGATGTGTCTCCTCATCTGTGGGGACATCATCATCAGTGGGCTCCACAAAAGTTGGCCTCACTCGGCATAGAGCCCTGGCATTTTTGCCAAAAGGGTAGTCTAGCTCGAGCTGCCACAGCTCCTCTTCTGTTGCCGGCCTCCCGCCTATGCGCAGCTGGAGCATCTACATCCCGAACATGCGAGCCATGTACTGATCATCCCGAGCATGTCGCTCGGCTAGTGTAAGAACTGGCCTGTGAGTGGTGTCGGGTGCCTTAGTTTTGGTGACATCTAAGGCCCGCCTCTCCATCTGCGGGATGTAGTCAAGGGCATCCTCCTCAATATCCAGGCCCCTCAGGAATGTGGTCAGTAAGCCACCAAACCCGTACCTATGCCCTTGATGCAAACGGGCTCTCTTCATGGCGGAGATAATCACCGCCCCCACATTGATCTCCAGCCCTTTCATCAAGGCGTAGACAAAAAAAACACGATCCCGAGTGACATCTGTCATATGCACCCCCAGGATAAGGCAGGAATAAACAATTTTAAGCCATATCTTGGCTTCCCTGTTCATCTGTGAGTAGGGCAATGTCTGATGGTAGCCCCTCTCCTTATGCCTGCTCCACCGGGCTGTAGACCGGGTTTCACACAAGGTGCGTCTGATATTCGCATATGGTGGAGTGATATTCAGCTGCCGAAGCACATGGGCGTCTGTGTCCCGCGCCCCCAAGATGGCATTAAGGTGATGGGGCTCAAAAGTGACTATCTGCCCCCTTATCTTGATGGTGTGACTTCTGAGTGTCGGGTTCCAATTGGCGTAGAATTCCCGAATCAGGTGCAGGTTGCACTCCTTGGGCACTTCAAAGATGAAGTTCAGCCCAGCTGCCTCAATCTTGTAGACAATCCTGGGGAACTCCTGTGCCAACGGTTCCCTAGCAATGTGTTCTTCGGGGAAGTATTTGCTTTCCTTATGCTTTGCGTACCATTTCTTCCCCTCCTCTGTCACCCATCTAGTTCCATATTGACGGCGTTGGCCTCTTGGAACCGCTGGTGCTGCTGGGACTGCTGTTCCTAGTCTAATTCTTTTCCTTCCGGCGCCCGATGTAGATGCGCCCTTCCCTTTTTCTTGCCTGCTTGCCATCGTTCCTGTCAAACCAAAAAGACAGTCCAAATGTTATTCCAATTAAAATTAGCTTCGACTAAGGTTGGGTTAAGCTAGGCCACCCCACACTTAGTCTTTAGCCACAATCACAACATTACGGCAAGATCATACTTATTTCCAATTAAAAAAACAAAACACAACAAATATGCCTCGTGCATTCAGAGAATTCGACGGTATAAATTCTATGTACTGCTCAGACTTCGTACAGCTAACCACAACATTACCATCGATAACATTTCATCACATAGCACTTAGCAAACATTTCTATCAAAAAAACCGATATAATTCCCCCAATTTCTATGCAATTTCAACAATTTCATTAACCCGACAATCCGTCGCGCCTTAATCGTCTTAACGTTAAGCACAACCTCATGTTCCTCACCCAACATGCACAAACCAAGAAGAATTTCACATTTCAACTCGATTTTAACATCTTCATATTTGAATTCTAACCCTAGCTACCATTTCGCAAGAATTTCAATCAAACATGTAATTATCAAGTTCATACCATTACATCGATACTATGAACATCAATCAACAATAATTTACATGAATTCATGCTCAATTTACACTTAGAGCAAGTTTTCCTCACTTCCTATGCTAAAAATCAGAAAAAAAAAAAGGTAAGAAATGATATGAAGTTAACAAACATACCTTAAATTCGATGATACCGAAGAAAAGTTGAAGAAATTTAGCTCCTAGGTCCGTGTCACGTTGGGGAAGGGGGGATTTCGGGGTGTTTGTCGCGGAGGAGGTGAGGAATGGGAAAAAAATGAGGGAAAACGGGGTTAAAAGGGGTTTTTTTTGCGCGGGTCACCCGGTGACCCGGTGTGACCCGTCGCGAAATACACTTAAACGTGTCACGGAGGGTAACGTGGAGCATGCCCTCCGTGACATGGAGCCATCAAGCAGGTGTTCTGGAATTTGTAAAAATTCCAGAATTACCTTCAACGTGTCACGGAGGGTAACGCGGAGGCCCTCCTCCGTGACACGGAGCCATCGCGTGGGCTCACTGTTTTGCCACTTTTTATGATTTTTCTTACCTCGATTTTTCCTTTGCGATCCTTTGCACATTTATCCTCCGTTCAACCTGAAATTCATCTCACAACAAGAAATTGGTTAGAATTTATAGGTTTCACATAAAATACAAATTTTGTTTTTATATATTTCTTTCTCATTTTTTTTCTTTTTTTTCTCTACGAAATCTATTAAAATATTGCAAAAATTTTCACGGGTTGCCTCCCGTGTAGCGCCTAGTTTACCGTCGCGGCTCGACGTCATTAAGCTCAATCATCCTCTAAGGTGACGGACGTTTTCTCTCGACTACCGTCCTCACCCCTGTCAAACTTACACCTCTCCGGTGGTTTCCCCAATAACTCCCGTGACTCAACTCTCTGGACAACATCAGCTCGATTAATCACATTGATCACCGAGAGTTCCTCATACACAGCCGGGAGCTTGGTGGCCTTGTATACATCAAACACCTCCACCTTATCGTGTGCTCACATGGTTAGCTGCCCTACAGCTACATCAATCAGTGCTTTCTCGGTCGCCAAGAAAGGACTTCCCAAAATAAATGGGACTTCCGCGTCTGGCTCGAAGTCCAGTACAACGAAGTCTACCGGAAAGATGAGGGAGCCCACTTGCACCAGCACGTCCTCCACAATGCCATCAGGTCTTTCCAAGGAACGATCTGCTAGTTGCAAGATCACTGTTGTTGGTCTAGGACTCCCTAGACCCAACTTCTTGAATACCGATAACGGCATCAAATTAATACTCGCTCCCAAATAACATAATCCGCGAGCTCGGATACTCTGCCAAATTGTTATTTGTATTGTAAAGCTCCCAGGGTCCTTGAGCTTTGTGGGCAACCTGTTTTGTATCCGGGAAGTGCACTCCTCCGTAAGAGCCACTGTAGCGTACTCAGTTAACCCGCTTTTGTTTTCCACGATGTCCTTAATATACTTTGCGTACTTCGGCACTCCCTGCAAAACATCAACAAGAGGTAAGTTAATGTGTACCTGTTTAAGCACCTCCATGAACTTTTTGAAACACGCCTCCTCCTTGTGTTTCTTTAATCGTTGAGGGAACGAGGGTGGTGGTCTTTCTGGTTCAGCCTCCTTTTTCTTCCCCCTCTCAGTTTCTGATGCTCCCGACTGTTGAGGTGGTCTTTCTGGTTCCACCTCTTTAAGCTGCAAACCACTCCTTGTGGTCACTGCATTCACTTGCTTGGGGTTGGGATCCGTGTCACTCGGAAGTCCTCCTCTAGGCCTGGTGTTTTGGGCTCTAGCAAATTGCCCAAACTGGTACTCCAGCACCTTTGTAGCTAACTGATTGTTCTTTACCTCGGCTGCCAATTTCACATAATCAGCCTACAATTGAGCTTGGTTAGCTATCATTGTCTTGAACATCTCCTCAATGCTAGGTGATGGTGGTGGAGGAGGTGCATGGTTGCTTCTATATTGTGCCTGATGGTTCTGCTTCCCTCCTTGAGTTCTCTGCGCCCCCTGATTCGAACCTTGGCCTTGATGGTTATTGCTACCCCAAGAGAAATTTGGGTGATTCCTCCAGTTGGAATTGTAGTTGTTGCCATACTGTAGGTGGTTGTTTCTCTGTACATTCCCCACAAAGTTCACCAAATCAGGATTTGATCCACAACACTCAGCTGAGTGTTCACTACTCCCGCATACTTCACACCAAATCTGTTGCACTACATTCAATGGGGCTTGAGACTGGTTCATGCTCATGTTACTGAAGTGGGTGTTGAGTTGATTCTGTAACGCAGCTATCTATGCAGCAATAGCTGTAAAACCATCCACTTCTAATACTCCTGCTGCTTTCCTTGTTCCTCCTCGTGACGATTCCGCATTCCACTCCAGATTTCCTTGTGAAATACGATTCAACAAGGTATACCGCTCTTCATAAGTTTTCTCCAATGCTTGTCACCTAGCTGCTTAGTCTAGAAAGATTTTTGTGTGGGGTTCTAAACCCTCTATGAAAGTATGCACCAACACATCATTGGATTGGTGATGATGAGGACAATCCCGCAACATAGATTTGAATCTCTCCCAGGCTTGATACAGATTCTCTCCCTCTCTCTGTTTAAAACTTAGAATTTGACTTCTAAGTCGTGCTATTTTACCGGATGGAAAAAACCGTATCAAGAATTTCCTTGCAAGATCATCCCACGTGGTGATGGAATTAGGTGGCTCAGCTTTCAACCACCTCTTGGCTTCTCCCAAAAGTGAAAATGGGAACAATGTAAGCCTGACATAATCTGATGACACTCCAGCGGGGATGTAAGTGTCACTTATCTCCAAGAAATTTTGGAGATGTTGCTGTGGATCCTCATGAGAGAGACCTGTGAACTGCCCGCTCGTGTGCAGCAATTGCACCATGTTTTGTTTAAGCTCGAACCTCCCTCCTGGCTCAGGTTTGTGGATGCTAGATGTGACATTGTTAGCATGTGGTATTGCCACCTCGCGAACCGGCCTAGCTGCCATGTCCTCGGGCACTAACATTGTCCTTACAACTGGTGGATTCTGTTGTTTCTCCAGGATTGTTTATTTGAGCAACTGTAGCTTTTTCTCTAGAGCTTCTCTCCTTTGACGATTAAATTGTCTTTCCAGCTCTAAATATGAGTCCACCAGCTCCTTGTCTCTTGCCAGTGTTCAATAGAAATTAGTATATGCAAAATACAGGCTAAGACCAAGTTGTCAACACTAAGAAGAAATAGTAAACTAACACTTAAGAAAAATATACCAACTGCCAGTCCCCGACAACGGCGCCAAAAACTTGTTCGGTCTGTTTGGTATAACTACACGCAAGTGCACGTGGTCAAACAAGTAGTAAAGTGGCTCAAGTAAGCCAAGTATCGATCCCACAGAGACTGGACTAAAGTAACAATCTACTCAAGTGTCAATGAACTTTAACTCTAAAATGCAGACAACAGTGTGAAGAGAAATTTGATATTTTGTTTCCTAATTTTATACTAAGTCTAAAACGAATATATAATTTGAGTCTGAACTATAAGTATGAGCATGCTGAGGCTAAAATGAACATGTAGGGAAATAAATTATCGATACAATTTGATTAATCTTTCCTCCGGTTGCTAGTCAAGAATTATTGCCTATGGATTAAAACTCTCGTATTTAACCCAACTTAAGAATCATGAACTTTCCACCTACATTTCTGTAATTAAAAGAAATTCATGTTCTATCCATACAAAACCGATTCCTTAATTGACTAATACGACTTCCAGGTATATCTCTATCCTGAAGGTAAATCAATTCTCAATTTTCTCAAACTAAGAAAAGATCATATCCTATCAATTTACAACTTTCCAATTTCTTGCTCTCTCGAGTGAAACCGGACTTTTTAGATATACATTAATGTTGGCCACACATTAACGCAGTAAGAACAAGAATCAATAGAACAACCATGGAAGAAAAGATGAAAACCAATTTATCAATAATCACATTTCAATACAAATGTTCGTAACCTCAGCAAGAAGGGAATTTAGCCACTCATTTGTGGATTAAACATCGTTAAATAAGTGTTAATCATACAAGCAATTGAAATAAAGAAGAAGGAGATAGAGAAAAACCCTAAGATTTTCGTCCCCTCAACTGCCTGTAACCCACGTTCTTGCTCCACCAAGTCAGAATAATTAAAAAATGAACCTAAGTGTTCTATTTATACTAGTGGAAATTTTTCCCAGAATAACAAGCAACGTGTCACGGAGTGCATCGCGGAGCACTGCCTCCATGACACACCACCAACGCGGACCCTTACTGGAATTCGGACATCCAGGTATTAAGGCCCAATGTGGTACGGCATGCAACACGGGGCTAGGCCAACGTGCCACGGCCCCAGCGCGCACCTTCACTGGAATTAAGCATAATTTCCATATCCAGGCAGAACGCATCTGCGATGGCAGAGTGACACGGCTCTATCGCAGAGCCCCTTTAATTCGTGCTCTCCTTGTGCTTTTTCCCTTGCTCGCTTCCGAATCCAATTCCAATTTCTCCCAACATGCATCTTAGCTTCGTACAATTATATTTTTCCTGCAAAATCATGCTAATCATGTTGGTTAGTATAAATTCACATTTTATTACATTTCACATGATAATGTATAAACATCGATAGATAAACAAGGCAAAATGACACCTTTGAGTATCACTTGGGCATATAAATTTTCCCAAGATCAGCTTCCTTGGTGACCTATATGTTAAATGCTAAGTCAACTAGGACTGACAATCACTGCTAATAGCTAATTAGGTGGCAGGCTGTCACTCAGTTCACTAGATAACCCTAGGTTGCTGACTCTAAAACATGGCCTTCCTATCTAAATTTCTGGCCCTGGGGTGTGAGGATACGCCAATGGCCTCTAGGCATGTTTTCTTGACAATACAGGCGCCAAACTGGTAGTTAAATAATGAGTTGGTAATTTACCAACTCATTGGAATCTAAAACTTGAGTTTTTATCTAGTTCTCGAGTTGATTATTTGGATTTTATGCCCTTTTTGCTTTTGTTGTGTGCAGATGCCAAAGTTTGAAGAAAAGAGCAAAAAATGGAGTAAAAAGGAGGAAATGAGCATAAGCGACGTGACGCGGTGTTAACCGGCGAAACGCCGACTAAAAGCTGAACGTCACTGCCTCAAAGGATGAATGGCATCGGCGGTTCAAGAATCACCCGTGGCAAAACGCCGGTGCAGTCACCGAATGATACTCAAAAAATCTGGATTTAGCATTGAAGATTCGACGGTTCACGGATTGGCATCGGTGAAGTGCCGGGTGAACCACCGAAGTTCACTGGAAATGAGTGCAGAAAAAGAGAAATTTTCCGGCGGTTCACGAATTTCATCGGTGAACCGCTGGTACTTTCGCCGATTTCAGAACGATGCTACTAAGGGTATAACTATCCATTGCTGAAAACGAAAGAAAAGCAAGTGTGGAAAATGAGGCAAGAGCCTAAGTTTGGGGGTATGTAAAGCAAAGGGGGGAGACAAGAATTATAGTGTGAAGGGAACATCAAGAACATCATTTTTTTTTGTCAAAATGCACCAAAAGATGAATAGAAAAAAAAGGGAAAAGACTATTTGTGTGATTTAGTATTCCCTCTTGAGGTGATAAGGTTAAGTGTAGAAGCAAAAGAGGGGTTATAAGGGGGAGTATAAAAGAAATAGAAGGAATCAACAAGAAAAGAAAGGAAAAAAAAGTTGAGTGAGCAAAATTGATGTAAGGCATGTCACGAAAAGCATTAGGGAGGATCTAGTCACTATAGACAAATGATCATCCTACCCTGACCTTAAGCCTACGTCACATCCTGCAAGTCCTGAATGATTCTAGGTGCAGCTACTCTATATTAGTGGCGAACTACATAAGGGGAAAGCCTATGGGTCAAGTGTATGCATGAAGATATCCTTTGGGAGAGTGAGTGTGAGTGTCTCTTCCAATTAATCCCTGATATGCATTCAAATGATCAAAGAGCTAAGAGAATAGGGATCCTTATATTGGATGAGTAGCATAATTCCTTTTAGGGATGCAAGAGCATTTAGAATTAATGTGGACAGAGAGCAAGGAGTGCAGACTCTAAGGCAAGCTTTGAATTTTCAGTAGTTATAACTTGAGATACTATATGTGTTATTTGGTTGAAAAATGCCCTTGTACGATTCATGATTCCTTTCAAAGCTTCACTTGATAGAAAGTTGTTGCCTGCTTGAAACATCTTTATTGTTTTGGTCTTTTGCGGTATCTTCTTCTCTTTTTGGTGAGCATGGTGAGTATTTTCGGGTTGTCATAGTTCAGGTGATCGGCAAGGTTTAATTGCGAAGAAATGTGACATTTTCCTCAATAGTTGAAGTATTGCATTACTTGAGGACAAGCAATGATTCAAGTTTGGGGGTTTGATGAGTTGGTAATTTACCAACTCATTGGACTCTAAAACTTGAGTTTTTGTCTAGTTCCCAAGTTGATTTATTTGGATTTTGTTCCCTTTTTACTTTTGTTGTGTGTAGATGCCAAGTTTGAAGAAAAGAGCAAAAATGGAGTAAAAAGGAGGAAATGAGCATAAGAGGCGAGGCGCAGGTTTAATCGGTGAAACACCGGATAAAAGCTGAAGGTAACTGCCTCAGAGGATGAATGGCATCGGCGGTTCACGAATCACCTATGGAGAAACGCCATTGCAGTCGCCGAATGATACTCAAAAATCTGGATTTAGCATCAAAGATCCGGCAGTTCACAGATTGGCATTGGAGAAATGCTGGGTGAACCGCCGAAGTTCACTGGAAATGAGTGCAGAAAAAGAGCAAATATCCGGCGGTTCACGGATTTCATCGGCGAACCGCCGGTACTTTCACCGATTTCAGAACAATGATACTAAGGGTATAATTGTCCATTGTTGAAAAAGGGAAGAAAAGTACCCTATTTTTCAGGGTATAAATAGAAAAAGAAGTACTCTGAGTAGAAAAAAGAAGATATAGAGTTAGAGAGATTGAGAGAAAAGCTAAGTACACATCACATCATTATTTCCTCTTTTAGTTGTAGACAATCTCTTAGCTGATAAAGGGATTTGGATTGAAATTTGTAGCAGATACTCTGCTCTATTTTCTTCTTTGATATTATTAAGCTTCAGCTATAGTGAAGGAATTGTATTTCTGATATATCTACTCTTCTTATTAAATTCAATGATGCTATTGATGATTCGGTTTTAAAATTTCTTAACTATAAGTAGCTAAAATCATTAACTAGAGGTGTGTGATGATGAATACTTAATTGGATTGGGTATTGCTAGAGTCAACTTCATAATGTTCAATTAAGTGTAAATCTATTGGATTCCCTTCAATCTATTAATGAAGATCCATTGATGATGATATAGGTCTATCTACACTTTCTTGATTATTGCTCGGGAGAGAATAATTAAGTATTAGAAGGGAATCTCGTAGTGGGTATGGATAAGAGATTGTAAAATTAAGCTAATAATAGCTGAAATTACTTTCTCCTTCCTAATTAGCAGCTAATATCTAGGAATAGTGAAGTTGTTGATCCAAATCAATTCGGGTGAGCTAAATCGCAAAACTCTAGCTAGGGGTAGTCAATAGGCTGGAAAGTTGCGGCTACCTATTTCCCCAGATTATTTACACTTTTTGAACTTATGAATATGACCTGGCCTATCCCGATCTAGTTAGTATTTCATCTACACCGCACCTCAAGTATTTCACACTATTGTTAACAACTTAGCTGATCCTTTTTGTCACACCCCGCCTTGGGGGGTATGACTGGCACCTGGTGCCCTACTAGGACCTGAACTGTTGGACTGCTAAGCCTGGGCACATCTGGTGTCTGGCTGGCTCTAACTCACATTTCTGGAAACAAAGGGCTATATAACGGCTGTAAACACAGCCCCCGGCCCATTGGCCTATAGCCTCCTGTACCTGTACTAACAGCTGACCAGAAACATGTCAATATAGGGAAACCTATGCGGGCCGACAAGGCCACCATGCTGTCTAGTTATCTATAACTTAACCATGAAGTACTGGATAGCTACGTGACCGGCAAGGTCACCACTATTGTCGAACTATGGCCCCACACGGCCAACATCAAGGAAACACAAGTTCTAACAGCTACACAACTGCACGGCCTCACACGACCGGCTCATCTGACCACAGGGAAATATATACAGGTTGCAAGCCTCTAAGAATAACAATAGAAATGATCGGGACAGGGCCCCGATCTACCCGTACTATACAACAAAAGAAAATGAAATACACCTCTGGAATTCAGTCTCCGGATTACAGGAGCTGAATACTCGATCGCTGACAGAAATCACGTGGTATCGCCTGCTCATCTATGAGTACCTGCAGGCAAGTAATGCAGCGCCCCACCGAGCGTCAGTACCGCTGGTACTGAGTATGTAAAGCAATAACTAAGAGAAATATCTGAAAACAATAATATAACTGATGAAACTGAAGTAGAAAGAAATAGATTAACTGTCTGATAATGTAAGTCATACCTTCTCTCAATTATACTGGAAGGAGTAGGAGTCATACCTGGAGATGTATCGTTCTACTGCTGATCTACTCGTATCTAACATAACATGGCATAACATAACATAACATAACATAGCACACACAAACCTTACCCGGCCCCCATAAGCCGGGAGGTACAACCAGCACAGAATCTATACCCCTACCCCGGTCATCCCATCTCCTATAAACCCTGTAAGCATCCTGCCGATCCCCTGGGTATGCACTTGGGCTCGCTGAGCCCCTGACTATAACTGCATCTGAGTCCGGAGGACTCCTAAATCAACACCCGGGCGTATCCGCTCGATAGGGGTGTGTAAGGGCCGATCAAGGCACAAATATGGGGGAAACTGGCATCCCATCTTCGTCCCCTGTGGGACAGCATGCCACTCCGTAGAGCGATGTATCCTCGTCCTCTGGCGGATGAGTCGATACAGCTATCAACCCTGGGCGGTCATGGATGCTAGGTAGTCCAACCCCAAACAATACAACAGTCTCAACTAGTAATACTATCTGCATGTCCCACATACTGAAGCTCATAGTGGTAAAGTATTTGTATATACTATATGCTGAGCTAGCGATAGTAATATGTACGTACTTAGTACACGCTGAGGCTGGTAATAGTATATATGTATAAATATAGTCTTCTGCCAGACTGTACTGGGTCTAATGCTGAACAAGATATAATCTTTCTGCTGAAAACTATGTTGTACACTGAGTTTCTATAGTAACATGATTTACTATTCCTAATATGCTTTCTAACTTCATTTTAACTTATCATTCTATTTTTGAGATGTCTTACATATATTGCATTGCTTTACTGGGTTTCAACTGAATACAATGATATCCTAACATTCTCTATCACATCACGTACTGAGCATGCTGAGCAGTTTCTAACACTTGTATTAGAATCTATATCGTGCTAGCAAGTTTCACGCTAAATACAACATGATGCTTCTAATATCGTACCAACATTCGTAATAAACATAACACGTGACTTCTGAACATTCTACTAGCCTTTAAATTACTGTACTGTATCGAGATTACCAACTTGCCGAGGGAACTGGCTTTACATACCTTATCCTCGAACTATCCGTCTGTCGGACGAGGCTCGGCCGGTATTTCAACTATTCTCTCCCAACTGCATCCATAAATATGTCAATTAATACTAAATACAGCTTTATTTTAAAGAGCAATGTCACTTCGATATAGTTTATAGCCTAAACTTAGGCTTATCGAAAGACGGTCGAAAACTCGCTATTTTTCAGAGGTCCAGAAGGGAGAAATATTCACTTCACAGCTAGGAACACATAGACACTAGTTTAGAGCAATTCCACTTACCTTAGCTTAGTAGCTCGACGATTCGTCAGCTGTATTTCACGAAACTAAATCCGTAGGAATGCTCTCTGCTGCTAAATACCTCGGTATCTGAGGTTAATTTGAGTTTGGACAACGTTTAGCAGCGTAATCGGACGAAAATTATCTTACCTCCTTCGTTCTTTTCTCCTCTCTGTTGATTGCTCTCTGTTTCACTGCAAATTATAAGTTTTTACTGATTTAAAACTGAAGTGGGGCTTTATATATTTGGGCCTGGACAAGGCCAACGTGTTACGGAACCAACGCGGAGGCTTCACCTCCGTGACACGCTGCCATCACGGAGGGGTTCTGCCTCAGCTCCTCCCGCGATGGTTCAACAGGTTTCTCGTCCGATCTTTTTCCGGGCCTTTCTCTAGCACGTATGGCCTTCAAATATGCTTAACCAACGTGCGAATAGGTCATCTAGGTGCCGGGAATCCTACGGGGTATAACACTTTTACTTTTAGTTCACTAAAGAAATTTGTGTAATTTTCTGCAAAGTTTATTCCCCCTATTTTTCCTTGTTTTTATGTTAAATCTATATGGTTCAAGCTAATATCAATTTCTCAATCGACACTTGAATTCATCACTCCCTAGTCCTCATGGGATTCGACCCTGACATTCGTCGGGTTACTTGTTTTGATACAACGATCGTGTATATTCTTTGACTTAAGAATATATTTTGGACGTTATCATTAAACCGCCTAGTTTCGCCTGTGTTGTTTGACTTATTAGCTTAGGCCTGATAACTATTCACGGTTTCTAAGGTCTAGGCCTGGCAATAAAACATACAATCCTACTAATACAATGAACTGGAGAATAGAAGAGTTTCTATGACGCTTCTAACGCGTATCACAGTTAACATATTCCTTCTCAATGAGGGATACTGCGGTATAATCTATATACATTTTCTAGCAGCTAACCAGAACTTATATAACCGTGATCTACTGATAGAAGCTAATCACAGCATATCTAATCTTTATATACCAGCAACAACTAATTATAACATGTCTAATCACAATCTACGGGTAGCAACTATCTGCAGCATATGGGATCGTTATTTCTATTCGAGAACATAAGTTGTAACACTTGTACAACGAGAATACTTGCTGAGGGTTAAGCCTTACATACCTCGACTGTCATTTCCCAAATAACCAACAAGTTTCAACTTGGATTCGTCCGCTCTTTTCAGCTACAAGCGCTATACTGGGAGAAAGGGACGAATTTCAATACCAAATTCAGCGTAAAATGATAACTTTTGATATTAATAGCAACTATAATTCAACTACATAAATTATGACCGAAAACTTATAATTACCCGAGGGTTCAAAAGGGAGAAATGCTTACTTGAAGCCTGTGATCATTTAGGAATCAGTTTGGAGCAATTTTGACAACTATTGCTCAGCGGGGTTACGATTTGTCGAGCAAATTTCAAGAAAATAACTTCGTAGTAATGCTCCCTATGGGCTTAGAATTCAACACCTGAAGTTAATTTGAGATTGGACGACGTTTGGTAGCGTAATCGGATGAAAAATGATTGAATAAATTTTCTCTCTCTCTGGCCGAGGCTCACTCTTGGAAATGATTTAAATAAAAGAGGGGAACATATATATATACACTTTAGGGCAGTGTCCGGGGTGTGCCCCGTGCTGCTTAATGCACCACAAGGGCCCCCGCACCGCACCTCCCATTGAGGCAGCAAGCCTGGCGCGCCGCGCCTCTCAAGGCGCCAGCAGGCCTGGCACACCGTGCTGGCCAAGCACTGCTGGCTGGCACGTCGTGCTGGCCCTGTGTGCGCTAGTCCTGTCCGACCCCACTTCCAAGGCTTTTCCCACACGCAACAAGCTTTCTTTACTCGTCACAGCCCACACGTACGCCTACTAATCGATAACATTTTGTGGGGTGTAACATTCAGACTCGGATAGGTTTTATTAAATATGTATCCTTGTTCTAACATTTTCAAGTATTTATGTTTTTGTTTTAAATTTCCATTGTATGTATTTTATGTTATTCAGAAGGCTAGTGTATGATAGACCAGGGGTTGACTTAGGGTCACTTGTGCTTTCAAGTACCATGTTCCGTCCAGGGTATAAACTCGGGGCGTGACAAACCAACAAGATGGGGACTACAATTATTAGAATAAAATAAGCCCATATCAATAATCCCTTTTAGATATCGTATTATGTGTTTGATCCCATTTCAATGCCTCCTAGTAGGAGCATAAATATACCTTGCGAACAAATTAACTAAAAAGGTTATATCAGGTCTTGTAGTGTTAGAAAGATACATTAGTGCACTAATTGCACTAAGATATGGTACATTAGGACCAAGATTTTCTCATTCTTTTCTTGAGGTTGGAATGGATTCTTATTCACATCAAGTGATCGAACAACCATCGGAGTACTTAATGGATGTGTTCCATCCATATAAAAAAAATTAACACCTTTTCTGTATAGGCAGATTAATGAACAAAGACACCGTTTGTCAAATGCTCAATTTGCAAACCAAGACATAATTTTGTCTTTCAAGATTTTTCATCTCAAATTCTTTTTGTAAATAATCAATTACCCTTTGAAGCTCTATTGGAGTTCCAATAAGGTTTATGTCATCAACATAAATAGTAAGTATGACAAACTCCGATGTTGTTTTCTTTATAAAAACACATGGACAAATTTCATCATTTATATAACCTTCCTTACATAAATATTCACTAAGATTGTTTATTCCACGTGCATCCAGATTGCTTCAAACCATACAGTGATCTTTGCAATCTAATTGAATATATTTCCTGAGACTTTGAATAATATGCTTCAGGCATCTTAAATCCTTTGGGAATTTTCATGTATATCTTATTATCAAGTGATCCATATAGATAGGCTATAACAACATCCATTAAATGCATTTCAAGCCTTTCATGGATAGTGAATAATAAGATAACTCAATGTTATTGCATCCATAACTGGTGAGTATGTCTCTTCATCATCAACACCAAGACTTTGTAAAAATTCTTGTGCAACAAGGCGTGACTTATACTTTTGGTATGCAGATATTGTGAACTTGCTGGTAAGTGGAGTCTATCCACCGGAGGCTACGGTTCAGCAAAGAAAGAAGTTGAGACATGATTGCAGATATTACATATGGGATGAGTCGTATTTGTTTAACCAAGGACCGGATCAAGTGATGAGATGATGCATCCCAGAGAGCCAGATTGCAAAAGTATTGAGGAGTTGTCACTCATCGTTGTTAGGAGGGAACCACGGAGGAGAGCGGACAGCTCACAAGGTGCTACAGTCAGGTTTCTTTTGGCCTACACTGTTCAGAGATTCTATAGCATATGTAAAAATGTGTGATAGATGTCAAAGAACAGGCACAATTGGAAGAAGACAGGAGATGCCACTGCAGCAGATATTAGAAGTTGAGATTTTTGATGTATGGGGAATAGACTTCATGGGCCCGTTTCCACATTCATTTGCTAATCGTTACATCTTGGTAGCGGTTGAATATGTATCTAGGTGGGTCAAGGCAACAGCTTATCCCAGGAACGACAACAAGGTGGTGACGAAATTTGTGAAAAAGCAAATTTTCACCAGGTTTGGGACACGCTATTATCAGTGACAGAGGGGCTCATTTTGTGAATGCGAGTTTTAGGAACTTGCTAGCTAAGTATGGGGTGCGGCACAAGGTAGCAACAGCGTATCATCCCCAAACTAGTGGGTAAGTGGAGGTGTCAAACAGAGAGATAAAGCAGATTCTACATAAGACAGTGAATGCACAACGAATTGATTGGGCAAGCAAACTTGACGATGCGTTGTGGGCTTACAGAACTGCATACAAGACACCCATTGGGACTTCTCCGTACAGATTGGTTTATGGAAAGGCATGTCATCTACCTGTGGAGTTGGCACATCGAGCTTTTTGGGCCGTGAGAAAGCTAAACATGGATCCGGAGCTAGCGGGGAAGAAGAGGTTGATGCAACTCAGCGAACTAGATGAGTTTCGATGGCATGCCTATGAAAGTGCCAAATGCTACAAGGAGAAAACTAAAAGGTGGCACGACAGGCATATGGTGCATCGGATCTTTGAGCCGGGGCAGAAAGTGTTGTTGTTTAATTCAAGGTTGAAGCTTTTTCTAGGAAAGTTGCGGTCCAAGTGGTCAGGGCCGTTTGAAGTGGTGAGAATGACCCCACACGGGGCAGTGGAATTGTGGCAAGAAGATAGAAGTGCCACATTTTTGGTGAACGAGAAAAGATGTAAGCATTATTGGGGTGAAGACGTTATTCGAGAGAAGACATCTATCACTCTAGAGGATGATTAAGGATGAATAGCGTCGAGCCGCGATGGTAAACAAAGTGCTGCACGGGAGGCAACTCGTGAATGTGTTGTAATAGAAGAGTTAGGATTATTTGATTAAAAAAAAGAAAAGAAAAAAACAAAAAAGAGAAAAACAAAGAAAAAGAAAAAAATAAAATAGTTGAGTGGCAACCTATGATTTCTAACAAATTTCTTGTGGTTGAATGATTTTCAGGTGGAACGGAGGGCCAAAATACAAAAAAGCGGAAAAGAAAAAAATCAAGGTAAGAAAATGAAATTTGGAACATTCCAGTGAGCCTACGCGATGGCTCCGTGTCACGGAGGAGGGCCTCCGCATTACCCTCCGTGACACGTTGACGGTATTCCGAAATTTTTTTAAATTCTAGAACACCAACGCGATGGCTCCGTGTTACCCTCCGTGACACGTTGAGGTGTATTTCGCATCGGGTCACCTTGGGTCACCGGGTAAACCCGCGCGAAAAACCTCATTTTTAACCCAAATTCCTTCATTTTTCCCCATTCCTTCATTTCCTCCACGACCCACACCCCAAAATCCCTTCTCCCCCAACGTGACATGGACCTAGTGATCAAATTTCTTTGATTTTTCTTCAATTTCATCAAAGTAAAGGTATGTTCTTGAATTTCTTCTTATTATTGCTCAATTTTGCGATTCTTGAACATGTTTATGTGATGAAACCTTTCCCTAAGTGAGTAACAATCTTGTAATCAATTGAGTTATGATTTAATGATGTTCATAGTATCGTTCTGAGTAGATTAACTCAATGGTTGCATGATTGTTGAAATTCTTACGATGTTGATAACTAGGGTTGAAGATTGAATAGGAAGAAGACAAAATGCATTAAAATGTGGATAATTTGGGTTGTGCATGTTGTTTGAAGTGAAATATATTGTGTTTGAGTTGATTCTGCTATGGTAGAAGATGGATTTTCGGGAGAATGTAAATAGAGAATTAACATAGGTTGTTGTGCTAAAATTGCAACGTGCTCATGATGATACAATTGAATCGATGGAGGAATTTTTATAAGTCATTGTATGAAGTCTGAGTAGTACAAAGTAATTGTTCCATCGACTTGTATGAATGCACTGAGCATGTTGAGAATTAAGAATTTAAAAAACTTGATTGTCTTATCGAATTATGTTGACTGTGGCTAAAGACTAAGTGTGGGGTGATCAAATTAAGCCCAACCTTAGTCGTAGCCAGCTGTGGCTTGAATAACATTGGAATTGTATGTTTGATTGTAAAGGAATAATGTCAGGAAGACAGGATAAAGGCAAGGGCACACCACATCTGGCTCCAGTAGAAAGAGAGTGAGATTAGGGGCGGCAGTACCAGCAGCACCAGCGGTTCCTCGAGGGCAACACCGACAGTATGGAACCATATGGGTGACAGATGAGGGGAAGAAATGGTATGCTAAACACAAGGAAACCAAGTACTTCCCGGAGGAGCAGATAGCACGGGAACCACTAGCACAAGAATTCCCGCGGATTCTACACAGGATTGACACTACTGGGCTAAACTTCAGTTTTGAAGAACCCAGAGAGTGCAATCTCCATCTTATCCGGGAATTCTATGCCAACTGGAACCCGACCTTGCGCAGCCACACCATCAAAATTAGAGGGCAGGTTGTCACCTTTGAACCCCACCATTTGAATGCAATTCTGGGGGCACGGGACACAGACTCTCATGTCCTCCGTCAGCTGAACATCACTCCACCTTATGCGGATATCAGACGCACCTTATGTGGAGCCTGATCGACAGCCAGGTGGGGTAGGAACAAGGAAAGGGGCTACCATCAGACATTTCCCTATTCTTAGATGAACAGGGAGGCCCGGATTTGGTTGAAAATTGTTTGTTCGTGCCTGATCCCGGGGGTGCACATGACTGATGTCACCGAGATAGAGTTTTTCTGGTGTATGCGCTGATGAAGGGACTAGAAATAAATGTTGGGGCGGTAATTATCTCTACCATGAAGAGAGCCCGACTGCATCAGGGGCATAGATATGGGTTTGGTGGTCTACTTACCACTTTCTTGAGGGGCCACGGTATTGAGGAGGAGGCCCTAGACTACATCCCTCAGATTGACAGGCGTGCCTTGGATGTCACCAAAACCAAGGCACCTAACACTACATATGGGCCTATGCTTACACTAGCCGAGCGACATGCTCGGGATGATCAATACATGGCCCGCATGTATGGGATGCAGATGTTGCAACTGCGCATCGGTGGAAGTCCCGCAACGGAGGATGAGTTGTGGCAGCTCGAGTTGGATTATCCATTCAACGAGAATGCCCGAGCTATATGTCGAGTGGGGCCCGCATTTGTGGAGCCCGTGGATGATGACATCCCTACTGACGAGGAGACACGCCGGGAGGACTCAGATGTTGAGTCGGACGAGGATGGCGGGGGCGACTCTAATCTTGGAGATGAAGCGCTGGCTCCCGATGAGGAAATTGAATATTTTGATTGATCAGGGAGTTTCACCACCCTAACTTTGTTGTTAAATTGCAATTATCTGAACACTGGGGACAGTGTTCCGATTAAGTGTGGGGTGGGAGTAATTAGGTGCTAGTTATTTTGTTTATGTTTGTTGTGATTGTGCTAATTATGACCCTGTGACTCTGTGTGTCGTGTTTTGTTACTGATGTTGGTGTTGTAATGAATCTTTAGTTGCTATTGTGTGTGATGTGTAACTATTTTTCAATTATATTTTTTTATCTTTTTCTATCGAAATTTTTTTGTTGAAATTTTTTTTATGTTGGGTTTCTCGGTTTTTGTTTTCGGTGCTTTTCTCGAGAATAGTCCCATTGAACCGGCGTCGTAGATAGCGACTTCTCCCTATGATGGATGGATGACGACCGTCTTAAGGGAGATGTAGTCGATAGGAGTAGTTTTTTCTTTTTTTTTCTTCTTTCGTTTGTTTGTTTTCCAAACGTGTCGCTAATTAATGGTTCGGAATTCTTGTTACGTGTTACACATGATTATAAGATGCAAGTGTGATTCGTATGAAAGTATGCAAATATGTTAAACAGGTTGAGATACCTAGGCCATAGAATTCGATTCGGTGTGATCGAGGCTTAATAGTGAATTCTTGTAATTAACTGATTGAAGAGTCTGTGAATATGTCTTAAGTTGAGCATGTGCAATGAGTGTGAGGTGAGATTTCGATTATTCCATGTATTGTGAAGTGTCTAGAACTTGCCTGGTGTGTATACTAAACGAAATGAAGGATGTGAATTATAGGAAAGGATGTAGGCATTTCTTTGAATGAACCGAAAGTTTCTCCTTTATCATACCTACCTTGAATGTTACATCCTAGTTAGCCCCATTGAGCCTTTATCCTATTCTTCGAGAGATACAAACCGAGCTTAATCCTTTTTTTCACTAGTCGTGAATTTTATCCAAAACTCTTAAGCGCTTAAGAAAAACAATTTTCCCAAAGTGTAAAGGAGTGAGAAGTGTGAAACGGAAGGAAAGCAGAAGTTGTGAAATCTAAAGAAAAGGTCAAAGGTGCACTTGTTGAAATTGAGTAATTAATAGTAGCGAGTAAGAAAATCAATGAATGAGAAAAAAAACAAAGATGCATAAATACTCTTTGCTAGTAAGTCAAGTGTGCCTAAAGAAATGGGAACAAAAACAAAGAAGAAAATTCAAGAAAGAGAGGATGGAGGAAGAAGCAATGTCCGTAATGAAGGTGGGAGGTATTGAAAAGCGCTTAGGGAAGCTAGTTGCTATTATTGGTTAGCCCAGTATTTACTAGTTCCTTAGCTTACATTACAACCCGTTAAGTCCTACGTGATCTTACATCAAGCATCCTTATATTAGTGGAATAAAACACTAGAGGCAAGCTTATGGTTCACGACATGATACTTATGAATTCTTTGGGAGAGCGAGCGAAATTGTATTCATATACCCCTACATGTAGTGCTTTGGAATTCTTATGAGTGCAAATGGGGTAATTCTCTTGTGTTGCGAGGGCACATGCTTGACGAGAGATAAAATTTTGTATCGGATGTCTTGATCATTTGAGTTTCATGAGTTTGCCAAGATCGAGAATCGATTCCTGAGGTTAGGAGGTCTTAATGTGGTGTACTTTATTTTATTGATAAAACCATGCATGTTTTCTTGATGATTTGCTATCTTAAATAATCCGTATAGCCGTAGCTTGAATGGTCGAGCCAAATTAGCTATGTGTGGGTTTCAATTGCATGAGATGTGAGAGTATTGTTCGAGGACGAACAAGGTTTTAAGTGTGGGGTAAGTGATCTTGGGCAGAATTTCATGCCCAAGTGATACTCAAATACTTCATTTCTACTTGTTTATCTATTGTTATGTGTACATTCTCATGTGATTCTTAGGTAAATGTGAATTTATGCTAACCAACATGATTAGTGTTGTTTTGCAGTTAAAAGGAATTTTTGGAAGCTAATCTACAAGTTGGTCAAGTGCGGGAATGGATCCGGAAGCAAGAAGTGGAAGTTGACAAGGGAAGTTGGCAAAAATATGGGCTCCGCGATGGCTCTGTGTCACGCTACCATCGTGGAGGCATTCTGCCTGGGAGGAATAAATTGTGTCAAATTCTAGTGGAGGTGCGCGTTACATCCGTGGCATAGAGGCAGTACTCCGCGATGCACTCCGTGTCACGTTGAGTGTGATTTCCTGGAACCTCAAGTTCCAATGAAGGTGCGCGATTGCACCATGGCACGGAGGCAGTGCTCCGCGTTACACTCCATACCACGTTGCTTGTTATTCTGGGAAAAATTCCCACTAGTATAAATAGCACACTTAGGTTTTATTTTAATGATTCTGACATTTTTTTGGAGTAAGAACGTGGTTAGCAGGCAGTTGAAAGGACGAAATTCTAGGGTTAATTCTCTTCCTTTTTCTCTTTAATTCCAATTGCTTGTATGAATTCTACTTGTTTGAAGATGTTTAATCCACAAATGAGTGGCTAATTCACCTCTTGCTGAGGTTAAGGATAATTGTAGAGGAATGTAATTATTAATCATTTCAGTTTTCATTTCTTCTATAATGGTTGTTCTATCAATTCTTGTTTTTACTGCATTAATGTTATGCCAATGTTAATGTATATCTTAGAAATCCAATTTTGATTCTGAAAAGGAAATTAATTGGACAAATGTGAATTGGTAGGATATGATCTTTTCTTAGTAGAGAAAATTGAGAAAAGATTTACGTTCAGAATAGAAATATATCTGAAAGTCGTATTAGTCATTTATGGAATCTGTTATGTATGGCTAGAGCATGAGGTTCTTATATCATAGAAATGTAGAATAAGGTCTCATGATTCTTTAATTGGGTTGGAGTCAAAAGATCCAATCCATAGGCGATTAATTCCTGACTAACAACCAAAGAGAAGATTGACTGATGTGCATTAAGAAATTACATCCCTGAATGCTTGCCTTAACCTCAGCTTGTTCATTGCTATTGTTCAGATTTTAAATTACAATCTTTACTAGGTTTTTATTAACTATTAATATTGACTCATAAAACATTATTTGTTTGGTTGTCTACATTCATAGCGATCTTGTTCACTAACAATTAGGTTAATTACTACCGTATTTCAGTCCCTGTGGGATCGATACTTGGCTTGAAATAAAGCCACTTTACTACTTGTACGACCACGTGCACTTGTGTGTAGTTTGGCTCGAATAAGTTCTTGGCGCCGTTGCCGGGGACTAGCAATTGGTAAATTAATTTTCTTAGTTTTAGATTACAAACTCAATATAAGTGTTGACAACTTGATCTAAGCCTTTCTCTTGCAGGTATTGAATTTTTCTGAATGCTGGCAAGAGACAAGGAGTTGGTGGATTCATTTAGAGAGCCAGAGAGACAATTTCATCGCCAAAGAAGGGAAGCTCTAGAGAAGAAGCTGTAGTTGCTAAGACAGGCAATTCTGGAGCAGCAATAGAATCCACCGATAGTGAGGGCAGTTTTAGTGCCAGAAGTGATGGCAGCAAGACCGGTCCGTGAAGTGGAAATCCCACATGCAAATAATGTAACATCCAGTATTCACAGACCAGAGCCAGGAGGGAGGTTCGAGCTTAAGCAGAATATGGTGCAGTTGTTGCACACCAGCGGGCAATTTATAGGTCTCCCTCATGAAGATCCACAACAACATCTCCAAAACATTTTGGAGATAATTGACACCTACATCTCCGCTGGAGTATCATCTGACTATGTGAGGCTTACATTATTACCGTTCTCACTGTTGGGGGAAGAAAAGAGGTGGTTGAAAGCAGAACCACCTAATTCTATCACTACTTGGGATGACCTCACAAGAAGTTTTTGATACGATTCTTTCCATCTAGGAAGACAGCCATACTTAGAAGTCAGATTCTAAGTTTCAAACAGAGAGAGGGTGAGAATTTGTATCAGGCTTGGGAGAGGTTCAAGTCAATGTTAAGGGATTGTCCTCATCATCACCAGTCTAATGATGTGTTGGTGCACACATTCATTGAAGGTTTAGAACCACATACTAAGATTCTGTTAGATTCAGCAGCCAGTGAGCAAGCATTGGAGAAGACTTATGAGGAGCTCTACACTTTGTTAAACCGTATTCCACAGGGAAATCCAGAATGGAATGCGGATTCAACTCGAGGAGGAACAAGGAAGCTGCAGGAGTCTTTGAGGTGGATAGTTTTACAGTTATTGCTGCACAGATAGCTGCGTTGCAAAATCAACTCAACACCCACTTCTGCAGTATGAGCTTGAGCCAAGCACAAGCCCCAATCAATGCAGTTCATCAGGTATGGTGTGAAGTATGTGGGAGTAGTGAACACTCAGCTGAGTGTTGTGGTGCCAATCTAGACTCGGTAAATTTTGTTGGGAACATCCAGAGGAACAATAATCAACAGTATGGCAACAGTTACAACCCAAATTGGAGGAATCATCCAAATTTTTCTTGGGGGAATAATAGTCATCAAGGACAGAGCGTAAATCAGGGCGTGCAAAGAAATCAAGGGGGCATAAAAATGTTCAGTCTCAATATAGAGGAAACAATGCACCTCCTCCACCACCCAGCAGCATTGAGGATATTTTCAAAACAATAATAGCTAACCAAGCGCAGATGCAGGCTGATTATGTGAAATTAGCGGCTGACATAAAAAATCAGCAATTAGCTACAAAGGCATTAGAGTATCAGTTTGGACAGTTAGTTGGAGCACAAAACACCAGGCCCAGGAGAGGACTGCCAAGCGACACCAACCCAAATCCCAAGCAGGTTAATGCAGTTACAACAAGGAGTGGACTTCAACTTAAGGAGGTGGAACCAGAAAGGCCACCTCAGCAATCTGGAGCAGCGGAAAAAGATGGGGAACATGATGATGTGAGGGGGAAGGAAAAGGCAGCTGAGATAGAAAGACCACCACCCCCGTTTCCTCAGAGATTAAAGAAGCACAAAGAGGAAGCTTGCTTCAAGAAATTCATGGAAGTGTTGAAACATATACATATTAACTTACCTTTAGTTGATGTTTTGTAGGGAGTGCTGAAATATGCCAAGTACATCAAGGACATTGTAGCAAACAAAAGCAGATTGACGGAGTATGCTACGGTGGTGCTTATTGAGGAGTGCACCTCCCGAATATAGAACAGATTGCCGACAAAGCTCAAGGATCCTGGAAGCTTTACCATTCAAATTACAATTGTGCAATCTATTTGAACTCGCGGATTATGTGATTTGGGAGCAAGCATAAACTTGATGCCGACATCAGTGTTCAAGAAGTTGGGGTTGGGCAGCCCTAGACCAACTAATGTGATCTTACAGCTAGCTGACCGTTCATTGGCCAGACCAGATGGTATTATGGAGGATGTGCTAGTGCAAGTGGGCTCCCTCATTTTCCCGGTTGATTTTATTATCTTGGATTTCGAGCCGGATGCGGAAGTCCCATTTATTTTGGGACATCCTTTCTTGACAACCGGGCGAGCTTTGATTGATGTGGCTGCTGGGCAGCTAACCATGCGAGCACATGACAAAGTAGAGGTTTTTGATGTGTACAAGGCCATGAAGCTACCGGCCATTTATGAGGAGCTATCAGCAATCAATGTGCTAAATCAAGAATCAACTCTTCAGATTGTTGACTCACAAGACCCATTGGAGAGAGCCTTGATGGGCTCCAATCATTTTGGAGACAGTGCTACATATGAGATGGTGCAGATGCTGAATGAGCCAAAATGGTTTCCCAGGAAGCAAGACTTTGAGCTGTTGATGAGGTCCTTAGGACCATTGCCAAAGCCATCAATTGAGGAGGCACCGAAATTGGAGTTGAAGACATTGCCTCCACATCTGAAGTATGCATTTCTGGGGGAAGATGACTCCTTGCCAGTCATCATTTCCGCAGAACTGATAGAGGCACAAGTTAAAGAAGCATTGGTGGTCCTCAAGAGGCGGAAGAAAGCAATAGGTTGGCAGATGTCGGACATAAGAGGAATTAATCCATCTTTTTGCACACACAAGATTTTTATGGAAAAAGGATCCAAGCCAACTGTGCAACATCAGCGGAGGTTGAATCCGGTGATGAAGGATGTAGTCAGGAAGGAAGTGATCAAGTGGTTTGATGCAGGTGTGGTATATCCCATTTCAGACAATGAATTGGTTAGCCCAGTTCAGTGTGTTCCAAAGAAAGGAGGGATGACCATGGTCAACAACGAAAAGAATGCGCTGATTCCCACACGCACAGTCACAGGCTGGCGAATTTACATGGATTACAGGAAGCTCAATGAGTACACGAGGAAAGATCATTATCCTATCCCATTTATTGATCAAATTTTGGACAGGTTGGCAGGTCAAGAGTATTATTGTTTTCTGGATGGATATTCTGGCTATAATCAAATAGCCATAGCACCGGAGGATCAGGAAAAGACCAATTTTACATGTCCTTATGGGACATATGCTTTCAGGCGGATGCCATTTGGTCTATGCAATGCACCAGCCACATTCCAGAGATGCATGATGGCGATCTTTCACGATATGGTGGAAGATTTTATCGAGGTATTTATGGATGACTTTTCTGTTTTCGATAATTCGTTTGCTACATGTTTGCAAAATCTTCACAGGGTGCTAGCTCGATGTGAAGACTCAAACCTTGTGCTCAACTGGGAGAAATGTCATTTTTTAGTCAAGGAGGGTATCGTCCTTGGCCATAAGGTGTCATGCAAAGGGTTGGAAGTCGATCGGGAAAAGATTGAAGTGATCGAAAAGCTACCACCACCAGTGTCAGTGAAGGGTGTTCGCAGTTTTCTCGGACATGCGGGGTTCTACAGACGGTTCATCAAGAACTTCTTAAAAATTTCTATACCGATATGCCGGTTGCTAGAAAAAGAGGTGAAGTTCGAGTCTGACAAGGATTGTGTAAAAGCATTCGAGGAGCTAAAACAGAAGCTGGTAGAAGTGCCTATTCTCATTTCTCCGGATTGGGAACACCCTTTTGTATTGATGTGCGATGCAAGTGACGTGGCTGTAGGAGCTGTTTTGGGGCAACGGAGGAATAAAATTTTTCATTCCATTTATTATGCAAGCAAAACACTTGATGCAGCCCAAGTCAATTATATAGTAACAGAAAAGGAGATTCTAGCATTGGTGTTCGCATTTGATAAATTCAGGTCCTACCTGGTGGGTTCGAAAGTAGTGGTATATATTGATCATGCAGCAATTCGGCATTTGTTTGGCAAGAAGGATGCAAATCCCAGACTAATCAGATGGATCTTGTTGCTACAAGAGTTTGACTTAGAGATTCGGGATAGAAAGGGGAGCGAGAATCAAGTGGCAGAATCACCTATCGTGATTGTAAAGCTGGTTTGCATGTAGAGGAAGGTGATAGCATCAAAGAAGAGTTCCCAGATGAGAAACTCTTGGCAATAAGGAAAGCTGAAATCCCTTTGTATGCAGATATTATGAACTTACTGGTAAGTGGAGTCTACCCACCGGAGGCTACGGCTCAGCAAAGAAAGAAGTTGGGACATGATTGCAGATATTACATATGGGATAAGCCGTATCTGTTTAAGCAGGGACCAGATCAAGTGATGAGACGATGCATCCCAGAGAGCCAGATTGCAGAAGTATTGAGGAGTTGTCACTCATCGTTGTATGGAGGGCACCACGGAGGAGAACGGATAGCTCACAAGGTGCTACAGTTAGGTTTCTTTTGGCCTACACTGTTCAGAGATTCTATAGCATATGTAAAAATGTGTGATAGATGTCAAAGAACAGGCACAATTGGAATAAGACAGGAGATGCCACTGCAGCAGATATTAGAAGTCGAGATTTTTGATGTATGGGGAATAGACTTCATGGACCCATTTCCACCGTCATTTGGTAATCGTTACACCTTGGTAGCGGTTGACTATGTATCTAAGTGGGTCGAGGCAACAGCTTGTCACAGGAACGACAACAAGGTGGTGACGAAATTTGTGAAAAACCAAATTTTTACCAGGTTCGGGACACCCAAGCTATTATCAGTGACGGAGGGGCTCATTTTGTGAATGCGAGTTTCAGGAACTTGCTAGCTAAGTATGGGGTGCGGCACAAGCTAGCAACAGCGTAGCATCCCCAAACTAGTGGGCAAGTGGAGGTGTCAAATAGAGAGATAAAGCAGATTCTACAGAAGATAGTGAATACACAACAAATTGATTGGGCAAGCAAACTTGACGATGCGTTGTGGGCTTACAGAACTGCATACAAGACACCCATTGGGACTTCTCCGTACAAATTGGTTTATGGAAAGGCATGTCATCTACCTGTGGAGTTGGAACATCGAGCTTTTTTGGGCCGTGAGAAAGCTAAACATGGATCCAGAGCTAGCAGGGAAGAAGAGGTTTATGCAACTCAACGAACTAGATGAGTTTCGATGGCATGCCTATGAAAGTGCCAAATGCTACAAGGAGAAAACTAAAAGGTGGCATGACAGGCATATGGTGCATCGGATCTTTGAGCCGGGGCAGAAAGTGTTGTTGTTTAATTAAAGGATGAAGCTTTTTCCAGGAAAGTTGCGGTCCAAGTGGTCGGGGCCGTTTGAAGTGGTGAAAATGACCCAACACGGGGCAGTGGAATTGTGGAAAGAAGTTAGAAGTGCCACATTTTTTGTGAACGGGCAAAGATGTAAGCATTATTGGGGTGAAGACGTTATTCGAGAGAAGACGTCTATCACTTTAGAGGATGATTAAGAATGAATAGCGTCGAGCCGCGACGGTAAACCAGGCGCTGCACAGGAGGCAACCCCTGAATGTGTTGTAATAGAAGAGTTAGGATTATTTGATAAAAAAAAAAAAAAAAAAAAAAAAAACAAAAAAGAGAAAAACAAAGAAAAAGAAAAAAATAAAATAGTTGAGTGGCAACCTATGATTTCTAACAAATTTCTTTTGGTTGAATGATTTTAAGGTGGAACGGAGGGCCAAAATACAAAAAGGCGGAAAATGAAAAAATCAAGGTAAGAAAATGAAATTTGGGACATTCCAGTGAGCCTACGCGATGGCTCCGTGTCACGGAGGAGGGCCTCCGCGATACCCTCCGTGACACGTTGAGGGTATTCTGGAATTTTTTAAACTTCCAAAACACCTACACGATGGCTCTGTGTCACGGAGGAGGACCTCCGCGTTACTCTCCATGACACGTTGAGGTGTATTTCGCATTGGGTCACCTCGGGTCACCGGGTAAACCCGCACGAAAAACCTCATTTTTAACCAAAATTCCTTCATTTTTTCCCTATTCTTTCATTTCCTCCGCGACCCACACCCAAATATTCCTTCTCCCCCAATGTGACATGGACCTAGTGATCAAATTTCTTCGAGTTTTCTTCAATTTCATCAAAGTAAAGGTATGTTCTTGAATTTCTTCTTATTATTGCTCAATTTTGCAATTCTTGAACATGTTTTTGTGATGAAACCTTGGCCTAAGTGAGTAACGAGCTTGTAATCAGTGGAGTTATGATCTAATGATGTTCATAGTATCGTTGTGAGTAGATTAACTCAATGTTTGAGTGATTGTTGAAATTCTTACGATGTTGATAACTAGGGTTGAAGATTGAATAAGAAGAAGACAAAATGCATTAAAATGTGGATAATTTGGGTTGTGCATGTTGTTTGAAGTGAAATATATTGTGTTTGAAGTTGATTCTGCTATGGTAGAAGATGGATTTTTGGGAGAATGTAAATAGAGAATTAACATAGGTTGTTGTGCTAAAATTGCAACGTGCTCATGATGATACAATCGAATCGATGGAGGAATTTTTATAATTCATTGTATGAAGTCTGAGTAGTACAAAGTAATTGTTCCATCAACTTGTATGAATGCACTAAGCATGTTGAGAATTAAGAATTTAAAAAACTTGATTGTCTTATCGAATTATGTTGACTGCGGCTAAAGACTAAGTGTGGGGTGATCAAATTAAGCCCAACCTTAGTCGTAGCCAGCTGTGGCTTGAATAACATTGGAATTGTATGTTTGATTGTAAAGGAACAATGTCAGGAAGACAGGACAAAGCCAAGGGCACATCCACATCTGGGCCAGCAGAAAGAGAGTGAGATTAGGGGCGGTAGTACCAGCAGCACCAGCGGTTCCTCGAGGGCAACGCCGACAGTATGGAACCAGATGGATGGCAGATGAGGGGAAGAAATGGTATGCTAAACACAAGGAAACCAAGTACTTCCCGGAGGAGCAGATAGCAGGGGAACCACTGGAAAAAGAATTCCCGCGGATTCTACACAGGATTGACACTGCTGGGCTAAACTTCATTTTTGAAAAACCCAGAGAGTGCAATCTCCATCTTATCCAAGAATTCTATGCCAAATGGAACTCGACCTTGCGCAGCCACACCATCAAAATCAGAGGGCAGGTTGTCACCTTTGAACCCCACCATTTGAATGCAACCCTGGGGCGTGGGACACAGACGCTCATGTCCTCCGTCAGCTGAGCATCACTCCACCTTACGCGGATATCAGACGCACATCATGTGGAGCCCGACCGACAGCCAGGTGGGGTAGGAAAAAGGAAAGGGGCTACCATCAGACATTGCCCTATTCTCAGATGAACAGGGAGGCCCGGATTTGGTTGAAAATTATTTGTTCATGCCTGATCCCGGGGGTGCACTTGACTGATGTCACCCGGGATAGAGTTTGTCTGGTGTATGCGCTGATGAAGGGACTAGAAATAAATGTTGGGGCGGTAATTATCTCCGCCATGAAGAGAGCCCGACTGCATCAGGGGCATAGATATGGGTTTGGTGGTATGCTTACCACTTTCTTGAGGGGCCACGGTATTGAGGAGGAGGCCCTAGACTACATCCCTCAGATTGACAGGCGTGCCTTGGATGTCACCAAAACCAAGGCACCTGACACTACTTATGGGCCTATGCTTACACTAGCCGAGCGACATGCTCGGGATGATCAATACATGGCCCGCATATATGGGATGCAGATGTTGCAGTTGCGCATCGGTGGAAGGCCTGCAACGGAGGATGAGTTATGGCAGCTCGAGTTGGATTATCCATTCAACGAGAATGCCCGAGCTCTATGTCGAGTGGGGACTGCATTTGTGGAGCCCGTGGATGATGACGTCCCTATTGAAGAGGAGACACGCCGGGAGGACTCAGATGTTGAGTCGGACGAGGATGGCGGGGGCGACTCTGATCTTGGAGATGAAGTGCTGGCACCCGATGAGGAAATTGAATATTTTTATTGATCAAGGAGTTTCACCACCCTAACTTTGTTGTTAAATTGCAATTATCTGAACACTGGGGACAGTGTTCTGATAAGTGTGGGGTGGGAGTAATTAGGTGCTAGCTGTTTTGTTTTTGTTTGTTTTGATTGTGCTAATTGTGACCCTGTGACTCTGTGTTTCGTGTTCTATTACTGATGTTGGTGTTGTAATGAATCTTTACCTGCTGTTGTGTGTGATGTGTAAATATTTTGCAATTATATTTTTTTATCTTTTTCAATCGAAATTTTTTTGTTGAACTTTTTTTTATGTTGGGTTTCTCGGTTTTTGTTTTCGGTGCTTTTCCCGATAATAGTCCCATTTAACCGACGTTGTAGATAGCGATTGTTCCCTATGATGGATGGATGACGACCATCTTAAGGGAGATGTAGTCGATAGGAGTAGTTTTTTCTTTTTTTTTCTCTTTGGTTTGTTTGTTTTCCAAACGTGTTGCTAATTAATGATTCGGAATTCTTGTTACGTGTTACACATGATTGTAAGATGCAAGTGTGATTCGTATGAAAGCATACAAATGTGTTAAACAGGTTGAGATACCTAGGCCATAGAATTCGATTCGGTGTGATCGAGGCTTAATAGTGAATTCTTGTAATTAACTGATTGAAGAGTCTGTGAATATGTCTTAAGTTGAGCATGTGCAGTGAGTGTGGGGTGAGGTTTCGACTATTCCATGTATTGTGAAGTGTCTAGAACTTGCCTGGTGTGTATACTAAACGAAATGAAGGATGTGGATTGTAGGAAAGGATGTAGGCATTTCTTTGAATGAACCGAAAGTTTCTCCTTTATCATACCTACCTTGAATGTTACATCCTAGTTAGCCCCATTGAGCCTTTAGCCTATTTTTCGAGAGATACAAACCGAGCTTAATCCTTTTTTTCATTAGTCGTGAATTTGATCCAAAACTCTTCAGCGCTTAAGAAAAACAATTTTCCCAAAGTGTAAAGGAGTGAGAAGTGTGAAACAGAAGGAAAGCGGAAGTTGCGAAATCTAAAGAAAAGGTCAAAGGTGCACTTGTTGAAATTGAGTAATTAATAGTAGAGAGTAAGAAAATCAATGAATGAGAAAAAAAATAAAGATGCATAAATACTCTTTGCTAGTAAGTCGAGCGTGCTTAAAGAAATCAGAACAAAAACAAAGAAGAAAATTCAAGAAAGAGAGGATGGAGGAAGAAGCAATGTCCGTAATGAAGGTGGGAGGTATTGAAAAGCGCTCAGGGAAGCTAGTTGCTATTATTGGTTAGCCCAGTATTTACTAGTTCCTTAGCTTACATTACAACCCGTTAAGTCCTACGTGATCTTACATCAAGCATCCTTATATTAGTGGAGTAAAACACTAGAGGCAAGCTTATGGTTCACGACATGATACTTATGAATTCTTTGGGAGAGCGAGCGAAATTGTATTCATATACCCCTACATGTAGTGCTTTGGAATTCTTATGAGTGCAAATGGGGTAATTCTCTTGTGTTGCGAGGGCACATGCTTGACGAGAGATAAAATTTTGTATCGGATGTCTTGATCATTTGAGTTTCATGAGTTTGCCAAGATCGAGAATCGATTCCTGAGGTTAGGAGGTCTTAATGTGGTGTACTTTATTTTATTGATAAAACCATGCATGTTTTCTTGATGATTTGCTATCTTAAATAATCCGTATAGCCGTAGCTTGAATGGTCGAGCCAAATTAGCTATGTGTGGGTTTCAATTGCATGAGATGTGAGAGTATTGTTCGAGGACGAACAAGGTTTTAAGTGTGGGGTAAGTGATCTTGGGCAGAATTTCATGCCCAAGTGATACTCAAATACTTCATTTCTACTTGTTTATCTATTGTTATGTGTACATTCTCATGTGATTCTTAGGTAAATGTGAATTTATGCTAACCAACATGATTAGTGTTGTTTTGCAGTTAAAAGGAATTTTTGGAAGCTAATCTACAAGTTGGTGAAGTGCGGGAATGGATTCGGAAGCAAGAAGTGGAAGTTGACAAGGGAAGTTGGCAAAAATAGGGGCTCCGCAATGGCTCCGTGTCACGCTAGCATCGCGGAGGCATTCTGCCTGGGAGGAATAAATTGTGTCAAATTCTAGTGGAGGTGCGCGTTACATCCGTGGCATAGAGGCAGTACTCCGCGATGCACTCCGTGTCACGTTGAGTGTGATTTCCTGGAACCTCAAGTTCCAGTGAAGGTGCGTGATAGCACCGTGGCACGAAAGCAGTGCTCCAAGATACACTCCGTACCACGTTGCTTGTTATTCCGGGAAAAATTCCCACTAGTATAAATATCACACTTAGGTTTTATTTTAAAGATTCTGACATTTGTTTGGAGAAAGAACGTGGTTAGCAGGCAGTTGAGAGGACGAAATTCTAGGGTTAATTCTCTTCCTTTTTCTCTTTAATTTCAATTGCTTGTATGAATTCTACTTGTTTGAAGATGTTTAATCCACAAATGAGTGGCTAATTCACCTAGAGGTTAAGGATAATTGTAGAGGAATGTAATTATTAATCATTTCAGTTTTCATTTCTTCTATAATGGTTGTTCTATCAATTCTTGTTTTTAATGCATTAATGTTATGCCAATGTTAATGTATATCTTAGAAATCCAATTTTGATTCTGAAAAGTAAATTAATTGGGCAGATGTTAATTGGTAGGATATGTTCTTTTCTTAGTAGATAAAATTGAGAAAAGATTTACGTTTAGAATAGAAATATATCTGAAAGTCGTATTAGTCATTTATGGAATCTGTTATGTACTGCTAGAGCATGAGGTTCTTATATCACAGAAATGTAGAATAAGGTCTCATGATTCTTTAATTGGATTGGAGTCGAAAGATCCAATCCATAGGTGATTAATTCCTGACTAATAACCGAAGAGAAGATTGACTGATGTGAATTAAGAAATTACATCCTTGCATGCTTGCCTTAACCTCAACTTGTTCATTGCTATTGTTTAGATTTTAAATTACAATCTTTATTTAGGTTTTTATTAACTATTAATATTGACTCATAAAACATTATTTGTTTGGTTGTCTACATTCATAGAGATATTGTTCACTAAACATTAGGTTAATTACTACCGTAGTTCAGTCACTGTGGGATCGATACTTAGCTTGAAATAAAGCCACTTTACTACTTGTACGACCACGTGCACTTTCGTGTAGTTTGGCTTGAACAGGAGGCCGATTCAAACCCAACATAAATTGCTAACCTTCTTTGGGGACCCATGTTTTTGCGATGTGGTGGTGCTACAGGCATATATATAATACATTCAAAAATTCTTAGATGAGATATAGTAGACTCTTTTCCCAAAACCAATTGCAACGTAGAAAAATTTATGATAATTTATCGATTTGAGACACAAGTGTTTCAGCATGCAAAATTGCATGACCCTAAACAGAAGTGGGCAACCTAGTTTCATAAGCAATAGTTTTGCTATCAACTGCAGATGTTTAATTAATGACTCAGCAAGGCCATTTTGAGTGTGAACATGAGCTACAACATGTTCAACTTTTATTTCAATTGATAAGCAACAATAATTAAATGCCTGGGATGAAAACTCAGTATTATCAAGGTGAATACACTTAATTTGATTATTAGGAAACTGCGCCTGTAATCGTATTATTTGTGCCAATAATTTTGAAAATGCCAAGTTGCGAGATGACAATAGGAACACATGAGACCATCTAGAAGAAGCATCTATTAGGACCATAAAGTATCAAAATGACCCACTAGGTGGTTTGATACGTCCATAAATATCCCCATGTACACATTCCAAGAACGCACGGGACTCAATCTCAAACTTTGTTGGTGATGGTCTCACAATTAACTTGCTTTGATAACAAGCAGTACAAGAAAATTCACCATTTGAAAGAACCTTCAAGTTCTTTAATGGATTCCCTTTTGAATTTTCTATCATTCATCTCATCATTATAGATCTACAATGTCCCAGATGATCATGCCAAAGTATGAACATATTGAAATTAGTAAACTTCTTATTTACTACAGAATGTATGTCAATTGTACTAATCTTTGTCCAATACAAGCTAGAAGATAAAGCAGAAAGCTTTTCTATAACATATGTATGCCTAGAGACATTCTTGGTGATACCAAGATATTCAAGATTCATCTCATTCATTGTATTGATATGATATCTATTTTCACGGATATCTTTAAAACTCAACAAGTTTCTCCAAGACTTAGGAGAAAATATAGCATTATTTATGAGGAGTTAAGCTCCCTTAGGAAAAATTATAATAACTTTTTCATCATATCAACATGATTAATAGTCTTTCCATACAGTTTCAGTAGAATAAAAATTCTGAACATGGTAGAGTTATTCATGAACAAACTTATAGTCTTGAAACCTCAAAAATCCAATCATATCGTGCCTTTGGGTGGATGACCATCTTCAGGTGGTCATACCTTTCTTTTAGACTATTCTATAAAATAAGTAGATCCTTAATGTAACACCCCAAAAAGTCCCTTTTTAATGTCCCAAAAACTCAAAGACTAGACCCGAGACTTAAATTAGAGAAAACTAGAAAATCTGCACCAGGTCACAAAACGATTCGTTCTGTGACCCATGAAAGGTGACCACGGGTCGTTAAGTGACTCTTGGTGAGGACTGGGAACTTAGTTGAAAATTTTGGAAAAGGGGTGACACGGGTGTGACCACGAGTTGTGGTCAACACTACAGCCAGGGTTTGATCAAGAGTTAGAAAAGGTCCGCAGTGTACCCAACAGGTCCTCACCATGACTCGTTTGGGACACCACGAGTTGTGGTGTCGATCGTGGGGACTCCAAGGAAGTGTGGGAAAGTGCAGTCCATGAGAGGTGACCACGAGTCATGGTCACTAACCACGCCTCTTAAGGTCCCTCGTGGTGACCAACAGGGGAGTTCCAGGCTATGTACCTCACGAGTGTGACCACGACCCATTAGGTCACCCGTGGGGACTAACGATCAATTTTCCCCTGCTAGTTTTTCAAGGGTCTTTCAGTAATTTCATACCCTCCTAGAATTTAAACTAAATTGTTTTAAGCATATTTTCAGATTTATTAGAGGGGTTAAACGGTTTCTTTCCTCATTCTCCCCATTCAAACTCTCAGAAAATAACGTGGGATTTTCTCTCAGAGTGTTTTAGAGCAAGAAAAAGGGCAAACCTTTTTTCCTTGGTTTCTCAAGGAAATTCTTCAGGCTTCTTCACCAAGTATGTGGGAATTAAAGAAGGTAATACTTCTTCCCTTGTGTCCCCAAAATTCACCCTATTTTCCTTATTAGTTCTAGCCCCGCAGATTATCGAATGTTAAGAAATTCTTAGTCATGTTTTGATTAATCCATGTGGAATATTGTTTGATAATAATTATATATATATTCCACCAGTTTGTGATAGTATTGATGTTTATCCTTGTACGGTAAACTTATCCCTAGTCCTTGAGAGTAGAAAAGAATAGAATTTTGCTATAGTGATTAAACCTTCAAATTTTCCTAATTTTGTCGGTGTCGTGGATTCCCATATCATTTGTATATGTTGAATCCTCAGTCAGATACATGTTAGCCTAGTTTTAGTCAAAATGTTAGAATACGCAGTGTTAGCCAGAAATGTCAGCTAATCAGTTTGACTACAAAAATTCTCGAGGTGTCATTAGTGCCTCCTAATTATCAGAATTAGACTCAATATCAGTTTAGTGGTTCTTTAGGCGGTCATGACACTTTCAGATAAGAGGCTCTAACCAGCCCTAGGACCCCAGCTTCAAAATTTTAGTTTATTCTTTAGATGGTTACGATACTTCCAGATAAGTAGCTTTGACCAGTCTTAGAACCCAGTTACAGAATTCGATTCGATAAGACTCTCAGGGTGCTTCCAGATAAGTACTCCTAATTGGTCTTGGGCCCTAGTTTCGAGTTATCAGATTAGTATTCAGTCTAGAAATATCCAGTGGGAGAAGGACTTAGCACTAAGTAAACCGGGGTTCTAGTGCACCCAGGTTCTCAGAACTACGTTGCCACCATAGGATATAATTTTATTGGCCTCATGGCCCCAGATTTGTGATCACCCAATTCATGCCTTTATATCCTAGCAAGGTATATTGGGTCCTACTGATGGGGTGTATACGTCGGACTCCACGTCTAGCTCACGTGGTTATATGTCGGTTATAGACTCTCCCACTAGTCAGCTCAGTTCAGTTTTAGATTAGTACTTCAGATTTAGAACATGTTCTTGACCATCAGACAAGGTCTTTTAGACCGTTTCAGTTATTTCAGTTATTTAGTTCAGTATCCTTATTTGTCATTGCATGTCTATTCAATTCAGCACTTTTATTCCATTGTGTTATGTTTTATTTTACTTAGTCAGAACATTCAAAGTACTGATGCATACTTTTATGTTGTACCTCGCTAGTCGATCGCTCTCCGAAGACTTCAGCTGTTCTTATTGGTGAGTCCTCATCCTTTGAGGACGGAGATTATTTAACTTAGTTATATTTCTTTCCTTTTACTTAGATTTGGAGTTAGCTAGGGGTCTTGTCCCAGTAGCTCATCAGTTGTAGTGGTTTGAGACACAGATTTGGTTTTTCAGACATATAGTTTTGTTCAAATATTTTCAAATATCATGAACCAGCTTTATTCCCTCTAATGTTTTATATTTTTGCTTTATACTTCCATTGTATATATCTATATGTTACTCAGAATGCCAGTGTATGATAGACCAGGGGTTGACTTGGGGTTACTTGTGACTCCAAGTACCGTGTCCCATCCAGGGTGTAAACTCGGGGCATGAAAAACTTTGTATCTGAGCCCTAGGTTTAGAGTATCCTCAGATGTCTGAAAGTCGCATCGAGTAGAGTCCTCTTCATGGGGGTGAAGTGCGCCACACTTATGACGGGGAGGCTACGAGATGTTATTAGGAAAATTCCCTTTATTTCATACTCCTTATTGTGCATTCAAATCTAGTTCCAGAATCATCCTCCTAACTCGTGCTCTATTTCATTTCAATGAATCATGCCTCTGCAACATGGTAACGGAAGAAGGGCCGGTAATGCTCACCGACCTGCCCGATTAGCCCCGACGGCCCCTCAGGATGACACAGTGTTCACCCCAGAATTCATGGCAGCCATTCAGCTGCACGCTCAAACTGTTACCAACCAAGTAAACCAGCAGGTGGTTCCAATCAACAACAACAGTTCCGCAGCAATTGCCCAAGTGCGGGACTTCACCTGGATGAATCCTCCAAATTTTCATGGATCTAAGGTGGGAGAGGACCCATAAGGATTTGTGGATAAGATTAAAAATATCACCCGAATTATGGGTGTCAGTCCCTCAGAGAGTGCCGACTTGGCTGCCTACCAGCTGAAAGGGGTAGCCCAGGTTTGGTATGAGCAATGGAAGGAGGGGAGGCCAGCGGAGGCAGGATCAATGGAATGGGAGGATTTCATTACAGCCTTCCTGGACAGATTCTTCCCTCGGGAGCTCAGGGAGGCGAAAGCAGCGGAGTTCATGAATCTGAGACAGGGAAACCGAATAGTAGAAGAATATGCTCTGGAGTTCACTGGGTTTTACAAATACGCTCGAGAGATGGTGGCTGAGCCAAGGGCTCGCATGCTGAAATTTATTAATGGGGTGTTGAACCTAGTCCTCAAAGAGTGCAAGACAATGATGTTGATTAAGGATATCGACCTTTCTAGCCTCATTGTCTATGCCAAACATATTGAGGTAGAAAAACTGAGGGACATGGAGCAAAAGAACAAGAGGGAAAGGACTGGCCAATTAGATTATGGCCACCAGAGGTCTGGCGGTAGCAGTCGCCAACAGCAGCAATAGCGGTAGAGAGCTCCAACACCCAGCTTAGCTAGCGCCACTACCTTTTTGATCCGACCAGGATCGGAGGGGTGGAGCATCTGGCTCTCAGTCCCAGAGCTACATTTCCAGCAACAGATATCCAGCTTTCCCTAAGTGTGGCAAGAACCACCTAGGAGAGTGTCTTCAGGGTCGAGAGGGATATTTTGGTTGTGGACAGCATCGTCATCGGCTTAAGGAATGCCCATCAGCAGGATGAGGAAGGTCACAATCCACTACCTCAGCAGCTCCATTAGGCTGACCAGCTCAGCAGTCCAACACATCAGATACAGAGTGCGGTCAACGCCAAAACTATTTTTATGCATTGTCTTCTCGTCAGGATCAGGAGAATTCACCTGATGTGGTTATGGGTATGTTACATCTTTTTCACCTATATGTATATGCCCTACTTGATTCTGGGGCCATACTATCATTCGTGACTCCCTACGTAGCAGTCCAGTTTGATATCAGTTCAGAGGTCCTCTCATAACCATTTTCAGTCTCCACCCTAGTTGGCGAGTCAGTTAGAGCCAACCGAGTGTATAGAAATTGCCCAGTCTCAGTCTTCAATAAAGTCATTCCAGCTGACCTTGTAGAGTTAGACATGGTCGACTTTGACCTCATTCTTAGCATGGATTGGTTACACTCTGATTATGCCTCAGTCGACTGCAGAACTAGGGTCATCAGGTTTCAGTTCCCTAATGAGCCAGCTTTAGAATGGACGGGCGGTAGTTCAGCGCCTAAGGGTAGGTTTATTTCCTACGTTAAGGCCAGGAAACTTATATCTAAGGGATGTATTTACCATCTAGTTCGGGTCAAGGATTCTGACTCTGAGACCCCAACTATCCAACAGTCCCTATTGTCAGCGAATTCCCAGAAGTGTTCCCCAAAGATCTTCCTGGAGTTCCTCCTGAATAGGAAATCGACTTTGGTATAGACCTTCTCCCAGATACTCAGCCTATCTCTATACCTCCTTATAGAATGGCTCCAACTGAACTTAAGGAGTTAAAGGAGCAACTAAAAGATCTTCTTGATAAGGGTTTTATCATACTCAGCATCTCTCCCCGAGGCGCTCCAATGCTATTCGTGCGAAAGAATCACAGTACCCTCAGAATATGCATCGATTACTGTCAGTTGAACAAGGTCACGGTCAAGAACAGGTATCCCCTACCCAGAATTGATGACCTGTTTGACCAACTTCAGGGAGCTAGCTGTTTCTCCAAAATAGATCTCAGGTCAGGGTATCATGAGCTAAGAGTCAGAGAGTGTGACATACCAAAAATAGCTTTCACGACTCAGTATAGTCACTGGGAATTTGCGGTTATGTCCTTCGGACTAACAAATGCCCCTGTAGCCTTTATGGACCTGATGAGCAGAGTCTTCAAGCAGTATCTAGATATATTCATCATTGTTTTTATCGATGACATTCTGGTATACTCCAGAAATGAGGAATAGCATGTTAATCACCAGAGGATAGTGCTTCAGACCCTTAGAGACTGCCAACTATTCGCCAAGTTCAGCAAGTGCAAATTCTGGTTGAAGTCCGTGACTTTCCTCGGTCATGTGGTCTCGGGTGAGGGTATTCAGGTTGATCCTCAGAAGATAGAGGCAGTGAAAGACTGGCCCAGACCCACCTCCCTAACCGAAATCAGAAGTTTCTTGGGTTTGGTCAGTTATTACCGATGCTTTGTGGAAGGCTTTTATTCTATAGCATCTCCTCTGACTAGGCTGACTCAGAAGAAGGCAAAATTTCAGTGGTCAGATGCGTGTGAGAAGAGTTTCCAGGAGCTAAAAACTCGACTCACTATTGCTCCAGTGTTGACCTTACCTGAAGGATCAGATGGGTTTGTAGTATATTACGATGCTTCCAAAGTTAGACTCGATTGCATTCCGATGCAGTGGGGTAAGGTGATAGCCTATGCCTCTAGACAGCTCAGAGTTCATGAGAAGAATTATCCAACTCATAACTTGGAATTGGCAGCGATGTTGTTTGTGTTGAAAATATGGAGACACTATCTGTATGGGGCTCACGTGGATGTTTTCACTGATCATAAGAGTCTTCAGTATGTATTCAGTCAGAAGGACCTAAATCTTCGTCGGAGAAGGTGGTTAGAGCTCCTGAAAGATTATGACATGAGCATGCTATATCACCCGAGCAAAGACAATGTGGTGGCTGACTCCCTAAGTAGAGTGTCTATAGCTTGCGTGGCTCATGTTGAGGAAGGCAAAAAGGAATTGGCGAAAGATATTCACCGACTAGCTCGGTTAAGGGTGCAGTTAAGGTTGACTCAGCTGAGGGTGGAGTGGTAATGCAAAGCGGGTGAGATTCCTCTTTGGTGGTCGAAGTTAAGTCCAAACAGGATGAAGATCCCATTTTACTTAAACTTAAGGAAGCGGTTCTTAGGAAGGAGGTTGAGGCTTTCTCCAAGGGGGAGATGGTGTGCTCCGTTACCAGGGCAGATTGTGTGTACCGGATATCGGTGACTTGAAACAGCAGATATTGGCTGAGGCACATAGCTCAAGATACTCCATCCACCCTGGTGCTACTAAAATGTACCGTGATTTGTGGGATATTTACTGGTGGAACGGCATGAAGAGAGACATCGCCGAATTCGTAGCTAAGTGCCCGAGTTGTCAGAAAGTCAAGGTAGATCACCAGAGACCGGGAGGTATGACCTAGGATATCAGCATACTCATGTGGAAGTGGGAAGAAGTGAATATGGACTTTATTGTGAATCTACCTCAAACTCGTCGAGAACATGATTCTATCTGGGTAGTAGTAAACCGGATGACTAAGTCAGCACATTTCCTCCCAGTTAAAACTACAGATTCAGCTGAGGATTATGCTAGGCTTTATATCCAGGAATTGGTTAGACGTCATAGGGTGCCATTATCTATTATTTCAGATAGAGATACCCAGTTCACCTCGCATTTCTGGAAGTCTTTTTAGAAGGGACTTGGTACCCAGGTCAAGATTAGCACAGCTTTTCACTCGCACACAGATGGGAAAGCTGAGCAGACTATTCAGACCCTAGAAGATATGATGAGAGTGTGCGCGATCGATTTCAAGGGAAGTTGGGATGACCACTTGCCTCTCATCGAGTTTGTGTACAACAGCTACCACTCCAGTATCCAGATGGCTCCATTCAAGGCATCGTATGGTAGGAGATGCAGATCTCCTATTGGGTGGTTTGAAGTTGGTAAAGCTACTATAATCGAGCTAGACTCGGTTCATGAAGCTATGCAGAAGGTAAAGCTCATTAGAGAAAGATTGAAAACAGTTCAGAGCCATCAGAAATCTTATGCTGATCTGAGGAAAAGAGAATTGGAGTTTGCTATGGATGATTGGGTCTATCTGAAAATTTCTCCCATGAAAGGGGTGATGATATTTGGGAAGAAGGGAAAGCTCAGTCTGAGATATGTGGGACCTACAAAATTCTAAGGCGAATTGGCAAGGTAGCTTATGAGCTAGAATTACCTTCAGAATTGGCATCTGTGCACCCAGTATTCCATGTGTTGCTATTGAAGAAGTGCATTGGTGATCCAACTTCAATTGTGCCATTGGACAGCGTGGGAGTGAAAGATAGTCTCTCGTATGAGGAGGTCCCAGTCCAGATCATTGACCGTCAGGTTCGTAAGCTGAGGAATAAGGAAGTAGTTTCGGTCAAAGTCTTGTGGAGGAATCAACAGGTTGAGGGAGCTACAAGGGAGACTGAAGTAGATATGATGGCTAGATACCCCCATTTTTTCCCATTCTACTCAGTTCCAATTTAAGTTATCAATTTCCTCCCCAAAACTACTTTTAGTTCATGTGTTTCAGTTTCTTTCTTGTAAATGAATATGTCATTGGTTAGTGAATTAAGTTTAGACTTGTGACCAGTTCAGACCATGAAGCAACTAAAGGAATTAAGTGTGATCTTAGCACTTGACGATGAGTATGAGTCACTTGATGAATTCTGAGTAGTTAAGAGACTTGCGTCGTGCCACGATGTTAAATCAGGCACTTCTTGGGAGGAAACCCAAGTGGTGGTTTGGTGAAATTTGAGTAACCAGACCACCTGCGTCGTGCCGCGACGTTAAATCAAGCGCTTCTTGGGAGGTAACCCAAGTTATTGAACTAATGTGCGCTCAGTGTGCAGGGAAACAAAAATAGGTGGCTGAAAAATTTGCTGCTACAGGATCTCAGTATGACTCGTGGTGAGTTCCTACGAGTCGTGGCAGCAGTGGTGGTGAAAAGTAGAGAAAATAAGGGCAAGCCTACGGTATCTGATGCATAATACTTGCAGTTCTTTGAGAGAGTGAGTGCTTCATTTGCCTAGTCCCATGTTCCATCTCATACTTCATATTAGAGTGGGGACTTCATTTTTTGTGCGGGTACATGGATTACATTTGCTTTTACCATTGGTCTGTGTGAAACGCATAGGTAATGATTTGATTGCTAGTTGATAGCTAGATGACATGTCTTGATCCCTGAATATGATGTTTTGATGTTTCTCGCAATACGTTAGCTGATGATGTTTCAGGAGGAAGGATCAATAGAGTTTGTATATACACTGCACAAATTTGTATGAGTTTTGGTTGTAGTATCTTAAATTTATTTTCTAGTTGAGCGTCGTGTGTAGTTTTTCTTTTTCTTTGCCTGAGGACATGCAAAAGTCTTAAGTTGTTGATGTGCTGTGGATTTGCAGCAATATTGATGCTCAAAACTAAGAAAATAGCATGGACTTAGGTGTATTTATGTGGATATGAGGCACTTTTCCTTTGATTTCAGGATAAATGAGTGTTGGAACAATTAATTGCAAAAGGAAGCAAAAAGTGTGCAAAAAAGGGCAAAAAGTGCAGTTCACAGTACGATCCGTAGGATGGACCTACGAGTCGTACTGAGGGCTTGATGAGAAGCTAAAAGTTTAACCTGGAAGACTGATCCCCTAAGACTTGTCACGGATCGTACAATGATGGTGCGAGTCGTGGCAAGTCAGTCGTGATGAAATCCAGAAGAATTGCACAGGAGGCTGATTCTCAATACGAGAGTACGCTATGAATCGTACCTTAGCCCAACACTTAGCCAAAATTCAGCTAACACTTCAAGCCACGAGCTGATGCCACGGTCCGTGAGAAGCCCCTACGAGTCGTAGGTGGACCCATGACGAGGTCGGCTACAAATATGGAAAGCAGTCCTGTTAGTTTAGGAAAAGGATTCTTGTGTCCCTATAAATATTTTTTTATGTTTTATTTTTCATAGAGGACGATGAATAAACTTAATTTTAGTAGGAAAACATTGTAGTAAGAAACTTTACATCGTTGGAAGAGAGAATTGAGTTGGTTCAACCTTGTGATCAACCTTTTCTTGAATTCATCTTGTTCCTGCTACTTGTTATTCAAGATTCTGTGGATTAATTGAAGGAATTGTTTTTCTGAATCATCTTTTTAAGTATTGTTTTATGTCTTCAATAATGAACACAAATCACAACCTTGCAACTATGAGAGGCTAAAACCTCCATAGCTAGGGTTGTGCGAACAATGGCGGATTAACAAGTTAGGATTGCACAAAGTGAGTATAAAACTAATACTAATTACTTATATGGTATTCTCTTCATCTTTAATGATTCTTAGCGGTGCGTAACGTTAGGAAGTGCCTGAATTCTTTACTTGCTTTGGTCGAAGAGGTAGGATTAGAAAAAGAGAATTACAACAGAGTCTTGATCTCGATGATCATTGTATTAACTTGAGAAGTGGTCGCAAGATAGTTATATCTAGAACTTAGTGATAACGGTTAGTTAGCAAAACTCATGAGACTTGGTCGAGTAACTGAGGATAGTCATTCAATAGGGATTGGTCGATCGTTTGAATGAACCTAAGTTATTAGTTTTGTAAGTAAGTATTGGTAAAGCTCATGAGTGGATATCCAAAGCCGTTATGAACTCATGGGGAACACAAACCCTAGTTATCCTTTAATTATTGATTCACAAATATAATCTTGACTACTGTTTTTTCCTATTATTTATTTTTATTAGAATCCCCCTGTTGTGAAGTAATTACCATACAAGTTATCTACCGGCTGTAATCTAGATCTTCCATATTCCCTGTGGGATCCACCCCAATCTCGAGTTGGGTTCTTTATTGAAAACATCCTTCATACTTCAGTTGGAAGTGTGGTTTGAGCATTTTCAAAAAGTGGCGTCATTGCCGAGGAATACGATTAAGACTAGGTTATTTGCTTATAGTTGACTTTTTTGGTAGTTATTTCCTTAATTACTTTTATTTTTTGTGTTTTTGATTACCCACAGGCTATCCTCTGGTGAATGCCAAGCACTCGGAGTATAGGAGACCCCCTTGCTCCACTAAATCCCAAAATCGAACAAGCACTGTATAGAATGGAAAACCCTGAGCAGAGAGAAGCCCACGTAGATGAAGAAGCTAGGCAAGCCGAGCTAGCTCGATTAGCTGCACTTCAGCAGGCTAGTGATAATAGAGATGAGGTGGTAAATGTTGGTCGACATGGGAGGGGCAACCGAGCTCAGAGATTTGCCCCTCAGTTCTTTGATGATGAGGACCCAGATATTGATGAAGTTGGGTCAACTGGAGCAATTGTGCCACCACCACTGCCCGGTGAGGCCAAATTTGACATTAGGAGCACCATGATTCAATTGCTAAACATGAAGGGGGTGTTCAGTGGCAACGCAGCGGATGGCACCAACCTGCACTTGATGAACTTTGTAGGAATATGCAAGGCATACAAGTTTCCAGGATGCAATAAGACTCCGACTCTTCCCTTTCTCTCTGTCAGGGGAAGCTACTTTGTGGTTATCGGAGTTGCCCAACGACTCCATAACCAATTGGAGGGAGCTTAAACAAGCCTTCTTGGAGAGATTCTTTTCCCCATCAAGGATGTTAGAGTTAAAAGATGAGATCTACAACTTTCGGCAAATTAAGAGGGAGGCACTTCATGAAATGTGGTTGAGGTTCAAAAGAAGTTGACTAAGTGTTGGAACCATAAAATCCCAAATGACAGTTTGTTGGAAATCTTTTACAGGTCTCTTAATAATAGCACCAAGGCTGTAGCTGACACGGTGGCAGGTGGAGCATTGATGAGTCACACCTGAGAGGAAGTAGCCACTATCCTTAATAGGTGACAACGACAAACAGGGCCTGGCATATGAGGGAGGCTGATGCAGTGGCAGGTACATATGTTGTTGGTTTGACTGCAGACCAACAAAGGAAGGAGGAAGAACACGATCAGGAGTTGGCTCACATGCACACATCATTGGATTTGCTGATAAAGCATATCATGGGAGCAGGAGCCAAAAAGGTAAATGCAGTGGGAACTCAAGGAAGGGAGCAGGGAGCAAATCACTCTGATTCTGGGGAAGAGGCAAACTTTCTAGATAGCCAGGTGGCGGGTTTCCGAGCCAACACCCAAGCGTCTTGACAAGATAATTGGGACCAAGGTTTTGGAAATCAAGGTCGGAACTAATACAGAGACAACTACAACAGGAACGGGTTCAGAGAGCTCTGGTCGTGAGCGAGAGGGAGAATGGAGAAGAAATCACGGATATCGCAACAGATATCGCAATGATAATTCTAGAGTTTATGTGCCTCCTAAAGCACGAGAAAGGGAGGCTGGACAATCAAAGTTGGAGAGTATGATGGCCAAAATGCTGAAAGGTGAGGTCTACGGATGATTAGTTAAAAGAAATTCGAAGTGACTTATCTAGCATGGGTCAGAAAGTAGAATCTCACGCCACCGCCATCAAGCAGATAGAACACCAACTTGGGAAACTGTTGGCATCAATGAACCCTAGGAAAAAGGGTACACTTCCTAGCAACACTGTCCAGAATCCAAAGAATGATTCTCATTGCATGGCAGTGATGACTAGGAGTGGTAAAACCACAGTTAACCCCACGTTCCCTGTTAAAGTTGAAAGGAGGAAAGAGAGCGTGATTAAGGAAGAAGAGATTGGTGATGAGACATAACATGATGACTTGCAAGAGGCCCCTAGGGGTGAGAAGGAATGTGACATTGATCAAGGGGCAACTCTAGTGCAAAAGGCTATCCCGAGACCACCGCCACCATTCCCACAAAGGATGAAGAAAAAGGTGGATAACGGTAAGTTCCAAAAAATTCTTTCAATGCTTAAACAACTTTCTGTGAATATACCGTTGGTCGAAGAACTAGAGCATATGCCAGGATATGCAAAATTCATGAAGGACCTGGTGACGAAGAAAAGATCTGTAAGCTATGAGCCGATTGACAATGTCCATCACTGTAGTGCCATAGCAACAAGGGTTTTATCTTAGAAAAAGGAAGACCCAGGTGCCTTCACGATACCTTACACCATTGGTAATATCGAGTTCGCGAGGGCACTATGTGATCTGGGAGCTAGCATTAATCTAATGCCCTTGGCGGACTTCAAGAAGCTAGGATTGGGAGCCCCTGCACCAACCAACATGCAGCTACTGATGGCCAACAGAACAGTAAAGAGACTAGTGGGCATCCTAGTTGATGTTCTCGTCAAGGATGATAAGTTTATATTCCCAGCGGACTTCATGATCTTGGATTGCAAGGTCGATTATGAGGTCCCCATCAGTCTGGGGCGACCATTCCTTACCACTGGGAGAGCTCTAGTAGATGTGGAAGCTGGCCTGTTGAAGTTCAGACTAAACAAAGAAGAGGTCACTTTTGAACATCTGTCGGACCATGAAGCAACTAAAGGAATTAAGTGTGATCTCAGCACTTGAGGATGAGCATGAGTCACTTGACAAATTCTTAGTAGTCAAAAGACTTGCTTCGTGCCACGACGTTAAATCAGGTGCTTCTTGGGAGGAAACCCAAGTGGTGGTTTGGTGAAATCTGAGTAACCAGACCACCAGCGCCGTGCCGCGACGTTAAATCAAGTGTTTCTTGAGAGGCAACCCAAGTTATTGAACTAATGTGTGCTCAGTGTGTAGGGAAACAAAAATAGGTGGCTGAAAAATCTGCTGCTACAGGATCTCAGTACGACTCTTGGTGAGGCCCTACGAGTCGTGGCAGTTGTGGTGGTGAAAAGCAGAGAAAATAAGGGCAAGCCTACGGTATCTGATGCATAATACTTGCAGTTCTTTGAGAGAGTGAGTGCTTCATTTGCCTAGTCCCATGTTCCATCTGATACTTCATATTAGAGTGGGGACTTCATTTTTTGTGAGGGTACATGGATTATGTTTGCTTTTACCATTGGTCTATGTGAAATACATAGGTGATGACTTGATTGATTGTTGATATCTAGATGACATATCTTGATCCCTGAATATGATGTTTTGATGTTGCTTGCAATACGTTAGTTAATGATGTTTCGGGAGGAAGGGTCAATAGAGTTTGTATATGCAGTGCACAAATTTGTTTGAGTTTTGGCTGTAGTATCTTAAGTTTATTTTCTAGTTGAGCGTTGTGTACAGTTTTTCTTTTTCTTTTCCTGAGGACATGCAGAAGTCTTACGTTGAGGGTGTTGATGTGTTGTGGATTTACAGCACTATTGACGCTCAAAACTAAGAAAATAGCATGGACTTAGGTGTATTTATGTGGATATGAGGCACTTTTCCTTTGATTTCAGGATAAATGTGAGTTGGAACAATAAATTCTAAAAGGAATCTAAAAGTGTGCAGAAAAGAGCAAAAAGTGCAGTCCACAGTACGATCTGTAGGGTGGACCTACGAGTCGTACTGAGGGCCTGAATGAGAAGCTGAAAGTTTAACCTGGAAGACTGATCCCCTGAGACTTGTCACGGATCGTACCGTGGTGGTATGAGTCGTGGTAAGTCAGTCTTGATGAAATCCAGAAGAATTGCACAGGAGGTTGATTCTCAGTACTAGAGTACCCTACAACCCGTGAGATAAAGGTACGAGTCGTACCATACCGGTCATGGTGAAGTTCAGAAAAAGTTCAAAATATCAGGATCAAGCCACGGGTGCAATGTACAAGTCGTAGGATGTTGGTACGAATCGTAACTTGGCCCAACACTTAGCCAAAATTCAGCCAACACTTCAAGCCACGAGTTGATGCCACAGTCTGTGAGAAGCCCCTACGAGTCGTAGGTGGACCTGTGACGAGGTCGGCTACAGATATGGAAAGCAGTCCTGTTAGTTTAGGAAAAGGATTCTTGTGTCCCTATAAATATTTTTTTATGTTTTATTTTTCATAGAGGACGACGAATAAACTTAATTTTAGTGGGAAAACATTGTAGTAAGAAACTTTACATCATTGGAAGAGAGAATGGAGTTGGTTCAACCTTGTGATCAACCTTTTCTTGAATTCATCTTGTTCTTGCTACTTGTTATTCAAGATTCTGTGGATTAATTGAAGAAATTGTTTTTCTCAATCATCTTTGTAAGTATTGTTTTATGTCTTCAATAATGAACACAAATCACAACCTTGCAACTATGAGAGGCTAAAACCTCCATAGCTAGGGTTGTGCGAACCATAGGGGATTAACAAGTTAGGGTTGCACAAGTGAATCTAAAATCAATACTAATTACTTATATTGTAGTCTCTTCATCTTTAATGATTCTTAGCGGTGCGCAACGTTAGGAAGTTCCTGAATTCTTTACTTGCTTTGGTCGAAGAGGTAGAGATTATGAAAAGAGAATTACAACAGAATCTTGATCTTGATGATCATTGTATTAACTTGAGATATGGTCGCAGGATAGTTATATCTGGAACTTAGTGATAACGGTTAGTTTCCAAAACTCGTTAGACTTGGTCGAGTAACTGAGGATAGTCATTCAATAGGGATTGGTCGACCGTTTGAATGAACCTGAGTTATCAGTTCTGTAAGTAAGTATTGGTAAAGCTCACGAGTGTATACCCAAAGCTGTTATGAACCCATGGGGAACACAAACCCTAGTTATCCTTTAATTATTGATTCACAAATATAATTTTGACTGTTGTTTATTTCTATTATTGATTTTTATTAGAATCCCCCCATTGTGAAGTAATTACCATACAAGTTCATCTACCGGCTATAATCTAGATCTTCCATATTCCCTGTGGGATCGACCCCAACATCTAGTTGGGTTCTTTATTGACAACGTCTCCTTCATACTTCAGTTGGAAGTGTGGTTTGAGCGTTATCACCCGTGGAAGGTGACCACGCTTCGTTAAGTGACTTGTGGTTAGGACTGGGAACTTAGTTGAAAATTTTGGAAAAGGGGTGACCACGGGTGTGACCACAAGTCGTGGTCAACACCACGAGTCGTGAGATTCCCCGTGGCAAGGGTTTGATCAAGAGTGAGAAAAGGTCGGCAGTGTACCCAACAGGTCCTCACCATGACTCGTTTGGGACACCACGAGTCATGGTGTCGACCGTGGGGACTCTAGGGAAGCGTGGGATAGTGTAGTCCACGAGAGGTGACCACGAGTCATGGTCACTAACCACGAGTATTTAGGTCCTTCGTGGTGACCAACAAGGGAGTTCCAGGCTGTGTACCTCACGAGTGTGACCACGACCCATTACGTCACCCGTGGGGACTGACGATCAGTTTTCCCCTATGAGTTTTTCAAGGGTCTTTCAGTAATTTCCTACCCTCCTAGACTCTAAACTATGTCGTTTTAAGAATATTTTCAAATTTATTAGAGGGTTTAAACAGTTTCTTTCCTCATTCTCCCCATTCAGACTCTCAGAAAATAACGTAGGATTTTCTCTCTGAGCGTTTTAGAGAAAGAACTAGGGAAGACCTTTTTTCCATGGTTTCTCAAGGAAACTCTTCAGGCTTCTTTTCCAGATATGTGTGAATTCAACAAGGAAATAGTTCTTCCCTTGTGTCCCCAAAATTCTCCCTATTTTCTTTATCAGTTCTAGCCCCGCAGATTATCGAATGTTAAGAAATTCTTAGTCGTGTTTCATTTAATTCATGTGGAATATTATTTTATAATAATTATAGATATTTTTCACCAGTTTGTTATAGTATTGATGCTTATATCTGTACAGTAAATTTAGCCCTAGTCCTTGAGAGTAGAAAAGACTAGAATTTTGCTATAGTGATTAAACCTTGAAATTTTCCTAATTTTATCGGTGTCGTGGATTCCCATATCATTTGTATATGTTGAACGCGCAGTCAGATACATGTTCACCTAGTTTGTCAGATACATCTTAGCCTAGTTTTAGTCAAAATGTTAGAATACTTAGTGTCAGCCAGAAATGTCAGCTGATCAGTTTGACTATAGAAATTCTCGAGGTGTCAGTAGTGCCTCCCAGTTATCAGAATTAGACTCAATATCAGTTTTAGTGGTTCTTTAGGCGGTCATGACACTTTCATATATGAGTCTATGACCAGCCCTAGGACCGCAGCTTCAGAATTTTCAATTTGTTCTTTAGAAGGTTACGACACTTTCAGATAAGCAGTTTTGACTAGTCTTAGAACCCAGTTACAGAATCCAGTCCGATAAGACTCTCAAGGTGCTTCAAAATAAGTACTCCTGACTAGTCTTGGGCCCCAGTTTCAAGCTATCAGCTTAGTAGTCAGTCTAGAAATATCCAGTGGGAGCAGGACTTAGCACAGAGTAGACCGGGGTTCCAGCACACCCAGGTTCCGAAAACTACGTTGCCACCGTAGGTTACAGTTTTATTAGCCTCATGGCCCCAGATTTGTGATCACCCAGTTCATGCCTTTATACTCTGGGAAGGTATATTGGGTCCTACCGATAGGGTGTATACATAAGACTCTATGTCTTGCTCACGTGGTTACATGTCGGTTATACAGCACTTCAGATTTAGAAGATGTTCTTGACCATCAGATAAGGTCTTTTAGACCGTTTCAGTTATTTAAGTTATTTAGTCCAGTAGCCTTAGTTGTCATTGCATCTCTTTTCAGTTCAACACTTTCATTCTATTATGTTATGTTTTCTCTCACTTACTCAGTACATTCAAAGTACTGATGCATACTTTTATGTTGTATCGTTTTATGATACAGCAGCAGGATCTCAGTCTCAGCCTCGCTAGCCGATCGCTCTTCGAAGACTTCAGTTGTTCTCGTTGGCGAGTCCTCATCCTTCGAGGATGGAGATTATTTAACTCTGTTACATTTCTTTCCTTTTACTTAGATTTGGAGTTAGCTAGGGGGATTGTCCCAGCAACTCATCAGTTGTAGTGGCTTTTAGATACAAATTTAGTTTTTCAGACATGTAGCTTTGTTCAAACATTTTCAAATATCATGAACCAGCTTTATTCTCTCTAATGTTTTATTTTTTTTCTTTAAACTTCCACTGTATATATTTATATGTTACTCAGAATACCAGTGTATGATAGACCAGGGGTTGACTTGGGGTTACTTGTGACTCTAAGTACCATGTCCCATCCAGGGTGTAAACTCGGGGCATGACACCCTTAGATAAGAGCCAATACTTATAGCAGAAAACAGTAGGAAAACAACACCAAAACCAAACAACGTACCTCAGTACGGTTTGTTGTAGGAAATAATGGTTCATTGGTTGTGCCCGTTGTTGAGTTCTAGTGAGTTGTTAAAAATTGATCCAGAACCAGCGAGTGGATTGTATGGACCATTTTTTGATTGTATAGGTTGTTGTTTGTAGTCGTTGAATCAGGTTCATAGAGTAATTCAGAGGCATCATGAGAAACCATGACAGGATCCACGACTTGAACCTGCGTGGTACGGGGTCGTAGTGAAAGGTCGTAGGAAGAGAGTTCAGAGAATTTTTTAAGGGAGGATCAGTAGATACAAAGACTTAGTATGAGTCGTAATATAATGGTACGAATCGTCATTTCAATCGTTAGTTGAGATATTATAATGCATGGGACTTTTGGGCTAAGTTTGAAATTGTTCTAGATATATGGATAGATTTGAACCCAATGAATTTATGAAAATAAGGTGTTAAGATCAATTCTTAAGAATAATAAGTGTATTGAATGCAAATTAAGGTCATAAGGAACCTCTAGCACAAAGCTAAGTTAATATTCTTCTTACCGATTGAGTTCTTGTATAAGTTCTTACAAGGGTAAACTTCAAACGACCATAGCTTCTATTTTAAAAAGTTCTTTTAGGTGATTCAACATATCAAATTGAAGTTCTTTGAGTCTTTTTTTCCAACACATCTGACCTTGCATCAATCGGAGTTCAGAGTAAAAAGTTATGAGTAGTTTAGTAAAATAGCACTAGGCAATGGACGAACCTCAGTACAAGTCGTCCTATCGAACAATGACCCATCCCATTTGGTCGTTGTTTCTACCAATTTCAGGTCCTTTTTCAGTAGTTTGGGGGTATTTTGATAAAATCCTATGCTTTTAACTCCTAAGTAATGTCGTTTTGGGATTCCTTAAGGTCAGATTAAAGGGTTTAACCTAGCATAAATCCTCACTCTCTTCAAACATCCGTAGATTGGATTTTCTCTCAAGAAGAAGCTTGGGTTCATCACCTCCAACTTCTCAATTCCTCTTGGATCTTCAAGACAAGTTAGTGAATCATTTATCGCGGTATGTTGGGCCATGAATGGGGGATTTCTTCCACCCTCGTGCCCAATTTCTTCTCTAACTCATAAATTCAAGTCTCTATTCAAGTTTTATGAAAATCCTAAAGTTTTACCCAATTTTCATGAAATCTTCCATGTTATTTCTATGGATTTAATTCTCTCATGTTTCAATTGATGTTTTATGGCTATTAGGGCAGATTTAATCCTCAATTTACTTCCTAATACATGATTTCAAGTTTATGAAGATTATGCCCTATTATGCATGATTTATGAATTTCAAGCTTATGAGTCCATGATTCCAAGTGTGATGAATTATATTTAATGATCATGATGCATGATCTTCACAAGAACCCTTCATGAATTATGAATTTTAAAGTATGATGATTTTCTCCAGTATGCATGGCTTTTACAAATATTAATTTTATGTTTATGATCGACCTACGGGCCTAATTCATGGATAGTTCATGTATTTTAAGCATGTTTATGAAACTCATGATCTCAATAGCCCATGTACTTCAAGTATGTTTCATGATTATGATATGAGCACTATATATATTTTGGGGTAGTATTTAACATCGAGTAGGCCAGGGTTCCAGCGTACACAGGTCTTAGAACTACATGCCAACATAGCCATGATGGGGTCCTCCACGAGAGTGTCTCATGCCCGAATGGAACACCCATGAGTGATGTCACGTCTTTTCATGGTCCTACCCTTGACAAGGTACGGACACCCTCCCGACTAGGATTTTACAAGTCGGGCTCCATGTATGCTTACGTGGGATATATCGGTTATAATAATCCCCCATTATGTGTGTGTGTGTGTGTGTGTGTGTGTGTGTGTGTGTGTGTGTGTGTGTGCGTGTGTGCGTGTGTGTGTATATATATTCATGTTCGCGCTTCATGATTTTACGACTTATGATGACCTGTTTCAAAATATTCTTTATGAGGCTTTTACTTATGAATTCAGTCATGATCAGTTTTATATAATAGTTTTGAAATGCCTTGAGCCCTCATGTCCAGTTTATGATCAGAAACTCACATTTTATACTATTTTACTCTCATTATCTCTTTTATACTATTTTACTGGCATGTTTTACTCACCTTGTATACTCAATACATTCAAAGTACTAACCACATACTCTATGCTATATTGTTTCATGATATAGACCCAGGTACTCCGACTCAGCCCGCGGTTAGATACATTCAGGACTTGATCAGCTAGCAGGGGCGAGTCCTCATTTTCGAGGACTAGAGTTATCTATTTCATTTCAGTTTTTTTACTTTTTTTTAGTTTCAGAATTTGGAGTTAGCTAGGGGCTTGTCCCAGTAGCTCATCAGTTAGTAAAGACTTTCAGACATAGAGTTAGTATGTTCAGCTTTGTGACTCAGTGTTCACATTATCCGATTATCTTGTTATCTGTAAGGGAATACCTTACATTTCAATTAGCTTCCGCTCAGTTTTCCTTATAAGTTATATTGTGCTAATAATATGCTACACCATGGGTTAACTTGAACCATTCATGGTTCTAGGTTCCGTATCGCAATTCGGGATCCACGCTCGGGTCGTGACACTTAACCGTGAGATATTTAATTTTCAGAATTTCGTCAAGATGATGATGCAAGAATGTCATAGCCTTAGCATGATCTTAGTTTGATGTTTTATTTTTATTTTTAATGGTGTCTTCAAGACCCATTGCATCCAAATAGATTTCATCATCCAACACTCATGAAAGGTAGTTCTTACCCTAACTTTGAAGGGCAACAAACTCAAATTTCATAAGATTAGCCATATTAAAAGAAAGAGGAAAAAAATACATAATACCCTAGCCTTTAGATTTTGTGACGATAGTCTCGTGTTGATAAAATAATAAATTGGGAAGAAGAGTATTGTACAGAAAAAGAGAAGAGAGAAGAGTTCTTATTTCTCTTAAAGGATGAATTACATCGAATGAAAACTCCTTTATTTATAGAGCAAAATTAACTTGGTCCTAAAGTTACAAACCCTAACTTTTCTTCTAAAAAATAGGCATTCACCATAATTAGAAAATATATTCATAACACGAACATCAATATGCTTTAATAAATTAAACTATTCATTTAATTTGTCTTTCATGCACTTGAATATTTTCTTTATATATCTTTATAACTCTCGCCCCACCATGAGTTGGTCAAGAGCAAGATGGCCGCATATGATCTAGGATTCTTGCACCCTTCAGGCATTTGGTGCGCCACTTTGAGATCGTGAGAACCACATGGTTGTGTTTTATTTCTTTTATAAATTGTGGGCTAGACCTATAATTTTATTTATTCATTCATACAGTCACAGAGACTCTATATATATACTTGTATTATTTTGAATTACCGGTACTTGAATGGATTTGCTAATGAATTTATAATTATGGATCACTTTAACTTATTGGTGTTTGTTTTATTTTAATCACGTAATATTTTTATTAATTATATAACTTGAATTATGTGGTTGCAAATTCAATATGTACCATATCATTATGGTTCTCTCGATGCAAGTTGGTAAGCATTTGGTGCTGGTCACAGTACTATCTATTTTGGGGTGTGAAATCTTTGTTAGGAAGTACTCTATAAACTAAATTTCTATGACAAATTTATCATATGCATTTTAGGAAATAATTAATATAAAAATCTAGGGCAAAATGAGATACTTCATAACATAAATTCAATTTGATAAATCAATTTACAGCAACCATATTTGCATATTCAATTGAAAATTTCTCTTTTTTGTACAACACAACTCATATTTGCAATCATCTAAGGGTTTATGCCATAGTTCAACAGTAATAAAAAAAGAGTTCCATACTCGAGCAATGCCTTGACTAGATGTCGAATTTTCTTTGAGTTGGGCCCTCTGAGAGCATTAATGGACTTCCGAATATCTGTGGCCTAGTATAAAATAAATCTACTTTGGAGTCTGTCAACTTTGTTGGGAAGTACTCCAAAACATTGTTCCGGACTAAAATTTTTCTACAAATAACTAAAGAAAATTTTTTTCCTTTAATAATAACTCAAAAAATAATGGAGTTATCCATGTTGACACACTCACTCTCAGCGGGATCATCAAAGTCATGGAACAACTCTTTATTGCAGCTAAGGTGTCTTGAAATGCCTGTGTTCAATACCTAGTCAATCTTGTTAGCCACCAACTGAAAGATTGCAACAAAAACCATTTCATTACCCTCAATCAAGTGAGCTTGAACATGAGCTCGTCCTTCCCGCTTCAAGTTTTTCCTTCATTTTGATAGCATTGGGTAAAGTTGTGACCAACTTTTCCACAGATGAAATAAGTTTCCTTTGACTTCTTGATTTATCCCTCTAACTTGTTGAAATTTTATCTTTTCACATGTCCTTTCTTGTGGCCTTTCTTCTGTGTGCCTTTTGAACCGTCTTTCACAAAGTACCAGCAGGTTCTATAAGGTTTATTTTAGAATAATTAAGAGAGAGAGAGAAGAGAGAGAGAGAGAGTTCATCTTATTCTTGAGATGGTTTGCCTCCTCATCTTTGAAATGGTTTGTTTCCTCAATCCTCATGTAACTGATTAGTTCTTAAAGAGTCAAGTTCTTCTTCCGCTTCAGTTGGTCCTTGTACTTACTCTAGGAAGGTGGGAACTTCCCGGCAGAATATTAGCTTGAAGAACCTCACACATCTTTATTCCCTCGTTAAGAATATCAACAGTTAAATTCTCATACTCGTCAACTTGTTCCTGACTTATTGTCAATCATTTGGAACTTACTCCATTACCCTATCCCATACTTTTTCTTCTTTGCATCATCAACACCATATTTCTTTTTCAAATTGTCATATATATCCTTTACATAATTATAAGTAACAAATAAATCAAATAAAGGGTTATTCATATGATTCAACAAATTTCGTCTAACAATTTTGTTGTTTTTTTCGAACTTCTTTTTAGTTGCATCATCATCAATAGTAGTACTGGAACCAATAGTATTTGCAGCATCATCAGAAGGTTCATTAAAGAAAATATAATCAAATTCTAATTGTTCCAAGAAAATCAGAAGTTTCTGAGACCAACATTTAAAGTTATTTTCATCCAAAGGCTCAAGCTTCGTCTAATCAAAAAGAGTTTGTTCATAAAAATAGCCAGTGATCAGTATTGTATGTATAAATGTTTGCACATTGTCCAAAAAGAGTATGTCAATATTAACCAAGAACAAGGAAAATAGAAAACAACTTATCGCATTAACGTTGTGTCATAGCAACAAGCCATCGATAATGACACAACTAAGGTGCAAATCATTTAGACTAGTAGCTCCCTAAGGTTACGCAACACGACCAAACATGTGCCTCATGGTTGGAAGTATGAAATTTGCACAAATAAAATTGCTTAGAACCTGAATTGGAGAAAGAAATATCAAAAACAACAATAATGTCAGGGAAAAAATGAATGCATTCTAATTCACTTAATGAACCTGGACATTAATCTAATAATCTCAAAATATTTTTTCAAAATCAAATTTAGATTAGCTCTCATGTATATCTCATGTGCAGACGGAGGGGGAGGGGTGAATAGGCTAATTTTGCTTTCAAGCCCACTTTTCATGTGCATAAGGCCACTCCATTTTACTATCTTTTCACAAGCCCAATAAAAGATAATTAAATATAAGGAGGGAAAAAAAGTCCTTCCTAGTCGGTGAAAGACTTGTCTCTCACATAAGACAAGGAAGTAGTTGGCATTATTTTTTAAAAAAAAGGAATAATGACAATGGAAAGGAATAGTACCAACACAGGTTGAACAAACATGAATAAAGAAGAAGAAGAAGAATAAGGGAAGCATAAACCAATAATCATTTCGTGTTAGATATGCTGCAATGAGCAGCTTGATGATGTCTTAATAATGGCATGTTCATTTTCAGAGTCTCAAATAGATTATTTTTGGTCCTATTTTGATAAGTATACTCTATAGAAGTGGCATTTCTTCTACTCAATATTCGGGTTTTTGCACTTCTGACGAGACCATTTGATCCCAGCTGGAAGGGCTTACTTTCCTATATTTTGGATGCTTCTGCTGTTACTCCGCTCAAAGCAATGGCTGCTTTGGATCCGGATGGACGGCCCAAATACTTGGTGATGAACTCACCGGTTAGCAGGAGTTTCTGTAGATCGACATTGGTTTTAATCCCTAGACCATTAAGCATATAGACAACATCTTCTGTTGAAACATTGCCAGAAGCTCCTTTGGCATATGGACAGCCTCCGAGACCAGCAACTGAGGAGTCGATCGTGCTAATACCCATCTGTGGAAAATACGACAAACAGTATAATGAGTTGGATTGTCCTGAAGACTTCATGCACTAAAAAAACAGCAACTCCACAACAATAACCAGTGATGGAGCCACATGTAATGAGGGGTTCAATTGAATCCCGTTTGTTGGAAAACAATACTATGCAAATACAGTAAAAACAATTTTTTATGTATATATACAAATTTTTTAATACTCTTGACATAAGAGAAGCTTTTAGTGTAGTGGCATGGTTCAAAATTGTTTTAGTCACAGGTTCGAGTCCAGGAGTGGCATTCATGCATCTTTTGTAGCACCCCTGTAAGAATTCCCCGCTCCGCCACTGAAAATAACTACAATTTCATGCTTTTGTTGAACATGGGAAATAATTAACGTACTCTATTCTACCTGGTAGTTCATTGACAAGTACTCTAGGTACATAATTCATAATTCAAAATTCAATAAGAAAAAGTGAAATATGTATGTGAAGTAAAATGTTAGATTTTATGATCATTAGTAGTATTTGGCAAAGATAACATGAAACTTTTGGACTGTGACAAACAGAAGTTTATGGAAGAAAAAAGGACTCTCTATTTTCTTGTCTAGCATGATGGCCTAGTTGCATCACTCAATTTGTCAGAAAAGTCTTCCCCATAGGATTCAGCAAATTCCAAGTTTATGCAGACATGTGGAGCTTGTTCCACTCTTGTTTTGGTTGGAGAGGTCAGGCTTCACTAGGGCCCCTCCAATTTCGTAGTTTTATCCATTACTCATAGAATCTCGAGTAGGTTTTGGAGGGAAAAAGAAAGCAGTATGAGAGGTTTTGAGGAAGGCACACTGAAATTATGGAGAGGTCAGCAATACATTCTTAGCTAGAGGCAATATTTGTAATCATGTCAAACTGGCAGGAGTATACTCCAACATTTACTGGTTTCCCAATTCTCGAAACCTATCCTTCATGATTATTTATAAAATTAAAACCAAACGTTTTTGACTTTCTAAATAGTGTTCAGCAGCTTAATTAATATGAAATGCAATTACTTGTACATTATAGATTCAATATTTGCAAAGCTAGCATGAAAGAAATGTATATGTGCTTCATATAGAATTCCGATAGAAAGGAACTTACTTGGAGGGAAACTAAAATATTTGAAAGAGACTGTCCATAGGTATCATGGAAATGCACAGCTAGCTTTTCAACAGGAACCACAGCCATAACAGCTTCAAGCATAGGAACAACAGTTCCTGCAAAGAAAACAAAATAACGTGGAACAATTCTCCAGTCATTTCACAAATTTAATTTCTGAGAAGTTCCGTTTTTCTGTCCTATTGGCTCTAAGCCTCTAACCAGCCATCCAATTGCAAGTACAATTTAGATTTCCACTAAAGCAAGATTCAAATTTGAAGCTATCATGTAACTCTAAGTTGCATTTTGAACACAATACGTTGGTCACACTGTGAAAATTCCTTCTTTTAGCAATACTATACTTTAGCTTTGGAACCTAAACATAGAAATACTTCAGCAACATAATAGCATGTCAATAGAATATAGAACTACAACATTCTTTACTTGTAAATCAATGCATGATTTAAAACATTACCTGGAGTAGCAATTCCTATCGTGTCTCCAAGGGAGATTTCAAAGCATCCCATGTCCTGAAGTTCCTTTGCTACATATGCCACTTTCGAAGGTGAAATTGCTCCTTCAACTGGGCACCCAATAGCACAGGATACATATCTGTCAAGCATTGAAAGATCTGATTTAACTTTTTTTTTTATTGGTGAAAGATCTGATTTAACTCTGCACCATGTATGATAATAAGGAATAAATGCTACAACATCCAAGCTGCACAAACTAAAATGAGATTTCTTTTTCTACTTTTTATTTTTAAAGAAACATTGAAGTCCTCATCCTGTCTCTGTTCAACAAACAAAATTGAAGTTAGGGGACTGAGTCCATTTAGATGACTTGCTTCAAATTTAAGTGCAAAATAATTGCTAGAAGACAATGATTCAAAGTCGCGGTGATAACAGAAAACAAAGGGCAATTCCTTCAATATAGTACTATGCCGACACAAAATACATGTCCAAGCTATTGCAGAACCTAGCTCAGTATTGAAACAGAAATGGAACTAATTTAGCCTTGTGCTCGAGTATCAGATGTTTCATACCCCCGAACGGGTATTGACAGCTTTTTGGCAGCAGATGTAACAGCTCGATATCGGACAAGGCTCTCCTCAATGCTGCAATTAATGTTTGACTTTGAGAAAGACTCTGAAGCTGATGCAAAGACTGCGACTTCTTTCGCACCAGCTGCCACAGCTGCTTCAAAGCCCTAACAGATATTCAAACACCAATATAATTATCAGAGAAAGAAAGTGGTAGCTCCTCAAGAGCAAGAAAGGTTTCCCAACAAGTGCTACATACTTTCATATTAGGTGTCAATACAGGTAATCTGGCACCTTGCAGATCCTTAACTGCTTCCATTACATCCTTGGCATCTGAAAGCTACAAAAAAAATTAAACAGGAGAATCAGAAAAGAAAGGACAAGTTTCAAAGAACTAATGCACAAAACAAAGCTATTGGATTTCCTGATCACTACACACTTGTTTCATAAATCACAGACTCTAAAGCAAAGCTTAAACATCACACACAAACTTTGTGATTGAAAAAGTGTGCCACTGCAATAGTATGCAAAAGCAGTTTCCTTGTATACAAAAAAGGAGGAAGAAGTACCTGAGGCACCCATTTTGGAGAAACAAAACCCGTTGCTTCAACCACAGGTAGACCACAAGAGACAAGTTTTTGAATTAATTCAACCTTCACCGATGTCGGAACAGTATTCTTCTCATTCTGTAATCCATCCCTTGGACCAACTTCCACTATCTTCACATGATTTGGCATGTCATTGAACAACTGTGACCAGACAAAGAAACAGCCAGTCAGAAATTGAAATGTTTCAGAAGAAGGATAAAGGAATCTGTGCAAGAAACAAAGACTTGTGTTGAAAGAATTAGAGGGGCAAAAGGGACATCAAAAAATTACCTTGAATGTTTTACCCACTGCAGTTTTCTGGTTGCTGTAAGATTTAGGTTGACGATCTGTCAAGCACTGTGAACGAGACACAGTTCCACATACTATATAATTCTTGCTAAGACTCTTTGATCTTCGACTTGAAATTCCATTACGTGATCCATGCCTTCTCAATTTGAAGTTCTCTCTCCCATATTCCTCATCATCTTCACTGAAGACAAATATATTAAGATATTTATGTTTCATTTACTCGAGCACATCTAAGTGCAAAAATTTAAAATGCTCAGTATCCACACTGAGATACCATGTGGCAAAAATCTTACTGATAATTTAGATAACAGTGTCTACAAGACTAGAAAGAGGGGAATATTTTTAACAGTTATGGTCCTCCTTTGTCATGAAGAAGAAAAATTCTAGCTTCTAATCATAACAGCTGTGTCTAAACATTGCACAACACCTTGATAGACATTAGACAATTAATAATCCCAATAACAACAGCAACCAATATAATAGTAATAAAACAGATTTAGATTATGAACAGTTTTCCCTAACACCAATCTTTCTGTTGCTGAGTTTCTCCTTGTTTTCATGAAGGCTTACACTCATTTAAATTAAAGAACATTCAGGTACTGAACTCAAGAAAAGAGAATCAAATCTCACAAACTGCCACTGCAGGTCAGCTTCAATTATTACTTATGTGCAATCGACGAGGAGATAGCTAAGCTTTTTTTTTACTTTATCCTAATTAGTGATAAAAAAAAATATTAGCCTATCTGAACCTTTGTTACTGAAAAACAAATCAGTGGAAGGACAGGAGCATTGAAGTTCAAATATAATAAGAATAAGCAAGAGGAATACCTGGGTAAAAAAAGGACCGCAAAGTAACTAGTAAAGGAAACACCGTGCAAACACATAAACAGTACAAGAAAACAGGAGCATCACTATTTGTCACTCTAAGTTGTGCATAAAGAAATATCAAAAAGCATCACTGAAATCATGATATATACTAGCTGTAAGAGTAAAATTTTAAGTACTTACATGCAGCTATTGGATGAGCTGCAATTTCTGCCGTCAGACCAGGAGTACGCCATTGCCATATCTTCTCCTATAGGCCTGCAGGCACCAGATGAGAACCTCTCTAGCCAATCAATGTTGCTCAAACTTGGCAACCTGTCCAGGTTAAGAGGCTCTTCCAAGCTTGACATTGTTGAAGGGGAGGAAACTACTGGAACTGGAAAAAAGAACAAGACATAAATTCATCAAGGGAATTTCTAGCTAGAATCAGATCAACGACAATTCAAGGGTTTGACCATCTCATACTGTTAAATAATATCAAAACTCAAACACCGGTTGCTGGTGAGGGAAAAAAGTCAATTGTAAAAGAGTCTGTAGGAAATCAGCATTGCAGTATCATCATCAGGATTGTTTGATGCTTTGACAAAGCACATAGACTTAAAGAAAGACAAAAATAACTGTTCTGCCTTACCAGCATTCATTATCTTTTATCCAGATTTTCAAATTAATGCAAAATGAAACAGCAAGTGAAAGTAAGATAGAACATGCAATCAAGAAAAGCAACATTGATACTGGTCCTGAGTATGGTTTAAAGAAATCCAGGAGAAGTTTGATCAATTGACAGACTAGATTTCCTGTGTAAGATCATATTCTGAGTGGATTCCATTTTACAATTAAGGATTTGTGTCATAGAAATCAATCTATTAAATTATTAGCAAAGACAAAAATCTATCAGAAAACAGTAATGGAAATACGATTCTCCCAAAACATTTATCATTGGGGTTTCCAAGCATTCGTTCAATGTGTGTCCCATTGAATGCCAAGCAATCAAGTTTTTTTGCATAAGCATTCCTCAATTCTTAGCCTAAACCGATCCCCTATTCTTTTAGAAAAAATTAAGCACGTAAAGAGGATATCCACAAACATCCGACATTAATCAATTCATCCCTCAAGCTGCAATGAGAAACTTCTACATGCAGTGCTACCTCGGATGAGGGCCAAGACTTTGTTAAAGGGAATCATATAACAAAGGTTGCAACAAATGATCAACATAAGCTAACTAAAGTAACCAAAGTTCAAAATCTCTCACTCCCTAAATTGGAATGCAATATTTCCTTTCCCCCCAAATGATATGAACTATGTAAACAAGATCCCATAAACTATATATGATTTTCGGACTCTTTCACGAGAGTGGAGTATCAATTGACAGAACATGAGCTAACTATGCACCAGGGTTTATTAGTATTATTTGTTATCAATTACAACAAGTAAAGGATTTCACAGCTGCACTCCACATGAATTATGCACTCTTTAACATCACAGTCACAACTTCCTCCAAAAAGATATAAAACTGCTACTTGGTCCTTTCCATTACATCAAGATCACAAATTTCTTCCTAGAAACAATTTTTCCTACTTAGTCCTTCCCACAACATCAGGATCACAACTTTCTTCCGATAAGGACAAATTCATTCTTAGTGCTTTCCAGAAAACAAACTGATAACCCAAGAAAATTAACAAGATTCAAACTTTCACATGTGGTCTTCTAAAACCTCAGCTCAATCTCAAAGTTTAACCATTATTAACTACCCAAAACAACCAATTTCCATCCTTAAATTCTTTTCCACAAGAAACAAAGGTGGGTTTAGCAGAAAAAAGCGAAGACTCACCTGAAATCAAGAAAAGGGCCAATTGAAGAATCAGAGCTCCAACTTTTCTGGGCTTTCCTCAGCTAATTTTTTCTTTTCTGTCTCTGGGGTTTTTCTTAAAAGACAGAAGGAGAAAAAACTAGAGGAAGAGAAGGCAAAAGGGTACCCCACAAAGGAAGCGTGATGGAGAGTTCTTCGTTCTTTGTCTGTGTTTGGTGATCAGTAGCTAATTTATATGGTGTGTGTATAAAGTTAAAAGACTTGATGAAACTTCTTTGTTACTATTTGTTGTTTGTTTTACTGATTTCTTTCTTGTGGTGTGTGAATTGAATCGCCAACAAATTGGAGGGAGTAGAGGTGGTGGGGCTATTAGGACAAGGGTGGTAGGTAGTTATCAGTAGGCAGTTGGTCAAATTCTTTGCACTATAGTTATTGTCTTTTAACTCCCATTCCTTTTAGGTCCTCAAAATTCTAATTATGTCCCATTTTGAAACCTTCAAAAAAATGTATTGTTTTAATCTTTATACATATTATTAGCAATGTGAATATATAATTACAAATACTTAATTATACCTTTATAATAGGAATTTTCTAAAATAACAGATTAGAGAAACTTGCTTAATATTCAAAATCAATTTGTTATTATTAAACACAATTTAAATGGTGATGTTGAGTACAAAACGAACTTATTCATTTTCATTGTTCCGTTAATTAATTGTTTTTTTTTTTGGTCGGTTAATTGAAGGTAGCCATTCATATTTCCAGCTTTTATGGATGCCAAATTTAAGAAGTTCGACAACTGGCTGCGTAATTTATTCTCTCTCTCCCTCTTTCGGGTAATTTGGTCCAGTCAACTTTATTTATTTAATAAATACATGCTAGAAGCACCCATGTTATTATTTTAGATTTTCTTCGTTCTAAATTTTTTTATATTTTTTTTTACACATTCTTTAAAAAATATTATTTAGAAAGAATATTTGACCGCTTTAATATAATTTATATTCAATTTATAATCTCTTTTTATTAAAGTTTTACTTGATAATTAAGTATTTTCTAGTCTCTAAAACAAATTATATTAAGAATAAAATAGAAGAAAATCAATTAACTTTATCCTAAACTTTTAAAATAGCAAATAATTTGAGATAACTATTTTTAGAAAAAGTGACAGATAATTTGAGACAGGGATAGTATAGATTTTTTTTTTCTTTAGTATTCCGTCAGTTTCAATTTGTTTGTCTTACTTTTTTTTTTTAAATCCATTTTTAAAATTTGTCTCTTTCTTTTTTTTTTGACAACTCTTTAATTCTAACTTTTCACATGATGTATGTCTAAGATCGCAAGATTAAAGGGCACTGTGTTATATTTTACATATCTTTAATTTAAGATCACAAGATTTAAAAATCTTTTGTACTTTATTAAACTCCGTCCCAAGTAGAAATCAAGCAAACAAATTAAAACGCAGAAAGTATGATATTTAACACTTGATTATTTGATATGCTGGATAAGTATAGATAGTATGAGATAAAAATTTAGTACTGTCTTATCCCTGATTTGGTTAGTAATTCTAAGAGAAGTTATATCAGCATTAATAATTAATACATGGATTTATCTTGACCAGGTGGTGAATAATAGTATTAAGATTTGTTTTACTGAGAAAAGATAATGAAAATGACAAAAAATACCCCTGAGATCCCTCAAAAAAAAATTCTTCTAAACAAAGTGAATGATATTTTTTTTTAAAAAAAAATAAATAATTTTCTCTTAAAAATTATACAATGCATGTTATTTTTAATATAATAAATAAAATAATTAATAAAATATAATACTATAATAATCAATCCCAACATAACTAATCTCAATAAAATTAATTCAAGCATACTTATTCTAACATAACTTGAATTCAAACGAAAAAGTCTTAGTTTTTAAAAAAATTAATTAATAAATAAAAAATATCTTTAAAGAAATATTTGTAACGTTTGATCGATGGATAGAGAATAATTTCCTAACATGACACAAGTAGTTTCCTGTGGTCCTTGCCAGATTTGAAATAGCCACATAAATAAAGAAATTAACACATTTAAAAGAATTTACATTCTAGAATATACTTAGATTTTTCTCCAGTATTTCCTTCACACAAATGTATTTTTCTTTCTAAATAGAAAAACTGCAATGATTCGATTTCTGATTGAGTTGTAATTAGCGTCGGTAAAATAAGTTAATATTTTGATAATCCGTCTAACTCGTCTATATTTTAATGTATTAGGTGAGTGACTTTTAGTTGGGTAAATATGAGTTTAAGCCCATATTCAACCCATAAAAAATATATATATATATATATATATATATATATATATATATAATTAGGAGAATTAGAGGCATGCTGATGTGGCATGCCTCTAAGGCCTCCATTCCTTCTTCTTTTTTTGTGGTGTTTTTAATTACTTTCTCCTTTCTAAAATTATTTTATTAACTTATTTATTTAATTATTATTGTCATTTAATGTTATCACAATGTATAAAGATTGTTAAATATAGCATATTTAACATAATTAAGAAAAAAATATAATTAAGAGAGTTAAAACAATAATTTTTTTAATTTTTTTAAAATAACACGTCTAAATCTATCTATCTATCTATACATACATATATATATATATATATATATATTTATCTTTTTTCTCATTTTTTTTGATAATTTTCCTCACATTTCTATTTATTTATTATTATACAAAAATAAATGTGTCAATTACTACTCACTTTATTTATTTTTATTTCATTGTAAAAAATTAAATGTTTCAAAATTTACTACTCCGCTTATTTTTATTCTTTATTGTAATATTTAAAAATCTAAATATTCACTACTGCAACCCTTCATTTTCTCTATAAAGAATAAAAATATGTCAAAATGAAGTGTGTGTGTGTGTCATATTACTATATACATGAGAAGCCCCTTAGTTGAAAAGTTAAATTATCAAATGTCCATTAAATAATAAACGACCATTTTACCCTTTACTTAAACACTACTCCTATTAATAATTTTGTATAAAAAAATAAATTTAACTTTTAATAAATGTAAATATATATAAAAGACCCAAAGTATAAAATTAAAAGACCAAAAGAACCATCATAAGTTAAATGACGTTTTTGCCCTTCAATCAAACACCAATTTTATAACATTTTTGTCACGCCCCACCTTGGGCGGCATGACTGGCACCTAGTGCCACACTCGAATCTAACTAACCTGGCTAGGCTTATGCACATCTGGTGCATGCCTGCAACTCAATTCAAGAAAACAATAAGCTATATCTCAGCTGTAAATACAGCCTCCGGCCGACAAGGCCGTATAGCCAGTTGTAAAGGAAAATAGTTAACCGACAACAAGCGATAAAAGAGAATCCTATGCGGGCCGACAAGACCACCATGTCGTCTAGTTTTAGCAGAATGAAAATTAGGCAACTACAACTATACTATAGTCGACAAGGCCACTATCTAATAACTAAACAAGGCCCCACACAGCCATCACATGAGATAAAAACATAATAAGCCCCACATGGCCAACAACAAAATGAACAAGTGAAAATTTGTAGCCTACAAGCCTCTAGGAGTGGAATAATGGTCGATATAGGGCCCAGAACTACCCAAAAACTATACGATCAAAAGAGTAAACCTTCTAACTATTAGCTCTGGAGGAAGGGAGCTAACTGTACTGCTGACTCTGGCTGAAAGCTAGAAAGGTCCTGATCCACGTCTATCCGCACCTGCAGGCAAGTAATGCAGCGACCCAAGGATGGGCATCAGTATAATATGTGCTGAATATGTAAGGCAGTAAAAGAAAATGACTAAATAACACTGATAATGAAACTGGACAATCCAATAGGAGGGATAGAGAGTTAACTTGATATAACTTTATAACCTACTGTACAACTAATATTAAATAGTACAAATAAGAACCTTACCTGGCCCCCATAAGCCCGGAAGGTACATCTAGCACAAAATAACATGTTCGGGTCCCCCATAAGCCCGGACGAGTTTACTTCAATCTATATACCCCTAATTAGGCCAAGACGAGTCAACAGGTAACTATAGTCGTCCTACCGGTCTCCTGGGTCTGCAACTGAGCCCGCTCAGCTCCTGATCTTTAGCTGCGTCTGAGTCCGGTGGACTCCTGATAAGTGCACCGTGGGCACCAGGCTCGAGGAGGGTGTAATATTGATACGACATAAAATACTAGTCCAGTTATGGAATAGACTGTAATATAGCCCTTGGGCCTCTGCATCATCCCTTGGGACAGCATATCCTCCTTGGAGCAACGTCATATAGCACCTAGCGAGCGACGACAGAGCTAGTAACCTTGGGGTTGATCACGGAAGGCTATACAAGGCAGGGTCAATCCCAACTAAACATAAAGTACTAGTCTCAACTTACAATAGCAGCTAACCACAATAAACATAGTTCTGACTTTCTTATGAGGGCTCAAGCTGTATTACAATACCATAGGAAGTAACTTGCCGAAAGAATTCACCTTAATATACCTCGATTGTCGTTTCCCAAATAACCGACGAGTTTCAACTTGTAATCATCATCTCTTTTCAACTGTAACTTTAATACTGAAAAAATGGGTCTAATTTCAATACTAAATTCAGAAAAAAGGTAACTTTTGATACTAGTAGCAACCACAATTCAACTTCGTAAAATACGGCTGAAAACCTATAATTTTCCGAGAGTTCGGAAGGGAGAAATGCTTACCTAAAGATGTGGTTGTTTAGGAATCAATTTGGAGTAATTCTGACAACTTTTACTCAATGGAGTTTCAATTTTCCGAGCGTATTTTTGAGAAATAACTCCGTAGTAATGCTTCTTGTAGGCCCGAAACTCGTTACCCGAAGTTAATTTAAGATTGAACGGCGTTTGGTAGCGTAATCGGACGAAAAACTATTGAATCCCTCGTGTTTCTCTTGACTTGGCCAAATATGTTCTTCAGAAAATGACTCAATAAAGTGAAAGGGGCCTTTTAATACCCGTGAGGTCAGTAGCAGGGGGGCCACGCCGCCCATAGCGCCAGCAGGCCCCCGCACCGCACCTCTCCTTGCGCCAGTGGGACTGGCGCGTCGTGCTGGCCGGTGCCCTGCCGGCTCACACGTCGCGCTGGCCCTTCGTGGCCTAGCCTCACCCGACCCTGCTTCTGAGGCTTTTTTCATACGCATCAAGTTCTTCTTACTCGTCATAAGTCCACGCATACACTTAATAATCATTAACATTTACAGGGTGTAACATCCTCCCCCCTTAGGAACATTTGTCCTCGAATGTCATTCTCAGGCTTAAAGAAGTTAACTCTCTTAACCAAGATTTAGAAAAATTTCGGCAGAGTCTCCTCTATAATATGGACTATCCAAAAATCTAAAACGCAGAAAAGTCCAATATAGGCGCCTCGCAGGACGCTATAACAACCATTATACAATAAAACTGGGGTAGCTAAGCAATAGTACCAATAGCATAAGCAATAAAATAACAACTGAACAACAAACCTCACCTTAATTACATAATCTGGATCAATCCTGGAACAGGTGAGGATATCTAGACCTCATATGATCCTCAGCTTCCCAGGTCATCTCTTCTTTATTCTTGTTCCTCCATAATACTTTAACAGAGGCGACATTTTTTGTTCTCAATCCACGGACCTATCGATCTAATATGGCCACTAGAACCTCTTCGTAAGTTAAATCCTCAGTAACCTGAACATCCTCAACTGGCATGACTCGGGATGAGTCCCCTATACACTTTTGTAGCATTGACACGTGAAAGACCGGGTGAACAGATTTTAACTCTGGAGGTAAGTCTAGTTCATATGAAACTTGGCCTATTCTCTGGAGGATCCGATATAGGCCAATAAATCTGGGGCTAAGCTTGCCCTTCTTACCAAATCTCATTACGCCCTTCATTGACGATACTTTCAGAAATACCTAGTCATCAACATTGAATTCCTAATCTCTACGTCGCACATCGAAGTAGGACTTCTGACGACTCTGAGCTGTTAACAAGTGTTCTCTAATGAGTTTGACCTTCTCTTCTGACTGGTGAATCATTTCAGGTCCTACTAACCCTGACTCCCCTACTTCAAACCACCTGATAGAGGATCTGCATTTTCGCCCATATAAGGCCTCATAAGGAGCCTTCTGGATTGTCGAATGATTACTGTTGTTGTAAGAAAATTCAATAAGGGGTAAATGCTCATCCCAACTGCCCCCAAAGTCTAACACACACACCCATAATATATCCTCGAGTGTTTGAATTGTACGTTCTACCTACCCATCTGTCTGAGGATGAAATGTTGTACTCAAATTAACCTGTGTTCTCAAGCCTTTCTGAAACGACTGCCATAATCTAGCTGTGAATTGTGTCCCCCTGTCAAAAATGATAGATGTCGGGACACCATGTAATCAATCTATCTCTCTGATATACAATTCATCATAGTCCTCGGCTTAGAAGGTAGTCCTGACTGGAAGGAAATGAGCTGATTTTGTTAATCTGTCCACAATCACCCAGATAGAATCAAATCTACGCTTGATACAGGGTAACCCTATCACAAAATCCATGTTGATTGCTTCCCATTTCCACATAGGTACTGCTATCTCTTGTGTCAATCTGTTCGGGTTGTTCTGCTCGTTGGTAATTTATATTATAAACCGACACGCAAGTGCACGTGGTCAAACAAGTAATAAAGTGGCTAAGTAAGCCAAGTATCGATCCAAGGAGGCTCAAGATACGTAAAATTGCCTAGTTTACTATATTCCTATTTCACTTCTAATTATGCTAACAACAATGTAACCAAGAGTTACTTGAGTTTTTGTTTCTAAACTATATATACTACAATTACTACAAACTATTTACTTGTGAGTTTAGACAATGGATATGAACATGCCAAGGTTAAGAACAAGTAATGCACTTGATAATCATGATAATTTGGTTAATCTCTTCTTCATGTTGCTAGCCAAGAATATTTGCCTAGAAATTAAAACTCTCGTATTTAATTTCACTTTAGAATCATAAACCATCCGTCTACATTTCTGTGATCAAATGCAATTTATGACCTAGCACTACAATTCCGGTTCCTAAATTGACTAATACGGCTTTCAAGTATATTTCTATCAGGAAAGCACATCAAAACCCAATTTTCCCAAATCAAGTTAAGAACAATACCCTATTAATTCACAACTTTCCAATTTCTTGCTCTTTCGAGTGAAATTGGACTTTTTAGATGTACATTAATGTTGGCCAAGCACTAATGCAGTAAGAACAAGAATTAATAGAACAACATTAAAGAAGAAGAAGAAAACCATATCATTTACAATCAAAATTCATTACACATGTTCAAAACCTCAACAAGGAAGAGAATTAGCCACTCATTCTTGGATTGATCATCCTAAAATGAGTGTAAATCATACGTACAATTGATAGAAAGAAGAAAGGAAGAGAAGAAATCCCTTAGCTTTTTCGTTCTTCAACTACTACTAACCCACGTTCCTGCTCTCCACTTCTGAACTCAGTCTAAAAACTAAAAACTAATTAAAATAAACCTAAGTGTGCTATTTATACTAGTGAAAAATTTTTCCCGGAATAACAAGCAACGTGTCACGGAGGCCAACGCGGAGCACTGCCTCCGTGACACGGCGTGGACGCGGACCTTCACTGGAATTTCCAAGGTCCGGTAAATTAACCTCAACGTGGCACGGAGGCCATCGCGGAGGCCTCTCTCCGTGCCACGGAGCTGACGCGAAGGCACACTGGAATTTGCCATTTTAATTCATGTCCAGGCAGTGTGCTACCGCGATGGTAGCGTGGCACGGCTCCATCGCGGAGCCCCTATAAAATGTGCATTCCAAGGTCTTTTCCACGCTCGCATCCAAGTCCAACTCCGACATAGTTCCAACATGCATTTTAGCTCCTAAAAATCACATTTACCTGCAAAACAAATGCTAATCATGTTGGTTAGTATAAATTCGCATTTTATTACTAATTACATGATATTATATACACATTGCACAACAAACAAGGTAAAAATGATACGTTTGAGTATCACTTGGGCATATAAATCTGCCCAAGATCACTTACCCCACACTTAAATCCTTGTTCGTCCTCGAACAACACATACACAAATCATGCAAATTACATCCCAACCTTCGTCACTATGGTGCAACAATTTACGCTACGGTCATACCGATTATTCAATTTTAGCAAATCATCAAGAAAACATGCTTGGTCGTACAATACAATGACCTTTAATACATCAAGGCTTCCTAGACTTTTAAGAATTGATTCTTGATATCGGCAAACTCATGCAAATCAGCTAATCAAGAAATCCGACACGAAAATCAATCTTTCATCAAGCATGTGCCCTCACAACTCGAGAGAAACTTCCCCTTTTTTGTTCATGCAGCACACAAACATGCAAGTAGAGGCATATAAAAATTAATTTCACTCTCTCTCCCAAAAGAATTCACATGCATTATGTCATGACCCATAGGCTTGCCCTTAATGTATTACTCCACTAATATAAAAAAATGCAATATAGGATCACGTAGGACTTTAATGGGTTGTAACGGGGCTATGGATCTAGTATATATATATTGGATTAGCCAATAATAGTCGCTAGCATCCTTAAGCGCCTTTTCAACACATTCCCATCGACTCATGGACATTGTTCCTCTCTTTTCTCTTTTTCTCCTATTCATGCTGGTTTACTTTTGTACAGCCCATTTCATCAAACACACTTGACACCAAACAGAGGGTTTTCATGTACCCTCACTATCATTTAATTACAACAAGTGCCTCTTCAACCTCATCTTTTCTTTCCTCACTTTGCTTTTATTTTTCTTTTCACTCTTTTCACTCTTTAACACTTTGGGAAACATTTTCTTTGCTTTGCTAGCGCTTAAGAGATTCATATAGACTTTAAGGCTAATGAAAAGAAGGAATAAAGCTTAGTTCATACAATTTTGGACAAAAGAAAGAAATCGGCTAAAGGCTCAACGGGCTGACTAGGGTATACAACATATAAAAAGGTAGAATTTGACAAGAAAAAAATGGAAACTATCGGTTAAAACAAAGAAATGCCTACATCCTTTCCAACACTACACCTCTTTCATTTCGTTTTGTATACACACCAGGCAAGTTCTAGACAATTCACAATGACATGGAATAGCAAAACCTCACTTCACACTTCATGCACATGCTCGAATCAAGATGCATTCACAGACTCTTTAATTAGTCAATTACATGAATTCAAGATTAAGCCTCAATCATACTGAATCAAATTCTATAGCCTAGGTAACTCAACATATTTACAGAATTGCATGCTTTCAAACGAATCACTTCCACATTTTGAACATCAGTTACACACGCAACGAAATTTTAGCAACCATAAGCAACTACAGTTCATTGATGCAATCCACCAAAGAAAAACTAAAAACAAATAAAAATCCTACTCCTACCGACTACATTTCCCTTAAGACGGTCGTCATCCATCCATCATAGGGAACGGTCACTAACTATGACATCGGTTCAATGGGACTATTCTCGGTAAAAGAACCGAAAACAAACTCCGAGAAACCCAAAAATAAAAATCGAAAAAATTTTGCAACACATCGATCATTTCGATAGAAAGAAAATATTTACAAGTGCAAAATATTTTCGCAAAAATTTTGAAAAATATCGATCATGTCGATAGAGAGAAAAAAAAATATTTACAAAATTTACAAAATATTTACACTAGCAACCATAACTTTCAAAAACACACATCATCAGCCACAAAACAAATATATACACATACATCACAAATCAGTTCACAACAGGGAAAGCGCAAACATTCATAAACATCAAGGAAAAATATACAGCAATTTAGAGCCTATGTCCCAGCACCTAACTACTCCCCACCCCACACTTAAATCGAACACTGTCCCCAGTGTTCACAAAAATTACAAAACACAAAATTTTGGGTGGTGAAACTCCCTGCTCAGTCGAAATATTCGACGTCCTCATCCGGTGCTGCGGCCTCGTCGCCCATATCTGAATCAGCTCCATCGTCGTCATCGGACTCCACATCGGAGTCCTCACGACGTGTCTCCTCATCAGTAGGGACATCGTCATCTGTCGGCTCCACGAAGGCTGGCCCTACCCAACATAAGGCTCTGGCGTTCTCGCCAAAGGGGTAGTCCAACTCCAGCTGCCATAATTCTTCCTCGGTGGCTGGTCTCCCACTAATTCGTAGCTGCAGCATCTGCATGCCAAACATACGGGCCATGTACTGATCGTCATGAGCATGTCGCTCGCCCAAAGTCAATACAGGTCCGTGTGTAGTGTCGGGGGCCTTAGTATTTGTCACGTCGAGGGCCCTCCGCTCCAACTGCGGAATATAATCCAAGGCTTCTTCCTCAATGTCGAGGCCTCGGAGGAAGGTGGTGATGAGTCCGCCAAACCCGTATCTGTGGCCCTGGTGCAGTCTGGCTCTCTTCATGGCGGATATTATGACCGCCCCCACATTAATCTCGAGCCCTTTCATAAGGGCATACACCAAGCAGACACGGTCCCGGGTCACATCTGTCATATGGACTCTCGGGATCAAGCACGAACATACAATCTTCAGCCAGATTCTGGCCTCCCTGTTCATCTGCGAATAAGGCAGAGTCTGGTGGTAACCCCTCTCCTTATGTCTACTCCATCGGGCTGTGGATCAAGCCCCACACAACGTACGTCTGATGTCGGCGTACGGTGGGGTGATGTTTAGCTGGCGGAGAACGTGGGCGTCTGTGTCCCGCGCTCCAACGATGGCATTTAGCTGCTGGGGTTCCAGAGTGACAATCTGCCCTCTGATTTTTATAGTGTGGCTTCTGATGGCCGGGTTCCAGTTTGCATAAAATTCCCGGACCAAGTGAAGGTTGCACTCCTTGGGCTCCTGAAAAATAAAGCTGATCCCAGCTACCTCGATTCTCTGTACAATGCGAGGGAACTCCTGTGCAAGTGGTTCCCTTGCAATATGTTCCTCGGGGAAGTACTTGTTTTCTTTGTGTTTTGCGTACCATTTCTTCCCTTCATCGGTGACCCATCTTGTTCCGTATTGGCGGCGTTGGCTGCGCGGAACAGCGGGTGCAGCTGGGACTGCCCAAATTTGACAAAAATCGCCAAAAAATTGAGATAGACGATGAAAACATACCTTAGAATTGAAGAACCGAAGAAACTTTTCGTTTTCCTTGCCTAGGTACGTGGCACGGTGCTTGGGGAGGGGGAAACGGGTGTTTGGTCACGGAGGGAAGAGGGAATGGGAAAAAATGGGCGAAAATCGGGGGTTAATTTATAGAAAACACGCGGGTCACCCGGCAACCCGGTGTGACCCGGCACCGAATAAGGGGCAACGTGTCAAGGAGGGTAACGCAGAGCCCCTCCTCCGTGACACGGAGCCAACGCGTTGGCTTACTGGATTTTTGAAAAATCCGGATTTTGCCTTCAACGTGTCACGGAGGCCAACGCGGAGCACTGCCTCCGTGACACGGCGCCAACGCGCCAGTGCACTGTTTCTTCAATAAATTTAATTTTTCATACCTTGCCTCATTTTCTCGATTCCATGTATATTTCCTCCGTTATACCTGAAAATCACCTCACTAAACAAAAATTGGTTAAATTAATAGATTTCCCTAACTAAAATAACAAAATACTAACTAAAATGAAAATCTAAACCTAATCAAGAAAAGAAAAAGAAAAAGAAAACTTGGAAATAGAAAAGAAAAACAAAAATAAAGATAAAAATTAACTACACTGTGCAAAAGAAAAAATAAATAAATAAAATATTTTTCTCACGGGTTGCCTCCCGTGCAGCGCCTGGTTTACCGTCGCGACTCGACGTCCTTTATGCTCATTTGTCTACTAGGGAGATGGACGATTTGTCCCGATCATGGTTGTCCCCCCAATAGTTCTCAACCTTATCCGGTGGCCTACCTAGTAACTCTCGGGAATCACTCAATCCATTAGCATTCCCATGATCAATCACATTGATCACCGAGAGATCCTTATAAACAGTCGGGAGCTTAGGTACCTTGTACACATCGAACACTTCGACCTTGTCATGTGCTCGCATTGTGATTTGACCCGCAGCTACATCAATTAATGCCTTTCCGGTTGCCAAAAAGGGTCGTCCCAAAATAAATGGGACTTCAGTATCTGGTTCAAAATCCAGAACAATGAAATCGACCGGAAAAATGAGGGAGCCTACTTGCACTAACACATCCTCCACAATGCCATCCGGCTTAGCTAAAGACCTGTCTGCTAGCTACAAGATTACCGTTGTAGGTCTAGGACTCCCTAGACCTAACTTTCTGAATACCGAAGATGGCATCAGATTTATGCTTGCCCCCAAGTCGCATAATCCACGCGCTCGGATACTTTGCCCATTGTAAGCTGGATAGTGAAACTTCCAGGGTCTTTCAGTTTTGTGGGCAACCTATTCTGAATACGGGAAGTGAATTCCTCCGTTAAAGCTACCGTGGCATACTCAGTCAAACGACTTTTGTTAGCCACGATGTCTTTACTATACTTCGCATATTTTGGCACTCCCTGCAAGACATCAACAAGAGGTAAGTTAACATGTACCTGTTTAAGTACCTCCATGAATTTCTGGAAACACGCCTCCTCCTTGTGTTTCTTAAGTCGTTGAGGGAACGGGGGTGGAGGCCTTGCTGGTTCAGCTTCTTTAGTCTTCCCCTTATCTGAGCCTTGCTCTCCCTCAACATCTACTGCTCCTGACTTTTGAGGCGGTCTTTCCGGTTCCACCTCCTTCAACTGTAAACCACTCCTCGTGGTCACCGCATTTACCTGCTTTGGATTAGGATCTGTGTCGCTAGGTAGTCCTCCTCTGGGTCTAATTTTGGGCACTAGCAAACTGCCCAAACTGATATTCAAGAGCCTTGGTCGCCAACTCATTGTTCTTCACTTCGGCTGCCAATTTAACATAGTCAGCCTGCAATTGCGCCTGATTAGCGATCATGGTTTTGAACATCTCCTCAATAGTCGGTGATGGTGGTGGAGGAGGGGCATTGTGATTTCTGAATTGAGCTTGATAATTTTGTTGCCCTCCTTGGTTCCTGTGCATTCCCTGCCCTGAACTTTGGCCTTGTTGATTGTTGCTACCCCACGAAAAATTCGGATGGTTCCTCCAATTTGGGTTGTAGCCACTACCAAACTGCTGTTGATTTCTCTGTGCATTGCCCACAAAATTAACAGAATCGGGATTTACACCACAGCATTCAGCTGAATGCTCACTACTACCACACACTTCACACCACATCTGTTGAACTGCATTGACTGAAGCTGACGGCTGGTTCAAATTGATATTACTGAAGTGAGTGTTTAACTGATTTTGCAAAGCAGCTATCTGTGCAGCGATATCTGTGAATCCATCCACTTCAAGCACTCCCGCTGCTTTCCTTGCTCCACCCCTTGAAGAATTTGCATTCCATTCTGGATTGCCTTGTGAAATTCGGTTGAGCAAAGTGTACAGCTCCTCATAGGTCTTTTCCAGCGCTTGCCCTACAGCTGCTGAATCTAACAGAATTTTAGTGTGGGGTTCCAAACCCTCAATGAATGTGTGTACCAACACCTCATTGGACTGATGATGATGAGGACAGTCCCGCAACATGGATTTAAATCTTTCGCAGGCTTGATATAGATTTTCCCCTTCCCTCTATTTAAAACTTAGAATTTGACTTCTAAGTCTGGCTATTTTACCAGAAGGGAAAAATCTGGTCAAAAACTTCCGCGCAAGATCATCCCACGTTGATATAGAATTGGGTGGTTCAGCTTTTAACCACCTCTTGGCTTCACCAAGTAAGGAAAATGGAAATAAGGTGAGCCGAACATAATCAGGTGACACTCCAGCGGGTATATAAGTGTCACTTATCTTCAAAAAGTTCTGGAGATGTTGTTGTGGATCTTCATGAGGGAGTCCGGTAAATTGCCCGCTTGTGTGCAAAAGTTGCACCATATTCTGCTTTAATTCAAACCTCCCTCCAGGTTCTGGTTTGCGGATGCTAGAATGGACATTATTGGCGTGTGGGATTGCCACCTCGCGAACTGGCCTTGCTGCTGCTTCATCGGGCACTAACACTGCCCGCACAACTGGTGGATTTTATTGCTCCATCATAGACTGTTTAAGCAACTGCAGCTTCTTTCAAAGAGCTTCTCTACGTTGACTATGAAATTCACGTTCAAGCTCTAAGTAAGATTCCACCAGCTCTTTGTCCCTTTCCAGTGTTCACAGAAACAAAATCTGCAAAATACAGGCTAAGACCAAGTTGTTAACACTTAAGAAAATAAAAATACAAATACAGTAAATTTACACTAAACACAATTTTACAAATCGCCTAGCCTCCCCGGCAACGGCGCCAAAAACTTGTTCGGGTTGTTCTGCTCATTGGTAATTTATATTATAAACCGACACGCAAGTGCACGTGGTCAAACAAGTAATAAAGTGGCTAAGTAAGCCAAGTATCGATCCAAGGAGGCTCAAGATACGTAAAATTGCCTAGTTTACTATATTCCTACTTCACTTCTAATTATGCTAACAACAATGTAACCAAGAGTTACTTGAGTTTTTGTTTATAAACTATATATACTACAATTACTACAAACTATTTACTTGTGAGTTTAGACAATGGATATGAACATGCCAAGGTTAAGAACAAGTAATGCACTTGATAATCATGATAATTTGGTTAATCTCTTCTTCATGTTGCTAGCCAAGAACATTTGCCTAGAAATTAAAACTCTCGTATTTAATTTCACTTTAGAATCATAAACCATCCGTCTACATTTCTGTGATCAAATGCAATTTATGACCTAGCACTACAATTCCGGTTCCTAAATTGACTAATACGGCTTTCAAGTATATTTCTATCAGGAAAGCACATCAAAACCCAATTTTCCCAAATCAAGTTAAGAACAATACTCTATTAATTCACAACTTTCCAATTTCTTGCTCTTTCGAGTGAAATTGGACTTTTTAGATGTACATTAATGTTGGCCAAGCACTAATGCAGTAAGAACAAGAATTAATAGAACAACATTAAAGAAGAAGAAGAAAACCATATCATTTACAATCAAAATTCATTACACATGTTCAAAACCTCAACAAGGAAGAGAACTAGCCACTCATTCTTGGATTGATCATCCTAAAATGAGTGTAAATCATACGTACAATTGATAGAAAGAAGAAAGGAAGAGAAGAAATCCCTTAGCTTTTTCGTTCTTCAACTACTACTAACCCACGTTCCTGCTCTCCACTTCTGAACTCAGTCTAAAAACTAAAAACTAATTAAAATAAACCTAAGTGTGCTATTTATACTAGTGAAAAATTTTTCCCGGAATAACAAGCAACGTGTCACGGAGGCCAACGCGGAGCACTGCCTCCGTGACACGGCGTGGACGCGGACCTTCACTGGAATTTCCAGGGTCCGGTAAATTAACCTCAACGTGGCACGGAGGCCATCGCGGAGGCCTCTCTCCGTGCCACGGAGCTGACGCGAAGGCACACTGGAATTTGCCATTTTAATTCATGTCCAGGCAGTGTGCTACCGTGATGGTAGCGTGGCACGGCTCCATCGCGGAGCCCCTATAAAATGTGCATTCCAAGGTCTTTTCCACGCTCGCATCCAAGTCCAACTCCGACATAGTTCCAACATGCATTTTAGCTCCTAAAAATCACATTTACCTGCAAAACAAATGCTAATCATGTTGGGTATAAATTCGCATTTTATTACTAATTACATGATATTATATACACATTGCACAACAAACAAGGTAAAAATGATACGTTTGAGTATCACTTGGGCATATAAATCTGCCCAAGATCACAATCCACCGGATTTTTGATGTTCAGCATTTACTTGCTAACAGTTAGGGCATTGTGCTACAAATTCTGCTACTCTCTTTTTCATTCCAGGCCACCAGTAAATCTCCTTTATATCATGATATATTTTCGTCAAACCCAGATGAAGGGAGTATCAAGAGTAGTGTACCTCGTTCATAATCTGCTGGCGGAGCTCTGCTACATCTGGGACGCAAAGGCGACCGCTAAATCTCAGGACCCCATCTTCGGTTACCATAAAAACTAGTACTTCACCTCACTGAACTTTATCTCTAAGCTGTGCTAAACGAGGATCTTCATACTGCTGTTCTTTTACCTCTACAACCAGGGATGATACTTGGGTATTCTGAATCACTGCCCCACTATCTCTCGAGTCTGCTATTTGGACGGCTAAACTAGCTAACTGGTGCAATTCTCAGGCCAACTCCTATTGTTCGAGCCTCAAATATGCTAAACTCCCCATTGATCTACGACTAAGGGCATCTGCTACGATATTAGTCTTCCCTGGATGATATAAAATATTCACATCGTAGTCCTTCAATAATTCTAACCAGTGAGAGCTGCCATAGATTCAACTCTTTCTGTGTAAAGATATACTGGAGGCTCTTATGATCAGTAAAAATGTACACATGCACCCCATACAGGATGTCTCCAGATTTTTAAGGCGTAAACTACTGTCGCTAACTCCAGTTCATGAGTAGGATAGTTCTTTTCATGCTTTCGTAGCTGTCTTGAAGCATAAGCAATTACCTTACCATGTTGCATCAAAACACACCTGTCATGCCCCACCTTGGGAGGCATGACTGGCACCTGGTGCCCTACTAAGACCTGAACTGCTGAGCTGACTGAGCCTAAGCACCTCTGGTGTAGGGCTGACTTTAACTCTAGAATCAAGAAAACAACGGGCTATATAACGGCTGTAAATACAACCCCCGGCCGACAAGGCCTATAGCCTCTGTGAAAATAAACAGCTAACCAAAGACAAAAAAATCATAGGGAGTTCTATGCGGGCTGACAAGGCCGCCAATCAACAGCTAAACAAGGCCCCACACGGCCAACACACATCATCTAAAGCACATATGGGCCTCACACAACCGATATCATCTAACCACAGGGAAGTAAGACAATCTGCAAGCCTCTAAGAGTAATAAGATGGTCGGGACAGGGCCCCGACCTACCTATACTGTACAAACAAAAGGAATAAACCTCTATCACAACAGCCCCGGAAGAAGGGAGCTGACGATTCTATACGGCTGACTGGAACTACGTGGGACCTGTTCCTCGTCTATTTGTACCTGCAGGCAAGTAATGCAGCGCCCTGGGAAGGGCGTCAGTACAATATGTACCGAGTATGTAAGGCAATAGATAAGCTGAATAGGACTAGAAGTAAATAAAAAGAAGAGCCGAACGATTAACCTGTACGTTTGCTGATTAGTAATCTACATGTAACTGAAACTACATGTACATAAGCTAAGACCGCATACTTACACATTTATACACTACAGCTAGAAGAAAAGAATTCATACAAGAACCCCACCTGTCCCTCATAAGCCGGGAGGTACAATCAGCACGGAATAACTCGTTCAGGCCCCCATAAGTCCTGGCGAGCATATCTCAATCTATATACCCCTACTCAGGTGTCTACAACTCTACTGGTACTGTAGCCAACCTACCGGTCCCCTGGGTCTACAACTGGGCCCGCTTGGCCCCTGAACTGTAGCTGTGTCTCAGTCTGGAGGACTCCTGATATCTATACCCTGGGCGTAAACGCTCGGCGGGGGTGTGTATAAGGCCAACCACGGCAATATGAGGATTTGGATCCCCATCTTCGTCCCTTGCGGATGGCATGTCGCTCTGTAGAGCGACGTATCCTCGCCCTTGGCGGGCGGCGATACAACTATTAACCCTGGGGCGGTCATGGAAAGCTTCTAACTGAGGGCAACCCCAACCCAGGCGCTATACTGACACATCAATCTATCTGTATAAAGAGAGCGTACCTGGACTTCTGGGCCTAACGCTAATGCTACTCGCTTCTGGGATAATCTGTATGGTTGTCTGCAGGCACGCCATGCGCCCGTATTTGATCAGAGGATCCTGATAGTGATCATGATCTCTAATAGTCTGGGGTGAATAGAGCGAGGTCTGAAGTGGCCTAACAATACTTTGAATGTCCTACTCGTACATCTATAACTCATGAATAATTGTGGGGTTGCGGATAGCTAACTACTTTATTCTTCTAATTAAACAACTATAGGGCTGGGCTCGATCGAACTTGCTTCTACACGATCGGCACCCTGGTCCTTCATAGGGAGCTTACCGATCTCCTTAACTTGTGGCTAACATTGTACTAGCAGAGTACTACTGACTCCTTAAGCCTTATCTGGATCCACTCGGATCTGTATTACTGTTTTGCGCAATTCCCAATCTTATAGGCAATTCTATATAGATTAGCCCTCTCCTGGCACTCTGTACCTGAATACCTTAAAAGAATCGGCTAGGGTGCTGGCCCGTCATTGACTATTGATGTGGACCCCTCCTTGGGGTACCCATGGGTTTATCTGACTCGGACGACTGGGCTAGCTTGATGGCGTCCTACATGACAACGGTTAGGTCGACTAAGACTAACAATCACTGATAAGGCTAAAGGATGGCGAGCGATCACTCAATACACTGGAGAACCCTGGTGTCGCTAACTCTAGAATATACCTATTCTGTCTCTATTTCTGGTTCTAGAATGTGCGATAACGTCAATGACCTCTCGGGATGCCTTCCTGCCAATACAGGCGCCAACTGGTCGTTAGACCACCTAACTGCACCCATACTGTTTAACCAACTAATTCAGGACAATAACTCTTATGAGCTTCTGAAGTCTAGTCCTGGCAACAAACATATAAGTCTACCATTACAATAAACTGCAAATTAAAAGAGTTTCTATAGCGTTCATAACGCGAATCACATTTAACTTTCTTCCTTTTAGCGAGGTGTCCTTCAGTACGATCTGTATATGTTTTCTAGCAGCTAACCAGAATTTATGTAACTGTAACCCTATTACTAGTTACTCGCAACATATCTGATATTTATATATGTATATCAATAACAGCTAATTACAACATATCGAATTACAATCTAATGGTAGAAACCGTCCGCAGCATCTGAGATCGTTATTTCTATTTGAGAACATAAGTCATAACACTGTACGACAAGGATACTTGCCGAGAGTTAAGCCTTACATACCTCGTTTGCCATTTTCTGACTAACTGATGAGTATCAGCTCGTGTTCAACTGTCCTTCTCAACTGTAATCATATTAATGGAAGAATAGGGCCAACCTCGTTACTGAATTCGAAGAAAACAATAACTTTTATATATATATTGACTACACTTCAGCTTATCGAAAAACGATCAAAAACTCGTAATTTCTCAAAAATCTAGAAGGGAGAAATACTTACTTTAAGCCTGTGATCATATTGACACTAGTTTGAAGCAATTTCACCAACTCTGGCTTGGCGGGACGAAGATTTGTCGGGCGTATTCGTCACGCCCCGCCTTGGGGGGTATGACTGGCACCTGGTGCCCTAGTAGGACCTAGACTGCTAACGGTGAGCCTAAGCACATCTGGTGCCTAGCTAGCTCTATCTCAGATTTTTGGAATCAATAGGCTATATAACGGCTGTAAACACAGCCTCCGGCCGACTGGGCCTATAGCCACCTGTATAAAATTTCAGATAACCAGAAACATACTTACAAAGGGGAAACCTATGCGGGCCAACAAGGCCACCATGCTGTCTAGTTATCTATAACTTAGCAATAGAATATTGAATAACTACGTGACCGGCAAGGTCACCACTACTATCAGACTACGGCCCCACACGGCCAACATAACCAATCAATCACATATATACATGCACGGCCCCACACGATCGGCTCCACTACCACAGGAAAACATCAGACTGCAAGCCTCTAGGAAGTAATAATAGAATGGTCGGGACAGGGCCCCGACCTACCCAAACTGTAATCAAAAAGGAAATAGGAACAACCTCCGACTGTCTAGCTCTGGAGGATAGAAGCTGATAACTCTGCTGACTGGATCACGAGGGATCGACTCCTCGTCTATGTGTACCTGCAGGCAAGCAATGCAGCTCCCCCACGGGCGTCAGTACCACAGGTACTGAGCATGTAAAGCAAACTGAAATATACAACTGAAATGGGTAACAACAATAACATAACATATAAGCAGGAAGTAGCTGAGTCTATCTGGATGAGGATAACTGGGGAGAGTTTACCTATTCTGTGACTAAACTGGGTGTACCTGATGACGTGTCATCCTACTGCTTATCAGTATCTAATAGCACATATATATACACATATAAATACACACAATACCTGACCGACCCCCATAAGCCGGAAGGTGCCAACCAACAGAACAATCTATTTACTCCTACCCGGGTCTAAGCCAACCAAAAATAAGTCACTCCACTCATCTGATAACTGTGAGCTCCTCCTACCGGCCCATTTGGGTACGTAGCTCAGGCCTTGGCCTCTAACAATAAACTGTGTCTGAGTCCGAAGACTCCTGCCTCTGGGCGCAAGCGCTCACGGGGTAATCTGCTGCTGTATTTGTGACTGAAACTGCCCCTGGGTGCAAGCACGCAACAGGGTAATTTTATAAAAAAATTTATCTGAAACTGCCCCCGGCCACAAGCGCACACAGAGTAGTCTGCCCCTATAAACAGGATAATCTAGCTCTGCGCAGAGTGAACTGAACTGACCCTGCAAGCAGAGTAATCTGGACCATATTATTATGGTGGTCAGCCATCATCGTCCTCTAGGCGGACGGCATCGCCCGGCTGGGGGCGGTATCTGAATCTGGTATCGACACAGCTATAACCCAGGGGTGGCGGGGATGCTAAAGGATCCCCACATGCCATAACAAGTCTCAACATGCAAAACACATACACAGCAAGCATGCTCAAATGAAAAATACTAATCATATTCTCTTCTTTTATTTCAAGGTCAGTCCGTTTTAAACAACTGATGTTATATCCTACTTTACACTGTTTCTGATTGCTGGGCTAACCACTACCTGGCCTTTATCTGTTTATCTGATTATTGTTACCCGTGATCTGAAGCTATATCAATTTCTAGAGCCATATCTATTTCTGGAGCTACATCTGTATCTGGAGCTATTTCTATATCTGATTATTGATCTGATTAGATCTGGATATAACTCAATAACATAGAACATGCCATCTATAACTGGATATAGCTCAATAACATAAGATGTGCCATCTGTTACCGGATACAGTCTCAACAAATGTAATACATACTATCTATAATCTTGCTAATTCATTATACTACTTTTACAACTTTCATTCTGGGTATTACGTAAGAACATGCTGAGCTACTAGCTGATACCACGTTACTATCTAAAATCATCTGACTATCCGTTATTCTGATTATCGCATGATACGTAATAATATACTAGCATGCTTGCTGGAAATTGTACTAAAATCGTTCCTGTATGCTAGGCATCTGTTAATAGCCTTTATTCTATTTATTTTCTAGACTGTACTTCCTGGCTTGCCGAAAGAATAGCTTTACATACCTGGTTTCTGAGTACCCAACTGACCGATGTGATTTTCGTTAGTACTTCTGTTGTTTCTCCCAACTACATTCATATACATGTCAATTAGAACTAAATACATCAATATTCTGAAAGAAAACGTCACTTTCGATATATTTATAGCCTAAACTTTGGCTTATCGAAAGACGGTCAAAAACTCGTTATTTCTCGAAAGTCCAGAAGGGAGAAATACTCACTTTAGGGATAGGAGTATATTGACACTAGTTTGGAGCAATTCCACTTACCTTAGTTCGGTAGCACAACGATTCGCCGGCCGAATTTCGCGAAACTAAATCCGTAGGAATGCTCCTCACTGCTTAATACCTCGGTATCTGGAGTTAATTTGAGTTTGGACCGCGTTTGACGGCGTAATCGGAAGGAAATTTCAATGGAATCTTCGTCCTCTCTATTTTTCCCTCGACTTCTCTGGAAATTATATGAAATATAACATTTAAACCGAAGTTAGAGGTTTTTATACTTGGGGCTAGACAGGGCCAACGTGCCACGGAGCCAACGCGGAGGCTCCACCTCTGTGACACATTGCCATCGCGGAGGGGCTCTGCCCCGGCTCCTTTCGCGATGGTTCAACAGGTTTCTCATCCGGTCTTTTTCCGTGCCTTTTGCTAGAATGTATGGCCTTCAAATACTCTTAACCAACACGCGAATAGGCCATCTATGTGTTGGGAATTTTACGGGGTACAACAGTATTTTACGAAAATAACTCACAGCGATGCTCTCTGCATCCTTATACTTCACTACCCAGAGTTAATTTAGATTTGGACGGCGTTTAGCAACGTAATCGGATGATTTCCCAATGTTCTCCTTCGTTCTTACCTCTACTGGCCGAGGATAAATGAAAAATAATCTAACTTCGAAGTGTGAGGCCTTTATATACTTGAGGCAGCAGACAAGGCAACGTGACACGCTGCCCAACGTGTTGATTCTTCTCCGTACCACGTTGGCTAACGCGGAGGAGCAGCTCCGTGCCACTTTGCCCCTCTAGGCAGCTTGGTTCGGCCTCCTCTCGCGAAATCCGACTTGGCACTCGTTCGGCCTTTCCCCGGGCCCTTTCCTCATACGTATGGTACTCTAAAACTCTCAACCAACATATGAATAGGCCGACTAAACGTTAGAAACTTACGGGGTGTAATAACACCCTAACCCAACGCCTGAAGCATCACAATATACTGCGTAACCCTCTGAACCTTTTGACAAAGCTAGTACTAGCGCTGATGTCAATCTATTTTTCAACTCCTGAAAGCTCTATTCACATGCTTCAGTTCAGTGAAATTTAGCTGCTTTCTGAGTTAGTTTGGTCAAAGGCGCTGATAAAGTAGAAAACCCTTCTACAAACCTTCTGTAATACCTAGCTAACCTCGGAAACTACATACCTCAGTTGAAATTGTAGGCCTAGGCCATGTCTTTACTACCTCGATCATCTATGAATCTACTTGAATACCAACATCCGACACAATATGGCCCAAAAAGGCTACAAAATTCAGCCAGAACTCACATTTAGAAAATTTTGCATATAACTAGCGATCCTTGAGAATCTGGAGTACTATTTGCAAATGATCTCGGTGTTCTGCTTCTGAATGGGAATATATCAGAATGTCATCAATGAATATATCATAAACAAGTCTAGATATGGCCTAAGATACTGTTCATCAAATCCATGAACACTGCTAGGGCATTCGTCAAACCGAAGGACATAACTAGGAATTTAAAATGACCATACCTGGTCCTGAAAGCTGTCTTTGGAATATCTCTCTCCCAAACCTGCACCTGGTGATATCCTGACCTTAAATTAATCTTGGAAAATTATTTCGCCCCTTGTAGCTGATCAAACAAGTCATCTATCCTAGAAAGTGGGTATTTATTTTTGATGGTAACTTTATTTAACTGCCGGTAATCTATACACATACGAAGGAAGTCATCTTTCTTTCTCACAAATAAAACCGGCATACCCTACGGTGATGTACTCAGCCTGATGAAGCTCTTATCTAACAAATCTTTCAACTATTTCTTCAGTTCTGTGAATTCAGCCGGAGTCATTCGGTACGACAGGATGGATATAGGCTGAGTACCTGGTAACTAGTCGATAGAGAAATCGATTTTCCATTTAGGGGGAATACTAGGAAGTTCATCTGGGAACACATCTAGAAATTCATTGACTACTGGAATGGAGTGAAAAGTTGGGGATTCTTCTTGGACATCCTGAACCATGACAGTATAATAGATGCAACCCTTTGCTATTAACTTTCTTGCCCGAAGATAGGATATGAACCTACCTTTTGGCGTGACTGCATTGCCTTTTAACTCTCACACTACCTCCCTTGGAAAGTGGAATCGAACAATCTTGGTCCAACATTCTACATTGGCATAACATGGCAGTAGCCAATCCATACCCATAATTGCATCAAAATCAATCATTTCTAGTTCCACTAAATCTGCTAAAGTTTGGCAACCAACAACCTCTACCGTGCAACCTCGGCAGATCCGGCGATGACTCCGACTCCTGTCGCCCCGGTAAAGCATATGTGCTGTCCAGATCGATGCCTGAACTGGATGCCCCTGACCTGCCTCAGCCTCTACCGGCTGGAGTTGAGGGTCTGCGCCCTACTGGAGGTGCTAGGGCATGTGACCCTAGTGAAGATCTGTCTTGTCAGTCCCGATCACCCTGACCTCTAGCTGGACAGTCTCTCATAATGTGACCCTCTTGTCCACAGGTGTAACAAGCAGTAGAACCATACTTGCATGCCCCAAGATGACGTTGACTGCAAATAGGACAACGTGGCACGCTGACCCTCTCTACTGTTGAGAACTCGATGCTCGTGAGCCCTCATTGGGTCTTGACTGCCCCCGACGGTCTTATCTACCACCCCACTACTGGTATGGAGTTGGGGGTCTAGGTGGTCTGCCTAATAATCGTGGCCTAGGTCCGCCTTGAAACTCTGCCTGGGTGTCACTAGGTTTAGCCCTGCGGCGCTGCTCCTGATTTACCCTCTCTATCTCCTGCTGCCGCTATCTGATCCCCTCAATACTCTGAGCAAATGGCTGAATACGAGCAATATCCATGTCCTCTCGCGGAGTAGCCGTAACACAAGTTTCCACGACTATGGAAGCAGCCCCATAATAAACTAGTGTACTCTAGCTGGCATAATGTCTACGAAAGCTGGTGCATATCAAGCCAAGGAATCAAATCTCATAGCATACTTCCGAACACTCATTGATCCCTGCTCTAGATGCAAAAATTGATCTACCCAAGCCTATTGAATTTCCCGCGGCAACTAGTGATCCAGGAAGGCCTTTGAGAAACTGGGCCAAGTTAGAGGGGGAACATCTCTACATCGGGACCTCTCCCAGCTCTCATACCATAACACTGCTATGTCCCGTAGTTGAAATACTGTTAACTCAACCGACTCCACGGGCGTAACATGCATCACCCTGAAAATCCGCTGCAGCCGGTCCAAGAAGTACTGAGGGTCCTCATCTCGATCCGTCCCTATGAACTGCTTGGGACTCAGAGCGAGGAACTCTCGGACCCTCGAACTACCAGTTCCTCCCGAAGACTCAGCAACCATAGGTGCCATTGGATGACGTTGCGCAGCTATCATCTAAGCTAGCATGAAGACAGTGTTCCTAACCTCCTGATCTGACGGTATCGATATAGGAAATTTTAGAGGTGGTTTCGACACATCTACCACTCTAGAGGACTCCTGTCGTGGCAGAGAATGCTGGGGAGACCGAGATGAAGTCTCCCACGCGCCCTCTGATCCGGCTGGCTCTGACTAACGCACCCTGCTAGTGCCTTCTCCCGCTGCTATATCTAACTTCGGGCCGGTCGTAATCTATTGCGTGTCCGACATTTCTCTGTAGAAAAGTAGAATATAATAAGCTTCGAGACACAACCATATACAACACAACTCCATAGCACGATTGGAAGAGAAAGAAGAGTAACTGCCTAAACATGCCTTGCAGCCTCTTTTCTATAGAATGTGGTGCACAACACATCCATAGACAAGACTTTACTTGACACGGCTTGCAGACTCCCTGGGATATGACCTGATCTGATACCAAGTTTGTCATGCCCCACCTTGGGAGGCATGACTGGTACGTAGTGCCACACTTGAATCTGACTGACCTGGCTAGGCTTATGCACGTCTAGTGCATGCCTGCAACTCAATTCAAGAAAACAACAAGCTATATCTCGATTGTAAATACAGCCTCAAGCCGATAAGGTCGTATAGCCACCTGTAAAGGAAAACAACTAACCAACAAGCGATAAAAGGAAATCCTACACGAGCCAACAAGACCACCATGCTGTCTAGTTTTAGAAGAATGAAAATCAAGCAACTACAACTATACTATAACCGACAAGTCCACTATCTAACAACTAAACAAGGCCCCACACGACCATCACATGAGATAAAACATATATAGGCCCCACAAGGCCAATAAAAAAATGAACAACTGGAAATCTGTAGCCTGCAAGACTCTAGGAGTGGTATAATGGTCGAGACAAGGCCCCCGACCTACCCATAAACTATACGATCAAAAGAGTAAACCTTCTAACTATTAGCTCCGGAGGGAGGGAGCTAACTATACTGTTGACTCTGGCTGAAAGTTAGGAAGGTCCTGATCCGCATCTATCCGCACCTGCAAGCAACTAATGCTGCACCCCAAGGATGGGTGTCAGTACAATATGTACCAAATATGTAAGGCAGTAAAAGAAAATGATTGAATAACACTTATAATAAAACTAGACAATCCAATAGGAGGATAGAGAGTTAACCTGATATAACTTTATAACCTGCTGTATAACTAACATTAAATAGTACAAACAAGAACCTTACCTGAACCCCATAAGCCCGGAAGGTACATCTAGCACAGAATAACCCGTCCGGGGCCCCCATAAGCCCTGGAGAGTTCACTTCAATCTATATACCCCTAATCAGGCCAGGACGAGTTAACAGGTAACTATAGTCGTCCTACCGGTCCCCTAGGTCTACAACTGAGCCTACTCGGCTCCTGATCTGTAGTTGTGTCTGAGTCCGGTAAACTCCTGATAACTGCACCCTTGGCACCCGGCTCGATGAGGGTGTGATGCCGATACAACATAAAATAATAGTCCAGCCATGGAATGGACTATAATATGGCCCTTGGGCTTTTGATCGTCCCTTGGGATGGCATATCGCTCCTTGGAGCAACGTCATATAGCCCCTGGGGGGCGACGACACAGCTAGTAACCCTGAGGTTGGTCACAGAAGGCTATACAGGGCAGGGTCAATCCCAAACTAAACATAAAGTACTGGTATCAACTAACAATAGCAGCTAACCACAATAAACATACTTTTGACTTTCTTACGAGGGCTCAAGTTGTATTACAATACCATAGGAAGTAACTTGCCGAAGGAATTCGCCTTAACATACAATCCTTACTATGTCTGGACCTGGTAAGTTTTCCCGTGTTGAGTCAAATTAAGCCGCAGGCTCCACTCCTGGTGGTGCCCTTCCGTCAATTCCTTTAAGTTTCAGCCTTGCGACTATAGTCCCCTCGGAACCCAAAAACTTTGATTTCTCATAAGGTGTCGGCGGAGTCCTAAAAGCAACATCCGCTGATCCCTGGTCGGCATCATTTATGGTTGAGACTAGGATGGTATCTGATCGTCTTCGAGCCCCCAACTTTCGTTCTTGATTAATAATGTTATTGCCTCAAACTTCCACGGCCTAAAAGGCTGTAGTCCCTCTAAGAAGCTGGCCGCGAAGGGATACCTCCGCATAGCTAGTTAGCAGGCTGAGGTCTCGTTCGTTAACGGAATTAACCAGACAAATCGCTCCACCAACTAAGAACGGCCATGCACCACCACCCATAGAATCAAGAAAGAGCTCTCAGTTACCATTTCCTGAATAACCGATGAGTTTCAACTTTGTATTCGTCAGCCCTTTTCAACTGTAACTTTAATACTGAAAGAATGAGTCTAATTTCAATACAAAATTCGGCAAAAAGGGTAACTTTTTATACTAGTAGCAACTACAATTCAACTTCGAAAAATACGGCCGAAAATCTATAATTTCCCGAGAGTTCAGAAGGGAGAAATGCCAACCTAAAGCCTGTGGTCGTTTAGGAATCAACTTGGAGCAATTCTGACAACTTCTACTCGATGGAGTTTCGATTTTTCGAACATATTTTTGAGAAATAACTCCGTAGTAATGCTTCCCGTAGACCCAGAACTCGTTACCCAAAGTTAATTTAAGATTGGACGGCGTTTGGTAGCGTAATCGGACGAAAAACTATTGAATCCCTCGTGTTTCTCTTGACTTGGCCGAATATGTTCTTCGGAAAGTGACTCAATGAAGTTAAAGGGGCCTATTTATACATGTGAGGTCGGTGGCAGGGGGCGCCTCACACTGGCCATAGCGCCAGCAGGCCCCCGCACCGCGCCTCTCCTTGCGCTAGTGGGCCTGGCGCGCCGCGCTGGCCGGTGTCCTGCCAGTCGGCGCGTCGCATTGGCCCTTCGCGGCTTAGTCTCACCTGATCCTACGTCCGAGGCTTTTTCCACATGCATCAAACTCTTCTTACTCGTCACAAGTCCACGCATTCGCTTACTAATTGTTAACATTTATGGGGTGTAACAATTTTTGTGTAGAATTATTAATAAACATCCCAAATTAATTATCTTTTTTTATTTTTTCCCTTGATCCCCTCATTTATTACTTGAATTTTGTATACTTTTAGTTTGAAGCAGGTGGAATTTGAGAAGACAATATCTAATACAAAATCTAGAATATTTATAATTATGATATGATGTTTGAGTTTCTCTCAAATCTTCTGATACGAATATGAAATTCTAGTGACTTCGTTCTTCTATAAACTTAATTATAATTATTATTGAAATTTAATGCATAATGCATATGGTACTAATTAGAATTTTTGAACGTTTTATCTATATATTATATAATTCTGGTCTTAGGACTAGTGACTTGGCATACTTCTACGATCAGAAAACTGTGTTTTTCTCAACTTTTTAATGATTTCCTATTTTCTTAACTTTTAATTTTTTTGGTCATTAATTATGAATATAAATACCATTTTTTTCTAAATAATAGTAAATAGATTTGCATTAAAACTCAATTAGAGGTTAGATAATTTGTAATGATAATAGTTTTAATGTGTATTAATCTCTAAATAATTATATGTTAATTAATTCTTGAGTCTCTTCATATTATATTTTTGGTGTTAATTCTTGTACCTCTTCATATTACATTTGGATTCATCTTTTTTAGTCTTTTTCTTCACTTTCTACTTTTAAAATTTTTGGTCTTGTGGAATTTTTCTTACCATTTATTTTGTGTAAAAAAATTCAAATGTCCCTCTTTTAACTCACTTAATTATGATGAAAAACTCCTTTTTAGAGCTTTTTTTCCTCCCCTGAAAATAATTATTAAATCTAATTAATTCATCACCTATAACTTAAATATAATTGCAGCATTGACAACATTATAGATAATAGGCCTATAAATATTATTCAAGTAGCTATTAATTTTTTTCTCCTTTGTGTATTCCTCATTGCACTCACCGCCTTCTCCAGATCACTTTCTATTTGTTTTCATCAAAATGTTTGAACATGTAGATTTGTTATATATATAAATGTAATTAATAATTTTGTAAGTGGGAATATTTTTATTTTCTTTATTTTGCAGCTAAAAAGGTACGTGCATGATGATATTATAAGGCTTGGTGATGCTGAGAATTTGATGGACTGTTCTTTTGTTCAAGTGAGTGCTTCTCTCAACTACTCTTCTTTTACCAATTAGTCTTTTGAATTACTTTAAATATAAAGTTTAATATCATATCCCTCAATTATTAGTTAGAGATTTTAGATTAAACTTTGAGAACAAAATCGTCTTTAAAAATAAAATAATTTATCCAAAGTAGAATTATTCTGCATGAACTCGCAAACTCCATTAATCCCTCCAAATATAAGTACCAATACAAAATCAAAAAACAATAATCGCTATTTAATATTAATTATTGGGATAATGCTGAAAAGATGAGGAGCCGATAAATTGAAGAAAAATGTGAAGGTATAAATTATGAGAAGGTGACGAGTGATTTGTAAGAGGCAGAAGAAACTAAAAATAATTTAAAAGAAAAAGAAAAAAGATCTGAAACACGGAAAATAATTAGGAAAAATTGATAAAATTTTAAAAAAGAAGAAGATAATTAAGTTTAACAAAAATCTTCTTTAATGAAGTGGACATTTCTAACAATGAAAAGTAGAGAAAAATATTCTTAAGTTTTTTTTAAAGAAGAATCTTGAAGTAGAATAAATAAATTAGCGTGGTGATTGTGCTGTCACGAATTCTTCTTTTTATTTTTCCTTAAGATTATGTTTGGCTTTAAAATTTTAGTTTCGATTTTAATATTGGAAGGACAGTTCGATGGACAAAACAATCAGAGTTTAAATATAAATTTGTGAAATACTTCTGAGTTGGAATTATATATTTTAACTTTAGATTCTCCTGCTATAAGATAAATTTAAGATGTTTTCAATTATTGCAAACCTATATTTTTTATCTTTTTTTAAAAAAAAAATTTCGTAAGTCCTTTGCGGCCTAAATTTCAATATTATCTTATTGTAATATAGAATTTAAGATTTTTTTTAGTTGTTGTACACTTAAATTTTTGATTTTTATTTTTAAATATTTTCATAAATTAAGGGTCCGTTTGGACATGCAAGATGAAATCATGATATGAAATCATATGAGATGAAGTTTGAAGTTTTGTTTGGACATATATTTGAGATTTTTAAGTTGTATTTTTTCTTATGAACATAAGAACTCCATAAGTTTTAAAAACTATTCAAATTGCCCAAATTCTTATACAATCTTACCAAATAAGTAAAAGTTCATAATAAAATATAATACACTATCACAAAATCATTCTAAAAAAAATTCAACTTAAGAATCGAATTTAGTTTAATAAAAAGTAAAATTAAATATTAGTTGTAGTGTACTATTATATTCTTTAATATAATCCTCCTACATAGTACGGACAAAGGTTGGCAAACTATTTATGTCCAATATAATAGTTGGCAAAGGCTGTTTACATTTATTAAGTAAATGGTTGGTAAATATAGTTGGTATATATAAAATGGTAGATTTTTTTTACAAAATATAAATTTGTGGGTTAAATTTTTGCATTTGGAAAATTCCATCTCATCATTTGAAATCCCAAATCAAACTTTTTAGAGAATTTGGGATTTCATCTCATGATTTGAAATTATGAGATGAAATCGCATGTCCCAACGCAGATTTCATCTCATAATTTCAAATTGCGATATGAAATCGTATATCCAAACGCATACTAAGTAAACTTTTTTGTAACCGTGCGAAGCGCGAAAAAATTTACTAGTATGGATATAATGGGTAAAATATGGGTTAGCTTAATTAGTTAAGTTTCCAACTTTTATTCACTCAAAAATTCATGATATCACAAAAATGTTATAACTTCTATATCTGAGTCAGAGTCGAGAGGCGGGATCGAGGTCAGGAATCGAAATCGGGGGTCGGGGTCGGGGTCGAGGTGGGGAGTTGGAGTTGGAGTCGGAGTGGCATCAGGGTTGGGGTTGAGGTTAGGAGCCGAGGTCGGGAGTCGGGAGTCTGAGTCAGGGGTCAGGGTCGGGGCTTGAGTTCGGGAGTCAGAGTCAGGGATCGGGGTTAAGGTCGGGAGTAGGGAGTCGGTGTCGGGTGTCGGGTATCGGGGTTGGGGTTGGGGGTCAAGGTCTGGGTTTGGGGGTCGGGGGTCGAGATCGAGGTTGGGAGTCGGAGTCAGAGGTTGGGGTCAGGGTTGGGGTTGAGGTGGGGAGTCAGGATCGAGGTTGGGAGTCGGGAGTCGGAGTCAGGGGTCAGGGTCGGGGGCCGACTTTATGATATAATAAAACTAAATAAAGTAATTTCAATGTTTCTCACTTTAAAAAAAACTAAAGTATTTTTCGGATATTGAAATCTAAAGTAAAAACTATTTGCTCATGGAAATATAGGTAAACATGTCTTTTATCCAACCGATTTGTTACTCAACCTATTTTTACCCATATTAAATATGTGCAGATTGAAATAATACCCATACTATGTTGACTCATTTTCAACCCACTCAAATTTAATCCAACCCGCTCATTTATCAGTACAAGTCCTAATCGAACACCCAAAAGCTAAAAGCTTATCGGTAAATTTTTATTTATTTATTTTATGATTATTTTAAAAAATTAAAGTGATGAAACAAAGTCCGTTGAAAGATGCAACTTTTGGCTATTGTGATCCTTTGGTTATTTAAGCTCATAGTTTATTGTGACATTTAAGTGAATAAAATAAAGGTATATATATGACTTTAATATAAAAACTTATATATAGTTATATGATAATCTGTGAAATTTATTCAATTATATAAATTACTAGTTAATTTGTTTGTGCTTCGCGCGCTCTTAAAAGCTTTTTAAAAGTTATAATTTAATTTTTTTCAATTATTCAAATATTAAAAAAATCACAAAGTATATTTTGTGATATTTAATATTATTATTAGTTTTTCTTTCAAAAGATGATCTAAATAAGTAAATTTATAACTTTAATCCATATGTATTTGTCAAAATAAATTTTCAAAAATTAAAATAAACATCAAATTAAATCAAAGTGTTCTTTTATTTATTTAAATAAAAAATAAATAAAAATAAAAAAAGTAACTACAGAGACACAACAACAAAAAATCTAAAATAAAAATCTTGAAATCTTATAAGAGAAACCAACTATAGTCTATGAGGGTGTTTGGTTTAGCTTATAAGCTGGTCAAACCAGTTTATAAGTACTTTTTAATTTTTTGTAGTATTTGATTTTACCAAAAAGTACTTTAAAAAAGTTGAAAAGTGCTTTAAAAAAGCCAAAAGTCAAAAGTTGGTAGATACCAACTTTTTATTTTTTGGCTTATAAGTCATTTAAGTTTGACCAAACTATTTGCCTTTCTATCCCATAATATGTTCCTAATTTCAATAATACCATTAATCAAATCTTTGACAAAATTTTATTTTTTTGTGCATATTAGAAAAAAATAATTAAAATCTGAAAAAAAAAATTCAAAGTAGTATTAATTCATTTAAATTATTATATTTAATTTTACAAATAAAAAATAGAACTATACTCCTAATAAAAAGTAAGAGGAGATTTACTTAATTTTATTTAAATTATATATTTTAAAAATTAAAAATAACTTAAATAATTAGTTCATATTAAAAATAAATAAAAATAAATTAATTTAAGTTTAATTATTTTAGAAATAAAATATCACGGTAATTTGCTTTTTATAGTGTACAGCTTTAAGAGCATTTTAGACATTTGAGCCAAAATAAGTGCTTAACATCACTCATGTACCAAACACAACAATAACCTTTTTTTCAGTTTCAACACTTTTATCCAAACACATAACTATTTATTTATAAAATAAGTTTTATCACTTAAAAAGTGCTTTAAACACTTATATTTAAAAGCCACTTTTTTCCAGCTAAACCAAACGGGTTCTATATGTACTAAAAATTATTATATATTAAATGACTAATTTAATATTTCTCGTTTAATATTGAAATATTTAATTATTTTAAAAATATATAAATAGTTCTAATCAAGTGATTACTTGCAACATAAATATATCATTAATTAAGATGTAATGTACTTTTCAAAGTGTAATTTTTAAAAATTTTAGAAAATATCAATTGTGCTTTTAAAATCATTCACTTAGAGAACACATGATATTATAATTAAATAAACTTTAAGTCTGAATATTGTAGTAATTGTGTTAGAAGTATCCAATTTAACAAACTTAAAGAACCATGTGTGCTTAAATATTAAAATAAAAATAAATGTATCCTTAAATTAAAGAGATTATTTGAGGCTAAAACTCATGTTTTGATGAATTACTAACAGTTTCAAAGGGAATAGTCCATTATTTAAGTGGCTTAGTTTGAACCTTAATTTCAACATTTTGAATTTTAATTATTCTTTAATATATATATTTTTGAAAAGTCTCGCTAAATAAGTTAAAATTTCATGAAAAAGTGATTAAAATTATCCTTATCAAAATGCTACTCATAAATCTAAAGAAAAGAAAAAATTATTGGCAAAAAAGTTTGTCAACATTCTATTGCACAAAATTTCTTGTGTATTGTTATCTTTTTATTTGCGATAGTATTTGAAATGTTATTGTGATTACTTGTGAGTTAATATGAGAATTTGATAAGTTATCTCTTAAAGATAGTCATTTTACACAATTGAATTGAATATGACTTTGATAATTGTGTTCTTAATAGAAAATTGAATATTTACCTAGACAGAGATGTAAGATATATTGACCTTATAACAATAATAATACAGATAAAGTAATCATCACAAAAAGTATCACTAAAATATGACATTTTTTATAGTGCTTATCTTACATGTAAATTTAGGTAAATATTTATGAGAATGCAATAAACTATCATAAATTTATACATTAATATTTAAGGGTTATGAAAGAATAAGATATAAGCATTATTTGGATTATTAAAAATATAGAGTTATGAGGATAAAAAGGTGTGAGTTTTGTAGATGAGTTTTTAAATTTCATGATAAATGAAAAAAAAACTAAAACAAAAAAGAAAAAAAAGATGAATACATTTCTTGACCTTTAAAAAGTGTTAATTCATCTGTTAGAATAAATATGACATTCATGCTATAAAGAATCTGTTGAACTTAATTAATCATAAATAAATGTTAGATTAATAAAAATTGATTTTCTTCAATAAAAATTATAAGATTAATATTTTATTATTATTTTATTATGATATAAAAAGTTGCGGGAGTATTGAAAATAAGACCAATTAAGTTTTACATTGAAAACATTTAAAGAAGATGGAATGTTTAATGTTTTTTCACCCGGAGAACTTATTGGATTGTTGCGAGCAGAACGAATGGGGCGCGCTTTGGAAGAGGCGATCTGTTACCAAGTCATCTTATTGGGAATAACAAGAGCATCTCTCAATACTCAAAGTTTCATATCTGAAGCGAGTTTTCAAGAAACTGCTCGAGTTTTAGCAAAAGCGGCTCTCCGGGGTCATATCGATTGGTTGAAATGATTTTTTTTTAATTTCTTAACATTTCATACTTAATATAATTAAAAGAGTTAAAAGAAATTATGATTTAAAAAAAACTCAATAGTCCCTTCTCTTCCTTAAAAAAAACGTCTGCCAACAATTAATACAAATAATGATTTCAATTTGAAAGTATATTCAAAAGAAAATTTCTTTTTTACTTATAAAATAAATTTTCAAACTTGAATTTGTTTCCAAGTTGGAATTAAACACTGATACAATGATAAAATAGTATTTTCGGTTAGCATAATCAAGTTTAATTTTAAGTGGAGTGCGTATGAAATTGAGAGCATACTATAAAAGTTGATGAACATGTTTGTATATACTTTGGTATATAGTTGGACTTTGATTTTTTCATATTGTGTTTGTCATATACTATCTTTTTCATCTTTTTTGTCTTTCTTTTTTACGTTCACATATGTTCATTTTTTAAAAGAAACATTATGATTTGTATGGTTGAAAAAGACAACTAACAAAGAAGAGAGAGAAAATAGTTAGAAAATTGAACCCAAAAAATGGTCTTAGAATAAGCATATAAAAAACTAATAAAATCAAAAACTCATTCTTAAGTTGTTTACAAAAAATAAATTTTGGATAACTACATCTTCTAAGCTTATGTTGGGATATTATATGAAATTTAACTTATACAAAAAAAAGATACTAAAGTACAAATTTCTACACTTTTTGTCATATACTAAAGAAAGGAAGATCTAAATATTGGTAAGGATAAGTAAGAGGTCTCCTTAATACAAATAACCAAACAAAAAATTGTATAAAATAGGATTATATAGAACAAAAGCGGAGTTAGATACAATAGAATAGAGAAAAATATTAAAATACGACATAGATAGTAGTTTCCACATTAATACTATCTTTTTAATTTTTTGAAAAGCAGACTATAAAACAAAATCCATTTGTATCAGAATGTTAATTTCTACAAGACATTTCTAAAATTTAAATACTTCTAATTTTGACTAGACATCAAGCGCCAGAAATAAGTTTTCACAAAATTTTCTTGCTCTTCTGGAGATTGAAGCTGCGACGACTGCATCTCACACATAGCGTGTGTGTCTTGTTCCTCCTCTTCCTGAAACTTCCTGTTCCCTTCTCCATTGCAGTGCAGATGTAGAAACCCTAGCGTCTTCTCTATCAATATTATCTATATGTTCTAAAAGATATGAAATTATATTCATCTCAAAAAAATTCTACCAACAAACTATAACAATGTGAATATGAGAATAATCTTTGCTTTACAATTTATTTATATAGATATACATGGAGAAAACACTGTAAATTATCATAAAATTTATAAATTAAATATTTGGAGGTTATGAAATGAAAAGTTTGTGAGTTATTGAGATTATTAAAGATATAGGTTATGAAAATAAAGAGGTGTGAGTTATGAAATAAAATTTTCAGGAAATATTTTAAAAGAAATATAAGAGAAAAAAGTCAAAAAATGAGAAAAAAGATAAATACAAATTCTAGCCTATGAGAGGTGCCACCTCACTTTTCTATTACTTTACTTTATAATATATATAGATTAATTCCTATAATATGATATATACTAAAAGCTAAAATTGCATAAAAATAAATATTATTAGACCATTAAATATTTCACAAAAGATTATTAGATGATGATGAAGGAGTAAACCTATTTATTATTTGAAGGGTATATTAGTCTCTCAATATTTGGAGGTTATTTTAGTATTTTAATTTTTCACTTTTTGTCTTCCCACTTATATAGTAATATTATTATTAGTTAGTTAGTTAGTTAGTTAGTTATTATTATTTATTATTTACATTTATTCTTATTCTTATTTATTATTATTATTATTATTATTATTATTATTATTATTATTATTATTATTTATTTGAACTTTTCACTTTTTGGCTTCTCACTTATATAGTAATAAATATATAATTATGATATGATAAAATAGTAATACTTAATTATGTGTTTAATTAAATTTTAATTTAGTGAAGGGGAAAAATGGTAATCTAACTTTTTATTTTTTGACTTCCCACTTATATAATAATATGATATGACGATGATTTTTATATATTATATTTATTTTTATTTTATTTATTTATTTTATTTAGTGGATGGTTAAAATGGTAATGCAACTTTGAAGTTAGAAATTTTTTACTTTTATTATATTTTAATTTAATTTTTTTTATTATTTATTTATTTTATGTAGTAGAACTTGTTTAATGACATAATATTAAATAACATTAATTAAATAATTGAAATAAAAAAATAATTTTAAAATAGAAGAAAAATTCAGAAAAACAAGAAAAAAGAAAAATAGAAATAGAGGCCTTAGAGGCATGCCACATCAATATGCATCTAAGTCTCCTTAATATATATATATTGATTCTTTTTTCTTTAGTGGAAAAATTATGCAGGGATTATATAATGTTAAGATATTTCTTTTGAATATTTAGTTTGATGTATTACAAATTAGTATACAATAAAGAATTTAAATTATTTAGTTACTCTTTTAAAAATATTTTGTTTTTACTATTATGAGGATTATTTTAGTCATTTTAAAATTTTAATATATGTATCATTTCATAGCTACATTTTAAATTTTTGAAGAATTTATATATGTGTTAATTATTATATAAGAAAAACAAAAAGAAAGTAACCAAATGTTATACTAATTAATGTTGATTTTCATGTAAAAGATTAATTTTTCTTAAATCTCAAATAAACATGATATTATAAACTTATGCTAACTTATGGATCCTTAGAAGCAAGATAAGGTTATCTTTATTCGGAATATCTTTTTACTGTTACTTTTTTGACTAAATCAATATCATTAATTTCATCCAACTTAAAGTGTTTATACTAATAGTAAATTTAAATTTAGAGAGAATACATAAAAAAAATTTTGAACTAAGATTTTATTTTTAAGAAGACACTTAAATTTTGCAGGGGTTCTATTATCACCTAAATAATTTTTTTATATTATTATCTCTTTTTTTGACCAATCTCAATTTTAAAAGGAAAGTATAAATCACACCCCAATGCTTATTTGACACATATTATTTACCTAAAAATTATATATATTTTTCTCTTTCTTATTTTTACTTATCATAAATAATTTTTTTACTCCACCCCCCACCCAACCTCCTTCTTCTTCCCCAGATACCCCTTTCCACCCCCCCTCCCCCCCTCCCCCCCCCCACTTCTTCTTCCCCAGCTATCCCTCAACCCGCACTTCTTCTTCTTCCCCAGCTAACCTCCAACCCTCCCACTTCTTCTTCTTTCCCCAATCAGCCCACACTTTTTTACTTCGCTAACTTCTCCTCCAGATTTTTTCGTTTTCTTCTTCTTCATTAGAGATTTTTTCTTTTTCTGAGCAAATTCAAAACTTTGGAATATCATTAATTAGTTTCTTCTTTTTATATAAGTTCAACCCAATTAAAAATAAATTTTTTTTTTTAAAAAAAATTAGTGTTGGGTTGAAGATCAAAATAACAAAATAAATTAAAGTCTACCTCCATTGATCTTAAAATTTAATAATTTTGTAAAATTATTCGAATCTAAGAAAATATTTTGAATATGATTTTGGATTAGAAGAAAAAAATTAAAGTGATTGTAGTAAAAGAAAGTGGGTAGAGTTTTGGCAAAAATGGTGGAAGAAAGAAAAAGAAAAAAAGAATTAAAATGATAAGAATAATTGAAAATATATTTTATAAAGAAAAATTTATACAAATAAAAAATGTAATCATTTTTTGGGGTCTCTCACGCTCTTTAAGAGAGTGTATGCACTCTTTATGCCAGGTGGCAAAAAAATAAGGTATTAATATCCATTCAAAATTATTTAGAAGGATAATAAGACCACCAGAAAATTTAAATATCTTCTTAAAATTAAGTTCTTACGTAAAGATTTTTTTTGTATGTATTCACTCTTTAAATTTATTAAAAATACTTTTTTCTATGCATGATATTATAAGAAGAAAAATATACAAAATTAATTGTGATGGTTGAAATAGTTTGCATAGTTCAGTCCCACGTCATTTGGATTTGAAGAATATAAAATGTTTTAACCCATCTAGTATGTTTTGAATGACTTGGATTAGGACCTGGGACTTGAATGCATATTGGATCGAACCTTTAAATAAAAACTATTTCATTTTTTTTATATATTTTTGTTACAAGTTAGTTTTGCTTAAAACTTAAATTTTGAATTTTAGTCGTTACTATCTATTCAGATGTAAGATACATATTTAGAATAGTCTTCTTCTTTCTTTATAAATTATGTTATCTTGAAAGTGATCGTTTACTCAGTAATAATAATATGGCTTTGAGAAATTTTAAAGAAACTTATTTTTAACTTCTATAAAATATATGAACAATATTTTTTTTGAGGGCAATAAAGCTATTCATGCTTTTCGTTTTTCTATCTCATTTTCTAACAAATACTAATTCGCATACATCATGGGATGTTCAGACAAAACTAAAGAATTCAATTTTTAGAGTTATAAATTAAAGTAAGAATTTAAACTATAGTTAAGTAATAAAAGTTTATATGTGATATATATAATTCACTTATTTGATATAAATGATTCTTCTTTCTTTTTTGTTTTGTTTTGGGTAAGTAATATATTTATATTTTTTCTTCTCCTTTATTTTTTTCATTTTGGTCCCAACATTTAATAAAGCCAATCTCTCAGCATCACCAAAGATATTTATGCGTCAAGCACAGCTGCTATATTACTAACATCCAAGCAATAGTTTCTAGAAGAAACAGGATATTAGTGGATGTTATCGAGGACAACTAGGTTTCTCATCACTTGCACCTCAAATTGGAAATGCGTGAATAGTTTTAGGACCATTTAGAATTGCCTTTTGTCGGTGAACTACTTTTCGATTCAGCTGATTTGATACGGAGTCTGGCCCGAATCTAAAGGTCGGACGATGTCCACACCAATATTCTCAATTAAAGAATTACGTTATATATATAATCATATTATTATATATATGAAAATTTTTAATCTTTTAAATTAAATTATTATTTTATTCATTTACTAAATTAAATTAAAAAGTAATTAAATATCTAATTAACTATCAATATTTTAATAACATAATGATAGAATATGAGTCCAACAATTGCACTTAAAATTTTAAATTATGGCATTAAAAATTCTCTTAGTTAATACCCTTCAAACGACCATTATTTAAAGAATTTTTTCCATAAAAAACTACATTAATTTTTCAAATCATCTATTGATCATTATGTTTAAAACGTGGAGAAGCTAAAGAGTTGAGAATGTTGTCTAATGTAGAATAAATTCACTTGATTATATATGAATGGTTATTTATTTATTAATGTACTTAGATGATGTCTTAAAATTTTAAAAAACATGTGATTAGATTAGTTGTTTGAGGGTGTGAAGTTGATGGCACCTCTTCAAATTCTCCTTACTGTAACTTATACATATCTCAATTATGGTTTAATTATATATATATCGCTAATTGGTCAAGCCTTTCTTATATATAATTAACAAAAGCTTTCAGTTTTTCGGTGGAATATGAAACTTAAGGTGGACTCAAATGTAAAAACAACAATTGTACGTATACAATTTTTTCAGTTTATGCAACTAGTTTTATCATAATAAAGCTGCTCGGAAATTAATGACCAACTTATGGGCTAAATTTACCTAATTCATTCTGATCTACTCCATACTATTTATTTTTTGGCGATGGCCTTACTCCAAATAGTTAATTTTGATTATAACTTGGGAGATAAAGAAAGAGATTATATTAAAGAAAAAAATCTTAGCTTTTCCAATTTTTCAACAAAGAATTCAAGTTCTTTTTTTTTCCAACCGCTTCTAGACTCTGAATGCCATCAGAATTCTTATTGAATTCTAATCCATAGATAAAAGTTGAATCGCAAAAAGCATGCTGTGGTTTTTTTTCTTCTCAACTTCTACGTGAATTATTTTTAATTTCTTTAATCTTCTCTAGCTATATTTTTCGCTATATCCGCTACTTTTCTTATGTAGCCATGCAGATGACGTAGAGATTGGAGATAATGTAGTGCAATAAGAAAATTATTGATTTTTGACAAATAAAAGAGGGTATATCTTCTTAGTAATTTCTTTTTTGATAAAAAAAATAACTTTGATTTTTTAAAAAAAATTTCTAAATTCTTTTACGTTAAATATGTTATTGACAAACTTTGAGGATACCAAACATTCTAATACTTTTTATACATTTCTATTGTAAGCAATAAAGTCGAATCACATTGCATATAAAATTTTTTCTTATGAAAGGAACTTCAATTTATCAATTTATCTAGATTTTGCACCTGTTGCTCTTTCTTCGTATAGTTGGCATTAGCACGGTAAGACTCTCTTTCACAACTTTCAATATATCAAGGTAATATTACTTCATTATCGAGTTTTTCTGAGGCACTTGATTTTTTATTTCAAAAATTCTATTTGAAATAGATTTCTGATTTTCAAGATGGTCTCTCTATGAGAATAAGACAATTATTTTCAATCGTTCGAGTACTTTTATTTCTTCCAGAACATCATTTAATATCATGAGATAAATTTTAAATATTACACAGAGTGAGTCAATCCATGTCAAATTATTCTTTTCAATTTTGGTCATATATGAATACTTTATTAAATCTATTCCTAAACGCTATTTCTCAAAATGTACAATTAAAATTATTACGGGGTACACGTGCAAAGCACATAGCCAAAAACTAGTATAGTTATAAATATATTATATTATGAATGTTCATTGGATAAGCTTGCAATCAAATATACTTTTAATGTGTGTATTTGTATTATATTGAATGTTTATTTTATTTTTTGGAGAAAAGTTAAGGTTAGTTTTCCCCTATAAATAAAGGGATTTTCTATTTCATCCTTTAAGAGAAATAAAATTTTTTCTTTCTTCTCTCTTCTCTTTTTCTCTATAATATTCTTTCTCTTGCTTTATTATTTTGTAACACGTTATCAACAAGAGTTTCTGCCCTGAGCATTTACTTTGAAAAGATTTGAGGTGAGAAAAAAATAAGAATGAAGTAAATATGATTCCATGAGATAAAAGGTTAGTATTTATTGATAGTTATGTCTTTGCTAATAACGATATCTATTTTGTTTATGGATCTGAGAAATTGATACACTTGACAATTCATGCCTTATATTTGTTCTATAAGAATAATATTGTCAAAATATATTTATTCCAATAGAATAATACTGCAAAAAAATATGGTGATATTAATTTAATATCCATTACGTAACGCCCCAAAATTTTCTAAGACTAGATTTGGGATTTGAAATATGTTTAGCAAAAAAAATCTAAAAAATTTTCTCAGAATGACTTGCAGTACGAGTCGTGGTCTAGAGCAATTGACCGTGGTTAGGAGTCGTAGCTAACAACAGAGTATTCTGGTCCAGAAGCAATAAGTCATGGTATGACTTGTAGATTCCTATAACAGTCGTTGTATGTTGCTGGTGTGTCTAAGCTGGATGGACCACGACTTGTTGTAGGTTTGTACCTGTGGTAAGGAGTGGAGAAGCTGAAAGTTTGGTCCAGTAAAATGGCTCATGATACGAGTTATAGGAGGCTATAACGGGTCGTGGAAAGTGGTCGTGATTTAAACCTGCCGTGTGAAGAGGGAGATGTAATAAGTTAAGATACGATTTATTGTAGGAAACAACGAGTCATGGAAGACGTCCGTGTTTAAGAACCAGTGAGTTGAAAAAGTTGGACTGGCTAGCAAAGGGCAGAAACCACAAGTCGTGGTTTGGTGGTACAGGTTGTTGTTGTACGACTTGTAGGAGCTGATAGTGGATTTTTTCCTGCCAAATTAGTAAGGAAATTTTCATAATGTTTAAGCTCCTAACTCCCTAATGACGTCGTTTAAAGCCCTAAAAGAAGTGTTTTAAGAGGGTTTTAACCTACTCTAAGCATGCAAGTTATTGAGAACCATCTTCAAGATCAAGCTAGAATTCTCTCAATTCTTCCCCAATTTCTCTTGGGCTTGCAAGACTAGTTTGAGGATCAGTTTATCCAGGTATGTAGGGATATGAATAAGGGTTTTCTTCCACCCTCATGCCCAAATTTCTTCTCAAGTTCATGAATTCAAGTTCTAATTCATGTATATGGATTTATAGGATTTTAACCCAATTTTATGAAATCCTCTATGATATATTTATGGATTTAATTCCCTTATATTCTAAAGTATATTTTAAGCCTACTAGGAAAATTTGTATACACAATTTGATTATAAATTCATGATTTCAAGTTTATGAAGATTATGCCTTATCATGCATGTTTTATGAAAGTTCAAGCCTATGATCCATGATTTCAAGTATGATGAGATATCTAGCATTCGTGAATGCTTATAAACTCTCAACTTATTATTCCATGATTATGATTTATGAAGCCTATTTCAAGTATGCATGATTTTATGATTTGGGGCAACTCATACAAGTTAAGTATGTTTTTATGATATAGCCAAAGCTAATAATATCAGCTTATCATATAGTTTGGAGTTAATACTCCTAATACAAATTATGATATGTTTGGAGCCAAGACTCCCAATGTTCAGACTTTAGACAATGCATGTAATTATGATTTCAGCTTCATTGAAAAACGATGAGAGCACTATGCATATTTTTGGGAGTAGTGTCTAGCACCGAGTAGGCTTGGAGTCCCAAGAACCCCTGGTCTCAGAACTATGCGCCAACGTAGGTATATTATATTTGGGACCTCTAGATAGTTTTTCCCTGCTCTCAAGGGGCCTCAACTTGATTTTCCCCTACCCTCAAAGGGCCTCATCTTGATATCGATATCATGCTATCGTCCTAAGCCCTTGAAAGATTTTGGACGGCTCTGCCCACTTGAGTGTGATAGTTAGGGTATCACGTAAGCTCTATCGTGATGGTGTCGGTTATGACGAGTCTCTCATTGTTCCTCATCATTTTATCTACTCATGTTTATGACCTATGATATTATGTTTTACAATAGATTTGACCTAATGATCAGTTTATGAGCATTTACTTGCAATTTCAGCTATGACAAGTCATATGATTTCTATTCCTAAACTTTGGGTAATTATGTTCAGTTATGATAATCAGCTTATGATTATGTATGTCTCAGATACAATTTTTAGCATGCAGGCCTTACTCTCATGATTTATATTTATATGCGAGATTTCAGTTAATATTTACTAAGCATGCTTTTACTTACCTTACATACTCAATACGTTCAAAGTACTGCATACTCTATGCTATATCATTTCACGATATAGATTTAGGTGATCCGGTTGAGTCTCGCACATAGCTCGCTTCCCTTATCAGCTCAGTTCAGCCCTGCCTTGGGTGAGTCCTCATTGTTCGAGGGAATCTATCATTTTAGTTTGGTGTTGTTGTTTAGTTTCAAACTTGGAGATAGTTGGGGACTTGTACCAGCATCTCATCAATTAGTAGAGGCTCTTCAGAATAGACTAGTATGTTCAACTTGAGATTTATCATTGTGATGTTATCCTTTGGTATACCTTATGTTATTCAGACTTCCGCTTATTCATGTTTAAGTTATCAGTTTCTGCTTTAATATATGTTTTTTAGTTGCTATGTTCATATCATGGGTCGACTTGGAGCCATTCGTGGTTCTAAGTCCTGTATCTCGGTCAAGGGTCTCAGCTCGGGTCGTGACACATTAAATGAGTAAGAATGAGAATTTGCAAGAAATTTATGATAACTAGAAGTGATAATATTTTTTTAGACTTGTTATAATTACAGCTGAAAATATATTAGAGAAATTTTCTATTTTATATGCATACCTCGATTTACTCCCAAATAGCAACATATTAAAAGAGGTTTTAAGATATCATAATATAATATGATTAAGATACATATAGATGATTATGTTTCATTTAAAAAAGAATGAGAACTTTTGATAAATGTTACAAATATAGATCTAATACAAATCTAATTCCTCATGTGAATTTGATAATATTTAGTAAAATCTTGAAATTCATTCCCGAAGTAGTAAATATGAAATTTACTCCCAAAGTAGTAAATATGAAATTTACTCTAGAAGTAATAAGAATTTGACATCTACTCCTAAAGCAGTATACCAATGAAACTTTACCTGAAGTAGTAAAACTGTCACACCCCGAGTTTACACCCTAGCGGGACACGGTACTTGGAGCCACAAGTAACCCCAAGTCAACCCCTGGTCTATCCTACACTAGCATTCTGCGTAAACATGAAATATAGCAGAAGCTTTAAAGTAAACTATAAACAATTATGAAATAGAGCTGGATCATAGGTTTAAAAACATCTAAGAAGAACTACAAGTCTGAAAAACCAAATCTGTATCTGAAAGCCACTACAACTGATGAGTTGCTGGAACAAACCCCCAGCTAACTCCAAATCTAAATAGAAGAAAGCAAGACTGAATAAAATAATCTTCGTCCTCGAAAGATGAGGACTCACCAAATAGAACAACTGGAGCCTTCTGAGAGCGATCGGCTAGCGAGGCTGAGATTGAGATCCTGCAGTTGTATCATGAAATGATACATCCTAAAAGTATGCATCAATACTTTGAATGTACTGAGTAAGTGAGAGAAAACATAACACAATGGAATAAGTAATTGTAATGAACAGACATGCAATGACCATCTGAAACTGTTGAAGCTGAAATAACTATAATAAACTGAGGTGGTCTAGATGACCCTATATGATGGTCAAAGACTTACTCTGAATTTGAGATGCTGGTATGAAAGACTATACTAATCTCATAACTGTACTGAGTAGTTTGAAACTATTCTGAACAGAGCTAAGCTGAGACTGATCTGGACTGGACTAGATTGATACTGAACTGACTAGTGGGAGAGTCTATAACCAACATATAACCACGTGAGCTAGACGTGGAGTCCGATGTATACACCCCACCGGTAAGACCCAATATACCTTGCTAGGGTATAAAGGCATAAATTGTATGATCACAAATCTGGGGCCATGAGGCCAATAAAACTGTAACCTATGGTGGCAACATAGTTTTGGGAATCTGGGTGCGCTGGAACCCCGATCCACTCGGTGCTAAATTCTGCTCCCACTGGATATTTCTAAACTGACTACTAAGCTGATAACTCAAAATTGGGGCCCAAGACTAGTCAGGAATACCTATCTGAAAGAACCCTGAGAGTCTTATTGGACCGGATTCTGTAACTGGATTCTAAGACAGGTCAGAGCTACTTATCTGGAAGCGTTGTAACCGTCTAAAGAACAAATTGTAATTCTGGAGCTGGGGTTGTAAGGCTGGTCATTTCTTCTTATCTAAAAGTGTCATGACCGCCTAGTGAACCACTAACACTGAGTTCTGAGTCTAATTCTGGTAACTGGAGGTACTATGACAGAATTTTTTGTAATCAAACTAATCAGCTGACATTTCTGACTGACACGGAGTATTATAACATTTTAACTGAACTACACTGACGTCAATCTAACTAAATTTTTAGTACCAACTAACAATGTGGGAATCCTCAACATTGAAGTAATCAAGCAAATTTCACTGTTTAATCACTATTACAAGATTCTAGATTCTCTACGTTCAACGACTAGGGCTAAATTTCACTTCACAAGAACAAACATCACTTCAGTCACAAGCTAGTGGAAAACATCTATAATTAACATAAAATAATATTCCACATGAAGTAAATGAAGTATGAATCTTAACATTCAATAATCTGCAGGGTTAGAACTGATAAAGAAATTAAGGAGGATTTTAGGGACACAAGGGATGAACTATTTCCTTGTTGAATTTTCACATACCCGGAGAGAGATCCGAAGAATTCCCTTGAGAACCTGAAGAGAAGTGGACTGCCCTAGCTCTTGCTCTGAAAGTTTCTGAGAGAAACTTTACGATGTTTTTCTAAAAATCTATGTAGGGAATGAGGGGGAAACTATTTAGCCCCTCTAAATTCCCTTAAAAATATACTAAAATGACGTAGTTTATAGTCTAGGAGGTTAGAAAATTACTAAAATACCCTTAGCAAATTTGCAGAAAAAACTTATTGCCAGGCCCCCACGAGGGACCTAACAGGTCGTGCCCAGTGACCTTGACTCGTGGTCACAATCGTGAGGTACACTGCCTAAACCCCATGCTGGTCACCATGAGGGACACCATGAGTCATGGTGTACCAGACGACTCATGTTGACCCATTCGTTAGGTATACTGCCTAAAATTCTCTTGGAGACACCACGGGTGACACCACAACTCGTGGGGTCCCAAACGAGTCGTGGTGAAGACCCGTCGTGTATACTGCCTGCCTTATCCAACTTCCAAGACACCACTGACCACAGATCACCCCACGACTCGTGGTGTTGACCACGAGTCGTGGTCACCCCCGTGGTCACCCCCGTGGTCACCCCCCTTTTCCAAATTATTCATTAAGTTCAACGTCCTTACTACGAGTCACTTAACGACTCTTGGTCACCCCCACGGGTCACAAATGACTCGTTCTGTGACCTGGTGCAGATTTTTCAATTTTTCCCATTTTAACTCTCGAATCTAGTTTTTGAGTTTTTGGGGCATTACAATATCTCTCCCTCAGGAATATTCATTCTAGAATGTTGGAAGACACACATAAAAGTAGAGACTGGCAATCTTTATACACAAATACTGATCATGAAAGCTGAAAACTAAAGGAATGACTACCTCGGAACTGAATCACAAGTCTGAACGGAATTCACTAATCATACACATATTCATTTACATGAAAGAAACTGAAACACACGAACTGAAAGCAATTATGGGAAGAAAATTGATACCTTAGACTGATACTGAGCCGGAAGAAAACAAATGGGGGTATAGCCATCATATCTGTTTCGGCCTCCCATGTATCTCCCTCAACTTGCTGATTCCTCCACAAGACTTTGACCTAAGCTACCTCCTTGTTCCTCACCTTACGAACTTGACGGCCAAGGATCTGGACTGGGACCTCTTCATATGAGAGACTATCTTTCACTCCTAGACTATCCAATGGCACAATTGAAGTTGGATCACTGATGCTTTTCTTTAATAGTGACACATGGAATACTGGATTCGCAGATGCCAACTCTGAAGGTAATTCCATCTCATAAGCTACCTTGCCAATTCGCCTCAGAATTCTATAAGGTCCCACATATCTCGGACTGAGCTTTCCTTTCTTACTGAATCTCATCAACCCCTTAATGGGTTAAATTTTTAGATAAACCCAATCATTCACAGCAAACTCCAATTCTCTTATCCTCACATCATCATAAGATTTTTTACGGCTCTGAGCTATTCTCAATCTTTCTTGAATCAGCTATACTTTTTGCATAGCTTCATGAACAGAGTCTGGCCTGATTAAAGTAGCTTCACCCACTTCAAACCACCCGATAGGAGATCTACACCTCCTTCCATATAATGCCTCAAACGGGGCCATCTAGATACTGGAGCAGTAGCTGTTGTTGTAAGAAAACTCGACGAGAGGCAAGTGATCATCTTAACTGCCCTTGAAATTGATCACACATGCTCTCAGAAAATCTTCTAGGGTTTGAATAGTCCACTCAGCTTGTCCATCTATCTGTGGGTGAAAACCTGTGCTGAGCTTGACCTGGGTGCCAAGTCCCTTCTGAAAAGACTTCCGGAAATGCTAGGTAAACTGGGTACCTCTGTCTGAGATAATGGATAATGGCACCCCATGAAGTCCGACCAGTTCCCGGATATAAAGTCTAGCATAGTCCTCAACTGAATCTGTAGTTTTAACTAAGAGGAAGTATGCTGACTTAGTCATCCGATCTACTATTACCCATATAGAATCATGCTGCCGGCAAGTCCGAGGTAGACCCATAATAAAATTCATATTCACTTCTTCCCACTTCCAAGTAGATATGCTGATATCTTGAGTCATACCTCCCGGTCTTTGGTACTCTATTTTGACTTGCTGGCAGTTTGGGCACTTAGCTACAAATTCAACGATGTCTCATGCCGTTCCACCAGTAAATATCCCATAAATTTCGGTACATCTTAGTAGCACTAGAGTGGATGGAATACCTCAAGCTGTGTGCTTCAGCCAGTATCTGCTATCTCAAATCATCGATATCTAGTACACACATTTTTCCCCGGTAACGGAGCATACCATCTCCCCCTTTTGAGAAAGCCTCAACTTTTTTTTTGAGAACCGTTTCTTTCAACGTAAGTAAGATGGGATCTTCATCCTGTCTGGACTTAACTTCAACAACCAAAGAAGAGTCTGACCCACTTTGCATTATCACTCCATCCTCAGCTGAGTCAACCAACTGCACAACCAAGCTAGTTGGTGAATATCCTTTGCCAGTTCCTTTCTGCCCTCTTCCACGTAGGTCACGCTCCCCCATAGATACTCTGCTCAGGGCATCTGCCATCACATTGGCTTTGCCCGGGTGACATAGCACGCTCATTTCATAGTCTTTCAGGAGCTCTAATCACCTTCTCTGATGAAGATTTAGATCTTTCTAACTGAATACATACTGAAGACTCTTGTGATCAGTGAAAACATCCACGTGAGCCCTGTACAGATAGTGTCTCCATATTTTCAACGCAAACACCACCGCTGCCAACTCCAAGTCATGAGTCGGATAATTCTTTTCATGAACTTTGAGCTGTCTGGAGGCGTAGGCTATCACCTTGTCCCACTGCATCGAATGCAACTAAGTCCAACTCTGGAAGCGTCACAATATACTACAAGTCCATCTGATCCTTACGGTAGGGTCAACACTAGAGCGGTAGTGAGTCTAGTTTTAACTCTTGGAAACTCTTCTCACACGCACCTGACTACTAAAATTTCACATTCTCCTAAGTTAGCCTAGTCAGAGGGGATGCTATAGAAAAAACATCTTCCACAAAGCGTTGATAATAACCAGTTAGACAGAAGAAACTTCTGATTTCAGTTGGGAAGGTAGGCCTGGGCCAGTCTTTTGTCGCTGCTATATTTTGAGGATCAACCTGAATACCCTCGCCCGAGATCACATGACCCAGGAAAGTCACGGACTTCAACCAGAATTCGCATTCGCTGAACTTAGAGAACAACTGACGGTCTCTAAGTGTCTGAATCACTATCCTCAGGTGAGTAGCATGCTCTTTCTCATTTTTGGAGTATACCAAAATGTCATCTATAAATACAATGATGAACATGTCCAGATACTGTTTGAAGACTCTGTTCATCAGGTCCATAAAGGCTGCAGGGGCATTCGTTAGTCCGAAGGACATAACGAAAAACTCGTAGTGACCATACCAAGTCCTGAAAGTTGTTTTCAATATGTCACACTCTCTGAATCTTAGCTGATGATACCCCGACCTGAGATCTATTTTGGAGAAACAACTGGCTCCCTAAAGTTGGTCGAACAAGTCGTTAATTCTAGGTAGGGGATACCTATTCTTGACTGTGACCTTGTTTAACTGACGGTAATCGATGTACAATCTGAGAGTACCGTATTTCTTTCACATGAATAACACTGGAGCATCCCAGGGAGAGATGATGGGTCTGATAAAACCCTTATCACGAAGGTCTTTTAGCTCCTTCTTCAACTCCTTAAGCTCAGCTGGAGCCATTCTATAAGGAGGGATAGAGATGGGCTGAGTATCTAGGAGAAGGTCTATACCGAAGTTGATTTCTCGCTCGGGAGGAACTCCGGGAAGATCTTCGGGGAACACATCAGGAAATTCGCTGGCAACAGGGACTGAATGGATAGTTGGGGTCTCAGAGTTAGAATCTTTGACCCGAACTAGATGATAGATAGATCCCTTGGAAATAAGCTTCTGGGCCTTAAGGTAGGAAATAAACTGACCCTTATGCGCTGAACTGCTTCCCGTCCACTCTAACACTAGCTTATTAGGAAACTGAAACATGACGACCCTAGTTCTGCAATTGATTGAGGCATAACTGGAGTGTAACCAATCCATGCCAAGAATGACGTCAAAATCAACCATGTCTAACTCTACAAGGTCAGCTGGAATGACTTTATTAAAAATTGATACTGGGTAGTTTCTATACACCCGACTGGCTTTAACTGACTCGCCAACTGGGGTGAAGACTGAGAATGGTTCTGAAAGGACCTCTGGACTAACATTGAACTGGACTGCTACATAGGGAGTCACAAATGAAAGTGTGGCTCCAAGATCTAGTAGGTCATACACATATAGATGAAAAAGGCATAACATACCCGCCACCACGTCAGGTGAGCTCTCCTGATCCTGATAAGATGATAATGCATAAAAACAGTTTTGGTGCTAGCCGCCATCCATACCTGAAAGGTTGGCCTGCTGAGTTGGTCGGCTTGATGGAGCTGCTGAGGTAGTGGATTGTGACTTTTCCCATCCTGCTAGCAGGCACTCTTTAAGCCGATGACCAAGCTGTCCACAACCAAAAAAGCCCTCTCGACCCTGAAGGAACTCTCTTGGGTGGTTCTTTCCACACTTATGACAAGCTGGATACCTGTTGCTGGCACTGTAGCTCTGGGACTAAGACCCAAATGCTCCACCCCTTCGGTCCTGGCGGGATCGAAAGGTAGGGCACTGACTGAGCTGGGTGTTGGAGCCCTCTGCTGCTGTTGTTGCTACTGTGGGCGGCTACTATCGCCAGACCTATGGTGGCCATAATCTGATTGGCCAGTCCTTACCCGCTTTTCTTCCGTTCTATGTCCTTCAGCTTTTCTGCCTCAATATGCTGGGCATGGACAATAAGGCTGGAGAGGTCAATATCCTTAATCAACATCGCTGTCCTGCACTCTTTGAGGACCAGGTTCGATATCTCATTAACAAACTTCAGCATGCGAGCCCTTGGCTCGGCCACCATTTCTGGAGCATATTTAGACAACCTGGTGAACTCCAGAGCATATTCTTCTAGTGTCCTGTTTCCCTATCTCGGATTCATGAACTCCGCTACCTTTGCCTCCCTGAGCTCCCGAGGGAAGAATCTATCTAGAAAGACTGTAGTGAACTCCTCCCATTCCATTGGTCCTGCTCCCGCTGGCCTCCCCTCCTTCCACTGTTCGTACCAGACCTAGGCTACCCGTTTTAGCTGGTAGGTAGCCAAGTCGGCACTCTAAGGGACTGATACCCATAATCCAGGTGATCTTTCTAATATTGTCCACAAACTCCTATGGGTCCTCTCCCACCTTAGATCCGTGAAAATCTGGCGGGTTCATCCGAGTGAAATCCCGCACTCGGACATCTACCACAGACCTATTGTTGTTGATTGGAACCACCTGCAGGTTCACCTGGTTGGTAACTATCTAAGCGAGCAGCCGGATAGCTGCTTTGAATTTTGCAGTGGACACTGAGTCTTCCTAAGGGGCTGCAAAAGCTGGTGGTGCAGGTTAGTGAACGTTACCGGCCCTCTTCCTTTACCATGTCGCGAAGGCATAATTCACTAAAATGAAACAGAGGATGAGTTAGGAGAATGGTTTTGGACTTGAATTTCAACACACAATAAAGAGTATGAACAAAAGGGAGTTTTTCTAATAATATCTCGTAGCCTCCTCGTCATAAGTGTGGCATGCTTCACACTCATGAAGAGGACTCTACTCGATGCGACTTTCAGACATTTGAGAATACTCTAAACCTAGCACTCTGATACCAAGTTTGTCATGCCCCGAGCTTGTACCCTGGACGGGACATGGTACTTGGAGCCACAAGTAACCCCAAGTCAACCCCTGATCTATCATACATTGACTTTTTGAGTAAACATGAAATGTAGCGGAAGCTTTAAAGTAAACTATAAAACATTTACGAAATAGAGATGGATCATAAGTTTTAAAACATCTGAGCAAAATTACAAGTCTAGAAAACCAAATCTGTGTCTGAAAGCCACTACAACTGATGAGTTGCTGTGACAAACCCCCGGCTAACTCCAAATCTAAATAGAAGAAAGCAAGACTAAATAAAATAATCTTGTACTCGAAAGATGAGGACTCACCAAATAGAACAACTGGAGTCTTCTGAGAGCGATCGGCTAGCGAGGCTGAGACTGAGGTCTTGCAGCTGTATCATGAAATGATACAACATAAAAGTATGCATCAATACTTTGAATGTACTGAGTAAGTGAGAGAAAGCATAACATAATGGAATAAGTAACTGTACTAAACAGACATGCAATGACCATCTGAAACTGTTAAAGCTGAAATAACTATAATAAACTGAGTTGGTCTAGATGACCCTATATGATGGTCAAAGACATGCTCTGAATCTGAGATGCGGGTTTGAAAGACTATACAAATCTCATAACTGTACTGAGTAGTTTGAAACTGTTCTGAATGGAGCTAAGCCGAGACTGATATGGATTGGACTAGATTGATATTGAACTGACTAGTGGGAGAGTCTATAACCAATATATAACCACGTGAGCTGGATGTGGAGTCTGATGTATACACTCCACCTGTAGGACCCAATATACCTTGCTAGGGTATAAAGGCATGAACTGGATGATCATAAATCTGGGGCCATGAGGCTAATAAAATTGTAACCTACGGTAGCAACATAGTTTTGGGAATCTGGGTGCGCTGGAACCCCGGTCCACTCGATGCTAAGTCCTGCTCCTACTGGATATTTCTAAACTGGCTACTAAACTGATAGCTCAAAATCGAGGCCCAAGACTAGTCAGGAATACCTATCTGAAAGCACCCTGAAAGTCTTATCGGATCGAATTTTGTAACTGGGTTCTAAGACAGTTCAGAGCTTCTTATCTGAAAGCGTCGTAACCGTCTAAAGAACAAACTGTAATTCTGAAGCTGGGGTTCTAAGGCTGGTCAGGGCTGTTTATCTAAAAGTATCATGACCACCTAGTGAATTACTAAAATTGAGTTCTGAGTCTGATTCTAGTAACTGGGAGGTACTACTGACACCTCAGAAATTTTCTGTAGTCAAACTGATCAGCTGACATTTCTGACTGACACGGAGTATTCTAATATTTTAACTGAACTGATCTAACTAAATTTTTAATACCAACTAACAATATGGGAATTCTCAACATTGAATGAATCAAGCAAATTTCACTGTTTAATCACCATTGCAAGATTCTAGATTTTCTACGTTCAAGGACTAGGGCTAAATTTCACTTCACAAGAACAAACATCATTTCAGTCACAAGCTGGTTGAAAACATCTATAATTAACATAAAATAATATTCAACATGAATTAAATGAAGTATGACTAACAATTTCTTAATATTCGATAATCTGCAGGGCTAGAACTGATAGAGAAATTAGGGAGGATTTTGGGGACACAAGGGATGAACTATTCCCTTGTTGAATTCCCACATACGTGGAGGAGAGTTCCAAAGAATTTCCTTGAGAACCTGAAGAGAAGTGGATTGCCCTAGCTCTTGCTCTGAAAGTTTCTGAGAGAAACTCTATAATGTTTTTTTGAAAATCTACGTGGGGAATGAGGGGAAAACCATTTAGCCCCTCTAAATTCCCTTAAAAATATACTAAAACGACATAGTTTAGAGTCTAGGAGGTTAGGAAATTACTGAAACACGCTTAGAAAATTCGCAGGAAAAATTGATTATCAGGCCCCCCGAGGGACCTAATGGGTCGTGCCCAGTGACCACGATTCATGGTTACAATCATGAGGTACACTGCCTAAAACCCATACTGGTCACCACGAACTCGTGGTGACCCACTCGTTAGATACATTGCCTAAAATTCTCTTAGAGACACCATGGGTGACACCATGACTCGTGGTGTCCCAAACGAGTCGTGGTGAGGACCCGTCGTGTACACTACCTACCTTCTCCAACTTCCAAACCACAACTGACCACGGATTACCCTACGACTCATGGTGTTGACCAGGACTCATTATCACACCCGTGGTCACCCCCCTTTTCCAAATTTTTCTTCAAGTTCAACGTCCTCTCCAGGAGTCACTTAACGACTCGTGGTCACCCCCACGGGTCACAGAATGACTCGTTCTGTGACCTGGTGCAGATTTTTCAATTTTTTCCATTTTAACTATTGGGTCTAGTCTTTGAGTTTCTGGGGCATTACAAAACTCTGAAAATTTTTCTCCTAAAGCAGAAATAATTAAAAGATATCGGAAAATATTCTTCTTTTGCTTGTATTATTTGATTACAATGGCTTTCCTTACCTCCTTTGTGTACCTCAACATATAATTAGTTGGTATACAAGATTAAAGTACATCATCTTCAAGAATTTTGTAATGCTTTAATCAAGGGGAGTAAAATACATATTGTGCTCTTTTCTTCTTAGCTAGATTTTGTCCAACTGGGTTTTCCTGATAAATTTTTTAATGAGGCAACTATCAATGTATATTACAAGATATGTGTACTCTTTTTCCTTCACTGGAATTTCTTTCCACTGGATTTTTTCTAGTAAGATTTTAATGAGGCACATTATCTATTAATGAATATCCAAAGGGGAATGTTATAAATATATTAAATTATGAATATTTATTGGATAAGCTTACAACCGGATAAACTTGCAATTGCATAAGCTTGTAATTAAATAAACTTTTAATATTTATTTTTTTATAATAGTGAATGTCTATTTTATTTATTTGTAGAAAAGTTAGAGTTATTTTTGCCCTATAAATAAAGAAATTCTCCTTCATTGTATTTCACCCCTCAAGAGAAATAAAAATTCTTCTCTCTTCTCTCTTTCTTTCTTTCTCTCCAATATTCTTATTCTTTCTTATTATTTTATAACATGTTATCGCCACGAGACTCTTCCATCTTTGAGAAAATATATTGAAAGCATCGAAGGTATGGATTTACACTTGTTGTATTTCATAAATATCATAATGACTAAATTAAATAATGACTAGCCACTAGAAGTGGTTATATTTCACGGTGCTTCATAACTCTTAAAGCAGCAATTGTTTTGAAGCCTGGTATACTCTGAAAGATATGTTAGAGAAAAATTCACTACATTATATGTATGTCTCGATTTACCCCACTTGTGGTAAATTTGAAATTGATCCCCGAAGTAATAAATCTGAAATTTTTCTTTAAAGTAGTAAATCTAAAATTTATTCTTGAAGTAATAAATATGAAAATCTTTCACCGTAGTGGTAAATATAAAATCTACCCCCGTAGTGGTAAATCTAACATCTACTCTCGTACGTAGTAATAAATCTAAAATTTACTTCTAAAATAGTAATCTTGAATTTGTAGCTCTCCATATATCGGGCAAAAGCTATTTGTCTTGGTGCTTGATAATGAAATTCATATTGATGCAATGGGTCTGGTAGATATTATCAAAGATAAAAATTAGACATCGGTTCAAGACTATGTTAAGGCAATGATATTCCTCCACCCCTTGATGAGGTTTAGAAATTGGAATATCTTATTGTTAAAGATCCTCTTATATTGTGGAATAATTTGAAGGATAAACATAACCACATGAAGATGGTCATTCTTTCACAAGCACTTATGGTTGGATCTATTTTTAGGCTAAAAAAATTTTAAATCAATATTTGAGATAATTATATGATTAGAACTATTTCACTATTAAAATTATGTGGTAAAAATATCATTGATCTAGTGATATGCTGGAGAAATTTTTTACCATCTTTAATACCTTGATTGTGTTTCTGAAGCAACAATATCGAGAGATACTGCTTAGAAAATATTCTGAAATAATTTCATATCTTTATGTGCCTGAGTAAAATAATAGATTATTAATGAAAAATCATGAAACCCAACCTACTTATTCTAGTCCATTCCTTGAAGTGAATGGGACGAACTTCCACCAAGCTAAGCGTGAGAAATGTCGTAGCCCTAATCGTAGTCATGAAATTAGTCAAAGTCATGAACGTGATCAAAGGAAGAACTCTAATCATGATGATCTCCTGCACCGAATAATATTCTTCACCATCAAAAATGAAAAAGAAAGGATGAAAGACATGAAATGGTGCAAAAGAGAAACCCAAAAGATAAATTTCATTGATGTGGATCAGAAAATGGTGGTCCCAGTTGTGATCGTGGCTATGGTTGAAAAAAAACTCTATGTTATTATACATGCCTCGATTTTCTCCTAAAGTAGCAATATCTTAAAAGAGGTACTAAGCTATCATGGTTTGATATACTTAAGATAGGTCCGAATGATTATATTTCACTCTTAAAGAATGAGAACTTTTGATAAATGTTACATATGCAGATCCATTTCCTGAAATGAATGTGATAGTACTTAGTGAAACTTATTAATATAGACGTGCACTTGACTCTGAGGATATCACAGCTCACCTTCAGAAGAGGTAGAATAATGATTATGATAGCATCATGATTCACCTCTAGAAGAGGTAGAATAACTGAGAAAAATATTCTCAATATTTCATGTTTTACCCCTGAAGTAGTAAAACTCTGACTTTTACTTTGGAGTAGTAAGATTCTTAAGTCTACTCTTGAAGAAGTATAACTTTAAGATCATCTCCTAAAGTAGAAGAAGTCGAAAGATATTTGAAGTAATGTCGTCTTGTACTTAAACAAGATAATGACCTATTGACAAATATCATATTTCATGCACATTTAAATAATTGTGTTTCATTTTCTGAATTAAATGAAAAAAATACTACTCCCAGGGATATGAAATACCAATGGAATACATGTTATCTTTGTGTAATAAAATTCATCCTGTCGTACGTAGAAACATCTTGAATAATTTTATTAAGTATTATTTTAAGGCAAAAGAATCTGAGTAGAATGCTTTATACTATAATAACATTGATAAATTAAGATTAATTGTTATTGATTTCCTCGAAAGAAATAGTTATCTCTTTTTAAAAAATGTAATTATTATGTGTTTGCCTCTTTGAGATAAAAAAATTCAGGTATTAATGGAAAATCTCCTCGAAGGAGATATTTGAAATATTGAAGCCTCTCAAAGAGCATATATATGATTGAACCATTCACCCTAAATTGTAATATATGAAATTATTACGATTAGGACACAAGTAGTAAACCTGAAGTTTACTAATAATAAAAATAGTTATTATATTGAGACTACAAATGATTGAAAGATTAAATATCTGTAAATCATGTAAGAAATATATATATGAAAGATTACCCAATTTATACTACAAATATAAGCATGATGAAACTACATTCTACAGTAAATCAAAAGTTTATTCGTGTGAAATTCATGATGTAGTAAACCTGAAGTTTACTAAAATAAATAACACATATCATGGTAAATCTAAAGATTAATAGTATATATAATTTTATGAGTTGACATGACCGTTTTGGTCATCCTGATATGATGTGTTAATTGAGTATTCAAAATATATTAAACAACTAGAAGATTCTTTAAGAAATTTTTGGTGTTGCTTGTTCTCATGACAAGTTGATTATACCAACTAATGTAGGACTGAATTTCTAAAATTTCGAAAAGTATAAAAGGTGAATATGAGCTCATTCACTTGCCATATGATGTCTTAAATAGATGAATATGTAAGATGATAATATGTGTGTTTATTGTCAACCTGTAGTTTGACATTTGCAAAGTTGCTTGCTCAATATAAATTGAGTTAAAAATATAATTTTCAGATTGTATAATCAAGATAGTTCAACTTGATAATGTTGGTTTATATTAAAGCTAGTTTAACATTGAATACCTCCGATAAATAGTTGAACCATTGCTTATGAGAATAAAACTTAGTGGGTTGGTCTGTAATATGATATATTATATACAATAATACTTGTATGTTGACCAATAAATTATGATTAAGCCCCCATCCACTCAATTAGTTAGGGTCAGAAATCAATTATTTTTCATCTAAGTACTTATAATATGCGATATGTGATGTGTTATACCCCGTAGGATTCCCGGCACCTAGATGGCCTATTCGCACGTTGGTTAAGCATATTTGAAGGCCATACGTGCTAAAAAAAGGCCTAGGAAAAAGATCGGACGAGAAACCTGCCGAACCATCGCGGGAGGAGCCGAGGCAGAGCCCCTCCGCGATGGCAGCGTGTCACGGAGGTGGAGCCTCCGCGTTGGCTCCGTGACACGTTGGACCTGTCCAGGCTCAAGTATATAAAGCCCCACTTCGGTTTTATTTCATTTAAACCATTGGAAATTTCCAGAGAAACGTAGGGGGCAGAGAGGGACGAAGGAAGATAATATATTATCGTCCGATTATGCTGCCAAACGCAGTCCAAACCCAAATTAACCTCAGGTACTGAGGTATTTAGCAGCGGAGAGCATTCCTACGGATTTAGTTTCGCGAAATATGGCCAACGAATCGTCGAGCTACCGAGCTAAGGTAAGTAGAATTGCTCCAAACTAGTGTCTATGTGTTCCTAGCTGTGAAGTGAATATTTCTCCCTTCTGGACTCCTGGAAAATAGCGAGTTTTCGACCGTCTTTCGATAGGCCTAAGTTTAGGCTATAATTATATCGAAAGTGATGTCGTTCTTCAAAATAAAGTTGTATTTAGTACTGATTGATGTATATGTGAATGCAGTTGGGAGGAATAGCTGAAATACTGACCAAGCTACGCCAGTTAGTCGGGAAATCAGAAGCAAAGGTATGTAAAGCTAGTTTCCTCGGCAAGTTAGTAAGCTCGGTATAGTAAAGTAATTTAAAGGCCAGTAGAATATTCAGGAGTCATGTGTTATGTTTATTACGAATGTTGGTACGATATTAGAAGCATTATGTTATAATTAGCCTGAAACTTGCTAGCACGATATAGATTCTATACAAGTGTTAGGAACTGCACAGCATGCCCAGTATGTGATGTAATACAAAATGTAGGATATTATCGGATTCAGTTGAAACCCAGTAAAACAATGTAATATCTGTAAGGCATCTCAGAAGTAGAATGATAGGTTAAAAATGAAGTTTAGAAAGCATGTTAGGGATAGTAAATCATGTTATTACAGAAACTCAGTATACAATACAGTATGGCAAAAGATTATATTTGTACATATACACTATTATCAGTCTCAGCATGAATTAAGTACATACATATCGCTATCACTAGTTCAGCATACAGTAGACACAGATACATTATAATTATTAGCTTCAGCATGTGATATATGCAGATAGTATTACTAGTTGAGACCACTATATTGTCTTGGGGTTGGATTACCTAGCATCCTTGACCGCCCCAGGGTTAATAGCTGTATCGAATCGTCCGCCAGAGGACGAGGATACGTCGCTCTACGGAGTGGCATGCCGTCCCACAGGGGACGAAGATGGGATGCCAGTTTTCCCCATATTGTGCCTTGGTCGGCCCTTACACACCCCTGTCAAGCGGATACGCCCGGGAGTTGACTCAGGAGTCCTCCGGACTCAGGTATGGTTATAGTCAGGGGCTCAGCGAGCCCAAGTGCATACCCAGGGGACTGGCAGGATGCTTATAGTTATTATAGGAGATGGGACGACCGGGGTAGGGGTATAGATTGCGTGCTGTTTGTACCTCCCGGCTTATGGGGGCCGGGTAAGGTTGTGTGTGCTATGTTATGTTATGCCATGTGATACGAGACACGAGTAGATCGACAGTAGAATGATATATCTTCAGGTATGACTCCTACTCCCTCCAGTACAGTTAAGAGTAGGCATAGTTTTACATTTCCAGTCAGTTAGTCTATTCCTTCCTATTTCAGTTCCATCAGTTGTGTTGTTGCTTTCAGATATTTCTTTTAGTTATTGTTTTACATACTCACTACCAGCGGTACTGACGCCCGGTGGGGCGCTGCATTACTTGCCTGCAGGTACTCATAGACTAGGGGCCGATACCTCGTGATTCCAGTCAGCTCACAGGGTCATCAACTCCAGTCATCCGGAGCTAGATAGCTAGAGGTTTATCCCTTTTCTTTTGTTGTACAGCATGGGTAGGTCGGGGCCCTGTCCCGACCATCTTATCAGTATTCTTAGAGGCTTGCAGTCTATATATATTTCCCTATGGTCAGATGAGCCGGTCGTGTGGGGCCGTCCAGTTGTATAGCTGTTAGTACTTTTGTTTCCTTTATGTTGGCCGTGTGGGGCCATAGCTTGACAGTAGTGGTGACCTTGCCGGTCACGTAGCTATCCAGTATTTCTTTGTTGAGTTACAGATAACTAGACAGCATGGTGGCCTTGTCAGCCCGCATAGGTTTCCTAATATTGACATGTCTCTGGTTAGCTGTCAGCACAGGTACAGGTGGCTATAGGCCTAGTCGGCCGGAGGCTGTATTTACAGCCGTCATATAGCCCGTTGTTTCCCTGAATCTGAGTTAGAGCCAGCCAGGCACCAGAGGTGCTCAGGCTCAGCAGTCCATCAGTTCAGGTCCTAGTAGGGCACCAGGTGCCAGTCATACCCCCCAAGGCGGGGTGTGACATGATGAATGAATCTATTACGACGCACATAGATGAATTCCCCAAAGAAAATGGGGGATATGTTAGTTTTTCTAACATAAGGGAGGAGAAAATAAGCAGCTAAGAAATATATTGTGATTTATGATTAGTACGATCCTTATTCATAAATAATTTAAGTCAAATGCCTTAAGTATTTGCCGACTCAAACCTAACTTTATATTCAGCTGCAAAAGCTTCTATTAAATTAATGTCTCTGAAGGACAACATCTATAGTATACATGAAGTATTGTAGATCAATCAGTTTCTATTGCAATAATCTTTGAAAAAAGAAATGGAGTAAATGATCATAATAAGGAGGCAATATGCTCTTGAAGAGTCTACGACATAACACTTCATGGAACCTCGAAATGCATAGGTACCTAAGAAAAATATTGAAAGAGATGAGATCTTAATGAGTTATGTCCAGCTGCAAATCAATAAAAATGATATACCGTCGATGATATCTTTGAAACAATATAGCGCGCAATATTATAAAAGATTATGAGGGTATGAATTCTACGTCTATTAAAACATGCTGATGTAGAAGTAATTACCAACTAAAGCATCTCGATGAACGTAAAGCTTATTTGACTTAAAATTCAGATACTAGAGGATGTCATGCTTTAAATACTAATGGATGTGGTTACTTGATAAAATTGAATGAAAACTTCTTAAGGATTCAATATGCCTGAAGTAATATCTTCTTGTGCTTGATCAAAATAATGAGCTATTGATAAATATTGTATTTCAAGCATATTCAAATAATTAAGTTTTATTTCCCGAAGTAAATTAAAGAAATACCACAACTTACCTCCTAGAGAGATAAATATAACAAAGGATATATAAGTTATTTTTGTGGTATGGAAATCATTGCAATATGCATCTGTTGTACGTAGAAATATCTTGAATAATTTTATTAAAGTATCTTTTTAAGGCAAAATAAAGAAGAGTAAAATATTTTCTACTATAACCATAGAGATACATCATGGTTAGTTATTATCGATTTCTTCAAAGAAAATAACAATTCATGTATCTTTTTCTTGAGGATGTAATTACTAGTTGATTGCCACTTTTGATACAAAATATTCATAAGTTAATTAGTCTCCTGAATGAGATGTTTAAATACTTGATATTGCGTGTATTTACGCACTTATTTGTCATGTTTTGCTCATACTTAGCTATATTTTGAGAATAAATAATGTGTGATTGCTTTGGTTTTATATGATATTTGTAAAAAAAAGCTAACACACATGATTAAATATTTGCAGGAATAAAAGTGACGATTTTTGACTTATTTGAGGCTTAAAAGAGCAAGTGTTACTCAAAGAGAGCAAGTGCCATAGAAAAATAGAGGTTGACATTGCATGGCCACATCGGGGAACAAGCTTGCACGATGCGCAGGGCACACTGGCACACCAAGCTGCACGACGCGAGGCCATATTGGCACATGGAGAGTTGCGAGGCAGACTAAGGTCTACCGACTAAAAGCCTGCAAATTTCAATTCCAGTCCAAGTAGGAAGAAATGTAGATTTATTCTACTACGATATATACCCTCTCTTAGGACGTTTTTGGTGTCTAATCAAGTTGTGAAAGTTCAATTCACCACTTATTCATTAATTCATAGTCAAGTATTGATTCGTTGTAAGTGTGAAAAACATTATTCCATACAAATGTTGAGAGATATATCAAGTTCTTGTAATTCTAATTAGCTTTCAAGTTTTTTCAAACAATTTCATATTATCGTAAATATTTCATCATGATTTCTTATAAATCTTATGTTATTGTTTCTTCAAACATGAGCGACTGATTTCTTTAGCTAGAGTTGTGAGAACCATGATAGATTAACGGAAGTAGGCAAAATAAAATAGTGATTCTTAAATGGTGAATTGAGTGGATTGTTATTCTCTTTAATTTAATTAGTTTTAGCAGTTGCAAAAGAAAAATTGCATGTATCATCAATTTGCTCGACCAAAGAAGTTGAAATTAGAAAAAGAGAATAACAATGAAAATTTGAGTCTACCAACCCTCATCTAATTAACTTGAACTCTAACTGAGGTTAGTTCATTCAAGACATATGACGAGGAAAAAATATGAACACCTAAAGTTCGATAGGATTTAGAGTGAAATTCATCTATGTAGGTCGAGAGACATTAGATGAACTTAATCGTCAGTCTTACACAAAATTCACCAGGCTAGAGCATTAATAAAATAAGTCTACAATGCTATGAAATCATGAGGAACACAGTCTTAGTTTCTTCTCATAAGTTTGATAACAATAAAATCTCTGCTTAATAATACTTTTTTCTTTTATTGCAACCCCTCTTCTGAAATATTAACTACTGGTTAATTTACTTATTATTAAATATTATTTTAATCCTATTCTCTATGGGATCGATTCCAACCTATTTGGGTTACTATATTTGATAGCAACCACTTTATACTTTATTGCGAGGTGTAATTTGGGCGTGCTCAATACTGAAGTTTAAAACTTAGTGTCTATTTTTTGTTATTTATGAATTTACAATTATTTTTAAATGTTCACTTATTTACCGCTTATTTCATGACACCAACAGTGTCTAAATTTGCTTTCATGATACCAGAAGTATCTAAGTAATATTTAATAATATAAATTAATGATCAAAGTCTCTAGAAGAGCCTAATTGTTCATCTACAAGAATCATAATACCAAGTAGTGTCCAAATAATATTTTATTATGAAAAATAAATTGAAAGATACTAAAGAGTTTATTTATTATGTCATTCATCTTATATTATTACATATAAAGATTTTATAATTAAAATATAGGTTACAGTAAATCTGAAGTTTACTAATAAAATAGTTAAGACTACAAAGAATTAGAAGATTAAAAAAATCTCAAAATTACTATGGGTAAGAAATATGTATATAAAGAGTTACTTGATTTGTACTACAAATATAGATATGATGAAATCACATGTTATAGTAAATTAAAAGTTTATTGATTGAAGTAAACTTGAAGTCTACTTAAATAAATAACACATATTGTGGTAAATCTGAAGTTTACTAGTATAGATAATTTTATCAGTTGACATGACCGGTTTGGTCATCTTGATATGATGTATTAGTTGAGTATTCAAAATATATTAAAGAACTAGAAGATTATTCAATAAATCTTTTGTGTTGTTTGTTCTTATAATAAGTTGATTGTACCATCTAATGTCGGGACTGAATCACCAAAATTCAGAAAAGTATAAAAGGTTAATATGCACCCATTCATCTATCATGTGATTTCTTAAATAGATGCATCTATAAGATGATCACATGTATATTTAAATTATCAACATGTAGTTTGACATTTGTAAAGTTGCTTGCTCAATATAAATTGAGTTAAGAGCATAATTTTTAGATTGTGTAATCAAGATAGTTCAACTTGATAATGTTGATTTATACTAAAAGCTAATTTGATGTTGCATGTCTCCGATAAATAGTTGAACTATTAGTTATGAGAATAAAGCTTAATGGGTTGATTTATGATATGATATACTACATACAATAATATTTGTATGTTGACGAATAAATTATGATTACTTCACCCCCCCCCCTCCCTCCTCTCAATTGGTTCAAGGTCAAGAACCAAATATTTTCTATTTAATAGCTTTTTATATGCGAGAGATGATTAGTGAATCTACCATGATTCACACATATAGATTTCTCAAAGAAGATAAGAGAGAGATATATTAGATCTTCTAGCATAAGAGGAAGAAAATGAGCAGTTAAGAAAAATGTAGTGAATTATCATCAGTATGATCCTCATTCAAAAGATAATTCAGGTCAAGTGCTAGAAACATTTGCTGATCCAAAATTAATCTCAATTTTCAGCTGCAAATGCTCCTATTAATTATTTCTGAAGGACAAAGTCTACAACATGCATGCAGCATGGTAGACCAATCGATTCCAAATGCAATAATCCTTTGAAAAAGAAAGGAGAAAATGATCATAATAAAGAAGCAACATGCTCTTGAAAATCCTACAACATAACACTTCATGAAACCTCATGAAATATTCAGGTATCTAAAAATAATGAAATGATGAGATCTCAATAATTTATATCGCATTGCGAATCAATACAAAAAGATATCTTGTCAGCGATATCTTTAGTGCAATATAGTGCGCAATATTGTAAATCATTGTGAGGATCTAAATTCTACATCTGTTGAACATGCTGATGTAGAAATAATTACCAATTGAAATGATGCATCTTGATAAGAGCAAAATTTATTTGACTTACAATCTAGACACTAGAAGATGTCATGCTTTAAATACTAATGGATGTGATCACTTGACAAAATTTATAAGGATCCAATAGGCCTGAAGCATATACAAGTTTTTAGAAAGCTTGTTTATAATCATTATATAATATAAATTTGTTTATTGTTATTAAGTTTTTTGGATATAGAGATCATTCGTCTGATCAACATAAGGGTTCAATCCAGATATGTTATTTATTTTCATTAATGGTTACTGTCATACTATGATGTTCCACATGATAGTCAAATCAAGAATGTACTTGGATTGATTTCAATAATATTATATGACGAGGATGCAATTCTATCAAAGGCTTGGAGGTGCAAATGACCAACCAATTCATCAAATGATAAATTGATGGATATGATCCCAGAGGCTCTGTCTACCTCCTTTACCTAGCTCATCAGTATACAAGATTAAACTACATTAATGCTTTAATCAGGGGGAGTAAAATACGCTTTGTACTCTTTTTTCTTAACCAAAATTTTATCCCATTAGGTTTTCTTGGTAAGGATTTTAATGAGGCATCTAGTAACATGTATTACTAGATAAGTGTACTCTCTTTTATTTACTAGACTTTTCTATCTTTTTGAAATTTATCACGTTTTGTGGCAAATTCTAGCTATTTTTCAGGATCTGGTGATTATTATGACAAGACAAGTCTGCCCAGCAATTTAAAATTATGGCGATTCATCGGGATTTTAATACGTAATCCTAATTGCAAATCTATTATTGAATAACTTCTATTAACAAAGCAAGTTTTTGCACGGATTGCCCTTATTTTGGGGTGGTCTTTAATTTTTACCCCTCAAATTGATGATCTTTAATTTTTTCCCCTTCAGTACTTTTAAGTAATAAAAAGGGGACAAAAATACCCCGAATACTTTTTTGTTTATAATAAAATCATAAGACAAATAAAATTCACAAGACAAAAAAAATCACAATGCCCAGGTCGTCCTATAAGGCACAAGTTCATGCTATGCCTCAAGGCACAAGTTATGCTAATTTACAAGTTGATGCTACTGAATTTCTGCCCCAGGCACAGGTTCATTGCTACTGAACTTATGCCATGCTATAGAATTTCTGTCCCAAGGCACAAGTTCATGCTACTTAACTTATGTCCTGAGGCAAAACCAATTTGAAATTATGACTTGAAGCATAACTTGTGTTAAAACTTATGCCGTGCAAATTTTTATTTATTTTGCATTGCAGCTTTTTTTGTTGCTAGGACTATTTTCGATATTTAAAGTGTCGAAGAGCAAAAATTAAAGACATCAAATTTAAAAAGTAATATTAAAGATCACTGCAGAATAGGGGCATGTATGAGAATGACCCTTAAAAAATTCAAAACTTAAGCAGCAGCACTAAAACATGGTATTTGTGCAAATCAGCCAAACAAATCGTTTAACTTTGAAGCCCAAGCCCATCATATTGAGAATTGAAAGGAAAGGTCCATAGCCCAAAAGAACAAAATTCAAGTGGGAGGCCTAATGCCTACAGTAAACAAAGCGAAGTGAAAGGAGCTCGTAAGAATTGGCAACTGCGCGGTTGTCTGCCTAGAGGAAGATAGAAACCACCATCACCATGAGTAAACATGAAGAAGAAGAAGAAGAAGTAGAAGATATAGTGTGCTTGGACGAGTCTTTCTTCATCAATGACGAGTGGGCATCTCTTTTATTTTCCTTAAATCTTTTTTTATGTACATGTACACACAAGTTCGTGCTTTGTGTATACTGAAATGAGTTTAGTTCACTCTCTGCAGCTACCAGATTACAGATTTTACATTTGGGACTCATGTTCTTCAGCTTTACTGCCTCCAGTCTTCTTCAAGTGAGTCTTTTAAAAAAATAAATTATTTTACTTTGTATAGTTTCTGAAAACACTAACGGGTGTTGTTTGGGGGTGGGGATCTTGGGATCACAATCTTGTACACTTAACTGACGATATAAGAATCAATCTTAGCACTGGTGGAATGAAAAGTAGTTTTCTTTCTTTTATGAGAACAAAGAGGATGGTTTAATGCAATTTTTACTGAAATATGTGATTATAATTATTTAATAGATTAAATAAGGGGAAAAGGTCATGTATCTCGTATGATTTTTGTAGAAAATTAAGTAATGCACGAAAGAGTTTACTTTTCTCATTCTTTATTATCATCTTTATTTATTGTATTTCTAGTATAGGTGTTTCCTTTGCGTTTGACATTTTTGGAACTTCAATCTTTGTAGAACTTGGTTTTCACCTTTGTAGAAGTTTCACCACGGGTGTTTGTCAAAGAAATTTGTTTGAAGCTTTGTATGTAGAGGTTGCTTGTGTCTACATATTTGAAGGTTGTAGGTAATACGAGGAGGATGCTTTCATTACATTTCTTGATCTTGGGCATTTGCTGGCTTGGAGGACCTTTCTGCTTCTTAGAGTTGGCCATGATGTCCTTAAGCCCGAACACATGCTAGTGATGCTTGAGTTCACTGAGCTCTCTCTACTGCTTTATAGGCAGTGAACTCAACTGATTGTTTAAGGATCTACTTCACCTTTTCAATGACAAAAACTGTCGAGCAAGATTTTCCGACAACATCAGTTCTTCCACTCCAGGGAAGTCTAGTCAGAAGGCCTTTCCTTTTAGCATCTCAATCCTACAGAACTGGGTATGGCTTAGAGAATATGCTACACCTTAGGTTATGCTCGACTTTGTTGTGCTTAAGCTTTTGTTGGACTTAAGCTTCACTTTGGATGAAGACGTTGATCATTGTCCCTGCAAGCTCACAGATTATCCTTTAAAACTGTTCTCAGGGGACTCTCTGTTCCTCACCTTTATTAAAGTTGAGGACTTGTCTCAACATCTTTAACCCCCCTTCATTTGTTTCTTTGCCGCATCAGTTTTGAAATATCTCACAGTTGTGGTTAGTGGAGTTCTGATAACGTAGTTCAGTTAGATTGACTGTCCTTAGCAAGCCTATAAAATGAACCACATGATTTCTGAACAAAGAAAAAAGGGAGGAGAGCCATACTTGTACTCACGTTCAAATAAAAAAGAGATTTCTTCAACGAATATGATATACATCTAGTAAAACAATCATCATTGGTTCATCTCTCATTTGTTGGGCAACAAACCATCCTCGTTCTTCTCTCTTTACATGGACTACAACTCTCCAACAAATTAAGCCATATGAGTTCTTAGAATGGAGAGAAATGGAGGCAAATGGTAATGTTTGCTAGGTTAGGAAAGCTTCTGTGGCACAAAGGGGAAGGGAGGGGGGAGTTATGGAGAATGCTAATTATATTGTGACATACAGAATTATCAGGTTGATTTATTACACATGCTTAAAGAAATATTTTATGTTTTCTGTCATGGGTAGGGGTTGCTTCGACATTGAGGCCCTTTACTTGTCAAAAGCAGTGTCATAAGGGCTGACTATTTCCTTTTCCTTCTTTTGAATCAAAGTTGGTTTGATTTGTTGTATTTTAGTCGGTCAAGGAAATAGTAGCTTCATCGGTAGCTCTGCTTCTCTCATGCTTGTTTATCTGAAGACTTAGTTTCCTTTTGGTCTGTCCAAAAACTTCCTCAAATACCTGACCTAATGAAAATCTCACCTTGAGAATAGCTGATATGTGGTGCGACCAGGCAATATATCATTTCGAGAATGGTCTGCATTGCTGCTGGCCCTCCAAATAATATGTGTTTCTTAGCTGTCGCTCTTCATTTAGGTAGCTTTCCGGATCTCTTGGCTTCAAATTGATGGATTTTGGATTAATTGTGGAATTTAGCATTGAGATTTAGGGATGGACAAGAAGATAGGCTATCTTACCTTAATTAAGAAAAAAATATCTTACCTTAACTAAGAAAAAACGTAATCCTTTCTTAGAAATAAAAACTCCATTGAGGAGCTAACTTAGTTTGGTGCAAGGATTGGTTACCTCAGTGTATCCATGTGAAATAGATATGACACGTGTAATGGTATTTCATGTGGATATTTCAAAATGCACTAAATATCTGCTAAAAAATGAACGTGCTGTGTCAGATCTATATTTCACCCAATACTTGTACCTGAATCTATATAACTATCTCAAAAGGAAATACCTTTCTTAATGAGGTCGGGGTGGGGGTGGGGGGATATTCTTAGAAGATTAAGGAGTCGTTAGGTATGGAGATGGGATAGACAAAGTTATCCATGGGATTAGTTATCCCACCATATATATGGAATAACTTATTCGATTATTATGGTATAAATGGTGTGATAAATAATCTCGAGACTAACTAATATCTCTAACCAAATGCTGGATAAAATAATGTATCGTGGATTATTATTCCTTAACTCTCGTACCAAACTACCCCTAAGAGTCACAGATATAAACCAGCTTGAATATACCAACGATGATGTGTAGTTGATGAATGCATGCAAATAGTTTGTTAGCTCTCTCCCATTCCATTACTTGCAGAATTTTACCTAGAATTGCGAAACCAAATTTAACCAAAAGCTTTTCTTAGTTTGATTTGTTTACCTTTTATTCCTCAAATAATTTTTGATGTGCCTGTGCTTGCATTAATATTACCTAATATACTGTAGGCTGACTATCTGTGGAACAGCTGATTTTGATTTGACAGGACAGTTGGTGTGGCCTGGGGCAGTTCTGTTGAATGATTATCTTACAAAGAATGCTAACATGCTCCAAGGATGTTCTGTCATCGAACTAGGCTCTGGTGTTGGTTAGTATCCTTCCGAAAACCACAATCAATTTTTATTTTTATGTGTCTTATTCTGTTTGGTCATCACTATTAAGATAAAAATAAAGTCTTAGGGGTCGTTTGGTAGGGAAATGAGTTATCCCGGGATTGTTATCCCACCCTCAATGAGGAATAGGGAATAAACAGTCTTGGGATTAATTTTTGGATAGGCTTATCCTATGTTTGGTTGGAATAAAATCTCGAGATTACTTATCCCTGGATTAGTTATCTCAAGATAACTTATCCACATTGAGGGTGGGATAAAAATAATACGGTAATTCCGGGATAACTAATCCCGAGATTTTAACCCAACCAAACGTGAGATAAACCCATCCAAAAATTAATCTTCGGACTATTTAATCCTTGTTCCTCTCAAATCATTGAGGGTGGGACAACAATCGTGGGTTATCCCAACCCAGGATTGGTTATCCCAAGATAACTTGTTTCTCCACAAACTACCCCTTGTTGTATTAAAACTTAAAAGGAATTGGTTCTGAAATTAGAGATAGACTTTATTTTTCTGAAGAGTATGAACGTTCTTTGGAATATACAAGTGATTCTTAAAATACCTCTTTCCATAAAAAAATCAAACAAAAATAAATTCCCTTTGAGGAAGTGAACACAATTTTGGGACAACCCAAAGTGGTCAGCGTGGCAGATAAATTGGGATATAGAGAGTATCTATGAAATGCATACTGAGCATGTTTGCAACCAATATAGGTGGACCAAATCTTAGGAACGAAAACATATAAAGTTTTAGCATTTAGCACTGCGATTTATTAGTTCCCCTGGACCTTCATTATTTTTTTTGTCATAAATGACTCCTTTAAAATTGAACCTCACATTTCCTAACCAAAGATTTGAAGAAAAGGTTAAGGAATTTGGGGAGGTGGAGGTTGTAGGCCAGATTAAGAAGATAAATGAAGTTACCAGTATGACTAATGAGCAAATACCTTCTACTGAAATGGAAACTGACGATGAACCAGCAAATGAAGCACCTCTTCTTGATCTAGCAAATGAAGCACCTCTTCTACTGATGGACCTCTTCCTCTTCTTTACTCAAAGCCTGAAACTTTACTTGAACTAGCTTCCATGTCAAAGACTGTCTGGGCAAGGTGCTCATTGAGTTGAATGTTACAACAAATATTTGCAAACGTTTTGATATTTTCACTCGGTATTACTATATAAGTTGATTCAGAATAAACCTTTATATGCGGAAAAGACTATTGGGAGGGAGAACCTCAATAAACGAAGGACAAAATTGAAGTGTGAAACCTGAGCAAAGTAAGAGAGATTATATAATTTAAAGGCCTCTTTTGACGGGAGATATGAGTTAAGTTTCTAAACTATTCACAATTGTAGCTGCTAATATCACTGGATAGTTCCTCTCCCAAGGTAACCATGTGTGTTGAGCAAAGTAAGAGAGATTGTATAACTTAAAGGCCTCTTTTGACGGGAGACATGTCACATGAGTTAAGTTCCTAAACTATTCACATTGTAACTGCTAATAACACTGGATAGTTCCTCTCCCAAGGTAACCATGTGTGTTCATACTTCTTTTTATTTTACTTTCCATATCATTTCTCTTTCTCTATTTTATTTAAGATGAAATTAGTTGATTGCATCCTATGTACAGGTATAACTGGGGTACTATGCAGTAGATTCTGTCGTGAAGTGGTGATGACAGATCATAATGATGAAGTTCTCAAGGCAAGGTTGAGCAATTGAATTTTGCTGGAGGAATGTGTTGCAATTTCACCCTCTAATATATTTTATCTCATTCCAGATTCTGAAGAAAAACATAAAGCTGCAGGAATCTTCAGACGATTCTATGTGTTGTACAGGTGTGTGAACAATTACGGACTGCAAATGCCATTTTCAATAAGGTCATCTTTCATTAACTTATCTTCAATGCAGAATTAAAAGCTGAGAAGCTGGAATGGGGTAACTCTGATCAGCTGAATTGCATATTACAGGGGCATCCAAAAGGATTTGATTTAGTCCTTGGAGCTGACATTTATATCCTAGTTGATTTATCTCCTACTGCCTTAATTGGTTTTTTTTTGTATTTGTCTGTCTTAATTTGAAGCTAACAGCATCATGCCAATTACCAGCCTATCATGAACTAACTCTTTCCTCTTTGAGGTTGGAAATTGTCTTTGGGATTGGATACCATGTATCTGGAAATGTTTAGGAGTAATGCACTGGATCCTTTTATTTCAGTAATATTCGGAAAATTCCTATTCATCAGGCCTATAAGATGTGAATACTATTTCTCTCCTTTGGACGACTTTTAAAGTCAGATAAGTACTCTAGTTCTCTGTCCTTGTCTTGGCACCTGAAAGAAACTGTTGTCAAAATCAACTGATTTACATTTGTAACCTACTAGCAACTAGACTGTCTTAGCTGACAAATGATTGAATTGTAGACTTAGTTTGTTGTTACTTTATCCTCATTTAGATGATATCATAGTCTAGAAAGAATAGTGTATCGCTGTATCCCTTGACAAGCTTTAAGTTTTCAGCAGGCAAATGTTCCCTTGCTTTTTGATACTGTTGAGCAGCTACTTAGAGATCGTGACCAGAGCAAATGCAAATTTATCTTGGCCTATGTTTCACGAGCAAAAGTGTAAGTGGCCTTCACTGACTTGGTTATTGTGATCATTATTATGTTTTGGCAGCAAGATTTTGGAGGACTTTGTTGAATGTATGGATAACTCCCCATGTGGAAATGATCTTCAAGAAATTATTGTGATCGTAATATACTGCAGTTTCACTTATAACCTTCCCATTGTTTACAAAATACATACTACTATATGGGATCTTATTCAACAAAATTTTAACTAGCATCTGAAAAAGTTAATGAGTATTTTCTTTTTATTACTAGTAATAATCCACTCTTAGCCTTTGATGATCAGGTATCAAAAGATAACTCATGTGGCATGGTATAAATTTGTTAGGAAATGTTGATCGCTGGTCTTGTAGAGGTTTGTTAACCAATGTGTTGGAAGAGGAACTAGTACTAAGCAAATCGTCCCCATTTGATTAGATTCTCTCATTCTCAATAAAAAAGCATATTAAGCAGCCAGCAAACCTGATCTTCTATTTCATTGATATGGAAATAAGTAATTGTAATTAAAAAAATTGTAGATGGGGAGATATAGAAAATTTGTTGTGCTCGATTCATAAGATTCTATAGTCAATAGCTTTAGTGCATTATTTTACTTGGCTACCTCGCCCATGAGTTTCTAGACCAAATCTTGAACTACTCTAGGTTGGAAGGGTAATTTACGTTTCCTGCTATTTCAACTAATGCTATGCAGTGTTGCATGTTTATCATCTAGTCGTCCATACTTGACTGCAGAAATGTTGATCTTGTGAAGAAAATGAAAAAGGCAAAAACTATTATTATGTTTTTTGCAACCACAGTCATTTTCATTTCATTCTTGATGCATTTTTATTCTGTGTGCCTAAATGGTCATTTCGTATGCAGCATGGATGTTATGGTCATTGATGAAGCTATTCGGCATGGTCTGCAGATAAATGAAGTTTCTGGGACTCGACGTATTATCAAGCATCTTGAAGGAGTTATATTTGAGATTACGACTAATTACTAGAGTTGGCAATTGAGAGTGGAGTTTCTTCAGCACCAGTAGAATGGAAAACTATACAGTTTTAAGGAGCATAGAGGAACTATATTACCCTAAAACAACAGAGAGCTCTAATTGCTATAAAACCTTGGTTTTCTGTGTAATTTTTACATTCCAGGCAACTAAAAAGATGCATCAAGTCCTCAAAGAATCTTGTAATGTCTTACTCCCTCTATTTCAAAATAAGTGTGTTTTTATCTTTTTCATTTTGTTTTATAATAAGTAGTGTATCACATAATCAAAAAGGCATTAATGATATTCTTTCAAGTTTACCTTTATTTAGACAAAGAGTTTTCATAATCAAGAAACTTCTATAGAATTAGATCCTTTCAAGGTATTTATTAAAACTAAGTTGGTAAATATGCATTTTACTTTTTGAAAATGCATAATTTTTTAAAGGCGCGTTCAAGCTAAAAATACCACTTATCTTAAAATAAAGGGAGTATCATTTTATCCCTTATAGCACTTCTTTTGATTTGTCACTTTTGTTATTTAATGCCTTTTGTTTTGGATGGCAACCGTTGTCATTTCTCTGAGTTATCTATGTTAATATTCTTACATCAGCAACTTCAACCAGCTAGTAACGCTCAACTAATCTTGCTGGGCTCAATAATTTACATCTCTTTGATATCGAAGCACCTTAGTTGATCCTTTTGTAAAAAATATTTATATAATCATATCACTTATAAAATAATTATAAGTAAATCTCTTTCTATATAATAATCATTAATTAAGAACCTTATAAAAATAATAACTAAATAATCTCACTTTTCGGTTTTAACACACACACATATATACTAGTGCCATTTGAGTTTTGCCAAGTCCGGGTCAAAAAAACAAGAAAAATAAAATTTATAGATATTTTTTAATTTTTTCTGTTCATACTTCTTTGTTTTTGTAACATCAATTTGACACTTTTTAGAGACTTCTAAAATTATACAGGTTTTTATTATTAATTTATTTTGGGGGGGGGGGGGGGGAGGCGGGATGTGGGGAGAGAGTTATAAGGTGGAAATTGAACCGTCATCGATAAGATGAAAATTCAGATAGCCAATCAACTAAACTATTAAGATTCTCCACGAAAAGGTGATAGAAGTTAAAGAAATATTTTTCTTAGTTTATATATTAGACTCTTTTTTTTAAAAAAATTCAAAGAAATGCATGCATGAAAGCCCTTCTGATTTCTATTTTATGTTGTAAAAACTAAGCTAAAAGGGTAATAATATGAAGCAAAAAATTAAGTAGACAAGAATGCAGAGAGCGAGATAGAGCTTTCTTATTCTTGCAGGTATTTATCAAGTCTTCAAGTATATTGTTTATCACCTATCATACCTCTAGTTATACTATTACCAAAGGGTAGTTGTAAGGATGTCTTAAACATGACATTAACTTTTTTAGAATGTCGGAAAGATTATGGAGGAGATGGAGACATAGCATTAAGGATTTGAGGTTACGGGGGAGGTTTAAGGTAAGAAGTAATGGGGAGATGAGGGTATTACATTTTAGTAGACATCCACATAAAAAATATTTTATTAACACTCTCCATTTAGATGTCCATAGATGATATGCCTTGTTAAAACCTTACTAGGAAAACCTCAATGAAAAAAAATCTAGTAAAGGAAAAATAGTACGCATATCTTGAAATACGCATTGTTTGTTGCCTCATTAAAAACCTTGTCAGAGATCTAGTGGGGACAAAACCTAGGCAAAGAAAAAAAGAGTGCAACACATGTTTTACTCCCCTAATTAAAACACCACTTAATCTTGTTGATGATACATTCCAATCTTGTGTACCAGCTTTTCAAAATATTTATATTGACAGTACTATCATATTTCCTTTGGATTTGTTGAGTCCTTCAACTAAATCAATACATTCTTGATAATCACTTTATTCGTGACCTTTGTCACACCCCAATCTGGAGAGGCGTGACCGACACCCGGTGCTGCACTTGACCGAGTGAATCCTACAACAATTCTAACTATAATAGGCCAGAACCAACTAGGTTCGACAACGCAACAACTAAAATCTTAGAGTAAACGACAACTAAACGGAAGCTGGCTCATAGACCAACCAAAAATAAATACCATAGGCCGACTAGGCCATAGAAAGGAATACAACCCGTACAATAGGGCCTTTTAGGCCTACAACATAACTACAACCACAAAAAAAGTCTATGAGCCTCTATGAATATGATAGTAATGAAATGATTGGGATAGGACCCCGAACTACTCATAACCGAACACCTGGCAATTTCAGAATACTTGGAGCTTACTGACTCAGTTGGAACTCCACTCAATAAACATGAACTTAATCTACTTGCTGATTAGCACCTGCAAGTATGAATGCAGCACTTCGACTAGGGCGTTAGTATGAAAATATACCAAGTATGTAATGCAGAAACGACAATAAGATATAGTCCACAGATCAATAGATATATAGGATAACAACATGAAGTACAGAAAAGATCAATCGAAACATATTCAGGAAATCAGGTAAAGCAAACAAAACCTACCTGGTCCCCATAAGCCCGGCAAGTCCAAAGTAACAAAAATAATGAACAATCAGTCGGTACCTAGTCGATACATCTCACTTGACACCACCTGTACCAAACGGAATCCCTCTAACCGTCTTACTGATTCAACCTAGGCACTTCAAGGACCTCAACTATAACCAATTGATGTCTAGCATCCACAACTATCAGATAAATAGCAATACAAAGAAAATAATATAATACGTACATCAATTCACAATCACAGCCTTATCGAAACTAGTCATGGACATGTAGATATCATAAGTTCACAAGTACAACATTGTCGAAAACAGTCACGGACTGACAGGTCCCCCCTAAGTCACAAGCTTAACCTAATAGAAAACTATCACAAACTTCCAGGTCTCATCGAGCCTCATAAAGCCCCGCACAAGCCATAAGATACACAATCAATAATTACACATAATACATAAGTATTGGCAGCCCTCAATTGGCTATCAACCCCCAAGCAGTGCTAACAACCTATAGACCAACATATATATATATATATACACACACACACACACACACTCAATGCAATCCAAACTAAAGCCCACAACCAAGCCACCTCTAATGTCATTACGACCATCACAACCCTACCAACAGGGCAAACACGGTTACCACCTTAACTATAGTAAAGAATCATTGAAACCATCGATCCTAGCCACCACTAAGCTATCAATAACATACCAACACTTGATCCTAACTACACAACTACTTAAAAATATCCCAGCTCCAAAAATGACACAACTTGCTAATAAGATGATTATTACTTACCAACACAATCTAGCGGCAAGACCATGTCATACCCCGAAAGTCCCTAAGATTAGATCCGAGATTTACAGTAGAAATCAGTAGGAAAATGGAACCATACCATCGAACAAACCATAGGATGAGTCGTCTTTTGAACCAATGATTCATTGGTTGTCCCATGGTAATGAACTTCAGAAATTTGTTAAAATTTATCCAGAACTGACTAATGAATTGTATGACCCGTTGTTAGATTGTACCGGCCGTTTGTTTTAGTCATGGGAACAGGTTCGGAGGATGATTCAAAGCAGAAGCAAGAACCAACATGTGAACCAATGGTTCATTATGTTGGCCGTGGATTCTGCCAACTGGAATTTTTAATTCGGTATTCTAAGGGTATTTTGGTAAAATTTTATGCTTTTAACTTCTAAGTGACGCCATTTAAAGTTTCCTAAAGGGCTGATTAAAAGGGTTATAATTAGCCTATGTCCTCTTCCTCTTCAAAATACCATAAGTTAGAAATTCTCTCTCAAGGAAGAGCTAGGGTTCATCATATTCTCCTTCTTAACTTCTCTTGGGTCTTCAAATCAAGTCAAGGATTCATCAATCCCGGGTATGTGGGGTCATGAATGGGGGTTTTATTCCTCCCTCATGCCCAATTTCAAATCAACTTCATGAATTCAAATCTCCAACAATGTTTTATGAAAATTCTAAGGTTAGACACAATTTTGATGAAATCTCTTATGGTCTTCCACGATTTCACTCTTATAATTCAATCCATGTTTTATGATTATGATTACATGTTTTCTATAAGAATCTCTTATTAACCTATGTTTCTCAAGTTATGATGATTTACTCAATTATGGATGAATTTCATAAATCTCAAGCTTATGTACCATGGAAGAATCAGTTACATTATTTTTCATGGCTAGTTCACATATGTCAAATATGCTTATGAAATTCAAGATTTTCAACTAGCCCATGCAGAACCAAATATGTTTCATGATTATGACTATGAGCAATGTACATGTTTGTGGAGTAGTATTTAGTACCAAGTAGGCCGGGGTTCAGCACACCTAGGTCTCAAAACTATGTGCCGCTGTAGGTATATTCATGATTGGAGCCTCACTAGAGAGTGTTTTCCTGCCCGAATGGGCTCACGAGTGATACCACACCTTTATCATTCTTTGCCCTGACAAGGCTTAGGACGACTCTGCCAACTTGAGCGAGATAGTTGGGCATCATGTATTTATTTATGATGGTGTTGATTATGAGAATCTCCCACTGTTCCTCATGTTTTAAGTTGTTCATGTTCAGTACTTATAATATCATGTTTTATAGTGTAATTGACCCATTGATCAATTTCTGAGCTTTTACTTATGATTTCAAACATGTTAAGCTGTATGATTTTACTTTCAAAACCTTGAGTCATTGCGCTTCAATTTATTATGAATAACTCATATTTATAACTATCTCACTATCATGATTTTAGCATGTTGTCTTTATTCTCATATTTTAATTAACCTACATACTCAGTAAATTTAAAGTACTGACCGCATACTTTTATGCTATATCGTCTCATGATATATGTTCAGGTGATTAGTCTTAGTCGCGCCGCTAGATTCTATTCGGCTTCAGTTTTAGTAGTTTCGGTGAGTCCTCATCATTCAAGGACATCATTTTTGATACATTCTCTCTTTTTATGTCTTTCAGTTTTCAGACTTTAGTAGAGCTAGTTGATAACGCTCAAACTCACGCTCAAACTCACACTGCTGATAAAGTATGAACCAGACGTTGTCAATAAAGAACCCAACAAAGGCTGAGGTCGAACCCACAGGAAATATGGTAAGAACTAAACTAATGCCGGTATTTAAGATTTTAGGTATGTTATCTCTAAATTGGGGGGTTTATAGAAAAACAATTGTAAAACAAGAGTGAAAATCAGTTTTTGTTTATCAAGATATATAATTAACTAGGGTAAGTGTTCCCCATAGGTTCATAACTACTTCAGGTTTACACTCGTGATTTATGTCGATGCTTACATATAGAACTGATAACTAGAGTTCATCCAAATGACTGGTTCATCCCTATTGGATGACTATACTCAATCAACAGGTTGAGTCTCATGAGCGATTTAAATTGAATCTTTATCAACTTGTTCCAAATTAACTATCCTGCGACCGCAACTCAAGTTATACAATGATCATAGAAATCAAGGCTTTTTTGTAATTCTCTTTTCCTAATATCTGCTTCTCTAGGTTCAAACAAGTAAAGAATTCAGGCAAGTCCTAACGTTGCGCTTTGTTAAGAAACATCCAAGATGAAGAGAATACAATACAAGCGTTTAACATTGGTTTAGAATCACTTTGTGTAACCTAGTTTGTTAATCTACCATGCTTTCCACAATTCTAGTTGTGGAGGTTTTAGCCTCTCATGATTGTAAAATTATGATTAGTATTCATAGATAAACATATAATTGAATACTTACAATGATGATTGAAAGAAAACCTGCTTTGAATATTGCAAGAAAATATGTTGAACAAATTCAAGAACAATTAAGAAAATCCAAGTTATGATCTCAAGAATTGCTCTCCAATATTGTCAAAACTAATTACAAACTTGATAATAATCAACCTCTATCTTGTTCTTTAACGTCTTCTGGTGAACTCTGAACTAAAAGAAACCTAAAATGTATTTATACAGATAATAAAATCCTTTTTCTAAGTTAATAGGGAAATAACCAAATCTGGCGCCGACACTTCCTACGACTTCTCATATGACCCATAACAGGATTGTACGGGCTGTGCCTTGTCTTGTACATTCCTTGGCCTCTTCAGAATTTACTAAGTGTAGGCATCTGGTACAACTAATAATATGATTCCACGAGTCGTACAATCAAGTCGTGGTTTGACTCTAAGAACTCTGGCATCTTTTGAAGATTTCTACGAATGTCTTGGTATGCCTCGTACCTTGCTCCTACGACTCGTAATAGCTTGTCGTAACATGAGATTCTCCAAGTTCCAAAAATCACTGAAGCTTTTCACAGCTCCTGGTACGGGTCATAGGTCGGTGCTACGATATGTAGGTGCTACTCGTATTAGGAGACTTCAATTGTGTAAATTTCTCTGAAGTATTCTACTACTCAAGTTATGGCTTGTACTGAGAGCCGTACTTTGCCTTTGCCTTGTATCAATCTTCTGTGCTTTTCCACGAGTCTCAGTACGACTCGTACTAAGATTAGTACTTGGCCTTTTCTCTGCACTTTTCTGCAACTTCTGCACATTTTCACTCCAACACCAATTTTCCCTGAAAACAAAGTAAAAACACCTCATATCCATCTAAACACACCTAAGTCCATGCTATTTTTTCAGTTTTAAATTTTTTAAGTACTGTAAACTTATAGCACATCAACACCCTCAACTTAAGCTTTTTGTATGTCCTCAGGCAAAGAAAACAAAAACTAAAATCGACGCTTAACTAGAAAATGAACCTAGGATACTATAACCAACACCAATCAAAACTTGCATTATGAACACAAAGAACTTTTGACCCTTCCATGTAAACCAAATCATTTATGTACATCAAGTGATGGCAAACCATGATAAATAAGGATCAAGATATGTCATCTAATTATTAACAGAGAATTAAATTATTACCAATGCTTTTCACATAGATAACTGGAAGAATAAAATATAAACCATGTACCCTCACAGTATATGAAGTCCCAAACTCACAGATATATGAAAACATGAAACTTGGGACTAAAACAAGTAAAACTCTTACTCTCACAAGGAAGTTTCAAATACTGCACATCGGATACCATAGGCTTGCCCTTATTTTTTCTACTTTGGTTTTTTGGATAGTCAGGCTAGGATCACTATGTACTTTTTTTGGCTTGTAATGTAGGCTTCGGGATGGGTATGGTAAATATGAGATTTTAGTGACTAAACCCTCCTTGGCACTACATACATATGACTCCACTTTACACTTTTTAACCCTATTTTCCACTTTTTTAGCTTTTTCCTCCCTTTCCTCCACTTTTATGAAATGTATGGGTGTGGTGTATTTTTAACTTTTTCATTCATCTTTTCTTGTATTTTATTTTTCAATTTTTCTTTTTCAGCTCTTTTTTTTCTTTTCTTGTCACACCACACCTCATTTTTAACCCTTTTTTCTTTCTTTTCCTTTTTCACCTCCCCATAGTCTATGCACCCTTACTATAACCACTCTCAACTTAGACATTTTTCCTGGGTTGAAGTTCATAATGTGCAAGGAGGGACCAGAGCCAAAGAAGGTTCATTATGAAAAATAGATGAAGTTAATCGGTTAATCAAAGAAAAATGATTAATTTAAGACTCAAAATCGGGATCAAGGGATTCATCATCATTTGGTAGGGTATTTTAGGCTAAAGTGATTAATCAATCAATAAAAGCCTATGATCATCTCCGAACCAACTATCCTAAAGCCTATGCAAAAACCAAATGGGCAAGTTCGAGATCCTAAATACAGTATTGAACTAGTATATGACCTCACTCACTAATGGTACATGTTTTATGTTCATTCTACCTATTGAGTTCATACATGGCTAACTATAACTACTCATTCTAATACACTGAATGACACAAAAAGATCCATATAAATCATGCTTTGCAATCAACAAGTACAACTAACGTCCAAAATATTTTTTAAACAGGGTCATTTTTTCAAAACTTTCAAAACTAGTGCATTTTATTGGATGAGTAATCCAAAGCTACTCTATAATTAAACAAAAACATCCTAAACATACTGGTTCTACTAGATAGCATGCTCGAGGAAAAAAAATCACGACAAGAAAACCCTCGAACGAATCAAAAATCCCCAAAAAATACAAGTACACCCTCCCCTTTGGAAAAGCATTCCTTATCCCCAAAGCATATAATATAAAAAGGAAAGAGACATACCTATGGGACACTAAGTGCTCCTGTCATCTCGCGGAGATGGTACCTCTGCTGCATCCGTGGTGCTAGCGGTGGCCGACACACTCAATGGTACATCTATGGTGGAAATAAACACCCCCTCAGTAGTAGTGGTTGCCTCTGCGACCTCGGTAACAACTGGGGCTGAGTGTGGCTCACCCAAAGGGCCTTTCCTTTGCACCTGCAAGCTCAACATGGGTATTGGTGGAGCTACCCGCTCCTCTAGCTCTCTCAAAAAGCTCCGACCTATGCACGTCGTGAATCTACTGACTCTCCAATCTTGCCCGCTTGCATTCTTTCTTCTCCTTCTTTTTCTTCTTCTTTAGGGTCTCGTCTCCAACATCCTCCGAGACCCTCTTCTTCCCTTTTCCTCCCTCTACTTAGTCGGCCCCCAATATGTCGCCAAGTCAAGCTCATCATCCATCTCAATATCGAGGTCAGGAAGAGTAGGGGCTGCTATAATTGGCGGCTATCGAGATGACAACTCGGTCACTTGGCTTCGAAGAGCCCCCAACCTCTCACAGAGACTACCTGTGTAAGTATGCTATGCCATGCGCTCATTGAAGTGGCGCTCAAAGTTATCAAGTTGGGCATGTAAGACCCGTGTAGCCGCCTCAATTTCAGCCTTCACCCAAGGCTTTGCACTATCTATCATAGACTGCACCTTAAGACCTGCTTCTATACATAATCTGAATATGAGACTCGAGAATGGGATAGCAGTGCTCAATCCAATAGCCCGATATTGGATATCCTCTGCAATGACCCTCAAAATGATGATGGCATTTCTTGACATGATACATGCCACCAATGCTACTCTATATGCACTGAGCGTGTTTTCGTTTACGATCAGTTCCAACCTGTGTCGAACTAGCTTCCAACAGGCCTGGTATGAAATTCAGTGAATTTTTGGTGACCTGCTTTCCACTAGTCACTCATTCTGCATCCTCCTTATGCTCAACAATGACCCAGACAACCACTTTATTTGATTCTTTCTCTCCTCAATACCTATTTGCTTAATCTTCTTCATGGCTCCCACCCGGTAGTCAAACTCAAGTGTAATATGTGGTGGTATGAAATGAGGCCCATATAACACCCAAGCAATAGTATGCTTGGATATGTCAACAGGGCTGCCTAGCACCATTATACTCTCTAACTTGGGCTGATCTTTCAACTTCTGCCCATCCTTTGCTTTCTGCTCTATGGTAGCCAGATAATTGGCATAAAACTCCCCGACTATCTTTGAAGTGTATCTATTTGGGGTTCTAGCTATCCACTCGAATCCGTGGAAGCTGAATATCCGCTTCATCTCCTCCACCTTAGTCAGTGCATCTGTGTGATCCGCGGTTCTTCTTGAATACTCCGCCTAGGGTAGTTCTTGGAAGTGAGAGAGAGACCTTACTCATAGATCTCTTACGCTCCGGGTACTCTCCACCAAATAGTGCGGTTCTCCCTAGGTGGAGTTTGCTCACCCTCATCATTGGCTGCCTCATCCTCAGAACCGATCTCACTATCTCCATCTCCGGATTGGTCCTCCTCGAACTGCTCATCATCATTAGAGCCACTCCCGGACTTAGACTTGTTCCTCAGCTCCCTCCTCAGACTGGGGAGCATCGGCAAATATGGCAGTTGCTGCCTGGGCCTGGGCTTTAGCTTTTGCCCTAGTTGTTCGTGCCACATTAGTGTCAAATGTATCGACCCTGTACTTTTCCACTAAACCACTAAGAGAGTTGTCTATATGTTCAGAGTCGGGGGCTCATTTCTCAATGCCCTCTCTGCCCTGACGGCTTTGTCTTTGGCAATTTTAGTTGCTTTCTTCTTCAAAGTCATTGTATCTGTGGAGAAAAAGGGTTAGAACTTCATATCTGAGAAAAATAAAATGAGAAAATACCCTCTAAATTTTTCCATAGGTGTTTTTCATGAGTTGTATCTAAAAGGTAGGATCCATACTGAGACTCGTAGCATCTCAAGTCACAGTCACGATTGTGAGATATGACTCATACCACGAGTTGTATGGGGATACCCCTTGAAAATCATTCTTCTATATTTTTCCACGACTCATGGTACGACCCGTAAGTCGATTCCATGAGTCGTAGTAAGGGTCGTACATTTGCCTTTAGACTTGACCTTTTTCAGATTTCTGGTATGATTTCCATGTACGGCTCGTAATAGGACACCACGTGTCGTACTAGGTGTCATACCAAATTAATTTTCATACATTTGGTTTAGGACAGTCCCAACGAGCCATCCTATGAGTCATAGTAGGAAACCACGAGTTGTAGGAAGGCTTGTGAAGCCTATCCTTGCCTTTGTTCATGTCAGTTGTGCAGGTAAGTTCAATTTTGTGTTAGGTACTTAGAATTCCCCAATTCTAGGCATGCATGTTTCACACTTTTATAACTACCCACTTCTCCTATTATGATTCACAACCCGTAACTCAGTTCTTTACAATTTATGTTCGATTCTAAGCATGTTTGAATTCTACCCAGCCAACACAATCATACAAGAAGATACTGATCATTTTTCTCATCTATTTTCATGAAGTTTGAGGAATCCCAGTTGTTAATCAAGTTCATATACGCACAAAGGTCTTTTACTCAACTCAAAGCATAACTACTTACTTGATTTTTGCCAAGTCCTTCTCAACTTCGTGCGTGAGTTAGTGATTAGGGTAGGAATTCGACTTGTGCAGTGTTAATCATGCACAAATCCAAGCTCTATGATGATTTTTCTTTAGTTAGGTGTGTGAGGGAGTCATGGGAGGTAATCGTGAATTCAAGGTTTGATTGCGTGGGAGAAGGTTCCGAAAGATTTGGAATTTAAATATGTTAGGGCAAATTTTTAAAAATTTCAGGTTGAGTCGGGTTGATTTAAAGATTTTGGGCCATCACGACTCATACCACGAGTCGTAGGTTGGACCTATGACTCATCCCTAGGACTCATATTAGAGGTTTAATAAAACTTACCTGTGGACCTATGAGCACATCATACGACTCGTACCATAAAAGTACGGACCGTACCATGACTCGTAGGTCACTTTGACTGGAGTTCCATACTTTGCATAGTTCATAACTATCGTGAGTACTAAGAACTATACAATGGAGTTACGAGTTGTAGGACCAACCGTAGCATGAACTCATACACTAGGGCATATCTCTGCTTCTCACCATGACTTATACTACGGCCCCTATAATGCTCTTACAAGTCATATTGAGGCTCATAGTACAAGTTTGTGCTGTAATTTTTCTGCAACCTGTTGTTGTGTCACCTACACACTGAGCATACATAAGTCAATAAACTTAGGTTGCCTCCCAAGAAGTGCTTGATTTAACATCACGGAACGACACAGGTAGTTCAGTTACTCAGACTTCACCGAACCACTCATGGGTTGTCTCTCAAGAAGCACCTGATTTTATATCGAGACACGATGCAAGTCTCTTGACTACTCATACTTCGTCAAGACACTCAGACTCATCCTCGATTGCTGAGACCACCCTAAACACATTTGGCTGCTTCATTCACTGACATAATTGAAAGTGACCTCCTCTTTATTAAGCTTGAATTTTAGTTGGCCAGCCTCAACATCTACTAAAGCCCTCGTAGTGGCAAGAAATGGTCGCCCCAAAATGATACGGACCTCAAAGTCAACCTCGCAATTTAGGATCATGAAGTCTGCTAGGAATATGAATCTGTCAACCTTGACAAGCACATCTAGCAGGATCCCTACAGGCTTCTTCACAGTACGATCGGCCATCAATAGCTGCATAGTAGTCGGTGTAGAGGCTCCCAAGCCCAACTGCTTGAACACAACTAATGGCATCAGATTGATGCTTGCTCCCAAATCGCATAGTGCCTTCGCGAACTCAATGTCACCAATAGTACATGGGATGGTGAAGGTACCTGGATCCTTCTTTTCTGGGCAAGGACCCGTGAGGCTATGGCACTACAATGATGCAGGTTACCCGTTGGCTCATAGCTCACAGACCTCTTCTTGGTAACAAGGTCCTTCGTAAACTTGGCGTATCTAGGCATCTACTCTAATGCCTCAACCAATGGTATGTTTACAAATATTTATTTAAGCATGGAAAGAAATTTCTGAACTTACCATCTTCCGCCTTTTTCTTCATTCTTTGAGGGTCTATGTGGCCCCTTATTTCTTACCCTTTTCAGCTTTAGACTCCTTTTCACCAATTAAAGCCTCAGTCATTTCAGCCTCTTCCTTAAGCTCTTGCTCAGCAACCTCATCATCATTATCAATCATGATCTCTTTCTTCCTTTGCATTTCAACTACAACTGGCAGAAGGAGATCAATTGTGGTCTTGCTACTCCTAGTCATCACAACCATATAGTGGCTATCATTTTTTGGATTTTGAATTGTGTTGCTAAGTAGTGTTCCCTTTTGCCTAGGGTTCAGGGAGGCCGACAGTTGACCCAACTGCTACTCTATTTTCTTGATGGCCGTGGCATGCGACTCAACTCTCTGGCCCATATCAGATATATCTCCATGAATGTCTTTCAACTGCTCCTCTTTGGATCTCACCTTTTAGAGAATCTCATCCATCATGCTCTCCAATTTTGGCCTCCCCCTTATGTGCATTAGGAGGCACATACAATCATGTTTGGTCGTTGCGGTACCCATCATGCCTTTTCCATTCATCCTCTCGCTCACTACCTCGGCTTCTGTCTCTATACTCATTTCAGTTGTAATTGTCTCGGTATTAGTTTAAACCTTGATTTTCAAAACCTTGGTGCCAAGTGTCCTGCCAAACCCTTGGGCATTGGCCTAAAACCTGCCACCTGGTTGTCCAAGAAGTTTGCCTCCTCCTCAGAATCTGAATGCTCTGAACCTGGTTCCTGTCCCTGTGTCCCCACTGCATTAACCTTTCTAGCTCCAGCACCCATGATATTCTTTGCGAGCAGGTCTAACGATGTACGCATGTGAGCCAATTCTTGATCATGCCTCTCCTCCTTCTTTCGTTGGTCTGCAGTCATACCAACAACATATGTACCAACAACTGCTTCTGCTTCCCTTGTGTGCTAGACCCTGTTGGTTTTAGTCACTCTGTCAAGAATAGTGGTAGCTCATTCCCACGTGTGACTCATCAGTGTTTGTCCTGCCATAGTATCCACTACCGCTTTAGTTCTATTGTTCAATGACCTATAGAAAATCTCCAACAAACTATCATCAGGAATTTTATGATTTGGGCAATTGGTCAACTTCTTCTTAAATCTCAACCAGGTTTCATGAAGTGCCTCCATTTTCAGTTGTTGGAAATTGTAGATCTCATCCATGAGCTGTAGCATCCTGGAGGGTGGGAAGAATATCTCAAGATAAGCTATTTGAGCTCCCTCTAGTTGTTAATGGAGTCATTGGGAAACTCTGATAACCATAAATGGCCTCCCCAGACAAAGAGAATTATCTTTATTGCATCCTGATTGACTTCGAGCAACCTGTACGCCTCACATATTCTGACAAAGTTCATTAAATGTAGGTTGGCATCATCATCTGCATGACCACTAAACTACCCTTTCATATTACAACTGTATCATGGTGTTAATGATGTAAAACTTTGCCCCAACAAGCAAATATGGTGGTACGATAGCTTTAGCTGACTCGATTTCATCAATATCTGGGTCATCCTCATCAAAGAATTGAGGGGAATATCTCTGGCCTCTGTTGCCCCTTCCATGGCGGCCAATGTTTACAACTTCATCCGGAGCATCATCGGCTTCCTGAAGTGCAGCTTTCCATGCTAGCTTCGCTTTCCTAGCTTCTTCAGCAAGATGGGCATCTCTTTGCTCTGGGTTCTCCATTCTTCGCAGTATTATTTCTATTTGAAGATCCAAAGGAATTAGGGGGTTTCCCCTCTGTCGAGTACTTGACATTCACCAAGATACAACCTTTGGGTGTCAAAAATAAAAAGAAAACATAAATGAGGAAATAATAATCAAAAGTTAAACACAAGCAATTAATATAATCTTAGCCGTATTCCCCAGCAACGACGCCACTTTTTGATAATGCTCAAACTCACATTCCTGATAAAGTATGAAGTATACCTTGTCGAAAAAAATCCAACAAAGGTTGGGGTCGAACCCATAGAGAATATGGTAAGAACTAGATTAATACCGGTATTTAAGATTTTAGGTATGTTATTTCCAAATTGGGGGGTTTATAAAAAAACAATTGTAAAACAAGAGTGAAAATTAGTTGTTGTTTATCAAGATATAAAATTAACTAGGGTAAGTATTCCCCATGGGTTCATAACTAATTCGGGTTTACACTTGTGATCGATCCCAATGCTTACTTGTAGAACTGATAAGTAGGGTTCATCCAAATGACTGGTTTTTCCCTATTGGATGACTATACTCAATCACCAGGTTAGGTCTCATGAGCGATTTCAATTGAACCGTTATCCACTTGTTCCAAATTAACCATCCCGCGACCGCAACTCAAGTTATACAATGATCGTAAAAATCAAGGCCTTGTTGTAATTCTCTTTTTTTAATATCTACTTCTCTAGGTTCAAGCAAGTAAAGAATTCAGGCAAGTCCTAATGTTGTGCTTCGTTAAGAAACATTCAAGATGAAGAGAATACAATACAAGTATTTAGCATTGGTTTAGAATCGTTTTGTGTAACCCTAGTTCATTAATTTGCCATGGTTCCCACAATCCTTGTTGTGGAGGTTTTATCCTCTCATGATTGTAAGATTATGATTAGTATTCACAGACAAACACATAATTGAATGCTTACAACAATGATTGAAAGAAAACTTGCTTTAATATTGCAAGAAAATATGATGGACAAATTCAAGAACAATTGAGAAAGTCCAAGTTATGATCCAAGAATTGCTCTCTAATATTGTCAAAAACTAATTACCAACTTGATAATAATCAACCTCTAACTCGTTATCTAACGTCTTTTCATGAATTCTGAACTAAAAGAAACCTAAAAAGTATTTATTCAGATAATACAATCCTTTTCCTATATTAACAGGGAAATAACCAAATCTGGCGCCAACACTTCTTACGACTCTTCATATGACCCTTAACAGGATTGTACGGGTCGTGCCTTATCTCGTAAATCCCTTGGCTTTTGCAGAATTTGCTAAGTGTTGGCATCTGGCATGACTCGTAACATGATCCTACGAGTCGTACAATCAAGTCATGTTTTGACTTTGAGAACTCTAGCATCTTCTTAAGATTTTTACGAGTGTCTTGGTACGTCTCGTACCTTGCTCCTACAACTTGTAACAACTTGTTGTAACAAGAGATCTGCCATGTCCCAAAAATCACTGAAGCTTTCCATGGCTTCTGGTATCGGCTGTAGGTAGATGCTACGATCTGTAGGTGCTACCCATCTCAGGAGACTTTAATTGTGCAAATTTCTCTGAGTATTCTACGACTTATGTTACGGCTCATACCAGGATGGTACGACTCATATTGAGAGTCATACTTTGCTTTTGCCTTGTACCAATCTTCTGAGTTTTTCCACGAGTCTCAGTATAGATCGTACAATCTAGGTACGGCTAGTACTGAGATCAGTACTTGGCCGCTTTTCTGCACTTTTCTGCAACTTCTGCATATTTTCCCTCCAACACTTATTTTCCTTGAAAACAAAGTAAAGCACCTCATATCCATATAAACACACCTAAGTACATGCTATTTTTTCAGTTTTAAGCGTCGAAAGTGCTGTAAACTCACAACACATCACTAGTTGGGGATGTTGTCCCATTAGCTATTGTATGAGTAGAGCCTTTCAGACTTGATATTAGATGTATCAGTGATTTGACTCGTTACCCCTTTTCATACGATTTTATGATATGATAGACTTGTGCTCATGCCTTATGTTATGATTTACGAATGTTTTGCTTGGTTTTTTCTCTAAAGTAAGTTTTGTATATTTCATGGGTTAGCTTGGATCCATTTGTGGTTATATGTCCCATGTTGCAGTCCGAGGTCCATGTTCGGGTCGTGAAAAACTTGGTATTAGATCTAGGTTTAGGTGTGCCTCACAGTGTCTAAAAGACGCATTGAATAAAGTGTTTTTCATGGGTGTGAAGTGTGCCACAATTATGTGGAAGAGGCTACAAAACAGTTTAGGAAACTTCCTTTATTTCATGATCTATGTCGTGCAATAAAGTTCAACTCTCTCTATTCCTCTAATTCATGCTATACACGTTTGCAGAAATATGCCTCATCGTTGAGTAAATTGGAGAAAGAATGGAAATGGCAATGGCCACGGGAATGGAAATGGAGATGGGTATCAACTACCCCCACCAACTCTAGTGGACCCTTTGAATGAGCAGGTGCCTCATGCTGAGTTCAAGGCTCATTGCAGATGTTGGCACAGGCTATGACAACCCAAGTCAACTAGCAGGCAGTTGCCCATGTGAACACTAATGGGAATTCCGCGACGGCTAGAGTGCAAGACTTCACCAGGATGAACCCACCAGAGTTTCATGGTTCCAAGGAGGCGAGGATCCACAGGAGTTCATTGTGGAGATCCAGAAGATTACCCAGATTATGGGAGTTTCAGAAGAGGAAAGGGCAAATCTGGCCTCCTATTAGCTGAAGGGGATAGCTCTCATTTGGTTTTGATATTGGAAGGAGGGTCGTAGAGTAGCCTATTGGTTGGGATGAGTTAGTTATGATATTTTCAGACAGTTTATTTCCCTGAGAGTTGGGGGAAGCAAAGGCAGTGGAGTTTGTCAATTTGAAGCAGAACGGCATGATTGTTCAAGAGTATGGCTTGAGGTTCACCTAGCTATCCAAATGCTCCAGATATGGTTACCGAGTTGAGAGCTTGTATGAAAAAGTTTGTATCATGGGTTGCAAATTCGTTGTTCAAGGAGTGTAGGACTGCTATGCTTATTAGCAACATGGATATCTCTCGATTGATGGTTTATGCTCAGTAGATAGAGGGGAAATATATGAAGGAGAAGGAGAGAGATGACAAGAGGGCTAGGATAGGGAGCTTTATGTATTCTCAGCAGAGATTCGGTGGTGGACATTGCCCATAGTCCCACCAAAGGTAATTAGTCCCAGCTCCATCATTAGCCAGTGTAGCCTCTATACCTAGAGGTGATTAGAGAGGTAGATCATCAGGCTCTAGAGTTCAGAGGAGAATGTTAGGGGAGTGCAATTTCCAAGCTTGCGGGAAGTGCGGTAAGAACTACCCAAGAGAGTGCTTGGTTGGCTCCAATGCTTGCTATAGGTGTGGGAAGCCCAAATACAGACTTAGGGATTGCCCATCAGCCATACAGGGTCATGGTAGAGGCCATGCCCCAGCAACCGCTTTAGCAGCTTTCCCATTGAAGCAGGGCGCATAATCTAGTGTAGTGGCGGTCAACACCAGAATTGCTTCTATGCCCTTTTCTCACGCTAGGAGCAGGAGAGCTTACCAGATGTAGTCACGGGTATGTTACGAGTCTTCCATCTTGATACTTATTTATTGCTAGATCTATGGGCCACATTATCCTTCGCAACTCCTTAAGTTTCCATAAGTTTTGGTGTTAGTTCTGAAATCTTTTCAGAACCCTTCTCAGTCTCTACTTATATGGGCAAGTCAGTTATAACTCGATATTATATAGAAATTGCCCTGTTACAGTTCTTCAAAAAGTCACCTCAACCGACTTAGTGGAGTTAGACATGATCGACTTTGAGGTTATCTTCGACATGGATTGGTTGTATTCCTGTTATGCCTCAGTCAATTGTAGAACCTGGTTAGTAGAGTTCCAATTCCTAGGTGAACCTGTCCTAGAATGGAAGGGTAGTTCAATTGTGCCTTTAGGTCGCTTTGTCTCCTACCTTAAAGCCAGGAAGATGATCTCCAAGGGTTGTGTATATCATCTACTTTGGGTTAAGGATTCTGGGTCCGAAGCCCTAACTCTTTAGTCAGTCCTGATAGTATGTGAGTATCCAGAGGTGTTTCCAGATGATCTACCAGGAGTTCATCCCGACCGGGTAGATTGACTTTGGTATTGACATTCTCCCTGATACAAAACCTATATTTATTCCTCCTTATTGAATGGCTCCAACCGAGCTAAAGGAGTTGACGGAGCTAAAAGATCTCTTGGATAAGGGTTTTGTCATGACCCAAGCTGGGACCTTGGATCAGAACACGGGACCTATAACCACAGATGGCTCCAAGTCAACCTATGACATATGCATAGCAACTCAAGAGCATAAACTAAAGAGGAAACTGATAACTTAAACATGAATAAGAAGAAATCTGAATAACATAAACCTATATCAAATGATAACATCACAATGCTAAATCTGAAAGCTGAACATACTAGTCTATGTCTGAAAAGCCTCTACTATCTGATGAAATGCTAGGACAATCTCCTCTATCAATATCCAAGACTGAAACAAAACTGACAAAACAAAACTAAATTGATAAATGTCCTCGGATGATAAGGACTCACCTAAAGTAGGGTTGAACTGGGCTAAGATAGGAGTGAGCTATCGACGAGAATAAGCTGGATCACCTGAACCTATATCATGAGATGATATAACATAGAGTATATGTTTAGTACTTGCAATGTACTGAGTATGCAAGGTAAGTAAAAATATGCTTAGTAAAACATAAGCAAGTAATCATGCGTGAAAGTCAAGATAGACCATGAGAGTAAAGTAGTAAAAACGTAGGATATTAATCTTAAACTGGAACACCATAGGTCATAACATCATAAAGAATGAACATATTTATATATAGAAATTAAGGAACAATGGGAGATTCTTATAACCAACATATCCCACGTGAGCATACATGGAGCTCGACCTATAAAACCCTAGTTGGGAGGGTGTTCGTACCTTGCCAAGGGTAGGACAATGAAAAAGGCGTGATATCATCCATAGGTGGACCATTCGGCCATGGGGGACACTCTCGAGGAGGACCCTATCATGGCTACGTTGGCGCATAGTTCTGAGACCCAGGTGCATTGGAAACCCAGTCTACTCGATGTTAAATGCTACTCCCAAAAAACATATATAGTGCTCATATCATAATCATGAAACATACTTGATGTACATGGGCTAGTTGAAATCATGAGATTCATAAACATGCTTGAGATACGTGAACTAGCCATAAAATAGGCCCGTGAGTCGGCCATGATCATAAACATGATACTTGAAAAAACCATGCATACTTGAGGAAATCACAATATTCTAAAATCCATATAATTCATGAAGGGTTCTCGTGGAAATCATGCATTATAATCACAAAACATAATTTACTTCATCATACTTGAAATCATACATCGCAAGCTTGAATTTCCTTAAAACATGCATAATAAGGCATAATTTCTAATAGATTGAGAACATGAATTTATAATCAAATTGAGTGTAAAATCTTCCCATTAGACTTTAAATGATACATTAGAACATGAGTAGATTGGATCCATAACATAGCATAGATAATACCAAAGAATTGGGTTAAAACCTAGAAACTAATACACTTGATTTAAAACTTGAACTCATAATCTTGAGGAGAAATTTAGGAATGAGGGTGGAAGGAAAACCTCATTCATACCCCTACATACCTGGGTAAACTAATTCTCAAACTAGCCTTGAAAGCTCAAGAGAATTGGGAAGAATTCTAACTTGATCTTGAAAGAGAATCTCAATACTTGCATGCATGGGAGTCTAATGACTTGGGATAGGCTAAACCTCTGAAAAGACTCTTTTTAGGGATCAAAATGATGTCATTAGGAATTTAGGAGATTAAAAATCACAAAAACACCCTTAGTGATTCAATAAGAAATTGGATACTACCAGTCCTAACGAGTCGTTAGGTCCTCTGGCGACTCGTGGTCCTCACCCGCAGCCACCATTGGAAATTTCCGTTCTCTAACCTTCCTTTACACATGGTTAGTTTAACAAGTCGTTAGTAGAAATGATGAATCATCCCTCGATCCGTCCCGAATTACTATAATTCAACCTCTTCTGCACCACTACACACTTGACTGGTCGTACAACAACTCATGGGAAGTCTTGATGACTCGTCACTTTATACGTTACCACTGGCTGATGAAAGTTTTATTCCCAAACTTGGCACCACTTAATGGGTCACTTAACAACCCGTTAGGTCACACCATGATTCACTAGATGACTCATTCTATCACCTAGTACAAATTTTCCTATTTTCTCTGTTTCAACCCCCGGGTCTGGTCTTAGGGAATTTTAGGGTGTTACATTATCTCCACCTTGGGAACATTCTTCCTCGAATATGGAATAAGCAAACTAAAAGGCTGGGGAAAGAACTGCAATCCCAAAATTGAACAACTAAAGCTGAAAACTGACGGAGTGACTGACTCCGGATTGATATACATGACTGAATTGAATTCATGAAACATAAATGCAGGCTATGACATGAACGGAACTTAGAGACATGAGCTTGACATGAAATTGAATTGAGTACTAAGGTGGAAACTAATACCTCATTCTGGAACTGAGCTAGAAGAGAAACAATGCTGGTATCCATCCATCATATCTGCTTTGGCTTCCCACGTAACCCCTTCAACAAGATGATTCCTCCACAACACCTTCACTGAAGCTACTTATTTGTTTCTCAACTTACAAACCTGACGATCAAGGATCTCAACCAGAACCTCCTCATAGGTAAGGCTATCCTTCACACCTATGCTCTCTACCGGAACAACTAAGGCCGGCCACCAATACACTTCTTTAATAGAGATACATGGAAAACTGGATGTACCGAAGCTAACTCCGCTGGTAGCTCCAACTCATATGCTACCTTGACAACTCGCCTCAGAATCCTATAAGGACCAACACATCGGGGATTAAGATTCCATTTCTTTCTGAACCTCGTCACTCCCTTCATGGGAGATACATTCAAAAATACCTAATCATCAACTTCAAACTCTAGCTCTCTCCGTCTAACATCCATATAATATTTCAATGACTCTGAGCTATTTTCAGCCTTTTTTATAAGCTGAACCTTCTCCATGGCCTCATGAACTAAATCTGGCCCTATCAACACCTACCTCAAACCAACCAATAGGTGATTTACACCTCCGCCCATAAAGAGCCTTAAATAGAGCCATCTGAATGCTGGAATGATAACTACTATTGTAAGTAAACTCAATGAGAGGAATGTGATCATCCTAACTGCCCCTAAAATCAATTACAAACGCTCTGAACATATCCTCAAGAGTCTGAATGGTCCGCTCAGCCTGACTATCTGTCTGTGGGTGAAAAGCTATGCTAAACTTTACCTAAGTATCAAGACCCTTCTGAAATGATCTCTAAAACTGAGAGGTAAATTGGGTACCAATATTTGAGATGATGGACAAGGGAACTCCATGCAACCGAACTAATTCCTGAATGTAAAATGTAGCATAATCCTCAGCTGAATCAGTAGTTTTGACTGGTAAGAAGTAAGCCGATTTGGTCAACCTGCCCACAATCACCCATATAGAGTCATACTGTCAGCAGGTATGAGTTAAACCAATAACGAAGTCCATATTAATCTCTTCCCACTTCCAAGTAGGAATACTGATATTATGAAGCATACCCCCAGGTCTCTGATGCTCAAGCTTCACCTGCTGGTAATTCGGACACAGCCACAAACTCCGCTATGCCTTCTTCATGCCATTCCACCAATAGATTTTCAGTAGATCACGGTACATCTTGGTGGAACCTGGGTGGATAGAATACCGAGAGCCATGAGCCTCTCTCAATATCCTCTCTCTCAAGTCATCAATAGCTGGCATGCACAATCAACCCTAATATCGGAGTACACCATCTCCCCCTTGGGAGAAGACCTCCACTTTCTGATTCTGCACAATTTCCTTTAGTTTCACTAGGATAGGATCCTCATCTTTCCTATCCTGACCTCGATCACCAATGAAAATTCTAACCCACTTTGAAAAATGACACCACCATTTGCTGAATCTGTAAGGTGAGCTCCCAAATGAGCAAACCTATGGACATCCTTCACCAACTCCTTCCTCCCATCCTCCACATGAAACACGCTCTCCATGGACAACCTGCTAAGAGCATCCACCACTACATTGGCCTTTCCCGAATGATAAAGGACACTCATGTCATAGTCTTTGAGAAGCTCTAGACATCTCCTTTGTTGCAAATTCAGGTCCTTCTAAGTGAACACATACTGAAGGCTCCTGTGGTCCGTGAACACATCCACGTGCATCCCATACCAGTAGTGTCTCCAAATCTTCAAGGAAAACACCAAAGCTTCCAACTCTGGGTCATATGTTGGATAATTCTTCTCATAAGTCTTAAGCTATTTAGAGGCATACGTAATGACCTTTACCATTGTACATCAACACACAACCAAGACCAACCCTAGAGGCATCACAATACACAACAAAGCCATCCGTGGCCTCGGTAGGGTCAATACTGGGGATGAAGTGAGTTGAGTCTTTAACTCCTGAAAACTCTTCTCACAAGAATCCGACCACTGAAAGTTGACCTTCTTCTGGGCCAACTTAGTCAACGGTGCTACAATGGATGAAAATCCCTCGACAAATCTCATGTAGTAGCTAGCTAAACATAAAAGCTCCTAATATCCAAAGGACTAACTGATCTAGGCCAATTATTCACCGCTTCTATCTTTTGAGAGTCTACCTGCACACCCTCTTTAGACACCACATGGCCAAAATATGCTACTGAGTTCGGCCAAAACTCACACTTGCTGAATTTAGCAAACAACTGGCGATCCTTGATAGTTTGCAACATGATCATCAAATGAGCGGCATGCTCTTCCTCGCTCCGAGAGCATATGAGAATATCATCTATGAAGACAATCACAAACATGTCCAAATACTACTTGAACACCCAGTTCATCAAATCCATAAAAGCCGTAGGAGCATTTGTTAGTCCAAAAGACATAACTACGAACTCATAGTGACCATACCGAGTCCTAAAAGTTGTCTTCAGAATGTCACTCTCTCTAACTCTGAGTTGATGGTATCCGGATCTGAGGTCTATCTTTGAGAAGCACTTAGCACCCTGAAGTTGGTCAAACAAGTCATCAATCCTGGGGAGGGGATACTTATCCCTTATTATGACTTTGTTCAATTGTAGATAATCAATGCACATTTTAGGGGAACCATCCTTCTTTCAAACAAAGAGAAGTGGAGCACCCCATGGGGATTTACTAGGCCTGATGAAGCCCTTATCTAGGATATCCTTCAACTGTTCTTTCAACTCCTTTAGCTCGGCTAGAGCCATTCTGTAAGGAGGGATGGATATAGGCTGCATATAAGGGAGAAGGTCAATACGAAAGTCAATCTCCTACTCGGGAAGGACTCCTAATAGATCATCTGGAAACACCTCCAGATACTCACATACAATAGGAACTGACTGAAGAGTCGGGGTCTTGGACGCAGAAGCCTTGACCCGAACTTGATGATACACCCAATCCTTAGAGATCATCTTCTTAGCCTTGAGATAGGAAACAAAGAAACCTACAAGCACAACTGAACTACCATACTAGGACTGGCTCATTCGAAAATCGTAACTTTACCATATGGGTTCTATAATTTACTAAGGCATAACATACATGTAACCAATCCATACGAAAAATAACATAGAAATCATTCATATCTAACTCCACTAGGTCGGCTGAGGTGATTTTCTGAAGGACTGTGATAGGGAAATTTCTATATACCCGTCAAGCTATAACTAACTAACCGACTAGAGTAGAGACATAGAAACGTTCTGACAGGATTTTGGGATTAACCCCAAAACTAACAATAAGATAAGGAGTCACGAAAGATAGAGTATCCTTTTGATCTAATAATGCATACACATCAAGATGGAATACTCGTAACATACCAGTAACCACGCTGGGAGATACCTTCTACTCCTGACAAGAAGATAACATATAGAACCTATTTTGGCACTGGCCGCCACCTGCACTCGAAGATGCGCCTTACTGGGATGGGCACGCTGCGGTAGCTGTTTAATTGGTTGCCGGGGTACGGACCCCATCATCACCCTGTCTGGCTGAAGGGCAATCCCTGAGTCTATGCCCGAATTTTCCACACCCAAAATAAGCATCTAAGCCAACTAAACATCACCCAGGGTGGGTCTTGCCACACTTTGCATAGGCTAGAAAAGTGCACTCTCCTACCATGCTCCCCTAGCCTCTAGAGCCTGATGCTCTACCCCTCTAGTTATGTCTGGGTCTTGATGGAACACTGACTGAAGATGGGGCTGCGGCTAATGACCTCTGATGGGACTGAGGGCGATGTCCACCATCGGACCTGCTGGAATTGCCCATAACTCCCTGTCCTAGCCCTATTGTCCTCTCTCTCCTTCTCTTTCATCCGCTTTGCCTAAATCTGCTGGGTGTATATAACCAACCAAGAGAAATCTAGGTCACTATTCAACATAGCGGTCTTGCACTCCTTGACCAGCGAATCTGCTACTCCATTTAAAAATTTGCTCATACGATCCCTCTAATCCACAACCATCTTTGGGGCATACTTAGACAGTCGGGTAAACTCTAAGGCATACTCTTGGACAGTTCTGTGGTGTTTTTTCAAGTTGACGAACTCCACCTCCTTTACCTTCCTCAACTCTCTAGGGAAGAACTATCCAAGAAGGCAGTTATGAACTCATCCCAACTCAGGAGAACCGCTCCTACTACTATACTCTCCTTCCACTAGCGAAATGATTTGCTGTGGATTTACAACACTTTCGATGCTCAAAACTAAGAAAATAACATGGACTTAGGTGTATTTATGTGGATATAAGGCACTTTTCCTTTGGTTACAGGATAAATTGGTGTTGGAGCTAAAAGATGCAAAAGGTATCCTGAAGTGTGCAAAATAGGCTCAAATTGCAGTCCACAGTACGATTGGTAGGAAGGTCCTACGAGTCGTACTGGTAGCCGTGAAAAGTTGTAGAAGGCTAATGTTGAAGAGATAAAGTATACGAGTCTCAGTACGAATCATACCAAGCTTGTACGAGTCGTGGTAATGAAGTCGTGAAAAGATTCAGAAGATTTGCATAAGAGGCTGTGTCCTGCTATGATAAGGAAGTATGAACTGTGGAATGAAGGTATGGATCGTACCATGGCAATTGTGATGAAATTCAAATATTTCAAAGTCTCAGAGTAAAGCCACGGGAGCTCAGTACGGATCGTAGGATGGAAGTACGAGTCGTACCAAGATCCAACACTTTGCCAAAATCCAGCCAGTCATGCAATGTACGACAGGATGTTACAGACCATAGGATCTAGCTATGGATCATAGGTTGACTCGTGATGCAGGCGGAACCAGATATGGAAATTCACCCTGTTAGCCTAGGAAAAGGATTATTGTGTCTGTATAAATACGTTTTATGTATTATTTTTCAAGAGATAGCATTAGAAGAGATTTTTATCAGAGACATTATTGGAGACAAAATTAGACAATTGAGAGAAAGAGAGACTTGAGTTGATTTGACTTGTGATCAACCTTTCTTGAACTCTTATTGTTCTTTCTATTTGTTCTTCAAGATTTGCTGATTAATTAAAGGAAGTGTTTTTCCCATTCATACTTGTAAGTATTGATTTATGTTTTTAATCATGAATGCACTTAACAACCTTACAATTATGAGAGGCTAAAACCTCCATAGCTAGGGTTTTTGATAATGCTCAAACTCGCACTTCTTAACAAAGTATGAAGTGGACGTTGTCAATAAAGAACCCAACTAGAGGTTGGGGTTGATCCCAAAGAGAATTCGAAAGGATGTAGAAGAATGCTAGTGCTTAAACTTTTTAGTTAATTATTTCCTAAGGGGGGGGGGTTGTAAAAGTAATAAATAGCAAAGTTTGAGAAATTGATTGTTGTATCCAAATTATTGCAACTAACTAGGGTAAGTGTTCCTCATGACTTCATAACCACAAGGCGTTTTATACTAGCGATCTATTCCGGTGCTTAGCATGAAATATCGATAAATTAGATTCACCTAAATGGATGGTCCCCTATCTAGATGATTTTCACCACGCAACTTGGTCCGTCTATGGGTGTACTTTAATTGACCCTTACCCTTAATATCAGATTAGTTATTCCCGGACAAGGTCAACCTATTAGATGAGGGTTGGTAGCCTCATATCTCCGTTGTTAATCCCTTTTCCCATTCTTTACTTCCTTGATCCTGTAAGTAAGAATAAGGCAAGTCCTAATGTTTGCAACCGTCAGGAATCAATCAAAACGAAGGGAAAAAATAATACATGCATAAAACCCCGTTCAATAATCACTAGGTATTTTTACCTATGTGTGTTAATTTGTCATGGTTCCTACAACCCTAGTTGTGGTGGTAAAGCCTATCATTTTTATAAGTAAATTTATAGATTTCATAAATAAAATAAAAAATTAATACTTACAATGTTGATAGGAAGAAACTCACTTGATTATTGCAAAATAAAGAAGAACAATTCAACAATTGTCTCGAAGTTCCAAACATAAGACACCAAATTTGTATCTAAAAACTTGAGACTTAAAACTCTAATCCTACTTGAAGACTTTTTAACTTGAAACTTGATCTAAAGATTGATAGCTATTACATGAAAATAAAGGGTATTTATAGTAGTTAGATGCTTTCCTCGTTCCTTGATGAATTTGGCTTGGGATTTAATTTTCCTTTTCCTAGTTGAAATAGGAAATCCATTTTTTTCCCATTTTGGAAACTTGCCGTGTTGCTGTTTGTGGCAAAGGGTCACCTAACGACTCATTGTGCATGGGCACGAGTCGTTAGGCCCCTCGTGGTCTAACTCTCTAAAATTCCAGTGCACCTGAAGATTCCTACCAGTCCTCTCACAATGAGTCGTGCCAACACCTGATGATTCGTGATGTCTTCCATTACCTTCACTGGATTTTTCTCAAAATTTCTCTTCTCAGTCTCCATGTATGACTTCAAGACTCGTTACCAAATATAACGAGTCATTCCCTCAATCCATCAGGTACACTGTTTCTGCATCTTCCAAACACAACCTTTGCCCACGACTTCAACTTCTTTTCATCTTCATTCCATAAGCCGCAAATACATTCAAATCCATCCTTTTTTGCCCTGAAAACATTTAATCACACGCGTTAGCTAATTTTCACAAATATATAACATAATCACATGCAAACACACATAATTTATTCTCAAAACATAGTAAAGTACGGTCAAAAATATGTCTATGAAGTGCGTGAATACGCCCTTCATCAGGTGTGGGAACCATGGTGGATTAACAAGCTAGGGTTGCACAAAGTGATTCTAAAACCAATACAAACACTTATATTGTATTCTCTTCATGCTTAAACATTTCTTAACGGTACGCAACATTAGGACATGTCCGGATTCTTTACTTGCTTAGGTCTAAGAGGTAGAGATTGGGAAAAAAGATTTACAATGGAGCCTTGATCTTGATGATCATTGTATTAACCTGAGATCTGGTCGCAGGATAGTTAAATCTGGAACTTAGTGATAACAGTTAGTTTTAAACCGCTCATGAGACTTGGTTGAGTAATTGAGTATAGTCATTCAATAGGGACTGGTCAGTCGTTTGAATGAACCTAAGTTATCAGTTCTATAAATAAGTATTGGTGATGATCATGAGTGTATACCCAAAGTAGTTATGAACCCATGGGGAGCACAAACCCTAGTTATCCATTAATATTGATTCAAAACCGGATTTTTGATAATTGTTTTTATTATTGATTTTCTTTATAACCCCCAATTTTGAAGTAACTACATCAAAAGTTCACTTACCTGCTCTAATTTAGATCTTTCATATTCCCTGTGGGATCGACCCCAACCTCTAGTTGGGTTCTTTACTGACAATGTCCACTTCATACTTCAGTAAGAGGTGTGGTTTGAGCATTATCCAAAAGTGGTGCCGCTGCAGGGGAATACGACTCAGACTAGGTTATTTGCTTGTATTTGACTTTTTGGCAGTTATTTCATTAATTACGTTTATTTTGTGTTTTTGATACCCCTGTTCTCTGGTGAATGCCAAGCACTCAGAGTAGTGGAGATCCTGTTGTTCCACTAAATCCAGAAATTGAAAGAGCACTGCACAGAATGGAGAACCACGAGCAAAGAGAAGCTCGCATAGCTGAAGAAGCTAGGCAACCCGAGCTAGCTCGACAAGCTGCACTACAACATACGGAAGATGAAAGAGAAGAGGTAGTAAATACTGGTCGACATAGGAGGGGCAACGGAGCTCATAGATTTTCCCCTCAGTTCTTCGATGATGAGGACCCAGATACTGATGAAGTTGGGTCGACTGGAGCAATTGTGCCACCACCATTGCCCGCTAGCGCCAAATTCGACATTATGAGCACCATGATTCAATCGTTAAACATGAAAGAGGTGTTCAGTGGTCATGTAGCAGATGATGCCAACCTGCACTTAATGAACTTCGTCAGAATATGCAAGGCGTATAGGTTGCCCGGAGTAATCCAGGATGCTATACGACTTAGACTCTTCCCTTTTTCTCTATCAGGGGAAGCCACTTTATGGTTATCGGAGTTACCCAATGACTCCATAACCAATTGGAGGGAGCTCAAACAAGCCTTTTTGGAGAGATTCTTCCCCCCATCCAGGATGTTGCAGCTAAAGGATGAGATCTATAATTTTCGACAAATTAAGATCGATACACTTCATGAAACTTGGTTGAGATTAAAAAAGAAGTTGACAAAGTGCCCTAACCACAAAATCCTAGATGACTGTTTGTTGGAAATTTTTTACAGGTCTCCGAATAATAGCACCAAAGCTGTAGCAGACACAGTGGCTGGATGAGCATTGATGAGTCACACCTGGGAGCAAGCTGCCACTATTCTTGACCGGGTGACTAAGACAAATAGTATGTGGCATACGAGGGAGGCTGATGCAGTGGAAGACACATATGCTGTTGGTTTGACTGTAGACCAACGAAGAAAAGAAGAAGAACGCGACCAAGAGTTGGCTCATAAGCGCACATCATAGGACTTGATGACAAAACATATTATGGTAGCTGGAGCCAAACAGGTAAATGAAGTGGGAACTTAAGGAAGGGAGCAAGGAGCTGATCACTCTAACTCCGAGGAAGAGGCAAACTTCCTGGATAGCCAAGTGGCGGGTTTCCGAACCAACACCCAAGTGTCTGAACAAGACAATTGGCGCCAAGGTTCTTGAAATCAAGGTCGGAACCAGTATAGATACAACTATAATAGAAATGGGTTCAGAGATAGGAGCCGAGGTCGTGAGCGCGAAGAAGATTGGAGACAAAATGATGGATACCGCAATGACCGGGCTGGAGTCTATGTGCCTCCCATTGCACAAGAAGGGGAGGCTGCACAATCAAAGTTGGAGAGCATGATGGCTGAGATGTTGAAGCAGGTGAGGTCCATTGATGATCAGCTGAAGGAGATCCAAAGTGACTTATCAAGTATGGATCAGAAAGTGGAATCTTATGCTACCACCATTAAGAAGATCGAACATCAACTTGGGAAACTGTCAGCATTAATGAACCCTAGCAAAAGGGTACACTACCTAGCAACACTATCCAAAATCCAAAGAACGATGCACATTACATGGCAGTAATGACTAGGAGTGGTAAAACCACAGTTGACCCCTCGTTTCCAAGTGAAGTTGAGAGGATGAAAGAGGGCATAATTGAGGAAGATGATACGAGTGCTAAAATAGAGAACGATGAGTTGCAAGAGGCCCCGAGAGGTGAGAAGGAACCTAACATTGATCAAGGGGCAACCGAAGTGCATAAATCTATCCCACGACCACCGCCACCATTCCCTTAAAGGATGAAGAAAATGGCGGAGAATGGTAAGTTCCAGAAATTCCTTTCAATTCTTAAGCAACTATTTGTGAATATACCATTGGTCAAAAAATTAGAGCAGATGCCAGGCTATGCAAAGTTTATGAAGGACCTGATGACTAAGAAGAGATATGTGATCTATGAGCTTGTTGACAATGTAAATCACTGTAGTGCCATAGCTACAAGGGTCCTAGCTTAGAAAAAGGAAGACCCAAGTTCCTTCACTATACCATGTATGATTGGCAATGTCGAGTACGCAAGGACACTCTTTGATCTGGGAGTTAGCATTAATTTGATGCCCTTGGAAGTATTCAAGAAATTGGGATTGGGAGCCCCACACGGACCAACATGCGGCTACACATGGATGACAAAATAGTTAAAAAGCCAGTAGGCATCCTAGTCGATGTGCTTTTCAAGGTAGACAAATTTATATTCCCAGCAGACTTCGTGATTTTGGATTGCGAGGTTGAGTATGAGGTCCCCATCATTTTGATGAGACCATTCCTTGCAACTGGGAGGGCTCTAGTAGATGTGGAAGCTGATCTGCTGAAGTTTAGATTAAACCATGAAGAGGTCACTTTCAACATCTGCAGGACAATGAAGCAACCCAAGGAATTTAGTGTAATCTCAGCAAAGTATGAATCACTTGACGAATTATGAGTAGTCAAGAGATTTGTGTCTTGCCGCGACGTTAAATCAGGCGCTTCTTGGGAGGCAACCCAAGTGGTAGTTTGGTGAAGTCTGAGTAACCAAGCTGCCTACGTCGTGCCGCGACGTTAAATCAAGTGCTTCTTGGGAGGCAACCCAAGTTATTGAACTAATGTGTGCTCAGTGTGCAGGAAAATTAAAAACAGGAGGCTAAAACATCAACTGCTACGACTCTCAGTACAACTCGTGATGGGATCCTATGAGCTATAGCAGCAGTCGTGTTGAGGATCAGAGAAAAAATGACTCCAAACTTAGACCTATGATTCATCCTATGGATCGTACCTCCGCTGTACGAGTCGTAGGATCTATTCTTAGGTCACCAGGTAAGTTTACTTCAATAGGGTCACTTACGAGTTGAAGGGATGAGTCGTAGGTACTTCCTACGACTCGTGGCACGAGTTGTGACGGGTCAAAAATAGCAGAAATACCCGACTCAGCCCAAATTCTTTTAAAATTTTCCCTTACCTATTTAAACCCCACAAAAAGGAACCGACCCTTCTCCCATGCTAATAACACTCAAAAGCATGATTTGAACTAACTTCCCCTACACCCGTAACTCATAATCACCGGACAATCGAGTAAGTTTTTGCTCAAATCAAGTTCTTCCAAACCCTATACATTGATTTCCAGTTGATGAAGCATCTATCAAGTAAGTATATTACATAAAACATTGATAACACTCATATACTGAAAGTGATGGTGCCAAAACCCCTATGAATCAGTCACTATGATTAAAAAATGATTTTGAAAAGAAAGACAATGATCAGGGTGTTATGAAATTGTTTTTCGATTGGAGATATGCTAAATTTTGACGAACTTAGGCCTTGAAACACACAAAGAGTTATGGGTAGTAGGTCAAAAATGGGATGATTGAGCATGGTTAAATTGAGTTAATGATGTGCCTAGACCTAGAGGAAATCTGAGTACCTAAAAATGTGAAAAGAGAACCCTTGCAAATTGAGAAAAGAAAATAGACTAAGGTCTAGAAGTGGTTTAGGCACAATACGGATCGTAGGTTGCTACTATGAGTTGTACTGAGCACTCATACCACCAAATTGAATGAGGTTGCATAAAAAGACTTTCCTACGACTCGTGGAATAGACCTACGGGTCGTACCATGAGTCGTGGAAAAATCTAGAGAAATACTAATGCGGGGGATTCATTAGAAGACTCAAGGTACGGATCGTACTTTGTGGTACGAGTCGTACTAAAAATTTGCTATAATTCTGGGACTTCTCACGAGTTATACCTCCATGGTACGACCCGTAGTGATGATCCGTGGTGAGAATCTAAAAATTTACTGTCTAACTCTTCTTTTTCAAAAACGGAATGCCAACTTCTTTCTCTACAGGTACAATGAAATACAAACGCAGAGAAGATAAATCAACAGCCCAAAGGATATTAATTGATGAAACAACTGAGTCAGAGTCTGAAAAGGTAGGGGACTCACCTAGTGGTTTAGTAGAAGAGTATCAAGTCGACACCTTTGACACTGATGGAACCAGAACCACTATGGCAAAAGCAAAGGCCCAAGCTGAAGCAACCACTGCCACATCCGCTTCGAGCTCCTCAGTCTGAGGAGGGAGTTAGAGAAGAACAACAGAAGTCGGGAAATGACCCCAATACCGAAGAAGGGTCAGGGGAGACCCAAAATGGAGAAGAGAGCGACAGTGAAGAATCAGAGGAGGAGGCTCCTAATGTTGCACAAGAATAGACCCCACCTAGGGAAAGCCGTACAATTCGGTGGAGAGTGTTGGGAGCTAAAAAAATCTATGAGCAAGGCATCTCTCTCAATGCCAAGAATAAACCAAGAAGAAACATCCAAGAAGAAACATCCAAGAAGAGCCATGGATCCTCACAAACTCAGTGAATGAAGTTGAGGAGATGAAGCAGATTTTTAGCTTCTATGGTTTTGAATGGATGGCCAAGATTCTAGCACAGTATACAGAAGAAATATTCCAGGAGTTCTATGCCAACTATTTGGCCACCATGGAGGTAAAGGCAAAGGAAGGACAGAAGATAAAAGACCAGCCTCGTCTAGAGAGTGTTATGGTTTGAGGTCAAGAGGTTGATATATCTGAGCGGACCATCGCTCGAATGTTGTACGGACCATAGTTAATGCCTACAAGGATGATGCCAGAATACGATTACAGGGTGGAGGCAATGAAGCAGATTAGACAGCTGAATGTGCAGGAGCGACAGAGGTAGCTACAGTTGCTAGTAGGGGTGATTGCTGAGAACGAGGAAGAAGCTGAGTGGGTTACAGGTGGAAAACAGGTGACAAAGAACTCACTAAATTTCATAGAAAAAGCCTGCTGGACACTACTGCGCCATCGGTTAGCACCTACGATCAATGAAAACACATTGAGTGCTGACAGAGCAGCTTTGGTGCCATGCCTCATGTCTCGTTACCCCATCAATATCCCGAGGATCATAACATATGAGATACGAGATCGGGCGGTGGGAGTGAGCACTACTATCCCATTCCCGAGTCTTGTATTCAGGTTATGTATAGAGGCAGAAGTTCCACAGGGTGAAGAGCGTTTGATTGGACGTCAGGGGATTGTAGACATAGGCCTTATCTGGGATGAGATGAACCCGATAAGCAGATCCAGGATTCCCACAACAATTCCAGCAGCCCAACCAGTAGGGGATACATAGGTGAATGTTCCCATTACACAGGAGCAGAGCGAGACACTAGCTACAGATGCCGGTCATTCAGAGTTAGCTCCTAGCACCTCAACTGCACCACTGCCCAGCCTGCAGACTTAAACACCAACAAGGTATACTTTGGTACCACAGTACTTCCTCCAGAAGCTGGCAAAATGGTTGACCATGGCGGAGCGAAAGATTCAGGCCATGATGGACAATGTAAAACCATGGGTCAAGTCAGAGATAGAGGCAGCAGCTCAGGCTCTACATGCTCGCCTAGATAGTTTTGAGAGCCTATTCAATGTGAGGATGGCGGAGCAGACATATACCAGCAGTCTCCGTGTGGAGTTGGGGGCTCTTCGGAGCCAAGTAGTTGAGTTGTTATCACGACAACCAACAGTTATAACAGTCCCCACTCTTTCGGACTTAGATGCCAAGCCCGAAGAGGAGATTGATTTGGTGGCATACTGGGAGCCGACTACAACTGTTAAAAAGGGTAAGAAAAGAGCTGCTGAGGATGTTAGAGAGGAAAGTTTGAAAAAGAGGAGGAAGAAGGAGAGGAAAGAGCGTAAGCGGGCCAGAGCAAAGAGCATGCAAACTCATGACCGTTGACACCCAATTTTGACCTCCCTATGCCCTGAAGATGCTGCTTATGTACATATATTTTTATTTACATTTTTTACATAAATATTCGACTTGCATTTATATTTATAAAATAATTAATTATCGTAATATCGCGAAAAATATTCAAATTACATATATATGTACATATAATTTTTATTAATTTTAATTTTTAATATTAAATAATTATATAATATATTTCGTATTAATATACGCCCTTATTTTTTGAAATATATATTTTATTTTTATCTTTATAAACTATTTACATAATTTTACTAAATTTTACAAATTTATTTGCGTTTAATATTACTCAAATTTATAAATTATTTATATTAACAATATAATTTTTTATAATATTTGATAACTTAATTTTATCTCCTAGTCATTAAATTATTTATAAATATAATAATTTAATTATATAATATTTACATGAGTCTATTCAAATTTATGATTTATTTATTAATAATAATGTTTATATGATTTCCCCACAATTTAAACTATTTTATTATCTATTTATTAAATTATCTACAAGTGTGATATATTTATTAATTTAATAGCAGCTAAAGTCCAATCTCATCCAATTTATTTAAAATTTATCCATTTTCTATCCAATTTATACCAATTTTAGCCAATTTATGTCAATTTTGGCCTATTTTACCAAATTTGGCCATTTTTAAAATTCAATTGAAACTCAATTACCCACGACCCAGTTAGATTACCCGCAACCCGACCCAAAGCCTAAAGAGCCAATCTTAGCCGTTCATCTCTCATGATCCTACGGTTAAGATTAAACACCTATTTCATTTCCTTATTTACTTCACCACAAGCCCCAAAACCCTAATGATGCACTCATTTCTCTCTACCCCTGGCCGCCTCCTCTCTCTTCTCCCTCTCACCATCGCTGGACTACCTGGTCGCACGTTGGCCGGAAAACACCACTGTCGGAAGCCGTCATCCTCTCTCTCTTTTCCTCTTTCCCCTTCTCTTCTCCTTCCTCCCCTCTTCTTTCTCCCGTCCTCTCTGGAAAACCACGCCGCACACCACTGCTAAACCAGCCGCACCAACCCGCCGGAAGAAAAACACCCGAAACCGCCCGTAGTCGTCACCTCCCACCATTAACACCGGCAAAAAATCACCACCGACCACCGTCTCCTATTCCGGCCAAATCTGAACCGAAAAACCACCTCGCCGCGCCGCCTCTCTCCCTTTTTCTCCTTTTCCTCCATTTATTTTGGAATACCATGCGCCGCCACCATTTTTTTCTTCTTCCCTCTAACCCGAGACCAACGACCAAAAAGACCACCAAGCACCGGAAACCACCATTTTCCGGTAACCACCACTTTCTTATCACCACTGACCCGCCGAAAATCAATCCCCGCCTTCCTCCTCCCAGCCGACTAGATCCGGATAGATCTGCGAAGATCTGTCCGTAAATTCTTATTATTTTATTTTTTTATTTTTTATTTTTTTTCTCTTTGTTTTGTTTATATATAAATAATATAAATATAATAATATATATATATATAAGTAATATAGATATAATAGATATGTATATATAAATAATATATATATAATAGATAGGTATATATAAATATATATATATATATATATATATATATATATATATATATATATATATATATATATATACTGTTTTCCTTTCTGTTTCATTTATATATAATATATATATATATATATATATAAATAAATAAATAATATATATTGTTCTTCCTTTTGTTTTATTTATATATATATATATATATATATATATATATATATATATATATATATATATATATATATATATTAAGTAATCATGCCCATTTAATTAGTATGCTTGTTCATGAGTTTTGTTCTTGTCACACTTTAATCTGGCCGAATACGCTTGAAAAATCAGTACCCTTAGAATATATGTGTATCACAGCTCTTGTTGATATTTTGGAGTAAGTAATTTGATGTTTGATTTTTCAATAATCATGTGTGTGCATACATATCCACATGAAATCGCTATTTTTTTTGTCTTGTATTATTTAATATGCACAAATACATGTGTATATGTATATGTATATTATGGTAAACATATGACTGTTAGTTGAGTATCTCCCATTTAATTGGTTTGACAGTAATTGATATTCTTACCTCATGATTGATTCCACATGTTTTCTTCCCATATGAGTGCCTAGTGATTAGAGGTAATTTAATTCGCTTTTATGTGTAATTGCCTAACCCGTCCTAGTTAATTGATATCTTTCCTTTTATTATATTTATTTCAGCATTTAAACTGTCTATTCTTGGTAAATTTTGATTCATAGTAAACTGTGACAATTTGTTTTCCTAATTAATTCAATCACGCCATTTTACTGCTTGACCTTTCTGATTGCTCCTTTCTATACTTTTCTTAAAATAATGAGCATGATTTTATTTTCCTAAAATTCTTTTCTTCTGTGATTGATTCTTTTCTTAACTGAATTTAATATGTGATCATTTTTGGTAAAGAGATTTTCCTTCTCATGATTTAATTTCATTAAATCAATTAATTTATTTATATATGGTAGATGATTATAGGGAATGGAGGGTAACATTCTTTCTCCTTTTTTAAGACCTTTTGACTGCAACTATAAAAGACCCCTCTCTTTTCCTTGAAAGATATTCGAACATTATCTTGGAAATAGACCTTACTTTAATAAAATATTCATTTCTTCCATCCCACTTTAACACGAGCACTGCTCGGGACCCAGAAGGTCCTTGTGATTTTGACGTGTTAAGGTTTGGGTCTCAATTACTAGAAAATCTTTTTCCGAGTGTTATTGGTTATCGCTATTTCATTGTTGATTTAACCGGTTAGTCCACTTTTTTTTTAGTTATTATTTTAGTCTAAATTTTGTGCTATGTGAACTTACTGCTTGCATCAGATTCCACAAGTATTAATTTTACATTTATGTGCATATCTGTTATAATGTAGTATGTTCAAATAGATGTTTGCTTATAAATCACACAATCTATTATAAAGTAATGGTGCACAATCTTGTCGTATAGTTCTGTTTAACAGGTTGGAGCGAAGAGTTTGCCCAGATTGGAGGGTTTATAATTTAGCTAATTTATTTTGTATATTGGGATTTATTTATTTATTTTGTTTATGTTGGTATGTAATATGTAAATAAACACTGATTAATAGTGGAATGGGGTCTGGGGGCGGGGTTTGTGTGTTTTTACCTTATTGCTTCTAATAATTAAACTCACCTAGAAATTATGCCCATAAAGAAATTAATTGAATCAATAATGTATGTTTAAGTAGAAAGCATGCCTATAGGATTTTCATAACACATAATCATAGAAATCATGCTCATAGGAATTAACGCAATAATATAAGCGACATTTAGATATAATGCAATGAGTTATAAGATTTTGTTTGAACACTTGTTTAAATATTTTAAATTCACAGATTTATCCGCCTTAAAGATTAAACGCGAATGAAAGGGCTGTTAGATAACCTGTCTATAGGATTTTCAAACGATTTCAACTTGAAAAATGTCTTTTTAGTTGCATCTTAGAAATATTTGCTTATGTGAATTCGATTTAATTAATAACGTATGTGACACTAGAATTCATGCTTTTAGGACTTTAATCTAAAATAAATGGCTGGAATAAAGTCTACAAGAACTTTAAGGTTGATTCATTAAAGATGATGCCTGCATAAGCTATAACATATTTAAATTTTCAATTATATGGCGTGTAGTGTTGATAAATCTGCTTAATGAGATCCTATTCTGTGCGTGCCCTGTTTAATTTTGAATTAATCCGGTAATAAAGCCGGTGCAACTCTTTAAGAAAATCCACCTATGCTATGTGTAATTATCAACTTTTCGAGAATTATGTAGAATTCTGAAATTTGTTTAACTACAGTATGTTCTTTGGCAAAATATTTAGATAACATGACAGTTAGAATAAATAAGTAAATCACCAGTTAGAAGATATTGTTGCAACCACTGTTTTGATGTGTTTAATCTAGTAATCATTAGTCATACTCATAGGGTTAATATTAAGATAAAGTCGGCATATTTGCATTAGAGATCATGTTTATAAGATTCACTTGCATCCATTTAGAAATCATGCTTATTTCAGAAATTATTAAAAGAGGCCTATTTGAAACCTTATATGCTAAGTGTTTTTTTATTTGTTTGTATTCGTTTAAATCGCCTTAAAAGCCCTAAGAATTTTAGACCCCAAATCCAAATAGTCGTCCAACGCCTCTTGGACATTAGGTTTGGGACGGGTAGACAAATACTAGGACGTTAGTTTTTTCACTTAGAGCGCTTTAACTTAATAATTAATTAATTAGGTGGGTAGACGGGACATGATAGTCTGTGCTCGCTGAATAATACGAGCAATCTAAATGGTTGCGAAGTATTATTTAAGTTGCATGGGGTGATCCCATTAGGTTAAAATATCCCCCCTTTATTAAAAGTAGAACTATGTTTGGCCTGATTTTCTTAAGGGATACGTAGGCGCCTCATCGAGGTTCGGCCCCATAATTAAATAAATGTTTGTTTGGTCGTATTTTGTGTAAAAATTTGTTGCTTTGTCCTTTATTGTGTTAACTATTTTTGATTTGCAACATTTATTGTATATGTTATTGATAAGAAAATAAATTATTTTTTTTTCAAAAATTCATATTGTCCAAATTCTTTCTTCTCGCTTGTCTACAAGTCTAACTCTTCATTATTTATTTATTTTATCAACCATTTTAAATACAAATAATATAGGTTAAAATCAGTTTTATTTGTTCGCCTAGTTAATTTCCCACATTAATGAATCCGGCCGGGAACCACCTTTGTGGACCTCGAAAGGTACCTAACACCTTCCTTTCGAGGTTATTTAAGCCCTTGCCTCACTCTGGTGACTTAGGTAATAAAATAGACCTTTATCTTAGAATGGTGCCCTAACGCACCTTAATCCGTTAGGTGGCGACTCTTCAATTTAATAACCCTAAAAGAGTTGTCACATGTTGTATCCCGCTTTTCGCGAGAAAAATGGGGTGCGACAATGACACTCATATGTCTGAGATGCATGAGAGAGCTAGAGGAGCAGGTAGCTCCACCATAGCTCAGCCCGAGCTTGACAGTGTCCGTGACCCTTTGGGTGAGCTACATTCAGCCCCGATAGTTACAGAGGCCATTGAAGTGGCCATGATTACTGGGGGGGGACCACTCCCCTTATTGACACACCATTGAGCATGCCGGCCACCACTAGCGCCACTATTACAGCGGAGATACCACCTCCGCAAGATGATAGAAGAGCCTAGTGTGCCACAAATATGTTCTCTATGTTCTTATAGCTTATGCTTCGGGGATGAAACTTACTTTTCAAAAAGGGAAGGGGGTGTACTTGTGATTTTTGGAATTTTTGAATCGTTTGAGGGTTTTTCTTGTCGTGTTTCTTTTTCCTCAGGCATGCTATCTAGTAGAACCGACATGTGTAGGATTTTTATTTTTTTAGCTTGTGATTTTATTTAATTAGAAAGTAACTTAGGAGTACTCAGCCAAATAAAAATGCACTAATTTTTGTTTTTGAAAAAAATTGACCCCGTTTAAAATTTTTTGATGCATTAGCTATGTATTTGTAACAACATGCATGATTTTTGTGGAGTTTTTGATGTCATTTAGTTTATTAATATGAGTAGTCTTGTTAATCTATGTATAAACCAGGCAGGTGAGGTGAAAATAGTTCATGTACCATGTGTGAGTGAGGTATAGTATTCAATTCGGTATTGTGCTGAAGATCTAAAACTTTCCTGGTTGATATTTGCATAGGCTAAGGATAGTTGGTTAGGATATGATCATAGTCCATTTTTGTTTAGCTCATTTTTAGCCTATATTACGTTACCAAAGTTGCATGAATCCCTTGATCCCAAGTTTGAGCCTTAATAGACTATATTTTTTTAATTTACTGATTAACTGTACCTATTTGTTTCCAATGAACCTGTTTTGGCCGTGGTCCTTCCTTGGACATTGTGAAACTCAACATAAGAAAAATGCTTAAGTTGAGGGTGGCTAGAGTAGGGGTGCGTAAATGGTGGGAGCAGAAGAAAGGAAAAGAAAAGAGAAAATGGTGAAAAATGAGGTGTGGTGTGGTGAAAAGAAAAGAGATGAAAAATATTGAGAATCTTGAAAAAGAAATTTCAAAAGAAAATAAAAATGCTGAAAAAGTTGAAAATACACCACACCAATGCAAGTGTGTATAAAAAGGGGTGAAAAGGGAAGAAAAGGGGAATGAAAGAATAAAGGGTGAAATAGGTGAATGGTGTAGCCAATGTATGTAGTGCCAAAGAAGGGATAGTCACTTATAAAATCTTCCATCTTTATCATGTCAAACCCTAAGCCTACATTACAAGCCATACCAAGTCCTATAGTAATCCTAACTCGACCATCTGATAAACCAAAGCAGAGAAAATAAGTGCAAGCCTATGGTATCTGACACATAATACTTGTAACTTCTTTGTGAGAGTGAGGGCCTTGTTTAGTACCATGCTATGCTTGACATTTCATATCTGAGTGGGGACTTCATTTGTGAGGGTACATGGATTATGTTTGCCTTTTACGTTGGTCTGTGTGAAAAACATTGGTGATGACTTGATTGCCTATTGATAGCTAGATGACATGTCTTGATCCCTGTTTATGATGTTTTGAGGTTGCTTGTAATGCATTAGCTGATGTTGTTCCAGGAGAAAGAGTCAATAAGAGTTTGTATAGAAAGTGCAAGTTTTGTTGGAGTATTTGCTATAGTATCTTAAGTCTATTTTCTAGTTGAGCGTCATGTTTAGGTTTTCTTTTCTTTGCTTGAGGACATGCAAAAGACTTAAGTTGAGGGCGTTGATGTGCTGTGGATTTATAGCACTTTCGAGGCTCAAAACTAAGAAAATAACATGGAATTAGGTGTATTTATGTGGATATAAGGCACTTTTACTTTGGTTATAAGATAAATTGGTGTTGGAGCTAAAAAATGCAAAAGATAGCTTGAAGTGTGCAAAATAGGCTTAGATTGCAGTCCACAGTACTAGCCGTCGGAAGGTCCTACGAGTCGTACTGGTGGCCTTGAAAAGTTGTAGAAGGATAATGTTGAAGAGATGACGTATACGAGTCTCAATATGAGTCTTACCAAGCTTGTACGAGTCATGGTAATGAAGTCGTGAAAGATTCAGAAGATTTGTATAAGAGGTTGACTCCTGCTCCGGAAAGGAAGTATGAACTGTGGAATGAAGGTACGGGTCGTACCATGGCGGTCATGATGAAATTCAAAAATATTTCAAAGTCTCAGAGTCAAGCCATGGGAGCTCAGTACAAATCGTAGGATGGAGGTAAAGTCATACCAGGATCCAACACTTAGCCAAAATCCAGTCAGTCATGCAATGTACGATAAGATGTTATGAACCGTAGGATCTAGCTACAGATCGTAGGTTGACTCATGATGCAGGTGGAACTAGATTTGGAAACTTACCCTGTTAGCCTAGGAAAAGGATTCTTGTGTTTGTATAAATACGTTTTATGTCTTATTTTTCAAGAGATAGCATCAGAAGAGATTTTTATCAGAGACATTATTTGAGACAAAATTAGACAATTGAGAGGAAGAGAGAATTGAGTTGATTTGACTTGTGATTAACCTTTTCTTGAATTCTTCTTGTTCTTGCTATTTGTTCTTCAAGATTTGCTGATTAATTAAACGAAGTATTTTTCTCATTCATACTTGTAAGTATTGATTTATGTTTTTAATCATGAATGTAATTCACAACCTTGCAACTATGAGAGGCTAAAACCTCCATAGCTAGGGTTATGGGAACCATGATGGATTAACAAGCTAGGTTTGCACAAAGTGATTCTAAAACAAATACAAACACTTATATTGTATTCTCTTCATGCTTAAATGTTTCTTAAGGGTGTGCAATATTAGGACATGTCCGAATTCTTTACTTGATTAAGTCTAAGAGGTAGAGATTAGGAAAATATATTTACAATGGAGCCTTGATCTTGATGATCATTGTATTAACCTAAGATGTGGTCATAGGATAGTTAAATCTGAAACTTAGTGATAACGGATAGTTTGAAACCGCTCATGAGACTTGGTCGAGTAATTGACTATAGTCATTCAATAGGGACTGGTCGGTCATTTGAATGAACCTAAGTTATCAGTTCTATAAGTAAGTATTGGTGATGATCACGAGTGTATACCCAAAGTAGTTATGAACCCATGGGGAGTACAAACCCTAGTTATCCTTTAATATTGATTCAAAATCGGATTTTTGATAATTTTTTTAATTATTGATTTTCTTTAAAACCCCCAATTTTGATGTAATTACCTCACAAGTTCACTTATCGACTGTAATCTAGCTCTTCCATATTCCCTGTGGGATAGACTCCAACCTCTAGTTGGATTCTTTATTGACAACGTCTGCTTCATACTTCAGTAAGAGGTGTGGTTTGAGCGTTATCACAGAACCATATGTAAGCAACCCTCTTCAGCTGATAGGAGGCTATATATACACTCTTCTGTCTAGTCACCCCCATAATCTGGGTGATCTTGTGAACTTCCTCAATGAACTCATGCGGGTCTTTATCCACTTTCAACCCCAAAAACTCAGGAGGATTCATCTTGAGAAAAGTCTCGCACTTACGTTGCTGCTGCATTCCTATTCTGGGGAACATGGGCCATGACCTGCTGGTTGAGCTGAGAAGTCATGGTCTATGCCAATATCTGGAATGCCGCCCTGAACTCAGCTTGAGTGACCTATCGGGCAAAGGATCTGCTGGTGCTGGTGGGGCTTGCTGATGCCCATCTCTATTGCCATTGTCATGGCCATTTCCGCTGCCATTTCTTCTACCATTAACTCGGCATGGAGGCATATTTTTACAAACGCGTATAGCACAAGTTAGAGGAATAGAGAGGTACTTCATCGCACGACACAGATCATGAAAGAAGGGAAATTTTCTAAAACGTCTTGTAGCCTCTTCCCCATAAGTGTGGCGCATTTCACACTCATGGAAAAGAAACTATTTAATGAATCTTTCAAACACCCTAGGACACACCTAAACATTTTCTCTGATACCAAGTTTGTCAGGAGCCGAGCTGGGACCTCGGATTGGAACTCCGGACCTAGCATCATGGACGGCTCCAAGTCAACCCATGACATTTGTATAGAAACTCAAGAGCATAAACTAAAGCGGAAACTGATAACTTAAACATGAATAAGAGGAAGTCTGAATAACATAAACTTATATCAAACAATAACAACACAATGCTAAATCTGAAAGATAAACATACTAGTCTATGTTTGAAAAGCCTCTACTATCTGATGAGATGCTGGGACAAGCCCCTAGCTATCTCCAAGACTAAAACAAAATTTACAAAATAAAGCTAAACTGATAAATTTCCTGGGATGATGAGCACTCACCAAAGCAAGGCTGAACTGGGAGCGAGCTATAGATGAGACTGAGTTAGATCACCTGAATCTATATCATAAAATGATATAATATAGAGTATGCAGTCAGTACTTGAAATTTACCGAGTATGCAAGGTAAGTAAAAACATGCTTAGTAAAACATTAGCAGTAAATAATGCATCAAAGTCAAGATTGGTCATTAGAGTAAAGTAGTAAATGTAGGATATTAATCATAAACTGGAACACCAAAGGTCATAACGTTATAAAGCATGAACATATGTATACATGGAAATTAAGGAATAATGGTAGATTCTTATAACTGATACACCCCATGTGAGCATACATGGAGCCTGACTTATAAAACCCTATTGGGGAGGGTGTCCCTACCTTGCCAAGGGTAGGATAATGAAAAAAGCATGATATCACTCATGGTGGCCCATTTGGGCATGGGGGACACTCTTGAGGAGGACCCCATCATGGCTACATTGATACGTAGTTCTAAGGCCTGAATATGCTGGAACCCCAGTCTACTCGATGTTAAATACTACTCCAAAAATATATATAATGCTCATATCATAATCATGAAACATACTTGATGTACATGGGATAGTTGAAATCATGAGATTCATAAACAAGCTTGAGATACGTGAGCTAGCCATAAAATAGGCCCGTGAGTCAGCCATGACATAAACATGATATTTGTAAAAATAATGCATACTTGAGGAAATCACAATGTTATAAAATCCATAAAATTCATGAAAGGTTCTTGTGGAAATCATGCATTATAATCACAAAATATAATATACTTCATCGTACTTGAAATCGTAAATGATAGGCTTGAATTTCCTTAAAACATGCATAATAAGGCATAATTTCTAGTAGCTTGAGAACATGAATTTATAATCAAACTGAGTGTAAAATATTCCTATTAGACATTAGAACATGAGGAGATTTGACCCATAGCATAGCATAGATAATTCCATAGAATTGGGTTAAAACCCTAGAAATAAATACACCTGATTTAAAACTTGAGGAGAAATTTGGGAATGAGGGTGGAAGGAAACCCTCATTAATAGACCTACATATCTAGGTAAATGATTCTCAAACTAGCCTTGAAAGCTTAAGAGAATTAGGGAAGAAATTGAGCAGAATTCTAGCTTGATCTTGAAAGGGAATCTCAATACTTTACATACGTGGGAGTCTAATGACTTGGGATAGACTAAACCCTCTTCAAACACTCATTTCAGGGCTCAAAACAACATCATTAGGAAGTTAGGAACTTAGGAATTATGAAAACACCTTTAGTGATTCGACAGGAAATTGGACACTACCAATCCCGATGAGTGACCTAACGAATCATTGGGTCCTCAGAAGACTCATGGTCCTTACCTGAAGCCACCACTAGAAATTTCTATTCTCTGATATTTCTCTCCCAATGGTTAGCTTAAAGAGTCATTAGGAGACATGATGACTCATCCCTCGATCTATCCTGAATCACTAGGATTCAACCTCTTCTGCACCACTACACACTTGACGGGCCGTACAATGACTCTTGGTGAGTCTTGATGACTTGTCACTTTATCCATTAGCGCTAGCTGATGAAAGTTTTATTTTGAAACTTGGCATCACTTAACGAGTCACTTAACGACCCGTTAGTTCACACCACGAGTCACTAGATGACTCGTTCTATGATCTGGTGCAGATTTTTTTATTTTCTCCATTTGAACCCTCGAGTCTGGTCTTAGGGACTTTTGGAGTGTTACAGGTTTCATCAGGCCTAGTAAGTCCCCGTGGGATGCTCCAGTCTTCTTCGTGCAAAAGAAAGATGATTCTCTCAGGATGTGCATTAACTATCATCACAATTAAGAATATTTATCTTCTCCCTAGGATTGATGACTTGTTCCACCAGCTTCAGGGTTCCAATTGCTTTTCGAATATAGATCTCAGATCCGGCTACCACCAGCTCAGGGTGAGAGAGAATGACATTCCAAAGGCGGTCTTCAGGACTTGATATGGTCACTATGAGTTTGTAGTTATGTATTTTAGACTAACAAATACTCCTGCAACTTTTATGGATTTGATGAACATGGTGTTCAAGTAGTATTTGGATATGTACATCATTATTTGATATCCTCATATACTCTCAGAATGAGGAGGAGCATGCCGCTCATTTTTGGATTGTGTTGCAGACTCTCAAGGACCATCAGCTATTTTCTAAGTTTAGCAAGTGTGAGTTTTCGCTGAAGTCACTTGCATTTTTGGGCCATGTGGTGTCTAATGAGGGTGTACAGGTAGACTCTCAGAAGATTGAGGCCGTGAAGAACTGGCCTAGACCTATTAGCCTTATTGACATTAGGAGCTTTTTGGGCTTAGGAGGCTACTATCGGAGATTCATAGAGGGTTTCTTATCCATTGTTTCACCTTTGACTAAGTTGAATCAGAAGAAGGTCAAATTTCAGTGGTTTGATGCTTGTGAGAAGAGTTTTCAGGAGCTAAAGACTCGACTCAATTTAGCTCCAGTGTTGACTTTGCCAAAAGGCACGGATGGGTTTGTGGTATCTTGTGATGCTTCAAGGATTGGCCTGGTGTGTGTGTCGATGCAGTATGAAAAGGTCATTGCATACACCTCGAGACAACTTAAGAGTCATGAGAAAAATTACCCAAGGCACGACCTTGAGTTTGCAGCGGTGATGTTTGCCTTGAAGATCTGGAGGTAGTATTTGTATAGGGTGCATGTGGATGTTACACGGATCACAAGAGCCTTCAGTATGTGTTTACTTAGAAGGTTTTGAATTTGCGACAACGGAGATGGATTGAACCTCTCAAAGATTATGACATAAGTGTATTTTACCATCCAGGCAAGGCCAATATAGTGGCGGATGCTATTAGTAGGTATCCATGTAGAGTGTGTCCCATGTGGAGGATGGGAAGAAAGAATCGGTGAAAGATGTCCATAGGCTTGCACGCTTGGGGATTCACCTTACCAATTTAGCAGATGGTGGTGTTATTGTTCAAAATGGGTCAGAATCTTCAAGGCAAGGAAAGATGAGGACCCTATCTCAGTGAAGCTAAAGGAAGTTGTCCGGAATCAGAAAGTGGAGATTTTCTCCAAAGGGAAGATGGTGTACTTTGATATCAGGGCTAATTGTGTCCAGATGTAATGACTTGAGTGAGCGAATGTTGAGAGAGGCTCATAGCTCTTCGTATTCTATCCATCCAGGTGCTACCAAGATGTACCGTGAATTATGTGAAGTCTATTGGTGGAATGGCATGAAGAAGGACATTGTAGAGTTTGGGGCTAAGTGCCCGAATTACCAACAGTTGAAGGTTGAGCATCAGAGGATGGGAGGTATGCTTCAGATATCAATATTTCTACTTAGAAGTGAAAAGAGATCAATATGGACTTCATTACAGGATTTCCTCGTAAACAACGACAGTATGACTCTATATGGGTGATTGTGGACCGGATGACCAAGTTAGCACATTTCCTACTAGTTAAGACTACAAACTCAGTCGAGGATTATGCTAGCCCTTATATTTGGGAGTTAGTCAGGTTGCACAGGGTTCTATTGTCCATCACTTTTGATAAGGGTACTCAGTTCACTTCTCAGTTCTGGAAGTCATTTCAGAAGGGCCTCGGTACTCAAGTCAAACTTAGCACAACTTTTCACAAACAGACGAATATTCAAGTCGAGTAGATCATTCAGACTCTTGAGGACATGTTGAGAGCTTTTGTGATCAATTTCAAAGGTAGTTGGGATGATCACTTGTCTCCCATTGAGTTTGCTTACTGATGTGCTGTGGTTTTGTAACACTTTCGACGCTTAAAACTTAGAAAAGATGCTAGGTCTAGGTATGTTTATACATATATGAGGTGCTTTTACCTTTTTTCAGGGAAACCAAGTTTGGGAGTTGGATTTTGGGAAAGAAGAAGAAAAAGTGTAGAAAATGGGCTACTTGTAGGCCTCAGTACGAGCCATACCTAGCAATCATGAAAAAGTTCAGACGAGCTGCATAAGTGCTGGGGCCATGTATGAATCTTGGTACAAGGTGTACTATCCTAGTATGAGCCGTACCGAGGAGTCATGGAAAAGTGCAGAAGATTGTGCACTTGCATAAGTTCCTGGTATGGATGGAGGCCATGGATCATGATGATAACACACGACTCATACCAAGGAACCGTGGTGAAATTCAGAGAATATGTCAGTTGGCAAATCCCAGTGTGCAAGCAGATTCCACAAGTCATAAAACCAAGGTGCAAGTCATATCAAGGACTTATGGTAAACTTCAGAGGATGCCAAGCATTATAAGACCAGACCACAACAAGCAACATACGAGTCGTAACATCATTGTATGAGTTGTACCAACTTTCAGGACTTGGCAGATTTAGAGGTTGTATTGCATACTATAGATAGAAGCCACAACTCGTAGCATCATGCTATGACTTGTAGAACATGTCGGCAGTAGTATCCCGGTTAATTTAGGAAAGGTTTTCAATTATTTGTATAAATACTTTTTAGGTTATTTTTCTTGGAGAGACCGATTCTTTATGTCACGACCCAAACTGTAATACCCCAAAAACCCTAAGATCAGATTTGAGAGTTGAAATGGAGAAAATAAAGTTTTTTACACTAGGTCACAGGATGAGTCGTCCAGTGACCCGTGGGGTGCACAACGAGTCGTTGAGTGACTCGTGGGGAGGAGTTTGGACTGGATTTAAATTTTGAGTTTTAAGGTAACCATGGGTGTAACCACAAGTCATGGTTAGCACCATGATTCATTGTGTGGTCCGTGTTCAAGAGTTGACTAAAGGATGAAGAGTTTGGCAGTGCACCTAACAACTAATCACCACGAGTCGTTAGGCACACCACGAGTCGCGGTGTTCCTCGTGGTGACCAGTGTTGACAATTTCCAGTGCAGGCAACAAGAAGCAGTTGATGTGCTGTGGATTTACAACACTTTTGATGCTCAAAACTAAGAAAATAGCATGATCTTAGGTATGTTTATGTGGATATAAGGCACTTTTCCTTTGATTGTAGGATGAATTGATGTTGGACCTAAAAATGGCAAAAGAAAGATAGACTTAATGTGTAGACCACAGTACGAGCCGTAGGAAGGACCTATGAGTCGTACTGAGGGCCATGAAAAGTTGCAGAAGGATTAAGGTGCAGAGAGGCAATGTACAAGTCTTAGTACAAATCATACCAAGATGGTGCGAGTTGTGATGAAGAAATCGTGACAAAATTCAGAAAATTTGTAGAAAAGTGCTGACTCCTACAACAGAAGGAATGTACGACCCATGGGAAGAAGGTACGAGTCGTACCATGACGGTCGTGTTGAACTTCAGAAGAATTCTAAAGTCTAAGAATTAAACTAGGGGATATCAGTATAGGTCGTATGAAGGAGGTACGAATCGTACCTGGATCCAACACTTAGCTGAAATTCTTCCAACAATGCAAGGTACGACAGACAACTATGAGTCGTAGGAAGCTACTATGAATCGTAACTTGGCTCGTGACGACTGCGGCACAAGATATGGAAATTCATCCAGTTATCCTAGGAAAAGGATTCTTGTGTCTATATAAATACGTTTTAGGTATTTTTCTGTAGACAATCACAGAGAAGTGGAAAACAAGTAAGAGAATGACTAGAGACAACATTGAACAATTGAGAGAGAGAGAATTGAGTTGATTCAACTTGTGATCAACCTTTTCTTGAATTCATCTTGTTCTTGCTACTTATTTTTCAAGATTTTGCGAAGTAATTAAAGGAAGTGTTTTTATCAATCATTATTGTAAGTATTGATTTTTATCCTTAATAATGCAAATCACAACTTTACAACTATGAGAGGCTAAAACCTCCATAGCTAGGGTTGTGGAAACCATGGTGGATTAACAAGCTAGGGTTACACAAAGTGATTTAGAACTAATACTAAATACTTATATTGTATTCTATTCATGCTTAAATGTTTCTTAACGGTGCGCAACGTTAAGATATGCCCGAATTCTTTACTTGCTTTGGTCAAAGAGGTAGAGATTAGGAAAAAAAAGAATTACAACAGAGCCTTGATTTTGATAATCATTGTATTAACTTGAGCTGTAGTTGCAGGATAGTTAAATATGGAACTTAGTGATAACAGATAGTTTGAAATCGCTCATGAGACTTGGTCGAGTGATTGAGTAAAGTCATTCAATAGGAACTGGTCGATCGTTTGAATGAACCTAAGTTATTAGTTCTATAAGTAAGTATTGGTATTAATCACACGTGTATACTCAAAGCAGTTATGAACCCATGGGGAACACAAACCCTAGTTATCCTTTGATATTGAATTAACACCAGAATTTTAATATTTGTTTTTATTATTGATTTTCTTGAGAATCCCCCTATTTTGAAGTAACTACCTTACAAGTTGAATTACCGGCTATAATCCAGTCTCCCTATTCCCTGTGGGTTAGACCCCAACCTTTAGTTGGGTTCTTTATTAAAAATGTCCACTTCTCACTTTAGTAAGAGGTGTGGTTTGAGCGTTATCAGCAGACCACAAGTCGTGGTGTAGGGAACGAGTCATCCAGTCCCTCGTTGGGACTGGCATTGAGTATTTTTCCTGTGAATTTATTAAGGGATTTTCTGTAATTTCTAAGTTCCTAACCTATACTATGTCATTTTAAGCTCAGAATAGTATGTTTTAAGAGGGATAAGTTCATTCTAAGCCTGTTCTCTTCCATGCATGCAAGTATAGAAGCTCCTAAGGGTGATCAAACTTAGATTCATCAAGTTCTTCCCCAACTTTCCATTAGGCATTCAAGAGAGTTGTATAATTAGATTTCTCCTGGTATGTAAGGCTATGAATGGGTATATCCATCCACACCCATGCCCAATCCCTCTTCAATTCATGAAATTCTGGTTGATGAATCTATGGGGTTTTAACCCAATATGTGAATTCTCTAAGTATCAATCATGGGTATGATCTAAGCATGTTTCTAATATTGAATTATGATTAACAGGCATGTTTTACAATGTTTTCAATTACAAATTTATGTTTTCAAGTTTTACTAATTATGATGCCCAACCATGAAAGTTTATGAATAGATGAGATTATGATATATGTGTTCAAGCATGCTGAGATGTATATGGAAAAAGTATAATTTTGAATTACCCGTGTCTATGCAAATGTTTTTGAATGAATTAAGTCTATGTCAAGCATGTCTAAGTATTGGGCAAGCCCATATGATCAAGTATATTTCATGATTTATCTAAACTTCATGTATTAGCTTACCACATGGATTTTTGAGTCTAGACTCCCACTATTTTCAGCTTGTGATATGGTTTGAGCCCAAGGCTCCTCATGTTATGATTTCAAATTTATGCATGTATGTTGTGAGTCAGCTTCATCACTAGACAATGGTTCAGCTTCGTTGAAAAATGATGGAGAGCATATGCATGTTTTTGGGAGTAGTGTCTACTCCTAAAAACATGCATATGCTCTTCATCATTTTTCAACGAAGCTGAACCATCATCTAGTGACGAAGCTAAATCATAACATGATATACAAAATCTGAAAACATAACATGAGGAGTCTTGGCTCAAATCCACAAGCTGAAAAGAGTGGGAGTCTAGACTCCAAAAAAATTCATGTGGTAAACGAATAACATGAAAACGAATAAATCATGAAACATACTTGATCATATGGGCTTTGCCACACTTAAACATACTTGAAATAGACTTTTATAATCAAAAACATGAATATGGACATGGGTAACTCAAAATCATAGTTTTATCATATACATCTCATCATGCTTGAAAACATATATCATAATCTCATCTTTTTATGAAATTTCATAATTGGGCATCATAGTTTGTAAAAATTTGAAAACATGAATTGTAATTGAAAACATTATAAAACATGCCCACGAATCATAATTCAACCTTAGAAACATGAATAGATAATACCCATGATAGATACTTAAAGAATTCACAAGTTGAGTTAAAACCCCATAGATTTATCAACTTAGAATTTTCATGAATTTGAGAAAGGATTGGGCATGAGAGTGGATGGATACACCAATTCATAACCCTACATACCTGGGTACTTCAAATTTCACAACCCTCTTGAATGCCCAAAGGAAATTGAAGAAGATTTGATGAAATTCTAGGCTTGATCACCCTTATAAACTTCTAAGATTGCATGCATGGAGAGGGATAGGATTAGAATGAGCTAATCCTATTAAAACACACTTATCTAAGATTTAAACGACGTAGTTTAGGTCTTAGGAACTTCGGCATTACAGAAAATCCCTTACTAAATTCGTAGGGAAAAACACACTGCCACTCCCAACGAGGGACTGGACGACTTGTTGCCTATGACCACGACTTGTGGCCTGCTCCCGTTGCCAACACTAGAAACTATGCCTCTGCTGGTCACCACGACTCGTGGTGTACCTGATGACTCATGGTGACTAACCGTTGGGTACACTGCCAAACCCTTCAACATCCAAATCAAACTCCTGACCACGACCAACCTTACAACTCGTGCCCCTAACCATGATTCATGGCTTCACCCGTGGTCAACCTCCAGACCAAAATTCCAACCAAACTCTCCCTTCACTGCATGAGTCACCTAATGACTCGTGGTGCACCTCACAGGTCACTAGATGACTCGTGTTGTTACCTGGTGCATAAATTTCTATTTTCTCCGATTCAACCCTCCGGTTTGATCTTAGGGCTTTAGGGGTATTACAATATCTCCCCCTTGGGAACATTCGTCCTCGAATGTGGATGAACATACTGAGAAGCTAAAAACTGCAGCTACCAAACACTGAACATTTAGAGATAAAAACTGATGGAGTGACTGACTAAGGACTGAACTACATGACTGAACTGAATTCAGGAATCATACATATATAAATTGACATGGAAGAAACTGGGGCACATGATCTGAACATGAAACTAAATAGAGTACTAGGGATAAAATTGATACCTCAAGCTGAAACTGAGTTCGGGAGGGAATAGATGCAGGTATTTAGCCATCATATCTGCTTCGGCTTCCCATGTAGCTCCCTCAACATGTTGATTCCTCCACAAAATCTGCTATGTCTTTCTTCATGCCATTCCAATAATAGACTTTTCGTAGGTCACAGTACATCTTGGTGGCCCCCGTATGTATAGAATATCTGGAACCACGAGCCTCACGTAACATCCGCTCCCTCAAGTCATCAACTCCCTATACACACAAATGACCCTGATATCGTAGCACACCATCTCCCCCTTGGGAGAAGACCTCCACCTTCTAATTTTGAACGACTTTCTTCAACTTTACTAAATAGGATCCTCGTCTTTTCTAGCTTTGACCTCAGTCATCAAGGAAGATTTTGATCCATTTTGAACAATGACACCACCATCCGTCGAGTCAATGAGACGAACTCCTAGCCATGCAAATTTCTCACTAACTCTTTCCTCTCCTTACCTACATGGGACACACTTTCCATAGAAAGCCTGCTAAGAGTGTCTGCCACTACAATTTTCTTGCCTTGATGATAAAAGATGTTCATATCATAATCTTTAAGAAGCTCCAACCACCTCCTCTGACGTAGATTTAGATCCTTCTGGGTAAACACGTATTGTAGGCTTTTGTGGTCCATAAACACATCCACATGGATCCTATATAGTTAGTGTCTCCAAATCTTCAAGGCAAATACTACTGCTGCCAACTCGAGGTCATGAGTCAGATAGTTCTTCTCATGGACCTTTAGCTGCCAGGATGCATAGGCTATAACCTTACCATGCTGCATTAGTACACAACCAAGACCGATCCTCAAAGCGTCATAGTATACCACAAACCCATCGGTACCCTCAGGTAGGGTCAACACTGGTGCTGAGGTGAGTTGAGTCTTCAACTCTTGGAAGCTCTTCTCACAGGCCTCTAACCATTGAAACTTCACTTTCTTATGGTCAACTTAGTCAATGGTGCTACAATGGATGAAAACCCCTCAACAAACCTCCGGTGGTAACCAGCTAAGCCCAAGAAACTCCTGATATCCGAAGGACTCATTGGTCTAGGACAATTCTTCACAACTTCTATTTTCTGAGAGTCCACCTGTACACCCTCACTTTACACCACATGACCCAAAAATGCTACTGAGTCTAGCCAAAACTCGCACTTGCTGAACTTAACATATAATTGGAGATTCTTCAGAGTCTGTAGCACCGCCGTCAAATGAGCGGCATGCTCCTCTTCACTTCGAGAGTATATGAAAATGTCATCTATGAACATGATACGAACATATCCAAATACGAATTGAACACCCTGTTCATCAAATCCGTAAAAGCTGCAGGAGCATTTGTTAGTCCAAAAGACATAACTACAAGCTCATAGTGACTATACTGAGTCCTGAAGGCTATCTTCGAAATGTGACTCTCCTGAACCATGAGCTGATAGTATCCAGATCTGAGGTCTATCTTTAAGAAACACTTAGCACCCTGAAGCTGGTCAAACAAATCATTAGTCCTCGGGAGAGGATACCTATTCTTGATCGTAACCTTGTTCAATTGCTGATAGTCAATGCACATCCGAAGGGAACCATCCTTCTTTTGAAAAAGGGAACTGGTGCACCCCATGAAGATTTTCTAGGTTAGATGAAACCCTAGTCTAAGAGATCTTTCAACTGCTCCTTCAACTCCTTTAGCTCAGTTGGATCTATTTTGTAGGGAGGAATAGATATAGGTTGCGTATTGGGAAGAAGGTCAATGCCAAAATCGATCCCCCACTCGGGAGCAATTCCTGGTAAATCATTTGAAAACACTTCAGGATATTCACACACTACAGGAACTGACTGGATAGTCAGGGTTTTGGATGTGGCATCCTTACCCTTAACTAGATAGTACACGCAACCCTTAGAAATCATCTTTTTGGCCTTAAGGTAGGAAATGAAGTGACCTATAGGCACAACTGAACTACCTTTCCACTCTTGGACTAGCTCACCCGGGAATCAAAACTCTACTGCACGGGTTCTATAATTTACTAAGGCATAACATGCGTGTAGCCAATTCATGCCAAAGACAACATCAAAATATGTCATGGCTAGCTCTACTAAATCTGCCGAGGTGACTTTCTGAAGGACTTTGACAGGACAATTTCTATATACCTATCTAGCTATAACTGAATCACCGACTGGAGTAAAGACTGAGAAGGGTTCTGATAGGATTTTTGAACTGACTCCAAAACTACTAGCAACATAAGGAGTAAGAAAAGATAAGGAAGCCTCTAGATCTAGCAATGCATATACATCAAGATGGAATACTCATAACATACCAGTAACTATATTTGGAGAGCCTCCTACTCCTAACGAGATGCGAGGGCATTGAATTTGTTCTGGCACTGACCACCACCTGAACTGGTGGAGGCTCCTTGCTGAATTGAGCATGCTGGTGGGGCTGCTGAGCTAGTGGCTTGGTCTCGGCCTCTACCATGTCCCTGTCTAGCTACTGGACAATATTTGAACATATGTTTAGACTTCCCACACTCGAAACAAGCACCTGAACCTACTAAGCACTGACCAGTATGCCTCCGCCCACACCTATCACAAGCTGGAATTCTGGGCTCCATAGATTTGCTCCCCTAACCTCGAGAGCCTGATGCCTGTCCCCTATGGTCACGCCTAGATCTGGATGACACACTTGCTGCTAATGGTGCTGGGGCTGATGATCTCTGGTGGGACTGCTAACGGTGCCCACCACAAGGTATCTACTGGGAGAATCCAAAACTATCAGTCCTAGCCCTCTTGGCCTCTCTCTCCCGCTAACTCACCTGCACTGCCTCCATTTACTGGGCGTACAGAACTATCTATGAAAATCAATGTCCTAATGAAGTATCATGGTCTGGCAATCTTTGACCAGATAGTCTACAATCCCATGCATGAACCGACTCACTCGAGCTCTTTGGTTTGCCACCATCTCAGGTGCATATTTGGAAAGGCGGGTGAACTCTAGAGCATACTCCTGGACCGTCATGTTGTTTTGCCTTAAGTTCACAAATTCAGCTACTTTGATTTCCCTCATCTCTCGGTGAAAGAGCCGATCCAAAAATGCGGTATGGAACTCATCCCAACCAACAGGGCCTGCTCCGATTGCCATACCATCTTTCCACTATCTAAACCAAATATGCGCTACCCCTTTTAGTTGATAGGAGGCTAAATCTGCGCACTCCTCCCCGATCACCCCCATGATTTGGGTGATTTTCTAAATCTCGTCATAAATTCGTGGGGGTCCTCGTCCACCTTCGACCCAAGAAACTTTGGACGGTTCATACTTAGAAAATATCTTACTCTTGCTGCTGCCGCATCCCATTATAAGGGACATGAGCTACCGCCTATTGGTTGGCTCAGGCGGTCAAAGCCTTAGCTAACATCTGAATGGCAACCCTAGACTCTACATGGGCCACCTGCTCGGGTACATGATCCTCGGGGGCTGGTGGAGCCTGCTGGTGCCCATCCCCATTGCCATTCTCGTGGTCATTTCCGTTTCCTCTTTCATTAAATTGGTGAGAAGGCATGATTCAGGAAACACGTATAACACGAGTTAGAAGGATAGAGAGACATTTCATCACACGACATAGATCATGAAAGAAGGGAACATTTCCTAAATGTTTCATAGCCTCTTCGTCATAAGTGTGGCATGCTTCACACACATGAAAAATACTCTAGTTAATGTGGCTTTCAGACATCCTAGGACACTTCAAAACCTGATGCTCTAATACCAAGTATGTCATGACTCGAATATAGGCCCAGATCTAGACATGGGACAAAGAACCCTGAGGGACTCCAAGTCGACCCATAACGTGAACATGACATCTAAAATCAACATAATAATTTAGGAGTCTAACATATATAAAATAGCGGAATTCTGGAAATCTGATGACATCAAATATCGAATACATAACAACAATTTGAAACTGAAAACATACTATGTCTGATAAGCCTCTACATACTGACGAGTTGATGGGACAAGGCCCTAACTAACTCATTAAAACTGAAACTGAAGATACTGAATACACTGATAAAAAGGTCCTTGAAGGATGAGGACTCACCAACTCTGGCTAGGAAGTACTACCTTGAGAATCTGGCTAATGATAGGGCTAAACCTGAATGTCGGAGCCTGTATCATAAAAGGATACAATATAGAGTATGTGGTCAGTACGTGGAATGTACCAAGTATGTAAGGTAAGTACAATCGCTAAGTAAAAAAAGAAATCATGCATATCATTAAACATTTCATCATAAGATTCTGAGAGTGGTACTTGCATGCTATTATCTGAAATATGATTTAAACATAATTGAATATCATAACTGAATCAAATGACCCAAAGCTGAAACTGATTATTCATAAGTAAAACTGAACATTGGGTTGAACCTGCTGAAAACATAATATCATGACTAATGAACATGCATAACTGAAATAATGAGTAAAAATGGGAGACTCGTCATATAATTGACATTACCAAGATAGAGCTTACGTGGTCCTGACTATTACACTCAAGTGGGCAGAGCCGTCCAAAGCCTCTCTAGGGCTAAGGATGCTACCATGATATCGATATCAAGCTAAAGGCCCTTTTGGGGCAGGGGAAGCTCACAAGGGAGGTCCCGTATATCTTATCATACCTACGTTGATGCGTAGTTCTGAGGCACAGGGTTGACTGACCCTTAGCCTACTCGGTGCTAGACATTACTTCCAAAAACATGCATATGCTCTCCATCATTTTTCAATGAAGTTAAATCATCGTCTAGTGAAGAAGTGGAATCATAACATGATATACAAAATATGAAAACATAACATGAGGAGCGTTGTCTCAAACCATACCACAAGCTGAAAAGAGTGGGAGTCTAGACTTCAAAAAATCCATGTGGTAAGCTAATAATATGAAATTGAATAAATCATGAAACACATACTTGATCATATGGGCTTGTCCAAACTTAAACATACTTGAAATAAACTTTGATAGTCAATAACATGAATATAGACATGGGTAATTCGAAATCATACTTTTATCATATACATCTCATCATGCTTGAAAACATATATCATAATCTCATCTTTTCATGAACTTTCATAATTGGGCATCATAGTTTGTAAAACTTTGAAAACATGAATTGCAATTGAAAATATTATAAAACATGCCCATGAATCATAATTCAACCTTAGAAACATGAATAGATTATATCCATGATAGATACTTAGAGAATTCACAAGTTGAGTTAAAGCCCCATAGATTCATCAACTTAGAATTTCCTTTGAGAAAGAATTAGGCATGGGAGTGGATGGATACACCCATTCATAACCCTACATACCTAGGTACTTCTGATTTCACAACCCTCTTGAATGCCTAAAGGAAATTGAAGAATATTTAATGAACTTCTAGGCTTGATCACCCTTAGAAACCTCTAGGATTGCATGCATGGAGAGGGATAGGCTTAGAATGAGATAAACCCTCTTAAAACACACTTATCTGAGCTTAAAATAACGTAGTTTAGGTCTTAGGAACTTAGAATTACGGAAAATCCCTTACTAAATTTGCAGGGAAAGCCACATTGCCAGTCCCAACGAGGGACTGGATGACTCGTTGCCCATGACCACAACTCACGACCTGCTTCCATTGCTAATACTGGAAACTATGCCTCTGCTAGTCACCATGAGGGAAAAAATGACTCGTGGTGACTAACCTTTGTGTACACTGCCAAACCATTCAACATCTAAGTCAAACTCTTGACCACAAACAACCTTATGACTCATGGCCCTGAACACGAATCAACCTTACAACTCGTGGCCCTAACCATGATTCGTGGCTTCACCCGTGGTCAACCCGAAACCAAAATTCAAACAAAACTCTCCCTTCACTGCACGAGTCACCTATCGACTCGTGGTGCACCACATGGGTCACTGGACGACTCGGCAGGTGACCTGGTGTAGAAATTTTAGTTTTCTCCAATTCAACCCTCGGGAATGATCTTAGAGATTTTGGGGTATTACACTTTACTTTGTAATCATAATTTTTGGGTTTTCTAACACTACTTGGAGATCAAATACACGAATTTCTTGAACATTCTATCATTGTTCTTGATTTTCGAATAGTTTTGATTGTGCAATTATCAATTGGATTTTTCTTCAATCATCATTGTAAGTTTGTAATTATGTTTTCTTCTAGGGAATCTAATTCTTTTCTTGCAATCATGAATAGCTAAGACCTACACAACTGGGTTTTGAGAACCATGGTGGAATAACTAACTAGGATTAACATAAAGTGAATCTAAACCAATACACATGCTTGTATTATTCATCTCTTCATCATAAACGTTTCTTAATGGTGCGTAACATTAGGACTTGCCTGTATTCCCTAGTTTGTTGAGCCTAGAGAAGTAGAATTTAGGAAAAAAGAAGAACAACAAATCCTTGAACTTTAGTGTCATTGAATAACTTGACCTGCGGTCGCATGATTGTTAATTTGAAATTATTGATAAAGGTTAAAGTGAAATCACTCAAGAGACCTAATTCAGTAACTGAGTATAGTCATCCAAGAGGGACGAATCAGTCATTTGGATGAACCTATTTTATGAGTACCGCAGGCTAAGTATTGGGATAGATCACTAGTGTAATAACTGAAAGTTGTTATAAATCCATGGGGAACACTTCCCTAGTGAATTGCATAAACTTGATCACAACACCAATTGTCCACATTCTTACTTGATTATTTCTTTAAACCCCCCATTAGGAAATAACTGAACTAAAAGCATCAATACTAGAATTATTTCACATCTTGACCATATTTTCTATGGGATTGATCCCAACCATAGTTAGGTTCTTTATTTACAACGTCTGCGTTATACTTCTTCAGGGGTGTAATGAGAGTTATAAAAAATAGCACCATTGCTGGGGAATACGACTTAGGATTAGATTAATTGATTGTGTTTAACTTTTAGTTTTTATTTCCTCATTTACATTTTCTTTTATTTTTGACACACAGGTTACCACTTGGTGAATACCAAGTAATCTGCGAAGTAGAGAATCTCTGATTCTAATTGATCTCGAGCTAGAACTAACACTGAGAAATATGGACCACAATGATACCCCTAAGAAGATGCAAGCCACAATAGTTGCTAAATCTTACTGAGCTAATGAGGCCCCCCAAGCAGAGTTATCCCGGCAAGATTCCCTTTAAGAGGCAAATGACACAGAAGGGGTAACAGAGGCCATGAGCCACACAAGTTCCATAGATATGCTCCTTAGTTTGATGATGGTAAGGATCCAGGTATAGATGAAGCCAGGTCAACAGGAGCTATTGTACCACCACCTTTGCCTGCTAGGGAAAAATTTGACATCACTAGCACCATGATCCAATTTCTCAACATGAAAGGGGTGTTTAATGGTAATGCAGCTGATGATGTAAATATACACCTAATGAACTTTGTTGGTATTTGCAAGGTGTACAGGTTGTAAGGCATGAGTCAAGATGCTATCAGGTTGAGGCTCTTTTCATTCTCTCTATCTGGGGAGACCACTCTATGGTTGTCGGAGTTGCCAAATGACTCCATCACCAACTGGAGGGAGCTTAAACAAGCATTTTTGGAAAGGTTCTTCCCACCTTCAAGGATGCTTCAACTAAGATGAGACTTATAATTTTCGATATCTTAAGACATAGGCACTACATGAGACATGGCTGAGATTCAAGAAGAAACTAACTAGGTGCCCAAATCATAGAATTCCCGATGAGAGCTTGTTGGAGAATTTTTACAGGTCTTTGAAAAATAACACTAAGGCGATGGCTGATATAGTGGCAAAAGGAGCATTAATGAGTCACTCATGGGAGGAAGCAACAACCACACTAGACCGAATGACTAAAACTAACAGGGTTTGGCACACCAGAGAAGTTGAAGCAGCTGCAGGTATATATACTATAGGGATGACTGGGGATCAACACAGAAAAAAAGAGGAGCATGAACAGGAGTTGGCTCATATGAGAACATCTCTTGAACTGCTCAAAAAGAATATTATAGGCTTTGGAGCTGAAAGGTAAACACAGTGGGAGCGCAGGGTCAGGAAACGGGGTTTGAGCATTCTAATTCCAAGGAGGAGGAAAACTTCTTGGGTAATTAGGTTGTGGGTTTCTGAGCTAACGCCCAAGGTTATGGTTAGGACACTTGGCATTTAAGCTTCTAAAATCAAGGTTGGAACCAATATAAGGAAAAACAAAAATGGTTATAGGGACAGGACCAGAGTTCGTGAGCGGAAAGGTGATTGGAGAAAGAATGATGGCTATCAAAATAACTGCGTAGGCTTATATTCTTCCAAAGGATCGTGAGGGTTATGCTGGACCCTCAAAGTTGGAGAGTTTGATGGCCGAGCTACTAAAGAAGGCACAGTTGATAGATGATCAGCTAAAAGACATTTGGAGAGACATATCTAGAATGAGCTAGAAAGTTGAATTGCATGCCATAACAGTCAAACAGATTGAGCAGCAGCTGGGGCAGATGATTACATCCATGAATCAAAGGTACAAGGGTACAATTCCTAGAAGCACAGTCCAAAATTCAAAAAATGACAGTCACTGCATGGCTGTAATGACTAGGAGTGGGAAAACCACCATTGATCCTCTATTGCTAGTTGTAGTTGAGATGGAAAGATAGAAGGAGATTAATGTGGATGGTAAGGATGACATTGCTGAACAGGTTATTGAAGGTAATGCTGATTTGACTAAAGCTCCAGGTGGTGCAGAGGAACCTATAGCTGACAAAGGGAAGGCAAAAGAGGCCACACATATTTTTAGGCCTATCCCTCAACCACCTCCACCATTCCCTCAGAGGGTGGAAAAGAAGGCGGATGATGGGAAATTCTAGAAGTTTTTATCCATGCTTAAGCAGTTGTTTGTGAATATCCCATTGGTCGAGGCATTGGAGCAGATTCCTGGGTATGCAAAATTTATGAAGGACCCGGTGACTAAGAAATGGTCTGTGAGCTATGAACCGGTTGGTAACTTGCATCATTGCAGTGCCATAGCCTCATGGGTCCTTACCCAGAAGAAGGAAGACCTAGGTGCCTTTACCATCCCATTCAGGATTAGAGATTTTGAGTTTGCGAAGGCACTGTGTGACCTGGGTGCTAGCATCAACTTGATGCCTCTAGCTATGTTCAAAAAGCTAGGCTTGGGAGCTCCCACACCAACCACGATGCGACTACTGATGGCAGATCATATAGTAAAGAAGCCAATGCAGATCCTTCTGGATGTGCTAGTGAAGGTAGACAGGTTTATCTTCCCAGCTGGATTCGTGATCTTAGATTGAAAGGTAGATTTTTAGGTCCCCCATCATCTCGGGGCGACCATTCCTTGCCACTGGGAGAGCCTTAGTGGATGTTGAAGCAGGCTAGCTGAAGTTTAGGCTGAACAAAGAAGACTTGAGTCGTGCCGCGATGTTAACTCAGGCACTGCATGGGAGGCAACCCATGAGGTGGTTTGGTGAAGTCTAAGTAACCAAACCACCTGCATAGTGCCGCAATGTTAAATCAAGCGTTTCTTAGGAGGCAACCCAAGTATCTTGACTAATCAGTGTTCAGTGTGCAGGTGAAACAAAAATTGGTGGGTGAAAATTACAGTGCAGGTTTGTACTACGAGTCTCAGTACGAGTCTTAATATGGTGGAATGACTCGTAGTCCTATCCATACTGAGAAGAAGAGCCTTGAAACGGTGCAATGGTTCATATTACGATTGGTCATTACGAACCATACCAACATGGTACAGGTCGTAGTACCCATCGTAGTGATGAACTGTCCTAATTATCGAAGTATAGAAACTTCAAACTACGAGTCCTGGTATGGGTCTTGGCATCATTGTACAATCCGTACCACACACTCATAGGTTCCCAGGTAAGTCTTCTCATTCTCCAGGTACGAGTCCAAGGGACGAGTTGTAGGTATGACCTACGACTCATGGTATGAGTCGTGATGGGTTAATTAAATGAAATAAACCAGCTGACCCGACTTGACCCAGAATTTTAACACCGGCCATAACCTACTTAAAATAAAACATTTTGGACCTAAATTTCCCACACAATCACAAACACAATCTCACGATCATCTCCCCTTAATCGTCACTCATTCAAAACTCACGCAACACTCCTTTTGAGCTCAAATCTATGAAAATAAATTTTCTCAAGCTAGGCAAATTCCTAGCCCAAACCCGAAGCAGGCTAGAATTTTTCAAGAAATTGAACATAGCAAGTAAGTGATAATTCTTCATCCTAATTTCCTGCTAGCATTAGCCGAACTTGTACTGTGATTCCTCCACTCATGAAAATGAGGAAGAAGAATGTGATCAGAGGCTAAGTATGAATGTTTATTGACGGGTTTAGGGTTAAAATGCTCAAGGACTTAAATTGATTATGGGTAGTGAGTTGCTGGGAATAATACATGTTGGGGATTAAGTGGGTAGTTAAAAATGGAGTACTGCGAATCAATGTGGTGAGGAAATATGAGTACCCATCTCAAAACATGTTTGCCTGCATATCTGATAATGCACAGGGTGAGGACAGGCTTCATAAGCCATCCTAAGACTCGTGGTTTCGTACTACGACTCGTAGGATAATTCTTTGGGATTGTCCTAGATCATTAAAATAGAAAACCAAGGTACAAGACTTAGTAGAATTTGTGGTATCTCACTACGAGTCATACCAGGTGATCGTACCAAGAAACAATAAGGGTCAAAATCATGACCCCTGGTACGACTCTAGAATCCCACTAAGAACCGTGATAATGAGTCGCACTAAAATGCCAAAATTTACATTCTCAAATGAACATAATACAACCATTAGTATGAACCATACCATCCTGGTATGAGTTATACAATGAGTCGTGATTGCGACAAAAATGCCCTACGAGTCATAGTACGGATCGTACCACCTAGGTACGACTCGTACTGATGAGTCATAGTATGATTCTGAATATACTCTTTTTGCTTTTCTTTCTTTGAGATACAATATACTAACCTCTTCTCCGTAGGTACAATGACTCAAAAGAGACGAGCAACCAAGGAGGCCTAGGACAAGAGGGCAAGAGAGGAGATTGTAGCTCGGAGGGCCCTACAGGATGAGGCCTCCGCATCCGAGCAGGAGCAAAACACACCTAGTGGTTCACTGGTGGAGTACCAAGTTGATATAGATGACACTAATAAACTTCGAACCTCTAGGGCACATGCCAAGGCTCAAGCCATAGCCACTTCAGCCACATCAACAGATGCTCCCCTGTTTGAAGAGGGAGCTGAGGTGCAGCCTCAGGAGTTCAGTAGTGGCTCAAATAATGAGAATGGGTTAGATGAGGCCAAGTGTGAGGAGGGGGGACAAGATGATTATGATGATCAGGCCCCACCTCCAGAGAGCTGCACCATCAGGTAGAGTGTGCCAGGTGCTCTAGAAATTTATGAGCAAGGCCTCACCCTCACATCAAAGCAGTATCTCAGGCAGAGCAAATAGGAGGAGCTGCGAATCTTGACCAGTGCCCTGAATAAGGTTGAAGAGATAAATCGACTATTTGACTTCTATGGGTTCGAGTGGATGGCAAGAACCCCTGACAGCTTTTGTGTTGACATGGTCAAGGAGTTCTATGCCAATTACTTGGCAACCCTAGAGCAACAGACTCTCGCTGGGCAAAAATTGAAGGAGCAACCCAGACTGGAGAGTGTGAGGGTCCGAGGGTGCGCAGTCGATTTCTCAGAGAGGACCGTCGCCCAAATGTTATATAGGCCAGAGTATTGGGTCCCAGCCTCCACAACAGAGTTTGAGTACCATGTTGAGGCCCTAAAAAGGGTCAAGTAGTTGACCTAGGAGGAGAGACAGAGACAACTGAGGTGGTTGGCTGGAGTAATAGATGAGAAGAAAGAGACAGTAGATTGGGTGACCAGTTGTAATTCCCCGAAAACTCAAAGATTAGACCCAGAACATAAAAGAAGAAAATTTGCACAAAATTAGAAAATATGTCGCTGGGCACAGGACGGGTCGTTAACTGACCTGTTGGAGGTGCCCACGAGTCGTGGTTGTTACACCCTAGAATTTTTTTTGATGATTATTTGATGGTTATATGTCATATTAAGGGAATTATGGGTCGTACGTTGTCCGTAGGTGAGGAGGGAAACATGTGCAAAAGGAAAAGCGAAGAGTATATGAAGTTTGTAAATAAGGATCAACTTTCAATAGTCATATCTCCAAACATATAATGATCTATAAGTCCCATAACATATCAAATGAAAGTTATTTGAGTGTAGTTTATAGTGAAAAAAACTGCTTGTCGATCAGAGTTCGGAGTAAAACATTATGCTCATTTGAAGACAACATTGTCGGTTGGGAAAACGCCCAGGCGCACAGGCGCAGAGACAAGCAGGTAGCAGGTGCGCGCGCGCGCACGAGGGCATGTCGCATGGGCACCGCCCAAACCTTGGCCAGCCCGCCTATATGAAGTAAAATTAAGCTAGAAAGCTCATTTCTACTCTGTTTTAGTTGATTTGTTTTTCAGAATTCAGAGAATTCAAAGCCCTATCACATGGTGAAAAGATATACCAGGTAAGAAAGTTAACTCTTGTCTCTTTTGGGCTTTGAAAAGAGAACCTTTGAAGAAAGTTATGGCTTGTTGTTGTCTTGTGGTTGATTGTGGTATTGCTGCATTTTTAGATGATTCTAGGCAGAGGAAAGAGTAGGAGTTTACTCCTACTTTAGCTGATAACATATCCAAGAAAGGGTAAGTAATTCCCTTTTCGATTTCTTTAAGTTTATGAGGTTATAACTTGGAGAATGTTGTAGTATTGTGTTGTTGTTTCTTTGTGCGTTTTTGTGGCATGTTGCTGCCCAATTTTTTAGAACTTTGGTGAAGTGAAGTTGCTGCTTGTTGGGTTTGTAAATTGGACTTGGAAGGATCCTTAAGGAGTAAGCTTGAAAAGAAGATTTTCGGCAAAATTAGAGTCGACGTGCCAAGGTATGTAATCCTTGTTTTTCAAGCATGAAACTAAGTTATTGAAAGGATCAATATTCCTATTTTTCTAAAATCATATTGAGGCATGTATGATCCTTTCCAAAGGGCTGGAAATACTTGGCATAAATATTGAATCGTTAAGAATGGTTGAAGCGAACAAATGTGAAGCGAAAGACGTAATTTTTATACGAATGTTGTCGTAGTTCTAAATTGAGTCTGAAGTCCCCTTAACGTGGGCACCTTGAGCTGGTCCTTTGCAGTATACTGTTTATGTGATGTTTAATATGTGTTAAGATCTTGCCACTTAGTGAAATTGGTAGGAAATGCTAAGACGATGGCATGTAGATTTTATGTTTTTCCTCTTTAAAGCTAAGCAAGCGGCATGTAGGGAATAAGCTAAATCGATACATGTTAATGGGGAAAGTGTGGCTAAGTTGTCAATTAGGTAAAGAGGTAAGTGCGTATAAGAATTGATGGAATAGTGAACACGAGGGTAAAGACTTGAGTGTAGAGTGAATAATTTTTGGCAAAGAAGTTAAGATGAATAAGGAAAGTAGAGCTAAATATTGTTAAATTAGACGATACGGGTTACGATTGTGAACGAGGTAGGCAACAGCTAGGAAGATTAACCCTATTCTAAAGACATTTAGCAAAAGAGTTATAAATTAAGCTGTTTATCTTAAATATGTGTTATGTTGATGAATAACCACTAAAGTGTTAACCTTCTACAAAATAATTAGAGTTGAATGTCTGCAAAATAGTAATTTAAGTTGAGAAGCTCTCTTCTATACCCCTAAACGATTGTATTAAGTTATCTATTCTAAGTGTTTAAATTTTCTACCATGTTTGAAAAGGGTAATCCTAGGATCTTCTAAGTCACTTATGATTATGTAAGCTTTCTTAAGCTCCGCAGATAATTGCAAAGTTATGTAAGTCAATCCAGCATCACCCGAATTACGGCTATATATCTTTATTTACCTATAAGACATCACTTAGAGAGTTACTCACGAGTTCCCAAGTTATAGAGATCCAAGTCTCAAATCCTTAAGTTATGTCTTTACGTCCCTAATTTATGTTGAAACGTGCTAGCTGATCTAAGAATTTTTTGAGAGATCATATTTCGAGAATTATGCTAATGTCTCTGTCAAGTATTTGATGTTGTATACAAGTATAAGAAATCAAGTCTTTATATGTCTTCCCAGTAAGAAGTCTTAATGTGTATGATTTTCATGTTATAACATACAATTGAATTCTTTCAGTTATATTCAAGTCATGCATCTTTATGTTTAGCTCTTGTTGAGTTATCAGTTGAATTTCGTAAATTCAGAGGAGAGATTCTCCCGTGTACCAATGTTCCTAATATCTAAGTAAGTATAAGTGCAGGCTATGATAATGATCAGTTAAGCTCAGAACTTTGAATACCAGGAAGTCTCCTGGAGGTCACCCAGTTAACTAAATACGAGTTATACATTATATAGAAGTCTTATACGTTGTATGTTTGTAGTTCAGTTCTCAGCTCTATGTATATGACAAATAACTTCAAGTTCCTAGTTATAATTTCCATGATTTCCTGCAAATAAGTCAAATGAATTAAGAACTATATGTGCTTATCTACATGATAAATTTGGCAATGAAATTCCAATGTATAGTTGTCGATACAGGTAAAGGAACCACCTGGTAGGCAGTATATATTTGTAGTTCCCATATGTTAGAGAATTGTGTAGAAATTACCTCTATGTGTTTCTATCCAAGTAATATGTTAAATTGGTAGGATTATTTATAGAACATTGTTTGAAAGCCTACAAAAGTTCTTATGTTGTCTAAACCTCTTGAAGGTCCTTCAAGTAACTGAGTCGACATGTTCATGTATAATTTGACAACTTTACGTGATATATATACATATTTTCTAGCTTTACATGATATGGGTGCTCACTTGCATTTATGGATTATGAAAGAGGCCTCTTCCGGTCACAGATTTAACATTTGTCATTTATATTCCATACATGTTAAATTGACTCAATATAAGCCATATCAACCCTATTTATGATTACGATTGAGAATTATTTTCATTTTATCCCAGTATAGTACATCGGCTGGAGATATTTGTATTTTACCCCGGTGTGGTACATTGACTGGAGATATTTTTATTTTAACACGATGTGGTACATCGGTTGGAGATATTTTTATTTTACCCCGGTGTGGTACATCAGCTGGAGATATTTTTATTTTATCCTGGTGTGGTACATTGCCTGGAGATATTTTTATTTTACCTCGGTGTGGTACATCGGCTAGAGATATTTTTATTTTACCCCGGTGTGATACATCAGCTGAAGATATTTTTATTTTTCCTTGGTATTGTACACCGGCTGGACGAATTTTATATATGGATTTATGGTTGGCTGGTTGCTGGCATTACAATTATAGTTTTTCTTGTGCATTACTTGATTGCATTTGCACTTCAGTATTGACTTATTGCTAGGTTTCAGTTTCCAGGATTCCAGGTTGTTGTTATTCTGTATTTCTGGATCAGTTATCATTGCTATCTTACATGTTTACAGTTTTCTGCTTTACATACCAGTACATTTCATTCGTACTGACGTCCCTTCACCTGGGGACCTGCGTTCGTGCCGGATGTGCAGGTAGAGGTCGGGATTGCCAGTTGCAGTAGCAGTTCGTGAGATTAGTGGATGTGTTGGTATGCTCCTTTCTTTCTGGAGCTAAGACTGGTTTTGTTTCAATTAGAGTTTTGAGATGCAGTTATAGGTAGGCCGGAGCCCTATTCCGACCATCAGTTAGTTTACTCTTTAGAGGCTTTGTGGACTTAGTGTGTACAATGGTATTCAATTTGTGTCCTTGTCAGCTTTTTGTTGTTTATTTAGCATACTCATAGCCTTGTTTGCATTTCAGTTGTTTACCCTATATTGTTGAGACATTATGGGTCTAGTTTGTGCTCCAGTTGATTCTGACAGGTGGCTGGGACGGCCTAAGTGTTATAGTTACAGACGTTATATAGCCGACTTTCCAGTCAGTCAAGTATGCGGAGCCAGTCACGCCCTTTCCCAGTTATAGGGCGTGACAGACTTGGTATTAGAGCGAAGTCGTACCCTAGGGAGTCCACAAGCCATGTCTAGTAGAGTGTTGCTTATATGTATGTTGTGCACCATACTTATAATTAGGAGGCTACAGGGCATTTAGGGGTTGTTTCACTTTGTTCATTAATAGATCGTGCTATAGAGCAATGATGTAAGGGCTGTTTGAAATCCAAATCGTGCTTATGTTTTAGAATTCAACTAGAGTAAGAAAGATGGCTATGAGATTTATTGACACTGATTCTTGAAAGGGTCCTAGTCGCTCTCCTATCAATCTGAGAAATAGATTAGAGGCTCGAAGCGAGTTTCCCATTCCTCGTACCATAGTTCCTCCAAGTTCCAGTCGGAATTACTGTGGGAAGGGATTTAGCCCCTCCTATTGTTTCAGATTCGATAGAGCTAAGAGAATGTAGTTATTGATCCTTCAGCACCTGCTGTACCTTCAGGTATATCAAAGGGATGAGATTTTGAGAAAGCATTTCAGATGTTATCCCAAGCAGTGACATTTCAAAATAAATAGTTAAAATTAATGGTAGGGTCCAGGGGAACTTTTGAGAGCTCTAGTACCCATAGGTTTTGAGCCTAAATCCCCTAGCCTTCATGAATCAGTACTTACCACAGCAACTTCGACGAGTTCGAGCTAATAAGCTTTTGTACCGAGAGCACGACAGCATGAGTATTTGCGAATATAGTCTCGAGTTTAATCCTTTGGCCCAATATGTTTTAGATAGGGTGCGAAATATGAGGGATAGAGTATATCGATTGTGGATTTGGGACCCCATTTGGTCCAAGAGTGTTTGGGAATGTCTACCCTGACAAAATTATCTACTTCCTAGATGCTAGTATTTGCTCAAAAGATGGACGATCTTATTCACCGTCTCCCAAGTAATGACAAGGTAGTGGAACAGAGTAAGGAAACCAGGCCGACAAGACTATTTAAGGACCCTCGTAGTGCTTGGAGACCCCGACCAGTCAGACATTCAGTTTCTCCTTGAGATTCAGTCTCTACTTTGTCCCTAGATTATACAAAAATTTCTTTTAGCCCCCGTTTCCAAGATAGGCAGTGATAGGTTGTGGTAAAAGCAAAGGTAAAAGAGCAACTTCAGGTTTGACACTGATTCTATAAGTTAAGTGGTTAAGTTGTGATTTTCACTTCTTTTTTTCTGGATATTTCCTAATGGTATGAATGGAAAGGTGGCATTTGAGTAAATCATAACTCCCATGGTAGTGTATTAATTTGCTCAGGGTTAGAAAAGTTACTGATTTTATGGTACTAAAGCATGTCTATCATACGTCAGACAAATAGATGGAGTTGAGTAAGTACGGTTTGATAAGAAGCGGCAATAGAAAGAGGATGTGCTTATGAAAAATAGAATGTATGTTTATGACACAAGGCAAGGAAAAGTTAAAGATGTTATGGCTAAAGTTACGGCTACCGAGGTATAACCCTCATCGAGGACGAATGATTTTAAGGGAGGGAGGATGTTACACCCTAGAATTTTCTTTTTGATGATTATTTGATGGTTATATGTCATATTAAGGGAATTATGGGTCGTATGTTGTCCCTAGGTGAGGAGGGAAACATGTGCAGAGGGAAAAGCGAAGAGTATGTGAAGTTTGTAAATAAGGGTCAACTTTAAATGGTCATATCTCCAAACATATAATGATCTAGGAACTCATGAGTAACACTCTAAGTGATGCCTTATAGGCAAATAAAGATATATAGCCGTAATTCGGGTGATGCTGGATTGACTTACATAGCTTTGCAATTATCTGCGGAGCTTAAGAAAGCTTACATAATCATAAATGACTTAGAAATTCAGTTCCAAAATTATTCTCCTAACTCGTGCTCTGCTTCATTTTAGTGAAATATGCCTCCACGACACGGAAACGGAAGGTGGGTGAGAAATACCCAATAGACTACTCCACCTGCCCCGGTGGCCCCACAAGACAATTCAGTGTCAACTGCTGAATTCAGGGCGGCCATTCAGCTACTCGCCCAAACCGTGACTAACCAGGTGAATGAACAAGTGGTTCTAGTCAATAACAACGGGTCCGTAGCAGCTTCTAGTGTGCGGGTACCAAATGAATCCTCTATCATTTCAGGGATCCAAGGTGGGGGAGGACCCCCAAGAGTTCATAGATGAGATCAGGAAGATTACCCGTATAATGGGTGTCAGCTTCTCTGAGAGTGTGGACCTGGTTGCCTACCAGTTAAAAGGGGTAGCCCAGGTTTTGTATGAGCAGTGGAAGGAGGGGCAGCCAGCGAAAGTAGGACCAGTGGAGTGGGAAGAGTTCAACACCGCTTTTCTGGACACATTCTTCCTGAGTGAGCTTAGAGAAGCCAAGGTAGCGGGATTTATGAACCTGAGGCAGGGGAGCAGAATAGTGGAGGAGTATACTCTGGAGTTTACCAGGTTGTCCAAATATGCTCCAGAGATGGTGGCCTAGCTAAGGGATCTCATGCTGAAGTTTGTGAATGGGGTGTCAAACCTGGTCCTCAAGGAGTGCAGGACCACGATGCTGATCACAGATATTGACATTTCTAGTTTGATTGTTATGCCCAACAAATTGAGACTGAAAAAAAAGTTACATAGAAAGGAAGAATAAGAGGGCTGGGACTAGCTAGTCAGATCATGGCCACCAGAGGTCAGGCGATAGCCACCACCCACAACAGCAGCAACAACAACAGAGGGCTCCAACGCCCAGCTCAGCCAACGCCCCTACCTTTCAGTCCCGCTAGGACTGGAGGGGTGGAGTATCTAGTTCTCAGTCTTAGAGCTACAGTGTCAGGAACAGATATCCATCTTGCCCCAATTGCAGAAGAACCATCTGGGAGAGTGTATTCAGGGTCGTGAGGGTTGTTTTGGTTGTGGACAACTTGGACATCGGCTTAAGGAGTGCCTGTCAGCAGGGCGAGGGAGATCACGATCCACCACCTCAACAGCTCCAGCAGGCCGACTAACTCAACAGGCTAACACATCAGGTATCGAGAGCGGTTAACGCCAAAATCATTTTTATGCATTATCATCCCGTCAGGACCACGAGAACTCACCAGATGTGGTCATGGGTATGTTACGTCTTTTCCACCTAGATGTATGTGTCTTGCTTGTTCCGGAGGCCACACTATCATTCGTGACTCCTTACGTAGCAGTTCAGTTTGATATTAGCCCATAAGTATTATAAGAACCCTTCTCAATCTACACCAATTGGCGAGTCAGTTAGAGCCAGTTGGGTGTATAGAAACAGTCCAATCTCAGTCTACAATAAGGTCATTCCAACTGACCTCATAGAGTTAGACATGGTCGACTTTGACCTCATTTTTGGCATGGATTGGTTACACTCCGGTTATGCGTCAGTTGACTGTAGAACTAGGATCGTCAGGTTTCAGTTCCCTTATGAACCAACTCTAGAATGGTCGGGCAGTAGTTCAGCACCGAAGGGTAGGTTTATTTCCTACCTTAAGGCCAAGAAGCTTATTTCTAAGGGATGCATTTATCATCTAGTTTGGGTCAAGGATTCCAACTCTGAGACCCCAACTATCTAGTCAGTCCCTGTTATAGAGAGTTTCCAGATGTGTTTCAAGAAGATCTTCCCAGAGTCCCCCTTGAACGGGAAGTTGGCTTTGGCATAGACCTTATTCCAGATACTCAGCCCATCTCCATCCCTCCTTATAGAATGGTTCCGGCTAAACTTAAGGAGTTGAGGAGCAGTTAAAAAATCTCCTAGATAAGGGTTTTATCAGACCCAACATCTTTCCCTAGGGGTGCTCCAGTGCTATTCGTGCGAAAGAAAGATGATACTCTCATAATTTGCATCGACTACCGTCAGTTGAACAAGGTTACAGTCGAGAACAGATATCCCCTACCTAGAATTGATGACCTATTTGACCAACTTCAGGGAGCCAGCTGTTACTCCAAAATAGATCTCAAATCTGGGTATCATCAGCTAAGAGTCAGAGAGTTCGACATACTGATACCAACTTTTAGGACTTGGTATGGCCACTTCGAGTTTGTGGTTATGTCCTTCGGATTAACAAATGCTCCTACGGTCTTTATGGACCTAATGAATAGATTCTTCAAGTAGTATCTAGATATGTTCGTCATCGTATTCATCGAAGACATTCTAGTATACTCCAAAAATGAGGAAGAGTATGCTAATCACCTGAGGATAGTACTTCAGACATTCAGAGACCGTTAGCTATTCGCCAAGTTTAGCAAGTTTGAATTTTGGTTGAAGTCCATGACTTTCTTAGGTCATGTGTTCTCGGGTGAGGGAATTCAGGTTGATCCTCAAAAGATAGCAGCAGTGAAGGACTGGCCCAGAGCCACCTCCCCAACCGAAATCAGAAGCTTCTTGGGTCTAGCCGGTTATTACAAACGGTTTGAGGAAAGCTTTTCTTCTATAGCATCTCTCCTGACCAGACGGAGTTAGAAGAAGGCGAAATTCCAATGGTCAGATACGTGTGAGAAGAGTTTTCAGGAATTAAAAACTAGACTCACTTCCGCTCCAGTGTTCATTTTACCGAAAGGGTCAGAAGGATTTGTAGTATATTGTGACACTTCCAGACTTGGACACGATTGCGTTCTGATGCAGTGGGGCAAGGTGATAGCCTATGCCTCCAGGCAGCTCAAGGTTCATGAGAAGAACTATCCAACGCATGACTTGGAGTTAGTAGCGGTGGTGTTTGCACTAAAAATATGGAGACACTATCTGTACGGGGCTCATGTTGATGTTTTCACCGATCACAAGAGCCTCCAATATGTATTCAGTTAGAAGGACCTGAATCTTTGCCAGAGAAGATGGTTGGAATTCCTGAAGGATTATGACATGAGTGTGCTATATCACCCGGGCAAAGCCAATGTGGTGGCTGCTGCCCTAAGCAGAGTGTTTATTGGTAGCGTGGATCATGTTGAAGAAGGCAAAAAGGAGTTGGCAAAGGATGTTCACAAGCTAGCTTGGTTAGGGATACAGTTGGTTGACTTAGCTGAGGGTGGAGTAGTGATGCAAAGCGGGTCAGACTCTTCGTTGGTTGTGGAAGTCAAGTCCAGACAGGATAAAGATTCTATCCTTCTTAAACTTAAGGAAGCAGTACTCAGAAAGGCGGTTGGGGCTTTCTCCAAAGGGAGAGATGGTATGCTGCGCTACCAGGGCAGATTGTGTGTACTAGATGTCGGTGAGTTGAGACAGCACATACTGGCTAAAGCACATAGTTCGAGGTACTCTATTCACCTTGGTGCTACTAAAATGTACCGCGATCTGCGGGATATTTATTGGTGGAACGACATGAAGAGAGATATTGCTGAATTTGTAGCTAAATACCCAAACTGCCAGCAAGTCAAAGGTAGAGCATCAGAGATTGGGAGGTATGACCCAGGATATTAGCATACCCACATGGAAGTGGGAAGAAGTGAATATGGATTTTATTATGGTTCTACCTCAAACTCGTCGGCAACATGAATCCATCTTAGTAGTAGTAGATGGGATGACTAAGTTAGCATATTTCCTCCCAGTTAAAACGACGGATTCAGTTGAGGACTATACTAGAATTTATATCCGAGAGTTACTCAGAATTCATGGGGTGCCATTATCTATCATTTCAGACAGAGGTACTCAGTTCACCTCACACTTCTGGAAGTCTTTTCAAAAGGGACAGGGCACCCAGGTCAAGTTCAGCATTTCACTCGTAGACAGATGGGCAAGGTGAGCGGACTATCCAGACCCTAGAAGATATGTTAAGAGCGTGCGTGATCGATTTCAAGGGCAGTTGGGATGACCATTTACCTCTTATCGAGTTTGCGTACAACAACAATTACTACTCCAGTATCCATACGGCCCCATTTGAGGCATTGTATGGCAGGAGATGCAAATCTCCCATTGGGTGGTTTGAAGTGGGTGAAGCTTCTATAATTGGGCTAGACTCAGTTCATGAAGCTATGCATAAGGTATAACTCATCAAAGAAAGATTAGAAATAGCTCAGAGCCGTTAGAAATCTTATGCTGATGTGAGGAGAAGAGAATTGGAGTTTGCTGTGGATGACTGGGTCTATCTGAAAATTTCACCCATGAAAGGAGTGATGAGGTTTGGGAAGAAGGGAAAGCTCAGTCCGAGATATGTGGGATCCTACAGAATTCTGAGGTGAATTGGCAAAGTAGCTTATGAGTTGGAGTTACCTTTAGAGTTGACATATGTGAACCCTGTATTCCACGTGTCACTTTTGAAGAAATGCATCAGAGATCCAACTTCAGTTGTTCCACTAGAAAGTGTAGAAATAAAGGATAGTCTCTCATACGAGGAGGTTCCAGTTCAGATCCTTGACCGTCAGGTTCGTAAGCTAAGAAACAAGGAGGTAGCTTCAGTCAAGGTCTTATGGAGAAATCAGCAGGTTGAGGGAGCTACGTGGGAGGCTGAAGCAGATATAATGGCCAGATACCCACACTTGTTCTCTACCGGCTCTGCTATAGCTTGAGATAATAGTCTTGCTCTAGAAACCAATTTAGTTGTTAGGTTCAATTCATGTGTTCAAGAGTCCTTTATGATTTTGGATGTATGTATGAAAAGTGAATTCAGTCCAGCTATGTATTTTGAAAAAGGGTAGTCATTCTATTAGTTTTGATGTAAATGAGTAGTATTTGTATATTATGATGGTTATTCTCTGCTTTCCTGTGTGTTTTCCAACATTCGAGGACGAATGTCCCAAGGGAGATATTGTAATGCCTTAGAAACTCAAAGATTAGACCCAAAACCTAAAAATAGAAAATTTGCAGAAATCTGGAAAATCTGTCACCAGGCACAGACGGGTCGTTAAGTGACCCGTTGGAGGTGTCCGCGAGTCGTGGTGTGACTCGTGGGGAGTGGCAGTGGGGAGATGATAGGAGGAGGAAGTGTACTTGACGAAAGGACCAAACAATTTGTGGTCAGACACCACGACTCGTTAGGTGAGTCGTGGTCAGTTGGTAACTTATTGTTCAAGGTCGAGGCAGTGAGGTTAACAGAAGGTGACCACGAGTCGTGTTCACCGGTAACGACTCGTGAGGTGGCCCATCAGGAGTCCCAGGTGAATCTTGGGACAGTGTACTTGACGATTGATGAAACGACTCGTGAGTGGTAGTAACGAGTCGTTAGGTCCCTCGTGGTGACCCCGTCGAGCAAATTTTAGATTTTAGCGTATTTTTGTAATCTCCTACCTATTTAGTCCCTAAAATACGCTGTTTTAGGTAAAATATCAGAGATATTAGAGGGATTGAATGGTTTTCCCCCTCATTCCCTAAGTAAACTTTTAAAAAACAATCGTATTTTTCTCTCAAGAACTCTCAGGCTAGACTAGGGCTTCACACCTATTGCAGCAGATTCAAGCTTCCTTCTCAGGGAAATTTTCAGTCAGGTATGTGGGAATTCAATAAGTGTATTGTTCTTTCCTTGTGCCCCCTAAACTCTTCCTCAATTCACTATCAGTTTTGGCCCTGAATTGTCAATTGTGAAGATAATGCTATCATACCTTGTTTAATTCTTGAGGAATATTATTCAATGCTAATTATGTTTTCCACCAGTTTGTAACTCAAATGATGTATGTTCCGTTGAATGAGAATTTTAACCCTAACTCTTGAAAATAGAAACTAGAATCCTGCATAAGTATTGAATTCTCAAATTTTTTTTGAATCTTTCAGAGCTAGGGGCTTCTATAATAGTTGTATGTGTTAGAAAATTAGTCACATGTATGTTAGACAATTTCAGTCAGAAAGTTTATATACTCAGAAATGTCAGCCTAGTCTCATTCAGATTTTAGCAACCTCTGGGTTGACCAGAATAATGTCCGCTGATCAGTTTGACTACAGAAATTCTCGAGGTGTCAATATAACTTCCTAGTTACTAGAATCAGATCCAAAACTCAGTTTCTTAGTCCACTAGGTGGTCATGACACTTAGACTGATAGCTATGACTAGCCTTAGGACCCCAGTCAGATTATAATTTGTTCTTAGACGGTTATGACGCTTCTAGATAAGTAGCTCTGACCAGCCTAGAACCCAGTTTCAGAATTTAGTCTGATAACACTCTCAGGGTACTTCCAGTTATATATCCCTGACTAGTTTTGGATCCCATTTTCGAGCTATCAGCTTAGTATTCAGTTTAGGAATTCCAGTAGGAGCAGGACTTAGCATCGAGAAGACTGGGGTTCTAAGGCACCCAGGTTCCCAGAACTATGTTGCCAGCGTAGGTTACAGTATTTATTGGCCTATTTTGGCCCCAGGCTTTTGTGATCACCCAGTTCATGCCTTTATACGCTGGCAAGGTATATTGGGTCCTACCGATGGGGTGTATACATTGGACTCCACTTTTAGCTCACGTGGTTACATGTCGGTTATAGACTCTCCCACTAGTCAGTCCAGTTCAGTCCAGAATGGTAACCAAACTTAAAACATATTTTGACCATCAGACAGGGTCTTCTTGACCACCTCAGCATTTCAGTTATTTCAATTCAGTAGATTTTATTGGTTATTGCATGTCTTGCAGTTTTGCTTTTCTTTACTATTTATTTCATTGTGTTACGTTACTCTCACTTACTCAGTGCATTCAAAGTACTGATGCATATTTTTATGCTGTATCATTTTATGATACAACTGCAGGATCACAGTCCCAGTTTTGTTAGCCGTTTACTTCTCGAAGACCTTAGCTTTGCATAATTGATGAGTCCTCATCCTCTGAGGATGAAGATTTGGTGTCTGAGTCATGATTTTATTTCTTTCAGTTGATTTAGAGCTAGATGGGGGTTTGTCCCAGCAGTTCGTCAGACCTAGTGGCTTTCAGACTTAGTCTCAGTTTTCAGACTGGGTTGTTTTCTCGCAGTCTTGTAGTTTGTTCTATTATTTTCAGTATTATGATTTAGTATATTTCTATCAAATATTTATATTCTTACGACAAATTCCGTTATATGTATTTTTGTTACTCAGAGTGCCAGTGTAAAATAGACAAGGGGTTGACTTGGGGTCACTTGTGGCTTCAAGTATCGTGTTCCGTCCAGGGTGTAAACTCAGGGCGTGACACCAGTAGACGATAGGTCACCAAACCACAATACATTGAGCATTGACACAGCATCTTTGGTGGCATGCATCATGTCTAGATATGCCATTAACATCTCAAGGGTCATAGCAGAGGAGATTCGAGATTGAGCTCTAGCCTTGAGTATAACGATCCCATTCCCGAGTCTCATATATAGGCTTTAGAGACAGTCTGGTGTTCGAATAATTGTGGAGGTAGATGCCAGGATTGGAGGAAATTGAGCTATTGACATTGGGTTGATTTGAGATGAGATAAACCCGATAATCTGGGTTAGAGTACCAACAACAGTCCTGACTCCATAACCAACAGGGGGCAAGCAGGTAGATACCCCCATCTCAGTTGAGCAGAGTGAGATGCTGGCCACTAAAGTTGGCCACACAACAACTGACCCTAGCATTTCCTCCACACCTCCACAAGCCACATTGGGCTATGTTCCATCCAGATACATTCTTGTGGCCCATGAGTTCTTACAGAAGCTGGCCAAGAGGTTGACTATGATCGAGAAAAAGGTTAATGTGATGATGGAGTAGGTTAACCCTTGGGTCAAGGCTGAGATTAAGGAGGTAGTTAGAGGGCTATATAAAAAACTTGATAGTTTTGAGTTACGACTCAACAAGCGACTAGCTGAGTAGCCGGATCTGAGGAGTTTGAGAGAAGAAATGGTGTCGCTAAGAAGTCAGGTAGATGAGTTTTCATCTCAACAATCAACCATATTATCAGCCCCCACTATTCCATTATTTGAGGATGAGCAGGAGGAGGAGCTTGATCTAAGGGCTTTCTGGAGTCATGAGCCGACTGGAGGAGAGAGAGAAAAGAGAAAGTCGGTAGAGCTGATTGATGAGAAGGCCGCTAGAAAGAGAAGGAAAAGAGAGAGAAAGGAGCGCAAACGGGCGGTCGCAGCTAACTTGCAGACTCATGACCAGCATATGTTTGAGCTACAGGAGAGAGAAGGAGGAGCTGGGAGTTCAACTACTGAGCCTAGGGAGCTTGTTGGTGGCGAGGACCCTTTGAGTGAGCCACGTTCAACCCAGAGAGATTAAGAGGTCACTAAGGCAGCCAAGATTGCTGAGGGGGAGACCATAGCCCCCACCTTTACACCACTGAGTGCGCCAACCACCGCTGGCGCCACAATTGCTGAGGTAAAAAGTATTCCTTCACACCCGCCTCCACACGATGATAGGAGCTCTTAGAGCACAACAGGTATGTCCCTCTCCTCGATTTTATTTCTATTCTTTAGGGACAAAGCATGTTTTTCAAAAATAGCTGTGTATCTATTTGTTTTTTGGTTTGTCTAAGGGTTTTTGTTGTCGTGTTTCTTTTTCCTTGGATATGCTATCTAGTAGAACCAACATGTTTAGGATATTTTGTTTTTGTTTAACTACAAGTAGCTTAGAAGTACTTAACATCCAATAAATTCACATATGTTTGATGTTTTGGAATTTTTGGAAGAAATGACCCTTTTTAAAAATTTTTGTTGTATAATTAGCTGTGTATGTCACTGTAAAACATGATTATTGTGGATCACTTTGTGGCATTTGATATATTATCATGATTAGCTGTACCATTGCTTTGCATGAACCAGATAGGTAGTATGATGCAAACCTATACCATGTGTGAGTGAGGATGCTTCCTTAGTTCGATATTGTGTAGGTGATCAAGATCTTGTCTGTTTAGTCTTTACTTATGTTGTAGGATAGTCAGTTAGGAAAGGATCATAGGCCGTTTTTGAATTAGCTCACTTTTAGCCTAAATTTCCCTAGCAAATGAACAAGTATCCCTTGATTCAAATGTTTGAGCCTTAATTGACTATTTTTATGTAATTAGCCTATTCACCTGCCCTTTTATTTATAATGAACCTGTTTTGGCCCTGATCCCTCCTCGAACATTGTGAACCTCAACTCAGGAAAAATGTCTAAGTCGAGGATGGCTAGAGTAGGGGCACATAGACTGTGTTGGGGTGGAAAGAAAAAGCTAGTCAATGAAAAGTGGGATGTGGTGTGACAAAAAAAGAGAAAGAAAAAAAGAAAAGAAAAAGCTAAAACTTCAAAATGAAAAAAAGAAGAGAAAGGTATGAGAAAAATACACCACACCTACAAGTGGAAGCTGAATAGAAGAAAAGGGAGAAAAATGAAGACAAAAGGGAAAAGGTTAAAAAGTGGAGCTAAAAATTGTGTAGTGCCAAGGAGGGTTAGTCACTATTTCAGATCTACCATACCCATCCAAAAGATGACATTACAATCCAATGAAAGTCCTTTAATGATCCTGACCTGACTTTCTGAAAGACCAGAGTAGAGAAAATAAGGGCAAGACTATGGTATTACCTGTGTAGTATTTAGAACTTCTTTGTGAGAATGAGAGCCTTATTTGTTTAGTGCCAATTTTATATGTATATTTCTATGAGTGTTTGGGACTTCTTTTGCAGTGAGAATACAAGGGTTGTATTGCATTCTACCAGTTGTCTCTGTAAAAAATAGTAGTGATAGCTCAGTTAACTGTTGATAGTTAGATGCCATCTCTAGATCACTTTGTGTCATGAGTTGTAGTTGCATGTATGCGTAGCTAGCTGGGTTTTGGATGAAAAAAGGGTCAATACTTGATAATGGTCATGTGTGAAATTTTGGTGTTATTGGTTGTAGGTCTTCTACTTTACTTTCTCATTAAGTGTCGTGTTATAGTAGTGTCTTATTTGCCTGAGGACATGCAAAAGTTTTAAGTTGAAGGTGTTGATGTGTTGTGATTTTACAGTATTTTCAAGGCTTAAAACTTATAAAAGATGCTTGGTCTTAGGTATGTTTATACAAATATGAGGTTCCTTTTACCTTGTTTTCAAGGCAACTAGGTTCGGGAGTTGGATTCTGGAAAAGAAGAGGAAAAATTACAGAAAATGGGTCAGTTTCAGGCCTCAGTACGAGCCTTACCTTAGTGGTACGAGTTGTACCTAGAAATCGTGAAAAAGCTCAGACAAGCTGCATAAACACTGGGCAAAGTATGACTCTTGGTATGGGCCGTACTATCCTGGTATGAGCCATACTAAGAAGTCATGGAAAATTACAGAAGATTGTGCACTTGCATAAGTTCCTATTACGAGTGGAGGCCATGGATCGTGATGATATCATATGAATCGTACCAAGGAACCATGGTGAAATTCAGAGAACATGTCAGTTGGCAGATCCCAAGGTATGAGCAGATTCCACGAGTCGTAATACCAAGGTACGAGTCGTACCAAAGACTTGGGGTAAACTTCATAGGATGCCAGACTTCATAAGACCAGACCACGATAGGAAATGTACGACTCGTAATATCATTATATGAGTCATACCAACTTCTAGAACTTGGCAAATTTAGAGGTTGTATTGCATACTACAGATGGAAGCCACGACTCATAGTGTCATGCTATGACTCGTAGGACATGCCGACAGTAGTATCCCTACTAATTTAGGAAAGGTTTTTAATTATTTGTGTAATCCTTTTTTAGGTTATTTTTCTTGGAGAGACCGATTCTTTACTTTGTAATCCTGATTTTTGGGTTTCCTAACACTACTTAGAGATCAAATACACGAATAGCTTGAAGATTCTATCATTGTTCTTGATTTTTGAATAGTTTTAATTATGCAATTATCAATTGAGTTTTTCTTCAATCATCATTGTAAGTTGTTAATTATGTTTTCTTCCATGGAATCTAATTCTTTTCTTGCAATCATGAAGAGCTAAAACCTCCACAACTAGGGTTGTGGGAACCATGGTGTAATAATTAACTAAGATTAACATAAAGTGATTCTAAACCAATATGCATGCTTGTATTGTTCATCTCGTCATCATAAATATTTCTTAATGGTGCACAACGTTAGGACTTGCCTGTATTCCCTACTTTCTTGAACCTATAGAATTGGATATTAGAAAAAGAGAAGAACAACAAAACCTTGAACTTTAGTTTCATTGAATAACTTGAGTTGCGGTCGCAGGATTGTGAATTTGAAATAATTGATAAAGGTTAAAGTGAAATCACTCAAGAGACCTAGTCCAGTAACTGAGTATAGTCATTCAAAAGGGACGAATCAGTCATTTGGACTAACATATTTTATTAGTTCTGCAAGCTAAGTATTGGGATAGATCACTATTGTAATAACCCGAAGTTATTATGAATCCATGGGGAATACTTCCCTATTTAATTGCATAAATTTGATCAGTGGGTTATTACACTAGTGATCTATCTCGGTACTCATCTTACAGAACTGATAAAATAGGTTCATCCAAATGAATGATTCATAACAACTTTGGGTTATTACACTAGTGATCTGTCCCAATACTCAGCCTGCAAAATTAATAAAATAGGTTCATCCAAATGACTGATTCGTCCCTCTTGGATGACTATACTCAATTACTGAATCGGGTCTCTTGAGTGATTTCACTTTAACTTTTATCAATTATTCCAAATTAACAATCCTGCGACCACAACTCAAATTATTCAATGAAACTAAAGTTCAAGGCTTTGTTGTTCTTTTCTTTTCCTAATCTTAAATTATCTAGGTTTAAGCAAGTAGGGACTACACCAATCATCCACATTCTTACTTGATTATTTCTTTATACCCCATTAGGAAATAACTGAACTAAAAGAATAAATACTTGTGTTCTTCTACATCCTAACCATATTCCCTATGGGATTGACCCAAACCTTAGTTGGGTTCTTTATTGACAACGTCTGCGTTATACTTCTTCAGAAGTGTAATTTAAGCGTTATCACCTACAATAACAATTACCACTCCAGAATTTAGATGGCTCCATTTGAGGCTCTTTACGGGCAGAGATGTAGATAACCTATTGGATGGTTTAAGATAGGCGAAGCTATATTGATAGGACCCAAATCAGTTCATGAATCTATGGAGAAAGTTCAGCTTATCCGAGAGAGGCTAAAGATAGCTCAGATTCGTCAAAAATCATATGTGGAAGTTAGGAGGAGATAGCTTGAGTTTGAGATCGATGATTGGGTGTTTCTGAAGGTGTCACCCATGAAGGGAGTTATGAGATTTGGAAAAAAGGGGAAGCTTAGTCCCTGATATGTTGGTCCTTATAGGATTTTGAAGTGAGTTGGCAAAGTGGCTTATGAGTTGGAGTTACAGACGGAGTTAGCTTTGGTGCATTCAGTTATTTATGTATCGTTGCTTAAAAAGTGTGTTGCTTATCCAACTTTAGGTGTTCCAATAGAGAGCATTTGTGTGAAGGATAGCCTTACCTATGAGGAGGTTCCAATTGAGATCCTTGATCATCAGGTTTGGAAGCTGAGGAACAAAGAGGTAGCTTCGGTGAAGGTGATGTGGAGAAATTAGTTAGTTGAGGGAGCTATGTGGGAAGTTGGCATAGACATGATGGTTAAATACCCACATCTTTTTCCTTCCATCTCAATTCCAGCATGAAGTACCAGTTTCCTCCTTAATACTCTATTCAATTTCATGTCAAGTACATGTCTCTCAGTTCTTTTTATGTCTTAGCATGCATGTATGTTTCATGAATTCAGTTCAATCATGTATCTCAGTCCGTAGTCAGTCACTCTGTTAGTTTTTAGTTTATAGCTTTTTAGTTCTGGGATTGTAGCTCTTTCCCTATTCTTTCGGCTTAGTAAGCCTTCATACAAGGACAATTGCTCCCAAGATCAGATTTGAGACTTGCAGCGGAAACCAACAGGAAAAATGGCACCAGACCATTGAACGAACCACAGATGAGTCATCCTTTGAACCAACGACCCGTTGGTTGTCCCATGGTGATGAACTTCAGAAATTTGTCAAAATTTACCCAAAATCAATGAGTGGATAGTATGATCCATAGTTTGATTGTATCGACCATTTGTTTTAGTCATAGGAATAGGTTCAAAGGATGATTCAGAGTAGAAGCAGGGACTAACGTGTGAACCAATGGTTCATTGGTTTAACCAATGCTCCGTTGTGTTGGCCGTGCATTTTGCCAGTTGGTCCAGGGGTACTTTGGTAAAATATTATGCTTTTAACTTCTAAGTGACGTCATTTTAAGTGTCATAAAGAGATGATTAAGGGTTTATACTTAGCCTAAGCCCTCTTTCTCTTCAAAACACCATAAGTTAGAAATTCTCTCTTAAGGAAGAGCTAGGGTTCATCATCTTCTCCTTTCTCAACTTTTCTTGGTTCTTTAAATAGAGTCAAGTATTCATCAAGCCCAGGTATGTGGGGTCATGAATGGGGATTTCTTCCACTTTCATGAAAAATTTCAAATCAATTTCATGAATTCAAGTCTCCAACCATGTTTTATGGAAATTCTAGGGTTAGACCCAATTTTGATGAAATCTCTTATGATCTTCTATAAATTCAATTTTCTTATGATTAAATCCATGTTTTATGATTATGATTACATGTTTTATACAATAATCTCTTATGAACCAATGTTTCTCAAGTTATGGTGATTTACTTATGCATGAATTTCATAAATCTCAAGCTTATGTACCATGGCCAAATCAGCGACATTGATTTTCATGGCTAGTTCACATATATCAAGTATGCTTATAAATTTCATGATTTTCAACTAGCCTATGCAAAACTAAGCATGTTTCATGATTATGACTATGAGCAACATGCATGTTTTGTAAGTAGTATTTAGCACTGAGTAGACTAGGATTCAGCCTACCCAAATCTCAGAACTACGTGTCGCCGTAGGTATATTCATGATTGGAGCCTCTCTAGAGAGTGTTTCCCTGCCCAAATGGACTCACAAGTGATATCATGCCTTTATCGTTCTTTACCCTAGCATGACTTAGGACGGTTTTGCCAATTTTGGATAGTTGGACGTTGATGTGTTGTGGATTTACAGCACTTTCGACGTTCAAAACTAAGAAAATAACATGGACTTAGGTGTATTTATGTGGATATAAGACACTTTTTCTTTGGTTACAGGATAAATTGGTGTTGGAACTGAAAAATGCAAAAGATAGCCTAAAGTGTGCAAAATAGGCTCAGATTGCAGTCCACATTACGATCCGTAGGAAGGTCCTACGAGTCGTACTGATGGCCGTGAAAAGTTGCAGAAGGCTAATGTTGGAGAGATGCAATATACGAGTCTCAGTACGAGTCGTGGTGATGCAGTCGTGAAAAGATTCTGAATATTTGCATAAGAGGATGACTCTTGCTACAGAAAGTAAGTACGAACCGTGGGATGAAGGTACGAGTCGTACCATGGCGGTTGTGATGAACTTCAGAAAAATTTCAAAGTTTCAAAGTCAAGCCACGGGAGCTCAGTACGGATTGTAGGATGGAGGTACGAGTAGTACAAAAATCCAACACTTAGCCAAAATCCAGCCAGTCATGAAGGTACGACAGGATGCTGCGGGTCGTATGATCGTCTACGGATCGTAGGAGGACTCGTGATGTGGGCGGAATCAGATATGGAAATTCACCCTATTAGCCTAAGAAAAGGATTCTTGTGTCTGTATAAATACATTTTAGGTTTTATTTTTAATAGAGACAGATCAAAGAAGAGATTTTGAGGAGAGAAAGAGAGAATTGAGTTGATTTGACTTGTGATCAACCTTTTCTTGAATTCTTTTTGTTCTTGTTAATTGTTCTTCAAGATTTTGCTGATTAATTAAAGGAAGTGTTTTCTCATGCATATTTGTAAGTATTGATTTATGTTTTTAATCATGAATGCAAGTCACAACCTTACAACTATGAGAGGCTAAAACCTCCATAGCAAGGGTTATGGGAACCATGATGGATTAACAAGCTAGGGTTGCACAAAGTGATTCTAAAATCAATACAAACACTTATATTGTATTCTCTTCATGCTTAAACATATCTTAACGGTGCCCAACGTTAGGACATGACCAAATTTTTTACTTGCTTAGGACTAAGAGGTAGAGATTAGGAAAAGAGAATTACAATAGAGCCTTGATCTTACTGATCATTGTATTAACTTGAGTTGTGATCGCAGGATAGTTAAATCTGGAACTTTGTGATAACGGATAGTTTGAAACCGCTCATGAGACTTGATCGAGTAATTGAGTATAGTTATTCAATAGGGACTGGTCGGTCATTTGAATGAACCTAAGTTATCAGTTCTATAAGTAAGTATTGGTGATGATCACGAGTGTATACCCAAAGCAGTTATGAACCCATGGGGAACACAAACCGTAGTTATCCTTTAATATTGATTCAAAACTGAATTTTGATAATTGGTTTTATTATTTCTTTTCTTTATAACCCCCCAATTATGAAGTAACTACCTTACAAGTTCACTTACCGGCTATAATCTAGCTCCTCCATATTCCCTGTGGGATCGATCCCAACCTCTAGTTGGGTTTTTTATCGACAACATACGCTTCATACTTCAATAAGAGGTGTGGTTTGAGCATTATCAAAAAGTGGCACAGTTGCCGGGGAATACGACTAAGACTAGGTTATTTGCTTGTATTTGACTTGTTGGTAGTTACATTACTTTTTACGCTTTTTATTTGTTTTTCTTTATTTTTCCTTTAGTGACTCTCAGGCTACATCAAAGGAACAAGCATTCACGCGAACATTCAAATGGAACATAATAAGCTGCCAACACCTGTGGAAGAAATCGTGACTGATGATACATTGGCAGCTGTGATAATGAATTATGAAGAAGATGGGAACCCAGAATACACAAAAATGGTTAATGCTTTAAATGGGACAAGGTCATATAACTTCAGCTCAAAGAAGTTAGACCTGGACTTAAAGAACCATTTAACACCGCCGGCCAAGCCATCCCTGGAGGTACCACCAATACTTGAACTGAAAGCATTACCTCCTCATCTTGAAAAGATACAAAAAGGCAATTGGCTGGACCATAACTGATATCATCGGAATTCCACCATGCATATGTACTCATAAGATCCAACTTGAACCAGATTGTAAGCCGAGTATAGAGCATCAGCACCGCCTGAACCTTCCAATGCAAGAAGTCATCAAAAAGGAGATTATCAAGTGGCTGGACGCTAGGGTGATATATCCCATAGTAGATAGTCAGTGGGTAAGTCTGTCCAGTGCATGCTAAAGAAAGGAGGGATTACAGTGGTGCCCAATGAAAAGAATGAGCTGATACCGACATGACCAGTCACAGGATGGTGTGTATGCATGGATTACAGGAAACTCAGCCGTTGCACCTAGAAAGACCATTTTAAAATTACCATTTTTGGACCACATGCTTGATAGACTTGCAGGTAGAGGTTGATACTCTTTCCTTGAAGGATATTCAGGGTATAATCATATCACTATTGCTCCAGAAGATCAGGAGAAGAAAACCTTCACCTGTCCATATGGAACTTTTGCCTTCAGAAGAATGCCATTCGGATTATGTAATGCACCAGCCACCTTTCAGCACTGTATGATGTCCATATTCTCAGACATGGTGGAGGACACCATTGAAGTATTCATGGATTATTTTTCTGTTGTAAGCGATTCATTTGAATTATGCCTTAATCATCTGGTCAGAGTACTGAAAAGATGCGAAAAAACCAATTTGGTCCTAAACTGGGAAAAATGTCACTTCATGGTTAAAGAGGGGATAGTGTTGGGCCATAAAATCTCGGGGAGGGGAATTGAGGTGGATAAGGCAAAAATCGAGGTTATAATAGGATTGCTACCCCCTATTTCCATAAAAAGGGTCAGAAGCTTTTTAGGGCATGCAAGATTCTACCGGCGTTTTATCAAGGATTTTTCAAAAATTACACAGCAATGTGAAAATTACTAGAGAAAGAGGTAAAGTTCGTGTTCGATGAGGCATGTCTAAAGGCCTTTGAGTGTTTGAAATAAAAGCTCACCATTGTTCCTATCATCATAGCTCCAGTTGGTCTCTTCCCTTCGAGGTAATGTGTGACGCTAGTGGGGTTGCTCTTGGTTCTGTTTTAGGCCAAAGGAGAGAAAAGATCTTTCATCCTATTTGTTACGCTAGCAAAACACTCAATGAAGCCCAGAAGAATTATACAGTCATAGAGCATGAACTACTGGCAGTGGTCTTTACATTTGAAAAATTCTGAGCATATTTGCTTGGAACCAGGGTGATCATTCACACAGACCATGTTGCATTGAGGTACCTGATGTATAAAAAGGTGCCAAGATTTGATGGGTGCTCTTGCTCCAAGAAATTGAGTTTGAGGTGAAGGATCAGAAGGGAACAAAAAATCAAGTGGCAGATCATCTATCCAGGCTTGAGTTTAAAGAAAAGGAGAGGATGGATATTGATAGCAATGATGCCTTCCCAGACAAATAGGTACTAGCTGCATCGCAGGATTTGATTCCTTGGTTTGCCGATTTTGCAAATTAGTTGATTAGCAATGTAATGCCAGCAGACTAACTCCTCAGCAGAAGAAGAAGTTCTTATTCGATGCCCGAAGATATTACTGGGATGAACCATATTAATTCCACATTTGTGCAGATAGGATCATTCGTAGGTGTGTCCTAGAAGTAGAGATGCTGAGCATTCTTGAGGCATGTCATTTATCTCCTGTTAGGGGTCATCACAGTGGTATCAAAACTACACTATAATGCAGATATTTTTGGACATCTATTCATCAAGATGCATATGAATTCTCCAAGTTTTGTCATCAATGCCAAAGGCAGGACAATATTACCCGTAGACGTGAGTTGCCACTAACCCCCATCTTGGAAGAGAGTTGTTTGACGTGTGGGGGATTGATTTCATGGGCCCATTCGTTAGCTCATTTTGGAATGAAGTATATTCTGGTGTCTCTGGATTATGTCTCCAAATGGGTGGAGGCAATTTCCCTACCAAACAATGAAGGCAAGAGTGTTACAGCATTCCTTCGGAAACATATTTTCGCCAGGTATGGCACTCCTAGAGCTATTATCAATGATGGTGGATCTCACTTCTGCAATCGCCTCTCCAAAACCTTGTTGGAAAAACATGGTGTCAAGCATAAGGTGGCCACACCCTACCACCCTCAGTTGAGTGGACAAGTGGAAGTTTCAAACAGGGAAATCAAGACCATCTTGGCCAAGACAGTGAATACTAGTCGGACGGATTGGTCAAGGAAGCTCGATGACGCACTGTGGGCTTACCGGACATCTTATAAGACTCCCATTGGTTCATATCCGTCTCAATTGGTTTATGGCACGGCATACCACTTACTATTTGAACTAGAGCATAAGGAATTATAGGCTGAAAAGGGTGAACATGAACTAAAATGAAGCTGCCAAGTTAAGACTTAACTAGCTTAATGAGTTGGATAAGTTTCGACTTAAGGCTTATGAGAGTGCAACCATCTATGAAGAAAGAATGAAGATCTACCATGACAAAAGATTGCAAGAAGGGAGTTTAGCCCAGGTGATTTGGTCCTACTGTTTAATTTAAGACTCTGGTTGTATCCTGGGAAGTTGAAATCGAGATGGATGGGACCTTACAGAGTAGTGCAAGTGTCTCCGTATGGTGCAGTGGAACTTGAAAACAAAGAAGGAAAAAGATTTTAAGTAAATGGGCAAAGAATAAAAGTTTATTTGGGAGATGAGGAAGAATTAAAAAGACTAGAGGAAGTATACCTTGATGATGCTTGAGGAGTTACAAAAGTCACGTCGTGTTGCGAAGTTAAATCAGGCACTGCATGGGAGAAAACCCATAGAAGGTGAAGTCTAGTGCGCCACAAGTATGTTCTCTTCCCTATGATATTATGTTCATGCTTTAGGGATGAAGCTTACTTTTAAAAAAAAGGGAACGGGGTGTACTTGTAAATTTTTTGGGATTTTTGATTCGTTTGAGGGTTTTTCTTGCCGTGTTTCTTTTCCCTCAGGCATGCTATCTAGCAGAACTAGCATGTGTAGGATTTTTTTAGCTAGTGATTTTTGTTTAATTAGAAAGTAACTTAGAAATACTCAGCCAATAAAAATGCACTAGTTTTAGTTTTTGAAAAAAAATTGACCCTGTTTAAATTTTTTTTAATGCATTAGCTATGTATTTGTGACAACATGCATGATTCCTGTGGATCTTTTGATGTCATTTAGTTTACTAATATGAGTAGTCTTTTTAAGCCATGTATAAACAAGATAGATGAGGTGAAAATAGTTCATGTACCATGTGGGAGTGAGGTATAGTATTCAGTTCAGTATTGTGTTGAAGATCGAGAACTTTCCTGGTTGGTCTTTGCATAGGCTAAGGATGGTTGGTTAGGATATGATCATAGGACATTTTTGTTTAGCTCACTGTAAGCCTATATTACCCTACCAAAGTTTCATGAATTCCTTGATCCCAAATTTGAGCCTTAATAGACCATGTTTCTTTGATTTACCGATTAATCGTACCCATTTGTTTTCAATAAACCTGTTTTGTCCCTGGTCCTTCCTTGGATATAGTGAACCTCAACAAAAGCAAAATTCTTAATTTGAGGGTGGTTAGAGTAGGGGTGCGTAAATGGTGGGAACGGAAGAAAGGAAAAGAAAAGAGAAAAGAAACGGTGAAAAATGAAGTGTGGTGTGGTGAAAAGAAAAGAGGTGAAAAATATTGAGAATCTTGAAAAAGAAATTTCAAAAGAAAATAAAAATGAGGAAAAAGTTAAATACATCACACCCATACAAATGTGTATAAAGAGAAGTGAAAAGGGAAGAAAAAAGGGGAATAAAAGAACAAAGGGTGAGATAGGTGAATGGTGTAGCCAATATATGTAGTGCCAAGAAAGGGATAGTCACTTATAAAATCTTCATTTTTATCATGTCCAGCCCTAAGCGTACATTACAAGCCATACCAAAGTCCTATAGTGATCCTAACTTGACCATCTGATAAACTAAAGTAGAGAAAATAAGGGCAAGCCTATGGTATCTGACACATAATACTTGTAACTTCTTTGTGAGAGTGAGCGCCTTACTTGTTTAGTCCCATGTTATGTTTGACATTTCATATCCGAGTGGGGACTTCATTTGTATAAGGGTACATGGATTATGTTTGCTTTTACCATTGGTCTGTGTGTAAAACATAGGTGATGACTTGATTGCCTATTGATAGCTAGATGACATGTCTTGATCCCTATTTATGATGTTTAGAGATTGCTTGTAATGCATTAGCTGATGTTGTTCCATGAGAAAGGGTCAATAGAGTTTGTATAGAAATTGCAAGTTTTGTTGAAGTATTGGCTGTAGTATCTTAAGTCTATTTTCTAGTTGAGCATCATGTTTAATTTTTCTTTTCTTTACCTGAGGACATGCAGAAGTCTTAAGTTGAGGGAGTTGATGTGCTGTGGATTTAAAACACTTCGACGTTCAAAACTAAGAAAATAGCATGGACATAGGCGTATTTATGTGGATATAAGGAACTTTTCCTTTGGTTATAGGATAAATTGGTGTTGGAACTGAAAAATGCAAAAGATAGCCTGAAGTGTGCAAAATAGGCTCACAGTCCACAGTACGAGCCGTAGGAACGTCCTGTGAGTCGTACTGATGGCTATGAAAAGTTGCAGAAGGCTAATGTTGGAGAGATTCAATATACGAGTCGTAATACGAGTCGTACCAAGCTTATGCGAGTCGTGGTGATGCAGTCGTGAAATGATTTAGAAGATTTTCATAAGAGGTTGACTCCTGCTACTGAAAGTAAGTACGAACCATGGGATGAAGGTACGAGTCGTACCATGGCGATCGTGATGAAGTTCAGAAAAATTTCAAAGTTTTAGAGTCAAGCTACGGGAGCTCAGTACGGATCGTAGGATGGAGGTACGAGTCATACCAGGATCCAACACTTAGCCAAAATACAGCCAGTCATGCAAGGTACGACAGGATGCTATAGGCCACATGATCGTGCTACGGATCGTAGGAGGACTCGTGACGTGGGCAGAATCAGATATGGAAATTCACCCTGTTAGCCTAGGAAAAGGATTCTTCTATTTGTATAAATACGTTTTAGGTTTTATTTTTAATAGAGATAGATCATAGAAGAGATTTTGAGGAGATAAAGAGAGAATTGAGTTGATTTGACTTGTTATCAGCCTTTTCTTGAATTCTTTTTGTTCTTGTTAATTGTTCTTCAAGATTTTGCTGATTAATTAAAGGAAACATTTTCTCATTCATATTTGTAAGTATTGATTTATGTTTTTAATCATGAATGCAAATCACAACCTTACAACTAAGAGGCTAAAACCTCCATAGCTAGGGTTGTGGGAACCATGGTGGATTAACAAGCTAGGGTTGCACAAAATGATTCTAAAACAAATACAAACACTTATATTGTATTCTCTTCATGCTTAAACATATCTTAACGGTGCACAACGTTAGGAAATGTATGAATTCTTTACTTGCTTAGGACTAAGAGGTAGAGATTAGGAAGAGAGAATTACAATGGAGCCTTGATCTTAATGATCATTGTATTAACTAGAGTTGTGGTCGCAGGATAGTTAAATCTGGAATTTAGTGATAAAGGATAGTTTGAAACCGCTCATGAGACTTGGTCGAGTAATTGAGTATGGTCATTCAATAGGGACTGGTTGGTCGTTTGAATGAACCTGGGTTATCAGTTCTATAAGTAAGTATTGATGATGATCACGAGTGTATACCCAAAGAAGTTATGAACTCATGGGGAACACAAACCCTAGTTATCCTTTAATATGATTCAAAACTGAGTTTTTGATAATTATTTTTATTATTGCTTTTCTTTAGAACCCCCCAATTTCAAAGTAACTACCTTACAAGTTCACTTACCAGCTATAATCTAGCTCTTTCATATTCCCTGTGCGATCGACCCCAACCTCTAGTTGGGTTCTTTATTGACAACGTCCGCTTCATACTTCAATAAGAGGTGTGGTTTGAACTTATCAGACATCATGTGCTCGTTCATGATGGTGTCGGTTATGAGCATCTCCCATTATTCCTCGTGTTTTAAGTTGTTCATGTTCAATACTTACAATATCATGTTTTATAGTGTAATTGACCCATTGATCAGTTTATGAGCTTTTACTTATTATTTTAAACAAGTTAAGTTGTATGATTTTACTTTCAAAACCTTGGGTCATTACGCTTCAGTTTATGATGAATAACTCATATTTATGACTATTTTATGATCATTATTTTCATGTTGTCCTTACTCTCATGTTTTAATTAACCTACATACTCAATACACTCAAAGTTCTAACCACATACTTTTATTCTATATCATCTCATGATATAGGTTCAGGTGATCAGTCTCAGTCACACCACTAAATTCTATCCGGCTCCAATTTCAGCAGTTTTGGTGAGTCCTCATTGTTCCAGGATGTCAGTTTTGATGCATGTTCTCTCTTTTTATGTCTTTCAGTTTTCAGACTTTAGTAGAGCTAGTTGGGGTGTTGTCCAATCAGCTCATTGTATGAGTAGAGGCTCTCAGACTTGAAGTTAGATGTATCAGTGGTTTGACTCATTGTCCCTTTTCATACGATTTATCATATCATAGACTTATGCTCATGCTTTATGTTATTCTTTATGAATGTTTCGCTTGGTTTATGCTCTAAAGTATGTTCTGCATGTGTCATAGGTTAGCTTGGAGCCATTCGTGGTCCATGCTTGGGTTGTGACAGATCATCGCACCGCCAACTCTGAATCCCTACTAATCAATCAACCACCATAACAACTTAACCATACAACCCTCTCCATAAATCTATCGACTAGCCACCACTACGCTAACACTCGACTCTAAGCTAACAATCAACCAAACTATTATCGGGATCCAAGGCCTCAATATGTGAGGGAATGACCTACTTCCCAACAACCTCCAAACACTATTTATACTTGATCCAAATAATAGACAACAACACAGCAAATTCACACAACAAGAAAAGAGAATGATTGGAAAGGCAATCATGCCAAAACAGAGAGGATCGAAGCCTTGACATACCTCGAATCTGATGAACTCAAGCTAAGCGAATTTCAAGCTATTCATACCATGAAAGTGTTGCTAAGAGAAGTCCAAGCTACTACTGAGATGCAACTGATACACTGCTCAAATCCACTCTAATTTATGGTAAAGTAAAAGGTCAGAGCAAATATAGTACCCAACTGAGAGTCGGGTCGAATCCATAGAGATTATGTTAAGCTTGGACTATCTAGCGCTTGTCAATTTTGATTTGCAAGTTTAGAGACTATTCGGATTAAGGGTTAGGAAAAATTTATCTATAACTATTAAATGTAAATTTCTTTGAGGTTAAATCAATGGATGAGAAATACAAGGGAAGTGACCCCAATTGTGGCTCGATCTCCCTAAATCACCCAATATGGATAAATTAAGAGTGGGATATGGAAGAACATTAAAGTAAATACTTATCCAACCATGGGTATCTTTCAATAGCACCATTGATGTCAATGTACTTCGATTTTTTCAAATTGAAGAGAACTCCCTTCTACCCAATTGCTTGTTGTTAATTGAAATTCAACCTATGTCTAGGAGAACCCATTAAACATGGGTTAGAGCCTCGAGTTATTGTTGATTGATGCTAACCCAATCTAAATTAGTTCTTTCAATCATCATAAACGTAATTGGGTAAGATTGAGTGACTTCCATCATCAATCACACACTACAAAGAAAAAATCTATCAAATATTCTTAAGCCCACAATCAATTTTATCAAAGTGGAATAATTAGAGTTCATAATCCTAGATATTGGTTTAGTTACCCATAGCAAGAAGAAGAAGAAAAAGCAAGTAATTAAACATCCTTACCAATCAGATGACAAATTGGAGAAGAAAACCTGAATTGATGAAATTGAAATCTTCAAAACTACAATCTAGATCTAAGAACTACTCTAACTATGGTTGAAAGTAATATTTCCTATCAGTCTATCCAATCTCTCTTGGAAAAAAAGAAAAATCTATTTATACCAAGTCTCAAAAACTCCAAAATAATTTAAACTCAAAGGGTCCCAGGTGTATAGGGACGGATCGTCTTTTGGAAGGATGGTCGGTCTCTTGCTTCGTCCCTTGAAACTGACTTCTTTCTCCTAATGGATCCATCTTTTTAGAAGATGGTTCGTCCTTAACACCGTCAACTGTATACCTTTTCAGAACGGTTTTTGGAAACAGTGAGGACTTAAAGGATGATTGAACAGGCGGACTGCCCTTTAGAAAGGTGGTCCATCCTTTGCTTTGCCTCTTGGGCAGATTTTTGGCTTTGACTTCTCTTTTTTTTTATTTCACTTGGGTTCCTGAAATATAGCATAATGAGGTCATTTTCAACTTAGCAACTTTTTACACCCCAAAGTGTTTTTGTGAGCTCAATTTTCATTTTTCTCTTTTTTCTCTTTTGTTTTATTTTCTTTTCTTTCTTTGTAGCTCATTACTCCATTACACCTTGGGGATATGATCAAACAGTCATCTTTGGCCTATTTCTTTTCCACCTTATCACCCCCAACTTATACTTTTTGGTTTATTTTTCAACACATTTCAAAGTGTCAAGGGGATGGGTTCAAAAGAGGGTCAACTTGAGAATTGATTTTGACATTCATTGCAGTTGATCAAAGAAAAGGTCAAAGGCTCAAAAGGGCAGACTAGGGATAAATTCATCATTTGGTAGGTCTATTTAGGAAAATGTGGATTGTGAAGCATAAAGAAGGCCTAAGTTTGTATCTACAACCCATAGGCAATCCTAAGTTTGAGTACAAGTAGAAAGGCAGGTTCTAGAGTGTGACCAAATTAAGTGAACAAGCAAAATTCCTTTCAACATATTGGCACATGGATATCAAAATGACTAAACACATCACTCTCGACCAGGGACACATTGCCACAACTATATGTCAAAAGCTGAAGTACACAAGTCAATATCAAATAGCTACGACAAAAATTTGAGGGGGGGTATTATTTTCAACAATCAATCAAGCATGCTAGGAGCTCAATTTCCACCCACCACCTAAGTCAAAAATATTTTGTTCAACCAAAGATGACTCAACAAATAGGAGGATATCCTTAATAATGTCTCCTAGAAATCTATCATTGGGCCTACACACTATGACACTTTAACTACATTATCATGCCAGATTCAATAGAAAGTACGCCTTTTGAAAAAGAACCATGGAAAAGAAAACCCAAGAGAACCCTAAGCTAAGAAAGCAATAACATAAACCAAAGAGAAATCTATACTACAAAAAGCAATAAAATGGAACATCACACACATCAATCTACTCAACAAAATGCATAATATCAAACAAAACATGAGTTCAAAACAAGCAATTATACAAGAAACGGTTACCACACATGGCCAAATAATATCCACCCCCACCCAAAAATTGTGTAGTGTCCTCAATGCACATACAAATAAAAAGAAAAAGCTCAAGAGTGGTAGAAGCTCCCTATAGCGCTCATAACGTGCCACTAAAGGTCATCATAGGGATAGTACTGAGGGGCTAGCCTATATATCATACGATAGGCCCCGGATGTGAAAAACTGAGGCCGTTGTCCATCTGGAGGGCCTCAGCCTCTGCTTCTAGAAGATTTGGATCAACTAGTTACTCCTCTTGTACTTGGATTTTGTCCTTATCAAGTGGAGGGGCAGGAGAAGCTGTCTAATCTAGAATAAGAGAACAACCCTGGTCATGTGGAGCACTATTAGTGGTGGTCCTTAGACTAAAACTGGTGTCAGTGAGAAGTGAACATGGAATAGCGTACTGGAACTGTGTGAGGGATCAACTCCACATGATTAGCAATAGGTGGTGTTTGATCCACCAACGATATTCAAACCTCGCATGCTGCCGCTCTCGCATCTGCAAACCCAACACTGCGGCTCTAGTCTTAGCTAAATCTACTCTGAGGCTCACGATGTCAGATGAACTTGTACCCTACTCTAGCTGGACCAACCTGGCATCCATCATCCCTAAATGGGAGCTTAAAACCTCATGGAAACTCTTAATCACATCCTAGAGCAACTGAAGACCACGCTCAATAATAGTGGCCATGAAGGCTGGCAACTCCTCAATCAGTCTATCCATCTGCTTCTACTTTCGATCAAGCCTCACAACTAAGCCAAGCATAGAGTCTCTGGAGCTCAATAGGGGTCTCGATGGGGCAGTTGGCACTGATGTAGTGGTGGCAGGGGAAGGTTGTGCCCCATGTGAAGCGGAGTCTGTTGTAGCTGTGTCGGACTCTGTTGTGGGTTATGAAGTAGGATACTTAGTCTGGATACCCTCACCATCTTTATTAGGCCCAACAAGCAGTGTGAAGCTAGGAAGACTAGCAGTTGTGACCATGGTATCATCTCTCATCCTCGTGATATCTATTTCCTAGCAAGCATATAAATAAATTCTCTCTAGGCAGGATCGATATGCCTGCCCTCTGACATAGTGCTACCACCAAGCATGGAAATAGAAGAGAGGTAACCATCTATAAAGCTTGCTCCTTAAGCTCCAAACGCAACATCTGGTGTATGTCGATTCTCTTCTGGGCCACTATAGCTGCCATGATTAGAGCATGCCCGGAAGGAAGTTTATTTTTTCTCTTAGTCTGGCATATTTAGCTGCATATCATGTTCCACCAAAATTTTTCCTAGAGTCGTAGCTCTCTCTTGTACATCTAAGCTATCTCAAGGGAAGCCCATGTAAGAGTACCCCAAGCAATGACTCTAGCCATCCATCCTCGATCTTAGTGAACTCGAGCTGTTAGCTCATCATACTCGGTAGTGTCGACTGCCTCAAAGTCATCTCTTATGTAGTATCAGTTGCATTGGGGCTGATATCAACCAACACTCCTCTAATCACCACCACATCAGCGACTCTACGTGTGATTTTAGCACTGGGTTGGACTGCAGGAGGATCGCCTCGTATACTATGTAGTACTCTCAGGCCAGCATATGAATATACTATCCCATTGGGAGGAATAATAACTCCTAGTTCTAGTGGCATAACTGCTCTAGAATGTCAGGATATAGATCCAACCTAACAGTGCTAATGATGCGCTCCTCAATGATACCTCTGTGAGGTTTTCCATTGTGGTTTTCTCTCCCCTACAAGTATCAGCCTGGGGCACCCTGAATGGCCCATCTCACTTTAAGCATGTCTTCCCTGTGCTTTTTCCTTAACTCAGATGAATCTACTAGGGGAGAAGGAGACTGGCTGGAGGATTCCTCCTCAGTAGACTTCCTGGAGGATATATCAATGTGGCCCCCACTAGAATGGACCTGGTCATGCTCCTAACTGGATTGGCATCCAGATCCATCAATACCACCTAAGCTGAAGGAGTGGGTGACCTCTCTGGCAAGTGTTGTAGTCCTCCTGATAGCCGGAGGCAAGTACTCATCCTCATCCTCGTCCCTAAGTTGGGACTTCTTTGTTGCGTTACCTTTGCCTCCTCTGGGTGCAGCTCTTTTGTGTGACATTTATTTGTGATTATGCAAAAAATTGTCAATACATGGACTCAGGGTAATATGAAATCAGAAATGGAAACAAGGGATGGAGGAAGGACGAGCCGCACTCGAAAGAGGCGGACCATACCTTGTCTGTCCATTGAATCTAGGAATTTAGTTTCTTTGATTCAAGAGACTGTTTAGGATACAGACTATCTTTTGAAAAGATAGCTCATCCCCTAAGTCGTCCCTTGACTCAGTGAATCTGGGCATTTGATTTCAATAGATGGAGAGAAAGACGGTCCGTCTTTATGAAAGACGATCCATTTCTTTCTCCTCCTTTTGGGGAGTTCATCAAATGTAATCTTTTTTGGCAATTTCTTCTTAGGCAATGATTAAACATGGGAAGGGGATTTACTATTTTTACAACCTTTTAGCATATATAGATATCATTATTCTCAAATAACTATCCAGTTAAGCCCCCATCCAATTTCTAGAAAATTAAGTTGTACCTCGAAGATGACTTCTGCTCGTGTGCTTGATGGAGAGAAGATACAAAATTTTAGGCCACGAAACCCTTACTTTTACTTGATTGAATGGCAAGTGTGTGCATGAGTGAGAAAGTGCAGCAAGTGTGAACAATGGAGCTTGAAGAAAATGGCAACAATGGAAGCTTTTAAAGTAAAACAGAAAAATGGGAGAGAGGGCAAGGAGAGAGACGGAGAAAAAGAGTATTGGGGAAGGGGTTGCCCGATAAACCCTTTAAATTTCCAAAATAAGAGTAGATCGGGTCGATTTAGCCCAGCGGAATTTTAATGACCAACCCAGCCTACTTACCAGAGATCCAAACCTAATCTGTCTCCAAATAGACCCACATTTCCAATTTTTAAAAACAAAAGACAATCCAATGGACGGATATTCTAGCTAGAGTGCGGTCTATACATTGGACCATCTCTTGGATTAGCTTTCCAGAATTGATTTCTAATTAATGGTGGGAAAGGAAGTTCACCCTTTAAAGATAGTCTGTCTTTCCCTCCCTCTCTTAGGTGCCATTTTTTCTCTTTTCTGTTTGAATCAATTTCCTCGATTCTTTTAATTTCACCTATATACATCAACACCCATTAGTCCAAAATTACTTGGGTTACCTCTCAAGAAGCACTTGATTTAAGGTCACGACACGACGTGGATACTACATATAGTGTAGCATCCCTTGGGTTGCCTCCTAAGAAGCACCTGATTTAACTTCATGACATGACGCAAGTTACCTGAATCAAGCACAGAGGGAGTTATGCTTAGGAAGGGACTTCCTCACCCATTTTTTGCCTTTTGAGCTACAGAGATACTGCTTCACCCTTTTGGATTTGGTCTTCTTTTTCTTGGGTGATGCTTCAATTATATGCTCAGCTCCTTCACCTTCATTCCTCATTACATTATCCACACAAATATCCCCAACTCCTATGGGCAATAAGTGGCCCCTTCCGGCTTTGAAGGTTATACTTTATTCTTGACCCAAAACATAATCTCATGCTTTTCTAAGTCCATAAGTGCCCTCCTCATTGCTAGAAAAGGTCTTCCAAGAATGATGGGGATGTATTGGTCTACACCATAATCTAGTACCACAAAATCAGCTAGAAGCACAAATTTTTTGACTTTCACCAACACATCTTCCACCACCCTAACTGGTGTCTTGATAGACTTGTTGTCCATTTGGAGCCGGATTGAGGTGGATTTAAGCATGGATAATCTGGATTTCTTGTATATGATAGGGGCATCAAATTTGTACTAGCCCTATTATCACATAAGGCATGCAAGAAATCATATCTTCTTATTCTGCAAGCAATGATGAATTCATCCGGATCTCCCTTCTTTTCGAATAAGTGCCGACAATGATATCACTCACACGGTATGTCACCAGAATCAACTCTTCTTTATCACATGGCCGATTTCTAGTCAGCAACATCTTTAAGTACTTAGCAAAACCTAGTATCTCTTTAATAGTTAAATGAGACTTGAAGTCTTGCTTCCTTCAGTTATTCAACATGCTTTACAATCTTTGCATCAAGAGCTTGTTGGGCTATTCTTTTTGGAAAAAGGGAAACAGGCAGAGGAAAATATTTAGCAATGTCATCCACACCTCCTTTGGCCTTTCCCTTACTTTTTGAAGCAACTGAACCATCTTCAATATTCTCCTCTATTAGTGGCTTCTTTACTCCCTCGTCAACACTCTCATTAACACATGGCTTTATCAACCCCTCATTTTGATCAACATCCACATCCACAATCTCAACCTCTTCATAAATTACACCTTTCTTGGCTTCACCATCCGCAGGTTGTACAATTTTACCACTCCTTATGACAATGGCCATATACTAAGCATTAGAAAGACCATCCTGTCCTTTAGGATAAGCCACTGTATCATTCAGAAGGTAGCCTTTTTATTTGGGATTTTGTCATGTGAATGTGGTTGCTGATCTAACTTCTGAATATATGCGGTATGAGAACCCACAATCTCCGTAAGGTTCTTTAAACATGCATCTGACCTTTCTCGATTTTAAAGTATCTATTCTAACATTCACTCAAGCTTTGAGCCCTCTTGTTCTTGAGAATTACCCTCCCTCCAGTTTTGAGAACTAGAGGAGGGACCCCTTCGCGGAACATAAAAATTGGAGCTTAGATTATGATACTTTCCATTATTGTGCCAACCCTTCTTTGGTCCATCATAATCATTCCTCAGGTAGTATTGACCATGACCTTGCAGTTGATGTTTCCATTGTCATTGATATGAGGAAGGAGGATGGCCTTGATTTTGTTGAGGTTAGTGTGGTCTATAGCCTTTGGATGTGTTTCCAACATAGTTGGCGTCTTCCACTTGCATCAGATATGGCTCTTGGTACAGTTGATATTGATGTGGAGGAAGGGGGCATCCATGCCCATATTGAGCACCACTCAAGGCCTTTTCAACAACATTCACCTTTTTAACCTCAACCATGGTCAACTTTTTGGTAAGTAGGGCTATGTTTTTGGCCATGGCTGCCATCATTTGATCATGATCCTCGTTCTCCTTCATCAAGTGAGATAATGAAAGAGTGCCCATATTCACCCCTCCACTTTTATCTCCTCCGTGCCATGCATGGATGTGCTTTTCAATTCGATCCAAAGCAATGGCAATCCAATTAAAGGTCTTATCCATGAAGCATCCTCGAGCGGCATTGTTTGAAATAAACTACATCAATGGTCTAAACCTTCATAGAACTTCTCAAGAAAAATATGCTCGAGGAACCTGTAATTGGGCGCCCAAAGTATATAATGCTTGAACCTTTCTCAAGCTTCAAATAGTTTCTCCCCAGGGAGCTATTGGAAGTAGAAGATCTTGTCCAACTGCCCGCCCTCTAACTAGGCGGAAACCACTTTTTAAGGAAGAGAATCACAAGCTCTTTCCATGTATGGATCAAATTCGGAGGTAACTTGTGCAATCATTCTCTAGCATCCCCAACCAATGAGTATTTGTATACTCTAAGTGACTGGCATTACCGAAAAGATTATTCTACTTATGGTGGTTGCACACCTCAATGAAATTCTTCAAATATTAGTGAGGGTCATTGTCAGTGGAGTTGTTGAGCTGGCCCTCCACTTTGAGCATTGATGTGTCGTGATTTTACGACACTTTTGATGCTTAAAACAAAGAACTTATGCACATTACGGGTATGTTTATATAGGTATGATGAGTTTTGTGTTTAATATTGCAGGAAAATAGGTTCAGAAATGAATTGGGAAAATTTATGCTTAAAACAACTGAAAGGGTGACTGCCAGGCACTTCACGAGTCGTTGGCAAAGAAGCACGACTCGTTGCTGAAGCCGTGGGCAAAAAATGAATTCTAAAGATGCAGAGACAGTGTACTTGACGGGTTGAGTAAACGACTCATTACATTTGGTAACAAGTCGTGAAGTCAGTCGTGAAGACTGGGAGAGAAAGTATTAACAAAGTAACCAGTGGAGTTGAGGAAAGACATAACGAGTTGTTAGTTGACTAAATGACTTGTCGGCAGATCACTGGAACCAACCGTAATGTGCACTGGAATTTTGAAGGAGTTAGACCACGAGGAACCGAACGACTCGTGTCCAGGAACAACGAGTCGTTAGGTGACCCGTTGCCAAAACTGGGTATGATACTGAGGACAACTATTTTTAGTAGGGCACGAATCGTCAGAAGTCCCAATGAATCGTCACCTAGCCCATGGTCACTGACGACCTGGTTTCCAGTTTTAGTTAGGAAAAGGTTTTCTTGGAACTATAAATACATTGTTTAGGTTTACTTTTGTAGTGCAGCCGATTATTACTATTTTGAAGTAGGATTTTGGTGTTATACGATTATTCTTGGGTCAAGAAACAAGGTTTACAATTTTGTTCTTGAATTTAAGGATCAAAAGCAACATTGGAATTTATTCATCAACATTGGAGTTTTATTCAATTTACTTGGTATTTCTTCTACGATAATTTGTAAATTCCTATTATGATTTATTCAATATTTTGTGATTGTGATTATACAAGCATGAATAGCTAAACCTATAACTAGGGTTGTGGGAACCAAGATGAATTAACGCACATAGGTGAAACACTTAGTGAATCTTGAACGGGGTTTAATGCATGTGTTGTTTTCCCCTTCATTTTAACTGATTCTTGACGGTTGCAAACGTTAGGACTTGCATTATTCTTACTTATCAGATCAAGGAGGTAGTGAATGGGAAAAGGGATTAACAATGGAGATTTGAGGCTATCAACCCTCATCTAATAGCTTGAACTTATCCAGTGATAGCTAATTTGATATTAAGGGTAAGGATCAATTAAAATTACACCCGTATACGGACCAAGTTGCGTGGTGATAATCATCTAAATAGGGGACCAACCATTTAGGTGAACCTAACTTACCGATATTACATATTGAACACTGGAATAGATCACTAGTGTACAAGCCTTGTGGTTATGAAGACTTGGGGAACACAATCCTAGTCAAGTCATTAATACAAACCGAATTTGATCTAAACATTCAGTAGTTTCACTTTTGTTTATTATTTTATTTCTTTCCCCTATAGGAAATAAGTAACTCGATAGTAACAACTATTCGCATTAACTCATGTTCTTTCCATATTTCCTGTGGGATAAACCTCAACCTATAGTTGGGTTCCACATTTGGCATCGACCGCTTTATATCTCAATTACGAGGTGTAGTTTGGGCGACATCAAATTTTGGCATCGTTGACGGGGAATATGGTTAAGGCTATTGTTAATTGTGTTTGCTTTACTATTGGTTCTTATTTCTTTTTTTTCTTTTTTTTGTTTTGGTTGCTTAACATGTCTTAGGTTTGTGCATTCTCGATACTAGGACCCAAGGAAATCCCCTGGTTCCAATTGATCACGAACTTGAGCAGACGTTAAGAAACCTAAGAAGAATGGCCAACATCCAAGAGTAGGAGACTGTGGACCAAGCCATGGCAAGAATGTTGGCTGAAGAACAAGCTCAGGCTAGAGATCGCGAGTTAGCTAGAGTTGTTGAAAAGCAACATCTAGCTGTAGAAGCAAAGCGATCTAGACGACATAGAGGTCCAGAACACCAGAGACATCGGTATTTTGGTGAGGAGGATGATGCCGATATAGACAAAGCCAATGCCACTGGAGCAATAGTCCCTCCTCCTTTGCCAGTTGGGGAAAAGTTTGATATTACCAGTGCAATGATCCAACTGCTCAATATAAAGGGAATATTTGCAGGTCATGCATCCGATGATGCCCACGCTCACTTGAAAAATTTTGAGGGTATATTTTAGGCATACAAACAACCGGGAGTGAGCCAAGATGCAATCAGACTGGGGTTATTTTCATTCTCACTAGGGAGTGAGGAAACGACGTGGTTGGTTGAGCTGCCGAATGATTCCATCACTACTTGGGAAGAACTTAAGAGAGCTTTTCTTGAAAGATTCTTCCCACCATCCAAAGAGTTGTAGTTGAAAGATGAAATATATAACTTCAGACAAATAAATTTAGAGGAACTTCATGAGACCTGGTTGCGTTTCAACAAAAATCTCAAAAGGGTGCCAAATCATAGGATTTCGGATGATACATTGTTGGAGATATTTTAGAGGTCTCTGAATGCCAACACCAAGGTGGTGGCTGATACCGTCTTCGGTGGAACCTTTATGAGGCACTTATGCAGAGGCTGCAGAGCTACTAGACAGGATCACCAAAACCAACCGAGCTTGGCACACTAGAGAGTCGGAGATTCTGGCTGGTTCTTATGTGGTTGGCATGTCTGCAGAATAGAGGAGAAAAGATGAGGAGCGTGATCAAGATATTGAGATAAAGACCACTATGGGGTTGCTTGCCAAGCACTTGATGGGGTCAGAGCAGAAAAAGTAAATTTTATGGGTTTACAGGGCAAGGCCCCGAGAAATGATGGATATGAATCTGAGTCTGAGGAAGAAGCTAATTATTTAAATGATCATAGGGCGGGTTTTCGAACCAACATCCAAGGGTCTAACCAAGACTCTTGGCGTCAAGGTCAAGGGAACCAAGGTCGGAACTTTTACAAGGATAATAATTACAACTAGGGCCAATACCGAGATAATAGAGACTGGAAGAAGCGTGAGGAGTTCAAAAATGATAGAAGAGGTCTGTATGTTCCCCCAAAAAACCATGAGTCAGAGTACAGTGGTTCAAGGGTTGAGGACATGCTATCCAAAGTACTCAAGCAGATGGAGACAACAGATGGCTACTTTAAGGAGCTCCGCGCTGATATTTCTAGTTTGAATCAAAAGGTGGAGTCACATGCCGTGGCTATCGGGCAAATTGAGCAGCAGATGAGTCAGATGTCTGTTGCAATGAATTAGAGGCAAAAAGGCACACTTCCCTGCAACACAGTCCAAAATAAAAAAAATGACAGTCATTGCATGGCGGTCACTACTAGGAGTGGGAAGGCCACAATTGATCCTCTGAGGTCGTTTGTAATTAAGGAGTTAGAAAAGCTCATCTTGATGAATGATGATAGTGTAGCGGATTCTGAAGACCCAGCTTTGGTTGGAGACTGAGATATGAAAACTGCTCCAAGTAATGCAAAGGAGCAAGGAGCTGCCCATGAGAAGGAGAAGGATGCATAACAAAAATTTACATCGATCACTAGACCTCCTCCTCCTTATCCACAATGTTTGAAGAAGAAAGCCGAAGATGGGAAGTATCAAAAATTTATCTCTATGCGAGCAGTTGTTGGTGAACATCCTATTAGTTGAGGCACTTGAGCAGATGCCCGGATATGCCAAATTCATGAAGGACCTTGTCACAGGGAAAAGGACTATAAGTTTAAAACCTACCGATAATTTACACCATTGTGGTGCCATAACTACACGGGTCCTAGCTTAGAAGAAGGAAGAGCCATGTGCTTTTACTATACCTTGCACCATTGGGATGTCGAGTTTGCAAGGGCGCTTTGTGACTTGGGAGCTAGCATAAATTTGATGCCGCTAGCGGTATTCAAAAAATTAGGCTTGGGAACCCATATGTGGCTACTGATGGCTGATAGAACAGTTAAAAAATCGATGGGGGTTTTATTTGATGTGCTTATCAAGGTGGACAAATTTATATTCCCAGCGGACTTTGTGATTCTGGAGTGAGAAGTCGATTATGATGTCCCCATCATTTTGGGGCAACCATTCCTTGCAACCGGTTGGGCCCTAGTAGATGTGGAGGCAGGCCAGTTAAAATTCAAGTTAAATAAAGAAGAGGTCACCTTCAACATTTGCTAGACTATGAAACAGCCAAAGGAATTCAGCATAGTCTCAACACTGGAGGACGGAGATGAATTACTTGAAGAATTCTGATTAGTCAAGAGACTTGCGTCGTGCTGCGATGTTAAATCAGGCGCTGCATGGGAGGAAACCCATGGAGGTGTTTTGGTGAAGTCTGAGTAGGCAAAACATCCACGTCGTGCCGCGACGTTAAATCAAGCGCTTCTTGGGAGGCAACCCAAGTTGTAAATGTAAGAAAGATATAGTTTATGTTTGTTGATGGATGTAGGTGATTAAGATGGAAAATTTAAAGTTGGAACAAAAATCTGGAACATCAGTTCTGGTGCAAAATATCACAGAACGAGTCGTTGTCTGAACTAACGACTCATTCAATCAAATCATGAAGAGAACTGCAGAAAAATAAGGGAGAAATGGGTGACTCAATGATTCATTTCTCTAAGAAACGAATCGTGAGGTCCTCCATCATTTACACTGGATAAAAGTCAGAATCAAAAGGAAAAGGGTGATAATAGCTCACTCAATGAATCGCTGGGAGACCAAACGATTCGTCAAGTGACCCGTCAGGTAGTTACAATAGTCCAAGGACCACGACTCAGGCCACGACTCATTGGGTGACACCACGAGTCATTGCTTGATTCTTTAGGTCCCAAGTAACTTTGTTGAACTCCAGTCACAACACGAAAGGGCACAACGGTTTGTTTAATCACTGAACGAATCGTTACACTGGGCGTTATAAGTTTTTAATGAAGGTATCCGACCCGACCCAGGACTGGAATTAGGGTAAATTTTAATCTAAAACATACGAACCTGATTCTTTTACTTTTCAAAAGTCTCACCACTAAACTTAAACCCAACAACTTCAAACTTCCCTCTTCTTCTTCTTCTCTCAAACCCATTGAAAACTCTTCGACCTTGCACTCCCAACATTTGCACGCACACACAATTGCACTTCCTGCTTCGATCAAGCATCTTGTGAGTAATCTTTCCCACTAAATTGTGGATGTCTTTACATTTAAATAGGAATTTGGATGACCCATGTTTTGAATGAAATTGAATTTATTTCGAGTAATGTTGTACTTGTTTCAATCGTTGCCTCATGATGATAATGAACCCTAGGAAGGTTTAAACAAAGAAATTGCGATTGAATACACTGGGGTTTGTTTGAGAATGTGATGATTTTGTGTTTGTGGAATTAAAACTGAAAGTTGTAGATGAAGATGAATGAATGGGTGAACTGAAACTCTTAAGCATGAGCTACATCATGAGTCGTTGGATCACCAAATGACTCGTTGTGTAGCTCATCTTTAGTGGAAAAAGCAAATCACTAAGGCAGTGTACTTAACGACTAACCTAATGACTCGTTGCCTTTGGTAACGTTGGGACCAATCTTCAGGCACACTGGTCCAACATGAAGGAAGTCTAGTTTGGGATAACGAGCGACCTCACGAGTCGTTGCTAGTGGCAATGAATCGTTTAGTCACTCGTCAGGTCCACTGGACAGAAGCTAAAAGAATGATTTTGTTTCATCTCATCTCATATACTAACAATGTTTCAACAGGTACAATGGCTCCAAGAGGTACACCAAGGAAGGGTCAGGCAAAGAAACAAATACCTGAGCGCAATCAACCATCTTACCACAGACTTCGGGATGAGCCATCCTCCTCCAAAGAGTCAAGTGGCTCTAAGGAGGAATATGACGTATCAGAGGAGCAATTAGTGAGGAGGTCAACCAGGGCTAGGGCTCAACAAACATCAAATTCAACAACATTGGTGAGGGATCCGCCCAGCCGCACTGATGATAATGCCAGGGTTGCAGCTGCACTTGCTCCCGAGGCCCCCACAGCTTTAAAACCAAAGCTTATCCCCCCTAATGACTGACTTAATGAGTCATCGCGTCACCTAATGACTTATCACATCCTTCCATCAAGTACATTGACTTCTTAACTGATGTCACCACCCGATGACCATCATAATGAGTCATTGCCACACCTAATGACTTGTTATGTCCATCTGTTACTCACACCGCATAAGGCTCCTTGGCCTCCACCCAATGACCAACCTGACGAGTCGTTTCCTGGACAAACGACTCGTCAGGTCATTCGTTGTCACTGGTCCCGATCACATCCCTTGACTGTTTCCCTATGGGTCAGACCATGACCCATTTGGTCACCTAATGAGTCGTTCCCTGACTTGTTCTGCGGTAAATTACTGCTAACTTTTTCTGTTGAGCTTCTTCTAACTCCGAGGTCTGATCTCTAGGACTTCCGGAGTGTTACATTTACACATTGATCATATTGTGTTTTTTGCATCATTCAGAGTTTCAGTTTCAGTTATATTTCTTCAATTAGTTATCCTTTCATTTCAAATACTCTTGCTTAATTGTTGTATCTTTCAGCCTTATTACATATCGTACATTCTACATACTGATGCCTTTGACGTTGTATTTTATTATGATGTAGACAAAGATAGACAAGATCAGTAGAAGATGCAGCATTAGGATGTTACAATCATTCAGCTATTGGTGATGCCTCCTACTTTTGGAGAGTTCCAATTATTGAGTCATTTTATTTTATAGAGCTAGAGGTAGTCATGCGCCTTTGTCCCGACACATGTCTTCAGTTATTAGAGGTTTTATAGATAGAATTAGAGTGAGTCAATAGTGTTGCTTTATAACATTGATTGTTGTTTCATTTAATAAATTTTATTTATATAACATTAATTGTGGTTTCATTTAATAAATTTTATTTATTTATAGTGAGACCATACAGTTATTACTTCTATTATACTTTATTGTTATCTAAAGTGTTAGTAAGCTAGACCAAGGGTTTTCTTGGATCACGAAAGTGGTCTAAGTGCCAATCGATGTCCAGGGTCTAGACTCAGGGTATAACAAACTTGGTATCAGAGCTTTAGGTTCAAAGAGTCCTAGAGTTTTTATGAAGCCGTGTCTAGTAGTGTTCTTCTTATAGGTGTGAAACATACCACATCGATAATAGGGAGACTATGAAGCATAAGGAAATACTTCCCTTCTTTCATACTCTATTTCGTGCGATAGAGTTTAACTCAAATTATACCTCCTAAACGTACTATCAGCCAGAGGAACACAACTTCCTTCATATGCTAGTTCGTGTGATAGAGTTCAACTCAAATTATACCTCCTAAATGTACTGTCAGCCAGAGGAACACAGCTAACATGCCTCCATAGACTAGGATACAGACTAGGAATGTTCCCTACACTCTGGTTCAAGGATCGAGTGTTGGAGTCCAGGATGGACCGACTACAAATGGAAGAATTCATGAGACTTAGTTCCTTAGCCTCCTAGCACGGGCATGATGTGTTGTGGGTTTACAGGAATTTCGACGCATAAAACTAAGGAAAGTAGCATGGACTTAGGTGTGTTTATATCGATATGAGGCACTTTTACTTTATTTTCAAGGAAAATAGATGTTGGAGCTGAATTATGCAAAAAATGGAGAAAATACAGGAAAGTGGCTAAGTACATACCTTAGTACGAGCCGTATCATCTTGGTACAAGTCGTACTGAGAGTCGTGGAAAGGTCCAAGACCAAAGTGTTGAGGCAAAGGCAACTTACGGCTCATGGTACGAGTCGTACCATCCTGGTACGAGTTGTACCATAGCAGTCATACAAAATTATAGAAGGTTTGCACAGGCCAAATATCCTAGTAGGGGTAGCAACCACGAATCGTGAGATCTACCTAAGACCCATACCAAGGAGCCGTGGAAAAGTCAAGAATAAGAGAAGACTGGCAGGTCTCAAGGTACGAGAAGGAGTCACGGGTTGTGAAGCTGAGGTACGAGTCATACCAAGCCAATGGTGAAAGTTAACAGAGAGTGACAGAAGTTTTAAGTACAAACAATGGGAAGATTGTACGACTCATAGGTTTATGGTACGAGTCATACCATATTTCAATACGTAGCCAGATTTATCAAAAGCCAGCCAACATACAAGTCAAGGTACGACCTGTACAATCATGTTACGGGTCGTAGGTGAAGTCAATGACAGTTTTTAGTAGTTTCCCTATTTACTTGGGAGAAGGTTCCAAATATTTTTATAAACACTTTTTAGGTTATTTCCATTAGAGGGAGCCACAGATTGAGTTTTCTTACACAAAACACATTGAGAGACAAGTGGTTGTTAACTTTTAATTCAAGTCTTGGAGATTTTCCTGCTTTGATTTCTTTCTTGTTCTTGAATTATTCATTATCAATTCTTTCAGTAATCAAGAAGGTTTGCTTTCAATCATCTTTGTTAGTATTAAATTATGTGTTTGTCTATGAATGCTAATAATTATGTCACAATCATGAAAGGCTAAAACCTTCACAACTAGGATTGTGGGAAACATGGTAAATTAACAAACTAGGGTTACATAAAGTGATTCTAAACTAATGCTAAATACTTGTATTGTATTCTCTTCATCTTTAATGTTTCTTAATGAAGTGCAATGTTAACACTTGACCGAATTCTTTACTTTATTGAACCTAGAGAAGTAGAGATTAGGAAAAGAGAACTACAACAAAGCCTTGATCTTTATGGGTCATTGTATGACTTGAGTTGTGTTCACAAGATAGTTAATTTGGAACAGATTGATAACGATTAAATTAAAATTGCTCATCAGACCTAACCCAGTGATTGAGTATAGTCATCCAATAGGGATGAACCAGTCGTTTGGATGAACAATTGTTATGAGTTCTGCAAGTAAGCATTGGGATAGATCACAAGTGTAAAACTCGAAGTAGTTATAAACCCATGGGGAACACGCACCCTAGTTAATTGTAAAATATTGATAAACAAAAATCATTCTCATTATTTTCATAATTGATTTTATAAACCCCTTTTTTGGAGATAACATACTTAAAAGCTTAAATACCTGATTATTCTATACCTTGACCATATTCCCTGAGGGATCTACCCCAACCTTTGTTAGGTTATACATTGACAACGTCTGCGTCATACTTTTATAGGAGGGTGATATGAGCATTATCAGTGCACTTAGAGGCAGAGTTTAGAGGGGCTATTTATATGCTCACTCAGTTGGTGGCTTCCCAGTCAGGATGTTAGAACTCAGCGCCAACTAGTTTCAGCTCTCATAATTCAGGAACATCGAGGATCAGAGAGTCCTTAAGGATGAACCCTCTAGTGTTTACAAGATCTAAGGTTGATGAGGACCTTTAAAACTTCATTAATGAGATTTGGAAGATTCTAAAGGAAATGTATGCCATAGATATAGAGGGAGTTGAGTTTTCTTCTTATCAACTCAAGGATGTGGTCAACGTATGGTATGATCAATGGGAGAGAGTTAGAGGTGAGAATGCACCTCCAACAATTTAGGAAAATTTTGAGGAAGCCTTCCTAAACCACTTCTTCCCTCGGGAGCTGAGAGAGGCGAAAGTGGAGGAGTTTGTTAACTTTAGGCAAGGTACTATGAGTGTGAAGGAGTATAGCCTATGGTTCGTCCAGCTATCCAGATATGGTACCAGATATGAGGGATAGAATGAGAAAATTTGTATTTAGATTGGGCAAGCACGTGAAAGAAGAGTGCAAAGGCTCTTTATTGATTAGTGATATGGATATTTCTAGACTCATGCTATATGCCCAACAGCTAGAATAAGATAAGTAGAAGGACAGGCAGGAGCATCAGAGTAAGAGAGCTAAGATGACAGGTGATGAGACCACACAGTAGAGGAACGGGAATGAAAAATAGGTCTTTCTTTACAAAGAGGTTCTCTAGACCTACACAATCAACTTCTAATGCTCCAGCCCTAGGTAAAAGCAGTGATCGGAGGTCTCAGACATAAGGAACCCCTAGATACCCACCTTGCGACAAGTATGGTAAGGTCCACTTGGTGAGTGCCATGTGGGAAGAGATAAGTATGATGGGTGCGGCCAGCAGGGCTATTATTTGAGAGATTGCCCACCCTAATAGGGAAATGGGGGTAACAGAGCTTAGTCTACTCCTCCAGCAGGTAGAGTTTCCCAAAAGGAAACTACTTCAACAACAGGCGGAGGAAAAAATCATTTGTATGCAATGTTTAGTCGCCAGGATCAAGAGAACTCTCCAGATGTTGTCACATATATGTTAAAAGTCTTATCCATTAATGTATGTTCTTTACTTGATCCAGGTGCTACTCTATCTTTTATGACTCCTTATGTAGTAGTTAAGTTTGGAATCTCCCCGAAGCAACTCATAGAGCCCTTCAGTAATTCTACTTCGATCGGTGAGTCAATCCTAACTAAGAGAATCTATAGAGATGGTACAGTTTTAGTCCATTATAAAGATATCATATCTAACCCAGTAGAGTTAGACATGGTGGATTTTGATATCATTCTAGGCATGGATTGGTTGTATTCCTGTTATGCCACAATTAATTGTAGGACCCGAGTAGTAGAATTCTAGTTTTGCAGATGAGCCAGTCTTAGTTTGGGAGGTTATTCCCATTATTCCTAAGGGTTGTTTCATCTTGTACCTTAAGGCCAAAGAATTAATCTCTAAGGGCTATGTATTTTATTTAGTAAGAGCAAAAGAATCTAATGTTGCAGACTCCATCCTTTCAGTCAATTCTAATTGTAAATAAGTTTCTAGAGGTCTTTCTAAATGATCTTCTTGGAGTTCCTCCATATAGGGAAATAGATTTTGGAACCGATGTTCTTTCAGATACTCAACCTATCTCTATTCTGCCATATAGAATGGCTCCAGCCAAGTTAAAAGAGCAGTTAAAGGACCTCCAAGATAAGGGTTTCATTTGCCCTAGTATTTCACTTTGGTGTGCACCAATTCTCTTCATGCGTGTGAAGGATGGTACTCTTAGAATGTATAGTGATTCCTATCAATTGAACAAAGTCACTATTAAGAATAGGTATCCCCTTCCTAAGGTCAATGACTTGTTCGACCAGCTCCAAAGTGCGAAGGGTTTCTCAAAGATAGACCTCAGATCGGGGTATCATAAGTTGAAGGTTAGAGAATATAATATTCCGAAGACTGCTTTCAAGACTCGTTATGGTCATTTTGAGTTTATTGTTATGTATTTTGGTTTGACTAACGCTCCTACAACATTTATAGGTCTCATAGAGTTTCTAAGCCGTATTTGGACATGATTGATATTGTGTGCATTGATGACATCTTGGTTTACTCAAAGAGTGAGGAGGAGCATGTTAGTCATCTCAGAATAGTCCTGCAGACACTTAAGGACAAGGAGCTATTTGCCAAGTTTTCTCAGTGTAAATTTTGGTTGAAGTCTTTGGATTTCTTAGACCACATAGTCTCTAGCAAGGGTATTCAGGTTGGCTCATAGAAGATTGATACAGTCAATAATTGGCCCAGACCCACAATCCCAACTGATATCAAGAATTTCTAGGGTTTAGCTGGTTACAATAGAAGGTTCATAGAAGGTTTTTTCTACTATTGTTTCTCTATTAACTAAGTTGACCTAGAAGAAGGTCAAATTTCAATGGTCTAAAGCTTGTGAAAAAAGCTTTCAAGAATTAAAGACTCGTTTGACTATTGCTCCAGTATTGACCTTACCAAAGGGCATAGATAGTTTTTTTGTATATTATGATACGTCAAGAGTAGGCATTGGTTGTGTGTTGATGCAAAATGGTAAAGTAATAGCTTATGCCTCCAGATAGCTTAAGGTCCATGAGAAGAATAATATGACTCATGACCTTGAGTAGGCAGCGGTAGTATATGCATTGAAGATTTGGTGTTGTTATCTATGTGTTGCTCATGTTGATGTATTCACATATCACAAGAGCCTACAGTATGTGTTTAGCCAAAAGGAGTTGAACCTCAAGCAGATGAGGTGGTTTGAATTGCTCAAGGATTATGACATGAGTATTCTCTACCACCTAGGTGCTAATGTAGTTGTTGATGCTCTTAGCAGGCTATCTATGGAAAATACAACTCAAATAGAGGAGGAGAAGAGAGAGTTAGCTAAGAATGTGCATATACTTTCACACTAGAGAGTTCGTCTTCTAGACACTAGAGAAGGTAGCGTGCTTGTTCACAATGGGGCCGAATCATCTCTAGTGGTAGAAGTTAAGGAAAATCAGGACAAGGATCCCCTCTTACTTTATTTAAAGGAAGATGTCCACAAATAGAAGGTATTGGTTTTTGCACAAGCTGGAGATGGTGTCCTGAGATATCAAGGAAAATTACGTGTCCTGAATATAGATAGTCTCAAGGAGAGGATCATGGCAGAAGCACACAACTCCAGATATTCTATTCACCCAGGCTCCAGTAAGATGTATCATGACTTGACGAAAGTCTATTTGTGGAATGGTATGAAGAGAGACATCGCAGACTTTGTGTCTAGATGCCCAAATTGTCAACACGTGAAGGTAGAGCATCAAAGGCCATGTGGCATGGCTCAGAATATAGCAATACCTGGATGAAAGTGGGAGATGATTAATATGGACTTTATCACCAGTCCACCAAAGTCACGAAAGCAACATGGCTCTATTTGGGTGATTTTAGATCGAATAACCAAGCCAACCCACTTCTTACCGGTTAAGACTACGAATGGGCCAAGGACTATGATAGATTATATATTTGTGAGATATTCAGACTTCATGGAGTTCCAATATCTATCATATCAGATAGGGGCATGTAGTTCACTGCCCAATTTTTGAAGTTATTTTTGAGAGGTTTGGGTTGAAAGGTGAACCTTAGCACAAGTTTTCATCCGCAGACAGGTGGTCAAGAAGAGTGGACTATTCAGACATTGAAAGATATGTTGAGAGCACGTGTTATTGACTTCAACGGAAATTGGGATGACCATTTGCCTCTCATAGAGTTTGCATATAACGATAGCTATTATTCCAGCATTCGGATGGCTCCTTATGAGGCCCTTTATGGGTGGAGGTGTAGTTCTCCAATTGGTTGGTTTGAAGTTGGTGAAGTAGAGTTTATAGGACCATAATTAGTGTAGCAAGATATGGAGAAAAGTTAAGATCATCCCAGAAAGGTTGAAGACTGCCTAGAGTCGCCAAAAGTCTTATATAGATATGAGGCGTAGAGTCTTGGAGTTTGAGGTAGATGATCGAGTTTACTTGAAGGTTTCACCTAAGAAGGGTGTTATGAGATTTAGGAAGAAAGGGAAGCTCACTCCCCATTATATTGGTCCTTATTGGGTTTCGAAAAGAGTTAGTAAGATAGCTTATGAGTTGGAGTTGCTAGCCGAACTAGCATCAGTTCATCCAATCCTTCACATCTTTATGCTTAAGGAGTGTGTTGGTCACCCCTCACTCATTGTCCCTTCAGATAATATAAGAGTTAAGGACAACCTATTATATGAGGAAGTAGCAATTGAGATTCTAGATCGTAAGGTTCGTAAGATAAGGAACAAAGAGGTTGCTTCTGTGAAGGTGCTATGGAGGAATCAACTAGTTGGTGGAGATTGAGAAGCTAAAGTAGATATGATGGCCAAGTATCCTCATCTATTCCCTCCTAGTTCAGCATCATCATGAGTTAATAGCCTTCTCCCATAGTGTTCTTATCAGTTTCATGTTTCATTAGCTGATGTTAAAGTCCTTATTATGCTTGCACATTCCACGGATTTAGTTAAATTTAGTTTAGTTACTTTCAGATAAATAACCTATCAGTCCAGTTCCGTCTTCATTTGTAGATGAATGATCCTAAGGGGGAGATATTGTAACAATCCTCAAAAGTCCCTTATATTAGATTCTAGACGTGAAGCGAAAAAATAGAAAAAATTGCACCAGACCATAGAATTACTTGTTAAGTGAGTTGTTAGGTCACTTAAGGATTCATTAGGTGGATCTATCCCTAAGCAAGGTTGCGAAATTTCACATTCTTCCCAGTTCCAACGAGTTAGGCCACGATTCCTTAGTATAAGTGATGATTCATTAAGTAGGTCATTCTACTGGACTTTGAGATGAACATCAGAGAATAACCAACTTGGTTTCAGTTAGAACAAAAGGCCCTCATGAGTCGTCAAGTGGTACGATGACTCATTAAGTGAGTCGTTGCCACTGACTGGTTATTTTACAGAAGGGAACTCAAGGTTATTTTAGTAATTTCCTATATTTTAATCAACTAAACCAGAACATTTTGGGATTCCTAAAGAGTATATCTAAGGTTATAATTAGTCTAAACTCTAATTCCTATTCATTACAACGTAAGAATCAAGATCATTAGTCCTCAAGTTCATCAAGCAAGCTAGAAGTCATCTTCTTCAACCTAGGGTTCTTCAAGCTTAAGTTTAAGTTCTTCATTCGACATATGTAAGGCTAACCTAATTGAGGTTTCATATTCTTCCTTATGCCCTAAATCTACGCAAGAGTTTATTGAGATTAAAGCTAGGGTTTTATCCAAATCCTTGAATGGGCATCTTCTCTATCTATTGAATTGTTCATTATTGAGTTATCCCTATTGAATTGTGTCTCTATGCTATTGATTATCATTCTTTTGATGTTTATTGATAGTTATCTCTTGATTCTTGAGTTTATTAATTATTGATGGTTGGTTATTGTTTCTTATCCCATGAACCCAATTGCATAAAGTCATGATTTTGAAAGCATTGTGTTTTTAAGTAAATGCATTATTTTCATGAAGTTGAGCATATTTTAAAGAGAGTATGCATGAAGAGATTTCGAGAAAGAAAGTATGATTTTTGCATAATTTTTGCATGATTTTCAAAGGCTAAAGTGAAGATTTATTTTGAAACTCATGAGATAATTTTGAGCATAGAGCTTACAAGTTTTCAAAGAGATGTTTTTGAGCATAAGGTCTCTCAAGTTTTTACATGATGTATTGAGTGAAAGGCTCCAAAAAGATTTTTAAACATCTATTATAACTATAGCTAAAATGTTTTATAATGATGTTTTTAGTTGCCTTAGATATGAATAAGGACATGATCATAATATTTTTGGGAGGATTACTTAGCATCGAGTTGGGTGAAAGGGTTTAGACAACCCATAAGCCCCAGAACTACATAGCCAACATAGGATAGGATCATGTTGTTGTTTCAGGTGACTCCTCAAAGATAGTCCCTAATAAGGACTCAATGTTATGGATCCAAGATTGTGATCATTCTCTGACAAGGTTTTGGATGGCTCTACCAACTTATGTGAGATAGTTGGGCATCATGTGCTCATTAATGATAGTGTCAATTGTGAGAAAATCCCAACCTACTATGATATATATTACTTGTATATGTATTTACAGAGATGATTTTGATGCATGAGTTTTATTGCATAAACTATTTTACACATTGATCATATTGTGTTTATTGTATCATTCAGAGTTTCAGTTTTAGTTATATTTCTTCAATTAGTTATCCTTTCAGTTCAAATATTCTTGCTTAACTGTTGTTTCATTCAGCCTTATAACATACCATGCATTCCACGTACTAACGCCTTTGGCGTTGCATCTTATTTGATGTAGACTAAGGTAGACAGGATCAGTAGCAGATGCAGCGTTAGGACGTTACCATCATTCAACTATTGGTGAAGCCTTCTACTTTTGGAGAGTCCCAATTATGAAGTCATTTTATTTTATAGAGCTTGAGGTAGTTGTGGGATCTTTGTCGAAGCACCTATCTTCAGTTATGAGAGGCTTTATAGACAGATTTAGAGTGAGTCAATAATGTTGCTTTATAACATTGATGTTGGTTTCATTTAATAAATCTTATTTATTTATAGTAAGCCCATACAGTTATTACTTCTGTTATACTTTATTGAGATATAAACTGATAGTAAGCCAGGCCAAGGATTCGCTTGGATCACAAAAGTGGTCTAAGTGTCGGTCGACGTCCAAAGTCTAGACTCATGGCGTGATAGTTGACTTCTGCAAACACGTTCTCCAACTCTCCTAGTGGAATATCCATGATCCTGCATCAAACAACAAACAACCAAAGAAAAAGTGAAAGAATAGGTCCAATCAAACAAACAGAACTAATAGTGCTAGATAGGGCTTATGCCATAATCCTGGGCAACAACATCATAATATTTGATACATCGATCAGATTCACTTTAATTTATTTTAGTATAAACGATTGGAGAAAATACAGTACCCAAATAAGAGTCAGGATCGAATCCATAGAAATTACATTAAGTCCGGACTATCTGACACTTATCAATTTAGATTTTAGGTTAAGAGAATATTCAGATTAGGGTTAGGCAAAATGTATCTATAACTATTGAATGTAAATTGATTTGATGTTAAATCAATTAATGAGAAATACTAGGGAAATGACCTCAATTGTGGGTCGAATCACCCAATATGGATAAATTGAGAGTGGGATATGGAAGAACATGCAAGTAAATACTTATCTAATCAATGGGTATCTTTCAATAGCACTATTGGTGTCAATCTACTTCGATTTAGTCAAATTGAAGAGAACTTCCTTCTACCCAATTGCTTGTTGCCAATTGAAATTCAACCTATGTCTAGGAGAACCCGTTGAACAAGGTTAGAGACTCGAGCTATTGTTGATTGATACTAACCCAAATTAAATTTTCTCTTTCACGCATCAAAAAGGTCATTAGCCAAGATTGAGTGACTTTCATCATCAATCACACACTAGAAAGCAAAAATCAATCAAATGCTCTTAAGCCCAAAATCAATTTTATCAAAGTGGAATCATTAGGACTCACAACCCATTGGGTTCACAACCCTAGATCTGGGTTTAGTTACCCATAGCAAGAAGAAGAAGAGAACGCAAGTAATTAAACATCATTACTAATGAGATTGCAAATTGGAGAAGAAGACTTGAATTGATGAAATTGAAATCTTCCTAACTATGGCTAAAAGTAATGTTCTCTATCAGTCTATCCAATCTATCTTAAAAAAAGAAGAAAAATCTATTTATACTAAGTTTCAAAAACCCCAAAATAATTTAAACGCGGAGGGTCCCAGGTGTACAGGGACAGACCGTTCTTTGCTTCATTGGTCAAAATCAGCTTCTACATGATTGTTGTCTATCCTTTGATTAGCAAATCTTTTGAAAGGACGGGTCCATCTCTTGGTTCGTCCCTTAAAACTGAATTTTGTCTTCTAATGGACCCATCTTTCATGATGAACTGTTGTCACGACCCAAACATAGGGCCGGATTGAGACACAAAATATAGAATCACGAATGGCTCCAACCATACAGAGTCAACACTGACAAAGCTAAAGTTCTACATTTTGTCTGATAAGCCTCTAACATATCTGAAGAGCTAATGGGACAGCATCCCCAACTAGCTCGATAAAGTCTAAAACTGAAGGTAACATAACTCATCACTAACTAAAGGTCCTCAAAGGATGAGGACTCACCACAATAGGAACAAAACTAAGTTGTGGAAACTGGCTAGCGGCAGAACTATGTCTGATCGTCTGAACTTGTATCATGAAGCGATATAGCATAGAGTATGCGGTCAGTACTTGGAATATACTGAGTATGCAAGGTAAGAAAAATATGTTGAGTAAGTATAAACTAAGATCATCCATATAAACATAAATCATAAGATCACTAAAGTAAAGACTGCATGCTGATATCTGAAAACATGTATAGTCGTAAGCTGAATCTCATATTTGAATGAAATGATCCAAAGATTAAAATAGAATCATATGGCTTGCCATAATTGAAATCATTAGTAAAAGATTACAAACTGATCATTAGGTCAAACTTGTTGAAAACATAATATCATAAGTCATAAACATGCATAACTAAGCCTTGCCAGGGCAAAGGATAAGTAAGGTGTGATATCACGGTATGCCGTTGGGCGGAGAAAAGTTCTCTTGAGAGGTCCCAAAATGTATACCTATGTTGGTGCATAGTTTATGAGACCGAAAACCTTGGAACCCCAAGCCTACTCAATGCTAGACAGTACTCCCAAAATATGCATAGTGCTCATATAATCATATTCTCAAAACATAACATGAATTTCAATATTGGGGAGTCTTGACTCCAAAATATGCATCTATCAACTGATCGTATTAGCCTTGTCCAAATCATGAAACATGCTTAACTTGTGTGGACTTGCCCAAACCATAAAATTATGCATACTTGAAATAGACTTCACAAAGAAAATCATAGATTCATACATGGGTAATTTGTAATCATTCATGCATGCTAGATACTCATGATACTTGAAATCATAAATCATAAACTTGGCTTTTCATGAAACTTGCATAATTGGGCATAATTTTTTAAAACTTTAAATAATGAATGTTTAATCAAAATAGGTATAAAATCTACCCATGAACCTTCAGACATACTTTGAAATATTGAGGGGATTGACTCATAAATAATTTATAGAGGATTTCACAAAATTGGGTTAAAACCAGATAAGATCATGGATTTGATCTAAAACTTGAATTCATAGAATTGAGGAGAATTTTGAGCATGAGAGTGAAAGGAACTCTCATTCATAGCCCTACATACCTGGGTGAGCTAAATCTACACTTGTCTTAGAAAGCCCAAGAGATTTTGAGATGGAATTGAAGAATTCTAAGCTTGATCTTCAAAGGAGGGATTCTAATCTTGCATTCATGGGAGGGGAATGACATAGAATAGGTTTAACCCCTTTAAAACACCTCTTTCAGAACTTAAAACGATGTAGTTTAGAATTTAGGAGCTTAGAATTTATGAAAACACCTTTACTAAATTCGCAGAAAATTTCACACTGCCAAGAGTCATGATTGACACCACGAGTCATACCTCAATACAATCACTCATGGTTAACTCTCATAGTCACCATTGTTTCTCCTAACTTTTGAAGTTTCCCGCAGATCAAACCACGAACCGTACCATCAAACGACGGGTCGTTAGATCCATCCGGTACCACTTCTGCCAAAATCTCTACCCTTTCCTATGAGTGCAAACCACGACTCTTTGTTCATCACAATGAGTCGTATCATGACCTGTACCTTCCAACCGTGACACTCCTGAACCAACTAATGACTCTCTACCACGATTCAATATTTACCACAACGAGTTGTACCAAGAGTCGTACCTTCTAGGCATGACACAAGTAGCTTCCCACGACTCCTAACTACGACTCATGAAATGATCCCATGAGTTGTACCTTGACTCTTTTCCACTAAACTCCTCAAGTAGGTTCTAACCACGAACACTTCCCATGAGTCATACCTCCTCACCACGACTCGTATCACGAGTCGCCCTATGAAAATTTTCCCTCTTTTTCTATTGATCAACTTTCTAATCCCGAGACTAGTCTTAGGAACTTTCAGGGTATTACAACCGTCTTCTGGAAAGATGATCCATCCTTCACGCCATCAACCATGGACCTTTTCAAAATGGTTTCTTGAAATAGTGGGACATGAAGGAAGATTGAACAGGTGGTCCGTCCTTTGCTTTGCCTTTCGGATAGATTTTTGGCTTTGACTCCTTTTTTCTTCATTTCACTTGGGATCCTGAAACATAGCATAATGAGTTTAGTTTTCACTTAATCTAGCTCCTAGAGACATGTAAAATTCTATGAAATAATGCAAAGATGTGTCACAAATTCTCAACAGATCAGCAACCAACAAAGCTCAATAAGAAGGCAACTCAAATGAAGCTTATTCGACGAGATTTTTAAGAACATCAAACTATAAGATCAAGTAGGACTTTTAGGTTATAATGTAGGCTATGGGATGGGTAGGATATATTCTAGATAGTAAGAGTGACTATCTTCCCTAAGCACTTTAATACATTATAATTTTTTCACTAAGCACTTTCTTCAATCAAACTAACTTCTTTCCCTGTCTTCTCATCCATAAACATTCTTTAATTTTCCATTTGTTTAAGAAAGTTCACCCACCACTAGAAGGGAGTACTCAATTATAAAACACTTTTCAATTATTTTTGTTCTTTCTCTACTATCTGCCAACAACATATGAATTTTTAAATATTTACACCTTTAGTCTTTTCTTCATACTTCCACACTCAACTAACTCCTTTTTTCCATTCTCACTCCTTGTAACTCTTATATATATATATATATATATATATTTCAATTTATGCACTTAGGTGTCACGACCCACCTTGGGAGGCATGACTGACACCTGGTGCCCTACTAGAACCTGAACTGCTGAGCTGACTGAGCCTAAGCACCTTTGGTGCCGGGTTGACTCTAACTCTAGAATAAAGAAACCAACGGGCTATATAGCCGCTGTAAATACAACCCCCGGCTGACAAGGCCTATAGTCACTTGTGAAAATAAATAACTAACCAGAGATAAACAATCATAGGGAGTCCTACGCGGACCGACAAGGCCACTATGATATCTAGTTATAACTGAAAAGTAAAACCATATGCTAAACTGAACTATGACCGACAAGGCCGCCAATCAACAACTAAATAGGGCCCCACAGGCCAACGCACATAATCTAAAATACATATGGACCCATATGCCCGATATCATCTAACACCCAGGAAGTAACACAATTTGCAAGCCTCTAGGAGTAATAATATGGTCGGGACAAGGCCCCGACCTACCCATACTATACAAACAAAAGGAATAAACCTCTATCACACAAGCTCCAGAAGAAGGGAGTTTACGGTTCTGTACGGCTGACTTGAACTACGAGAACCTGCTCCTCGTCTATTTGTACCTGCAGGCAAGTAATGCAGCGCCCTAGAAGAGGGCGTCAGTACAACAGGTACTAAATATGTAAGGCAGTAACTTTAAATGACTGAAAGTAAGAAACTGAACTAACAATAACTGAAGTAAAAAAAACGGACTGAAGATGACTGAGGTAGTGAAATCGGAACAAAACATAACTATAATAAGGATGGTAGGGGTCATACCTGACAAGAGAGACATCTTACTGTCTAACTATCAGTAACTAAAGCAAGCATAAACCTCACCTGGCTCCCATAAGCCAGAAGGTACAATGAGCACAGAATAACCCACCTGGGCCCCCATTAGCCCTAGTGAGTACACCTCAATCTATATACCCCTATCCAGGTCATACTGAGTCAACTACCAGCTATAAGCGTCCTGCCGATCCCCTGGGTCTGCTATTGGGCCCTCTTGGCCCCTAACTGTAGCAGGCGTAAACGCTCGGCGGGGTGCGTATAAGGCGAACCACGACATATTAGGATCTATATCCCCATCTTTTTCCCTTACGAACGGCATGTCGCTCCGTAGAGTGACGTATCCTCGCCCCTGGCGGGTGGCGACACAGCTATTAACCCTGGGGTGGTCATGAAAGCTATACAGGTGTAATCTAGCCCAAACCAATACAATTTACGAGTCTCAATTGACAAAAACATCTAGACATGATGACATACTCCTGACATGATTTACAGGGATTCATACTGGACTACTATGCTGAAGAAACTAACTTGCTGAAAGAAAATGCCTTGACATACCTCATTCATTGTTTACCGATTAACTGGCGAGTTTCGTCTCGTGTTCAACTTCCCTTCTCAATTGTAGTCATATTAACAGAAGAATAGGGCTACTTTATTACTATGTTTGAAGAAAACAATGACTTATATATACATATACTGACTATACTTCAACTTATCAAAAGACGATCAAAAACTCATAATTTCTCGGGAATCTAGAAGGGAGAAATACTTACTTTAGGCACGTGATTGTATTGACACTATTTTGAAATAATTCCACCAACTTAGCTCAGTGGGACGATGATTCACAGGGCGTATTTTGATGAAATAACTCTGCAGCGATGCTCTCTGCAGCCTTATACTTCAATACCCAAAGTTAATTTGGATTTGGACGGCATTTAGAGGCGTAATCGGATGATTTCCAAATGTTTTCCTTGGTTTCCCTCTGTTCTAACCGTGATTAGTAAATAATGATCTAACTTATAAGTGTGAGGCCTTTATATACTTGAGGCAGCAGACAAGGCAATGTGGCACTCTGCCCATCGCGCTGATTCTGCTCCGTGCCACTTTGGGTAACACGGAAGGGCTGCCCCGTGCCATTTTGCCCCTCTAGGCAACTTGGTTCGGTGTCCTCCCATGAAATCCTGACTTGGCACTCGTTCGGCCTTTCCCCGGGCCCTTTCCTCGTACGTATGGCACTCTAAAACTCTCAACCAACATACGAATAGGCCGACTAAATATTAGAAACTTACGGGGTGTAACATCCTCCCCCCTTTAATAACATTCGTCCTGGAATGTTAACTTCTACTTTCAAGAACCTTAACCTTGCAATTACTTATCCTGGAAAAATTTCGGCAGAGTCTCCCCTGTAATATGGACTATCCAAAAACCCTGAAACACAAAAAAGTCCAATACATGTATCCCACACAATACTATGGCATTCATTTCACAATAGACTAAAATCAATTACCTCACATATACATGTACATAATGCAACTTATGAAACAACAACAACAACATACCTCTAGCAACACAATTTGACTAAATCTGAAATAACTGAGGATATCTGGTTTTCATATCGTCTTCTTCCTCCCAGGTCATCTCCTCTCGGTTCTTATTCTGCCATAAAACTTTAGCGGAAGCAACATGTTTAGTTCTTAGTCTGCGGATCTGCCGATCTAGTATGGCTACTAGAGCTTCTTCATAAGCTAACTCCTCAGTAATTTGGACGTCTTTAATTGGGACAATCGGGAGGGATCTCCTATGCACTTCCTCAGCATTGATACATGAAAACCTGGGTGAACGGATTCTAATTCTGGAGGTAAATCTAATTCATAAGCCACCTGGCCTATCCTTTAGCGAATTTGATAAGGCCCAATAAACCTCAGGCTAAGCTTGCCTTTCTTACCAAATCTCGTCACACCCTTCATCGGTGAAACCTGCAGGAATACCCAATCACCCACATTAACTTCTAGGTTTTTTCGTCGCACATCAGCATAAGATTTTTGGCATCTCTGAGCTATCAGTAGACGTTCCCTCATAAGCTTTACTTTCTCTTCTGATTGATGAATAATATCTGGCCCAATCAATGCTGATTTTCCTACCTCAAACCGACCAGCTGGAGATCTGCACTTCCACCCATATAATGCTTCATAAGGCACCATCTGAATTGCTGAATGATAATTGTTATTGTAGGCAAATTCAATAAGCGGTAGATGTTCATCCCAGCTGCCTCCAAAATCTAGCACACACGCCTGTAACATATCCTCGAGCATCTGGATTGTATGTTTTGCCTGCCCGTATGTTTGAGGATGGAAGGTTATGCTCAGGTTAACCTGCGTCCCCAGGCCCCGCTGGAAAGATGGCCAAAATTTAGTTGTAAACTGCGCCCCTCGGTCAGAGATAATTGACAATGGAACACCATGCAATCGGACTATTTCTCTAATATACAGCTCAGCATAAGCTTCGGCTGAAAAGGTAGCCCTTACTGGCAGAAAGTGAGATGATTTTGTCAACCTGTCAATAATTACCTAGATAGAATCATATTTACGCCTGGTACGAGGTAACCCTACTACGAAATCCATATTAACTGCCTCCCATTTCCATAAAGGCACAGCTATATCCTGTGTTAGTCCCCCTGGTTTTTGATGTTCAGCTTTCACCTGTTGGCAATTGGGACATTGAGCTACGAATTTTGCTATCCCCTTTTTCATTCCCAGCCACCAGTAAATCTCTTTTACGTCATGGTACATTTTTGTCAAACCTAGATGGATAGAGTAACGAGCATAGTGTACCTCGCCCATAATGTGCTGGCGAAGTTCTGCCACGTTTTGAACATAGAGGCGATCCCTATATCTCAAAACTCCATCCTCGGTTACCTGGAAATCTGTCACTTCCCCTAGTTGAACCCTATTTCTGAGCTGAACCAAGCTAGGATCTTCATACTGCCATTCTTTCAGTTCGACAACTAATGATGACACTGCGGTATCTGGATTACCTCTTCATTGTTTCCTCATTCTACTATACTAACGGCTAAACTGGCTAGCTGATGCAATTCTCGGGCCAATTCCTGTCGCTCGAGCTGTAAATATGTCAGGCTTCCCATGGATTTGCGACTAAGGGCATCTGCTACAACATTGGCCCTTCCTGGGTGATACAACATATTCACATCATAATCCTTTAACAGCTCCAACCAGCGACGCTGCTGCAAATTCAACTCTTTCTAGGTGAAAATATATTGCAGGACAATCAATAAATCACCGCGGCTAATTCCAGGTCATGGGTAGGGTAGTTCTTCTAATGCTTCCTCAGCTACTTGGAAGCATAGACAATCACCTTACCATGCTGCATTAAAACACATCCTAACCCAACACCCGAAGCATCACAATAGACTGCATAACCCTTTGTTCCTTCTGGTAACGCTAGCACCGGTGTTGATGTCAATCTATCTTTCAGTTCTTTAAAGCTTTGCTCACATGCCTCAGTCCGATGGAATTTTACTGCCTTCTGTGTCAATTTGGTTAAAGGTGCTGCTAAAGTGGAAAATTCTTCCACAAACCTTCTGTAATACCCGGCTAACCCCAGGAAACTACATACCTCGGTCGGAGTGGTAGGTCTAGGCCATGTTTTCACTCCCACTATCTTCTGTGTATCTACCTGTATACCAGTATCTGACACAATATGGCCCAAGAAGGCTACTGAATTCAGCCAAAATTCACATTTAGAAAATTTTGCATATAGCTGGCGATCTCTGAGAATTTGGAGCACTGTCCGTAGATGATCCTGGTGATCTGCCTCTGAGTGGGAATACACCAGAATATCATCGATAAATACTATCACGAACAAGTCCAGGTATGGTCTGAAAACGTTGTTCATCAGGTCTATGAATACTGCTGGGGTATTGGTCAGTTCGAAGGACATGATTAGAAATTCAAAGTGGTCGTATCTGGTCCTGAAGGAAGTCTTTGGAATATCTCTTTCGCGAACCCGCACCTAATGATATCCTAACCTTAAGTTAATCTTTGAAAAATACTCGCTCCCTGTAGCTGAACAAACAGGTCGTCTATTCTGGGAAGCGAGTACTTATTCTTTATAGTGACTTTATTCAGTTGTCGATAATCTACACACATACGGAGGGAGCCGTCCTTCTTCCTCACAAACAGAACTGGCGCACTGCATGGTGAGGTACTCGGCCTGATAAAGCCCTTGTCTAGCAAATCCTTCAATTGTTCCTTTAGTTCTCTGAGTTCAACAGGAGCCATCTGATATGGAGGAATAGATATAGGCTGAGTGCCTTGTAATAGATTGATTGCAAAATCAATTTCCCTTTCTGGGGGAATACTAGGAAGCTCATCTAGAAATACATCAGGAAATTCATTAACCACTGGAATAGACTGAAGGGTCGGAGGCTCTACCCGAATATCCTGAACGCTGACAATATGATAAATGCACCCTTTTGCTATTAATTTTCTCGCCCGAAGATAGGAAATAAACCTACCTTTTGGCGTGGTTGTACTACCTTTCCACTCCCGTACTGCCTCCCCTGGAAAGTGGAATCGGACAATCTTGGTCCAACATTCAACATTGGCATAGCATAGAGCTAACCAATACATACCCATAATGGAATCAAAATCAACCATTTCTAGTTCTATCAAGTCTGTCGTAGTCTGACGACTGGAAACCTCTACTGTACACCCCCGATAGACCCCTCTAGCTATGATAGAGTCACCAACGGGTATAGACATTGAGAAAGGTCGCTGAAGCAATTCCGGCATAATACTAAACTTTCGAGCCACTAACGGTGTAACATAGGACAAGGTGGAACGTGGATCTATCAACACATAAGCAAAATGAGAGCAAATGTTCAGCATACCTATCACAACATCTGGTGATGACTCTGACTCCTGTCGTACTGGTAATGCATAAGTACGATCTAGCCTGGCACTTGAACTGGAGGCCCCTGATCTGCCTCGACCTCTGCCGGCTGAAACTGAGGGCCTACGCTCTGCCGGGGATGCTGGACTCGTGATCCTGCTGAGGACCTATATTGTCGATCCCGGTCACCCTGACCCCTAGCTGGACAATTCCTCATTTGGTGACCCTCCTGTCCAAAATGTAGCTTGCGGTGGAACCATACCTGCATGCTCCGGAGTGGCGTCGACTGCAAATAGGGAAAAGTGGTATTGTAAACCCACTCTACTCCACTCCTCTCTGCTGCTGTGAACCTACTGCTCGCGAACCTTCGTCGGGCTCTGGCTGCCCTCGGCGACTAGACCTGCTCCTCTACCGTTGTGGTGGAGGCGGGGGTCTAGGCGGCCTATCTGATAACCGTGGCCTAGGTCCTCCCCGGGACTCCTCCTGTAATTCACCCGGTCTGTCCCTGCGGCGCTGCTCCTGACTTGTCCTCCTAATCTCTCGTAGCCGCTGTTTTATACCCTCAATATTCTGAGCAAAAGCCTGCACAATGGAGATATCCATATCTTCTCGCAGTGTCGCTGTGATGCAGGTCTCAACATATTCCGGGTTCAGCGCCATAATAAAATGGTGTACCCTGGCTGGCATTGTGTCCACAAAAGCTGGCGCATAACGAGCCAAGGAATCAAATCGCATGGCATATTCCCGAACACTCATCGACCCCTGCTCCAAGTGTAGGAACTAATCAACCTGTGCCTGTCGAATCTCCCACGGTAGGTAATGATCCAAGAAAGCCTCTGAGAAGCTAGGCCAGATCGAAGGGAAAACATCTCTCCCTCGGGACCTCTCCCAACTCTCATACCGCAGTACAGCGATGTCCCGTAGCAAGAATACCTCCAACTCAAATGACTTTGTGGGTGTAGCATGCGTCACCGTAAAAATCCTCTGCATTTGGTCTAAGAAGTCCTGAGGGTCCTTGGTCCGATCTGTCCTTGTGAATTACGGGGGACTTAGTGCTAGGAACTCTCGGACCCTCGAGCTACGGGGCCCTCCTAAGGATTCTGCAACTGTAGGTGGCGCTGGTTGGCGCTGAGCAGCCATCATCTGGGCTAGCATAACCACCGCACTCTTGACCTCCTGGTCGGATGGTACGGGTATAGAAACTTCCGGAGGCGGTGCCGTCACACCGTCCGTCCCAAGCGGCTCCTAATGTGGTGGAGACTGCTGGGGAGGTTGAGATAATACCTCCGTATCGTCCTCAGATCGGGCCGATTCTGACCGAGGCTGGGGCACCCTGCTGGTGCCCTCTCCCGCTGCTACGTATAGCTTCCCGCCTGTTGTAGGGTGTCACTGGCTGACTTTTCTCTATAAGCAAAAGAGTATAATGATCTTAGGGACTCAACCCTATACTGTACCTCTCTATACCACGACTGAATAAGAAGAAAGAGTAACCATCCTATCACGCCTTACAGCCTCCTGCCTTTAGTATGTAGTGCACAACACATCCATAAACAAGACTCTACTTAGCATGGCTTGCACATTCCCTGGGATACGACCTGCTCTGATACCAAGTTTGTCACGCCCCACCTTGAGAGGCATGACTGGCACCTGGTGCCCTATTAGGACCTGAACTACTGAGCTAACTGAGCCTAAGCACCTCTAGTGTCGGGCTTACTCTAACTGTAGAATCAAGAAAACAACGGGCTATATAGCCGCTGTAAATACGACCCCCGGCCGACAAGGCCTATAGTCACTTGTGAAAATAAACAACTAACCAGAGACAAACAATCATAGGGAGTCCTGTGCGGGATGACAAGGCCACCATAATATCTAGTTATAACTGGAAAGTAAAACCAGATGCTAAACTAAACTATGACTGACAAGGCCGCCAATCAACAGCTAAACAGGGCCCCACACGGCCAACACACATAATCTGAAACACATATGGCCCAACACAACCGATATCATCTAACAAAGGGAAGTAACACAATTTGCAAGCCTCTAGGAGTAATAAGATGGCCGGGACAAGGCCCCGACCTACCCATACTATACAAACAAAAGGAATAAACCTCTATCACACAAGCTCCAAAAGAAGGGAGCTGACGGTACGACTGACTGGAAATACGAGGGACCTGCTCCTTGCATATCTGTACCTGCAAACAAATAATGCAGTGGCCTAGAAGAGGGCGTCAGTACCACAGTTACTGAATATGTAAGGCAGTAACTTTAAATGATTGAAAGTAAGAAATAGAACTAACAATAACTGAAGTAAAGAAAACGGACTGAAGATGACTGAGGTAGTGAAATCGGGACTAAACGTAACTGTAATAAGGAGGGTAGGGGTCATACCTGACAAGAGAGGCATCTTACTGTCTAACTATCACTAACTAAAGCAAACACAAACCTCACCTGGCTCCCATAAGCCGGAAGGTACAATCAGCACAGAATAACCCAACTGGGCCCCCATTATCCCTAGTGAGTACACCTCAATCTATATACCCCTATCCAGGTCCTAATGAGTCAACTACCAGCTATAAGCGTCCTACTCATCCCCTGGATCTGCAACTGGGCCCGCTCGGCCTCTGACTGTAGTTGTGTTTGAGTCCGGAGAACTCCTAATATCTAAACCCCGGGCGTAAACGCTCAGCAGGGGTACGTATAAGGCCAACCACGGCATATGAGGATCAGGATCCCCATCTTCGTCCCTTGCGGATGGCATGCCGCTCCGTGGAGAGACGTATCCTCGCCCCTGGCGGGCGGTGATGGGCCCGCACGTGTACGGATCGCACAAGTAATATAGTGGCCCTTTTTAAGAGTCGGATGTCGAACCCACAAGGACTGGACCAATTCAGCTAACTATCGAGTTCAAGTGTGATATTAAATGCTGCAAGTGTTGATTATAGACTTTTTCAAGATATTTAATTAAGTCTAAGGACGGTCAACAAAATACTCTGAATTAATTCAAGGAGCAACTAGAGTTAAAGCCGGATAATCATGCGATACTATGATTTGCAATGGTTTAAGTATGAAACTATCAATTGTCGTCTCACATAATTACAATTGCATGTTCATGGTCTTTCGAGCCTCTAAACACGAAAACTAGACTCACAACTATATCATTGAGCGGGGATGTGACATTCTAGTTTGTGGGCAATTCACTACGTGGATGTTGTTTATGGGGTTTATGCTCTTGATTAGGGACTTTCATACCTCTAATCATTTAACTCAACTTAGCCTCACAACTACTTCTTCGAGTGGTGATGTGATAATTCTAAGTTGGTGTCTAGCTCATCCCATTTTATCAACCAAGCAAGGTATTAGGTATATTTCTATCCTAACACAAATCATATCGTGAGATACAATCTTGCTCCCTACATTCTCTTGTTCTTGCCTAGGTTATCTTTCTCAAGCATGTACCTAAGCTTAACCCACTTGTTTTCATGGTGATCAATCATAAAAACAACCATAATTCAGAATGCAAGACAAAACAACAATCAATAACTTAAAACCAAAACAAAATTGCAAAATCACAATCATATCTTGTGGCTTCAACCCTAGAGGGAGGGCTCTAGCCACTCATGTTCGTATAATTACAAGAAAACATTATTAAAGTAACGTACTTACAAAAATTGGTAGAAGAGAAGATGAAATTGATGAACCCTAGGTGAGTTCTCCCACTTCTCCCTCACTCCTTGGCAGTTTTTCAGAAATAAATGGTGACTTTTTTATTTTAGGAGCTAAGGGGCCTATTTATAGTAAATGAGAGATATATAAAATTATTCCCGGCATGGAATAGCTCCGTGTCACGGAGGTTATCATGCCAATATGCCTCCGTGACACGGAGGCATCGCGTAGGCATACTGGAAAGCAAAACAGTCGCCAAGCAGAAGTTGTCCGCATTGGCAGCGATCACGCTGCTTGGGCAGCCCGTTAGGTGGCATTTCACGGCCCTTGTCGCGTAGCCTGCCTGCCGTGGCACGTTGCCAACATGCAGGTGGGCTGTTTCACACACTCTCCTTGCCGACGTTCGCGTTCTACTTCCGATTCCAAGCCTCCAGTTCACCAACTCATGGATTAGTTCCTCAAATTCATTGTAAACCTACAAAAACAAGAACTAATCATGTTGGTTAGTGTATATATTCACATTTACATAAAATTACATGAGAATGCATATAATTAAATAGATAAACAAGGCAAAACTAAGTTATAAAGTATCACTTGGGCATTCTATTTTGCCCGAGATTAGGTGGCGACACAACTATTAACCCTGGGGTGGTCACGGAAGCTATACAGGTGTAATCCAGCCCAAACCAATACAATTTACGAGTCTCAACTGACAACAACAACTAGAAAAGATAACATACTCCTGGCATGCTTTACTAGGATTCATACTGGACTACTATGCTGAAGAAACTAACTTGCCAAAAGAAAATGCCTTAACATACCTCGTTCGCTGTTTACCGATTAAACTGGCGAGTTTCGGCTCGTGTTCAACTGCCCTTCTCAACTGTAATCATATTAACAGAAGAATAGGGCTACTCTATTATATTCGAAGAAAACAATGACTTATACATATATATACTGACTATAGTTCAACTTATCGAGAGACGATCAAAAACTCGTAATTTCTCGGGAATCTAGAAAAGAAATACTTACTTTAGGCACGTGATCGTATTGGCACTAGTTTGAAATAATTCCACCAAATTAGGCTCGACTGGACGACGATTCACCGGGCGTATTTTACGAAAATAACTCTACAGCGATGCTCTCTGCAGCCTTATACTTCAACACCCGAAGTTAATTTGGATTTGGACTGCGTTTAGCAGCGTAATCAGACGATTTCCAAATGTTTTCCTCGGTTTCCCTTTGTTTTGGTCGTGATTTGTAAATAATGATCTAACTTATAAGTGTGAGGCCTTTATATACTTGAGGCAGCAGACAAGGCAACGTGGCACTCTGTCCATCGCGCTGATTCTGCTCCGTCCCACTTTGGGTAACGCGGAGGAGCTGCTCCGTGCCACTTTACCCCTCTGGGCAACTTGGTTTGGCCTCCTCCCATGAAATCCTGACTTGGCACTCATTCGGCCTTTCCCTGGACCCTTTCCTCGCACGTATGGCACTTTAAAACTCTCAACCAATATACGAATAGGCCGACTAAACCTTAGAAACTTACGGGGTGTAACATTAGCAATTTGGATCAAATTAATAGTCAACTAAAAGAAAAGGATTATTCTTCATATGTGGCTATCAAAGAATAGGCTAAAGGCTCGATGGGGCTGACTAGGACCATCCTTCGTGGGTAGGTAAAGAGAAGGATAAAAATATGCCTAATAAAAGAAATGTCTATATCATTTTCTATATTCAACGTTCTTCATTTTGCTTTGCATATACACCAGACAAGTTTTAGACATCAAAAGCATAAAATATCACAAATATCTCACACTCACGACACATGTTCAACTTAACAAGAATCCATACAAACTCTCAATCAAGACAACAACACGGGTTCAGATTTAAGATAAAATCAGACAAGAGTCAAATTAATGAGCCTACGTGGATGCAATGAAGTCATTCAATTTTCACTGCATGCTTTTAAATTTAAAATCAATGTGCATCATTCAATAGCAAGAGCACCTAGCATTCAATTAATGAAGGGTTCTATGATTCCTAATGACTAATCTTCCCTCAAGACAGTCATCATCAATCCATCACTAGGAAAAGTCCCTAGCTATGACTGAAAAACAAAACAAAATTCATTCCTAAAAATGAAATAGTAGTAAGTAGTCAGTTCAAAGGGCCCCCTCTCAGAAAGGAACTGAAAAGAAAAACCAAGGGGTGAGTGAAGTATGCTTTGCTTTAAAATTGCAACTAGAACAAATCAAACTATAACATACTTCACCCTAATCAAAAAATTGGAAGATTCTCACCCCACACTTGAAATCAAGCTATGTCCCCATAGCATTAATCAAAAGTAAAACAAGGGTCAGGAATACTCCCTGAGGCCTCTAGACCAAGCTAGTAGCATGTTACACTCTTTAATTTCCATCAAGAGGGTCAAACACACCATACTTATGCTTCACCATGATCCTTAGCTTCAATCTTTTGGGTACCCAGACTTCTCCTCAACCTACAATAAACAAGAAAAAACAAAAACAACAAGTGACATTATACAAACAAAAACAAAAATGTTTCTGGTACAACTTGGGTTGCCTCCCATGTAGTATCTAACTTAACATCTTGGCATGACGCATGTCACCAACCATTCAGGATTTCCTCAATCTCTTCTTCCCTTCTAGGCTCAACTCTCTTCTCCTCTTAACTCTAGAGGGATTAGTATCAACACTTTCCCTCTTTTTTATCTTCACATCCCTTCCACGATCACATCCAGTTCTTCTAATACAGGCTCAAGTTACTCTGTAGCTGTAAACTTCCTCTGTACTTATCTTGGGCCGTTCAATGAGAGCGTTTGGACTAGTATTTATCAACTCACACTCCTCCACCCATACTTGTTCTCTTTCATCTTAGTGATCATGCATAGATCACTGTAGTATGAAGGTGTGTTGATTGTTTTTTACACTCTAAAAGTGACCTCCTCGTCATTCACTCTCATTTTCAAGTTGCCCTCCTATTTTCATGACCCGGACATAGTTCCAGACCGAGACACGGAATATAGAATCACAAATGGCTCCAAGTCGACTCATGGCATGAACATAGCAGCTAGAGAGCATACATCAAAAGAAAACTGATAACTAAACATGAACAAGCAAAAGTCTGAATACATATAAATCATACAGAGTCAACATTGACAAAGCTGAAATTCTATATATTATCTGATAAGCCTCTAGCATGTCTGAAGAGCTGATGGGACAACACCCTCAACTAGCTCGCTAAAGTCTGAAACTGAAAATAACATGACTCAACACTAATTGAATGTCCTCGAAGGATGAGGACTCACCAACAAGAGTGACTGAACTAAGTTGCAGGGACTGGCTAACAGCGAAACTAAGTCGGATTGTCTAAACCTGTATCATGAAATGATATAGCATAGAGTATGCGGTTAGTACTTGGAATGTACTGAGTATGTAAGGTAAGTAAAACAGGCTGAGTAAGTATGAATCAAAATCATGCATATAAACATAAATCATAAGATCATGAGAGTAAAGACTGCGTGTTGATATCTGAAAACATGTATAGTCATAAACTGAATCTCATATCTGAATTGAATGATCCAAAGCTAAAAATAAAATCATTTGGCTTGCCATAACTGAAATCATAAGTAAAAGCTTATAAAGTGATCATTGGGTCAAACTTTTTGAAAACATAATATCATAAGTCATAAACATGCATAACTGAAATCATGAGGAAAAATGGGAGACTTTTCTTAGCTGAAAACCACCATATATAAGCACATGATGATCCCACGTCTTGCCCACATAGAGGAGGTTCATCCTAATCCTTTCCAAGGTGAAGGATAAGTAGGGTATGATATCACGGTGTGCCCTTGGTCGAGGGAAATTCTCTCTTAAGAGGTCCAAATATATACCTATGTTGGCATGTAGTTTATGAGATTGGGGAACCTCGGAACCCCTAGCCTACTTAGTGATAGACACTACTCCCAAAACATGTATAATGCTCATATAATCATGTTCTAGAATATAACTTGAATTTGAACATTTTTGGAGCCTTGAATCCAAAATATATATCTATCATTTGATCTTGTTAGCCTTGGCTAAATTATAAAACATACTTGTCTTGTATGGGCTTGCCCAAATCTCAAAATCATGCATACTTGAAATAGACTTCATTGGTCAAAATCATAGATTCATACATGGGTAATTTGTAAATATTCAATCATGCTAGATATCTCATCATACTTGAAATCATAAATCATAAACTTGACTTTTTCATGAACCTGCATAATTGGGTATAATCTTATAAAATTTGAAATCATAAATTTGTACTCAAAACATGCTTAAAATCTACCCATGAATTTTTAATATACTTTAAAACATAGAGGGGATTGACCCATAAACAATTGATAGAGAATTCTATAAGATTGGGTTAAAACCTCTTTTAGATCATAACTTGGATTGAGACTTGATTCATGAAATTGAGGAGAATTTGAGCATGAGAGTGAAATGAACCTTCATTCATATCCGTACATACCTTGGGGAGTTGAATTTACACTTATCTTTTAAAGCTCAAGAGGTTTTGAGAAGAAATTGAAGAATTCTAGGCTTGATCTTTAATGGGGAATTCCTAATATTGCATGCATGGGAGGGGAATGACTTAGAATAGGTTTAACCCCTTTAAACACCTCTTTCATAGCTTAAAATGACATAGTTTAAGGCTTAAAAGCTTAGAATTTATGAAAATACTCTTAATGAATTCGCAGAAAAACTAATTCTGTCAACTGTCACGACTCATACCACGAGTCGTATAATCCTCCTACGACTCGTGGTATCCTCCCGTACTAACCAAGTCCAAAACCTCCAATGTTATTAATATTTCCATGAATCTTACTATGACTCGTAATAGGTTATCACGAGTCGTACCAACACTCGTACAACCAATATCTGAAAAATCCCAAGTGCTTGTTAAAGTCTGTATCATGAGTCATACTCACACACTATGACTCATAGTGGGGACTCGTAGTCTAGGGAAATAAATCTCTAAACTGAACTATAAGTCTTCCTACGACCCGCACCACCAACCTACGACTCGTAGGTTGAGTCGTACTGAAGCAATTCTCCAAACTTTTCCTGCTAATCACACTACAAATCTCGAGTCTAGTCTTAGGAACTTTTGGGGTACCATAATATCTCCTCCTTAGAAACAGCCATCCTCGAATGTGGGTTAAACATACTGGAAGGCTCGGAAAAGAAACTGCAATCCCACATACTGAACATCTGAAGCTGAAAACTGATGGAGTGACTGACTCCAGACTGATACACATGGTTGAACTAAATTCATGAATCATATATACATGCTAAAACATAAGAGGAACTGAGAGACATGAACTTGACATGAAACTAAATAGACGATTAGGGAGGGAACTGATATCTCATGCTGGAATAGAGCTGGAAGGGAATAAATGGGGGTATTTAGCCATTATATCTACTTCAACTTCCCATGTAGCTCCCTCAACAAGTTGATTCCTCCACAAGACTTTTACTAAGCTACTTCTTTGTTCCTCAACTGTCGAACCTTACGATAAAGGATCTCAATGGGTACCTCCTCATAGTTAAGGCTATCCTTCATACCTATGCTCTCCACCAGAACAACCAAAGTTGGGTCATCAATGCACTTCTTCAATAAGGATACATGGAAAGTTGGATATACTAATAATAACTTCGCTGGTAGCTCCAACGCATAGGCCACCTTGCCAACATGTCTCAAAATCCTGTATGGGCCAACATATCGGGGGCTAAGCTTCCTTTCTTTCTAAACCTCATCACTCCCTTCATAGTAGACACATTCAAGAACATCCAATCATTAAGTTCAAACTCGATTTCTCTCCGCCTAACATCCTCATACGACTTTTGGCGACTCTAGGCTGTTTTCAGCCTTTCCCTAATAAGCTTAATTTTCTCCATGGCCTTATAAACTGAATATGTCCCTATCAATGTAGATTTTCCTACCTCAAGCCAACTGATAGGAGATCTACATCTCTTCCCATAAAGAGCCTTAAACGGAGCCATTTGGATACTAGAGTGGTAACTATTGTTGTAAGAGAACTGGATAAGAGGTAAATGATCATCCAAACTTCCCTTGAAGTCAATCACACATGCTCTCAACATATCCTCAAGAGTCTGAATGGTCCGCTCGGCCTGACCATCTGTCTACGGGTGAAAAATGGTGCTAAGCTTGACCAGAGTACCAAGTCCGTTCTGGTAAAATCTCCAAAACTACAATGTAAACTAAGTACCTAGTCTAAAATGATGGACAAGGGAATCCCGTACAACCAAACCAACTCTTGAATGTATAACCTAGCATTGTCCTTAGCTAAATTAGTAGTTTTGATCGGTAAGAAATGAGCTTCTTTGGTCAACCTTCTACCACCACCCATATAGAGTCATATTGTCGGGAGTGTGAGGAAACACTGTGATCACTTCCAAGTGGGGAAACTAATGTCTTGTAGCATGCCTCCCAATCTTTGATGCTCAAGTTTCACCTATTGACAATTCATACACTTAGCCGCAAACTCTGTTATGTCCCTTTTCATGCCATTCCACCAATAGACTTCCCGTAGGTTACGGTACATCTTGGTGGCTCTTGGATGTATAGAATATCGGGAATCATGATCCTCGTGAAACATCTGTTCTTTCAAACCATCGAGAGCCGAAACACATAAATGACCTTGACATCGAAGCACACCATCTCCTCTTTGGGAGAAGACCTCCGCCTTTTGATTTTGAACCGCCTCTTTCAAATTCACCAAGATAGGATCCTTATCTTGCATAGCCTTGACTTCAGTCACCAAAGAGGATTCTGAACCATTCTTAAAAATGAAACCACCATCTATCGAATCCAAAAGTCGAACCCCTAATCGTGCAAGCCGATGCACATCCTTCACCAACTCTTTCCTTCCATATTACGCATGAGAAAGACTAGCCATGGACAGTCTGCTAAGGGCATCCGCCACTATATTTGCCTTGCCCAGATGATAAAGGACACTCATGTCATAATCCTTGAGCAGCTCTAACCATCTCCCTTGTCAAAAATTCAAGTTCTTCTGGGTGAACACATACTTTAGGCTCTTGTGATTCAAAAACACATCCACATGCACTCCATACAAGTAGTATCTCCAAATCTTCAATGCAAACACCACCGCTGCCAACTCTAGGTCATGAGTTAGATAATTCTTCTCATGAGTCATAAGCTGCCCAGAGGCATACACAATGACCTTACCATGCTGCATCAACACACATCCAAGACCAACCCTAGAGGCATCACAATATACAAAGAATCCATATGTACCCTCAGGTAGGGTCAATATAGGGGCTAAAGTGAGTGGAGTCATTAACTCCAGAAAATTCTTCTCACAGGCATCCGACCACTGAAATCTGACTTTCTTCTAGATCAACTTAGTCAACGAGGCTGCAATGGATGAAAATCCTTCAAAAAAACCTCCTGAAATAGCCAACTAAACCTAAGAAGCTTCTAATTTTCAAAGGATTAACCGGTCTAGGCCAATTCTTCACTGCTTTTATCTTCTAAGAGTCCACCTGCACACCCTCACTTAACACCACATGTCCAAAAAATGTCACTGAGTTCTACCAAAACTCAAACCTACTAAATTTGGAAAATAGTTGGTGATCCTTGAGAGTCTGTAGCATAATCTTCAAATGAGCGACGTGCTCCTCAATGCTCTGAGAGTATATGAGATTGTCTTCTATGAAGACAATCATGAACATCTCGAAATATGATTTGAACACCTGTTCATCAAATCCATAAAAGGTGCAGGAGTATTTGTTAGTCTAAAAGACATAACTACTAACTCATAATGACCATATCGAGTCTAGAAAGCTATCTTTGGAATTTCACTCTCCTTAACTCTGAGCTGATAATAGCCGGATTTGAGGTCTATCTTTGAGAAACACTTAGCACCTTGGAGTTGGTCAAACAAGACATTAAATTTGGGGAGGGGATACTTGTTCCTGATTGTAACCTTGTTCAATTACCAATAGTCAATCCATATACGAAGAGACCTGATCTTGGGCAGATTTATATGCCCAAGTGATACTCAAACGTATCATTTTTACCTTGTTTGTTGTACAATGTGTATATAATATCATGTAATTGGTAATAAAATGCGAATTTATACTAACCAACATGATTAGCATTTCTTTTGCAGGAAAATGTGATTTTTAGGAGCTAAAATGCATGTTGGAACTATGTCGGAGTTGGACTTGGATGCGAGCGTGGAAAAGACCCGGGAATGCAGGATTTATAGGGGCTCCGCGATGGCTCCGTGCCACGCTACCATCGCGGTAGCACACTGCCTAAGCAGGAATTAAATTTGAAATTTCTAGTGTGCATGCGCGTCAGCTCCGTGGCACGGAGATAGGCCTCCGCGATGGCCTCCGTGCCACGTTGAGGTTAAATTACTGGACCCTGGAAATTCCAGTGAGGGTCCGCGTCCACGCCGTGTCACGGAGGCATTGCTCCGCGTTGGCCTCCGTGACACGTTGCTTGTTATTCCGGGAAACATTTCCCACTAGTATAAATAGCACACTTAGGTTTATTTTAAGTAGTTTTCAGTTTGGAGACTGAGTTCAGAAGTGGAGAGCAGGAACGTGGGTTAGTAGCAGTTGAAGATTGGAAAAGCTAAGGGATTTCTTCTCTTCCTTTCTTATTTCTATCAATTGTACGTATGATTTACACTCATTTTAGGATGATCAATCCAAGAATGAGTGGCTAATTCTCTTTCTTGCTGAGGTTTTGAACATGTGTAATGAATTCTGATTTTCATTGATATGGTTTATTCTTCTTCTTTAATGTTGTTCTATTAATTCTTGTTCTTTACTGCATTAGTGATTGGCCAACATTAATGTATATCTAAAAAGTCCAATTTCACTCGAGAGAGTAAGAAATTGGAAAGTTGTGAATTAATAGGGTATTGTTCTTAACTTGATTTGGGAAAATTGGGTTTTGATGTGCTTTCCTGATAGAAATATACTTGGAAGCCGTATTAGTCAATTTAGGAACCGGAATTGTAGTGCTAGGTCATAAATTGCATTTGATCACAGAAATGTAGACGGATGGTTTATGATTCTAAAGTGAAATTAAATACGAGAGTTTTAATTTCTAGGCAAATGTTCTTGGCTAGCAACATGAAGAAGAGAATTAACCAAAATTATCATGATTATCAAGTTCATTACTTGTTCTTAACCTTGGCATGTTCATATCCATTGTCTGAATTCAAAAGTAAATAGTTTGTATTAATTGTAGTATATAGTTTAGAAACAAAAATTCAATTACTCTTGGGTACGTTGTTGTTAGCATAATTAGAAGTTAAATAGAAATATAGTAAATTAGGCAATTTTACATATCTTGAGCCTCCTTGGATCGATACTTGGCTACTTAGCCACTTTATTACTTGTTTGACCACGTGCACTTGTGTGTCGGTTTTTACCCGTACCCCAAAGCACCGAGCAAGACCCATCCTTCTTCTGAACAAAGATAACTGGTGCACCCAACAGGGACTTGTTAGGTCTGATGAAGCTCTTATCTAGAAGATCCTTCAACTGCTCTTTCAACTCCTTTATCTCAATTGGATCCCTTATGTAAGGAGGAATAGATATAGGTTGTGCATCAGGAAAAAGGTCAATACCAAAGTCAATTTCCTACTCGGGAGGGACTCTTGGTAGATCATCTGGGAAAACCTCCGGATACTCACATACTACGGGAATAGAATGAAGAGTCGAGGTCTCGGATGTAGCATCCTTAACCCGAACTAGATGGTACACGTGACCCTTGGAAATCATCTTTCTGGCCTTAAGGTAGGAAACAAAGTGACCTACAAGCACAGGTGAATTGCCCTTCCATTCTAAGACTAGCTCGCCAGAAATTAGAACTCTACCATTTGAGTTCTATAATTCACTGAGGAAAAACATGCATGCAACCAATCCATACCAAAGATAACATCAAAATCAGTCATGTCTAACTCTACTTAATCAGTTTAGGTGACTTTCTGAAGGACTGTGATAGGGCAATTTTTGTATACACGTCGAGCTATAACTGAGTCACCAACTGGAGTAGAGACTGAGAAGGGTTCTGATAGGATTTCGGGATTGACTCCGAAACTAATAGCAACATAAGGCGTCACAAAAGATAAAGTAGCCCCTGGATCTAATAATGCATACACATCAAGATGAAATACTCGTAACATACTAGTGATCATATCTGGAGAGACCTCCTGCTCCTGACGAGAAGAAAGGGCATAAAATATGTTTTGACGCTGACCACCACCTGCACTAGTGGATGCACCCTGCTGAGCTGAGCGTGTTGGTGGAGCTACTAAACTGGTGGCTGGGTCATGGCCTCTACTATGGCCCTGTCTGGTTGAAGAACAGTCTCTGAGGAAATGTCTGGACTTCCCACACCCGAAACATGCACCTAACCCCGCTAGGCACTCTCTAGGGTGCTTCCCGTCACATTTGCCGCAAACAGCACGATGGGCTATCCTAACATGTTCCCCTATCCTTTGGAGCCTGATGTCCTTTCCCTCTGTTCACACCTAAATTCGGATGGCACACTGGCTGATGACGGCGCTGGGGTTGATGGTCTCTGGTAGGACTATTGATGATGTTTGCCATTGGACCTCTACTGGGAAAACCCAAAGCTACCTGTCCTAGTCCTCTTGGCCTCTCTCTCCCTTTCCTTCATTTGATCCATCTCTATCTGCTGGGTGTATATAACCAATTGAGAGAATTCTAGGTCAATATTCAGCATTATGGTCCTACACTCCTTGACCAGCAAATTTGATACCCCACACACAAATCTGTTCATACAGGTTCTCAGATCCACAACCATCTCTGGTGCATACGTGGACAGTGGGTGAACTCCAAGATGTACTCTTGCATAGTCATATTGTTCTGCCTCAAGTTGATGAACTCCGCCGCCTTTTCCTTCCTCAACTCCCTAAGGAAGAATCTATCTAAGAAGGTATTCATGAACTCATCCCAACTCATGGGAACAGCACCCACTACTCTACTATCCCTCACTGACGATACCAAATATAAGCAACCCCCTTCAGCTGATAGGAGGCTAAGTCTGCGCTCTCTTCTCCCGTCACCTCCATAATCTGGGTGATCTTCTATATCTCCTCAAGAAACTCATGCAGGTCCTCATCGACTCTTAACCGAAGGAACTCAAGTGGATTCATCCCGATAAAGTCTCAAACTCGAGCCGTCGTTGTGTTCCCATTTTAAGGAACATGGGCCACCACCTTCTAATTGACCTGAGCGGTTAAAGAATGTTCCAACATCTGAAAAGCCATTCTAAACTAGGCATGAGAGACCTGTTTAGGCAAAGGACTTGTTGGTGCTAACGGGGTTTGCTGGTGCCCATGTCTATTGCCATCCTTATGGCCATTTCCATTTTCGTTCCTTCTACAATTTACTCAGCATGGAGGCATGATTCTACAAACGCATATAGAATGAGATAAAAGGATATAGAGATACTTTATCATATGACATAGATCATGAAAGAAGGGAAATTTTCAAAAACATCTTGTAGTCGTTCCCCCATAAGTGCGATGTGTTTTACACCCATGGAAAAGACTCTACTCAATGTGGCTTTTAGACACCCTAGGACACTCTAAACCTTGTCTCTGATAACAAGTTTATCAAGACCCGAACATAGGTCCAGACCGAGACATAGAATTTAAAACTACGAACAGTTTCAAATCAACCCATGGCATGAACATAGCAGCTAAAGAGCATACATCAAAATAAAACTAATAACTAAATATGAATAAGCAAAAGTATGAACACATATCAACCATACAAAGTCAATACTGACAAAGCTAAAATTATACACATTGTCCGATAAGCCTCTAGAATCTCTGAAGAGCTGATGGGGACAACACCCCCAACTAGCTCGCTAATGTCTGAAATTGAAAATAACATGACTCAACACTAACTGAATGTTCTCAAAGGATGAGAACTCGCCAACGTGAGAGACTGAACTAAGCTGTAGGGACTGGCTGACGGCAGAACTCAGTTGGATCGTCTGAACCTGCATCATGAAACTATACAACATAGCGCATGCGGTTAATACTTGTAATGTACTGAGTATGTAAGGTAACTAAAACATGCTGAGAAAGTATAAACCGAAATCATGAATATAAACATAAATCATAAGATCATAAGAGTAAGGACTGCATATTGATATTTGAAAACATGTAAAGTTATAATTGAATCTTATATCTGAATAGGATGACCCAAAGCTAAAAATAGAATCATATGGCTTGCCATAATTGAAATTATAAGTACAAGCTTATAAACTAATCATTGGGTCAAACCTCCTGAAAATATATATGAGCGCATGATGATCCCACATCTTGCCCACGTGGAGGAGGGTCGTCCTAAGCCTTGCCAGGGTGAAGGATAAGTAAGGTGTGATATCACGATATGCCCTTGGGCGAGGGAAACTCTCTCTTGAGAGGCCCAAAAATATACCTATGTTGGTGCGTAGTTTATGAGATCGGAGAACCTTAGAACCCCTAGCTTACTTAGTGCTAGACACTACTCCCAAAATATGTATAATGCTCATATAATCATATTCTAGAACACAACTTGAATCTGAACATTTAAGGAGTCCTGACTCCAAAATATATATCTAATTTGATCTTGTTAACCTTGGCTAAATCATAAAACATACTTGTCTTGTGTGGGCTCGCCCAAATCTCAAAATCATGCATACTTGAAATAGACTTCATTGGTCAAAATCATAGATTCATGCATGGTAAACATTCAATCATACTAGATATCTCATCATACTTGAAATAATAAATCATAAACTTGTCTTTTCTAAAATTTGAAATCATGAATTTTAATCAAAACATGCTTAAAATCTTCCCATGAATCTTTAGATATACTTTAAAACATAAAGGGGATTGACCCATAAACAATTGATAGAGAATTCTATAAGATTGGGTTAAAACCCCTTTTAGATCATAACTTGGATTGCGATTTGATTCATGAAATTGAGAAGAATTTCAATATGAGAGTAAAAGGAACCCTCATTCATAGCCTTATATACCTGGAGGAGTTGAATTTACACCTAACTTTGAAAGCCCAAAAGGTTTTGAGAAGAAATTGAAGAATTCTAAGCTTGATCTTTAATGAGGAATTCCTAATCTTGCATGCATAGGAGGGGAATGAGTTAGAAGAGGTTTAACCCCTTTAAACACCTCTTTCAGAGCTTAAAATGATATAGTTTAGGGCTTAGGAGCTTAGAATTTATGAAATACCCTTAATAAATTTGTAGAAAAGATGATTCTATCAGTTGTCACGACTTGTACCATGAGTCGTACAATCCTCCTACGACTCGTGGTATCCTCCCATACTAACCAAATCCAAAACCTCCAATCCTCTGAATATTTCCACGAATCCTACTATGATCCGTAATAGGTTATCACAAGTCATACCAACATTCGTACAACCAGTATCTGAAAAATCCCAAGTACTTGTTATGATCCATAACACGAGCCGTACTCACACACTATGACCGTAGTGGGGACTCGTGGTCTGGGGAAACAAATATCTGAACTGAACCACGGGTCTTCCTACGACCCATACCACCAACTTACGACTCGTATGTTGAGTCTTACTAAAGAAATTCTCTAACTTTTCCTGCTGATCACATTCCAAATCTCGAGTCTAGTCTTAGAAACTTTTGGGGTATTACACCTATACATCAATCAACACTCCACCAGTTGTTAAAAACGGACATCCCAATATAGTTGGCACCCTGTCATCTGCTTCATAGTTAAAAAAATAGAATCAACAATAATTATGAACTTACCAACCTTGAAGAGCACATCTTCAATGATTCCCTCTAGAGACACTCTTTATCGATCAACAAGTTGTAGAACTATTTTGGAAGGCCTTGGTTTTCTCAAGCCAAGCATATTAAACACAGATAGGTGCATCAAATTTACACTTGCCCCTTAGTCACACAAAGCCTGCATCATCTCACTTCTAGGGTCTTTAAGCTTTTTTGAAAGTTTGCTCATTACCCTCAAACTACACTTTCCAGTAAGTCCCACTGTCTCCACATCTGCAAGCCTCTTCTTATTGTCAGCACCACATTTAGGCATTTTGTATATTTGGGTATTCCCTGTAAAACACCAAGTAGAGGAAGATTATGTGTAGTTTTATGAAGATGTCAAAGAACTTCTTGAAACATGCATTCTCTTTGCTTTTCTAGAGCCTTTGAGGAAATGATAGAGGTGGTCTCTTCTCTCTCTTCTCTACAGGTGTTACAACATTCTCTGTAAAAGCCTTTTTATTACCCTTTTCTGCACCTAAGCTTGGTCTAGTCAGCTACTTGCACCTCATGATAAGGTGCTTCATGTAGTTCTGGATCTCAAATCGTCCCCCTGATTTTGATCTGTAGATACTAGAGGTGACATTGGAAGCGAGTGGCATTGCCACTTCACTAACTAGTCGTGCTGTCATTTCTGTCAAAATAACCTTGTCCTATTGAACCTATTGGATTGGCTAGAGAGTAGCAGCCTCTCTTCTCAGTTGATGCAACCACGATTTAGGTTCAGGGTATGGGTCAACCAACTCCCTATCCCTTGCCAACTTGTTGTAATAACAAGCTTATACCTGCAAAAATAGTGACTAAGACCAAGTTGTTAGCATTTAGAAAATAAAATAATAAAACTAAAACTAGATATTCACTAATTTCTAGGTCCCCGACAATGATGTCAAAAACTTATCGCGTCCAAATGCAGAATCAAATGTACGCGATCGTGCAAGTAATATAGTGGCTCTTGCGAACCAAATGTCGAACCCACAGGGACTTGTGACTTAGCAAATATTCAATTCAACTAATACAATGAAATTCAATAAGTGCATTTGTAACCAAGAATATGTTGATTTTTATATGATTCTAAAGTGAACAATAAAAGCAACAACATAATGAAGTGGTTTGTAATCAATATTAAAGAGGATTTCAGGGTCAAGGCATAGCAATCATGTATAGCAATATTTTCACGTTGGTCAAGTTATTCATCTTGATTTTTAATTTATGAGGCTAATAACATGATCATGGTATGTCGAGCCTCTAATTATCTATTCAAATTAACCTCACAAGTACATCATTTAGCGAGGATGTTATACCCGATTTGGACACATTTATTTATCATTCCATTTTGTAATGAGTGAGGCGTATCAAGTATATACCTATCCTAAATGCAAATCTAATCCTTAATCATTAAAGATATGATCGCACTCCTCACATTGCTAGTTTTATTCTAGTGTTTCTCCTTCCAGATTTGCACAAGAATTAAAGATGTATTTTATTGGTCATGAATCATTGAAATAGTATAATCAAGAATGCAAGAGCAATCAAATATGATAAACACATAAACCAGTTCAAGAATATGCTATAAAATTATGCTTTGTGGCCTCAACCCTATAATGAGGGTTCTTAGACACTCATAATCTTACACAAAATTACAACGTTGTAATGATTCATGTAGAAATGAAAAGGGGAGAAAAAAAGAGAAATAACCCTAGTTCCAAGCATCCTTGATGCTACTCTTCCCTCTAAAGTCATGCCCTAAAATAAAAGCTAAGTGTTCTATTTATAGTGTGTAAGCATTTTGGCCAAGAATGATGCCTTCCGTGGCACGCTGCCAACGCGGCATTCAAGCAGTGCGACATGCCACCATCGCATACTTTCACTGTTTAGCACTTCTAGATGTAATGCCCTTGGCATGGCACAGTGGCCAGCATGCCAACTTCACGCTGTGACACGGCCTTGATCACGCCAATCTCCCTCTATGGTACGGCCCCAACACCCATGCCCACTGTTTAGTCACTTCATTCCACTTCAAGGTAAACTCCTTGCTTTGTGCCATGGCCTTAAATGGACTAATTCTTCTCCAAGGCATGGAGCTAACTCCAAATTCCACTCTTAATTAGCTCGTCTCATATTCCATAATCCGTCCCTTAGCATTGATCTTCAAGATTAGGATCGTCATCTTCATATTATGCTCCATCCGTTAGAAATTTCAACCTACAACAAGAGCTAATCACACACATTAGTTCATAAATTAAGCTATAATATGGGCATATAATGGCACTTGGACGTATAAATTCACCCAAGATAGCTGGTGTCATATAGGATCTGCAACTAGAGAATGCTCAACTGAAGGCTGAGAATATGACACTGAGAAAACAACTGGAGGACCTGACCCAGCAGATGCTACAAGACCAGCGTGCTGCAAATAAGAAGATCAACAAACTACTCTCCAAGATTTAATCCTTTATCCTTCCCATCCTTATTCCATTCCTATGCCTCCTTATCTTTTCTGGCTCTGTAATGCCCTGGAAGTGTCTAAGACTAGACTCAAAGTTGATATGAAAACTGGTTGAAAAATCTGAAAATCTACTCTGAACAACTCATTCTACGAATCTTTGGTGGGACCAACAACCCGTGGAAGGCGACATGGTGAGAAGCTACAGAATCTAGGTTGGGAGTGACAGGCCTCAAGATGAACCATTGGATGCTATAATGAGTAAATTATTGGAGTTGTCGTGAGGTTGGTTCTTGATCAAGGAGGAAGTAATGAGTCATGGTACAACCCGTTGATGGCAGCAATGGGTCGTTGTCAGCACTCGTTGAAAGGAATTCCAAGTTAGGGCAGCGGTGACGATGATTGGCAGTAATGAGCCGCTGGGGCTTGTATTGAATCATCTTGTACAGTCGTGGTAGGGGATCTGAGACATGAATTGGGGATGAGACAATGAGGAGTAGTAACGGACCGTGGGAGCTAGAACGGTCCGTTGTGTCATCCATTGCCATTGGCAGAGCAGTTTTTCCAGAAAACTTATCAAGAATATTTTCATCATTCCTAAGCCCTAGGGTCCTAAACTACATCATTTTAAGCTCTAAATAGAGTGTGTTAAGAGGGTTTAAGTCACTCTAAGCCTATACTAAATCATGCATGCAAGCTTAGGGGTTTTGAGAGGTGATCAAGTCTAGTTTCTTAAAGGTTCTTCCTCAATTCTCTTTGGGCAATCAAGAAAGTGTGAAAATAAAATCCCTTCAAGTATGTAAGGCTATGAATGGGTGAAATTTTCCACACCCATGTCCAACTTCCTCTCAATTCATGATGTTCTAATTGATGATTCCATAGGGTTTCTACCCAATGCATGAATTCCTAAAGTTTAATCATGGGTATGATCTAAGCATGTTTTAAATAATGAATTATCATTAATGGGCAGATTTTTCAATGTTTTAAATTATAAGTTTTGTTTTCAAGTTTTCTGAATTATGATGCTCATCCATGAATGTTCATGAAAGTTGAGATCTATGAGATATATGTTCAAGTATGATGCGGTGTTTATGAAGAAAGTATGATTTCGAAATACCCATGTCTATGTTCATGTTTTTAAAGTGAATCAAGTTGATTTCAAGCATGTTAAAGTATTGGGCAAGCCGATATGATCAAGTATGTTTTATGATTTTATGAATTAGCTTACCACATGATTTTGGAGTCAAGACTCCTATTATTTTTCAGCTTGTGGTATGGTTTGAGCCAAGGCTCCTCATGTTATGATTTCAGATATTGCATTTATGTTATTATTCAGCTCATCACTAGACGATGGTCATCTTTGTTGAAAAATGATGGAGAGCATATGCATGTTTTTGGGAGTAGTGTCTAGCACCGAGTAGGCTAAGGGTCAGTCAACCTTGTGCCTCAGGAATACGCCCCAACGTAGGTTTCCTCAGCCTCACTTGGTGAGTCCTCATCTTGTAGGGACCCTTCTTATTAGTTGTATGTTGTATTTTCAGTTTTCAGACTATAGTGAGTTAGTTTGGGTCTTTTCCTATCAACTCGTCAGTGTTAGCAGCTTTTCGGACATAATTTTATTCAGCTTCATACTTGTGCATGTAACCAGATGTTATATCTTATTTAGACTTCCGCCATGTTATTTATGATGATCTTCCGCTTATCTATGATTGAGTTAGATGTATTTTCATGCCATGGGTCGACTTGGAGCCTCTCAGGGTTTCTTGTCCCGTGTCTCAATCTGGGACTATGTTCGGATCGTGACAGGCTCTCATTTCTTCTGATCCCTATGATTGTGGCACAAACTGGCTTATTTTTGTTAACTCTTTATATGGTTGTTAATGCTATTTCCTGATGTTGTATCCTTGGGCATCTTTTATGAATGAACGGAACCATGTTTTATTCTTAATTGTTATGTGAATTTATTTGTATTAGTGTAGCCCTAATGGTCATGATTTAACAATTACCAATGCCTTAATTCACACATGTTACTGCTTTGTCTTTTCAATGATGCCAAAAGGGGAAAGTTTAAGTGTCTGGGTATGAAGGGAACAAGTTTTTATTTTGGTGTCTGGGTATGAGGGGGAATAGGTTCTTCGAGACAGAGCTCTTGGTATAAGGGGGAACTTACTATTGAGGGATATATGGAAGCCTTTAGTAGAAAAGATGAAGATGGTGATCCGGTTCGTAGAGGGAATGTTGGTTATATGTTTTTCATTATTAAAAAAGGGAAAATTGATGGAGCACAGTCCTTAGATATCTACACATTTGTTTTGATGATTTGACAAAACCTGCTAAGGAACTAGGTTTTTTATCCATGAAATCAACTTACAGCTGGAAATGCAGCTTTACAGCTGTTCACTTCCACCGCAGCATAGTGGCAAACTACTGCGGTCCTGGTTTCTAACCAACAAACAAAGCCCTCATCTCTCACTCTTACTCTCATACATATTGAATAAGACAAGAAGTAAGAAAACTAAGTTTTGCAAACTTAGGTTTACTTATATACTTAGGACCTCATTTGGAGCTTTCCCCTTCCCCCAAGGGGCCTTGAACTTGATATCGATATCATGGTTACGTCCTTAGCCCTGGCAAGGCGTTGGATGGTTGTGTCCACTTGAGTGTGATAGTCGGGACCACGTAAGCTCTATTGTGGTAATGTCAGTTATATGACGAGTCTCCCATTGTTCCTTATGATTTCAGTTATGCATGTACATCAGTCATGACATTATGTTTTCAGCAGGTTTGACCAAATGTTCAGTTTTACTTATGATTATCAGTTTTCAGCTTTGGGTCATTCGATTCAGTTATGTTCAGTTTTCAGCTTTGGGTCATTCAATTCAGTTATGTTCAGATCATGATTTCAAAAAATAGCATGCAAGCCCTACTCTCAGATCCTTATCTTGGTTATGTTTTATATCATGCATGTTCAATGATTTTACTTACTTAGCAGTTTTACTTACCTTGCATACTCGGTACATTCCATGTACTAACCGCATACTCTATGTTGTATCATTTTTATGATACAGGCTCCGATATCCAGGCTCAGTCCCGCCGCTAGAAAGATTCCTGGAGTTAGCTTTCCTCAACATCAGTTGGTGAGTCCTCATCTTGTGAGGACCCTTCTCATTAGTTGTATGTCGTATTTTTAGTTTACAGCCTATAGTGAGATAGTTAGGTCTTGTCCCATCAACTCGTTAGTATTAGAGGCTTTTCCTACATAGTTGTATTCAGCTTTAGACTTGTGCATGTAATCAGATGTTATGTCTTGTTTAGACTTTCGCCATGTTATTTATGATGATCTTCCACTTATCTATAATTGAGTTAGATGTAAGTTTATTCCATGGGTCGATTTGGAGCCTCTCGGGGTTTCATGTCTCGTGTCTCGATCCGGGCCTATGTTCGAGTCATGACAAACTTAGTATAAGAGCATTAGGTTTTGAAGTGTCATAGGGTGTCTGAAAGTCGCGTTAAGTATAATATTTTTAATGGGTGTGAAGCGTGCCACACTTATGAAGAAGAGGCTGTGAGACGTTTAAAAAAAGTTCCCTTCTTTCATGATCTATGTCGTGCGGTGAAATATCTCTCTATCCTTTTAACTCGTGCTATACGCGTTTACAGAATCATGCCTCCCCGCAGAGTTAGCGGAAGAAAAAATAGAAACAGAAATGTCCATGAGGGTGGCAATGGAGACAGGCACCAGCAGGCCCCACCATCCCACGAGGAGCATATACCCAAGCCAGTTGCCCATGCAGAGTTTAGGGCAGCCATTCAGATGTTAGCCTAGGCCTTGACCGCCCAAGTCAATCAACAAGCAGTGGCGCATATTCCTCAGAATGGGAATGTGGCAGCAGCAAGAGTTAGGGATTTTCTGAGGATGAACCCTCCCAGTTCCTTGGATCAAAGGTGGACGAGGATCCACATGAGTTCATTGAGGAGATTTTGAAGATCACCCAGATTATGGGGGTGACTAGGGAGGAGTGCGCTAATTTGGCCTCGTATCAATTGAAGGGGGTCGCGCACATTTGGTTCAAGCAATGGAAGGATAGTAGGACAGTCGGAGCAGGCCCTATCAGTTGGGATGAGTTACATGCCGCTTTTCTAGCTCAGTTCTTCCCTCGGGAGATAAGGGAGATCAAAGCGGTCGAGTTTCTGAATCTAAAGCAAGGAAAGATGACGGTTCAGAAGTATGCCTTGGATTTCACTCATCTTTCCAAGTATGCACCTGAGATGGTGACGGATCAGAGAGCCTGTGTGATCTAATTTGTACATGGGATAGCAGACTACTTGGTCAGGGATTGCCGAACCGCGATGCTTCTTCAGGATATTGACTTTGTTCAGATAGTCCTGTACACCCAGCAGATGAAGGCAATGCAGGTGAGTGAGCGGGAGAGAGAGGCCAAGAGGGCTAGGAGGATAGCATCAGATTCTCCCAGCAGAGACCTAGTGGGCACAGTCAGTTGTACCACCAGAGATCTTTAGCCCCAATGCCTTCGTCTATGAGTGTGCCATCCAGGTCTAGGCGCAATCAAAGGGGACGAGCATCAGGCTCGAGAGGTCATAGTAGCAGACCCACAGAGACCAACCCTCTAGAGTGTAGCCAATATGGCCAAAGATACACAGGGCAGTGTTTGGCAGGTACAGGCACTTGCTTCAGGTGCGGGAAGCCTGGACACATGCTTAGGGATTTTCCACAGTAGCCAGATAGGGTCATGATAGGGGTCGAGGCCTAGCTTCCAATTTAGCATCTCTACCAGCATGCCCAGCTCAACAGGGGGCATCTACTAGTACTGGTGGTGGACAGCGCAAAAATAGGTTCTATGCCCTAGCATCCCGCCAGGAGCAGGAGATCTCCCCAGATGTAGTCACTGGTATGTTATGAGTATTCCACCTTGATGTATATGCTTTGTTAGATCCAGGGGCTACTTTATCTTTTGTGACGCCCTATGTTGCTAATAGTTTCGGAGTCAGTCCCGAAATCTTATCAAAACCCTTCTCAGTCTCTACTCCAGTTGGTGATTCAGTTATAACTAGATGGGTGTATAAAATTACCCTATCACAGTCTTTTAGAAAGTCACCACAGTAGATTTAGTAGACTTAGCCATGACCGATTTTGATGTTATCCTCGGTATGGATTGGCTACTTGCATGCTATGCCTCAATCAACTATAAAACCGGTGTAGTAGAGTTCGGATTTCCAGGTGAGGTAGTCCTAGAGTGGAAGGGTAGTTCAGTTGTGCCTGTAGGTCATTTTATTTCCTACCTTAAAGACAGAAAGATGATTTCTAAGGGTTTTGTGTACCATCTAGTTAGGGTTAAGGATGCTACATCCGAGACCCCGACTATCCAGTTAGTTTCAATAGTATGTGAGTATCCAAAAGTGTTCCCAGATGATCTACCAGGAATTCCACCCGAGCGGGAGATTGATTTTGGTATTGCCCTTCTTTCCAATACGCAACCTATATCTATTCCTCCTTACAGAATCGCTCCAGCCGAGCTAAAGGAGTTGAAGCAGTTGTTGAAATACCTTTTAGACAAGAGTTTCATCAAAACGAGTAAATCCCCATGGGGTGCACCAGTTCTCTTTGTCCGCACGAAAGATAGTTCTCTTCGTATGTGCATTGATTATTGGCAATTAAACAAATTTACCATCAAGAATAGGTATCCTTTCCCCCAGGATTGATGATTTGTTTGACTAGCTTCAAGGTGCTAAGTGTTTTTTGAAGAGATACCTCATATTTGGATACCATCAGCTCAAGGTTCGGGAGAACGATATTCCGAAGACAGCCTTCAAGACTCGGATGGTCATTACGAGTTTGTAATTATGTCTTTTGGACTAACGAATGCTCCTGTAGCTTTTATGGATTTGATGAACAGGGTGTTCAAGCCATATCTAGACATGTTCGTGATTGTGTTCATAGATGATATCCTTATATACTCTCGGAGCGAGGAGGAGCATGCCGCTCATTTGAGGGTGGTGCTACAAACTCTCAAAGATCGCTAGTTATATGCTAAATTTAGTAAATGTGAGTTTTGGTTGAACTCAGTGGCATTTTTGGGCCATGTGGTATCAAGTGAAGGTGTACAGGTAGACTTTCAGAAGATAGAAGCGGTGAAGAATTGGCCTAGGCCAGTGAATCCTTCGGATATCAGGAGTTTCTTGGATTTAGCTAGGTATTATCAGAGATTTGTCAAGGGGTTTTCATCTATTGCAGCCCCGTTGACTATATTGACCCAAAAGAAGGTAAAGTTTCAATGGTCGGAGGCTTGTAAGAAGAGCTTCTAAGAGTTGAAAACTCGACTCACCTCAGCACCGGTATTAACCCTACTGAGGGTACCGATGGGTTTGTGGTATATTGTGATGCTTCGAGGATCGGTCTTGGTTGTGTTTTGATGCATCATGATAAGGTTATAGCATATGCTTTCAGGCAGCTGAAGGTTCATGAAAAGAATTAACCGACTCATGATCTCGAATTGGCAACGATAGTATTTGCCTTGAAGAATTGGAGACACTATTTGTACAGGGTCCATGTGGATGTGTTTATAGACCACAAAAGCATGCAATACATGTTTACCCAGAAGGATCTGAATCTACGTCAAAGGAGGTGGTTGGAGTTACTCAAGGATTATGATATGAGTGTCATTTACCACCCAGGCAAAGTTAATATGGTAGAAGATGCTCTTAGTAGGCTTTCTATGGAGAGTGTGTCCCATATGTATGAAGGAAGGAAGGAGCAGGTGAAGGATATGCATCAGCTTGCACGGTTGGGAGTTCATTTGGTTGACTCGACCAATGGTGGTGCTATTGTTCAAAACGGATCAGAATCATCCTTGGTGACTAATGTAAAGTCTAGACAAGATGAGGATGCTATCTTGGTGAAGTTAAAGGAAATCATTCAGAATTTGAAGGTAGAGATCTTCTCCAAAGGCGGAAATGGTGTGTTTCGATATCAGGGTCTGCTTATGTGTTCCGAATGTTGATGATTTGAGAGATCGAATGTTGCACGAGGCTCATGGTTCCAGGTACTCTACACATCTAGGTGCCACCAAGATGTACCGTGACCTACGAGACGTCTATTGGTTGAATGGCATGAAGAAGGACATTTAAGAATTTGTGGCTAAGTGTCTGAATTGTCAACAAGTGAAGGTTGAGCACTAGAGACCAAGAGGTGTACTTTAGGACATCAGCATTCCTACTTAGAAGTGGAAAGAGATTAATATGGACTTCATCACAAGGTTTCCTCACATTCACCGACAGTATGACTCCATTTTGGTGGTTGTGGACTAGTTAACCAAAGAAGCTCATTTCCTACCAGTCAAAACTACTGATTCGGTAGAGGATTATGCTAAATTATACATTCGGGAGCTAGTTCAGTTGAAATGCAGTGCCCTTGTCCATCATATCGGATAGAGGTGCTCAGTTTACCTCCCAGTTTTGGAGATTGTTTCAGAAGGGACTTGGTACTCAGATCAAGCTTAGTATAGCATTTCACCCGCAAACAGATGGTCAGGCAGAGTAGACTATTCAGACTCTCGAGGGCATGTTGAGAGCGTGTGTGATTGACTTCAAGGGTAGTTTGGATGATCATTTTCCTCTTATTGAGTTTGTGTATAACAACAGCTACCATTCCAGCATTCAGATGGCTCTGTTTGAGGCCCTCTATAAGCGGAGATGTAGATCGTGGATTGGTTGGTTTAAAGTCGGTGAAGCTACGATGATAGGACTGGATTCAGTCCATAAGGCCATGGAGAAAGTTCAGCTTATAAGGACAGGTTGAAGACAACTCAGAGTTGTCAAGAGTCCTATCCAGATATGAGAAGGAGAGAACTTGAGTTTGAAGTTGACGATTGGGTGATTCTAAAGGTGTCTCCCATAAAGGGATGATGAGGTTCGGAAAGAAAGGGAAACTTAGTCCCCATTATATTGGCCCATATCAGATTGTGAAACGGGTTGGCAAGGTAGCATATGAATTGGATTTTCCCTCAGAATTAGCTTCAATCCATCCAGTTTTCCATGTATCGCTCTTAAAGAAGTGTTTGGGTGATCTAGCTCTTGTTGTTCCGATGGACGGTGTCAGTGTGAAAGATAACCTTAGTTATGAAGAGGTTCCGGTGGAAATATTTGATCGTCAGGTTCAAAGGCTAAAAAACAAAGAAGTAGCTTCAGTCAAGGTTTTATGGAGGAATCAGCATGTTGAGGGAGCTACATGGGAAGCCAAAGCAGATATGATAACTAAATACCCACATTTATTACCTCCCACCTCAGTTTCAGCTTAAGATATCAGTTTCCTCCTTAATATTCTATTCAGTTTCATGTTCAACTCATGCACCTTAGTATCTTTCATGTAAATAGATGTATGTGTGGTTCGGGAATTCAGTTAAGTCATGTACTTCAAATTGGAGTCAGTCACTCTATCAGTTTTTGGCATGTATGTTCAATATTTGAATATGATGATAGCATTTATTTGTTTTCCATATGTTTTTCCACATTCGAGGACGAATGTGTCCAAGGGGGAGATATTGTAATGCACCAGAAGTGTCTAAGACTAGACTCGGAAATTGAAATGGAAACTAGCAGAAGTATCTGAAAATCTACTCAGAACGACTCATTGTACGGATCATTGGTGGGACCAACGACCCGTGGAAGGTAACATGGTGAGAAGCTGCAGAATCAGGGTTGCAGTGATGGGCCTTAGGACGATCCGCTGGATGCTATAATGAGTCGTTTATTGGAGTCGTTGTGAGGTCGTTTCTTGATCAAAGAGGAAGTAACGAGTTGTGGTACGACCCATTGTTGGCAGCAACGGGGCATTGTCAGCACTCATTGAAAGGAATTCCAGGTTAGGGCAGTGGTGACAACGACTGGCAGCAATGAGTCGTTCAGGCTTGTAACGACTCGTCCTATCCGATCGTGATAGGGGATCTAAGACTTGAACCGGGGATGATACGACGAGGGATAGTAATAGACCATAGGAGCTAGCAATAGTCTGTTGTGTCGACCGTTGCCACTGGCAAAGTAGTTTTTTCAAGAAATTCATTAAGGGTATTTTCGTCATTTCTAATCCCTAGGGTCTTAAATTACATCATTTTAATCTCTAAATAGAGTGTGTTAAGAGGGGTTAAGTCACTCTAAGACTATCCTAATTCATGCATGCATGCTTAGGGGTTTTCAGAGGTGATCAAGTCTAGTTTCTTCAAGGTTCTTCCTCAATTCTCTTTGGGCAATCAAGGAAGTGTGAAAATCAAATCCCTTCAGGTAAGTAAGGCTATGAATGGGTGCAATTGTCCACACCCATGCCCAATTTTCTCTCAATTCGTGATGTTCTAATTGATGATTCCATGGGGTTTCTACCCAATACATGAATTCCTAAGTTTTAATCATGGGTATGATCTAAGCATGTTTTAAATGATGAATTATCATTAATGGGCAGATTTTACGATGTTTTAAATTATAAATTTTGTTTTCAAGTTTTCTAAACTATGATGCCCATCCATGAATATTCATGAAAATTGAGATTTATGAGATATATGTTCAAGTATGATGTGATGTTTACGAAGAAAATATGATTTTGAAATACCCATGTCTATGTTCATGTTTTCAAAGTGAATCAAGTTGATTTCAAGCATATTAAAGTATTGGGCAATCCCATATGATCAAGTATGTTTATGATTTCATCAATTAGCTTACCACATGGTTTTGGAGTCAAAACTCCCATTATTTTTCAGCTTGTTGTATGGTTTGAGTCAAGGCTTCTCATGTTATGATTTCAAATAGTGTATGTATGTTATTATTCAGCTTTGTCACTAGACGATGGTAAGCTGCGTTGAAACACGATGGAGAGCATATGCTTATTTTTGGGAGTAGTGTCTAGCACCGAGTAGGCTAAGGGTCAGTCAACCTTGTGCCTCAAAACTACGCATCAACGTAGGTTTCCTCAACCTCAGTTGGTGAGTCCTCATTTTGCGAGGACCCTTCTTATCAATTGTATGTCGTATTTTCAATTTTCAGACTATAGTAAGTTAGTTGGGGTCTTGTCCTATCAACTCGTCAGTTTTAGCAGTTTTTTGGACATTGTTGCATTCAGCTTTAGACTTGTGCATGTAACCAGATGTTATGTCTTGTTTAGACTTCCTCCATGTTATTTACAATGATCTTTCGCGTATCTATGATTGAGTTAGATATATGTTCATGCCATGGGTCGACTTGGAGTCTCTCGTGGTTTCTTGTCCTGTGTATTGATTCGGGCCTATGTTCTAATCGTGACAGGCTGTCTTTTCTTCTGATCCCTATGATTGTGGCACAAACTGGCTTGTTTTTGTTAACTCTTTATATGGTTGTTAATGCTATTTTTTAATTTTGTAACCTTGGGAATCTTTTATGAATGAATGGAACCATGTTTTTATTCTTAATTGTTGTGTGTTTTTATTCGTGTTAGTGTTGTCCTAATGGCCATGATTTAACAATTATCAATGTCTTACTTCACGCATGTTACTCATTTCAATGATGTCAAAAGGGGAAATTTTACGTGTCTGGGTATGAGGGAGAACAAGTTTTTGTTTTGGTACCTGGGTATAAGGTGGAATAGGTTCTTCGGGACAGAGCTCTTGGTATAAGGGGGAACTTACTATTGAGGGATATATGGAAGCCTTTAGTAAAAAAGATAAAGTTGGTGATCTGGTTCGGTGATGGAATGTTGGTTATATGTTTGTCATTATTAAAAAAGGGAAAATCGATGGAGCACGGTCTTTAGATATTTACACATTTATTTTGATGATTTCACAAACCTGCTAAGGGACTAGGTTCTTTATCCATGAAGTCAACTTATAGCTGGAAATGCAGCTTTACAGCGGTTTACTTCCACCGCAGCATAGTGGCAAAACTATTGTGGTCCTGGTTTCTAACCAACGAAAAAATCCCTCATCTCTCACTCCTACTCTCATACATATTAAACAAGACAAGAAGTAAGAAAACTAAGTTTTGCAAACACAAAAAGAAAATAAGTCTTTAGTTGCATCTGCAAAGCCGCCATACTTGCTCAAAGACAAAGCTGCAACAACCCTGAAGAACCAGCTCCTTATCCACGTGTAGTGTGTAATATTCTAGGTTGTTGAGTTTTAGTATTTTGCTCTTTACATTGTATACCTACTCCTCTTTTGAGAAATTTTTATAGGTTATTTCTATTTGTATTCGTATCATCAGTGATAGGCTAGAGTTAGTCTTAGTTGTCTTTGTAATAGAGTTACTACAAAGGGTTTGTAATAGAGTTATTGAATGGAGAAGAGATTAAAAGTTTAGTTCCTAGATTGCAGAGGTTTTAATTTGAACATTGCTCAGTCATTAGTGAAACTGGAAAATCCTACCAGTGTAGGTCATGGTTTTACTCTCTTGTGCAAAGAGGTTTTCACGTAAATATCTCATGTTCTTTACTTTCTGTTTTTATCTATTGAACCAGTGAGAGGCCTGGCTCTCTACATTACTTGGTGGACCCTTACAAGCTATCATTGATGAAGTTATTTTTTCCACCAAAATAACATGGAAAGTTTAAAAAGCAGAATCATGAAAAGATGTACAGAAATCAGAATATATTATTTTGAACAAAAGATCTAAGGATTCTTTTTCACTTATAAAAGGAACAATAAAACACCTTGGGATTTTTATCTTTTCATCCACATTGGTATTTTCTTTTACATTTCCAATTCACATCAGAATTCACATAAAGAGAAATCAATTTTTACACGCATATTTTCTGATAATCGCAATTTTTAAGTTAATTCCAAATTTCTGAGTTCAATACACTTTTACGAATGAAGTATTCTTTTTTTCCACTTTAAACCATAGGAATAATTTGTCTAAAATCTCCTACATACACAATTACTTTTCCATCAAACAACATTCTTAAATCCATTATATCATTCTGAAAAGAGTCAAATGCCTCAATCATGTTCTTTTTGGTCATTGGCACTTCATCCCACATAGTCAATTTTGCATCATGTATAAAGGTGTCAATAAACTCTATTTGCAGATATTAGAATAGAACATTTTATCAAAATATTAATTGAAATTTTAAAATGTAAATGAGTTGTCCGTCCTTCCGGAAGGACTAAAGCAGCAATGCCAGAAGTTGTCGTAGCTAAAACCATAAATTCTTTGTATCTAATAATTGCTAAGAAGACACAATATAAAAATGTCTTACCACATTCTCTAGGATCATCAATAAGAAATTTTCCTATCTCAAGGATTATGTTATGCTATTATTTGTTCTATATTTAATTTTTTATATAACAATAACTCTTTATTGCCCACAATGATGTTTCTTTTTAAATACATCTCATTCGCTTGTTTTCCTATTTTCTAATATGTGATAGTTTCTAGAACAAGGTTGAACTCATTAATATCACGTCTAATTGAATGTAATATATCGTTAATATGGTTCCAGAAAATAGAGTGGACATTTTTTGCCACTATATTTCCCAGTTTCTTGAAGTCTTCGGATATTGAATTTTCAAATGCTTTCGTAATTCTTTTGGATTGCCATGATTATAATACATTGATATCGTAGCAAATAAATATCTTAAATTATAAGGTATTCGATAATAGGAAACTCCAATATATTCCATAAAGCTATCATGACAGTGCAACAATTTTTTTCTATAGATTCTCCGAATGTCTCGCAGCATATCTCATTTAATCTCAGAAGATCGTCATATGATTTTTGTCCTTTTATATTCACTAGTAGTAATATAAGATATTATCTTACTCCTGCTGTTGGATAACACACTGTAACATACCCCAACTTTGTCGCATATTCTTCCCTAACTTGCACAGATTTACCAGTATTCGTCTTTTATAAATTGAGTATGAATTCTTTCCTTTTATTGTGTTATCAGTGAATCTCTTTGGATACTTAAATTTTCACTCTCCTTTTCTCTTCATACGTGTTTGTAGGATTTGAATGACCAAAGGTCCCATGCATCATATATTTCATAACAAGTTTATATAAGTGAAGGTTAGCCTTAGGGTCAAATAGCTCAGCGGCAACAAATTTGTCATAAGCCTCAGGTTTTAATAATTTATAGTCATCACTAATATAACAAGAAAAGACTGCGGACTCAGGGTTAAAGACTTGAATTCACCTTATGCTTTCGTACTAAGATTTGAACTTTCCAACGTATGACTTTTAGATACTGAGAGGACCTAAGTATGCTTTTCTAAATAATTACATAAGTCTTGAGTTGGTTTGAGGTATCGGCCATATCTTGGACATATGTTGAAAACCATAAATGTATGGTGGAAAATATGAAGTGTATGTTGAGTTGTGAGCAAGGTTTAACTTTAAATGACTATACCTCCTAATCCATGAGAAGTTTTAAGGTGTTCTATCTACGAAGTTATAGCTCTTTGAGCCTAGTTTCTGACATATTCAACCATTCATCAATCTGACTTCAAAACTAAAAGTTATGCGTAATTCAAAGAAGAACTGACGAACAATTACAGTCCTAATGCGGTTTGCAAGTGAATTTTACAATTGGTAGATGGCCACCTATGGATTGCAAGTCGAAGGTAGTGTTTGCCCATTTGAGGAAGGCGACTTACATACCCTCTGTGGTCGTATTTGGCCACCTAAGGACTATAAGTAGAAAGAAGAGATGGGTGATTTTAGAGGGGGACTTATGACCCTATATGCAGCCCGCATATGAATTCTGCAATCTGCAAATCGGCACCGATGGACCATATATTAGAAATAGTGGAGGTCCATTCTGTGGGCATGACTTGCGGCCTGCAGTTGAATACATCATGACCGTAATTGGGGGTTATCAACTCTCTTTAAGAGAGGACAAATAGAACTATATCATTATGGCTAACCTATAATATTAGTATTATCTTCCCTCAATCCAAGATTATGATAATTGTTAATCTGTAGAAACTCTATATATCTCTTAGAAACCCCTACATTTCATTCCTTCCCAGTGTCACGGGCTCGGACTCCAGCACGCTCCGGAGGCCCATGCGGCGCCTCGCCCCGCGAGGCCAGCCTCTCCCACCGGGACAATATACTAGTTTCGCCCTGCCACGGGCTCTTCAGGAGAACGGCTCCAGTTCCCGACCAGGTTTGTGCAGGGTTGGCCAAGTCCCCTCTTCACCGTCAATTCAGGAAGGGGACACAGTCGTCCCTACGCCACACCTTTCTGAAGCCATTCTGTCAGCATCTCGATACATCCGCCAGCATATTGTCCGCCATAAGATACCCCAATATCTAGGGCGTGACATCCTCCCCCACCCAACTCGGTGTACGCCCTCGTACACGGCCACTCCCCCGAGCTGCCCGACTTGCGGCCACCTGCCGCTCGGAGTGCCCTCTGCACCGGGTGCCTCAAACACCACAACACACTCGGAGGCCGAGGGGAAGGTTTCCCAAGGATCGTCCGACAATGCTCACCCCTTGACAAACTCGACACTTCGTGATGTGAGGATCCCTCAACTCAACACCACCTTTCTCCATGCGAGCGCAGGACGCTATGAAACAATGCCGGCACCGCTCTGATACCATCTGTCACGGGCTTATCTTTTGAAGGCCGTGCGGACAACCTAAGTTGGCTAAAGCTCACTCAAGTTTTAGTCCTTTGTTGCTTCCGATGCACTAAACATGCTAAGGATCGTATGGCAAGTTGCAAGTAAGAAAATAGAGCTAAGGAAGACAAGTCAGTTGTGGCCAAGGAGCCCTTTTCTATTAGACTGAAAATAAATACAAGATGGAAGCTTGATCTTTCTATTTTCTGGTCCTAGCTTCTAACCTTTCTAGATGCCTAAGTGCTGCCCCTTTGAGGCCTATTTATACTATACAGAAGTCCCTATAGTACAAGCCAAACGGCTATAAACGGCTATAAACGGCTAGCTGGGGCAGGCAGGCAGGCTGGCAGGCTGGCAGGCATGCTTGTCCTGGCTGGCAGGCTGGCAGGCTGGCAGGCTGGCATGTTGGCAGGCTGTGTCAGGCCGCTTTGGGCGGCAGGTTGGTCTGAAGCCTTGGCCTTGGCTTGTTTGTTGAGGGGAAAAGTGCGGAAAATTTGGCGGGGTGGAACACTCTCCCCCACCTGAGTTGGCGACGACCGCGGCGCCACACATCTGCAAGTACTTGTGGACTTCGTCTTTGAACTGCCACAAGTCTTGGTATTTTTCCCACGAAGACTCCTCCGGAGACTGTCCTTTCCAGTGCACAAGAAATTGGGCACTTGAGTTGTTCCAACCTTTGCCCCGAATAAGCTGGTGGTCAAGAATAGCCTCGATCTGTTTTTCAGTGGCTTCCGCAGTGATAAAAATCTGTTGACGACTCGTCCGGCCCCGTTCCACGTCTTCCTCGTCCTCATGATACGGTTTTAGTTGGCTAGCATGGAAGACTGGATATATTTTCAGATGAGGAGGCATGTTCAGTTTGTAGGAAATTTTGCCCACCTTGGCAATAATTTCGAACGGTCCCTCATAGCGCCTAATGAGTTTCTGGTTGACGCTTCGCAAGGACTTGAACTGCCGGGGGTTGATCTTGACCATTACCTTATCCCCGATATGGTAGTACACTGGCCGACGCTTCCTGTCGGCGAACTTTTTCATCTTTCGGGCTGCCTTGTCCAGATAGGACCTCACCATGTCTACCTGCTCTCCCCACGCCTTGGCCAAGTGATAGGCGCCGGGATTCCGCAATCCCGCATTGACGGGCAAGGATTGGGGGGTATTCGGCTGTTGTCCCGTAGCAAGCTCGAAGGGACTCTTGCCTGTGGCTTCACTTCTCTGCAGATTGTATGAGAATTGGGCTGTGTCAAGCAGCCTTGCCCAATCCTTCTGGTTAGCACTGACAAAGTGCCGCAGATAGCACTCCAGGAGGCAGTTGACCCGCTCTGTCTGACCATCAGTTTGCGGGTGGAAGCTGGTGGAGAAGTGCAATTCGTACCCCAGTAAATGGAACAATTCCTTCCAGAAAGCTCCCGTGAAGCGGGGGTCTCGGTCGCTGATAATGTGTTTGGGCACTCCCCAATACTTGACCACGTCCCGCAAGAAGAGTCTTGCCGCCTCTCTGGCTTTGCAACTAGCCGTGGTTGCTATGAAGGTCGCATACTTGGAAAACCTGTCCACTACGACCATGATTGTGCCAAACCCCTCAGAATTCGGCAGGCAGGTAATGAAGTCCATAGTGACGCTGTCCCATGGTCGGTCCGCTACAGGCAGTGGCTCTAGAAGGCCACCTGGCAACTTGCTCTCTGTTTTATCCTGCTGGCAAATGAGGCAGGTGCGGACATAGCTCTCCACATCATCCCGCATGTGCGGCCAGTAGTAGGTTGCCTCTAGTAGTGCCAAGGTTCTCTTCTATCCTGGATGGCCTGCCCAGGCCGTGTCGTGTCCCTCCTTGATCAGGAGGCGCCTCAGATTTGCCCACCTTGGCACATAAACTCGCCTACCGGTTGTGTACAGCAAGCCGTCCTCTTCCCAAAACTTCTTTGTTTTGCCCTGGCTGGCTAAGGCCAGGAGTTGCTTTGCGACCGGATCATACTGCATTCCTTCCTTAATCATGCCCGTAATGTCGCTGTTGCTTGTGCTAACAAGGGGAGCCAGAACTGCCTTCCGGCTTAGAGCATCTGCAACGACATTAGTGCGACCAGGTTTGTACTCCAAAGTGAAGTCAAACTCGGCCAGGAAGTCTTGCCAGCGGGCTTGTTTGGGAGTCAGCTTCGGCTGTGACTGAAAATAGCTTGTGGCTACGTTGTCAGTCTTGACAGTGAAGTGGGAACCCAGTAAATAATGACGCCAAGCCCTTAGGCAGTGTATTATGGCCGTCATTTCCTTCTCATGGACTGTGTACCGCCGCTCCGCTTCATTTAGCTTTCGACTCTCGAAAGCAATAGGGTGGCCCTCTTGCATCGGGACGCCACCAATCGCATAGTCTGAGGCATCGGTATGTACCTCAAAAGACTTGCTGAAGTCTGGCAGGGAAAGGACTGGTTCCTTTGTTATGGCGGTCTTGAGCTCTTCAAAAGCTTTCTTGCATGAGCTCCCCCACTCCCACTCCCGACCCTTCTTCAATAAATCGGTGAGTGGTGCGGCTATCTTAGAGTAGCCTGTAATGAACCTCCGGTAATAGTTAGCGAGGCCAAGAAATGACCGGAGTTCAGTTACCTTCGATGAAGCCTCCCAGTCTCTTATGGAGTCCACCTTGTCGTGATCCATCCGGATCTCTCCTTGGGATATTGTATGGCCAAGGAACTGTACGTAGGGCTGAGCGAACGTGCACTTGTCCCTTTTGACATACAGTTCGTTTTCCCTCAGAATCTGGAAGACCTGTCGAAGGTGTTCCACGTGTTCTTCCATGCTGCTGCTATACACCACAATGTCGTCCAGATAGATGACCACGAAACGGTCCAGGAAGGGGTGGAAGATTTTGTTCATGAGGGTGCAGAAAGTGGCAGGGGCATTAGTCAGGCCGAACGGCATGACAAGCCATTCGAAGGCCCCGTACCGGGTGACGCATGTGGTCTTCGGTTCATCTCCCTCGGCAATGCGTACCTGATAGTAGCCCTTCCTCAGGTCCATTTTTGAGAAGACCTTAGCTTGCCCCAAGCGATCAAACAGATCCGCGATCAAGGGTATCGGGTACTTGTTCTTCACAGTTACCTTGTTGAGAGCCCGATAGTCTATGCACAGCCTCAGTGTCCCTTCCTTCTTCTTCTGGAACAAAACAGGGGCGCCAAAAGGTGCCTTGGAGGGGCGAATATGCCCTGCTTCCAGAAGCTCAGTCAATTGCCTACTCAGTTCCTCCAGCTCAGGTGGTGCCATGCGGTAGGGGGTCATGGCAGGTGGCTTGGCTCCCGGGACCAACTCAATCTGATGGTCCACCTCCCGGCGGGGAGGTAGTTTCTTCGGGAGTTCGGCCGGCATGATGTCCTTATGTTCTTCTAGAACAAGTTGAACGCATGCCGGGATGGGTTCCTCCTCTGGGCTAGCTTGTACTTCCACGACAGTGGCAAGGAAGGTTGGCTCACCTTTCTTAAGTCCCTTGCATAGTTGCATTGCTGACAACTGCATGCTTTCTGGGGCACTCGAACAAGAGGCACTATGCAGGAGCCTCCTTGGTCACTGATGTGTAGCTGGTTGAGGTGGGGAGAAATGAAGGCATTTATTTCGTACCAGAAATCCAGTCCTAGTACGATGTCAAACACGTCCATGGGTGCCACCGTAAAATTGGTTCTGTCGTGCCAAGCCCCTAGAGAAATTGGAATGTTAGGGGCAAAACCCCTGACCTGAGTAGGGGTGGCGTTGACTGTTTTCAGCAGTGTGTTGCTAGGGATGAAAGCGAGCTCCAGCTCCCTAGCCTTGGCCTCAGTCATGAAATTGTGTGTGGCTCCGGTGTTCACCATTATGCGGGCTGGCTTACCGTTCAGCCAGGCATCTATGAACAGTGATTCCCGTGGCCTCACACGGTGTTGCTGGGCAGATATGGCTGCCAGGGTCATATGGTTGAACAAGCTCAGCGCTTTGTCCTTCCTTTGGGCAGCTGCGCTCCCCTTATCCTTCCGTCCGCTAGTCTCGGCCGTGGCGGGCGGGCATGTGTGAGCGTTCTGCTTTTCGGCTGCTGCCATTGCCCCAAGTCTTGCCAACTTTGGGCAGTTCTTGAATGGGTGCGAGGAGTCACCGCACAGATAGCATTTGTCCCGTGGGTTGTCTCCCTTTCTCCGCTCCTCATAATCTTTGTGGAATTGAGATCGGTTGCGGTCGCCTTTGCCGTCCCGACCTCGGTTGTTGACAGACTTACCTTTGTCCTTTTCTCCTCGCTCAGTTTTGGCAGCAACCGGCCGCCGGGCGTCCTCTTTCGCCCTGGTACTTTCTGAGCGGAAATCAGTCAAAGACTCGGCTGCTGCGATTGCCTCATCAACGTCCTTGACTTGGCGTCTGTGCAGTTCTTGCTTGGCCCAATTCTGAAGGCCATCCAAGAAGTAGAACAGCAAATCCTCACTGGTTAAGTTCGGGATTTGGAGGATGAGTTTTGTGAACTCCTTCACATACTCGCGAATTGTAGATGTTTGCTTGAGGTCCCTCAACTTCCGGCGAGCCTCATGCACTACATTCTGCGGATAGAACTGCCGCTTCAGTTCCTCCTTGAACTGTGCCCAGTCTGCAATGACGCACTTCCCTCGGTCTATGTCTGCCTTTTTCCGCCACCACCATAACATGGCAGTGTCAGTCAGGTACATTGCAGCTGTCCTGACGTTGGCAGATTCAGTCTCGACACCGACGTTCTCGAAGTAGCTTTCTACCTGCCAAATGAAGTTTTCAACTTCTTGAGCACTCCGTTCACCTCTGAACTCCTTGGGTTTCGGAGCGTCTAAGCGGGTGTCCCGCACTGGGGCTGGTCCGGCGCCTCCGGCGCCTCTGGCCGCTTCTACTTGCTGCTTGAGGGTGTCAACTTGCCCTTGCAGCGTGGCCAGAGCCTCCATGAGCCTCTGCTCTAGGCTTGTCAGTCCCTTCCTGTGCTCTGCCGCCTGCTCTAGGATGTTGTCTTTTACTTCATCTAGCCCCTCAAGGGCTATATTTTCGAGAGTAGAAAAGTTACCTTCCATAACATCAATGTGCCGGTTTAGGGCCGCCATGCCGGCCTCGACATGGGTGACTCGTTCGTCGAGTTGGCCAGTGCCGGAACCTTCGGCTTCTTCTTGAGTTAGTCCTTCGCTGATCGGTGCGACGGAGGGATCCCTGCCTCGGCTTTTGTCCCTCCGGCTGGATTTGGACTTCCTCTGGGGCTCTACGCCCTGATTGTCTCCTAAGAATGCTGCTATGTCTTCGTCGCGGTGTGCCATTGTTTCGCTCTGATATTGGGGTATCTTATGGCGGACAATATGTTGGCGGATGTATCGAGATGCTGACAGAATGGCTTCAGAAAGGTGTGGCGTAGGGACGACTGTGTCCCCTTCCTGAATTGACGGGTGAAGAGGGGACTTGGCCAACCCTGCACAAACCTGGTCGGGAACTGGAGCCGTTCTCCTGAAGAGCCCGTGGCAGGGCAAAACCAGTATATTATCCCGGTGGGAGAGGCTGGCCTCGCGGGGCGAGGCGCCGCACGGGCCTCCGGAGCGTGCTAGAGTCCGAGCCCATGACAGATGGTATCAGAGCGGTGCCGGCATTATTTCATAGCGTCCTGCGCTCGCATGGAGAAAGGTGGTGTTGAGTTGAGGGATCCTCACATCACGAAGTGTCGAGTTTGTCAAGGGGTGAGCATTGTCGGACGATCCTTGAGAAACCTTCCCCTCGGCCTCCGAGTGTGTTGTGGTGTTTGAGGCACCCGGTGCAGAGGGCACTCCGAGCGGCAGGTGGCCGCAAGTCGGGCAGCTCGGGCGAGTGGCCGTGTACGAGGGCGTACACCGAGTTGGGTGGGGGAGGATGTCACGCCCTAGATATTGGGGTATCCTATGGCGGACAATATGCTGGCGGATGTATCGAGATGCTGACAGAATGGCTTCAGAAAGGTGTGGCGTAGGGACGACTGTGTCCCCTTCCTGAATTGACGGTGAAGAGGGGACTTGGCCAACCCTGCACAAACCTGGTCGGGAACTGGAGCCGTTCTCCTGAAGAGCCCGTGGCAGGGCAAAACCAGTATATTATCCCGGTGGGAGAGGCTGGCCTCGCGGGGCGAGGCGCCGCACGGGCCTCCGGAGCGTGCTGGAGTCCGAGCCCGTGACAGATGGTATCAGAGCGGTGCCGGCATTGTTTCATAGCGTCCTGCGCTCGCATGGAGAAAGGTGGTGTTGAGTTGAGGGATCCTCACATCACGAAGTGTCGAGTTTGTCAAGGGGTGAGCATTGTCGGACGATCCTTGGGAAACCTTCCCCTCGGCCTCCGAGTGTGTTGTGGTGTTTGAGGCACCCGGTGCAGAGGGCACTCCGAGCGGCAGGTGGCCGCAAGTCGGGCAGCTCGGGCGAGTGGCCGTGTACGAGGGCGTACACCGAGTTGGGTGGGGGAGGATGTCACGCCCTAGATATTGGGGTATCTTATGGCGGACAATATGCTGGCGGATGTATCGAGATGCTGACAGAATGGCTTCAGAAAGGTGTGGCGTAGGGACGACTGTGTCCCCTTCCTGAATTGACGGTGAAGAGGGGACTTGGCCAACCCTGCACAAACCTGGTCGGGAACTGGAGCCGTTCTCCTGAAGAGCCCGTGGCAGGGCGAAACCAGTATATTGTCCCGGTGGGAGAGGCTGGCCTCACGGGGCGAGGCGCCGCACGGGCCTCCGGAGCGTGCTGGAGTCCGAGCCCGTGACACCAGTCTTACTCCTTCATTATATAGAATTTGGAAAGGAGAAATAATATATGAGAATTTGACTTCTAAGTTGTAGAAGTAATAGACAAGGCCGACCTTTGGGTAAAACTGTTAAAGTTGGGGCTTTAGGCCCCTAATTTTTGGGGGGGCCATTTTATGCTAAAATAATTATTATATATTTATAATAAAAAAAGACTATAGTTATTTACTAAAAGGATAAATATCTTTGCAACTTTGATTTGACAAAAAATAAATCTTGAAAATGGCATTCTAATGTATAGAAACAAAAAAAAAATATGGAAAGGAAAGACAAAAAAGTAATCATTATTCTTCTTTTTACCTTTTCAATTAAAGACTTTTTATTTTCATTCACGGGTTTTGCGATACTTAATTCTTTTCTTTTTATATTAAACTAGTGAATTTATTTGCGATTCGCGCAATTGTAAATAAATTTATGAAATTTTAAAAATATTTTTTTTATAATTTAAGTCGACAGAAGATACAATTTCATATATAAGTACATAAATTTTAATTCTATAAATTGGATAAATTACTAATATAAATATTTTTTATTCTGCTTCAACATTCTTTATGTCATTTAACATTGAATATATCTTTCTTTACGTAAGATTCGATAATTACTATTTACTTTTATCGAAAGTCTATGTGCGCTTTAAATCGAAAAAGGATAGAAAATATTAATTTTTTACCTCCCCTTATTCTGATTAGTCTTAATATTTTTAATTACTTACAAAAAGATTGTAGTCTTCAAACTCGAATAGATCTAATTTCAAGTTTACTATTTTTTTTCATCATTGAAAAATTTAAACATGATCAAATAATTTTGTTAGACTTAAAAGATCTTATAAAATGTATGTGTGAATTATATTTCAATCATTTTCTTTGTTTTTCTAATATTACATAAAGAGAAAATATGTTTCAAGAAATTTAATTTGTTTTTAATTAATTTAATTGATTCTTGATTTTATTTTATATTTAAATTTAATAAATTTTAAAGTAAAAAAAAAGAAAGAAATTAAAATTAAAATAACTAAGAGAACGAAAGAATGACACAAATAGCTTAACTATTATAATTTCATTAATGGCCTCTTATAATTTTAACTTTAATGAGCTCTTATAGTTTCATTAGTTGAATTATTAAGACAGTTACATTTTTATGATGGAAGAATTTTTTTCTTTTGCGTAATAATAATTAAAGACTACATGAATTATTTCCTTCATTAATAAAGAATTAAAAATTTATAAGACTTTTAAGTATTTTTCAATAAAGAATATGAAACGTTAAGTATAATTAATATCTCATCCTTACAATAATATAAATTTAAAATTTTGGTGTATATATAAAACAATAGAAATAAAGTCTTATTTTCTTTTCAAGTGGATGAAATCATAGAAGGGAATGAGGAGCTAGAGGCTATGCTTTTTCTTGGTTAAAGCACTGTGACAGAAAACTAGAAAAAATAAAAAGAAAAAACTGTTGTTTGATTTTGTAAGGGATAAAAAGTCAATAGGAAATATGCTCAAGTAATTCAAAAGTTGTTTGATGGCGATAAAGTAACATTTTACTTCAAATAGTTACTGGACCTCACTTTAGAGTTGTTAGATGGTAAGCTTAATATATATGACTTTTACCGCTCTTTTTGCAAAAATTCTAAGATAGTTGACCTCTTTGATCATTGGATTAGTCTTCTCTTCATTTGTGTGCTTGCTCGTCCCTTTTTTTTAATTCATTCATATACATAGTAAATTAAAATTAAAAGTTAAAAAAATATATCATTATTTGAAGTTAAATGAAATAATATGAGAATAAATAAATTTTCAAAACTTTAAAAGATGGTCAATTCATGGAGGATTATTTAATACCTTATCAAGTCTTCTAACTCCGATTGTCACTTTCACATGAAAAGTGATCAAGATTTGAAGAGAAAAATAACTTTAGATGTCATAAATTTAAATAATAACATGATAGTTTAAAAGAAAATGATTATCACTGCATAATAAAAATTTTATTTCTTTCGGTGGATAAAAAATTTTAAATTACTCATTAAAAAAAATAAAAATATAAGTAGGTAAATATGAAACAAGATACGAGAAAAAATTTATTCATCTAAAAAAGAAATTTTAATAGAAGTCCAAATGTAATATCAAAAATAGTAATATATATATACATATATATAAAATTAAATCCTAAATATTTAAATTCATAATTATTATTAGTCTGCAAAATTATTATTACGAAAAAAATAGACACAAAACAAACCATAATAGAATCAAATACAATATTCTAAATCATACCCTTTTTCTAAAATAATTCAGAAGTTGCAGTTTGTCATGCCCCACCTTGGGAGGCATGACCGGCATCTAATGCCACACTGGGACCTGGGTTGACCTGGTTGGGCATATGCACCTCTGGTGCCTGCCAGCAACATAAAATCAAGAAAACAAACAGTTATATCTCGGCTGTAAATAGTCTCGGCCCGACAAGGTCACGCAACAAACTTATAGAGAAATAGCTAATCCAAAAATCATAGTAGTAAAAGGATTCTATGCGGGCCGACAAGACCATCATGTTGTCTAAGTCATAACAAAAGAAAAACAGGCCGTCATATATGAAATATAGCCAGCAAGGCTGCTAACTAGAAGCTAAATTAGGCCCCACACAGCCAACACGCAAAAAAGATAACATACATAGGCCCCACATGGCCAACGACAGCCAACAACTCATAATTGTAGTCTGCAACCCTCTAAGAGTAGAATAATGATCAGGATAGGCCCCGACCAATCCAATAGTTGTACAACAAAAGAACAAACCTTCCTAACTATCAATTCCGGAGAAAAGGGAGTTGACTGATCTGCTAACCTGGATGGCTGCTAAGGAGGTCCTGAAACACATCTGTCCGTACCTGCAGGCAAGTATGCAGCGCACCATAGATGGGCATCAGTATAATATATACCGAATATGTAAGGCAGTAATGAAAATGACTGAATAGAACTGATAAAAGAACCACAAGTAATCAATAAGAAGGATAAGAGTTATAACCTGAATAGCCTCACAACCTGAAGTATAGCTAACAAGTAAGTATACAACCAAGAATTTTACCTGGTACCCATAAGCCTGGAAGGTACAATTAGCACAGAATAACCTACCTGGGGCCCCCATAAGCCCTAGCAAGTACAGTTCAATTTATATACCCCTAACCTGGTCAATATGATGTAACAGGTAACTATAGCCAACCTACCTGACCTCCGAGTCTGGAACTAAGCCTGTTGGGCTCCTGTAGTTGTGTCTAAGCCCTCTGGGCTCCTGTGACTGCACCTTGGGCTCACAAGGCTCGACGGAGGGTCAGTAATGTCGTTATGGCATAAAAAGAGTCCATTCGTGGATAGACTGTAATATGGCCTTATAGGCTTGAGTATAGTCCATTCAGACGTCATATAGCTCCTCTGAGCGATCTATTGCCCCGTAGGAAATGACACAGCTAGCAACCCTGAGATTGATTGACGGAAGGCTATATTAGGTGGGGTCAATCCCAATCGAAATATTAAACTTTAATTTCAAAACTATCTGTAGCATCTAGTCACAACATTCATGCTCGCAACTTACTTGCTAAGGCATAGGTCGTATTACTATACAACGGGAATAACTTGCCGAAGAGGTTAGCCTTAACATACCTTAATTGACGATTTTCGTCCACCCAAACAGTTCCAACCTGCAATCGATAATTCCACCAAATTGCAGCTCTTACGCTGAGAGAATAAGGCTATTTTCAATACTATGAACCGACAAATAACAATTACCTTTAAGCATAGTAACTACAATTCAAATTCTATTCAATTCAGCCGAAAGCTTACAAATTCCCGAGAGTTTAGAAGGTAGAAATTCTTACCTATCACTTGTAGCCGCTTAGGACTCAATTAGAAGTGATTTTTATAACTTTTACTCAGTGGATTTCTGGTACACCAAGTGAGTTTTTAAGAGATAACTCCGCGGAGACGTTCTTCATAGGCCTGGAACTCGTTATCCAAGACGAATTTACTTTTGAACGGAGTTTAGCGACGTAATTCGGTGAAAATCGAATGAAATAGGCGCCCAAGTTCTCTCTTTTGTTGAGGATATATGTAGAATGATTTAATTCAAGACTCGAGGGGGTTTATATAGTTTTTGAGGCAGTGGCGGCGGGGCGTCATGCATCAGCCGCAGCGCCAGGCCACGGGCACGACGCGCTGGCATGGCCTGCACGGTGCTATGCCCAGTACGCCAGCCTCCTCCCCTGACCTCCTACTCGCTTGACAATGTGCTCGTAGGTCCCTTCCCTGAGCCCTTCCTCGCATGCGTCGTATTCTAAAACTCTCAACATACGTACACATGTGTGGGTTGAACGATAAAAACTTACGGGGTGTAACAACATCATTCACCAAATGACTTTTTCCGAAAGAATGTATTTTCCAATCCAAGTTAGCTAAACAATACAATTTCATGAAATTGAATACGAAGGTGAATGATTTAATAAGTGTATTAGCAGAGATATGTGTACTCAATAATAAATGATTTAAGAATTTGAAAGACTCACATAATAGAAATAATCGTGTTGTAGGCGAAGGACATGAGTAGAGTTTCAAAGAGCAAATCTTTTGCAGGAATTTTTTTTTTAACTTGAACCTATCCAAATGCTACTTGAAATGATATCCATTAGACTACTCAATTTTAATATGTCTTCATTCTTCATGGAGGAGATGAAAAGTTGAAGTAGTAAATAAGTAAGCATTTAAGTTTTATAATATTCTCTCTGTTTTAAAATAAGTGGTGTTTTAGCCTTTTCATTTTATTTCAAAATAAGTGGTATTTCACATTATCAAGAAGACATTAATAATGTTCTTCAAATTTTACCCTTATTTAAATGAAGAGAGATTTATAAACTACTAAAGAGCTACATTTTTTTAAGGTATTTATTAAAGGTAAGTTAGTAAAAATGCAGTTTACTTTCTAAAAGTAAGTAGTTTCTTAAGGGGTGTGCGCAAGCTAAATAACACTACTTATTTTTGAAACGGAGGGAGTAATAAATAAAAATAAGTGGAGTAGTAAATTTTAAGACATTTAAGTTTTGACAATAAAAAATAGAAATAAATGGATTCGACTCCTCTCCATTTCCCTTCTCTTCATTTTCCTAACCATGATAAAGATAATAAATATATTATATATTTGATTTCAATAATTATCGTAATTTCACAATCTTAACAACATATTATCTTATTCATAATAAATATATTATATATTTGAAAGGTATTGCATAACTTTTCCTGCTATGCCATTTTTGTAATAGAAATAATGTGCTTCGAGATGCATGGCATTTGGCGAACTAAGGGGTGCCTATAATGTGCTTCAAGATGCGCAGCATTTCCTATATATATATATATATATATTTATATACATACATACATACATGTAGTATTCAACTAAAGTTAAATTAGATTATTGTACTATGTAGTTTTGTCCTCATATTGTATATAGAAAAAAGACATTGGATACATCATTCCACAGCAGTCCTATCTCTTATACTTCTTCCGTTTCATTTTAATTACTGAGATAAAATTTATATATTCATTAAAAATAAATTAATAAAAATAATTTGACTAATATAATTCTATTAACATTTTTAAAAACATACAATAATAATTTTTTTCACATTTTAAAATGACTTTAAGTTCTAAAGGTAGAATTGAAAAATCATGGTCAATTATCTCTTGAATTTTAAAACTAACAAATATTTTGAAATAATTATTTTTATTATAAGTAACAATTAAAATGAAATATAAGGAGTATAAATTTACCTAATTACTTATGTTGCTTTCAACTCACAGTTAGGCAGTGCTTTATTGCTACATTAAGTAGTGCTTTCTCGTCACATAAAAGAGGACAGCATTGAAGGAATTTATGACAATCTTACGACCTTCTCTCTACTTTTTCTCAACAAAGTCCAGTAAGTATTATGAACTGGTATCTAAATTTGTCGGTTTTCTTTCATTTTTGTGAAGAAAATTGAGATTACAGAGAGCGGATACGAAGATGAAAATTCACATGGAAAAATACTATCTTACATATTTCTTCTTCTTTGGAGATGGTTAGCGGAAGAGGAGTCATCGTCAAGTATGAAAGAAGTCATCCTTTTTGCATCTACTGAAATTAAAGATTTAGCACTATAGAAGATTGAATTCACCATGGTAACTTCTTAGAGTAAATTTGACGGATGGTCATTCAATTTTATGTTTATTACTTAAAAAAAAGTTACTTTTCTTTAATTTGTTATTCAAAAATTATTTAACTTTGTCTAATCTTTTACAAAAGTAGCTTTGACAAAATTTAATTAAAATCCTACCTAAAATGAGCCCTTATGTTTGAATGTAGGTTCAAAATGGTCCCTTAAATATACTTTTGAGCAGTTTTGAAACTTTAAACTTACCAGATGTGAGCACATTCGGTCTCCATCAAATACTTGAGTAAATTTTATAGAACTATGAAAAACATATTTAATATGAACTCACATTTAGATGCGTTGTCTTTGCACCCTCAACTCTTTTAGTTTATTGCAGGATTTGGTGTAACTTTTAGGTGTAGTTTACGATACTTTCAAAATAATTTTATAGACTCTCCCAAGTTTCGCTTAATAACGTTGACCTTCCATATGACATATGATACCACACTTTACTTTGACTATTTTTATCTTTGTAACAATTCTTTTAACGTATTTATCACTAATGAAAAATTATATACTTAAATTTATTTTTTCATACTAATACTATATTGTTTAATTAATTTTATAAACATGTTTTATTAGTTTTCGCTCTTCTGTTTATTCTATTCACTATTACTGCTCAATAAATGTAAAGAGTATGTGTTTCCTCTCTTTATTGTCGTTGGAACAAATTTAAAGGTATCAAGTGTATAAATCCTAGTAAAAATAAGGTTTAGTTAGAATCAATTTATTTATGAAATAATTGAAATATCAAAAGTGAAACATTGTGTATATATTTTTAAAAATTTTCAGCATGCTATCATTTTTAATTTTAACAAACTTTTCAGTTCTGTCCTCGACTCATCCAAAAAATCTCCCATCCAAAACTTTTTAGATTTTTTTAATTTAATAATAAATAATTTTATTTATTTAAAAAATTTTAAAACTTTTATTTACTAAAAATAATATAGTTTAGGTCGCATATTCAATGTGTTGATACTAATATTTACAGAAACTATTATATAAATAATTTAAAAATTATATTTATTTACTTAATAAATGTATAGATAGTATGAACAAAATAAAATTATGTTAAAAAGAAAAGAAAAAATGTCTAAAAATTAATTAAACAAAATAGTATATTGGTAAAAGGTAAGTAAGTGAAAATGTAAATATTTTACATTAATGATAAATAGATTTAAAGATTTTATTTATTTGTTTATCTATTTTTACTTTTTGTTCGATTTTCATTAAATTTATTAGGTAGAGTTTGATAAATATATGAAATAAAAAGGGCTCACTTTTTTTAGTAAAATAATGGACCAAAAATGCTCAAAAAGTATATTTAAGAGACCATTTTATACCTACCTTAAACATAAGAGATATTTTTCTTATTTTTCTCTCACATTTGGGGTAAAATTTTAACTAAATTTTGAAAAAGTTACTTTTGTGAAATATGAAGCAAAATTAAATAATTTTTATATAATAAAATAAAAATTAATAATTTTTAAGTAACAAACACAAAGTTGAATGACCACCCATGAAATTTACTCTCACTTCTTACAAATGACATTTTCAAGTTTTATGCGGATGTTTTAGTCTCTGTTGGTGACCTAAAGCCAAATTTGAACGAGGGGCCTTGGCACTTTTTTTATTTTATTTTTTTTATTTTTTTATTTAAAAAAAGATATAATATATACTTTTTTTTATTTAAAATTTATTTTTCTAACTTTTTGAGATGCAAAGTTATGCATAATCATCTTATAATCAATTCTCACTAATTTCCTTCTCTTCTTCCTAAATGATATTATCATTTAATTCAACTGATTTAGTAATTTATTCACCTCGAGAATATTCTCTTATATTTTTTATTGTCCGTCAAAATTTTATCAAAAACTCCTTTTTGAGATTATACCAAAGCTTCATTTTTTTTCCCTTTTTAAGTTTGAATAATCATATTCATATTTTCTAGTTGTTTATATTTCAATAAATAGTAAAAAAAATAATATATGGCTATGTAATAAAAATATCAAGAAAAATAAACTTTAACTTAAAAATAATATTACAAAATTAAATTTCAATAAATAGTAAAAACAACAACATATGCCTATATAATAAAAATATAAAAAAAAAACTTAAAGATAATATTTAAAAAATTAAAATAACATGACTTGATTCAATAAAATCATCTGGAAATAAGAACTTGATGCTTCGTAAATACCAGCAGTGATTGATATATAAGAAAACACAAATCAATAAATTCTTTTCCCACACACTTTTGTTTTGTTGGTTTTTTTTTCCAAAATAATTATTGTTAAAAGAAGATCGGTGGAAGCCTTAAAGGAATAAAGATGGAAAGAAATTAAATAGAGATGCAAGGCTACGATATATAATATAAAGCTAGGTATCAGAGAAGTAATGTGATTTTTTTTGCTAAAAATTTTATTTATTTATTTCTTATTTTTTTGATAATTTTTTTTATTATTCTATTTATTTATTATTATACAAAACCAAATATGTTAATTATTACTGCCTCAATTTTTTTCAGATTGGGCTCCTCTTCATTTGTCTTTTGTTTATTTTTTCTATGTTCTTACTTGGATAGTGGACACATGACATAAGTTAAATTTAATAGCTATGATTTAATTAATCCAAATAAATTCCTAACTATAGTAAAGATAATAAATATATTATTATAGTTGGTTTCAAAAATTATTGTAAATTCTACAATTTTAGCAACATATTTTCTTGTCTATAAATAGAATTAAATAAAAAACTCTCTCTTCCAACTTTTTTTTTATGCATTTTCTATCTTTCAAAATTTTTTAATTAATTATTTATAAATTCTATATTTCAATTTTTTTTAAGTTTCAAATAGAGTTATCAATTTTTTTAGTTGATGATAAAATTAAAAAGAACAAAAAAAGATCACTTACCACTTTTTTATTTGTTAAAAAAAATTTAAAAGAAAAAATATAAGAAAATGATTCTTTAAAATAATATTTTTATTAGAAAAAAGAAAAAAAAAGAATGTACTTGAAAAAAATAAATAATATTTTTATTAGGAAAAAGCTATTTTTGACCCATCAAAAAAAAATTTTTATCAAAAAAATAATGAGATTTTTGTAAATGATATTAACTCCACTTGAAACTAAAAATAAACTGAAATACAGAATTTATAAATTATTAATTAAAAAAATTAAACGAGAGATGCATATAAAAAATTAGGAAGAGAATCTTTTTACTCTATTTATTGGATAAGATAATATGTTGTTAAGATCGTGAAATTATAATAATTTTTTAAATCAAATATATAATATATTTATTATTTTTATCATGATAGAAATTTATTTGTATCAATTAAATCATAATCATTAAATTAAATTTATTTCATGTGTTCCTTATTTAAGTAAGAACTTAGGGAAAATGAATAGAAGGAAATGGAAAGGAGGCCAATCCTCCACCTCGCTTGTTTGATAGTAACTAAAAAAGAAAGATTGTCATTAACTTTAATAGAAAGGAGTTATAAAAGTTGGACATAGTGAGTTACTATCTGTTCTCAGTAAAATAAGTTATTTGATTTACTATTTGTTCTCACTAAAATAAGTTATTTGATTTACTAACAAAATTATAAAATAGAAAGAAAAAGAAAAGCAAACTGATAATTTGGTAGCAGCTTATTAGAAATCTTAGGACATGAAATTAAATGGATGGTATCTTTCCTTTCTTTTGGTCGTGGTTTTGATAGTGACTTAACTGTTATCTTTATGAAAAGAGGAAAAAAGAAAGTTTAACTATTATTTGCAACCATGGTACTATCAATATGTAAACATAATAAATTACCATATTACAGACAGAGAAAAAACCAGCAGAATTATATGTATAACTGGAAAAACAAAAGCAGAGAAGAAATTGGCATTTCCCTTTTTCAGTTTAGTATAATATTGGTAATCCGATTTTTCAGAAGTTAACTTAATTGTACCGCTACCGCAATAAAATTCAGATAATTCGTATTCAAATTTTTTTTGCCAAGCAGATTTCACAATTTGAAACTTTCTTTAATGGAACATAATTGGAGTGTAATCAGATAATATTAGTCATATTTCTGTAATTCTTTACTTGACCTATATATGTCAAACAACCTTAAGGAACGAAAAATGGAAGAAACAAGAAACAACTTAAAGCAAATTTTATATTTATGCTAACTGGGAGTCGTGACCTTTTCATAAGTTGGAACGTGTGACTCATTTGAGGTGCCTGATATTGAACTTGATTCAACAGAATTGTTGAGTAAATTTGCGTGTATAATAAAGGTAGCAAATGATCAATACGGATTAACAATCTTACTTTTTCAAAAACTCAGAGGGGATGAACTACAATTTTCCCCCTTTTGAAGCACGTACGATGCCCTAAACACGTCGCACTAAATGACTACTACCACAAAAGTGCCTGTAAGCATGGAAATAACAAGGGCATTGTTAGCCCATATAATTGTTAGCAAATGGGCCTTAGGATTTTAGGTAGTCCTATGGGCATTAGGATTTTAGGTAGTCCTATGAGCATTAGGATTTTAGGTAATCCTATTCCTATGGGCATTAGGATTTTAGTTTATGCATATATATAGGCACCCCCTTCCCCATTCTAAATCATTGCATTCAATTCTCAGTTAGCCTTTTTTTGATTATTTCTTTTCTTGTTCTTCAATAAAACCCTTGTTATATATCAACATGGTATCAGAGCTAGGTCCATTCCCGTTTGGGCTCCCAGTCCACACTCCAGTCGGGCCTGGGTGTGAAGGGGGGTGTTAGTAGGTTAAAGTCCCACATTGGTTGGGAAATGGACTGATGGTTTGTTTATATGGACTTGGGCAATCCTCCCCTCATGAGCTAGCTTTTGAGGTTGAGTTAGGCCCAGGTGTCATATCTTTACATGGTATCAGAGCCAGGTCCATTCCCGTTTGGGCTCCTGAGCTAGCTTTTGAGGTTGAGTTAGGTCCAGGTGTCATATCTTTACAATCACCTACTTGTAAATAATCACCTATTTTCTCGGATCGAGTTGATGTTCTCCTGTGTTTGATGCTTCCACTAAATTCGTTGTCAATGTCTGTGTTGAAAGAATCATTATCATCGCTAAGGTGGCAGTCTAAGTCATGCTTATCGCTGCCGCTGCTGCTGCTGTTATTACAATCATTCTCATTGACTTTAAGTTCAGTTGCATGCTTACCGTCCTTGTGATCCGGGAGATCTTGCCTTTGATGTGGGAGCGCCTATTGATGCCTGGTGGAGTGATGGTTGGTGAGAAGGAATAATTGTTGACGCAGACAAATCAGAAAAGGAATATCGAGTTTATGTTCCTGGTGAGAGGATGTTCTTGAATATAGATAAAAAGAATCTTAGAATCTCAAGGGATTGGGTGGGAGATCGATGGGTAGATATTGAGACAAACAGGGATATTCTTTCAATGATATCTTTGATCCAAGAAACCAAGGTTTCTTGTTTGCAAATTCGTTGTTGGTTTGGTTTGCTTTGGACGGCGTTGTATGATTGTCGTTGTTGGTTTGGTTTGATTTGGACGCCGTTGTTGGTTTGTTTTGTGACTAGGGTATTTTGTTCTTATCGTTGTTTTGGGGTTTCTTATCTTGTTGTATTCACTTTGCTTTTGTCAAGACTGGATTTGTTGTTGAAGGCTGAGCTTTGTATTTAATTCGTCGACAAGACAGGAAATATTCTGGGTTGGTGGTGTAGAAACTCTAAGTTTTGTGGGGCAAGTTTTTGCGGGTCTAGGGTTTGTGGATTTGTGAATTTTACTCCCCATTCGCATGGTGGGTCGGTGGGTTTAGGTTCTGTTTAGTTGATTACTCGTTGAAATATTGTTGGGTAACCGAATAAGGGGTATTTCTTCCGTAACTACTCCCGAAGTAATAATGATAGTCTGATTTTTGTTCCAATTGTTTTGTCATCCATCTTTTGTTTGGTGAAAGGATGGAGTAACAGAAGACTTTTGATTCATAGTATCGTCATATCTTTTCGGAAAATTACTTAGGTATTACCGTTAGAAAACCCTCTATTTTTGCCGGTTTTAATTTGATTGGCTTCAAATTTGTGAAGCCAAAGGAAGGATTGCCACCGAGGTAAGTTTATCTCAAAGATAAAGAGGAAGGGAAGGTGCATGGTTGATTTTTGCAGAGAAACCTTGCTCTGGACTAAATTTCTTTTGAGGAACTTTAGTTATAGTAATGTGGTTGGTTGTTGCAAATTTTTGGATAGCCAGGTAAAAATCTGGACATATTGGTTCAGATAGGAAAATTCAGTTGAATAAAAGCCTTCTTGTAGAGTAATCTGATCATGTTCTGCGCCAATGGAAAGGAGTGAACCGACATTAGTGCCAGAATGGTTGAGAAGTACTGGAAGTGTTACTGGGGGTGGCTCTTCAAGTCCCCACTTTGCATCCTCTTCTTTGCATTCAGATGTTACTTTATCCACAGTCTTCTGGCAATAGATCTCCTAGGAGTGCTAGTGACAAAGATAGCCCACGTTCTGTGTTTTTGGATCGCAGTTCATCATCAAATTCTAGGCGTAGCTCTAGTGGTACTAGTGCGAAGCATCCCTACAGTAGTTTTAATAGAAATCATCGTGATAAAAATCGGGAAAGAGAGAAAGAAAGATCAGGTACCATTGATCTATGGGATCATGACACATCTGATCCTCTGGGGAACATCTTAGCTGGTAGAGTTGATAAGAACAGTTTGAGGTGCTCTCAGTCGCTGGTGTCCAGGAAACCTGGTGAGTTCTTGCCCCGCAGGACCGAGGACTCGAAAGGTGGTATCAGTAGCCCCCATAATAGTGGCAATGGTATTCATTCTGGGGGAAGTAGTAGTTACAACGGTAACCAGAAGGCAACATTTGAGAAAGATTTTCCTTCTCTTGGGATTGAAGAGAGGCAGGTAACCAGAGTTTCATCGCCTGGTTTGAGCTCAGCAGTTCAAAGTTTGCCAATTGGGAACTCCTTCAATGTGTTCTACTTCGTCATCATCTCCAGCTCGGGACTATATCGCTTCCTTTTGTTCCATCAGCCTTGCAGATTGCTGACCTTTTTATGAAGGCTCAGTCGACGTCTCGGTTTCGTTTCTGGTGTGACAAACTCTCAATGCTTATTACTGTCGCATTATGAGTTTGAGGGGGAATGTTAGCCCATATAATTGTTAGCAAATGGGCCTTAGGATTTTAGGTAGTCCTATGGGCATTAGGATTTTAGGTAGTCCTATGAACATTAGGATTTTAGGTAGTCCTATTCCTATGGGCATTAGGATTTTAGTTTATGCCTATATATAGGCACCCCCTTCCCCATTCTAGATCATTGCATTCAATTCTCAGTTAGCCTTTTTTTGATTCTTTCTTTTCTTGTTCTTCAATAAAACCCTTGTTATATATCAACAGGCATAACCACCGCACTTTCACACTCACACAGAGATACATATATAAGGCAAAAAACAACTAACAACTTTAATGTCCTAACCTTCTTCTGAAATAGAAGAAGAGCATCCGACATGATTGACAAATTTGTATTTGTAAGAAGACGTTTATTGTTGTCTCTCTTTTTTTAAGGCGCCACTGTAGCAAAAGTGCATTCTTTTCAGCTACGGGCATATTGCGATACCGTGCAATTTAGGACGTTTGAAATTCTTATCACAAGTCTATGTCATTGTGCGAGGATTTTTTTTATTATTTTATTTTTTTTGGTCGAGGATCCATTGATAAAAAGACCTAATTTTTAGAAGTGCCAGTACTCCAATCACTTTAGCAATCTAAAGTGCAATAATGATACCTTTTAATAGGCAGAAACAAAGATCAAAGATAGTGTTATGGAATATTGGGTATACGACAAAACATATGGAGTGAAGACATGCAATTTCAATTGTTTTCTGTCTGGACTGAAATTGTTGAGAAACAGCCAAAATCTCATCTGGTATAAAATACATAAATTGTCCTTCAAAGTTTTAGTTTTCATTTTTGTACTCCAACTAAAGATTGTATTTATTGTGATCAGTGTCAATAAAGTTAGTCAGACAAGAAAAAGAAAAAAAAGGACAAATCTTGTCCAAATTGATCTCTGCTTTACACCCTTTTACATGGTTTAGTTCTATTATAAATAGAACGATTTGCTTTTATTATTATATACACAGATCCAAAAATCCCCACAAAAATTACAATCCAAAAGAGTAAGAACATAAAGAGAGTTATACACCAAGACAAATATTGTAGTCTTGAGTGTCTTTAGTGAGTTATTCCTTTTACAAGTGTTTTCGCCTTGTAATTGAGAGTAGTGTACTCCCATATTTATATAGTGAATCCTTCTACCCCGTGGTTTTTCTCCTCTATTTATTTGAGGGTTTTCCACGTAAAATATTGTGTCCAACGTATTTTCATTATTTATTATCATATCAAACTTTAGTTGTGGTGCTTCCTCATCCCAACAATTAGTAAGCCATACATAAGTAATGAGGTTGAAATATTTAATAGGCCAAATACATATGCAACCTTTTGAATTTGTCCATAATTTTTATTCAGGCATTTCAATTAATATGACTTATTGAATACTTGATCTATATTCAAGTTATGTCTATTAGATACTTAAGTAACAATGTATTACAAAATCAAAGAGTATGAATTTCAAACACGATGACATGAAAAAAAATAAGCAACTCAATATGTGACTTGGAAATTAAAAAGAATACTCTATCTCTCTTATATTTTTTTTTCAAAATTTCTCCCCACCATTCTTCGTCTTTTTCAAGCCGCCCTTGCCTCAAAGATTCCCTTGACCTCTATTTCCTTGGCAGTGATTGTGGCCGTGGATTTCTGTGTTTCAGTGTTGATTATTGCATTTTCCTTTAGGTGTTTAGATATTTATATCACCCAATTTCAATCCTTTGTTATGGCTCGTTATTACTTTGGTTATAGTTTTGTTAGATTTGGAATCGAGAGGTTCAATATGAATATTTTTAATAGATCCGCCTTAAATAAACAAGTAAAATGAGAGAAAGTTTTAGAGAGAAAGAATGTATATATATGGTCTTGTATTGTCAAAAATTTCACCTTTTACAAATGAAAATATTCAGCTATTTATAGGCAACAAAAGGAATAGAACAGCCAATCAAATGACTTCATTCGGGCCTTATAGTACATCGCCCAATAGAAACGCTCCAGCTGTACAAAATCGCTATGAGCATCAGCTATAAATCTACCGTGATTTGCAAGATCTCGTATAAATCTGCTGATGTATATTTATTTTTTATGCTTATGATTATGGTTTGGGTCCATGAATATGACTTTCGGGCCACAAATTCCTATCATCATTAATGATAGTTTACGAGAGATGCAATATTTCCTGATAACATTGCCGGAAACTCCTTATCTTAACTTCAGATGCTTCATTAAACTTCTCTTTTAATATTACTCTATTTTCACATGTTCTTGTCTATTGCATCCATGTATTTATGGTAATTTCCCCCTATTTCAGATAGTCCCCCCGGTTCCCAATTATGTTGCCAAAGTATAACCGAAAAATAAAAGAGTTTTCAAATTCTTTGGGCGGGAAAAGTAACTGAAACATTTTCTGTCAGTTAAAAAGAAACGGTTTCCATCACAATTAATGTTATTTTCCACCTGTAGTCTAAGCAATAGTCCAGATATGATGTACAGATATAGTTCATGATGGTACTCTCTTCTAAAGGTCTATAAATACCACACTTCTGCATAACTTCCCAATCTTTTCAACTCTTCCGGTTTCTGAAAATCTTCCTTCTTAGTATTTTCATATATTCAAAACTTCAAACCTCCCAATCTTCATATCTTCGTATTGTCAAAAAACTCACCCTTTACAAAAGAAATTATCTGCTATTTATACGCAAAAATAAGAATACAACAACCAATCAAGTGGATCTATTTGGGCTTTATAGTACATCACCAAATAGAAATGCTCCAACGGTATGAAACGATGATGCGCACCGACTATAAACCTGGCATGATTTGCGAGATCTTGTACAGATCTACATACATGTATTTATCTCTTTTTCCTTATAATTATGACTTCGGGTCATAAATTTCTATACTCATCAATGATAAGTTCGATAAGACGTCATAACGGAAGTATCTGGTTCCTAAGATGTAATGGTTCCAGATGCTATTATCGAAAATTCTTATTTTAACTTCGAATACTTTATTCAGCTTCTCTTTAAATATCATTTTGTTTCCACGTGTTCTCATCCCATGAGGCTATGTATTCATGGTAATTTTTCTCTATACATTGTGAATCATTTGTTGGAGTACAGGCATACGCAGCGGAATCAACTAATTCAGAATCATACTTGCATGTAACATAGACAACAGATAAACACATATTATAATCAAACATAAAATCAATACTTATCTTTTGAAGCATGACCGCAAATCAATCCTCTTGAAGCTTTGTACAAATTGTCCAATCGTTCTCCAGGTCTGTGATCTTTCTCCTATAGCCTCAAAAATCTTCGAGTAGGGAATACTTGTGTGGGCAAGTACTGTTTCTCAGAAAGGTCCAAAGTTCTTCATAATGTTCCATGGAGGAAGAGAATCCTATTTATAACTACGTTTTAGGGTATAAAACTCTAGTCCCAAAATGTATAGGAATCTTTATTTTGAAGTAATAGTAGAACTTTCCTTCTAGAAGACCAGTTTATTTTTACCAAAATCTTGTAGGATTTTACTGCTTCCAGAAAACTGATTTCTTCTTTTTTTAAGTTCATTAATTAATCAGGCAGAGCAGAGACCACATATTTAATTAGTGAGTCTTTCAATTATTGTATTAATTCGCAAAATAAATGAATTAACCACCATAATAACTTAGAGATTATTCCATTAAAAATTCGTAATTGCACTCCTCGGTATAATTTCAAAATCGTTCATTAAATCTTGTTTAAATCCCCATGTTAACATTACAGATAACAATCAACCGAATTAAATTTTTGACTATTTAATTCATTGATTAATTTAATCCTTTATTCAAACGCTTAACTTATTTCATGTGACGGATACTAAATCCACCTGCAGGGTTTTCACATGAAAACTTATAAGCAATCATAAAGGGTTATCATCAATCTCAAGGCCGAGACATGGATTCCATCAACTAATTATTATTTCAGAAATGTCATTTGTCATATCCAACTTATCAAAAATATTTTAACTCACAAAACATCGAGTTTCACCCTTTGATAGATCAAAACAATAAACAAATTACATTGATCATAATAATTATATAAATATTAAGAGTATAAGTACATTTAATGATCTAGATATTTTATTTTATTAAGTCAGATAAAATACTTATCTCGACTTGGTCCATTCAATGCATACAAAATATACTAGCACAAGAAGTTGGAATTATACCATTTCCATAATCAAGATAAATTATGTCTAATCTTGTACTACAACTGTATCAATGAATTTGTCCAATTTTCATCTTAGATTGTGAACATATATAAACTTTATACTTATAAGAACCGACGATTTAATCTTCTGTGTATAAGCTAAACTCTATACACTAAATCATCAACTATATAAGTAAAGGACACATCAACTAATATATGATCTATTTAAACCTTTATTAAAATTGAATAAACAATTATTCTATAATAAATATTATATCTAAACACATGGTTAATAGAACATAACCCATAGTTAATAATATATATCCCAACAATCTCCCACTTAGACTTTTAACCATTAAAGTTGTTAGAATATACCATATCTAAATGTATGGTTAATGACATATACACCAACAATCTCCACTTAGACTCTTAACCATGCATCTAACTTTTACAGACATTCTTTTTATATGACTTTCAAAAATTTTAGCCGATAAGCTATTTGCAAAAGTAACTTGCCAAGTTATTTTCTAATGCAATGTTGTATAATAGTAATTCGTCGTAACTGACCGGTTCTGTATTAATATTTTTAAGGATTCTATCATGAAACTCTTCCGAGAGTATACACTGAACCGATCTAGGTTATCATTCTCCCACTATGACTAAGTACTATCACTACTATTGTCACATTATAATGTTCTTGATTCTTAATATTTTCTTCATTACCTTTCAGTATTGAAATATTAACGACTTATATAGTGTTATTTGCTCAATATCACTCCTACTACTTTGAGGTAGTAAATTCCTTACGTCCATTAATGTTTCTCTCACTACATAAATGCAATGGAACATAAATTCTAACTTCTTGGTTAGATGTTCTTGAACTTATGAATTTTTTAGATGATTTATTTGTTATTTCTTTGTTTAGTTCCTATAAAACTAATTTACTTCTAGGAACATGATTTATTAAATGATCCTTTTACTAGAAATCTGACATTTGTATTAACAACTACCGTACTTTCTTTAGGACAATAAAATAAACCTCCTTTCATTTTCTTTGGATATCCAATAAACACTCACACCTTCGTTCTTAATACTAGCTTATCTATTTCCCTTTCAACACATGTGCTAGGCTGCTCCATATACGAACATATCATAGACTGGACTTACGTCAAACCCACGGTTCTATAAGTGTCAAAAGTACTAAGTTAAAAGGAATTAAATTGAGAATGTAACTTGAGTTTTTTTTAAAAAAGAATATCCCAAGACGAAAAAAGTAAAAATAAATAAGTCAATCATTAATTTTATCATATCCATAAGAGCCTTATTTCTTTCCTCTTCTACATCAATCTATTATAGAGTACCTGATGTAGACAATTGATTGCAATCGCTCTATCTGATAAGTGATTAATAAACTCTTCAAAGAGGTACTCGTTACTATGATTAGATCGCAGTGACTTAATATATTTTTCATGATGTTTTTTCATCCGCCTTAAATACCTTGACTATTTCAAAGTATTCAGACTTATGGAGCATCAAATATATATATTCATATCCTGAGTAATCTTTTGTGAGTGACACAAAATACTCAAAATCACCTCTTGCCTAGATGTTCATTTGACCACACTAATCGGAACGAATTAATTCAAATTTATCACTAGATTTATTTTCTTTTAAAAGGAATATATTTTAGTTCATTTTTTCCTTCTAAACAGGACTCAAAAGTTGGTAGTGTCTTCACTTTCAATGAACCTTCAAGTCCATCAGTTAACCAACCTCGAATTCCTATCCATAATAAATGAATTAAAAGTTAGTGGACCACAAAAGTTTCATTTAATATTAAAGAATATTTTCTCTTATGGGATAGATTAATATTACTTCGTTCAATAGAGATATTAATAATAAAGAGACCATGCATTTATGTACCATAAGAGATAAAAAGATTTATAAAGTTAAATAATACAAAAGTTATAAGAAGAATAAATTGAATATCAATCTCTTAACTATTTAGAAACTGAAATTAAATTCTTTCCAACAAAAGGTACATATACAATGCATTCTTTAAATTAATGTCATATCTTTGAGGGAAAAAAAATATTCTTGAACAGTAGTAAGTGAAGCAGATAAAATTTGTTGGAATATGAGATATGACATATTAAATAGATCATAATAAGCCGATAACCTGAATAATTAAATTCAGACTGCATTCATCAATATACATACATACATACATGCATCTAAATAGTAATTTTTGATGGAAAAAATACTACTCATGCAATGTATATAAATTATGCAAGATTAATACAATTCAAAAAAGAAACAAAACTAACTCAGTTGGAGAGTAAATTATTACTTATAGTCAATTGTATATAATTATTGAACACTAGTTCCATTGATCTAACGTGTAACTCAGTTGGAGAGTTAATGTAAGTTATCAATAACTAGTGATGAAAAACATAGTAATTGACCGTAATGAGTCTATCCGATGGGGAAAGAAGACCAATGTCAACATGTAAACTCATTATTGTTATCAATAACTAGTGATTTTATCCAATGACAACCCACAATAAATTTATCCGTTATGGAGGAAGACCTAAAGACAACACGTAAATTTATTATCTCACTTGTAATTATTAGCGGAGACCATAGAAATTGATTCATATCACCACTTGAACACGAACAATTTATACATAATATGTTAAGAATATCAATGACTTAATTAAATAAACAATTTAATGAAAGCTCTTTGTTAATCATAATTCTCAATCTATGCATGATATAATTTCACATAAAATAATAAAATAAAAATCTTCAATGACCCCAAATAAATAGACCACTTTAGCAGAAACTATTTATTAATCATAATTTCTTATTCAAATAATATAACATGCATGTGAAATAAATTAAATAATGTATCATTGAATATTAAAATTCAAGACACATCACATATATATCCATGCATCTTGAGTAGTTAATTTCGATGGGAAAAGAACTACTCATGCAACACACATATGTGATGTTAGATTATTCACTCTAATAAATTAAAATTAAAGTTAACTCAGATGGAAGTATATTATTAATTTAATCCAAGTGAATATCATTCTTATCATCCCTAGTTCCATTGATTTTACATGTAACTCAGTTGGAGAGTTAATACAAGTTATCAATAACTAGTGACGAAAAATACAGTAATTGACCATAATGAGTCTATTCGACGGGGAAAGAAGAGCAATGTCAATATGTAAACTCATTACATTACTGTTATATGTCAATGGAGATCATAGAGATTGAACCCTACCACCACTAGTTAAAAGAAAAAAAGGTTCTTAATTTTTAATTTTTTAGAAAATAGAAAAATATCCAAAAACCTATCAAAAAGACTCCGAATGGCCAAAAAATGATGTTAGTCACTACAAAGAAATTTGTATTTTTTAGTGGGTCATTTCGATGAACCTACCAAATTTCAGGTCAATCAGAGTTCGTAAAATTTTCGATCTCCAAATCTATGACTAAATTCGAAAAATAGCCAATTCAAGAGATTTAAGGGAAAAAATAATCTGATCTATATTATTATCATATATCAATTCATGTTAAATCATAATGTGTAAGCATGTTCTAGATTTAACATAAATTAAACCGATATAAAGAATAGTGTTTTCAGATTTCATCAAATTTGAATCCAACATACTACCTAAAATCCATCTGAACATACAACCTCAGAATGACAAATACAATATTGATACTACAAAGTCGTGAGCATCGTTCACCAGATCGTTTTCGATGGTCTCATCAAATTTCAGGCCAATCGGCGATCATGAAATTCATGACCGCCAAACTTGGCTAAATCTGAAATAATCGTTTTAAGATAAGTTAAGGATTAAAATAGCTTGATTTAAGATTTTCACTCTCCTCATAATTATTCCATGAGCACAAGGTATGCATTGTGTCCTTCCTTTGTCAAGAAACACAACACCTCCTTATAACAAATCGTCCTCTTGATTAATACACTTGAGAATCCAAGATATAACTTTTCCTCCTTTCGGGCTAATGAAAACATCAATATCCTTCTCATGAATTAATCAAATGTTACTAGTGTCTAGAAGTAAATTTTCTTTCGGTAGATAAGATTCTACCACTAGCACCCTTATTTAGGACAATTCTTCACAATACGTTGAAAATATTTCACCAATTCAAATAAATAGATCATTATATCATAATAAATCTTATTTATTAATCATTATATAATTCTCAGTTCATGTATTGATATAACCTCACATATATAAAACTTTAAGAATTTTTAATAACTTCAAATAAATAAATCACTTGATAATAACTATTTATTAATCACAAAATTCTTAATTTATAATATTTATTATATGTGGAATAATATAAAGCTCACACAATTATACAACAAGAGAAAAAATTTAAAATTTCTAATCCTAGATAGAACAGTGGATGTCACACGGCCACTCAATTCTAAATAGCACATCATCATATTAATATTGATTCTTCGCCAAATAATTAAACAGGTCACTTGTGCTTAAAAATTGAGCAACAATATAAATAAAACAACGCAGCCACCTTGCACATTATAGATGGTTAAACCTACTTGTTCCAACCACCAAGTGCAAGTAATTTGAAAAGCTAAAAAAAAAAATTATATTTTTTTCAGCCCTAAACTGCCGCCAAAGTGGCCAAGTGATACCACTTTGTTTCTCAGCCCTACCCTGCTGCCAAACATTCTAATTATCTTTTTATTAAAGAAAAGGTTTACCAAAAGAACATGTGATACAAACATGTTGCAATAAGTTTTAATGATATTTAATGATGATTTTGTCACGATTCGAATGTACACTCAGATCGTAGACACGGGATAAGAGATCCCGAGAGACCCTAAGTCGACCCATGCACATGTATATAGCTAATCTCATTTAAATAAACGGAATGCTAAACATAAAACATAGAAAAAATGTAACCATAGCATAACATCAGAAAATACTAGACGTACACATAGGCTGAGTACTACATACTTGTCTAAAAGCCTCTACTACATACGATGGGTTGATGGGACATCATCCCCAACTAACCCGAACAATACTGAAAATACAAGATAACAAAAAAGTCTGTCAAACGATCCTCGGAACATGAGGACTCACCAGTAAGCTGAGAGCGTAAGCTGAGATGCACTAAGGATGAGGATGAGCCTGGGATCCGAACCCTGTATCATGAAACGATACAACATAGAAAGTATGCGGTCAGTACGTGGAATGTACCAAGTATGAAAGGTAAGTAAACAGACGTTAAAAATAAAATAAACTCATAAATAAACATAGGAGAAGGACATCATGCTTGTATCATAAGCTTCGTAAGAAAACATAAGGCTCAAGGCTTTCAAATCATTCATAAAGCGTTCATAATCATAATCGTAAAAAACTTTATCAAAACATAACTTGAGCCAATAACATAAACATAATAATGCATAAGACATGCCGAACAATAGGAGGGCTCATCATAACCGACACCATCATGGTAGAGCCTTTCATGATGCCCCAACTATCTCGCTTAAGTGGGTAGAGCTGACCCTGGCTTGCCAGACGAGGGTCGTGCATTAGGCGTGATATCACATTTGAGGGGATCATTATCAATACAATACATCATTATAAACCCATGGTGGGCACGTGGTTATGAGACACCGGCATAGTCTTTTGAATGTCGGGCTGCTTGATACTAGACACGGCTCCTAAAAATATGCCTATAGGCTCATACGTGAATCAATAACATCATGCATTAAGATTCATTGGCTAAAATATAACATTTATCCTCATTGATCTCCTTTAAAACATGCTTAGCCAATAATCAAGGATTTTTTCATCGGCAAACATCATAAATCGATAAATCATGCAATTCGTTCATAAATCGTAAATCATTCTTCAACATGTAGGCACTGCCCAATACTTTGACATACTCAATTCTTTCAAAGATATGCTCATAAACATGGGTAGCTTGATATCATGCCTTTCCATCATCAATAAACTCAAAATATTGAATATTCATCATAAACCATAACTTTCATAAACTCTCATTAATGGGTATTTTAGATTTAAAAAGCTTGAAACATGATTTTAAAGAAAATAATATAAAACCTGCCTATCATTCATAATTCAATAATTAAAACTCAATTAAATTATACCCATAAAGAGAAATCACATTTTCATGCATTTGGGTAAAACCCCATAGAATTTGAATAGGAGAATTCATGATTTAAATCGAAATTTGGGTGTGGGTGTGAAAGGATTTCCCCCATTCTAAAACCCTACATACCTGGGAATGGATTGATTTCGAAGTTCCTTGAATACCGACAAAGAGTTTGATGGAAACTTGGGGAAGAAGACCTTGAATCTCCTTAAAACCTCTCTAAAGCTCTTTCATGGGAATGGGCATACATTATGGACTTAACCCATCTTAACACACTCAGAAAAATACACAAAATGATGTAGTTTAGGGTCTCAAAGCATAAAAAAGTCGTAAATGCCCTTGATAAAATTTTCCGTGAAAACTGCTCCGGACGGACGAACGACCGATCCAACGAGTCGTTGCACAATATCACGACTCGTGGTATTGAGTCGTTGGGTACACTACCTCATGACATCCTCATATTCTTCCCACGACTCGTCAGGACAAGTCGATGCTTCAATCAACGGGTCGTTGGATCGGCCGTTGTCAACCCCTTGACCATTCTGACTTTCCTTTCTATGAGCCTCACCATGACTCGTGGTGGATTCCAAAGAGTCGTGGTCTTCATTCGTTGTATGCACTGGAATTCTCAACCCACAAACAATGACTTGAAACAATGAGTCGTTTCTCCTCACCACGAATCGTGGGATTCCCCTTTGTTTCCCTATCATCCTAAGTTCAGTTCTTCCAACGACTGGTAACAATGACTCGTTGTTCCTGAAAATGAGTCGTTACACCGTCCGTTGTCACCACTGCCTCCCTAAACTCCCATACTAGGACAGCTTACGTCAACTCGTGGTATCCAACCACGAGTCATTGAGTCGCCCGTCCCGTGATGTTTTTGCCAGTTTTTTGCATTTTTCAAATTCAACTTCCGAGTCTATTCTTAGGCCTTTCCGGGATATTACAATATCTCCCCTTGGAAGCATTCGTGCTCGAATGTAGGAAACAAGCAGCAAATAGAAACATAAAATTTATCATAGCCATATACTGATCATTTTAACCAAAATTTTCAGGGAATGACTACCTTCGAATAAAACCACATAGCTGAACTAATCTCATACTTCACATATACATCCATACACATAAAAGAAACTTTCACACATGAAATGAATATGAAAACTAGATAGAGTCATAGGAAAAAACTAATACCTCAAGTCGGAACTAAGCCGGTAGAGAACAACTGTGGATATCTACCCATCATATCCGCTTCGGCTTCCCACGTAGCTCCCTCAACATGTTGGTTTCTCCATACCTTAATCGAAGCTACTTCTTTGTTTCTCAATTTCTAAACCTGATGATCCAATATTTCAACGGGAATTTCTTCATAACTGAGGCTGTCTTTCACCCTAATGCTGTCTACCGGGACTACCAAGGTTGGATCACCCAAACACTTCTTCAAAAGTGATACATGAAAGACGAGATGAACTGAAGATAACTCCGATGGCAAGTCCAACTCATATGCTACCTTACCAACTCTTCTCATAACCTGGTAGGGACCAACATAGCGGGGACTGAGTTTTCCTTTCTTTCCGAACCGCATGACCCCCTTCATGGGAGATACCTTTAGAAATACCCAATCATCCATATCAAACTCCAGATCCCTTCTCCTCACATCATCATACGATTTCTGACGACTCTAAGTGGTTTTTAACCGGTCCCTTATCAACTGGACCTTTACCATGGCCTCATGAATCGAATTTGGTCCTATCATGGATGCCTCGCCAACCTAAAACCAATCGATGGGCGATCTACACCTTCGCCTATAAAGAGCCTCGAATGGTGCCATCTGGATACTAGAGTGATAACTGTTATTATAGGCAAACTCGATCAAGGGAAAATGATCATCCCAACTACATTTAAAATCCATAACACATGCCTTCAACATATCCTCGAGGGACTGAATGGTTCGTTCTGCCTGGCCATTTGTTTGCGGATGGAAGACTATACTAATCTTAACTTGCATCCCAAGTCCCTTTTGAAAAGAACGCCAGAATTGCGAGGTAAACTGAGTACCTCGATCTGAAATAATAGACAAGGGCACTCCATAAAGTCGAACCAACTCCCGAATATACAACTTAGCATAATCATCCGCTGAATTTGTGGTCTTGATCGATAGAAAGTGTGCAACCTTGGTTAACCTGTCGACCACCATCTAAATGGAGTCGTATTGCCGGCGAGTACGGGTTAGACCTGTAATGAAATTCATGTTAATTTCTTCCTACTTCCAAGTGGGGATGCTGATATCCTGAAGTACGCCTCCCGGCCTTTGATGTTCGATCTTCACTTGCTGACAGTTTGGACACTTGGCTACAAACTCTGCAATATCCTTCTTCATACCATCCCACCAATAGATTTCCCGCAAGTCCCGATACATATTTGTAGATCCTTGGTGAATGGAGTATATGGTACCAAGTGCCTCCTGCAATATTCGAACTCTCAAATCATCAACATCTGGGACATATAGATAACCCTGGTATCGTAGCATACCATCTCCCCATTGGGAGAAAACCTCGACCTTCTGACTCCACACTGCCTCCTTCAGCTTCCTCAAAATTGGATCCTCATCTTGCTTAGACTTGACATCAACCACCAAGGAAGATTCTGCCCCATTCTGCACAACAACGCCACCATCAGTCGAGTCGATCAATCTAACTCCCAGCCTTGCAAGTCGATGGATGTCTCTCACCAACTCCTTCTTTCCCTCACCACACGGGACACACTCTCCATAGAGAGCCTACTAAGAGCATCCGCAACCACATTAGCCTTGCCCGGGTGGTAGAGGACACTCATCTCGTAGTCCTTTAGTAACTCCAACCACCTCCTTTGCCGAAGATTTAGATCTTTCTGTGTGAATACATATTGCAAGCTCTTGTGATCCATAAATACATCCACGCGGACCCCATATAAGTAATGCCGCCATATCTTCAATGCAAACACCACAACAGCCAATTCAAGATCATGGGTCGGGTAGTTCTTTTCATGAACTTTCAGCTGTCTCGAGGCATACGCTATTACGTTCCCACGCTGCATCAACACATATCCCAGTACGACTCTCGAGCATCACGATATACAAAAAAGCCATCAGTACCCTCAGGTAAAGTCAACATTGGTGCTAAAGTGAGTCGGGTCTTCAACTCTTGGAAGCTTTTCTCACAAGCATACGACCATTAAAACTTCAACTTTGTATGAGTCAACCTGGTCAATGGGGCTGCAATTGATGAAAATCCCTCAATGAATCTTCGGTAGTAGCCTGCTAAGCCCAAAAAACTCCAAATTTTTGAAGGACTTACAGGTCTGGGCCAATTCTTCACCGCCTCAATCTTTTGGGAATCTACCCTTATGCCTTCGCTTGATACAACATGACCCAGAAATGCCACTGAGTCCAACCCAAATTCACATTTGCTGAACATTGCATACAACTGACGATCCTTGAGGGTATGAAGCACTATTCTCAAGTGAGTGACATGCTCCCCCTCGCTCCGAGAGTATATAAGGATGTCATTGATGAACACAATTACGAACATGTCCAGATACTGCTTGAAAATCCTGTTCATCAGGTCCATAAAAGCCTCAGGAGCGTTAGTTAGTCCAAATGACATAACTACAAACTCATAATGGTCATATCGAGTTCTGAATGTTGTCTTCGGGATATCACACTCCCGAACTCTGAGTTGATGGTATCCGGACCTGAGATCTATCTTCGAAAAGCACCTGGCACCCTGGAGATGGTCAAATAAATCATTGATCCTGGGCAAGGGGTACCTGCTCTTGACAGTGACCTTATTCAGCTGCCGATAGTGAATACACATTCGAAGGGAACCATCCTTCTTCCGAACAAATAGAACTGGTGCACCCCATGGAGACTGGCTCAATCTAATGAAGCCCTTATCCAACAGATCCTTTAATTTGTCCTTCAATTCCTTTAGCTCGGCTGGAGCCATCCTATAGGAAGGAATAGAGATAGGCTGCGTATCGGGTAAAAGATCAATACTGAAGTCAATTTCCCTCTCAGGAGGAACACTTGGTAATTCATCAGGAAAAACATCCGGATATTCACACACCACTGGAACTGATAGGATAGTAGGGGTCTCAGACTCAACATCCTTAACCCTAATTAGATGATACATGAAGCCCTTAGAATCATCTTCCTGGCCTTAAGATAGGAACTAAATCGACCTGCTGATACCGCTGTACTACCCTTCCACTCCAACACCGACTCACACGAAAAATGACATTCCACCGTACGAGTCCTACAATTAATTGAAGCATAACACGCAAACAACTAATCCATGCCAAGAATAACATCAAAGTCAGTCATGGCTAACTCTACAAGGTCTGCGGAGGTAACCTTATGCAACACAGTGACCAGGCATTCTCTATATACTCGTCTAGCTATGATCGAATCACCAACAGGGGTCGAAACTAAAAACGGTTCTGACAAGGTCTCGGGACTAACTCAAAGGCTACTAACAATGTAAGGAGTCATGAAAGACAAGGTAGATCCCAGATCTAGCAAGGCATAAACATCAATATGAAAGACACACAACATACCGATGACCACGTCTGGCGAAGCCTCCTGCTCCTGGCATGAGGCAAGGGCATAGAATCGGTTTTAGCGCTGTTTGCCACCCCTACTAGTCGATGCTCCCTGCGGAGCGGAACGGGCTGGAGCTGCTGCTGTCCTGGTGGTATGTGCACGACCACTATCATCACCCTGTCTAGCATATGGGCACACTCGGTGCATGTGCCCAGATCTACCACACCCATAGTAGACATCTGAACTGAGCAGGCACTCCCTGGTGTGACTCTTGCCGCACTTCCCGCAGGCTGGAGAGGTACACTCTAACTGGGTGCCTATTTGATCCCTCAACCCTGAAGCCTTGCTCCTTTGATCACCCTTAGGTCTGAATGGAACACTAGCTGATGATGGTGCTGGGGCTAGTGACCTCTGCTGAAACTATGGACGTTAGCCACCGCCGGACCTCTGCTGCGAAAACCCACGACTATCCGTCCGAGCCCTCTTTGCCTCCCTTTCCCTTACATGAGCCGCCTCCATCTATTGGGCGTACAACACTATGCGAGGAAAGTCTATATCCTGGTTAAGCATGGCAGTCCTGCAATCCTTGTCTAAATAACCAGCCACACCTAGAACGAATCGGCTCACCCACGCCCTTTGATCCATCACTAACTCTGGGGCATACTTTGACAAATGAGTGAACTCAAGCGAATACTCCATCACTTTGATCTTTCCCTGCTTGTGGTTCAAAAACTCCGCTGCTTTCAATTCCCTCATCTCCCGAGGGAAGAACCTGTCGAGAAAGGCCATGTGGAACTCATCCCAGCTGATAGGGCCTGCTCCCGCTGCCCTGCTGTCCTTCCATTGCTTGTACCTAATATGAGCGACCTCTTTTAGCTGATAAGAGGCCAAGTCCACACACTCCCCATTTAGCACCCCCATAACTTGAGTGAGTTTCAAGATCCCTTCAATGAACTCGTGTGGATCCTCGTCCACCTTTGATCCTATGAACTCAGGAGGGTTCATCCTCAAGAAGTCCCTAATTCGAGCCGTCGCTGCATTGCCATTCTGTGGTACCTGTGCAATGGTCTTCTGGTTGACTTGAGCGGTCAAGGCCTGCGCCAACATCTGAATAGCCGCCCAAAACTCAGCGCGGGCAGTTGGCTCTGGTACCTGGGGCTCCTGAACAAGTGGGGCTTGCTGATGCCCATGGTCATTGCCACCCTCGTGGGCTTCATCATTTCCATTCCACCTTCCGTTCATTCTTCTAGGAGCCATAATTCTACAATCGCGAATCGCACGAATTAGAAGGATAGAGAGATTTTTCATCGCACAATATAGAACATGAAACAAGGGAACATTTCCTAAATGTTTAGTAGCCTCTTCGTCATAAGTGTGGCGCACTTCACACCCATGAAAAATGCTCTACGTAACGCGACTTTCAAACACCCAAGGACACTTCAAACCTATTGCTCTGATACCAAGTTTGTCATGGTCCGAACGTACACCCGGATCGTAGACACGAGAAAAGGGACCCCGAGAGACCCCAAGTTGACCCATGACACATGCATACAACTAATCTCATTTAAATAAATGTAATGCTACATAAAACATAGAGGAAACATAAACATAGAATAACATCAGAAAATACTAGGCGTACACATAGGTCGAGTACTACATACTTTTATGAAAGCCTCTACTACATACGATGGGTTGATGGGACATCATCCCCAACTAACCCAAACAATACTGAAAACACAAGATAACGTAAAAATCTGTCAAACGATCCTCGAAACATGAGGACTCACCAATAAGCTAAGAGCGTAAGCTGAGATGGACTAAGGATGAGGATGAGCCTGGGAGTCGAACCCTGTATCATGAAACGATACAATATAGAAAGTATGCGGTTAGTACGTGGAATGTACCGAGTATTCAAGGTAAGTAAAATGAACGTTAAAAATAAAATAAACTCATAAATAAACATAGGAGAAGGAAATCATACTTGTATCATAAGCTTCGTAAGAAAACACAAGGCTCAAGGATTTCAAATCATTCAAAAAGCATTCTAATCATAATCATAAATAAACTTTATCAAACATAACTTGAGCCAATAATATAAACATAACAATGTATAAGACATGCAGAACAATGGGAGGACTCGTCATAACCGACACCATCATGGTAGAGCCTTTCATGATGCCCCAACTATCTCGCTCCAGTGGGCAGAGCTGACCCTGGCTTGGCAGGCGAGGATCGTGCATTAGGCGTGACATCACATTTAAGGGGATCATTATCAATACAATACATCATTAGAAACCCATGGTGGCATATGGTTATGAGACACCGGCGTAGTCCTTTGAACACCGGGCTGCTCGGTACTAGACACGACTATCAAAAACATGCATATAGGCTCACACGTGAATCAATAACATCATGAATTAAGATTCATTGGCTAAAATATAACATTTATTATCATTGATCCCCTCTAAAACATGATTAGACAAGAATCAAGACCCTTTTCATCGGTCAATATCATAAATCGATAAATCATGCAATTCGTTCATAAATCATAAATCATTCTTCAACATGTAGGCATTGCCCAATACTTTGACATACTCAATTCTTTCAAAGATATGCTCATAAATATGGGTAACTTGATATCATGCCTTTCCATCATCAATAAACTCAAAATATTGAATATTCATCATAAATCATAACTTTCATGAACTCTCATCAATGGATATTTTAGATTTAAAAAGCTTGAAACATGATTTTAAAGAAAAAAATATAAAATCTGCCCATCATTCATAATTGTCACGCCCCTCTTTGGGGGGTATGACTGGCACCCGATGCCCTGCTAGGGTCCGGACTGATCAAACTGGACTTATGCACTTCGGTGCAACTTGCTCCCCGAATCAAGAAAACAACAGGCTATATCTCAGCTGTAAACATAGCCCACAGCCGACAAGGCAGAATAGCCACCTGTAAAATAAAACAGCTATCCAGAAATAGATAATGATAGGGAGTCCTATGCGGGCCGACAAGAACACCATGATGTCTAGTTATGACTGCAATGAAAATCAAGCGACTTACACATGCTATAGCCGACAAGGCCACTACTCAACACCTAAACAAGGCCCCACACGGCCGTCATCACAAGATAAAACATACACCTGGGCCCCACACGACCAACACAGACTAACCATAGGGTACTGTACATCTACAAGCCTCTAGAAGTAGAATAGTGGTCGAGATAGGGCCCCGACCTGTCCAAAAACTAAACAATCAACAAAAACAGACCTTTTAGCTATTAGCTTCGGAAGAAGGGAGCTAACTGTGCTGCTAGTCCTGGCTGAAAGCTACGAGGGTCCTGGTCTGTGCCTAGCCGCACCTGCAGGCAAGTAATGCAGCGCCCACAAAGGGCGTCAGTGCAATATGTACCGAATATGTAAGGTAGTAAAGTAATAACTGAATGGAAGTTGAAGAATTGAAATAATCATATAGAAAGGTACGAGTTTAACCTAAACAATCTCGCTATTTGTAGTACTTAATTAACAAGGTACACATATATATACAAGCAAAAACCTAACCGGGCCCCCATAAGTCTGGAAGGTACAACCCATACAAGAATAACCTACCTGGGCCCCCATAAGCCTCGGCAAGTACAAGCAAATATACGTTCTGTTATTTGATTACCGACAATAGCAGTTTACTGTAACTCAAAACGGCCCTCACAACCTTGATTTAATAAAACTCACTATATCCCTCATGGCCTAACTCTACTAAAACTCGCTATGGCCCTCGCAACCTCAGTATAACAGAACTCATATGGCCCTCGTGGCCTTAATATACAAAAACTCAATATGGCCCTCACGACCTTAATAAAACAGAACTTAATATGGCCCTCGCGGCCTCAATATAAAAGAACTCAATATGGCCCTCGCGGCCTCAATATAACAGAACTCGATGTGGCCCTCGCGGCCTCAATACAACAGAACTTAATATGGCCCTCGCGGCCTCAATATACAGAACTTAATATTCTAGGACAGAAAATCACAATAGATATGCCTTTGAATCTCATACTAGGACTCAAACTATATTACAATACTAAAAAAGCTGACTTGCAGAAGGAATTTGCCTTAACATACCTCGAGTGTCGTTTCCTCAGTAACTAGCGAGTTTCAAATGGTATTCAATAGCCCTTCCTAGCTGGAATCGCATTACTGAGAAAATGAGACTAGTTTCAGTACTAAATTCGGTAGAAATAATAACTTATAATACTAATATCGACTATACTTCAACTTAACAGAACACGGCTGAAGACGTATAATTTCCCGAGAATTCAGAAGGAAGAAATACTTACTTGAAGCCTATGATTGCATAGAAACTAGTTTGAAGAAATTCTGATAACTTTTGCTCCGCGAAGTTATGATTCGTCAAGCAAATTTCACAAAAATAACTCTGAAGGAATGCTTCCTACGGGCTTGGGATTCAATACCCGAGGTTAATTTGAATTTGGATGGTGAATCATAGTTTAAATGGACGAAAAATTATTGTTTCCTTTGTACTCTCTCTTCTCTGGCCGAATATATATATATATATGTATGTATATCTAAGAAATAATGAAAGCAGCTTAATAGATACAACATTTGGACGGTGGAAAGGGGGTCCGTGGCATGGACCCTATAGCGCCTAAACACGGGCGTGCCACAGAGCCCAACACGCCAGGGAGGGGTTCGTGACATGTTGCCCCTCTGGCAGCCTGCTCTGACCTTCTCCCACGCAACCTCGATTCCATGCTCAATCGGCCTTTCCCCGGACCCTTTCTCGCATGCGTCGTACTCTAAAACTCTTGACTAACGTACGGATAGGCCAACTAAAGGTTAGAAACTTATGGGGTGTAACATCCTCCCCCCCATAGGAACATTCATCCTCGAATGTCGTCTACAGGAGTTTAACTTGCTCAACTATTATCCTGGAAAAATTTGAGCAGAGTCTCCCCTATAATATAGACTATCCAAAAACTCTGAAACGTAGAAAAGTCCAACACAAATATTTCACACAACACTATAATAACTCTTCCACTGCTAAGAGATAACCAATCAGATAGTACTGATAACATAAGTAATAAAATAGCAGCTAAGTAACAATACCATATTAAATGTATAATCTGAGTCAATCCTAGAACAAGTGAGGATATCTAGACCTCATATCATCCTCAGCTTCCCAGGTCATCTCTTCCTTATTTCTGTTCCTCCACAACCCTTTAACGGAGGCCACATCTTTAGTCCTTAGCCTGCGACCCTGCCGATCTAATATTGCAGGAATCTCGTCGTAAGCTAGTTCTTCAGTGACCTGAATATCTCTAACTAGTACCACTCGAGACGGGTCACCTATACACCTCCGCGATATAGATACGTGAAATACTGGATGAACAAATTCTAACTTTGGAGGAAACTCTAATTCATATGCCTCTCGGTCTATTCCTCGGATGATCCGATATGGACCAATAAATCTCGGGCTAAGCTTTCCCTTCTTACCAAATCTCATCACGCCCTTCATCTATGACACTTTAAGGAATACCCAGTCATTCACATCGAATTCTAAGTCTTTGCGCCATACATCAGAGTAGGATTTCTGACGACTCTGAGCTGTTAGTAACTATTCTCTAATAAGTTTAACTTTCTCTTTTGACTGGTGGATCAGGTCTGGCCCAACTAACCCTGCTTCTCCTACTTCGAACCACCCAACTGGGGACCTGCATTTCCACCCATATAATGCCTCATAAGGTGCCATCTGTATGGGAAAATGGTAACTGTTATTATATGCAAACTCAATAAGGGGTAAATGCTCGTCCCAGCTCCCTCCAAAGTCTAGCACACACGCTCGTAACATATCCTTGAGTGTCTGAATGGTGCGCTCTTCTTGGCCGTCTGTAGGGATGAAAGGCTATACTCAGATTAACCTGCATCCCCAAACCTTTCTGAAATGACTACCAGAATCTAACTGTAAACTGTGCTCCTCTGTCGGAAATAATAGATACTGGAACACCATGAAATCGGACTACCTCTTTAATATATAACTCTACATAGTCTTCAGCTGAAAATGTAGTCCGAACTGGTAGGAACTGAGCTAATTTTGTCAATCTATCAATGACAACCCAAATAGAGTCAAACTTATGTCTAGTACGGGGTAACCCTGTCATAAAGTCCATATTAACTACCTCACACTTCCACATTGGTGTAGTCATCTCCTGAGTTAATCCGCCAGGTCTCTAGTGCTCAGCCTTCACCTGCTTACAATTAGGGCAATGGGCTACAAATCTTTCTTTATTCCGGGCCACCAGTATATCTCTTTTATGTCCTGGTACATTTTCATCGAGCCAGGATGAAAAGAGTAATGAGAGTAGTGTACCTCTGCCATAATCTGCTGGTGAAGCCCTACCGCATTTGGAACGCAGAGGCGATCTCGGTGCCTCAATACCCCATCTTCGGCTACCTCAAAAGCTGCTAGTTCGCCCTACTGAACTTTATCTCTAAGATATGCTAAATGAGAGTCCTCATACTATCGTTCTTTTAATTCTACCACCAGGGAAGATACTGCTGTATTCTAAATTATGGCCCTGTCGTCCCCTGAATCTATCATCCGAACTGATAAGGTGGCTAATCGATGCAAATATCGGGCCATCTCCGACTTTTCTAGCCTCAGATATGCTAAACTCCCCATAGATCTGCGACTGAGGGCATCTGCTACAATATTAGCTTTCCTTGGATGATACAAGATGTTCATATCATAATCTTTTAGAAACTCTAACCAGCAGCGCTGTTGCAAATTCAACTTTCTGTGTGAAAATATACTGGAGACCCTTATGATCCGTGAAAATATTCACGTGTAACCCATACAAGTAATGCCTCCATATTTTTAAGGCATGAATCACTGCAGCTAACTACAGATCATGGGTGGGATAGTTCTTTTCGTGCTTTCTAAGCTATCTAGAGGTATACACGATTACCTTCTTGTGTTGCATCTGGACATACCCTAACCCGAAGCCTGAAGCGTCACAATACACAACATACCCCTCTGAACCTTCTAGAAATGCTAACACTGGTGCCGACGTCAACCTATTTTTCAATTCTTGGAAACTCTGCTCACGGACCTCGGTCCACTGAAATTTGGCTGCTTTCTGAGTCAATTTAGTCATGGGTGCTGATAGAGTAGAAAAGCCCTCCACGAATCTCCTGTAATACCCGGCTAGACCCAGAAAACTGCAAACTTCTATGGGGGTGGTAGGTCTAGGCCAAGTCTTTACTGCCTCTATTTTCTGTGATTCAACTTGAATACCAGCCTTTGATACAATATGGCCCAGGAAAGCTTTAGAATTCAACTAAAACTCGCATTTAGAGAATTTTGCATATAGCTGACGGTCTCTGAGGGTCTGAAGTACCATCCATAAATGACCCCTGTGTTCTGCTTTTGAGCGGGAGTACACCAAAATATCATCAATAAACACGATCACAAATAAGTCTAAGTATGGTTGGAAGACACTGTTCATTAAGTCCATGAATACTGTTGGGGCATTTGTCAACCCGAAGGACATAACTAGGAACTCGAAATGACCATACCTAATCCTGAAAGCCATCTTCGGGACATCCTTTTCCCACACTTGAACCTGATGGTATCCAGATCTTAGGTCAATTTTTGAAAAATATTTTTCCCTTGCAGCTGATCAAACAAATCATCTATCCTGGGAAGCGAGTATTTATTTTTAATAGTCACTTTATTCAACTACCAATAATCTATACACATACGGAGAGAGCCATCTTTCTTTCTCACAAATAGAACTGGTGCACCCTACGATGACGTACTCAGCCTGATGAAACCCTTATCTAACAAATCTTTCAGGTTCTCTTTCAATTCCCTCAATTCAGCCGGAGCCATTCGATATGGAGAGATGGATATAGGCTGAGTATTTGGCAGCAAATCAATAAAGAAATCAATTTCCCTTTCTGGAGGGACGCCAGGGAGTTCATCGGGGAACACATCTGGAAATTCATTAACCACTGGGATGGACTGAAAAGTCAGGGATTCTGCTTGCATATCCTGGACTATAACAATATGGTAGATACAACCCTTTGATATAAACTTCTTTGCCCTAAGATAGGATATAAACTTACCCCTTGGCGTGGCTGTACTAGCTCTCCATTCTCGCACTATTTCCCCTGGGAAATGGAATCGGATGATTCTGGTCCAATATTCTACGGTAGCATAACACGATGCCAACCAATCCATACCTATAATTACATCAAAATCAATCATCTCTAACTCTATTAAATCCGCTGAGGTCTGACGACCCACAATCTCTACAGTACAACCCCAGTAAATTCTCTCAGCACTAATAGAGTAACCTACAGGTATAGATACTGAGAAAGGTTGCTGAAGCAATTTTGGCGCTATATCAAACTTTCAGGCTACTAACGGAGTAACATATGACAAGGTAGAGCTCGGATCTATCAAAGCATAAATTGAGTGAGAACAGACATCTAATATACCTGTCACGACATCCGGCGATGACTCTGACTCCTATCGCCCTGGTAGTGCATATGTACAGTCCTGGCCACTACCTGAACCGAATGCCCCGGATCTACCTCGGCCCCTGCCAGCCGGAGCTGAGGGTCCGCGCCCTGTAGAGGGTGCTGGGGAATACGAACCTGCTGAAGACCTGTCCTGCTGACCTTGGCTACTCTAGCGTCTAGTCGAAAAATTTCTCATCATATGCCCCTCCTGCCTGCAAGAATAGAAGGCTGTGGAGCCATATCTACACCTCCCTAGATGCTTCATATGGCAGGTACTGCATCGTGGCATTGCTAATTCTGTTTGATCCGGTCCTCTCTGCTGTTGTGAGCCTGATGCCTGTGAACTCTCGCCGGGACCTGACTGTCCACGAAGATTTATTCTGTTACCCTACTGCTGCTGGAACGGGGGCCTAGGTGGCCTATCTGATAAGCGAGGCCGGGGTCCACCCGAAAAATCCATTTGAAAGTCTGCGGGCCTACCCCTACGACGTTGCTCCTAACCTACCCTTTCCATGGCATATTGACACTGCCTGAGCTCCTCTATATTTAGGGCGAATGCCGCACCCGTGAGATATCCATATCCTCTCGCAATGTGGCCATATACATGACTCTACATACTTTTGCACAAGTACCATAATGAACCGATGCACTCTAGCAGGCATGGTATCAACAAACGAGGGCGCATACCTGGCTAGGAAATCAAACCTCAGTGCATATTTCCTGACGCTCATTCTTCCCTACTCCAGGTGCAAGAACTTCTCTACTCTGTCCTGCTGAACCTCTCGAGGCAGGTAATGATCTATGAAAGCCTTAGAGAAAATAGGCCATGTAGGTGGAAGTAAATCTCTACCTCAGGATCTTTCCCAACTCTCGTACCACAAAACTGCTACATCTCGCAATCGGAATACCACTAGCTCAACTAACTCGGTAGATGAGGCATGCATAACTCTGAATATCCTCTGCAACTAATCTATAAAATTCTAGGGATCCTCCCTATGATCGGTCCCTGTAAATTGTGGGGGACTCAGAGTGAGAAATTCACGAACTCTCGAGCTACCAGGCCCCTTAGCAGGATCAGCGGGCTCAACGGCAGCTAATACTACTAGCGGAGGCTGACGCTGGGCAGCCATTGTCTAAACCCACGTATAAAATGCACTTCTAAGTTCCTAATTTGATGGTACTGGAATAGCCTGGGGTGGTACTGGTGTATCTACTTCCCTGGTGGGCTCTGAGTGTGGTGGTAAGTGCTGGGGAGATCGAGGGGGTGTCTCCCTGTCGCCCTCAGACCGGGTCGACTCTGACTGGGGTCCCCTACTGGTGCCCTCTCCTACCGTCATATCTAAATCTCGACCAGTCGCAATCCATCGTGCATCTAAAATTTTTCTCTGAAAAATAAAATAACATAAGCTTAGGGGATTACCCTATACAACTCAGCTCTATAGCACGACTGGAGGAGAAAGAAGAGTAACCACACTATTATGCCTCGTAGCCTCCTATCTATAAAATGTAGTGCACAACACATCCATAGACAAGACTCTACTTAACACGACTTGCAAACTCCCTGGAATACGACCTGCTCTGATACCAAGTTTGTCATGCTCTACCTTGGGGGGTATGACTGGCACCCGGTGCTCTACTAGGGTCTGAACTGATCAGAATGGACTTATGCACTTCTGGTGCAACTTGCTTCCCGAATCAAGAAAAAAATGGGCTATATCTCAGTTGTAAACACAGCGTCCGGCCGACAAGGCCGCATAGCCACCCGTAAAATAAAATAGCTACCCAGAAACAGATAATGATAGGGAGTCCTATGCGGGCCAACAAGACCACCATAATGTCTAGTTATGACTGCAATGAAAATCAAGCAACTTATACATGATATAGCCGCAAGGCCACTACTCAATAGCTAAATAAGGCCCCACACGGCCGTCGTCACAAGATGAAACATACACCTCAGCCCCACACGGCCGTCGTCACAAGATGAAACATACACCTGGGCCCTACACGACCAACAACAGACTAACCACAGGGTACTGTACATCTGCAAGCCTCTAGAAGTAGAATAGTGGTTGAGACAGGGCCCCGACCTACCTAAAAACTGAACAATCAACAAAAAAAGACCTTTTAGCTATTAGCTTCTGAAGAAGGGAGCTAACTGTGCTGCTAGTCCTAGATGAAAGCTACGAGGGTCCTGGTCTGTGCCTAGCTGCACCTGCAGGCAAGTAATACAGCGTCTAAGGAGGGCGTCAGTGAATATGTACCGAATATGTAAGACAGTAAAGTAATAACTGAATGGAAGCTGAAGAACTGAAATAATCATACAGAAAGGTACGAGTTTAACCTGAACAATCTCGCTATTTGCAGTACTTAATTAACAAGGTACACATATATATACAAGCAAAAACCTAACCGGGCCTCCATAAGCCTAGAAGGTACAACCCATACAATAATAACATACCTGGGACCCCATAAGCCTCGGCAGGTACAAGCAATATATGTTCTACTATTTGATTACCGACGATCGCAGTATACTGTAACTCAAAATGGCCCTCACAACCTTGATTTAATAGAACTCACTATAGCCCTCACGACCTTACTCTACTAAAACTCTCTATGGCCCTCGCAACCTCAGTATAATAGAACTCAATATGGCCCTCGTGGCCTCAATAAAACAGAACTCAATATGGCCCTCGCGGCCTCAATATAACAGAACTCGATATGGTCTCGCGGCCTCAATACAACAGAACTCGATATGGCCCTCTCGGCCTCAATACAATAGAACTCAATATGGCCCTCGTGGACTCAATATACATAACTTAATATGCTACGACAGCTAATCATAACAGATATGCCTTTGAATCTCTTACTAGGACTCAAACTGTATTACAATACTAAAGAAGCTAACTTGCCGAAGGAATTTGCCTTAACATACCTCGAGTGTCGTTTCCTCAGTAACTAGAAAGTTTCAACTGGTATTCAATAGCCCTTCCTAGCTGAATCGTAGTATTGAGAAAATGAGACTAGTTTTAGTACTGAATTCGGCAGAAACAATAACTTATAATACTAATATCAACTATACTTTAACTTAACGAAACATGGAGGAAGACGTATAAATTCCCGAGAATTCAGAAGGGAGAAATACTTACTTGAAGCCTATGATCTCATAGAAACTAGTTTGAAGAAATTCTGATAACTTTTGCTCGGCGGAGTTACGATTCGCCGGACGAATTTCACGAAAATAACTCCTCAACAATGCTCCCTATGAGCTTGGGATCAATACCAGAGGTTAATTCGAATTTGGACAACATATCATAGCGTAAACGGACGATAAATTATTGTTTCCTTCGTACTCTCTCTTCTCTAGATGAAGATATATATATATATATATATATATATATATATATATATATATATATATATATATATATATATATATATATATAATGAAATAATTAAAGCAACTAAATATATACAATATTTGGGCGGTGGACAGGGGGTCCGTGGCACAGACCCCATTGCACCAAAACACGGGAGTGCCACGGAGCCCAACGCACCAGGGAGGGGTTCGTGACACGTTGCCCCTCTGGCAGCCTGCTCCGGCCTTCTTCTGCACAACCTTGATTCCGTTCTCAATTGGCCTTTTCCCGATCCCTTTGTCGCATGCGACATACTCTAAAACTCTTGACTAACGTACGGATAGGCCAACTAAACGTTAGAAACTTATGGGGTGTAACAATAATTCAATAATTAAAACTCGATTAAATCATACCCATAAAGAGAAATCACATTTTCATGCATTTGGGTAAAACCCCATTGAATTTGAATAGGAGAATTCATGATTTAAATCGAAATTTGAGCATGGGTGTGAAAGGATTTCATCCATTCTAAAATCCTACATACCTGGGAATGGATTGATTTCGAAGTTCCTTGAATACCACAAAAAAATTGATGGAAACTTGGGGAAGAAGACCTTGAATCTCCCTAAAACCTCTCTAAAGCTCTTCCATGGGAATGGGCATGCATTAGGGAATTAAACCATCTTAACACACTCAGAAAAATATATAAAACGACGTAGTTTAGGGTCTCAAATCATGGAAAAGTTGTAAATGCCCTTAATAAAATTTCCCCTGAAAACTGCTCCGGACGGACCAACGACCGATCCAATGGGTCGTTGCACAATACCACGACTCGTGGTATTGAGTCGTTTGGTCCACTGCCTCATGACATCCTCAGATTCTTCCCACAACTCGTTAGGATGAGTCGTTGCTTCAATCAATAGGTCGTTGGATCGACCGTTGTCAACCCCTTGACAATTCTGACTTTCCTTTCCACGAGCCTCACCACGACTTGTGGTGGCTTCCAATGAGTCGTGGTCTTCATCCGTTGTATGCACTAGAATTCTCAAACCACAAACAATGACTTGAAACAACGGGTCGTTTCTCCTCACCAAGTATCGTGGGATTCCCCGTCGTTTCCCCATCAGCCTAAGTTCAGTCCTTCCAATGACTGGTAATAACGACTCGTTGTCCTGACAATGAGTTGTTACACCATCCATTGTCACCAGTTCCTCCCTGAACTCCCATACCACGAAAGTTACGACGACTCGTGTTATCCAACCACGAGTTGTTGAGTCGCCCGTCCTGTGATATTTTTGCCAGTTTTCTGCATTTTTGAAATTCAACTCCCGGGTCTATTCTTAGGCCTTTATGGGGTATTAAAGATTTAAAATATGCTTGAGATATTAAAATTGAAAGTTGGTCGAATAACACTTGTTATTTACAAATCGGCTACTAATTGGTTGTAGAATTTAATGCCTTGATTATTTGCCAGAAAAAGGAGAAAAGAGCTTAAAGCCAACAAGGATTCTACAAGGAAAGAAATTCCTTTTTATAAGGAAAGAAATAAATTGTGAGCTGAAAAGAAAAGAGAATATTTGGTAAGAGATTGTGGAATTCTACAAAAAGTCAACAAGATCTTTCAAATAAGAAAAAGGACAAAACCACTTTCAACAGTTTGAGACTTATAATACCCATGAATAATTATCCTTCTCTCCACTAAATTCAGGTGAAGCATTGGTGGCTTAGGATGTTAATCAACCAATGAAAAATATGAAGCCTAAAAACTGTACTAGAGCGGCTAATAACAGATCAAAAAGCTTCATATTTCATAGTACTATCTTTCTTTTAATCATGTTTCTCATTCGTTAAAACAAATTCAGAGAAAAATAGTAATTATACATAATCATACTTATGTATTTCTAAGTTATCTATTTAGATGCAAGCAGGCTCTGATACCAATTGTTGGATTACAGGCATACGCAACGTAATCAAACAGTTTAGAATCATACTTGCATGTAATATAGACAATACATAAACACAAGTTTTAATCAAACATAAAATTGATACTTATCTCTTGAAACGTGACCGCAAATTCAATCCTCTTGAAGCTTTGTACAAATTGTCCAATAGTTCTCCAGGTTATTTTAACTCACAAAAGATCGAGTTTCACCCTTTGATAGATCAAAAAGCAAATAAATTATATTGATCATAATAATAATATTAAGATTAAGAGTATAAGTACATATAATGATCTAGAAAATTTATTTTATTAAGTCAGATAAAATACTTATCTCTACTTGGTCCGTGTAATACATACAAAATGTACTAGCACAAGAAGTTGGAATTATACCATTCCAATAATCAAGATAAATTATATTTAATCTTGTTCTACAATCGTATCGATGAATTTGTTCAATTTTCATCTTAGATTGTGAACATATATAAACTTTATACTTGTAAGAACCGACAATTTAATCTTTCGTGTATAAGCTAAACTCTATAGACTATGTTACACCCCGTAGAATTCCCGGCACTTAGATGACCTATTCGCACGTTGGTTAAGTATATTTGAAGGCCATACGTGCTAGGAAAAGGCCCGGGAAAAGATCGGACGAGAAACCCGTCGAAACCATCGCGGGAGGAGCCAGGCAGAGCCCCTCCGCGATGGCAGCGTGTCACGGAGGTGAGGCCTCCGCGATGGCTCCGTGACACGTTGCCCAGGTTCAGCCCCAAGTATATAAAGCTCCCACTTTGGTTTAAACTCATTCCACACTTAAAAACTTTCCAGAAAACAGAGGCAAGCGCTGAGAAAAGAAAGAGGAACGAAGGAATTAAATAATTTTCGTCCGATTACGCTGCCAAACGCTGCCCAAACTCAAATTAATCCCAGATACCCGAGTATTTAGCAGCAGAGAGCATTTCTACGGAATTAGTTTCACGAAATACGGCCGACGAATCGGCGAGCCACCGAACTAAAGTAAGTAGAATTGCTCTAAATTAATGTCTATGTGTTCCTAGCTGAGAAGTGAATACTTCTCCCTTCTGGGCCGCTGAAAAATAGCGAGTTTTCGACCGTCTTTCGATAAGCCTAAGTTTAGGCTATAAACTATATCGAAAGTAACATTACTCTTTACAATAAAGCTGTATTTAGTATTGATTGACGTATTTATGAATGCAGTTGGGAGAAAATAGTTGAAGTACCGGCCGAGCCTCGTCCGACGGACGAATAGTCGGAGATAAGGTATGTAAAGTTAGTTTCCTTCGGCAAGTTAAGTAATATCAGTGTAGTGTAACAAATTACGGACCAGTAGAATGTTCAGAAGTCAAATGTTGCGTTATTATGAATGTTGGTACGATGTGAGAAACATTGGGTTGTAATGTGTATGAAACCTATCAGTATGATATAGATTCTAACGCAAGCGTTAGAGATTGCCCAGTATATTCAGTGTGTGATGTAATATGCCATGTTAAGATATTGTTGTGTTTAGCTGAAACTCCGCGGAGTAGTACGATATCCGTAAAGCACTTCAGAAATAGAATAGCAGGCTAAAATGAAGTTCAGAAAGCATGTCAGGAATAGTAAATCAGGTTACTATAGAAAATCAGTATACAGCATAGTTCAGCAGAAAGACTATATTCGTACATATATATATAGTACCTCCAGCCTCAGCATGTATCAAGTGTGTACATATTTCTATCACTAGTCCAGCATATAGTGTATATAGAAACTTAGCAAATAGCAGAGTTTTCAGCAGAAACATTATCTTATATAGCATTTGCCCAGTACAGCCCGGCAGGAGACTATATTCATATTTTACACATCTTTACTTGCCTCAGCACGTATTAAATACGTACAGATTACTATCAGTAAGCCCAACATGTAATATACATGATACTTTACCCCTATTAGCCTCAGAGGAATATTACATATTACAGAGGAAACTCTGCCGAAATTTTTGTAGAAAGTAAAGTAAGCAGTCCTTTAGATAACAGTGTACATTTGAGGACGAATGTTCTTAAGGGGGGGAGAATGTTACACCCCGTAGAATTCCCGGCACTTAGATGACCTATTCGCACGTTGGTTAAGTATATTTGAAGGCCATACATGCTAGGGAAAGGCCCGGGAAAAGATCGGACGAGAAACCCGTTGAAACCATCGCGGGAGGAGCCAGGCAGAGCCCCTCCATGATGGCAGCGTGTCACGGAGGTGAGGCCTCCGCGATGGCTCCGTAACACGTTGCCCAGGTTCAGCCCCAAGTATATAAAGCCCCCACTTCGGTTTAAACTCATTCCACACTTAAAAACTTTCCAGAAAACAGAGGCAAACGCTGAGAAAAGAAAGAGGAACGAAGGAATTAAATAATTTTCGTCCGATTACGCTGCCAAACGCTGCCCAAACTCAAATTAATCCCAGATACCCGAGTATTTAGCAGGAGAGAGCATTTCTATGGAATTAGTTTCACGAAATACGGCCGATGAATCGGCGAGCCACCAAACTAAAGTAAGTAGAATTGCTCTAAATTAATGTCTATGTGTTCCTAGCTGAGAAGTGAATACTTCTCCCTTCTAGGCCGCTGAAAAATAGTGAGTTTTCGACCGTCTTTCGATAAGCCTAAGTTTAGGCTATAAACTATATCGAAAGTAACATTACTCTTTACAATAAAGCTGTATTTAGTATTGATTGACGTATTTATGAATGCAGTTGGGAGAAAATAGTTGAAGTACCGGCCGAGCCTCGTCCGACGGACGAATAGTCGGAGATAAGGTATGTAAAGTTAGTTTCCTTCGGCAAGTTAAGTAATATCAGTGTAGTGTAACAAATTACGAACCAGTAGAATGTTCAGAAGTCAAATGTTGCATTATTATGATTGTTGGTACGATGTGAGAAACATTGGGTTGTAATGTGTATGAAACCTATCAGTATGATATAGATTCTAACGCAAGCGTTAGAGATTGCCCAGTATATTCAGTGTGTGATGTAATATGCCATGTTAAGATATTGTTGTGTTCAGCTGAAACCCCGCGGAGTAGTACGGTATCCGTAAAGCACTTCAGAAATAGAATAGCAGGCTAAAATGAAGTTCAGAAAGCATGTCAGGAATAGTAAATCAGGTTACTATAGAAAATCAGTATACAGCATAGTTCAGCAGAAAGACTATATTCGTACATATATATATAGTACCTCCAGCCTCAGCATGTATCAAGTGTGTACATATTTCTATCACTAGTCCAGCATATAGTGTATATAGAAACTTAGCAAATAGCAGAGTTTTCAGCAGAAACATTATCTTATATAGCATTTGCCCAGTACAGCCCGGCAGAAGACTATATTCATATTTTATACATCTTTGCTTGCCTCAGCACGTATTAAATACGTACAGACAGTAAGCCCAGCATGTAATATACATGATACTTTACCCCTATTAGCCTCAGCATGTGAGATACACATACAGTATTACCAGTTGAGACCGTTGTATTGTTTGGGGTTGGATTACCTAGCATCCATGACTGCCCAGGGTTAATAGCTGTATCGACTCATACGCCAGAGGACGAGGATACGTCACTCTACGGAGTGGCATGCCGTCCCGCCAGGGGACGAAGATGGGATGCCAGTTTTCCCTATACTTGTGCCTTGATCGGCCCTTACACACCCCAGTCAAGCGGATACGCCCGGGTGCAGATTCAGGAGTCCTCCGGACTCAGATGCAGTTATAGTCAGGGGCTCAGCGAGCCCAAGTGCATACCCAAGGGACCGGCAGGATGCTTACAGCCACTATAGGAGATGGGATGACCGGGGTAGGGGTATAGATTCTGTGTTGATTGTACCTCCCGGCTTATGGGGGCCGGGTAAGGTTGTGTATGTCATGTTATGTTATGTATGTTGTGTTATGTTATATTAGACATGAGTAGATTAGTAGTAGAATGATACGTCTCCAGAAATGACACCTACGTCCTCCAGCATGATTAAGAATAGGTACGATCTACACCATTATACAGTTAATCTACTCCTTTTTATTTCAGTTTTGACAGTTATGTTATTGATTTCAGATATCCCTTCAGTTCTTACAGATTCAGTTATCTCCTACTATTCAGAATTTTTAGTTATATTGCTTGTATTCAGCTGTATTCAGTTTGCTTTACATACTCAGTACCAGCGGTACTGACGCCCGGTGGGGTGCTGCATTACTTGCCTGCAGGTACCCATAGACGCGCAGGCGATACCACGTGATCCCCATCAGCGGTCGAATATTCAGCTCCTATCATCCGGAGACTGAATTTCTAGAGGTGTAGTTCAGTTCCTTTTGTTGTACAGTACAGGTAGGTCGGGGCCCTGTCCCAATCATTTCTATTATTCTTCTTAGAGGCTTGGAGTCTGTATGTATTCCCTGTGGTCAGATGAGCCGGTCGTGTGAGGCCGTGCAGTTGTATAGTTGCCTTTACTCCTTTCTTTCTTTTGTAATGGCCGTATGGGGCCATAGTTTGCCAGTAGTGGTGACCTTGCCGGTCATGTAGCTTTTCAGTATGTTATGTTTGAGTTACAGATAACTAGACAGCATGGTGGCCTTGTCGGCCCACATAGGTTCCCCTAAATTACTATGTTTCTGGTCAGCTGTTAGTACAGGTACAGAAGGCTATAGGCCAATGGGTCGGGGGCTGTATTTACAGCCGTTATATAGCCCTTTGTTTCCAGAAATGTGAGTTAGAGCCAGCCAGGCGCCAGATGCGCCCAGGCTTAGCAGTCCAGCAGGTCAGGTCCTAGTAGGGCACCAGGTGCTAGTCATACCCCCCCAGGGCGGGGTGTGACAAACTTGGTATCAGAGCAGGTCGTATCCCAGGGAGTCTGCAAGCCGTGCTAAGTAGAGTCCTGTCCATGGATGTGTTGTGCACCACATACTATGGGTAGGAGGCTGCAAGGCATGATAGGATGGTTGTCTTTTATTCCGATTCAGTCGTGCTATTGAGCGGTACAGTATAGGGTTGATTCCCTAAAATCTTACCATATTCTTTTGTTACAGATAATGTCAGACCAGCGCCATCCTATTACAGGTCGGAACTTAGACATTGCAGCAGGAGAAGGCTCCAGCAGGATGCCTCCCCCTCATTTGGAGACAGCCCGATCAGAGGGCACTACAGAGGCATCATCCCAGCCTCCTCAGCAGTCTCCACCACGTCAGGAGCCACTTGGGGAGACATTACCTTCAGCAGCCCCTATATTGACTCCTTCTGATCAGGAGGTTAGGAGTGTTGTAGTTCTGTTAGCACAGATGATGGCTGCTCAGCGTCAGCCAATGCCATCTACAGTTGCAGAATCATCAGGAGGGCCCGGTAGTTCGAGGGTCCGAGAGTTTTTAGCCCTGAATCCCCCACAGTTCACAGGCACGGACCGAACAGAGGACCCCCAAGATTTTCTGGATCAGATGCAGAGAATCTTCAGGGTTATGCATGCCACGTCTACCGAGTCAGTCGAGTTGGCCGCATTCCGGTTACAGGATATTGCGGTGTTATGGTATGAAAGTTGGGAGAGGTCCCGAGGGAGAGATGTTTCCCCTCCCACCTGGTCCAGCTTTTCAGGAGCCTTTTTGGATCATTATTTGCCGCGGGAGATTCGACAGGCCCGGGTAGACCAGTTCCTACATCTAGAACAGGGGGCCATGAGTGTTCGGGAATATTCTTTGCAGTTTGATTCCTTAGCCCGATATGCACCGGCCTTTGTTGATACTATGGCATCCAGAGTGCATCGCTTCATTACGGGATTGAATCCAGAATATGTTGAGATTTGCACTACAGCCACACTGCGAGAGGACATGGATATTGCTCGCATTCAGGCATTTGCTCAGAATATTGAGGGCATCAGACAGCGGCAACGAGAGGTCAGAAGGGTTAATCAGGAACAACGTCGCCGGGACAGGCCAGTTGAATTACCGGGAGGGGCTCGGGGAGGACCTAGGCCCCGATTGTCAGACAGGCCGCCCAGGCCCCCGCCTCCGTCACAGTCACAGGGGGGTAGATTCAGCCGCAGGGGGCAGTCAGGGACTGGTAGAGGCTCGCGGATGGCAGATTCACTATCACAGAGGAGGGCGGAGCAGAATAGGTATACCCTACCACTTTGCCCTATATGCAATCGACGCCATTTTGGAGCATGCAGATATGGCTCCACTGCATGTTATATTTGTGGCCAAGAAGGCCATTTGATGAAAGATTGCCCAGCCAGAGGTCGAGAGGACCGCGATAGACAAGATAGGACATCAGCAGGGTCACGAGCCACAACATCCTCGACTGGGCGCAAGCCCTCAGTTTCAGCAGGCAGGGGTCGGGGCAGATCAGGAGCCTGCAGTACAGGTGCGGGTCCAAGCCGCACATATGCTTTACCAGGGAGACAAGATTCAGAAGCATCGCCTGATGTCGTGACAGGTATGCTAACTATCTGCTCACACCCTGCTTATGTGTTAATTGATCCAGGGTCTACTTTGTCCTATATTACTCCATTTGTGGCACGGAAGTTTAGTATTGTACCAGAATCATTACAGCAGCCCTTTCTAGTATCTACGCCCGTTGGTGACTCTATCACAGCTAGCCGAATCTACCACGGGTGTACAGTAGAGATTGTTGACCGTCAGACCACAGTAGATCTGGTCGAGTTAGAAATGATAGACTTCGATGCCATAATGGGTATGGACTGGTTAGTGCCATGCTTTGCCAATGTTGAATGTTGGACCAAAACGGTCCGATTCCACTTCCCGGGGGAAGCAGTACGGGAGTGGAAGGGCAGCACCGTGACGCCAAAAGGTAGGTTTATTTCCTACCTTCAGGCGAGAAAGTTGATATCTAAGGGGTGTATTTACCATCTTGTCAGAGTTCAGGATGTCCAAGCAGAATCTTCGACACTCCAGTCTGTCCCAGTGGTAAATGAATTCCCAGATGTATTTCCTGATGAGTTACCTGGTATTCCCCCAGAAAGGGAAATAGACTTTGCTATTGACTTGCTACCAGACACTCAGCCAATATCAATACCTCCTTATCGTATGGCTCCTGCCAAACTCAGAGAATTAAAGGAGAAGTTGAAAGACTTGTTAGATAAAGGTTTTATCAGGCCGAGTACTTCCCCATGGGGTGCGCCAGTCTTGTTTGTGAGAAAGAAAGATGGCTCGCTCCGAATGTGTATAGATTATCGGCAGCTAAACAAAGTTACAGTAAAGAACAAGTATCCGCTCCCCAGAATTGATGACTTATTTGATCAGTTGCAGGGAGCCAGATACTTTTCTAAGATTGACTTGCGGTCCGGGTACCACCAGGTCCGAGTAAGTGAAAGAGATATTCCTAAGACAGCATTCAGGACCCGATATGGGCATTTTGAATTTCTGGTTATGTCCTTCGGGCTAACGAACGCCCCAGCAGTTTTTATGGACCTGATGAACAGTATTTTCAGACCTTTCCTGGACTTGTTCGTGATAGTATTCATTGATGACATTCTGGTGTATTCTCGCTCTGAAGCAGATCACCGGACTCATTTGCGGACAGTGCTCCAGATTCTCAGGGACCGCCAGTTGTATGCTAAGTTTTCGAAGTGTGAATTCTGGCTTAACTTAGTGGCCTTTTTAGGGCATATTGTCTCAGGCACCGGTATACAGGTAGATAAGCAGAAGATAGAAGCAGTTAAGTCATGGCCTAGGCCTACCACCCCGACTGAAGTTCGTAGCTTTCTGGGGTTAGCAGGGTATTATCGGAGATTCGTTGAGGGATTCTCAACCATTGCAGCACCTTTAACTAAATTGACACAGAAAGCAGCAAAGTTTCAGTGGACGGAGGCATGCGAGCAGAGTTTCCAGGAATTGAAAGACAGGTTAAACTCCGCCCCAGTATTAGCATTGCCGGAAGGCACAGAAGGTTATTCAGTTTATTGCGACGCGTCAGGTGTCGGATTGGGTTGTGTGTTGATGCAGCATGGTAGAGTAATTGCATATGCCTCCAGACAGCTGAGAAAACACGAAAAGAATTACCCTACCCATGACCTGGAATTGGTCGCAGTAATTCATGCCTTGAAGATGTGGAGGCATTATCTGTACGGCGTCCATGTTGACATTTATACAGATCATAAGAGCTTACAGTACATTTTCACCCAGAGGGAGTTAAATCTACGGCAACGCCGCTGGTTAGAGTTGTTGAAAGACTATGATGTGAATATTCTACACCACCCCGGAAAAGATAATGTTGTAGCAGATGCCCTGAGCCGTAAGTCAATGGGGAGTTTGGCGTATTTGCGACCTGAGAAACAGAAATTAGCTAAAGAAATTCATCAGTTAGCTGGCCTAGCCGTTCGAGTAATAGAAACAGAAAATAATGGACCAGTAATTCAGAATTCTGCAGTGTCATCGTTAGTTATAGAGGTAAAAGAACGGCAGTATGAGGATCCCGATTTAGTCCAGCTCAGAGATAGAGTTCAGAAGGGTAAGGAGCCAGATTTTCAGATAACCGAGGATGGTGTGCTACATTGTAAGGGCCGCCTTTGTGTCCCGAATGTCGCAGGACTTCGTGGGCAGATCATGCATGAGGTACACTACGCTCGCTATTCCCTTCACCCAGGGGCGACGAAAATGTACCACGACATCAGAGACATCTACTGGTGGCCAGGTATGAAAACTGAGATAGCTGAATTTGTATCTGGATGTGCTAATTGTCAGCAGGTGAAAGCAGAGCACCAGAAACCGGGTGGTTTGACTCAAGAGATAATGATACCTATGTGGAAGTGGGAAGTAATAAACATGAATTTTGTAACAGGGTTACCCCGTACTAGACGCAGAAATGATTCCATTTGGGTAATAGTTGACAGGCTGACAAAATCAGCTCATTTCCTGCCAGTAAGGGCTACCTTCTCAGCTGAGGGTTATGCCGAATTATATATCAGAGAAATAGTTAGATTGCATGGAGTGCCAGTATCTATTATTTCAGATAGGGGAGCACAGTTTACAGCTAGATTCTGGCAGTCATTTCAGAAAGGTCTGGGGATGCAGATTAATTTGAGCACAGCATTCCATCCCAGACAGACGGGCAGGCTGAACCTACAATTCAGACGCTCGAAGATATGCTACGAGCGTGTGTGTTAGATTTTGGGGGTAGCTGGGATGAACATCTTTCGTTAATTGAATTTGCTTATAATAACAGCTACCATTCAGCTATTCAGATGGCGCCTTTCGAAGCATTGTACGGACGAAAATGTAGATCGCCGGTGGGCTGGTTTGAGATAGGAGAATCAGCATTAGTTGGCCCAGACATTGTTCGGCAGTCCGAGGAAGAGATAAATCTTATCCGAGAACGTTTACTGACTGCTCAGAGCCGCCAGAAGTCATACGCAGATAGGCGGCGCAAAAATCTAGAATTTTCGTAAACGATTGGGTATATCTGAAAGTGTCCCCGATGAAAGGGGTAATGAGGTTTGGCAAGAAGGGCAAGCTTAGCCCAAGATTCATTGGGCCGTATCAGGTTCGGCGAAGAATAGGCCGCGTGGCATACGAGTTGAACTTGCCTCCAGAGTTAGCGTCGGTTCACCCAGTATTCCATATTTCTATGTTAAGGAAGTTCGTAGGGGACCCTTCTACAGTAGTTCCAGTTCAGGATGTCTAGATCACAGAAGAGTTAGCATATGAAGAGGTTCCCATAGCCATTTTAGACAGACAGATTTGCAGGCTGAGAACTAAAGATGTTGCATCTGTCAAGGTATTGTGGCGTAACAGAAATCGGGAGGAAATGACGTGGGAGGCTGAAGAAGATATGAAAATTAGATACCCTCACCTATTTCAGGCCTAGTCAGACGACAGGTATGTCTGTATCATTATTTATACAGTACCTTATGGTTGTATGTTGTAAATGATAAAGAAAGAAGTGATATTTAGTTGTTCAGTGGATCTTAGAATATTATATGCAGTGCCTGTGTTGGACTTTTCTGCATTTCAGGTTTTTGCGATAGTCCATATTACAGAAGAAACTCTGCCGAAATTTTTCTAGAAAGTAAAGTAAGCAGTCCTTTAGATAACAGTGTACATTCGAGGACGAATGTTCTTAAGGGGGGGAGAATGTTACACCCCGTAGAATTCCCGGCACTTAGATGACCTATTCGCATGTTGGTTAAGTATATTTGAAGGCCATACGTGCTAGGGAAAGGCCCGGGAAAAGATCGGACGAGAAACCCGTTGAAACCATCGCGGGAGGAGCCAGGCAGAGCCCCTCCGTGATGGCAGCGTGTCACGGAGGTGAGGCCTCCGCGATGGCTCCGTAACACGTTGCCCAGGTTCAGTCCCAAGTATATAAAGCCCCCACTTCGGTTTAAACTCATTCCACACTTAAAAACTTTCCAGAAAACAGAGGCAAACGCTGAGAAAAGAAAGAGGAACGAAGGAATTAAATAATTTTCGTCCGATTACGCTGCCAAACGCTGCCCAAACTCAAATTAATCCCAGATACCCGAGTATTTAGCAGGAGAGAGCATTTCTATGGAATTAGTTTCACGAAATACGGCCGATGAATCGGCGAGCCACCGAACTAAAGTAAGTAGAATTGCTCTAAATTAATGTCTATGTGTTCCTAGCTGAGAAGTGAATACTTCTCCCTTCTAGGCCGCTGAAAAATAGTGAGTTTTCGACCGTCTTTCGATAAGCCTAAGTTTAGGCTATAAACTATATTGAAAGTAACATTACTCTTTACAATAAAGCTGTATTTAGTATTGATTGACGTATTTATGAATGCAGTTGGGAGAAAATAGTGGAAGTACCGGCCGAGCCTCGTCCGACGGACGAATAGTCGGAGATAAGGTATGTAAAGTTAGTTTCCTTCAGCAATTTAAGTAATATCAGTGTAGTGTAACAAATTACGAACCAGTAGAATGTTCAGAAGTCAAATGTTGCATTATTATGATTGTTGGTACGATGTGAGAAACATTGGGTTGTAATGTGTATGAAACCTATCAGTATGATATAGATTCTAACGCAAGCGTTAGAGATTGCCCAGTATATTCAGTGTGTGATGTAATATGCCATGTTAAGATATTGTTGTGTTCAGCTGAAACCCCGCGGAGTAGTACGGTATCCGTAAAGCACTTCAGAAATAGAATAGCAGGCTAAAATGAAGTTCAGAAAGCATGTCAGGAATAGTAAATCAGGTTACTATAGAAAATCAGTATACAGCATAGTTCAGCAGAAAGACTATATTCGTACATATATATATAGTACCTCCAGCCTCAGCATGTATCAAGTGTGTACATATTTCTATCACTAGTCCAGCATATAGTGTATATAGAAACTTAGCAAATAGCAGAGTTTTCAGCAGAAACATTATCTTATATAGCATTTGCCCAGTACAGCCCGGCAGAAGACTATATTCATATTTTATACATCTTTGCTTGCCTCAGCACGTATTAAATACGTACAGACAGTAAGCCCAGCATGTAATATACATGATACTTTACCCCTATTAGCCTCAGCATGTGAGATACACATACAGTATTACCAGTTGAGACCGTTGTATTGTTTGGGGTTGGATTACCTAGCATCCATGACCGCCCAGGGTTAATAGCTGTATCGACTCGTCTGCCAGAGGACGAGGATACGTCACTCTATGGAGTGGCATGCCGTCCTGCCAGGGGACGAAGATGGGATGCCAGTTTTCCCCATACTTGTGCCTTGATCGGCCCTTACACACCCCAGTCGAGCGGATACGCCCGGGTGCAGATTCAGGAGTCCTCCGGACTCAGATGCAGTTATAGTCAGGGGCTCAGCGAGCCCAAGTGCATACCCAGGGGACCGGCAGGATGCTTACAGCCACTATAGGAGATGGGATGACCGGGATAGGGGTATAGATTCTGTGTTGATTGTACCTCCCGGCTTTTGGGGGCCGGGTAAGGTTGTGTATGTCATGTTATGTTATGTATGTTGTGTTATATTATATTAGACATGAGTAGATTAGTAGTAGAATGATACGTCTCCAGAAATGACACCTACGTCCTCCAGCATGATTAAGAACAGGTACGATCTACACCATTATACAGTTAATCTACTCCTTTTTATTTCAGTTTTGACAGTTATGTTATTGATTTCAGATATCCCTTCAGTTCTTACAGATTCAGTTATCTCCTACTATTCAGAATTTTTAGTTATATTGCTTGTATTCAGCTGTATTCAGTTTGCTTTACATATTCAGTACCAGCGGTACTGACGCCCGGTGGGGCGCTGCATTACTTGCCTGCAGGTACCCATAGACGCGCAGGCGATACCACGTGATCCCCATCAGCGGTCGAATATTCAGCTCCTGTCATCCGGAGACTGAATTTCTAGAGGTGTAGTTCAGTTCCTTTTGTTGTACAGTACGGGTAGGTCGGGGCCCTGTCCCGATCATTTCTATTATTCTTCTTAGAGGCTTGCAGTCTGTATGTATTCCCTGTGGTCAGATGAGCCGGTCGTGTGAGGCCGTGCAGTTGTATAGTTGCCTTTACTCCTTTCTTTCTTTTGTAATGGCCGTGTGGGGCCATAGTTTGCCAGTAGTGGTGACCTTGCCGGTCACGTAGCTTTTCAGTATGTTATGTTTGAGTTACAGATAACTAGACAGCATGGTGGCCTTGTCGGCCCGCATAGGTTCCCCTAAATTACTATGTTTCTGGTCAGCTGTTAGTACAGGTACAGAAGGCTATAGGCCAATGGGCCGGGGGCTGTATTTACAGCCGTTATATAGCCCTTTGTTTCCAGAAATGTAAGTTAGAGCCAGCCAGGCGCCAGATGCGCCCAGGCTTAGCAGTCCAGCAGGTCAGGTCCTAGTAGGGCACCAGGTGCCAGTCATACCCCCCCAGGGCGGGGTGTGACAGACTAAATCATCTAATATATAAGTAAAGGATACATAGGCTAATATATGATCTATTTAAACTTTTATTAAAATTGAATAAATAATTTTTCTATAATAAATACTATATCTAAACACATGGTTAATAGTATATATCACAACATCATTGAATGATAGCATTTGAGGGGAAATAGGTGGATTGGTATGTCAACTAATTTCATGAGATGCCTGCCAACAGGTACCAGGTAACTTTGTCCACTAAGGCTAGAATAGATGGAAATAAATCACCTAGTATGTTTTTGTCTTTGCTAAGGTTCGAACCTAAGAGCTCATGGTTCTCACCCACTTCATTGACCACTAGGCCACACCCTTGGATATTTTTAAGTGTCTCTTTTATTCAAAATGAGTTGTTTTATTTTCAAATGGACTTCATATTGTCTTCATCTGGTCATATTTAATATTTTATATTTAACCTATTACTTTTCTTATGTTTATTATACTGTTTTAGTGTTTTGTAATGTGATATCATTTTATGATCATTTGAAAAAATATTTTAGTTTTAATAATTTGAGAATATTTCCAATTTTGCTGAATGCCCTGTAGTTTTATCCCTTAAGTTCTACTTTTCGTGAAACTAAATGTTAGGCTCTCAAATCCTTCAAAAATTATATATGTGAGGACCGGAAGTATACTTTAACTCTAATATTGCCCAACATCTACAATTACATAAAAGAACTGACTTCGTGGTTAAGATTTTTTATTATTATCATTATTATTTAAATAAAAATCAAAATAAATATTATATTAATTATCAACACAATATAATGCAGTAAGTAACAACCATTCAAACTATCTTCACCTAAAAATTGAAAGCACAGGTGATGATTGGCTCTAATACCATTTATATAACCTCAGGAGAACCACACCCTAAAAGCTAGCTATTAAGATGGGAGAATCCAAGGCTATATAAGTCCCACGTTAATTTTTTTCTATTTAATTAATGTGGGACTCAAATCATAGTCCTTGCAATAATATGATAATAATGAGTGAGACAAAGACAGAGGAAAAGGGGTGAGAACTTTGAGATAGATATGAAAACTTTAATATTTCATTATACTTTCTCCATTCAAAATAATTGGTGTTTTTAGCTTAGATATACCCCTTAAGAAAATTAAATAATTTCTAGAAAGTAAAATGTATTATCCCCCACTTACTCTTAATAAATATCTTGAAAAGAAGTAACTCTTTAGTATTTTCTTAATTATATAAATCTTTCTCCATTTAAATAGGGGCAAAGAAGAACATCATTAATGTCTTCTTGGTTATGTAAAATACCACTTATTTTGAAACAAAATGAAAAAACTAAAACATCACTTATTTTGAAACAGAAAAAAGTATTTGCCAGAATGATTTGATGACGTGTCAAAGCCGAAGAATAAAAGGAATAGCACGAGCCATACAAATACTAATACAACACAAATCAGAATTATTATAAACATGAAGGGAATTGATATATTCAGATAACCCCAAAATAACCCCAAGCAGAGAAATTGGATATTAGAAATATATATATATATATATATATATATATATATATATATATATATATAGGTTTCATTTTTCTTGTTAACCATAACTCTTCCATCATTAATTAGTTATAATTCTTCCTATCAGTCCAACAACACAATATATCATATTATGATGGAGTATTCCGTTGATTTGCTAATAGAAATTTACAATTCCTGCACAAGTGCATGGTATTTTTGGTCTCATTGATGGCATATTTTTATTGTACAAACATTCACATTGTTTGACTCTATGGAACCCAACTATAAGAGAGTTTAGACCTCTTCCACAACATTTAATCAAATGAAGTGTTTGGGCAGATTTCAGGGCCTCTCTCTATATATATATATCAATTAATGATAATTGTCCAAATCTAACTATATATAAGGACTTAATATGCTTGCTAGTGCATTATTTTGATCATAATAATACGACTCCTCCAACTGATGTATGGTTGATGAATGACTAAAGATTGTGGATTAAACTTGTCAATGTGATGCCTACCAGGATTGAACTTCTCAAATTGGTGCCTACAATATCTAATTTTGAGCCTCTTGGATTTTTGGGTCATGATAAGTTCAAATTTGTATATAGGCGAGATATAATAATGTACGACTCGAAAACCATGAAAATTTATACATCTACTCGATACAAATGAAGAAGAACTGTGTCGTTCTTCAGCTTTAAGTTACAAGGAGAGTCTAGTTTCTATCAAAGACAAAAATGTATGTCACGGGCAAGGAAATATCATTGATGTCATTAAATAATTTTGAAAGACTCCAAAGATAAATAACTAGCTATGAATTGAGGTAATTTCGTTCCATAGAACCTTTGTCATTTAGTTGATATTTCATTGATTGTATGAGAAATATTCTATACTAATATTGTGCTATGTATTAACTCATATGCTCAAAAAAGAGTCCCTTCAATGGAAAGACTCACCCAAAGCAGCCTTTGAATTGTTGCAAAAGGCTGTCACTATAGCCATTGTTATCAAAAGCAAAAAACGTAAAAAATCTGTCACACCCCGAATCAGGGCCTAGGTATGACCGGCACTCAAAGCCATTACTGAATTGAGCGAACCTCATATATGGTGTACATCATGAGCATGCATCTAATCATACGTGAAAATAATAGTTAAACTTAAATTTAAAAGGTCAAAATACTCAATTTAAAGAGAAGATTTACTGAGCTTAATCAACATCTAATAAGTTTAGATACTAAGCGCAAAACAAGTGGGGCTCACCAATATCTGAATGAAGTAGAATCCGAGAGAGCAGCTCAATCGTCAGCGTGAGTACCTGAATCTGCATTATAAAATAATGCAGCGCCCCCGACCAAAGAGGCGTAAGTACATAGGATCGTACTGTATGTAAAGTGGCTGAAGGAAACATAACATATCTGAGCAAAATATATAAAAAGGGTAGTCGAGAAAAAAGTATATATATAGCATAAGAGGAATCAAAGATGTAAACAAATCGGTAATACATCCCTTTAAAATAAAATCATGTTTTCATTATCATTCATTAAATTCTTTATGGGAGGTTCTTTTCTTAGCCGACATAAACCACTATGTAAACATAGAGTATGATATTTTCCCGATCATCTAAGCCATCTCATACCTTACCGGAGTATGATACATACATATCATAATGCTAGCAAGGATCCATTACAGCCTGTACCAGGGGCATATAGGAGTCGCCTAAAATGAAGAAAATGATCCATTACGTTGGCATACGTAGTTTCAGGCATGAAGCCTTTTTAGTTATCAATACTACTCCCTTTTTATTACTGTTGGGTACTATAAAGTTTTGATGATTGACAACATGTTGATGAAACATATGAGTAAAGCTGGTCCAATGAAGTGTCGAATATAATACTTAAGGAGCTGGAAATATCAAGAAACAAAGGAGTGTGAATTAAAGAGTTAATAAGTCATATTCAACAAACTTAGCAAATCAACACATGGTAAAATCAAGAGAGTTGGAGTTTGATTGCAATACAAACAAATACAAGAGATTAACTTGAAAGAAGAATCCTACATGAGATGCGACTCTAAGGCGGGCAAAGGTGTTTAAGTAAAGAGATTGGAAGGAAGAAGAACTCTTTGGAGATGTGTATATATAAAGGAGTGTGACATCTCAAAAGAAAATACACACTTACAAAGAGAGAAAATAACACATTGCAATTTGGTGAGATTCTTGTGACAATCTGAGTGTGAAGAGTTAGATAAACCTGTTCTAGTAAAGTGTCAAGCTAGAGTTAACAATCTTGTACTAGGAGTATGTCATTGAGTTTTAATTAATGTATTCTTAATTTAGTAAGTTATAAACTGAATTAAGAAGATTTGGTCTTCAAGTAATGTTACTAGGAAGACATTGACATTTGTTACTGTGTAGGAGATTGAACAGTTAGGACTTAGAGTTTATAATTCCTTAGATTACAAGAGTTGTAATCTGCTGTTTGAAGAGGCTCTTGGAGTTAGTGAAGTTGAAGAAAATCCTGTGGAGTACAGGTCGTGATTTTTCACCTTTTGAGCCGGGTGTTTTTCATGCTAAATTTATTGTCTTATTTACTTACTGTTCTTACTCACTCAAGTGGAACACGTCTGACGACTTGTTTCATTCGTAGACAAACAATTAAGGTTAAGACGAATTCTTAGGTTGTGCATTCTATCAATTGGTATCAAAGTAGGTTTATCATAAAAGGCTAACACCTAAGATATTGGACACTGTGAAGGGCAGTCGACCACTCGACCACCTCTTTTCAATGAATCACACTTCATCTGGTGGAAGGCTCACATGGAAAATTTTATCCAAGCTGAGGATTATGAGATGTGGGATAGGATCACTACTGGATCAGTTATCCCAAAGAAAATGATGGATGAAGTCGAAGTTTTAAAAGTAAGGTCTGAATTTACTATTGATGACTTGATGGCTCTCAGGAAAAATGCCAAAGCTAAGAACATCCTAGTATGTGGGTTGGGTCCTAATGAGTATAACTGAATTTCAAATTGTTCAACAACAAAATAGATATGGGATTCCTTGATCAACGCTCATGAAGGAACAAGTCAGGTCAGGAAGTTCAGGGTTGCTAGTCTATTTACTAAATATGAAACATTCAAGATAAAGGAAGGTGCATCTTTGGAAGAAATGATCACAAGACTTACCTCACTAGTAAATGAACTATCCTCCATGGGAAAGTACTCACCACTGAAGAATAAGTTGACAAGGTCTTAAGGATCCCCCCTAAGGAAAAATGGGATGTCAAGGTCACTGCTATTTGGGAAGCTAAAGACATTTCTACCATGACGTTTGATGAGTTGGTTGGCCTCACCGGTTTCCACCTTAGGATGGCATAGTCTGGGCTTACTTATTCTCAGCTTACTGGCCTCGTACATAGCAAACTTAATCAAGATTTATTCATTATAACGGCATAATAAGTAGATAATATCACATAATACTTAGGAGATTATAAGGAATATAAAAGTTTAGCTATTCATATTTATGAATTTATATACCTTATTTTGTAGATCTGCATAAGTTCCATTGAAACAGGGAAAAAACAATCCCAGAAGATATCTGATAAAGAAGAAATGAGCCCCTTTAAACAGATTTCCAGAAAATTAAAAATGAAAAAGGGAGTAATGACCAAGTCAGAACTAATTGCTTCATACATGCAAGAAGTCAAGAAGGACCTGGCAAAAAATTTAGGAATGGAATTTCCTGACAATATGTCCATAGCTACTTCTTCAAATGAAGATGAAGAAAATTGTTTAGCAGGAGAATCCCAGAGTGCTCATAGCACAGAGAAAATGGACATAGAAGCATTCCTAGTGGTGATGATAAGAACATAGCTTTTCTGGCAAATAAGTTTAAAAAGTTCCTCAAGAAAGAAACGGGATATGACAAGAAAGGATCGGGTAGAAAAAAGAGTTCCAACGAAAAGTCCTCAGTTGGATTCTACAAATGTTACAAAACTGATCATATGATCAAAGGCTGTCTACTCTGACAAATTTAGTGGAGAAAGAAAGGAATGAGAAAGAGAAAACTGAAAAAGAAATGAAAGAAAAGGCAAAAAAGAAGGAGAAGGAAAATTATGCAATGATGGCTGCTTGGGGATCTGAATCTGGCAAGTCTAACACTCAAGTTGATGAAACTGCATTCACGACACTAAGAGACTCTGATCTTGAAGAAGATGACAAGAACTCTGAGGTAAGAATCTTTGACCTAAATGTAAAATTTCATACTCTATCTAAAAGGAAACTTATATCTATGATGAATGATACAATGGATAAACTTCAGGAAATCATCTCTGATAGAGATCAGTTATTGAATGCTCTCTCTAGTTTGAAATTTGAGTTCATTGATCTTAAAAATGGTAACGACATCACTGATAAGGAAAATTTTGCTTTGAAGAAACATATTATCGAACTTGAGTCTGTCGGTGAGAGTTTGAAAGAATCCTCAATTCAAAAGGTAGAAGTAAGTCAGAATTTAAGAAAGGTTGAGTCTAAACTTAAGCATTGTAAAATTGATTATTTTTGTGAAAAAGAATAAGTAAGAAAATTGAGTTTGGAAGTTTCAAGGCTAAAAAGTGATATTGAGAAAGCTAACAGGTGGACCAAGTCATCTAGAATTATAAATAATCTAAGTGGAAGGGTTCACAATGAAAGGGCTGGAATAGGTTTTCATCAAGAATCAGGTGTCACTGAAGATATGTGTTACTTGTGTGGTGAAAATGATCATCCTACCACTGAATACACTGTAGCGGCTAGAAGCAGAAACATGAGTACCTTGTTGGCTAAAGGAATTAAATACAAGACTGCTCATAGGAATAGGTCTAACAACTTCTTGCTACACTGGGCAAGAAGAAACTTGATTCACCCTTTTGATCACAAAAAGGACCCAAGCTTGTCTGAGTTCCTAAAACTAACCCCTAAGTTGTTTTGCAGGTGAGAGTGAAAGAGAGAAAGCATTGGTACATAGATAGTGCTTGTTTAAGACACATGACTAGAGATAAAAAAGATTTCCTTTCACTCGCTTCACTAAAAGGGGGAATGTATCCTTTGGAGATGGAAAAAAGGGTACTGTTATAGGAATTGACAAAATTGGAAGTTCGAAAACAAGGATTTTCGAAGATGTGTACCATGTTGATAGATTGAAACATAATCTACTGACTATATCTCAGTAGTGTGACAAAGGCAACAAGGTAACTTTTACTTCTGTAGGATGCAAGGTCAAGAGGTTGAATACGAAGGAAATTGTGCTAAGTGCAAGAAGACACAAAAATGTATACAAGGCATATATCATGGGAATGTTTGGTACAAATCTGGCTTGCCTTAGTGCAATGGATTGTGATCTCCTTGGGCATGCTAGTTTGAGACAACTGAATAAACTTGCTTCAAAGGACATGGTTATAGACTTGCCTAAAACTAAGTTCAAATATGATAAAGTTTGTAGTGTTTGTGTGAGGGGGAAGCAGGTAAGATCATCATTCACATCAAAGAATCAAGTGAGCACAAACAGATATCTGGACCTGTTGCATATGGATCTATATGGACCCATGAGAGTAAGGAACAAAGGTGGTAAAAGGTACATATTTGTTATTGTTGATGATTATTCTGGGTTCACCTGGTCCCTATTTTTAGCTTCTAAAAATGATGCCTTTAATGCTTTCCCTATTTTTGTGAAAACGTTGGAAAAGAAAATAGGCACTTCCCTAATTTCCATAAGATCTGACCATGAAACAGAATTTGAAAATGTAAAATTCTTAGAATTTTGTTCATTAAATGGAATAGTCATAATTTCTCTTCTCCAAGAACACCACAAAAAATGGAGTAGTTTAAAGAAAAAATAGGACTTTATAGGATATAGCTAGAACAATGATGATTGCAAGTAATCTTGCAAAAAATCTTTGGGCTGAGGCCATGAGCACTGCATGCTATATATATCGAATAGATGTATGAACAGACCTCTGTTAGAGAAGTCTCCCTATGAATTACTCAAAGGCAGGAATCCTAATATTGCTCATCTTAGAATCTTTGGGTGTAAATGCTTTATCCATAATAATGGAAAAGATAATCTGGGAAAATTTGATGCCCGAAGTTATGAGGGAATATTCTTAGGTTATTCTCAACATAGTAAAGCTTATAGGGTGTTAAATAAATGAACAAACTGTGTTGAAGAAAGTGTGCATGTTGTTTTTGATGAATCTTGTATTATGCTTGAGAAGGAAATGAAGGATGAAAGCGAAACTGATGAACATACTCAAGAACAGGTTGCATCACCGGTTTTATCTATTGAACAGAAGGTGAGATCACTGACAGGTGAAACAACAAATAATGAAGATGAGCCATCATCAATGCAGCAAGCCAACTCAAATGCAGGAACCTCACAAGGATTGCAGCTGAAAAGCTATAAGTATCAGGACTCACATCCTATTGAAAATGTTCTCACAGATCTCTCCTATGGGATCATAACCAGATCAGGGTTGAAAAACTTATGTGTTTTCAATGCCTTCTTATCTAAACTTGAACCTAAAAAGGTAAAAGAGGCTCTTCTTGATGAAGATTGGATTTTGGCTATGCAAGAGGAATTAAATTAGTTCGAAAGAAGCAATGTGTGTCACATGGTACCTCCCCCTGAAGGAAGAACTGTGATTGACACAAAATGGGTGTCTCGGAATAAGATAGATGAGCATGGAACAGTTACAACGAATAAAGCTAGACTGGTGGTCCAAGGATACAATCAAGAAGAGGGAATTGACTATGATGAGACATTTTCTCCTGTTGTAAGACTTGAAGCAATCAGATTACTCATAACTTTTGCAGCTTTCAAAGAATTCACTCTTTACCAAATGGATGTAAAGAGTGCATTTTTGAATGGTTATTTAAAAGAGGAAGTATATGTGAAGCAACCTCAAGGATTTGAGAGTTTTGAATTTCCTGATCATGTCTATAAACTAGAAAAACTTTTTATGAGTTGAAGCAAGCTCCAAGAGCTTGGTATGAAAGACTTTCAAAATTTCTGTTGCAGCATGGGCACACAAGAGGAAAAATTGACAATACACTCTTCTTGAAACAAAGGGACAGGATCTGCTAATTGTGCAAGTATATGTAGATGACATCGTATTTGGATCAACAAATATTCTTATGACTCAAGAGTTTGCTATTCTAATAAATGGAGAATTTGAAATGAGCATGATGGGAGAATTAAATTTCTTCCTTGGACTACAAATTAAACAAACTCCCACTGAAATGTTGACCCATCAGCAGGAGTATTTGAAGGAGTTGCTTAAAAGATTCAATATGGAGTCTGCAAAAGAGATTGATACTCCTATTGCTACTGCTAAAAGATTGGACCTTGATGAAATAGGTTCATCCATAGAGTAGAAGCTTTACAGAGGTATGATTGGCTCCCTTCTATATCTCACTTCTAGTAGACCTGACATTGTTTTTAGTGTTGGCTTGTGTGCTAGATATCAAGCAAATCCCAAAGAATCGCATCTCAAAGCTATTAAGAGAATTTTGAGATACTTGAAGGGAACAACTGATCTGGGCTTATGGTATCCTAAAGGGAGAAAATTTTCCTTAGTAGGATATGCAGATGCTGAATGTGCAGGATATCTAGTGGATAGGAAAAGCACTACAGGTATGGCACACTTCATTGGACCATGTTTGATCTCGTGGTCTACAAAGAAGAAAAACTCAATAGCCTTATCTACTGCTGAGGCTGAATATGTAGCAGTTGGTTCATGTTGTGCAAAGTTATTATGGATCAAGAAACAACTACTGAATTATGACGTTGATGTAAGATGTGCTCCAATCTTGTGTGATAATACTAGTGCCATCAATATTGCCAAAAATCAAGTTCTACATAAGAGAACTAAACATATTGATATAAGACATCATTTTCGTAGAGACAATATTGATAAAGGTCATATTTCAATTATATTTTGTTCCACTGAAGAGCAAACTGCTGATATATTTACCAAAGTTTTAAGCAAGGATCATTTTGAAAAGAATAGGTTATATTTGGGGATGATTAAGATTGCATAGGCCACCTTCAATGATTGGCCAGATTATGCAAACTTCTATGTTTTATAGCTAAATATGTTATTCATTCTAGCTTTGCACATTTAACTGTGTGTCCCATGTCCAGGATAAAATTTAAATTGATAGAGTTGTATATTAAATTGTGCAGTGATATCAAGCACTTGTGGGCATTCATTCATAATCATCAAGTATGTTCTTTCTCAAATGATGCTTTACTGTTAATGTGAAACAGCTATGCCTGAGTGTTCAATCCCCTCATAAATCATCATAACCGTCATTACTCTTTCTCTTTCCCATAAAGCTACAATTGCCACTCCATTATCCATCACGTCTCCCAATAACAACCCATTAAAGAGCAGTCATGTCACACGTCTCCCAATGACAGCCCATTGGACATCCTTGTTTCTTTAGGGCGACTTTAAGAGGAAGTTTGGTAAGCCAGAAGTTGTTGAGCGCTATGCTCAAGGAGTTGCAAATGGTTCTCTCTTTTCCTCTACTGTCAGGGGAGTCTCCATTCATCTAGTAGCTGAATACTTGGCAAGAATCTTGGGTATTCCTAGTATTGGATGGGATCACTATGTAAAATTTAAGTTGTCACCACCTGGCATTTGCCCTCTTTTAGAGACATTTGCAAAAAGTTTTCAAGACAACCAACTCTTGCCCAACATCGCCGAGTTCAAAAGAAAGAAATGTCACCCCTCCATCAGCTGTACTTTGATGTTGTGCATAATATTCTCATCCCAAGAAAGGAGAGAAGAATTGACACAAACTATCTTGACCTCATCTTAATGGAGCTTCTAGATACTGGGGTCAAGATTGATTTACCCAGTCTCATGGTCAAGCATATGCAGCGGGTTCTCACTAAGGATGAAAAAGGACATGCCCTCCCCTATGCATTTTGGTTGTCTTACGTATTTGAGGACTATTTAGTCCATGTTCAAGTGTGGACTTTTCATACAGCAAAGGATGTCCTTGGGAAAGTGAAACATGTTCATCTACCTGCTTCTATGAGGAGAGTAGATAATCCTTTTCAAAGAATGCACAATGCTTTGGCAGAAAAAACTGTTGAATTGGAAGGTGCTCATGCTCAAGAAAAGGCTGCTCTTTAGGCCAAAATCACTGAGCTATAGGCTACACTTGACTTAGAAAGGGCTGCAAATGCCGATACTATTAAAAAAACGCCTATCCCAATTGCTTCCCTCAGTTCCCATCCTAGAATCCCTTATGCTTGTTCCTAGTTTTGATGTCCCAGACTTAGTTGTTTTTATTTTTAGTATTGTGTTAGTTCTAATGAAAAACTATCTTTTTCTTTGAATGAATTGCTTGTTTTTCTTGCATATATTATTTATCTCCTACAACACCTTTACTTTCTTCTCTTGTCTTGATAATTATTATCCTGATTGTCTTGAGATTGCCCCAGTGGAAATGGAATGTATGAATGATGTCTTTAGCTATAATTCATTGACTCGCTTTTCGATGATGCCAGAAAGGGAAAGAAAAATACATATGATTGGCAGTGCAATGCTTATAACCCATTGGACTAACCTGTTTCACTCAAGATATTTTTATTTACAAGTTAAGTCAGTGTGCAAATGAAATTGTGTTTGTCACCATCAAAAAGGGGAATTTGTTGGGTCCTATGAAGTTTTGATGATTGAAAACATGATGATGAAACAGGTGAGTAAAGTTGGTCCAATAAAGTATCGAATATAATACTTAAGGAGCTAGAAATGTCAAGAAAATAAAGAAGCGTGAATTAAGGAGTTGATAAGTCATATTCAAAAAACTCAGCAAAATCAACACATGGTAAAATCAGGAGAGTTGGAGTTTGATTGCAATACAAAAAAATACAAGAGATTAACTTGAAAGAAGACTCCTACACGAGATGGGACTCTAACCTGGGAAAATGTGTTACTGTAAAGAGATTGGAAGGAAGAAGAACTCTTTGGAGATGTGTATATATAAAGGAGTGTGACATCTCAAAAGAAAATACACACATACAAAGAGAGAAAATAACACATTGCAATTTGGTGAGATTCTTGTGACAATCTGAGTGTGAAGAGTTAGATAAACCTGTTCTAGTAAAGTGTCAAGCTAGAGTTAACAATCTTGTACTAGGAGTATGTCATTGAGTTTTAATTAATGTATTCTTAATTTAGTAAGTTATAAACTGAATTAAGAAGATTTGGTCTTCAAGTAATGTTACTAGGAAGACATTGACATTTGTTACTGTGTAGGAGATTGAACAGTTAGGACTTAGAGTTTATAATTCCTTAGATTACAAGAGTTGTAATCTGCTGTTTGAAGAGGCTCTTGGAGTTAATGAAGTTGAAGAAAATCCTGTGGAGTACAGGTCATGATTTTTCACCTTTTGAGCCGGGTTTTTCATCCTAAATTCATTGTCTTATTTACTTACTGTTCTTACTCACTCAAGTGGAACATGTCTGACGACTTGTTTCATTCATAGACAAACAATTAAGGTTAAGACGAATTATTAGGTTGTGCATTCTATCAATTGGTATCAAAGTAGGTTTATCATAAAAGGCTAACACCTAAGATATTGGACACTGTGAAGGGCAGTCAACCACTCGACCACCTCTTTTCAACGAAACACACTTATCTGGTGGAAGGCTCACATGGAAAATTTTATCCAAGCTGAGGATTATGAGCTGTGGGATAGGATCACTACTGGGTCAGTTATCCCAAAGAAAATGATGGATGAAGTCAAAGTTTTAAAAGTAAGGTCTGAATTTACTGTTGATGACTTGATGGCTCTCAGGAAAAATGCCAAAGCTAAGAACATCCTAGTATGTGGGTTGGGTCCTAATGAGTATAACTGAATTTCAAATTGTTCAACAACAAAATAGATATGGGATTCCTTGATCAACGCTCATGAAGGAACAAGTCAGGTCAGGAAGTTCAGAGTTGCTATGCTATTTACTAAATATGAAACATTCAAGATAAAGGAAGGTGCATCTTTGGAAGAAATGATCACAAGACTTACCTCACTAGTAAATGAACTATCCTCCATGGGAAAGTACTCACCACTGAAGAACAAGTTGACAAGGTCTTAAGGATCCCCCCTAAGGAAAAATGGGATGTCAAGGTCACTGCTATTTGGGAAGCTAAAGACATTTCTACCATGACGTTTGATGAGTTGGTAAGGAACCTAAAGACGTACGAGATGAATATGGATGATTCTAAGAAACAGGCGTCAAATAAAGAAAAATAACTGGCTCTTAAGGTTTGTGATAGAGAAGAGTTTGATGGTGATGATAAGCACATAGCTTTTCTGGCAAATAAGTTTAAAAAGTTCCTCAAGAAAGAAACGGGATATGATAAGAAAGGATCGGGTAGAAAAAAGAGTTCCAACGAAAAGTCCTCAGTTGGATTCTGCAAATGTTACAAAACTGATCATATGATCAAAGGCTGTCTACTCTGACAAATTGAGTGGAGAAAAGAAAGGAATGAGAAAGAGAAAACTGAAAAAGAAATGAAAGAAAAGGCAAAAAAGAAGGAGAAGGAAAATTATGCAATGATGGCTGCTTGGGGATCTGAATCTGGCGAGTCTAACACTGAAGTTGATGAAACTGCATTCATGGCACTAAGAGACTCTAATCTTGAAGAAGATGACAAGAACTATGAGGTAAGAATCTTTGACCTAAATGTAAAATTTCATACTCTATCTAAAAGGAAACTTATATCTATGATGAATGATGCAATGGATAAACTTTAGGAAATCACCTCTTATAGAGATCAGTTATTGACTGCTCTCTCTAGTTTGAAATTTGAGTTCATTGATCTTTAAAATGGTAACGACATCATTGATAAGGAAAATTGTGCTTTGAAAAAACATATTATCAAACTTGAGTCTGTTAGTGAGAGTCTAAAAGAATCCTCAATTCAAAAGGTAGAAGTAAGTGAGAATTTAAGAAAGGTTGAGTCTAAAATTAAGCATTGTAAAATTGATTATGTTTGTGAAAAAGAAAAAGTAAGAAAATTGAGTTTGGAAGTTTCAAGGCTAAAAAGTGATATCAGGAAAGCTAACAGGTGGACCAAGTCATCTAGAATTATAGATAATCTATTGGAAGGGTTCACAATGAAAGGGCTGGAATAAGTTTTCTTTAATACCCCGGAAGTGCCTAAGACTAGACCCGGGGGGTGGAAAGGAAATCAGCAGAAAATTCTGGAATTTCCCCTCAGACGACCTGTAGTACGAGTCGTTAGGAGAAAGAAGGGGCCATTAGAAGTGCCTGTGCTGAAAGTTTGCAGATTAGGACTAGGAAATAATGGGTGTCAGAACAACCCGTTGGTGGTCATAACGAGCCATTGGATTGGAGTCGTGGAGAGGCTGGTTTTGATCAGGGAGGAAGTGACGGGTTCTTGAGACGACCCATTGTTGGTAAAAATGGGTCATTGTATGTTTCCGTTGGGAGGATTTCCAGGTTAGTGGCAGTGGTAGCGACAGCTGGTAACCACGAGTTGTTGGTGGTTGATACGACTCGTCCTGTCCGATCGTTGTAGAAGATCAGAGACTAACGGACCATGAGAGTTACCAACAGACCGTTCTGACATCTGTTGTCACTAGCAGATCAATTTTTCTAGGAAATTTATTTAGGGTATTTTCATTATTTCTTAGCCATAGGATCCTAAACTACGTTGTTTTAAGCTCGAAATAGGAGTTTTAAGAAGGGTAAGTTCATTCTAGGCTCAGTTACATTCATGCATGCAAGTGTAGAGTTTTAGAGGGGTGATCTAGCTCAAATTCTTCTAATTTTTCATCAATTCTTCATTGGGCAATCAAGGGAGTTGTAGAATCTGACTGTCCCAAGTATGTAAGGTTATAAATGAGTGAATTTGTTCACACTCATGCCCAATCCCTCTCTAATTCATGAAAATCTATATGTTGATTCTATGGGATTTAAACCCAATGCATGAATTTCCTAAGTTTCTACTATGGGTATGATCTAAGTATGTTTCTATTATCAAATTATGATTCATGGCCAAGTTTTACGATGTTTTAATTATAAATCATGTTGTAAAAGTTTTATAAATTATAATGCCCATCCATGAGTTCATGAAAGTTGAGAGTTATGATGAATGTTCAAGTATGATGAGATATTATTGATGAAAATCATGTTTTCAAGTTACCCATGTCTATGATCATATTTTCAACTGAATTAAGTATTTCCAAGCATGTTTAAGTATTGGGCAAGTCCATATGTTCTAGTATGATTTATGACTTCACGAATTAGCTTACCACATGATTTTGGAGTTAAGACTCCTAAGTATGTTCAACTTCTGGTATGGTTTGAACCAAAGCTCCTCAGGTATGATTTCAGATTTTATATGTATATGATTATTCAGCTTTGTCAATAGACGATGGTCTGCTTCATTGAAAAACGATGGAGAGAATATGCATATTTTTGAGAGTAGTGTCTAACACCTAATAGGCTAAGGGTCAGTCAACCTTATGCCTCAGAACTACGCGCCAACGTAGGTTTACATATATATTTTGGGACTTCCCTTGTAAGCTATCCCCTGCCCCGAATAGGACTTGAGCTTGATATCGATATTGTTACACCTCGTAAATTCTCGACATGTAGATGGCCTATTCGCATGTTGGTTAAGAGTTTTTGAATGTCGTACATGCTAGGAAAAGGCCCGGGGGAAAGACCGGATAAGAAATCCGTCGAACCATCACGGAAGGAGCCGGGGCAGACCCCTCCGCGATGGCAACGTGCCACAGAGGGAGGGCCTCCGTGTTGGCTCCGTGTCACGGAGGCCCTATCCAGGCCCAAGTATATAAGCCTCCAACTTCGGTTTTAATGATATAATTCATAAAAATTTCCAGAGAAGCTGAGAGAAAGCAGGGAGAACGAAGGTTCCATAGTAATATTCGTCCGATTACGCCGCCAAATGCGGTCCAAACTCAAATTAACTCCAGATACCGAGGTATTAAGCAGTAAGGAGCATTCCTACGGATTTAGTCTCGTGAAATTCGGCTGGCGAATCGTCGTGCTATCTAACTAAGGTAAGTGGAATTGCTCTAAATAAGTGTCAATATACTCCTATCCCTAAAGTGAGCATTTCTCCCTTTTGGACTTTCGAGAAATAGCAAGTTCTTGACCGTTTTTCGATAAGCCAAAGTTTGGGCTATATATTTATTGAAAGTGATATTTTCTTCCAGAATATTAGCGTATTTTGTTCTAATTGACATATATATAAATACAGTTGGGAGAAATAGCAGAAGTACCAACCGAGGTACGTCAGTTAGTCGGGAAATCAAAAGAGAAGGTATGTAAAGCTAGTTTCCTCGGCAAGTTAGTAGTCTCGGTATAGTAAAATAGTTCAAAGGCCAGTAGAATGTTTCAGAAGTCATGTGTTATGTTTAGTATGAATATTAGTACGATATTGGAAGCATCATGTTATGTATAGTGTGAAACTTGCTAGCACGATATAAATTCTAATACAAAGTGTTAGGAACTGTACAACATGCCCAGTATGTGATTTAGTAAAGTATGTTAGGATATTATCGTATTTAGTTGAAACTTAGTAAAGCAGTATAAGTATCTGTAAGGTATCTCAGAAGTATAATGGTAGATTAAAAATAAAGTTTAGAAAGCATGTTAGAAATAGTAAATCAAGTTACTATGAAACTCAATTATACAGCATGATTCCCAGCAGAAAAACTATATCTTGTTCAACATTAGACTCAGCACAATATGATAGAAGATTATATAAATATACCATTATCAGTCTCAACATGTATTAAATACATACATATCACTGTTACTAGTTCAGCATATAGTATGTACAGATACATTATCATCACTAGCTTCAGCATGTGGTATACGCAGTTAGTATTACTAGTTGAGACCACTGTATTTTCTTGGGGTTGGATTACCTAGCATTCATGACCACCCCAGGGTTAATAGCTGTATCGACTCGTCCTCTAGAGGGCGAGGATATGTCACTCTACGGAGTGGCATGCCGTCCCACAGGGGATGAAGATGGGATGCCGGTTTTCCCCATATTGTGCCTTGGTCGGCCCTTATACACCCCCGTCGAGCGGGTATGCCCGAGGTGTTGATTCAGGAGTCCTCCAGACTCAGGTACAGTTATAGTCAGGGGCTCAGCGAGCCTAAGTGCATATCTAGGGGATCGGCAGAATGCTTATAGTTATTATAGGAGATGGGATGACCGGGGTAGGGGTATAGCTTATGTGTTGATTGTACCTCCCGGCTTATGGGGGCTGGGTAAGGTTTGTGTGTGCTATGCTATGTTATGTTATGTTATGTTATGCCATGTTACGCTAGATACGAGTAGATCGACAGTAGAACGATACATTTCCAGGTATGACTCCTACTCCTTTCAACATAGTTGAGAGTAGGTTTAGCTTTACATTTTCAATCAGTTTAGTCTATTTCCTTCTATTCCAGTTCCATCAGTTGCATTGTTGTTTTCAGATAGTTTTTAGCTGTTGCTTTACATACTCAGTACTAGCGATACTGACGCCCGCTGGGGGCGCTGCATTACTTGCCTGCAGGTACTCATAGACGAGGAGCTGATACCTCGTGATTCCAGCCAACTCACAGAGTCATCAGCTCCAGTCATCCGGAGCTAGATAGCTAGAGGTTTATCCCTTTTCTTTTGTTTATAGTATGGGTAGGCCGGGGCCCTATACCGACCATTTTATCAGTATTCTTAGAGGCTTGTAGTCTGTATATATTTCCCTGTGGTTAGTCATGCCGTTCGTGTGAGGCCGTGCATATGTTTAGTTGTTTATGTTGGCCGTGTGAGGCCTTACCCAGTCAGTAGTGGTGACCTTGCCGGTCATGTAGCTGTTCAGCATTTGTTATATTGATTTAGAGTTAACTAGACAGCATGGTGGCCTTATCAGCCCGCATAGGTTCCCCTATATGAATGTGATTCTGGCTAGCTGATGTTATAGTACAGGTGGCTATAGGCCTAGTCAGCCGGAGGCTGTATTTACAGCCGTTATATAGCCCGTCGTTTTCTTGAATCCAGAGTTAGAGCCAGGCACCAGAAGTGCTTAGGCTCAGCAGTCTAGCAGTTCAGGTCCCCGTAGGGCACCAGGTGCCAGTCATACCCCCCAAGGCGGGGCGTGACAAACATGGTATCAGAGCAGGTCGTATCTCAGGGAGTCTGCAAGCCGTGCTAAGTAGAGTCTTGCCTATGGATGTGTTGTACACCACATACTATAGGCAGGAGGCTGCAACGCATGATAGGATGGTTGCCTTTTATTCTTATTCAGTCGTGCTGTAGAGCGGTACAGTATAGGGTTGAGTCCCTAGAGCTTACCGTATTCTTTGATTACAAATAATGTCAGACCAACGACATCCTATCACAGGCTGGAGCTTGGATATTACAGCAGGGGAAGGCACCAGCAGGATGCCTCACCCTCGTTTAGAAATAGCCCGATCAGAGGGCAATACAGAGGCATCGTCCCAACCTTCTTAGCAGTCTCCACCATATCATGAGCCACTTGGGGCGACACCACCTCCAGCAGTCCCTATACCGATACCTTCCGACCAAGAGGTTAGGAGTGTGGTAGTCATGTTAGCATAGATGATGGCTGCTCAGCGTCAGCCGATGCCATCTACAGTTGCGGAGTCGTCAGGAGGGCCCGGTAGTTTGAGGGTCCGAGAGTTCTTGGCTCTGAATCCCCCACAGTTTACAGGTACGGACCGGACAGAGGACCCTCAGGATTTTCTAGACCAGATGTAGAAAATTTTCAGGGTTATGCATGCTACGCCTACAGAATCGGTTGAGTTGGCAGCATTCCGGTTACGGGACATCGCAGTGTTGTGCTATGAAAGCTGGGAAAGGTCCCGAGGGAGAGATGTTTCCCCTCCGACCTGGTCCAGCTTCTCAGGAGCTTTTCTGGATCACTATTTTCCACGGGAGATTCAAAAGGCCTGGGTGGACCAGCTTTTACATTTAGAGCAGGGGGCCATGAGTGTTTGGGAATACGCCTTGCGGTTTGATTCTTTGGCCCGGTATGCACCGGCCTTTGTTGATACCATGACATCCAGAGTACACCGCTTTATCATGGGGTTGAATCCAGAGTATGTTGAGACTTGTATTACGTCCACACTGCGAGAGGACATAGATATTTCCCGAGTTCAGGCATTTGCCCAGAATATTGAGGGCATCAGGCAGCGGCATCGGGAGATCAGGAGGACCAATCAGGAACAACGCCGTAAATTCTCGACATGTAGAAGTGCTATTCGTAGTGGTTAAGAGTTTTTGAATGCCATACATGCTAGGAAAAGGCCCGGGGGGAAAGACCGGATAAGAAATCTGTCGAACCATCGCGGAAGGAGCCGTGGCAGAACCCCTCCGCGATGGCAACGTGCCACGGAGGAAGGGCCTCCGTGTCACGGAGGCCCTTTCCAGGCCCAAGTATATAAGCCTCCAACTTCGGTTTTAATGATATAATTCATAAAAATTTCCAGAGAAGCCGAGAGAAAATAGGGAGAACGAAGGTTCCTTAGTAATATTCATCCGATTACGTAGCCAAACGCGGTCCAAACTCAAATTAACTCCAGATACGGAGGTATTAAGCAGTAAGGAGCATTCCTACGGATTTAGTTTTGTGAAATTCAGCCGGTGAATCGTCGTGCTACCGAACTAAGGTAAGTGGAATTGCTCTAAATTAGTGTCAATATACTCCTATCCCTAAAGTGAGCATTTCTCCCTTCTGGATTTTCGAGAAATAACAAGTTTTTAACCGTTTTTCGATAAGCCAAAGTTTGGGCTATATATTTATTAAAAGTGATATTTTCTTCCAGAATATTAGCGTATTTAGTTCCAATTGACATATATATAAATACAGTTGGGAGAAATAGACGAAGTACCGACCGAGCTACGTCAGTTAGTCGGGAAATCAGAAGCGAAGGTATGTAAAGATAGTTTCCTCAGCAAGTTAGTAGTCTCAGTATAGTAAAATAGTTCAAAGGCAGTAGAATGTTTCAGAAGTCATGTGTTATGTTTAGTATGAATATTAGTACGATATTGGAAGCATCATGTTATGTATAGCGTGAGAATTGCTAGCACGATATAAATTCTAATACAAAGTGTTAGGAATTGTATAGCATGCCCAGTATGTGATTTAGTAAAGTATGTTAGGATATTATCGTATTCAGTTGAAACTTAGTAAAGCAATATAAGTATCTGTAAGGTATCTCAGAAGTAGAATGGTAGATTAAAAATGAAGTTTAGAAAGCATGTTAGAAATAGTAAATCATGTTACTATGAAGCTCAGTTATACAGCATGATTCCCAGCAGAAAAACTATATCTTGTTCAACATTAGACTCAGCACAGTATGACAGAAGATTATATAAATATACTATTATCAGTCTCAGCATGTATTAAATACATACATATCACTATCACTAGTTCAACATATAGTATCTACAGATACATTATCATCACTAGCTTCAGCATGTGGTATACACAGTTAGTATTACTAGTTGAGACCACTGTATTGTCTTGGGGTTGGATTACCTAGCATTCATGACCGCCCCAGGGTTAATAGCTGTATCGACTCGTCCGCCAGAGGGCGCGGATACGTCACTCTACAGAGTGGCATGCCGTCCCATAGGGGACGAAGATGGGATGCCGGTTTTCCCCATATTGTGCCTTGGTCGGCCCTTATACACCCCCGTCGAGCGGGTACGCCCGGGGTGTTGATTCAGGAGTCCTCTGGACTCAGGTACAGTTATAGTCAGGGGATCAGCGAGCCCAAGTGCATACCCAGGGGATCGGCAGAATGCTTATAGTTATTATAGGAGATGGGATGACCGGGGTAGGAGTATAGATTGCGTGTTGATTGTACCTCCCGGCTTATGGGGGCTGGGTAAGGTTTGTGTGTGCTATGCTATGTTATGTTATGTTATGTTATGCCATGTTATGCTAGATACGAGTAGATCGACAATAGAGCGATACATTTCCAGGTATGACTCCTACTCCTTTCAGCATAGTTGAGAGTAGGTTTAGCTTTACATTTTCAGTCAGTTTAGTTTATTTCATTCTTTTCCAGTTCCATCAGTTGCATTGTTGTTTTCAGATTGTTTTTAGCTGTTGCTTTACATACTCAGTACCAGCAGTACTGACGCCCGCTAAGGGCATTGCATTACTTGCCTGTAGGTACTCATAGACGAGGAGCCGATACCTCGTGATTCCAGCCAGCTCACAGAGTCATCAGCTCCAGTCATCCGGAGCTAGATAGCTAGAGGTTTATCCCTTTTCTTTTGTTGTACAGTATGGGTAGGCCGGGGCCCTATACCGACCATTTTATCAGTATTCTTAGAGGCTTGTAGTCTGTATATATTTCCCTGTGGTTAGTCGTGCCGGTCGTGTGAGGCCGTGCGTATGTTTAGTTGTTTATGTTGGTCGTGTAAGGCCTTACCCAGTCAGTAGTGGTGACCTTGCCGGTCACGTAGCTGTTCAGCATTTGTTATATTGATTTAGAGTTAACTAGACAGCATGGTGGCCTTGTCGGCCCGCATAGGTTCCCCTATATGAATGTGATTCTGGCTAGCTGATGTTATAGTACAGGTGGATATAGGCCTAGTCGGCCGGAGGCTGTATTTACAGCCGTTATATAGCCCGTCGTTTCCTTGAATCCAGAGTTAGAGCCAGGCACCAGAAGTGCTTAGGCTCAGCAGTCTAGCAGTTCAGGTCCCGTAGGACACCAGGTGCCAGTCATACCCCCCAAGGCGGGGCGTGACAGATATCATCGTATCTTCTTTATCGCTGGCAAGGCTTTGGACGGCTCTACCCAATTGAGTGATAGTTGGGACCACGTAAGCTCTATCATGGTAATGTCGGTTATAAGATGAGTCTCCCATTGTTCCTCATGATTTCAGTTATGCATGTTATCTTTCATGATATATATATATATATATATATATATATATGTTCTAAAGCAGGTTTGACCCAATGTTCAGTTTTACTTATGATTATCAGGTTCAGCTTTAGGTCATTCGATTCAGTTATGATTTTTACACCCCGTAAATTCTTGACATTTAGATGGCCTATTTGCATGTTGGTTAAGAGTTTTGGGGTGCGATACATGCTAGAAAAAGGCCCGGGGGAAGACCGGACTAGTGCCACATTGAAGCGTCGTAAGAGGAGGCCGGGCATACCCCCTCCGCGATGGCAACGTGCCATGGAGGCTGTCCCTCCGCGATGGCCAACGTGCCATAGAGGGGTTATCCGTGCCCAAGTATATAAAGCCCCCGCTTCATTTTAATTTCATTATTTTCATTTCTTTTCATAAGTGAGTGACCAGAACAGAAAAGCGACGAGGCTTTGAGGTAGAAATTCGTCCGATTACACCATCAAACGTGGTCCAAACTCAAATTAACTTCGGATAACGAAGTATAAAGCTGTAGAGAACATTCCTGCGGAGTTAGTTTCACGTGAATCGTCCAGCAAAGCGGCGACCCACCGAGTCAAAGTAATTGGAACTACTCCAAACTAGCGTTAATACACTCCCAGCACTAAAGTAAGTATTTTTCTCTTCTGGACCTCCGAGAAATAGCGAGTTTTCAGTCGTTCTTCGATAAGTTGAAGAATAGGCAGTAGGTATACACCAAGTATGGTTTTTTTCTATATATTGATAGAATTAATTCTATTCCTTAGTGAATATGAATACAGTTGGGAGAAATAGCTAAATATTGGCCGAGCTACGCCAGTTGGTCAGAAAGTCAACAATTGAGGTATGTAAAGCCAGTTTTCTTCGGTAAGTTAGTAATTCTCGTATAGTGAAATAGAATAAATTCTAGAAGAAAGTTCCAGAAGTCGAGTATTAAGCTCAGTGTGAATTCCATAAATATGTTTGTATTATTATGTCATATTCACAATAAAAGTCAGTAAATTAGTATCAAACAACGAGATATTATTTCAGACTCAGTAAGATTCAATGTAATTCAACCAGAGACTCAGAATAGAATATCAGAACATGAACAGTATTATCAGATTTATCATACATGTTATATGTGATTATTGTTGTTTGTAGAGACCTGATTATTTTATGTGGGCACCCCTAGAGCTTCCTTGCCGCCCCAGGGTTAATAGCTGTGTCGATTCGCCCGCCAAAGGGTGAGGATACGTTACTCCAAGGAGTGGCATGTCATCCGCAGTAGGAAAAAGATGGGATGCAACATTCTCCATAGCAGGCTGATCAACATTATAGCATACCCTGTCGAGCGCTTGTGCCCAGGGCACAGATTACAGATTACAAATACAGATCTCAGATTACAGTTACAGGAGTCCTCCATACTCAGATATAGTTATAGTCAGGGGCCCAGAGAGCCCAAGCTGCATACCCAGGGGGCCGGCGGGGTGCTCATAGTTATTAGGTGAGTGGAGTGAATTTATTTTTGGATGGCGACCCTGGTAGGGGTATATAGATTGTGTGTTGATTGGCACCTTCCAGCTTATGGGGCCTGATATAGGTTCTTGTACGCTATATATATATATATATATATATATATATATATATATATATATATATGTATATGTTACTTATTAAATATATATATGTTACTTATTAAATTGATAGATAGCAGGACGCCGCATCGACAAGTATGATTCTTATCTTCTTTCCAGTACAGTTAAGCTCAGTACAGATTCTGCTATTCCAGATAGTTTTGGCCATCCTCTGTCATTTCAGTAACTATCAGTATTACTGCTTATCTTCAGATATGTTTGGTTTACTTTGCATACAAGGTACCAGTGGTACTGACACCCGTTTGGGGGCGCTGCATTACTTGCCTGCAGGTACTCATAGATGAGGAGCCGATCCCTCGTAATTCTAGCCAGCACACAGAGTCATCATCTCCTATCATCCGGATCTTGATAGCTAGAAGTTTATTTCTCTTTTTGTTGTACAGTACGGGTAGGCCGGGGCCTTGTCCCAACCATCTTATCAGTATTCTTAGAGGCTTGCAGATTGTATGTTCCTTGTGGTTAGCTGTACCAGTCGTGTGAGGTCATGTGTATGTTTTAGTTTGTTTATGATGGTCGTATGGGGCCTTATTCAGTTGGTAGTGGTGATCTTGTTGGTCACATAGCAGTTTAGCACTTGTTTTCTTAATTCAGAAATAACTAGACAGCATGGTGGCCTTGTCGGCCCGCATAGGTTCCCTATTGATTCAGTTGTTCTGGGTAGCTGTTGTTTTCTTGCAGGTGGCTATAGGCCTAGTCGGCCGGAGGCTGTATTTACAGCCGTTATATAGCCCGTCGTTTTCTTGAATCCAGATTTAGAGCCAGCCTGGCACCAAAAGTGCTTAGGCTTAGCTATTCCAGCAGTCCAGGTCCTAGTAGGGCACCAGGTACCAGTCATGCCTCCCAATGCGGGGCGTGACAATGATGTTCAGTTATGTTCATATCATGATTTCCGGAAATAGCATGCAAGCCCTACTCTCAGATTCTTTTCTTAATTATGTTTTACATCATGCATGTTTTAAATGATTTTACTTATTTAAGTGGTTTTACTTACCTTGCATACTCAGGACATTCCACGTACTGACCGCGTACTCTATGTTGTATCATTTTATGATACAGGCCCCGATCTTCAGACTCAGCCCGACACTAGCCAGCTTTCGAAGCTAGAATTCAATCTCTACTGGTGAGTCCTCATCTATTGAGGGCTCCTCCTTTATTCAGTTATGTTCATGTATTTTCAGTTTCAAATTTAGAGAGTTAATTGGGGTCTTGTCCCATAACTCATCAGATGTAGAGGTTTTTCAAACAATAGACTGTATTCAGCTTCAGATTTGGGTTGTATATTCAGATTGTTATGTTATGTTGAAATTTCCTCCATGTTTATTATGCTAAGTCTTCCGCTTTATTTGATTGAGTTAGATGTATGTTCATGTCATGGGTCGACTTGGAGTCTTTCGGGGCTCATTGTCCCGTGTCTCGATCCGGGCATATGTTCTGGTCATGACAAACTTGGTATCAGAGCAATAGATTTTGAAGTGTCCTAGGGTGTCTGAAATCCACGTTAAGTAGTCTTTTTCATGGGTGTGAAGCGCGCCACAATTATGATGAAGAGGCTATGAGACGTGTAGGAAATGTTCCCTTCTTTCATGATCTACATCGTGCGGTGAAATGTCTCTCTATCCTTCTAACTCGTGCTATTCGCGATTGCAAAATCATGCCTCCCCACAAAGTTAACGGCAGAATAAATGGAAATGGAAATGGAAATGTCCACGAGGACATCAATGGAGATAGGCACCAACAAGCCCACCAGTCCATGAGCATCATGCACTGAACTGGTTGCCCATGCAGAATTTAGGGTAGCCATTCAGATGCTAGCGCAGGCCTTGACCGGCCAAGTCAACCAACTGGCAGTGGCGTATGTCCCGCAGAACAGGAATGCGGTGGCAGCACAAGTCAGAGATTTCCTAAGGATGAACCCACCAGAGTTTCTTAGGTCAAAGGTGGACGAGGATCCATATGAGTTTATAGATGAGATTTTGAAGATCACCTAGGTCAAGTAGGTGAATGGAGATGAGTGTGCTGATTTGGCCTCATATCAGCTAAAGAGGTCGCACACAGTTGGTTTAAATAGTGGAAGGATAGTAGGGTAGTCGGAGCAGGCCCTATCAGTTGGGAGGAGTTTCATGTTGCTTTTCTTGATCGGTTATTACCTCGTGAGATGAGGGAGTTGAAGGCGGCTGAGTTCATGAATCTAAAACAGGGAAAGATAACAGTGCATAACTATTCCCTAGAGTTCACTCGTCTGTCAAAGTACGCCCCAGAGTTAGTGGTTGATCAGAGGGCACGAGTGAGCAGGTTTATTCATGGGGTGGCGGATTATCTAGACAAGGATTGCAGAACCGCCATGCTCCATCAAGATATGAATTTCCCTCGGATAGTTTTGTATGCCCAGTAGATGGAGGCGGCGCATCTGAGCGAGAGAGAGGCCAAGAGGGCAAGGACAGATAACTATAGGTTCTCTCAGCCGAGGCCAGGTGGTGGGCACCAATAGCAGTTCCACTAGAGGTATTTAACCCCAGCATCTTCAGCAATGAGTGTGCCATCCAGACCTAGGCACGACCATAGAGGGAGTGCATCAGGCTCTAGGGGTCAGAGTAGCGAGGCCGTGAATTCCAGTATCCCAGTTTGCGGCAGGTATGGTCGGGGGCACACGGATCAGTGTTTGGTGGGTACAGGTGCTTGCTTCGGGTGCGGAAATCCCAGAAATATGCTTAGAGATTTCCCAACAACTAGATAGGGCCATGATAGGGGTCGAGGCCTAGGTTCCAGTTCAGCAGCTCTACCCGCACACCCAGTCTAGCAGGGGGCATCTACTAGCATAGGTGGCAGTCAACGCCAAAATAGATTCTATGACTTAGCATGTCTCTAGGAGAAGGAGGTCTCCCTGGATGTAGTCACTGGTATGTTATGAGTTTTCCATCTTGAGGTATGTGCTTCATTAGATCCAGGGGATACCTTGTCTTTTATGACACCTTATGTGGCGAGAAGTTTCGGAGTCAGTCATGAAATCTTGTCGGAGCTCTTCTCAGTCTCTACTCCAGTGGGTGATTCAGTTGAGCTAGATGGGTATATAGAAGTTGCCCGATCGCAGTCCTTTGGAAAGTCACCTCAACAGATCTAGTAGAGTTAGCCATGACCGATTTTGATGTTATCCTCGGCACGGATTGGCGATTTTCATGTTATGCCTCAGTTAATTGTAGAACCCGCCAGTAGATTTCATATTTTCGGGTGAGCCAGTCATAGAATGGAAGGGTAGTTCAGTTGTGCCTGTAGGTCATTTCACTTCCTACCTTAAGGCCAGAAAGATGATCTCCAAGGGTTGCGTGTACCATTTATTTAGGGTTAAGGATGCCACGTCTGAGACCCCAACTATCCAGTTAATCCCAGTAGTATGTGAGTATCCAGAAGTCTTCCCAAATGATCTACTAGAATCCATCCCGAAAGGGAGATTGATTTTAGTATTGACCTTCTTCTCGATACATAGCCTATATCTATTCCTCCTTACAGAATGGCACCAGCTGAGTTAAAGGAGTTGAAGGATCAGTGGAAGCACCTCTGAGATAAGGGATTCATCAGACCGAGCGAATCCCCATGGGGTGCACCGGTTCTTTTTGTCCGAAAGAAAGATGGTTCTCTTTGTATGTATATTGATTATCGACAATTAAATAAGGTTACCATCAAGAATAGGTATCCTCTACCCAGGACTGCTGATTTGTTTGACCAGCTTCAGGGTGCCAAGTGCTTTTTGAAGATAGACCTCAGGTCTGGATACCATCAGCTTAGGGTACGGGAGAGTGACATCCCGAAGATAGCCTTCAGGATGTGGTATGGTCATTATGAGTTTGTAGTTATGTCTTTTGGACTAATGAATGCTCCTGCAACTTTTATGGATTTGATGAAAAGGGTGTTCAAGCCATACTTGGATATGTTCATGATCGTGTTTATTGATGACATCCTGATATACTCTCATAGCGAGTAGGAGCATGCCGCTCATTTGAGAGTGGTGCTACAGACTCTCAAGGATCATCAACTATATGCTAAATTCCGCAAGTGCTAGTTTTGGTTGAATTCAGTGGTATTTTTGGGCCATGTGGTGTCAAGTGAGGGCATAAAGGTGGACTCCAGAAAATAGAAGCGGTAAAGAATTGTCCAAGACCGGTGAATCCTTTCGATATCATGAGCTTCTTAGGTTTAGTTGGGTACTATCAGAGATTTGTTGAGGGTTTTTCATCTATCACAGGGCCATTGACCAAATTGACCCAAAAGAAAGTGAAATTCAAATGGTCGGATGCTTGTGAGAGGAGCTTTTAGGAGTTGAAGACTAGACTCACCTCAGCACCGGTGTTAATCCTACATGAGGGTACCGATGGGTTTGTGGTGTATTGTGATGCTTCTAGAATTGGCCTTGGTTGTGTATTGATTTAGCATGGTAAAGTCATAGCATTGGCTTCCAGGCAGCTGAAGGTTCATGAAAGAATTACCCGATCCATGATCTTGAATTAGCGGTGGTGGTATTTGCCTTGAAGATATGGAGACACTCTTTGTATGGAGTCCATGTAGATTTTTTTACGGACTATAAAAGCTTATAATATGTGTTTACACAGAAGGATCTAAATCTACCCCAAAGGAGGTGGTTGGAGCTACTAAAGAATTATGATATGAGTGTCCTTTACCATCCAGGAAAGGTCAATGTAGTAGCAGATGTACTTAGTAGATTTTCTATGGAGAGTGTATCCCATGTGGATGAGGAGAGGAAGGAGCTGGTGAAGGATGTGCATCGGCTTGCAAGGTTGGGAGTTTGTTTGGTTGACTCGATCGATGGCGGTGTTATAGTCCATAACGGATCAGAATCGTCCTTGGTGACTGATGTAAAAGTTAGGCAAGACGAGGAACCTATTTTGGTAAAGTTAAAGGAAGCCGTTCAGAATTGGAAGGTAGAGGTCTTCTCCAACGGGGGAGATGGTGTGCTTCGATATCAGGGTCACTTGTGTGTCCCAAAGGTTGATAATTTGAGAAATCAGATATTACATGAGGCTCATGAGTCTAGGTATTCGATACACCCAGGTGCCACCAAGATGTACCGTGACCTACGAGAAGTTTATTGGTGGAATGACATGAAGAAGGACATCGCAGAATTTGTAGTTAAGTGTCCAAACTGTCAGCAAGTGAAGCTTGAGCACCCGAGATTGGGAGGTGTGCTTCAGGATATCAATATTCCCACTTGGAAGTGGGAAGAAATAACATGGACTTCATCACAGGGTTGCCTCGCACTCGTCGACAGTATGACTCCATTTGGGTGGTCATGGACAGATTGACCAAGCTGCTCATGTTCTACTGGTCAAAACCACTAATTCAGCAGAGGATTATGCCAAACTATACATCCGAGAGCTAGTTCAGTTGCATGGAGTGCCCTTGTCTATCATATCAGACAGAGGTACCCATTTTAGCTCTCAGTTTTGGAGGTCGTTTCAAAAGGAACTTGGTACTCAAGTCAAGCTCAGCACAACATTTCACCCACAAATGGATGGTCAAGTGGAGTGGACAATTCAAACTCTCGAGGACATGTTGAGTGCATGTGTGATTGACTTCAAGGGTAGTTAGGCTGACCATTTGCCTCTTATTGAATTTGCATACAATAACAGCTACTATTCCAACATTAAGATGGTTCCATTTGAGGCTCTCTATGGGCGGAGATGTAGATCACCTATTGGTTGGTTTGAAGTCGGTAAAACTACCATGATAGGACCAATTCAGTCCATGAGGCCATGGAGAAGGTTCAGCTCATACGGGACAAGTTAAAAACAACTCAAAGTCGCCAAAATTCCTATGCCGATGTGAGAAGGAGGGAACTTGAGTTTGAAGTTGATGATTGGGTTTTTCTGAAGGTGTCTCCCATGAAGGGAGTGATGAGGTTTGGAAAGAAAGGAAAACTCAGCCCTCGTTATGTTGGTCCCTACCGGATTGTGAAGCGGGTTGGCAAGGTGGCATATGAATTGGAGTTTCCCTCAGAATTAGCTTCCGTGCATCCTTTTTTTCATGGATTTCTCTTAAAGAAGTGCTTAGGAGATCCAGCTCTAGTTGTTCCGGTGGAGAGTATAGGTTTGAAAGACAACCTTAGTTATGAGGAGGTTCCGGTGGAAATACTGGATTGGCAGGTTCACAAACTAAGGAACAAGGAAGTAGCTTCAATTAAAGTTTCATGCAGGAATTAGCATGTTGAGGGAGCTATGTGGGAAAGCGAAGCAGATATGATGGCTAGATACCCACATTTATTATCTACCGGCTCAGCTCCAGCTTGAGGTATCAGTTTTTACCCTAAAACCCTATTCAGTTCATGTGTCCCAGTTTGTTTCATGTATATGGATGTATGTATGGTTCATGAATTCAATTCAATCGTATAGTCCAATTCACAGTCAGTCACTCCATCAATTTTCAGTAGGTATGTTCGGTGTTTGAGTATGACAATTTCATTTCTCTGCTTTTTTGCATGTTTACCCACATTCGAGGACGAATGTTCCCAAGGGAGATATTGGTAATACCTCGGAAGTGTTAAGACTAGACCCGGAGGGTGGAAAGGAAAATCAGCAGAAAAGTCTAGAATTTCCCCTCAGACCACCTATGGTACGAGTCATTAGGAGAAAGAACGGGTCGTTATACGTGCCCGTGGTGAAAGGTTGCAGATTTGGACTGGGAAATAACGGGTCTTAGAATGACCCGTTGGTGGTCGTAATGAGTCGTTTGTTGGAGTGTGGCTAGGCTGGTCTTGATTAGGGAGAAAGTGATGGGTCTTGAGACGACTCATTGTTAGTAAAAAGGGGTCATTTTATGTGTCCGTTGGGAGGATTTCCAGGTTAGTGGCAGTGGTAGCGACGACTGGTAACCATGAGTCATTGGAGGTTGATAAAACTCATCCTGTCCGGTCGTTGTAGGAGATCAGAGACCTGAACTCAGGGTGCAGCAACGGGGGGGGGGGGTAGTAATGGACTGTAGGAGCTAGCAACAGACCATTCTGACGTTCGTTGTCATTGGCAGATCAGTTTTTCCAGAAAATTTATTAAGGGTATTTTCTTCATTCCTAAGCCCTAGGGTCCTAAGCTATGTCGTTTTAAACTCAAAATAGGGAGTTTTAAGAGGGGTAAGTTAATTCTAGGGTCATTCACATTCATGCATGCAAGTGTAGAGGTTTAGAGAGGTGACCTAGCTCAAATTCTTCCAAGGTTTCATCAATTCTTCATTGGAATTAAGGGAATTGTAGAATTTGATTTTCCCAGGTATGTACGGGTTATGAATGGGTGAATTTGTTCACACCCATGACCAATCTCTCTATAATTCATGAAAATCCATATGTTGATTCTATGGGGTTTTAACCCAATGCATGAATTTCCTAATTTTCTACCATGGGTATGATCTAAGTATGTTTCTATTATCGAATTATGATTCATTGTCAAGTTTTACGATGCTTTAATTATAAATCATGTTTTCAAGTTTTATAAATTATAATGCCCATCCATGAGAGTTCATGAAAGTTGAGATTTATGATGAATGTTCAAGTATGACGAGATATTATTGATGAAAAACATGTTTTCAAGTTACCCATGTCTATGATCATGTTTGCAAGTGAATTAAGTAGTTTCAAGCATGTTTAAGTATTGGGAAAGTCCATATGTTCAAGTATGACTTATAAATTCACGAATTAGCTTACCACATGATTTTGGGGTTAAAACTCCAAATTATGTTCAGCTTGTGGTATAGGGCCAAGGCTCCTCCTGTATAATTTCAGATTTTATATGTATATGATTATTCAGCTTCTTCAATAGACGATGGTCAGCTTTATTGAAAAATGATGGAGATCATATGCATATTTTTGGGAGTAGTGTCTAGCACCGAGTAGGCTATCAGTAAACCCTATGCCTCAGAATTACGCGCCAACATAGGCTTACATATATATTTTGGGACCTCCATTGTGAGCTATCCCCTGCCCCGAATGGGCCTTGAGCTTGATATTGATATCATGGTATCGTCTTTAGCCCTGGCAAGGCTTTGGACGGCTCTACCCACTTGAATATGATAGTTGGGACCATTTAAGCTCTATCATAGTGATGTCGGTTATAAGACGAGTCTCCCATTGTTTTTCATGATTTCAGTTATGCATGTTATCATTCATGATATATATATATATATGTTCTAAAACAGGTTTGACCCAATGTTCAGTTTTACTTATGATTATCAGATTTCAGCTTTGGGTCATTCAATTCAGTTATGATGTTTAGTTATGTTTAGATCATGACTTCAGGAAATAGCATGCAAGCCTTACTCTCAGATTCTTATCTTTATTATGTTTTACATCATGCATGTTTTAAATGATTTTACTTATTTAAGCAGTTTTACTTACCTTCCATACTCAGTACATTCCACGTACTTAACGCATACTCTATATTTATCGTTTTATGATGCAGGCCCCGATCTTCAAACTTAGCCCCGACACTAGCCAGCTTCCGGAGCTAGCATTCAGTCTCTATTGGTGAGTCCTCATATGTCAAGGGCCCCTCTTCTATTCAGTTATGCTCACATATTTTCAGTTTCATATTTAGAGAGTTAGTTAGGGTCTTGTCCCGTCAACTCATCATATGTAGAGACTTTTTAGACAATAAATTGTATTCAACTTCAGCTTTGGTTTGTATATTTAGATTGTTATATTATGTTCAAATTTATGCCATGATTATTATGCTAAGTCTTCCTCTTTATTTGATTGATTTAGATGTATGTTCACATCATGGGTCAATTTGGAGTCTCTCGAGGCTCCTTGTCCCGTGTCTTGATCTGGGTCTATGCTTTTGTAGTGACATTTTCATAAAGAATCAAGTGTCACTGAAGATATGTGTTAATTGTATGGTAAAAATTGTCATCCTGCCACTGAATGTCCTATAGTAGTTAGAAATAGAAACAGGAGTACCTTGTTGGCTAAAGGAATTAAGTGCAAAACTGCTCATAGGAGTAGGTCTAACAACTTGTTGCCACACTAGGCAAGAAGAAACTTGATTCACCTTTTGATCACAAAAAAAGACCCAAGCTTTTTTGGGTTCCTAAAACTAACCCCTAAGTTGTTTTACAGGGGAGAGTGAAAGGGAGCAAACATTGGTTTATGGATAGTACTTGTTCAAGACACATGACTGGAGATAAATAAAAATTCCTTTCACTCACTCCACTAGAAGGGGGAATTTATCATTTGAAGATGGAAAAGAGGGTATTGTTATAGGAATTGGCAAAATTGAAAGTTCAGAAACAAGGGCTTCAGAAGATGTGTACCATGTTGATGGATTGAAACATAATCTACTGAGTATATCTCAGTTGTGTGACAAAGGCAACAAGGTAACTTTTACTTCTGCAGGATGCAAGTTCAAGAGGTTCGATACAAAGGAAATTGTGCTAAGTGCAAGAAAACACAAAAATATATACAAGGCATACATCATGGGAATGTCTGGTACAAATTTGACTTGTCTTAGTGCAATGGATTGTGATCCCCTTCTCTGGCACAAAAGACTTGCGCATACTAGTTTGAAACAGCTGAATAAACTTTCTTCAAAGGACATGATTATAGTATTTCCTAAAACTAAGTTCAGAAATGACAGTCTATAGTGCTTGTGTGAGGGGGGAGCAGGTAAGATCATCATTCACATTAAAGAATCAAGTGAGCACAAACAAATGTCTAGACCTATTGCATATGGATCTATGTGGACCCAAGAGAGTAAGGAGCAGATGTAGTAAAAGGTACATCGTCTTTATTGTTGATGATTATTCCATATTCATCTGGACCCTATTTTTAGCTTCTAAAGATGATGCCTTTGATGCTTTCTCTATTTTTATAAAAAAGATGGAAAAGAAAATAGGCACTTCCCTAATTTTCATAAGATCTGACCATGGAACATAATTTGAAAATGCTAAATTCTTAGAATTATGTTCATTAAATAGAATAGATTATAATTTATTTGCTCCAAGAACACCACAACAAAATGGAGTAGTTGAAAGCAAAAACATGACTTTAGAGGATATGGCTAGAACAATGATGATTGCAAGTAATCTTGCAAAAAATCTTTGGGTTGAGACCATAAGCACTACATGCTATATATTGAATAGATGTATGAACAGACCTTTGTTAGAGAAGACTGTAACACCCCAAAACTTTCCTAGACTATACTTAGACATTTCTAGAAAAATACAACAGAAAAGCTAGACAAAAATTTCTCAGAACGACTGAGACAATGAGTCGTGGTCGGCCCAACGACTCATTGTGCCAGTCTTGCTCACCAGGTGTTGGCCACTTGGGACCAATGAGACAAGGAATGACTCGTGAGAAACAACAAGTCGTCCTATCAGTCGTGGTTTCCCCCAGCCCAGAAATCCTTCCCAGGACCCCACGACTCAACCAACGAGTCATTCTCATAAATAACGATCCATTGTGAGAGTCGTCAGGTAAAGTCTCAAAAATTCCCCTTCCAGCGAAGACGAGAGGAAACAACAACTCGTTGTTTCCCCCAACGATTCATTGTCAGCACCATGATTTCAACTTAGGCATTTTTAGAAGAATCCCACTAGTGAACCTAACGACTGGAAACAATGACCCGTTGGTTCAACCAACGAGTCTTTATGTCACCTGTTGTTTGGTCTTCCAGTTGTCCTCGACCAGTGACTATGGGAGGAACCGATGACCCATTGGTTCATCCAACAAGTCATGGTGACCCCTGTTGCCAGGTCCAGTGACTTCTAGTTCCAGACATTGGAACCAACGAGAGGTCCAAATGAGTCGTGATCTCAACCAACAGCTCGTTGAGTAACCCATTGGGACCTTGTTGACCAAATTTCAAATTTAAATTCCAGGGTTACTTTTTTAATTTCCCACCTACTTAGCCTGTTATACCCCAGGGACCCAAGGATCAGATCCGGGAGTCAAAGCGGTGAAAGACTAAACTTTCACACCAGTTCACAGAACAATCTGTGAAGTGGCTCGTGAGGAGTGACCACAAGTCGTGAAGTGATTCTTGGTCAAGCAAGGCCTGGCAAGGTGTTGGGTGAGGCCACGAGCATGACCATGAGTCGTGGTCAGATCTTACGACTCGTGAGGTCATTTGTGGCATAGACTGAGAGGTTAGCTAAGGTTTTGGAGCAGTGGAGGTCAGGGGTGGTGACAACGATCCGTGTGTAGCTCCCACAATTCACGGGGTCCCTTGTGGTATCCCGTGAGTGAATTGGGCAATAGACTCCATGACTCCAGGCCACGAGTCATTGGTCTTGGTCACGAGTCATCCAGTCCCTCGTTGGGACTAACAGTCAGCAAATTTCTTCGATTTTATTAAGGCTTTTATGTAATTCCTAAATCCGAGGGGCCTATACTACGTCGTTTTAACATCATAAAGGGTGGTTTACGAGGGAATAGACTAGCCTAAGTCCTCATTCATGCATGCAAAGGTTTGGGAAGGTGATAGAAGGTTGATCTAGGTGATTTCAAGGTGTTCTTCATCAATTTTGTCTTGGGCAATCTAGGGAAGTTAAGAACCAGTTATTCTCAGGTATGTAAGGCTATTAATGGATGATTTCTTCCACACCCATGCCCATCCTCTATGATTGTTCAAAAATTTTATTAAAAACTCATGGGGATTTGAAGATGATTTTATAAAATCATGATGATTTGATAATGGGTTTTGTAATTTTAGAATCTCATCATAATCTATGGGTTTTTGATCAATTTTTATTATTTAAATCATTCATAATTTCATTGATTTTTTATTTCTATGAAATTAAGCCTAATTATACATGACCCATGATGAATTGATTTATGATCCTCTCTTCAAATGGTGATATTTACGAACCTAACATGATTTACAATTTGGAATGATGGATTTATGATATTATCCATCATGATTTTATGAAATTCCAAGCTATATGCATGATTTACAAGTATGTATGAACCTTATGAATCATGAATTATATTTTGGCCAACTCACGGGGCTTATTTCATGGCTAGTTCATGTATGTACAAGTATATTTATAATTATCATGATTTAACTAGCCCATGAACTCATGCAAGTTATACTATGAGCACTATATATGTTTTGGGAGTAGTATTGAGGCCTGGGTTCTGCCTCAGACCTCATAAACTACGTGCCACCGTAGGTATTTTGGGACCTCCTAAGTGACTTTCCCCGGCCCAAATGGCCCTTTTCATGGTGATATGATGGTCCTACCCTTGGCAAGGTATGAACACCCTCCCGACTAGGCTTACAAGTCCGGCTTCAAGTGTGCTCATATAGAGTATGTCGGTTAAGAGAATCTCCCACTGTTCCTCATGATTTATGCATGTTTATGATTATGTATATTGGCTCAAGTCATGTTAAATAAGGCTTTTCTTTTATGATTATGATTACGATTGTATTATGAATATTTTGAAAACCTTGAGCCTTATGTTATGGTACGATATTTATGACATGAGCATGATGTCCTATTCTTCTGATCATGTATGAGATTTATATATTTTAAATGTCCATTTTACTTACTTTGCATACTCAGTACATTTCAAGTACTAACCCCATACTGGCTATGTTATTTTTCAAGTGTCAGTAGTGGAATGTTCTATCAATCGGGGAAGGTTTTTGGTGACAAGACCTGGAGATATCAGAAGTGAGAATGCTGACATGAGTTACGAAAAATCCTATGAAAAACACGATCGCCTGTCAGTGGAAGGTTTTCTGAGTTCAGTCAATCTACGCAGAGTGAATCGGTTCCTAAGGAACCCCCGAAAGGGCTTCCGCCCGATGAGTACACGAAAGTGATGAAGTTTCTTTGACTACAGAACCATGCCTGTCTGTTGGAGCGAATTGGATGATCGGGCCGAGGGCTGCCCCTCTTCCCCTCACTCTCCTTTCCTTAATATGAACCTTGAGTCATCAAAGCCTTTCTGACTAGGCCTGGCCCGGTCGCCCTACGCGACTGGCGCTGCAAAAGGCGAAACTCTCGGTCGTAGTTTGGCGACCTATCTTCAGTAGGGGCCTTTAGTCTTTTGATTAGAGTAGGGGTCGCGAGAGAGCAGAGCATACCGCCCTGCCATAGTCACGAGTCTTTTTATAGTCGCGACTGTTGTCATAGTCAACAAGGTTGAAACTTCCAGAAAAAACTTCAAATTGGGAGGGCGATCCTCCCGGTGAACTGACCGTACCCCAAACCGACACAGGTGAACAAGTAGAGTATACTAGGGCGCTTGAGAGAACCATGTCGAAGGAACTCGGCAAAATGACCCCGTAACTTCGGGAGAAGGGGTTCTCTCCTATATTTTGATTAGGAAAGCAGCACATACTAGGGGGTAGGGACTGTTTATTACTGAAGGTCATTACTGTGCTGGATTTTTAAATCTCATAACTTCCGATCAATTCATTCAACATGTCCTTTTTTAGAGGACAATTTTTCACATCTAAATTATGTATTAGATATGCTAATACCCTACCCCGTTCATCTGGAAATCTTGGTTCAAACTCTTCACTATTGGGTAAAAGATGCCTCTTCTTTACATTTATTACGATTGTTTTCCACGAATATTGGAATTTGAATAGTCTTATTACTTCAAAGAAGCCCAGTTACTCCTTTTCAAAAAAAAAATCAAAAAAGAATCAAAGATTCTTCTTCTTCTTATATAATTCTTATGTATATGAATGCGAATCCACTTTCGTCTTCCTACGGAACCCATCGGGCCGCTTTTTCGGGACCTATTCTCTAATAGGCGGCAAAGCGAAATAGGAAAGGGGCTGAGCTGACTGATGAGTGCCTTTCTAGCCTTTATTTAAAAGGCTCTCATGTGGAGCTAACATGGCTAGCTACATACAAGTATAGCCAAATCAAGATGAGATGGGACGGTTGTTCAGAGGCCGCAACGGGACTACCATAGGAAAGCCCAGCCCCGCTAGCTAACATAGAAAGAGATTCTTGTGAGGTTATTGACAAAAAAGATTTGTCTAAGCCATTTCGTTTCTTTTTGTCTAAGTTGCTTTTATTTTTGTCTAACTTACTTCCTTTTTTCTATAGGATCAAACGGCTTTTGTTCGATCAAGGAGCAGAGATAGATATGAGCTGACAACTTACATTTTCTGGTATTTTGTTTTGGGTGAGATGTACACCGAAAGGAATTGACGCTACAAACACTTTTCACTGGTAGTCCTCGATCGAAAGTTAGCTCGACTCAAGTCGATAGGCGAGAGACAAGGTTGGGTGAGGTAATGGGTAGTATAAGGGCGGTTCGGTCATCGATAAGCCTCTCCTTATTCATTCTATAGTTCAGGGCCGCGGACCAACAATCCAGCAAAAGGGCTTTCATCTCCTCTTCTGTGACAGCTATTTCCTCATCTGGGAAGCAATCCTTAAACTCATGTTCCTCCTTGATAGGGTGCAAGGTCTCTTGCTATCGCCCTTCCTTTTTGGTTACATACGTGATGTCGAATTCAGACAGAAGCAGTAACCATCTTGCCGTCCTTCCCATTACGTTAAGGCGGGTTTCTCGAACAAATACTTTTTTGTAGGTCCATGGAAGCTATTAAATGTACTGGGTAAGACAGCATGTAATGCCTCAATTACCACCTTACCCTCCAAGCAGGTTTTCTCCAAATTGGTATACCTGGTCTTCTAGTCAGTCATTTTCTTACGTCGGTAGTATATGGCCCTTTACTTCCATCTGTCTTCATCGTATTAAGCCAACATAGACCCCATAGTGGTTTCAGTGACTGATAGATATAGTAATAAAGGCTTCTTAGCGTTGTAGGCACTAGAATGGAGGTATTCCTTTATTTTGTCAAAAGCTTTCTGTTCATCCCATTTTCCTGCTAAATTTTGATTTCGAAATTTGTGTATCGGCTCGCAAGTGGTTATACAAGAGAAAGTCAAAGTCTGATGGGACTATTGATCACTAAAAGGCTTGCGTGGTAGCCAAAGGCTACAACCAGCAATAGGGTATAGACTATGATGAGACATTCAGTCCAGTTATCAAGATGGCATCAAGGGCGATTAGGTGTGACTTGCTTGATAAGGGAAAGAGAAGACGTCCCTCACAGCCCCATTAACGCAAAACAAGTCGATTCCTACATTTTTAAATTCCCAGAATCTCTTAGCTACTCAGCTATACTATAGGCTCTAAAGGCATTACTTGACTGAAAGAGTGCTTATATTATGGGGGCTTCCCTTTCCAACATCTGACTTATATACAGGCCAACATCGACTTAAGAAGCACGAAAAAAATTAGCTCACTCGACTGAAAGGAGAGGGATGAGAGTAGTCTTTTTCCAATAGGCTAGCTGCCTATTGCAGGAGTTCCTGACCTAAAAGGACACCAGCAAGTAGCTATTGAATGTGAACAAAGTCAAGGAGATGGAATCAACTCAATAGAATTAGGTTTCTTTTATGATTGCTGAAGTGACCGAACAAAATGTTGGATTGATTCAATACCGAATCCCAGATCTCCATAGACGACTAATGGTAGGGGCTGCATTTTTTGGAAAGAAAGATAGTGGAAAAAGGATGTTAATCAAGAACCGACGTCTCATGCGGACCCCGTCTGCAGTTGCTACTACACTGTTACATCTGGATAAAGTGACCCGTACTGGTGGAATAATTGCAATGCGACTATACCGCCTGCTAATAAAGGGAAGATAGTATACCAAGCTTGTACCAGCAGTCAGGTTTGGTCCTCCGGGCAGCAACCCAGCCGGTATACACCCCACAGAGGAAATTGGGCTGTGAGGTGAGTAACTATATTCAACAATCATTTGCCAACATCGTTCCTAAGCCCTACTAAGTAAAGGGGGATGTGTTCAGTCCCAAGCATCTTCGTCAATACTCCATCTGCCCCCCGCTAGGGGGTTAAGGGGGAGGATGTCAAAACCTTACCCATAAAAAAAATACATAAACCTGCTCACAAAGAGCTACAAGACAGCCAAAAATATTACTGCTAATAAAATGAAAGTGAACAAAGCCAAACCAATATGATATTCAATAAGCCCACTTTTTTTAGAGAAAAAACCTTAATTTGTTGAGGAAGATCAGCTGTAGAGGAAAACCTATAGTCAAACTGAGAATCACAGCCGAAGTTTGCTAAAGAGTCAGCCACTTTGTTGTTTTCTCTAAATGTATAGACTTGAAATGGCCAGCCGATAATTTGGATGAAATGAAGCTCCACCATGAGTCTGGGTATGGGTAATTTTAGGGGCTTCTTTATTTTCATTGAAGCAATCAACAATGATTTTGGAGTCAATTGCGAGTTTACGAGCTTGATGAATGTAGAGCGCATCCAGAAGAATAGAATCAGTAAACGTCCAAGATGATCTGATGTCAAGAAGCTGAGAATAGTCTTTCAGCCAGTCCATTATTTTTTGAATAATAACAGCCGGTTGAGATATTGGGTTTTCTAATTTACTGTTATTGCCTTCCTTCCAGAGTTCCTAAATTGAAAAAATAGTAAGCATAGACGTGACGTAGCCAACTTGGGATTTCCTGCGAGATCTGTTAAACCGCCGGGACTAAATGGAATCCGTTTGGAAGGATCTTATATTGAAAAAATGATCAAAATGGTTCCAAACCTCCATAGCAAGCTCACTCTTGATGAAGAGGTGATCAATACTTTATTTATCATGCTCCGAACAACACAAGCATTTGCTTGCTAATCTTATACCTTTCGTCTGAATTTATTCCCTTAACTGATACTGAAATCCCCGCATACAAATTAAAATAAGAGCTTCCACGCAAAAATGTTAATTATTGTAGGAATGGCTTTATCCCAGACAAATTGAGTCCAAGCTTGAATGCCTGTTCGATTCCCAACCAGCTTTGAGAATAAATGACTCACTACGATTCTTTTTCCATATCCCCCCGTCCTCCTGATGAGATGTGAATATACCATTATTCCTGATATCATAAACCACTCTTTGAGGCAAAAATGCTTCGATATCATTGAAAAAGCAGTATCCATGTGCGTCAAGCACATCTATTATTTTGGAGAAATAACTAGTACTAGTAAAGGAGTTGGCCTGTCAATAAGAGGGAGTCATACTTTGGACTATTTTTTTCAAAAGAAACTATCTGAAAGCCCCTATGGTTTGCTGCTTCCAAACCTGGTTGTCAGGACTTGGAGTGAAATCAGTTCTATTTTCAGGTAACCCCACCAATACTTAAGGGCTAAAAATGGTGGATTGGAAATGGAGCTAGCACTGATTTCTGGTTCCACCCCTGACTCTCTGATATTCTTCTCATTGAAAGTACCCCCCTCTTATTGACCAGGTAAACTTCATACGAAAAGCTTTTGAAAGCTCTTGAAAATGACTTGTAGCAGGAGGACCCAAATCCCCTTCCTGAATAGGTAGGCACATAGTATCAAAAAATATCCAATGAAGCTTTCTTTTGTCTTCATCACCACCTCACCAAAAGTTAGCTAACATTTTTTCCAACTGGTCAAGAACTCCCTTTGAAATTGGAATCCCTGCAAGAAGGTGTATAGGCATCGAGAAAAGAACATGTTTGTAAAATCCACTGGATAACAATGCTTTCATCTCCTACCACTTTATTTTATACTCTATCCATAAGATGATAAATTTTTCTTTTTAGATTTAAATAGAGGCTGTCCTAGATCAAAAAATTAGGAATCAAAGAAAGGAAAGTAGCATTGATGGAATGGGGGATCGCACCTTCAGTGAAGAAATAAGGTGACCAGCTGGAAGTTTTTGAAATCCCAAAAATATTTTCTATATTAAAAGAATCCAGAAATCCATCAGGCTTTAAAGGATAGGGGAGACCTTTTTTTGGGTTAGTGCGCGTCGACATGCTAAAAATTACCTTTTGAACTTCTTCCATATTAGGAGGGCTCATAAGCATCTTATTATCTTCCTCTGTGACTAGAGAGGGGATGGTCTCAAGGATCTCATCTTCAAGCACCGAACCTTGAGAAGAAAGTAATGTATGAAATAAATTGAGAGCTTCCTGCCATACAGAGACAAGTTCTGAACTTGGTTCAAGGTGCTTATTCTCTATCTTTCTTCGTAAAGAAGAAGTTTTTCAAGGTTACTCTTGGCCGAATCTAACTCCATTTTCTTATCAGCAGACCAACTCTATTCAAGAGTAAATTGGCCTTCTTCATTTTCGGCATTTCTATATTCTGAAATAGTTTGCCAATTCAGTGCTTTATTTGTCGAGTCAATCTTCCTGGAGAAGACTTGAAAAGGATTTCCCGAGCATGGTTGAGATCAATGTGAAAATAAAAATGAATCCACATTCTTTGGAAATGAAAGACCCCAGGCCTGCGAGTATTATAATCTTCTAAGAAGATTACTAGAGGAGAGTGATCAGAGGATACTCTAGGCAAATGGTCAACTCTGGTGGAAGCAACACGACTTTTATATAGAAGCGGGCAGTCCCCATTCAAAAGGATTCTATCTAGTCTGGCCCAGATACAATGTTGACCGGTTTGATTATTGCTCCAAGTCAATTTGCTGTCATTGAAAGCCCAATAAAATAATCCAAATGAGAAAATCATATCTTCAAAGCTCATCACTTCAATAAAGGCATTGAAGTCAGGAGGCCGACCCCCAAGTTTTTTCTAATGGATCCGCAATTACATTAAAGTTCCCCGTACTAGCCATGGGAAGTTAATGCAAGTCGATAGGTCCTTCTATCATCGAGTACACTATCGACCTCCCACACTTATCATGACAACATCACCAATCTTTGGCTTTTGTCTCTATTTATTCTATTATTAGTTTTATTGTTCTGATCCGCTTGTGTTTCAGGAAATCAAACCGAAGTCAATTCATTCAACAATGCCCCCTTATGGAGAAGGAGAGAATGCACTTACAGCCTCTCTCTCATATTCACCTACCAAGGCATGACATAGATAGTAGACAGTCAGCTCTCTTACAGCCAGTTACTGCGATTGATTGGGGAGAGAGTGCTAGTCCAACTGCCGGTACGGGTATGCTAATAGATAGAGGATCTTCCAGTCCTAGAATAAGAAAGTAGCTTGTCTGCCGTACTGGCTGCTTCATTGAATGTGTCGATCTGCATTCTATATAAGGAGTTGATTTGTAGAACTTTCTGTTGATACGACATGCTATTTTTACCATTCATTCCCTTTCAGGATCAGTCATGGTCTTCCAAACTTTACCGAGAGTATGGACGAATCCCTCACTTCATCCATATGTGTAAAAGACACTAGCCGCACTTATTGAAAAAATTGTGTAGATCCAATCCGAAGAAAAAGAAATAAAGAGATTAGACAATACAACCAAAAACCATTGAAAGAAGAAATCTAAAAAAATACGGTCACACTTTCTACTTAATTTATTCGATTTATCCTCTTTTTTCAAGGGTTTCATAATTGGACCTTGAACCCCTTTCATATGATGGGAGTTGCCGGTGTATTGGGCGTTGCTTTTCTATGTGCCATTCATGGTGCTACCGTAGAAAAGACTTTATTTGAAGACGGTGATGGTGCAAATACATTCCATTCTTTTAACCCAACTCAAGCCGAAGAAACTTATTCAATGGTCACCGCTAACCGCTTTTGGTCCCAAATCTTTGGGGTTGCTTTTTCCAATAAACGTTGGTTACATTTCTTTATGTTATTTGTACCAGTAACCGGTTTATGGATGAGTGCTCTTGGAGTAGTCAGTCTAGCCCTGAACCTACGTGCCTATGACTTCATTTCTCAAGAAAGTCGTGCAGCGGAAGATCCTGAATTTGAGACTTTCTACACCAAAAATATTCTCTTAAATGAAGGTATTCGTGCTTGGATGGCGGATCAAGATCATCCTCATGAAAACCTTAGGGTTTTTAGAAAAGAAAGCGTACCAATCCGGCAAACAAAGCAGAAACAACGGCTCCTACATAAATACAATAGAATAGAAATGTTGTCACTAGAACAGACCACACAAATAACATCTTTCCAGCTGCTAGTAAAAGGTGTTTTAGATGCATGTGGTTCCAAGTTAATGCTAGATAAAAAGGATTTCGGTTATAGTTTTCCGTGCGATGTCCCAGGACGAGGCGGTACTTGTGATATTTTGGCATGGGATGCGTTTTATTTGGCAGTTTTTTGGATGTTAAATACTATTGGATGGGTTACTTTTTATTGGCATTGGAAGCACATCACATTATGGCAGGGTAATGTTTCACAGTTTAATGAATCTTCCACTTATTTGATGGGCTGGTTAAGGGATTATTTCTGGTTAAACTCTTCACAACTTATCAATGGATATAACCCTTTCGGTATGAATAGTTTATCGGTTTGGGCATGGATGTTCTTATTTGGACATCTTGTTTGGGCTACTGGATTTATGTTCTTAATTTCTTGGGTGGATATTGGCAGGAATTGATTGAAACTTTAGCATGGGCTCATGAACGCACACCTTTGGCCAATTTGATTCGTTGGAGAGATAAACCAGTGGCCCTTTCGATTGTACAAGCAAGATTGGTTGGAGTAGCTCACTTTTCTGTAGGTTATATATTCACTTATGCGGCTTTCTTGATTGCCTCTATGTCGGGCATATTTGGTTAATTAATGTGTGTATCCGTGATAATCTCATTTCTTTCAACGGAGAGGGGGTCCACCTTCTTCTATTTCTACATCTAGGATCCGAATTGTATCATGGATACTAATAGGAATTCAACCATTATGGAAAGGAAAAGTTTGATTTAGAGGGAGAAGAAGAGGCAAAAATTGGAACAGAAATATCATTCGATTCGTCGATCCTCAAAAAAAGAAATAAGCAAGGTTCCGTCGTTGAGTGACAAATGGGAAATTTATGGAAAGTTACAATCCCTACAACAGAATAGTGCACCTACACGCTTTCATCGACGTTGTTTTTTGACCGGAAGGCCTAAAAAAATTTATGATAGCACCCAATTTTTCTGATTTCGCGGTTCGATCTATGATTTATCATTCATGGACGTTGATAAGATCCATCCATTTAGCAGCACCTTAGGATGACATATCCTTAAAAGTGAAGGGCGAGGTTTAAACGAGAAAAGGCTTACAGTGGATACCTAGGCACCCAGAGATGAGGAAGGGCGTAGTAATCGACGAAATGCTTCGGGAAGTTGAAAATAAGCATAGATCCAGAGATTCCCGAATAGGGAAACCTTTCGAACTGCTGCTGAATCCATGGGCAGGCAAGAGACAACCTGGCAAACTGAAACATCTTAGTAGCCAGAGGAAAAGAAAGCAAAAGTGATTCCCGTAGTAGCGGCGAGCGAAATGGGTGCAGCCTAAACCGTGAAAATGGGGTTGTGGGAGAGCAATACAAGCGTCGTGCTGCTAGGCGAAGTAGCCTGAATGCTACACCCTAGATGGCGAAAGTCCAGTAGCTGAAAGCATCATTAGCTTACGCTCTGACCCGAGTAGCATGGGGCACGTGGAATCCCATGTGAATCAGCAAGGACCACCATGCAAGGCTAAATACTCCTGGGTGACCGATAGTGAAGTAGTACCGTGAGGTAAGGGTGAAAAGAACCCCCATCGGGGAGTGAAATAGAACATGAAACCGTAAGCTCCCAAGTAATGGGAGGAGCCAGAGCTCTGACTGCGTGCCTGTTGAAGAATGAGTCGGCGACTCATAGGCAGTGGCTTGGTTAAGGAAATCCCCAACGAAAAATACAGACTATTCCTTCCTTTCTATTGAATCGATCATAACCACTACCTACATTCTAGGAAATTGTGCACCACAAATTAGAGCTAATAAAGAGACCCGCAATTCCGTAGAAAGACATCATGATTCCTTGTGGAAAAAAAATGATTTGCTGAGGCGAAAAAAAAGATATCAAATTTCTACCAAGATAACTGGAAGTTCTAACTAATAAGAAGCCTAATGAACCTAAAAAAAGGATAAAGGCCCAGCATAAATTACTTATTTTTCGAGATCCCATTAGAAGTTCTATCCATATATGTTCAAACCGCCAAGTCATACTTTACCCGATTGCATTTTATTGGAATTGAGATAATACCCCAGAGAAATTTGACTTTACTTTTTTGTTTCCGAAGTTAACTCTCATCAACTAGCACTAGTTTGAGGTGAACTAGCACTAGTTTGATGTCAACCTTTAGGAGTAATTCATCAAATTGGTTAAATCTAAAGTAATAACATACTCTTTATTTAATACGATCCCTCTATACATATCGATATACATAGAGATTCACCGACTACATTTCAGCCATCCAGTGATCCTGATCTATTTGAAAATTGCTAGAATTGATATATCCATATATCATGTTTCTGCAGGCATAAGAGTTTTTTCCTTTATGTTCGGTGGAAATCACATGTTATACTATATTCCAATAAATAGATATCCGTGTTCTGATACAAGTCCACATTTTCAAAAAAAATGGATGAGATTGGGGCCCAGCGGATCTAAACAATCTTGTTTCTTTGAACATGAAGAAATAAAGAATCCATTGCAATTGCCGGAAAGATTAGGCCTACTAACGGCACAAAAATAGATGGAAGGTTCAAATTGTCCAAACTTGACCAAGTTCTGATCAACCTTTGAACCTTTCCAAGAGGTTGCAGTTATGGGAACGTCCATCAACTGATCGGTGGTCACCAGCTGAAGGAAGGCATGAAGTTTCACTCTATCCGTCGAGACTATGAAGACAAGAAGAAGGCTTTCGTCCCTAGGGGAGGATGTTACATGTGCAAAAGGGTGCATGCCTTCAAAAGATTGCCCCAAGCTTGGAAGCCTAAATGCTATGGTTAAGGAGAAAGAAGCACAACACAAGGAGGCTGCCCCAGTCCTTGAAAGATGCTTTTTCAAGTGTTAGTAGCGGAACGTTCTGTCAATCGGGGAAGGTTTTTGGTGACAAGACCTGGAGATATCAGAAGTGAGAATGCTGACATGAGTAACGAAAAATCCTGTGAAAAACACGATCACGTTCCAATGGAAAGTTTTCTGTGTTTAGTCAATCTACACAGAGTGAATCGGTCCCTAAGGAAACCCCGAAAGGGCTGCCGTCTGATGGGTACATGAAAGTGACGAAGTTGCTTTGACTACAGAACCATGCCTGTCTGTTGGAGCGAATTGGATGATCGGGCCGAGGGCTTCCCCCTCTTCCCCTCACTCTCCTTTCCCTAATATGAACCTTGAGTCATCAAAGCCTTACTGACTCGGCCTGGCCTGGTCGCCCTACGCGACTGGCTCTTCAAAAGGCAAAACTCTCGGTCGTAGTTTGGCGACCTATCTTCAGTAGGGGACTTTAGTCTTTTGATTAGAGTAGGGTTCATGAGAGAGCAGAGCGTAGCGCCCTGCCATAGTCACGAGTCTGCGGGCTGAGGAGGCCCTATGTAGTCTATATTTTCATGGGTGGTGGGCGTTCAGTGTTCTTATGGAGGAAGCATAATAGAAAGAGAATTGAAAGGGCCTTCAAAAAAGAGCGATGGAGTGATGGGCAAACTTAGTCTATATGTTTCTTGTGAGCCGCCAAGTACCATTCTTGCAACAGTATTGGCGCAAAAGGATCGGTCCTTCACTTGCTGATTGTTCACGAGTCGAACTCGCTCTCTTGCCACGCCTTTCACTCACTCGCTTGAGTCGGACTCAATCACTCTTTTAGATTGGAGGATCATTCGTTATTCACTCTCTTGCTATTACCACAGGGAGCGTAGCAACCAAGATGCATATTATCATTTCAAGATACAAGACCCGACTCTCAGGCTCACCCTCCTCAGTAGCTCCTCAGAGTTTTCTATCAGCTTATTTGGTGAGTCCTCATGTTCCGAGGGACATATGTTCAATCTTTATGCTTTTCTTTCAGTTTCAGAATTGTTGGGTTAGTTGGGAGTTGTCCCATCAACCCGTCTTTCATGATTAAAGGCCTTTCAGACTACAAGTTGTATTCAGCTGTCATGTACGGATTATGTATTGTCCTTTCTCCGTATTTATGACATGTTTACATTTTCTTATGTTAATTCTTCCGCTTATGTGATTGAATTAGATGTACGCTCATGTCATGTGTTGACTGGGGTCTCTGGGGGCTCCTTGTCCCGTGTCTACGATCTGGGTATAGTTCGGGTCATGAAATAGCCCCTAAACTACATCGTTTAGGGTCAATCAAGGGTTTTAGAGGGGGGTACCGACGATTTTTCTCATTCTTTTCTCATCTCTCATCAGTTAAGCATAAAGTCTCTTTCAAAAAAGTTCAGAGAAGAAAAGACGAAGAGTGATTCTTCTCAGATTTCTCAAGGAATTCTCTCAAGGATTTTTATCACAAGGTATGTGGGAATTTAACAAGGGATTAGTTCTTCCCTTATTCCCCCAAAATTTCTCCTATTTTCTTTATCAGTTCTAGCCCTAAAATTATCGTATGTTGAGAAATTATTAGTCAGACTTCGTTTAATTCATGTGAAATATTATTTTATGATAATTATAGATATTTTCCACTTGTTTGTGACTGTATTGGTGCTTGTCCCTATGAAGTAAATTCTAGCCCTAGTCCTTGAATGCAGAAGACTAGAATCCTATAATAGTGCTTAAATATTGAAATTTTTCTTGAATTCATTAGTGTTGGGGACTCCCGTGTTGTTAGTTGTATTGAAACTCAGTCTGACTATTGTCAATATAGTTTCAGTAAAAATGTTAGAATATCCAGTGTTAGTCAGAAATATCAGCTGATCAGTTTGACTACAGAAATTCTCGAGGTGTTAGTAGTGCCTCCCAGTTATAAGAAATAGTCCCAGTATCAGTTTTAGTGGTTCTTTAGGCAGTTATAACACTTTCAGATAAGAAACTCTGACAAGCCTTATGACCCCAGCTTCAGAATTACAGTTTGTTCTTTAGACAGTTAAGACGCTTCTAGATAAGCAGCTCTAACCAGTCTTAAAACCAGTTACAAAATTCAATCTATAAGATTCTTAGGGTGCTCCCAGATAGGTATTCTTGACTAGTCTTGGGCCCCAGTTTCGAGCTATCAACTTAGTATACAATCAAGGACTATCCAGTGGGAGTAGGACTTAGCACCGAGCGGATCGGGGTTCCAACGCACCCAGGTTCCCAGAACTACGTTACCACCATAGGTTATTTTTATTACATTCATGGCCCCATACTTGTGATCACCCATTTCATTCCTTTATACCCTGGCAAGGTATATTGGGTCCTACCGATGGGGTGTATACATCGGACTCCACGTCTAGCTCATGTGGTTATATGTCGGTTATACACTCTCTCACTAGTCAGCTCAGTTTAGTATTAGATTAGTCAGTTCAGTACAGTATTTCATATTCAATATTTCAGACTTAGGGCATGTCTTTGACCATCAGATAGGGTCATCTTGACTATCTCAGTACAGTTCAGTTATTTCAATTTAGTGTTTCAGTTGGTCATTGCATGTCATTTCAGTTCAGTTGTTTATATCTAGTGTTATGTTTTCTCCTACTTACTCAGTACATTCAAAGTACTGATGCATACATCCTATGTTGTATCATTTTATGATACAGTCGCAGATTCTCGGTCTCAGCACTATTAGTAGATCTCTTCAGGTGATTTCAGCAGTAGTGGTGAGTCCTCATCTTTCGAGGAAGACATTTCATTTACTTTAGTTAATTTCCTTTCAGTTAGATTTTAGAGTTAGCTGGGGACTTGTCCCAACAACTCATCATTAGTAGATAGCTTTCAGACAGAGTTATTTTAGATATTTAATATTATTGCTCTTTCAGATGTATGAACTTATTATTAAATCAATTTTCTTAAATGATTCCATTATTTAAAGCTTCTGCTATGTTTTACTCAGAATTGCCAGTGGTATGATAGATCATGGATTGACTTGGCATTACTTATGATCCTAAGTACTGTGTCATGTCCAGGGTATAGACCCGGGGCATGACAAACTTGGTATCAGAGCACTAGGTTTAGAGTATCCTCAAATGTCTGAAAGTTGCATCGAGTAGGGTCCTTTTCATGGGTGTGATACGCGTCACACTTATGACGGGGAGACTACGAGATGTTATTAGTAAAACCCCCTTTTATTCATACTCTTCATCGTGCGTTGAAATTCAATTCCAGAATCGTCCCCCTAACTCCTGCTCTATTTCATTTCAGTAAATTATGCCTCCACGACGTGGTAATGGAAGAAGGGCCGGTAACGCTCACCGACCTACCACACCAGCTCCATCAGCCCCTCAGGACGACTCATTGTCCACTGCATAGTTTAGGGCGGCTATCCAGCTGCTCGCTCAAACGGTTACCAACCAGGTGAACCAGCAGCTGGTTCAATCAACAATAATAGGCTCGCAGCAGCTGCCCGAGTGCGGGACTTCACTCAGATGAACCCTCCAGATTTTTAGGGATCTAAGGTGCGAGAGGACCCCCAGGAGTTTATGAACGAGATTAGAAAGATCACCCGAATTATGGGTGTCAGCTCCTGGGAGAGTGCCGACTTGGTTGCCTACTAGCTAAAAAGGGTATCCCAGATCTGGTACGAGCAATGGAATGAGGGGAGGCCAGCGGGAGCAGGACCGTTAGAATGGGAGGAGTTCATTACAGCCTTCCTAGATAGGTTCTTCCCTCGGGAGCTCATGGAGGAAAAAGTGGTGGAGTTTATGAATATAAGACAGAGAAATCAGATGGTAGAGGAGTATGCTCTGAAGTTCACCAGATTGTCTAAATATTCTCCAGATATGGTGGTCGAGCCAAGGGCTCGCATGCTGAAGTTTGTTAATAGAGTGTCGAACCTGGTCAAAGAGTGCAGGACAACAATGCTGATTAAGGATACTGACCTCTCTAGCCTTATTGTTCATGCCTAGTAGATTGTGGAAGAAAAGCTGAAGGACATGGAGCGGAAGAACAAGCGGGCAAGGACTGGACAATCAAATTATGGCCATCAGAGGTCTGGTGGTAGCAGCTGCCCATAGCAGCAGCAGAGGTCTCCAACACCCAGCTCAGCCAGCACCCCTACCTTTTGGTCCTGCCAGGATCGGAGGGGTGGAGCATCTGGCTCTCAGCCCTAGAGCTACAATGCCAGCAACAGGTATCTATCTTGCCCTAAGTGTGGCAAGAACCACCCAAGAGAGTGTCTTCAGGGTCGAGAGGGCTATTTTGGTTATGGACAGCTTGGTCATCGACTTAAAGAGTGTCTGTCAGCAGGACAAGGAAGGTCATAATCCACTACCTCAGCAGCTCCATTAGGCTGACCAGCTCAGCAGGCTAACACCAAAACCGTTTTTATGCATTATCATCTCATCAGGATCAGGAGAGCTCACCTGATGTGGTCACGGGTATGTTATGTCTTTTCCATCTAGATGTATATGCCATACTAGATCCAGGAGCCACACTTTCATTAGTGACATCCTATGTAGCAGTCCAGTTCGATATCAGTCCAGAGGTCCTCTATAACCATTTTCAGTCTCCACCCCAGTTGGCGAGTCAGTTAGAGCCATCCGAGTGTATAGAAACTGCCCCAGTCTCAGTCTTCAATAAGGTCATTCCAGCTGCTCTTATAGAGTTAGACATGGTCGATTTTGACCTCATCCTTGGCGTGGATTGGTTACATTCCGGTTATGCCTCAATCCATTGCTGAACTAGAGTTGCCAAATTTCAATTTTCAAATGAGCTAGTGTTAGAGTGGATGGGTAGTAGTTCAGCGCCTAAGGGTCGGTTTATTTCCTACCTTAAGGCTTAGAAGCTTATTTCTAAGGGATGTATCTATCATCTAGTTCGGTTCAAAGATTCCAACTCTAGGACCCCAACTATCCATTTAGTCCCTGTTGTCAGTGAATTTCCTGATGTGTTCCCCAAAGATCTTCCCGGAGTTCCTCCTGAACGAGAAATCGACTTCGGTATAGACCTTCTCCCAGATACTCAACCCATCTCCATCCCTCCTTACAGAATGGCTCTAGATGAGCTTAAGGAGTTGAAGGATCAGCTAAAAGACCTTCTTAATAAGGTTTTATCAGACCTAGCATCTTTCCCTGGGGTGCTCTAGTTTTATTCGTGCGAAAAAAAGACGGTACCCTCAGAATGTGCATCGATTACCGTCAATTGAACAAAGTCATAGTCAAGAAAAGGTATCCCCTACCTAGGATTGACGACTTGTTCGATCAGCTTTAGGGAGCCAGTTGTTTCTCCAAAATAGATCTTAGATCGGGGTATCATCAGCTAAGAGTTAGAGAATGTGACATACCGAAAATAGCTTTCAGAACTTGGTATGGTCAATACGAGTTTGTGGTTATGTCCTTTGGACTAACTAATGCCCCCACAACTTTCATGGACCAGATGAACAAAGTCTTCAAGCAGTATAATGATATGTTCGTCATTGTATTTATCGATGACATTTTAGTATACTCCAAGAATGAGGAAGAACATGCTAACCACCTGAGAATAGTGCTTCAGATGCTCAAAGATAGTCAGTTGTTCACTAAGTTCAGCAAATGTGAATTCTGGTTGAAGTCTGTGACTTTCCTCGATCACGTGGTCTCAGGTGAGTGTATTCAAGTAGATCCTCAAAAGATTATAGTGGTAAAAGACTGGCCCAGACCTATCTCCGCAACCGAAATCAGAAGTTTCTTGGGTCTAGCCAATTACTACTGACGCTTTGTGGAAGGCTTTTCTTCTATAGTATCCCCTCTGACTAGGCTGACTCAGAAAAAGGTGAAATTTCAGTGGTCAAATGCGTGTGAGAAGAGTTTCCAGGATCTAAAAACTCGACTCATTACCCCTCCAATGTTGACCCTACTAAAAGGATCAGATGGGTTTGTAGTGTATTGTGACACTTCCAGAGTTGGACTCGGTTGCATTCTGATGCAGCGGGGCAAGGTGATAGCCTACGCCTCCAAACATCTCAAGGTTCATGAAAAGAATTATCCGACTCATGACCTGGAGATGCCAGCAGTGGTGTTTGCATTGAAAATATGGAGACACTACCTGTACGGGGCTCACGTGGATGTTTTCACCGATCACAAGAGCCTTCAGTATGTGTTCAGTCAGAAAGACCTAAATATTTGTCAGAGAAGGTGGTTAGAGCTACTGAAGGACTATGACATGAACGTTCTATATCACCCGAGCAAAGCCAATGTGGTGGCTGATGCCCTGAGCAGAGTATCTATAGGGAGCGTGGCTCATGTTGAGGAAGGAAAAAAGAAGCTGGCAAAGGATATCCACGGATTAGCTCGGTTGAGAGTACAGTTGGTTGATACTGTTGAGGGTGGAGTAGTTGTGTAGAGTGGATCATATTCCTCTTTGGTTGTTGAAGTTAAGTCCAGATAGAATGAAGATCCGATATTACTTAAGCTAAAGGAAGCGGTTCTCAGAAAAGAAGTTCAGGCTTTCTCCAAAGGGGGAGATAGGGTGCTCCGTTACCAGAATAGATTGTGCGTACCAGATATGGGTGATTTGAGGCAGCAGATACTGGGTGAAGCACACAGTTCAAGATATTCCATCTGCCTTAGTGCTACTAAGATGTACCACGATTTACGAGATATTTACTAGTGGAACGACATGAAGAGAGACATCGTTGAATTTGTAGCTAAGTGTCCGAACTGCCAGCAAGTCAAAGTAGAACACCAGAGACCAGGAGGGATGACTCAAGATATCAACATACCCACATGGAAGGGAAAAGGTGAATATGCGTTTTATTACGGGTCTACCTCGGACTCTTCTGCAGCATGATTCAATTTGGGTGATAGTAGATCGGATGACAAAGTCAGCACACTTCCCCTCAGTTAAAATTACAAATTTAGTTGAGGACTATGTCAGGCTTTATATCCGAGAGTTAGTCAGACTTCATGGGGTGCCCTTATCCATTATCCCAAATAGAGGTACCTAGTTCACCTCTCACTTCTAGAAGTCCTTTCAGAAGGGACTTGGTACCCAGGTCAAGCTCAACACAGCTTTTCACCCGAAGATAGATGGACAAGCTGAGCGGACTATTCAGACCCTAAAAGATATGTTGAGAGCATGCATAATCGATTTTAAAGGCATTTGGGATGATCATTTGCCTCTCTTTGAGTTTGAATACAACAACAGCTACCACTCAATATCCAGATGGCCCCGTTTGAGGCATTGTATGGTAGAAGGCGCATATCTCCTATCGGGTGGTTTGAGGTTGGTGAAGCTACTCTAATCGGGCCAGACTCAGTTCATGAAGCTATGCAGAAAGTACAGCTCATTCAAGAAAGATTAAAAACATTTCAGAGCCTTCATAAATCTTATGCTGATGTGAGGAGAAGAGAACTAAAGCTCGCAGTGGATGACTGGGTTTATCTGAAAATTTCACACATGAAAGGGGTAATGAGATTTGGAAAAAAGGGAAAGCTCAGACCGAGATATGTGGGACCCTACAAAATTTTGAAATGAATTGGCAAGGTAGCTTATGAGTTGGAATTACCTTCAAAGTTGGCATCTGTGCACCCTGTATTCCATATGTCACTATTGAAAAAGTGCATCAGTGATCCAACTTCAGTTGTGCCATTAGACAATATGGGAGTGAAGGATAGTCCCTTGTACGAAGAGGTCCCAGTTTAGATCCTTGACTGTCAGGTTCGTAAGTTGAGGAACAAGGAGGTAGCTTCAGTCAAAGTCTTGTGGAGAAATCAGCATGTAAAAGGAGCTATTTAGGAAGCTGAAGTTAGATATGATGGCTAGATACCCACACTTGTTCCCTTCCAGTTCAGTTCCGGTGTTAGGTACTAAATTCCTCCTCAGTGCTATATTCAGTTTCATACTTATCAACTCTATTTAGATCTTCTATGTGCATTTCAGTTGCATCAGCTCTGTTAGTACGATTAAGTCAGTTCGAAGTCAATTACTCCTTCAGAAACCAGCTCATAGTCTCAGTCTAGAAATCTCAGCTCTTTTCCTAGTTTTACTGCAGTTTTAGTCTTCATTCGAGGATGAATGATCCAAAGGGGGAGATATTGTAACACCCCAAAACTTTTCTAGACCAGACTTAGACATTTCTAGAAAAATGCAACAGAAAATCCAGAAAAGAATTTCTCAAAACGACTGAGACAACGAGTTGTAGTTAGCTCGAATGACTCATTGTGTCAGTCGTGGTCACCAGGTCTTGGCCACTTGGGAACAACCGAGAAAAAGAATGACTCGTTATGAGAAACAACGAGTCGTCCTATCAGTCGTGGTTTCCCCTAGCCCAAAAATCCTTCCCTGGACCCCACGACTCAACCAATGAGTCGTTCTCAGAAACAACGACCCGTCGTGAAAGTCGTTGGGTGAAGTCTCAGAAATTCCCCTTCTAGTGAAGACGGGAGGAAACAACGACTTGTTGTTTCCCCCAATGAATCATTGTCATCATCGTGGTTTCAATTTAGGCATTTTTAGAAGAACACCTCTAGTGAACCTAACGACTGGACACGATGACCCGTTGGTTCAACCAACGAGTCGTTGTGTCACCCGTTGTTTGGCCTTCCAGCTTTCCTTGCCTAGTGGCCAGGGGAGGAACTGACGAACCGGTTGGTTCATCCAACAATTCATGGTGACCCCCGTAGCTAGGTCCAGTGACTTCTAGTCCCAGGCAGTGGAACCAATGAGAGGTCCCAACGAGTCATGGTCTCAACCAACGACTCGTTGAGTAACCCGTTGGGACCCTATCGACCAGATTTCAGATTTAAATCCCAGGGTTACTTTTGTAATTTCCCACCTACTTAGCCCCTAAACTACATCGTTTTGGGTCAAATCAAGGGTTTTAAAGGGGGGAACCAACAGTTTCTCTCATTATTTTCTCATCTCTCATCAGTTAAGCGAAAAATCCCCCTCGGGAAAGTTTCGAGCAAAAGTGAGGAAGAGTGATTCTTCTCAGATTTCTCAAGGAATTCTCTCAAGGATTTCCATCACCAGGTATATGGGAATTTAACAAGGAAATAGTTCTCCGCTTGTGTCCCCAAAATTCCTTCTATTTTCTTTATCAGTTCTAGCCCTGAAACTATTTTATGTTGAGTTATTAGTCATACTTTGTTAAATTCATGTGAAATATTATTTTATGATAATTGTAGATAATTTTCACTAGTTTGTGACTGTATTAGTGCTTGTCCCTGTAAAGTAAATTCTAGCCCTAACCCTTGAATGCAGAAAACTAGAATCCTGCAATAGTGCTTAAATATTGAAATTTTGCTTGAATTCATCAGTGTTTCAAAATCCCATGTATTTAGTTGTATTGAACTCAGTCAGACTATTGTCAGTTTAGTTTTAGTAAAAATATTAGAATATCCAACGTAAGTCAGAAATGTCAGCTAATCAGTTTAACTACAGAAATTCTCTAGGTATCAGTAGTGCCTCCCAGTTATCAAAAATAGTCCCAGTATCAGTTTTAGTGGTTCTTTAGGCAGTTATGACACTTTCAAATAAGAATCTCTAACCAGCACTTAGGACCCCAGCTTCAGAATTACAGTTTGTTCTTTAGACAATTACGACGCTTTCAGATAAGCAGCTCTGACCAGTCTTAGAACCAGTTATAAAATTCGGTCCGATAAGACTCTCAAGGTGCTTCCAAATAGGTATTCCTGACTAATCTTAGGCCCCAGATTTGAGCTATCGGCTTAGTATACAGTCTAGGACTATCCCGTGAGAGTAGGACTTAGCACCAGGCGATCCGGGGTTCCAGCGCACCCAGGTTCCCAGAATTACATTGCCACCGTAGGTTATTTTTATTGGCAACATGGACCCAGACTTGTGATCACCCAGTTCATACCTTTATACCCTATCAAGGTATATTGGGTCCTACTGATGGGGTGTACATATCGAACTCCACGTCTAGCTCACATGGTTATATGTCGGTTATAGACTTCCCACTAGTCAGCTTAGTTCAGTCTCGGATTAGTCAGTTCAAATCAGTTCAATACCTTATTTTATATTCAGTATTTCAGACTTAGGGCATGTCTTGACCATCAGACAGGGTCATCTTGACCATCTCAATGGTCATTGCATGTTATTTTAGTTCAGTTGTTTATATCCAGTTTCTCCTGCTTACTCAGTACATTCAAAGTACTGACGCATACTTCCTATGTTGTATCGTTTTATGATACAGCCGCAGGTTCTCAGTTTCATCGCTGTTAGTAGATCTCTTCGGGTGATTTCAGCAGCAGTAGTGGTGAGTCCTCATCTTTTGAGGACGATATTTCATTTATTTTAGTTAGATTTTAGATTTAGCTGGGGACTTGTCCCAGCAACTCATCATTAGTAGATAGCTTTTAGACAAAATTTTTTAGATATTTAGTATTGTTTCTCTTTCAAATGTATGAACTTATTACTAAATCAGTTTTCTTAAATAATTCCATTATTTAAAGCTTCTGCTATGTTTTACTCAAAATTTCCAGTGTTATAATAGACCATGGGTTGACTTGGGTTTACTTCTGATCCTAAGTACCGTGTCATGTCCAGGTATAGACCCAGGGCGTGACAAAAACTCCCTATGAATTACTCAAAGGCAGGAGGCCTAATATTGCTCATCCTAAAATCTCTGGGTGCAAATGCTTTATCCATAATAATGGAAAAGATAATCTGAGAAAATTTAATACCCGAAGTGATGAGGGAATCTTCTTACGTTATACTCAACATAGTAAAGCTTATAGGGTGTTAAGTAAAAGAACTAATTGTGTTTAGGAAAGTGTGCATGTTGTTTTTCATGAACCTTGTATTACGCTTGAGACTAGCATGCAGGATGAAAGAGAAACTGATGAACATACTTAGGAACAGGTTGCATCACCTATTTCATCTAATGAATAGAATGTGGGCTCACTGACAGGGGAACAACAAATAATGAAGCTGAGCCATCATCAATGCAGCAAGCCAACACAAATGCAGGAACCTCACAAGGATTGAAACTGAAAAGCTATAAGTATAGGGATTCACATTCTATTGAAAATATTCTCACATATCTCTCTTATGGGACCACAACCAGATCAGGGTTGAAAAATTTATGTGTTTTCAATCTCTTCATATCTAAACTTGAACCTAAAAAGGTAAAAGAGGCTCTTTTTGACGAAGATTGGATTTTGGCTATGCAAAAGAAATTAAATCAGTTTGAAATAAGCAAAGTATTGCACTTGGTACCTCCTCCTGAAGGAAGAATTGTGATTGGCACAAAATGGATATTTCAGAATAAGCTAGATGAACATGGAACAGTTACAAGGAACAAAACTAGACTGATGGTCCAAGGATACAATAAAGAAGAGGGAATTGACTATGATGAGACATTTGCTCCTGTTGCAAGACTTGAAGAAATCAGATTACTCATAGCTTTTTCAGCTTTCAAAGAATTCACTCTTTACCAAATGGATGAAAAGAGTGCATTTTTGAATGGTTATTTAAAAGAGGAAGTATATGTGAAGCAACCTCTAGGATTTGAGAATTCTGAATTTCCTGATCATGTCTATAAACTAGAAAAAGCTTTGTATGAGTTGAAGCAAGCTCCAGGAGCTTGGTATGAAAGACTTTCAAAATTCCTGTTGCGGCATGGGACACCAGAGGAAATATTGACAATACACTCTTCTTGAAACAAAGGGATAGGATCTTCTGATTGTGCAAGTATATCTAGATGACATCATATTTGGATCAACAAATATTCTTATGACTCAAGAGTTTGCTAAACTAATGAATGGAGAATTTGAAATGTGCATGAAGGGAGAATTAAATTTCTTTCTTGGACTAAAAATTAAGTAAACTCCCACTGAAATGTTGATCCAACGGTAGAAGTATGTGAACGAGTAGCTTAAAAGATTCAATATGGAGTCTGCAAAAGAGATTGATACTCCTATTGCTATTGTCACAAAATTGGACCTCGCTGAAACAGGTCCATCCATAGAGCAGAAGCTTTATAGAGGTATGATTGGCTCCCTTTTATATCTCATTGCTGGTAGACCTGACATTATTTTCAGTGTTGGCTTTGTCACGCCCTAACATGAGAAAAAAAATAGTTTATGATGTGCACATAATTAAAATGATTATATACGACATGTGATATCCGAAATTAAGTAAGTATATGAGTAAAATAATAATAATTATTATAGTAATTAAAAGTATGTATGTATGTATGTATGAGCAAAGTTATATATGTAGTACAGAAGAATAAATATTGATGTATAAACAATAGTTTGTGGAGATAAATTACGAGGAAAATTAGTCCATGACATGTAGATAATAAAATAATTATGTATAATATGTGACATGTGAAAAATAAGTATGTACAAATAAATGCTAACATGTGAATAAAAAAAATTTTTACATAAGTTTACACATATGGATGGGTAAAACAACAAGTATATAGCGTGTAAAATAAATATGTATGTACAAATAGTATATCAATAGAGAGAAAAAAAAATTACAATATAATAATATGCAAAATGTATTTGTCAAATAATATATGTATATACCTCATACTTAAGCCATTGGAGGAGAAAAAAAAGATGCTAGGATGGCCACAAAACTGGGCTGAAAAATTTGCAAGAACTTATTTACATTTATTTTTCTAAAAAAAAAGTTGGGAAAGCAGCCCATTTCGCAGGTAATAAGTTTTGATTTTCTGAGCCTTGTATTTGAACTGGCTCATTTAGACTTCAGACATTTTTTACTCTAGTAATTTTCCTAAAAACAAAAGCAGTGCTTAATAGTAAAATACGTTTTTCAGATTTTTGAAAAAGAGAGCTCATTTATTATTTTCTTTTGAAAAATCAACTCTCTAAAAAATCCTATAAAAAAGAATCTTAACACTTAAAGTGTATTATTTTCTACGAGGCTACGAACTTATAAATATTTACACAAAACATATATAAAGTTAGCAAAAAAATAAAAATAAAAAATCGTATGGAGGGAGAAAGTTGTGAAAGTCGGATAGTAAGAAACATGGGTTATTTAGAACCCAACTCTTAATACTTGACTCTTGAAGCGCGACTGTGCAGTAGACTTAAATAGCCGTTGGTTCTAATATATAGGGTCATAAATTAATTCAAATGAAACTCCAACTCTCCAAACGTGTACATGAAAAAAAAAACAAAGGGAAGATGAATTAGAGATCCTGTACTAATAAGGTAATTGAATATAATGAATGTCATACAAATAATAAGACATATTTAACAAATAAGTTGAGATTTTAGAATAAAAATATATAAGAAAAAAAATTAGAAACTATGAATGACTAAATGTAAAGCCAAAATCGCATTCTTATTTAACATAGGCATGAGAGCACATTGCCCAAAGCCTTCACGTTATTTTTTGTCTATTCAAAGAAAGGAAATACAAGGTTGTGAAATAGGAAAGTAAAACAATCATTCACATTTATAAAGTTTAGCTAAAATACTAAATGATTGTACGTTTCATGCCGACTTATATACTTAAATAATAAAAGAGGAGCAGCTAAGAAATTCTAGGACTTAAACATATTCGAAAATAGGAATGCATGTTCATGTTTTATGTTGATTAAAATTGATGTCTCATATTATCTTCTTGTTAATTCTTATATTAAGTCTAAAAAAAGAACTTGTAAAAAACATGCTTGAGAAAAGTAAAATTAAGGGGACAACGATGAGTGGAAGTAAGTTTTAGAAGTTAGGTTCAACTTAGTTTAACTTGTTAATTAATTAGTTCGGATTAATGTTGCATTCAATAAAAGAGCTCAGATAAACAATTAAAAGCCTAAGAATGGTAATAGAGGCCCCCTTATTCAAAGTTCAAACAGTAAAATAATTTAGTTCAAAACCCAAGTTCAACTCATTGTCCACTTCAGTGTTAAAACTAATAAGATATCCCATATATCCAAATTATACTTTTAATATTTCTAAATGACAAAAGGTAAATAATCATGTCCATTTGTACTAAATTAAGATCACATTATTACTAGTTTATTGTCAATAAACTCATTGACTTGCAAAAAAAAAAATCAATTACAAAAACTTGATTGATCCAAATGTAAAGTCACATTTATCATCCCTATATGTGTATTATGCTAATCCATTACTAATTGCCAGGCAACTTAGACAAAAGAGAAAACATTCGTAATCATCAGAGTAAATTCAAGCCTCCTGAGAATACATTTTAGATTTCGGTTCAAACCAATGTCTAGTTATTGCTACTATGATATGTAACTACTCAAATAAAACAAACAATTATCTACCTCCCAACACGTAGAACACATAACTAGCAAGATAATATTAAACAATCGTAAATCATTCCACAACATCTTTGTCCCACCGAACAACTAATCTAACTACAAATAAGATAAGAAATATATATTACATTACTACATCATCGGAGGGCTGAAATGTAACGACTAAAAGAGAGGTGGAATACTACCGAATGTTGGGCAGCGATTGAAGTTGTTGTAGTGTAAGTCTTAAGCTGCTGATTCCGACTCCAAAAGCGAACAATGAAAAAAGAAAATAATGGATGAATATCCAGAGAAGAAAAGAAGAGCAATAAATAAAGAAAATAAGATTATACGACTGATTGTAGGATGTTTTTTTTTGGATGATTTCTTAGATTTTGGCCAGTATTTTCCGATTTTAAAACTTCTTTTGGATGATTTCCAAAAAAAAAAAATTCAGTGTTTTCTTTCGAATTTTTTTTCAAAATATTTCTTCAGCGTCTTTTTTTTTTTGACTCTGTGGTCTTTGAATGTGATGATTTCTGACAGAAGAAGAAGAAATAGAGACCTGAAAAAAATGAAAGGGTAGGACAGTACCTTGTTCACTGTGGACTACTGTTTCACGCCTACAGTAGGTGAACGACGGATTTCAGATCTTGTGACCGAATTCTCCTGGTCTTGAAGACTGATATCTGAGGGGAAGAAGGGGTCTACGGATTGAGTAAGGAGGGGGAGGGTCGCGGGGTGCTGGGTCTTGGGGAGGGGAGGTCGCGGTGGTAGGCTGTGGCATAGAGGGATATGGCTGTCGGTGGTGGGAGAGAAAGAAAACAATAGCGTGAGAGCGAGAGAGAGAAGTCGGGTGTGTTTGGAAAAGATGGGGAGGGGTAAGGTATTTTGGGTGTTTATTGATGGAGTGGGTCGGGTCTTATGGGTTTGGGTTAGGTCAAAATAATTTGGACCGTCTAATCTTAAGATCAGATGGTTGTAATTAAAAGAGAGTAAAAAAGTAAAAATAAATAGGCATATAATAATTATAATAATAATAATAGTAGTAGTAATAGTAGTAGTAGAAGTAGTAGTAAAAATAAAATAATGATTCAAAAATTAATTACAATAATAACAATATTAAAATAATACAATATATATATATATATATATATATTAAAAGGAGAAAATAATGTGAGCCCTTGGATTAAAACGGATGGCTAAGATTGGGGAAGAAGAAGCACAATCCATGTAGTGCCTATGTGGCATGCATGGATTGGCTAAAATTAGATGGAAAAGATTGAGAAATTTGTAGATTTTTGTGTTGAATTTGTGGCTACAATTGGAATTTAAAACAAAGCCCTTTCTTTTCACTTTTAGCCACTTTCTTAATAAAATTACATCAATTTGTAAAACTTGAAATTAATTAAATTGTAAAATTATTTCACTCCTGTAAAAGTAATTATAAATCAAGATGAATTATTAATTGATTAATTAATTAAGCTTTCAAACTTAAACGAATAAAATATTTATTTGCAAACATAGGTCGTTTAGTATTTAAATTATAATTACCCTCAAATTAATAATTTAAATACGTACTTAAATAAAGATATTTATTTTGACATGAAAACATGACAACATATATGATATATATATATATATATATATATATATATATATATATATATATATATTTGATTTGATTTTTTATTATTATTTCATTTTATTTTTTGAAGGTTTTTTATATAGAAAGTATATATATAGAAAATAATATATATTTTTCTCATTTTCCTCAAAACAAAAATGGCAAACCATCATCAAAATAGTAAAAAAAAAAATTATTTTTATTCAAATAGTTATTTCATTTCATTTAAAATTTCAGAAGCTTTTAAAATAATTAATCAAAAAATGTGGAGAGCCAAATTTGGGTGTCAACAGTTACCCCTCTTCGACCAAGGATGATGTAAGAGTCTTTGGGCGAAAATATTGACGAGGTAACCAATTTTGGCTGACCACAGACACATCTTTTTAGCAAAAATAAGTCAACATTTGAGAAAATATGGCTGAACTATGGTTTATGAGCTGTCTACATATCTCGGGTTCCACGAGAAATCAGGCCATAGTAGTTCAAGGAGAAAGAGTCATCACAAAGTTGAATCGATTTTTAAAATTTGCCCCAGTGCTGAATTAGATGACACTAGGTTCTTTTGTAACGGGAGATAGAAAGGTTTTGACACAAATTGAGTGAGTACCACCGTACTCAAACTCGAGTTACCTATATATTCCTAAAGAAAATAGGAATCAGGCCGAATATGGTTCAAGAACGGAGGGTTATGGTGAATTTTAATGAGGTCCTCAAAACTGCCCTTGTATCATATTTATGATTGACACTAGTATCATGAAGGAGTTTAGGAAGAACTTTATGAAATTACAAAGATGATATGTAACAAAATTATCAAAATAAGACGCATTTTTGCAGCCTCCTAATTATAAATGTGGTGCACAACACAAATATTAGCGGAACTCTGTTAGGTGCACCTCATGTCTTTCACGATCATGCTGAATTAGATGCGAAACTTTTCCAGTGTCGTGTCATGCGGACTATGAGAGGCATGGAAGAAAAAGAGAGAATTGAGAATCTAAGAATAGATGTACACTAAATTTTGAAGCATAGATGATTGATTATGAGAATCGGAGTCGGAGCGCTAGCCTTTGACTTTGGCGTGTAAGTTTGGCATTTCTCGCCAAGCAATGCCTCAATCGCTGCTTAGAGGTAGCTCCACGTTGTAGTGTGTTGGCCTGCGAAAGCTGAAAATTTCCAAGATACCTGCGCAAATCAAAGTTGCAGACAGATAATAATAATAATAATAGTTATGTAAAAGAATAGAGAGGTGTAGCCAAACAAGTATTGCACGCTCTGATCTTCGCAGTTGCTCCGGGTTAGCATAAACTGTTTTAACTAAAAGATCTCTTATATGTTGAGTAACCATTATACAAGCTTCGGCTGGCGAAGTGACTTGTAGCCTCCGACTGGCGGGGCGAACTTATAGTAGAAAACCTCCGTTTGGCGAGACAACTGTAAATGTAAAAGACCTCCGACTGGCGGGTCAACTGTCAAAAATGTAAAATTCTTCAACTTGTAATGTAGCGGCGTCTATTTGGTGAGGCAGCTATAATGTAAAATATCAAAAACGACTTGCAAACATTTTTCTATCGAAGCAACTTGTAGTGTAGCCTCCGACTGGTGGGGAGATCTTGTAGTAAAAGGCCTCCGCCTAGCAGGGAGACTTTGATGTAGAGTGCCTCTGGCTAGCGGGGAAATTGGAATGTAAAAGCCTCTGATTGGCAAGGCAACTGTAAGGTAAAAGCTTCAATGGGAGAAGCTACTTGCAAACGTATAGGCTACTCGCTGGTGGGACAACGATAGGAGCGAACTTCTGATTGGTGGGACCTTGACAATATTTACAATAAAACCTCCGATTGGAGAAATATAACAACGTTGCTGAAACCAAACTTTTGATTGGTAGATCATTGACAGTACCGAAATAAAATCTTTGATTGGCGGAGTATGAGAATATCGTTATAACAAAATATTGATTGGCAAGGCCTTGACGGTACTTGAAACAAAATCTCTGATTGACGGAGCACAAGAGCATTGCTGAAATAAACTTTCTGGTTAATCGAGTTGCTGGCGAAGTTAGACGGCAGTCTCCGATTAGCAGAGTTATTTGACGCAATTAAACGGCAATCTCCGATTGGCGGAGTTATTTTTCGCAGTTAAACGACAATCTTTGACCGGCGAAGTTATTCAATGTAGTTAAATAGCAATCTCCGATTGGCAGAGTCATTTGAGAGAAGTAAACTATTCTATTTGTTCTACGAGGGACCTCTTACTTTGAATACTTTGATCCGAATTCTTGGAAGTACCTACAAAGTTTAGGTGAGACATTTGGAAATATGAGAATTAGCATAAGATATTTAAAATTAAACTGAGGGAAAAGATTTTGGCTTATGATGTTGTGGTGAGCCGAGTGATGTCTTCAATCATGCTTGGGAGCTCGTCTTGATATTATTTTTCCCTATTCCCGTTGTCCTGCACTCAAAGAAAAATGCTTAGTTTGCGAGAGGGTGTTGATTTGTCTTGATCGCGGACCCTGGCTTTCTCATTGGAATCCTCGATCTTCTTAGGCTGCATATGACCCCCGTCTAGAGACTTGGCAGGTGGAAATGTAGATGAGTATTTTGAGAAATTTGTCGTAAAAAAAATATGTTGGTCTTTATTTGCTTAAAATAATGAGGATATCACGTATATATTACGTTTGTATAAGTATTCCTCTATCTTTTGGATTATGACATGTTCCGAAACTCGTTGAGTTTTTCTGTATGGACAACCATGAACCCAAATGCCTCTTCAATGTCACTTTGTCTCATTGTTGGTGCTCCTTCAACTCTTTCTCTGATGCTGCAATGTTGTTAGATCATTTATACTCTGAGTTTTCATTACGAATGGAGGGATTTTCCTGTGGGTATGACTGAACCTTTTAGGTTGCCTATGTATCCACAATAGGAATCAGGTCTATACATAGTTCGAGGGTATCAAAACATAGAAATATGCAATGCATCGACCGAGCCTGACTCAGGCTGCCTACATATCCAAACGGAATCAGGTCGTAACGTAGTTCAAGTACAACAGGAAAGTAAATAATAACGAAAATGCAATGACCGAGCTTGACTCAGGCTGCCTACGTATCCAAATGGAATCAAGTTAGAACTTAGTTTAATACATTTAAGGAAAATAAAATATGAAAGGGCCGAATCCGATGAGGATTGCCTACATATCCCATCGAGGGAAGTCAGGCCAAGCATAGTTCTAAGTACATGAAAAAATGTGTTTTTGGTTTTTCTAAGGGAGACCGAACCCAATGTGGGCTGCCTACGTAACCCACCATAGGAAGTTAGGTCGGGATGTAGTTCTGTTACAGTAAAAATATGCGAAAATACAAGGAAAGAATGATCATCTTGATTGTCTTCAGATGTAGTACTTCTTGATGGCGTCCGAATTAATCATCTTTGTGCCCACTTTGCCATCCATTTCAGCTAAGATCACTGCTACTCCTGAGAGTACTCGATGCACAATGTAGGAACCTTGCCAGTTTGGTACAAACTTTCCTTTAGCCTCATATTAATGGGGAAATATCCTCTTCAATACCAGTTGCCCCGATGTAAATTGTTGAAGCGTAACTTTATTATTGAATGCCTTGTTCATCCTGTTCTGATAGAGCTGGCCGTGACAGACTGTATTCATTCTTTTCTCATCAATTAACATTAATTGTTCATGTCTGCTGTGTATTCATTCGGCATCGTCTAAACCAACTTATTGGATGATTCTTAGGGAAGGTATTTCCACCGCTATAGGTATTACTACTTCTGAACCATATACCAACATGTAGGGAGTTGCCCCTGTAGATGTTTAATTGTGGTGCGATAACCAAGCAAAGCGTATAGTAGCTTCTCATGCCATTGTCTGTTACTATCCACAATTTTCCTCGAGATCCTTTTGATGTTCTTGTTTGCGGCCTCAACCGCTCCATTCATTTGTGGTCGGTAAGCTATGGAATTTCAATGAGCGATCTTAAACATTTCACAAGTTTCTTTCATGAGATCGTTGTTAAGATTGGCTGCATTATCTATTATAATTGACTCTGGGATCCCGAATCGACAAATTATGTTGTTGCGAACAAAGTCAGCTACCACCTTCTTCGTAATGCCTTGTATGTGGCAGCTTCGACCCATTTTGTGAAGTAATCAATAGCTAAGAGGATGAAATGGTGTCCATTTGATGCTAGAGGTTCTATTGGTCCGATTACATCCATGCCCCAAGCAGGGAATGGTCAAGAAGAACCCATCACATTGAGCTCGTTTGGCGGAATTCATATGAAATCTCCATGGGTTTGACATTGATGACATTTATGCACATATCAAATGTTGTCTCTCTCCATGGTCATCCAAAAGTATCCGTCCCTAAAAATCTTCTTCGCCAAAGTGAACCCGTTCATATGAGGCCCACACGTCCCTGCGTGTATTTCTTCCAACAACCTTGTTGCTTCTGCGGCGTCGACACGTCTTAGCAATCCCAAATCCAGAGTCCTCCTATATAAGATTTCTCTATTAAGGAAAAAATGGTTTTCCATCCTCCTTAAAGTTCGTCTTTGCTTGCTAGTTGCATTTTCTGGATAATCTCCTGCCTCAAGCAACCTTTTGATGTCATAGTTCCACGGGTTTCCATCCATCTCCTCGTCTACGTGGAAACAATATGCAGGTTGGCGATGTATCTCCACTTTGATAGGATCAATACAATTCTTTTCCGGATGTTGGATCATTGAGGACAAAGTTGCAAGGGCGTCATCAAACTCATTTTGGATTCGAGGGACATGTTTGAACTCAATCCTTATGAATTTTCTGCTTAGCTCTTTCACGCAGTGCAAATAAGGAAGTATCTTGACGTTCTTGGTGATCCACTCTCCTCGTACTTGATGAACCAATAGGTCAGAATCTCCTATCACCAAGAGCTCTTTAACGTTCATGTCCACGTCCATTCTAAGTCCAAGAATACAAGCTTCATATTCTTCCATGTTGTTCGTGCAAGGAAACCTGATTTTTGCTGAAGCTAGGTAATGTTGTCCTGATTCGGAAATCAACACTGCGCCAATTCCAACTCCTTTGAAATTTGACGCTCCGTCAAAGAACATCCTCCAGCCATCATATGGCTCAGAGATTTCTTCTCCCGCGAATAGTACTTCTTCATCGGGGAAGAAAGTTCTGAGTGGCTTGTAATCGTGGTCCACCGGATTTTCTGCAAGGTGATCAGCTAAGGCTTGTCCCTTGATTGCCTTCTGAGTCACACATATAATATCAAAACTCACTTAGCAAAATTTTTCATTTTGCTAGCTTTCCGGTAGGCATCGGTTTTTGAAAGATATAATTGAGCAGATCCAACCTTGAGATCAAGTACGTGGTGTATGCAAACAAGTAGTGCCTCAACTTTTGCGCAATCCAAGTCAAGGCGCAACACGTTCTTTCCAATAAGGTGTACCTTGCTTCATATGGTGTGAACTTCTTGCTTAAATAATATATGGCTTGCTCCCTTCTTCCTATATCATCGTGTTTCCCCAACATGCATCCAAATGCACCATCCATCAAAGATAAGTAGAGCAGCAATGGCTTTCTTGGTTCTGGTGGGACCAACACTGGCGGACTTGATAAGTACTACTTGATTCTATAGAAAGCCTTCTGACATTCTACTGTCCTTTTTGTGGCAACATATTTCCTCAGTAATTTGAATATGGGTTCGCAAATCATCGTAGATTGTGCTGTGAACTGACTGATGTAGTTAAGTCTCCCAAGGAAACACATCACTTCCTTCTTGGTCTTTGGGGGAGGCAAATCCTGAATCACCTTGATTTTTGATGGATCTAACTCAATGCCTCTCCTGCTAACGATGAACCCCAATAGTTTTCCAGTGGGAACTCCAAATGCACATTTTGCTGGATTTAATTTTAGGTTGTACCTCTGAAACATTTCAAAGAACTTTTTCAAATCGGTCAAGTGATCCGAACTCTTCTTGGACTTGATAATGACATCGTCCACATAGACTTCTATCTCCTTATGAATCATGTCATGAAAAAGGGTGGTCATGGCCCTCATGTAGGTCGCACCTGCATTTTGATACACTCCCCACGGCATGTGAATGCCGTCTTTTCTGCATCACCTTCATTCATCAGGATCTAGTGGTATCCTGCAAAGAAATCGACAAACAATTGCAACTCATGTTTTGCACAATTATTGATGAGTATATGAATGTTTGAAAGTGAAAAATCATCTTTGGGACTGGCTTTGTTGAGGTCCCGATAATCCACACATATCCTGATCCTCCCATCTTACTTTGGCACTGACACGATATTGGCCAACCAGGTAGGGTAGTTCGTAACCCTCACGACATTTGCCTCAATCTGCTTAGTGACCTCCTTCTTAGTTCTCAAACTCAAGTCAGGCTTGAACTTCCTTGGTTTCTGTTTGATAGTGGGTGGTTGGGATCAGTTGGTAGCTTGTGTGAGACAATGTCAATGCTCAATCCCAGTATATCATCGTAGGACCACGCAAATATATCCATATATTGCTTGAGAAATTCTATCAATTCCTGCTTCTTTGTATCCTCCAAATGTATGTTGATACGTGTTTCTTTTACTATTTCTTCATCCCCTAAGTTGATTAACTCAGTTTCATCTAAGTTGGGTTTCTTTTGACTCTCGAGTTGCTCGATCTTATGTGGTAGGTTTTCAGGAATCATGCTTTTGTCATATTCTTCATAATCTTGTTCCTCGTTCGTACTTTGCCCAACAGGTTTGTTATATGTCATAATCGTTGAATGAGGGTTTTTACTAATATTAGAGCTGAAAAGTATGAAATATAAGTAAAATGAATAAAGATTTTAACAAAAGTTAACGAGATAATTTAGGGAAAATAAAGACTTTTATTTTAGAAAGCATCTCAACTTTAAAGGAGGCGAGTGACAAAAGGAGCTCCAGCATGATTCAAGCCTCAATTGATCATGTTGTACTTAAAAAAAACAAACTACATCTGCACACTACCATGACTCATGTCGAAACAAGGACTTGCGGGTGGTTCAATTCTGCAGGACCTCCCCGGGTTAGGCATCACGAATGGTCAGCTTCTGGACACCCATCTTTTCTTCTCCATAGTCTTCTTCTTTCATTGCTATGAAAAGATTCTTTATCCCTTCTGTGATGCACTCATCAGGTTCTGGCGTGATCCCCTGTGCTAAGGCTGAAACCCGCTCCGGTACGAACACTTTCTTTTCAGACTGCATGTTGCAGGCCTTTCCCAGGGTAGGGTCATATCCGAGTCCAAAGGTATTATTCTGATGCTTCAATTGAATTGGTTCAACTATGCCGTAAAACTTCACTCCGAGTCCGGTTTTGGGTTGATATCCGTACTTCAACATTTCTGAGGCAACCATTTTTGTTGTTTTCGAAATCTTTGTTCGGATTCCATCTTTCCCCAACCTTTGCAGCTTGCATGATTTTTACAGCATGAAAAGTATCTCCATCTAATTCTTCAATGATTGGTGAGGTAGTTGCAGAATAAACGGGGTGTTTGAGTACTCAGTGGACCACGACCTCTGTGTGGTTCCATTCAAACGTAACGCACTGATGGAGAGTGGAGGGAATCTCTTTTGCCATACGGACTCAAGGTCTCCCTAACAACAGGTTATAAGTAGACAAGACGTCCATTACTTGGAACAAGATGAGGAACTTAGCAGGTCCGACCTGTAATGTCAGGTGTATTTCTCCAAGGACGTCTTTTTCCTCCATCTAAAGCTCTGACCTTCACGTGGCTCTCTCTCATCTCTCCCATGCTTATCCCCATGTCTTTCAAAGTAGTAAGAGGATAGATGTTGCAACCAGAGCCGCCATCGATCAATACTCGGGCCACAAACTTATTGCTGCATCTTACTATAATATGAAACGTTTTATTGTGTACTCCTTCTGGAGGGAGTTCATCAGCATGGAAAGAGATATTGTTAGCTTCTACTATTCACCCAATGGCTGCAGCTAATGTTTCACTCATGGTTCCTTCTGGTATGCTCACTCCATTTAACACTCTAGCCAAAGCACTCCTATGAGCTTCAGAGCTCATCAGCAAAGACATGATGGATATCTGCGCTGGTGTCTTTTTCAATTGCTCCTCAATTGAGTAATCCTTGATTTGTATCTTCTTCCAAAATTCTACAATTTTAGCATCAGTAACATTCCTCTTTTAGCTTTATTCTCTCCCTGGTGCTGGTTTGTTTAGGTAATCTGGGATGTAACATCTTCCTGATCTGGTCATTCCATGAGCTATGGTAGTGTTTATCATCTTAGCCTTCGCTTCCACCTGGTTATCCCATGGTACCGCCTGAGAGTTATAATCCGGTTTCTGGGCAATTATGGTGGTCACTACGGATCAGGGCTGGTATGTTTGAATGGTCAGAGGTTCCCTTAACTGGACTGTGATGAAAGGCACAACCGGAGATGTTGTAATGACCGCCTCTGTGTTTCCAACATGCACAATGGTTCCCCTCATATCATATTCTTCATCCAAGGTTACCATGTTTACTCCTTGGTTTCTATGATTTGGTAGTGGGTTGTTGTTTACATTTGGAGGTGCTAGAGTGCATTTAATCATTTCATTCTTTATCAAAAACTCAATTTGGTTTCTCAAGCTGTAGCACTCCTCAGTGTCTATCCCTAAATACCTGAGTGATAAGCGCATCGCTTATTTCCATCAAAATTCCGAGGAATTGGGTTAGGAAGTCTTCCTTCAACAGGCTGTAGTAACCCTGCGGTCCTCAACCTCTCAAACAACTGAGCCAAAGGTTCGGCGATAGGTGTGTAGGTACGGGTGGTTCTAGCTTCTGGATTTGTACATGGCCTTGGTGCATATGTTGGTCTATTTTGGTGGACAGGTGCTTAGGCAGGGGGATAGGATTTTGGCAGATTATGGCATGCTGGTGCTCGAGGTGGATTATAGTGGGATTGAGCATTATACACTGGATATGGAATATATAGGGTGTGTGCGACAATTTGGGGGTTGTTAGAGTATCGATTGGATGGCTCTCCTTGTTGTTAGTAAGGTGCGACGGTCGAGAATTCTTCCTTCTTCTTCTTGGCGCCACCGAGGGAACCTGATTGTATGGACCTACTTGCAGCCTGCAGTGCAGCCGTGAATTGGATCTTTCCATATTTAATGCCTTCATCCAAAAATTCTCCCATTTTGACTAGTTCTGCAAATTTCTAGCCCAACATTCCCTTTATCTTCTCAAAATAAATACCTTCTTAGGCTCGAATGAAGTACTTAGTGAGCTCACCTTCATCTAGTGGGGGTTGGACCCTAGAAGCCTCAATTCTTCAACATCGTGCGTACTCTTGAAATGACTCAGATGATTTTTTCTGAATGTTGACTAATGAAAATCTACCTGGAGTAATTTCGGTGTTGAACCTAAAGCGAGTCATGAAGTCTTCTGCCATTTCTTTCCAATCACGCCATTTGCGAGGGTCCTGACGGGTGTACCAAGTCAGTGCTTCTCCTGAAAGACTTCGGATAAACAATTTCATCCTTAACTTCTCATTTCTTCCTACCCCTTCTGACTTATCACAATAAGCCCTCAAATGCGCATGGGGATCACTCGTCCCGTCAAATATGTCAAACTTGGGTGGTTTGTATCCCACTGGAATGTCAATATCAGGATGGATACACAAGTCATCTTAATCCAGACTTTCACTTCCTCGGGTGATTTGCAACTTTTCAATGCCCTCTTCAAACTGTCAAGCTGACTAGTTATTGAATCTTCTTCTTTTATTCTGGCATCTTTCTCCATTTCTGCGTACTGATCAACTTTGTACGGGACTCTAACTGTGACTAGTGTCGTGTAAGTGGGAGCCTCAAACGAATACACAGGTGGCACATGCGGATCATAAAAAGCCGCCACGTGTGCCCCAGGTCCGTGTTGTGCTGTTGGGTAAGCAGACATAGTACCGGCTTGATTTAGTAGTGACAGGTTAGGCGCGGTCCTTACTGCAAGGGGAGAATTTGGTGGTCCATTAGCACAGTTAAGGACATATAGAGTTTGTTTGTCGGGATTTGGCAAGTTGGTAGGAGTGATTGAAGGTAGGACAAAATTGGCAAGGGGTATTTGAGGCGGACACGCAGAGTTGGGAAAGTTCCGGAGTGGGCGTCTCTAAAGATGGGAAGTGAAGCGGGTGTGAGAAGGTTGCCACGTTGAGCCTCATCAGGTCTCGCACTTGGCGCAGTTCTTCCTTCAACACCTCAAGTTCCTGCTCTAGGTGAGCCATTTGCTCGTCATTCCGCACATCTTCCCTTCTTTGTGAGCTTTCAGGATTTTCGATAGATACAAGGACGTTCGCAACAGTGTTGGATTCATTAGATTCAGTCATCTTGCTTTTAAATCTCAAATTATAGCGCAACTACGCCAGTTTGATTAACACAAATCAACCTCTGTTATCGGGGGTAAAAATAATTACAGGAAAATAGACAAAAGATAAAGAGTTAGTTTAGCCGTTGTAATTTGAGCACATATAGATAATTGACATATAAACAACTAATGTCAAACAAACGCGTCCTATGCACTCAGGGGCCTCTTTTTTTCCAGAGGTAGGCCTACGTTGCATATAAGTTGATAACAAATGATCCACTTTGACACATTCAAAGTCCGAAAGGGTCTTATTTAACAAAAGAGGTTTTGGGAGTTACAACAAATTCATTAGAGAGCGAAAGGTGAAAATGCAAGGGATGGCCGCGAGGGCGTACAAAAGGAATGTAGAAAAAGGGTACAAGAGAGATGACTTAAGGCCATGTAGGGCCGTCATCATCTGACAGATCATAGTGGAATACGGGGTGGTACTCCAGATACTTAAGGAAATCATCTTTTGAGGACTCCTCAGGGTCACCGATTTGCCAGGCTCTTCCTCGCCATGTCCCTCTGGCCTAAATTCTGATTGGGCCTCTGACTCTCCTTCGGGATGCTGTGTTAAAATATTTTCGGGTTCCTCTCCTGGGCCCATCTCCATTGCTCCTCTGTCATTGGGGTTGTATATGTTGAGGTCTTCCTCAGGGTCTTCTTCGATGGGGTTTCCTTCCATGTGGTCGTCCTCAGGGTCTTCTTCGATGGGGTTTTCCTCGATGGGATCTTCCTCAGGGTATTTTTCGATAGGGTTTTCTTCGACAAGATCTTCCTCAGTGTCTCCCTCAGGGTCTTCTTCTATGGGGTCTTCCTCGGGGTATTCTTCGATGAGGTCTTCCTTCGTCCTAGGTGATTCAGGATTTCCTTCAATTCCTGGTATCACGTGGTTTACGGAACCTGGAAATGTTTGTTTGAACATGGGGATTGTCAGATCCATACGTGGTAGTATCTCGAGCCTGACCTAATCAGTTAGGCCAATGTTTTCTACCCTGTCACAACCTAATACACTCGGGGGAACTCTATGGCCTCCTACGTTGAACCAAGCATAGTACTCTGGCGTGCACCACTTGGTCTCTTCTTGCCGAGCATTCTCAGGTACCTCCACTCATTCTGCAAGTTTCTTACCCGCGTTGTAGGGATGAGAGCTTCATACCCGTCCTCATACGGGGCCATAAGGGACCAGAGAGGCATGTCTTGAAGAAGACCAAACTGCCTCATCACCCTGAGTGGGGCATATGGTTGAATACCCCCTAACCCAATCATCTCAATAAAGTATTGATATGGGGATCTCAATCTAAATCTTCCCGCCAACCACGGGTACTTCCATTGAACATTATCTCCTGTGATGTTGGTAAAAAGGCACATCATTCAGCCTCTCTGATGGTGCATTCCAGTACCTTATTCTCTCTTCATGGCTCTGGATCATACTGTGGGAATCAATACAATAATCCATGTTGGTAGGGCGCTAATAGAAGTGCTCTATCTCCCAAATTTGTAGCAGTAAATTGCAACCTTCGAAGAAATCGTGTCCTCTCGACCATGCTGATAATGCTCGAAGTATTTCCGCGAGGATCATAGGAACAAGTGTCAATTCGTCTGGACCTGTAAAGACACTCATAACCAATGTCAAGAGATTTATGTTGATCTTGCGCATCATTTTCGAGAATAGCAGAGTCCCCAAGAGGGCCATTGCTAAAACCTGTGGTCGCAAATGCTCCCATCTCCCACGGGTGCAGGCGAACTCATCCCGATGTCGATCATAGCTGTCCTGGCGTCCGAACCTTTTGAAGAGATACTCTAACTTGATTTGTCCATCTTCTACATTCCTTAGAGATGGGTAGACATGCAATCCCAGAAACCATAAAAACTTCTCCCTCGATATGAATGAAGCGAGTGCGGGTTTTCTTCTGTCGAACGGGAGTTCTGTGAACCCACTTATCTCCTCCAGGATGGGGGTTATTTCAAAGTCCAGAAATCTGAATGTGACAGTTTCTGGATTTAAAAATTCTGTCATTAAGGTGATGAAAGTTACAGTGGATGCCCAACGACATTAGGGACCCCAAATATCGCCGAACTTTTGCCCCGTGTGGTACACGAATGTTCTGCCACTAAGTCTGTAGGTTATGAGGAGCAGAGATTATCATGTGGATATTTGGTAAATTTCAGTTGATTTCCATCTGAAATAAAAAGAAAGGGTAATGGGTATAAGTACATTTGTTCTGAACTCGTCATGTGTCTTAAGTTTGGATCATTTACATCAATCTCACAAAAAAGAAATGTCGTTAGGTACAAGACCTTTTGACAAAGGGAAGCTTCCTAATACAGTGGCAATACCTTGGATTGCCTTGTCTAAGGTGTATGCAACATGACTTATTTTTTTAGAGTAAGATTTTTCCTAAATTTTGCCAGAGTAGGACCGGAATAACTGCGAGAAGGTACGTAGTAAAACGTACCAACACTAAAACTAAAGAATCCAAAGAAGCATTGGAGGAGTGTAGAGACACTCCTCGCGTGAACCATAATGTGTGTAAGTGTACGATCAAGGACTCGATTGAAAATGCAAGTGACAGGGTAAGGAGAGCAGTAACACATAGTGTTTTCAAAACAATAAGGAATGCAAGTTTGGATTTGTCTTGTGTCCTTTCAAATAAAACAATTTATATTACACAGTCCATAAGAAAATAAATAACATGCATAAAATAATCTAACAAGAAAAAATTAGGTAAAAGTGAACAAATATCCCTCGAAATATTTATCTTAATTTAGATCTCCTAAGGTCAAAACCTAAATGTCTAGCATCCCCAGCAGAGTCGCAATTCTGTCATGCCCTAACATTTTGAACTGGTCAAAACATTTTTCGATGTCTGGCTATCTACTTGGTTTTAAAATATTTATAGTCGCCACCTATGTTTTGGAAAAACATTAGGAAAACCAATCGTAAAAATGTAAAACTCTGTTTTAGTCTACGAAAACTGTGAAAAAATCTGGGTAAGGGTTTTATTTACTCCAAGGGGAATGTGTTAGGCACCTCTCGAAGCCTATCCGAAGATAGTCCTTAAATCTAGTCTAAGATATATCAAGAAATATTTACTTCATTATTACCCACTAAAAGGGTGTTAAAAGAGTGAGAGAAAAGTATGTTAAAAGATTTTAAAATATTTTTTGTTTTCTAAAATGTATGAGCTATACAAAATATACAAATAATATACATGTGATATATGAGAGTAATATATAGGATGTATGTATACTGATAAGTAGTGATTTGAATAAAATAAAGAAAATGTGGTAAAATTATTTAAATATTTTATTTAGTGAAAAGTTGTAACTGGGTATGTAGAAATTATGATTTACATATAATATACTCATGATATGCGAGATATATGTAGTATAAAAACGTATGTAAAACAATTGTAAAATAGTGTACATGCAATTATATAAAGTTGAGAAAATGATATGTATGTGGTGAAATATATATGCATAACTAGATGTGTGTTATAATGTCTAATAAATATTTTATGCATGTGTGTATAAAATAATATATGTAGTATATATCTACATGGAGATGAGTTATACATACATGAGAAAAAAACAGTTTATGATGCGAACATAATTAAAATGATTATATACGACATGTGATATCCGAAATTAAGTAAGTATATGAGTAAAATAATAATAATAATAATTATAGTAATTAAAAATATGTATGTATGTATGTGCAAAATTATATATGTAGTACAGAAGAATAAATATTGATGTATAAACAATAGTTTGTGGAGATAAATTACGAGGAAAATTAGTCCATGACATGTAGATGATAAAATAGTTATGTATAATATATGACATGGGAAAAATAAGTATGTATAAATAAATGCTAACATGTGAATAAAAAAAAATTTTAAAAAGTTTACACATATGGATGGGTAAAATAGCAAGTATATAGCGTGTAAAATAAATATGTGTATAAACAGTATGTCAAAAGAGAGGGAAAAAACTATAATATAATAATATGCAAAATGTATTTGTCAAATAATATATGTATACAACTCATACTTAAGCCTTTGGAGGAGAAAAAAAAAAGATGCTAGGATGGGCCACAAAACTGGGCTGAAAAATCTGCAAGAACTTATTTACATTTATTTTTCTAAAAAAAAAAAAGTTGGGCCAGCAGTCCATTTCGCAGGTAACAAGTTTTGATTTTCTGAGCCTAGTATTTGAACTGGCTCATTTAGACTTCAGACATTTGATATTTTTTACTCTAGTAATTTGCCTAAAAACAAAAGCAGTGCTTAATAGTAAATAATTTTTTCAGATTTTTGAAAAAGAGAGCTCATTTATTATTTTCTTTTGAAAAATCAACTCTCTAAAAGATCCTATAAAAAATAATTTTAACACTTAAAAGGAAGATCGGTGTATTATTTTCTACGAGGATACGAACTTATAAATATTCACACAAAACAAATATAAAGTTAGCGAAAAAAATAAAAATAAAAAATCGTATGGAGGGAGAAAGTTATGAAAGCCGGATAGTAAGAAACATGGGTTATTTAGAACACAACTTCTAATACTTGACTCTTGAAGCTCGACTCTGCGGTAGACTTAAATAGCCGTTAGCTCTAATGTTTGGGGTCATAAATGAATTTAAATGGAACTCCAACTCTCCAAACGTGTACGTTAAAAAAATATAAAGGGAAGATGAATTAGAGATCCTGTACTAATAAGGTAATTGAATATAATGAATGTCATACAAATAATGAGACATATTTAATAAATAAGTTGAGATTTTAGAATAAAAAGATTTAAAAAAAAATTAAAAACTATGAATGACAAAATCGCATTCTTATCTAACATAGACATGAGAGCACATTGCCCAAAGCCTTCACGTTGTTTTTTGTCTATTCAAAGAAAGGAAATATAAGATTGTGAACTAGGAAAGTAAAATAATCATTCGCATTTATAAAGTTTAGCTAAAATACTAAATGATTGCACATTTCATGCCGATTTATATATTAAATAACAAAAGAGGAGCAGTTAAGAAATTCTAGGACTTAAACATATTCGAAAATAGGAATGCATATTCTTGTTTTATGTTGATTAAAATTGATGTCTCATATTACCTTCTTGTTAATTCTTATATTAAGACTAAAAAAAAACTTGTGAAAAACATGCTTGAGAAAAGTAAAATAAAGGTAACAACAATGAGTGAAAGTAAGTTTTAGAAGTTAGGTTCAATTTAGTTTACTTGTTAATTAATTAGTTCGGATTAATGTTGCATTCAAGAAAAGAGCTCAGATAAATAATTAAAAGCCTAAGAATGGTAATAGCGGCCCCGTTATTCAAAGTTCAAACAGTAAAATAATTTAGTTCAAAACCCAAGTTCAACTCATTGTCCACTTCAGCATTAAAACTAATAAGATATCTCATATATCCAAATTACACTTTTAATATTTCTAAATGACAAATGTAAGGAATCACGTCCATTTGTACCAAATTAAGATCACATTATTACTAATTTACTGTCAATAAACTCATTGACTTGCAAAAAGAAATTCAATTATAAAAACTTGCTTGATCCAAATGTAAGATCACATTTATCATCCTATATGTGTATTATGCTAATCCATTACTAATTGCCAGGTGAATTGGACAAAAGAGAAAACATTCGCAATCATCACTGTAAATTCAGGCCTCCTCAAAATACATTTTAGATTTCGGTTCAAATCAATGTCTAGTTATTGCTACTATGTTATGTAGCTACTCAAATAAAACAAACAATTATCCACCTCCCAACACTTAGAAAACATAAGTAGCAAGATAACATAAAACAATCGTAAATCATTCCACAACATATTTGTCCCACCCAACAACTAATCTAGATACAAATCAGATAAAAAATATATACTACATTACTACATCATTGGAGGGCTGAACGACTAAAAGAGAGGTGAAATATTACCGAATGTTGGGCAGCGATTGAAGCTGTCGCAGTGTGAGTCTCAGGCTGCTGATTCCGACTCCAAAAGTGAACAATGAAAAAAGAAAAAAATGGTTGAATATGCAGAGAAGAAAAGAAGAACAAGAAATAAAGAAAATAAGATTATTCGATTGATTGTAGGATGTTATTTTTTGGATGATTTCTTAGATTTCGGCCAGTATTTTTTAATTTTTAAACTTCTTTTGGATGATTTCCCAAAAATAAAATTTCAGCGTTTTCTTTTGAATTTTTTTTCAAAATTTTTCTTCAGCCTTTTTTTTTTGACTCCGTGGTTTTTGACCTTTTTTTTCGGATGATCTTCCCGTTCAATATCTTCTCTTTTTATAGGAGAAATTAAGGGGTTGCTCCATAAATTTCACAACTTGAGGATTCAAATTTTGGTTCCTCATGTCTTTGAATGTGATGTGTTCTGACAGAAAAAGAAGAAATAGAGATCTGAAAAAATGGAAGGGTAGGACAGTACCTTGTTCACTGTGGACTTCTATTCCGCACCTACAATAGGTGAAGGATGGATTTCAAATCTTGTGACTGAATTTTTTGGATCTTGCAGACTGATATCTGAGGGGAAGCAGGGGTCTATGGATTGAACAGGGAGGGGGAGGGTCACGGGGTGCTAGGTCTTAGGGAGGTCGCGGGGTGTTGGGCCTTGGGGAGGGAGGTCACGGTGGTGGGCTATGGCGAAGAGGGATATGGCTGTCAGTGGTGGGAGAGGAAGAAAAGAATAGCGGGTGGGAGTGAGAGAAGTCACGTGTGTTTGGGAAAGATGGGGAGGGGTAAGGTATTTTGGGTGTTTATTGATGGGGAGGGTCGGGTCTTACGGGTTTGGGTTAGATCAAAATAATTTGGACCGTCTGATCTTATGATCAGACGGTTGTAATTAAAAGAGAGTAAGAAAGTAAAAATAAATAGGCATATAATAATAATAATAATAATAATAATAATAATAATTAAAAAAAAAAAAAAAAACTAATGATCTAAAAATAATTAATAATAATAATAATAATAATAAAATAAAAATAAAATAATATATATATAGATTAAAAGGAGGAAATAATGTGAGCCATTTGATTAAAACGGATCGCTAAGATTGGGGAAGAAGAAGCACAATCCTTGTAGTGCCTACATAGCATGCATGGATTGGCTAAAATTAGATGGCAAAGATTGAGAAATTTGTAGATTTTTGTGTTGAATTTGTTGCTACAATAGCAATTTAAAACAAAGCCCTTTCATTTCACTTTTAGCCACTTTCTTAATAAAATAACATTAATTTATAAAATTTAAAATTAATTAAATTGTAAAAAATTTTCACTCTTGTAAAAGTAAATATAAATCAAGATGAATTATTAATTGATTAATTAATTAAGCTTCCGAACTTAAACGAGTAAAATATTTATTTGCAAACATAGGTCGTTTTAGTATTTAAATTATAATTTCCCTCAAATTAATAATTTAAATACGTACTTATATAAAGATATTTATTTTGACACGAAAACATGACAACATATATATATATATATATATGTATGTATGTATGTATGTATGTATGTATGTATGTAAAATTGACATCATTTGATTTTTTATTATTATTTTATTTTATTTTTTGAAGGTTTTTTTAAAATATATATTTTTTTAAAAAAATATATAGAAAATAATATATATTCTTTCTCATTTTCTTCAAAATAAAAATGGCAAACCATCATCAAAATAGTAAAAAAGGAAGAAATTTATCTTCATTCAAATATTTATTTTATTTCATTTAAAATTTCAGAAGCTTTTAAAATAATTAATCAAAAAATGTGGAGAGCCAGAATTGGGTGTCAACAGGCTTGTGTGCTAGATATCAAGCAAATTCCAAAGAATCACATCTCAGAGCTGTTAAGAGAATTTTGAGATACTTGAAGGGAACAACTGATCTGGCTTTATGGTATCCTAAAGGGAGAAATTTTTCCTTAGTAGGATATGCAGATGCTAATTATACAGGATATCTGGTGGATAGGAAAAGCACTTACAGGTATAGCACACTTCATTGGACCATGTTTGATCTCGTGGTCCATAAAGAAGCAAAACTCAGTAGCCTTTTCTCCTATTGAAGCTGAATATGTGGCAGCTGGTTCATGTTATGCGCAGTTATTGTGGATCAAGCAACAACTACTGGATTTTGGTGTTCATATGGGATGTTCTCCAATCTTGTGTGATAATATTAGGGCCTCAATATTGCAAAATATCCATATCAACATAAGAGAACTAAACATATTGACATAAGACATCATTTTCTTAGAGACAATGTTGAGAAAGGTCATATTTCAATTATGTTTTATTCCACTGAAGAGCAAATTGCTGATATATTTACCAAAGCTTTAAGCAGGGATCATTTTGAAAAGAACAGGTTACATTTGGGGATGATTAAGATTGCATAGGCTACCTTCAATGATTGGCTAGATTATGCAAACTTCTATATTTTATAGCTAAATATGTTATTCATTCCAGCTTTGCACATTTAATTGTGTGTCCCAAGTCCAGGATAAAATTTAAATTGACAAAGTTGTGTATTAAATTATGCAGTGATATCAAGCACTTGTGGGAATTCATTCATAGTCATCAGGTATGTTCTTTCTCAAATGATGCTTTACTATTAATGTGAAACAACTATGCCTGAGTGTTCTATCCCCTCATAAATCATTATAACCGTCATTACTCTTTCTCTTTCCCATAAAGCTGCAATTGCCACTCCATTGTCCATCACGTCTCCCACTGACAACCTATTGAAGAGTAGTCATGTCACATGTTTCATCTCCCATTTTTTCTTCTATGAAGTGGTAGTTTGGACGAATTCACAACAACCAATTTGAAATTATTCAAATTGAATCCTCCAAGTTTACCACTATGACTTCTGCTTCGTCTTCTTCTTCAAGGAGCACCTTAGCCACCACCTCAGAAAAAACTTCATTATCTTATGAATTGGTGGCTCACCTATCTGAAATTCCATCTCCAAACATTCCCTCTCTCATTTCAATTAAAATGTCCGACTTTACTGCGTGGAATGCCTTTAAAACCCAGTTATCCTCCTCCTCACCCATCCCACCATTTTCATCTGGTTCATCACTAAAAGTTTGTAACATTGTTCCCCTTCAAACTGCTCCAAATGAAGGAATCCCAATTGCAGACTTAATTCCCTAAAGGGTTCAAACTCGATTAGGGTAGAAGTTCGGCTCCTCTGTCCTGATCCCTGATGATGAACCTGATCATGAAACACCTTTACCTACCAGTTCTATCTGTGTCCCTCTCACTCAAACCAGAAAAAGACAGGAAGATGAAAATCTTGAACAAGCTCTTCTAAACAGCAAGAAGAAAAAGTCCTCTGCAACCTCTCATGTTCAAAAGAAATCCTCCTCTTCAAAGGATGTATTGCTTAAATCTGTTCGAAAATCCAAGGTGGTCAAGAAGACCATTCCCAAACTCACTTTCTTTGGTTCATCCAAATCCCCCTCCAAAACCCCCTCTTCTGCTAAAAAGAACCCTTCTATGTCCTCCTCCAAACCCTCTCCAAAACCCCCTTCCAAACCCACTCCAAAACCCCCTTCCAAACCCTCCTCCACTTCGACTTCAAAAGATCCTTCCCCCACTACAAAAACCCAATCTTCATAACGGGTATCTCGACCTGGTCCATCACATGGTACTGAGTCTGATGATTCTGATGAGAATGTGTCTGTTGGGATTGACACCTCTGGCCTCTCTGATACTCAACTCTCCCATTTAGTGCACTTTCAAAAGCGTGTTGTTCTTAGGGGAAGGGTGGTGACTGATTTTGGTGGCCCAGAAATGGTGGCGTTGCTTGAAAAATTAGAGGTTCAAGTTTGGACATCCTAGTTTCTTCAGGGTGACTTTCAAAGGAAGTTAGGTAAACCAGAAGTTATTGAGTTCTATGCTCAAGGAGTTGCAAATGGTTCTCTCTTTTCCTCTACTGTCAGGGGAGTCTCCATTCAACTAGTAGCTGAAGACTTGGCAAGAATCTTGTGTATTCCCAGTGGTGGATGGGATCACTATGTAAAATTTGAGTGGCCACCACTGGATAATTTGCTCTCTGTGGGCCGCACTTCCCAAGGCACTAACCCACGATTTGGTCTACATTTTTTACCCTTCTACTGACTGGTCACTATTTTATTTCGTGTCCAATCCACAGCCCGCGCTTCCCAAGGAACTAGCCACATTTTGGTCTGCGGTTCGCAATAGCTTGACAATGCTTTAGTAAAATACCCATAACTTTTTACTCTGAACTATGATTTAGGCATGCTTGGATGCATTGAAAGCTAGATTTATAGATCTTTAATTTGATGGGTAGAAAATTCAAAAATAATTTTTAAATTGGGTGATATGATCGTTTGAAATTGGACCTTACACCAGATTTTCTGAAAAGATACTTCATCGGTAGGGGCTTTCAACCCAACTTTGCTCTAGAGTTTCCTTAAGGTCTTAATTTACATCCAATGCACTTTCTACACTAATGAATTGACCCTTAAACCTAAGTATACCCATTTTCACTCATTTAGGATCTATTTCATACGTCTAATGGTTCCAACCATAGCTGAAAAGTATGGGGTGTTACAATATCTCCCCCTTGGGATCATTCGTCCTCGAATGATGGTCATAATGCATGAATATAATCTAACTATGGAATTTTTTTCAAATATTTCGGCAGAGTTTCCTTTTTACATATTACTATCCCATTTTCTCAAAGTGTGACAGCTAACCAGAAACACTATCGTAAGCCTCACGGGGCATCAGAAGTGCATAGTCATGGAGGAACACATAAGAAGCATAAACGTAGTCATTTTCTCAAAGCTTACCCTTTTTCTTTCATTCATCATCATAACCTAACTTGCTAAGAATTTCATAAAAAAAAATTTTAAAAGGAGAAGAATTATAGGCACGAGTCATACAATACATGTAGAGTCTTTTTTTTTTGTATGGACGTAATATAACACGAGTTCACGTAGGTATGGAGGACATAAAATTCATAGAGTAGGATTAGGATTATTACCTCCCGCATCTTCTTCTCGTTTGCGGAACAAGTGAGGATATTTAGCTTTCATGTCACTTTTGGCTTCCGAGATAGCCTCTTCAACATTGTGGTTTCTCCATAGTACTTTCATAGATACCACTTCTTTGGTCCTTAATTTACGAACTTGGTGATCAAGAATGGCCACATGAGTTTCTTCATAAGTCAGACCTTCTGTGACACCAATATTCTCAGTAGGGACCATAAGGAATGGATCCCCCACACATTTCTTCAACATAGAAACATGTAATACTGTATGCACTTATGCCAGTTCTGTAGGCAATTCCAGCTCATAGGCTACCAACCCAATTCTTTGCAATATCCTATATGGACCAATATATCTAGGACTAAGCTTTCCTTTCTTTCCAAAGCGCAAAACACTCTTCATGGGTGAAACTTTCAAGAATACCCAATCGTCCATATTAAATTCTAGATCTCTGCGTCGCACATCCGATTAGGATTTATGAAGGCCTTGGGTGGTTTCTAACCGTTCTTGAATTAGTTTGACCTTCTCCATAGCTTGATGAACCAAGTCTGCTCCCAATAGTTCTGCTTCATCTACATCAACCCAACCAATAGGTGATCTGCATCTTCGCCCATACAAAGCCTCATAGGGTGCCATCTTAATACTGGAATGGTAACTATTATTATATGCAAACTCAACTAGTGGTAGGTGATCATCCCAATTTCCCTTAAAATTCAGAGTACATGCTCTCAACATATCCTCGACCGTTTGAATGGTGCGCTCGGCCTATCCATCTGTCTGCGGGTGAAAAGCAGTACTAAGGTTCATACTAATACCCAACCCTTTTTAAAAAGACTTCCAAAAATGGGTTGTGAACTAAGAACCTCCGTCAGAAATGATGAAAACTGGGGTCCCATGCAGCCTAACAATCTCCCAAATGGAATCAATTGTCTTGATAGGCAAAAAGTGCCCTAACTTGATAAGACAGTCCACAATCACCCAATTTGAGTCATGTTTCGAAAGGAGCAAGGTAAACCTGTAATGAAATCCATGTTGATCATTTCCCATTTCCATACGTTGAACATTCTGTGCTAGGCCACCGGGCCTCTAGTGTTTCACTTTAACCTATTGGTAGTTTGGACACTTAGCCACATGGTTTGCTATGTTCTTCTTCATATCGTTTTACCAATAAATCTCTTTTAGATCGTGATACATCTTAGTTGAGCTTGGGTGGATAGAATACCTGGAGCTGTGTGTTTCAGCCATGACTCTTTCACGTAGATTGTCCACCTCTAGGACACATAATCTGCCTTGATACCTTAAAGTACCATCTCCCCTAGCTCAAAAGCCATAGTCTTTTGCTTGTGAATTCCCTCTTTCAACTTGAAGAAGGTTGGATCTTCATATTGTTTCTCCTTCACTTCCACTACAAGTGACGATTCTGCCTTATTCTTAACAACCACATTGCCATCCTAAGAGTCTAATAAATGGACCCCTAGGCTAGCCAATTTGAACATCTCTAGCCAATTCTCTCTTTCCTTCTTCAACATGAGACAAGCTTCCCATGAACACTCGACTAAGAGTATCGGCTACTACATTAGCCTTCCCTGGATGATAGAGGATCTCAACATCATAGTACTTAAGCAATTCAAGCCATATTCACTATCCGAGGTTCAACTTTTTCTATTTGAAAATGTATTGAAGACTTTTGTGGTCTGTGAAGATATCCACGTGAACTCCATACAAATAGTGACGCCACATCTTAAGCACAAACACTACAACAGCCAATTTCAAATCATATGTGGGATAGTTCTTCTCATGGATCTTTAACTGCCTAGAAGCATAGGCTGCAACCTTCCCATGTTGCATCAAAACACAACCTAGACCAGTCCCTGAAGAATCACAATAAACCACGAACCCATCGGTTCCATCTGGTAAGGTTAGGACTGGAGCGGTAGTCAATTTGACCTTCAGCTCTTGGAAACTCTTTTTACATGCATCTGACCATTGGAACTTTGCCTTTTACTATGTCAATATCATCAATGGGGCCGCTATAGATGAGAACCCCTCTACAAATCTCCTGTTATAGCCTGCTAAACCCAAAAATCTCCTAATCTTTGTAGGAGTTGTGCGTCTAGGCCAATTCTTTACTGCTTCTATTTTCTGAGAATCAACATTGATACCCCCACCAGAAACTATATGGCCTAAGAATGTTACAGAGTTCAACCAAAATTCATACTTTAAAAACTTTGCATATAGCAAATGATCTCAAAGAGTCTGCAGTACTAACCTAAGATTGTCTGCATGTTCAACCTCATTCCTGGACTACACTAATATTTCATCAATAAAGACGATCACAAACAGGTCGAGATAAGGTTTAAACACTCTGTTCATGAGGTCCATAAAAACAGCTGGGACATTCGTCAATGCAAAAGACATAACAAGGAACTCAAAATGTCTGTATCGAGTCCTAAAAGCTGTTTTCAAAACATCTTCTTCTCTAACCTTCAATTGGTGATACCTGATCGAAGGTCAATCTTAGAGAAACACTTGGAACCGTGCAGTTGGTCAAACAAATCATCTATCCTTGGAAGTGGGTATTTTTTCTTTATAGTTACCTTGTTTAACTACCAATAATTGATGCACATACGTAACGACCCATCCTTCTTTCGGACAAACAAGACTGGTGCCCTCTATAGTGAGACGCTGGGTCGAATGAACCTCTTGTAAAGTAGGTCCTTCAACCGTTCCTTCAATTCTTTCAATTCTTCTGGTGTCATTCTATACGGAGGAATAGATATTGATTTGGTACCGGAAAAAACATCAATCCCAAAAGCAATCTCTCTATATAGAGGAATCCCTGGAAGTTCATCTGGAAATACTTCTAGATATTCATTAACTAGAGGTACAGACCGAAGAGTCTGTGCTTCAGCGTCAGTGTCCACCACATGAACTAGATGATACAAGCATCCCTTGAAAATTAGCTTTCTAGCTCTAAGATAGGAAATAAACCTACCCTTTGGCATAACGTCATTACCCTTTCATTCTAAGGCTGGCTCATTAGGAAATTGGAATGTAACTACTTTGTTCCTACAATTGAGGGTAGCATAAAAAGATGAAAACCAATCCATCCCCATAATAACATTGAAATCGACCATCTCTAATTCGACAAGATCTGTCGTCATGGCTCTTTGACCCACTGTAATCGTACAACCCCTATAGACTCATTTGGCAACAACTGACTCACTAACTGGAGTGGATACAAAGAATGGTTCACGTAGTCGTTCAGGTTCTAGCCCAAACTTTTTAGCAACATAAGGGGTCACATAAGACAATGTGGTCCAAGATCCATCAGTACATAAACATCATAAGTAAAAACTTTTAATATACCTGTTGTAATGTTTGGAGATGCCTCTAGATCCTATCGACCCGATAAAGCATATAAGCGATTTTTTCCTCCGCCTCTATTATTACTCTGCCCTGCTGGGTCCTGAGAATCATGTGGAGGATCTGTCTGAGTGGTTGCTACATTTTGGGATGAAATGGCATTGCCATCATTACCCCGTCTGGCTGATGGACAATGTCTCTGAAAACACACCCATAACATACATCCATACCCATGCGACACTCTCCTGGGTGCCTCTTACCACATCTGTTACAGGGAAGTTGCTATGAATTACTCTGTGTAACACTACCCTGTGATTGAGAGCCTGGTGCGCTAGAGTTATGGCCTTGACTATTTTGACCTCACTTATCATTCCCGTATCTAGCAGGTGGTGCACTTGTGGTAGATGGGGCCTTTTATGATGATTTCCCATTAAAGAAGTTCATGTTGGTGTTACGATCATTATAACCAGCTGACCTGGCCCTCTTGTGTTGATTATTGTCCCTATCTGCTCTAATCCTCTTCTTCAGGTCCTCTATTTCTTAAGCATAATCCATTAACCTGGAAATATTCATCTCCTTGTTCAGCAAGGCTGAGGTGCATTCACCGGCCAATTGAGTTCACAAACCATATACAAAATGATGCATCCTTTCCCGCATAGTAGAAACCATCTCCAGAACATACCATGGCAGTTGTGTGAACTTAAGGCTATATTCTCGCACACTCATAGAGCCTTGTATGAGGGATGTAAACTTATCTGCTCTAGCTTCCCTCAGCTCTATAGGTAGGAAGTGATCAATGAAGGCGTCCATGAAGTCATCCCACATAGTAGGATCTGCATCTTCCCCTCGGGATAATTCCCACTGTTCATACCAAGTGATAGCTACATCCTTTAGCTGGTAGGAGGCAAATTCCACTGCCTCTATCTTAGTAGCATGCATGATTCGTAAATTCTCTGCACCTATTCGATAAAATTTTGGGGATCTTCCTCTGGTTTGGACCCCATAAAGATAGTGGATTCATCCTGAGGAATTCTCTTATCCTTAATGTAGGTGAGCTTTGATGAGATCCCATACTCTGGGATGGTTTACCCTGACGTTGAGTCTGTGTTGCAACTAATTGGGTAAGCATCTGGATAGCTCCCCTTATATCAGCATCTGTCGTACTAGCCGGTGGCACATATGCGGTAGGGTTCCCCGTAGGACCCTCTGTCAGTGGTGGAGAAGTATGAGTAGTCTGGTGTGCAGGATGACCCCGATACCTCCTCTAAACTCCCTGAGGTTCACTATAGTTCGCCTAATTGGCGTCACTGGCCCTTTGGTTTGAGGTTTTCTTTCTCGTAACAGGAATTTTTTGTAAGAAACGCAACAATGCGAACATTAGAATATTCACTTAGAGTTCAACTCTATATCACGATCTAGAGTAGGAAAAAAAAGTAACATTCTTATATGTCCAGTAGCTTCTAACTTATAAATATGGCGCGCTTCACACTTATAAGAAAGACTCAACTAGACACGGCTTCATAAACTCCCTAGGACACTTGAACCTAGTGCTATGGTACCAAGTTTGTCATACCCCGAATCAGGACCTAGGCGTGACCAGCACTCAAAGTCATTACTGACTTGAGCGAACCGCATACATGGTGTATATCATGAGCATGCATCTAATCATAAGTGAAAATAATAGTTAAACTTAAATTTAAAAGTTCAAAATACTCAGTTTAAAAAGAAGATTTACTAAGCTTACATAACATAAGAAAAAATAAGTGCTTTTTACAAAAGGTCAAAAAGCTTATTTTTTTAAAATAAGTGCTTTTTACAAAAAATACGCACTTTTGACCTCCCAAAAGTTTGGTCAAATAGGCTACAACAAATTACACTTGCACTGAGATGAGGGTGTCAAAAGATTCAACAAGAAGCAGCAAAAACGGTGTTATATTGGATATTTGGGACGGTGTTATTATGTTAAGATAAGTTGAGATGAAGGGGTTAATTAGGATATGAGTTTTATTTTTTTTTTAAAAATCAGTCATTTATGTTGATTCGGCGTTTTCCATTAAATAAAGGATATATATGAAAACTTTCATAACGACAGGGTAAATATGACCAATAGTATGACAAAAGATAAATCTAGCTAATTTTTAAAAATAGAGGGGTAAATTTACACCTTTATCCTAACCCTTTGTTTGGATGATGGTTAGCCATGGTATAGTATGGTATCGTTACTAAGAGTATCATGTTTGTTTTGATCGTTATTTAAAATATATTGTATGGTATGGTCTGAAGTCATGGTTACATAACCATGAAAAGCCTCACTTTATTAAACCATCAATTTTAGTGTAATCCCATTGTTTTCTAATTTTTTTTCAATTTGCCCTCACTTAATATTTATAATCGTATTTTATCATTTATCTTGTATTATTAACTCCACCCAAAAGTTCTACCATATGCAGTCTTCCGGGTTCAGTTCTCGTCTGCATTTAGTCTTCTTTTTTTCTAGGTTTGATTTCTTAAACTTCTTTCAAGTCTACTTATTTTTTTTGTTAAAATCTGAGTACATTTATTTTGAACTGCTTTTTTTATTAATTTTATTAGAATTTACATGAATTTAACAACTTAATAAATTTATCGGGTATATTTGAGACAAATTAGCAGAAAAAAATTATCTTAAATTATTTTATTAATAATTTTTGATGAATTTAGCATATATAATAATTTAGGATATTGACATTTCAGTAAACTTATCAGATATAATACAGTCAAACCAAATAATAAAAATATTATTGTATAGCAACAAACAATATAATCTATCCAAATATAATATTTATATTACAATATAATATAATATAATTTAGTAACTACATTATAAAACCATGAATAACCACAATCTAAAAGTGTTAAAAGAAAATCATATTAGTTATAGCTATTTGACCTTTTTCGCCCCTATACATGCGAAGAGGAGGAAGAATAAAGCTGACTAATAAGTCCAAAAACGGTTAAGGTCGAACTACGGCGTCATTTTCTTTCTCTCCCGCCACGGCTGCGGAAGCTTCTCATTTCCGATCCTCCCCCTCACGAAGGTGATTTTGAACTCTCCGGCGCGCTAAGGTGAATGTGACACAGTCGACTGACTCGTTTTCACCACTCAGATTTCCCGCGTTTCTGCTGAATTCTACACACATGTAGCTGTACATTTTCTTTTCTGTGCGTAATTATTCATGTTTTGTTTTTATTTTTCGCTGTAGATTACTAGATTTGAATGTGTTGCTTATATGTTCTCTTTTATTTTCGTTGTAGATACTTAATCTGCAACTGTGATTAATCTTCTCTGTTCCTTGTTCCAGTGATGGGATAATATAGCGCCGTTTCTTCTAAAGTTCATGATACACACATAGCTATTGATATTTTTTCTTATATTTTCAATGTATATTACTAGATATGTTTCTTTGATTTGGTTTCCTAAGCTCATTGTTGTGGTGATGGAATAATGGGACAGTCAATTTCTTCTGAAGCACGTCTATGATTGTACTCATTGACTGAAGCACTTCTGAAGCACGTCAATTTCTTCGGGATGTGTTGCATTTTAATGTCAATTTTTGAATGCTTCAAGTATCTTCTGAATCTGTTGTTTATGTTGATTCCTCTATTATTTCAATTTCGGTATGGTTAGAGCTGATAGTATGTTGGTTAATTTGGAGATTTCTATTTTGATTTATTATGTGTATTACTTTGGTTTTATAAACTCAGCTATATGAGCTTTGAAAGGAATAGCCTGGGTCCAAAATCCATTTCAAATGGACCTTGGGCCATTTGAAAACCTTGCTCATGTTTGCATTGACGTGAAAATATGGTTGTGTTGCTAGTCAGTTGAGTATACACTCTTTGGATAATTTTCTATTGTTAAGCTTGACAATAAAATTAAAGAACAACATACCCAGTGTTAGTGTAATCCCACAGGTGGGGTTTGATTAAGCTTGACAATAGTAATTTATTTATCACCTCTTTGCTGACTGAACCTTTACTTATCTATTTATCTTGCTTTTCTTTCAGGGAGTCTATTCATATTGACCATAGATGGACAAGGTAATAGAGTAGCCCTCTGTATCTTTGTCACTCCCAATTACTTTGTGCTTCTTTGGATGGTAATATTGGGGGAACTTGCAGTATGAAAGACTTGAAAAGATTGGGGAAGGAGCGTACAGTGAAGTGTACAAGGCTCGTAATAGTGTAACTGGTGGATTCGTTGCTCTGAAAATAATACGGTTAAAGGAAGAAGTTGAGGGAGTGCCATGCACAACTATTAGAGACATTTCCTTTTTGAAAGAGGTGCAGCACGAAAACATTCAATCTGATGCAAGTAATAATGGAAATTTAAGTCATGTGTCTAGTTCTCCTCCATATCAGTAAATTCATGGTCTTTGCTGTTTTAGAGAAGTAATGTTGTTTTAGCTGCACTGGGTATTTGTCCTGTTTTACCCCCTTGTTTTACTTTGTTAGTAGTTTTTTTTTTTGAACTTCGATCTTATAGAAATGTTTCTATGTCTTTATTGAGGGTAAGCTTTGCCTTTACAGAGAAGGTGAAGCAGCATGATCTAATCTTAGAAACTTATCACTTGAATCATGTGCGGGAGATCCTAATAGGAAAGTACAGAGATCTTACTTCAGAAAACTTTGATAGTCTATTTCTGTGTATGTGGGTTACACCAACTGCTATTTCTTTATGCTTCCAATTGTATTGTTCGCTTACAGCAGGTAGTGACGAAGGGAAAACATATAGTTTCACTTAGATTTTTGACAAGCAAAAGCTTATTTAACATTATAGTTTTCAAGTATGTAGAACTTAAGCATCAATGCGACACGAGCTTGTTCCATTCGATGAAATTGGGGTGTGTAGTGATGATTAATTTCAGTCAAGGCAGTTATTGAGCAGCCTATTAGTCATTCTCAAGTGGAGAATAGAGAACACTCCAGCATTCTAAGCTTGTAGTTACTTGTAGGTGTGTGTCCCTATTTTCAACAAAAGAATAGTATAAGCTACAGTTTTCAGTTTGTTTCTTTTAACATGTGACGACATATTGTGCTTCGATCCTCTATTTAATTGTGTTTGAAAGGTGAGTTTTGGTTGGTGTGCTACCATGGGTTGTCAGGTTTAAATCCTAGTGGGGGCAAAAATACTAGGTGATTTTTCCCGATCTATCCAAGCTTTGGTGGACCTCTCGGTATTTTTCTTGGTGGGAGGTAGCAGGTGACTCTGTGTAATTAGTCGAGGTGCATGCAAACTGACCTAGACGCCACAGTTTAGAAAAAAAGAAAAGCTTTCAGCTGATGTTCTTCTATGATGATGGGTAAATTCAAAATGAAAAATTAGAATATGCCTGGGTAGCATTTTAGTGATATATGTGTGAGTGAGCTGTTGTCCACCTTAGAAATTGCAAATTTGTGTAATCACGACTCTAATTGGAAGGAGGACCATGGGGGGGGGGGGGGTGCGGAAGGAGGTTGGGAGGTTACTATGTTAGCTGTGGATGATTGAGTTATGTCCATTTCTGGATCAGCATTCTTGCTTTTTCTGATTGAATTAGGAGTTAGAGACTAAAGAACAGATGCAAACATGTATATAACAGTAACTTGGGTTGCAATACTGAGTTTTCTTTCTAATGTGGGTAAAGCTATTTTTGAATTTTGTATCTGTATCTTCTCTAGTATGAAAAAAAAGTTTCTATTATTTGGAAACAGGTTGCTGGATGTGGTTGTCAGTGTGAAGGAGTTATATCTAGTCCTGGAGTATCTTGACTTGGATTTGAACAAGCTCATGAATTCATGTCCTGATTTCTTTAAGAATCCCCATTGTGTAAAAGTGAGTAAGATCTATGTTCCCTTGGAGGTTGCTTTTACTGTTATATTTAGCTGCTTCACTGGTTGCATTAGTTCTTTATGAAGCTTGTCGTAACTCTGTTTTAGCAGTATTAGTTGAAGAGGAAGGAGATGCACCCTTACGCAATAGATAAAATATATGATTATCCGAGTATGTAATGTGAGAAAGTATCACCACATCTTGTACTTGGTCAATGAAGCAATATCTCCAATTTGGCAGATGTTTTTGTATCAAATGCTCCATGTTATTGCTCATTGTCATTCTCATAGAATTCTTCACCGAGATTTGAAGCCTCAGAACTTGCTGATAGATCAAACCAACAATGTCTTAAAGCTTGCAGATTTTGGATTCGGTAGAGCATTTGATATTCCTGTTAGAACTTTCACTGGTAAGGTATGTACATGGTTTTCAGCTCTTCAAAACAAAATCGCCAAGCCAGCCTGTATTACCACTGTCTCATGTTGTTCCCTTTCAAACTTGATCGGAAAGTAGCTATTAGGTTATGAGTAGAAACTGTTGTTGCATCGGATGCCTCTCTCTTATATCTGGTCCATCATGTCTAAATGAACAATCTTTTTCTGCTTCATTTGGATGTTTGGCTGAAAAAATAAAATGATTGAATTATCATGTTTGTGTTTCATTGATTTAAAAATTAAATACTCGGTTGATATTTCTTTTCTAGCATATTATCGACCCTTTTGAGCTTGTTTCTTTTGACTTCGAACAGTACACTTCATTGTTTCAGGTGGGGACATTGTGGTACAGGACACCAGAAATACTGCTAAGATGAAAGGATACTCTACTCCGGTTGATGTGTGGTCAGCTGGTTGCATATTTGCCGAGTGGTTAACTGTTTGCTGGTACATCATGGAGTGATGAACTTTCCAAGATTTTCAGGTGTTAACATGCATAGCCAGTCCTTTAATGAATGCTTTGTTACTTCTCTAAGTGAACATGCACACTATTATATTTGTAGGAAGTATTTTTATTATCTACTTATGTCATCCTCCTTGTGGATCATTCAAATTCCCTTAGAAAGAAAGTCATTTTTATTGAATGGTTGTCCATGGATGGTTCAAGTGGCCACTGCTATGACACAGACCAAAATTAGAATGCCAGTTGAAGAAAGGGGCTTAGGAGGGGTTGGATAACCGAAATTGAAGAACATAAATGTTAAGGGTTACAGTTCTGAATTCCTCGTGCTGAAAGACATACTAATCAATCAATTAATATTTATAATCAACTCTCTCTCTCTCTCTCTCTCTCTTTCTCTCTCTCTCTCTCTCTTTCTTTCTCTCTTTCTCTTTCTCTCTCTATGGAGTTGTTAGGTTGTGAGAAGGTTTAAAGATTGAGTTGTAGTACAGTTTATGACTCTCTCCCTCCCTCTATCCACACACATACAGTGTGTACTTCATATAAAAGTACAGTAAGAGAATGTTTGTGAGATTTGTTGAATTATGTTATGTCATATCTTTGTTTCCTTGTGATTTATGTTATTAAATCTTTTCATTAATATTGTCATGATTTCCTACTATTTTTCTGTATGAAGTGTGATGGGTACTCCAAAATCCAAATGAGGATACATGGCCTGGAGTGACTTCTTGTCTTGATTTTGAAACTCCTTCCTTTCAAAAATGGCCTCTTAAGGTAATCGAGAGTTTCTTAATTATTCCTCTCCTTTTTTTTCCACCTTAGGACTAGCCTGATCCTCCTGCCAATATTATCACATTTCTAAAGAGTGCTTAATTCAAGCCCTTTTATATTGCAGGATCTGGCAATTGTAGTTATAAGGACTTGATCTCCTTGGTGTAAGTTTGTCTTCTAAATGCTATATACATCTTGTTAGTACAAAGTTTATTTGTGTTCCGGATGAAACTCTTGACATTTCTGCTTGGTTTTCTCTGGAAAAATCCAGTGAATTTTTTTAGGTATTCAATGCTAGAAAATTGTAAGGTATTAGTAATGAATTTGCACACATTTGGATTGTTGTTGTTTTTGTTGTAGTAATCCAGTGATTAATAATACACTGTTTAGTAATAGATGGATTAGTAATGCTGAGATTATTCTTGTTGTATGTTTGGTTCATTGCACTAAAATTCGATTACAAGATATCATTTAAAATATCTCTTTATTTTTTAAACTAGAAGACTATGAGTTTACAATTATATCCTTGACTACTTGACTCTCATAGGCTTCTAGGGAAAAACAAGGATAGTTTTGTTCTTTTGATGATTTATCCATGTATAAGCTTTACATGGATTAGTTATTACATCTTGATAGTGGTATAAAGTAATATCAAAATTGTTGTATAACTTTGTACAAGGATTAACTATACACGGATAGAAAATATATACCAAGCATTCGGTAACTATTACAACATCCTTATGCCATGATTATTTCTTCCTATACACCATACCAATCGTGATAGTAAGAGATTGAGGAAATAAATGTTCTTGACGGAAAAGAAAGTCTCAATTGTTGTGCTCATTTATATACTTGTTTCAATCCTTTTCTTTTGTCTAAATCTAGTTGTTCTCTTTCTTTGCGTCTTCTCTCCCACTTTCTTTTCCCTTAGTTTGCATTTCAAAATTATATTTGGAGAATACCAAATGGGTTTTTTATTTTGCAAATCAATATTTCTCATTTAGTGGATTATATTAAAGGGTTAGTGCTTTTCTGGGACAACAAGTAGATGTTTAATACTAATTATATGCGTAGGCTTCAATCAATCTTTTGTACTCAATTACTATTTTTTTAGAAAATGTTTTGTTTGGACCCCAATAAGAGAATCACTCCTAGGAGTGCCCTTGAGCACGAGTACTTCATGGATATCAGACGTGTTACATGACTCTTTGCATCTTTATCCGGAAGACGAATATAAATATGATATGCTTACTGCAGGGCATTTTTCTGAAAAACTTTGGTTATCTTTAGAGCCTTTTATAGTAATTTCATTGGAGCCGATACAATCATTGTTAGGGTGATTATACAGCACATAGTTCATGGTTATCTGTTGTTCCTTCTTCTCTGTCACAACATTTTGGCCACAAGTTTCTTCTATTTTTGATTCATTATGCATATCATACTCTTGCAAGAACGCGTTAGATCAAATTGGTTTGCTTTAAATTTTGTACATAATCTTTACATTGGAAACATGAGTTTTGCATTAATAAATTTTGACAGGTTTTATACAACAGAAGGGATAACTTTTTCTCAGTGTCATATTAAATATTATTTCATGATAAGCAGATTAAAATATAATTGGCAGAGATAGATTAGACAAAACATAACACTCTTATAGTTTACCGAGAATACGATTCTAGATAGGAATATATGGAGGCCAAGAATTAGGGCAGACGATTAGTAGGTAGGTAAGTATGGTCTAGTTTCTCGTATCGATATTATTAGTATTACTCTCCTATTATCTTATTCTTTAATTTTATTATTATACGTTGTTTCCTTTGTTTTGTTTACTGCATTATTTGGTGTTGCTACTACTTTTTCTCCTATATTTTAACATGACTTCTTTATTACTGTATTTTCTTTTCATACTTTATTTTGATATGTTTCACTTACGCTGAGGGTCTGTCGAAATTAAAATAGTCTCTCTACTTCCATAAGATAGGGGTAAGATTGTGTATACACCACCCTCCTCAGATCTCACTTGTAAGATTACACCGGATGTATTATTATTGTATCTCATTATAATTGCTAAAAACTATGTGTTGGATTTTAGAGCATTTTTAATATTATAAAATATTTTATTTCTCAAATTCATGGTGATGGATGTGGCCTTTACTATTCCATAACCTCTATGTCATTAGTCACCCATTATTCTACCTCATTATGCCTTATAACCTATGTAATCTCTAAGACATAATTCTGCCATAACTTACCCACTTTATTGCCCACATTTTTCGAATTCATTACAAGGAAGAATTCTTCACCTATAAATAGTGTGGTCTTGTCTTGTATTGGAGAAGAGAAAACATAGAATGAAAAAAATGGGTAGAAAATAGAGTTTTATTTAGCTAAAGGAAGGTGGTTTTTTGGTGGAGCTTTGGACTCAACTCTTGTCCAGAGTTTGTTGAGTCATACAGTATTGCTGGGCTGTTGTATCCTGAAGGGGACAAGCCATGAAGATTACTGCTGGACCGGTAAAATTTTATTGCAGTGGGCTTGAATCTCCTTAAAGAGAGCGAGATATTCGCGCCTCAACCTGAGGATATTTTATTTTTCAATTGTAATTGTAATTTCACTAATAATTTTAAGGAGATTCATTGGCTATAATTGAAAATTTTTCGGATGTTAAGATGGGAGATCTTAACAAGCCATTTCAGTTAAATGGTACTATTTCAAGAGATGAAAGGTTAGCGTACTTTTTTACTTAAGTCTTATCAATGTTTCTGATGTGTTAATTGAGAAAAATCCAAATAAAGTAGACAGCTATTTCATAAATGATGATGAACTAATTTCTCTCCAAAAGAAAGTTAAAAAGTACGATGATGATTCTTACAAATATCGGTATTATCTTCTTAATTATTTATCTAATAATTTTTATGATTATTATGATATAACTTACTCTAGTGCAAAGAAAATTTGAAAAGCATTATAGAGTAAGTATGATTCCGATCCGAGGAGGATGGAGCGATAAAATATGCTGCTAGCTAATTTTTTCATTTTCAAATGGTGGACAACAAATCAGTGGAAGACCAAACTCAAGACTTCATAGTGGTCGTTGGAGAGCTCAAGTCCGATGAGATAAAATTGGAGATAACCTTTATTGTTTATGGCATAATATATAAACTTCTACCTTCTTTAAAGGAATTTCAAAAAGTTATGTGCACAAACAAAAGGAAACCTCACTTGAAACATTGATAATGCAAATCTGCATGGAAGAGGAGGCAACGGGCCAATATGCACTTTTACAACCAGAAGAGAGCAATCTCACAACGAAGGTAAATTTAATTACTTCAAATAAAGTATTCTTGATACTCATAAAAATACTTTTATGAAGCCTAAGAAGAAAAAATTCAAGAAAAATAATGGTAGACCTCCCAAGAAAAATAATGGTGGTAATAACCAAGCACAAAATCAACAAGGTGAAGATGCAGGACCATACTTTGTCTGTGGCAAGAGTGAGCATATTGCTCGATTTTGTAAATTTTGAAAACATGGTCCTACACCTCAGGCAAACGTTACTGAAGAGCGTTTGTGGTGGTGATAACAGACATAAACATGGTTGAAAATGTTGATGGATGGTGGGCTGATTCTAGTGCAAACCGTCATATCTGCTATGACAAGGACTGGTTCAAAATATATTCCTTTTGAGGAGACAAAATCATCATGCTTGGTGATTCTCACACCACTCAAGTTCTTGGAAAGGGAGATGTCGAGTTGAGCTTCACCTCTAGAAGGATGAACATTGAAAGATATACTTTTTACTCCTTTTATGAGAAAAAAATTTGATATCTAGTTTTCTTCCTATTAAAGCAGGCTTCAAAAAAAATTATTGAATCTGATCAATAAGTAATAGTGAAAAGCGTATTGTTGTGGAAAAAGGGCATGCTTGTGATGGTACGTTCAAGTTGAATGTTGAAATGAATAAAGTTTCTACTTCTATGTACATGCTCTCTTTTACTAATTTTTGACATGCTCGCGTTTGTGTCATATTAATGATCATTATGTGAAAATTATGAATAGTTCAGGATTAATTCCAATGATTAAAAAGAATTTTGAGAAGTGTGAAGCTTGTACTAAAGCTAAAATCATTAAAAGGCCTCATTTTCAAGTTGAAAGAAAAACTGATTTGTTAGAATTAGTTTAGAATGATATTTGTGAACTTGGAGGAGTTTAACTCGTGAAGAAAATAGATATTTTATCACTTTTATTGATGATTTCTCTTAGTATACATACGTTTACTTAATAAAAAATAAAAGTGATGTATTTGAAAATTTTATAATTTATCTCCATGAGGTTGAAAATCAGTTTGGCAGAAAAATAAAAAGAATTAGAAGTGATAGAGGCCGTGAATATGAGTAATGAGTTTAATTCTTTTGTTAGATCATTGGGAATAATTAATGAAACTACTCCACCTTATTCTCCTGCATCTAATGGTGTAACGGGAAGGAAAAATAGAACTTTGGTTGAGTTGACTAATGTCATGCTTATTGAGTCAATTGCGCCTCTAAATTTGTGGGGTGAAGCTATTTTGATTACTTGTTATGTGTTAAATTGGGTGCCTCATAAAAGGACAAAATTAACACCATTGAGTTGTAAAATTATCACAAGCTAAATTTGGGATATCTAAGAGTTTGGGGTTGTCTAGCCTATGTAAGGCTAATAGATTCCAAAATTACTAAATTGGGTTTACAAAATTACTATTTGTTCTTTTTTTTTTGTTATGCTTCAAATAGTACATCCTTTAGATTTTTTAATCTTGAAGATAATATAATAATAGAATCAGGTGATGCTATTTTTCGTGAAAATAAATTGTCATTTGATTCTAAAAATAGTGGGAGTCAAAGGACTAAATAAAATATTTTGTCACTACCTAGTTCTTCTACTTCTATCTTGAGAAATAAAGAAAATGATGATTTTGAGTTAAGAAGAAGTAAAAGAGCTAGAGTAAAAGAAATTTTTGGTCCTGCTTTTTATATTTTTAATGTTGGAGATGACCCTCATACTTTACAAGAAGCTTTATCTTTACATGATGCTATTTTTTGAAAAGAAGTTGTAAATGATGAAATGGAATCACTAAATTCTAATAAAACTTGGAAGTTAGTTGATTTACCACTGGATTGCAAAATAATTGTGTGTAAATGGATCTTGAGAAAATAGTTAAATCGGATGGATCCGTTGATAAATATAAGGCTAGACTAGTTGCTAAAGGTTTCAAGCAACTAAAAGGCTTAGAATTTTTTGAGACTTCTTTTTCCGATAACGAAAATTACATCTATTAGACTTTTAATTGCTATTGCTGTAATTTTTAATTTACATATATATCAAATGGAGGTAAAAACTTCTTTTTTAAATGGAGACCTGAATGAGAAAATTTATATGAAACAAACCAAAGGTTTTATTGAAGCGGGCCAAGAAAGCAAAGTATGTAAACTTACTGAATCCCCATATGGCTTGAAACAGGAACCAAATCAATGACATAAAAAATTAATTCTTGCATAATTGAAAATGATTTTAAAATAAATGAGTGTGCTAAGTGTATCTATCATAAGTCTTGAAATAATTCACATGTTATTATTTGCCTCTACGTTGATAATTTATTGATCTTTGCTCTAACATGAATGTTATTGAAGAAACTAAAAATATTCTTAGAAGTCATTTGATATGAAAGATTTTGGTGAGGAAAATTTTATTTTTGCAATAAAAATTACTAGAACATTTGATGAAATTTTCCTTGACCAGTCATATTATGTTGAGAAAATTTTGAAAAAATATAATTTTTTGACTGCAAGCATGTTGTAACTCCTTTTAATTCAAGTGTTCACTTGTTTCTTGTACAAAGTGATTAATGTGATAAATTAAAAGGAGTATGCTAGCTTAATTGAAAATTTGAGATATGTGGCTGATTGCACTCGGTTTGATATTGCATATGCAGTAGGAGTACTTAGCAAGTTTACAAGCAAACCAGGTAGTTAACATTGGCATGCCATAACGAGAGTTATGAGATATTTAACTGGGATAAAACTTAAGGCTTGTTTTATAAAAAATATCATAATGTACTTGAAGGCTTTTCTGATGCATATTGGAACACTTTATCTGGTGATTCCTGTTCTACTACTTGTTATATTTTTACTTTGAGAAGTGGTGTTATTTGTTGAAAATCAAAAAAGCAAATAATTATTTCTAACTCTACCATGGAGGCTGAACTAATTTTTTTAGCTTCAGCTAGTGAGAAATCGAATTAGTTGAGAGATTTATTATTTCAAATACCTTATTTTGAAAAATCAATTCCTCCTATTGTAGTTCATTGTGATAGCACCGCTGCAATTGGTAGGGTTTAAAGCCATTATTACAATGGTAAATCCAGACCCATAAGAAGAAAATACAGTACTGTGAGATCATATTTTACAAGTGGTATCATAATATTGATTATGTTAAATCTTGTGATAATCTTGCATATCCACTGACTAAGGCCTTAGTAAGAGAAAAGGTCTGGAGCACATGGAGAGGAATGTGATTGAAGCCCATATATTCATGAGTCATATATGAAGAAACCCATTCCAATAACTAAATTCAATGGGAAAAATGAATCATATGATGACTTATTGTGAAATGCACTCTTATTTTTTTATTCTCTCCCTATGATGTGAGTGCATTTTTCCTGTAATAGTTTGTGGAGTTTGAGTTTAAAAAACTCTTAATGAAACTATGTAGCTCATATGAGTGTGTGCTAAACTTATAGAAGCACTCTCGACTAATTTCACGTATGTGAGTGTGGAAGTAGACCACTTCCTATGAGAATAGGGCTTGTTCTTAAAGAACTCATGGAAACTGGGACAACACAAGACTGTAATGTGTTGGCTATTAAAGCTCATGTCAACACCTTGACTATTATGTGTAAGTAGTGATACTTTATTCCCTTAAGTAGTCATAATTCAAGTCTGAGACAACTACGACTCTGGAGTAAAGATTATCGTTTTACTAATTGAAGGTTTAACGTAGGGCACACCTTCATTATACATAATAGTCTCCATTCAGCTGATAATCTCTCTTAATTTACTATTAAAATAAGTGGGGGATGGTTGAATTTTATAGAATTTTTAATATTATAAAATATTTTATGTCTCACATTCATAGTGATGAATGTGACATTTACTATTCATAATCTCTATGTCATTATTCACCCATTATTTTACCTCATTATGCCTTGTAATCTATGTAACCTCTAAGGCATAATTCTCTGATAACTTGCCCACTTTATTACCTACATTCTTTCAATTCATTACAAGGAATAATTCTTCACCTATAAATAGTGTGGTCTTGTCTTGTGTTAGAGTGAAAAAAGTGGGTAGAAAAGAGAGTTTTATTTAGCTAAAGGAAGGTGTTCATTTGGTGGAGCTTTGGATTCAACTTTTGTCCCAAGTTTATTGAGTCATACAGTATTGCTGGACTGTTGTATCCTACAGAGGATAAGTCGAGAAGATTACTCCTGAACTGATAAAACTTTATTGCAGTGGGCTTGAATCTCCTTAAAGAAAGCGAGATATCTGCGCTTTAGCTTGAAGATATTTTATTTTCTTCATTTTTTTTTCAATTATAATTATAATTTCACCAACACTACGAGAACAAATGACCCACTTAGAGAGATTTGACAATATATATTGTAGCGAATCGGAGAGAAAGAGACCTGAAAGTAAGTCTCAAACGAGAGTAGTATACACTTACTCCACTCCTTGGAATATGCTCTTGCGCATATTATGTCCATAAATAATAATAATAATAATAATAATAATAATAATAATAATTAAAATAAAAAGAAAAAGAAAACAGCAACTTCAACATAGATGAAAAATGCACAAAGTTACCAAAAAATTAATGCACATTAAATATCAAATGTACATTCTTTTAACGAAGAAACTAATATTAGCATCTGTACGATGTATAAATAATATTAAAAAGTATCAATCATGTCAACCTGTATATTAAATGATATTGTTTTAACATAATATAATTTTCATCTTATTTTTCAATATAATATTCTCAATAAAAATATATATATATGATATTAAAGTAGATGACTGATATAGTCTTTATTTTGTTATCTGGACACGACAATATATACATATATAAAAGCAAAAAATTACATGCTATTCGGAACAATTATGATCCGCAGTAGTTCGGTAAAGTTTGCCTTTGGCTAAGGCTTATAAGTATGTTTTAATTTATCTATGCATTTAGTAATAATGAAAATGTTTATAAGTTAAAATAAGTCATAAGTCATAAGTTAGTTATTATTAACTTATGATTTTACAGTTTATAAGTATTTTTATTTAATCAAATTATTTATAATTTTATCCCTAATATTTTTATGTAATTTTTAAAATGCATTTTTTTATAAAAAAGAAATTCAAACACTCTCCGTGCTTTCACTTCCACCTCTGTTCTTCCAATTTGAATGTCTTCCACCTCTATTCTTTCAAATCTGAATTTCCTTCACCCCTTGTTACAACAATTATATAGTTCTTTATGACATTATTTGGGGTAATAAATTTCGCTCTAATAAATTTTTAGTAGTTCTTTAAGTTCTATTGCTAAGCATAGTATCCTTCTTTAACTTGATATTAATATTGTTGATTTGTCGATTTTGTAAAGCATGAAACTCTCTTCTACTTCTCTTTACTAGGGAATGTAGTCGCGCTTTGTACGAGCGTTTAAGTATATGTATTTTAGTTTTAAAATAATGTATGATTAAGCTTTTGGGGGAAGAGAGGGATTGGTAGGTTCCTCAATTCTGGTTTGGGACTAAACATGTTATTGCACTTTAGGAGAATATGCAACAAGTTCTTGCCCATTAAATATAATTCATTCATACATAATTGCTCCAAAAAAAATAAAAATAAAGCAGAAGTACGCATCCTTTCTCTCTATTCTCTTTTCAATCTCGATGTTCTCTTTTCAATTAATATAATTAATATGTATATGCGAAAAAAATCATGGGGATGATAGTGAAAAAAGTAAGCATTGGTGACTACGTCCGCATGACTACAGTTTGCAAGTCATAGAGATCGATGCTTATTGCTCATCATCATAATAATCATCTCGAAACCCCTTGGCTTTTGCAGCTTAAAGATTGTGTCTCTAACAATCACACAAGATTCAACTTCTATAGTTTGTCCAATAGCCGGTTTTATTCTTTAAAACTCACTCCCTCCCTCCACTGTGATGTATTTATTTATTATTTTACAACCATTTTATTCTACAAAATATTTGTTACATTTCCATGGGGAAAGTTTACCAGAATATATGTTGTAGTTTAAAGGTACAACCTTCATTTGTATCCCAATAAAAACATATACGCCCATCAAATTATATTATCAAATATCTGTTTAGTATAATAAAAATGAAATAAAATTAGGGAGAATATTTTCAACTTATTTATTCAGAATATACTATCCATTAATTAATAGATGCTAAACTTGATAATCTTCTTTATTTTTCATCATTAGAATCTTTTTAATATAATGAAAACAAGAGATAATGATATGATCGGACAACATACCAAATGCATAATTGTTAAATTGCATGACCTAAGAGTTTCACTTAACTGTTTACCTACAGATGAAACAGGTCGTTAGACGTGTTTCAATTGAGTGAATAAACAGTAAGTAAATAAGACACATATTTAATGTGAAAAACACTCGGCTCTAAAGGTGAAAACCACGACCTGTACTCCACAGGATTTTTCTCCAAACTTCACTAACTTTAAAGAGCCTCTCCAAAACAGTCGATTACAACTCTTGCAATCTGAGGAATTATAAACTCTAATTCCTAACTGTTCAACTCTCCTCAATTCAGTTTATAGCCCACTGAATTGAGATAACAATCAGTACAACTTAGTGACAACTTCTAGTACAAGACAAGCGAAACTTAATACTTTTCTAGACAGATATGTCAACAAGAATCTCATCAAATGCAATAAACACTTTTCTCTCTTTGTGAGTGCACACCCTACTCTGAGATATCATACTCCTTTATATACACATGTCTTTAAGGATTTCTTCTTTCTTTCGAACTCTTTACAGCAATATCTTTTCCCGTCTTAGAGTTTCTTTCCGTGTAGAAGTCTTGATTCAAGTTAATCTTTTTCACTCCACTGAATTGTAAGTAGATTCCAACTCTCCTGAATTATCCACATGTTGAATTTACTGAGTTTGTTGAGCATTGATTATCATCTCCGTAATTCTTGTACCTTAACTTGTGAATAATTATTGCTTCGTAAGTATTATGCTCAACCATTCATTGGACCAGCTTTATTCACCTGTTTCATCAGCTGGTTGTCAATCATCAAAACTACAAACCGCACAACAAATTCCCCCTTTTTGATGATGACAAACACAATACCATTTGTACACAGACATTACCTGTAAGCAAAAACTTTTGAATGAAACAGGTTAGTCTATATGAGTTATAACCATTGCATTGCCAAATCCTATGTTTTCTTCTCCCTTTTGGCATCATCGAAAAGCTTAATCAATGAATTAATGCCAACAATGTAGTTAAATATCCTAATGCCATTAAGGAAATCCCAAGATAAGTAAGATAAAATTTCGAGATAAGAGAGTTAAGAAAAGTGTAGTGAGATATAACTACATAACACAAGCAATTCATTCAAAACAATAAGAATTCCTTAATCACAACCAAACATTACTGAACATAAGAAAAACATCTAAGCCTGAATAGGTTGGGTAACAAAAGGTTAAAAACAAACACAACGACTTTTAAGAAGGAGGGGCTGAAGGAAGCAATTAGGCCAGGCGTCTAATAGTATCGACATTTGCAGCTCTTTCTGTTTCTAGGGTAGCCTCCAACTCAGTGATCTTTGCCTGAAGAGTAGCCTTTTCTTAAGCATGTATAAGATGAACATCTTCTAATTCAGCAGTCTTTTCTGCTAGGCCATTGCGCATTTTTTTAAAAGGACTGTTTTCTCTCCTCATTGAAATAGGTAGATCAACATGTTTCACTTCCCCAATAACATCCTTAGTTGTCTGAAAGGTTCATACTTGAACAGGGACTGAATAATCCTCAAAAACATAAGATGACCAAAAAGCACAGGAAAAAGCATGTCCTTTATCATCCTTAGTAAGAACCCGTTGTATATGCTTTATCATAAGGCTAGGTAGATCAATTTTAACCTCAGTGTCTAGTAGCTCCATTAGAGTGAGATCAAGGTAGTTAGCCTCAATTTTTCTCTCCTTCCTAGGAAAGAGGACCTTATCAACAACATACAAATACAACTGATGGAATTGGGACATTTCCTTCTTTTGAATGCGCTTATGATGGACAAAATTTGGCTGGCCTGAAAATTTTCTACATATATCCCTGGCAGAAGTCAAATTGTCCAATGGTGGCCATTCAAACTTGACATAGTAAGTCCACCCACCACTAGGAATCCCCAATATTCGGGCCAAATCATCGGCAACTAAATGGATAGAGATACCCCTGATAGTAAAGGAAAAAAGAGAGCCATTTGAAGACCCATGAGCATAGAACTCAACCACTTCAAGTTTGCCAAATTTTGCTGAAAATCACCTTGAAGGAATAGGGATGTCCATCCTTGAACTTCTAATTTTGCAAGCTAAACTTCCATGTTTGGACCCCCAAAATCAGTTATCACTCTTCCTTGTAGAACCGTGCGCTTCTGAAAGTGAACCAAATGGTCTAATTGGTTATCACTGAGGCTAGAAGTAGCAAACCCAACAGAAAAATCCTTATCAGAGTCATCAGCGTCTGAACCATGAGATGGAACAGGTCAAGGAACCCGTTCCAAAGTTCTAGTCTGAGGAGTGGGAGATGGTTTAGAAGGTGGAGTGGGAGATGGTTTGGAGGAAGGTTTGGGAGAGGGTTTGGAGGAAGGTTTGGGAGAGGGTTTAGAGGTGGATTTGGGAGTTGTTTTGGATGAGGGTTTTGGAGAGAGTTTTGTGGATGATTTAGGAGTCGTTTTGAAGGAGGATTTTGAAGCAGTTTTGGAAGGCGGTTGGGAGGGAGTTTGGATAGGAGATGTGGATGACCCAAAAGATGAAGGTTTGGGTATGATCTTCTTGACCACTTTGGATTTCCTAGCAGATGTAAGCAGTACTTCATTAGACGAGGAAGATGGTTTCTTAACAGAGGAGGGAGTAGAAGATTTCTTTTTCTTACTCTTATGAAGAGCTTGTGCAAGATTTGCCTCTTCCTGTCTTTTTCGAGTCCGCGTGAGAGGAACCCGAGTGGAGCTGGTGGGAGGAGTTGGTTCATGATCCGGTTCATCATCAGGAATAAGAATAGCGGAGCCAAACTTCTTTCTTAATCGAGTACAAACCCTTTGAGGAATTAGGTCTGCAATGGGAGTTCCTTCGTTTGGAGCTGATTGGAGTGGAGCTACATCACAAACTTTGATGGACGAACCAGATGGGAATGGTGGGATGTTAGAGGAGGATGAAAACGGTGCTTTGAAGGCATTCCAGGCTGCAAAATCAGACATTTTGAACTGCACGGGAGGGGGAATGTTTGAAGAGGTAGTGGCAGATGTGTGAACTACCAGGTCTTGAGATATGGGTAAATTTTCTGAACTTGTGGTTGAAGAACTGCTGGAGGAGGAAGATGAAGCCATGGTAGCAAAATTTTTTGGAGAGGTCAAGATAAAAGTTAATTTTGACTGCTTGTCAAAACAACTAAGTTGCTGCTTTATAGAAGGAGAGAAGGAAGATGAAATATGGGATGTGACAGCTAATCAATGGTGTCAGTGGGAGACGTGATGATTAATGGTGGCAGTTTCAGCTTTATAGGGAAGAGATGGAATAATGACGGTTACAATAAATAGTAAATATGTGGAACACATACGCATAGCTGTTTCTTATTAACAGTAAGGTATTGGGTGAAAAAGAACATACCTGAGTGCCAAGAATGACTGCCCTCAAAATCTTGATATCAATGCACAAGTTAAACACAATTCTTTTCAATTTTATCCTAGGCTTGGGACACATAAATAAATATGCAAATTTTAGGATAAATAACTGTCACACCCCACCTTGGGGGGTATGATGGGCACCTGGTGCCTGCTAGACTCTGGGCTGCTAAACGGTCCAGCCTGAGCATTTGGCTGACTCTGGCTCTATTTTAAGAAATGAACCGGCTATATAGCGGCTATAAATATAGCCCCCGGCCGATTAGGCCAATAGCCACCTGCAATGCACAACAGCTAACCAGAACAACGACACTATAATCTGAAGCAACTTCTATTCACATTTGTGACCGACGAGGTCACTAATTATAACCAGAAGAAGGCCCCACACGGCCAACATCAACAACTAAACACATATATACATGCACGACCCCACACGACCGGCTCCACCACCATAGGAAACATCAGACTGCAAGCCTCTAGGAAGTAATAATAGAATGGTCGGGATAAGGCCCCGACCTACCCATACTGTAATCAAAAAGGAAATACGAGCAACCTCCGACTGTCTAGCTCCGGAGGATAGGAGCTGACAACTCTGCTGACTGGATCACGAGGGATCGACTCCTCGTCTATGTGTACCTGCAGGCAAGCAATGCAGCGCCCGCATGGGCGTCAGTACCACAGGTACTGAGCATGTAAAGCAAACTAAAATATACAACTGAAATGGGTAACAACAATAACATGAAATACAAGCAGGAAGTAGCTGAGTCTATCTGGCTGAGGATAACTGGGGAGAGTTTACCTATTTTGTAACTAAACTGGGCGTACCTGACGATGTGTCATCCTACTGCCTATCAGTATCTAATAGCACATATAGATATACATATAAATACACACAATACCTGACCAACCCCCATAAGCCGGAAGGTGCCAACCAACAGAACAATCTATTTACCCCTAACCGGGTCTAAACCAACCAAAAATAAGTCACTCCACTCATCTGATAACTGTGAGCTCCTCCTACCGGCCCCCTTGGGTACGTAGCTCAGGCCTTGGCCTCTAACAATAAACTGTGTCTGAGTTCGGAGACTCTTGCCTCTGGGCGCAAGCGCTCAATGGGGTAATCTGCTGTTGTATTTGTGACTGAAACTGCCCCTGGGTGCAAGCACGCAATAGGGTAATTTTATAAAAATTTGTATCTGAAACTGCCCCCGGCCACAAGCGCACACAGAGTAATCTGCCCCTATAAACAGGGTAATCTGGCTCTGCGCAGAGCAAACTGAACTGCCCCTGCAAGCAGGGGAATCTGGACCGTATTATTATGGTGGTCGGCCATCACCGTCCTCTAGGTGGACGGCATCGCCCAGCTGGTGGCGGTATCTGAATCTGGTATCGACACAGCTGTAACCCAGGGGCGGCGAGGATGCTGAAGGACACCCACATCCATAACAAGTCTCAACATGCAAAACACATACACAGCAAGCATGCTCAAATGAAAAATACTAATCATATTCTCTTCTTTTATTTCAAGGCCAGTCCGTATTAAACAACTGATGCTATATTCTATTTTGCACCATTTCTGATTGCTGAGCTAACTGCTACCTGACCTTTATCTGTTTATCTGATTATTGTTATCCGTGATCTGAAGCTATATTAGTTTCTAGAGCCATATCTGTTTCTGGAGCTATATCTGTATCTGGAACTATATCGATGTCTAGAGCTAATTCTATATCTAATTACTAATCTGATTATATCTGGATATAACTCAATAACATAAGATGTGCCATCTATTACCGGATACAGTCTCAACAAAAGTAATACATACTATCTGTAATCTTGCTAACTCATTATACTGCTTTTACAACTTCCATTCTGGGTATTACGTAAGAACATGCTGAGCTATTAGCTGATACCACATTACTATCTAAAATCATCTGACTATCCGTTATTCTGATTATCGCATGATACGTAATGATATACTAGCATGCTTGCTGGAAATTGTACTAAAATCGTTCCTGTATGCTGGGTATCTATTAATAGTCTTTATGCTATTTATTTTCTAGACTGTACTTCCTGGCTTGCCGAAAGAATAGCTTAACATACCTTAACCTCGGTTTACCCGATTAATGGACGAAGCTCGGTCAGTACTCCAGCTATTTCTCCCAACTACATTTACATATATGCCAATTAAAACTAAATACACCTATATTCTGAAAGAAAACGTCACTTTCGATATATTTATAATCTAAACTTTGGCTCATCGAAAGACAGTCAAAAACTCGCTATTTCTCGAAAGTCCAGAAGGGAGAAATACTCACTTTAGGGATAGAAATATATTGACACTAGTTTGGAGCAATTCCACTTACCTTAGTTCGGTAGCACGACGATTCGCCGGCCGAATTTTGCGAAACTAAATTCATAGGAATACTCCTCACTGCTTAATAGCTCGGTATCTGGAGTTAATTTGAGTTTGGACCGCGTTTGACGGAGTAATCGGAAGGAAATTCCAATGGAATCTTCGTCCTCTCTGTTTTTCCCTCGACTTCTCTGGAAATTATATGAAATATAACATTTAAATCGAAGTGGAGGGATTATATAGTTGGGTCTGGAAAGGGCCAACTTGTCACGGAGCCAACGCGGAGGCTCCACCTCCGTGTCACGTTGCCATCACGGAGGGGCTCTGCCCCGGCTCCTTCCGCGATGGTTCAACAGGTTTCTCATCCGATCTTTTCTCGGGCCTTTTTCTAGCATGTATGGCTTTCAAATACTATTAACCAACACGCGAATAGGCCATCTATGTGTTGGGAATTTTACGGGGTATAACATTCTCCCCCCCCCTAAGAACATTCGTCCTCGAATGTAAACTTCCATCTAGAGGACTTCTCAACTTACTCAACTTGTTTCTAGAAAAATTTCGACAGAGTTTCCCCTGTAATATGGACCATCCCAAAAACCTGAATTGCAGAAAAGTCCCATACAGGTACTCCAAATAATACTATAGTGTTTAAATGACAGATTAAAATAGACCTTCTCATTTACATATACTATAAGGCACTGCATAAGATAATAATACCAACATACCTGTCGCCTGACTAGGCTTGAAATAAAAGAGGGTATCTAGTCTTCATATCTTCCTCCACCTCCCAAGTCATCTCCTCTCGGTTCCTATTACGCCACAATACTTTGACTGAAGCAACATCTTTCATTCTCAGTCTACGGATCTGTCTGTCTGGTATAGCTACTGGAACCTCTTCATATGCTAACTCTTCTGTGACCTGGACATCCTAAACTGGAACAACTGTGGAAGGGTCTCCTACGAACTTCCTCAACATAGATACATAGAATACTGGGTGAACAGACGCTAACTCTGGAGGCAAGTTCAACTCGTATGCAACTCGACCTATTCTCCATCGAATCTGATATGGCCCAATGAACCTCGGGCTAAGCTTGCCTTTCTTGCCAAATCTCATCACCCCTTTCATCGAAGACACTTTCAAATATACCCAATCATCTACTGCAAATCTAGATTTCTGCGCCGCATATCTGCATAAGACTTCTGGCGGCTCTGAGCAGTCAGTAGGCGTTCTCTGATAAGCTTCACCACCTCTTCTGACTGACGAATAACATCTGGCCCAATCAGCGCTGTCTCCCTTACTTCAAACCAGCCGATTTCCGCCCGTATAACGCTTCAAAGGGAGCCATCTGGATAGCTGAATGATAACTGTTATTATAGGCAATTCAATCAACGACAGATACTCATCCCAGCTATCACCAAAATCTAGTACACACGCTCGTAGCATATCTTCGAGCGTCTGGATAGTTTGTTCTGCTTGCCCGTCTGTCTGAGGATGAAAGGTTGTACTTAAGTTAATCTGCGTTCCCAGACCTCTCTGAAATGACTGCCAAAATCTAGCTGTAAATTGTGCTCCTCTGTCAGAGATAATAGATACTGGAACACCGTGTAACCTAACTATCTCTCTGATATACAGTTCAGCATAATCCTCAGCAGAGAATGTAGTTCGTACTGGCAGGAAATGGACTGATTTTGTTAATCTATCAACGATTACCCAAATAGAATCGTTTCTATGTCTGGTACTGGGTAACCCTGTTACAAAATCCATATTTATCGCTTCCCATTTCCACAAGGGCACAGCTATATCCTGCGTCAGACCGCCCGGTTTCTGGTGTTCTGTCTCTGAACGGGAATATACTAGAATATCATCGATAAATACTGTCATGAACAGATCCAAATACGGTCTGAATATGTTGTTCATCAGGTCCATAAACACTGCGGGAGCATTCGTCAGCCCAAAAGACATGACTAGAAATTCAAAGTGACCATATTTGGTCTTGAAAGCAGTCTTTGGAATGTCCCTCTCACGAACTCGGACCTGGTGGTATCCGGACCTCAAATCTATCTTAGAAAAACATCTGGCCCCCTGCAACTGGTCAAACAAATCATCTATTATAGGGAGCGGGTATTTGTTTTTAACCATTACCTTATTCAGCTGCCGGTAGTCTATACACATACGGAGTGAGCCATCTTTCTTTCTTACCAACAGAACTGGCGCACCCCACGGGGAAGTACTAGGCCTGATAAAGCCTTTGTCGAGCAAATCTTTTAACTGCTCTTTCAACTCTCTAAGCTCAGCTGGTGCCATGCGATATGGGGGAATGGATATAGGTTGAGTCCCTGGCAACAAGTCAATTGCAAAATCTATCTCCCTTTTAGGAGGGCTACCAGGCAACTCATCTGGAAATACGTCAGGGAATTCATTGACCACTGGAACAGACTGAAGAGTCGGAGGTTCCACCCGAACGTCCTAGACTCTAACTAGGTGGTAAATACATCCCTTTGCTATTAATTTTCTCGCCTGAAGGTAGGAAATAAACCTACCTTTTGGCGTAGCTGTGCTCCCTTTCCATTCTCGTACTGCTTCCCCCGGAAAGTGAAATTGGACCGTCTTGCTCCAGCATTCTAAGTTGGCATAGCATGGCACTAACCAGTCCATACCCATAATGGCATCAAAGTCGACCATCTCAAGTTCTATCAAGTCTACGGTGGTCTGGCGATCAACAACCTCTACCGTACACCCTCGGTAAACTCTTTTAGCTGTAATCGAGTCACCGACCGGTGTAAGCACTGAAAAGGGTTGCTGAAGCAATTCTGGTTCGATACCCAACTTCCGGGCCACAAATGGCGTAATATATTACAAGGTAGACCTTGGATCAATTAATATATAAACAGGGTATGAGCAGATAATCAATATACCTGTGACCACGTGGGGAGATGCCTCTGAATCCTGTCTCCCTGGTAATGCATAGGTATGGCTGGGGCCTGCATCTGAGCCAGAGGCTCCTGATCTACCTCAGCCCCTATTTGCTGAACCTGAGGGTCTGCGCCCTGCTGAGGCTGCTGGAGCTCGTGGCCCCACTGATGTTCTATCCAGACCATCCCGGCTACCCTGTCCTTTGGCTGGACAATCCCTCATTAAATGACCTTCCTGTCCGCAGAAATAGCACCCTGAGAAGCCTTTCCTGCAGGCTCCAGAATGGGGTTAGTGGCATATAGGACAAGGGGTAGGTGAAAATCTACTCTGTTCTGCCCTCCGCTGCTAAGGTGATGCTACTGTTCGTAACTGCTACCGGACTCTAACTGACTCCGGCGAACAAATCTGTCTCTATGCTGCTGTACCAGAGGTAAAGATCTGGGTGGCCTATCTAAAAACCGTGGTCTCGTCCCCCTAGGGATTTCCCCCTGAATCTCAGCGGGTCTGTTTCTACGGCGCTGCTCTGAAGTCGCCTGTCTGTCGCCCCGCTGCCGCTGTCTCAGGCCCTCAATTGTTTGTGCGAAGGCCTGTACCCTGGCTATGTCCATGTCCTCTCTCAAAGTAGTTGTCATGCACGTCTCTATGTAATTTGAATTCAGGCCCATAATAAAGCGATGGACTCTGGACGACATGGTGTCCACAAATGCTGGAGCATAGCGGGCTAAGGAGTCAAACTGTAAAGAATACTCATGGATGCTCCTGGCCCCCTGCTCCAAGTGTAAGAACTGGTCCATCCGGGCCTGTCTAACCTCCCGGGGTAAGTAGTGGTCCAGGAAGGCCTCTGAAAAGTTGGACCAAGTAGGAGGTGCTGCATCTCTTCCCCGAGATCTCTCCCAATTTTTGTACCACAAAACAGCAATATCCCTGAACCGGAACACTGCTAATTCCACTAATTCTGCTAGGGTTATGTGCATGACTCTAAAGATTCTCTGTATGGGTCCAGAAAGTCCTGAGGGTCCTCCGCTGAATCTGACCCTGTAAACTGAGGGGGTCCCAATGCTAAGAATTCTCTAACCCTGGAACTACCTGGCCCACCTAGGGATTCTGCTGCTGCAGGTGATACTGGCTGACGCTGAATAGCTAGCATCTGGGTCAACATAACCATCGCATTATGTAGCTCCTGATTAGATGAAGTAGGTGCAGGAGCTGTGGGAGGCGGTGCTACCTCAAATGGTGTCTGGCGAGGCAGAGACTACTGGGAGGGTCGAGATGACACCTCCGTATCGCCCTCAGACCGGGCTGAGTCTGGCTGTAAGTGAGGCATCCTGCTGGTGCCTTCGCCTACCGCTGTATCTAGTCTCCTGCCTATAGCAGGGTGCCACTGATCTGCCATAGTATCTGTAGACAAAGAGGGTGGTAAGTTTCAAAAGAACCAACCCTACACTGTACTGTGCTATGGCACGACTGAGTATGAAAGAAGGGTAACTATCCTATTATGCCTCGCAGCCTCCTGCCTATAGTATGTGGTGCACAACACATCCATAGACAAGACTCTACTTAGCACGGCTTCCAGACTCCCTAGGACACGAACGGCTCTGATAACAAGTTTGTCACACCCCACCTTGGGGGGTATGACGGGCACCTGGTGCCTGCTAGACTCTGGGCTGCTAAACGGTCCAACCTGAGCATATCTGGTGCTTTGGCTAACTCTAGCTCTATTTCAAGAAACGAACCGGCTATATAGCGGCTGTAAATACAACCCCCGACCGATTAGGCCTATAGCCACCTGCAATGCACAATAGCTAACCAGAACAACGACACTATAATCTGAAGCAACTGCTATTCACATTTGTGACCGACGGGGCCACTAACTATAACCAAAAGAAGGCCCCACACGGCCAACATCAACAACTAAACACATATATACATGCACGACCCCACACGACCGGCTCCACCACCACAGGAAACATCAGACTGCAAGCCTCTAGGAAGTAATAATAGAATGGTCGGGACAGGGCCCCGACCTACCCATACTGTAATCAAAAAGGAAATAGGAGCAACCTCCGACTGTCTAGCTCCGGAGGATAGGAGCTGACAACTCTGCTGACTGGATCACGAGGGATCGACTCCTCGTCTATGTGTACCTGCAGGCAACCAATGCAGCGCCCCCATGGGCGTCAGTACCACAGGTACTGAGCATGTAAAGCAAACTGAAATATACAACTGAAATGGGTAACAACCATAACATGAAATACAAGTAGGAAGTAGCTGAGTCTATCTGGTTGAGGATAACTGGGGAGAGTTTACCTATTCTGTAACTAAACTGGGCGTACCTGACGACGTGTCGTCCTACTTCCTATCAGTAACTAATAGCACATATAGATATACATATAAATACACACAATACCTGACCGACCCCCATAAGCCGGAAGGTGCCAACCAACAGAACAATCTATTTACCCCTAACCGGGTCTAAACCAACCAAAAATAAGTCATTCCACTCATCTGATAACTGTGAGCTCCTCCTACCGGCCCCCTTGGGTACGTAGCTCAGGCCTTGGCCTCTAACAATAAACTGTGTCTGAGTTCGGAGACTCTTGCCTCTGGGCGCAAGCGCTCAATGGGGTAATCTGCTGCTGTATTTGTGACTGAAACTGCCCCTGGGTGCAAGCACGCAATAGGGTAATTTTATAAAAATTTGTATCTGAAACTACCCCCGGCCACAAGCGCACACAGAGTAATCTGCCCCTGTAAACAGGGTAATCTGGCTCTGCGCAGAGCAAACTGAACTGCCCCTGCAAGCAGGGGAATCTGGACTGTATTATTATGGTGGTCAGCCATCATCGTCCTCTAGGCGGACGGCATCGCTCAACTGGTGGCGGTATCTAAATCTGGTATCGACACAGCTGTAACCCAGGGGCGGCGGGGATGCTGAAGGACACCCACAAGCCATAACAAGTCTCAACATGCAAAACACATACACAGCAAGCATGCTCAAATGAAAAATACTAATCATATTCTCTTCTTTTATTTCAAGGCCAGTCCATATTAAACAACTGATGTTATATTCTATTTTGCACCGTTTTTGATTGCTGGGCAAACTACTACCTGGCCTTTATCTGTTTATCTTATTATTTTTATTCGTGATCTGAAGCTATATCAGTTTGTAGAGCCATATCTGTTTCTGGAGCTATATCTGTATCTAGAACTATATCGATGTCTAGAGCTATTTCTATATCTAATTACTAATCTGATTATATCTGGATATAACTCAATAACATAAGATGTGCCATCTATTACCGGATACAGTCTCAACAAAAGTAATACATACTATCTGTAATCTTGCTAACTCATTATACTGCTTTTACAACTTCCATTCTGGGTATTACGTAAGAACATGCTGAGCTATTAGCTGATACCATATTACTATCTAAAATCATCTGACTATCCGTTATTCTGATTATCGCATGATACGTAATGATATACTAGCATGCTTGCTGGAAATTGTACTAAAATCGTTCCTGTATGCTGGGTATCTGTTAATAGCCTTTATGCTATTTATTTTCTAGACTGTACTTCCTAGCTTGTCGAAAAAATAGCTTAACATACCTTAACCTCGGTTTACCTGATTAACGGACGAAGCTCGGTCAGTACTCCAGCTATTTCTCCCAACTGCATTTACATATATGCCAATTAAAACTAAATACACCAATATTCTGAAAGAAAACGTCACTTTCGATATATTTATAATCTAAACTTTGGCTTATCGAAAGACAGTCAAAAACTCGCTATTTTCGAAAGTCCAGAAGGGAGAAATACTCACTTTAGGGATAGAAATATATTGACACTAGTTTGGAGCAATTCCACTTACCTTAGTTCGGTAGCACGACGATTCGCCGACCGAATTTTGCGAAACTAAATTCGTAGGAATGCTCCTCACTGCTTAATACCTCGGTATCTGGAGTTAATTTGAGTTTGGACCGCATTTGACGGCGTAAGCGGAAGGAAATTCCAATGGAATCTTCGTCCTCTCTGTTATTCCCTCGACTTCTCTCGAAATTATATGAAATATAACATTTAAACCGAAGTGGAGGGCTTATATAGTTGGGCCTGGACAGGGCGAATGTGTCCGGAGCCAACGCGGAGGCTCCACCTCCATGACACGTTTCCATCGCGGAGGGGCTCTGCCCCGGCTCCTTCCGCGATGGTTCGACAGGTTTCTCGTCCGGTCTTTTTTCGGGCCTTTTTCTAGCATGTATGGCTTTCAAATACTCTTAACCAACACGCGAATAGGCCATTTATGTGTTGGGAATTTTACGGGGTATAACAATAACAGAGTTAGCAATAAGACAAAAAAATTTCTTAAACTAGCCAATCATTGAAGGTGGCTTATACAATCTTAATCATCCCCAATTATAACCTATTCTTTTCAAAATGATCCCTACTTAAAGCCTTAGTAAAAATATAAGCAATTTGCTCTTCAGTAGAACAAAACATAATTGAAATATGATCTTTCTCAATATTTTCTCTAAGAAAATGATGCATTATGTCAATATGTTTGGTTCTCTTATGTTGAACTGGATTTTTAGCGATGTTTATAGCACTGGTATTATCACAAAGTATTGGTACACATCCAACATCAACACCAAAATCCAGTAGTTGTTGCTTTATCCATAAAAGTTTTGTACAACATGAACTGGCCGCTACATATTCAGCCTCAGTAGTAGACAAGGCTACAGAATTTTGTTTCTCTGTGGACTAGGAGATCAAAGACGATCCAATGAAGTGAACCACGCCTGTAGTGTTTTTCCTATCCACCACATATCCTGTGTAATCAGCATCTGCATATCCCACCAGTGAAAAATTGCTTCCTTTTGGATACTATAACCCCAGATTAGTTATTCCTTTCAGGTTCTCAAGATTCTTTTAACAACTTTGAGATGTGACTCTTTGGGATTTGCTTGAAATCTAGCACACAAGCCAACTCTAAAAACAATGTCAGGTCTACTAGCAGTGAGATAAAGGAGAGAGTCAATCATACCTCTATACAACTTCTGCTCTATGGATGGACCTGTTTCATCAAGGTCCAATTTTGTGGCAATAGCAATAGGAGTATCAATCTCCTTGGTAGTCTCCATATTGAATCTTTTGAGTAACTCCTTCACATACTTCTGCAGATGAATCAAGATTCCAGTGGGAGTTTGCTTAATTTGTAACTCAAGGAAGAAGTTTAATTCTCCCATCATGCTCATTTCAAATTCTCCATTCATAAGCATGACAAATTCTTGAGTCATGAGACTGCTTGTAGAGCCAAATATGATGTCATCCACATACACCTGGACAACTAGCAGATCCTCTCCTTTTGTTTTTAAGAAAAGTGTGTTGTCAATCTTTCCTCTAGTATGCCCATGCTCCAAAGGAATTTTGAAAGTCTTTCATACCAAGCTCTTAGAGTTTGCTTCAACCCATACAAAACTTTGTCTAACTTGTAAACATAATTAGGAAATTCAGAACTTTCGAATCCTGGGGGTTGTTTCACATAGACTTCCTCTTTCAAATAACCATTCAAGAAAGCACTCTTAACATCCATTTGATAAAGAGTGATTTCTTTGGAAGCTGCAAAAGCAATGAGTAATTTGATAGCTTCAAGTCTTGCAACAGGAGCAAATGTCTCATCATAGTCAATTCCCTCTTCTTGACTGTATCCTTGAACCACTAGCCTATCTTTGTTCCTTGTAACTGTTCCATGCTCACCTAACTTGTTCCGAAATACCCATTTGGTCCCAATCACAGTTCTTCCTTCAGGTGGAGGTACCAAGTGCCAAACTTTGCTTCTCTCAAACTGATTTAGTTCCTCCTGTATGGCTAAAATCCAATCTTCATCAAGAAGAGCTTCTTTTACCTTTTTTGGTTCCAGTTTAGATAAAAAGGCATTGAAAGAACATAAATCCTTTAATCCTAATATGGTAGTAATCCCAGAGGTAGGATCTGTAAGAACATTTTCGATGGGATGGGAATCCTGATACTTGTAGCTTTTTAGCTGCAATCCTTGTGAGGTTCCTGCATTTGAGTTGTCTTACTGCAATGATGATGGCTCAACTTCATTACATGTTTTTCCCCCCGTTAGTAAGCCACGATCTTGTTCCACAGATGCAACAGGTACTGCAACCTGTTCCTGAGGATGTTTATCATTTTCGCTTTCATCCTACATGTTAGTCTCAAGCATAATACAAGATTCATCAAAAATAACATGCACACTTTCCTCAACACAGTTTGTTCTTTTATTCAGCACCCTATAAGATTTATATTGAGAATGACCCAAGAATATTCCCTCATCACTTCGGGCATTAAACTTACCCAAATTATCTTTCCCATTATTATGAATAAAGCATTTATACCCAAAGATTCTAAGATGAGCAATGTTTGGTGTCCTGCCTTTGAGTAATTCATAGGGAGTCTTATCTAACAAAGGTCTATTCATACATATATTCAAAATATAGCAAGCAGGGCATTGCTTCAGCCCATCGATTTTTTGCAAGATTACTTGCAATCATTATAGTTCTAGCCATGTCCTCTAAAGTCCTATTTTTCCTTTCAACTATTCCATTTTGCTGAGGTTTTCTTGGACCAGAGAAATTATGATCTATTCCATTTAATGAACAAAACTCTAAAAATTTAGCATTTTCAAATTCTATTCCATGGTCAGATCTTATGGAAATTAAGGAGGAGCCTAATTTCTTTTCCATTCTTTTTACAAAGACATAAAAAGCATCATCTTTAGAGGCTAAAAACAGAGTCCAGCTATACCTGGAGTAATCATCAGTAAGAACAAAAATGTACCTTTTTCCACCTCTGCTTCTTACTCTCATAGGACCACATAAATCCATATACAACAAATCCAGATATTTGGTTGTACTTACTTGATTCTTTGATGTAAATGATGACCTCACCTGCTTCCCCCTTACACAAGCACTACAGACTTTGTTATTTTTGAACTTAGTCTTAGGCAGCTCTATGACTATGTCCTTTGAAGAAAGTTTGTTCAACTATTTTAAACTAGCATGCCCCAGTCTTTTGTGCCGGAGAATGGGATCACAGTCCATTACACTAAGGCAAGTCAGATTTGTATCAGGCATTCCCATGATGTCTGCCTTGTATACATTTTTGTGTCTGCTTGCACTCAACACAATTTCTTTTGTATCCAACCTTTTGACCTTGCACTCTGCACAAGTGAAGGTTAACTTATTGCCTTTGTCACACAACTGAGATATACTCAGTAAATTATATTTCAATCCATCAACATGATACACATCGTCCAAGGCCCTTCTTTCTGAGCTTCCAATCTTGCCAATCCCTGTGACAGTACCCTTTTTTCCATCACCAAAGGATACATTCCCCCCTTTTAGTGGAGTAAGTGAAAGAAATTTTTGTTTATCTCCTGTCATGTGTTCTGAACAAGCACTATCCATGTACCAATGCTTGATCCCTTTTACTCTCACCTGCAAAGCAACTTAGGAGTTAGTTTTAGGAACCCAAACAAGCTTGGATCCTTTTTTGTGATAAAAGGGATGAATCAAGTTTCTTCTTGCCCAATATGGCAACAGGTTGAGTGACCTGTTCCTACTAGCATTCTTATATTTAATTCCTTTAGCCAACAAGATACTCCTATTTTACTTCTAACTTCTACTAGATATTCAGTGGTAGGATGACCATGTTTACCACACAAGTAACATATATCTCCAGTGACACTTGATTCTTTGAAAAAACTTATTCCAGCTCTTTCATTGTGAACCCTTCCACTTAGATTATTCATAATCCTAGAGGACTTAGCCCACCTATTAGCTTTCTCAAGATCACCTTTTAGCCTAGAGACTTCCAAAATCAACCTCCTTACCTTTTCTTTTTCACAAAAGTAATCAGCCTCAACCTTCCTTAATTTCTCACTAGCTTCTTCTTTTTGACTTGAGGATTTTTTTAAACTCTCATTGACAGACTCAAGTTCAACTATGTGTTTCTTCAATTCATTATTTTTTTTCTCAGTGATTTCTTTACCCCTTTTTATATCAATGAATTCAAATTTTAGACTGGAAAGAGCATTAAACAATTGATCCCTATCAGAGGTGATTTCCTGAAGCTTTTCCATTGCAGCATTCATCATTGATATAAGTTTCTTTTTTGACAAAGTATGAATGTTTTTATTTAGGTCAGAGATACATACCTGAGAGTTCTTGTCATCTTCTTCAAAATTAGAATCTCCTAAGGCCACGAATGCTATTTCATCAACTTCAGTGTTAGATTTATCTGATTGAGATCCCCAAACAACTATCATTGCAAAGTTCTCCTTCTTCTTTGATTTTTCTTTCATTTCTTTTTCAGCCTTCTCCTTTTATGCTCTTTCTCTCCTCCATTCGATTTCCCACAATGGACAATCTTTAATTATATAATAAGTCTTATTGCATTTAAACATCTAGCTGAAGATTTGTCATTGGAACTCTTTTTACTACCTGATCCTTTCTTGTCATATCCCTTCTCCTTCTTGAGAAATTTTTAAAATTTCTTAGCAAGAAAGGCAATATGCTCATCATCACCATCAGATTCATCACTATCACACGCCTTGAGAGCTAGTGACTTATCTCTGATTGACTCTTCTTTCTTAGAATCATCCATATTTATTTCATAGGTCTTCAAATTTCCTACCAACTCATCAAGCGTCATGGTGGAAATGTCTTTTGCTTCCCAACTAGCAGTCACCTTAACATCCCATTTAGCCTTAGGAAGGACCCTTAAGACTTTGTCAACTTGTTCTTCAGTAGTGAGCACCTTTCCCAGTGAAGATAATTCATTCACAAGTGATGTAAATCTTGTGATTATTTCTTACAGAGATTCATTCTCCTTCATTTTGAATGTTTCATATTCAGTAAATAGCATGGAAACTCTGAACTTCCTGACTTGACTTGTTCTTTAATGAGCATTGACCAGTGCATCCCATATCGGCTTTGCTGTTGAATAATTATAAATCCGGTTATACTCATCAGGACCCAATCCACATACAAGAATTTCTTGGCTTTGACATTTTTCTTGAGAGCCAACAAGTCCTCTGCAGTAAATTTAGACCTCACCTTCAAAACTTCGACTCCATCCATCATCTTCTTGGGAATGATAGGTCCGGTAGTGATCCTGTTCCACAGTTCATAATCTTCAGCCTGGATAAAATTTTCCTTACGAGCCTTCCATCAAATGATGTGTGATCCATTGAAAAGATGTGGTCGAGTGGTTGACTTCCCTTCACACTGTCCAATAGGTGGTGTAGAATTCATCATGATCTATCTTAGGTGTTAACATTTTAAGATAAAGCTGCTCTGATACCAATTGTCAAATTGTACGACCTAAGAGTTTGATTTAACTGTTTGCCTACGGATGAAACAAGTCGTTAGACATGTTCCAATTGAGTGAATAAACAGTAAGTAAATAAGACACAGATTTAACGTGAAAAACACCCGGCTCTAAAGGTAAAAAACCACGACCTGTACTCCATAGGATTTTTCTCCAAACTTCACTAACTTCAAAGAGCCTCTCCAAAAAGTCGATTACAACTCTTGCAATCTAAGGAATTATAAACTCTAGTTCCTAACTATTCAACTCTCCTCAATTCAGTTTATAGCTCACTGAATTGAGATTACAATCAATACAACTTAGTGACAACTTCTAGTACAATACAAGCCAAGCTTAATACTTTACTAGATAGATATGTCAACAAGAATCTCATCAAATGCAATAAACACTTTTCTCTCTTGGTGAGTGCACACCCTACTCTGAGATATCACACTCCTTTATATACACACGTCTTCAAGGAGTTCTTCTTTCTTCCGAACTCTTTACAACAACATCTTTGCCCATCTTAGAGTTCCTCTCTATGTTGAAGTCTTGATTCAAGTTAATCTTTTTCACTCCACTGAATTGTAAGTAGATTACAACTCTCCTGAATTATCCACATGTTGAATTTACTGAGTTTGTTGAGCATTGCTTATCATCTCCGTAATTTTCGTGCCTTAACTTGTGAATAATTACTGCTTCGTAAGTATTATGCTCAACCATTCATTGGACCAACTTTATTCACCTATTTCATCACCTGGTTGTCAATTATCAAAACTACAAACCGCGCAATAAATTCCTCCTTTTTGATGATGACAAACACAATGCCATTTGTACAAAGACATTACCTGTACGCAAAAACTTTTGAATGAAACAGGTTAGTCTATATGAGTTATAACCATTGCATTGCCAAATCGTATGTTTTCTTCCCCCTTTTGGTATCATCGAAAAGCTTAATCAATAAATTAATGTCAATAATGCAGTTAAATATCCTAATGCCATTAACGCAATCCCATGATAAGTAAGATAAAATTTCGAGACAAGAGAGTTAAGAAAAGTACAGTGAGATAGAACTACATAACACAAGAAATTCATTCCAAACAATAAGAAGTCCTTAATCACAATCAAACATTACTGAACATAAGAAAAACAGCTAAGCCTGAATAGGTTGGGTAACAAAAGGCTAGAAACAAACACAACGACTTTTAAGAAGGAGGGGCTGAAGGAAGCAATTGGGTCAGGCGTCTAATGGTATCAGCATTTGCAGCTCTTTCAATTTCTAGGGTAGCCTCCAACTCAATGATCTTTGCCTGAACTGCAGCCTTTTCTTGAGCATGTATAAGATGAGCAGCTTCTAATTCAGCAGTCTTTTCTGCTAGGGCATTTTGCATTTTTTGAAAAGGAGTGTCTGCTCTCCTCATTAAGACAGGTAGATCAACATGTTTCACTTCCCCAATAACATCCTTAGTTGTCTGAAAGGTCCATACTTGAACAGGGACTGAATAATCCTCAAAAATATAAGACAACCAAAAATCATAGATAAGAGCATATCCTTTATCATTCTTAGTAAGAACCCGCTGCATATGATTTATCATAAGGCTAGGTAGATCAATTTTAACCTCAGTGTCTAGTAGCTCCATTAGAGTGAGATCAAGGTAGTTAGCCTCAGTTCTTCTCTCCTTCCTAGGAATGAGGACCTTATGAACAACATCCAAATTCAACTGATGGAGTTGGGACATTTCCTTCTTTTAAATGCGCCTATGCTGGACAAGATTCGGCTGGCCTGAAAAGAGATTCAATATCCCAACTTCAAATAAGAATATAAGTATTTTCCAACTTCAAATCTTTCCCTAATAATATTATTAGCCGGGTACAAAAACAAAAAAGAGATTCAATATCCCACAAAATTTACAATGCCAAAACATATTGAAGCAATATGAGATATCTCATTAGATTAAAAATAAATGAAGACTGTGCTATTTTTCATAAGACAATTAATTTTATACACATACTTTCAAGTGACACTCATATAAAGACCAACGATAACAGGTTAATCATTTTAAACTTTTATTTTGATTTATTTTCATGTTGTTGTTTTGTTAAAATAATAATTCTTTTCAAAGTGATATAAATTTGAATTTAAAAAAAAATTACACTAAAGTGGGTAAATTACTAAGAAGTTTTTATAAAAACGCCTATAATTATGAAATCAATTATTTAAAATATTATCTTTTTTTTTTAAAAAAAATTTAAATGTAAAAAGTGTGCTTATCATAAATAATTATGGTTTATTTTAAAATAAATAGGATTAAATAACTAAAATAACGATGACAGCAAAAATATTTTAAAATATTTTTATCATATTCAAGAGAAGGTATTTTCACTATTAATAAAGCAAAAAAATATTAACCGTTTTGGATAGTTATTGGCAATGAGAGGACTTTGAAGTGCATGCGTGTGTGTGAGTTCGCGGGGGTAGGGGGGAATAACGGATCGTGTAGGTTAGTTTCTTTTTTTTTTTTTTTTTTTTTTTCTAGTTTTCTTTTAAATCTTTCTGATTTTTTTTTTAAATTCCAGATTGTTTGGAGCTTTATCTTAAAAAATGTCATTTGAATTTTTATTGTTATGCCACTGATATTTTAATCCTTGATTTTATATATATAGTCATATAGATAGAGATACATTTTATAAAATACGAATTTAAAATATTAAATTATTTTCAAATTTAAAAAAAATTAATTATTAGTTAACATATTGTTGCCTATTTAAATTTAATTTTTTTTAAAAATAATTTAAATTAAATACAAATAACTAATTATCTAACTTAACTATTTTTTGTCCTAAATCTGCCATGTGTCATTCTCATGTGCTGCCACTTGGCTTAATCATAAGCAAGACTTTCTTTCTTTTAAGTATGCATATATATATATAAATTCTAAGATATTTATTATTGATTTCAAGAGTTAAGCAGATTGAAAAAAATGATAATATTATTGATAAACCAAGATATGAAAATGCAAAAATGAAGTAAAATAGAAAACATGTAACACTTTAACATTTGGATGATAACTTGTGATTTGTTCACTGAAAATATTTATGATAGTTGAATTTTTTAATTTAATTAGAGACAAAAAAATCGTTAAGTATTTTATTTTCTATACAAATTCTGTGTACTATTTTAATATGTTTTCACTAAAAATATTAGTCAAATTATTAATTATCAGATTATATCTTATGATTATATTTAGCTTATATAAAATAATTGATATTTATAAAAATAATTTTATCTAATTAATTTTTTACTAAAAATAAATGAGACATCATTTTATATTGGAATTAAACTGAAATTTAAAATTTTATAAAAATCACGTCATATAAGTATATATGACCGTCTCAACAAGATTGAAGGCCTAAGGTCAAACTCTAGAGAGAGGCCCTAAATGTTTTCTTTTTAAAATGAAAGATCGTTAAAATCTACTTTTCTAATTTTTTTAGATGTGAAGTCATTAATTGCATTTTTATAATCGATTTGTTCTAATAGTTCCTTTTCAATTGATAACATAGCCAATCCATTCAATCTCTCTTGAGATATTGTTGATCTTAGATAAGATTTTATCAATTTTAGTTTTGAAAAATTTCTTTTAGCTGAGGCAACAGTTACAGGAATTGTTAATATAATTCTATAAGCAATATATGTAATTGAAAAAGAATCAAGTCTTTTTATTTGATTGAGTATCTCTATTAGATCACTTTCTTCTACTTGTATAATTTCTCTTAACACTCTTAATTCAAAAAATAAATCTAAACCATCAATGTCAGAATAACTATTATACTTTAAAGGAAGTTCACGGTTAAGACAATGTTTTTTTTAAATTCTCATCATCTAGTGATCTCAATTTTTTACAACTAAATAGGAAATCAAAAATATGTTCATACGCTTCAAATTGTTCAAATCTATTTTGAATTAAAAAAAGGGTTTGGTCTACTATGTATAAGAAATAATTAACTCTAAAAGATTCTTCAAGAGACTTTATGATTTAGTTTTCAATATTTTCATCAAATTATTTCTTTCTAAATATTATGGGTTTCTTACGAAATTCGGGTTCTATATTCATTTGAAATACAATTTCCTTAGCATAAAGCATAACAACCACAAATAATCCTCCTTCTCTATATTTTTGAAGAAAAAAAAAGAAATTAGACCTCTTAACTGATCTATGACAACATCAATATGCATATTCTTAGATTGTAAACTTTTAGTAATTAATTAGAGAAAAAGAATCCTTTTTAGTGTTTTATCTAGTTCCATGTCAGTTTCATGTCTTTCAGTCCCTCTCACGCCTTAGCATGCATGTACGATTTAGATATTTCGTTCAGATATGTAAATAAGCCCGGAGTTAAATACTCCATTAGTTTCAGTTGTAAATATTTAGTTTTTGGGATATCAGTTCCTTCCCCAGTTTTTCAACATGTTTATCCTACATTCGAGGACGAATGTTCCCAAGGGGAATATATTGTAATACCCCAAGAGTTTCTCTGATCAAACCCTGGAGTTAGATGAAGTTCAGCAGGAAAACCAACAAATATTTTCTTAGAACAACTCGTCCAACGAGTCGTGGTGGGTCGCTCCAACGGTCCGTTATATGAGTCATTGGAAGGGTTTCAAGAAAAGGTTCTAAGTATGTGTGATACCACGAGAGGAAAGAATGAGTCATTTTGGGAAGAAATGACACATTAGATGTAGTCGTGGTAAGTCAGCAGTCTAGACATCCTAAACACGACAAGCCAAGTGACTCCATTGGTCACTGTGATGGGTCGTCCTGAGGGGTCATTAGTTAGAGCTCAGAAAAGGGTTTGGTTCGGGTTCAGTGACAACAGACGGTTACCATGAATCGTTAAGTGAAGTAACGACTCATCTTGATGGTCGTTAGAGGGATTTTAAGATGAGGAAGCAATGGTGACGACGGAAAGTACCCACGAGTCATTGGATCAAGTAACGACTCATCATGTCAGTCATTGGTTGAAGAAGCAGAATCTGAAAAAGGGACCCCAGAAGCAACAGACGGTCACCACGAACCGTGGTGAGGACCAATGACTCGTGGTGAGGGTCATGGTCACTGATTGAGAAGGTTTTTAATCTTAAACTCAGGGATATTTTGGTAGATTCCTATGCTCTCAGTTCTTAAATGGCGTCATTTCGGGTATTGTAGAATTAAAGGGGTTTTCACTAGCCTAAGCCCCTCACTATCCAAAAATCATCAATTGCGTTTTCTTCTTATTATTATTCTATGAAGCTCAAAAGCATCTAGGGTTTCTCATCAAGGGCTGCAAGCTTCAAGATCAGTAAGGGAGCCTTTTAATCAGGTATGTGCGACTTCAATAAGGACCTCCTTACATCCTTGTGTCTCAATTTTTATACTAAAACTCTAAACCCTTGATTTCTAGAAAATGCATGTTCTAGGGTTTCAATTTATGCATAAATTCTCATATATCTTCTATGGTTTTTAAGACCCATCATGATCAATAGTTGTGTATGCTGACAAAATTACTTTCAAGTTCTCGAATTATGTTCATGATATGTTGATAGCATGATTATAGAATTTTCATCATGATTTAGGATAAATTTTGAAATGGAGTTTCATTAAATATTCACATGCTCTTACCATGAACTCATTATATATGTTTAAAGCATGAGTAGATCATATGGGTTTCCGTAAATCTAGAATATATGATTTAGTATATATGTTGTGGCAAGATTAGAACGTATGTGTTTGGGTGGATATGAAATATGTGTATGCCTTCACTATGATTTCGAGTATATGTTAAAGTATGACTTGGACCTATGGATCTTACATGAATCTAGAATATATGACATATGCTATGAATTCGGGATTGAAATATTATGAACTTCGATGACAAAGTATAATTATGATCTTTCAGACTTTTGGGCTTGTTGATAGTAGAAAGTAGCCTTGATCAGACTCTAAATGAATTCAATATGATGTACGTAATTAGTTGAACGCTTAGGTCTCTGATTAGCTTAGACTAGATGAATGATGTCAGATTAGTGTCCTCCATGTTCTAGCAAAATCAGGGACTCTCCATAGCAAAGAATGTTTCCCTTAATCAATCAGGGACTCTCCATAGCAGAGAATGTTTCCCTTAGACTGTCAGGGACTCTCCATAGTAGAGAATGTTTTCCTTAGTCAGGGATTCTCAATAGCAGAGAATGTCTCTCTTAGCTAGTTAGGGATCCTTACTAGCAGAGAATGTTTCCCTTAGTCAGTTGGGGACACTCAATAACAGATAATGTCTCCCTTAGTCTATGATATCAATTCAGCTCAGCTCCGTATAGTTTCAGACTTCAGTTTAAATCAGCCTTAGCAGAATTTAGTTTCAGTTGGTAGCAGTTAGTCAGTACAGTATATGATATTAGTTACTTCTTTATTTATCATTATGCGCACAGTACATGACCCTTATGCACTAGTTTGATTATACTTCAGTAAATGTTTTCAAATAAAAGCTTTATCTCAATATATATATGTATCTTAGACAGGGTTGTTGTATTTCAGTTCAGTTATATGTTCAGTGATGTACTCAGTTTACTTCCTTCCTATATACTTGCATGTTTTAGTTTCTTTTCGATTTCCGCATACTCAGTATATCCCAAGTATTGACCGCATACTTTATGTGCTATATCATTTCATGATATAAATTCCGGTTTTCTCAGACTCAGCCACACGATTAGATACGCTCTATTTCTATCTTAACTAATTATGGTGAGTCTTCATCTCTCGAGGACGAGATCTATGTTTTCCTAATTTAGTTGTATTACATTTTTCAGACTTTAGGAGTTAGCTGGGGGCTTGTCCCAACAACTCATTAGTGTAGTAGAGGCTTTTAGACTTGTATAAACAGATTCAACTTTTGTATCAGAGTTTTATTTGATTATGTTCTTATGAATTATGGTTAGACTCTTTCGGTTTTCCACTCAGTTATGATTCTGTTAGCTGTTGTCTTGCTAATTTTGTGCTATGATCATGCCATGGGTTGACTTGGATCCTCTTGGGATTTCTTGTCCTGTGTATCGATCCGGCCTACGTTCAAGTCGTGACAAACTTGATATCAGAGTAAAGGGTTTAGAGTGTCCTAGAGTATTTGAAAGCCGTGTTAAGTAGAGTCTTTTTCATGGGTATGAAGCATGCCACACTTATGAAGAAGAGGCTATGAGACGTTTTAGGAATATTCCCTTTTCTTCATTATTCTTATCGTGTGTAGAGTATGAAAATCTAACAGTTTCTCTCCTGAATCGTGCTTTATGCGCTTGAAGATAATTCCTCCTAGACAAGCAAATGGAAGATGAAATGGCAATGGGCGCCAACAAGCCCCACCAGCCCTAACGAACCCGATAGATGAATATGTTACTCATGCCGAGTTTAGGGAAGTCTTTCACATGTTGGCGCAGGTCATGACCGCCTAGAATAATCAACAGGAGATGGCTCATGTTTCCCAGAATGGGAATGTAGCGGCGTCTAGGGTAAGAGACTTCCTCAGGATGAACCCACCTGAATTCTTGGGGTCAACGGTAGACGAGGTCTCGTATGAGTTCTTAGAGGAGATCCAGAAGATCATCTGAATGATGGGGGGACAAGAACGGAGAGCGCAGACTTAGCCTCCTACCAGCTGAAAGGAGTCACTCACATATGGTTTTGTCAGTGGAGAGATAGTCGGGGAGTTAGAGCAGCCCCCGTAAGTTGGGATGAGTTTATGACTACATTCCTGGACAGGTTTTTCCCTAGAGAGTTGAGGGAGAAAAAGGCGGCAGAGTTCATCAACTTGAGATAGAAAAACATGACTGTCTAGGAGTATGCATTGGAGGTTACCCAGTTGTCCAAGTATGTACCAGAGATGGTATCTGACTAAAGGGCTCGTGTGAGCAGGTTCGTTAAAGGAGTGGCAGACTCCTTGGTCAAAGAGTGCAAGATCGCAATGTTGCACAAGGACATAGACTTTTCACGTTTGGTGATATACGCCCAATAGATAGAGGCGGAACAGGCGAAAGAAAATGAGCTAGAGGCCAAGAGGGATAGGGCAGGAGATTCAGAGTTCTCCCATCATAGGTCGAGTGGTGGACTGTCGTGACCCGAACATAGGCTTGGATCGAGACATGAGACAAAGAACCCCAAGAGGCTCCAAGTAGACCCATGGCATAAACATATCATCTAACTCAATCATAATAAAGTGGAAGATCAACATAATTAGCATAGCGAAAGTCTAATAATGTCATAATATCGGAAAACATAACTCAAGTCTGAAGCTGATTACATTATATGTCTGAAAAGCCTCTACTACTGACGAGTTGATGAGACAAGACCCCAACTAACTTACTAAAGTCTAAAATTGAAAGTACTAGATACAACTAAAAAGAAGGGCCCTCGAAAGATGAGGACTCATCATTTTAGCTGATAAATGCTAATACTACAGGTTTGGCTAATCACGGGACTGAGCCTGAATATCTGAGCCTGTATCATGAAATGATACAACATAGAGTAAGCGGTCAGTACGTGGAATGTATCGCATATGTAAGGTAAGTAAAACCGCTAAGTAAGTAAAATCATAAACCATGCATATCATAAAAACATAATCAAGATAAAATTCTGAGAGTAGGGCTTGCATGCTATTTTCTGAAATCATGATATGAACATAACTGAATATCGTAACTGAATCGAATGACCCAAAGATGAAAAATGATAATCATAAGTAAAACTGAACATTAGGTCAAATCTGCTGAAAACTTAATATCATGACTGATGAACATGTATAACTGAAATCATGAGGAACAATGGGAGACTCGTCATATAACCGACATTACCACAATAGAGCTTACGTGGTCCCAACTATCACATTCAAGTGGGCAGAGCCGTCTAAATCTTTGCTAGGGCTAAGGAAGCTACCATGATAAGGATATCAAGCTGAAGGCCTCTTGGGAGTGGGGGAAGCTCACAAGGGAGGTCTCAAATAATCTGAACATACCTACATTGGCGTGTAGTTATGAGACATAAGGTTGACTGACCCTTATCCTACTCGGTGCTAGACACTACTCCCAAAAATATGCATATGCTCTCCATCATTTTTGAATGAAGTTGACTCATAACATACATACATAAATCTGAAATCATAACATTAGGAGCCTTGAGCCTAAACCATACCACAAGCTAAAAATAGTGGAAGTCTAGACTCCAAAATCCATGTGGTAAGCTAATACATGAAGTTTAGATAAATTCATGAAACATACTTGATCATATGGGCTTGAATAATTCTTAAACATGCTTGACATAGACTTGATCATTTGAAAACATGAACATAGACATGGGCAAATTCGAAATCATACTTTCTTCATAAACATCTCATCATGTTTGAATACATATTTCATAGATCTCAACTTTCATGAACTTTCATGGATGGGCATCATAATTTATAAAATTTGAAAACATAATTTATAATTGAAAACATTATAAAATATGCCCATTAATCATAATTCAATATTAGAAACATGCTTAGATCATACCCATAATTGAAACTTAGAGAATTCACACATTGAGTTAAAATCTCATAGATACATCAACCAGAATTTCGTAAATTGGAGAAGGATTGGGCATGGATATGGATGGATAAACCCATTCATATCCTTACATACATGTAGAAATTTGATTTCTCAACTCCCTTGATTGCCCAATTAGAATTTGGGGAAGAACATGAGAAATTTAGGCTTGATCACCCTTAGGAGCTTCTAGACTTGCACGCATGGAAGTGAATGAGCCTAGAATGAACTTACCACTCTTAAAACACTCTATTATGAGCTCAAAACGACGTAGTTTAGGCCTTATAAACTTAGAAATTACGGAAAATCCCTTAATAAATTCACAGGAAAAAACACATTGCCTGTCCCAACGAGGGACTGGACGATTCGTCGTACCTGACCACGACTTGTGGTCACCTCCCGTTGCCTGCACTAGAACTCTGCCTTCTGAGGGTCACCACGACTCATGGTGTACCCAACGACTCATGGTGACCAAGTTGTTACCCACACTGCGCAAACATTACTTCTTCTATCAATTCTTGACCAAGGGCCACTCGACGAATCGTGGTGCTGACCACGACTCATGGTCATACTCGTGGCCGCCTCAAAACTCAATCTTAACCATGTCCAAACCTTCTCTCCACAAGTCACTTAACGACTCGTGGCACACCCAACGGGTCACTGGACGACTCATCATGTGACTTGGTGCAGAAAATTCTATTTTCTCCGTTTCAACTCATGGGTCTGACTTAGGGTTTTTGGGGTATTAAAATATCTCCCCCTTGGGAACATTCATCCTCAAATATGGAAAAACATACTGAAAAGCATAGAAATGAAATCGTCATACTCAATGAACATACAAGCTGAAAACTGACGGAATGGCTGACTCTGAGCTGAACTAAGTGACTGAACTGAATTCTTGAATCACAAATACATTCATTGACATGAAAGAAACTTGGGCACATGAACTGACCATGAAACTGAATAGGGTACTAAGGAGGAAACTGATACCTCAAGCTGAAACTAAGCTGGAAGGGAATAGGTGTAGGTATTTAGCCATCATATCTACTTTGACTTCCCACGCAGCTCCCTCAACATGCTAGTTCCTCCACAAAACCTTGACCGAGGCTACTTTTTTTTTCTTAGATTTCGAACCTGACGATCAAGTATTTCTACCAGAACCTCCTCATAACTAAGGCTATCCTTCACTCCGACACTGTCCACCGGAAGGACTAGAGTTGGATCACCCAAACACTTCTTTAAGAGCGATACATGAAAAACTGGATGAACTGAAGCTAATTCCGAGGGAAACTCCAACTCATATGCTACCTTGCCAACCCGTTTCATAATCTAGTATGGACCAACATAACGAGGGCTAAGTTTCCCTTTCTTTCCGAACCTCATCACTCCCTTCATGGGAAACACCTTTAGAAATACCCAATCATCAACTTCAAACTCCAGTTCTCTCCTCTTCACATTCGCATAGGACCTTTGGTGAGTCTGAGCTATTTTCAACCTGTCACTTATAAGCTGAACTTTCACCATGGCCGCATGGACTGAATCTGGTCCTATCATTGCTGCTTCACTGACTTCAAACCATCCAATAGGAGATCTACATCTCCGCCCATAGAGAGCCTCAAATGGAGCCATCTGAATGCTGGAATGATAGTTATTGTTATATGCAAGCTCAATGAGAGGAAAACGGTAATCCCAAATACCCTTGAAATCGATCACACACGCCCTCAACATATCCTCGAGGGTCTGAATATTCTGCTCGGCCTGACCATCTGTTTGTGGGTAAATGGTTGTGCTAAGCTTGACTTGATGTCACGCCCCAAAACTGGGGTAGGGCGCAACTGACACTCGATTCATGATTGATCGAGAAGCCGGCTATATGACATCTATAACTGTTATACTTAGGCCATCCAGGCTGCCTGTCATAATAAACTGAAGAATAAACTGGACCCATAAAGTCTCAAAAATACGGGGTAAACAATCGAAATGCAATCAAGGCAATTAGTGTGCTAACCAAGCAACAATAAGTCGAATAGGTCATAAACTTAATAACACTGTACACACTAAGTCCACAAAGCCTCTAAAGAGTAAACTAACTGATGGTCAGAACAGGGCTCCGACCTACCCATACCTGCATCTCAAAACTCAAGCATAAATAATTATGACCCAGCTCCAGGAAGAGAGGAGCTTACCAACCATCTGTTGATCTCACAAACTGCTACTCAACTGACCATCCTGACCTCTACCTGCACCTGCGGCACGAATGCAGGTCCCCAAGCAAGGGGATGTCAGTACGAATGAGATGTACTGGTATGTAAGGTTGAAATTGTAACCATGAGATAACAATCCTGTAATAACTAACTTAGCACATAAACATATAGAAGATAAATATAACCTGGAACTCTGCAACCTGTAATTGATAACAACTTACTATAACATAACTAAACTCAAGATAACTAAACCAGGAATAAGGAATGGTAACAACCTGGAATCTTGGAAACTGAAACCTAATAATAACTCTATAAAGAGATGAAAATGCAATTAATAAATGCACAAGAAAGAAACTATAACTGTACTGCCAGCGACCAGCCAACCGTAAATCCATATATAAAATTCGTCCAGCCGGTGTACTACACCGGGGTAAAATAAAAATATCTCCAGCCGATGTACCACATCGGGGTAAAATAAAAAGATCTCCAGATGGTGTACCACATAGGGGTAAAATAAAAATATCTCAAGATGATGTACCACACCGGGGTAATATAAAAATATCTCCAACCGATGTACCACACCGGGGTAGAATAAAAAAATCTCCAGCCGATGTACCACACCGGGGTAAAATAAAAAGATCTCCAGCCAGTGTACCACATCGGAGTAAAATAAAAATAAATCTTAATCACCATCATAAATGGAGCTGACAGAGCTCATACAAATTGTCTGAATACCGGAAACCATAAAATATGCTGATTAGTAACTATAACGTGTGTAGGATCTTACCACGACCCCTAATACTACAATTATTTCGTACACATATAGGTCTTTCATTTAGCATTTAAATACATACATATGCTGTGAATAAATTCTAGAGAAGTTCCTAGAACTGGAATATCATAAAGACATGTGTAGACTCACATTCATCTCCTAGTAATTCTAACACGAGGAGCAGAGAGGAATCACTTAACCTAACATTTTCTATTAACAATCTTAGCATTCATTTCGTGCTTATACTCGTTTGACTTTCATACTCTCATATCAAGAATTGTGAGCATACCTCATTCATTGCACATCATATCGCATCTCGAGGTAACTTATGAATAGGAAGACATAACTTGTGTATCTCAAACCTGGAGCTCTTTAATCTATAAATTCTAGGCAACTGTCTAGGGGCTGCCTTAAAATAAATAAAGACTTATAGTCATGCTTCAGACAGCGTAGTAAAAGCTCATGTGAAACATTGCAATATATGTGGAGCTTAGAAAAGCTTAGCAACATTATAAACAATTTAGAAACTTCCAAGAAAAATAAAATCCTTTAAAACATGAAAAAGTTAATCCAACTCTTAGAACAAATAATCAAAGATAATTGTTTAAAAGTACAATGAAGAACTTCTCTTTAACTTGAATCACTATCTCAAAATATTCGATCCTAATTATTTCTTAAGGAGTTAACACTTTACTGGCCTTTCATTAGCTTAACACAACTGAACATAAACAACTTTATTTATAACGCTTTTGCTAAACGTCTTTAGAACAGGGTAAATCTTGCTAGCTATTTGCCTAATACATTAACAATCGTAACACTTATCATCAAAGTTAACAACCTTTAGCTCTACTTTTCATATTCATCTTAAATTCTTTTCCAAACAGGATTCGTCATTCCCTACCTAATTATTTACTCTCGTGTTCACTATTCCAGCAATTCTAGTACGCACTTACCTTCTTACCTAATTGCTAGCCTTGTCTCTTAAACTCATCTTGATCATATTTTAACATCGCTCAAAGGTTCTTGAAATCAACTACGGACAGAAGGCATATACATCACATATTACCTTAAAAGGTCTAACATTTACTCTTATCTCTCCTTTGCTACTAGCGCCTCAACTTTTACACTTAGGTTAATTTCCTTACACATCTACAGCTTTCAAAGAACATGCGACGTGTCTACTTAAATCCTTAAGCAATTCTCAGGAGGTCTAGATAACTCAAGAGCTCTAATAAACATATAACGACTTTCTAAAGGCATTCCTTGCCGCTTTAGCGCGTAATTTGAATGTAAGCATAAACATATATATATTATGATTTTAGTCTAACATTTTAACATCAAGATATTGTGCATAACCTACTAATAAAGATGTTCCCATAGAAATATCAATAGTTTACCCATTCATGTTCTATCTTCCAAGTTTAACGTATCGGTTAATTAAGAAACGTATTAATTAGTCTCTTAGCTTAAGGAAGAGGGATCCGAGAATCACCTAATGGCCATAGGTACCTTAAAACATGAATATGAGAGGGTAGGTAACTGTCATAAGTAAATTCCATTTCGTTACCCTCATTAGCCCTTATTGAGTTAAAACCCGATTTCAATTATTAGGTTTGTCTGCGCGTCGTCGTCTTGCCATGCTTACCAAATTTCTTAGCAACCATAATGTGAAACAACTTTGACACTACAAATACATAACATAATTTAAAGGACCAGCTCACAGTGTCCACACCGAGGGGACTTCAGACTCAATTTACAACTATGACCGTAATAGAAGGCAATTTCCCTCTCTGCTTCACATTCATGCGTTCCAACTCTTTAGAAAATACACATCTTAATACCAAGTAATCATAAAAATTGTGAGGAACCATAATATGCTACTAAAAAAGCTCAAGTAGAGGGGAATGTTGGATTAATCCTTGGCATGAATTCGTGCTTGAAAATCAAGAGACAAAGAACGCCTCACATACCATTTTTTCCGGCGAGCTTTCTTATGTCGTTTCTTTCTTTCAAAAACCAGAACTTTAGCCCCTTAAATTAATTGAGTTTATCACCAAGTTACAAGGCTGTTTCAATCCAACTTATCCAGCCAAAATGTTACATCAATAGGCAGTCACAACACAAACAAATAAGGCAACACTTAGCATTTCTTATTTCAACTTGTTTCTACAACTTTGGGGGGAAATAGAGGTAGGAAATTACCTCACTTTTCTCATGAAAAACTCCCACAAATATAGAGTATATTCTCAGAAAAACACAGCTATTCCAACCTTCAAAAACGAGCAGAACTTCAACAACAACATACCAACAACGGCAACCCAACATAACCTCCAACTTCTAGCTTTAGCTAGGATTGTTAGACAAGTTAAGAAATTAGAAACACTTACCCTTGGCATGATAATATTGTTGGATATAATAGGAGTATTTTCCTCCAAATCACTTCCCAATATTGCAGAAGTCTTGCTGCCCAAAATGCAGCAAAATAACAGCACAACAACTACAACAAGTCAACATACAAACCATAACTTTCTTCTAATTTTCCTTCAAAAATTCATACACTTATTAGAGATTTCAAAAGAGGGAAGTGACTTACTATTTCTTAGGAAAAATTCCTACTAAGATAGAGTATAACATTAGCTCAAAATAGTCCCAAACACGTGGCAACAACACTGCCAAAACGATGCTACAAGACAGCAACAACTTTACCACAATGTTGCCTTCACTTCCATTAGCTTTTGCTTGTGTTTTGATGGTGTTTTCTTGAGGGATTTCCTCTTGGTTTCTAAGGCTTTACTACTGGAAAAGAGAGAGGATTTCAGAGGGTAAGCAAGAACCTCAAACTTGGAAAATTTGAAAATGATTTCATAACCAAAAACATAAAATATAAAGGTGTTTGGGCGGTGGCTATGTCACTGCCCGATAGTGCTACCGTAAAACACCTTAACTTTTTATCTGAACTCCGATTGATGAGCCGTTTGATGTTCTGAAAACTAGACTCAAAGATCTTTAATTTGATAGGTCGTGGGGCTTCTAATTCATTATATATTTGGAGGATATGGTCATTTAAAGTTGACCCTGATTTATAAACTTTACATACTCTTTGTTTTTTACATTCGTACATATTTCCCTTGTCATCTATGATCAATATATAACCCGTACTTCCCTTAACATAGCATACGAAAATCAAATAATTTCCAAAAATTTTTCAGGATGTAACACCTGAGTACCGAGTCCCTTTTGAAATGATCTCCAAAACTAGGAGGTAAACTGAGTACCTCTATCTGATATGATGGAAAAGGGTACTACCGCCGCCAATTCGAGATCATGATTCGGGTAGTTCTTTTCATGGACTTTCAGCTGCCTGAAAGCATAGTCTATGACCTTACCATGTTTCATGAGTACACAACTAAGGAAGTTCCTCGAGGTGTCACAATATACCACAAACACATTGATACCCTCAGGTAGAGTCAACATTGGTGTTGAGGTGAGCCGAGTCTTCAACTCTTGGAAGCTCTTCTCACAAGCCTCCGACCATTGAAACTTTACTTTCTTCTAGGTTAGTTTAGTCAATGGTGCTTCAATGGAAGAAAACCCTTTGATAAATCTTTGATAATAACCAGCTAAAACCAAGAAACTCTTGATATCCGAAGGACTCACCGGTCTAGGCCAATTTTTCACCGCTTCTATCTTTTGAAAGTCCACCTGCACACCCTCACTTGACACCACATGACCCAAAAATTCTACCGAGTTCAACCAAAACTCACATTTACTAAATTTAGCATACAATTGGCGATCCTTAATAGTCTGTAGCACCACCCTTAAATAAACGACACGCTCCTCCTTGCTCCAAGAGTATATGAGAATATCATCTATGAACACAATCACTAACATTCCCAAATATGGCTTAAATACCCTATTAATAAAATTCATAAAAGCTTCAGGAGCATTCGTTAGTCCAAACGATATAACTAAAAAATCATAGTGACCATATCGAGTCCTGAAGGCTGTCTTCGGGATGTCACTCTCCCAATCTCTGAGCTGATGGTATCCGAATTTGAGGTCTATCTTTGAAAAGCACTTAGTGCCCTGAAGTTGGTCAAACAAATCATCAATTCTAGGAAGAGGATACCTGTTCTTGATGGTAACTTTGTTCATTTACCGATAATCAATGCATATACGAAGAGAACCATCCTTCTTGCGGACAAAGAGAACTGGCGCACCCCATGGGGATTTGCTAGGTCTGATGAATCCCTTGTCTAGAAGATCCTTCAACTCCTTGAGGTTGGCTGGAGCCATTCTAAAAGGAGGAATAGATATGGGATGCGTACGGGAAGAAGGTCAATACCAAAGTCGATCTCCCGCTCAGGAGGAATTCCTGGAAAATCATCTGAAACACCTCTGGATGCTCACACACTATAGGAACTGACTGTATAGTTGGGGTTTTGGACACAACATCCTTAACCCTAACTAGATAGTACACACAACCCTTAGAAATCATCTTTCTATCCTTAAGGTAGGAAATGAAATGACCTACATGTGCAATTGAATTACCCTTCCACTCTAGGACTGGCTCACCTGGAAATCTGAATTCTACTGCACGGGTTCTACAATTGACTAAGTTATAGCATACATGTAGCCAATCCATGCCGAATATAACATCAAAGTCGTTCATGGCTAGCTCTACTAAATCTGCTGAGGTGACTTTTCGAATGACTGTGACAGGGCAATTTCTATATACCTATCGAGCTATAACTAATTCACCGATCGGAGTAGAGACTGAGAAGGGTTCTAATAGGATTTTAGGATTGACTCCAAAACTACTAGCAACATAGGGCGTCACAAAACATAAAGTAGCCCTTGGATCTAACAAGGCATATATATCGAGGTGGAATACTCGTAACGTACAAGTGACTACATATAGGGAGACCTCCTGTTCCTGGCAAGATGCTAAGGCATAGAATCTATTTTGACGCTGCCCACCACCCGTACTGGTAGATGCCCCCTGTTGAGATGGGTGTGCTGGTGGAGCTGCTGAACCAGAGATTAGGCCTCAACCCCTATCATGACCCTATCTGGCTGTTGGGCAATCTCTAAGCATATGTCCAAGCTTCCCACACCTGAAACAAGCACCTGAACCTGCTAAGCACTGACCCATGTGTCTCTGGCCATATCTGCTACACTTTGGAGTGCTTGTCTTTGCGGGCTGCTACTCTGAACTCTAGATCCTGATGCTCGTCCCCTCTAATCGCGCCTAGATCTGGATGGCACAATAATAGTAGAAGGCACTGGGACTGAAGATCTCTGGTGGGACTGCTAATGGTGCCTACTAGGTCTCTGCTAGGAGAATTCGAAGCTATCAATCCTGGCCCTCTTGGCCTCTCTCTCCCGCTCCCTCATCTGCATCGCCTCCATCTACTAGGCATACATGAATACCTAAGAAAAGTCAATGTCCTGAAGAAGCATCGCGGTCAGAAAATCTCTAACCAAGTATTCGGTTATGCCATGCACGAACCGACTCACTCGGGCTCTCCGGTCTGACACCATCTCAGGTCCATACTTGGAAAAGTGAGTGAAATCCAAGGCATACTCCTGAGCTGTCATTTTTCATTGCTTTAGGTTCACAAACTCGGAAGATTTAATCTCAATCATCTCACGAGGGAAGAACTGATCCAGAAATGCAGCATGAAACTCCTCTCAACCAATAAGGCCTGCTCCAACTGCCCTACTATCCTTCCACTTCCTGAACCAGATACGCGTAACTCCTTTCAACTAATAATAGGCTAGATCGACGCACTCCTCTCCGGTCACCCCCATGATCTGGGTGATCTTCATAACCTCATCAATAAACTCATATGGATCCTCGTCCACCTTTGACCTAAGAAACTCCGGAGGGTTAATCCTCAAATAATCTTTGAATCTTGCCGCCAACGCATTCCCGTTCTAAGGGACATGTGCTATTGCCTGTTGATTGACCTGAGCAGTCAAGGCCTGAGCTAGCATCTGTATGGCTGCCCCAAACTCAGCGTGGGCAAATGGCTCGGGTACATGCTCCTCATAGGCTGGTGGGGCCTGCTGGTGTCCATTTCCATTGCCATTCTTGTGGCCATCTCCATTTCTGTTGCTTCTTACATTAACTCAGCGAGGAGGCATCATTCTGCAAACGTGTATAGCATGAGTTAGAAGGATAGAGAGACATTTCATCACACGACATAGATCATGAAAGAAGGGAACATTTCCTAAACGTCTCGTAGCCTCTTCGTCATAAGTGTGGCGCGCTTCACACCCATGAAAAAGACTCTACTTAACGCGGCTTTCAGACACCCTAGGACACTTCAAAACCTAATGCTCTGATACTAAGTTTGTCATAACATGAACATAGGTTCGGATCGAGACACGGGACAAAGAACTCCGAGAGGCTCCAAGTCAACCTATGGCATAAACATATCATCTAACTCAATCATAACAAAGTGGAAGATCAACATAATTAGCATAGCGGAAGTCTGATATGTCATAACATCGGAAAACATAATTCAAGTTCGAAGCTGATTACATTGTATGTCTGAAAAGCCTCTATTACTGATGAGTTGATGGGAGAAGACCCCAACTAACTCACTAAAGTCTAAAATTGGAAGTACAAGATACAACTAAAAAGAAGGGCCCTCAAAATATGAGGACTCACCAACTCTGGTTGATAAATGCTAATGCAGCAGGTCTGGCTAATGACAGGACTGAGCGTGAGTATCTGAGCCTGTATCATGAAACAATATAGCATTGATTATTCGGTCAGTACATGGAATGTACCGAGTATGTAAGGTAAGTAAAACCGCTAAGTAAAATCATAAACTATGGATATCATAAAAACATAATCAAGATATGATTCTGAGAGTAGGGCTTGCATGTTATTTTCTAAAATCATGATCTGAACATAACTGAATATCATAACTAAATCGAATGACCCAAAGCTGAAAACTGATAATCATAAGTAAAACTAAACATTCGTTCAAACCTGCTGAAAACATAACATCATGACTGCTGAACATGTATAACTAAAATCATGAGGAACAATGGGAGACTCGTAATATAACTGACATTACCATGATAGAGCTTATGTGGTCCCGACTATCATACTCAAGTGGGCAGAGTCAGCCAAAGCATTGCTAGGGCTAAGGATGCTATCATGATATCGATATCAAGTTGAAGGACCTTTTGGGGTGGGGGAAGCTCACAAGGGATGTCCCAAATAATATGAACGTACCTACGTTGGCGTGTAGTTCTGAGGCATAGGGTTGATTGACCCTTAGCCTACTCGGTGCTAGACACTACTCCTAAAAATATGCATATGTTGTCCATCATTTTTTAACAAAGACGAACCATCATCTAGTGACGAAGCTAACTCATAACATACATACATAAATCTAAAATCATAACATTCCTTGGGCTTAAACCATATCACAAGCTAAAAATAGTGGGTGTCTAGACTTCAAAATCCATATGGTAAGCTAATACATGAAGTTTAGATAAATTCATGAAACATACTTGATCATATGGGCTTGCCCAATACTCAAAAATGCTTGACATAGACTTGATCATTCGAAATCATGAACATAGACATGAGTAAATTCGAAATCATACTTTCTTCATAAACATCTCATCATGCTTGAATTCATATTTCATAGATCTCAACTTTAATGAACTTTCATGGATGGTCATCATAATTTATAAAACTTGAAAACATAATTTATAATTGAAAATATTGTAAAATATTCCCATTAATCATAATTCAACATTAGAAACATGCTTAGATCATACCCATAATTGAAACTTAGAGAATTCACACATTGGGTTAAAACCCCATAGATTCATCAACTAGAATTTCATCAATTGGAGAGGAATTGGGAATGGGTGTGGATGGATAAACCTATTCATAGTCTTACATACCTGTAGAAATTTGATTTCTCAACTCCCTTGATTGTCCAATTAGAATTTGGGGAAGAACTTGAGAAATTTAGGCTTGATCACCCTTAGGAGCTACTAGACTTGCATGCATGGAAGTAAATAAGTCTAGAATGAACTTACCTCTCTTAAAACACTCTATTTGAGCTTAAAATGATGTATTTTAGGCCTTAGAAACTTAGGAATTACATAAAAGTCCTTAATAAATTCACAAGGAAGAACGCACTGCCAGTCCAACGAGGGAATAGACGATTCGTTGACCCTGACCATGACTCATGGTCACCTCCCATTGCCTACACTGGAACTCTGCCTTCTGAGGGTCACCACGACTCATGGTGACCAAGTTATTACCCACACTGCCCAAACATTACTTCTTCAGTCAACTCTTGACCATGCGACACTCGATGAATCGTGGTGCTGACCACGACTCGTGGTCACACCTGTGGTCACCTCAAAACTCAAAATCTCAACTATGTCCAAACCTCCTCCCCAAGAGTCACTTAATGACTCGTGGCGCACCCAACGGGTCACTGGACGACTGGTCCTGTGGCCTGGTATAGAAAATCCAATTTTCTCCATTTCAACTCCCGAGTCTGACTTAGGGTTTTTGGGATATTACATGGACACAACTCATTCTCCCAGAAGAGACAATCAGGCCCAGCACCTTCGACAGCCAATGTTCCGTATAGACCTAGGGTAAGGGAGATTACCTATCCATCTTGTAAGAGCTGTGGAAAGCACCATTTGAGAGAATGCATGGTTGGCTCAAACACTTATTTTTGGTATGGCAAGTTGGGTCATAATCACCGAGATTGCGCAACAGCTAAGTGGGGCGAGAGTAGAGCCCCATCCACCTCTTTAGTAGCTCTTGTGAATCGCCCATTTCAGCAAGGTGCATCATCTAGCGTAGGTGGTGGACAATGTCAAAATCGTTCCTACGTCTTGGCAGCACATCAGGATAAAGGAAAGTCGCCAGAAGTAGTCACAAGTACGTTATGAATTTCTCGTGTTACTCTTTGCATGTTGCTAGCCCCAGAACCCCAGTATTGAATAATAAGCTCTTATGATGTTTGCTGAGAAGAGATTGTCGATGTATGGTATGAAATAGCTGTGAGTATGAAGGTTGCAGTGAATGTTAGAGGGGGAGGAGGAGTCAAGAGTTAGTGGTGTATCCCCAACCTTAAGAAAGATTTAGAAGCCTTAGAATGATGGCTTAAAGCTAAGGGGGAGATGGTAAGTCTGTGAGACAAGTCGAATCTTGAATATGCTAGTAGGGGAATTCCAGCCCTAACAGTTACTGTGTGCCAATCCCTTCAGGTTCAGATAATTCCTCATGTTTTAGTTGAAGCTACACTTTATCCATTCCCATGTACAGACTTCCAGAATTTCTACATAGCCACTTCAGACAGCGATACCAGTCTTACTTTATGAATCCTTAAGGCTCATCCTCATGTTAATATCTAGCTATGTGTGTTAACTCATGTCTTCCAGTATGTTCAGCTCGAACTCAGTCTTTAGAAGTTGATTTAGGTAGCTCAGTAGATAAGGGTACCTCATGTATGTGCTCAGTTGTAGATGTCATGAATCATTCGTACTCATGAGTCCCTTATTTGTTGTTAGACAAGATATCATGAATCCTAGATCAATATCAGAAAGCAATTTGAGAATGATGACTCGGTCCGTATCAACTCAGTTCCAGTTAGAGGAAAAGAATCCTTCTCAGTGTTCTATCTAGTTCCATGTCAGTTTCATGTCTTTTAGTCCCTCTCACTCCTTAGCATGCATGTACGATTTAGATATTCAGTTTAGATATGTAAATCAGCCTCGAGTCAGATACTCCATCAGTTTTAGTTGTAAATGTTTAATGTTTGGAATATCAGTTCCTTCCCCAGCTTTTTAGCATGTTTAGCCTACATTCAAGGAAGAATGTTCCCAAGGGGGAGATATTTTAACACCCCAAGAGTTTCTCAGATCAGACCCCAGAGTTAGATAAAGTTCAGCACGAAAACCAGCAGAAATTTTCTCAGGATGACTCGTCTAATGAGTCGTGGGTCGCTCCAATGGTCCATTAGATGAGTCATTAAAAGGATTTCCAGAAAAAGTGCTAAGTATGTGTGATACCACAAGAGGAAAGAACGAGTCATTTTGGGAAGCAACAACCTGTTAGATGTAGTCATGGTAAGTCGGCAGTCCAGACTTCCCAGACATGACGAGCCAAATGACAACCCATTGGTTTCTGTGATGGGTCGTCCTAAGGGGTCATTAGTTGGAGCTCAAAAAAGGGTTTGGTTTTTGGGTTTAGTGACAATGGACGGTTACCACGAGCTGTTAAGTGAAATAATGACCCATCGTGACGGTCATTGGAGGGATCTCAGGATGAGGAAGCAGTGGTGAGGATAGGAAGTACCGACGAGTCATTGGATCAAGTAACAACTCGTCCTATCAGTCGTTAGTTGAAGAAGCAGAATCTGGAAAAGGGACCCTAGAAGCAACGAATGGTCACCACGAGCCGTGGTGAGGACCAACGACTCGTGGTGAGGGTCGTGGTCATTGATCGGGCAGGTTTTTAATCTTAAACCCAGGGGCATTTAGTAAATTCCTATGCTCTCGGTTTTTAAATGGCGTCATTTTTGGTATTGTAAGGTTTGAATTAAAGGGGAATTCACGAGCCTAAGCCCCTCATTATCCAAAAATCATCGATAGAGTTTTATTCTTCTTCTTCTGTCAAGCTCAAGAGCATCTAGGGTTTCTCATCAAAGGTTGTAAGCTTCAAAATCAGTAAGGGAGCCTTTTAATCAGGTATGTGGGAATTCAACAAGAACCTCCTTTCATCCTTGTGTTCCAATTTTTATACTAAAACCCTAAACCCTTGATTTCTAGAAAAGCATGTTCTAGGGTTTCAATTTATACATAAATTCTCATATGTCTTCTATGGATTTTAAGACCCATCATGATTAATAGCGTGTATGCTTACAAAATTACTTCTAAGTTCTCGAATTATGTTCTTGATATGTTGATAGCATGATTATAGAATTATCACCATGATTTAGGATAAATTTTGAAATGGGATTTCAATAAATATTCACATACTCTTACCATGAACTCATTATATATGTTTAAACCATGAGTCGATCATATGGGTTTTCGTAAATCTAGAATATATGATTTAGTATATGTGTTGAGGTAAGATTAGAACATATGGGCTTGGTGGATATGAAATATGTGTATGCCTTCATTGTGATTTTGGGTATTTGTTAAAGTATGACTTAGACCTACAAATATTACATGAATCTAGAATATGGCATATGCTATGAATTCGGGATTGAAATTTTATGAATTTCGAGGAAAAGCATGATTATGATCTTTCATACTTTCAGGCTTGTTGATAGTAGAAAGTAGCCTTGATCAGACTCTAAATGAATTTAGTATGATGTAATTAGTTGAACACTCAGGTATCTGAAGATGAAGTAGCTTAGACTAGATGAATGATGTCAGATTAGTGTCCTTTATGTTCTAGCATAATCAGGGACTCTCTGTAGCAGAGAATGTTTTCTTAATTAGTCAGGGACTCTCTATAGCAGAGAATGCTTCTCGTAGTTAGTCAGGGACTCTCCATAGTAGAGAATGTTTTCCTTAGTCAGTCAGGGATTCAAAACAGCAGAGAATATTTCCCTTAGTTAGTTAGGAATTCTCACTAGTAGAGAATGTTTCCCTTAGGCCATCAGGGACTCTCAATAGCAGAGAATGTCTCTCTTAGTCTATGATATCAGTTCAGCTCAGCTCAGTATAGATTCGGACTTCAGTTTAAATTAGTCTTAGCAGAATTCAATCTCAGTTGCTAGAAGTTAGTCAGTACAGTGTATAATATTAGTTAAAACTTTATTTATTAGTATGCGTACAGTACATGACCCTTATGCACCAGTTCGATTATACTTCAGTAAATGTTTTCAAATAAAAGCTTCATGTCACACACACACATATATATATATATATATATTAGACAGGGTTGTTGTATTTCAGTTCAGTTATATGTTCAGTGATGTACTCAATTTACTTCTTTCCTATATACTTGCATGTTTTAGTTTATTTAAGCTTGTAATGCCCCGGAAACTCAAAAACTAAATCCGGGACTTAAATCAAAAAATCTAGAAAAGCTGCAGAAATGCTACAGGATCACTCACCTAAAGAGTCGTTATGAGACCCAACGACTCGTTAGGTCAGTCGTGAGAAAAAGGAGTAAGTATTGAAAATGAGAAGCAGTGCACCCAACGAGAAACTTCACGAGTCATGGTCACTTACCACGACCCATTAAGTCTCTCGTGGTCAGGCTTGGGTTGAGGAATTTATAAGTTGGTCAGGTACTTGACGGGTAGAAATAATTAGTCGTAGTTATCGGTAACGACTCATTACGTCCCCCGTTGCCAGCCCTAATAAGTTTTTAGCCAGTGCACCTAACGAGTGTCACAATGAGTCGTCGTTAGTGGTAATGACTCGTTGGGTGACTCGTTACCAAACTTAGCATTAAATCTTCAGGTGTGAGACAGTGTGTTCCACGACTGGTGACCACGAGTCGTGATCAGTGACCACGACTCGTTAGGTCCCTCATTAGGGTCACCTAGCAAATTTTCCTAGTGAATTTCTAAGGGCTACTTAGTAATTTTCTACTCTCCCAAGCTTTAAAATACATCGTTGTAGTAATAATATTAGACGTTTTAGTGGGGAAAAACGGTTCATTCCTCATTCCTCACTCTCAGTTCTCAGAAACATCGAAAGTTCTCCTCTCAAGAACCCTCCAAGCAAGACTAGGACTTCTCATCTCTTGCAGCAGTTCAAGCTTCTTCTCCGAAAGGATTTTAGTTAGGTATGTGGGAATTCAGTAGGGGAATATTTCTTCCCTTTTGTCTCCAAAATCCTTCTTTGTTTTTCTCTATCAGTTTTAGCCCTGAGATTTTCGAATATGAAGAGATTTTCATGTTGGTTTTCGTTTATTTCAATTGGGTTATTATTCATGTTTATTACTCATATGATATTCATCAATTCATAAGTAAATTGTTGTGGTTCTTGCCAAGATGATTTTCAGCCCTAAATTTTCAAATAAAGATTGTTGCATATTAAATTTCATCTAATTTGCAAAGTATGCTCTGGGATGAATATCCTAGAAATTCATATTATATATATATATATATATGTATGTATGTATGTATGTATGTATGTGTATATATATGTACATATATATATGAGAAATTATTCCACTGAGGAGAATGATTTTTCCCTTGTTGGATGAAACCCCTTTAAATTCTTGAAATATCGTCATATTATGAAATTCCCATGTTGTTGGAATGAGTTGAGTTCTTTATTAGCTGCTTAGTAATTCAGTTCAGTAGAACGTAGAACTATTCTGAAATTGTCAACTGATCAGTTTGACTCCAGCCTCTTCCCGAGGTGTCAGTGGTGCCTCCCAGTTATCAGAATCAGACTCAGAATCTAGTTTTTGGTCCATTAGGCGATCATGACATTTTAGATATATAGCTATGACCAGCCCTAGGACCCCAGTTCAGTTTACAGATGTTCTTAGACGGTTACGATTCTTCCAAATAAGCAGCTCTGACTAGTCTAGAACTCAGTTTCAGGATCTGGTATGATAAGGCTCTCAGGGTACTTTCAGTTATATGTCCCTGACTAGTCTTGGACCCCAGTTTTGAGCTATCAGCTTAGTAGTTTAGTATAGGTTTTTCAGTGGAAGTAGGACTTAGCATCGAGCAGGCTGGGGTTCCAGCGCACCCAGGTTCCTAGAACTACGTTGCCAGCGTAGATTATAGTATTACTTGGCCTGATTGGCCCCAGATTTTTGTAATCACCCAGTTCATGCCTTTATAACCTGGCAAGGTATATTGGGTCCTACCAGTGGGGTGTATACATCAGACTCCACTTCTAGCTCACGTGGTTAAATGTCGGTTATAGACTCTCCAACTAGTCAGTTTAGTGACTCTTAGATTTCTCAGTTCAGTTCAGTTCAGATCAGTTTCATATAGTGTCTCAAACTCAGTATTTCAGACTTAGGGCATGTTTATGACCATCAGCCAGGGTCATTATCAATCATATCAGTTATATTCTAGTTATTTCAGTTTTCAGTATTTTCAGTTGGTCATTTCATGTCATTTCAGCTCAGTTACTAGTTCTTTCATGTTATTTATACCTCTCACTTACTTAGTATATTCAAATTACTGAGGCATACTTTTATGTTGTATCGTTTCATGATACAACTGCAGGTTCACAGATCCAGCAACGTTAGTCTCCTTGTTTCAGCTCCTCCTCAGCCGCAGATTAAGTGTGAGTCCTCATCATTCGAGGGCCTTATTTCATTTTCTTATAAACAGTTGCAGTTTTACTTTAGATTTAGAGTTAGTTGGGGGCTTGTCCCAGCAACTCATCAGTTAGTAGGCTTTCAGACACAAATTTAATTTCAATCTTCTGATGATATAGATATTATGTTTCTTCTAGTTTTATTTTCTCAAATGCTCTTATGATGTTATTTCAAAATTTCCTCCATATATATATTGTTTTACTTAGAATATGGTGTATGATAGACCAGAGGTTGACTTGGGGTCACTTGTGACTTCAAGTACGGTGTTATGTCCAGGGTGTAGTCTCGGGGTGTGACAAACTTGGTATCAGAGCACTAGGTTTAGAGTATCCTTGGAATGTCTGAAAGCCTCATCGAGTAGAGTCCTTTTCATGGGTATGAAGCATGCCACATTTATGACGAGGAGGCTACGAGATATTATTAGGAAAACTCTCTTTTGTTCATACTCTTTATCATGCGTTAAAGTTCAAATCCAGAAATGCCCTTCTAATTCGTGCTCTGTTTCATTTCAGTGAACCATGCCTCCCAGACGCAGCAATGGAAGAAGGGCCGGTAACGCCAATAGACCTTCCCCACCAGCCCCAACAGCTCCTCAAGATGATTAAGTGTCTACCACCGAATTTAGGGTGGCCATTCAACTGTTGGCTCAAAGAGTCACCAACCAGGTGAACCAGCAGGTGGTATCGATGAACACCAATGGGTTTGCAGTAGCTTCGAGGGTGCGAGACTTTACCATCTCCATCTTTTTAGGGATCCAAAGTAGGGGAGGATCCCCACGAGTTCGTGAATAAGATCAGAAAGATCACCTGCATCATGGGTGTTAGCTCTACTGAGAGTGCTGATTTGGCTACCTACAAGTTGAAAGGGGTAGCTCAAGTCTGGAATGAACAGTGGAAGGAGGGACGGCTAGCGAGAGTAGGACTAGTGGAGTGGGAGGAGTTCCACACAGCTTTCTTGGATAGGTTTTTTCCTCGAGAGCTGCGGGAGGCAAAGATAGCAGAGTTTATGAATTTGTGACAGGGCAATAGGACCGTGGAGGAATATGATCTGGAGTTTACTAGGCTGTCTAAGTACGCTCCAAAGAGGGTAGCCGAGCCAAGGGCTCACATGTTGAAGTTTATGAATGGGGTGTCAAATCTGTCCTCAAGGAGTGCAAGACATTGATGTTGATTAAAGACATGGACCTCACCAGCCTGATTGTCTAAGCCCAGCAGATTGAGGCTAAAAAGCTGAAGGATATGAGCGGAAGAACAAATGGGAAAGGACTGGCCATTCACATATCGGCCATCATAGGTCTAGCGATAGTAGCCGCCCACAGCAACAGCCACAACAGCAAAAGCAGTAGAGAGCCTTAGCACCCAGTTCCGCCACCACCCCACCTTTCTGTCCCATCAGGATCAAAGGGGTGGGTCATCTAGAACTCAATCTCAGGCCCACAGTACCAGGAACAAGTATCCAACTTATCCCAAGTATGGTAGAAACCACCCAAGAGAGTGCCTTTAGGGTCGAGAGGGCTATTTTTGTTGTGGACAACTCAGACATCGGCTCAGGGAGTACCCATCAGCCGGGCGAGGGAGACCACAATCCACCACATCATCAACTCCAGTAGGCCGAACAGCCCAGCAGGCTAACACATCAGGTACGGATGACGGTCAACGTCAAAAATTATTTTTTTATGCTCTGTCTTCCTGTCAGGATCAGGAGAGCTCACCTGACGTAGTCACGGGTATGTTACGTCTCTTTCATCTAGATGTGTATGCCCTCCTAGATCCAGGAGCCACTCTTTCATTCATGACTCCCTACATAGCAGTCCAGTTCAATATCAGTCCAGAGGTTCTCTCAAAATCATTCTCAGTCTGCACCCAGTTGGCGAGTCAGTTAGAGCCAGCTGGGTGTACAGAAACTGCCCAGTCTCAGTCCTAAATAAAGTCATCCCAGCTGACCTCATAGAGTTAGACATGGTTGATTTTGACCTTATCCTTGGCATGGATTGGTTACACTCCTGCTATGCCTCAGTTGATTGCACAACTAGAGTTGTCAAGTTCGAGTTTTCAAATGAACCGGTGTTAGAATGGAAGGCCAGTAGTTCAGCGCCTAAGAGTAGGTTTATTTCCTACTTTAAGGTCCAAAAACTCATCTCCAAGGATGTATCTATCATTTAGTTTGGGTCAAGGATTCCAACTCTGAGACCCCAATTATTCAATCAGTTTCAGTGATCAGCAAGTTCCCAGATGTATTTCCTGAGGATCTTCCCGGAGTCCCCCTTGAACAGGAAATAGACTTCAGAATAGATCTCCTCCCAGATACTCAGCCCATCTCCATACCTCCTTATAGAATGGCTCCAGCTGAGCTTAAGGAGCTGAAGGAGCAGTTAAAGGATCTTCTTGATAAGCGTTTTATTAGACCCAGCATCTCTCCCTGGGGTGCTCCAGTGCTATTCGTGCGTAATAAAGACGGTACCCTCAGAATCTGCATAGATTACCGTTAACTAAACAAGGTCACAGTTAAGAACAAGTACCCTTTACCAAGAATTCACGATCTGTTCGACCAACTTTAGGGAGCCAGTTGTTTCTCCAAGATCGATCTCAGGTCAGGGTACCATCAGCTAAGGGTTAGGGAGTGTGACATACACAAAACAACATTCAGAACTCAGTATGGTCACTAAGAGTTTGTGGTGATGTTCTTCGGGTTAACAAACGCCCCAACAGATTTCATGGATTTAATAAATAGAGTCTTCAAGAAGTATCTGGATATGTTTGTCATTGTATTTATCGATGAAATTCTAGTATACTCCATAAATGAGGAAGAGCATGCCAACACCTAAGACTAGCATTACAAATACTCAGAGACCGCCAGTTATTCGCCAAGTTCAGTAAGTGCGAATTTTGGTTAAATTCCATGACTTTCATAGGTCATGTGGTCTCCAGTGAAGGGATATAAGTAGATCCTCATAAGATAGTAGTAGTGAAGGATTGGCCAAGACCTACCTCTCCTACTGAAATTAGGAGTTTTCTGGGCTTAGCAGGTTATTACCGACGGTTTACGGAAGGTTTCTCCTCCATAGCATCGCCTCTGACCAAGTTAACCCAGAAGAAGGTGAAATTCCAGTGGTCGGACGAGTGTGAGAAGATTTTCTAGGAGTTGAAGAATTGACTCACCACTGCTCTAGTTCTGACCTTGCTAGAAGGAATAGATGGATTGGTGGTTTATTGTGATGCCTCCAAAGTAGGACTCGGTTGCATTCTAATGCAACAGGGAAAAGTGATAGCCTACGCCTCCAAACAACTCAAAGTTCATGAGAAGAATTATCCAACTCATGACTTGGAGTTGGCAGCGGTGGTGTTTGTGCTAAAAATATGGAGGCATTACTTATATGGAGCTCACGTAGATGTATTTACAGATCATAAGAGTCTTCAGTACGTGCTGAGTCAGAAGGATCTAAATCTGCGTCAGTGAAGGTGGTTGAGTTACTAAAAGATTATGACATGAGTGTATTGTTCACTCGGGCAAGGCCAATGTGGTGGCTGACGCCCTAAACAGACGATCTATGTGGAGTGTGACACATATCAAGGAAGACAAAAAGGAGTTAGCAAAGGATGTTCACAGACTAGCCCGGTTAGGGGTGCAGCTGGTGGACTCGATTAAAGGTGGGGTGGTAGTGCAAAGTGGATCGGATTCATCCTTGGTAGTTAAAGTTAAGTCCAGACAAGATGAAGATCCAATCCTACTTAAACTTAAAGAAACAATTCTCAGAAAGGAGGTTGAGGTTTTCTTCAAAGGGGGAGATGGGGTGCTTCGTTACCAGGGAAGATTGTGTGTGCTAGATGTTGGTCAATTGAGACAAAAGATATTGGCTGAGGCACACAGCTTGAGATACTCCATTCACCCTGGTGCTACTAAAATGTACCGCGACTTACAGGATATTTACTAGTGGAACGGCATGAAAAGAGACATTGCTTAATTCGTAGCCAAGTGCTCGAACTGCGAGCAAGTTAAGGTGGAGCATCAAAGGCCAGGAGGCATGACCCAAGATAACAGTATACCCACGTGGAAGTGGGAGGAAGTGAATATGAATTTCACTAAGGGTCTATCTTGAACTCGTCGACAGCAGGATTCAATTTGGGTGGTAGTAGATTGGATGACAAAGTCAGCTCATTTTCTCCCAGTTAAAACCACAGACTCAATTGAGGACTATGTCAGACTTTACATCGGAGAGTTAGTAAGACTCGATGGGGTGACCTTAGCTATCATTTCAAATAGGGGAACACAGTTCACCTCATACTTCTGGAAGTCCTTTCAGAAGGGACTAGGTACTCAGGTCAAACTCAGCACCGCTTTTCACCCACAGACTGATGGGCAAGCGGAGCGGACCATTCATACCCTAGAAGATATGCTAAGAGCATGCCCGATCGATTTTAAGGGTAATTGGGATGACCACTTACCTCTTATCGAGTTTGCGTACAACAACAGCTACCATTCTAGCATCCAGATGGCCTCATTTGAAGCATTGTATGGTAGAAGGTGTAGGTCTCCTATAGGTGGTTTGAAGTTGGTGAAGCTACCTTGATAGGGCCAGACTCATTTCACGAGGCAATGCAGAAAGTTCAGCTCATTCAAGAAAGGTTGAAAACAGATCAGAGCCATCAGAAATCATATGCCGATGTGCAGAGAAGAGAGTTGGAGTTTGCAGTTGATGACTGGGTTTACCTAAAAATTTCGCCCATGAAAGGGGTGATGAGGTTTGAAAGAAGGGGAAGCTCAGTCCGAGATATATGGGACCCTATAGAATTTTGAGGTGTATCGGCAATGTATCCTATGAGCTAGAATTACCGTCAGAACTAGCAGTTGTACACTCAGTTTTTCATGTGTCACTTCTGAAGAAGTGCATCGAAGATCCAACATCAATTCTGCCATTGGACAACGTGGGAATAAAGGAAGTCTCACATATGAGGAGGTACCGGTCCAGAACCTTGACCGTCAGGTTCGTAGATTGAGGAATAAAGAAATAGCTTCAGTCAAGGTCCTATGGAGAAATCAGCAGGTTGAAGGAGCTACGTGGGAGGCCGAAGCAGATATGATGGCCAAATACCTGCACTTGTTCTCTACCGACTCTATTGTAGCCTGAAATGTTAGTTTTGCCTTAGGACCTGATCTAGTGGTTGAATTCAATTCATGTGTATAAGTTTCATTGCGACTTTGGATCTATGTTTGAATTCAATTCATGTGTATAAATTCAGTTCAGTTATATACTTTGAAATAAAGGTAGTCATTCCGACAATTTTAGAGTTAAATGAGCAGTATTTGGAGATTTTGATTGTTATTCTCTGCTTTCTTGTATGTTTTCTAACATTCTAGGATGAATGTTTACAAGAGGGAGATATTGTAATGCCCTAGAAACTCAAAATCTAAATCAGGGACTTAAATAAGAAAATCTGGAAAAGCTGCAAAAATGCTACAGGACGACTCACCTAACGAGTCGTTGTGAGACCCAATGACTTATTAGGTCAGTCGTAAGAAGAAGGAGTAAGTATTGGAAATGAGAAGCAGTGCACCCAATGAGAGACTACATGAGTCGTGGTCACTTACCACGACCCATTAAGTCTCTCGTGGTCAGGCCTAGGTTGAGGAATTTATAAGTTGGTCAGTGTACTTGACGGGTGGGAACAACGAGTCGTGGTCACCGGTAATGACTCATTACGTCCCCTGTTGCCAGCCTTAATCAGTTTTTAGCCAGTGCACCTAACGAGTGTCACAACGAGTCATCGTCAATGGTAATGACTTGTTGGGTGACTCGTTACCAAACTTAGCATTTAATCTTCAGGTGTGAGACAGTGTGTTCCACGACTGGTGACTACGAGTCTTGGTCAGTTCGTGGTCACTCGTTAGGGTCACCTGGCAGATTTTTCTAGCGAATTTCTAAGGGTTATTTAGTAATTTTCTACGCCCCCAAGCTTTAAAATACATCGTTTTAGTAATAATATTAGATGTTTTAGTGGAAAAAAATGGTTCATTCCTCATTCCTCACTCTCAGTTCTCAGAAACATCGAAAGTTCTCCTCTCAAGAACCCTCCAAGCAAGACTAGGGCTTCTCATCTTTTGCAACAATTCAAGCTTCTTCTCCGGAAGAATTTTAGTCAGGTATGTGGGAATTCAACAAGGGAATAGTTCTTCCCTTGTTCCCCCCAAATCCTTTTTTTTCTCTGTTAGTTTTAGCCCTAAGATTTTCGAATATGAAGAGATTTTCATGTTGGTTTTTGTTAATTATAATTGGGTTATTATTCATGTTTATTACTCATATGATCTTCATCAATTCATAAGTAAATTGTTGTGGTTCTTGTCAAGATGATTTTCAGCCCTAAATTTTTGAGTAAAGATTATTGCGTATTAAATTTCATCTAATTTGCAAAGTATGTTTTGGGCTGAATATATTAGAAATTCATATTATATATATATATATATATATATATATATATATATATGAGCAACTATTCCATTGAGGAGAATGATTTTTTCCTTGTTGGATGAAACCCCTTAAATTCCTGAAATATCGTCATATTATGAAATTCCCGTGTTGTTGGAATGAGTTGAGTTCTCTATTAGATGCTTAGTAATTCAGTTCAGTAGAACGTAGAACCTCTTAGAACTATTATGAAATTGTCAACTAATCAGTTTGACTCCAGCCTTTTCCCGAGGTGTTAGTGGTGCCTTCCAGTTATCAGAATCAGACTCAGAATCTAGTTTTTGGTCCATTAGGCGGTCATGACATTTTAGATATATAGCTCTGACTAGCCCCAGGACCCCAGTTCAGTTTACAAATGTTCTTAGACGGTTACGACGCTTCCAGATAAGCAGCTCTGACCAGTCTAGAACTCAGTTTCAGGATTTGGTCTGATAAGGCTCTCAAGGTACTTTCAGTTATATGTCCCTGACTAGTCTTGAACCCCAGTTTTGAGCTATCAGCCTAGTAGTTTAATATAGGTTTCCAGTGGGAGTAGGACTTAGTACCGAGTGGGCTGGGGTTCCAGCACACCCAGGTTCCCAAAACTATGTTGCCAGCGTAGGTTACAGTATTACTTGGCCTTATTGGCCCTAGATTTTTGTGATCACCCAGTTCATACCTTTATACCCTGGAAAGGTATATTGAGTCCTACCGGTGGGGTGTATACATCGGACTCCACGTCTAGCTCACATGGTTAAATGTCGGTTATAGACTCTCACACTAGTCAGTTTAGTCACTCTCAGATTTCTCAGTTTAGTTCAGTTCAGATCAGTTCTATACAGTGTCTCAAACTCAGTATTTCAGACTTAGGACATGTTTATGACCATCAGCCAGAGTCATTATTGACCATATCAGTTATTTTCTAGTTATTTCAGTTCGTCATTTCATGTCATTTTAGCTCAATTACTAGTTCTTTCATGTTATTTATACCTCTCACTTACTCAGTACATTCAAAGTACTGACGCATACTTTTATGTTGTATCGTTTCATGATACAGCTGCAGGTTCCCAAATCCAGTAGCGTTGGTCGCCATGTTTTAGCTCCTCCTCAACCGCAGATTAAGTGTGAGTTCTCATCATTCGAGGGCCTTATTTTAATTTTCTTATGGTCAGTTGTAGTTTTACTTTAGATTTAGAGTTAGCTGGGGGCTTGTCCCAACAACTCATCAGTTAGTAGGCTTTCAGAGACAGAGTTAATTTCAGACTTCTGATGATATAAATTTTATGTTTTCTTCTAGTTTTATTTTCTCAAATGCTCTTATGCTGTTATTTCAAAGCTTCCGCCGTATCTATATTGTTTTACTTATAATACCAGTGTATGATAGACTAGGGGTTGACTTGGGGTCACTTGTGACTTCAAGTACCGTGTTATGTCCAAGGTGTAGTTTCAAGGCATGACAACACTTCCCGCATACTAAGTACATTTCAAGTACTGACCGCATACTTTATGTGCTATATCATTTTATGATATAGATTCATGTTTTCAGACTTAGCCACGCAGTTAGATACGCTCTATTTATATCTCAGCTGATTGTGGTGAGTCCTCATCTCTCGAGAACGAGATCTATGTTTTCCTAATTCAGTTGTATTGCAGTTTTCAGACTTTAGGAGTTAGCTGGGGGCTTGTTTTAGCAACTCATCAGTGTAGTAGAGGCTTTCAGACTTGTATAAACATATTCAACTTTTGTATCGAATTTTATTTAATTATGTTCTTATGGATTATGGTTAGACTCTTTCAGTTAGCTTCCGCTCAGTTATGATTCTGTTAGCTGTTGTCTTGCTAATGTTATTCTATGATCATGTCATGGGTGAACTTGGAGCCTCTCGGGGTTCCTTGTCTCGTGTCTCAATACGGGCCTATGTTCGGGTCGTGACAGGATAGCCTTCTGTTGACCAACTTCAGGGCTGATAATTATGTCGTCATCTACGGGGCTATGGATCATTCAAAGGAGCTATGTGATGTCCAAAGGGACTATATTCAGGCCTATAAGGCCATATTTAAGTCCATCCACATATGGACCTCTTTTTATTCCATACTAGCATTACTGACCCTCCGTTGAGCCTTGTGTGCCCAGGGTACAGTTACAGGAGCCCAACAGGCTTAGACACAATTACAGGAGTCCAACGGGCTTAGTTGCAAGCCCAAAAGCCGGGTAGGTTGGTTATAGTTACCCGTAGAATCATAAGGACCTTGTTAGGGATATATAGATTAAGTTGTACTTGCCAGAGCATATAGGGGCCCTGGTAGGTTATTTCTGTATTGCTTGCACCTTCCAAGCTTATGGGGGCCAGGTTAGGTTCTTCTTTGTATACCTGTTTGTTAGTTATAACTTATGAATGTATAGTCATACAACTCTAGCTCATATTTGTGTAGTGATTTACTAGGTGCGGGTTATGTATGAGAGAGTTTACAGGTAACTTCTGCCCTTCTTGCTATTTATTTTCAGTTCTTTATTATCTCTTATTTAGCTTTTATTACTTCGTTACATATTCGGTACATATTGTACTGACACCCATGCATGGGACACTGCATACTTTCCTGCAAGTTTAAACAGATAGGTTTCAGGACCTCCGTTAGCAGCTCTTCAGAGTCAACAGATTGGTCAGTTCCATTCATTCGGAGTTTCCAGGTAGTGGAAGTTTTCTCTTTCTATTGTATAGTTTTAGGGAGGTTGGGGCATTGTCCCAATCGTTATGCCACTCTTAGAGGCTTGTAGACTATAGGTTTCAGTTAGTTAGTTGTTGTTGGCCGTGTGAGGCCTATGTATGTATATTTTGTGTGTTGGTCGTGTGGGGCCTAGTTTAGCTTGTTAGTTAGCAGCCTTGTCAGCTATAGTATGAATATGATGTTCTTTTCCTTCTGTTATAACTAGACAGCATGGTGGTCTTGTTAGCCCACATAGGATCCCGTAAATGTTATGTTTATTGGGTTAGTTATTTTCTTTTACAGGTTGCTATGTGGCCTAGTCGGCCCGAGGCTGTGTTTACAACCAAGATATAGCAGTTTATTTTCTTAATTTTGAGTTGCTGGCAGGCACCAGAGGTGCATATACCCAACCAGGTTAGCTCAGGTCCCAGTGTGGCATTAGGTGTCAGTCATGCCTTCCAAGGTGGGGCATGACAGAATAAAATTTATAGAAAAGATGATATAAGGTGAATTATAATGTGGCTCAAATTATTAGGAGATAATTAAGAAAATTTTGTTTCCCATAAGAAACTATTCCCAAAATTTGTTCCATTCCCATAAATCCATTGTTCCTATTCCATTTTCCTTTTTAGTTTTTTTTTAAAAATTTTGAAGTAATTTTTTTACTAAGTATGTATAACTACATGTTTTAGGAAAAATGGGGCCCCAATTTTTCGGGGGTCCTAAGCCATTGCTTTATGGCCTAGAGGTTAAACCGACCCATTTAATATAAATAACTTGAAGGATATTTAAGTAAATTTAATCCAAGAAAATGTTTATCAACATTTTTTTACCAAACATTTCCATTATTTATTATTAGTTTCAGTATTTTTATTCAAATACATTACTGTTATTTATTAAATTAATTTCAACATTTAAAAATACTTATCAACACTTAATACTTATCAATTATTTTAAATCAACTAACCCAAATGGGCTCTAAGGTACTATTACATGTTAAAATTTGTCTTCCATTAGTAGTTCCTAATATATCTACCACAAACAATCTGAGATTATATATACATACATATATATATATATATCTGTCCACTGTTACTCATGGGCAAACGCTATAGAAACTATCAAAATTCTGATTTTGTAATGAAATGATAATAAAATATCAAAATAATAAGAGATATAGCCAAAGAAATTTGGGAGGGAGGGGGGAGAGATTTCATTTCTCTTCAAACTTATATTCAAATGAACTGAATCAGCTTCCTATTTATAGAAGAACATAAGTTGTTGTGTAAGCTGCTTGCAAATAGAAGCTACTGTATAAGCTGTTTGCTAGTAGGAGCGGTTGGGTAAGCTATTTGCAAATAGAAGCTGCCTGCAAGCTTATCTAATAGAAACTGCAGTATAAGTTGCTTTCAAGCTTATCTATTAGACTGTGTATATAAATGAACATCCATAATATAATATATTTATAACTCTCCCTCTTGGATGTTCATTAATAGATAGTGTGCCTCATTAAAACCTTACTAGAAAAAATTTAGTGCGAAAAAAATCCTAGTGAAGGAAAAAGAGTACAAATATTTAGTAATACACATTATTAGCTACCTCATTAAAATCCTTACTAGGAAAACCCAATGGAATAAAATCTTGATTAAGAAAAAATGAGTACAACATGTATTTTACTCCCCTTGATTAAATCATCACATAATTCTTGAAGATGATATACTTCAATCTTGTATACCAATTTATCACATGTTGAAGTAGGCAGAGGAGTTAGGCTTTGCCTTTGGGGTCATATCTATCAATTTATCATTTATTGAACTGGTTGATCATTTGCACCTCCTAACCTTTGATAATATTGTTGAAATCAGGTCAAGTACATTCTTAGCTTACTCTGCAAACCTTTGTTATCTTTTATATGATTTGACTATATGTAGAACATCATAGTATGAAAGTAACCATTCATGAAAATTTAGATCGAACCCCTATGTCAATTAGATGAATGTCCTGTATATCTAAGAAACTCAATAACAACTATTAGGATAAACAAATTTATATCATATAAGGATTATAAAAATGTTTTTCAAGAACTTGTATATGCTTCAGGCATGTTAAATCCTTAAGAAAATGTTCATATAAACTTTTTCAAGTGACCACATCCATTAGCATGACATTGTTAAGTGCCTGGATTGTAAGTCAAATAAGCTTTATGCTTATCAAGATGCATCATTTCAATTGTTAATTATTTCTACTTCAGTATGTTCAATAGACGTGGAATTTAGATCCTCACTATCATTTACATATTGTGCACCATATTATACTAAAGATATCATTTTATATCAGTTTGCAATGAGACATAACTTATTGCGATCTCTTCACTTCATTAATTTTAGGTACCCGAACCTCTCATGAGGTTTCATGAAGTATTATGTCGTAGGCTCTTCAAGAGCACGTTGCCTCCTTGTTATGATTTTTTGCTCCTCTCCTTTTTCAACAATTATTGCGTTTGGAACCTATTAGTCTACCATGCTGCATGCATGTTGTAGACTTTGTCCTTTAGGGACAATCAATAGGAGCATTTGCAGCTGAAATATGAGATTAATTTTGGGTCAGCAAATGCTACTAGCACTTACCTGAATTATCTTTTAATGAGGATCATACTGATGATAATTCAGAATATATTTCTTAGCTGCATATTTTCTCCCCTATCATGTCAAAAGACCTAACATATCTCTCCCATATTCTTTGAGAAATCAATATGTGTGCATCGTGGTAGGTTCATTAATCATTTACCACACATAAAGAGTTATTAGATAAAAATTATTTTATTCCTGACCTTGAACCAATTGACAGGATGTGAAATAATCATAACTTATTGGTCTAATGCATACAAGTATCAATGTATGCAATATATCATATCTCAGACCAGAGGCATTTAATGTCAAATCAGCTTGAATATAAATTAGCATTATCGAGATGAATTGTCATGATTACAAAATCTAGAAATTATGTTTTAAACTCAATTTATATTGAGCAAGCAACTTTGCAAATATCAAAATACAGGTCGACAATAAATGCACATGTGACCATCTTATAGATGCATCTATTTAAGATATCACATGATAGGTGAAGGGGGCCCATATTCACCTTTTATGATTTCCAAAATTTGGGGATTCAATCATACCATTAGCTGGTATATCAACTTATCATGAGAACAAGCAACATAAAAGAATTCTTGAAGAATCTTCTAGTTCTTCATTGTACTCAAATATTCAATTAGCACATCATACTTATATTAGGATGATCAAAACAGTCATGTCAACTGATAAAATTATTTATACTAGTAAACTTTAAGTTTACCATGATATGTGATATTTCTTTAAGTAAACTTCAAATTTACTATGGTATGAATTTCACATCAATGAACTTCTGATTTATTATGCTGTGTGATCTTATCATGCTCCGTTAATTGTGTACATATAGATTTCTTACCCATAGTAACTTGGAGATATTGAATCTTCCAATCATTTATAGTCTCAATATGATAACTTTTTATTGCTAGTAAACTTCAGGTTTACTACTTGTGTCCTGATCGTAACAATTTCATATATTACGATCTAAGGTGAATGGTTCAATCATATATATACTTTTTGAGAGACTTCAATATTTCAAATATCTCTTTCGGGTAGATTTGCCATTAATACCTGAATATTTTGTATCAAAGAGGCAAACACTTAATAATCATATTTTGTATTAAAGAGGCAAACACATAATAATTTGAAATATTTTGCAAAAAGAGATACATTATTTCTTTTGAGGACATCAATAACAACTAATCTTAATATATTAATGTTGTTATAATATAAAACATTCTACTCTAATATTTTTTTCCTTAAAGTGATACTTAATAAAATTATTCAAGATAAAATTATACGTACGACAGGATGACTTTTATAACACAAAAATAATATGTATATCCATTGTTATTTCATCTCTCCAGGAGTAGTACCTTTTTCATTTATTTTAAGGAAAGAAATATAATCATTTAAATGTGTACGAAATATGACATTCATCAATAAGTCATTATTTTGTTCAAGAACAAGAAGACACCGCTCTAGATATCTTATAAATTCTCCTGCTTAAGAAGAAGATTTCAAAATTCTACTACTTCAGGAGTAGATTTAAAAATCTTACTCTTATTTAGAATTTTACTGTCTCAAGAGTAAAACATAAAATTGAGAATATTTATTTTCAATTATTCTACCTCTTTTGGAGGTGAATTGTGATAACATCACAATCATTATTCTACCTCTTCTGGAGGTGAGTCCTAATATCCTCAAAAACCAAGTGCACATCTGTATTGATAAGCTTCGTTACTGTCACGTTCACTTCAGAAAATGGATCTATATTTTTAACATTTATCAAAAGTTCTCATTCTTCAGGAATAAAATATAATCATATGGACATGTCTTAAGCATGTCAACCATGATAGCTTAGTAGATCTTTTAAGATATTGCTACTTTAGGAGAAAATCGAGATATGTATAATAACATAAAGATGTTTTTTTCTCGATCATTTCCACGACCATGAGTGGAGTCACAACCTTTTTCTCCACATCGGTGGAATTCATATTTAGGGTTTCTCTTTTACATTGTTTCATACCTTACATCCTTCCTTTTCCACTTCTGATGGTGAAGAATATTATTTGGTGCAAGGCGATCATCATGATTAGAGTTTTTCCCTTGATCACATACATGACCTCGACTAGGGTCATGACTACGAACAGGGCCATGACCTTTCTCACGCTTAGCTTGGTAAAAGGTCGCCTCATTTACTTCATAGAATGGACTAGAACTAGTAGGTCGGTTTTCATGATTTTTCATTAATAACCTATTATTTAGCTCGGCCACATGAAGATTTGAAATTAGTTTAGCATATTTTCTAATCCCAATCTCTCGGTATTGCTATTTCAGGAGCATATTCGAGACATAAAAGATGGTAAAAGTTTTCTTCAGCATATCACTAGATCAGTGATACTTTTACCACGTAGTTTCAATGGAGAAATAGTTCTAATAATAGAATTATAATCACATATAGATTTAAAATAGTGTTGATCCAACCATAAGTTCTTGTGGAAGAATGACCATCTTCAGGTGGTCATATTTATTTTTTAAATTATTCCACAAATATAAGAGGATTTTAACAATGAGATATTTCTATTTCAAGACCTTATCAAGGGCGGAGTGTTACACTCCATAAGTTTCTAGCGTTTAGTCGGCCTATTCGCATGTTTGTGGAGAGTTTAGAGTGCCATACGTACGAGGAAAGGGCCCGGGGAAAGGCCGAACAAGTGCAAAGTCGGGATTTTGCGGGAGGAGGCTGAACCAAGCTGTCCAGAGGGGAAAAGTGGCACGGAGCTGCTCCTCCACGTTAGCCAACGTGGCACGGAGCAGAATTAGCACGTTGGCCAGCGTGCCACGTTGCCTTATCTGCCGCCTCAAGTATGTAAGAGTCTCACACTTACAAATGAGATCATAATTCATATAATCACGACCAGTAGAGGTGAGAACGAAGGGAAACATTTAATTTTCATCCGATTACGCCGCTAAATGCCATCCAAATCCAAATTAACTTCGGGTATCGAAGTATAAGGCTGCAGGGAGCATTTCTACGAAGTTAGTTTTGCGAAATTCGCCCGGCGAATCATCGTCCCGCCAAGCCAAAATTATTGGAATTGCTCCAAACTAGTGTCAATACGATCCCAGGCTTAAAGTAAGCATTTCTCCCTTCTAGACTTTCGAGAAATAACGAGGTTTCGACCGTTTTCCGTAAAGTTGAAATATAGTTAATATTTATATATAAAGTTTTCCGTTTTGCCGAACTTAGTGTTAAAACTGGTCCTATCTTTCCAGTAACACGATTTCAGTTGGGAAGAGCTATTGAATACTAATTGAAACTTATCAGTTAATCGAAAACTGGCAATCGAGGTATGTTAAGGCATTCTCTTTCGGCAAGTTAGTTTCTTCAGCATAGTAGTCCAGTATGAATCCCAGTAAAGCATGTCAGGAGTATGTTATCATGTTTAGTTGTTGTAGTCAGTTGAGACTCATAAATTATATTATTTTGGGTTGGATTACACCTGTATAGCTTTCGTGACCACCCCAAGGTTAATAGCTGTGTCGCCGCCCTCCATGGGTGAGGATACGTTGCTCTACGGAGCGGCATGCCGTCCGCAAGGGACAAAGATGGGGATCCAGATCCTCATATTGTCGTGGTTGGCCTTATACACACCCCCGCCGAGCGTTTACGCCCGGGTGTAGATATCAGGAGTCCTCCGGACTCAAACTCAAACACAGCTACAGTTAGGGGCCGAGCAGACCCAGTTGCAGACCCACGGGATCGGCAGGACGCTTATAGTTGGTAGTTGACTTAGTATGACCTAGATAGGGGTATATAGATTGAGGTATACTCACTAGGGATAATGGGGGCCCAGGTGGGTTGTTCTGTGCTGATTGTACCTTCCAGCTTATGGGGGCCAGGTAAGATTTATGCTTGCTTTAGTTACTAATAGTTAGACACTAAGGCGTCTCGCTTGTCAGGTATGACCCCTACCCTCCTTATTGCAGTTATGTTTAGCCCTGATTTCACTACTTCAGTCATCTTCAGTCCATTTTCTTTACTTCAGTCATTGTTAGTTCTATTTCCTTACTTTCAGTTATTTAAAGTTACTGTTTTATATACTCAGTACCTGTGGTACTGACACCCTCTTCTGGGGCGCTGCATTACTTGCCTGCAGATACACATAGACGAGGAGCAGGTCCCTCGTAGTCCTAGTCAGCCGTACAGAGCCATCAGCTCCTTTCTTTCGGAGCTTGTGTGATAGAGGTTTATTTCTTTTATTTGTACAGTATGGGTAGGTCGGGGCCCTGTCCCGACTATCTTATTACTCCTAGAGGCTTGCAGAATGCATTACTTCCCTATGGTTAGATGATATCGGCCGTGTGGGGCCCATATGTGTTTTAGATTATGTGTGTTGGCCGTGTGAGACCCTGTTTAGCTATTGATTGATGGCCTTGTCGGTCATAACTCAGTTTAGCATTTGATTCTACTTTTCAGTTATAACTAGATATCATGGTGGCCTTGTCGGCCCGCATAGGATTCCCTATGATTGTTTGCCTCTGGTTAGCTGTTTATTTTCACAAGTGGCTATAGGCCTTGTCGGCCGGGGGTTGTATTTACAACCGCTATATAGCCCATTTTTTTTTCTTGATTCTAGAGTTAGAATCAGCCCTGCACCAGAAGTGCTTAGACTCAGTTAGTTCAGCAGTTCAAGTCCTAGTAGAGCGCCAGGTGCCAGTCATGCCTCCCAAGGTGGGGCGTGACACGGAGGAATATCATTGTCTTAGCATAGTCTTGATTCGATACTTGATTTTTATCTTTGATGGTATCTGTCAGACCCGTTGCATCAAGATGAATTTCATTATCAAACACCGGATAAATAGTTTTTGCCCGATATATCAAAGACTACAAATTCAAGTTTATTATAACAGATTTACCACTACGTCAGGGTAGATTTCAGATTTGCCACTACAGGAATAGATTTCAGATTCATCACTACGGGGGGAGATCTTAAATTTATCACTACAAGGATAAATTTTAAATTTACCACTACGGAAGTAAATTTCAGATTTATCACTATGGGAGTAAATTTTAGATTTTTCACAACGGAGGTAAATTTCAAGTTTACCACTACGTAGGTAGATTTAATTTTGGGAATAAATTTTATATTTACCACTTCGCAAATAAATTTCATACCACTACGGGGGTAAATTTTATATTTTCCACGTCGGAGATAAATTTATCTTATTTTTTATTTTAGTACCCCATCTCAGTCTTGTTCTATTTTAATCTTATATTTTTATTTTTCATATTTTATTTAAATACAAAATAATGTTTTTCATGCTTTTGTTATTTTACTTATACTTTTCAATTGTAGATTTGCATTTTAAAAATTGACGGACGTTTTTTAGTTTCGTAAAAAAAAAACCGATGGACGTGCATCAATTTTCTTTAACCGAAGAAAGTACACCAATTTTCTTAAAGTCCATCAGTTTTTTTTTTTTTTAAAAAAAATCATTGACAATTTGACGGCATCCGTTGAATTTTAGTATTTTTAATAGTATTATTAGCGATGAATCAGAATTTTTTTAACCCTTATCGGTTATGAGTTTTTTTAACCCCTAGTGAATCGAGTTAAAAGTTAGAAAACGTGTATTTCAATTAAATTCAATTAAATTCTATTCCTTTTTTTTTTTACTAGATGATCTACTACTTAATAATTTTCTTATATTGATAATACAATATTTGGTTAGCTTATTGTTAATCTAATATCCTTATCCATTACTCTCCTTTTAGTATAATAATAATAACATATTTAGAATAATATTGATAAATATTTTTCTAAATGTCAATTTAAAAAATGCAATATCAGATCATATATTTATGAGTAAAAATAATTTTGATATTCTTTTCCTTTTATCCTAATTAACTTTTTAAAATATTTATTTTACCCTTACATTGTCATAAATATTTTTTTAATCTATGTAATAATTTTTTAACAAAAAAATAAATATTAACTTTTAGGACAAAATAAAATAAAAAATACTAATTTAGTATATAAGTTAATGATATTCTATAATGAAGTAAATTAGTAGAATAAAAAATAATTGTATTAATAATAAGTAAAACTCTAATAATTATTTATACAAGTGAAAATAAAAGGTAATAATAATTTTATAAATATATTTCAACGCATGAAGTATAAAATATATAATAAAATATAAAGAAAAATTTAAAGATTATTTACTTATAATGTAAATTAATTTTAAATTATAACTTATGAAATATTATATTAATAACAATCAAATTTTATTTATTTATATAGGTAATAGAGGATAAGAAAGAGGAGAAACATAAATACACACACATACATGCACATACATATATACGTATTTAATGCATATAATATTTTAATTAAAAAATAAAAAAAATACTAAACAACATTAGATTTTGTGACAAATTCATATAAGTATTATTCTACTTACAATGTTAGTGAATTTAAATAAGAAACTATAAATATCTAGGTTAAAAATAAATATTATATATAATATAAAAAAGTATTACATAAATGTAGGATTGAAAATAATGAGGATAAAATTGATATTTTAACAAGTCAATTAGGATAAAGGGGGAAGAATGTCTATTGTTCAAAGTTGAGGGAGAAGTTTAATTTTTAAAGCAAAATTGGGAGATGATTACGATTTTCACCCTAAATTTTATTAAGTTATATATATTATAATTGTGACTTATAGCATGATGATGTGCATAGTTCTTTAGCCAAGAATTTTTTAGTTTTGGCTCTTTTCACTTCTTTTCTTATTTTTATTTCATAACAAAAGCTGTCCAAAAAACCAGGGTCGAAACCGACGGACAAGGTCGGTTTTTTGAGCAAAATCGACTCCAAACCGACGCACTTACTGCCGTCAGAATTTAGCTCATCGAAATTGTGAAACGGACGGATAGGGTTGGTTAAATTTGAGGAACAACTGACCCAGTCTGTCGGTTTTAATAATTAAAAAATTAATTAAAAAAATTTTAAAAAACCGCAAGATAGGGTCCATTTGTCCATCAATTTTTTTAATATATATATAAAAAATGTAGCTACTTAAATTCGAACCCAGGTATTTATTATGATATTAGCTAATTTTACCACTTGACTATACATGCTCTTTGATTAAATCTTTTCTTCATTTTTATTTATTCTCTTCAACTACAATTTTGCACTTCAAAACTAACGCCGTCCCTCGGTTTTTGTTTAAAAAATCGAGGGACAGCGTTGGTTTTCTTTACAATTTTTTTTAAAAAAAATAAATTTTTCAGATTTTTGCGTGAAAAAAATCAATGAACAATTGAACCTGTCTGTCGTTTTTTCAAAAATAAAAAATAAAACAAAAATCGATAGACTAGATCGAATTTTTCTCGATTTTATATTGACTTTGTACGTCGGTTTTAATTCCCTCGATTTCGGTAATGTTTTTAGTAGTGTTTAATTCATTCACTCTACTTTGAATCATGTTGCATAGCACCTAAGATAATAAAATTATTTTCTTTTATTTCAATTCTCTTGATTAAACAATAAGTTTATTTTCTTTTATTTCAATTCTCTTTATTTTTTTTCAAGTATTTTTTCACAATTGAAAGTTCCAATAAAGTAATTTTTTCTAAAGTATCAAAAATAAATAAGTCTGATATTTCATAACCTAATATGAAAAATTGTTAACCAACCAAAAATAAAATTGTGGCCATCAATTGAAATTTATTTTACAATAATAAGGAGAACGTGGAATATCCATCTCTCTCTCTCTCTCTCTCTATATATATATATATATATATATATATATATAAATATATATATACATATATATATATATATATATATGTATATATATATTTATTTATTTATTTATTTTTAGGAACGCGCTTTGCGCGTGTACCCCTTATCTATTATACAATATATTTATTATTTTATGACTTTATTCTTTGAGATTAAATTTTTAATATAAGATCAATTTGAATGCTACTTACAATTTCACATGACCAATTTCGATCACTTAACACTACGGTGATTAATATTATAATGATTAAAATTCTTTTAGAAGAAGAAATTCAAATTAAAATAAAATAAATATAATGCTAAAATTTTGGATATAAAGAAAATATAAATAAAAGTTGCAGGAATATATTCTTTAGTAAGATTACTTTGAGAAAAAAAATACAATTGAGAACTTTTGTTTTTAAATAGAAATATTCGACTATATTGTTCACATTTAAACAAAAATTGAGTAAACCAACAGAAAAGACTATAAAACTTTTAGTTGTGCAAGGATTCTGCTACTGACAGTTCTTGAATCTTGAAGGAGGCTACATCCAATCAACGATATATTTGCATGGAGTAAAGCTATTACACAACTTTCATGTGTGTTATAGCTCGGAGAAAGGAGATAATTATAGAAGTCATAGTATATGCAATGTTAGGTGTAAGATGAAATGTTCTTTTTTGGTTCTTCACCTATGTTTCATTTTTTTTCCTTTCTTCCGCTCCCTTTGCTTTTTTCTCATATAATTTTCTAATTTATAACAGTGAATAATAAGCCTTATTATGCAATTTATAATTCAAGATGAATTTAATTTAATGCTAATTAAGATATTAAAATATAATTTTTTAAATTCTTCACCTTTTGAGTGTAACAATTGATAACCTGCAATAATTATGGAAGATGAAACAATTACTCACATTATCCAATTCAAGGTAATTAAAACTAATTATTTTATGGAAAGAATTCTCTTTTACTTTGCTTAAGAAATAAATGTTAATTTTAAAAATATTTTTGTAAATCAACTTTTAGCCCCACTCCTTAATGAATATATTTAATTGATGATATTAATTATTTTTTTAGTTATTTATCATTCATTCAAAGTTAATTTTATTTTTTTGTACAAAATTATTAATAGAAATAGTGTTTAAGTGAAGGGTAAAATGGTCATTCAATATTAATGGACATTTTGATAATTCAACTTTTCAACTTAGGGTCTTCCTACTTTTAGACTAGTATGATAGATATAGTAATAATATGATTATTTATTATTTATTATTATTTGAAGGGTATATTAATCTTTCAATGTTTGAAGGGTATTTTAGTATTTCAACTTTTCACTTATTTATTATTTATTATTATTTGAATGATTTATTAAAATCTTTCAATGTTTTGAGGATATTTTAATATTTTAACTTTTCACTTTTATTTATTGTTATGTGAATGGTATATTAGTCTTTCAAAGTTTAAAGGGTGTTTTTATTATTTGAAAGGTATATTAGTCTTTCAACGTTTGAAGGGTATTTTATTATTTTAACTTTTTACTTTATAACTTCCCACTTATGTAGTAATATGACGATATATAAGAGCTAAATATAGAGAAAGTGAAGTGATCCATCTCTATGGTTAGCAATGATATTTATCTTTTTATTTCACATTTGTTTGGTCTTTCTCTATCTCTCTCTCTTAATTTTGCTAAAAGAAACCTGTAATAATCTTGCTTCTTTTCCACTTTTCTATTTGTCAATAACTGTTAGAAATTCAAAAAGTCAAGAATACAAATGAAATATTAGGAATATGAAAGATTAAACCAATACACTATTATAAACTAGTTACACCTAACATATTCTCAACAATCAATATTAAGAGTAATAAATAATAATTTATATGAGGTGATGTGGTACCTCTATTTAACAAAAAAAACTTATTTTTTCTGTTTTCTTCCTTTTTAGCCTTCTCCTAATTATAAAATGACAATATCTCCTAATATTTGAAATATTTTTCTCTTCTTCTAATCACTACTCTTAAATAATATCCATAACTTTCATAATTTTAATTTACATAACCCCACACTTTAAATTGTCTTCATGCAGAATATCTATCAATATACTTTTTTGTTTTAATTAGTGATCTAACAGATTGATTTAGATTTTTCAGTTACATTTAATTTATAATTCTTACCATTTACTTTTTTTAACTTTTCTTTTTGCCTCTTCTTGCTAGAAGAACACTATCATTGAAACTTTATTTTATATGGGACATGTGGGTTGTATATAAAATTATTGTTATAAGTTACAAAGGTGTCGGTACTTTGGTTATGGTGGTCATTGTTAGTAGGTTAAAGTCCCACATTGGTTGGGGAATGGACTGATGGTTTGTTTATACGGACTTGGGCAATCCTCCCCTCATGAGCTAGCTTTTGAGGTTGAGTTAGGCCAAGGTGTCATATCTTTACATGGTATCAGAGCCAGGTTCATTCCCGTTTGGGCTCCCAGTCCACACTCCAGTCGGGCCTGGGTGTGAAGGGGGGTGTTAGTAGGTTAAAGTTCCACATTGGTTGGGGAATAGACTGATAGTTTGTTTATATGGAGTTGGCCAATCCTCCCCTCATGAGCTAGCTTTTGAGGTTGAGTTAGGCTCACATGTCATATCTTTACAGTCATATTATGGTTGCTTGCTGTTACTTGAAGTTAGAGTTTATTTCACTCAAGTTCTGTCTGCAATGAAAAAAATTTTTGGACAGGAATTGGATATCCTTAAATTTTTAGGTAAAACTTTGTGCCACAAAGTGTTTGATGAATATTCTTTAAGGTAAAATTGTTTTTACTCTAATGCTCGCCCATCAAATCTTTTTATTTAGGGTCATTTTTTTAGTAAGTCAGAGGTGTATCATGTCTTGTCGAATCACTCCCCTCGATACTTCTTCAGCCTATCTCTACCCTCTCTCCTAACATCCGCTATAACTAGGGGTGACAAATTCAACCCATTTTAAAAGCGTTGGGTATCCAATCATTTAAAAGTGAATTAAATATGGATCAATTTATATTATCTATCATAAAAAAATAGATAACCCATGGGTATCCATCAGTTGCACTCACCTTAAAGTATACAAGGGTGTTGGAACCTCTAAAATTGACACTTATAAGAATGTGTTTAGTATGAAGAAAAATACTTTTGAAAAATATTTTTAAATTTTATCATATTTGGTTAGCTTAATGTTTTAATATTTTTTAAAAAATAAATTGACTTAATTTTTATCTAATTTAAAGAAAATGACTTCCCCGTCGAATTTCGATACATACGTAGAGCCAAAATGCAATGAAAAAATAAATAGGAATGTACCTTCAGCTATCGTTGTTCAAGTATTGTGGGAAATCGTCTTTGTCTTTCATGAATTTTATGTAAGAAAACTATAAAGAAAAACCTAAAGTCATCTAGCCTATGCCTTTCTTTTGTGTATGAAAGACTGATGGAGTCACAAACGTATTTATATGTAGGCTAGGGACTCTTAGGCAAAATACTTTAACCCTAGGGACTTCTCCATGAAATATGGTTTCCCTAAGGAATCCTAATTAATAGTTTTCTTCCATCAAGAAAACTTCCTTATATGCATAACCAAAAATATTATCTGTCAGATATATTATTTACTAGAAAGACAAGGTAAATAATTTATTACCAAATATATGGACCACACAATTATTTCTAATAAGAGACACGTTTTTTTACATTCTCCCACTTGGTCCACATATTATAATTAGACAAATCTTTATGAGTGATAAATACGGCCATGAACTTTATTCACTCAACTAAATTGTTATGCAACAACAACTTTAATCAGAATATATTACTACATGAATCATGGAGGTTATGCTTTTGATCAAACACTTCCTTCCATGTATTACAATGTATAATATATTCTAATAAAGTGTTCAATAACTTTATGAATAAGCTTAATATAAGTTATTTAGAGTCCAACTTTATTGTTCCAATGATCACAATATAATACATGAAAATAAATGTGCATGGTCATGTATATTAAATAAACGATAATGTCTAGATAAAATATTAGAGTACAAAGCAAGACTAAAATGAATTATCAAGACTCATATGGGTTACATGATCCTTGAAAATATTAGCTGGTAAACCTTTAGTCATAGGAACAACAATCATCGAAGTAGTACTAACGTATTCAAAACTCACATCTGCTTCTTGACATAGTCTCTAACCATCAAATATTTTATGTCGATGTGTTTACTTCGACTGACACTTTTATTATTTTTAGAAAAGAATACTACAGCTGAATTATCACAAAACATTCTTAATGGCCTTGAAATGGAATAGATAATTTTAAGGCCCGAAATGAAATTTTTCGACCATAATGCATGTGATGTAGCTTCATAGCATGCTATAAAGTCAGCTTCCATAGTGGATGTTGCAACAATGGTTTTCTTAACACTTCTCCAAAACACAACACCTCCAGCAAGGAGAAAAATGTATCCAGAAGTAGTTTACCACTATCTTTGCATCCACCCAAATAAGAGTCTGAATATCCAATTATCTCCAATGAGTCAGAATATTTGTATGTGAGATTATGATCCTTGGTTCCTTGCAAATATCTCAATACCCTTTTACCAGCTTTCTAATGATCAAGATCAAGGTTACTTTGATATCTGTCAAGCATTCCTACCACAAAGAAAATATCATGTCTAGTGCAGACTTGTGCATACATAAGGCTCCCAACAAGTGAAGCGTATGGAATGCCTTTCATTTGCTCTTATTTCAATGCATTTGCGGACATTGATTAATGAAAATTTATCACCTTTAATGATGGGTGCTGCTATTGATGAACAGTTTTTCATTCCATATCTTTCCAAAATCTTTCAATGTAGGTCTTTTGAGATAGTCCAAGTAATCTTTGAGATCTATCTCTGTGAATCTCTATGCTAATGACATAGGAGCCTTCACCCATATCCTTTATTTCGAAAAGTTTTACCGTTTGAAACCTCGATTCAAACATTAAAATTCTTGGATAGTCACGAGAAATCTGGAAGGAACTGTTTCGTCTCATGCAACAATCATAAATCACTACTAGCAAGTAAAATGTCATCCACGTATAGGACTAGAAAAATATATTTGCTTCCACTTATCTTAAGGTATATACATCGATCAACAATGTTCTTTGTAAATCCAAATAAAGAGTCAACATTATGAAATTTAATATACTATTGCCGAGAAGCCTGTTTTAGTCCATAAATTAATTTATTCAACTTGCATATAAGGTGACTTTTATCATTATCAAAAAATTCTTCAGGTTGTCCCATGTAGACCTCCTCTTCAAGATCTCCATTCAAGAATGCCGTTTTCATATCCATTTGATGTAGCTCTAAATCAAAGTGAGCTACTAATGCCATGATTATTCTTAATGAATCCTTCTTAGACACTGGTGAGAAGGTTTAATGGTAATCAATGACTTCCTTTTGAGTGAAAACTTCGGCTACAAGTATGGCTTTATACTTTTTAATAATACCACATGAGTCTCTTTTAGTTTTATAAACCCATTTGGATCTTATAGGAGAGATTCCTTCTGGTAATTCAACCAAATTCCAAACTTTATTTTTGTCCATAGATTCCAACTCTTCCTTCATGGAATCATACCAAAGTGTGGAGTTTTCTCCACTCATGGCTTGTGAAAATGAGCATGGATCATCTTTAAGTCCAATATCGTAGTCAGACTCTTGGAGATCTACAACATAGTCACTAGAAATTGCTAGTTTACGAACTCTTGAGGATTTTCTTAATCCTACTTGTTCAGATGTTCCTTTAATGGGTTCGGAAAAAGTGGGTTGTTCTTCATGTGGCTCTTAAGGTGGTGGTGGCTCTTGAACTTGTTGCTCTCCAGAGAATTCATGAGAATTTGTCTGATTAGCATTCAAGTTTCTGATATATAAAGGTACCATAGGTGGTTCCCTTACTTCTTCCAGTTCCACCACTTGAGTCAAACCACTCCCACTTACTTCATGTTCTTCAAAAAATTTAGCATTTCTAGCCTCAATAATTTTAGGAGAATGAGAAGGACAATAGAACCTAAATCCTTTTAGAGTTAATCGCATAGCCTATCAAGAAACCACTTTTTATTCTTTCATCCAACTTTTTTAATTGTGGGTTATAAACCCTCACCTCAGCTGGACATCCCCAAATGTGTAAATGACATAAACTAGGTTTTCATAATTCAAAAGGCTTCTTGGGCACAACCTTGGATGGCACCCTATTTAAAATATACATAGCGATTTTTAAGGCTTCACTCCATAAGGATAAAGGAAAACTTGATTTGCTAATCATACTTCTTATCATGTCCATTAATTTTCAGTTCCTTCTTTCAGCCACACCATTTTGTTGTGGTGTTCTTGGCAGCAATTATACCTTCACTTTCAAGGAACACGGTAAATGGAACTTAACTTGTCCCTTATATGTGTATCTATCATAATATTCTCCATCCCTATCAGACCTAACGATTTTGATCTGAGCTCCAGTTTGTTTCTCTACTTCTGTTTTGAAAACTTTAAAAGCATCAAGTGCTTCTGATTTGTTAAATAGAAAATAGAGATACATATATCTTGAATAATTGTCAATAAATGAGATAAAATATCTCTCACCATTCAAGCAAGGGGTAGAAAAAGGTCCACAAATATCTGTATGTATGATATCAAGCAATTGAGAACTCCTTTTGGTCCACAAATATCTGTATGTATGATATCAAGCAATTGAGAATTCCTTTTGACACCTTTAGTAGATTTGTTGGTCTGTTTGCCCTTTATGCAGTCCACACAAGTCCTAAAGTCATAAAAATCAAGAGCTTGTAGAACTCCATCATTAACCAACCTTTTTACTCTTTCAATAGAGATGTGTCCCATCTCTTGTACCAAAGACTTGATGAATTCTCATTGATCATACATCGCTTAATGCTAATTTCTTTATCATGCAGGATTACAACATTACATTCAATTGTGGGGTCTAGCTCAAATTTAAATAACTTTCCATCCAAATTTCCCAAACCAATTACTTTATTGTCTTTCAAAATTTCACTGAAGAATAATAAAAATTGAAATCATAACCAACAATTGATAGTCTTGAAAGGGAAATTAAATTCTAGAATGCGATGGAACATAAAAAGTGTTTTCTAAATCTAATTTAAAACCATCTTTTAAGATGAGCCTATAAGTCCCCACATCTTCCACATGTGATGTTGTCCTATTTCCAGAATAAATATTTTGCTCACTTCTCACCAGCTTCCTTAGTGTTAGAAAATCCTGCATGGTCTTAGCAATGTGAGTTGTGAAACCAGAATCGATCCACCATGTATTATCAGAAACTTCAGTCAAATTAGATTCATAACATATGAAGGTAAAATTACCTTTCTTCTCAAGCCATTTTTTATATTTCAGACAATCTTTCTTCCAATGTCCCTTGTTTTTGCAGAAAAGGCAAGAATCTTTATCAAGACTGCCTTTCTTCTTCATAGGAACACTTTTGCCTTTCTTTGAATTTCTCTTATCATGAGTCACTAAATTTACAGTTTCAGGTGTCTCATGTTTCAACTTCTCTTCTTTAACACACATGATCAAAAGTTCATTAATTGACCATTTATCTTTATGTGTGTTGTAAGATATTTTGAATGGACCATATTCCACAGGAAGAGAGTTGGATAAAATGCAAAAGAAATGATGCAGACATATCAACCTCAAGGGACTTGAGTTTAGTAGCAATGTCTCTCATCTCCATAATGTACCCGCACATTGTACGACTTCTATCAAAGGTCATACTTGAGAGCCTCTTCATAAGGGTGCTGGCTAAGGCCTTGTCAAAGCTTATAAATTGTTCATTAATTGCCTTCATGTAAGCTTTGACCTTATCACTATTAGGGATAGAACCCTAATGCTTTGACTTGTATGAGATTTTATGCGCATTAAGCTCAAGCGATTGGATCACTCCCATCTCTCATAAAAAGCCTTAGCCTCTGACGTACTTGATTCCGTGAGCTTAGGTGGTTCATCCACACGGAGAGCCATGTCTAAGTCCGAGTACCCTAAAGTGAGAAGGATTTTCTCCTTCCATTTTGTAAAGTTGTAACCAGATAGCATCGGAATTAAAGCATTTTCATTAAAAATAGAAGTAGGAAAAGCTGTGTAAACTGCAAAACAAGGATACATATACATAAGCTATGAAGTACAAACTATCAAAAGTGAATCGCGTAAATACCGATTCTAAGTAAATTCTAAACCTTCATGTGGGAAGAGGTTGCAACCCATGCACATAATTTACTTAACTTTATTAGACTAGTAAACCAAAATAAATTTCAAAAATAATTCGTACCTGTGGGAATAGAATAATTTTCAATTGAAAAGTTTACTATCTCATTCCAATTAATCTAACCAAAATAGTTACCTCCCTGTGGGGTAAGGTTACTAATTTGATAAGATAATCAGACTTTATTAGATGTTATTATTATATCTTAATCACTTAACTTTATGCGATTAAAGAATATAATTTCTCTTTATGTCATATGCCTAGGATGTTGTGTCTAATCCCAAGCATATAACAGAAGAACTCAAAAATGACATCTTAAAATAGTTAAATTTAATAATTAGCTTAAACAAAGTGTTAATTATTTTAATGCAAAAATGAATTATATAGGCAGAGCCTACATAAAAGACAATCCACTGTATAAAGCATCACGCGTTAGCAGGGAAAATGATCGCACAACAAGAGAATAAGCATAGCCTACATATCTCTTCTTATAACAATAACATCAAAATAAAATATTATAATAACTTAAAACAATACTTTCATAAAAGGAGTAAACATTAATGTCTTATCATGAAACTAGTATTATTAATACTACTGCTCATATTCAGATCTCAAAAAAGAATTGAACCATTGATATTAACACAAATTTCTCTAGTTAGACTATTGATTATTTTGTTTAAAGCTTTAAGAAATCCTAAACACTTTAATTAGATTATATGACACACAATCAATGGAGTCAATATAAAAATTCATGTAAAAAATTAATTAAAATAATCAATCACATATAAGTGTGCCACCGAAATACCTTGTTAATATGTTTACCGATTCTCTTTCATTATACAATATTGGTTAACAACACAAAATCAAATATGAGTTGTATCAAAATACTGAATAATTGGCTAAAGTATGCTCTGATACCATATGTTGAATTTCGACATATATGTAGAGCCAAAACGCAGCGGAAAAATAAATAGAAACGTATCTTCAACCATTATTATGCAAGTGTTGTGGGAAATCGTCTTTGTCTTTCATGAATTTTATGTAAGAAAACTATAAGAAAAAAGAATCTAAAGTCTTCTAGCCTATGCTTTTATTTTGTGTATGCTAGACTGATGGGGTTACAGGCGTATTTATAGGTAGGCTAGAGACTCTTAGGCAAAATCCTTTAACCCTAGGAACTTCTCCATGAAATATGATTTCCCTAAGGAATCCTAATTAATAGTTTCCTTCCATCAAGAAAACTTCCTTATATGCATAACCAGAAATATTATCTACCACATATATTATTTACTTGAAAAACTAGGTAAATAATTTATTACCAAATATGTGGACCACACAATTGTCTCTAATAAGAGACAAGTTTTTTTTACATTCCCTACATAGAGTTAGGAAAATATTTTTTAAAACATTCCTTAAACCGCACAACCCTGACAAAGATTCCAGCCCCAACCTGGGACGCAGAACCCAACTCCCGACTCTTGATATTGACCCCAGTCCTAACACTTGACTTGAGTCCTGATTCTCGACTCCCCATATCGACCCTGATCCCACCCCAACCTTGATACCCGACCCCGACATCCTTCCCCCGACCTCGACTCTCAATCACTGACCCCGACTCCCATCGACGACCCTCGATATCCAACCCCGATACCTAACCCAACACCAACTCCCAACCTTGACCCCTGATGCTTAACCTCGACCCTTGATCCCGACACCTGACCCCGACTCTCGACTCAAGACTCAAGCTGGCCGGCCCTTGACCTCGATCTCGACACCTTTCCCTGACCCTGATACCTTTCCCCCAACTAGGGATAGGCATAAACATCGAAATATCAAAAAGATGGATTGAACCGAACTAGTTTAGTTCTTCGATTTTGGTACTTTGATTCTGATTTAATATAAATTTTTTAATATTTCTCGATTCGGTACAATTATTTAACATTTTAATTGACATATTAAAATTTAAATAGGCAACCGACCCAATCGATTGGACCATCTTCAAAACTAATTTTATATTTTAACTGACCCAATTTTACATTTTATCCCAGTCTTACGGACTTAGACAGAAAGTCAAATGCTACATCCAATTGATTTCATTGTTAAGGAAAGTGAATGTGATTATATGTAGTGTCTTAGGCTGTGAGTAGAATGCAGATTGCATTTAGCTTCTTTGTGTCATTGTGCCTTTGTGTGAGGCTGTGATCAACTTGTTAAAAAATTAAAATATGTTCACATGATTATTTGATCACATCTGATGATCTGAATATTTATTTAAGTTCGGGCAAAATTAATATGCTGGTAGATACACCGATTCGGCATACTAAGCCTTTGTATTTCATTTGCAGCCAGTTAAGCCAGTTACTCTTTTAGCAATTAGCATTTGCATGTTTGGATAATAGTATTGCATCAAAGATCATATATTATACTTAATTTTAGTTGTTCCAACTTTTATTTAAATAAATATCGAAGAACCAAATTAAAAAAATTGAATAAATCGAACCGCACTTTAAGAAAGCCAAACCAAATCAAATTAATATGGTATGATATTCGGTACATACTTTTGAAAATTCAAAAATTTGAATCAAAGTTTGAAAGAACCAAATGCCTGCTCCTACCCCCGAGTCCCATTCCTAACTCTCGATATCTAACCCTCATGATACCCAACCCAGACCTCGACCCCCGACCCCAGATCCTTGACCCCAATCCCTAATCGCAATACTTGACCCTGACACTTGACTCGAGATTCGACCCCGACCCCTGACTTCCGACCTCGACCCTGACCCTGACCCTGACCTCGAGATCGGACCCCAAACCCCGATATCGATTCTTGACTCTCGGCTCTAGAACTGAGACTTGACCCTTAACCCCGATCACTGATGCCGACTCTGACCCTCACCTATCCTCGAAACTTTACCCCAACCCCAATCTTGAGACCCGACTCGACCCCCGGCCCCAACCTCGAATCTAGACCCCGATCTCGAGACCCGATCCCGACCTCGAGACATGACTCCAAGACTTGACCCCAACACCCGATCCAGACTCTCGATCCGAGACCCAACCCTTCCACCCCGACCCCCACTCCTTACCTCAACCCGGACTTTCGACTCGAGACCTGACCCCCGACCCTGACACCCTTCCTGCGACCTCAACTCCCGACCTAGACCTCGACCCCAACCCTGACCCCCCCTCCCAACCCTTGACCACAACTCCTGGCTCCTGGCTCCTGATTCCCGACCTCGATATCCAACCCCGACCCTCGATCCTTGACCCTGACCCTAATACAAAATCTGACACGTGACATATGATCTTAGACCCGATTCTTAGAACCGATCCGAGATTCGAGACTCGACTCCCTACCCCAGCCCACCCGATTCAAGACCACTTATTTTCGAGAAAAATAATTTTTATAAAAATACCGAAGTATTTTTCTTTCATATCAAACACACCCGAAAATTAACAAAAAAAATGCTTGTAATGTGAGAGTACTTGTTTCTTGCATAAAAAGAAGCAGCGGATAGTATGGATATCTATATTATCCATTGGTTTACCCATTTTTTATCCATATCAAATATGGACGGGTCAGATATTTTATCCATTTTTTCTTGACTCATTTATTAATTATCCATATTCAACTCGACCCCCCGTTTTCCACCCCTAACTATAACCTACCTCTCACACCTCCTCACTAGTGCATCTGCACATATCTAGTTCACGTGCTTGAACTATTTTAGTGTCGTTTCCTTTATCTTGTCCGCCATTGAGGCCATTCCGACCTTATACAGAACTAGCTTCGTTCTTAATCATATCTCTTCTAGTATGCCCACATATCCATCTAAGTATCCTCATCTTTGCTACCTTTATCTTTTAAACTTGTACTTTCTTAATCGGTCAACACTCGACCTCATACAACAATGAAAAAGTCTAACCAACCTTTCGCAGAACTTACCCTTAAACCTTGATGACATATTCTTATTACGGAGGACCCTAACAATGAGCCTCCATTTCACCCATCCCGCTCCAATACAGTGTGTGACATCCTCAACTATTCCCCCTTACTTGACATCTAGTTAAATTAATTGTATTTTCAGGTTCATAAAAGGTACTTCCTCTGTTTCAATTTGTTTGTCTAAATTTCCTTTTTAGTCTATTTAAAAAATAATGTCTCTTTCCTTTTCTAGCAACTCTTTAATTTCAATTCTTCACGTGGCATGTTTAAGACCACAAGATTAAAGAGAATTTTAGTACATTCTACTTATCTTTAGTCTAAAACCACAAAATGCAAAAGTTTTCTTTACTTTCTTAACTTCGTGTCAAGTCAAAATCAGACAAACAAATTAAAACGGAAGAAGTGACATTTATGTTTGTATCCACGTTGCCAAAAAAAAAAAATCCGAAAATATCTATTTTTAAAAATGTTACACTTCATACTATTTAGGGGAAAATTATTTACAAAATACCCACTATTTTATGCGTTGTATACCTTATACAATTAACATTTTATATACTTGGCATGTATCAGTCTAATTCAACTGTTTGTATCATACATGGTGTATACATTTACATGTTAGTATACAATAGTATGATTCAGCTATTTGTGTCATATTTTATATATCTTTCTATCCATTTTAATGTCAACCATCTCTGCTCACGGTCCTGCTAAGTATACTACTATAATATGCAGTTTGCTGCAATAACTTTTAGAATATAATACTCCTATTTTAACTACATTTAGTAAAGCTATATTCATCAATGGCGAAATAACAAAAAATCAATAATTTCTTCTTCAAATTCATGTTTTAAGAATATTTGTTGCACCTTTACGACTGAGTATCAATTTTAATTTCTTTAAATTCAAGGCTTAAAAGTTATTATGTCAAGGATACAAAATTTGAAAGAAGATGTAGCAGTTGGACCTTCCATAGAAGTAGAATCAGAAAAATCCTGAGATCTTATGCCATTTTAGTGTAATTATACCATCATTGGATAATCTCTACATATACTCAGTAGTTGCCTGATTGTAACATATTTTCCCCTCTTTCAGAAATGAGCCTAGCAGTTCCAAATGTATACAATTACTTCTGTATATGATCACAATGAATTGATTCAGCAATATATCTATTCTTTAATTCTGAAGCTATTGGCACTTCCTAATCTATATGTCCAAGCCAAAGCCTTTATGATTGTGTCGTATCTTCAAAGTATGGATCTGGTATTTCTTTCACATGTGAGATAAGCATCGACACGCCTTTGAACTATAACAAATAAATCACAGGTCAAGTTAGTACTGAACTGAACCAAGTACTAAAGAGCCTCATCTTCTACTTTAATTGAGATTAATACCTGCTGCTTTTATATTTGTTCCACACAGCCACGAAAGAGCTTGTTCTCTGCTCAATTGTAACTTGTGGTAGGATTTTAACACATTCGACCAAATCTTCAGCTTTATATCCCGACCACTTTTGAAGAGCTGGACTCCAAGGATGTACATCTGGTTGAAGTGTAAACCTCGAAAGGAATACAGCAGCAGCAGCAACCATAGAAGGTAAGAATTTCACACAACTATATTCCAGTATACTTAACTCAGATAGGTAATATCCCCCCAAATATTCCAAATCCTCATTGCAGCTTTTATAATCTTCATTTTCCGCGAGGACACATGATTTGTATTGTATTCTGTCATTTGTTTGTGTAAATAGCATTACTGATAGATCAATTCTCTGCTAATAGTTAGACGCCATATCTAGATCCATGTATGTCATGAGTTGTAGTTGCATGTACGTATAGCTGACTTGGTTTGAATGAAAAAGGGGTCAATATATGAGAATGGTCTGTTGTGCAAATTTTGTTATATTGGCTGTAGGTCTTCTATTTTACTTTCTAGTTAAGCGTCGTTTATAGTTTTGTTTTGTTAGCCTGAGGACATGCAAAAGTCTTAAGTTGAGGGTGTCGATGTGCTGTGCGTTTACAACACTTTTGATGATTAAAACAGAGAAAATATGCACGGTCTTAGGTGTGTTTATACAGATATGATGCACTTTTGCTTTGTTTTTAGGGGAATAAGGGGTTGGAGTTGAAAGCTGTGAAAGAAGGAAAAGAGTGCAAAAATTGGGCATAGTACAGACTTTAGTACGAGTCGTACCTTGGTGAACCGAGCCATACTAGGAGTCGTGGTAAACTTCAGAGAAATTTCTTATGGTGCTGGCCAAGTACGACTCTTGGTATGAGCCGTACTGTGAGTCGTAGAAAATATCAGAAGGATGTACCTTGATTAGTCTCCTGGTATGGATGGAAACCACGACTCGTGATGACTACCAACAATCCGTAACAAGGAGCCATGGTAAAGTTCATAACAAAGTTGGATGGTAGAGTCCATGGTACGAGAGGCAACCACGAATTGTACCCAAGGCCCGTGGAAATATTCAGAGAATGCCAGAAGTCGCAGGTTCAATCCACGACAGGATTGTACGACTCATAAGAGCATTGTACGAGTCATACCAACTCCCAACACTTAACCAAATTCAGAGCTGCCAGGCATTGTACTAGTGAAGCAATAACTCGTATGATCAAGTTAGGAGTCGTATGAGAAGGTGACGACAGTTAATCAGTTTTCCCTATTAATTTAGGAAAGATTTATAATTATTTGTATAAATACATTCTTAAGTTATTTTGTTAGGGGATGGATACTTTAAGGGAGAATTCGACTTTTTGGGAGATTCTTCTTGAGTTTTCTGATATTCTTGGATTTTACTTCATTGTTCTTGAATTGATCAAAGTAGAATTATGCAATAATCAAGTGGATTTTAATTTCAATCTTTATTGTAAGTTCTTAATTAGGTTTTCTTCAATGAATGCTAATTCTTTGCTTACAATCATGAGAGGCTAAAACTACCACAACTAGAATTGTGGAAACCATGGAGAATTAACAAACTAAGGTTTGCACAAAGTGATTCTAAACAAATATGAATTCCTGTATTGTCTTCTCTTCATCTTTAATGTTTCTTGACGATGCGCAATATTAATACATGCCCAAATTCTCTATTTTCTTGAACCTAGAGAAGTAGAGATTAGGAAAAGAGAAGAACAACAAAGCCTTGAACTTTATGGTTCATTGTATAACTTGAGCTGTGGTCGCAGAATAGTTAATTTGGAATAAATTGATAACGGTAAAAGTAAAATCACTCAAGAGACCTAATTTGTTAATTGAGCATCCAATAGGGACGAACCAGTCATTTGGATGAACCTATGGTATCAGTTCTACAAGCTAAGTATTGGGATAGATCATAAGTGGAAAATTCGAAGTAGTCATGGATCCATGGGGAACACCTCTCTAGTTAATTGCATCAACTTGATAACAGCTTAAATCTTCCATACTGTTATGTATTTCATTCTTTAAAACCCCTCTCTAGGAAATAATAGAACTAAAAGTGTAAATACTAGCTTTATTCTACATCCTGACCATATTCCATGTGGGATCGACCCCAACCTAGTTGGTTTCTTATTAACAATGGCATACTTTTACAGAGGTGTGATTTGAGCGTTATCATATATACCAGTGATTTCAAATCCTGTGAAGCCAATGACAATGCTTCATGGTGGACCATATATTAAATGGACTGAAATTGAGGTTGAAAAGATGGACATTATTGAAAACCTCCAACATGCGTCATTGGTGAATTCTCATACAGATGACCTGAATTGGAAGAACTGAGATCTACTATACCATCATAGTACAGTATAAAGGGAGATTATGCCACCACACTCATGCCTCCCTTTTTGGGGACACATTGTACCGGAGTCACCCACTTGCTGTCAAAGATTGGATATATGACACCTGCGTCCAACCATTTAATTATCTCCTTTTTTATCACCTCTTGCATTGGTGGATTGAGCCTGCACTGATGTTCTCTACTTGGGGCACAATTTTCCTCCAGTTGAATTTGTGAGTACATAACCTCGGGGGAATTTCGATAATGTCAGCAAATGTCCATCCGATTGCTCTCTTATATTTTTTTAGCACAGAAACTAAAGCTTCAACCTGTCATTCGACTAGGAGTGTGTTGTTATCTCCCAAGAACAAATACTATAGGTGATTCGGTAATTCTTTCAACTCCAACAGTGGAGGTTCTTCAATAGAGGGCTTCGCTGAAGGAGGTGGTCTGTTCTTTAAATCCAAATCCCACTTATTTGGAGCATAAGAATACAACCCCATCCCTACTAATGCATTCACCGCCTCTTCATACTCCTGAATATGATCATTAGCAAATTCATCATCACTACAGCTAAAAGGTCAACTACATAGTTCTCTTCTCCGAGTGCTTCAACCATCTCTTCCTCAATAACATCAATAACGGAGACCACACTCATGTCTCTCTGCTGTTTCACGGATTTACAGAGATTGAAACTTACCTCTTCGTTGTTCATTTTGAACTTTAACTCTCCACTGTCCATATCCACCAATGCTCTTCGAGTTGCTAAGAATGGCCTACCCAAGATGATAGAAACTTCAAAGTCCACGTCGCAGTCCAAGATTACAAAATCCGTAGGAAATATAAAATGTTCCACCTTAACCAGCACATTATAAAAAATACCCACAGGCTTCTTCACTGAACAATCTCCCATTGAAAATCTCATAAGAGTCAATTTGGGGACTCCTAAGCCCAACTATCTGCATATAGCCAGCGGCAACAAGTTGATGCTAGCACCCAAATCACACAGGGCTTTGGTGAAGTTGAAGGCTCCAATTGTGCATGGAATTATGAATGCACCTAGTTCCTCTTTCTTCTGAACCAATGAACATGAAGGGATCAAACTTCAGTGATGAATGTTATCTGCTGGTTTATAGCTGATAGTTCTCTTCTTTGTGACCAAGTCCTTCATGAACTTGGCATAACCTGGCATCTGTTCAAGGGCTTCTACCAATGGGATGTTTATCAATAATTGCTTCAATATGGAGATGAACTTGTGAAATTTACCATCTTCCACCATTTTTTCAACCTCTGGGGGAATGGAGGTGGAGGTCTCGGAATTTGAGTCAAAGGCTTAACCACCCCCTTTCCTTTTGCTTGACCTTCATCCCCTTGACTGTTCTCTGTGACTTCTGGTCTTACAGGCTCAACTGGATTCAGCTTCTCCCCTTCATCCTCAACTATGGGTTCTATTTCTGAAGCTAACTCCTCAATTTTCTCTGTGCCAATAGGAGTAGTCTCAGATAATTCCTTGCCACTTCTAGTTATAATAGCCATGCATTGGATATACTTTCTTGGATTTTGCAGTGTATCACTTGGAAAGGTTCCACTCTTTCTCTGATTAAGGGTTGCAGACATTTGCCCTATTTGGTACTCCAGTTGCTTAATGTCAACTGAGTGTGATTCTACAAGCTGACTCATATTGGAAAGGTTACTTTTCATCTATTTAACTCCTGAGTCAGTAGATTCGACTCTTTTCAGTACTTTGGCTAACATTTCCTCTGCCTTTGAACTTCCTACATCATTACTGCTCCTCTTTTGGTTTCCACGGGGAACATATATGCTGCTACGATCATTTCTATAGATCTCTTTTTCTTCCAGTTGCCCATTTCTCTATCTCCGTAACTAGCTCTGTCGCAATAGTTGTCCTTTGGATAGTTTCAACCTTGGTTTCCTTGGCCATTAGCCTAGAAACCCTCCATGTTGTTCAAGTACTTAGCTTCTTCTTCCAAGTCAGATCTATGTTCCTCTTGTCTGGCAACTTCACCCACAACATGCACTTTCTCGGCACCCCCTGCAAGCAAATGCTTAGTAATTAATTCCAACTGAGTTTTCATATGTTCCATATCTTGATCTCTCTCTTCTTCTTTCCGGTGTTGCTTAGTAGTTGACCCCACTGCATAGGAGTCACCAGAGACTTTAGAGTCTCTAGTGTGCCAAGCCTTGTTGGTCTTAGTGACTCTATCCAGTACAGCTACCGCCTCAGTGTAGGTTCGGGACATGAATGACCCTCCACTCACAGTATCATTAATCAGCTTAGTTGCCAAATTTAGGGACCTGTAAAAAGTATCCATCAGATGTTTATCAGACAATTTATGGTTAGGGTACTGCTTGAGTTTCTTATTGAACCGCAACCATGCTTCATGTAATGCCTCGCCAGTAGCTGCCTGAAATTGTTTATCTCATCTCTCAGTTGCACACATTTTGGAAGGGTGGAAAGAATTTCTCTAGAAACGCATCTTTTAGCTCTCTCCAATTCATAATTAAGTCATGTTCCAACTCATTCAACACATTATTGCCTCCCCAAATAGAGACAACGGGAACAACCTCAATCGAATAGCATTCTGACTAACCCCTAACAGTTCGAATGATTTGTAGATGCCCACGAAGTTCATCAAATGCAGATTTGGGTCATCACAACCTACTCCTCGAAACAAGTCTTTCAAGTTCAACAATTGGATCATAATGCTTGTGATGTTGAACTTCGCTCTTGGAGCTAATGGGGGAGGGATGATGGCCCGGGTGGTGTCAACTCCATCCATATCAACATCATCGTCGTCTTCATAATCAAATAGAATTACTGGAAGACGCTGTCCCCTAGCTCTCTAAGGATGGCAATGATTTCTAGGGACCACATTCTCTACATTTTGCTCATTTAGCTCATTCCTCTCAACATCATCATTCTCGTTGTTAGCAGCATGTTGGTTATTTCCCCTGGCTTGAGCATTAGCAAGTTGTTGTAACCTTTCTTCTTCACGCTCTTGTGCATTCATAGCTCTCCTCAAAGTTCTCTATAACTCAAGATTATAAAGATTTTACTATTCACCTCGGCTTTGGGTATTCGGTATGCACTATCTGTACCATGTATTGACACAAACAACAAATAAAAGCTAAAATTCAAATAAGAACACTTGACTCAATCTATAACCATACTCTTCGGCAACGACGCCAAAATTTGATATGCTCAAGTTACACCTCTATGATAAGAAGTATAAGGCAATCGCTGTCAAATATAGAACCCAACAGGTTGGGGTCGAATCCCACAGAGAATATGGTGAAATCAAGCCTTATCTGGTTATTTTCTTTTAATCAAATTATTTCGTAATGTTGGGGATTTAAGAATTATGTTTCGCTCCACTATTTGTCAAATACAAGAAATACAAACTTCGATTGATTACGATTGAACTTAAGAAGGAATAAGCTAGGGTTGGGATCATCATGGCTTTCCAAACAATGTTTGGTGAAGGACTACGGGGGACTCATTTAATGCTAACTATGTAGGTTGCTAACTCGGATATCCTATCCAAACGTTTCTCAACCTATTCAGACAGGTATCACACTTATCTTCTCAAACTAAGAGTGATAATAAATGAGTTACAATAATTAACCTAGGTTGATTAATCTTATTACAGCATTAATCATCAGTCAAGGGTTAACGCCTTAAATCCCTAATACTAATCCCTTTTCTCCCAAATTTATACTCCTCACTCAAGAATGTCAAATCTAGGGCTTGTTCTAATGTTTGCAACCATTAGAAATCATTCAGAACGAAGACACTAGTAATACAAACATTTACATTCAATTAGCCCCTGTATCATTCACCTTCAGTATGTCAGTCTACCATGAATCACACAACCCTAGTAATGAATCTTAGCCACAAATTGTCATTGCATTCATAACAACCATTACATTCATAAAAGAAGGTTTAACTTACAAAGAAGAGATGAAGACTCGATTGTGGTTCCAAAAACTCAATAATATTTCTTCTATGATTCTCTCAAAAGTATCATTTTTCTCCTCTCAAAGTACCGCTCTAATCGTTCTTTTCTCTCCAAGAAAATCCGATCCAAAAATAAACCTAGCAGCTGCCATTAATAACCTAAAATAATCGAAAAACTATACTGAAAGTTGGGGTCCCGCTCCTCAGGTGACACCCAAGTTGACATCCCGTCGGCCAGGTTACGGTCCGTCATTTGGACCGTCACTCTTATCTTCAGCAAATCTGCATCTTGCTGATGGTATGTTTGATGGTCCATCGCAGAGGTGACAGTTCGTCACTTGATCCGTCACCCCATATCTAGTGTGCCTTCAATTCTTCATCTTTATGACAGTTCGTTAGAGAGGTGATGGTCCGTCACATAGACCGTCATTTTCATTCTTTTGATTTTTCTTCTGTTTAGGCCCAACAATAGAGGTGACGGTCCGACACTAGTGACGACCCATTAGATAGGCCGTCACGTGGTAGTTTAAGCCTGTTTCACACCATTTATTTTCTTTGCCTTATGTTCCTGTATAATACACACAAAACCATCAAAATACCCAAATATTTCTCAAGAACTTGCGTCAATTCATTATAAAAAGCATCCAATGCGCTGTCAATATGCTTGCGTATCATGAAGACTACTACTAAGCAAGAGATAAACTGGAGCCCTCTGAAAAGTAGGAGGTCTCACCAAAGATAAATGGAGAGGATCCTACTAATGTGCCTGTTGCTGATCCTAAGCACCTGAATTTGTAGCATAATAAAATGCAGTTCCAAATGGCATTAGTACATGTAAATATACGATATGTAAAATAGCTGAATGAGATAACGATTAAACTGAAATACTGAGCTTAAAAATGAACTAAATGCTCCGAATGATGTAATAAAATACACATATAAATATTGTGTAGATACAGTTATGCAATTGAAAATTATATATCAAAATAAGTTCTGAAAATACTTTATTTTAATTAAGAGTTTCTCTTAACCGACATTTACCATGAATGAGCACATGATGTCCAACCTCTGGTCCGGTTGGGAGAGCTGTCCAAAGCCTTGCCAGCGCAGAGGATGAAACTAAATTGTGGACCCATACTAAGCCCTTACCAGGGACTGTCTGAGGAGTCGCCCGAACCAAAGGCGCGATCCTAACCTGCTGTCAAAACCTGAGCTGGGACCTCAGATCGAGACACAGGACCTAGAATCACGAATGGCTCCAACCTAACCATGGCAGGTGCATAGAAACTTAAGAGCATAAATTAAAGAGAAAAACTTAAAAATTAAACAAGAATACACGGAAGTCTATATAGCACAATATAACAGCAAGAGTGACGTATCCAACTACTGAATCAACCAATACATGTTTATCTGAAATGTTTCTAGTCATAGATGGACTAATGGGACTACTTTCCCCACTAGTACACTAAGTCTAAAATTGAAATGACCAAAACACATAACTATAAGAATGCCCTCGGTATATAAGGACTCACCAACATAGGGGCTAAACGGACTGATATTGGAGCAGGACTAATAGCGCGGCTGAGTCTAACTGCCCGAACCTATATCATGAAATAATATAGCATAGAGTATGCGTTCAGTACTTTGAATGTTGAGTATGTGAGATAAATAAAACAAGCTAAAAAATACATAAAGAGTTCATGAGAGTAGGTCGTTTCAAACATGAAGTAATAATCATAATTTAGACATGAGGACTCAAGGTTATTAAAACAGTTCATTAACTAGTCATAAATATATTTGTAAGAGAAACCTTGTAAAATATAACTTGAGCCAAATTATCATAATCATGAACATGCATAAAATCATAAGGAATAGTGGGAGGATTCATCATAACCGACAACATCATGATAGAGCTTACATGATGTCCCAACTATCTCGCTCAAGTGGGCGAGCCGCCTAAAGCTTGCCAGGAAAGGGACGATGACATGGAGTGATATCACTAAAGAGACCCCATAGGGTTAACATGGGTATAGTCCTATGTCGACACGTAGTTTTGAGGATGGGTTTCCTGGAACCCCCGACCTACTCGGTGCTAGATACTACTTCCGAAAACAGGCGCATGACTCATATTGTAATCATAAAACATACATAAAGTACATAGGCTAGTTAAAATCATAAGATACATGAATATACTTGAAATATGTAAACTAGCCATGAAAGAGGCTCGTGATTCGGCCATGAACACAAATATGATACTTGTAAAAGCTATGCATACTAGAGAAAGTCATCATACATTGAAATTCATAAGTTCAAGAAGGGTTCTTGTAAAAATCATACATTGTAATCATAATACATAATTTCAAACTTGAGAGTTGATATCATCTGAGAATCAAGGGATTTCAATAGAAAGGGATTTAACCCTAAAAGTTCATAATCATGCTTGTAACTTAAGAATCGAAATTTCATGGAAGGCTTGATAGAAATACAAAACCTTTATCATAGAATCATAAAATTGATCAAGATAACTAATCACATAGATGAATCATAGAGGAATTCAACAACACCCAATCTAGCCCTAGAAATTCAAAATTAGGGCATGGGAAATAGGAGATCATGATTTTGATTGAACGGGGGAATGAGTGTGGAGGAAACCCCCCATTGATAATCCCCACATACCTTGGTTCACTGATTTCTTGACTTAACTTGAAACCCGAAGAGAATTTGAGAAGATGGGAGTGAAGAACCCTAACTTGTTCTTGTGAGCCTTGAGAGATTTTGATCTTCAAAATAGGGTGTTAGGAGTAGAATAAGAGTTAAGGGAGAATATCCCCTTTAAAGGAACTCTTTTTCAAGCTTAAAACAATGTAGTTTAGGAGTTAGGAGCTTAGAAATTATGAAAATACCCTAAATAATTCGATAGGAAATAGGACATTGCAGTCACCTCGAGTGACCTAACGAGTCATTAGGTCACTGAACAACTCGTAGTCCTCCCTCGTTGGCACCACTGGAATTTTCCCATTCTTCCTTCCCTACGAGATGATGATTCACTTGATGAGTTATGAAGTGACACCACGACTCATCCCTCCACTCATAAAGTCTCCCGAAAGTTCAACACTTTCTTCTTCACTACACACCTAATGGGTCCACCTACGACTCATGGGGAGTCTTAACAAATCGTCACCACCATCCGTCATGACTGTCTGAAGATAACATTTTCCCCAGCTTGGCACCACCAAATGACCTATTAGGTCATATGATGTGTCACGGAACGACTCATTTTGTGACCCGGTGCAGATTTTCCTTTTTTCTCTATTTTATTCCTCGGGTCTGATCTTAGGAATTTTTGCAGTGTTACATTATCTCCCCCTTTGTAACGTTCATCCTCAAATATAGATTAAGCATATTGTAAGGCTAGGGAAGGAACTGCAATCCCACAAATGAACAACTAAAGTTGAAAATTGACGGAGTGACTAACTCCGAACTGAGATACATAACTAAACTGAATTCATGAAATATACATGCATGCAATGACATGAAAGGAATTTAGAAATAGGATCTTGACATGAAATAGAATAGAGTACTAAGGAGAAAACTGGTACCTCATGCTGGAACTGAGTCGGAAGGGAAAAGATGCGGGTATTTAGCCATCACATCTGCTTCAGCATCCCACGTAGCTCTCTCAACTAGCTGATTTCTCCACAGCACCTTCACTGAAGCTACTTCCTTCTTTCTCAACTTTCAACCGGAACCTCCTCATAGGTAAGGCTATCCTTCACGCCTATGTTCTCCACCAGAACAACTAAGGATAGCTCACCAATGCACTTCTTCAACAGAGATACATGGAAAACTGGATACACCGAAGCTAACTCTGCTGGTAGCTCCAACTCATATGGCACCTTGCCAACTCGCCTCTGAATCCTATAAGGACTAACATGTTGGGGACTAAGCTTCCCTTTATTTCCGAACCTCACTACTCCCTTCATGGGAGACACCTTCAGAAACACCTAAACATCAACCTCAAACTCAAGCTCTCTCTGCCTAACATTCGCATAACATTTCTGACAACTCTGAGTTGTTTTTATCTTTTCTCTAATAAGCTAAACTTTCTCCATGGACTCATAAACTGAATATGGACCTATAAACGTAGACTAAACTACCTCAAACCAACCAATAGGTGATCTACACCTCCGCCCATAGAGAGCCTCAAACAGAGCCATATGAATACTGGAGTGGTAGCTATTATTGTAGGCAAACTCGATGAGAGGCAAGTGATCATCCCAACTACCCTTGAAATCAATCAGGAATGCTCTCAACATATTCTAAAGAGTATTAATGGTCCACTTGGCCTACCATCCTTCTGTGGTTGAAAATTCATGCTAAGCTTTACCTGAATACCAAGACCTCTCTGGAATGACCTCCAAAATTGAGAGGTGAACTGAGTACCCCTATCTGAGATGATGGACAGAGGAACTCCACACAATTGAAACAACTCCCGAATGTACAATATAGAATAATTCTTAGCTGAATCGGTAGTTTTGATCGATATGAAATGGGCTGTTTGGTCAACCTGTCCATAATCACACATATAGAGTCATATGGTCGATGAGTACGAGGCAAGCCTATAAAGAATTCCATGTTAATCTCTTCCTACTTCCAAGTAGGAATGATAATATCCTAAAGCATACCCCCAGGTCTTTGATGCTCAACCTTCACCTGTTGGCAATTCGGATACTTAGCCACAAACTCCGCTATGTTCTTCTTCATGCCATTCCACCAATAGAATTCCCATAGATCACGGTACATCTTGGTGGCACCTGAATGGATAGAGTACCGAGAGCCATGAGCCTCAATCAACATTTGCTCTCTCAAGTCATCTACAGTTGTGTCACGATCGAGTCTGCACTCTAGTCGTAAAACAGGACTTAGAACCACAAATGGCTCCAAGCTAACCCATGGCATAACATAATTAAAATCTAAGAATAGCTAATTAGGCATATCTAGGTGGAAGCTAACTGAAAATGATTAATCATAAACATAAAGGCATAGTTTACTAGAAACGCTAAGTCGTAAGCTGAAAACCAACACTACACTGTCTGAAAGCCTTTACTAGTCTGATGAGCTGCTAGGAAAAGCCCCCAGCTAACTCTCTATGCTAGTATGCTGAGAAAGACTAATCTGAATACATAACTGAATGCATAACTGAGGTAAAGTACGATGACCTTATTTGAGATGCATAGATACTAACATGATATGATAGTTTGAAAACAATTACACAAAATATAAGTAAAACTAATTTATAAGGGTCATGTACATGCACTGAGCATTGAAGCTAAAAACGTAAACTGAAATTTGTAGCTGAAATATCCGTTCAAAACTAAAACTAAACTGCATTGTTGGAGAGACTATTAACCTACAAACTCTAATATGAGACTCATGGCGCTCAACCTGAAAACCTTGCCAAGGGTAAGAACTCTAACTGGTGTGATATCACTCGTGAACTCAGGGAGACAATCTCTAATAACGATGACCCCTGCATATGTCCATTGAGGCAAGAGAGACACTCTCAAATATTGAGTATCCCATATTCCTCGGGCTAAGAAAAACATTTTCTACTATTGAGAATCCCTTATCCTATGGTAGCACGTAGTTCCGAGATCTGGGTACGCTTGGAACCCTGGCCTACTCGGTGCTAAGTACGACTCCCAACTGAACATTAAGATACATGTAAATTGATAATCTGAAGCTAATGTCCTAAGACTAGTCGGAATCACTTTCTCTAACAAGAGTCCAGAGAGCCTAAAGGACCATGACATATTGATATTGAGGGTTCATAACTGATGTTCTAATACTAGTCAGGCTGCTTTCTACTAGCAAGAGGCCTAAGAGTCAAAAAGGACCATAAACATGCTGATCATATTAATAGAATGAAAATCATAGACTCCAATCATAGTGTAAATCATATGTACTGAATTCATGGTAAAATCACATATCTCAAATGGACCATATTTTAGAAAATAGTTCTAAATCATGGATGAGTCTTAGAAATCATGCTAATATCATATCATGGAGATTCATCATACACCGTGTGCTATTTATCATGAGGACCATGAAAATCATGGAAGACATAAGAGAAATCATTCATAGAATGGAAACCCTAAGACATGCTTTTCTTGGGAATCAAAGTAGCCAAGGTTATGAACATAAATTGGGACACAGGGATGAAAGAAGATCCTTGTTGAAGTCCCACATACCTGGCTTAAAGAAATCCCCCACTAGCACTAGAATCTTGTAGCTCTTGGAGAAGAACCCTAGGTGTTCTTGAGCCTTGAGAGGAAGGGAGAAGAAGAACCTAGGGGTGATTTTGAGAAGGAATGGGGGATTAGGCTATGAAAAACCCTTTAATTTGACCCTTAGGAGTCACAAAACGACATTATTTAGGAGTTGGAAGCATAAAATTTTACTAGAATACCCCTGGGATTTTATTTTAAAAATCTACCCGACTGTGACCATGATCCATGTAACGAGTCGTTGTCAACCACAACGACTCATTGGATACATCTGTTTCTGGAGAAAATTCATAGTTTTTTTATTCTCATAAAATGGGCACCCATCACGACTCGTTACTGCGTACCACGAGTTATCCTGTGACTCGTGGTCAATGCTCAAGCCTTGTATTCCCTCAGATTCTCCAACCAACGACCGGATAGGATGAGTTATTACTCACAATGACGACTCATCGCTCCTCTTGTTGTCACCACTGTCTTATCTGAACAAATTATGCAATCCTTCCAATGGATCCTCACCATGGGTCATCATAGGGTACCTCGAGTCATCCTTAACTCGTGGTCACGGGGAGAAATTTGACCATTTGCTAACTATAGCTCACGACGGGAGACATAACAGGTCGTTGTCCCTCACAACGAATCATTACTTGAGTCCTCCTATGGCCAAAAGTTCTACTGTTTGCCTACCACGAGTTAGACCATGAATCATGGTGTCATCTAACGAGTCGTACCCCGACTCATCATGAGGTAAAATTTTCATTTTCTGTTGTTTCCTTGCTTCAAGTCTGGGGTCTGATCTCTGGGACAAATGGGATGTTACAAGCTAGCACACATAATTCGCCCTGATATCGAAGTACACCATCTCCCTTTTAGGAGAAAACCTCTACTTTATTATTTCAGACAACTTCCTTTAGCTTTATTAGGATAGGATCCTCATCTTTTATAGCTTTGACTTCTGTCACCAATGAAGATTCTGATCCATTCTGAACAATCACACCACAATCCGTAGAATCTGTACGGCGAACCCCTAAATGAGCAAGCCTATGGACATCCTTCACCATTCCTCCTATCCTTCACATGAGACACACTCTCCATGGACAACCCACTAAGGGCATCTTCCACTACATTGGCCTTGCCCGGATGATAAAGGACACTCATTTCATAGTCCTTGAGAAGCTCTAGCTATCCTTTGCCGCAAATTCAGGTCCTTCTTAGTGAACACGTACTGAAGGCTCTTGTGGTATATGAACACATCCATATTCACCCCGTATAAATAAAGCCTCAAAATCTTCAAAGCAAACCCACGGCTGCCAACTCTAGGTCATGTGTCGGATAGTTCTTTTCATGAGTCTTAAGCTGTCTAGAGGCATATGCAATGACCTTACCATGCTACATCAAAACATAACCAAGACCAACCCCAAAGGCATCACAATACACAATGAAGCCATTCATGCCCTCCGGTAGGGTCAATATTAGGGCTAAAGTAAGTCGAGTCTTAACTCCTAAAAACTCTTCTCAATATAGTCAATGTTGCTGCTATGGATGAAAATCCCTCTACAAACCTCCTTTAGTAGCTAGATAAACCAAAAAAACTCCTAATATCTATAGGACGGACAGGTCCAGGTCAATTCCTCATCATTTCTATCTTTTGAGAGTCCACCTGCACACCCTCACTAGACACCACATGACCCAAAAATGCTAGTGAGTTCAGCCAAAACTCTCACTTGCTGAATTTAGCAAACAACTGGCGATCCTCGAGAGTCTGCAACACAATCCTCAAATGAGCGGCACGTTCCTCCTTGCTATGAGAGTATATGAGCATATTATCTATGAAGACAATCATAAACATAACTAAATACTGCTTGAACACCCTATTCATCAAGTCCATAAAAACTGCATGAGCATTCGTTAGTCCAAAAGGCATAACCATAAACTCATAGTGACCATACCGAGTCCTAAAGGTTGTCTTCAAAATGTCACTCTCCCTAACTCTGAGTTGAGGATAGCCAGATCTGAGGTCTATCTTTGAAAAGAACTTAGCACCCTGAAACTGGTCAAACAAGTCATCAATCCTGGGGAGGGGATACTTATTCTTTATTGTGACCTTATTAAATTACCGATAATCGATGCACATTCTTAGGGAACCTTCCTTCTCCGAACAAAAAGAACTGGAAACCCCTTGGGATTTTCTAGGTCTGATGAAACCTTATCTAATAGATCTTTGAACTGCTCCATCAAATCCTTTGGATCAGTTGGAGCCATTCTATAAGGAGGAATGGATATGGGATGCGTATTAGGGAGAAGGTCAATACCAAAGTCAGTATCTCGGGAGAGACTCCTAGTAGATTATCTTGAAACACCTCCAGATACTCAAATACAACAAGGACAGACTGTTTTAGACATAGTATACTTGAACCAAACTAGATGATACATACAGCCCTTAGAGATCATCTTCCTAGCTTTGAGATAAGAAATAAACGACCTAAAGGCACAACTGAACTATCCTTCCACTCTAGGATTGGTTTACCCGAAAACTGAAACTCTACTGTATGGGTTTTACAATTGACTGAGGCATATCATGCACACAACAATCCATACCGAATATAACATTAAAGTCAATCATATCTAACTCTAGTAGGCGGCTGAGGTGACTTTCAGAAGAATCATGACAGGGCAATTCCAGTACACCCGTTGAGCTAACACTGTCTCACCAAAAGGAGTAGAGATTGAGAAGGGTTCTAATAGGATTTAGGGAATGACTATGAAACAAACAACAACATAAGGAGTCACGAAAGATAATGTGGCTCCAAGATCTAACAATGCATATACTTCAAGATAGAATACGCGTAACGAACTAGTGACCACATCGGTAGACACCTTCTGCTCCTGACGAGATGATAGTGCATAGAACCTATTCTGGAGCTGGCTTTCACCTACACTAGATGATACGCCCCGCTGCATGCGCGGCTGGGGGAGCTGCTGAATTTGTTGCTGGGTATGGACCCCACCATCACCCCGTCTGTTGAAAGGCAATCCCTGAGACTATGTCTGAGTTTACGACACTCGAAACAAGAATATAAGCCAACTAAACATCACCGTGGGTGGTTCTTGTTGCACTTCACACAGGATGAAAAAGTGCACTCTCCTGACATGCTCCCTTGGCCTCTAGAGCTTGATGCTCTACCCCTTTGATCTTGTCTGGGTCTAGAAGAAACACTGGCTGATGAAGGAGCTAGGGAAGACGACCTTTGGTGAAATTGAGGTCGATGTACACCACCTAGCCTCTATTGAAAATACCCATGACTCCCTATTCTGTCCCTCTTGGCCTCTCTCTCCTTCTCCATCGTCTGCTTCATCTCTATCTACTGGGCATATATGACCAATCGGGAGAAATCTATGTCGCTGATCAACATGGTGGTTCTGCACTCCTTGACCAGTGAATCTGCCACTCCATTCACAAAATTGCTCATACGATTCCTCTGATTTGCAACCATCTCCGGTGCATATTTGGACAACTGAGTAAACTCCAATGCATACTCCTAGACAGTTTTGTGGTTCTGCTTCAGATTGATGAACTCCGCTGCCTTTGCCTCTCTCAGCTCCCTAGGGAAGAACCTATCCAAGAAAGTAGTGACAAACTCATCCTAACTCATGGGAACTACTCCAACTCCCCTACTATTATTCCACTGACAAAAACATATGTCAGCAACCACCTTCAGCTGATAGGAAGCTACGTCTGCACTCTCTTCTCCCGTCACCCCCATAATTTAGGTGATCTTCTGCATCTCCTCAATGAACTCATGTGGTTCCTCATCCACCTTCGACCCAAGAAACTCAGGTGGGTTCATCTTGAGAAAGCATCACATTCTCGCTGTTGTTTCATTCCCATTCAGGGGAACATGGGCCACCCCATGCTGGTTGACCTGAGGTCATGGCCTATTCCAACATCTGAAATGCCACCCTGAACTCGGCATGAGTGACCTACTCAGGCAAGGGATTCGCTGGAGCTGGTGGGGCTAGCTGATGCCAATCACCATTGCCATTGCAATGGCCATTTCAGGTGCCATTTCTCCTTCCATTTACTCGGCGTGAAGGCATATTTCTACAAACATATATAGAACGAGTTAGAGAAATATAGAGGAAGTTCACCGCACAACATGAATCATGAAAGAAGGAAAATTTCCTAAAATATCTTGTACCCTCTTCCCCTAAGTGTGTCGCGCTTCACACCCATGGGAAACACTCGATTTAACATGGTTTTCAGACAAACTAGGACACACCTAAAACTTTACTCTAACATCAAGTTTTTCACAACCCGAGCTGGGACCCTGAATCGAGACACCGAACCTAGAACCACGAATGACTCCAAGCTAATCCATGGCAGGTGCATAGCAACTCAAGAGCATAAATTAAAATGGAAAACTTAAAACTTAAACATTAATACACAGAAGTCTATATAGCATAAAATAACAACAAAAGTGACATATCCAATAGCTGAATAAACTAATACATGTTTGTTTGAAAAGCTTCTAGACATAGATGGACTGATGGGACAACTTCCCCAACTAGTCCGCTAAGTCTAAAACTGAAATGACCAAAACACATAACTGAAAGAATGGCCTCAGTAGATGAGGACTCACCAACACAGGGACTAAGATGGACTGATATGGGAGCAGGACTAACTGTGCGGCTGAGTTTGATCGCCTGACCCTATATCATGAAATGATATAGCATAGAGTATGCGGTCAGTACTTTGAATAAACAGAGTATGTGAGGTAAGTAACACAGGCTAATAAAATACATAAAGAGTTCATGAGAGTAGGACATTTCAAATATGAAGTAATAATCATAATTTAGACATGAGGACTCAAGGTTTCTAAAATAGTTCAGAAACTAGTCATAAATATATTCGTAAGATAAACCTTGTAAAATATAACTTGAGCCAGATTATCATAATCACGAACATGCATAAAATCATAACGAATAGTGGGAGGATTCATCATAACCAACACCATCATGATAGAGCTTACGTGATATCCCAACTATCTCGCTCAAGTGGGCTGCGCCGCCCCAAGCTTGCCGGTCAAGGGACGATGACATGGGGTGATATCACTAAAGAGACCCCATAGGGTTAACATTAGGTATAGTCCTATGTTGGCACGTAGTTTTAAGGATTGGGTTCCTAGAACCCCCGTCCTACTCGGTGCTAGATACTACTTTTGAAAACATGCGCATGGCTCATATTGTAATATAAAACATACTTGAAGTACATAGGCTAATTAAAATCATAAGATACGTGAATAAACATGAAATACGTAAACTAGCCATGAAAGAGGCCCGTGATTCGGCCATGAACACAAACATGATACTTGTAAAAGCTATGCGTACATGGAAAGTCAACCTACATTGAAATTCATAAGTACAAGAAGGGTTCTTGTAAAAATCATACATTGTGATCATAATACATAATTTAAAACTTGAGAGTTGATATCATCTGAGAATCATGGGATTTCAATAGAAAGGGATTTAACCCTAAAATTTCATAATCATGCTTGTAACTTAAGAATCAAAATTTCATGGAAGGCTTGATAGAAATAAAAAACCCTTATCATAGAATCATAAAATTTACCAAGATGACTAATCCCATAGATGAATCGTGAAGGAATTCAACAACACCCAATCTAGCCCTAGGAATTCAAAATTAGCGCATGGGAAATAAGAGATCATGATTTTGATTGAACAAGGGCATGAGGGTAGAAGAAACCCCCCATTGATAATCCCCACATACCTTGGTTCACTGATTTCTTGACTTAGCTTGAAACTCAAAGAGAATTTGAGATGATGGGAGTGAAGAACCCTAACTTGTTCTTGTGAGCCTTGAGAGATTTTGATCTTCAAATTAGGGTGTTAGGAGTATAATGAGAGTTAAGGGACAATATCCCCTTTAAGGCACTCTTTACCAAGATTAAGACGATGTAGTTTAGGAGTTACGAGCTTAGAAATTATGAAAATGCCCTAAATGATACGACAGGAAATAGGACACCGCCAGTGACCTAACGAGTCGTAAGGCCACTAAATGACTCGTGGTCCTCCCTCGTTGCCACCACTAGAATTTTCCCATTCTGCCTCCCCGCTAGATGATGATTCACTTGACAAGTCGTGAAGTGACACCACGACTCGTTCCTCCACTCATTAAGTCTCCAGGAAGTTCAACACTTTCTTCTTCACCATACACCTAATGGGTCCACCCACGACTCGTGGGGAGTCTTAGAGACTCATCATCGTCATCCTTTATGACTGTATAAAGATAAAATGTTCCTCAGCTTGGCACCACTTAACGGGTTACTTAACGACCCAATAGGTCACACGATGAGTCACTGAATGACTCGTTCTATGACTGGTGCAGATTTTCCTGTTTTCTCTATTTCAGTTCTCGGGTCTAATCTTAGGGATTTTTGGGGTGTTACACCTACACTAGCTACATAATTTTTGGGTTTCGAGTTATTTGGACCCTTTACCCATCTTTGTGCTAAATAATTCTCCCAAAATTATGCTCATGAAAAAAATATGCCTATCTGAGATAACTGAAACATCTATGTGGAGGCTTTCTAGCTCAAAAATCAAGATAGATGTATTACTTTGGTAAGCCTCTATGCTCAAAATTGAACTCTGATGGTGAGCCTCAGTGCTAAAAAAAGAACTGCATTATGCTGGTGAGCTTCTATGCTTAAAACTATCTTTCAAAGATAAGTAGTTTTTTTACAATCATATGCAGAAACTAAAGCTGACTAACTGAAAATTATGAAAAAGAATTTTTATTTTATTTTATGAAAATCTCTTTGAAATCTGAAGCTACTAAAGTAATGAAAACAATGCATATGTCTAATATTATAATGATTTCAAAAAAATATCAATTTTGATAAAAATAAGGGTTTATGGGATAGAATAACATGAACCATAAATTATTAACCATGAGAGATAGAGATACAACATGTGTAATAAAGGAACAACAATGTATAACTCAGATTATAAGGAAAAAGACCAAATTTGCAGAATTGGCAACACCCTAGCTCTTAACTTCTTTTAAAACTGAACTAGATATACAGGGCATGAGGAAGAACGGAGTTTCTCACTATGAATAGCCTTACATACCTCAAATGCTCCAATCATCAATGGAGAAGCTGGAAAAATTAACTCTAAGACCTTATGACCTGGTTCCTTCAAAGATTCCTAAGGTTTTGCATCAACAATGTCATGACCTGAGCATGAACCCTAGACCGCGATAAGGGACCTAGAACCACGAATGGCTCGAAGCTAACCCATGACGCATACATAATAAATTCTTGAGCATAACTAAGCGGAAAGGAATCATGAACATAAGATAAGAGGAAGGCTGAATATCATAAAGAATAAGTGATGTGCTGTGAGTTTACAACAGTCTCGACGCTTATAACTGGAAAAATAGCATGGACTTAGGTATGTGGATATGAGGTTTATTAACTTTGTTTTTAGGGAAAATAGGTGTTGGAGAAAAAATGTGCAAAAGATGCACAAAAGTGCAGAAAAGCAACCAAGTATTGATCTCAGTACGAGTTGTACTGAGACTCATGGAAAAGCTTAGAAGACTGGAACACTGCAAAGGCAAAGTAAGACTCTCAGTACGACCCATACCAAGCTGGTATGAGCCGTAACTAGAGTCGTGGAGTATTTCAAAGTTATTTTCTTAAGTAGTCTCCCGATATGGGTGGTACCTATGGATTGTAGCATCTACCTATGACCCGTATCAGGAGCCATAGGAAGCTTCAGGTATCTTAAGGACTTGGCAGAATTCATGATGTGATAAGCTGTTACGAGTTGTAGGAACAAGGTATGAGGCGTACCAAGACACTTGTGGAAAACTTCAGAAGATGCCAGAGTTTTCAGAGCCAGACCACAATTGGATTGTACGACTCGTGGGATCATGTTAGAAGTCGTACCAGCTACAAACACTTAGACAATTCTATAGAAGTTAATGGATGTACAAGAGGAAGGCACGATCCGTACAATCTTGTTACGGGTCATATGATGAGTCGTAGGATGTGATGGCACAAGATTTGGTAATTTCCCTATTTACTTAGGAAAAGTATTTCATTGTTTGTATAAATACATTTTATGTTTCTTTTAGGTTAGAAAAGTTTAGAATTAGTTGATTGTCAATTGCTATCAAGTTTGTATTTAGTCTTTGACAACATTGGAGAGCAATTCTTGAGATCAAAACTTGGATTTCTCAATTGTTCTTGATTTTGTTCATCATATTCTATGGCAATATTCACAACAGGTTTTCTTTCAATAATTGTTGTAAGTATTTACTTATGTATTTGTTTATGAATACTAATCACAATCTTACAATCATGAGTGGCTAAAACCTCCACAACTAGGGTTGTGGGAACCATGGTGGATTAACGAACAAGGGTTACACAAAGTGATTCGAAACCAATGCTAAACGCTTGTATTGTATTCTCTTCATCTTTAGTGGTTCTTAACGAAGCACAATGTTAAGACTTTCCCGAATTCTTTACTTGCTTAAACCTAGGGAGATAGAGATTAGGAAAAGAGAATTGCAACAAAGCCTTGGTTTTTATGATCATTATGTAACTTGAGTTGCGGTCACATGATAGTTAATTTGGAACATATTGATAATGATTAATTTGAAATCCCTCATGAGACCTAATCCGGTGATTAAGTATAGTCATCCAATAGGGACGAACTAGTCGTTTGAATGAATTCTAGTTATCAGTTCTACAAGTAAACATTGGGATCGATCGCGAGTGTAAAACAAAATTAGTTATGAACCCATGGGGAACACTTATCCTAGTTAACTGCAAATCTTCATAACAACACTTGATTTTCACGCTTGTTTTACAATTGTTTCTCTATAAACCCCCCAATTTGGAGATAACCACCAAAAAGCTTAAATACGACATTAGTCTAGTTCTTACTATATTCCCTATAGGTTCGACCCAACCTCTTTTTTGGGTTCTTTATTGACAATGTATGCTTCATACTTTGTCAGGAGTGTGAGTTTGAGCGTTATCAAAAAGTGGCGTTGTTGTTGGGGAATACGACTAAGATTAGATTAATTGCTTGTATTTAACTTTTGGTTGTTATTTTCTTAATTACGTTTTCTTTTTATTTTTGACACCCACAGGTTGTCTCTTAGTGAATGTCAAGTACTCGACGGAGTGAAAACTGCCTAATTCCTTTGGATCTCAAAATTAAAAGATCACTCCGAAGGATGGAGAACCAAGAAGCTAGGCAAGCCGAGCTAGCTCGGCAAGCTGCACTTCAGGAAGCCGATTATCCTCAAGATGAAGTTGTCAATGCTGGTTGCCATGGAAGGAGAAACGGAGGCTAGAGATATGCCCCTCAATTCTTTGATGAGGATGACCCGGACATTGATGAGTCGGGTCAACTGGAGTTATTGTACCACCACCTTTTCTTGCTGGGGCAAAGTTTGACATCACTAGCACCATGATTCAACTACTGAACATAAAGGGGGTTCTTAGTGGTCACGTAGATGATAATTCCAACCTTCACTTAATGAACTTTGTTGGAATATGCAAGGCGTACAGGTTGCCCGATGTCAGTCAGGACATAATAAGGTTGAGACTCTTCCCATTCTCTCTATCTGGGGAAGCCAGTTTATAGTTGTAAGATTTTTCCAAAGACTCCATTACCAACTGGTGGGAGCTCCAACAAGCTTTTCTAGAGAGATTCTTCCCACCATCCAAGATGCTACAACTTAAGTATGAAATCTACAATTTCTGACAACTGAAAACGGAGGCACTGCATAAAACCTGGTTAAGATTTAAGAAAAAGTTAACCAAGTTCCCAAACCACAAAATTCCTGATGACACTTTGTTGGAGATTTTCTATAGGTCATTGAACAACAGTACTAAAGTTGTGGAAGATACTGTGGCAGGAGGAACACTGATTAGTCACACCTGGGAGCAATCTGCCACTACTCTTGACAGAATGACCAAACTAACAGGGCAGCACACCCGGGAAGAGGAAGCAACTGCTAGTACATATGATGTTGGTATGACTGCAGAAGAATAGAAGAAGGAGGAGGAACGTGATCAGGAATTGGCCCATATGCGCACATCGTTGGACCTACTCACGAAGCATATCATGGGTGCTGGAGCTAGAAAAGTTAATGCAATGGGAACACAGGGACAGGAACCAGGGCCAAAGCATTCAGATTCCGAGGAGGAGGCAAACTTCTTAGACAACCAGGTGGCGGGTTTTCAGGCCAACCCCCAAGGGTCTAGACAGGACACTTAGCACTAAGTTTTTAGAAATCAAGGTCAGAACTAATACCGAGGCAACTACAACCAAAATGGATACAGAGATAGAAGCCAAGGTCATGAGTGAGAAGGAGAATGGAGAAGGAACGATGGTTACCATAATGATCGAGTAGGATTGTACATGCCTTCTAATTCACGTGAAGGAGAGGGTGGACAGTCAAAGTTGGAGAACATGATGGTTGAGATTCTAAAAAAGGTGATATCCACGGAGGAGCAGCTGAAAAACGTTTGTGGAGATATATCGGGCATGGGTCAAAAGGTCGAGTCACATGCTACGGCCATCAAGCAAATAGAGCAGCAGCTGGGTCAACTGTCGACATCCCCGAACCTTAGGTAAAAGGGAACACTACCTAGCAACACAGTCCAAAATTTGAAGAATGAAAGTCACTGTATAGCTGTGATAACTAGGAGTGGAAAGACCATAATTGACCTCCCTCTACCAGTTGTAGTTGAACTGTGAAGGAAGAAAGAGAGCGTGATTGATGATGATGAAGAGGTTGCTGAGCATGAGCGTGAGGAAGATGTTGAGTTGACTGAGGCTCCAGTTGTTGAGAAGGAGCCTGAAGCTGAACAAGAAAGGAAACGAGGGACCACACAGATTTATAAGGTTATCCCACAATCACTGCTACCGTTCCCTCAAAGAATGAAGAAGAAGGCAAAAAATGGTAGGTTCCAGAAATTTCTGTCAATGCTCAAACAATTATCTGTAAACATACCATTGGTCAAGGAATTAGAACAGATATTGGGATATGCCAAAATTATGAAGGACCTTGTTACCAAGAAAAGGTCTGTGAGCTATGAGCCCATGGATAACGTGCATCATTGTAGCGTAATAGCCTTATGGGTCCTTGCCACAAAAAGGAAATCTAGGAGCCTTTACCATACCATGTACTATCAATGATGTTGAGTTCGCGAAGGCACTCTACGACTTGGGAGCAAGCATCAATCTAATTCCATTAACTGGGTTTAAGCAGCTGGGATTGGGAGCCCCCACACCGACGAGTATGCAGCTACTGATGGCCGACGAAACTATGAAGAAGCCTATGGGATCCTGTTTGATGTACTTGTAAAGATGGAAAAATTCATATTCCCAGTAGACTTCGTGATCCTTGATTGTGAGGTTGACTTTGACGTCCCCATCATTTTGGCACGACCATTCCTTGCCACTGGGAGGGCTTTAGTAGATGTGGAGGCTGGCCAACTGAAATTCAGGCTTAATAAAGAAGAGGCACCTTTAATGCCTGTCGGTCAATGAAGCAACCGAAGGAGTTTAGAGTGGTCTCAGCAATCGAGGATGAGTCTAAGTTTCTTGACGAAGTCTGAGTAGTCAAGAGACACTTAAATCAGGCGCTTCTTGGGAGGCAACCCATGAGGTAGTTTGGTGAATTCTGAGCAGCCGAACCACTTGCGTCGTGCCGCAATGTTAAATCAAGCGCTTCTTGGGAGGCAACCCAAGTTCATTGACTTATGTGTGCTCAGTGTGCAGGTGAAACAAAAAAATATGTTGTAGAAAAATTGCAGAACAAACTGGTGCTACGAGCCTCAGTATGACTCGTAAGAGGATTGTGCGGGCTGTACTACAAGTCGTGGTGAGAAGAAGAAATGTAGCCTAGTGCATAAGTTTAGGGTACAGTTGGTCCTACAACTTGTAATTCCATTGTACGGGTAGTAGTACTCACTGTAGTTATGAACTATGCAAAGTATGGACCTTCAATTCGGAGTGACCTACGAGTCATGGTACGGTTCGTACCTTTAGAATACGAGTCGTACAATATGCTCATAGGTCCACAAGTAAGTTTCCTTAAAATCTCTGCTACAAGTCCTAGGGAAGATTCATAGGTCCTTCCGATGACTTGTGGTATGAGTCGTGATGGGCCAAGTTACTTAAAATGACCCGACTCGACCCAGATTTTTTAAATCTATCGTAAAACTATTTAAACTTTAAAATTTTTGGACCCTTCTCCCACGCACTCAAACCTGAACTCACGAACACTCCCACGACTTCCCTCACACCCGTAACTCAAGAACAAAATCGATTGTGCAAGATTTTTGCTTGATTAAAGACTGTTCAAGTCAGATTTTAACCCCAACCACTAACACGCATGAAGTGAGCAAGATTTTTCAACATTCAAGCAAGTAATTATGCTTTGAATTGAGTAAAAGAACATTCGTGTTTATGTGAACTTGTTTAATAAATGAGAGTCCTTAAGAAGAATTAAAATATAGGAGGATAATGATCAGTGATGTGCAAAAAATATGTTGACTGGGTAAGATTCGAGTAGGCTAAAAATTGAATTTGAACTACTATAAATTGAGTTACGAGTTGTGAATCAAAAGGGGAGGGCTGGGTAGTTGTAAAAATGTGAAAGATGCATGCCTAGACTTGGCAAATTCTGAGTACCCAACACAAATTAAAATCACCTGCAAAACTGACATGAACAAAGGCAAAGATAGGTTTCACAAGCCTTCCTACGACTCATGGTTTCACACTACGACTCGTAGGATGGCTCGTTGGGACTGTCCTAAGACAAATGTGTAACAATTAAGTGGTATGAAATCTATTATGGCCCTAGTATCCTACCACGAGTCATACCTGGTAATCATACAAGGAGTCTAAAAGGGTCAAGTCCAAAGGCAACAAATAGATCCTTCCTACGACTAGTGGAATCGACTTAGGGGTTGTACCATGAGTCGTGGAAAAATATAGAATAGGGGTTTTCAAGGGGTATTCATACCTTCATGGTATGAGTTGTACCTCAGAATCATGACTTTGACCTGAGATATTACGAGTCTCAGTACAGATCATACCTTATAGGTACAACTTGTACTATAGACTCGTGAAAAATTACAGAGGATATTTTCTTGCTTTCTTTTTATCAGATATGAAAGTCTAACCCTTTTTCTCCACAAGTACAATGACTCAGAAGAGGAAGGCAACCAAAATAGCTGCTTGGAGGACATTGATAGATGAGTCCTCTGAATCTGGCCATTCTGGAAACACCTAGTTGTTCGGTGGAGGAATATAGGGTTGATACATCTGACACCAATGGGATCCAACCACTAGGAAAAGAGTTAAAGCCAAGGTTGAGGCAGCCACTGCCACATCTAGTGATGCTCCCCAGTCTGAGAAGGATGCTGAGGAAAGAGTTTAAGAGTCCAGTAGTGGCTCCAATGATGGTGAGGGGTCCGAGGAGGCCCAATCCGGTGACAGGGATAGTGAATCCAGATCCGATGATGAGGCAGCCAATGCTGAGCAAGAGTAGACTCCGCCTAGGGAGAACCGTACCATTCGGTGGAGAGTACCAGGTGCACAGGAGATCTATAAATAGGGTCTCGCTCTCATTGCCAAGAATAACCCTAGGCGGAGTATTTAAGAAGAGTTGCGGATCCTCACCAATGCACTGAATGAGGTGGAGGAGATGAAGCAGATATTTAGCTACTACGGGTTTGAATGGATGGATAGAACCCTAGATCGATACACTTCATAGATCGTACAGGAGTTCTATGCCAATTATTTAGCTACCATGGAACAGAAAGAAAAGGAGGGGCAAAATGTCAAAGATCAAGCCAAGTTGGAAAGCGTCATGGTGTGAGGCCGCACTGTTGATATATTTGAGTGTACCATTGCTTGTTTATTATATGGGCCTCAGTTCATTCCATCCTACACTACACCGGAGTTTGACTATCGGGTGGATGCCATGAAGAAAATCAAGTAGTTAGGCCTTGAGGAAAGGAAGAGTCAGATTAAGTGGCTGCCTGGGGTCATCATTGAATATAAGGAGGAGACAAAATAGGTAACTAGCAGAAAGCACGTCACCAAGAATTCACTAAACTTCATACAAAAAGCCTACTGGATGCTAGTTCACCATAGGTTGGCACCGACAGTGAACGAAAATACCCTCAGTGCAGAGAGAGTAGCATTGGTGGCGTGTATCATGTCATGATATGCCATCAACATTCTGAGAGTCATTGCAGAGGAGATTCGGGATAAGGCTACGGGATTGAGCACTACCATCCCATTCCTGATTCTCGTATTTAGGTTGTGTATGGAGGAAGGTCTCAAGGTGCATCCTGGAGGGAGCGATTAATTGGAGGACAACGGACAGTAGACATTGGATTGATCCAGAATGAAATGAACATGGTGAGCAGAGTGCGACTTTCTACCGCAGTCCCTATACCATGAGTAGTTGGGGGCGAGAAGGCGAATGCCCCCACCTCACAAGAGTAGGACGAGACACCGGCTATAGACTACAGATGTTGGTCATTCAAGGGAAGCTCCCAGCACCTCCGCCGCACCACTTATGGGCCTTCCGAGCCAGACCCTAGAAGGATACATGCTCTTGCCTTAGGAATTTCTTCAAAATATGGCAAAGATACTGACCATAGCTAAAAGAAAGGTGCAGTCTATGATGGAGAATGTGAAGCCTTGGATGAAGGCTGAGATTGAGGAAGCTATACAAGTTTTACATGCCATACTCGACAATTTTAAGAGTCGCTTCAACGAGTGCATGGCCGAGCAGACTGACATTGGTAGCCTCTGTGAGGAGTTGGGGGCTCTTTAGAGCCAAGTGACCGAGCTGTCATCTCGACAACCAGCAATTCTAGCAGCCCCCACTCTTTCTGACCTCGACATTAGGATACATGACGAGCTTGATTTGGAGGCATATTGACAGCCGACCGGAGCTGAGGGAGGAAAAGGGAAAAAGAGAGTCTTAGAGGATGTTGGAGATGAGACCCTAAAGAAGAAAAGAAAGAAGGAATAGAAAGAGCGCAAGCGGGTGGGATTGGAAAGTTAGCAAACTCACGATGAGCATAAGTCGAAGCTACTTGAGAGAGCGAGAGGAGCGGGTAGCTCCACCACTGCCCATGCCGAGCTTGCAGGTGGCAATGACCCTTCTGGCAAGATACATTCAGCCTCAGTGATTCAAGAGGTCGCAGAAGTGACCACTACTGCTGAGAGGGTGACCATTCCCTCCGTTGATATACCATTGAGTGCACTAGCCACCGCCAGCGCCACGACTGTAGCGGAGGTACCACCTCTGCAGGATGACAGGAGTGCTTAGTGCGCCACAGGTATGTTCCCTTCCTTGTGTTTTATATTCTACATTTCGGGGACGAAGCATGCTTTTCTAAAGGGGAGGGGGAGTACTTGTATATTTTAAGGATTTTTTGGATTCGTCTGAGGGTTTTACTTGTCGTGTTTCTTTTTCCTTGGGCATGCTATGTAGTAGAACCGACATGTTTAGGATATTTTTGTTTAATTAGAAAGTTGCTAAGGATTACTCAGCCAATAAGAAAAAAATTAGTCCTGTTTAAAATTTTTGATGGTTAGCTATGTACTTGTTGATCGCAAAACTTGAGTTATGCGGGTCTTTTTGTGTCATTTAGTGTATTAACATGAGTTGTTATAGTTGGCCATGTATGAACTGGACAGGTAGAATAAATACAAACATGTACCATGAGTGAGTGAGGTCTATACCTAGTTTAATATGCGTAGAGGATCTAGAACTTTCCTGGTTGGTCTTTACATAGGTTTTAGGATGGTTGGTTAGGGAAAGATCATAAGCAGTTTTTGTTTAGACCATTTCAGCTTAAATTACCCTACCAAAATGTTATAATTCCTTGATCCCGATTTTGAGCCTTAAATGAACCATTTTCTTTGATTAACCGATTAACCTTACCCATTTTTATAATAAATTTGTTTTGACCCTAGTCCCTCCTTGGACAATGTGAACCTCAACCCAGGCAAAATGCCTAAGTTGAGGCTAGAGTAGGGGTGCATAGAACATGGGGATGTGAAAAAGGAAAATAAAGGTAAAAGGGTTAAAATGAGGTGTGGTATGACAAAAGAAGAAAAAAGAGCTGAAAAAGAAAAAATTGAAAAGAAAACACAAAAGTGAAAAATGAATGAAAAGTTGAAAACACAACATACCCATGCATTGCATATAAATGAATAAAAGGGAGGAAAAAGTTGAAAAAGCAAAAAGGGTGAAATAAGTGAAAAGTGGATCCACATGAATGTAGTGCCAAGGAGGGCATAGTCACTAAAACTTCCATGTTTACCATACCTAGCCCAAAAGCCTACATTACAAGCCAACTAAAGTCCTATAATGATCTTAGCCTAACTGTCCGAAGAGCCAAAGTAGAGAAAATAAGGGCAAGTCTATGGTATTCGATGTGCAGTATTTGGAACTTTCTTGTGAGAGTGAGAGTGAGAGTCTTACTTGTTCAGTCCCACATTTCATATTTTCATATATCTGTGAGTTGGGGACTTCATTTGCTGTGAGGGTACATAGTTTGTGTTGTATTTTGCCAGTTGCACGTGTGAGAAGCATTGGTAATGACTTGATTCTCTGCTAATAACAAGATGATATGTCTTGATCCCTATTTATCATGGTTTGTGGTTACTTGATGTGCATATGCTGATTTGGTTTACCGGAAAAAGGGTCAAAAGCTGTTTGAATTCATAGTGCAAATTTTGATTGGTGTTGGCTATAGTATTCTAGGTTTATTTTCTAGTTAAGTATCGTGTTTAGATTTTTTTTCTTTGCATGAGGACATGAATAAAGTCTTAAGTTGATGGTATTGATGTGTTATGAGTTTAAGCACTTTCGACACTTAAAACTGGGAAAATAACATGGACTTAGGTATGTTTATACGGATATGAGGTATTTTTTACCTTTTTTTCAGGGAAATTAGGTGTTGGAGCAAAAATGTGCAAAAGATCCAGAAAAGTGCAGAAAAGCAGCTAAGCACTGATCTCAGTACAAGTCATACCTAGATTGTATGGGTCATACTGAGACTCATGGAAAAGCTCAGAAGGCTGGAACTGCAAAGGAAAAGTACGACTCTCAGTACGAACCGTACCAAGATGGTACGAGCCGTAACTGGAGTTGTGGAATATTTCAGAGTTTTCACAAGTAGTCTCCTGATACGTGTGGCACCTACGGATTGTACCATCTAAGTATAAACCGTACTAGGAGCTTTGGGAAGCTTCAGGTATCTTAAGGACTTGGCAGAATTTATGATGCGACAAGCTATTATAGAGTCGTAAGAACAAGGTACTAGGCGTAAGACACTCATAGAAAACTTCAGAAGATGTCAGAGTTCTCAAATACAAACCATGATTGGATTGTATGGCTCGTGGTATCATGTTACGAGTCGTACCAGCTGCCAACACTTAGCCAATTCTGCAGAAATTAAGAAATGTACGAGAGCAAGGCACGAGACATACAATCCTGTTACGGGTCCTATAATGAGTCGTAGGATGTGTCGACACCATATTTGGTTATTTCCCTATTTACTTAGGAAAAGGATTTCACTGTATGTATAAATAGGTTTTATGTTTCTTTTAGGTTAGAAAATGTCAGCATTAGTTGATTGTCAATTGCTATCATGTTTGTAATTAGTTTTTGACAACATTGGAGATCAATTCTTGAGATCAAAACATAGATTTCTCAATTGTTCTTGATTTTGTTCATCGTAATATATTGCAACATTAACAATAGGTTTTCTTTCAATCAATGTTGTAAGTATTTAATTATGTGTTTGTCTATGAATACTAATCACAATCTTACAATCATGAGAGGCTAAAACCTCCACAACTAGGATTGTGGGAAACATGGTGGATTAACAAACTAGGGTTACACAAAGTGATTCAAAATCAATGCTAAACGTTTGTATTGTATCCTCTTTGTCTTTAATGTTTCTTAACTAAGCACAATATTAAGACTTGATAGAATTCTTTACTTGCTTGAACTTAGGGAGGTAGAGATTAGGAAAAGAGAATTACAGCAAAGCCTTTACTTTTATGATCATTGTATAACTTGAGTTGCAATCGCAGGATAGTTAATTTGAAATATATTGATAATTTTTAATTTGAAATCGCTCATGAGACCTAACCTGGTGATTGAGTATAGTTATCCAATAGGGATGAACCAGTCGTTTGGATAAATCCTAGTTATCAGTTCTACAAGTAAGTATTAGGATCGATGATGAGTGTAAAGCCAAAGTAGTTATGAATCCATGGGGAACACTTACCCTAGTTAATTGCAAATCTTGATTAACAACACTTGATTTTCATGCTTGTTTTACAATTGTTTCTCTATAAACCCCCCAATTTGGAGATAACCCACCAAAAAGCTTAAATACGACATTAGTCTAGTTCTTACCATATTCCTTGTGGGTTTGACCCCAACCTCTCTGTTGGGTTCTTTATTGACAACGTCCGCTTCATACTTTGTTGGGAGTGTGAGTTTGAGCGTTATCAATAAGCGTAGACGAGCTGATGGGAGAAAACCCCTAACTAGCTCTACCAATATCTAAATACTAAAAGATATAAATGAAGAAACATACGACAAAATTGATGTCCTTGGATCATGAAGACTCACCAAAACTAGAACTGGACTGATTTGAAGAGGGAGCAAAGCTAACGTCGAGCTTGAGACTGGTCACCCAAACCTATATCATAAGACGATATAGCATAGAAGTATGCAGTCAGTACTTTGAATATACTGAGTATGTAAGGTAAGTAAAATATGCTAGTAAAATGATAGTCTGAAATCATGAGTATAAAGTAAGCGTTCAACATGAGAGTAAGGACACATGCTAAAATCATGATCATAAGATAGTCATAAACATGAGTTATTCATCATAAGATGAAGTATAATGACCCAAGGTTTTGAATGTAACATTATATGGTTTGACATGCTTGAAAACATAAGAGAAACCTCATAGTCTAATCAATGGGTCATTTATACCATAAAACATGATACTATAAATCCTATACATAAATAACTTAAACATGAGGAACATTTGAGGGCTTCATCATAACCGACAACATCATGAATGAGCACATGATGCCCCAACTGTCTCGCTCAAGTGGGTAGAGCCATCTTAAGCCTTGACAGGAAAAGGACGACAAAGGCATGATATCACTCATAACCATGAGCCTAGTAGCGTAAGGGAGACACTCTCAACTGGCGAGGACCCCTTAGGCTAGTGGCAAGGGAGAGAGACTCTACTGGCAAGGACCCCTTATCCTACGATGGCATGTAGTTCTGAGACCTGGGTGCACTGAACTCTGGCCTACTCGATGCTAGATACTACTCCCAAAATATGCATATTGCTCATAGACATGCTCATGAAACATGCTTGATTTTACATGGGCTAGTTAGAAAACATGAGAATCATAATCATACTTGTCATACGTGAACTAGCCATGAAAACAATGCTGCTGAGTCGAGCATGACACATAAGCTTGAGATTCATGACATCCACTCATACATAAGTAAATTGCCATAACTTGAAATCATAGATTCATAAGCTTAGGGTTCATGAAATTCATGCATACTTGAATAAATTAACATAACTTAAAATCATGAGTTTACAAGCTTGAAATTAATAAGATCATACATAATTGAGTAAAATCATCATAAACTTGAAAACATAGATTCATGAGAGATGTTAGTAAGGAAACATGTAATCATAATCATAAATCATGAATTGAATCATAAGAGACTTGAATTCATAAGAGACCATAAGAGATTTCATAAGAATTGAGTCCAACCCCAAAATTTCAATAAATCATGCTTGGAGACTTGAATTCATAAGGTAGAAATGAATTTGGGCATAAGAGTGGAAGGATTTCCCCCTTTCATGACTCTACATACCTGCGCTTGATGATTTATTAACTTGTCTTGAAGACACAAAAGGAATTTTAGATAAAGAAGATGAGGAACCCTAGCTTTGCCTTGAGGGGATTTGATCTTCACTTAGAGGTGTTAGGAGTAGAATGAGGGTTAGGAATGAAGAAAACCCTAGAATATATCCTCTTAGGAGCTTAAAACGACTTACTTTAGGAGTTAAGTATATAGGAAATACGGAAATACCCTTAATGAATCGACTTCAAAAATCATCCCAGCAGACTTGATGGGTCACATAACGGCCCGTTAGGACACATGAAGGGTCATCAAGTGCCATCCATGATTGGGTAGATTTCCAACTTTTTGATCTTTACTTGACGCCTTTACTTAACAATTCGTCATGACACTTAGTGGATCACTTCACTAGTCGTCAAGATTCTTTGAAACTCAAATTTTCTAACACTTTTCACACCTAATGGATCACCTAATGACTTGACAACTCACCTGACGATTCATTCTGTGATCTTGTGAAATTTTAGTTATTTTCTCCGTTTCATGCCTCGGGTCTAATCTTAGGGAATTTTGGGGTGTTACATTATCTCCCCCTTGGGAACATTCATACTCAAATATAAATTAAGAAGACTAGAAGGATAGGGAAGGAACTACAATCCTAAAACTGAATAATTATAGCTGAAAACTGATAGAGTGATCGACTTCGAACTAAAATACATGACTGAATTGAATTCATTAAACACACATGCATACCATGACATGAAAGGAACTGAGATACATTATCTTGACATGAAACTAAATAGAGTAGTAAGGATAAAACTAGTACCTCATGCTGGGACTAAGCTGTATGGGAAAATATGCAGGTATCTAGCCATCATATCTACTTTGGCTTCCCACGTAGCTCCTTCAACAAGATGATTTCTCCATAAAACCTTCACTGAAGCTAATTTCTTGTTCCTCAACTTCTGAACTTGACGATCAAGGATCTCAACCGGAACCTCTTATATGTAAGGCTATCTCTCACACCGATGCATTCTATCAGAACAACTAGAGCTAGATTCCCAATGCACTTCTTCGACAAGTACATATGAAAAATAAGATGCAACAAAGCTAACTCCACTGGTAGCTCCAACTCATAAGACACTTTGCCAACTCATCTTAGAATCATATAAGGAACAACATATCGGGGACTAAATTTCCCTTTCTTACCGAACCTCATAACTCCCTTCATAGGAGACACCTTCAAAAACATCCAATCATCAACTTCAAACTCAAGCTCCCTCCTTCTAACATCCTCATAAGATTTTTGATGACTCTGAGCTATTTTCAGCCTTTCTTTAATAAGATAAACTTTCTCCATAGACTCATAAACTAAATCTAGTCCTATGAATGTAGCCTCACCTACCTCGAATAATCTGACAGGTGACCTACATCTTTGACCATAAAGAGCCTCAAACAGAGCTATCTGAATGGTGGAGTGGTAGCTATATTGTAGGAAAACTTGATGAGAGGCAACTGATCATCCCAACTACACTTGAAATCAATCACACACGCTCTTAACATGTCCTCGAGAGGTTGAATGGTTCACTCGGCCTGACCATCTATCTGCAGGTGAAAAGTTGTGCTAAGATTCACCTGAGTACCAAGGCCCTTCTTAAATGATCTCCAAAACTGAGTAACCCTATCTGAGATGATAGACAATAGAACTCCATGCAATCAAACTAACGCCCAAATGTAGAGTCTATCATAATCCTCGGTTGAATTCGTAGTTTTGACCGGTAATAATTATGCTAATTTGGTCAACCTATCTATGATCACCCATGTAGAGTCATATTGTCGACACATACGAGGAAACCCTATAATGAAGTCCATGTTTATCTCTTCCCACTTCCAAATAGGAATACTGATGTCCTAAAGCATACCTCCAGGTCTCTGATGCTCAACCTTCACCTGTTGGCAATTCAGACACTTAGCCACAAATTCGGCTATGTCCTTCTTCATGCCATTCCACCAATAGACTTTCCGTAGATCACGGTACATCTTGGTGGCACCTGGATGGATAAAGTGTCGAGAGCCATGAGCCTCTCTGAATATCAACTCTCTCAAGTCATCAATAGCTAGAACACATAATCAGCCCTGATATCAGAGTACACCATCTCCCCCTTGGAAGAAAACCTCCACTTTATGATTCCAAACTTCTTCCTTCAACTTCACTAAAATAGGATCCCATCATTGCTTGGTTTAACATCCATCACCAATGAAGATTTCAACCCATTCTGAACAATAACACCACTATCTACTGAATCTGTAAGGCGGACCCCTAGATGAGCAAGCCTATGGACATCCTTCACCAATTCGTTCCTCCCATCCTCAACATGGGACACACTCTCTATGGACAACCTACTAAGAGCATCCTCCACTAAATTGGCCTTACTCGGATGATAAAGAACACCCATGTCATAGTCCTTGAGAAGCTCAAGCCATCTCCTTTGCCACAAATTTAGATCGTTTTGAGTGAACACGTACTGAAGTCTCTTGTGGTTTGTAAACACATCCACATGCACCCTATTTAAATAGTGCCTCCAAATCTTTAAGGCAAACATCACTGCTGCTAACTCAAGGTCATACTTTGGATAATTCTTCTCATGAGTCTTAAGTTGTCTAGAAGCATAAGCAATGAACTTCCCATGATGCATCAACACACATCCAAGGCCAATCCTCGAAGCATCACAATACACAACAAAATTGTTTGTGCCCTCCATCAAGGTCAAAACTGGACCCAAAGTGAGTCGAGTCTTTAAATCCTGGGTCAACTTAGTCAAAGGTGTTGGAATGGATTAAAATTCCTCTACGAACCTCCTGTAGTATCCAACTAAACCCAAAAAGCTTCTAATATCAGTAAAGCTACCAGGTCTAGGCTAGTTGTTCACCACTTCAATCTCCTAAGAGTCTACCTGCACACCCTCACTAGACACCATATGACCTAAAAATGCCACTGCCAAAACTCATACTTGCTAAATTTAGCAAACAGCTGACGATCCTTAAGAGTCTGCAACGCAATCCTCAAATGAGCGGCATGCTCCTCCTTATTGCAAGAGTACATGAGGATGTTATCTATGAAGATAATGACAAATATATCCAAATACTTCTTGAACACCCTATTCATCAAATCCATGAAAGTTGCATCTCTCCAAAATACATAACCATAAACTCATAGTGACTATACCGAGTCTTGCAAGTTGTCTTCAGAATGTCACTCTCCCTAATCCTGAGCTGGTGATAGTTGAATCTGAGGTCTATCATCCAAAAGCACTTAGCACCCTAAAGTTGGTGGAACAAGTCATCAATCCTAAGAAGGGGATACTTATTCTTGATTGTGACCTTATTCAACTAACGATAATCGATGCACATCCTGAGAGAACCATCTTTCTTTCGAACAAAAAGGACTGGAGCACCCCACGGGGACTTACTAGGCCTGATCAAACCCTTATTTAAGAGATCCTTCTGGTTCCTTCAACTCCTTAAGCTCGCTAAAGCCATTCTATAAGGAGGAAAGGATATGGGTTGTATATCAGGAAGAAGGTCAATACCAAAGTCAATCTCCTACTTAGGAGGGACTCCTGGTAGATTATCTGGAAACACCTTTGGATACTCACACACAATAGGAACATACTGGAGAGTCAAGGTCTCAGACTTAGAATCCTTAACCTAACTAGATGGTATACATAACCCTTAGAGATCATCTTTCTGGCCTTAAGGTAGGAGACAAAGCGACCTATAAGCATAGTTGAACTACCTTCCATTCTAGGACTAGCTCACCCAAGAATCAAAACTCTACTGATCGGGTTCTACAATTAATTGAAGCATAACAAGAATACAACGAATTCATGCCGAAGATAAAATCAAAATTTGTCATATCTAACTCCACTAGGTTGATTGAAGTGAATTTATGAAGAATTATGACAGGGCAATTTCTGTATACTTATCGAGCAATAACTAGCTCATTGACAGGAGTAGAGACTGAGAAGGGTTCTGAGAGGATTTTGGGACTGACACCAAAACTAATAGCAACATAAGGAGTCACGAAGGATAATGTGGCTACTGGATCTAGCAATGCATAAACATCAAGATGGAAGACTCGTAACATACCAGTGACCACATCTAGTGAGCTCTCCTACTCCTGGAGAGATGATAGTGCATAGAACCTATTTTGGCACTACCTGCCACCTGCAATAGAAGATGTGCCCTGTTGAGATGGGTGAGCTGCTGGATCTGTTGAAGTAGTGGCTGGGGTATGGCCTCTATAATCACCTGTATGGCTGAAGAGCAGTCCCTAAGTCTGTGTCTGGATTTTCCACACCTGTATCAAGCATTGGAGCCAATCAAGCACTCTTTTGGGTGGTTCTTACCACACCTCCTACAAGCTGGGAAAGTGCGCTCCCCTGTCAGGCTCTTCTGACCCCTAGAGCCTGATACATTACCTCTCTAATCACCCTGGGCCTGGATAGACCATCTGGCTGATAATGGAGTTACGACTAACGACCTATGATGGGACTGAGGGCGGTGTCCACCACAAGGCCTCTACTGAGAATATCCAAAGCTCCCTTTCCTAGCCCTCTTGTCCTCTCTCTCTCTCCTTCTTCTTCATTTGCTCCTCCTCTATCTGTTGAGCATATATCATTAATGGAGAGATATCTATGTCACTAATTAGCATAGCGGTCCTACACTCCTTGAACAATGCCTTGATACGAATTTGCTCATATGAGCCCTCAGCTCAGCTACCATCTCCAGATCATAGTTGAAACATCAGGTGAACTTCAAGGCATACTTCTGAATAGTCATGTTATTATGCTTTAAATTGATGAACTCTCCTTCTTTCGCTTCCCTCAACTCTCGGGGAAAGAACCTATCCAAGAATGTCGTGATGAACTCATCTCAACCAATAGGAGATGCACCTACTCCATGAATCTCCTTCCAAAGTCAAAACCAAATATTAGCTACCTCCTTCAGCTGATAGGAGGCCAAGTCTACACTCTTCTCTCCCAAAACCCCCATAATCTTGGTAATCTTTTGGATCTCCTCAATGAACTATGATGGGTCCTCGTCCACCTTAGAACCATGAAACTCTGGCGGGTTCATCCTAGTGAAGTCTCACACCCTCACCACCACCACATTCCCATTCATGTGCACATGAGTCACTGTCTGATGGTTAACCTGGGTTGTTATAGCCTATGCCAACATGTGGAAAGCAGCCCTGAACTCAGCATAAGTCACCTGCTCATGCTAAGGATCAGCTAGAGTTTGTGGGGCTGGCTAATACCTATCTCTGTAGCTATTCCTATGGCCATTTTCATTGCCATTCCTTCTTCATTGACTCGGTGGGGAGGCATATTTTTGCAAATGCATATAGCACTAGTTAACGACACAGAGAGAGTTGAATTTCATCACACGACATAGATCATGAAAGAAGAAAAGTTTTCCTAAAATGTCTAGTAGCCTCTTCCTCATAAGTGTGGAGAGCTTCAAACCAATGAAAAAGACTCTAAATAACACACCTTTCAAACACCCTAGGACACACCTAAATCTGTTACTCTGATACCAAGTTTTTCATGACTGAGCATGAACCCCAAACCACGACATGGGACCTAAAACTACAAATGAGTCTAATCTAACCCATGACACATACATAGCATATTCTTGAGCATAACTAAGCGAAAAGGAATCATAAACATAACATAAGTGGAAGGCTAAATGTCATAAAGCATAAACGTAGACAATAAGTCAATAACGCTGAATTATCTATATATAGCTATTTGAAAGGCCTCTAGTCATAGACGAGCTGATGGGACAACACCCCCAACTAACTCAACCAATCTCTGAAAACTAAAAGACATAAACAATGAAAAATGCAACAAAACCAATGTCCTCAGATCATGAGGTCTCAACAAAACTGGAACTAAACTGATCTGAAGTGGGAGAAAAGATTACGTTGGGCTGAGACTGGTCACCCAAACTTATATCATGAGACGATATAGCTTAGAAGTATGTGGTCAGTAGTTTAAATACACTGAGTATGTAAGGTAAGTAAGACATGCTAGTAAAGTAATAGTCTGAAATCATGAGTATAAGGTAAGCATTCGACATGAGAGTAAGGACAACATGCCAAAATCATGACCGTGAGATAGTTATAAACATGAGTTATTTATCATAAGTTGAAGTATAATGACCCAAGGTTTTGAAAGTAACATCATATAGTCTGACATGCTTGAAAATGTAAGCAAAATCTCATAATCTGATCAATGGGTCATTTATACCAAAAACATGATATCATAAATTCTGTAAATGAATAACTTAAACTTGAGGAACAGCGAGAGGCTTCATCATAACTAACACCATCATGAATGAGCACATGATGCCTCAACTGTAACACCCCGAAAGTTTCTAAGATCAGGCTCCAGCCTAAAAAAAAGAATTCAGAAGGAAAGTGAAAATTTCACCTCAGAACAAGTCCGAGTACGACTCGCTAAATGACCCAACGAGTCATGGTCAGACTCATGGCAGGCAGTCAAGAGGTGTAAGTGAGGTTTAGTGGCAACGAGTGATCCAACGAGTCATTAGGCAGGCGACAACTCGTTAGGTTGGTCGTCGGGAGAAATGCCAGAATTCTAAGGGGTTCCCAGGTAGTGTTGACGACGAGTGTACATGACGAGTCCTCAAGTGAAGTAACAACTCATCATATCAGTCGTAGGAAGAAAGAGTAGAATCTTAGGTTATAGTGATAACGAAAGGGGGTCACGAGTCATTAAGTCAACTAACAACTCGTGAAGTTAGTCATCGGCAGGATCGAGCAATTTTTTAAGAAAATACCAGTTCACTCCATGACTTGGCACCATGAGTCGTTGTCAACCCCACGACTCGTGGAGTGCCTCATGGGAACTGGCGAAGGGATTTTTCTTGTGAATTCCAAGGGTGTTTTCGTAAAATCCTATGCTTCTAACTCCTAAACTACGTCATTTTGCATATTATATGAAATGTTTTAAGGGTTTTTTTCTAGCCTAATCCCTCATTCACTCAAGAAACACTCTCAAACTCTTCTTCCTCCCCTCTCTCAAGACTCAAGGATTCAACTAAGGTTCTTGAAAGTCTTCAAGGGTTAAGTTCAAGTGGGGATCTCTCCTAATCAAGTATGTGGGTTTTTCAACAAGGATTTCCTTCCATCGTTGTGCCCTAAAATTTTGATACTAAAAATCCAAATCCTTTTATTCTAGAAAAGCATGCTCTAGGGTTTTAAATTGTGCATGAATTCTAATATGTTTTCCCTAAATTCTAAGAACCATCATGGTTAATAGTAGTGTATGCTTATGAAGTTACTTGCACCCTCTTGAAAGATGAGTATGATATGTGAGTAACATGAATGTGGGATTTTCACCATGAATTAGTCCAGAATTTCAAATGGGATTTTTATAAATTATTCACATCTCTTATCATGAACTTGCATTCTTATTTAAAGTAAATGTAGATCATATGGGTCCCTGCAAATCTAGAACATATGTTGTATTATATGTGTCGAAACTTGATTCGGACGTATGCGCTTTGACCAATGTGAAGTATGCACATGTTTTCACTATGATATCGATGTAAAATATTTTGGGTATGAGTTGAACCTATGGAAATGGCATGATTATCGAATTTTCATCATGATTTAGAGTAAATTTTGAAATGGGGTTTCATGAGATATGCATATGCTTCCACCATGATCTCATTGAACATGCTCAAGGTATGAGTTAATTATATGAATTTTCTATAAATCTAGAATATATGATTTAATATATACATGTTAAAGTATGAATTTGACCTAGGTATCTTACATGAATCTAAGATATACATCATGTGCTATGAACTTAGGATTTGAATGTTGTGGATGTGTGTAAAGTATGACTTGATCCCATAGGTGTTTCATGAATATAAATGTGTGCTTTAGATGATGATCCGGAACCATGATGATATGAATTGTGATAATGAAGCATAAGAATGATCCTTCAAACTTATGGGATTGTTTTAGTTGAAAGTAGCCTGATCAGACTCTAAATGAATTTAGTATGATGTAATTAGTTGAATGCTCATGTCTCTGATTAGCTGTAGTAATTTAGAATAGCTCTAGTTAGTCGGGACTCTCCTTAGCTAAGAATGATTTCCTTATCCTGTTGGGACTCTCCTTAGTTGAAAATGTATCCCTTAGTCTTTCGGGACTCTCCTTAGCTGAGAATGTTTCCTTTAGTCTATCGAGACTCTCTTTGGCTGAGAATGTTTCCCTTAGTCGTGTCGGGACTCTACTCAATTGAGAATGTTTCCCTTAGTCAGTTAGTGACTCTCTATATTAGAGAATGTTCTCCCTTAGAAAGTCAGGGACTCTCCATAGCCAAGAACGTCTCCCTTCGACAGTCAGGGACTCTCTATGATATCAGTCACGGCTTTGGTCCTCAGTATATGTTCAGTATATAACCTTTGTGCATCAGTTGATTATACTTTAGTAAATGTTTTCAAATAAAATCTTCATGTTAATATATATATATATATATATATATATATATATATATATATATCAAATAGGGTTGTTGTATCTTCGTTCAGGTATACGTCTAGTAATGTGTTCGGCTTACTTCCTTCTTGTATACTTGCATGTTTAGTTTACTTACGCTTCCCGCATACTTTGTACATTCCAAGTACTGACCGTATACTTTATGTGCTATATCATTTCATGATATAGATTCAGGTTTCTAGATGCAGCCACGTGGTTAGATACGCTCCATTCCCACCTCAGCTGCTTGTGGTGAGTCATCATCTCTCCAGGACGTGATCTATGTTTTCCATTTCATTTATGTTTCAGTTTTCAGAATTTGGTAGTTAGCTGGAGGCTTGTCCCAGCAACTCATCATTTTACTAGAGGCTTTCAGACTTGTATAGACAGATTCAGCTTGTATTAGAGTTTTATGAGATTTGTTATTTTGAGTTTTAAATTAGACTGTTTCAATTAGCTTACGCTTAGTTATGATTTCTATTAGTTTTTACTGTAATAGTATTATGCTATGATCATGCCATGGGTCGACTTGGAGCCTCTCGGGGTTTCTTGTCCCATGTCTCGATCCGGGCCTATGTTCGGGTCGTGACAAACTTGGTATTGCAGCAATAGATTTTGAAGTGTCCTAGGGTGTCTAAAAGTCGCTTTAAGTAGAGTCTTATTCATGGGTGTGAAGTGTTCCATACTTATGACGAAGAGACTATGAGACGTATTAGGAAAGTTCCCTTTTCGTCATGATTCTTATCGTGCATAGAGTATGAAACTCTAATAGTCCCTATCTTGACTCGTGCTTTATGCGCTCGCAGATAATACCTCCTAGATGAGTAAATAGAAGGAGAAATGGTAATGGGCACCAGCAAGCACCACCAACCCCTTCGAATCCGATGGACGACTATATTACTCATGCCGAGTTTAGGGCAGCCTTTCATATGTTGGCGCAAGCCATGACTGCCCAGATTATTTAGTGGGGTATGGCTCTTGTTCCCCAGAATGGGAACGTAGTGACAACGAGAGTAAGAGACTTCCTCCAAATGAACCCACTCGAATTCCTGGGTTCAAGGGTGGATGAGGACTCGTATGAGTTCTTGGAGGAGATCCAGAAGATCACCCAAATCATGGGGGTGACGGGAATTGAGAGCGCAGACTTAGCCTCCTACCAGCTGAAAAAAGTAACTTATATATTGTTTTACCAGTAGAGAGATAGTCGGGGAGTTGGAGTGGCCCCAGTAAGTTGGGAAGAGTTTATGAAGGCTTTCTTGGATAGGTTTTTCCCTAGGGAATTAACGGAGGCAAAAGCGGTAGAGTTCATCAACTTAAAGTAAAACACCATGACTATCCAGGAATATGTGTTGGAGTTTACCCGATTGTCCGAGTATGCACTAGAGATAGTAGCTGACCAGAGGGCTCGTATGAGCAGGTTTATTAAAAAAGTAGCAGACTCCTTGGTCAAAGAGTGCAGGACCGCCATGTTGCAAAACGACATAGACTTTCCACGTTTGGTGATATTCGCTCAACAAATAGAAGCGGAACAGATGAAGGAAAAAGAGAGAGAGGCCAAGAGGGCTAGAACCGGAGATTTAGAGTTCTCTCAGTAGAGGTCGAGTGGTAGACACGACTCATGCTACCAGCAGAAATCATCAGCCGCAGCACCTTCGACAGCCAGTGTTCTGTATAAATTAGGTTAAGGGAGATTACGTACCCATTGTGTATGAGCTATGGGAAACACCATTTGGGAGAATGCATGGCCGGCTCAGATGCTTGTTTCTGGTGCAACAAGTTGGTTCATAAGCACCGATATTGCGCAACAACTAAGTGAGGCACGAGTAGAGCCTCAACCACCTCTTCAGTAGCTCCGATAGCCCGTCCATTTCAGCATGGCGCATCATCTAGCGCAGGTGGCGGACAACGTCGAAACCGCTCTCTGACTTGGCAGCACATGAAGATAAGGGCAAGTCGCCAGAAGTAGTCCCAGATTTATTATAAATTTATTGTGTTACTCTTTGAATATTGTTAGCCCCAGAACCCTAGTATTGAATAAGAAGCTCTATGATGTTTGTTGAGAAGAGATTGTCGATGTGTGACGTGAATAGTTGTGAGTATAAGGCTTATAGTGAATGTTAGAGGTGAAGGTGAAGCTAAGAGTTAGTGATTTACCTCCGACCTTAAGGAAGATTCAGGAGCCTTAGAATGATGGCTTTAAGCTAAGGGGGAGATGGTGAGTATGTGAGACAAGTTGGATCTTGAGTATGCTAGTAGGGGAGTTTCAGCCCTAACAGTTATGGTATATTCATCCCTTCAGGTTTAGATAATTCCTCTTGTATTTCAGTTGAAGTTATGCTCTACCCAGTCCCATGTTTAAACTTCCAGAATTTCTAGATAACTGCTTTAGACACCAATTCTAGTCTTACTCTATAAATCCTTAAGGCTCATCTTCATGTCATGAACCAGTTATGTGTGTTAACTCATGTTTTTCGATACGTTCAGCTCGAACTCAGTCTTTAGAAGTTTCTTTACTAGCTCAGCAGGTTAGGTTACCTCATCTATGTGCTTAGTTTTAGATGTCATGAATGATTCATGCTCATGAGTTCCTTACCTTCAGTTCGGAAATGTAAGATTATCCCGGAGTCATATACTCTATTAGTTCCTTCCCTAGTTTTCAGCATGTTTATCCTACATTCGAGGATGAATGTTCCCAAGGGGGAGATATTGTAACACCCCAAAAGTTTCTAACATCAGGCTCTGGACTTAAAGAAAGAATTCAGAAGGAAAGTGGAAATTTCACCTCAGAACAAGTCGAGCTACGACTCGTTAAGTGACCCAACGAGTCGTGGTCAGACTCGTGGCAGGCAGTCAAGAGGTGCAAGTGAGTTTCAGTGGAAACGAGTGACCCAACGAGTCATTAGGCAGGCGATGACTTGTTAGGTCGGTCGTCGGGAGAAATGCTAGAATTCTGAGGGGATCCCAAGAAGTGTTGACAACGAGTGGACGTGACGATTCATCAAGTGAAAAAATGACTCGTCATGTCAGTCGTGGGAAGGAAGAGTAGAATCTTGGGTTGCAGTGATAACAGAAGGGAGTCACGAGTCGTTAAGTCAACTAACAACTCGTGAAGTCAGTCATCGGCAGGATCGAGCAATTCTTTTCAGAAAATTCTAGTGCACTCCACAACATGGCACCATCAGTCGTTGTCAACCCCACGACTCATGGAGTTCCTCGTGGGGACAAGCAGAAGGATTTTTCCTGTGAATTCCAAGGGTGTTTTCGTAAAATCCTATACTTCTAACTCCTAAACTACATCATTTTGAGTAATATATGGGATGTTTTAAGGGTGTTTTTCTAGCCTAATCCCTCATTCACTCAAGAAACACTCACAAACACTTCTTCCTCCCCTCTCTCTAGACTCAAGGATTCAACCAGAGTTCTTCAAAGGCTTCAAGGGTTAAGTTTAAGTGGGGATCTCACCCACAAGTATGTGGGTTTTTCAACAAGGATTTCCTTCCATCCTTGTGCCCCAAAATTTTTATACTAAAAACCCAAATCCTTTGATTCTAGAAAAGCATGTTCTAAGGGTTTCAAATTGTGCATGAATTCTCATGTTTTCTCTAAATTCTAAGAACCTTCATGGTTAATAGTAGTGTATGCTTATGAAGTTACTTGCACCCTCTTGAAAGATGAGTATGATATGTGAATAACATGAATGTGGGATTTTCACCATGAATTAGTCTAGAATTTCAAATGGGATTTCATAAATTATTCATATGCTCTTGTCATGAACTTGCATCCTTGTTTAAAGTTTATGTAGATCATATGGGTCCCCGCAAATCTAGAACAAATATTGTATTATATGTGTTGGAACACGATTAGAGCATATGGGATTTGACCAATGTGAAGTGTGTGCATGTTTTCACTATGATATCGATGTAAATGTTTTGGGTATAAGTTGAACCTATAGAAATGGCATGATTATAGAATTTTCATCATTATTTAGAGTAAATATCGAAATGGGGTTTCATGAGATATTCATGTGCTTTCACCATGATCTCAGTGTACATGTTTAAGGTAAGACTTGATTATATGGGTTTTCTATAAATCTAGAATATATGATTTAATGTATACATGTTAAAGTATGAATTTGACCTAGGTATCTTAAATAAATCTAAGATATTCTTCATGTTCTATGAACTTAGGATTTGAATGTTGTGGATGTGTGCAAAGTATGATCTGATAATCATAGGTGTTTCATGAATGTAAAATGTATGGTTAAATGATGATCTGGAACCATGATGATATGAATTGTGATAATAAAGAATGAGAATGATCCTTCAAACTTGTGGTCTTGTTTTAGTATAAAGTAGCCTGATTAGACTCTAAATGAATTTAGTATGATGTAATTAGTTGAATGCTCATGTCTCTGATTAGCTGTAGTAATCTAGACTAGCTCTAGTTAGTCTGGACTTTCCTTAGCTGAGAATGTTTCTCTTAGTCTGTCGGGACTCTCCTTAGCTGAGAATGTATCGCTTAGTCTACCGGGATACTCCTTAGCTAATAATGTTTCCCTTAGTCTATCGGGACTCTCCTTAGCTCAGAATGTTTCCCTTAGTTTGTCGGGACTCTCCTTAGCTAAGAAGTTTTCCCTTAGTCTGTCGGGACTCTCCTTAGCTGAGAATGTTTCCCTTAGTCTATCGGGACTTTCCTCAGTTGAGAATGTTTCCCTTAGTCAGTCAGTGACTCTCTATATCAGAGAATGTTCTCCCTTAGACAGTCAGAGACTCTCCATAGCCTAGAACATCTCCCTCCGACAGTCAGGGACTCTTTATGATATTAGTACTGGCTTCGGTCCTCAGTATTTGTTCAGTATATAAACTTTGCACATCAGTTGATTATACTTTAATAAATGTTTTCAAATAAAATCTTCATGTTAATATATATATGTATGTATCTCAGACAGGGTTGTTGTATCTCTGTTCAGGTTTACGTCCAGTAATGTGTTCGGTTTACTTCCTTCTTGTATACTTGCATGTTTAGTTTACTTACGCTTCCCGCATACTTAGTACATTCTAAGTACTGACCAGCATACTTTATGTGCTATATCATTCATGATATAGATTCAGGTTTCCATACTCAGCCATGTAGTTAGATATGCTCCATTCCCACCTCAGCTGCTTGTGGTGAGTCATCATCTCCCGAGTACGTGATCTATGTTTTCCATTTCATTTATGTTTCAGTTTTCAGACTTTGGGAGTTAACTGGGGGCTTGTCCCAGCAACTCATCAATTTAGTAGATGCTTTCAGACTTATATAGATAGATTCAGCTTGTTTCGGAGTTTTATGAGATTTATTATTTTGTAGTTTAAATTAAACATTTTAAGTTAGCTTCCACTTAGTTATGATTTCTATTATTTTTTATTCTAATAGTGTTATGCTATGATCATGCAATGGGTTGACTTGGAGCCTCTCGGGGTTCCTTGACACGTATCTCGGTCCGGGCCTATGTTCAAGTCGTGACACCAACTATCTCGCTCAAGTGAGCAGAGCCGTCCTAAGACTTGCTAGGGCAAAGGACGATAATGGCGTGATATTACTCGTAACCATGAGCCCAGTAGCTTAAGGGAGACACTCTCAACTGAATAGGATCCCTTAGCTAGTGGCAAGGGAGACACTCTCTACTGGCGAGGACCCCTTATCCTTCGGTGGCATGTAGTTCTGAGACCTGACTGCGTTGAATCTCAACTTACTCGATGCTAGATACTACTACCAAAATATGCATATTACACATTGACATAATCATGAAACATAATTGGTTTTACATGGGCTAGTTAGAAAATATGAGAATCATAATCATACTTGTCATACATTAACTAGCCATGAAAATAATGTCGTTGAGTCGGTCATGATACATAAGCTTGAGATTCATGACATTCATACATACATAAGTAAATCATTATAACTTGAAAACCATAGATTCATAAGATTAGGGCTCATCAAATTCATGCATACTTGTATAAATTGCCATAACTTGAAATCATGGATTCATAAGCTTGAAATTCATAAGATCATAAATAATGGAGTAAATTCATCATAAACTTGAGAACATAGATTCATGAGATCTTAGTAGGAAATATGTAATCATAATCATAAATTATGAATTGAATCATAAGAGACTTGAATTCATAAGAGATCATAGAGATTTCATGAGAATTGGTTCTAACCCTAGAATTTCAATAAATTATGGTTGGAGACTTGAATTCATAAGATAGAGATGAATTTGAGCATGAGGGTGGAAGGATTTTGCCCATTTATGACCCAACATACCTGGGCTTGATGATTCCTTAACTTGCCTTCAAGACACAAGAGGAATTTGAGATGAAGAATATGAGGAACCCTAGCTTTGCCTTGGGGGGATTTGATCTTCACTTAGAGGTGTTAGGAGTAAAATGAGGGTTATAAATGAATAAAACCCTAGAATATACCCTCTTCAGAGCATAAAAATGACTTAATTTAAGAGTCAAGTATTTAGGAAGCACAGAAATATCCTTAATGAATTGGCTTCAAAAATCATCCTAGCAGACTTGATGGGTCACATAACAACCCGTTAGGACACATGACAAGTCGTCAATGTCATCTGTGACCACTGGGAAGATTTCTTGCTTTCTAATCTTTTCTTGACGCCTTTGATAGCACTCTATACATCAATCCTGAGTAAGGGAGGTGGTAGTGGTCGTAGTCACTAAAAAAATAGCCAACGGGTGTCGGGGTCGAGTCCCACAAGGAATAGAGATTGATAAACCAAAAGTTGTAAACTAACTCAAACTAGAATGCATCATTGTCAACATGTATAAAGTAAATATTTGGAGTAAAAAAGGGAAAGACAATATTGAATCCAAATTTATAAAACTAGATTGAACAACGAATTTGTTGCAAGCAGTAGAAAAGGGCTAAGGATATGTGATAGATGAAGTGTTAATTAAACTAGGATTCATTCAATTGCCTTAACTTCAATTTCTAGTATGGATCAAAGAACATTCTCTAGTCTTTCAACTACAAGGATGTTTTTGCCTTGGGTTTTCTCAAACCCCAAGGTCCCAATCAAAAATCAGTCACACCAAGCTTGAGGAAGGGTCAAGCTATCTCTATCCTTAACCCTTTATGGAGTGAGGAAGTGGGTTTTGACTATCTCTAGCTCAAACCCATACATCCACACTCCAAATCCCAACTATTATTTCCTCGCCCATATCTTACTCTTCTTTCTCAATCTCAAGCATAATAAGTAAACTATACTAGTGTTTGCAACTACTAATTTTCAATTAAAATTCAAAGGAAATAATAGATCCATACTTTTAGATTGAAGTTAAGAACAATTAATCAATACCAAATCAAATTAAACACTTATCAAGCACACACCAATAGCTAGCAATTTTGCTACTCCTAAATGAAGATAGATAAATGACATCCATGAATAAATCATCAACAATCATCTTCATGAATAGTATATTCAAGCTTTTAAACATGTGACAATGGTGTATTTAGCTCAAAATAGTAAAGAACAACAACAACAACAATGTACTCTACTCTTTCTCTCACTACTCTCTACAATTCAATGTTATGCTATGATATGTTATGAATTGGGAGTGTATAATTGAGGTAAAAAAATGGAAAGATCGAAACATGAGAATAGATCTGATAATAATACAGAACTTTCTTTTTCTCCCCTTTGATCGAGTGTTATTTCTATAAATAAAATTGAGTAGGAAAATGTTGAATTGGCTTTTGCACATTCCCTTTAGCACAACTTTCCACATTTACCCTTGGAAGCTTCTCAGGTGCACTTGTGCCTCAGCTGGATGATTTTGCCCTTGTCAGTATTTTAGTCACTTGCAAGGCACCTCCGTTATGAAGGTTTCCCACCCGCAATCCATAGCTACTTCACAGGTCAGGGCAACTTTGTCCTAGTGCCAGCTGCGTTTGCACCAAAATCTCACAGGTGCCAACCTTAGGCCCGCAGGTTCACTTCAGCTTCTTTTCAGTGTGTCCTACACTTGAACTGCGTTTCGCAGGTGCCAATGTGTGGCACACATGCTCCTTACTTCCAGCAGAGTGATTTTTTGTTCAATTCCTCTATTTTCCTTGTTTAAGCTTAATACCTGTAAAATCAAAGAGAAAAGACATAAAACCTTCCTAACTTGTATGAAAACAAAGCAATAGCTCATGCTAAAAGCCTAATGAGTTGGTAAATTACATATTCATCAAACCCCTAAACTTGAACCATTATTTGTCCTCAAGCAAGGCATTCACCCACAACTTAGAATTGAATTAAGCATCCACATCATAAAAATTGCATAAGGGACTAGTAAAATTTAAGATAACCCCAAAATCTCACACCAACTCAATTGGTAACCACAAGAATTTAGCATATCTCACTTTAATTCTTTTCAATTCAAATTAGGGGCATATTCAAACAAATCAAAATAAATAAGCATCTCGAGTCATTTACAATCAACATTCAAGGTTTTCCTCAAAGTTCACTGCACAGCTTGTCACATTCATACCTCTTAATGGAAAACACAAGTTTTAGCATTTGTTCTAAGGAAATGATGCCACTCATTACAAGAGAGAATCACATTCACGTAGATGTAATTCACATATAGGGATTATGAAATGATGCAAAGACGCTCACTCTCTCAAGGAAATTCAAGTGCATACACATTCGAACCATAGGCTTGCCCTTTATGTAACTCGCCACTAATGTAGAGTTACTACACTTGGAATCACTAAGAACTTGCGGGTCATAATGAAGGCTAGGGATTAAAGGTAGCACATCTTTTAGCTCTAGTGACTAAAACCTCCCTAATGCCTTTTGTGCACTCATTCAGACATACCGCTACACTTAGCGAGTTCACTTCATTATTTCTCCTTTCTCATCAATCAAAATTTTTCTCAAGATCCACCCTTGTAACACCTTCAATTTTTTTTATTAAGCCTCATCCAAACAAGAGATAGCACCATTAAACTTTTCTCTTTTTTCTTCTTTTGATCATTTTATCTTTTTATTAAGCAATAGGTACTACCTCACATAGAATCTTAATCCTCCTTTCTCTTCTTGCACACCCCCAAATATAGGTTTTTGCCTACATCACATTTCATTTTTCTTCCCTCAAATATTGGGCTTCAAGCCCCATTGTTTTCTTTTATCACTAGCAATTAGGGTGGAATTGGGGCTAAAGGAGAGGATTAAAAAATGTATAAGGCTTGTAATATGTTTTCCAAGAAAAAGGTTCAAGGCTCAAACAGTGGTTAACAAGGGTCGATGTTCAAAGAGGTCATTTAGTGGTGAAATGACTAACCAAAATAAAAGCCTAAGGTCATTTTTTAAGTACAACTACATCTAGAATTTTGCCTTGAATTACATTAGGGGAAAGTTCTAGACAATATGCATACACAAGAATTAATCTAAACATCTCATCATATAAGGCATCATATTCTGAGGAATTCAACTATTTTCTTCATAATCACTTTAATGGTATGACACTGAACAAGCTATTCTTGGGTTTTGCACACCCATTTTGCTAATCAAAATCCAAACAAAGAATGTACAATTCATGGCAAGAGAGTGCTCAAATTCAATCCCCTTTTCAACTAAAAAAAATTTTTTGGTGGTCCCAACCAAACTAAGTGCAACAATGACTCAAAGACATGGCATTTTTTCTTAAGAAAGTCCTCTCTCAATCTATCATAGGGAAATGTCACCCGATTTGACATACAAAAAAAAACAAAAATTTTCTCCTTAAGAAAGAACCATGGAATAAAGAAAACCCTTGGAATTTATTACTATATACAAAGGGAATTGCAAAGCACGGGTCAAGAATTAATTGGAATGTAAGACCAACCCGTCAATGGCACTTCACATCATCAAAGTAAGAAATATAGCCCAACAATTTTTATTAATTCAAAACAAGCCCGACGAGGGCATTCATTCAACTAAGCAACCAAGCTAAATACTTAAAACATCAAAAGCAAACCATCCCAACAAGGGCAACAAGAGTCAATAATCAAATGAAAAAGAACATGACCAATAGCAAAAGAAAAAGCACTCTCCACCCCCAACTAAAAAATTATACATTGTCCCAAATGTATAAAATGAAGAATAAGGAGAGGTAAGAACTCCCTGAACCAGCTACTTCTGTCCATCATCATCAGCTGCCTCATCCTCGCCACCGTCCTCCCCATGGCCGGCCTCATCATCCTCCCCTAGGCCACAAGCAAGTCATCAATTGGACCTCAAGCTATGTGTGGGGAAGCTATGGCTTTATCTAAGAAGTTGACATCAGTATTGGTTGTAGGTGCCCTACTTTTCAATTCTCTCACATCAGCTCAAAGAGAGGAAACCGCTCCCTTAACCACATCAACTCAGGACCACGGCTTATTTACGTTGTCAAAAACATCCTTCATGGCATTCTTCATAGATTTTTGGATAAGGGTTGGTGGACTCATGGCTAATTCTTTAGCTGGTTATCATGAGAGTAGGTCATATTGCCAGCTTTTGAAGCCCACTTGGCCTGGAAGATAAAGTTGGTGGTGCAGACCCCTGACATGGCACTTCTTCAAAGCATGTCCTGACATTTTAGGAGTAGGAACATTGAGGTCGGGGCTAAGTTAACCTCATCAACATCATGCGCTATGTAGTCTTCTGGAAATCCCATGTTTGCAGTTGCTTCCGCTTACTTTTGAGGGCATTTGCATCTCTTTTTTTCTCAACATCAATCACCCCAGTAGCAGAGCTAGGCCATTCATTAGGAAAATAAGGAACCCCTGCTTTAGCACATAACTGGCTGATGAGGATGGGAAGGGCATAGAGAGACCTTGTTGTTTGTCTTTGCTATTGAATTGTGTGGTGACTATTTCATCAAAGTTGACATGCACCCTAGTCATGATGCATGCTATCATAATAGAGGCCTCAATATTCACCCGCTGGTTGTTCTTGGAAGGAATGAGATGACTACACACCAACTCAAGCCAAAGTTTGTCTTCAAATTGGAGGTCTTGTCTCAAAATATCTCCTCCTATGGTGGCCCATAAAGGTTGTTCATTTGTGATAGTCTGAGCCACCCATGGATGTTGATCAACTTTGGTTGCTATTTTTTATGTGAATTCAGATCCTAGTTCAATTTTCTTATCCAAATAAATAGAGTTGATCGCATCAGGGGTGATGTCAAACTCTACTCCATGATACCTAATCGATGGAAGATTTGGGAACTCATCCACTTTCCCGATGTGTTTTATTGAGTCTTGACTTGCTTTATATGAGGCATGGAACTCTATCACCAGGTTCAGGTAATAGCTAGGTAGCGCATCCAATAATGGGTGCCACTGTCGCTAAGTGAATTGCTTGTTGATGTTGGGGAAGTCTTGCCCCAGTCCTGCTAGATTAAAGCACTTCCCTAGGGTCATCGATCGGTCTTGAACTAGATGGAATCTTTGTTGTTAGTAGAGGTTGGAGCTGAATTTGCCTTGCCTTTCCCTTTGCATTTGAAGGATACTGAGGCCTTCCCCTTTTCTTGTTGCCTAGATGAAGTCATGTTCTTGCAAGATCATGTGAGTACCACAACCAAATCAAAATGTTTTTGTATTTTCCATTATGAAAAATAAAAGAAAACAACAATACTAGTCTACTAAAAGGAACATAAGGAGATTGGATATCAAAAAAAATGAAACGACAATTTCAAACCACTGGTATCACCTGCGCCACACCTGCATTTCACGGGTTGGGACCTGTAGCCCCCAGGTGAGTCACAGGTTCGAGGCAGAAACTTGCAAAAATATCCTAGCACCTGTGTTGCACATGCCTTTCACATATAGTGATCTGAGGTCCGCAGGTGTAACGCAAGAGGCGGGTAGTGAACTTGAAACCCAACTTGCAACTTGCGTTCTGCAGAGTAAAATATGTGACCTGCAATTGCTCTGGAGTACCTAATCCTCATTTTTTTCATTTCACAATGTTTCACTAGTATGAACAATATCAACATCTAATGGGTACTCAGACTTCCCCAAAAGATCTACCAATAATACTTACCACAATCAAGACCATTATGACCACTTAATGACTTCCCTTATGAAGGACGTTACCCCATCTATCATCGGAAAACGTCAAGTGACCAATCCAACTACAATTAACAAGCAAGTTCGACATTACGTAATTCTCCTCCATATTATCACATTTTCATCTATATTATCAAGAACATAAAAATAAATGATGATTTTCTCTTAAGAAAAATGTCACCCTATCTATCATCGGGAAAAATCATGCATTTCAAACAAATGGGTTACTCAGATTTTCCCCCCTACTAAAATTTCAAAGCATAAGAGTATACCCAACAGATATAGCATTAAGAAACAAAAATTCCTACCTATTTAATTGCACAATTTCAAACTCACCCACAACCCCCACAAAAGTCAAGTTCACAAAGACATGGAGAAGCATACCTTGGGGAAATGGGGAAAACATGGGTCAAGGGAAACTATCATGCTTCTCTATCAACACATTTCATTAAGCTTCCAAGAAACAAAGATGAAAATCAAGAGACATACCAAAGAAAGTGAGAGGAGGAATGAAATTGAAGCTTGAAATCTTTTTCTCAAAATGGCCAAGCCAAGACTTTGTTGCTTTTTTTTTTTGGTGAGTGAGATAGTTAGTGATGGTAGAAAATGGAAGAAGTGGTGGGTTTTATAGAAGGGGAGAAGGTGAAGGGATTGGTGGAATTGATGGTGGATTTAATGGTGGAATGTGGGAAGTTGAAATGGTGGTTGAAGGGTGATGTACCATGATTTTATGTCACTTTCGATGCTTAAAACCAAGAAACTATGCACATTCTAGGTATGTTTATGTAGTTATAATGCATTTGTGTTCAATGTTGCAAGAAAATAGGTTCGGAATGGAAAATAGGCAAAGTAAGGCGAAAATGGTCAAACTGTAGGTTCCCAGACCATGACTCGTCGTCCTAATGAACGACTCGTGCCTGGAGTCATGGGAAGAAATTGAAGTTGATGAAAAGGAACCAGTGCACCTCACAAGGGTGCACAAGTTGAAGGCATGACTCCTTACATCTGATAATGAGTTGTTATGACAATCGTGGATACTGGGAGGAGAAATTCTGAACAAGTGCCCAGTGAAGATAACGAGTGACATAACGAGTCTTTAGGTGAAGTGACGACTCATCATCAGACACTGTGGGCATCCGTCAAGTGCACTGGAAGATTTGGTGAACCAGGGCCACGAGAGACCTAATGACTCATGCCTAAGCCTAACGAGTCGTTAGGTGACCCGTCACCAAGACTGGGAAAATTGTTGAGAACGAGTCAAGATCACTAGCCACGATTAGTTGGGAGACCCAACGATCGTTACTTGGCCCGTCACCCCTGCCGACCTTGAATCCAATTTTAGTTAGGATAAGATTTGTTTGGAACTATAAATACAATATTTAGGTTTATTTTCCATGTACAGTTTATTTTTACTATCTTTCACGTAAACTTTGGTATTGTGGATGAGCATTCTTGGTTCAAGAAAAAATGTTTGTAATTTTGTTCTTGCTTTTGGGAATCAAACGACATTGAAGTTTTGTTCATCGATTTTGGAGTTTTATTCAATACACGTGGTTTTCTTCTAAGAAATTTTGTAAGTTATAATTATGATTTCTTCTATATTTTTTGATTGTGATTATTCAAATATGAGTAGCTAAACCTATAACTGGGGTTGTGGGAACCATGATGAATTAACACACATAGGTAAAACACTTAGTGATTCTTGAACGGGGTTTAATGCATGTATTGTTTTTTCCTTCATTTTAATTATTTCTTAACGGTTGCAAACATTTGAACTTGCCTTATTCTTACTTACCGAATCAAGGGGGTAGTGAATGGGAAAAGGGATTAACAATAGAGATTTGAAGCTATCAACCCTCATTTAATAGCTTGAACTTATCCGTAAATAGCTAATCTGATATTAAGGGTAAGGGTTAATTAAGCATATACACGTATATGGACCAAGTTGCGTGGTGATAGTCATCTAGATAGGGGACCAACCATTTAGGTGACCCTAACTTACCAATATTTCATGCTAAACACCAGAATAGATCACTAGCATAAAAGTCTTATGGTTATGAAGTCATGGGGAATACAATCCTAGTCAACTTGTTGATTGAATACAACCAAAATTGATTTAAGCATTTACTAGTCTTTACTCTTGTTTATTATTTTATTTTTCAATTCTTTTCCCCCTACGAAATAAGTAATCCGATAGTAATAGCTAATCACATTAACTCAAGTTCTTTCCATATTCTCTGTGGGATCGACCTCAACCTTTGTTGGGTTCTATATTTGACATCACCCACTTTATATCTAAATTACGAGATGTAATTTGGGCGACAGCAAATTTTGATGCCGTTGTCGGGGAATACGGCTAAGGCTTTTGTTATGTGTTTTCTTTACTGTTGGTTCTTATTTTATTTTTATTTTTATTTTGTTGTTTTTGTACTTAATAGGTCTTCGGTTCGTTCATTCCCAGTAATAGGAGCCAAGGAAAATCCCTGGTTCAAATCAATCACGAACTTGAACAAACACTACGAAATCTGAGGAGCATGGCCAACGTACAAATGCAAGGGACGATGGACCAAGCTACAGCTAGAATGTTGGATGAGGAACAATCTCGAGAAAGTGATATAGAATTAGCAACGGTTGCTGAAGAGCAACGCCTAGCTGCCGAAGCAGAGTGAGCTAGAAGGAACAATGGTCCAGATCAGCAGAGGAAACAGTATTTCGATGAGGATGATGATGCTGAAATTGACGAAGCCAGTTCCACAGGAGCTATTTGCCCTCCCCCATTGCCTGCTCGGGAAAAGTTTGATATTACCAGTGCTATGATCCAACTGCTCAATACGAAGGGGATATTTGTGGGTCATGCAACTGATGATGCAAATACTCACTTGACTAATTTTGTGGGTATCTACAAAGCTTATAAGCAACCGGGAGTGAGTTAAGATGCGATACAGCTAAGGTTATTTTCCTATTCATTAGGGAGTGAGGCAACACACTAGTTGGCAGAACTGCCCAACGATTCTATCACTACATGGAGGGAGTTGAAAAGAGCTTTTCTTGAAAGATTTTTCCTACCTTCCAGAGCTTTGCAACTGAAAGATGAGATATACAACTTCAGGCGGTTAAGTTCTAAGGCACTTCACGAGATATAGCTAAGGTTCAACAAGAAGCTCAACAGGGTGGCCAACCATAGGATCCCAGATGATATATTATAGGAGATTTTCTATAGGTCACTAAATGCTAACACCAAAGCGGTGGCTGATACCGTGTCTGGCGGAATATTTATGAGTCACACTTATGCTGAATCTACTAAGCTACTTGAAAGAATCACTAAAACCAACCGAGCATGGCACACAAGAGAGTCGGAGACTCCGGTTGGTACTTGTGTGGTAGGTAAGTTTGCGGAGCAGAGAAGGAAGAATGAAGAGCGAGATCAAGACATTGTTAAAATAAAGACCACAATGGGTCTACTTGCCAAGCATTTTATAGGAGCCAGGACTGAAAAGGTAAATGATGTGGGTTCTCATGGCAAGGCCCCGAGAAATGATGGAGGCAGATCAGAATCTGAGGAGGAAGTTAATTGCCTGAATGATCAAGGGGCGGGTTTTCAGACCAACACCCAAGGGTCTAACCAAGACTCTTAGCATTAAGGTCAGGGGAACCAAGGTCGGAATTACTACAGGGATAACAATTAAAATCGAGTACAACACAGAGACAATGGAGACTGGAAGAAGTGTGAGGAGTACTGATGAAGGGCGTATTCACGCACTTCATAGACATATTTTACCCGTACTTTACTATGTTTTGAGAATAAATTATGTGTGTTTGCATGTGTTTATATTATATATTTGTGAAAATTATCTAACGCATGTGATTAGATGTTTTCAGGTAACGAGTCGTGAAGTCAGTCGTGGAAACTGAGAAGATAAATTTTGAGAAAAATCCAGTGAAGGTAATGGAAGACATCACGAATCATCAGGTGTTGGCATGACTCATTGTGAGAGCACTAGTAGGAATCGTCAGGTGCACTGGAATTTTGGAGAGTTAGACCACGAGGGGCCTAATGACTCGTGCCCATGCACAATGATTCGTTACGTGACCCGTTGCCGAAACTGGAGATGCAGCATGGAGGACGTGGCAAAGGAAGGTGCGACGCAGCAAGGCTTCCAAAACAGGAAAAAAGTGGATTTCCTACTTCAACTAGGAAAAGGAAAATTAAATCCCAAGTCAAATTCATCAAGGAATGAGGAAAGCATCTAACTACTATAAATACCCTTTATTTTCATGTAATAGCTATCAAGTTTTAAGAATCAAGCATAGATCAAGTTTAAAGTTCAAAAGTCTTCAAGAGTTAAAGTTTTACAACAAGATTTTAGAGTAAATTTTAAGACGTGTTAGAAGACATATTTGAGATACGATTGTAATGTTGTTCTTTCGAATTTTCCATTAATCAAGTAGTTCTTCCTATCATTGTTGTAAGTATTACTTTTTGCTTTTATTTATGAATTCTATTAATTTACTTATAAATATGATAGGCTAAAACCACCACAACTAGGGTTGTGGGAACCATGACGAATTAACACACATAGGTAAAATACTTAGTGATTCTTGAACGGAGTTTATGCATGTATTATTTCTTCCTTCATTTTAATTGATTTTTAACGGTTGCAAACGTTAGAACTTGCCTTGTTCTTACTTACTGGACAAAGGAGGTAATGAATGGGAAAAGGGATTAACAACGGACATTTGAGGCTATCAACCCTCACCTAATAGCTTGAACTTGTCCGTGGATAGCTAATCCGATGTTATGGGTAAGGGTCAATTAAAGTACACCCGTAGACGGACCAAGTTGCGTGGTGAAAATCATCTAGATAGGGGACCAACCATTTAGGTAAACCTAACTTACTAATATTGCATGCTAAGCACCGAAATAGATCACTAGTATAAAACACCTTGTGGTTATGAAGTCATGGGGAACACTTACCCTAGTTAGTTGCATTAATTTGGAAACAACAAACAATTTCTCAACTTTGTTATTTACTACTTTTATAAATTTCTCCCTCTTAGGAAATAATTAACTAAAAAGCTTAAGCACTAGCGTTCTTCTACATCCTTCCATATTCCCTATGGGATCGACCCCAACCTCTAGTTGGGTTCTTTATTAACAACGTCTGCTTCATACTTCTGAAGGAGGTGTGGTTTGAGAGTTATCAAAAAGTGGCGCCGTTGCTGGGGAATACTATTTAGGATTAGATTAATTGCTTGTGTTTAAATTTTAGTCTTTATTTTCTATTTTTTGTTTTTCTTTTATTTTCTGACGTGTCACAGGGCGGCGTGGTAAAACAAGCGGCCAAGATGTGACCATGGTCTCAACAGGTATCTTGATGAAATTTGAGTAATCAAGATACCTATGTCGTGTCGCGACGTTAAATCAGGCGCTATTTGGGAGGCAACCCAAGATAAATTTTTTTTTCATTTTTATGTGTTTGTTCAAGTGTGCAGGTGATAGGTCATGATTTTCAATAAAGATTGAGCTTAAATATTGAAGACAAGGAGTAGAGGCCCAGGGAGTTCTTCTTGCACTCTATCACTTTATGCTTATTTGTTTTAGCACTAGGAATAGTGTAACCAATTAAGTGTGGGGTGGGAGAAGTGAACTCCATAGTACCATGCATACCTTAATTGCTAAATTTGCACATGGTAGGCCTAGTTTTTTTGGGATTTATGATTTGTCATGCATGCTTGTTGGTTTGTAGTATTATTTTTTTTATTTTACTTTATTTTATTTTGGGTTCCTCTGATTTTTGTTTTCGGTACTTTTCCGGTGGATAGTCCCTTAGAACCGACTAGAGAGTCTAGAATTTTTTTATTTTTTTTGGTCATTGAGTCATGAATTTGCCTGATGATGGATGGATGACGACCTTCTTAAGGGTAAATTAGTCATTAGGAAGAACTAAAACTTGGATCCTATGAATGCTAGGTGCTTCACTTTAGGTATCATTGAGACTTTATTTAATTCACTCAAAAATGCATGAAAAAGGAAAAAAACCTAGTCTTTTAAAAATTGACTCTTGGGCTTAAAAAAAATTAGGCTTAATTATGTTATGCATGCAATATGGATATATGTGATCTTGATTTCCATTGTTAAACCATCTTGTGCCAATGTGTGAGGAATTTTTTTGATATACTCCATGCTTGTAAATTGATGTCTAGAACTTGCCCGGTGTGTGTGCAAAGAGAAATAAGAGTGATGGATTTAGGAAGTGATATAGACATTTCTTTGATAGCCCTATTTTAATTCTATTTTACCTACCTTGATTGTAATTATCCTAGTTAGCTATGTTTGAGCCTTAGCCTATTCTTTTGATAGCCATATTATAAGCTTGAATCCCTTTTGTTCTATTGACTTGTATTTGATGCAAATGACTCCTAGAGAACTTTAATGAATTTTTTTTGTATGAAAGGAGCATAATTGGAGCAGTGAGGGGAAAAGCTAAAAACTGTGGTGAATTGGAAGAAAAGAAAAAGGTGAATTTTTTCTAAACAAGGAGGGTGATTTTTAGTGGAAAAACAAAAAGAAGATAGAGCTTTGAAAAATTGAAGATTTACCGATTAACCATACTCATTTGTTTATAATGAACTTATTTTGGCCCTGGTCCTTCCTTGGATATTGTGAACCTAAACATAAGAAAAAATGCTTGAGGGTGTCTAGACTAGAGGTGCGTAAAGGGTGGGAATGGAAGAAGAAAAAAAAGTGTGTGAATGAGCTCAATGATGAAAAGAAAAATCTCCACTAGTCACCTAAGTTGAAAAATTGAAAAATAAGGAGGTATAAGGAGAAAATTTTGGAAATTGAAGAATGAGCTAAAAATCAAAGTATTGTGAAGTATTAAAGTTCTTAGGGAGCTTAGTCACTATCTTGGCCAAATAGTTCCTACCCGTCCCTTAGCCTACATTACAACTAAAATTAAAGTCCTACTGATCCTTGATTCATAATTCTATATTAGCGGGGTGTTATACTATGTGCAAGCCTATGGGTCATCGTTTTCATGTATGTTGAGTTCTTTTGTGAGAGTGAGCGGAAATTATTTTATTTATGCCTAAGTTAATCTTATTCTATATCTTGTGTGAAAATGGGCATCTCTCCAAATTGTGAGGGGCAAAATGGTAAGACTTTGGTAAATCTTGATTGCTAAAGTACATACAATTCATGTTGGCCCAAAATATGTCTTGATGAGTTAGTTTTCAAAAGCTAAGTGATTTCGAACTTTGACATCTTAATGTTGAACCTATAAGCATGTGAGTGAGTTATTTGAGCTTCATTGATTTGTCTCATGATCCTAAGTGTAAGTAGACCTATTTGTAGGATGAATATCGTGCTTAATTGTTACTAGGGAAGTAGTAGATTGTTCGAGGAAGAACAATAGTTTAAGTGTGGGGTGTTGATGAAGGGCGTACTCACGCACTTCATAGACATATTTTGCCCATACTTTACTATGTGTTGAGAACAAATTATGTGTGTTTGCATGTGTTTATATTATATATTTGTGAAAATTATCTAACGCATGTGATTAGATATTTTCAGGGATAAAAAGGATGGATTTGAATGTATTTGAGGCTTATGGAATGAAGATGAAAAGAAGCTGAAGTTGTGGGCAAAGGTTGAGTTTGGAAGATGCAGAAATAATGTACCTGACGGGTTAAGGGAACGACTTGTTACATCTAGTAACGAGTCATGAAGTCAGTCGTGGAGACTGAGAAGAGAAATTTTGAGAAAAATCTGGTGAAGATAATGGAAGACATCATGAATCGTCGGGTGTTGGCACGACTTATTGTGTGAGCACTGGTAGGAATCATCAGGTGCATTGGAATTTTGGAGAGTTAGACCACGAGGGGCCTAATGACTCGTGCCCATGCACAATGATTCGTTACGTGACCCATTGTCGAAACTGGCGATGAGGCATGGAGGATGCGGCAAAGGAAGGTGCGACGCAGCAAGGCTTCCAAAACAGGAAAAAAGTGGATTTCCTACTTCAACTAGGAAAAGGAAAATTAAATCCCAAGTCAAATTCATCAAGGAATGAGGAAAGCATCTAACTACTATAAATACCCTTTATTTTCATGTAATAGCTATCAAGTGTTAAGAATCAAGCATAGATCAAGTTCAAAAGTCTTCAAGAGTTAAAGTTTTACAACAAGTTTTTAGAGTAAATTTTAAGACGTGTTAGAAGACATATTTGAGATACGATTGTAATGTTGTTCTTTCGAATTTTGTATTAATCAAGTAATTCTTCCTATCATTGTTGTAAGTATTACTTTTTGCTTTTATTTGTGAATTCTATTAATTTACTTATAAACATGATAGGCTAAAACCACCACAACTAGGGTTGTGGGAACCATTACGAATTAACACACATAGGTAAAATACTTAGTGATTCTTGAATGGGGTTTATGCATGTATTGTTTCTTCCTTCGTTTTAATTGATATTTAACAGTTGAAAACGTTAGAACTTGCCTTATTCTTTCTTACCAAGGAGGTAATGAATGGGAAAAGGGATTAACCACAGAGATTTGAGGCTATCAACCCTCATCTAATAACTTGAACTTGTTCGGGGATATCTAATCCGATATTAAGGGTAAGGGTCAATTAAATTACACCCGTAGACGGATCAAGTTGCGTGGTGAAAATCATCTAGATAGGGTACCAACCATTTAGATGAACCTAACTTACCGATATTGCATGCTAAGCACCAAAATAGATCACTAATATAAAATGCCTTGTGGTTATGAAGTCATGGGGAACACTTACCCTAGTTAGTTTCATTAATTTGGAAACAACAAATAATTTCTCAACTTGTTATTTATTACTTTTACAAATTCCCCCCTCTTAGGAAATAATTAACTAAAAAGCTTAAGCACTAGCGTTCTTCTACATCCTTTCATATTTCCTATGGGATCGACCCCAACCTCTAGTTGGGTTCTTTATTGACAACGTCCGCTTCATACTTCTGAAGGAGGTGTGGTTTGAGCGTTATCAAGTACAAGAATGACAGAAGTAGTCTATATGTTCCTCCAAGGAACTGTGAGCCAGAGTCTAGTGGTTCGAGGGTGGAAGACATGTTGTCTAAGGTACTTAAGCAGATGGAGGCAACAGATGGCCATTTCAAGGAGCTCCGCGCTGATATTTCTTGTATGAATCAAAAGGTGGAATCAAATGTCGTGGCCATTAAGCAAATTGAGCAGCAGTTGAGTTAGATGTCTGTTGCGATGAACCAGAGGTAAAAGGGCACTTCCCAGCAATACAGTGCAAAATCTAAAAAATGACAGTCATTGCATGGAGGTCACTACCAGGAGTGGGAAGGCGACAATTGATCCTCTGAGGCTGGTTTTGATTGATGAGTCAGTAGAGCTCGTAATGATTAATGATGATAGGATGGCAAATTTCAAAGATCAAACTTTGGTTGATGATTCAGTGGTGAAGACTGCTCCTAGTAATGCAAAGGAGCATGGATCTGGCAATGAGAAGGAGAAGGAGGCACTGCAAAAATTCACACCGATTCCTAGACCTCCTCCCCCTTTTCCACAGTGGTTAAAGAAAAAGGTCGAAGATAGGAAGTATCACAAATTCATCATCATGGTGAAACAATTATCTATGAATATTCCATTAGTCGAGGCACTTGAGCAAATGCCCGGCTATGCTAAATTCATAAAGGACCTTTTCACTAGAAAGAGGACCGTAAGCTTTAAACCTGCAGATAATTTGCACCACTGTAGTGCAATAGCATCCCATTCTCTTGTTCAGAAAAAGGAAGACCCTGGAGCTTTCACCATACCATGCACTATTGGAGTCTTTAGTTTTGTTAAGGTGATATCTGATCTGGGTGCTAGTATTAACTTGATGTCACTTGCAGTGTTCAGACAGTTGGGCTTCGGAGCTCCCAAACCGACTACAATGAGGCTTTTGATGCGATTGTACGGTGAAAAATCCGGTGGGAATTCTATATAATGTTCTAGTGAAGGTGGAGTCCTTTATATTTCTGACCGATTTTGTCATCCTGGACTGTGAAGTTGATTTTGAGGTCCCCATTATCTTGGGGCGACCATTCCTCACCACCGGACGTGCTCTTGTAGATATAGAAACTGGACAGCTGAAATTTTGGTTGAACAATGAGGAGGTGACATTCAATGTACGCAGATCCATGAAGCAGCCAAATGACATGAGGGTGGTCTCAGTAATTGATGTTGTGGAACTTGAGTTTCCAATTATTCCCATGGAGGAGCTATTGATTCTTGATGACTTAGCAGCAGTTTTGATGAATGTTGGTGCTGAGGAGATCCATGGGGGTGAGGAGATAGTTAATGCACTTGCTAGTATAGGGCCATAAACTTATGCTCCAAAGAAGATTGATCTTGACCTGAAGAATGGGGTGACCCCACTATCCAAGCCATCTATTGAGGAGCCTCCAGTATTGGAGCTCAAAGCACTTCCGTCTCACTTGCAGTATGTATTTCTGGGAACCGTTAACACTTTACTGGTCATTGTTGCAGCTGACCTGGAGGAATGGAAAGTGGAGGCTTTGGTCTCCATTTTGAAGAGGTATAAAAAAATCCATCGGGTGGACCGTTGCAGACATTATTGGAATCCCAGCAGGTATTTGCACTCATAAGATCCAGCTAAAGACAGATTGTATTTCAAGAATTGTGCATCAGCGTAGGTTGGCTCCACCTAGGCAAGAGGTGGTCAAGAGGGAGATCATTAAGTGATTGGAAGCGGGTGTGGTTTACCCTATTACTGACACAAATGGGTGAGCCCAATTTAGTATGTACCAAAGAAGGGAGGAATCACAGTGGTGCCAAATGCTAACAATGAGCTCATTCCACTAAGGCCAGTCACCGGTTGGAGAGTATGCATGGATTACAGGAAGTTGAACCATTGGACTCAGAAAGATCACTTTCCTATGTCATTCATGAACCAGATGCAAGACCGATTTGCAGGATGAGGATGGTATTATTTTCTTGTTGGTTATTCAAGGTACAATCAGATTTCTATAGACCTCGAAGACCAAGAGAAGACCACTTTGACCTGTCCATATGGTACATTTACTTTCAAGAGGATGTCGTTCGAGTTATGTAATGCACCCTCCACTTTTCAGCATTGCATGATGTCCATATTTTTTGACATGGTGAAGGACATCATTGAAGTCTTTATGGATGACTTTTCGATGGGGGTGATTCATTCGAAGACTGTTTGTCACATTTGAGCAAAGTGTTGCAGCAATGTGAAGAGACCAACTTGGTGCTTAACTGGAAAAAGTGCCATTTCATGGTTAAAGAAGATATAGTGCTAGGGCACAATATTTTTGGTAAGGGTATTGAGGTGGACAGGGCCAAGATAGAAGTAATTTCTAGTCTACCACCTCCAATTTCTGCGAAAGGTGTACGAAGCTTTTTGGGTCATGCAGGGTTTAACAGGAGATTCATCAAGGACTTCTCAAAGATTGCACCTCCTTTGTGTAAACTTCTTGAGAAAGAGGTGAAGTTTGTTTTTGATGAGGCATGTCTAAAGGTGTTTGAATACCTAAAAGAGAGATTGACCATTGCCCCGATTATAGTGGCACCTGACTGGTCTTTACCATTCGAGGTTATGTATGATGCTAGCGCAGTGGCCCTAGGAGCTATGTTGGGTCAGAGGCGTGAAAAGATTTTCCATCATATTTATTATGCTAGCAAGGCTCTTAATGCAGCTCAGAAAAATTACATCATGACAGAACAGGAGTTGTTGGCTATAGTTTTTTCATTTGAGAAGTTTCAGGCATACTTTCTTGGAACTAAGGTGATAGTACATATAGACCATGCAGCTTTGAGATATCTGATGGCAAAGAAGGATGCCAAGCCACGGTTGATTCGATGGGTACTACTACTGCAAGAGTTCGAGTTTGAGGTAAAGGATCGGAAGGGGACCGAAAACCAGGTGGCGGATCACTTATTAAGATTGGAACCTGATGCAGCACTTTGAGATGAGCGTGACATAGATGGAGCATTCCCCGAAGAGCAGGTTTTGGCGGCCTCACAGGATCTCATCCCATGGTTTGCAGACTTCGCTAATTATCTAGTGAGTGATATTGTATCAGAGAACTTGCCTTTTTACCAGAGGAAGAAATTCATGTCTGATATGCTGAAGTTTTTCTGGGATGAACCCCACTTGTTTTGCATATGTGTTGATGGGGTTATTCGGAGATGCGTCCCCAAGGTGGAGATGTTGAGCATACTGGAAGCCTGCCACTCATCCCCTGTTGGGGTCCACCACAGTGGGATTCGTACATCCCATAAGATTCTGCAATATGGGTATTATTGGCCAACTATTCACCAGGATGTGCATGATTTTGCAAAGGCATGTGATGAATGCCAAAGGCAAGGAGGCATATCACGGAGGCATGAGCTTCCCCTTACTCTGATCCTTGTCATTGAGTTGTTTGATGTGTGGTGCATTGATTTCATGGGCCTATTTATGAGCTCAAATGGGATGAAGTACATACTTGTCGTTGTTGACTATGTTTCGAAATGGGTGGAGGCAGTTGCGCTTCCAAATAATGAAGAGAGGAGTGTCACAGCATTCTTGAAGTGGAATATATTTGCTAGATTTAGGACTCCCAGAGCAATCATTAGTGATGGGGGTTCGCACTTCTATAACTGGTTGTTTCATACTTTATTGGAAAAATATAGGGTGAAACACAGGGTGGCAACACCCAATCATCCACAGTCTAGTGGGAAGGTTGAATACACAAATCAGGAGATAAAGACCATCTTGGCAAAGACTGTAAATGCTAACCGGACAGATTGGGCTAGGAAGCTAGATGATGCTTTATGGGCTTATCGGATAGCATTCAAGATTCCTATAGGTATGTCTCCGAATCATCTTGTATGTGGGAAAGCATGTCATCTTCCAGTTGAACTTGAGCACAAAGCTATGTGGGCACTCAAGAAGCTGAATTTGAACTGGAGCAAAGCTGCGAACTTGAGGCTTCATTAGTTGAATGAGCTGGATGAATTTCATTGAAAGCCTATAAGAGTTCTGAAATTTATAAACAAAGAATGAAAATTCAGCATGACCGGAAGATTGAGAAGAGAGAGTTCAGCCCGGGTGATATGGTGTTACTATTCAATTTTAGGCTTCGCTTGTTTCTTGGCAAGTTAAAGTCCAAATGGTTAGGGCCTTTTCGAGTGGTTCAACTATTCTCTGATGGGGCAATTGAACTGGAAAACCATGAAAGAAAGCACTTTAAATTCAATGGTCAGCAGGTGAAAGCATATCTGGGGAAAAGCAAAGAAATAAAGCTGGTGGATCTCTGGGCTCTGGGTGAAATCTGAGTAACCCGGGGACTTGCATCGTGTCGCAATGTTAAATCAGGCGCTACATGGGAGGCAACCCATGGAGGTGTTTTGGTGAAATCTGAGTAGTCAAAATACTCGCGTCGTGCCATAACGTTAAATCAAGCGCTTCTTGGGAGGCAACACAAGTTGTAATTGTAAGAAAAATATAGTGTTTATGTGTGTTAATGTGTGCAAGTGATTAAGATGGGAAATTTGAAGCTGAAACCAAAAATCTGAACTTAAGTTGCAAGAGCCAAAAAGCGCAGAATGAGTCGTCATCAGTCCAAACAACTCGTTAAGTGGATCGTGGTCATTGCCACATAAAAACAATGTAAACAATGGTCGACCAAATGAGTCGTTGCTAGTAACAACGAATCATGGGGTCTTCTGTCGAGTCTACTGGATCAAAGATGGAATTAAACTGAAAATGGTGACAACAAATGACTTAACGAATTGTTGGTTGATCAAAAGATTCGTCAAGTGACCCGTCATGAAGCTACTATAGTTCAAGGCCTACGACTCAGGCCATGACTCGTTGGGTGACACCACGAGTCATTAGGTCCTAGGTAAGATTTTGATTGACTTAATTGAATGAACAAGAGTCTTGGATTATGCTAACGACCTGATACGTGGGTCGTGGTTTACTTTAAGTAAAACATTCATCTGACCCAACCCACGTTTAAATAAGGCAATCAATTTGAACAGAATCAAATCCTCCCCTAGGACACAAGCAAATCATCAATAGGCCCTCGGGCTATGTGTAGGGAAGCTATGGCTTTATCTAAGAAACAGACATCAATATCGGCTATGGGTGCCCTGCTCTTCAATTCTCTCACATCAGCTCGAAGAGAGGAGACCTCTCCCTCAATCACATCAACTCAGGAGCACAACTTATTTATGCTGTCAAAAACATCCTTCATGGCATTCTTCACAGATTTTTGGATAAGGGTTGGCAGACTCATGGCTAATTCTTTAGCTGGTTATCATGAGAGTGGGTCATATTGCCAGCTTTTGAAGCCCACTTGGCCTGGAAGATAAAGTTGGTGGTGCAGACCCTTGACATAGCACTTCTTCTAAAGCATTTCCTGACATTTTAGGAGTAGGAACAATGAGGTCGGGGCTAAGGTAACCTCATCAACATCATGCGCTGCGTAGTCTTCTGGGCAATCCCATGTTTGCAGTCACTTCCGCTTGCTTTTGAGGGCATTTTCATTTCTTTTTTTCTCAACATCAATCACCCCAGTAGCAGAGCTAGGCCTTTCATCAGGAAAATAGAGAACCCTTGCTTTAGCACATAACTGGTTGATGAGGACGGTGAAGGGCATAGAGAGACCTTGTTGTTTGGCTTTTCTATTGAATTGTGTGGTGACTATTTCATCAATGTTGACATGCACCCCAGTCATGATGCATGTTAGCAGAATAAAGGTCTCAATATTCACCCGCTGGTTGTTCTTGGGAGGCATGAGATGACTACACACCAACTCAAGCCACAGTTTGGCTTCGAATTGGAGGTCCTATCTCGGAATATCTTCTCCCATGGTGGCCCATAAAGGTTGCTCATCTGTGATAGTTAGAGACACCCATGGACGTTGACTAGCTTTGGTTTCTATTTTTTATGCGAATTTAGTTCCTTGTTCAATTTCCTCATCCAAATAAATAGAGTTGATCGCATCAGAGGTGATGTCCAACTCTACTCCACGATACCTGATCGATGGAAGATTTGGGAACTCATCCACTTTTCCGATGTGTTTTATTAAGTCTTGACTTGCTTTATATGAGGTATAGAACTCTATCACCAGGTCTGGGTAATCGCCAGGTAGCGCATCCAATAATGGGTGTCATTGTCGCTAAGTGAATTGCTAGTTGATGTTGGGGAAGTCTTGCCCTAGTCCTTCTAGATTAAAGAACTTCTCTAGGGTCATCGGTCGGTCCTGATAGTTGATATAATATGCCACCATACTATCCATATAGAACTAGATGGAATCTCTGTTGTTAGTAGAGGTTGGAGCTGACCTTGGCTTGCCTTGCCTTTCCTTTTGCTTTTTGAGGAGGCTGAGGCCTTCCCCTTTTCTTGTTGCCTAGATGAAGTCATGTTCCTGCAAGATCATGTGAGTACCACAACCAAATCAAAATATTTTTGTATTTTTCATTATGAAAAATAAAAGAAAACAACTATACTAGGCTACTAAAAGGAACAAAAGGATATTGGATATCAAACAAAATGAAACGGCAATTTCAAACCATTGGTATCACCTGCGCCACACCTGCATTTCGCGAGTTGGGACCTGTAGCCCCCAGGTGAGTCACAGGTGTGAGGCAGAAACTTGCAAAAATATCCTAGCACCTACATTGCACATGCCTTTCACAGATGGTGATCCGAGGTCCATAGGTGTAACGCAAGAGGCAGGTAGTTAACCTGAAACCCAACTTGCAACTTGCGTTCTGCAGAGTAAAATATGTGACCCGCAATTTCTCTAGAGTACCTAATCTTCATTTTTTTGGTTTCCCAATTTTTCACAAGTATGAACGGTATCAACATCTAATGGGTACTCAGACTTCCCCGAAAGATCTACCAATAATACTTACCACAATCAAGACCACTATGACCACTTAATGACTTCCCTTATGAAGGAGGTTACCCCATCGGAAAACGTCAAGTGACCAATCCAACTACAATGAACAAGCAAGTTCAACATTACATAATTCTCCTCCATATTATCACATTTTCATCTATACTATCAAGCACATAAGAATAAATGATGATTTTCCCTTAAGAAAAATGTTACCCTATCTATCATCGGGAAAAATCATGCATTTCAAGAAAATGGGTTACTCAGATTTCACCCCCAACTAAAATTTCAAAGCATAAGAGTATACCCAATAGATATAGCATTAAGAGTATGGACCATGTTGCATGGTGATAGTCATCTAGATAGGGGACCAACCATTTAGGTAAACCTAACTTACAAATATTGCATGCTAAACACCGGAATAGATCACTAGTGTAAAAGCCTTGTGGTTATGAAGTCATGGTGAACACAATCTAGTGAACTTGTTGATTGAATATGATGAAGGGCGTACTTACGCACTTCATAAACATATTTTTTCCCATACTTTACTATATTTTGAGAATAAATTTTGTGTGTTTGCATGTGATTATGTTATATATTTGTGAAATTAGCTAACGCATATGATGAGATGTTTTTATGGATTAAAATGATGAATTTAAAGGTATTTGACGCTTATTGATCAAATGAGATGAAATGGGATTAAAGAATACAAGAATTGAAGGTCACACGAGGTTGGCACACAGTCGCGCGAGGCAGCAGCACATTGGCGCTGCAGGCTGTGCGGCGCGGCAGCAAGGCAGGCTCACTACCTGGCGCGACGCACCATCCATCTAGCGTTATGCCTGGCGGGCAACAACCCTCTTCCCAGTGCTATGGCACGCGCGAGGCAAACCTCTCTCAGCGCAGTGGAGCACGTGATGCGACAAGGGCATAAACAGACGGCTAGAATATGTTTTCCACTTCAACTAGGAAAAGGAACTTTAAAATCCCAAGCCAAATTCATCAAGGAAGAAGGAAAACATCAAACTACTATAAATACCTCTTTATTTTCATGTAATAGGCATGTTGTTTTTAAGTCTTCAACAGTCTCTAATTTTCTCCTTATACCTCCTTTTATTTTTTAATTTTTCAACTTATATGACTAGTGGGAATTTTTTCTTTTAATCATTGAGCTCATTCACACACATTTTTTTCTCTTCTTTTCCTTTCTTCTGTTCCCACCTTTTACACACCCCTACTCTATCCACCCTCAACTTAAGCATTTTTTTATATTGAGGTTCACAATATCCAAGGAAGGATCAGGGCCAAAATATGTTCATTGTAAACAAATGGGTACGGTTAATCAGTAAATCTTCAATTTTTCAAAACTCTTTCATTTTTTTTGTTTTCCCACTAAAAATCACCCTCCTTGTTTAGCAAAATTTCACCTTTTTCTTTTCTTTCAATTCACGACACTTTTTATCTTTTCCCTTCACTTTTCCAATTATGCTCCTTTCCTAAAAAAACTTTTCATTAAAGTTCTCTAGGATTCATTTGGATCAAATACAAGTAAATAGACCAAAAAGGGATTTAAGCTTATAATATGGCTATCAAAAGAATAAGCTAAGGCTCAACATGGCTAACTAGGATAATTACAATCAAGGTAAGGAAAAATAGGATAAAAATAGGGTTATCAAAGAAACGCCTATTTCACTTCCTAAATCCATTATTCATATTTCGCTCTGCACACACACCGGGAAAGTTCTAGACATCAATTTACAAGCATGGAGTATATCAAAAAAAATTCCTCACACATTGGCACAAAATGGTTTAACAATGGAAATCAAGATCACATAAACACATATATCCATATTGCATGCATAACATAATTAAGCCCATTTTTTCAAGTACAAGAGTCAAGTTCCCAAAAGACTAAGTGTTTCTACCTTTTTCATGCATTTTTGAGTGAATTTAATAAAGTCTCAATCATACCTAAAGTGAAGCACCTAGCATTCATAGGATCCAAGTTCTTGTTCTTCTTAATGACTAATTTACCTTAAGACGGTCATCATCCATCCATCATCGGGCAAAGTCATGACTCAATAACTAAAATAAAAAAATAAAAAATAAAATCTAGACTCTCTAATCGGTTCTAAGGGACTATCCACTGGAAAAGTACCGAAAACAAAAACGAGAGGAACCCAAAATAAAATAAAACTAAAAATACTACAAACAAACAAGCATGCAAGATAAGTCATAAATTTCAAAAAAAAACTAGGCCTACCATGTGCGAATTTAGCAATTAAGGAATGCATGGCAATATGAAGTTCACTTCTCTCACTCCACACTTAATCAGTTACATTGTCCCCAGTGCTAAAATAAATAAGCATAAAGTAATAGAGTGAAAGAAGACTTCCTGAGCCTCTACTCCTCGTCGTCTATGGGGGCAAATGCAGCTTCCCCCATCTATGTATTTCATGCTCAAATTGTTTTGTTGAAAATTATGAGCTATCACATGCACACTTGAACAAACACATAAAAGCAAAATATTTATCTTAGGTTGCCTCCGAAGTAGTGTCTGATTTAATGTCGTGGCACGACACAGGTATCTTGATTACTCAGACTTCATCAAGATACATGTTGAGACCGTGGTCACATCTTGGCCGCTTGTTTTACCACGCTAACCTGTGATACGTCAGAATATAAAAGAAAAAAATGAAAATAGGAAATAAAGACTAAAAGTTAAACACAAGCAATTAATCTAATCCTAAGTTGTATTCCCCAGCAACGGCGCCCCTTTTTGATAACGCTCAAACCACACCTCCTTTGGAAGTATGAAGTGGACGTTGTCAATAAAAAACCCAACTAGAGGTTGGGGTCGATCCTACAGAGAATACCGAAGGATGTAGAAGAATGCTAGTGCTTAAGCTTTTTAGTTAATTACTTCCTAAAAGAGGGGAATTTGTAAAAGTAATAAATAACAATGCTGATAAATTGTTTTTTATTTCCAAATTAATGCAACTAACTAGGGTAAGTGTTCCCCCTGACTTCATAACCACAAGGTATTTTATACTGGTGATCTATTCCGGTGCTTAGCATGCAATATCGGTAAGTTAATTTCACCTAAATGGTTGGTGGCCTATTTAGATGATTATCACCACGCAACTTGGTCCGTCTACAGGTGTATGCTTTACTAACCCTTACCCTTGATATCGGATTAGCTATTTCTGGACAAGGTCAAGCTATTATATGAGGGTTGATAGCCTCAAATCTCCATTGTTAATCCCTTTTCCCATTCATTACCTCCTTGGTCTGGTAAGTAAGAATAAGGCAAGTTCTAATGTTTGCAATTATTAAAAATCAATTAAAACGAAGGAAGAAATAGTACATGCATAAACTCCATTCAAGAATCACCAATAATTTTACCTATGTATGTTAATTTGTCATGGTTCCCACAGCCCTAGTTGTGGTGGTTTTAGCCTATCATGTTTATAAGTAAATTAATAGATTTTATAAATAAAAGAAAAAATTAGTACTTACAACGATGATAGGAAGAACTCCTTGATTAATGCAAAATTCGGAAGAACAACGTTACAATCGTATCTCAAATATGTATTCTAACACGTCTTAAAATTTACTCTAAAAACTTGTTGTAAAACTTCAACTCTTGAAGAGTTAAAAACAACATGGCTATTACATGAAAATAAAGGAGTGTTTGTAGTAGTTTGATGGTTTCCTTCTTCCTTGATGAATTTGGCTTGGGATTTTAAAGTTTCTTTTCCTAGTTGAAGTGGGAAACATATTCCAGTCGTGTGTTATGCCCTTGCCGCGTCATGTGCTCCACTACACCGAGAGAGGGCAGCCTCGCGCATGCCATAGCGCTGGGAAGAGGGCTGCTGCGCACCAGGCGTAGTGCTGGATGGCCGATGCCTCACACCAGCCAGTGAGCCTGCCTTGCTGCCGCACCACACAGCCTGTAGTGCCAACGTGTTGCTGCCTCGCGCGACTATGTGCCAACCTCATGCAACCTTCAATCCTTGCATTCTTCAATACCACTTCTTCTCATTTGATCAATAAGTCTCAAATACCTTCAAATTCATAATTTTAAGCCCTAAAAACATCTCATCGCATTAGCTAATTTCACAAATATATAACATAATCACATGTAAACACACATAATTTATTCTCAAAACATAGTAAAGCACGGGCAAAAATATGTTTATGAAGTGCGTGAGAAAGCCTTGTGGTTATGAAGTCATGGAAAACACAATCCTAGTCAACTTGTTGATTAAATACAACCAAAATTGATTTAAGCATTTACTAGTCTTTACTCTTGTTTATTATTTTATTTTTCAATTCTTTTCCCCCTAGGAAATAAGTAATTCGATAGTAATAGCTAATCACATTAACTCAAGTTCTTTCCATATTCCCTGTGGGATCGACCTCAACCTTTTTTGGGTTCTATATTTGACATCGACCGCTTTATATCTCAATTGCGAAGTGTAATTTGGGCGACATCAAGATATTATGAAAATGGGAAATTGGTGCAGAAAATGGGGGTTATAGAAGGTGGGGAAGAAGTTTAAAAGACCTAGGTCAGATTTAGGTCGGGTTGGTCAGCGAGTAGGTCAACATTTTAAAATGTCAGTCATACTTGCACCTGCGCTAGACCTGTAGCTGCAGGTTTGAAGTTGTGAACCGTAGTTTAGGCGCAGATAGCCAGTAAATGCCCAGTGCACTATTTGGATTTTGCAGCATACCTGCGTCTTGTAGAGTTGCACTTACATTTCACAGATGTGGAGCAAGCCCCCTCCATTTTTTTCAAAATTTTCCCAAGTGTACTAGTTTGAACTTGTGAGGGACCTGTGTTTCACAGGTGAGGCATAGATACCCCAGTATTTCTTTAGGTGTTCTAGATCACTTGTGCATTTGTCCTGCGCACAACATGTTGGTACCTGTATTTCATAGGTTCCACGTAGCAGCTCATCCCCTGTTTTATTTCAATTGTTTTCAATTCAATCAGCCTACACACAAAGAAAACAAAATGTGAAGTAAAAAATAAATTAAAAGTCACTTGGGTTGCCTACCAAGAAGCGCTTGATTTAACATCGCGGCACAGCGATTTAACCTCACAACTTTATCATTCATCCAGACGTTTTTCCTCCTCATCAAGATCAACTCCTTGTTCATCTTTGTCATTCATCACCGCTATCACCTTGCATTTATTAGGTTACTTTATCACCACCAACCCAAAACTTCAACTCTCCAAGCTCAACATCAACTAAAGCTCTCCCTGTGGCCAAGAGTGGTCACTCCAAGATAACAGGCACTTTAATATCAACATCGCAATCCAAAGTGACAAAGTCGGCTGGAAGGATAAGTTTGTCGACCTTGACCAACACATCTACAAGAATTCCCACTGGTCATTTTATAGAACAATCCGCCATTAGCAACCTAATTGTTGTAGGCTTGGGACTTCCCAAACCTAAATTCTTGAAGACCATGAGAGGCATCGGATCACAGAGAGATTTGTTGAACATATAAACCCCAATTGTGCACGGAATAGTAAATGCTCTGGGATCCTTCCTTTTTGGAGCAGGGTTACTTTCCATCACAAACTGCAATGATATGACACCTCTACTATGCCCACCTCTACTACTCTTTCTTTTTTAGGATCTCCTTCACAAACTTTGCACATTTGAGCATTTATAGCAACGCATCAACCAACGGGATATTGACGAACAACTTGCTGAACATGTCAACGAACTTTCTAAATTGATTGTCCTCTTCCTTCTTTGCTAACTGCTGAGGGTAAGGAGGTGGGACTCTAGGCCCTTGTCCTTTAGCATTGGGGGCCTCCTTGTCCTCTTTATCAATATTCTCAATTTGATAAGGAGCATCAACTCCTTCCTCCTCTAGCATCACTTCATTATCAACACGAGTAGGTGCTCTAGAAACCTCCTTATTCACTTCATCTTCATTTGTTTTGGAATAAACAACCATTTTGTGCTTATCAACCACATTAGTAACAACTTTCCACTCCTTCTGACAATAGCCATGAAATGATTATCTTTCTTTGGGTTTGACAACATGTCAAGGAAGGTTTCCTTTCATTCTCGGATTTATTTGGGTGGAAAGGTGATTTATTTTGGCTTCCAAATGCTTGATTTAGGCTGAATGAAATATCACTATTTGTCCAAGGTTAGACACCTCCCCTTTTAATTCTTTAACACCACTATCGGTGGATTCTACTTTCTTTAATACTGGAAACTCAATATGAGGTATGTAGGACCCTATAGGATTCTGAGGAGAATTGGCAGTGTGGCATATGAGTTAAAATTACCTTCAGAGTTAGCATCTATGCACCTAGTCTTCCATGTATCACTATTGAAGAAGTGTATTAGTTATCCAACCTCAGTTGTGCCACTAGATAGTGTGGGAGTGAAGGATAGTCTCTCTTACAAAGAGGTTCCAGTTTAGATCCTAGACCATCAAGTTTGTAAGTTGAGAAACAAGGAAGTCGCTTCAGTGAAAGTCTTGTGGAGGAATCAGCTAGTTGAAGGAGCCACATGGGAGGCAGAAGCAGACATGATGGCCAAATACCCTATTTATTCCATTCCAGTCTAATTCCAGCATCAAGTATTAAATTCCTCCTCAATACTCTATTCAGTCAGTACTAATCATCTCTATTCAGACTTTCAATGTGCGCTCTAGTTGTGTTAACTCAGTTAGTATGATTAAATTAGTTCGGAGTCAGTTACTCCTTCAGAAATCAGTTTATAGTCTCAATCTGGTAATTGTAGCTCTTTTCCCAGTTTTTCAGTAGTTTTATCCTTCACTCAAGGACGAATGATCCCAAGGAGTAGATATTATAACACCCCGAAACTTCCTATACCAAACTCAGACTCAGCAGATAGAGCCAGGAAAATTTGTCTCAGAATGACCGAGATAATGAGTCATTATCAACAGTAACGACCCATTGCTTGGGTCATGCTCAGCCCTACTAGTGGTCCTTCGGAAACCAACGAGACATAGGACCCATTGTGAGGAGCAACGAGTCATCCTGTCACTTGTTGCCTTCCCAGTTCAGAGATCAGTTATGCCCTTTTCCAGGAACCCACAAGTCAAACAACGAGTCATCGTTTCATGTAACGACTCGTGGGGTGACTCATTAGTTGGAGTCCTGATGCTATTAAAAATATTCTTCTTGTAACAACAAGATGCAAAAATGACCCGTTAAATCTCATAATGAGTCGTTGTGTGCAACCATGACAACAAGTCCAGAAATCCTCAGATTTTCCAGTGGAGACGATGAGCAGATACAACGACCCATTGGTTCTACCAACGAGTCGTCGTTTCACTCGTTAGTGGGGTTCTCAGGTTTTTCCTACTAGTGCAATGGAAAGGAACAACGACCTGTTGGTTCATGCAAAGAGTCCTGGTCCCCCTCATTGCCAACACCTAGTGAAGGAATTTTCCAAGCCCAGGACCAACGACTGGTCCCAACGAGTCTTGGTGTCAACCAACGACTCGTTGTGTGACCCGTTGGTTCCTGTCGGGCAGTTTTCCAAATTTTCTTTCAAGGGTATTTTAGTAACTTCTTATCTTTTTAATCTCTAAACTATGTCGTTTTGGGTACGTTCAGGAGAGAATTAAAGGAGTGATCAACATATTCCTCTTATTCCTTCTCTCAACACTCAGACTCACTACGAAGAACTCTCAGACAGACTCCTCAGGGCAAAGCTAGGGCATTCGACTTTTATTCTCAATTTCCAAGGGTTTTCTCCGAGATTTCTAAACCAGGTATGTGAGAATTTAGAAAGGGAATTGTCATCCCTTGATCCCCAAAATCCATCTAAATTTTCTTATCAGTTCTAAGCCCTGAGACTTTTGAATTAGAGGAATTTTTTGATCATGTTCCGATTAGTGAAATATTGTTCATATCGTTTGTTGCTATATTTCCACTATCTATTGATCATATTGATACTTGTTTCCTAAAAAGTGACTTTAGCCCTAATTCGATAAGTGTAGTAACTAGGGTACTACAAAAATTGTATAGACATAATGTTGCTTGACTCTATCAGTATTGGAAATTCCATGTTATTATTATCAGATGAAATCTCAGTCAGTTGCGTGCTAGTTCAGTCTCAGCTAGAAAGTTTGTGCTTTCAGTATCTCTCAGTAATGTCAGTTGATCAGTTTGACTATAGTCAGTTCTTGAGGTGTCAATAATGCCTCCTAGTTATCAGTTCTCCATTATCAGTTATTAGTTAGCTCTATAGATGGTTACAACGCTTCCAGATAAGCAGCTCTAATCAGTCTTAGAACCACCAGTACATTTTCAACTTATTCTTTAGATGGTTAAGATGCTTTCAGGTAAGCAACTCTAGCCAGTCTTAGAACACCAGTTACAATATTTGGTCCGATAAGACTCTCAGGGTAGTTCCAGATAAGTATCCCTGACTTAGTCTTGGGCCCTAGCTTCGAGCTATCATATTGGTAGTAGTAGTCATGTTAGGACTATCTAGACCTGCAATTCTGTAGAAAGACATCACGATTCCTTGTGGAAAAAAATGATTTGCTGAGGCCAAAAAAAAGATATCAAATTCTACCAAGATAACTGAAAGTTCGTGGGAGTAGGTGATATGCCATAATTTTAAGGTACTTCCGACGCTTAAAAGCAAGAAACTATGCACATTCTGGGTATGTTTATGTAGGTATGATGCGTTTTGTATTGAATATTGCAAGAAAACAGGTTCAGAAGTGAAATGGGTGAAGTAAGGCTTAAAACAACTGAAAGGGAGGCTGCTAGTCATGTCACAAGTCGTCGTCACTCTACACGACTCATTGCCAAGGCCGTGGGATAGGTTAAACTTTTGAAGCTAAAATAACAGGTGCACTTCACGAATTGAAGGTACGACTCATTACATCTGTAACGAGTCGTGAAGCCAGTCGTGAAGACTTAGGAGAAGGATGCCTGAAGAAATAACCAGTGAAGTTAATGGATGACATCATGAGTGTTGGTTGACTAAAGGACTCGTTGGCAGATCATTGGAGAGGATCGTAGGGTGCACTAGAAAATTGAAGAAGCTAGACCACGAGAGGCCTAACGACTCATGCCCAGACACAACAAGTCGTTAGCTGACCCGTTGCCACGACCGAGTCTAATGTAGAGGACGACTGTGCTTGACTGATCACAACTCATTTGAGGTCCTAACGAGTCGTTACCTAGAACCCGTGACCACTGACGACCTGAGTTCCAGTTTTAATTAGGAAAAGGTTTCTTTGAAACTATAAATACCTTATTTTAGGTTTATTTTCAAGTACAGTTTATTATTCTCATTTTCACGTATATTTTGGTGTTGTGTACTATTATTCTTGGCTCAAGAAACAAAGTTTACAATTTTGTTCTTGAGTTTGAGGATCAAAAGCAACATTGGAATTTGTTCATCTGTTTTGGAGTTATGTTCAATTCACTTGGTTTTCTTCTACGAATTTCTGTAAGTTGCACTTATGAATTATTATTTATTTTGTGATTGTGATCATACAAACATGAGTAGCTAAACCTACAACAAGGGTTTTGGGAACCATGATGAATTAACACACATAGGTAAAAATACTTAGTGATTCTTGAACGGAGTTTATGCATGTATTATTTCTCTCTTCGTTTTAATTGATTCTTAACGGTTGCAAACGTTAGACATTGTCTTATTGTTATTCACCAAATCAAGAGGATAATGAATGGGCAAAAGAGTTTAACAGCAGAGATTTGAGGCTATCAACCCTCATCTAATAGCTAGACCTTGTCCAGAAATAGCTAATCTGATATTAAGGGTAAGGTTTAGTTAAGCATACACCGGTATACGAATCAAGTTGTGTGGTGATAATCATCTAGAATAGAGGAACAACCATTTTGGTGAATTTAACTTACCAATATTGCATGCTAAACACTGGAATAGATAACTAGTATAAAACCTTATGGTTATGAAGTCATGGGGAACACAATCCTAGCCATCTTGTTAATTGAATACAACCAAAATTTACGTAATCATATTTTAGTTTCTACTTTTGTTCATTATTTTATTTTTCAAAACTTCTCCCATAGAAAATAAGTAAGCTGATAGTAATAGCTATTCAAATTAACTTAAGTTCTTTCCATATTCCCTAGGAGTTCGACCTCAACCTCTCAGTTGGGTTCTATGTTTGACATCGACTGCTTTATATCTCAATTGCGAGGTGTAATTTGGGAGACATTAGTAGGACTTAGCACCGATAGGGTCGGGATCCCAGCGCACCCAGGTTCCCAGAACTATGTTTCTATCATAGGTTATTTTTGCCCGAACGGGCCCAGATTTGTGATCACCGAGTTCATGCCTTTATACACTGGCAAGGTATGTTGGGTCCTATCGATGGGGCGTATACATCGAACACCATGTTTAGCTCACGTGGTTATATGTTGGTTATAAACTTTCCCACTAGTCAGTACAGTCTCAGTTCAGTTAGCTCCGTTCAGTATCTCAGATCTAGGACATGTCTATGACCATCAGTCAGGGTCATTATTGACTATATTAGTTATATTTTAGTTGTACCAGTTTTCAGTATTTCAATTGGTTATTTCATGTCATTTCAGTTCAATTACTTGTTCTTTCATGCTTATTATATCTCATTTACACAGTATATTCAAAGTACTGACGCATACCTTCCATGATGTATCGTATCATGATACAGGCGCAGGTTTTTAGTCCCAGCATCATCAATAGTTCTCTCAAATGATATCAGCAGCAGCATTTGTGTCTTCATCTTCTGAGGATGATATTTACTTTAAGTTAGTTTTTATAGTCAGATTTTAGAGTTAGTTGGGGGCTTGTCCCAACAACTCATCATTTATTAGTTGGCTTTCAGAAATAGACATAGATATACAGTTTTTTTCAGATGTATTTACTTTTTTCAAATCAGTTTTCTTAAATGGTTTTATTTATTTAAAACTTCAGCTTATGTTTACTCAGTTTACCAGTGTAATGATAGACTATGGGTTGGATTGGGGTCACTTGTGGCACCGAGTACAGTGTCTCATTCAGGGTATAGACTTAGGTCATGACATATGAGAAGTTTAGTAAAATAGCACCAAGAATTGGATGAACCTCAATACGGGTCGTCCTAGCAAACAACAACCCGTCCTGTCGTTGTTTCTGCCAGTTTCAGGTATTTTTTTGGTAGTTTGGGGGTATTTTGGTAAACTCCTATTCTTTTAACTCCTAAATGAAAATGTTTTAGGCTTCCTAAGGGTCATATTAGAGGGGTTTAACTTATCTAAATTGTTCATTCCCTTCAAAGAACGATAGTTGGAATTTCCTCTCAAGATCAAAGCTAGGGTTCTTCATTAAACCTCTTCAAATCTTCTTGGGATTTTCAAGACAAGTCTAGTAGTCAATTACCCAAGTATGTAGGGTTATGAATAGGGTAAATTCTTCCACTTTCATACCCTTTCAAGTCCAAATCCTAAATTCTAGTTCTCAAGTTCTAAATTGTGAATTCTAGGGTTTAACCCAATTTCATGCAATTTTCATGATATCTCTATGGGTTAGATTCTCTCATACTTCAGTTGATTATTTATGGCTATTATGGAAGATTTGACTCTCAATTTGCATTATGATTCATGATTTCAAGTTTATGAAGATTATGCCCTACTATGCATGATATATGAATCTCAAGTGAGCCATGATTTCTAGTAAAATGAATTATCAAAGTATGCATGAATATTATGAATTCTCAGACTTATGATTTCATGATTTGGGAAAGCCCATGTAATGTTAAGTATGTTTATCATGATTTTAGCCAAGGCTTATAAGATCAGCTTTAAAGAGATATTTTAGAGTCAAGACTCCCAATGTTCAAATTTAAGATATATTTTGAGAATATATATTTATGATCTATATACATATTTTGGGAGTAGTGTTAGCACCAAGTAGGCCAGGAATTTCAAGGAGCCTAGTCTCATAAACTTTGCACCACCATAGGTATATATTCTTATTTGGGACCTCTAGAGAGTGTTTACCCCACCCGAGGGCACACCAGTGATATCACACCTCCATCGTTCTTTGCCTTGGCAAGACTTAGGACAGCTTCGCCCACTTGAGCAAGTTAGTTGGGGCATCACATAAGCTCTATCAGGATGGTGTCAGTTATGATGAGTCTCCAATTGTTCCTCATGTTTTTAGTTACTATATTTATATATTATGATATTATGTTTTATAGCATACTTGATCCATTAGTCAGCTTATGAGTTTTCACGTATGATTCAAGTATGGTACATTACATGATTTTCTATTTCTAAACCTTGGGTAGTTACATTTAGCTCATGATGAATATCTCACGATTATGATTTTTTTTAAGAATATGATGTTTAGCACATTGTCCTTACTCTCATGTCCTATCTTGATTTATGTTCATGTTTTCAGACTATCATTTTATTAACATATTTCACTTTCTCTACATACTCAGTACATTCAAAGTACTGCCTGCATACTCTATGTAATATGGTCTCATGATATAGGTTCGAGTGATCCTTCTCAGTCTCGTTGTTAGCTTGCTCCCGCTCAGCGCAGCTTTATCCCAATTGGTGAGTCCACATGATCCGAGGACGTTAGTTTTTGTTATGAATCTTTTATTTTGTCATGACTCGAATGTATACCCGGATCGTAAACACGGGTAAAGGGGCCCCGAGAGACCTCAAGTCGACCCATGAATCATGCATACAACTAATCTCATTCAAATAAGTGGAACGATAATCATAAATATATATAGTGGAAACGAAATCATAACATAGCATTAAGAAATACCAAACGTTTACACAGTTGAATACTACATCTTGTTTGAAAGCCTCTAAAACATAAGATGGGTTGATTGGACAACATCCCCAACTAACCCGACCAATATGGAAACATAAACAACATGGAAGTCTATCAAATGGCCCTCGAAACATGAGGACTCACAAATAAGCTGATATCGTAGGTTGGGATGGACTAAAGATGAGGATGAGCCTGAGATCCGGACTCTGTATCATGAAATGATACAGCATAGAAAGTATGCAGTCAGTACGTAGAATGTACTGAGTATGCAAGGTAAGTAAAACAGACATTTTAAAGCAACATAAAACTTATAAATAGATATAGGAGAAGGACATCATGCTTGCATCAAAATCTTCGTAATAAAACATAGGGCTCAAGACTTTCAAATCATTCATAATCATTCATTATCATAATCATAAGAAAACTTTATCAAAACATAACTTGAGCCAATAACATAGTCATAGCAATTCATAAAACATGTGGAACAATGGGATAACACCATCATGGTAGAGCCTTTCATGATGCCCCACTGTCTTGCTCAAGTGGGCAGAGCAGACCCTGGCTTGCCAGGAGAGGGTCGTGCATAGGACGTGATATCACATTTAAGGGGATCATAATCATATCATCATAACGTATACAACCCACGGTGGCACGTAGTTATGAGACACCGGCGTAGTCCTTTGAACAACGGGCTGCTCGGTGCTAGATACGGCTCCCAAAAACATGCATATAGGCTCATACATAAATCATTAACATCATACATAGAATTCATTGGCTAAGATATAACACCTATCATCATGGATCCCCTTTTAAAACATGTTTAGCCAAGAATCAAGGCCCTCTTTATCGGTCAACATTATAAATCGATAAATCATAAAATTCATTTCGTAATTCATAAATCATTCTTCATCATGTGGGCATTGCCCAATACTTCATCATACTCATTTTCTTCAAAAATATGCCCATAAACATGGGTAACTTGGATTCATGCATTTCCATAATCAATAAACTTAAAATAATGAATATTCATCATAAATCATAATTTCCATGAACTTCTATAGATGGGAAATTTAGATTTAAAAAGATTGAAGCATGAATCAAAGGGAATAATAATAAAACCTGCCCATCATGCATATTTCCATAAATAAAACTCAATTAAAACATACCCATAACGAGAAATCACATTGACATGCTTTGGGTAAAATCCCATAGAATTTGAATAAGAGAATTCATGACCTCAATCGAAATTGGGCATGGGTGGGGAAGAATTCCACCCATTTTAGAACCCTATATACCTGGGAATAGATGAACTTAAGGTTTCTTGAACACCTACTAAGAAATTTGAAGAGAATTTGGGGAAGAAGGCCTTGAAGCTTCCAAAACCTCTTTAAAATCCTTGCATGAGAATGGGCATGCATAGAGGGTTTACCCCATCTTATTTAACTCATAAAATATCAAAAACGACGTAGTTTAGGCCTTAGGGACTTAGGAAGTTATGAAAATACCCTCATTAAAATGCAGGAAATTTATGGTCGCCAGTCCTCACGGGGGACCTAATGGGTCGTTGCCACAGGGCACGACTCATTGCCTTGACCCATTGAGTCCACTGCACAAAACTCCAAGGGGAACCCCACAGGTGACTTCATGAGTCGTGATGTCAGACCACGACTCGTGGTCACCTTCCGTGGCCTACACTGCCCATCCCAATATAGCCAATCCTCCAAGGTTGACCATGGGTGACCTCACGAGTCGTAAGGTCTGACCATGACTCGTGATCAGGCCCATAGCCTCCTCACTCATACTTTGTCAAACCAAGATGACCATGAGTCATTTCACGACTCATGGTCACTCCTTACGACTCACCTCACGAGTCATTCTGTGACCTGGTGCGAATTTTTAGTTTTTCTCCGTTTTCACTTTCGGGTCTGATCCTTGGGTTCTCGGGGTATAACAATATCTCCCCCTTGAGAAAATTCATCCTCGAATGTTAGAATCATGAAGAAAACTCAGAAACAAGCTATCACCATATAAAATTACCAGTTATTTAAGTCGAAATATGACGGAATGACTACCTCCGAAAGGAACTACATAGCTAAACTGAATTCAGACATCACATACATTTACCATATCCTAAAACAAACTTGTAAACATGAACTAAACGGGAAAAGTTTATTAAAGGTTTAGGGAAAAACTGATACCTCAAACTGAAACGGAGCCGGTAGGGAACAAATGAGGGTATTTAGCTATCATATCCTCTTCGGCTTCCCACGTAGCTCCCTCAACATGCTGATTCCTCCATAATACTTTAATTGAAGCTACTTCTTTGTTCCTTAGCTAACGTACTTAACGATCTAGGATTTCCACTGGGATTTCTTCATAGTTGAGGCTGTCTTTCACCCCAATGTTGTCTACCGGAACTACCAAGGCTGGATCACCCAAGCACTTCTTCAAAAGTGACACATGAAAGACGAGATGAACTGAAGATAAGTTCGATGGCAAGTCCAACTCATATGCCACCTTACCAACTCTTCTCACAACCCGATAGGGGCCAACATAGCGGGGACTGAGTTTACCTTTCTTTCTAAACCGCATGACTCCCTTCATGGGAGATACCTTTAGAAATACCCAGTCATCCACATCAAACTCCAAATCTCTTCTCCTTACATTAGCATATGATTTTTGAAGACTCTGAGCGGTTTTCAGCCAGTCTCGTATCAACTGAACCTTCACTATCACCTCATGAACCGAATCTGGGCCTATCATAGCTGCCTCACCAACCTCGAACCATCCGATGGGAGATCTATACCTTCGCCCGTAAAGAGCCTCGAACGGTGCCATCTGGATACTAGAGTGATAACTGTTATTATAAGCAAACTCGATCAAGGGCAAATGATCATACCAACTACCTTTAAAATCCATAACACACGCCCTCAACATATCCTCAAGGGTATGAATGGTTCATTCTGCTTGGCCGTCTATTTGCGGATGGAAGGTTGTACTGAGCTTAACTTGCATCCTAAGTCCTTTTTGAAATGAACGCTAGAATTGAGAAGTAAACTGAGCACCTCGGTCTGAAATAATAGATAATGGCACTCCCTGAAGTCGAACTAACTCCCGAATATACAACTTAGCATAATCCTCCGCTGAATCCGTGGTCTTTACTGGTAGGAAGTGTGCCGTCTTAGTTAGCCTATCACCACCACCCAAATGGAGTCATAGTGTCGGCGAGTACGAGGTAGGCCTGTAACAAAGTCCATATTAATCTCTTCCCACTTCCAAGTGGGGATGCTGATATCCTGAAGTACGCCTCCCGGCCTTTGATGTTTGACTTTCACTTGCTGGCAGTTTGGGCATTTTGCTACGAACTCTGCAATATCTTTCTTCATACCATTCCACCAATAGATGTCTCGCAAATCCCGATACATTTTCATGAATCCTGGATGAATAGATTTTTTGGTACCATGTGCCTCATGTAATATCCAAACTCTCAAATTATCATCGTCCAGAACACATAGTTAACCCTGGTATCGTAGCACACCATCTCCCCATTGGGAGAAGACCTCCACCTTCTGGCTCTACACCGCCTCCTTCAGCTTCCTCAATGTTGGATCCTTATCTTTCCTGGATTTAACATCAACCACCAAGGACGATTCTGACCCGTTATGTACAACAACACCGCCATCATTCAAATCGACCAATCTAACTCCCAACCTTGCGAGTCAGTGGACATCCTTCACCAACTCCTTCTTTCCCCCATCCACGTGGGACACACTTTCCATGGAGAGTCTACTAAGCACATCTGCAACCACATTAGCCTTGCCCGAGTGGTAAAGGACACTCATGTCATAGTCCTTAAGTAACTCCAACCACCTCCTTTGCTGAAATTTAGGTCTTTCTATGTGAACACATATTGCAAGCTCTTGTGATCCGTAAATACATCCATGTGGACCCCATACAAGTAATGCTGCCATATCTTTAATGCAAACACCATTTGAGCCAACTCAAGATCATGGGTCAGGTAATTCTTTTCATGGACCTTCAGCTGTCTCGAGGCATATGCTATTACCTTCCCACGCTGCATCAACACACATCCCAGTCCGACTCTCGAAGCATCACAATAGACAACAAAGCCATCGGTACCCTCGGGTAATGTCAAAACTAGTGCTGAAGTGAGCCAAGTCTTTAACTCTTGGAAGTTTTTGTCACAAGCATCCGACCATTAGAATTTCAACTTTTTCTGAGTCAACTTAGTCAGAGGTGCTGCAATGGATGAGAAACCCTCCAAAAACCTTCTGTAATAACCTTCTAGGCCCAAGAAACTCCAAATTTCTTAAGGATTCACCGGTCTGCGCCAATTCTTCACCGCCTCTATATTTTGGGAATCTACCCTTATGCCTTCGCTTGATACCACATAACCCAGAAATGCTATCGAGTTCAGCCAAAATTCACACTTGCTAAACTTTGCATACAGCTGAGGATCTTTGAGGGTTTGCAGCACTATTCTCAAATGAGTGGCATAGGGAGTATATAAGAATGTCGTCGATGAACACAATCACGAGCATATCCAAATATTGCTTTAACACCCTGTTCATCAGGTCCATAAAACCTGCAGGAGAATTGGTTAGCCCAAAAGACATAATAACAAATTCGTAGTGACCATATCGAGTCCTGAAAGCGGTCTTCGGGATGTCACCCTCCTGAACTCTTAGCTTCTGGTACCCGGACCTGAGATTGATCTTGGAAAAGCACTTAGCACCCTGAAGCTGGTCAAACAAATCATCGATCCTGGGTAAGGGGTACCTTTTCTTGACGATAACCTTGTTCAACTGCTGGTAGTCAATACACATGCGAAGGGAACCGTCCTTCTTTCGAACAAATTGAAATGGTGCATCCCATGGAGACTGGCTCAATCTAATGAAGCCCTTGTCCAACAGATCCTTTAACTGATCTTTCAATTCCTTTAACTCGGCTGGAGCCATCCTATAAGGAGGGACAGAAATAGGTTGCGTATCTGGCAATAGATCAATACCGAAATCAATTTCCCTTTCCGAAGGAACACCTGCAAAATCCTCGGGAAACACCTCCAGGTATTCACACACCATGGAAACTGACTGAATAGTCGTGATCTCGGACTCCACATCCTTAACCCTAACTAGGTGATACATGCAACCCTTAGAGATCATCCTCCTAGCCTTATGATAGGAAATAAACCGACCTGTTGGCACCGCCGAACTACCTTTCCACTCCACAACTGGCTTACCTGGAAAATGAAACTCCACGGTACGGGTTCTACAATTAATCGAGGCATAACATGCACATAACTAATCCACACCAAGAATAACGTCAAAGTCAGTCATGGCTAACTCTACCAAATTTGCGGAGGTAACCTTATGCAACACAGTAATGGGGCAACCTCTATATTCCTGCCTAGCTACAACTGAATCACCGACTGGGGTAAACACGGAGAATGGTTCTGATAGAATTTCAGGACTAACTCCAAAACTACTATCAATGAAGGAGTCACGAAGGAAAATGTAGCTCCCGGGTATAGCAAGGCATAAACATCAATATGAAAGACACGCAACATACTAGTAACCACGCCTGGTGAAGTCTCCTGCTCTTGGTGCGAGGCAAGGGCATAGAATCGATTTTGGCGCTGACCGCCTCCCCCACTAGTAGATGCTCCCTGTGGACCCAAACAGGCTAGAGATGTTGTTGTCCTGGTGGTCTATGCACGACCCCTATCATCACTCTGTCTAGCATATGGGCACGCTCGGTGCATGTGGCCAGGTCTACCACACCCAAAACAGACGTCTGAATCGAGCAGGCACTCCTCGGTGTGACTCTTGTCGTACTTCCCGCAGGCTGGTGAGGTGTACTCTAACTGGGTGCCCCTCTGATCCCTCGACCTTGAAGCCCTGTTGTTGACACCCAATTTTGACCTCCCTGCGCTCCGTCTAAGCTGCGTATTATTATATATGTGTTTCAAAATTACCGTAATCGACATACATACTTGAATTTTTGCATAATTATTTTAATTTATATTTCTACAATATTTTATTACATCAATTTAAAGTTTAAGTTTTTAGTATAATATATAATTACGTCATTGAATAATAATAAGGTTTGTTTACAAAATATAATTTACTTAGTTTTATAAATTATTTATATTTAATTTTGTAATAATAAAATTTATATTATTTTATCGCAAATTAAACTATTATATTATCTATTTAGTATTTTATTAAGAAGCTAAGTTCAATTCCATCTAATTTATTTAAATTCTAGCCATTTTCTATCTAATTCATCCCAATTCTGACCAATTCTATCTATTTTATGTTAATTTTAGCTATTTTAATTAAAATCTGGCCACATTTTAAATTTTAATTCAATTTCAATTTAACCCTACCCATTAACCCCATCCGGACGACCCGTGTACCATCTGAACCCGACTCATTTCATCTTAAAACTAATCTCAACCCTTCATCTTATCTAATCCTACCGTTGAGATTAAATCCTAACCTTTTACCATATTTAACTACTACCCCTCCAAACCCTAATTTTCTTTTCATCATTTTTTCCCTCCATCTCCAAAAAAAATGCAGCAGCCGCCGACTCACCCTCCTCGCCACCCTCTTCCTCTCCGTTGTGCTACCATCTCCATCTTCGACCGGCGAGAAAAACACGAACAAACTCACTCTCCTCGCTGCCTCATTGTTCCGATGAGAGAACACTGACACTAGCAAAACGAAACCTCTTCTCTCTTCCTCCTCTTCGTGTTCGAACTATTGTAGCAGCGTCACGGCTTCGTCTCCAGTCATTTACTACAAGAAACGACACCCTTTTGCTCTACCTTCTCTTCTCTCTCCATTCCTCTCGTCTTCTCTCCTCCCTTCTCCGGTGGGCCAAACTATGCCACTCACTGTTTCTCTGTCCAGCCGGATGCCGCGAGCCTCTAATCGTCTTCTATGGCATGCGACTATATTGCTTTCGAGAAGATGCAGGGAGTTCATCACTAAACAAGGTCCCATATTTTAAATTCAGAAATTATAGGTATCAAATTTTATTAATTTCTACTCCGTATGTTGAATGTTATCATCTTAATTAGTGTGACTTTTCTCAATTATAATTCTCTATAAACCACTACTTTGGTTGCTTTCTCTGGATATTAAGATTGTTGTATGTGAGTCAGTAAATATCATGAGCAGTGATTAATCCTATTAGCTGCTATGGCCAATTTTATTATGGATATTATGTTCATTGCATATGTCTGATACATGATCGCTTGATTTATTTATTATTTGAACAATGTGACATCCCTTTAGTTGTGTTCGGTCTTCTGTGCTATAAGTTAAGCCTGTTTAAATCTCAATTTCGTTCAGTAAATTTTTTATTTTTTTCTTTAAGGTTCAGTTATAAGAGATTTCTTATATAAGATTTATGTCCCCTATATGATATTGTATTTTTTCTTATTTAAACATCAGTGTTGATATGAAATTATCATCGTTCCAGTGTAATTTAATTCTTAACTCTCATATGTCATTTGTGATCAATATTGGACCCTGCACTTATGAAGTTAGCATTAATCACGCACATGTTTGTTTAGGTTAATTCTTACGAGTTTTACATCTAATTGATTCACTCATGCTATTTAGGGGAAGTAAATTTCCACTGTCTGACCTTTATTAATATTCTTTTCTGGTTCTTTCTTTGATTTGATTATATAGTTGTGCATTTGACTGATTCTGATATAGTACATGTTCACTTTAGTCTTACACATATATGATTTTGCCTGTGTTAATTATGGAGAATTCTTCCTGATTGATACTGATAATATTTTCCCTTTTTTAACATATTAAAATCATGTCAGTAAATTAGTATTTTGGTAAGTTGGACCCGCATGACACATAATTTTTTTTGTACACGACTTAAGAAAATTGATTGACTTTTCTGAATAATTACTTTTTTATCTTTATCATTTGAAACTATCTTTGGTATCTATATTCCCTTCCCTTTCTTTAATTATTTGGACAACTTTAGTACATGCTTTTATGGTAACTTTTGATATGTGCTACACTAATTGATTCTTTTATGTTAATTAAGGACAAGAATGTCTCGTGATTAATTCTTGAATATTTCTTCCCTTTAATTTCTGAGAGGATAATTATTCTTTAGCTATAAATGTTCATCTTCTCCTCTTTTCTAAATCATCCGAAACTCTCCTAGTCTAAGGGCTGTCATTCCAACATGATTAATTTTCTAAATAAAATAAAACATTCTTGATCTTTTAGTATTAGAAAAATTCAAGTCTTATTATTCTGAAAGCTCGACTAAGTTCCTAGTCTCTAATCTTAAGTCCCATTTTCTTGACGGGTCAGTTATCTAACTATCTGACTCTTATTTATTTTGCTAGTTCAACTATCATCTAGTAATTCGTGGTTAATGTGTGTTTTACTTGATTTGTTGTTCACTAGCCTCTTTAATGTCTGCATGAAAATTTATTAATATTTGAGTTTTTATTCATAATTGTGATATTACTAATTAATCTATATATATATATATATATATACACATGTTGTTTGTGTTCTATGCTCATTTTGTTTAGTCTATTTGGAACAGGTACCTCTTGGCTTTGTTCAGATTGAGACAGAAGAGTTTGCTTGGATTTGGGTCTAAAGGGATTAAACGGTTTAAATGTGATTTTTTTTATGTATGTTATGTTTTTCGTTATCTCAATAATTTGTAATAATGTAATAAACGCTAATATAGTGAAAAGGGGATTGTTAAAAGGGGCGGGGAATTATGTCTTGTTTGTTTAAATTTCTTTTTACTCGCGTTTTCTTACAAAATTCTTTTGTTATTTTTTGTCAAAATCATTGCCTATTTTCTTTTGTCAACTAATAAATAGGTAATGTGTTTTTATAAATCATTAACTATATAATGAATACTATCCCTTAACATATAGTTAATGGAAAAGTAAAAAGGAATTACGAGGTCTAATTCCGAACTTTTAAATTAAGCCGACCCTTGTCCCCCAGAAGCAACATCAACCCAAGTTTTCAAAAGTGATTATGTGTGTAAATATTTATTTGCTTATATTTCAAAGATTCAAATCATTATTAAATTTTTAAAATATATTATTTTATTTTCAATTTAATACCGACCTCCAAGTAACTTGTTGCTAAGGTTGAAGGTCACGATTCATAATATCGTGTGGCCATCCCTACAAAGCAACAAATATTCTTTTAGGCTTTAAACTCTTTTAAGCTTATCAAATATGAAAAAAAAATATGTTTTAAATTGTCACAAAAGTATTAATGAATTATAGTCCTTATTTTATTTTTATTTGCGGTAATTTAGTTTTATATGTGGTGAATTAGTGAATAAAATATTGTTTACGGTATTTCTTTTATCTTTTCAAATTTTTTTCTCTTTGCTTGTCTGAATAATTTAGATCTTTTAATTAATAATGTCTTTATCCTCCTTATTGATCGTGTATTTAATAAATAAATCGATTTGTCTTAAGCACTTAGTATCACATTTAAGAAATAAGTTAAAATACATAACTTCTTCCTTTTGAACAAAAGTATTTTATGTTTAGTAAATAAGTTTGTTAAAATTGTTTGTTATTTAAATTTTATATTAAATCAGTGTATTAATTTAATTTATGTTGAGATATTCATTTGTTTTAAAACAAATTTTATAAGTCTAATTAGGAAATAGTTTCATTATTATTTTTTTTGTCACATAGTTTCTGCATTAATTTAATAAATGACTTAATTTTCTTTTTAATTTATTTATGTTGTGATTTAATTGTCTTGTGTACTGAATATTTTGTAGTATTTTTTTATTTTGATAAGTTTGCATTATTTTATTAATCATGAATTAATTTAATTTTGCTTGAGTATTTATTTTTGTTGAAACAAATTTGCTCGATAAAATTTCAGCTTCATCTTATCATTTAGTTTTCGCATTAATTTGAAAAGTGTTTAATTTTTGTTTAATTTATTTACTCATTTTAATATCATATGAACTCATTTTTTCTAATCACTTAGTCAATTAATTAGGCCTTAGTTGATAACTTAGTTTTTCCCACATAAAATAAATCCGGAAGGGATCCACAGTTATGGACCTCGAAAGGTGTCGAATACCTTCCTTTCGAGGTAATTTGAACTCTTACCCGACTCTGGTGACCTAGGCTAGTATAACAGACCCTTAGGTTAGTCCGGTGCCCTAACGCACCTCAAATCGTTAGGTGGCGACTCTTCTTTTTAAATAACCCTTAAGAGTTTTCACATGTTGTATCCCGCTTTTCGCGAGAAAATGGGGCACGACAACACAGAGACTCTACTGCAGATTTTAGGTTTCTAACCATTACGGGTTTATGTTATGTGGGGTTTTATACTTGTTTTCTATTATACATATTTTTATCATATTTAAATCATTACATTATTCATGTGTATTTAATTGTTGAATCCTCTTTTCTTCTTTATTTTCTTTCTATATTTAATTTTATTTTTCTCCTTTTTATCATTTACTTCCTTATATAATTGATTGCCTTCTATACTTAGAACTTTTTGTTTACCAAATTATGTCTTGTTGTACTCTTTGTATATGTTAATATTCATCACATGTTACATATTATTGTCATGTTACATATTGTTGTCTTTCAAAATATTCACACTCACACACTTGATAACGGTTGCATGGTTTCACGGCCGTTCACTATTAAAACCCCTGAGGATTGCCTTATGATTTGGTCGATCAATGGTGCGTCGACGGTCATGAGCTTCCTCACTCTCAAGTTGTTCGCTTGAGGAAACTGTGTCTAAACCCATTCTTATTCTTAGATCTTGACTATGTATGCCTTTACTAAGGAATACGCATCATCTCAAACCTAGAAAATTGCGACGTCCAAGGCACGTCAAAGATTTAGTGAACTTACCTTGTGTCCCGAAGTGTTTTTACAATCTCGGAAAGAATGTCTTCTTTATTTATGTGAATTTTGAGTGCATATGTCTAATTGGATTTGTTATTCTTTTAAGTTAATTTGTTTCTTTCTATGTAAACCCATTTCCTTATTTCCTCTATTTGCTTCCTTGTTAAATTATTCCCTTTATTTGTTTCCTTATTTAGATTATTTAATACATGTTCAATCTCCTTTCTTATCGCCTTGTATGTTTCTTGTTTAATGTTATTATTTAACGTTAATCCTTTCTAACTCTTTCTTTATGTGTTTATTTGAAATAACCTATAACGTGTTTATTTATTTTTATTGCTTTATTGAATTTTTATTGCTCTTCCTAACTTTTATTATCTTACCGTTTTTTTATTATGTGCTAATTATTATTGCTTAGATTTGTCATTCCGCTCATACTTCCCCCACTTGGGAATCTCTCACTATCACACACTATACACGCGAGTTGTGCTTTGCACTTCTCTAAAATCCTTTCAAAACTCATTTAGAGAATTGGTATATACGTGGGGTGAATGGATAGTTTTACTACCATGTGACCACGCGCCTTTTCACATAAAAATTTTTTACTCCGCCAACCCAACTCTTAGAAACTGATAAGTCATGCAATGCATTATCCCCTAGGAAGTCTCGATGCCATTGGCGTATTGAGGTCATTAGTTTAACTGTGTCCAAAGTCCAAAGAGATTTACAATCTCGAAAAGGACATTATCATATCTATTTGCAATTTTATTTGAGAAATCGATATGTCTAAAATGTAGACTATTTGTTCCTTAGATGGGAGGGGTAAAACTAACATTTCATTATGCAAGTTGTTAAGCACCAATCCGCGTCATATAAGCAAAGAAGAGGCCAAAGATGGAAGAGCATTTCCATTTAGGCTATAGCTTTACTTTTTTGTAATCTTCATTTTTCTTATAATATCTTATTATGTAAATGAATCAATAATTTATTTATTATTTTATGTATTTGGGATTCTAATGGAGTAAATGGAATGACACATTATGGCATATTTGACTTTCAAAATGCGCTAGGTCTACCTCTGGCACAAAAGAGGCCCCCAAATTAAGAAAACATATTAATGTGTTTAATCTTTTATTTACAATGTGAAGCGTATTAATGTGTTTCTTTTCTTTAATCTTTTATCTACAACATGTCATGCTTGAGTTTCTTTACTAATTTTATTTTTCTGTTTATCTTGATTATTCACTTTCCTAAGGTTGATTTGTGCATAACCATCCGCCATATCTTTCTCGCTGTCGATTGACCGAAGCAAGAGGGAAATGAACGACAGTAATAGTTCAGTAGTCAGAATTGACACAGTCACTCCAAAAGATTCCGCAAAGAGTTCGGAAAGGAGGTATCCACCTGAATGTAATGATCTAATTATAAGGATGGAGCAAAAGATTTTAGAACTTCAAGGCGAATTATCTCGAGTTCGTAATACAACAAATCTGTCGGTACCCTTGGAAACTTCGTTAGAACAGCAGGCTGAGATTCATGCTTCTACCAAGCCTCACGTTACTTTTACAAGTCTTCATATGGCATACCATCAAGCCTCATATCCTCAAAACAATCTTAGTCATGCCTACTCGCTTTCTCAAAATCATATACAACATTCGCATAATGCTTATGCAACTCCTTCAAATCAAGTTGTCCCACAAAGACCGCCCACCATGTTTCATTACTTACCTCCTACAGTTACATCCAACACGTCTTACTCCCATGCTCCGAGAGATCATACCCTAAACCCCATTTTTATTGAAACTACTCCGATTACTCATTACTTTGGGGAATCTGGACTCTCTGAGAAAGACAGCTTGATACAATCTATGGCTGAGGAACTCAAGAACATGAACAACCGATTACAAAATATTGGAGGGGCCAATAGGATAGAAGGACTAAGTTATGAAGACCTATGCATACATGCTGACGCCAAGCTACCGGCAGGATACAAACCTCCAAAGTTTGAAATGTTCAACGGCACTGGTGACCTGAAAGCCCACTTAAGGATGTATTGCGACAAGCTGTTTGGAGTAGGGAGAGATGAAAAAATACGAATGAAGTTTTCATGAGAAGTTTGTCCGGGGATGCCCCCAATTGGTAGGTAGAGCAAAATCCGAGAAAATGGATTAATTGGACTGATATGGATGCAACTTTTGTAGAGCGGTTCAGTTTAAATACAGAGAATGAACCGGACTTGCGCTACATTCAGAACTTGAAAAGAAAGCCTACAAAGACATTTAGGGAATATGCAACCCATTGGAGGTCCGAGGCCGCCAGAGTGCGACCTCCAATGGAGGAAGTTCAAATGAAGGATATCTTCATGCGGAATCTAGACCCGCAAGTATGTGATAGGTTGATGCTGGTAAGTGAGAAAAGCTTCGCAGAAATCATTAAATTAGGAGAAAAGATTGAGGACGGTATCAAGAATGGTACTATTATCAATTGGGGAGTGCTACAAGCGGCTAGCAAGATTTCACCGTCTGGAAGGACCACTGAGAACAAGAGCATGAAGGAGGTAAATGTTGTATCACCTATAGAAGGACCGAAAACTCCGTGGGGATACCAAGCACCTCCACTCCAATACCAATTGCCTCCATACCATCACTCAATGTCGTTCTACAACCCTGCTACTTATCATGCGCAACCTGCACATTTTTAGCCTCCTCCACCTGCACTCCAAAGGCCACCAGTTTGTCAAAATCCACCTATTCAACAATCTCGCAAGCCCAGAAGACCCCGAGCAAGTTCATCTAAGCAGTATACTCCTTTGGGTGAGCCTATAATCCAATTGTATGAGCGATTAAAGGTTGCCGGCTATATCACTCCAATTCTCGCAATAGTATTAATGAATTATAGTCCTTATTTTATTTTTATTTGGGGTAATTTAGTTTTATATGTGGTGAGTTAGTGAATAAAATATTGTTTACGGTATTTCTTTTATCTTTTCAAATTTTTTTCTCTTTGCTTGTCTGAATAATTTAGATCTTTTAATTAATAATGTCTTTGTCCTCCTTATTGATCGTGTATTTAATAAATAAATCGATTTGTCTTAAGCACTTAGTATCACATTTAAGAAATAAGTTAAAATACATAACTTCTTCCTTTTGAACAAAAGTATTTTATGTTTAGTAAATAAGTTTGTTGAAATTGTTTGTTATTTAAATTTTATATTAAATCAGTGTATTAATTTAATTTATGTTGAGATACTCATTTGTTTTAAAACAAATTTTATAAGTCTAATTAGGAAATAGTTTAATTATTATTTTTTTGTCACATAGTTTCCGCATTAATTTAATAAATGACTTAATTTTCTGTTTAATTTATTTATGTTGTGATTTAATTATCTTGTGTACTGAATATTTTATAGTATTTTTTATTTTGATAAGTTTGCACTATTTTATTAATCATGAATTAATTTAATTTTTCTTGAGTATTTATTTTTGTTGAAACAAATTTGCTCGATAAAATTTCAGCTTCATCTTATCATTTAGCTTTCGCATTAATTTGAAAAGTGTTTAATTTTTGTTTAATTTATTTACTCATTTTAATATCATATGAACTTATTTTTTCTAATCACTTAGTCAATTAATTAGTCCTTATTTAAAAACTTAGTTTTCCCCACATAAAATGAATCTGGAAGGGATCCACAGTTGTGGACCTCGAAAGGTGCCTAACACCTTCCTTTCGAGGTAATTTGAACCCTTACCCGACTCTGGTGGCCTAGGCTAGTATAACAGACCCTTAGGTTAGTACGGTGTACTAATGCACCTCAAATCGTTAGGTGGCGACTCTTCTTTTTAAATAACCCTTAAGAGTTTTCACATGTTGTACCCCGCTTTTCGCGAGAAAATGGGGCGTGACACCTGTTCCTATGATCACCCCTGGGTCTAGATGGAACACTAGCTGGCGATGGTGCTGGGGATAGTAACCCCTGTTGAAACTATGGACGGTAGCCACCGTCGGACCTCTGATGTGAAAACCCACAACTATTCGTCCAAGCCCTCTTTGCCTCCCTCTCCCTCGCATGAGCCGCCTCCATCTGCTCGGCGTACAAAACTATGCGAGGAAAGTCGATATCCTGGTGGAGAATAGCAGTCCTGTAATCCTTGTCTAAATAATCGGCCACACCATGAAAAGATCGGCTCACCCGCGCCCTCTGATCTATAACCAACTCTGGGAGTATTTCGACAAGCAAGTGAACTCAAGCGAATACTCCAGCACTGACATCTTTCCTTTCTTGAGGTTAACAAACTCAACTTCTTTCAACTCCCTCATTTCCCGAGGGAAGAATCTGTCAAGAAAAGCCATATGAAACTCATCCCAGCTGATAGGGCCCGCTCCCGATACCTTGCTGTCCTTCCATTGCTTGTACCAAATATGAGCGACCTCCTTTAGCTGATAAGAGGCCAAGTCCACACACTCCCCATTTGTCACTCCCATAACCTGAGTGACCTTCAATATCCCCTCAATGAACTCGTGTGGATCCTCATCCACCTTCAACCCTGTGAACTCAGGAGGGTTTATCCTCAAGAAGTCTCTGATCCGAGCCGCCGTCACATTGCCATTTTGTGGAACCTGTGCAACAGCCTATTGGTTGACCTGAGCGATCAAGGCCGGCGCTAACATCTGAATCCCCACTCGAAACTCGGCGTGGGCAGCTAGCTCTGGTGCCTAGGCCTCCATAATAGGTTGGGCTTGCTGATGCCCATGATCATTTCCATCTCCGTGGCCTTCATCATTTCCATTCCTCCTTCCGTTCATTCTTCTAGGAGCCATAATTCTGCAATCACAAATCGCACGAATTAGAAAGAGGAAAAGGCTTTTCATCGCACGACATAGAACATGAAAGAAGGGAACATTTCCTAAATGTTTAGTAGCCTCTTCATCACAAGTGTGGCGCGCTCCACACCCATGAAAAAGAGTCTACCAAACGCGGCTTTTAGACACCCTAGGACACTTCAAACCTATTGCTCTGATACCAAGTTTGTCACGACCCAAACATATACCCGGATCGTAGACACGGTACAAAGGACCCCAAGTCGACCGATGGATCATTCATACAACTAATCTCATTCAAATAAGCGGAATGATAATCATAAATATATATAGCGGAAACGAAATTGTAACATAGCATCAAGAAATACCAAATGTTTACACAGTTGAATACTACATACTTGTCTGAGAGCCTCTAAAACATAAGATGGGTTGATGGGAAAACATCCCCAACTAACCCGACCAATACGGAAACATAAACAACATGGAAGTCTATCAAACGGCCCTGGGAACACGAGGACTCACCAATAAGCTGATATCGTAGGCTGGGATGGACTAAAGATGAGGATGAGCCTGAGATCTGGACCCTGTATCATGAAACGATAAGGCATAGAAAGTATGCGGCCAGTATGTGGAATATACTGAGTATGCAAGGTAAGTAAAACGGACATTTTGAAGCAACATAAAACTTATAAATAGACATAGGATAAGGACATCATGCTTGCATCAAAATCTTCGTAATAAAACATAAGGCTCAAGACTTTCAAATAATTCATTATCATAATCATAAGAAAACTTTATCAAAACATAACTTAAGCCAATAACATAGTCATAGCAATGCATAAAACATGTGGAATAATGAAAGGATTCGTCATAACCGACACCACCATGGTAGATCCTTTCATGATGCCTCATTGTCTCGCTCAAGTGGGTAGAGCCGACTCTGGCTTGCCAGGCAAGGGTCATGCATAGGGCGTGATATCACATTTAAGGGGATCATTATCATATCAGAATAACGTTTACAACCCACTTGTGGCACGTGGTTATGAGACACCGGCGTAGTCCTTTGAACGGCGGGTTGCTCGGTGCTAGACACGGCTCCCAAAAATATGCAAATAGGCTCATACATAAATCATTAAAATCATGCATAAAATTCATTGGATAATATATAACATTTATCATCATGGATCCCCTTTTAAAACATGCTTAGCCAAGAATCAAGGTCCTCTTTATCGGCCAACATTATAAATCGATAAATCATGAAATTCGTTTTGTAATTCATAAATCATTCTTCATCATGTGGGCATTTTCCAATATTTCATCATCCTCATTTTCTTCAAAAATATGCCCATAAACATGGATAACTTGGATTCATGCATTTCCATAATCAATAAACTTAAAATAATGAATATTCATCATAAATCATAATTTTCATGAACTTCCATAAATGGCAATTTAGCTTTAAAAATATTCAAGCATGAATCAAAGGGCATAATAATAAAACCTGCCCATCATGCATATTTCCATAAATAAAACTCAATTAAGATATACCCATAAGGAGAAATCACATTGACATGCTTTGGATAAAACCCCATGGAATTTGAATAAGAGAATTCATGACCTCAATCGAAATTGGGCATGGGTGGGGAAGAATTCCATATATTTTATAACCCTACATACCTGGGAATAAATGAATTTAAGGTTTCTTGAACACCCACCAAAAAATTTGAAGAGAATTTGGGGAAGAAGGTCTTGAAGCTTCCAAAACCTCTCTAAAATCCTTGCATGAGAATGGGCATGCATAGAGGGTTTAACCCATCTTATTTAACTCAGAAAATATCCAAAATAACGTAGTTTAGTCCATAGGGACTTAGAAAGTTACGAGAACACCCTCATTAAAACACTGCAAATTTTGGTCGCCAGTCCTCACGGGGGACCTAACGGGTCGTTGCCACAGGGCACGACTCGTTGCCTTGACCCGTTGAGTCCACTGCCCAAAACTCCAAAGGGGAACCCCACGGGTGACTTCACGAGTCGTGAGGTCAGACCACGACTCATGGTCACCTTCCGTGGCCTACACTGGACACCCCAATATAGTCAATCCTCCAGGGTTGACCACGGGTGACCTCACGAGTCGTGAGGTCTGACCACGACTTGTGGTCAGGCCCGTGGCCTCCTCACTCATACTTTGCCAAACCAAGCTGACCACGAGTCACTTCACAACTCATTGTCACTCCTCATGACTCACCTCACGAGTCGTTCTGTGACCTGGTGCGAATATTCAGTTTTTCTCTGTTTTCACTTTCGAGTCTAATTCATGGGTTCCCGGGGTATAACATATTTATGTCATTTAGTTTTCAAACTTAGATATCTAGTTGTAGGTGTTGTCCCATCAGCTCATTAGATGTTTAGAGGTTGTTCAGACAGTTATGTACTAGATGGTTCAGCGTTGTGACTTGTCATACTTGTTCATGCTTTATATCGTTTATACTTCTGCATATCCATGTTTATGATTCATTTCTATTTTAATTATGCTCTTATTCATGCTATGTATATACCATGATTTATCTTTGAGCCATACGTGGTTCTAGGTCCCGTGTCGCAGTCCGGGGTCCTAGCTTGGGTCGTGACAAACTTGGTATCAGAGCAAAGGTTTAAGTGTATCCTAGGGTGTCTAAAAGCTGCATTAAGTAGAGTCTTCTCATGGGTATGAAAAGCGTCACACTTGTGAGGAAGAGGCTATGAAACTTTTAAGGAAACTTCTTTTAGTTCATATCCTATATCATGCGATAAAGTATAACTCTATTATTCTTCTAATTTGTGCAATACGCATTCGCAGAGAATGCCTTCCAAAAGAGACAACAAAAGAGAAATTGATGACGTGAATCAACCAGCCTCACTAACTCCAGTAGGCCCCCTTTGTGGGATAGTTACTGATGCAGAGCTCAAGGCTACCTTTAGAACGGCGATGCACGTCATGGATACTCAGCTTAACCAGCAGGCAATCGCACCTGCTAACACTACTGGAGGGACTAGAGCTACTAGGGTTTGAGACTTTACTAAGAAGGGCTAGTCTAATTTCCACCGTTCAAAGGCGAATGGGAATTTTAGGGGAAGAGAAAAGGGGAACAAGAGAGCCAACACAGGCAACCTTGAGGTTTCACAATAGAGAGCAAGTGGCGGACACCTATCACAGTCTCATCATAGGTTGTCAGCCCCAGCCCCATCCTCGACTAGTCTCCCATATAGACTTAGAGGTGCTCAAAGAGGTAGAGCATCAGTCTCTAAGGGTTAGGGGAGTATGTCAAGAGAGCGCACTTTCCCCGCTTGTGGGAAGTGTGGTAGGAATGACCTAGGAGAGTGCTTGGTTGGCTCAAATGTTTGTTTTGGGTGTAGGAGGCCCATACATATGCACAGGGATCATCCTTCAACTAGACAGGGTGATGGTAGAGGTCGTGTCCTAGCCACCACTTCAGTAGCTCCAGCAGCTCGCCCATCTCAACTAGCTGCATCTTCTAGTATAGGTGGCGGCCAACAGTGGAACAGGTTCTATGCACTTTCACCTCATTAGTAGCAGGCCATAAATAGTCATAGGTATGTCATGAGCCTTTCAGGTTGATCCTCGCATAGTTTTAGGCCCAGGAGCCGCAGAGTAAAGCATAAAAACTCCTTTTAACATTATAGTATGAGACTTGTCTGGTTGATGGTGTAAAATGATTATAAGTATGTAGTCTTCAATGATAGCTTTGGAGGTGAATGGGAAATTAGGAGCTAGTGATGTTAGTCTAGCCTTAATAAAGGATTCAAGAGCCTTAGAATGATGGCTTTTAACTAAGGGGAAGATGGTAAGTGAAGGGCCAAGTCAAGTCTTGTGTTTTCCTAGTAAGGAAGTCTAGAAATAGTATCTAGGGGTAGTCAACCCATTCCTATTTAGATGTTTTCCCGTATGTTTCAGTTGATGTTACGCTCTACCCATGCTTATGTTCAGATTCCTAGGATGACAGGCAACCACTTTGGTCAGCAACCCCAATCTTACTCCATGACTCCATAAAACTCAACTTCATGTCATGAAACTCGATATGTATGTAAAGTCACGTCTCTCAGCATGCTCAGCTCTTTGAACTCGGTCCTTAAGATTTGCCTTAGCAGCTTATCAAATCGTGCAATATCAGGTATATGCGTAACTTATATTTCTTGAACGATTCGTGTTCACGTCTTCCTTACTATAAGACCTACGTATATTCCCCCATAATGGAAATGATGGTTACAACATCTAAGTTCAGGATAACTCTCTATTCCTACCATAGGTGTCGCGCATGTAGAAGTTTATAAAGCGCAGTTATTAGCCAAGCCTAGAAGATAGGGGAATTCTTGAATAGCAATAGCTATAAGGATCCATGGGATAATCATAAGTGATAGGCTTGAATGAGGTGGTGATGTATAGGTATACCATAGTATGGTGTGACTAGTGACATCTTGATTAGAGCTCGAACTTGTGTGACATTCTTGTTAAGGGGAAAGTAATGTTCTTAGTGGATAACTTTAGGTTACCGGAGGTATGGTCGAGTTAGGCTTGAACATGGTTGAGGTATGTTGTTGGACTCGGACTTTAGTATAAATAGGAGCCCAAGCGAGGAGTGTAGGCTGGAAATATTAAGCATCAGAGATCAGGAGGTATGCGATAGGGTATCAGTATTCTTTTTTACAAGTGGAAAGACATAAATATGGGTTGCATCACATGGTCACCTCAAACATGCCGACAATATGATTATAAATCGGTAATAGTGGACCGGATAACCAAGTCAGCACAAGAACTATGCTAGATTTTATATTGGGGAGTTAGTTCGGCTGCATGGAGTTCCTTTTTACATCACCCCAAATAGGGGTACTCAATTCACCTCTCAGTTTGGGGGATCATTCCAAAAGGATCTTGGTACTCAGGTGAAGCTTAGCACAACTTTTCACCAAGAGACAGATGGTCAGGCCAAGTGGATTATTCAGACATAGGAGGACATGTTGAGAGCTTGCGTGATTGATTTTAAAGGTAGTTGGGATGATCACGTACCCCTCATTAAGTTTATATACAACTACTACTACTATTCCAGCATTCAGATGGCTCCGTTTGAGGCTCTTTATGGGCGGAAGTGTAGATCACCTATTGGATGGTTCGACGAAAGTACGGCTATGTTGATACAGCCAGGTTTAGTTCATAAGGCAATGGAGAAATTTTAGCTCATTAGAGATAGGTTGAAAACAGTACAGAGCCAACAGAAATCTTATGCAGATGTTATGAGGAGAAAGATTGAGTTGGAGGTTGATGATTGGGTGTTTCTGAAGGTGTCTCCCACAAAGGGAGTTATGAGGTTCAGTAAGAAAGAGAAGCTTAGTCCTTGATATATTGGTCCTTATATGATTCTGAGGCAAGTAGGCGACGTGGCATATGAGTTGGAACTACCAGTAGAGCTAGCTCCAGTGTATCCAATTTTCCATGTATCTCTGTTGAAAAAGTGCATTAGCAACCCAATTTTGGTTCTTTCGGTAGGAAGCATTGGGGTGAAGGATAGTCTTACCTATGAGGAAGTTCTGATGGAGATCCTTAATCATCACGTTCAAAAGTTGAGGAACAAAGAAGTAGATTCAGTGAAAGTTTTGTGGAGGAATCAGTTTGTTGAGGAAGCTACCTGGAAAGTCAAAGCAGATATGATGGCTAGATACCCGCATCTTTTCCCTTCCAGTTTCGTTCCAACTTGAGGTACCAATTTCCTCTTTAGCACTTCATTTAGTTTCATGTCAAGTTCATGTCTCTCAGTTCCTTTCATGTCTTAGCATGCATGTACGTTTCATGAGTTTAGCTCAGTCTTATGTTCCATGTTCGGAGCTAGTCATTCCCTCAGTTCTCTGTATAGCAATTCAGTTTTGGGATTGCAGCTCTTTCCCTAGCCTTTCATCTTAGTTAGCCTACATTTGAGGATGAATGTTCCCAAGGGGAAGATATTGTAATACCTCAAAAAGTCCCTTAGATAAGACATGAGACTTACAGTAGGAAAACAACACCAGAACCAAACAATGAATCTCAGTACGGTTCGTTTTAGGATCCAATGGGTCGTTGGATGCGCCCATTGTTGAGTTCCAGTGACCTATCAGATAATGGTCCAGATATGATGAGTGGATTGTAAGGACCATTGTTTGATTGTACATGTTGTTATTTGGAGTCGTTGAATCAAGTTCATAGAGTAATTCAAAGGCCATATGAAAAACCACGACAGGATCCCATTACTCATACTAGGGTGGTATGAGTCATACTAAAGGATCGTAGAAAGGGAGTTTAGAGAATTTCTTCATGGGAGGATTAGTATCTACAAAAACTTAGTACAAGTTGTAAAATGATGGTATGAATAGTCGTTTCAGTCGTTAGTTGAGATATTATAATGCCTCAAACTTTCGGGCTAAGTTTGGAAGCATTCTAGGTATGCGGATAGACCCGAACCTGATGAATTTATTAAAACAAGGTGTTAAGATCAATTCCTCAGTGTAAGAAGTGCATTAAATGAAAATTAAGGTCATAAGGAACCTTTAGCACAAAATTGAGTTGAGAGCCTTCTTACTGATTGAGTTTTTATATAAGTTCTTATAAAGGTCAACTTCAAATGACCATAGATCTCATTTTACAAAGTATTTTTGGGTGATTCAATATATCAAATTGAATTCCTTTGAGTCTTCTTTCCAACGCACTTGACCTTGAGTCAATTAGAGGTCAGAGTAAAAAGTTATGAGTAGTTTAGTAAAATAGCACCAGGCATTGGACGAACCTCGGTATGGGTTATCCTATCAAACAACAACCCATCCCTTTAGTCGTTGTTTCTGCCGGTTTCAGGTCTTTTTCGACAATTTGAGGATATTTTAGTAAACTCCGATACTCTTAACTCCTAAATAATGATGTTTTAGGCTTCCTAAGGGTCAGATTAAAGGGGTTTAACTTAGCTAAATTATTCATTCCCTTCAAAGAATGATAGTTGGAATTTCCTCTCAAGATCAAAGTTAGGGTTCTTCATCAAACCTCCTCAAATTTTCTTGGGATTTTCAAGACAAGTCTAGGAGTCAATTACACAGGTATGTAGGGTTTGTGGGAAATTCTTCCACCCTCATTCCCTTTCAAGTACAAATTCATGAATTCTACTTCTCAAGTTCTAAATTGTGAAATTCTAGGGTTTAACACAATTCCATACAATTTTGCATGATATCTCTATGGGTTAGATTCTCTCAAGTTTCAATTGATGGTTTATGGCTATTAGGGCAGATTTAACTCATTACTTACTAATTTATAATTTTAAGTTTATGAAGATTATGCCCTATTATGCATGATTTATGAATTTCAAGCTTATGAGCCCATGATTTCTAGTATAATGAATTATCAAAGTATGCATGAATATTATGAATTCTTAGACTTATGATTTCATGATTTGGGAAAGACCATGTAAAGTTAAGCATGTTTATCATGATTTTAGCCGAGGCTTACAAAATCAGTTTTAAAGAGATATTTTAGAGTCAAGACTCCCAATGTTCAGATTTAAGATATATTTTGAGAATATATATTTATGAGCTATATACATGTTTAGGGAGTAGTGTCTAGCATCGAGTAGGCCAGGAATTTCATGAACCCTGGTCTCATAAACTACGTGCCACCGTAGGTATATATTCTTATTTGGGACCTCGAGAGAGAGAGAGAGTGCTTCCCCCACCCAAGGGCACACCAGTGATATCACACCTCCATCGTTCTTTGCCCTTCATGGCTTAGGACGACTCTTCCCACTTGAGCAAGTTAGTTGGGGCATCACGTAAGCTCTAGCATGATGGTGCCGATTATGACGAGTTTTCCATTGTTCCTCATGTTTTCAGTTACTTATGTTCATATATTATGATATTATGTTTTATAGCATATTTGACCCATTTATCAGCTTATAAATTTTCACGTATGATTTCAAATATGGAACATTACATGATTTTCTATTTAAAAGTCTGGTGTCATTACATTCAGCTCATGATGAATATCTCAGGATTATGATTATTTTAAGAATATGATGTTTAGAACATTTCCCTTACTCTCATGTCCTATCTTGATTTATGTTCATATTTTTAGACTATCATTTTATTAGCATGTTTTACTTTCTCTATATGCTCAGTACATTCAAAGTACTAACTTTATACTCTATGCTATATCATCTCATGATATAGGTTCAGGTGATCCTTCTCAATCCCATTATTAGCTAGCTCCCGCTCAGCCGAGCTTTATCCTAGTTGGTGAGTCCTCATGATCCAAGGATGTCGGTTTTTGATTATTTCTCTTTTGTTTATGTCATTTAGCTTCAGACTAAGAGAGCTAGTTGGAGGTGTTGTCACATCAGCTCATCAGATGTTTAGACGCTTTTCAAACAATTATGTACTAGATGGTTCAGCATTGTGACTTGTCGTTCTTGTTCATGCTTTATATCTTTTAGACTTCCGCGTATCCATGTTTATGATTCATTTCCACTTTAGTTATGCTCTTATTCATGTTATGTATGTGTCAAGGGTTAGCTTAGAGCCATTCGTGGTTCTAGGTCCCATGTCACAGTTCGAGGTCCTAGTTCGAGTGATGACAATCTGTCTTGTCATGAACTAGCACTCCTCGTCATATCTAGGTTGTGAGACATCTTCCTCATATTCATTGTGGCCTTGGGTCCCAACAGCGTTGATGCCTTCGATTTCGGACCCCAACTTGTGTTTGGACTTCAACTCCACCTGGGTCATCATCTTAGCTAAAGTTTCATCCCTCTCTTCATCATACCTCCTCAACTCGGCTGCTAGATGGCTAGAAGATGCACCACTTGTAGACACCTCAGTGTCTCTCATGTGCGAAGCTCTATTCATTTTTGTTATCCTATCGAGTAGGGCCTTGGCTAAGCCATATGTTTGGTCCATGATTGACCCACCTACAAGATTGTTGACCATCAATCTATTGATGGAATCCAGGGACCTATAGAAACTTTGGAGTAACACCCCGTCGGGCGGACCATGATTGGAGCAAATGGCGACCTTCTTCTTGAATCGGAGCCCCACTTCATGAATAGGCTCTCCCGGAAGCTACCTAAAATTTGTAATCTCATACCTTAATTGGAGAATCAAGGAAGGGGGAAAGAATCTATCGAGAAATGCTTCAGTTAGATCATTCCACGATGTGATGGAACCAGGAGGAAACTCCTCCAACCATACAGTGGCCTCTCCTGTCAAAGAGAATGAAAATAATCTCAAACGTATGGATTCTTGACTGATGTTGATAATGTTGAACGGTTGGCATATTTCAATAAAGTTTCGAAGGTGCCGATTAGCATCCTCACTAGCTTTCCCCTCGAACAGCCCCTTCATTTGAAATAAATACAACATGGTACTTGTCACATGAAAGATCGCATTCCCTACCATGGGATGTAGGTGAATGGAACTAGCTACATCCTTAATCATGGGATCATCCTCCCCTCCATTAAACCATACACACTGCCTTCATTATTTGTGTGGCTCATTTCCACACACCCAAAAAAGATAGTACAAACACAACAACATAAAAATAACCCAAGATGCAATAGCAAATTTAAATTACTAAACAACTAATAGAATTCACAACTCACTTCCCAGCAACGGCACCATTTTTTAATAACTCTCAATACATCTCTCCCGATTAAGGGAGGTGACAACAGTCGTTTTCAAAAACAAAATACCCAACAGTGTCGGGGTCGAATCCTACAAGGAATCGAGATTGATAACCAAAAGTTGTAAACTCATTAAAACTAGAATGCATCATTGTAAACATGTATAAAGTAAATATTTTGGAGGAAAAGGGGAAGACAATATTGAATCCAAATTTATAAAACTAGATTGAACAACGGATTTGTTGCAAGCAACAGAAAAGGGCTAGGGATGTGCAATAAATGGAGTGTTACTTAGACTAGGATTGATTCAATTGCCTTAACTTGAATTTCTAGCATGGATCAAAGAACATCCTCTTATTTTTCAACCACAAGGATGTTTTTGTCTTAGGTTTTCTCAAACCCCAAGATCCCAATCAAAAATCAGCTACACCAAGCTTGAGGAAGTGTCAAGCTATCTCTAGCCTTAACCCTTTAATGAAGTGGGGATGTGAGTTTTGACTATCTCTAGCTCAACCCCACACATCCATACTCCGAATCCCCAATATTGTTTCACCACCCATATCTCACTCTTCTTTCTCAAGCTCAAGCAAGATAAGTAAACTAAACTAGTGTTTGCAACCACTAATTTTTAATTAAAATTTAGAGGAAATAATAGATCCATGATTTTATATTAAAGTTAAGAACAATTGATAATTACCTAATCAAATTAAACACTCATCAAGAACACACCCCTTCTAGCAATTTAGCTACTCATAAATGAAGATAGATAAATGACATCCATGGATAAATCATCAATAACCATCATCATGAATAGTAGATTCACTTTTATACCTACAACAATGGGATATTTAGCTCAAAATAGTGAAGAAGAAGAAGAAGAAGAAGAAGAAGAAGAAGAAGAAGAAGAAGAAGAAGAAGAAGAAGAAGAAGAAGAAGAAGAAGAAGAAGAAGAAGAAGAAGATAGATAAATGACATCCATGGATAAATCATCAATAACCATCATCATGAATAGTAGATTCACTTTTATACCTACAACAATGGGATATTTAGCTCAAAATAGTGAAGAAGAAGAAGAAGAAGAAGAAGAAGAAGAAGAAGAAGAAGAAGAAGAAGAAGAAGAAGAAGAAGAAGAAGAAGAAGAAGAAGAAGAAGAAGAAGAAGAAGAAGAAGAAGAAGAAGTGATGACCATCATCATGAATAGTAGATTCACTTTTATACCTACAACAATGGGATATTTAGCTCAAAATAGTGAAGAAGAAGAAGAAGAAGAACTACTTCTCTCTACAATTCAATGTTATGCTATGATGTGTTATGACATGGGTGTGTACAATTGGGGTAAATTCTGCATATACCCTTTGGCATAGCTCCCTTAGAAGCTTCTCAGGTGCACTTGTACCTTAGGTGGACGATTTTCCCATGTCATTGTTTTGGTCACTTTCGAGACACCTGCGTGTCGTAGGTGCCCATCCATGAGCCGCAGCTGCTTCGCAGGTTAGGAAGCTTTGTTCTAGTGTCGGCTGCATTTGCACCTACATTTTTTAGGTGCCAACCTACAGCCTACAGGTTCACTTCATCTTCTTTCTAGTGTGTCCTGCGTTTCGCAGGTGCCAATGTGCGGCACGCATACTCCTTACTTCCAGCAGAGTGTTTTTTATATAATTCCTTTGTTTTTCTTGTCTAAGTTCAATACCTGCAAAATCAGAGAGAAAAAGCATAAAACCTTCCTAACTTGTGTGGAAAAAAAGCAATAGATCATGCTTAAAAGCCTAATGAGTTGGTAAAAATTACCAACTCATCAGCCTTCACGTAATAATTCGTCATGACACTTAACGGATAACTTCACCAGTCATCAAGACTCTCTAAACTCAATGTTTATGCATCTTTTCACACCTAAAGGATCACCTAATGATTCGTTAGGTGACTTGATGACTCACCTGATGATTCGTTCTGTTATCTGGTACAATTTCAGCTATTTTATTTGTTTCATGCCTCAGGTCTGATCTTAGAGACTTTTGGGATGTTACAAAAAGGTGTATTAGAACCCATAGCTTAGGGTTAGAAATCACTAGTTCACCCTTAGGAATAAATTAGAAGACTTACCTAGTCTTTGGAGAACGTTTCACATTGCCTAGGGTTGAGAGAAATGGTCTAGACTTGGAGAAATACCAGAAAATCAACTACGGGTCCTTTTATAATGTTTGAAAGTTAAAGTTCACAGCTAAAAGGATGGTTTGTCCTTCTAATGATGGACCTTCCATTGATCTATCAAAAAACTTGGAGGGAAATTGTGGGGGTTTTATCGCCAGGTCGAAGGACCGTCTGATGTTGGACATATTTCTATGCCCATTTGCCTTGTTTTTGCCCATCTTTTACCTTGTTTGAGTTCATAATTCTTATGAAATTCATAAATTCATATATTTGTATATTTTGTATGCTAACAAACATTTTGAGGTGTTTTGAATAGGAAACCAAAGAAAAAAGGACCCAAAATGAACCAAGGTTGAAGATTTAAGAAGTTGAGAAAAAGGTTCGGGGGCTATGGTTGTCGCCCAGCACCCGACCTTCAATGTCTTAAAAAAATTTCATCATTTTTGGTGCTATGGCTGGCGCACCGCACCAACTCCTTAACATTCAGAAGATGATCATTCAACACCTTGGCGAGATGGTGGGCTTGAAGCCCCAAAGCTTCCCAGACTTAGAGAAAATCACCAAAATACTAGTGAGATAGAGGAGGCCACACACCAGAAGGATCCAAAAGTGCAAGAATTTGACTAAACTCTAGTGAGATGATGAGAGTGGCGTGCCAGAGGTGCTAGAGGAGCAGAAAAATTAGCTAAGTCCTTGGCGAGATGATTGCAGCGGCGCACGAGGTCCATCTCAAAGCTGAAATTGCTGGAAATTTGACTATGTTTGTGGTGAGATAGCGGGGGCGGCACGGCAGACCTGTCTCAGGCCGATATTGCTGATTTTAAAACTAAGTGTTGAAGGACATAAGCATCATTTGAAGTCTCAACTATAAATACATCCTATAGGGAATTTGTTAGACATCTTTTGACAATCTTTCGGCTATCTTTTGTTCAGTTTTACATTACGTAGTTCATCTGTGGAGGCTCATAAGTATTTTGGAAGGAAGACCAAGTTCTACACTAGGTTTCTTCTCTTCTTTACTCTTTACTTTGTATGATAATGATTAAGTGTGCGTTTTTTCACTTGTCTATGAGTGGCTAAACTTATAATATAGGATTTTGGCCATGGTGGATGGTTGATGTTTGAAAGACTATTTATCTAGATTCGATTCTTCTTTTATGATTGTTTGTATTTACTTGTTTTAATTGATTATTTATGAGATTGATCACCTTATAAGTAAACCTTTTGGCTTTCGATTAAACTTGGGAAAGAGAATCGAAAGGGTTAAAGGTAAATACAAAATGAAAATTCAAAGCTCCTTGAACCCATTAGTGAGAGGGTAGAAGTTGTTGTTAAGGATAGGGATATACCCATCAACCCTGTTTAGTTGAAATACAAGTAGGCATAATCGTCGTTTCATGTTTCTCCTATGACCATAGGGATATAGGCGTTAGGGTTCATGAAATAGTTCTTAGATGCTAGAGATAGTGGCAAGAAATGGGATAGTAACTTGCAACTAGCAACCATAGGAAGAATCGTTCTAGTGTAATATGTCTTGAAAACTCAATTTGAAACCAATCAAGTGTTATTTCTCTAGAATTTCATCATTATCGAAGTAAAACCAAGCTTGCAACCGTTTTAGTTATTTTTGCATTTAAATCTTTTAGTAGTTAATTCTTCAAACCATTCCCTATTTCAACTATTTTGTTAGACTAACAAAATAAAGTAATAACCTTATAATGATTGAACTGACAAGTCTCTGTGGGTACGATAATCGGGGCTTCAAGTCCTATATTACTTGACGACCACGTGCGCTTGCATGCGCTTGGGCAACGTCACCATTGTTCTAGACAACGGACTGTCAACTGGTCTATCCTTTTCTTGGAATGAAAATTAGGTGACTTCAGTGGACAGGTTGACGAGTCATCCTTCTGGATGACAAACTGTTGACTAAACCGCTCTTTTTCTTGAAGTCTATCCAAACTCTTTGAACTTATTCCACGAGTAAGAGGATGGACCATCAACTAGTTCGTGCAAATCTTCCTGTGAAGTGGCCTTCTCTAAACTTATACCATGATTGAAAGGACAAGCTGTCATTCAAGATGATGGTCCGTCAATTAAGCCATAGAAATTACTATATAAGATGGGTAATTCTCTAAAGTATTTCCACAGTTGACAAGATGAGTCGTCTTTCAAACGACAGGCCATCAAATCTTTCATTAGAACTTGGAAAGGGAACAGGGTCAAAGGATAGAACCACAGCTCGTTTGATGGGTCATCCCTTACTCAACAATCCCTGGAGTCGACCGTGAAGTTCCCAACTAGACCTAGACATCTCTAACTTCTAATGTAACGCCTGTTCAAAAATTTGAGGTGTTACGATATCTCCCCCTTAGGATCATTCATCCTTGAACCAAGGTCAACTTAGAGTGATAAGACATTGAGAGTACCATTTCACTAAAGATTTGGGCTAATCTTACAATTATGATTACAACTGCATATAGGGGGATTACCAAGCACAAACACAAGCATAAAGGCTAAGAGTACTCAAGCACAAGACATATGTGGTGAAACTAACTAAGAGAAAGGTGCTTATCTTCGACATCTTCTTTTTGGAGATTGAACAAGTGAGGGTATCTAATCTTTAAATCCTCCTTAGCTTCAGCCTCTGTAACAAATTGATTTCTCTATAAGATCTTTACTAATGCTACCTTTTTGGTTCTCAAATTACAAACTTGCCGGTCAAGAATCTTAACTAGGACCTCTTCATACGACAACCTATCCTTTACCCCAACACTTTCTGTAGCCACAATGAGTGAGGTATCACCCACACACTTCTTAAGCATAGAAATGTGAAAGACTGGATGCACTGCTGCTAGCTCAGATGGTTGTTCCAACTCATAAGCTACCTTGCCAACTCTCTTCGAAATTCGATACACACCAAAGTAGTGGGGACTAAGCTTCCCTTTCTTCCCAAATATCATGACACCCTTCACAGGTGAAACCTTTAGATAAACTCAATCATCTACTGCAAATTCTATGTCTCTGCCTAACATCTGCATAAGACTTTTGGCGACTTTTCGCAATCTTCAAACTTTTCTAAATGGTTTTAACCTTTTTCATAGCCTGTTATACTAAATCTAGCCCTATAAACTCTGATTCACCAACTTTGAACCAACCAATCGGAGATCTCCACCTCCGCCCATAGAGAGCTTCATAAGGAGCCAACTGAATACTAGAGTGATAACTGGTTCTATATGCAAATTCTATAAAAGAAAAATGGTCGTCCCAATTTTCCTTGAAATTAATAACATAAGCTCTTAGCATATCCTCCAAATTTAGAATAGTACTTTCTACCCGACCATCTATCTGCGGATTAAAATTAGTACTGAGGTTCACCTTTGAACCCAAACCTTTTTGGAATGACTTCCAAAATTGGGCGGTGAACTGAGCGCACCTATCTAAAATAATGGATAATGGGACTCTATGAAGTCTGACTACCTCACAAATGTAAAGTCGGGCACAGTCATCGGATGAGTCTATAGTCTTTACCGATAAGAAATGAGCTGACTTGGTTATTAAATCTACGATTATCCAAATTGAATCGTGTTGTCTCCGAGATCGCGGTAGACTAGTGATGATGTCCATATTGATCATCTCCCACTTTCACTCAGGGAATGCTATATTTTGAGCTATGCCACATGGCTTTTGGTGTTGAACCTTAACCTGTTGACAATTCAGACATTTCGAAAGGAAGTCCAAAATATCCCTCTTCATACTAATTCCACCAATAGACTTCCTCAGTAGTGGTATCTTTCCTTCCATTACAAATGACACGCCTTGCCTGCTCCCTCCCCGTGTCCACTAGCGCTCCTGTCCAGAGTGAAGAGAGGGAGAAAAGCACCGGCTAGCATCCATGGAAGCTCAATATCATTAACAGACATGGATAAAGGTTTGGAAGGTCCATCGAATAAGGAATTTCAAGACATACTCAAATGGGCTGCAATTTGCTATAAAAAAGTGTATGGTGATGGAAGAAGATCTCAAGTCCAATGAAGATATTTTTTCCAAGTCTTACATCTATTTAGAGGCCCAAACTAAATTCCAAAAGGAGATGAAATGGGGCCCAAATCAGCCCCAAATGAAGAAAATACTGCAGCATTTGTTAAATTGGTTTCTGGAATATATATTTAAGAGTTGTTTTATTTTATGTTGACTTCCTAGGACTTTGTGTGTGGCAGCTTTCTATGCCATTTAATGTTTTATTTTAATCTATGTTGACTACATTGGTCTAAGCGTGGGCAGCCTTCTATGTCCCTATAGAACATAATTTCTTTTAATTGAGTCTTTGACCAGCCCCTTCTAGGATTCTATATAAAGGGGTTCTTTCTCTTCATTGTAACTAAGTTTGATTTAATATATTCGTAGCAGTCTTGTGGCTTATGGAGACCTTTTTAGGTTCTCTTTGGGTTATGCCATTTTTGTTCCACTTTGAACCATAACTTGAATTTCTCCAATAGTAAGATTCCCTGTTTGAGTTTCCTCCCCCCTTTTCTTCTTCTACTTCTTCTTAATTGATTCATTATTTCTTATTTCTTCTCTTTTCAAGAATCAATTCATTCCCCCTTTCTAATCTTCTAATTTTTAGAGTCTTTCGTTGTCCGTGTCGTTATCAAGTGGTATCAGAGCTTTGGATGGTTGAGTATTCTTATACTCACCCAATCTACTGATTTGAATCATAGAAAACTATAAAAGAATCTAGAAAAAAAAAAAAAAAAAGAAAAAAAAGGTTACTGTAGCGTGAACAGTAACCCCAAAAAAAATCAAAAAAAATTATATCCTCAAGTGAATAGTGACGTGAACAGTAATTTCTAGTGTTCTTCACCTTTTCATGGTTTATCTATACTTTACCTTGTGATTTGGTAACTTTGATTTATTAAAAATCTTATCAATCTCGTGAAAATCTCATTTGATTTGAAGGTTCTTTGAATTTTGGTCAACAAGAAACTCAAAAGTCACTTCGGGATTGTAAAGGTCATTGTAGTTCCTTGGATTCAAAAGCTCATTGAATATGTTCTTGGTGTTCTTGAAAGTGTTTATGCACTATATTTAGTTGCATATTATTCTCTTGCTAGATACTTTAAGTATTTGTTCATACTTAGTGTAGTCTAGTGATTTGTGCATATTTTTTTAAATTTCGTGTGAAATTTTTCATGTTTTTCTCTTTATTTTCATTGTGTACTCCTTTGTTTCCAGTTCGTTATAGTTTTTCTGTCCTTTTCTTTATTTGATATAAACTCCATTCTTGAACAAAACATTGGAACCTGCTTTGAAGTGTTTGAGTTGGTTCATTGAAGAACTTTGAGGAGCATCCTTTGAGTGGTAAAAGTCAAGAGTGGTGAGATTATTTGAGGGTAAAAGCCTAATTGTGTGATATATATGAGTGTTGACAGCCATTATAAGATACATGTGAGGGAGTGCATGTGAGACAACTTTACTACTAACAATCTCTTGTTTTAGCATGTCTTCTACAGATTTTGAAAGCAATTGGAACGAAGAAATGAGTGATTATAGTGGGAATGATTGGGAATCAGATGTAAAGAATGATGGAAGGGACATGTACTATAATTCTTGTTATGAGTGTGGTGCCTATGATGAATCACATCAGATTTGTGATTTGAGTAAAACCAATAACGTTTGTGATGAATATTGTAGTGATGAATATTCTAATTATAATGAGATTAGTTATAGTGGGGGAAATGTGCTTATGCTGGAGTTGGGAGTGTGAATCATATTAAATGTACTCTAGTAAGATCTAGTTTGGGAAAGAATCCTAGAAGAAGCCATGAGCTTACTAGAGTTAACAAGATTTTTCAAACTAGAATGGAAGTATTGTCTAATATGTGTGCTACTAAAATTGATAAAAATATTTGTCACAACTTAGTCAGTGCTTACTTTGTTAAAGAGGTGGGTTTATCTTGTGTTAAGCATGCTTCACCCTACACCTTCAAAGAAGTGAAGGTGGACAAGAGAGTGCTGGTGCGATTTAATCTTGGGAGATACAAGGATGAGGTTTGGTGTGATGTAGTTCCCTTATTCACATGTCATGTCTTATTGGGAAGGACATGGTATCTCTATAGAAAAGTTTCATATGATCCAGAAAAGAATAGGTACTCCTTGGTGAAAGATGATGGAAAAAAGACTGCCCTTGTTTCTTTGGCACCTATGGAGATTCAAGAAGATCAATTAAGGGTAAGAAGATCAATGGAGGTGTTTAAAAAGGAAAAGAAATACAAGAGGGGAAACAACAACAGGTTTGAGAAGCCTAAAATTAGAGTTGACCTTAGAAGTCCTCCAAGGGATAAAAGAGGGATTCTTGGGAAGTACATGGGAGCTAGTGCAGTGACAAACTTCTCCACACCAAATAAAAGTAAGGATAAGAGACAAAAGAAAGAGAGAAGTAAGGGTGGGCAACTTGACAACTCAAGAGAGAGAAAAGGAGAGGAAGTGATGAGTGAAGAGAGTGAGTTTTCAAAAAGTAAGAATGAGTGGAAAGAATTGAGTTATGTGAGTTTGAGAGGTAAAATAGAGAGTGAACCAGTGCACTTGAATGATGAAAAACGAAGAGGTTAAAAGAATAGAGTGCATTAGTGTGAGAGATTCTTGTCCAAGCTCTAACCAATTAACTCATTCTTTTTCTACAGTTTCGGTTCCAAATGTGCAGGTCAATGAAGAAGGAACCAATGAAGAGTTGGAAAGTGTAAAAGCCAATGATTTATGGAAGCAATTACAAGTTGAAGACAAGTTTGACCTTGATTATCTCATGTGGTATGACCTTATTGATTATTTATTTCAAATGACACTGCACTTGTACCACAAATTCATGATGGCAAAGTTTTAAGTGAAGATATAACTCAAATTGGGAGTGATCCTTCCCTTTTTGATTATGTTTCTCACCTGAGCAATCTGACACAAAGTGATGAAAGAGAAGTGCAGAATAACTTGAGTGAACAAGTCCAAGAAAATTTGAGAGAGAATGAATCTTGTTCAGATTCCAATTTGCTAAATCTTTCTTGTTTTAGTATCACTTCTCAACCCATGCAGAAATTTGAGGATGAACCTTGTGAAGAGGGTGATAGTACCTCATTTGAAGAAGAAACTAACATTGGCTGGGGTTTTAAAGTGCACAATAACTCATTGTGGGATGAAATTGGAGAGGACTTTAAAGTGTTCTCTAATCTGTTATGGTTTGAGAATATCACCGGAGAAGTTTCCAATGAAGGCAATGAGACACATGAACAGTATATAGACATACTATGATTGTATCACTAAGGACTAAGGAATTTCTCCCTAAAGAACTGAAGTTGACCTTAATGATTTCATGATAGTATATAGATATACTATGATGGTATCATGGAGGATTGAAAAGTGTATTATTGAAGAACTGAAACAATCCTCCATGACACCATGCCAATATAAGATATATTGTGATGGTATCATGAATGACTGAAGAGTGTTCGCTGGAGAACTAGAGGATATCTCAATGAAATCAAAAAATTTAAAAAGAAGAATAAAGAAAAAGAACAAAAAATAAATGAAATTAGATTATGGGAAAATAAAATTAGATAAAAAAAATTTAAAAAAATAATAAATAAGATGACAAAAAAAAACAGGAAGAAAAAAAATTAAATTTGAGAGTGAAATTAGATTACGGTGAAAAAAATAAGAAATAATACAATTTGAGAAAAAAAAAATTAACAAAATAACAGAAAAAAGATAAAGAATTAAAAAAAAGGAGAAAATAGGAGTAGAGAAATAAAAATTTGTACAATGAATAAAAGAAAGAGCCAAATTTGAGCACAAAATTAGATTATGGTGAAGAAAAAAAACAAGAATAATGATCTGAAATTTTTTCTCAAATATATATTTTAAAATTTTTGGTTTTAATAAATAAGCTAGTAATTTTAGTACTTTATGTGAATTATTTCTTGTTGTAATTAAATTATTTAATTTTTCTATATTTTTATTAGTCTAAATATAGTTAACTACTGTATTTAATTTTTAATTAAAAAAGTAAAATAAAAAAACAAAAAGAAAAGACCAAAAAATAGTAACAAAAACTTAAATTAATTTAAAAAAGAATAAATTAAAGAAAGAGAGAGAAAAAGAAATAAAGTAACATCATGATATTGACAGCTAAGAGACAAAAAAAGAAAAGGTGCAGCACTGACATCAGTATGACGTTAGCTTGAAAAGAACAAACAAAATGAGTGTATTTTGTGTCATCAAAGTAAATGGGCATTCTCGTGTAAATACTTTGCTTTCTATGAACAACTACTTAAGTTTCCCTATATTATATATTGGCATCCATGATACAAAAAGGCTAAATGGTGCACTTGATTGAAGATTGAGTTATTTACTTGAGTATTTGGGATCAAATTCCTAATTAATACATTTTTTTTTTTGCACCCATGCTCTTTCTAGGTTTTTTCCAAATCCTCTTATCAAGAGCCCAATCATTATACCAGGTATGAGTAGGGCCTGAATAACTCATATTCAGCAAATCACAATCAACAATGCAGTCTTGAATAGACAGGTCCTTGATGAACTAAAATCTTGATCCATCTCTTGAATTGATTGATCATGTCATAGTTTTTAGTATACAACAAGCTTTACAGTTCAAGTAAAGAGAGAATTTACAAAGGGAAAGGGTGTTAGTTTTGACTTTCAGGATCGAGTTTGAGATTTATCCTGCAACTTTGCTCGGGCGAAAAACACTCCAGCCAAGAGACCTGCAAAATGCAACACACTATTTTCTTAACTCCCAAACCTGGACAAAGGAGGGGGATTACAGAATATGGATGACACTAAATGAAGTGATATAGAGTGAGGATTCATATAGCCAACTCCAACTTACTTGAGATTGAGGTGTAATCGCTGTTATATTGTTCTTAACTAAATGAAGCACATCTTTGATTAGGAAGGTACTAAGGCAAAGAGAAAGAGTAAGCCCTCACCAAAGAATATACTGGCAGAGTTCTCCAGACTTGTTGAAACATGGAAAAGGAGAATACCAGCAACAGAGAGAGGTATCTTATTTAATGATCCGACAAGACTGCAGAATCCGAAAATCAAAAAGGGAAACGTTTGCGTCAAAGTACTCAAAGAAAAATGAAATAGTGAACTCAGATGAAAAGAACCATACCTATAAGTAGTGGCACTTGTTTGATGAAGAAACCACATGGATGTAAAGCTAATTGCTAAGCCCAAAAATCCACTAAAGGTTGTAACTAACCAGAATGTCGGCAATTGTAATAGGGGTCTGCCATAAAGATACATGTAGCAAAATCTTCAATGTGCAATGAAACAGTATTCACTTATGATAAAACAGCAACCAATTGCAACTGAATATTGAAGGCACAAATGATAGTACTAGAAAGCTCCAGAACTTATGAAGTATCGATCAACTAAATTGAACAATTTTGAAGGATCTTCTAAAGCCAACTAAAGTAATCAGGATGCCTGCCTTATAAACTAAATATTCATTTTAACTGTCTCCAGAAACTCATTGAGCAGAGCACAAAGAGCAAAAGTTGTAAGGCAAATTAAGGGAGCAATTCCTTTTGTAAAGCACAACATAGGAGAACAATCTTCAAAGAGAGAAACACAAAGGAATTAGTAATTGCACAACTAACACAGCTTGCATATGGGTGGGTAGATGGCTTATCCCCAGCTGGGATATTCTTGGGTAACAGCTCAGCAAGTAAATAACAGCAGAAATCTGCTATTAGGTTAGTTACATTTTATTACATTGAGTCCTTGGGGGTATTGTTGTCTATAAATAGGACTCAAGGTTAAAAATGACTCCTAGGGACTTGACAAAATATGAAAATCTCCTCCCTCTCTCTTTTTCCTCCACAAATTTCACATAGTTAGCAACTGTTATCTATTAAATCTGTACTAATATAGTTATGCTTTTTCAACTTCTACAATAACCATTATAGAATTGCATTTATAAAGTTGGATTAAGAACATGCAGACCAACATTGGCTTTCAACTAGACATCGATCCATCGACAGTTACGTATTACAGGTTTTAACAATAGACACAAGGCATTGATGTGTATGCCTCAGAGAAAGGCCACTACTTACGGACAAGATAAATCAAAAATTGAGTGCTTTAAGAAACTAAAACTCACGTTCTAGAAAGATAGTCCACCTCGTTGAATAATAATATAAGCAAAATGCCCAAAGGAATTGAAAGAGTGTTATTTAACAGGACCATGGAGAATTCATCCAGGTTCCCAGATTTAGTCACTTGCTTGGCAGTGTCCATGACCCTGCGAAGAGTCAACTGCACCAGAAGATCAAAAACATATCTTAAATTTAAGCATTAGCATGGGAAATCAGGTCAACATATTAAAGAAGACGTACCAAAAATTAAGAAATTTTCAAGTGACTAATTAGAAGATCAAATTAAATGCAACCTCAAGAAAAACAAATGGGATAAGAAGCTCACTACAGAAAAACTGCTGCTTGTTCCCATTACTGATGGAAAAAAGAGTTGGAGGTGTTATCAAGAAACATAGCTAAGTCAAGTTCTCAATGTTTTGAGCTCAACTGAAACATTGAATAGCCGAGTTCCATCTCACTGAAATAAGGGACAAGTACACAATCTAACTAGGCTTGAATTCAGCAAAGCTCAAGCTCAAGTTTCAATTCGAGCTCAAATTATATATTTATTAAAGAAATGTATATTTTCAAACAAATACATTTTAAGAATTAATCTGGGAACATTAAATACATTTACCTCGACTGTAACATTAAATCTTTTATAGGAATAATTCGTAATCTTTACACATAAATAACAAGAAAATTGTATTTTGAATAGTCAAAATATAATATCACAAACCTATTTTATTTAATTACATATATTTAAAAGAGATAAGTTAATAATGCGCTTGAACATTAACAAACTGAGCTCAAGCTTTGGCTCTTTAGTGTACAAGTTCACATGAATGACTTCCGTGCCTTCATTGAATAGAATAATAATCAGTTATCAATTCTGATATTATAGAAGACAGCCATTAAAGAGCTTTGAAGTTGATTCTCACAGACGGGGGAACAGAACTATACTAAACGATCCTTACTAAAATCTTTCAGCAGATGTCGAAGACTTCAGAATTGTCCAAACAAGAAACTTAGATTTGCAACTTGAGCAGTTTGTCGCAAACTGTAAATGTTAAATCTTCCGGTTTCAAGATTATGAATTAATCATTCAGACCATATGAAATAAAGCACTAGCTTGTATCATGTACACTGTAAAAGCACCAGTCTTTAAGACCAGATCGGATCCTTACTTTTTTTCTTTCCGATAACTTTTTTTTTTCTTCTTATAAGGCTGGACCTTCTCATTCCAGTTAGCAAAGTTAACTGTTTTGACCAGTTCGATACATGTAAAATTAACGTTACAAGATCAACACTGTGTCATCAATTTAGTTTCATATTGAGAACACATAGAGAGGTATATGATAGTGTTTTTTTTTTTTTTGAGATGGTAACAATGAGGTATATGGTAATTTGGTTAGCTGCATAATACACTTTCAGAATTTAAAGTTTACAAGCCAATATGTTCCTATCAGATCTCTTCAACACCACATTGGTGGATAAGACCCCTCATATAAATTTGAGATATATCAATGTAATCTAAATTTTGCAGCTCTACCTCATTAGAAGCTCTCATGTACAGAAGATAAAGGTTGCATAAATGAGGATGTTAAGGTGGATGTGGGGGCACACTAGGAGTGATAGGATTAGAAATGCCGATATCCGGGCCAAGGTGGGAGTGGATGGGCGGAGGACAAGATGCGTGAGGCAAGATTGAGATGGTTCAGGCATGTGAATAAGAGGTGTCTGAGTGCCCCAGTGTGGAGGTGAGAGCGATTGTCGATGGATGATTTTAGGAGAGGTAGGGGTAGACCGAAAAAGCAATGAGGTGAGTTGATTAGAAAGGATCAGCTGCAGCTTACCGAGGACTTGACCTTAGATAGGAAGGTATGGGGTACACGGATTAGGGTAGCAGGATAGTAGGAAGCTGTGTTACACGACTTTCTCGTTCTCAGGGGTAGGCCTAATTTTGCTCTTATAGTTCCTGTCTTTCATTGTCTGTTCCTACTTGATGCTACCTGTTTATTGTTTATCTTTAGTGTATTATTGTTGTGTATTTTGGTGCGAGCACTAGTTGTTGTTGGTATTATATGTTGTCTCCTGTGCTGTTATTACGTTTTCGGGTCTGTTTCTCTTAAAGCCGAGGGTCTACCGAAAACAGTCTCTCTACCTCTGAGGTAGTGGTAAGGTCTGCGTATGTTCCACCCTCCCCAGACTCCATTACACTATGCTGTTGTTGTTGTTGTCGTACTTCATTAGAAGATAAATTTGTTACAAACGACTCTCAGGACAGCGACCGATCAAATCAAAAATGTCTTCAACTTCAAATACCTTCTCACCTGTGGGCTGAATTCTTTTAAGCTATTAGCACAACAAAAATCTCTCATTTTATATTTCCAGTAGCCGCTAAATAATAAAAATGCCATTATGCTTAAGCTAGTAGTTGTAGTAATATTATCTTGCACGTAGATTTCTGATTAGTATCTATTATTTTTTTAACCTTGTGTATGGTAATATTTCTACTTTAGATGATGTTTGACATGCCTTGTTTCATCCTTTATTTCCTTTCCTGGATTGCTTTGACTTGTGTATCTTTGTGCCGAGGGTCTATCAGAAACAGTCTCTCTGCCTCTGAGGTGGAGGTCTGCGTACACACTACCCTCCCCAGACCCCACTTTGTGGAATTATACTGGGTATGTTGTTCTTGTTGTTGTTGTTGTGTATATCTTCTATCTAAAGTTCAAATGTCTGACAACTATAAGGAAAATCACGAACTTCACGAAGTTTATATTCCCAGAAGAAACAAATGCCAGATAATATAGCACCCTGAAAAGGAAACAGAACGAGACAAAGATGTACTTACAGAATATGATGCTGTCAAGAAACAATTAATGATCTGCCATGTATAACCAATGGCATGAAAAGAAAGATCAGTAATTCCTCCGGTAATTGCTGAAATAATCTGCAAAACACAACTCAAGTGTTACATCTCTACAACTGTCATCTCACAAATGCATCATATTTCAAATCTAGTTTCAGTATATGCATCTTTAGTCAAATGACGTAAGTCTGGATGCATTTAGGGTTGAAGACCAACTTCCAAATACTTTTGTGCTTGATATGATAAAACTACTCATATCACTAGTTACCAGAAAGTTCCACCAGTATCAGAAGTAATACTCGAAAAAGAAGATGTCACACTACTCATTATCGGAAGTTATGTTTGCTCTCAATACAGCTTATACCACTTGGTCGCTGCATGAAATTAGCTATGCCTTTGACTGAGGACTGGGTACTAGTGAATACTGTAAGTAGTGTCTACTGAAACATCTGTACGTACTATAAACTCTTAGTGTGACAAGAAAGGTAAAAAAGAATGCTAATGCAAATTCTGGAATACAAAGCAAAGAGACATATCCTTAACAAATTACTTTATACACGCACAGTGATGCAAGAGGCTAGAACCAATGCAACAATACAAAAGCAATATAGGGTGCATTTGGTTGGCCAGTATCACTTCATATTTACATACTCACCTGAACTCTATGCTGGGCTTAACACACAAATCAGTAATGGTTATGATGCGATTTGGAAAAAAATTAGTAGACAGTTCCGATCTTGTTGTACTAGCTATCTTTAGATTGTTGCGTATGAGACTTGCAGACAAAAAGCAAAAGCAAAATAACAGTCAGGTATTATGTCCAAGTGACAAGAAGAAAATGTAAAGCCTAGAGGAATAACTGTTAGTTATCAAATGCAGACAATTTGATGCATGCTATCTTGCTCTCTCTTACACACAAAATAATACCAGGATAATAGCTGTGGTGCTGTCAAGTGAATGCGGAAAGAGCACCTCTATTACTAATTTTTATAATTTCTGAACATATAGATATTACTAGGAGAAAACATCGATGCAAAATTCTACTTAAGCTGCTACCATACCATCAGAAAAAGAGCAGTCCAAACTCTGTTATCGTGGGTTTTGTTGAATAAATACATCTCACCAACAGCAGTTATCACATTAGTGACATTCTTCAGGACGGTGACCATAGCAACGTTGATGTACTTTAGACTGCAGGAAATAAGACAAGTAAAAGTAATTCAGCCAAGTCATAGAATTGCATCTTCAACTAGTAAACACTAAATCAGCTTGTATGCTAAAAATTCTTTAATGCTGCAGCATAACATGGATATAAAATGCAAGAGTACTGAAATTGGCAATGAGAATGGTGAAGCAGAAAGAACATAAATAGCTGTACTTGAAGCTAAAATACCTTCTTTTTTTTAATTTTAATGTTTTTGTACTCTTTTCTGCTTTTGCGATGTAGTGCAATCAAATTCGAAGTGTTGATGAATCATGACCTACATCACAAGCATCTTTTGTTTCATCTAAAGTAAACTCAACAGGATGGAGCAAAAGAGTTGCTCCATATTGATGTGTGAAAGGCCAATGTCAAAGCAAAAGGAGACATTTTATTATAAAGGTTATAGACTACAAGTCGAGTTCCAAGAAGCATGTGATGATGATGAGCCCATCAACTTTTAATTTCATCAATCCAAGCGTACTCCTCTAAGTGGCTCCAAAATAGTCTCTTCTATTGTTTGATATCTTGGAAAAGAAGGGAACACTAAACTGAGTTAAAAGATTTTTCTTTTCTTTGTTAATAACCATGGTGCCTGGGCAGCTTGCGCGCACCTCGACTAATTCCACGGGATATCTGTTTACCTCCCACCAACAACAGGTACCAGGTAACTCGTCAACCAAGGGTAGGACGGAGGAGAAGAAATCACCTAGTGTTTTTGTCTCTGCTGGGATTTGAACTTGAGATCTCATGGTTCTCAACTCACTTCATTGACCACTAGGCCACACCTTTTGGGTGCACTGAGTTAAAAATTCTTCTTAACAAATCAAGTTCACTAGTTTGACATGGATGACTTCTTTTACCGAAAGAAATCTAGTTTAAAATATTCCCGAAAAGGTGAATCTAACAACTTTTACTGAAAGAAATCTAGATTCAGAATTTCTTACACAGCAAAAAACAAGGTCAACAAGTAATAATGAGACAAAAATTAACCCTAAAGGTAGATGCCTCTAATTCTAGAGCTTGTTCCAGAGAATTTACATTTCCATTTTGTTTCTATTTCCCCAAATTAGACAAAATCTTGCTTCTATTTTGGATCAAAGAACTATCCAGCGAAAAGGAAACCATTTGAACACCTAAGTTGGCCCTAAAATTTGAAGTACTAAAACTAACACATGCGTGAAGATTTGAACCAGAAATCGGTTACTCCCAATAAACATAATCTTGCATAAAGGCCCAGCTGAACTCGATCACACCAAAAAAGTGATCTCAGAGAACTGTGCATCATAGATGAGCTTCCAACAATAATAGGGTTCAATGCGTGACTTCTGCAACCAGCAGTAAATAAAACAATAGGCACATTCAATAATGAAATTCATGGTACGACAAACATGAAGAGGGAGTATCATTAGGTGACGAGGGAGTATCTTTTACCTGAACATACTTGTTATAAGCATCCCAACAAATATAACATTAACAGGCAACCAGACTCTGACTAGCCTCCAAGTAAGTGGTTCCGTAGAAATTACCCCAAAAAATCTCAAGGTAGAAACCACCACCACTGAGACAAAATTCTGAATAAAGGATCAACGATTATTTGTCATTACCCTACCTCTATACCACGATAAGCTCAAAGGTATAACAAAGATCGGGAAGTACCTGATAGAGCATCAATGATATCCCCGCATTGAAGTCATAGCTGGAAAGTACATACTTGTTCACTAATATCATGCTACATGAAGAAATACAATAAGCGACTCCAGATAGCAAGGCCTTATTGTGTACTGCAACAACTTTATTGCTGCATACTGACTTCTCTGTATCTTTCTCCAACATCCCATTTTCCAAATCTTCATCATTTCTATTTACAGCCTTCATGGAAAAAGATCTGAAGGCAATAAAAAACGAATAACATCAATACAGTAACTTTTAAAATTTCTTCTCACTGGTATGCCCATCATTTTTAGATGATTCGCTAGAAACATATTTAGTCAAAACTAGTCATGACCATGAAAAACAAACGATAGACAAATAAAACCAATGGGAAACTGCCTAATAGAGTCTCTAGTACTGCAAAAAGGAAACTCAAGTTAAGGAGAAAACCTAGCCATCATCAAGCTGTAATTTGCCGACACAACATATACTTTAGCACATATGAACCACTTAAGAATCTGCAAATTCAATGAGAGCTAACAACAGCATGAAAATATTTCTTTTTCCTACTATCCTCTTTCCACCAAGAGAAAAAAGAGAGCAAGGAAAGATGCTTGAACTCTTATTGCCACTTCAATCCCTGCAAAAAATTTATTCTCTCTCTCTCAGCATTCAGTAACTGACCATAAAGGCTTTAATAAAGCAACAATACAGGTACACATATATTCAAAAGTTAAGTTTGAACCACAAAAGAACACACTGCAATGCAGCATTCTGCAGAAACACAGAATAAACAATTACATTTTCTTTTAATGTGTGACCATCTCATCTAAAAGCTTAAGCTTTTAGAGAGAACACACATTTAATTACTTAATTATGCTTCAAAAATCCCCTCATCTGCTGACCTTTTTCATGGTCAAAGCTCATGGAAATTCTTTATGATAATAATAGGTGATGAGGAGATTCGATCCAGGACCTCTTGTCTACTTTGATACCATGTTGTAATATGTGACTATCTCATCTTAAACTTAAAGCTTAAGTTGTTATAGAGAACACACATTTAATTGCATCATTATGCTTCCACACATTTGAAATTCCAAACATTGATTGAAGACAAACAGACTAAGAGAACTGAATGCAAACATTAAGACATGCAGTTCCTTAGACAATTTATAGACATGAAGATACTAGGAAATATATTAGTAAAAGTGAAAGCTCCAATTCTACATCAGTATTTCGAGAACATAATGCAAAATGAAGACTTGTAACCAAAGTAGAAAACAATGTTTGCTGCCACCACTGCCAGGAAGAAAGAAAAGATGCACAATCTTTGCAAGGTAAGGCACAAGGTCGAAAAACAAAAGTTCCCATAATTTGAAGCCTATATATATTGACACATAGAAACTATAAATCTTTATATAGCAGGTATGTTGTAAAATCAGTTGAATCTCCAAGACTCCTATAGAAAGTAGCAGCTATCTTATCTGTTAAATTACTACCAAGTTGAAATGAAATATATTAGCACTTAGCAGTATTAACAACTCCACCAACAAAGAAACAAACCCCTGTAAGTTTTAAGGATGTTGAGCAAAGACAGTTAAAATGTAGACTAACTAAGATAATAATCATAAGTTGAGTGCACCTGTTCACTACTACTCTTCTGAAAGAATTGGAGACCTGATCCAGAAAAATTGGTTGATGAACTAAGAAGTTCCTCTCCCCGCCTAGGCTACTGTTATTAGTATCCTCTGTAAGAACCCTTTCCAAAACTAGATCAGGAGAATCCAGAGAGGCAGCCGCGGGTAAACTTCTTCAATTAAAAAGAAAATGATTAAGGCTATAAGCTTCAAAAAAATGGCAGAGAAAGCTGCAACTTAGACATCAACCATAAGAATTCATCAGACATGAAGCATAAAAATTGGATTCCATGATCTAGAGCATAAATATCATAATGCATCTTTATATCAAACTCAGAGAAATTTAACATGAAGGAAACTAAGACAGGAACTTCCCTTGTTACTAAGATTTATTGAGCAGAACGCAGTGTGCTCTATTCCAGCCAATAACGTTCATAAACATCAGCCAAAACAATTAAAGAAGGTCCATGCTAAACTTTGAATCAGTAAATGGTTTCTTAGCCCCAATACATGTACAATTTTAGTTTATTGACCTCATATAGATGATCCAAAAAGAATAGCACTATCTAATTTCTCCATTTGAAAAGAGACCATTTATTAGCACGCAAGGGATGCAGGCAAAGATATGCCCAAACTCTAACAGCCAACTTACTTAACCAAGTTAAAGGAAAATGAAGCCCAAAAACTTCTGTTGGCTTATTTCCTGTTTCACAAATTAGACTCAAACTAAAAACTTACTAAAACGTTTCTCAAGAAACCGCTGTGACCTTTGTCATTCAAACAAGCAAAACGGTACTACCCTTTTTTTTTCCTCAGCTGAATATGATGCAACACAAGCAGTAATATAACAGAGACAATCACACAATGGCAGTTCCTTTTCATTCTCAAAGTTTGTTGTTTTAATCTTTTCAAAAAGCCTTGCAACTGATATGATGCATCAATCATCTCAAAGATACAGCTAGACCAAGAAAGAAGTAAAGGGTGAAGTTGAATTATTAGTGGGGGAAAAAAACGATGCAAGCTTTCTGGCATAGTTTGTTACACCCAATGACAAAGGGAACAAGACCAAGGTCTTCTCACTTATCAATCAAAAATTCAAGAAAAAGTCCAGAAAATTAAGAATCTTTGAGGAATAAAAGAAAATAAAATTGACCCATTATGAAATTATATACATACACGAAATATTTGAACACACAAAGACAGAAGAGTCACTCAATTACCTCGAATTCATCCAAACAAAGGTTGTCAACTCCTCAATTTGTATGAGAAGGAACAAGCAACCACAAATGCTTTAAAATAATAATAAAAATCTACAAGATGTAATTCTTTATTTGGTTACTATGTGGAAGGAAGAGATGTAAGGAAGGAGAGTGCTAATATATTGTTTGTTTAAATCTCAAAAGGGGACCAAAAAAATGGCTGTGTGGGGAATATCTCTGTTGACTGAGAACTGAGAAGTGTCACTTCAAATTCAGTTTGTAAACGATGTCGTTTGTCAGGCCACATTTAGGTATTATACCAATGAAAGAGTGAAAAGTGGGTTTGGCAAAAGGCATATTTGAGAAACAGTCAAAGACCCAATTTTGAAAGTCAACATTTCAAAAACCAAACTTGGTTAGCTATTTGTTTTGACACATGGTACGAACGAAAATGCTTTTCGCAAAATATATTTTAATATTTATATATAATCTGTGCAATTATTATGGAAGGTGGAGTTAGGAGTACGGGGTGGTGGGGATAAAGACTACACTGGCAAGAGTAAAGGTGAGATATGTTGGATAGAAGCGGATGTGGGATTTGAAAATTTATGTGCTTCTGCAACAATTTCAAATTAATATTCGGTATAGATTCACATTCAAATATGTTTTTTTATTAGCACTTCAACCCTTATTCCTTTATTTTTTTTTTGAAATTGAGTAAAAAAAATAAAAAAATATTCAAGGTAGTTATAAATTATGAACTAATGAACTAGCCATTTTATTGGTTATTGGAACACTAACACTAACTAAAAAGAGCTTTTCTTGGTCTATGGACGGAAAGGATGAAAGTGAGTCAGTGTGATAATTTCTCATCCGCAAATCAGCACTTTCTATAGGTTTTTTTCTCAAAGAATAGATATCTTCTATTATATAGAAGAGTCAGGATAGGACAACCAAGGGCATAATAGTAATTTTAAATCTATTAAATAAGCAAATTAATCAACAACCATTTAATCTCTTTCCATAGACCCCACTTCTCATTTAACTTTTTCTTTTTCTTTAAATAGATAAACTACTTCACACTTTTGTTATGTAATTTAAAAAACCCAAAATAAGTTGTTTTATGTAATGTTTTTAACTATAAATTATCTTTTTGATAATTTTATAATTCAAATGTATAGAAAAAAATATATAATACTTATATATAACAAAAATTTCTATTATTTCAATAAAAACTATTTATATTTTTTATTGAGCTTTTAATTTAAAAATATACTTTTTGGTAATTATATAATTTAACTATTCATTTTTATTTAGTAAAATAACAAAATATGATATTTATATATAATAATTTTATTATTTCTTTGATACACATTATTTCATTTGTAAATTAAAATAATTTTTTTAAAAATATAGTCAATACATATTTGGCAACATGAGAAATATAATTATGCAAGAGTATATTTCTTTATCTATGATTACACTTAATTGGATATACCATGCATTTTCCTAGTGAGCTGATTTGGTGGAAAATGAGTGAAAAAACTATGTTATATAACACAAATTTCCTACCGATTTGTGGTAGAAAAAATTTATATTTCTAATAATATACACAATATAGTAATTGCGGTGACCTGTTTGTTTGTCATGATATAATTACAACGCAATTACAAGCGTACTGTTTGTTTGCACAAGTGTAAGATTAAATTTTTAAAATAAAAGTTAATCATCAAAAAACAATATTAGACAAACATGTATCTTTATAAATGATATTAAATTAGGTATTTAAGATACATATTGTCTCTGAAAAACATATTAATTAATAAACATATAATTTTTGGCTAATATAATAAAAAATAATTGATATATATTTTCAAATTAATAATATTTTAATTTAATTAATTATAAAAACTAAAAATTCGTATTTATTAAAATCATATATCATGAAATGCATGTTTGATAAAAAAAAATATTAATATTATAAATATAATGCCCCAAAATTATTCAAATATTTGATGAAAACTAAAAAAATGAATAGCATGAAAGGTGAAATAACAAGTCAATACTATGAAGGCAAATAAATTAGAATAAAAAATATAACATAAATTCAAAATTAAGAAAAAAAATTTACATAATACTCTTATGTCAAATTAAAACATAATTTAAAATAACTTGTAATATAACTTAAGTAAATAACTTAGTTGGGGGCTTGTCTCAACGATTCATCTTATGACTAGAGGCTTTTCAGACAGTTATATGTAGATGTTCAGCGGTGTGACTTTTAGTTCCGTTTATGTTGTATGAAGTTCTAGACTTCCGCTCACGTTACGTTTTATGCTTTACTTCCTCTTAGTTTATGCTCTTGATCATGCTATGTATGTGTCATGAATTAGCTTGGAATCATTCGTGGTTGTAGGTCCCGTGTCTCAATACAGGATCCATGCTCGGTCGTGACATAACAAATCAATACTACGAAAACAAATAAATTAGAATCGAAAATATAACATAAATTCAAAATTAAGAAAAAAAAAAGTTAACATAATACTCTTATGTCAAATTCAGACATAATTTAAAGTAAGTTTCGATATAATTTAAGTAAATATAATTCAACAATGAAATTATACTTTAATTGAAAAATTAAAATAATAATGTATTTATGTTAAATGAAGAAAATAAAGAATACGAGCAATTACATGAAATCACAAGAAGTAAATATTGAGAAATGATATATATATATATATATATATCAGAAAAGTAACTTATTTTTTGATATTTTATTCAAAAGATTAGTTAAGCCGCAAAGTGGTATATCTGGTTTGTTTTTAAATGATGCGACACCTAATTTTTAAACAAGAATAGAAAATATCAAACCCAGCTCATTTTAACCAAATTTATCCTATCTGACTCAATACTCGATCCGTTTATATAGAAAATAAATGCCTAAAAATCCTTTATATGTTAAATAAATCTCTTTATCTGTCCAAAAATGATAAATGTCTTGACATAAAATGCTCAAGTTGAGAGAGTGAGGAAGCATCATCTGAAATATTGGTATTGAACTTCTGAAAAATAATTTTCATAAGACGTATGAATAATTACTACAATATAGTAATTAAACTTTTATGAACGCCGAGGTGTTGGCTTGGTGACATGCTTTCCCCACTAGGGCTTATTTGCCGACAGTTAAAGTAATCTAATATAGTCAAATCTAGTAGCAATCTTATTCTGAAAATTTTTAGTTGTTACAGTAAAGTACTATTACATATGTTTATCAAAATTTGATGTTTAAATCTCATTTATTTGTTATAAATAAAAATATATAAAAATTTAGTTTAATGATTGTAGGTATTAAGAAGAAGAAATATATTTGTTAATCAATTTAATCAAAAAATTAAAAATAGCATGAATGTAAAAAAAGCAAATATAAGTAGTCTTTCTCGTGAAGTTAGAGTCTTCATAAGTGATGGACACTTTTTAATATACTTCTTTTTTTAAGATATTCATACTTAAAATTTACTATGTGCATGACATTAATGATAATTATAATAAAATATTTTAATATTTATTTTTATACGTAATAAAATTCTTACAAAATATAATCTACAACATTTGAATATGATTGTTATAGATGGATAACTTTACAAAAAATGTAACAATATGCTGAACATCGCTATTGTTATAAATAGAATATTGTTGTAAAAAATAAATAAATAAATATATATATATAAAAAAAATAAAAAATTAACTTTAAAGAAAATTAAACTATCATAATAAAATGTTATTATAATGAGATTTAACTATAAAATATACTATAGTTACGTGATCTAAAGTTGAAGGAATGTGAAAAAAACATGTTAAGTTAAAATGGGCCACCTAGTTTCAATTAGTGGATATTTGCTGTTAGCAGCAAAATTCAGATAGAAATCTTAGCTATATGAAATTGAGCAACCAAACACTAATTACTGGTGCTAAGCTTGTAATTTTGAACTTGTTCGGATTTTATTTAGCAGAAAAAGGGATTTTACGTGTCGGGTGTTTAGGTAAAATTAGGCTTAATATTATATTTTTGTCTTAAAAAAATCAGGTGTTAGCGTCACTAAAAAATGATCAGATACATCACTTTTGGACTTGAGTGATCATTTAAGTGAAGTAAGCAAAAAAAAGTGATTTTGTGATGCAAGAAAAGTGACTTTGTTCATTTATTTTTAATAGTTCAATGGACACTTAAGCAATGAACTCTATTTTTTTTCAATTATTATTTGTCATAATTACTGTTTTAAAGCGTCATGTTGATCACGTTCTGAGGCTGACACGTATATACTCAAGCAGTGTCAAGCGATACCATTTCGTCAAAGTTTTTTATTAAATATACACATAAAAAATTGTTAAAACAAATATATGTAATCAAATGACACCACTTAGGCCTCATTTGTTTGCACTTAATGGAGATCTGAATCTGAATGGTTCAGACCTTAGGCCATTAAGTGTGTTTGTTTTCATAAGATTTAAACACCTATTTGGTTTGAATAAGTTTTAATCATTAAGATCTGGAATAAAGTCTTAATATCATTAAGAGGTATGTCACCATCACTCTATCCAGAATCACCAACCACCACCATTAATCACCTCTATCATCACCAACCACCTCCATTACCATCGCCAACCACCAACCACCACCACCACCAGCCACATTTGCCACCATTGTCAACTACCATTACCGTCACCAACCATTCCTGACATCACAATAACCACTAACAATCATCATTGCTGCTAACCACTATAATCGTTACTACACATATCACTTCCATCATTATAATTATATGTCGTTGCCGCCACCACCATTGTCGTCACCCTTACTGTCACTGCCACCTCTACCACCACTACTATTAATCCGTACTACCAACTATCTTCACCATCACAAATAGCACTGCCGCCAACTACTACCAACGCATCATCAACCACCACACATTCTTCAGTCACCACCATCAATATCGTCAACTACTAACATCAATCAACTTCACCATCACAACCACTACTACTAAACGTTATCATCACATCAGTCACTACAACATCTACCATCCCCATCATTATAACTATCACCACCATTACTACTAGTAACTATCACCACCATAATTACTAGTCACTAACACCAATCATTATCAAGACCACCGCTACAAAGCATCTCCATCATAACTAGAAAACATAAATATTTTATTTTTTTTATCAGATAATAAATTTATTTTATTAGATTAATATTTTATTAATATATAATTATCTTTTATTTGAATTGTATATTTAATATATTTATAAATAAATAAAGTATGCACATTCATATGTTGAGAAACAAATAGTCTTAATCATTCCGAGTTCAGATCTAGAGACAACATCTTAATCATTCAGATATACATTCAGATTCAGACGTCTAAATCTTAATGAAAACAAATGAGGTCTTAGTAAAACTCGTTGGGTGGTTTATTGGTTCATAGTGCGCCTGAGCGAGCTTGAGGTCAGTAGTTCAATTCTCATAATATTAGCCTTTTGCACATTTATTTTAAGTTTTTGTAAAATGGACAGGGGTTGTAGTTATATCGTCCTTCTTTGGACCTTGAAAGGGTCAAACCAATACAATAATAGATATTTTTGGTGATAAAAGAAAAAATTACTTCTATTTTTTGTTGTTGTCTCTCACGGTTAACTTGATGAGTTTAATGGGTTCGGAAATTAGTATTTGTTGAAATTATATATATATATATATATATCTTAAGTAGTGTTAAAAATTGGGAGTTGAATTCACAAAGAATATGATGAGTTTTAACCATGAAACCCAACTTATGATCTAGAATTCCACAAGGGTTAGTGAAAAGATTTGATTCTATAGCTACAGTTGTAAATTAAACTATTTTTCTAACACTAATTATGCAAAAGACTATTTTGATGTTATGTTATAACTGGTTAATGGACTAGGGATGTGGTTCTCAAGTGAAGGTATTGAAACACTATAATCTCTGAATCTACGTTCAAGATCATGAGGTGTTTTGATGATTAACAAAATTTGTACAAGAAACAACCTATATGCTGAAGAATAAATATTGAAGATTCAAGAACCAAGTTCTCACAGATTTGCAGGAAGGGACAAAGTTAGCAACACTACTAGAGAAACTCATCAGAGAACATGTTCCTCTAAGCAGAATAGGAGACTGTCAAGATAAAGTTGTTTTACACGTGTACCAAGAATTCTTAGAGAATTGCAATATGAGAGAATTAAATTCTATAAGAAACTAAAATTCTATACAAGAAAGGTTATCATACATTGTGCACATGAAATTAACGTGGAGATAGGAGAAGCCAAATGCGTGAAAAAAGAAATCAAGTCAAACTGGGATTGAATTTATGGAGAGACTTTAATCAATTCTAAGTTGGATTAGAGAAATCGAAAGGTGGCTACTTATTCCTATATAAATAATACAAATTATCTTTTGAAGGTTGGAACACACCCAAAGACAGAGGCATCAAAGTTAGAAGAGTTCTATCTAAAGAGTCTCGAAGAAGAAGTTATTGCTACAACGAAAGAGCATGTTCCTATTAAGGTTTATCCACAGTTCTTTAGTTGTAATAGTTAGTTTTTTTTGTTAGTTCCAGAATGATATCTTGATGACTTTCATAGTTTATTGTAGTAGGTGTTGTTTTGTACTATAAGGGGTCATTTGATTCAAAAACAAGTTATCTCGGGATAACTAAATTCGGGATTAGTTATCTTGGAATTAGTTATCCCAGGATAACTTATTTCCTAACCAAATGACCCTTAAAGGTAGATGTAGGTATTATTAGAAACAATTCCTTAGGTGTTGCAAAGGTGGTTGGTCGAATTTTAGTAAAAGAGTTTGGTGAAATGTACTACAGAAGCAGGTCATCATTTTTAACTTCCTTGAGAAAGAAGTTTTTTACATCAAATACTTGTGTTGATTTATTATTCTGTAATTTGCCTTCTTGCATAATTTCTCTAAGAATATGGTTCATTGAGGGCTTAGGTCGCAGTCATATTAACAATTAGTATCATAGTCAAATCTTTCATTAAAAGTTAACACCTTAAAAGACTAAAGATGACTGCACCTCCTGGAGTTCAATAGGCCGATCAACAATAAGATCACCATGCTTTAATGATAAATACTATGACAGGTAGAAAATAGGGATGCATGACTATATCATGGGAGAAAATCATGAATTATTCGATATTATCATAGAAGGTCTTAAAGATCCTCCACCACATATGACAAGGAAAAGAAGACTATCTCAAAAAAGAGAGATGAGTATAATGATAAAGACATCAAGAGTATCCAGAAGAATGTCAAGGAAAAAGGGTTGCTTATTTGAGGCATAGATCCTAATGAATACATTAGATTCTCTTGATGTACAACTGTTAAAGAAGTGTGGGACACTCTAAAAGTCACACATGAAGGAACGAGTCAGGTTAAAAATTTTGAAATTATTAATAGACTATATGAACTCTTTAAGATGAGTGAAGGAGAATTACTTTAAAAAATGTTCAATAGGTTCACATATATAATCAATGAACTAAGCTCTCTTGGAGGGAATATCCCTCAAGCAAGAAGAATTGAAAAACTTCTCAATATATTACCTTACTTCAAAAATATCTACCCTAAAATAGGCCACCTAATTTCAATTAGTGGATTTTTGCTGTTAGCAGAAAAATTCAAATAGGAATCATAGCTATATGAAATTAAGCAACCAAAAACTAATTACAGGCATTAATCCTGTAATTTTGAACCTTTTTGAATTTTATTTTGCATAATAGTGGATTTTAAGTATTGGGTGTTGGGTAAAATATTTGACTTATTTTATTATTTTATCTTTTAAAATCAAGTGTTGTGTCATTAAAAAATGGTTGGATATATTAACTTTTAACTTGAGTGATCTTTTGAGTGAAATAAACAATAAATAAACAACTTTGTGATACAAAAAAAAGTGACTTTGTTCATCTATTTTTAGTAGTTCAGTGGACATTTAAGCAATGAACTTTATTTTTTTCAATCTTTATTTGTCACAATTACTCTTTTAAAGTGTCATGTTGTTCACATTCAGGGGCTGACACACATACATCCAAGCCGTGTCAAGTGACACCACTTGATCAATTTTTTTAAAAATATACATATAAAAAATTATTAAAAGAAATATATCAAAAATCCCTGTTGTTATTCTACAGGAACTATGGAAAAGAAGAAATACTATTAGACATGGGGTACTATCAGTTACAACAATTTGCTAACCAGGTCACTGTAGGAATATGACAATTTGCAAGAATCAGCTTTCCAAACCTGGAGCAACTACCTACTAGCTGGCCTGTTATAGTGAAATACTTGGAGAACTACAATCATAGATCTTCTACAAGAAGATCATATGGATTCCACCTGAAGAAGGTTTAACCAAGTGCAACACAGATGGGGCTAGTAGGGATAACCCAAGTAGGACCTCACATGGGTATTGCTTGAGAGACCAAATAGATTATCTTATATTTGCTCAAGAAAAAGAGATTCAAGTCACTACCAACATTAAAGCATAAATAATTGCTATCAAAGAGGCAATATAGCACTGTGTTGCCATGAGATTAACTAGAGTGATAATTGAAACAGATTCACTAGTGTTGAAGAACATCATTACCGGAGGTTGGGAGATACCATGTCATATTAGAATAGTAGTGGAATACAAGACACAATCTTATTAATGCAACATTGTCAGGTCAATGTTAAACACAAGCATATAGAGGAGAATACACCAGTTGACTTCCTATCTAACTATGCATTTGAGCGCTCGGAAGTCAATAATTTCTTTGAATTACCCACGTAAGGAAGATAAATTGTCAACTTGTACAAGAGGATTTATCCAAATATGAGAATAAAGAAAAGAAAATTGTGTGATAAATAAGGAAGAAGTAATATAGTCAAAATCAATAAACACATATAACGTGCAACCAAAAAAGCTATAGAGCAGCAGATCATACAATCCAAATCATAGATATGAATAGAAAGCTACAACAACAAATACAACTACAATACATCAGGTGTATACAATCTATTACAAGCTACTACTATTGGAGAACAAATTTCTCAAATAATCAAAGATTACAATAATGGGATCTAGAACTATAAGAGAAAATAACATGGGGCAACCACCAAGACTTTTGAGTTACAGATCTACAAATAGATCAATATGTTCGTGCCCAACAGACGCAGTCATACAAGTAGTAAAGTGACTCTTTGTGAGCTGGATGTTGAACCTACAGGGACTAGACCTTTAGCGAATAACCAAATTTAAGTACTATTATCGATTTTCACAAGTGCAGTAATTCAAGATTTTATTGTTTGTTACTAAAATCTAAAATCTAAAATTGATCACAAACTAAATGTAAACAATAATGGAAAAATATTCCATAGTTGAAGCCTACATTCATGCCTAGCATTAATTCAAATCGGTCAATTACTTATCTTGATTGTTGATTATGGGGTTAAAGACATGGTTATGGTCTTTCGAGCCTCTAACTGTTTTGCATTTAAATTGACCTCACAACTACATCGTTGAGTGGTGATGTGATATCTCAATTCTACGCATTTAAGGTATAATCCGATTTTATTAACCAAGTATAGTGTATTAGGTATATTTCTATCCTAAACACAAATCTTGTTCAAGAACAAGATCATACTCCTTGCAATCCATATTCTATCCTAAGGTTTGACCTTTCAAGTTTTGCTTAAGGATTATAGATATATTTTAATGGTGATCAAGTATTAAAATATTAAAGACAATAATACAAGAACAATCACAATAGACAATTAATCAAACCAACAAAAATTTGCACATAAACAATCATGTTCGTGGCTTTAACCATAGAATGAGGATTTTAGCCACTCATACTTTTACAAGAATCCAACATGGTATGTGAATTTCATGTTAAAAAAATGAATGGAAAAAGGAAATGAGAAAGAACCCTAAGGGATTGAAGACCTCATTCCTTCCTCGCTCTAGCCGCTCTTATTTCCCCAAAATATTTCGTGAACCCCCAAAATAATGCCTAAGTGTGCTATTTATAATGTCGGAATTTTTGCTCGTGGTGAACTGCCTCCATGACACGTTGCTGGTCGTGCAGCTGGGCTGACATGACATGGTGCCATCGCACCTACTCACTGGAAACGGGCGTTGGAACGGCTTGCTTGTGGCATGGCACGACGCCTAGCGAACAACATGCCTATCGCGACACGGTGCCTGTCGCGAAGGTTTCATGGCGTGGCACGATAGCATCACGCCTAGCTACTGGATAGGCAATTTTTACACCCATCCACCTGGCGTGGCATATTGCCTGTCACCCCAATCTGCCGGCGTGGAACGTTGCCTAGCACGACAATGCCTTTCTTGGGCATTGCCATGTCTTCAACTTGAACTTTGATCATTGTTGCCTCCTTTCTCATTCATCCTCATATTTAGCCTCATCCTTGGCATTTTTCACCTACAAAATGGGCTAATCACATTTGTTAGTCCATACATGCATTTATAAGTAAAACACATAAGATTATACTTAAATTAGGGTGCAAAGTAGGCTAGAAGATGGGAATAAAATAGCTCTTGGCGAGTAAATACGCCCAAGATCACCACTCCACACTTAAAGTCTTATTCGTCCTCGAATAAATTTTTTATATCTCATGCTACAAGAAGGTTCACAAATTACCAATTAAAATAAGATCACTCAAGTTAAGGCTACCATGACTAACTTAGACAGCAAGTTCATCTCAAGCATGTTATTTATAACACAGTTAAATTCATGAACAAGTAAGTTAAGACTTCTTAATCTCAAGAACTGGCTCTACAACCTCAGCAAACTCATGCCTGTTAATCAATCAAGAAGTCAAATATGCAACCTATCGTTCCTCAAACATGTGCCCTCACAACAAGAGAGTTACCCATCTTCACTCACAAATATACAATTTATAACAAGTATGGATATATGAATAAAATAATTATGCTAAGGAACATAATATACCCCACTAATATAGAAACATTTAAATTTAAGATCAAGTAGGACTTTACGGGTTGTAATGTAGGCTAAAGGAAGGGTAGATATTATTCTGGCCAGTAATAGTGACTATCTTCCCTAAGCGCTTTTAATACATTACTCTTTCTCATTAAGCATAATCTTTTCTTTCACTTCCCCTTTTGCTCTTTTCATCTATCTCTCTCTCTCTTTGTTTTCCCATTTCTTTAAGCACGTTTATATTATTAGTAGGGAGTACTCAAGCATTAAACACTTTTTTCATTCTTTTGTTCTTTTCTACTCCCTACCAACACATATGTTTTTTTAAATATTTGCACCCTTAATCTTTTCTACTCTTTTTACTCTTGTGCATTTTTCACTTAAGTGCTTATTAGGAGTTCTGGATCAAATTTAGGTCAATTGAAAGAAAAGAATTAAGCTTCTGATGTGGCTCACAAAGAATAGGCTAAAGGTTCAATGGGGTTAACTAGGATTATGCATTGTCAGTAGGTAAAGCAAAGGATACAAACATGTTTATTCAAAGAAATGCCTATATCATCTCATACAGTTAACATTCCTCATTTCGATTTGCAAACATACCAGAAAAGTTCTCGACATTACATGATAGCATGGAATATACAAGAAACCTTACACTCATTGTACATACTCAACTCCAGACAGATTTATACAAACTCTCAATTCAGCTAACTATATGAATTCAAAATTAAACACAAAGCATACAGAGTCAAAGTCATGAGCCTAGGTGTCTCAAATAAAGTCATGCAATTATCCAACATGCTTCTCTATTAAAGCTCACTTCCATCTTATAGATATGTGTAACACTCAACAAAAACTTCAAGCATTCAATCAGTTAGGGGTTCTAACAAACAATCCTAATGACTATTTTTCCCTCAAGACTGCCGTCATTCATCTATCATTGAAAAAAGTCCCTAAATATTACTAAAAAAAACTTTTCACTAAAATCAAAAATTTTATTCTCGGTTCAAAGTGTCCCCCTTCGTAAAAGAAAATCAAAGGGTGGGCGAAGTGTACTCTACTCAGACTTTCAAATCAAATAACTTCAACAAAGCATAGATTTCACCCTCATTCAACATTAAAAAATTTTGAAAAATTTCCTCACCCCACACTTAAAAATATGCTATATTCCCAAAGCATCAATTAAAATTAAAACACAAATTAGGGATACTTCCTGAGGCCTCCAGGCTTAACTAGTAGCATGTTTCATCTAATTTTTTCAGCACAAGGATCAATGACCCCACACTCATGCTTTGTCATGCTCCTTAGCTTCACTTCATGGGTACTCAGACTTTCCCTCAATCTATGTTACACAAAACAAAAATAAAAACAAAAGTGATGGTAAAAGAAATAAAAATAAAGGAAAAACATTCTACCTGTTATACAACTCAGGGTTTCCTCCCAAGCAACGTCTAAGTTAACGTCACGACATAACGTGAGTAACATCCCTTTCAGGATGTCCTCAATATTTTTCGCCCTTTGGGGCGCTGCTTTCTTCTTTTCTTGACTCTTGAGAGAATAGCCTCCACACTCTCCCTCTTATTCACCATCACATCTCCACCATGATCATGATGTAGTCTCTTAACTCTAGGCTTAGGTTCCCTTTTTAAGAGATCTTTTAGATGTGGACTTGTCAGCTTGCACTCCTCCACCCTACACTCATTCTCTGTTGTCATAGTGATCATATAGAGATTCCTGTAGTGTGTCAAGGTGTTGAGTGTTTGGTATACTCTGAAGTTCTATAACACCCTAAAAGTCCTTAAGATCAGACCCGAGGGTAGAAACAGAGAAAATAGAAAAATCTGTACCTGGTCACAAAATGAGTCGTCCAGTTACCCGTCAAGTGAACTAATAGGTTGTCGACTGACCAGTTAGGTGGTTCCAAGTTGGAGGAAATGTCACTTTTCGAAAGTCATGATGGATAGGTGACGAGTCGTGAGGTCTCCCCACAAGCCGCGGTGTGACCCATTAAGTGTGCGGTGGTGGAGAAAATGTTGAGTTCCAGTGTACTTAACGGGTAGCGAAATGAATCGTCAAGTCCCCTGAAGACCCGCTAAGTGACTTATTAAGTGAAGGAAAGATTAGAGTTTGGGTTTTCGCTCTAGTGGCAACGGTTCAAACAACGAATCATTACTTGACCCGACGGATCGTCAAGTGGGTCGTTGGGTCTGGCAAGGTTACTTTTTCAGTCGGTTCATTAAGGGTGTTTTCATAATTTTCTATATTTCTAACTCCTAAACTAAGTCATTTTAAGCTTTCTAAAAGATGTTTTTAATGGTTTTTACCATCCTAAACCCTTATTCTACTCCTAACATCCCTAAGTGAAGATCAAATCCCCTTAAGAGAAGCTAGGGTTCTTCATCAAGTCTTTCTCAATTCCCTTTAGGTTTCTAATCAAGTTGAGAATTCTCCCTTCCCAAGTATGTGGGGTTATGGATGGGAGAAAATCTTCCATCCTCATGCCCAATTTCAATACGATTCTATGATTTCAAGTTTCTAAACATGTCTAATAGAATTCTAGTGTTTTACCCAATTTTCATAAAATCTCATATGCTATTCCTATGAGTTTAGTCCCTCCATGTTTTGATTGATGTTTCATGAATATCAAGGCAGATTTAAACCTTAATTTACTTATTAATTCATGATTTCTAGTTTATGAAGATTATGCCCTATTATGCATGATTTATTAAATATCAAGCTTATGCGTCCATGATTTCAAGTATGATGAATTATCAAGTATGCATGAGTATTATGAATACTTAGACTTAAGATTTCATGATCGATAAGTTCTCCCTCAGTGCCCTACTATTCATAAGAAATACTGATTATTGAGAGTTTGGTTTCTAAAAGCCCAGTGAGACCTCAAAGCAGATGTTTAAGGAAGTTTCAAAAAGCTTACTCGAAAGAGTAAGGAAGAAGAGTTGCTTTTATTTAAGCGAAATTAGAGCTCTTGGGTAGGAAGGCAGGAAGAAGTTCACACCAGGATTGAAAGGACTTGGCTTACGTAGATCAAAAATGATGAATGGGCTTGTGACACTCCACTCACTGCCAATGTAGAAGGATGTTGCCGAAAAGAATGAAACACTATTTTGCTCTGTAGGATGCATCGGATCCTGTATTACAAGCAATCTCATTACCCTCAAATTTAAATACGTGGGTGCAAAATGCTATCCTACTTTATTGTTACGATAGAAGCTTGCTTATGTTGCTTCAACGATGCTTTTTCGTCCTCTCTTTGCTCTGGACAAGAGTGCTAATGGACACGGGGAGAGAGCAGGCGAAGCGTGTCATTCATAATGAAAAGAAAGATACCACTACTTCACCTCTTTGTTGGACCGCCGACGCGAACACAGTGTTCTCTGACTAGGACCAGGAACCAATTTGAATTTGGATCTTGACATGTAGGTGGTTTTTAACCATAGGCGTTTTTCCAGGAAGTTGGTGGGCTTATCATGAATTAGGTCGGGGTTGCTGCTGGTCTTGGTTAAAAAATAATTATTTGATTTTCTTTCTTGCTCTCCTTTAGCAGCGGGAAAGAAGTCTATCTATCTTCCTAACTTTAGATTTCCCCCCTCTTGCTTTGCTTTCTAACTTTCCAACTGCATGTGAGTAAACTCCTACTCGCTTTAGGGCAGTTGGGCAAGCCCATGTAAAGTTAAGTATATTTTATCATGATTTTATCCAAGGCTTACAAGATCAGTTTATGAAATATTTTGGAGTCAAGACTCACAATATTCAGATTTAAGTTATGCTTTGAGAATATAATTATATGAACAATATGCATGTTAAGGGAGTAGTGTCTAGCAACGAGTAGGCTAGGGATTCCAAAGACCCCGGTCTCTGAACTACACATCAACGTAGGATATATTATTATTTAGGACCTCTCAAGAGAGTGTTCCCCCATCCAAGGGCACACCCGTTATATCACACCTTATTGGTCATTTGCCCTGCCAAGATTTAAGATGGCTCTTATCCATATGGGCAAGATGTGGGAGCATCTTCACTCATACGTGATGGTTGTCGGTTATGACGAGTCTCTCATTGTTCCTTATGTTTTCAGTTACTCATGTTCATGTCTTATGATGTTATGTCTTTTAGCACATTTGACCCATTGATCAGTATATGAGTTTTTTCTTATGTTTTCAAGTACAACATGCTATATGATTTCTACTTCTAAACGTTGGGTCATTATGTTCAGCTTATGATGAATAACTTATGATTATGTATATTTCAGATACATGACTTTTAGCATATAGCCCTTACTCTCTTGATCTATCTTGAGCTGTATTTATGATTTACACTATCATTTTACTAGCATGTTTTACTTTATCCACATACTCATCACATTCGAAGTACTGACCGCATACTCTATGCTATATCGTCTCATAGTATAGGTTCGGATAATCCATCCCAATCTTGTCGCTAGCTCGCACCCGCTCAATTCAACTCTACCCCACTTTTGGTGAGTCCTCATGATCTGAGGATGTTAGTCTGGTTATATCTTTGTCATGTCTTTCAGTTTCAATTTTTAGTGGGCTAATTAGGGGTGTTGTTCATCAACTCATCAGATGTTTTAGAGGCTTTTCAGATAACATGTATAGATGTTTTTCAGTGATGTTGGTTATTTTACCTTTATGTTGATTTGATTCATAGACTTCAGCTTATTCATGCTTATGTTATAATTTCTGCTTGATTATGCTCTTAAGTCATACTATGTATGTGTCATGGGTTAGTTTGGAGTCATTCGTGGTTCTAAATCCTGTGTCTTGGTCTGGGGTCTCAGCTCGGGTTGTGACAAACTTGGTATCAGAGCAAAGGTTTAGGTGTGTCCTAGGATGTCTGATAGTCGCGTTAAGTAGAGTTTTTTCCATGGATGTGAAGCGCGCCACACTTATGGGGAAGAGGCTACAAGGCGTTTTAGGAAAGTTTCCTTATTTCATGATCTATGTCATGCGATGAAGTGTCTCTCTATTCCTCTAACTCATGCTATACGCGTTTGCAGAAAATATACCTCCACGCTGTGTCAATGGTAGAAGAAATGGCAACGGAAATGGCCATGGCATTTGCAATGGCAATGGAGAGGGGCATCTGTCAGCCCCACCAGCTCCAACGGATCCCTTCCTGAGTAGGTTACTAATGCCGAGTTCAGGGCCACTTTTCAGATGTTGGCTCAGGCTATAACAACCCAGGTCAACTAGCAGCAGTGGCCCATGTCCACCATAATGGAAATGCGATGGCGACGAGAGTACGAGACTTCCTCAGGATGAATCCACCTGAGTTTTTTGGGTCGAAGGTGGATGAGGACCCACATGAGTTCATAGAGGAGGTTTAGAAGATCACGCAAATTATGGGGACAACTGGAGAGGAGAGTGCAAACTTAGCCTTCTAGCAGCTGAAGGGGGTTGCTCACATATGGTACTGATAGTGGAAGGAGGGCAGGGGATTTGGAGCGGTTCCTGTAGGTTGGGAGGAGTTTGTTACCGCATTCTTGGATAGGTTCTTTTCTCGAGAGTTGAGGGAGGTAAAGACAGTCGAGTTCGTCAATCTAAAGCAGAACAACATGACTGTCCAGGAGTATGCCTTAGAGTTTATCTGATTGTCTAAGTATGCACCATAGATGGTTGCTGATTTGAAGGCTCGTATGAGAAAATTCGTGAATAGAGTGTTAGACTCCTTAGTCAAGGAGTGCAAGACCACCATGCTAATCAATGACATCGATATCTCTCGACTAATCATATATGCCCAGAAAATAGAGGCAGAGCACATGAAGGAGAAGGAGAGAGAGTCCAAGTGGACCAGGACAGGAAGCTATGGACACTTCCAACAGAGGTTCGATGGAGGACATTTCCCTCAGTCCCACCAGAGGTAATCAGCCTGTCACGACCCGAGTCTACCCCTGGACCATGACATGAGACCTAGAACCATGAATGACTCCAAGATAACTCATGTCATAGCATACTACAAGCACGATATAATTTATAAGGAAAGTTGAGCAGAAACTAACTGAAATGTAAAACATTCACTTAGGGATAACAAGATAATCTGATAATTTAAACACTGAGTCACAAAGCTAAACATACTAACTCTATGTCTAAAAGCATCTACTAACTCATGAGTACTGGGAGAAGTCCCCAGCTAACTCCAAGTCTAAAACTAAAATAATTTAAAAGAACTTAAATGAAGTAGATAACTTAGTCCTCAGAAGATGAGGACTCAGCACTGCTAGTTGATCAAGTCTGGAATGTATCTAACCGCGGGACTGAGAGTGATTACCCAAACCTATATCATGAGACGATATAACATAAAGTATGAAATCAGTACTTTGAATGTATTGAGTATGTAAGGTAAGTAAAATATGTTAGTAAAACAATAAGAAAGAGATCATAAGAGTAAAGTAGTATAAAGCGTAAGATGTGGATCATAAACTAAACTCGAGAGCTCAAAGTTTCCAAAACTGTAACGTAAAGCTAAATATAACTGTTTTCACAAGTAAAATATTGTAAAGCATGTTTTGAGCCAAAATACTATAAGTAATAATATCATAAGGCATGATCATAACAATATATAGGAATTATGGAATAGTAAGAGATTCTTATAACTGACATACCCCACGTGAGCATACATGGAGCCCGACTTGTAAAACCCTAGTCAGGAGGGTGTCCATACCTTTCTAAGGGTAGGACCATTAAAAGGCGTGATATCACTTATGGATGGACCATTTGGGCATGGGAGACACACCTGTGGAGGACCCCATCATGGTTACATTGGCACATAATTTTGAGACTCGGGAATTGCCTGAAGCCCTGTCCTACTCGGTGTTAAATACTACTCCCAATATATATATTGCTTATATCATAATCATGAAAGAATGCTTAAAGTACATGGGCTAGTTTAAATTGTGAAGTACATAAAATGCTTAAAATACATGAACTAGCCATGAACAAGCCCCGTGACCCGACCATAAACATAAAATTTATATTCATGAAAGCCATGTATACTTGAAAAAATCACCCTATCTTGAAATTCATAAATTTATAAAGGGTTCTTGCGAAAATCATGCATCCTGATCATAAAACATAATTTAAAACTTGAGGGACTTGAATTCACAAGAGAATCATAGAATCTAACTTAAGTCAAATATAACCCTAGGAGTTTATAATCATGCTTGAAGCTTAGAATTCATAATTTCATGAGAGACTCAATAGAAACATGAAACCCTAATCAGGGAAATATGTATTGGATTAAGGAGCAGCTAATCTCATAGATGAACATGAAGGAATTTCAACAACATTCAACTAAACCCTAGAATTTCTAATTAGGGAATAGGGATTTTGGAAAATCATGTTTTCAATTAAAAAGGACATGAGGGTGGAAGGAATCCCTCATTGATAACCCCACATACCTGAGCTTTCAGAATCTATAACTTTACTTGAAGACCCAAGAGAATTTAGGGAAGAAGACGATAAAGAACCCTGGGTAGTCTTGAGAGGATTTGATCTTCAATTTGGAATATTAGAAGTAGAATGAGGGATTAAGGTGGATAAAATTCTTAATACACGTCTTAGGAGGCTTAAAACAACGTAGTTTAAGAGTTAGGAACTTAAGAAATTATGAAAATACCCTTAATGAACTGCCTGGGAAAATGACCCTGCCAGACCCTATGACCCACTTGACGACCTATTCGGTCAAGTAACGGGTCATCGTCTGACCCATCGGCACTGGAGCAAAACCCAAACTCTATTTTTCCTTCACTCAATGAGTCACTTAATGAGTCATTGGGGCACTTGAAGACTCATTCCTCCATCGGTTAAGTACACTGGACTCAACATTTTCTCACCTCTGAAAACTTAATGGGCCACATCACGACCCATCGGGTCACTTGATGAGTCATATCATGACTCATTCTGTGATCTGATGCAGTTTTCCTATTCTCTTCATTTCAGACCTTGGTTCTAATCTTAAGAACTTTGAGGTGTTACACAGCCCTAGCCCCCCATATTGGCCAGTGTTTCGTCCAAATCCATACATGACCAGAGGAGCAGAGCATCACGCTCTAGGGGCCAGGGGAGCATGGCAGGAGAGCACACATTTCCAACTTGTAGGAAATGTGGCAGAAAGCACCCTGGCAAGTGCTTGGTTGTATTGATGGTTGTTTTCGGTGTTAATAGCCCAAACATATGCTCAGAGATTGTCGTTCAACTAGGCAAGGTGATGGTAGAGGGCTTGCCCTAGCTACCACTTCAATAGCTCCAGCAGCTCGCCCATCTCAACAGGGTTCCTCTTCTAGTGCATGTGGTGGACAACGACAAAACAGGTTCTACGCACTCTCATCTCGTCAGGAGCAGGAGTACTCACCCAATGTGGTCACTAGTATATTATGAGTATTTCATCCTGATGTGTATTCATTATTAGATCCATGGGCTACCTTATCTTTTGTGACTCCTTATGTTGTTGTAGTTTCGAAGTCAGCCTCGAGACCTGCTAGAACCCTTCAGTCTCTACTCCTATCATTGAAGTCAGTTATAGCTCGATGGGTATACAAAATTTTTTCTATCACAATTCTTTAGTAAGCCACCTCAGCCAATTTAGTGGAGTTAGATATGACCAATTTTGATGTTATATTTGGTATAGATTTGTTACATGCTTGTTATGCTTCTGTCGATTGTAGAACCCATACAATAGCGTTCTAGTTTTCGGGTGAACCAGTCCTAGAGTGGAAGGGTAGTTTAGTGGTGCCTGTAGGTCGCTTTGCTTCCTACCTCAAAGCTAGAATGATTATCTCCAAGGGTTGTTTTTGACACCCAATTTTGACCTCCCTACGTCCCGCATACGATGCTTATATACCCCTTTTTACGCATTTGTTCGGCTTGCATTCTTTTTTTTAAAAAAAATTATAATTAATTACCATAATTCTTGCAAAATTATTTTTTTAATCTCATATATATATATATATGTGTGTGTGTGTATATATATATAAATATATATATGTGTGTGTGTGTGTGTGTGTGTATAATTTGCATCAATTTTAATTTATTAATTTTGATGTAAATAATTGTGGCATATATAGTATATTTTGTATCTTAAAATATGTATTTTACTTAATTTTTATAAATTATTTACATGATAATATTAACATAATTTTAACTTGGTTTTATAAATTACTTACGTAATAATTTTACGTGAATTTATAAATTATTTATGTTAATAATAACATTTATATAATTTTTGATAAATTAATTTCCTAGTCATTATTTAAAAAATATAATATTTATTAGTTATATAATATTTTGCATAATTTATTTAAATTTTACAACTCATTTATATTGACAATATTATTTATATGATTTTTTCGTCATTTAAATTATTTTATTATCTATTTATTAAATTATTTACAAATGTAGTATATTTATTAATTTAAGAGTAGCTAAATTCAATTCCATTTAATTTATTTTAAATTCTAGCCACTTTCTATTCAATTTCATCCAATTTATTTAAAATCTAGTCATTTTTACCTAATTCATGCCAATTTTAGCCCTTTTTAAAAAAATCTGGCCACTTTTCAAAATCCAATTCAACTTTCAATTAAATCTACCCATTTAACCTATCCGCGACCCGCCAGAAGACCCGCGACCCGACCCATCTTTGTAACTTTCGATCTTAGTTGTTCGTCTTATCCAATCCTACAGATGGGATTAAACCCTAATCTACATCCCTTATTTATCAAAACTACCCCAAAACCCTAAACTAAGCCTTTCATTTTCCCTCATCTCACCTCAGCCGCCGCCACCCTTTCCTTCTCTATCACCATTTCTCCCTCTTCCTCTCTCCTCTCCGGTGAAACCACGCCGCGCCGCCTCCTCTCTTCCTTTTATTTTTCCCTCTCACCCGAACCACCATTAATTCCGGCCATTGTTGGCCTGAAAACGACCAACCCACTGCCTTCTCTCTTCTCCTTCCCCTTACTCCGGCGCCAACAACCCTCTGCCTCCTCTTCTCCCTTTCCCTCCATTTATTCTGGCGAACAGCAGCAACCGGCGCTCGCTTTCTCTCCCTTTTCTCTTCTTACCTTCACTACCGAAAACCTCTATCTCCGCCAAAAAACCCGACCACCGGCGAAACCACAGCGCCGCACACACCCGAAACACCACTGCCACTGGTCCGACCAAAATCCGACGAACCTTCGGATAGTGGTTGTCACCGTGAACCTCTCCGCCACAGCCTCCCTCTTTTTTCACTGTCGTCTCTGGCCATTGCTCCGACCGAACAAACTCGAACCCCGACCACCGGCGAAACTACAGCACCACCACACCCCGAACCACATCCACCAGACAAAACCCGAACCCGACCAAAATTAAACCAACACCACCATCAACACTCAGACTCCGAAAATCTGCCTCCGATTTAGTTTCTTTATATTGGTTTGTTATTTCTCTTACTCCGGAAAATGATTTCTTTCCTGATAGTTTTGTATGCTAGATTCATGTGGAATGAAGTGAATTTGTTTCCTCTGGGCTGAACTTGAGTTTTAAATTAGTAAGATTTACTGGTTAATCTTGTTCAAATGTTTATCAATTCTCGCATTTATTCGATTGTAGTCGTGAGCCTTATATGTGAAATTTTTGTCTACCCCCATATTTTCTATATATCAATATTGCAGTGCTAAATATGCCTTTATGATTATATAACCTTTACTGAATTATTTAATTCTGTGAAACCTGTCGAGTCAGTTGTTTATCTGTCAAATCTCGTGTAATGTATATTGCTGCTACTTTGGTAGCCTTGTATGATATGCTTTCTCTCTTTCTGTGTAAAGATATGATAGTCTTTTGTAGGAATAATTACAGCATTTGTTCAATTGAGAAATTATGATCTTATATTTGATGTCCTTTCCTTACTGAACATAGAATAGACTTGTAATTGTAATTGTGATAAGCTTTTATTAATTATAGTTGTGATAAATTCTAACATGTCTCACTCTAATCAGTTAAATTTTCCTCTCTTTGCTTCTAAATATTTTAGCACTTGTTTACTCATAATGCACTTAATTTGATTTCAAGACTCCTGTCAATAGGAAAACCATGATTTGTTATGTGATGGATCTTTCTCCCTTAATTAGTTCTGTACAGATCCTTACTTGAATAATTACGATAAACTTTGATGTATTTATTTTTCAACGTTTCTCTCTTGCCTTAGTTGTCCAAGAAAAAACTCGTTACCCATTTTACTTATGGTAACTTTGAGTTTGCTTTACATATTGATTAATTTTCCTTTAATTATTTGGACAACTTGGTACTTGAAAGAAGTCTGCAATGGCTGTGTTATATTTGGTAAACTGTGACTAATTTCTTTCCTTTTGGTACCCACGTTCTGAGAAGTTTTGATATTGAAGTTAATTTGTTTCCTTTCTCTTCAATCCTTTAAATTATGTGACAGCCTTAATACTTGCCTTTTTTTTTAATTTATGAAAAGATTTGAGATAATTGATTGGTTTGGTTTACTCTTTTAAGGAAATAACTAATCTTGATTGATCCCTTTAAATTTAATGCATATTTATTTCTGATAAATTATTCTTAATTTTAGGCTCAATTGATTTGATTAAAGGAAACTTGTATATTCTTATGGAAACTTCTGATCAGCTTTACACTTAATTGATTCATTTTTATTAATTAACGAAATGATCTTCTAATTGATTTATTTACGAGGAAATTAATTTCTCGAATCGATTTTTGAATTATTCCCTTTTTCTTTATAACTTTTGATTGTTTAACTATATAAAGGGGTATCCTCCTCTCTTGTCATTCATTCGAACATTGAGGAAAAATTGAAAGTACTTTATTCTTAATAATTCTCTGCTATTCGCCCTATTTTTCTAATTTTCTTAACCCACCTCGACACAAGCACTGCTCGGAACTCTTGAAGTTCTCGTGATCTTGATGTGTTAAGGTTTGGGGATCTCAATTGTGAAATTTTTTAGAGTTCATTGGTACTTGTCGTTTGGTATTTGCTGTTTCGCCAGAATTATCGTAAACTGGTTAGTGCACTCTAATGGCTGGTCTAATCTTATACTGATGCACGTTTTGTGATGTTTGATGTTTTATTTCGGTTGCATATTCGACTAAGTATTTGAAATTAGGCATATTTACTTGGATGTGTGTAGTTGCAACATTATTTGTTTAACAGGTTCTTCTTTAACAGAGAAGAAGAGTCGCTGGGACAAGAGGGGCTGTAGAATTATTATTATTTTTACTTATTTATTATTTTAATGTATGGTGATGTATTTATTTATTTTCAGCAGCATGTAATAATTTTAAAAATGATAATAAATAGTGAGAAAGAGTCTGGGGGCGAGGATAGCATGTTTCTTCTTTATTATTTTTTTTAATTGCTAAATTCACCTAGAAAGCATGCATATAGGACTAATGTATGCATCGTTCATTAGACATCATGTCTATAGGTGTTACACCCCGTAAATTTTAAATGAATAAATAGCCTAATGGCATGTTGGTTAAGGGATTTAGGAAAAAAAAAGGGGGAAAGTCGATTTTTTTTCAAATATAACAATAATTTCCAGAAAACAGAGGGTATAGTCCAGTTAAGGTAAAACCCACAACATTTAGATATATTTCCTTCTGATTACGCTACGAAACGCGGTCTAAACTCCGTTCCGGCTTAGATACCGAGGTATAAAGCTGCAGAGAGCAATCCTACGGAGTTGGTTTCGTTAAATTTGGCCGGCGAAACGCCGTGCTACCGAGGTAAAGTAAATAGAATTGCTTTAAATTAGTACCAATGTGTTCCTAGCCTTGCAGTGAGCATTTATCCCTTCTGGACTATCGAGAAATAACGAATTTTCTATCATTTTTCGATAAGTCGAAGCTTGGGATAAATATATATCATAAGTGATAATTTCTCCTGGATATTAATGTATTTAGTTCTAATTGACATGTATATGAATGTAGTTGGGAGAAACAACAGAAGTACCGACGTAAATCACATTGATCAGTCGGGTACTTAGAAACCAGGTATGTGAAGCTATTTTTTTTGCAAGCCAGGAAGTATAGTCTAGAAAATAAATATAGTCTAGAAAATAAGTAGAATAAAGGCTATTAACAGATACCCAGCGTACAAGAACGATTTCAGTACAATTTTCAGCAAGCATGTTAGTATATCATTACGTATCATGCGATAATCAGAATAACGGATAGTCAGATGATTTCAGATAGTAATGTGGTATCCACTAGTAGCTCAGCATGTTCTTACGTAATACCCAGAATGGAAGTTGTAAAAGCAGTATAATGAATTAGCAAGATTACAGATAGTATGTATTACATTTGTTGAGACTGTATCCGGTAATAGATGGCACATTTTATATTATTGAGCTATATCCAGCTATAGATGGCATGTTCTATGTTATTGAGTTATATCCAGATATAATCAGATCAATAATCAGATATAGAAATAGCTCCAGACATCGATATAACTCTAGATACAGATATAGCTCCAGAAACAGATATGGCTCTAGAAACTGATATAGCTTCAGATCACGGATAACAATAATCAGATAAAAAGATAAAGGCCAGGTAGCAGTTAGCCCAGCAATCAAAAACAGTGTAAAATAGAATATAGCATCAGTTGTTTAATACGGACTGGCCTTGAAATAAAAGAAGAGAATATGATTAGTATTTTTCATTTGAGCATGCTTCCTGTGTATGTGTTTTGCATGTTGAGACTTGTTGTGGCATGTGGGCATCCTTTAGCATCCCCACCGCTCCTGGGTTATAGCTGTGTCGATACCAGATTCAGATACCGCCCCCCAGCCGGGCGATGCCATCCGCCTAGAGGACGATGATGGCTGACCACCATAATAATATGGTCTAGATTACCCTGCTTGTAGAGGCAGTTCAGTTTACTCTGCGCAGAGCCACATTACCTTGTTTACAGGGTAGACTACTCTGTGTGCGCTTGTGGCCGGGGGCAGTTTCAGATACAAATTTTTATAAAATTACCCTGTTGCGTGTTTGCACCCAAGGGCAGTTTCAGTCACAGATACAGCAGCAGATTACCCCGTTGAGTGCTTGCGCCCAGAGGCAGGAGTCTTCGGACTCAGACACAGTTCATTGTCAGAGACCAAGGCCTGAGCTATGTACCCAAGGGGGCCGGTAGGAGGAGCTCACAGTTATCAGATGAGTGGAGTGACTTATTTTTGGTTGGTTTAGACCTGGGTAGGGGTAAATAGATTGTTCTGTTGGTTGGCACCTTCCGGCTTATGGGGGTCGGTCAGGTATTATGTGTATTTATATGTATATCTATATGTTCTATTAGATATTGATAGACAATAGGACGACACATCGTCAGGTACGCCTAGTTTAGTTACAGAATAGGTAAACTCTCCCCAGTTATCCTCAGCCAGATAGACTCAGCTACTTCCTGCTTATATGTCATGTTATTATTGTTACCCATTTCAGTTTGCTTTACATGCTCAGTACCTGTGGCACTGACGCCCGTGGGGGTGCTGCATTGCTTGCCTGCAGGTACACATATACGAGGAGTCGATCCCTCGTGATCCAGTCAGCAGAGTTATCAGCTCCTATCCTTCGGAGCTAGACAGTCGGAGGTTGTTCCTATTTCCTTTTGATTATAGTTTGGGTAGGTCGGGGCCCTGTCCCGGCCATTTTATTATTACTTCCTAGAGGCTTGCAGTCTGATGTTTCCCTGTGGTGGTGGAGCTGGTCGTGTGGGGCCGTGCATGTATATATGTGTTTAGTTGTTGATGATGGCCGCGTGGGGCCTTCTTCTGGTTATAGTTAGTGACCTTGTCGGTCACAAATGTGAATAGCAGTTGCTTCAGATTATAGTGTCATCATTCTGGTTAGTTGTTGTGCATTGCAGGTGGCTATAGGCCTAATCGGCTGAGGGCTGTATTTACAGCCGCTATATAGCCGATTCATTTCTTGAAATAGAGTCAGGGTATAGTAGGAACCAGGTGCCCGTCATACCCCCCAAGGTGGGGTATGACAAACTTGGTATCAGAGCAGTTCGTGTACCAGGGAGTCTGCAAGCCGTGCTAAGTAGAGTCTTGTCTATGGATGTGTTGTGCACCACATACTATAGGCAGGAGGCTACGAGGTATAATAGGATAGTTACCCTTCCTTCATACTCAGTCGTGCCATAGTACAGTACAATATAGGGTTGGTTCTTTTGAAATTTACCACCCTCTTTGTCTACAGATACTATGGCAGATCAGTGGCACCCTGCTACAGGCAGGAGATTGGATACAGCTGCGGGCGAAGACACCAGCAGGATGCCTCACTTACAGCCAGATTCAGCCCGGTCTGAGGGCGATACAGAGGTGTCATCTCGACCCTCCCAGCAGTCTCTGCCTCGCCAGACACCATTTGAGGCAGCACCGCCTCCCACAGCTCCTGCACCCACTTCATCTGATCAGGAGCTATGTAGTGCGGTGGTTATGTTAACCCAGATGCTAGCTACTCAGCATCAGCCGGTACCACCTGCAGCAGAAGAATCTCTAGCCCTCTAGGTTGGCCAGGTAGTTCCAGGGTTAGAGAATTCTTGGCATTGGGACCTCCTCAGTTTACAGGGTCAGATTCAACGGAGGACCCTCAGGACTTTCTGGACCAGATGTAGAGAATCTTTAGAGTCATGCACGTAACCTCAGCAGAATTAGTGGAATTAGTAGTGTTCCGGTTGAGGGATATTGCTGTTTTGTGGTACGAAAGTTGGGAGAGATCTCGAGGAAGAGATGCAGCCCCTCCTACTTGGTCCAGCTTCTCAGAGGCCTTCCTGGACCACTACTTACCCCGGGAGGTCAGACAGGCCTGGATGGACCAGTTCTTACACTTAGAGCAGGGGGACAGGAGCGTCCGTGAGTATTCTTTACAGTTCGACTCCTTAGCCCGCTATGCTCCAGTATTTGTGGACACCATGTCGTCCAGAGTCCATCGCTTTATTATGGGCCTGAATTCAGATTACATAGAGACGTGCATGATGGCTACTTTGAGAGAGGACATGGACATAGCCAGGGTACAGGCCTTCGCACAGACAATTGAGGGCCTGAGACAGCGGCAGCGGGGCGACAAGCAGGCGACTTCAGAGCAGCGCCGTAGAAACAGACCCGCTGAGATTCAGGGGGAAATCCCTAGGGGGCTGAGACCACAGTTTTCAGATAGGCCACCCAGATCTTTACCTTCGGTACAGCAGCAGAGAGGCAGATTTGTTCACCGGAGTCAGTCAGAGTCCGGTAGCAGTTTACGGACAGTAGCATCACCTCAGCAGCGGAGGGCAGAACAGAGTAGATTTGCACCTACCCCTTGTCCTATATGCCACCGACCCCATTCTAGAGCCTGGAGGCAAGGATTCTCAGGGTGCTATTACTGCGGACAGGAAGGGCATTTAATGAGAGATTGTCCGTCCAGAGGATAGGGTAGCCAGGATAGTCTGGATAGAGCATCAGCGGGGCGACGAGCTCCAGCAGCCTCAGCAGGGCGCAGACCCTCAGGTTCAGCAAATAGGGGCCGAGGTAGACCGGGAGCCTCTGGCTCAGGTGCAGGCCCCAGTCGTACCTATGCATTACCAGGGAGGCAGGATTTAGAGGCATCTCCCGACGTGGTCACAAGTATATTGATTATCTGCTCATACCCTGTTTATGTATTAATTGATCCAGGGTCTACCTTGTCATATATTACACCATTTGTGGCCTAGAAGTTGGGTATCGAACCAAAATTGCTTCAGCAGCCCTTTTCAGTGCTTACACCAGTCGGTGACTCGATTACAGCTAAAAAAGTTTACCGAGGGTGTACGGTAGAGGTTGCTGATCGCCAGACCACAGTAGACTTAATATAACTTGAGATGGTCGACTTCGATGCCATTATGGGTATGGACTGGTTAGTGCCATGCTATGCCAACTTAGAATGCTGGACCAAGACGGTCCGATTTCACATTCCGGGGGAAGCAGTGCGAGAGTGGAAAGGGAGCACAGCTACGCCAAAAGGTAGGTTTATTTCCTACCTTCAGGCGAGAAAATTAATAGAAAAGGGATGTATTTACCACCTAGTTAGAGTCCAGGACGTTCGGGTGGAACCTCCGACTCTTCAGTCTGTTCCAGTGGTTAATGAATTCCCTGACGTATTTCCAGATGAGTTGCCTGGTATCCCTCCTAAAAGGGAGATAGATTTTGCAATTGACTTGTTGCCAAGGACTCAACCTATATCCATTCCCCCGTATCGCATGGCACCAGCTGAGCTTAGAGAGTTGAAAGAGCAGTTAAAAGATTTCCTCGACAAAGGCTTCATCAGGCCTAGTAATTTCGCGTGGGGTGCGCCAGTTCTATTTGTGAGAAAGAAAGATGGCTCGCTCCGCATGTGTATAGATTACAGGCAATTGAACAAAGTTACAGTAAAGAATAAGTATCCGCTTCCTAGAATAGAGGATTTGTTTTACCAGCTGCAGGGGGCCAGATGCTTCTCTAAGATAGATCTGAGGTCCGGATACCACCAGGTCCGAGTTCGTGAGAGGGACATTCCAAAGACTGCTTTCAGGACCAGATATGGTCACTTTGAATTTCTAGTCATGTCTTTTGGGCTGACGAATGCTCCCGCAGTGTTTATGGACCTGATGAACAGCATATTCAGACCGTATTTGGATTTGTTCTCGATAGTATTTATCGATGATATTCTGGTATATTCTCGTTCAGAGATAGATCACCAGAACCATTTACGAATAGTACTCCAGATCCTTAGAGACCGTCAGCTGTACGCCAAGTTTTCCAAGTGTGAGTTCTGGCTGAACTCAGTTGCCTTTTTGGGGCATATCGTGTCGGATGCTGGTATACAGGTGGACACACAGAAAATAGAGGCGGTCAAGACATGGCCCAGACCTACCACTCCGATCGAGGTCCGCAGTTTCTTGGGTTTAGCAGGGTATTACTGGAGATTTGTTGAAGGATTCTCCATTATAGCAGCACCTCTAACAAAGCTGACATAGAAAGCAGCGAAATTTCAGTGGACGGAGGCATGTGAGCAGAGTTTTCAAGAGTTGAAAGACAGATTGACCTCCGCCCCAGTACTAGCATTGCCAGAAGGAACAGATGGGTATGCGGTGTATTGCAACGCTTCAGGCATTGGACTGGGTTGTGTGCTGATGCAGCATGGAAAGGTAATTGCTTATGCTTCCAGACAGCTGAGGAAGCACGAAAGAACTATCCGACCCATGACCTGGAACTGGCCGCAGTGATCCACGCTCTGAAAATCTGGAGGCATTATCTGTATGGCGTTCATGTACACATTTTTACAGATCATAAAAGCCTGCAGTACATTTTCAGACAGAGGGAGTTAAATCTGTGGCAGCGTCACTGGTTAGAATTGCTGAAAGATTATGACGTAAATATTGTCTACCACCCAGGGAGAGCTAATGTAGTAGCAGATGCCCTCAGCCGTAAGTCAATGGGGAGTTTAGCGTATTTGCGACCCGAGAAGCGGGAGTTAGCCAAGGAAATTCATCAGCTAGCTAGTTTAGTCGTTCGAGTAGTAGAAACAGAAAATAACAGAGCGGTGATTCAGAACTCTGTTGTGTCATCATTAGTTACGAAGGTAAAAGAACAGCAGTATGAGGACCCTGACTTAGTCCAGCTCAGAGATAGAGTTCAGAAAGGTAAGGAACCAGATTTCCAAGTGACTGAGGATGAAGTGTTGCATTGTAAGGGCCGCATATGTGTCCCGAATGTTTCAGGGCTTCGCCAGCAGATCATGCATGAGGTACATTACGCTCGCTATTCCCTCCATCCAGGAGCAACAAAAATGTACCACGACATCAGAGACATCTACTGGTGGCGAGGTATGAAAGCTGAAATAGCTGAATTTGTATCTAGATGTCCTAACTGCCAGCAGGTGAAAACAGAACACCAGAAACCGGGCGGTCTGACGCGGGATATAGCCGTGCCTTTATGGAAATGGGAAGCGATAAATATGGATTTTGTAACACGGTTACCCCGTACCAGACGCAGAAACGATTCTATTTGGGTAATCATTGACAGATTAACAAAATCAGCCCATTTCATGCCAGTACGAACTACATTCTCTGCTGAGGATTATGCTGAACTGTATATCAGAGAGATAGTCAGATTGCACGGTGTTCCGGTGTCTATTATCTCAGATAGAGGAGCACAATTTATAGCGAGATTCTAGCAGTCGTTCCAGAGAGGCCTGGGGACACAGATTAACTTAAGTATAGTCTTTCATCCTCAGACAGACGGGCAAGCAGAACGAACTATCCAGACGCTCGAAGATTTGCTACGAGCGTGTGTACTAGATTTTGGGGGTAGCTGGGATGAGCATCTGCCGTTGATTGAATTTTCCTATAATAACAGTTATCATTCAGCTACCCAGATGGCGTCTTTTGCAGCATTATACGGGCGGAAATGTAGATCACCCGTTGGCTGGTTTGAAGCGGGGGAGACAACGCTGATTGGGCCGAATATTATTCGTCAGTCAGAGGAGGCGGTGAAGCTTATCAGAGAATGCCTATTGACTGCTCAGAGCCGCCAGAAGTCTTATGCAGATATACGACGCAGAAATTTAGAGTTTGCAGTGGATGACTGGGTATATTTGAAAGTGTCTCCGATGAAAGGGGTGATGAGATTTGGCAAGAAAGGCAAGCTTAGCCCGAGGTTCATTGGGCCATATTAGATTCGGCGAAGAATAGGCCGAGTAGCATACGAATTGAACTTGACCCCAGAATTAGAGTTTGTTCACCCAGTATTCCATATATCTATGTTGAGAAAGTTTGTAGGAGACCCTTCCACAGTTGTTCCAGTTCAGGATGTCCAGGTGACAGAAGAGTTAGCATATGAAGAGGTTCCAGTAGCTATCTTAGACAGACAGATTCGTAGATTGAGAACTAAAGATATTGCGTCTGTCAAGGTATTGTGGCGTAACAGGAACCGAGAAGAGATGACCTGGAAAGCCGAGGAGGAGATGAAAGCCAGATATCCCCACTTATTCCAGGCATAGGCAAACAGGAGGTATGTTAGAACTATTTTTCCTTATAAATGCTTATATTTCATATATGAAAGTAGGCGATTGATTATAGACAGTTATATATGAATATTAATATATCATGTGGAGTACCTGTATTGGGCTTTTCTGCTTTTAAGGAATTTTGAGATAGTCCATAATACAGGGGAAACTCTGCCAAAATTTTTCCAGGGATAAGTCAGCCGGTTAAGATTTCTATAAGTCAGAATGTCATTCGAGGACGAATATTCTTAAGGGGGGGAGGATGTTGCACCCCGTAAATTTTAAATGAATAAATAGCCTAATGGCATGTTGGTTAAGGGATTTAGCAAAAAAAAAGGGGAAAGTCGGTTTTTTTTCAAATATAACAATAATTTCCAGAAAACAGAGGGTATAGCCAAGTAAAGACAAAACCCACAACATTTAGATATATTTCTTTCCGATTACGCTATGAAATGCGGTCTAAACTCCGTTTCGGCTTAGATACTGAGGTATAAAGCTATAGAGAGCAATCCTACGGAGTTGGTTTCGTGAAATTTGGCCGGCGAAACATCGTGCTACCGAGGTAAAGTAAATAAAATTGCTTTAAATTAGTACCAATGTGTTCCTAGCCTTGCAGTGAGCATTTATCCCTTCTAGACTATTGAGAAATAATGAGTTTCCGATCATTTTCCGATAAGTCGAAGCTTGGGATAAATATATATCAAAAGTGATAATTTCTCCCGGATATTAATGTATTTAGTTCTAATTGACATGTATATGAATGTAGTTGGGAGAAACAACAGAAGTACCGACGGAAATCACATTGGTCAGTCGGGTACTCAGAAACCAGGTATGTCAAGTTATTCTTTCGGCAAGCCAGGAAGTACAGTCTAGAAAATAAATAGAATAAAGGCTATTAACAGATACCTAGCGTACAGGAATGATTTCAGTATAATTTTCAGCAAGCATGCTAGTATATTATTACGTATCATGCGATAATCAGAATAACGGATAGTCAGATGACTTCAGATAGTAATGTGGTATCCGCTAGTAGCTCAGCATGTTCTTACGTAATATCCAGAATGGAAGTTGTAAAAGCAGTATAATGAATTAGCAAGATTACAGATAGTATGTATTACATTTGTTGAGACTGTATCCGGTAATAGATGACACATTTTATATTATTGAGCTATATCCAGCTATAGATAGCATGTTCTATGTTATTGAGTTATATCCAGATATAATCAGATCAGTAATCAGATATAGAAATAGCTCCAAACACCGATATAGCTCCAGATACAGATATAGCTCCAGAAACAGATATGGCTCTAGAAACTGATATAGCTTCAGATCACGGATAACAATAATCAGATAAATAGATAAAGTCCAGGTAGCAGTAAGCCCAGCAATCAGAAATAGTGTAAAATAGAATATAGCATTAGTTGTTTAATACGGACTGGCCTTGAAATAAAAGAAGAGAATATGATTAGTATTTTTCATTTGAGCATGCTTGCTGTGTATGTGTTTTGCATGTTGAGACTTGTTATGGCATATGGGCATCCTTTAGCATCCCCGCCGCTCCTGGCTTATAGCTGTGTCCATACCAGAATCAGATACCACCCTCAGCCGGGCGATGCCGTCCGCCTAGAGGACGATGATGGCTGACCACCATAATAATATGGTCTAGATTACCCTGCTTGCAGAGGCAGTTCAGTTCACTCTACGCAGAGCCACATTACCCTGTTTACAGGGCAGACTACTCTGTGTGGGCTTGTGGCCAGGGGCAGTTTCAGATACAGATTTTTATAAAATTACCCTGTTGCGTGTTTGCACCCAAGGGCAGTTTCAGTCACAGATACAGAAGCAGATTATCCCGTTGAGTGCTTGCGCCCAGATGCAGGAGTCTTCGGACTCAGACACAATTCATTGTCAGAGGCCAAGGCCTGAGCTACGTACCCAAAGGGGCTGGTAGGAGGAGCTCACAGTTATCGAATGAGTGAAATGACTTATTTTTGGTTGGTTTAGACCCGAGTAGGGGTAAATAGATTGTTCTGTTGGTTTGCACCTTTCGGGTTATGGGGGTCGGTCAGGTATTGTGTATATTTATATATATATATCTATATGTGCTATTAGATACTGATAGACAGTAGGACGACACGTCGTCAGGTACGCCCAGTTTAGTTACAGAATAGGTAAACTCTCCCCAGTTATCCTCAGCCAGATAGACTCAGCTACTTCCTGCTTATATGTCATGTTATTGGTGTTACCCATTTCAGTTGTATATTTCAGTTTGCTTAACATGCTCAGTACCTATGGTACTGACGCCCGTGGGGGCGCTGCATTGCTTGCATGTAGGTACACATAGACGAGGAGTCGATCTCTCGTGATCCAGTCAGCAGAGTTATCAGCTCCTATCCTCTAGAGCTGGACAGTCGGAGGTTGTTCCTATTTCCTTTTGATTACAGTTTGGGTAGGTCGGGGCCCTGTCCCGACCATTTTATTATTATTTCCTAGAGGCTTACAGTCTGATGTTTCCCTATGGTGGTGGAGCCGGTCGTGTGGGGCCGTGCATGTATATGTGTGTTTAGTTATTGATGATGGCCGCGTGGGGCCTTCTTCTGGTTATAGTTAGTGACCTTGTCGGTCACAAATGTGAATAGCAGTTGCTTCAGATTATAGTGTCATCGTTTTGGTTAGCTGTTGTGCATTGCAAGTGGCTATAGGCTTAATCGGCCGGGGGCTGTATTTACAGCCGCTATATAGCCGGTTCATTTCTTGAAATAGAGTCAGGGTCTAATAGGCACCAGGTGCCCGTCATACCCCCCAAGGTGGGGTGTGACAATAGGATATCAATACCTAGAAATTATGCATATAGGATCGACAATCTGATATAACTCAAAACCAAGTTTATAATGCATATAGTCATCTCTATTAAATCGTTGCCCTAGGAACTAGAAGAATCGGAATTCACTGTTGTAATAAGATCGCGTAAATCATAATTTTCTCATCGGTTTGTCACTAATTTAATTTATTAAATATGTTTATTTCAATAGTTATTATGCTAATAATATGTTATACAATAACATGCCATAAATCAGTCCATAATTAGTGCATTAATTACATAGAGAGGCATGTGAATTTGATTTCGTCATTTAAGAGAATATGCATACAGAGATATCATAAGATTGGCATTGTAAAACTACTGATTTTCAACTAAATCGCCTATTTACAATATTTATGTTCATGTCAGGATATGTTAAAATAGTGTAACTATGGTTGTTCGAGCTCTTAAATTATACCTGTTGTTGTTCATCCAGTGTTGAAATTCATATGGAAATCCTATCCATAGAGACCACTTTATTCAATATATATTTAAACTATAAAATCCCCGCCTAAAGGAATATAATACCTAACTCATACAGTTCTGTCAAGGTGCTGCATTTTTCCTAACGTCTTTAAATTAGAAATCCTGTTCTCATGGATTGTCCATGCATTTAGAGATCTTGTCTAATAGGCTATATTATATGTCGTGCACTTAGATTTGGTTTTCGCATTAGAAATCATGTATGTAGGGTTTATTCACATATTTATAAATCACGCTTATAAAATTTGAGGCTATGTGAAATCATCATGTATTTGTTGATTATTTGTTTTGTTTGACGATTAATCACTATTAAAAACCCTATGATTTTTTAGATCCAAACCCAAACTAGTTGTCCAATGCCTCTTGGACTTTAGGCTCGGGACGGGTAGGCAAATTTTAGGGCGTTAGTGTATTCACATAAAAATGCCTTAAGTTAATAAATAATTAATTAGGCGGGTAAGGGGATATGATAGTCCGTGCTCGCTAAATAATACGAGCAATCTAAATGGTTGTGAAGTATTATTTAAGTTGCACGGAATGATCCCGTTAGGATAAAATAACCCCTCTTTAAGCGTAGAACTACGTTCGGCCTGATTCCCTTTAGGGATACGTAGGTGCCTCATCGAGGTTCGGCCCCATATTTAAATAAATATTTATTTGGTTGCCTTTTGTGTGGGATTTTATAAATAATTCTGCTATATTCTTTTATGCGTTACATTATTTTTATTATTTTATTTGCAATATTTATTGTACATATTGTAACAAAAAATATAATGTAAAAGATAATTATCTTTAAATTCATTCTGTCTTGATTTCTTTCTTCTCGCTTGTCTATAATCTTTTATTTATTTTACGCCTATCGATCTAGTTAAAATTGTAGCAATATAAGTTAAAAGCAATCTTATTTACTCGCCTAGTTAATTTCCCTACATATTAATGGATCTGGCAGGGAACCATATTTGTGGACATCGAAAGGTGGCTAACACCTTTCTTTCAAGGTAATTTAAGCCCTTGCTCAAATCTGGTAACATAGATAACTAAGCAGACTTTTAGCTTAGAACGATGCCCTAACGCACCTCAAATCGTTAGGTGACGATTCTTCTTTCACAACAAACCTTTAAGAACCGTCACATGTTGTATCCCGCTTTTCGCGAGAAAAATGGGGCGCGACAACATGGCGACTCTGCTGGGGCTTTTAGGCTTTAACCACAACATGTTCGTTTTATGTGGGGTTTTATTTGATTTTTAATTCTTTAAGAATTGCTAACTATCGGGTTTAAAATCCTTTCCCTTCATTTATTTCTAGAAATATTTATTCGCTTCCTTATATGTTTTACCATGAAGTTACTAACCATTTTCCCGTTATTATTTATTATTTCTTTATGACTTGTAATATGCGATAATTATTTATAAATTATTGCATTTTATATAAACTGACATACTGCTCATATTTTTCCCCACTTGGGAATCTCTCACAATCACACATAACAACAGTTGCATGATTTTACGGTCGTTCACTATTAAAACACCTCGAGGAATGTCTTATGATTTGGTAGATCAACGTGCGTCAATGGTCATAAGCTTCCTCACTCTCGAGTTGTCCGCTTGAGGGAACCATGTCATACATACTCTTATTCCTAGAGCTTGACTGTGTATGCCTTTAGTAAGGTGTGCACATCATATCAAACTTAGAAAATCACAACATCCATGGTACGTCAAGATTAATAGAGAAACCTTGCCCTGAGTTTTAAGGGATTTTTTTTAAAAATCCTGAGAAGGACGATCCATACAATATGTGCATTTTGAGAGAAATAATGTTTAAGTAATGTCATTTTGCTCCCGGGTGGGTAGGTTAGTTTAACTTTTATTTGTGCTGCAGGTACAATGAGTCTCCCTACCTCCTATTTGAGATTTGGCATGGTTTGGTGCATGCTCGTAGGAATGAAAGCGTGGTGGTGTGATTTAGCAGAATATGGCTAAAATGAAGTGAGGAAAGTATTGGGGCACTTGCCCTCTCTTATGCAAGTTGACCCATGTCGAGAACTTATCGAAGCGGCAACTGCATTCTGGGATGAGAAAAGGGTTGTCTTCAGATTTGGTGACATTGAAATGACTCCGTTGTTGGAGGAAAATGGTGGGTATGTAGAAAACGTGAGCCTGTTGTGGAGGAATAGGAAATGGGAAAAAGCTGAGATAATTATACCCAAACGCGTCACACCGGAAGATGCGTGTGACAAGTTGGGGCTGCAAGGTAGCAACATGGTATCCTATGTAAGGAAGGGAAGGATGCTGGGAAAATATTTGCTCAACCGGTTTGGTCATAATTCTTTTCGTGAAATCTACAAAGAAGAGAGTCTTGATCCGAGCTCGTGGATGAGCAAAAGAATATTTGCATTCATCGTTTATTTTCTGGGGATGGTGATCTTCCCACGAGGAGCTGAGGAAGACATTGATATCCGCCTTATTTCGGTCTTTCACGCCTTATGCAAAGGTGTTGACAAAGGACCTTGCACAATTTTCCCAATGATCATGGCTGACATCTACCGATCTCTAGGAAAGTGCAAAAATGAGTTTAAGCATTTTGAAGGATGTAACTTATTGCTTCAACTCTGGCTTATCGAACATCTTCAAAAGGTGCATAGCAACCAGATCATGCTCAGACGTACAGAAACCGATCACATTGCCACTTACCATTACAGGGTCACTATAGGAGTTAAACCAATAAAAGGCCCGAGGAGGTAGAAAAATGGGGTCAAATGTTGGGTAATTTGACAGAAGACTTTGTACAATAGATGTTCGATTGGTTTTTGAGATCCAACTTTGTGGTGTATGCCAAGTCTCGATACTATTTGGGTTTGATAGGACTCCGAGGTCCTCAACCGTACTCTTCGATGCGGATAATGCGTCAGGCTGGAAGAATGCAAATAATACCTAGGGTTGCCGACATGGATGCATACCAAGTGGATTATAAGGATGATCTTGTTCCGCATGCTCTGGACATTGCAAAAGCGTGGAACAAAAAGATCTACCTCGACGAGAAGAGCATAGAGGTTGACCGATATCAGGCAGGCTACGTAACAGGATATATCCAGTGGCTATATGACGATTGGGCTGGTACTGTAATATCAAGTGTCAAATGAGGCAAGCATGTAGAGGATAAGGAAGCCCAATCACAAACCCTTTATCTCCGCTTAAAGAGAAAGGTCCAAGATTCTGAGGCTTGTCATCGAAAGTTACACGGTGACAATGCCAAAGAAATTGCTGAGATGGGCAAAGAGTTGGAGTACTGGAAATATCGAGCCTTAGGTTTGGATTTAAAGATACAAGATTTGTGCGACGAATTTAGCAAACATGGGGAGGAATGCCTGAATAAGGGAGCTATGGGGAAGGATCGAGCATTGGCTATCTTCTGTCTAGTCGTCACCATTTTGACAAAGTACTAGAAGATCCAAAGAAATCAGACATCGATGAAGAAATTTTCAATATTTAATTGAATGTTATTTAGTTCGTTTCTTGTATTTTTGCAACTTTTTATCCTAATAAAGTTTTGTTTTGGGTTTAATTTTGGAGGAAAATGACAATACTTAACAACATGTTTCTCTCAAACTCGTTAGGACTACCTCTGGCATAAAAGAAGCTCCAAAATTAGGAAACGCGTCAATATTTCTGTTTGATCTTTACTTTAATCAGCATGATTTCTAACCTCTGTTACTAACTGTGATTTGTTTGCTGTTGGTCTAATTTTCCCCTTCCTAAAGGTTGATCTATGCAAACCTGGCCTATTATACAAGGTCAAAAGGGGCTCCTCCTTCTCCTCCTCCTATTCCTAACGGCAAAAGAGGGAAGAACAAGATGGATGAGCAGAACAACATTTCAGACAAGAGTGGTAATGATGCATTTAGGGATGAACGGGATAATTCTGAAGGGTTCTGCCCTCCAGGTTACAACGAGGTGATTATGAGGCTCGAGCAGAAAATTTTCGAGCTTCAAGAAGAGTTAGCACAAGTTTGCAGCTTAAACAACCAGACAACGTTATTTGGGGCTCAAGCTGATGCCCTAACTTCAAAAGCATCAGTCAGCCTCCCTATGTCTTCACAACCCGCAGCTCCACCACAAGATACTCCACCCCAATATTACCAATACCCTTCTTATAGATATCCAAATCCCCCAGCTCCCGTTACCTCCCATTACCCATCACCAGCTCAAGAAATACCTCCCCCAGCCAATATAAATGCAACATATGCCCGCACTCATACCAATCCAATCTATGTGGAGACGGCGCATGTAACTCATCATCTGGAGGAATCTGAGCCTTCAGAAAAGGATAGACTGATTCAGACTCTAGCAGAGGAGTTGAAAAAGATAAACATCAGATTGCAAAGTATTTTAGGCACCAAAGGAATAACAGGTCTAGATTATGAGGATTGTGCATACATCCTAACGTCGAGCTACCAGAGGGGTACAAACCTCCCAAGTTTGAACTGTTTAATGGGATCAGTGATCCTAGGGCCCAGCTGAGATTGTATTGCAACAAACTGGTAGGAGTGGGATGAAATGAGAAGATAAGGATGAAATTGTCACACCCCACCTTGGGAGGGGGGCATGACTGGCACCTGGTGCCCTACTAAGATCTAACCCGCTAGACTGCTAAGCCTGGGCATATCTGGCGCCTGGCTGGCTCTAACTCACATTTCTGGAAACAAAGGGCTATATAACGGCTGTAAATACAGCCCCCGGCCCATTGGCCTATAGCCTTCTGTACCTGTCTTAGCAGCTAGCCAGAAACATAGTAATTCAGGGAAACCTATACGGGCCGACAAGGCCACCATGCTGTCTAGTTATCTGCAACTTAATCATACAACACAAAAAGAAGCTACGTGACCGGCAAGGTCACCACTACTGACATCTATGGCCCCACACGACCATTACAAAAGTAAGAAAGAGTGAAGAAAACTATACAACTGCACGGCCCCACACGACCGGCTCAGCTGACCACAGGGATTTCATACAGAATGCAAGCCTCTAGGAATAGTAATAGAACTGATCGGGACAGGGCCCCGACCTACCCATGCTATATACAACAAAAGGAACTGAACTACACCTCTGAAATTCAGCCTCCGGATGACTGGAGCTGAATACTCAACCGCTGACAGGGAGTCACGTAGAATCGCCTGCTCGTCTAGGAATACCTGCAGCCAAGTAATGCAGCGCCCCACTGGGCGTCAGTACCACTGGTACTGAGTATGTAAAGCAACTGAAATAATATAACTGAAAACAACATCTGAAAGTAATAATATGACTGATGAAGCAGAAGTAGGAGGAATAACTTAACTGTCTGATGAAGTAGATCGTACCTGTTCTTACTGATACCGAAGGAAGTAGGAATCATACCTGGAGGCGTATCATTCTACTACCAACCCACTCGCGTATAATATAACATAGCATAGCATACATAACGTAACATAGCACACACAAACCTTACCCGGCCCCCATAAGCCGGGAGGTACAATCAACACAGAATCTATGCCCCTACCCCGGTCATCCCATCTCCTATAGTGGTTGTAAGCATCCTGCCGGTCCCTGGGTATGCACTTGGGCTCGCTGAGCCCCTGACTATAACTGTATCTGAGTCCGAAGGACTCTAAATCAACACCCCGGGCATACCCGCTCGACGGGGGTGTATAAGGGCCGACCAAGGCACAATATGGGGAAACTGGCATCCCATCTTCGTCCCCTTGCGGGATGGCATATCACTCCGTAGAGCGACGTATCCTCGTCCTCTGGCAGACGAGTCGACACAGCTATTAACCCTGGGCGGTCAGGGATGCTAGGTAATCCAACCCCAATCAATACAATGGTCTCAACTAATCATGCTGTCTGTGTATCTCATAAGCTAAGATTAACAGGTGCAGGGTATCGTATAAATCACATACTGAGCTAATAATAGTAATCTGTAAGTGTCCGATAAATGCTGAGACGGGTAAGTGTAAATGTAAATATAGCCTCCTGTCAAACTGTACTGGGGTAAAAGTTATACGAGGTGGTGTTTCTGCTGAAAGCTATACTGTTTACTAAGTTTCTGTGGTAACATAATTTCCTATTTCTAACATGCTTTCTAAACCATATACAGTTACTATTCTATATCTGGAATGCTTTACTGATACTGTACTACCTTGCGAGGTTTCAGCTAAACACAACAATATCTTAACATGGCATATTACATCACATACTGAATATACTGGGCAACCTTAACCACTCACGCCCGAATCTAAATCGTACGGATAGGTATCGTACACGTTACAACCCAAAACTTCTCATATTGCACCAATATTCAAAATAACACGATAATTGATTTCTAAACATGCAACTGGTCTGTAAATTACTATACTGCTTCGAGGTTACTCAACTTGCCGAGGAAACTTAACTTTACATACCTTATCTTTGAATGTTCGTCCGTCGGACGAGGCTCAGCTGGTACTTCAACTATTTTCTCCCAACTGCATTCATAAATACGTCAATCAATACTAAATACAACGTTATTGTAAAGAGCGACGTTACTTTCAATTTAATTTATAGCCTAAACTTAGGCTTATCGAAAGACGGTCGAAAACTCGCTATTTTTCAGCGGCCCAGAAGGGAGAAATATTTACTTCTCAGCTAGGAACACATAGACATTAATTTAGAGCAATTCTACTTACTTTAGTTCGGCGACTCGCCGATTCGTCGGCCGTATTTCGCGAAACTAACTCCGTAGAAATGCTCTCTGCTGCTAAATACCTTGGTATCTAGGATTAATTTGGGTTTGGGCAGCGTTTGGCAGCGTAATCGGACGAAAATATTTAATTTCCTTCGTCTTCCCTCTGTTTACCTACGTTTTCTGGAAATTTATTAAGTATATAATGATCTCAAACCGCAGTGGGGGCTTTATATAGTTGGGCCTGGACAAGGGCAATGTGTCACGGAGCCATCGCGGAGGCCTCACCTCTGTGACACGCTGCCATCGCGGAGGGGCTCTGCCTCGGCTCCTCCCGCGATGGTTCGACGGGTTTCTCGTCCGATCTTTTTCCCGGGCCTCTCCCTAGCACGTATGGATTTCAAATATGCTTAACCAACGTGCGAATAGGTCGTCTAAGTGCCGGGAATTCTATGGGGTATAACAAAAATTGTTCATGCGAAGTTTGACCGGTGAGACTCTTAGCTGGTACGTGGAGCAAAATCCGAAGAAATGGTTTACTTGGGCAGAGATGGCAGCAGCCTTTGTGGAGCGTTTTGGGTTCAATACAAAAAATGCACCTAATTTTCATTGCATACAAAACCTCAAGAGGAAGTCCACTGATACTTTTAGGGAATTCGCAACTCGTTGGAGAACCGAGGCCGCCAGAGTGCGACCCCCAATGGAGGAGTCGCATATGAAGGACATTTTCATGCGGACTTTGGACCCGCAAGTTTATAACAGATTGATGTTAGTCAGTGAAAAACGTTTTGCAGAGATCATCAAGCTGGGAGAGAAGATTGAGGACGGTATCAAGGATGGGACCATTATCAATTTGAATGCATTGCAAGCGGCTAACAAAGCCTTACAGTCTGGAGCTACTTCAGAAAGCCGCAAGAAGAAAGAAGTTGGCACCGTTATTATGGCCCAAGGGCCGAAGAGTTATGTGTGCAGGCCTCAGACGCCAGCCCCACACTACCAAATTCCAAACCCGCATTACCAGACTTCATCCTACCATACTCCACCTCCACTATATCAAGCTCCATCATCACCTTATCAAGCTCCATCGCCATACCAAAATCCCCATTCATACCAAACTCCATATCAAACTCCCCCTTCGACACATTTCCAAACACCTCCATCACATTACCAAGCCCCCACTTATCCCATCTATAGAACACAATCCACTTATCCACAACCTTCTCACCCATGAACTTCTCCCTCACCAAGCCAAAGGCCTAGGGCTCAATTTGAAAGGAGGCCAACAAAAACTTATACCCCATTAGCCAAACCGATTGATCAACTGTATGTGAGGCTGAAAAAAGCTGGTTACATTGAGCGTATTCCTGCACTCCCGGTCGATACCCAAGCTAAGTGGTACGACCACAATAAGGTATGTATGTATCACTCGGACATGAGGGGCCACACTACAGAGTCCTGCAGATCGTTAAAGGACAAAATACAAAAGTTGATTGATACAAAGGTTATTCACCTCAAATATACGCACCGAATGTAACAAGTAATCCTCTGCCAAATCACCAAGTGAATATGATTTCTTGTGATGAGGCTGAAGACTTGTCGAATACTATTAGGGTGATGGAATACAAAGCAGGTTCTTCTTCAGACCCATCCATGACAATGCAGGGACGTCATCCATTCGAGGTTGAGGTAGCTACGCCAAGGCCTCCATTTACAGTGGTAAGAGCTGTTCCAACTTCGTACAAAACGGTGCCTTGGAGCTACGAGGAAAATGCCCCACGGAGAACAAAGGTGTTAGAAGCAGATGCGGCACAAGGGATGACACGGTCTAGACGGGTATACACTCCTGATACTCTGGCTCAAGGGGCCGACAAAGGAAAACAACTAGCGGCGGAAGCATAAAATAATGGGGTCTGGAAGAAGGTGCAAGAAAAGGAATACTCGGTGGTGGAACAGTTGAGCAAGACCCCGGCTCAAATTTCTATTTTGTCACTTCTGCAAAGCTCTGATCAACACCAAAAGGCTCTGATGAAGGTGTTAGGAGAAGCGTACGATCCTGAAAGCATATCTAGCAGTGAAGTGGCCCATATGGTGGGTCAGGTATTTGAAGCCCAGAAAATCTCGTTCCATGAAGATGAACTACCTATGGAAGGCATGGCTCATAACAAAGCGCTACATATCACGGTGCAGCACTCGGACAAGTTCATCACCAAGGTATTGATTGACCCAGGCTCCGGCTTAAATATTTGCCCCCTGAACACTTTGACCCGGCTGGAAGTTGACCTCGCCCGAATCAAGTTATGGAAGATGAACGTCAAAGCTTTTGATGGTTCACAAAGGGACACCGTGGGGGAAATCATTCTGTATGTGTTGGTTGGCCCTGCCACATTCACCATGATATTCCAAATAATGGACATCCCAGCCTCCTACAATTTGCTACTGGGACGCCCATGGATTCATGCTACGGGAGCTGTGCCTTCAACTCTGCACCAATGCCTGAACTTTGAGTGGGATCACCAAGAGGTCGTGGTCCACGGGGATGAAAGCCGTCCAATCTATGCTGCTCCTATTATCCCCGTCATTGAAAGAAAAGGAGGTTTGGATGGGGAGAGTTTCCACACCTTAGAACTTTTCGGTGTCGTCGAGGAAGGAAGGTGGTGGAGCGACAAGATTTAAGTATGCTGCTGTGGTTGGGGTTTGAGCCAGGTAAGGGCCTTAGAGTCAAATTGCAAGGGATGTCGGAGCCGCTGCAAGTGGCAGCACAAAAACCACTTTTGGATTGGGATATCAACCCACTGCAGAAGAGCTGGACAATTGGAAATATCCTTGGGAAAGAAAAGTTTTTTGTTGCCAAATACACTGCCTTCGCTTCAGCAAACCTTCGTTTCTGACGGTTTTCTTGACATCAAGCGGGCTGAAGAAGACGTCGTGCTGCTCATTTTAAGGAATCTATTTTCGGATGAGCCAAGTGATAATAGTTGCCATGCCATTATCGATGAGGAGGAAGGAGGGGCCCCACAATAGGAAGCAGGAGTTCAAAGAGGAGCCGCCAACTGGACAATCACTCCATCCAGAGCTCGCCGGGCATCTAGGTAGACTAAAAGGATCAGTTTTTCTATTGTTTCGAAATAAAATATTTGTTTTTGAAGTCGTTAAATTTTCTTTTGAATATTATGTCAAACTTCTGAACAAAATTTTAAATTAATAAAATTATTTTCTTTTCATATATTTGATTCAATTTTATTTATTTTAAGCATTTCTAATATCGAACACATTGAATCTAAGGCCATGGCTTGTAATGAAACTGTACAACGTAACACAGGCAACTCATTAGAAGCCGAAGAAGATGAGGTACCTGCTGAAATTGTCATGGAGGTAGAAGAGTTCGAAGACAAGCCCAAAGAAAATCTGACAGAGACCGATATGGTAACCCTAGAAGATGCAGAGACACCTAAAGAGACTCAAGTCAGCACCCATTTGCCAAAAGATGAGGTTGAGGAGTACATAGAGTTTCTGAAGGAATATAAAGACGTCTTCGCCTGGTCCTATGCTGATATGACGGGGCTCAGCTATTCCATAGTAGCGCATAGGCTGCCTACTGATCCACCTGTCAAGCAAAAGCCGAGAAAGTACAAGCCTGACATGAGTTTGAAAATCAAAGAGGAAGTGGCTAAGCAGATCGAGCCGGAATCCTCAAAGTAGTAGAATATCCCACTTGGTTGGCCAATATCGTGCCAGTACCGAAGAAGGACAAAAAGGTCAGAGTTTGTGTGGATTACAGGGATCTCAACAAGGCCAGCCCTAAAGATGATTTTTTGTTGCCAAACATCCACATCCTTATTGATAACTGTGCCAAGCATGAGACACAGTCGTTCGTGGATTGTTTCGCTAGCTATCGTCAGGTCAGAATGCAAGATGAGGATGCTGAGAAAACTGCATTCCTTTCGCCATGGGGCGTATATTACTATAAGGTAATGCCATTCGGGTTGAAAAATGCTGGAGCCACCTACATGCGGGCCATGACCACCATCGTCCACGACATGATCCACAAGGAAATTGAGGTTTATGGATGATGTCATCATTAAGTCAAAGAAAAGCTCAGATCATCTGGCAGACCTAAGAAAGTTCTTTGACAGATTGCGGAAGTATAATCTGAAGCTAAATCCGGCAACGTGTGCATTTGGTGTTCCATCGGGAAAATTATTGGAATTTATCGTCACCCGTCGGGGTATCGAGTTGGATCCAACTAAGATTAAGGTCATCCAGGAGCTCCCATCGCTGAAGAGTAAGAAGGTAGTCATGAGCTTTTTAGGACGACTCAACTATATCAACCGTTTCATTGCTCAATTAATGGTTATTTGTGAGCCTATCTTCAAATTGCTGAAAAAAGATGCTACTACAGAGTGGACTCCTAAGTGTCAACAAGCTTTCAATAAAATCAAGGATTATCTATCAAAGCCTCCGGTTTTAGTCCCACTAGAACAAGGAAGACCTTTGCTCTTGTATTTGTCCGTGCTAAAAAATGCCTTTGGTTGTGTTTTGGGACAACATGATGAGACAAGGAGAAAGGAGCAAGCCATATACTATTTGAGAAATAAGTTCACACCATATGAGGCTCGATATACATTGCTGGAGAGGACGTGTTGCGCTTTGACTTGGGTTGCTCAGAAACTGAGGCACTATTTGTTTGCTTACGCAACTTATCTGATCTCTAGAATGGATCCGCTGAAGTATATCTTCCAAAAGCCCATGCCGACAGGGAAGCTGGCTAAATGGCAGATATTGCTAAGTGAGTTTGATATTGTCTATGTCAGGCAGAAAGCTGTAAAAGGATAGGCTCTTGCAGATCATTTGGCAGAAAATCCTGTAGATGAGGAGTATGAACCACTAAAGACATACTTTCCTGGTGAGGAAGTAGCCTTCATAGGAGAAGATATTGTAAAAGGGTATGATGGTTGGAGGTTATTCTTTTACGGAGCAGCAAACTTCAAAGGAGTAGGCATTCAAGCAGTGTTGGTATCAGAGACTGGGTAGCATTACCCTGTATCAGCTAAGCTTCGATTCCCTTGTACTAACAACATGGATGAGTATGAAGCCTGCATCTTGGGTATTCGACTGGCAGTTGACATGAACGTGCAGTCGTTACTGGTAATTGGAGACTCAGATCTGCTGATGCATCAAGTGAGGGGAGAATGGGCCACGAAGAACATGAAGATCTTTCCCTATTTACATTGTGTGCAAGAATTATGTAAGAGGTTTGTCAAGATTGAGTTCCAGCATGTTCCCCGAGTACAGAATAAATTTGCAGATGCTTTGGCTACATTGTCTTCGATGATCCAGCACCCTGATAAGAATTACATTGATCCCATTCTTGTTCACATACATAAGCAACCAGCTTATTGCTTTCATGTTGAGGTAGAACCAGATGGTGAACCATGGTATGCTGACATCAAAAGGGTGTTTAAAAAACGGGGGTTTTCCTGAGCATGTTACAAGCGTCCAAAAACGCACCGTTCGGAGGCTAGCCAATTAGTTTTTCCTAAACGGAGAAATCCTTTAAAGGAGGACCCTGGACTTAGGATTGCTAAGATGTGTGGATGCTAAAGAGGCAACAAATTTGATTGAGGAAGTCCACACTGGAACTTGTGAGCCCCATATGAACGGTTTCATGTTGGCAAAGAAGATCTTGAGAGCTGGCTATTTCTGGTTGACTATGGAGACGGATTGTATCAAGTACGTGCAAAGATGCCATCGATGTCAAACCCACGCAGATGTGATTCGAGCTCTTCCCAACGAGCTTCATGCCACAAGTTCGCCTTGGCCATTCGCAACTTGGGGAATGGATGTAATTGGTCCCATCGAGCCTACAGCATCTAATGGAGATAGATTCATTCTAGTTGCGATCGACTACTTCATTAAATGGGTTGAAGCTACTTCTCACAAGTCCGTCACAAAGGGTGACAAATTTTGTCCGCGACCATCTCATTTGCCGATTTGGGGTACCTGAATCTATTATTACTGACAATGGCACTAATCTAAATAGTGACTTGATGAGAACGACGTGTGAAAACTTCAAAATCAAGCACTGCAATTCTACTGCATATAGGCTGTAGATGAATGGAGTCGTGGAGGCTGCAAACAAGAACATCAAGAGGATTTTGCGCAAGATGATTGATAACTACAGACACTGGCATGAGAAGCTGCCCTTTGCTTTGTTGGGATATCGTACCACTCTCTGAACGTCTACTGGAGCTACGCCTTATATGTTGGTATACGGTAATGAAGCAGTGATACCAGCTGAGGTGGAAATTCCTTCTTTGAGAATCATTCAAGAAGCAGAACTGAACGATGCAGAATGGGTGCAAAGTAGATTTGAGCAACTAGCACTCATTGATGGGAAAAGGATAAATGTAGTCTGCCATGGTCAACTTTATCAGAACAGGATGACCAAGGTCTTTAACAAGAAAGTTCGGTCAAGACTTTTCACGCCTGGGCAATTGGTTTTGAAGCGGATTTTTCCACACCAAAAATGAAGCTAAAGGCAAGTTCTCGCCTAACTGGCAAGGTCCTTACATAGTTCACCAAGTGCTGACAGGAGGAACACTTATTCTAGCAGAGATGGATGGTGAAATCTGGCCAAACCTATTAACTCAGACGTTGTTAAGAGATACTACATTTAGAGTGGGAATTTGCTTTTTGCTCTGCCTTGTAACATGAACTACGTTGGATCTGATTCCCGTTTAAGAGGGATGCGTAGGCATCCCTGTGGGACTCGTTCTATATCTTTATAAGTTTTTTCTCCCCTTTCGTTAAAAAGGGTCTCGGTGATTCTGTCATATTTTTCATGGTGTTTCGGTTAACAAGCTGCAAACTGGGGTAGAATTTTTGAGAGGACCTCAAAAATTCGCAACTCTATGTCATTTGCAAGGAAGTCTACATCATTTTCTACACTGGGGCAGAAATTTTGAGAAGGATCCCAAAATTTCGTCAAGACTAAGTCAAGACAAGGTTTCGATTTACAAAAGGATGTTGTACAGTTATAAAACATGTCATGGCCCGTGATTCAATTCAATTCTTCTACATACTTCAAAACTTAATTTTACTTTTACTTTTACTAAATTATTTTAAAAGGTTCGCTTTTTTTTAACTTTATGCCCGAGCGTATACCTGGACGGAGTTCAACAACAGGTGTCTAACGGATAGAAGAAGGCTACAGGACAGACAAACAGATCAACCTCCCCTTTTCAAATAATTTTCCTTTGAGCGCAGAAATAATGAAAATGCAAAAGCCAGAAATGGAGAACATCTTGTCACAAGGCGACATAGAGCTAAGTCATTCTCCCTTGTGCCCCTATTTGTATCTTTCTATTCCACCATCTGAGCCTGTATTCACATCTTAAGCTATTATATGCATTTGCGAGCCCGAAATATACACAATACATGCATTCTTGAGCCTATGATATACATGAAATATGTATATTCGAGCCCGTCATACTTGTATTTGAGCCCGTATCTACATTTTTGAGCCCTTTATATGCGTCTTTCGAGTCTGTGATATACATGATATATGCATCTAAGCCTGTATTTGCATTTTGATATACATCTAAGCCCTTATTTGTATATCGAGCCCGTGGTATACATTTATATATGCATTTGAGCCCATGGTATACATTTTGATATATGCATCTGAGCCCGTATTTGCATTTTTGATATATGTTTGAGCTTGTATCTGCATATCGAGCCCTTGATATACATAATATATGCATTTATGCCCGTATTTACATCTGAGCTCGTATTTGCATATTGAGCCCGTTGTAGGCATTTTGATATACATCTGACACCGTATTTGCATGTTGAGCCTGTATTTGCATATTGAGCCCATCGTATGCATTTGAGCCCTTATTTGCATATTGAGCCCGTCGTATGCATTTTTGATATATGTATCTGAGCCCGTGATATACATTTTGATATATACATCTAAGCCCGTATTTGCATATTGAGCCCTTGATATACATGATATATGCATTTTGATATTCAATTGAGCCCATTTTGCATGATTGAGCCCGTTATTTACAATTCAAGTCCATTATTTACATATCGAGCCCGTTTTATGCATTTGAGCTCGTTATTCCATTATGAGCCCTATGACTTATTTGCACTGAGCCCATATAAATCAGAGCTATCAATTGAGTTATTGAGGCTCTCGAATAATTTACTTTCTTTGAATTAGCATTCTTCCACTCATCCGAAGGCGTCATAGTCCAAAGGCATAGTTTCATGGCCTGTGGACATCATGCCATGGCTTGAGGATTTACTTTTTCGCTTATCATGCTCCTAAGGCATCATAGTCCAAAGGCGTCATTTTTCATGGGTTGGGGACATCATGTCATGGCGTAGGGAATTTTTTTAATGCTTATCATGCTCTTAAGGCATCATAGTCTAAAGACATCATTGTCATGGCCTGCGGACATCATGTCATGGCTTAGGGAATTTATTTCCTGCTTCTCATGCTCCTAAGGTATCATAGTCTAAAGGCGTCATCCTTCATGGCCCGCAAACATCATTGCATGGCCTAAGAAATTTATTTTTCGAATCATGGCCCAAGACGTCATGGCTTAGAGACATCATCCTTTTGTCTTAGAGCGAACTTTCATCGTCTAAAGGGAACTTGCATCATGTTTAATTTTTGTGTCAGTTACTTTATGAAGTATTCAATGCATATGCTTTAATTGTTTTGCTTACACGAGCGCCGAGGTCGGATGAGCTGTGAGTGATAGCGTCTTTCCTACTATTTTCTTGATTTATTGTTATTTGAACCATTTTCTCATTTGCTTATTTCGCGATGCATTCTAAATCTTGTCAATTCGTGTTATCTCAATCCTTATTCAAGCCTCGTGTTACCCATTTCTCTTAGGGATTTCATTTCGTCCCTAAGTATAGAACTACACGTGGCCTGATTCTCGTGAAACCCGAGATATGTAGGAGACTTGATACCGAAGTCTCGGCCACAATTTTTCAACTCCTAGTCCCTTTTCTTTTAGCCTAATCGAGATCATTCCTCGGTCGGACAAAATTGGCCACTAGGTCAACGTTCTTTGCCCACCAATTCATCCTTCATTCCCGAGCAAAGAAGGGGCAGTTGTTGACACCCAATTTTGATCTCCCTACGTCCTGTACACGATGCTTATATACCATTTTTTACGAACTTGTTCGGCTTGCATTCTTTTTTTAAAAAAAAAATTATAATTAATTACCATAATTCTTGCAAAATTATTTTTTAATCTCATATATATGTCTGTGTGTGTATATATATATATATATATATTTGTGTGTGTATAATTTGCATCAATTTTAATTTATTAACTTTGATGTTAAATAATTGTGGCATATATAGTATATTTCGTATCTTAAAATATGTATTTTACTTAATTTTTATAAATTATTTACATGATAATATTAACATAATTTTAACTTGGTTTTATAAATTATTTGCGTAATAATTTTATGTAAATTTATAAATTATTTACGTTAATAATAAAATTTATATAATTTTTGATAAATTAATTTCCTAGTCATTATTTACAAAATATAATATTTATTAATTATATAATATTTACATAATTTATTTAAATTTTACAACTCATTTATATTGACAATATTATTTATATGATTTTTCCGTCATTTAAATTATTTTATTATCTATTTATTAAATTATTTACAAGTGTAGTATATTTATTAATTTAATAGTAGCTAAATTCAATTTCATATAATTTATTTAATTTCTAGCCACTTTTTATTCAATTTCATCCAATTTATTTAAAATCTAGTCATTTTTACCTAATTCATGCCAATTTTAGCCCTTTTTTAAACAAATCTGGCCACTTTTCAAAATTCAATTCAACTTTCAGTTAAATCTACCCATTTACCCTATCCGCGACCCCCCAGAAGACCCGTGACCTAACCCATCTTTGTAACTTTCGATCTCAGTCGTTCGTCTTATCCAATCCTACATATGGGATTAAACCCTAATCTACATACCTTATTTATCAAAACTACCCCAAAACTCTAATCTAAGCCTTTCATTTTCCCTCATTACACCTCAGCCGCCGCCGCCCTTTCCCTCTCTATCACCATTTTTCCCTCTTCCTCTCTCCTCTCCGGTGAAACCACGCCGTGTCGCCTCCTCTCTTCCTTTTATTTTCCCCTCTCACCCGAACCACCATTAATTCCGGCCATTGTTGGCCGGAAAACGACCAACCCACTGCCTTCTGTCTTCTCCTTCCCCTTACTCCGGCGCCAACAACCCTCTGCCTCCTCTTCTCCCTTTCCCTCCATTTATTCCGACGAACAGCAGTAACCGGCGCTCGCTTTCTCTCCCTTTTCTCGTCTCACCTTCACTACCGAAAACCTCCATCTCCGCCACGAACCCGGACCACCGGCGAAACCACAGCGCCGCACACACCTGAAACACCACTGCCACTGGTCTGTCCAAAATCCGACAAACCTCCGGATAGTGGTCACCACCATGAACCTCTCCGCCACCGCCTCCCTCTCTTTTCACTGTCGTCTCCGGCCATTGCTCCGGCCGAACAAACTCGAACCCTGACCACCGATGAAACCACAGCGCCATCACACCTCGAACCAGATCCACCAGACAAAACCTGAACCCGACCAAAATTAAACCAACACCACCATCAACACTCAGACTCCTGTCGCGCTCAATTTTTCCTCGCGGAAAAGCAAGACTCGACATGTGACAACTCTTTTGGGTTAAAAAAGAGTCGCCACCTAACGGATTAAGGTGCGTTAGGGCATCGTTCTAAGCAAAAGGTCTATTTTATTACCTAAGTCACCAGAGTCGAGCAAGGGCTTAAATTACCTCGAAAGGAAGGTGTTAGGCACCTTTCGAGGTCCACAAATGTGGTTCCCGATCGGATTCATTAAAAGTGGGGGAATTATCTAAGTGAACAAATAAAATTAATTTTAACTAATATTATAATAATTAAACTAAATAATTAAAGACAAGCAAAGAGAAAAAAATTTAGGCAAAATAAAATCTAAAAGCAGTTTATCTTATTTTATTTTTTATTTAACAATAAATATAAAATTATGGCAAACAAAGCAAGTAAATAAAAAGACAAACAATAAAACAGGACGAATTATTAAAATACACATAACATAACAACAAAATAAATAATTATTTTAATTATGGGGCCGAACCTCATAAAGGCACCTACGTATCCCTTAAGGGAATCAGGCCGAACGTAGTTCTACCGAAAAGAGAGATTGTTTGACCTAATGGGATCACCCCGTGCAACTTAAATAATATTTCGCAATCCTTTGAATTGCTCGTATTATTCATATTATTCAGCGAGCACAAACTATCACTTCCCACTACCCGCCTAGTTAATTAATTATTAATCCTATAACGCTTCTAGGTGAAGAAAACTAGTGGCCTAGTATTTTGCCTACCCGTCCTGATCATAAAGTCCTAGAGGCTTTGGACAACTATTTTGGATATTTGGGTCTAAAATCCTATGGGGCTTTATTAAAGGTGATAGCCAAAACAGTAGCAAAGGTCATAGAATCACAAAGAGCATGCAAAAACTTTATATAAGCTTCTATGCTAATTCCTATAGGCAAGATAACTATTATGAGCATGATATCTTAATGTAATGACTGAACAAAGTTGGAAACAACTAATTTATGTGCATAATATCTAATAGTTAAAGCCATGTTTATAATTTTCCCAAAACTTAGCAAGTAGTTAATTAAGCATAAGGATGAGGCAACATTGACAACTAATTCAATTAGTTATAATTGGCTTAAGGGCAGCTTATTGTCTATTCTTACGTTTATAAACAACACATGTTTTGTATTACTTTAAGTAGCTCCTATAGTCGAGATTTCTATTTATAAGACAGATATATCACAAATATATTCTTATAGACAAAATCTAAGTATCTCAAAATGAGTGACGTTTTAATGTAATGAACCCTATAGTCATGATATCTAAGGCAAATCATAAACTATGAATCATCGAAGCAGTTTTCAGGATTTTGTTATTAGTTTCCTATCAATATTATATCAAAGTTATTGGATAAACATCAAATAGGTAACTATATTCTGATTTTATTGTTTAGACAATTATTAAACAAATACGATATCTAGTCTTTTCTATATCTAAAGCATGGTTTCTTAGTGAAGACAATTGCGCGCATTATTCCTATAAGCAGAATTTCGACAAGAATCTCGACAAGAATCCTATAGGCATGCTTTCTAAATATTAATATCCCCATAGACATGATGTCTAACAAGCATAGAATGAATTAATTAAATTCTTACAGGCATGATTTCTATATCTATATTTGTATTAACCCTATAAGCGTGCTTTCTATATGATATTAAACAGAAAATAGTGAGAGCCTACAAAACCCCGCACCCATAAACCCCTTTCCACTATTATTATTGTTTATTTACATTATTACATACTAACAGAAATAGAATAACCAAAGAAATAAGTAAGTACATCACAATGTATAAAATAAACTAAATTGACTAAGTTTACAGTCCCTCCGGTCCAGCAACTTTTCCTCTCCATTCAAGAAAAAACCTGTTAAACAAAATAATGTCGCGACTATACTCGTACGAGTATTTAACTTTAATTACTTAGTTGAACATGCACCGTTAGATAAAATCTCAGACATACATATGATGAAGTAAAAATATCAAACAACACAAAACACACATTAGTTAAACAGGACATTAAAATATACTGACCAATTTATAATAATTCTAGCGAAGCAGCAAGTACCAATCAACAAATATCAAACAGCAAGTACTGATAAACTCTAAAGATTTTTCAAAACTAAGACCCCAAACCTCAACACATCAAGATCACAAGAACCTCAAGGGTTCCGAGCAGTGCTTGTGTCGAGGTGGGTTAAGGGAATTATTGGAAATGGAGCAAATAGCAAAAAGTATTAAGAGTAAAATATTTTTTTTTTGACCACCAATAAAAGAAAAGGAAGGGCTCTTTATATAGTAGCAAGTGAAGGATTAAAAGGAAAGGAAAATATTTAGCATAATCAAATAAAGGAAATTATTCCTTAACAATGGACAAGATCAATTATTCGTGATTTACCAAAAATACATCAGTAATACAACTGTAAATAATCAATCACGGACAAGATTAAAAAGGAAACATGAATCATACAAAGTTTTTCTTGATCGAATAGGTTGGGTCATTTAGACAGAAATCATATCAAATCTGACCAGAAAGAATATATGAATACTCAGCTTACATATATCAAGTTACTATATTTAATTGAGTGAAAAATGTCGTAATATAATATAAAATAGAAAATCTGAGATTAAAATAAATATTACGGGACTCATACACATTCAAATAAACACGTATCATTTTTTTAAAAAGTAAAATATAGGGCAATAGCCATGTGTCCATTTAAAAACTTAAGTAGAGGGAAGTATACATGTTGAAACACAAAAAAAAAAACCAAATAAGGATGGGTTTTCTTTGAATATAATCAATTAGTATAAAACCAATAATATTTACCTAAATAAATATATAATCAGCTGTAATTTATAAAAAATATATAAGTACATGTTAGATATATGACATCATTCTTAAACAGGGTAAGAGATATCGACATAGCTATAATAACATATCAGAATCATGTATAGAATGGGGGAATGGTGATTTTACATAGATATTTACACGCACACATATTTATCGAACTAAATATCAAATAACTTCACCAAAGTCCAACAAAGGCAGGGATACACTGCGTATTCCAGGATATGCATAAATTGATAAACAATATCATTTATTCTATTATTATTATTATTAAAAAATTATTTGGCCAGATTAAAGTGTGACAAGAACAAAGCTCATGAACAAATATACTAATCAAACGGGCATGATTAATTAATTAATGAATATTCATTATATATATATATATATGTAAATGAAACAAAAGGAAGAACAATATATATTATTTATTTATATATATATATATATACATTATTATATATAAATGAAACAGAAAGGAAAACAGTATATATTACTTATATATATATATATATATATATATATATTATATATATATATATAATTATATATACATGTCTATTACATATAATAATATATATATATATATATATTTATTTATTACATAATATTATATATAAATGAAACGGAAAGAAAAAGACAGTATATTATATATGTATATATATATATATATTGTTATATATACATTCTTTGTATATATACTTAGTATATATATTTATTATATACACAAATAAAAATAAAATAAAATAAAATTTACGGACAGATCTGCCGTCGGCTGGGAGGCGTTTTCCGGTGATGAGAGAGGGAGATAGAGAGGAGGTGAGGCAGTGCAGGTGTCGGCTAGTTTTGGTTGTTCGCCGGAGTTAATGGAGGAAGAGAGGAGGAAAGGGAGAGGGAAGAAGATCGGGTGGTGGTGATTTTTGTTTTCCGGCGATATCCGTCGGAGAAGACGAAGAAGAAGAGGCGGGTCTGGGTGTTAATGGTGGTTTTCCGGCGAGAAGAAGGGGAGGAGAAGAGGGTAAACCGGAAAATGGTGGTTGTCGGCGATGACTACGGGCGAGAAGAGGGTGCATCGGAAAATGGTGGTTGCCGGCGATGACTACGGGCGATGGTGGAGAAGAAACGGAGGAAGGTCTGCTGGTTTGGCGTTTTTGGTGGTGCTGGGTGTTGTAGCGTGGCGGAGAGGAGGAAAATAAAGAGGGGAGACGGCCGTAGGTGTTGGTCGGGCATGGCGGCGAGAGGAAGAAAGAAGGGAAGAAGGGAGTGAAGGAGTTCCGGCGGCTGTTGGAACAGTGGTGGAAGAGAGAGGGAGATAGAGAGGAGGTGAGGTCGGCGTGGGGGAGAGGAAGAAGGAGGTGAGGGGTCCGGCGATGTTGCTTCGCCGGAGACAGTTGCGTGCAACGGTGAGGGAGAGGGGAGAGGGTAGGGGCGGCGGTTTTGGAGAGGGAAGATGAGGGAATGGATGAAAAGTTTAGGTTTTGGGGTAGGTGAGGTAAATAAGGAAGTATATTAGGGATTTAATATGAGCCGTTAGATTAGGTGAGATGGACGGCTAGGATTAGATTCTAGGATTGATGGGTTGGGTCGCGGGTTAATTGGGTAGTCCGGATGGGATATTGGGTTAGGAATTAATTTAAAATTGGATTGGATTCGAAAATGGTCAGATTTGATAAAATAGGCTGAAATTGAATTTAAATAATAGCCAAAATTGATCAAAAGTGGCTAAAATTGACATAAATTGAATAGAAAGTGGCTAAATTTTAACAAATTGAATGAAATTGAATTTAGCTGCTATTAAATTAATAAATATACTACACTTGTAGATAATTTAATAAATAAATTAATAAAATAGTATAAATTATAGGAAAATCATATAAATATTATTACTAATAAATAAATACTAAATTTTAGTAGATTTATGTAAATATTATATAATTAAATTATTATATTTATAAATAATTTAATGACTAGAAAAATAAAATTAAGTTATCAAATAATATAAAAATCATATTATTGATATAAATAATTTATAAATTCGAGTAATATTATTAGTCAAATGAATTTGTAAAATTGAGTAAAAATTAGGTTAATAATTTATTAAGTAAAGAATATATTTCAAAATAAGGGCGTATATTAATACGAAATATATTATATAATTATTTAATATAAAAAAAATTAAAATTAATGTGAGTCATATATATGTAACTTGAAATAATTATGATAATAAATTATTTTATAAATATAAAAGTAAGTCAAAAATTTGCGTAATATATATATATATATAAGCATATTAAGGCGTAGAGAGGTCAAAATTGGGTGTCAACAGCTGCCCCTTCTTTGCTCGGGAATGAAGAATGAATTGTTGAGCAAAGAACGTTGACTTAATAGCCAATTTTGTCCGACCGAAGGAAAAATTTTCGATGGGCCAAATAAAAGGAAATAAATTCATGAAGATATCGCGGCCGAGACTTTAGTTTCAAGTCGCCTACATATCTCGGGTTTCACGAGAATTAGGCCATGTGTAGTTCTAGATTTAGGGACGAACGAGATCCCTAAAAATTGACAACACGAGGCTTGAATAAGGATGGGGTAGCACGAATCGACACGATTTAGAATGCATTACAAAAAATGAACAGGTGGAAATACGGTTCAAAAGAAGATAGTAGGAAGGCACTATCATTCGTAGCATGTTATTCCTTGGCGTTCACGTAAACAACTAAAGCATGTGCATCAAATACTTCGTGATATAAACGGATGCAAAAATTTAAACATGATGCAAGTTCCCTTTAGACGATGAAAGTTTGCTTAGATATAAAAGGATACTGTCTCTAAGCCATGATACGCAAAAATAAATTCCTTAGGCCATGAAATGATGTCTGTAGGCCATGAAAAATGACGCATTTAGACTATGACGCCTTAGGAGCATGATAAGCAGAAAATAAATTCCCTAGGCCATGAAATGATGTCTGTAGGCCATGAAAGATGACGCCTTTAGACTATGACGCCTTAGGAGCATGATAAATTGGAAAGTAAATTTCCTTAGGCCATGACATGATGTCTACAGGCCATGAAACGATTCCTTTAGACTATGATACCTTCGGATGAGTGGAAGAAATGTTAATTCAAAGAAAGTAAATCATTCGAGAGCCTCAAAAAATTCAATCGAGAGCTCTGATTTATTCGGGCTCAACGCAAATAAGTCACAGGGCTCAGAATGCAACAACGGGTTCGAAATGCGAATAACGGGCTCAAAGGCATAAACGGGCTTAAGATGCAAATAACGGGCTCGAAATGCATAAATGGGCTTAACGGGCTCAAATGCAAATGCGGGCTCAATTGTATATCAAAATGCATATATCACGTGCATAACGAGCTCAATATGCAAATAAAGACTCAAATGCATGTTATAATATATATCACGGGCTCAATATGTGAATACAGGCTCAAAATGCATACCACGGGCTCAAAATGCATATGTAAATGTATATCAAGGGCTCAAATGCATATATAAATATATACCAAGGGCTCAAATGCATATATAAAGGTATACCACGGGCTCAAATGTATGTATATCAAGAGCTCATATGTATGTACATCACGGGCTCATATGTAGATTCGGGCTTAAATGCAAATAGGGGCTCAAATGCATATGTCAGAGTATATACCACGGGCTCAGAATGCGTATGTAAATGTATACTAAGGGCTCAAATGCATATATACCACGAGCTCAATATGCAAATCCGGGCTCAAATGCCTATATTTTGTATATCAAGGGCTAAAAATGAAGATTCGAGCTCAAATGCAAATAGGGGCTCAGATGCATACATCAGAGTGTATACCACGGGCTCAGATGTATATAAATAAATATTGCGGGCTCAAACACATATAAAATATATATCACGGGCTCATATGCAGATTCGGGCTTAAATGCAAATAGGGGCTCAGATGCATACGTCAGAATGTATACCACGGGCTCAGAATGCATATACGAACGTATACCAGGGGCTCAGAATGCATATGTAAATGTATATCAAGGGCTCAAATGCATATATAAATGTATACCACGGGCTCAAAAATGTATGTATATCACGAGCTCATATGCAGATTCGGGCTTAAATGCAAATAGGGGCTCAGAAGTGGAAAACTAAATAAATAAATAGTGATGGGCAGAGGTAACTAACATAACGTATAAACTTCGAGAACAAATTGTGGCTCAGATAATTTTGGCAGGGTAGTGCTTTACCCAAACGACGTAAAACGGTAGGACTATGTTTAGCCCTTAAAAGCTTGGGGGGTAAAGCTTGACCCATCTAAAATAACAAGAATGAGAGTAGCACGATGATAATAGGTTAAAAGTAGCATAAGAATAACAAAGAGTATGAGAGCTTGAAAATGACATGATAGTAACTCGATTAAATAGCATGAGAAGAACGCAATGGTAGCTTGCAAGCTTCAAAAAACTGGATAAAATGATTAGTCAATAAACATGAAGTAACTAACGATTAGCTCAAATAAATTTGAAACGAAAACGCTTAATCAGATCAAAATTCAGGAGACAATGCTTAGCCTTTAAAATCAGAGGGTAGTGCTTAACCCGTAGGACAAAGATTAGTCCTTAAAAGAAAATTTAGGGTAGTGCTCAACCCTAGGACAGTGCTTAGCCCTTGAAGGAAACTTTAGGGTAGTGCTTAACCCTTAGGAATCAAAGTATTAACACTTAGTTTCAAATAAAGAGCGTTAAGCTTTGAGTAACTTACTAAGAGGGTAGCGTTTAACCCCGTTCGTGGACAAACTTCAAGGAGCTTAACATTGCAGTTGATAATGAATCCAGATGATGTATAGCATGATTACAAATTTAGTACCTGTGGCATCCTGTGCTCAAAGAAAAAATCATAAGATTAAAATGGGGAAGGCTGATTTGTGCCTTTATTTGTCCGTTATTATCCCGAGCTTGATGATCAGACTGAAAGTTACGTCTTTCCATAGACGTCTTTTTGGGGAATCAACTCCTTGGTTTGACTGAGCGTGCTGAAATTTTGAGATCCTTCTCAAAATTTCTGCCCCAGTGTAGAACATGTCATATACTTCGGTTGCAAATGACGCAAAGTTGTGAATTTTTGAGGTCCTCTAAAAAAATTCTGCCCCAGTTACGTAGAAACGCTCGATTTATTGAATTTTTGAGGTACTCTCAAAAATTTTGCCCCAGTTGGTAAAGGAAAAGAGAAATGAAATTTTATTAAGATATAGACCGAACCCCATAAGGGCGCCTACATAACCCTCTTAAACGGGAATCAGGTCCAACGTAGTTCAGAGTACAAAAGGTTTTTGAATAAAGGAATAAATCAAACTGAGGGCAGGTTGCAACTTCAACAGGCTTTATTTCGGATGGATACCTCCTTTAAGAATTCTCTGAGTAATTTTTTGGAGTAGCCGTGTCAATTCTAACCGTTGAAAAATTACTGTCGTTCATTTCCCTTTTGCTTCGATGAATTGACAGCGAGAAAGGTACGGCGGACGGTTACACACAAATCAACCTCGGGAAGGGGGATTATCAAGATAAACAATAAACAGAAATAAAATTAGTAAGGAAATGCAAGCATGACATGGTTGTAGATAAAAGATGAAAGAAAACATTAACACGCTTCACATTGAAAATAAAAGATTGAACACATTAATACGTCTTCCTAATTTGGGTGCCTCTTTTGTGCCAGAGGTAGGCCTAGCGCATTTTTGAAAATCAAATATGTCATAATGTGTCATTCCATTTGCCCCATTAATATCTCAAATACATAAAATAAATAAATAAATTTCTTCATTTACATAATAAGATATTATGAGAAAAATAAAGATCACAAAAAATAAATCTATAATCTAAATGGAAATGCTCTTCCATTTTCGGTCACTTCTTTGTTATATGACGCGGATCGGTATTTATCAACCTGCATAATGAAAAGTTAGTTTACCCCTCCCATCTAAAGAGCAAATGGTCAACATTTTCGACATATTGATTTCTCAAATAAAAATGCAAATAAATATGGTAATGTCCTTTCGAGATTGTAAATCTCTTTAGACTTTGGGCAAGGTTAAACTAATAGCCTCAATACACCAAAGGTATCGAGACTTCCGAGGGATAACGCAATGCAAGACTAATCAATTTCTAAGAATTTTTAAGAATTGGGTAAGCAGACTGAAAAAATTCTTATGTGAAAAGGCGTGTGGTCACATGTCAATTTTCTAAATGAGCTTTGAAAGGATTTTTTTTTTTAAAAAAAAATGCAAAGTACGATTCGTGTGTGCAGTGTGTGATAGTGAGAGATTTTCAAGTGGAAAAGTATGAGAGTTACAAAAATAATAACAATTAGCACATAAATCATCATAAGTAGTTAAGAGACGCAATAAGTAAAACGACAAAACAAATAAAGAGGATAAGGAATAAATAAAATATATCCTAAGTCACGTCTTATAATGAGAATTGAAAATGATTAAACATGAAATACTAGCTTTAAATGAGAAAAATAGGGAGAGAATTAAATATATAGTAACTTAAATAAGGAAACCAATAAGAGAATAAGGGAAAAAGATTAAACCAGAAAAAATATAATTTAAACAAGAAAGGAGATAAGGGGAAGAAAGATTTAAATACACAGATAATGCAGATATCCTTTTTGGGATAGAAAATCCCTAAAATCCTTTAAGACTCAAGATGAGGTTTCACTAAAAATTTTATGTGCCTTGGACGTCGCATTTTTCTAAGTTTGAGATGATGTGTATTTCCTTAGTAAAGGCATACACAGTCAAGATCTAAAAATAAGAAAGTTTAGACACGGTTTCCTCAAGCGAACAACTTGAGAGTGAGGAAGCTCATGACTGTCGACGTACCGCTGATCGACCAAATCACGAGACATTCCTCGACATAGGTATTAAAACGACCGTAAAACCACGCAACCGTTGTCGTGTGTGATAGTGAAAATCCCCAAGTTGGGGGGAAAATATGAACGGTATGCCAATTAATAAAAAAATCAACAGTTTACGAATTAACGATTACATATGAAAATAAATAATAAACAATAATAAAAAAATAAGGAAAGAAAACGGTTGATAACTTCCTGGCAAAGTCATAAATATCGACAGAAATAAGTGAAAGTAAAAGAAATTAAATCGGACAGTTAGCAAATTCAAACTCAAATAAGAACCCACTTAATGAACACGTATTGGTTAAAGCCTAAAATTCCCAGCGGAGTCGCCATGCTGTTGCACCCAATTTTTCCTCGCGGAAAAGCAAGACTCGACATGTGACAACTCTTTTGGGTTAAAAAAGAGTCGCCACCTAACGGATTAAGGTGCGTTAGGTCATCGTTCTAAGCAAAAGGTCTATTTTATTACCTAAGTCACCAGAGTCGAGCAAGGGCTTAAATTACCTCGAAAGGAAGGTGTTGGGCACCTTTCGAGGTCCACAAATGTGGTTCCCGATCGGATTCATTAAAAGTGGGGAATTATCTAAGTGAACAAATAAAATTAATTTTAACTAATATTATAACAATTAAACTAAATAATTAAAGACAAGCAAAGAGAAAGAAATTTAGGCAAAATAAAATCTAAAAGCAGTTTATCTTATTTTATTTTTTATTTAACAATAAATATAAAATTATGGCAAACAAAGCAAGTAAATAAAAAGATAAACAATAAAACGGGATGAATTATTAAAATACACATAACATAACAATAAAATAAATAATTATTTTAATTATGGGGCCGAACCTCATAAAGGCGCCTACGTATTCCTTAAGGGAATCAGGCCGAACGTAATTCTATCGAAAAGGGAGATTGGTTGACCTAATGGGATCACCCCGTGCAACTTAAATAATATTTCGCAATCCTTTGAATTGCTCGTATTATTCAGCGAGTACAGACTATCACTTCCCACTACCCGCCTAGTTAATTAATTATTAATCCTATACCGCTTCTAGGTGAAGAAAACTAGCGGCCTAGTATTTTGCCTATCTGTCCCGATCATAAAGTCCTAGAGGCATCGGACAACTATTTTAAATTTTTGGGTCTAAAATCTTATGGGGCTTTATTAAAGGTGATAGCCAAAACAGTAGCAAAGGTCATAGAATCACAAAGAGCATGCAAAAACTTCATATAAGCCTCTATGTAAATTCCTATAGGCAAGATAACTATTATGAGCATGATATCTTAATGTAATGACTGAACAAAGTTGGAAACAACTAATATATGTGCATAATATCTAATAGTTAAAGCCATGTTTATAATTTTCCCAAAACTTAACAAGTAGTTAATTAAGCATAAGGATGAGGCAATATTGACAACTAATTCAATTAGTTATAATTGGCTTAAGGGCAGCTTATTGTCTATTCTTACGTTTATAAACAAGACATGTTTTGTATTACTTTAAGTAGCTCCTATAGTCGATATTTCTATTTATAAGACTGATATATCACAAATATATTCTTATAGACAAAATCTAAGTATCTCAAAATGCGTGATGTTTTAATGTAATGAACCCTATAGTCATGATATCTAAGGCAAATCATAAACTATGAATCATCAAAGCAGTTTTCAGGATTTTGTTATTAGTTTCCTATAAACATTATATCAAAGTTATTGGATAAACATCAAATAGGTAACTATATTCTGATTTTATTGTTCAGACAATTATTAAACAAATACAATATCTAGTCTTTTCTATATCTAAAGCATGGTTTCTTAGTGAAGACAATTGCGCGCATTATTCCTATAAGCAGAATTTCGACAAGAATCTCGACAAGAATCCTATAGGCATGCTTTCTAAATATTAGTATCCCCATAGACATGATGTCTAACAAGCATAGAATGAATTAATTAAATTCTTACAGGCATGATTTCTATATCTATATTTGTATTAACCCTATAAGCGTGCTTTCTATATGATATTAAACAGAAAATAGTGAGAGCATACAAAACCCTGCACCCATAAACCCCTTTCCACTATTATTATTGTTTATTTACATTATTACATACTAACAGAAATAGAATAACCAAAGAAATAAGTAAGTACATCACAATGTATAAAATAAACTAAATTGACTAAGTTTATAGTCCCTCCGGTCCAGCAACTTTTCCTCTCCATTCAAGAAAAAACCTGTTAAACAAAATAATGTCGCGACTATACTCGTACGAGTATTTAACTTTAATTACTTAGTCGAACATGCACCGTTAGATAAAATCTCAGACATACATATGATGAAGTAAAAATATCAAACAACACAAAACACACATTAGTTAAACAGGAATTTAAAATATACTGACCAATTTATAATAATTCTAGCGAAGCAGCAAGTACCAATCAACAAATATCAAACAGCAAGTACTGATAAACTCTAAAGATTTTTCAAAACTAAGACCCCAAACCTCAACACATCAAGATCACAAGAACCTCAAGGGTTCCGAGCAGTGCTTGTGTCGAGGTGGGTTAAGGGAATTATCGGAAATAGAGCAAATAGAAAAAAGTATTAAGAGTAAAATATTTTTTTTTGACCACCAATAAAAGAAAAGGAAGGGCTCTTTAAATAGTAGCAAGTGAAGGATTAAAAGGAAAGGAAAATATTTAGCATAATCAAATAAAGGAAATTATTCCTTAACAATGGACAGGATCAATTATTCGTGATTTACTAAAAATACATAAGTAATACAACTGTAAATAATCAATCACGGACAAGATTAAAAAGGAAACATGAATCATACAAAGTTTTTCTTGATCGAATAGGTAGGGTTATTTAGACAGAAGTCATATCAAATCTGACCAGAAAGAATATATGAATACTCAGCTTACATATATCAAGTTACTATATTTAATTGAGTGCAAAACGTCGTAATATAATATAAAATAGAAAATCTGAGATTAAAATAAATATTACGGGACTCATACACATTCAAATAAACACGTATCATTTTTTAAAAAGTTAAATATAGGGCAATAGTCATGTGTCCATTTAAAAACTTAAGTAGAGGGAAGTATACATGCTGAAACATTAAAAAAAACAAATAAGGATGGGTTTTCTTTGAATATAATCAATTAGTATAAAACCAATAATATTTACCTAAATAAATATATAATCAGCTGTAATTTATCAAAAATATATAATTACATGTTAGATATACGACATCATTCTTAAACAGGGTAAGAGATATCGACATAGCTATAATAACATATCAGAATCATGTATAGAATGGGGGAATGGTGATTTTACATAGATATTTACACGCACACATATTTATCGAACTAAATATCAAATAACTTCACCAAAGTCCAACAAAGGCAGGGATACACTACGTATTCCAGGATATGCATAAATTGATAAACAATATCATTTATTCTATTATTATTATTATTAAAAAATTATTTGGCCAGATTAAAGTGCGACAAGAACAAAGCTCATGAACAAACATACTAATCAAACGGGCATGATTAATTAATTAATGAATATTCATTATATATATATATATATATATATATATATATATATATATATATATATATATATATGTATATATTACATAATATTATATATAAATGAAACAGAAAGAAAAAGACAGTATATTGTATATATATATATATATATATATATATATATATTATTATTATATATACATTATTTATATGTATACTTAGTATATATATTTATTATATACACAAATAAAAATAAAATTAAATAAAATTTACGGACAGATCCGCCGTCGGCTGGAAGGTGTTTTTTGGTGATGAGAGAGGGAGATAGAGAGGAGGTGAGGCGGCGCAGGTGTCGGCTAGTTTTGGTTGTTCGCCGGAGTTAATGGAGGAAGAGAGGAGGAAAGGGAGAGGGAAGAAGATCGGGTGGTGGTGATTTTTGTTTTCAAAGAACTTCTTGAAACAAGCATCCTCTTTGCATTTCTAAAGCCTTTGCGGGAATAATGGTGGTAGTCTCTTCACTGGCTGCAATACTGGTTGTGACTTATTCTCTGCAGCCACATGTTCTTTAACCTTGTAAGCTAATGGGATTGGTCTTGTCAGTTCTGGTTGCACCTCATCCTTCCTTTTCTTCACTGGTGCATCTAGCTCTCTGTCACTCCTTAGACTAATGGCTATGACCCGCTTCGGGGTTTAAATGTGTGTCACTCGGGGAAACCCCTTGAGGTCTAGTGTTTTGAGATATAGCTAATTTCCCCAGCTGCTTCTCTATTTTTCTGGTGGCTAACTGCTGATTTTTGAGTTCAACTGCCATTTGAGCTTGGTTAGCCATGATTTTCTGCAACATCTTCTCTATATTGCTTGATTGGGCATTAGCTTGGTTACCTTGCTGCTGTTGTTGATGCGAGAAGTTATAACTCTGTCCCTGATTTCCACCCCAAGAGAAGTTGGAATGATTCTTCTACTTCCTGTTGTACGTGTTTTCATAATTTTGGTTCCCTCTTTACAAATTACCTACAAAATTCACTAACTCTGGGTTTGCTCCACAAGAGTCTATCACATGACCTCTTCCTCCACATGTCTTACACCAGCTTTGAACTGGTTGAGCTACATTTACCTGTGCCTGCGGTTGTGCCAAATTCAGCCTGCTGAACTGAGTCATTAGCTAATTCTGAAAAGATGCCAACTAGGCTGCCAAAGCATTTACACTGTATTTATCATCCCAGCTACTTTTCTAACTACTCCTCGTGATACATCGTTGTGCCACTCTGGATTTTTCTGTGCAATCCTATTCAACAATGTATAGCTCCTCATAAGTTTTCTCCAGTGTTTGACCCCCTGATGCAGAATCTAACAGTATTTTGGTATGTGGGTCAAGACTCACCACAAACGTGTATACCAGCACTTCATTTGCTGTTGGTGATGAGGGCAGTCTCCAAGAAGAGATTTGAATCTCTCCCGTGCAAGGTATAAATTATTATCTGGCCTTTGCTTGAGACTTAATATTTCACTTCTCAGCTTTGCAGTCTTGCTTGACGGGAAAAATCTGATAAGGAACTTCCTGGCCAATTTATCCCTTATTGTGATGGAGTTTGGTGGTTCTGCCTTTAACCACCTCTTAGCTTCTCCCAACAGTGAGAATCGAAAAAGAGTGAGCCGAACATAGTCAATTGACATTCCGGTGGGGACGAATGTATCACTGATTATCAAGAAATTCTGCAAGTGCTATTGTGGATCCTCGTGGGTTAGGCTTGTGAATTGTCCACTAGTGTGTATCAACTACACCATATTTTGTTTTAGCTAAAAGTGTCCTCCCGGATTCGGTCTGCGAATGTTGGAGGTAACATTGGTTGCAAGTGGGATTGCCACGTCACAAACTGGTCTGTTAGCCATCTTTGTGGGAACAACCTCATCTTGTTGAACCTGCTAGATGGGATATAAAGTAGCACCCTCCCTTATTAACTGTCTCAACGTTCACTCAGGTTCAAGGTGTGGTTCTACTAGAGTAAGGACCAACCCATACTTTCAGAATTGGTGACTAAAAAAGTTGTTATCACTTAAGAAAATTCGACAATAACACAAAAATAAGAAATTTACCAATTTATCAGTCCCCGACAACGGCGCCAAAAACTTGTTAACGCCCCAGCACACACGATCGTACAAGTAGTAAAGTGACTCTTTATGAGCTGAATGTCAAACCCACATGGACTAGACCTTTAGCGAATAACCAAATTTAAGTACTATTATCGATTCTCACAAGTGCAGTGATTCAAGATTTTGTTGTTTGTTACTAAAATCTAAAATTGATCACAAACTAAATGTAACCAATAATGGAAAAATATTTCAGAGTTGAAGCCTACATTCATGCCTAGCATTAATTCAAATTGGTCAATTACTTATCTTGATTGTTGATAATGGGGTTAAAGACATTGTTATAGTCTTTCGAGCCTCTAACTATTTTGCATTCGAATTGACCTCACAACTATATCGTTGAGTGATGATGCGATATCTCAATTCTATGCATTTAAGATATCATCCCATTTTATTAACCAAGTATGATTTATTAGGTATATTTCTATCCTAAACACAATCTTGTTTAAGAACAAGATCGTACTCCTTGCATTCCACATTCTATTCTAGGGTTTGCTCTTTCGAGCTTTGCCTAAGGATTCTATATGCATTTTAATGGTGATCAAGCATTAAAATGTTAAATACAAGAATACAAAAACAATCACAATAGACAAGTAATCAAATCGACAAGAATTTACACATAAATAATCATGTTCGTGGCTTCAACCCTAGAATGAGGGTTTAGCCACTCACAGTCTTACGAGAATCCAACATGGTATGTGAATTCATGTTAAAACAAATGAATGGAAAAAGGAAATGAGAAAGAATCCTAAGGGATTGAAGACCTCATTCCTTCCTTACTCTAGCCGCTCTTATTTCCCAAAATATTTTGTGATCCCCCAAAATAATGTCTAAGTGTGCTATTTATAATATTGAAATTTTTACATGTGGTAAACTGCATCCGTGAGATGATGCTGGTCACGCAGCTGGGCTAGCATCACAGGACGCCATCATGCCTACTCACTGGAAACGGGCGTCGGCATGGCCTGCTTATGGCGTGGCACAGCGCCTAGTGCGCAGCACGCTTGGTGTGACATGGCACCTATCGTGATGGTCTCCTGGCACGGCACGATAACATCGCTCCTAGCTACTGAATAGGAAATTTCTGCATACATCCGCCTGGCATGGCACGTTGCTGGTCGGCCCAATCTGTCGGTGTGGCACGTTGCCTAGCGCGACAATGCCTTGCTTGGGCATTGACATGTCTTCAACTTGAACTTTGATCCTTGTTGCCTCCTTGTTCATTCATCCTCATATTTAGCCCCATCCTTGGTATTTTTGACCTACAAAATAGGCTAATCACATTTGTTAGTCCATGAACACATTTATAAGCAAAACACATGAGGTTATACTTATATTAGTTTGCAAACTAGGCTAGAACATGAGTATAAAATAGCTCTTAGACGTGTAAATACGTTCAAGATCACAATATCGGAGAGATGGAAATGATAGAACATACCCAAAATGCAGTGGAGTTAATACTTAGAAGAAAGGACAATAATGGAAGAATAAGAAGACAACATATTAGAAGCACTCATCACCATTGACTCGAAGTCTTTCTAGGCAGAAATGGAGCTTGAAGATAGTAGGACATAGAAACATTAAGAAGATCAAATACCTAATACTACTTTCCAAATTAGATATTTGTTATTATTTATTTTTGGCAGAATACCTAATGACCCTCCTAAATTTGATTTGTTTTCGTTAAAACCCCCCTATACTATCAGTAGTCTTAATTACCCCCCTTAACTTGTCTATTTGATAGTTTTTAACCCCCTAAATGCTTATGTGTCAAGAAAGTGACTATATTCTCTTTTAAGTATGTTAGGATGAAACAAAATTAAAAATTAGCTCTCGATTATCTTTTAATGGTATATATCTTTATTTTACAGGCCAATTAAAAAAATATGAAGTATCAACTATGTATTTTTTTAGACGAAATGCTTTTATTTCAATTGTGTATTATGTTTTCAGGCGTAATCAATTAAAAAAAATTTGAGTCCCATTATTTTTAATTACATAAAAATAATTTAACCCAAATAATAGATTTGCAATTGTGTAATTTTTTATCTTGTAGATGCAATAATTGCTTTTTTTTCAAGTTAAATTTAGAAGAAGAAAAAACTCGATTAGAGCTCCTTTATTTTTAGTAAAATAAAAAAGTTTTTGCAGAATAATGAAGTTTCAACTATATAAATTTTTATTATATTTTATTTAGGTATAATAACTATCTATTTCAACAGTGTATTTTTCTTGGGGCAAAATCTGTTTAAAAAATTATAATTTTATTATTTTTAGCAATATATATTGCTTAAAAAAATAGAGTTCTAGCAAATTTTTTATTTTTTTGCTAATTGAAAAATAAAATCTAAAATTAATAAATTGTAAAAATTTAAAAAATATTTTTATAGAATGACACATGGACAAGAAATTCTACATGGCAGGAGAGTGAATCTCACTCTCTTAAAATGAAATTGTGCACGGTATTAAAGACTATCAAATAGCTAAGTTCAAGGGAGTAATTAAAAGTATTGATAGTTTTGAAGAATTTAAAGAAAACGTATCAAATTTAAAGTGATCTTTAGACATTCTGCCTGTATTTTTTGTTTTACCCTTTCAGGTTCCAGAGTAGTTCGATTTATTTGTTTTTAGATCTCTTTGGTTATTAACAAAAATGGGCCATCGGCCCAAGTTCATTTTGAAAAACAAAATCATTTTGAGTTCAACACTAAAATAAGATATCTTGTATCATTTTATTTATGTTATGCAAAATTTAATATTAAAAAATTCAAAATACACATAAGTTAAGCATGTACCGAAAAAATCTATACTATATTAAAAGAATAAAAGCTTTTAGAAATGTTGAATGAATTTTTTGCCTTTTATTAAAAAACATCGCAATAGATAAAATTATCATTTATTATTTTTACACAATTATTATTTAAAATTATTATTTTTACTAACTTTTATTATCTTATTTTATCATATTAAATTTTTTGCTTATGGCATAACTTTATTTATAGTGTAAACCTAAAAGAAATAAGAAAATTCCCTATTTTTTCCCCAAAAACCAACTTTGCACGAAAATTTTCTTCCTTTTTGATTTGAAAACTTTTTTAAAATATTTTTTTAACCTTTTTGATAGTACAAAATTTCCTTTTTAAAAATTTTTGATAGTCACGAATATTTTTTTTTCTTTTTGATGAAATTTTTTGCCCTTTTTAAAAATAATATCTTAATATTGTTATACTTTTAATTTTTTTTGATTTATAAATTCTTTCACTTCTATAAAAGGATTTATAATTGCATAATTTAATTTATCAATTCTTCTACCTCAACACCTTTGATTCATATCTCTAACCTTGTATATTTGAATATTAATCTATCTTCTTCTTTTTTATGTTGTGGATTTGAAAAAGATAATAGCAATTGTAGTCAGCTCAAGTTGTTATATTCAAAATAATTTAACTCAGATTGTCTCATTTAGATGAGTCTAATATTGATACTATGTTATCTCCTTTAATTGAGTCTTATATTGATATTATGTGATTTAAATTTTGTGTTATTTGTAGCTGACATTCTTCATCTACTCATACTTTCACAAGTTTTATCTATTCAGGTAAAGTAATCTTTTCATCTCATAAAATAATTTTTTATAAATTATTATAATTATAATTCTTGTGTACAATTTATTTTAGATAATCTTGCAACGGAATCTGAAAACAATTTCGTAAACGAAATTTTGTCAATTAACAACTTAAGGCAATATGATTTTCATTGGATAATAAATGTCTTAGTAGCTGAAGTTGGATTAGTAAAAGAGTATAAAAAGGAACAAAAGAAAACACACGAATGACTATAACATTAGATGACAAAGAGGTAATAATTTCTTTCCGTATTATATTTAATACTCATATTTTATATTTTTATATATATGTTTGAGATCTTATCTATTATATATATATATATATATATATATATATATATTATCTTTCAATCAAATATTATTTCTATGACGTTTTGTTCATTGAAACAAGTATTAAAACAAATTGAAGAAAGAACTACTAAATCGGATTAAACTCTTAAACATAATCATTTATCAATTTGAAATTCATAATTTTATTTCTAAATTATTATATTGTTACATAAGCACATCTTTTAAATATTTATACTATGTTATAAATTTAGTCATATTAATATGAGGGATACGTCTTTTAAATATTATTATGCTATTTTTATAAATTTATTTTTACTAATATGAGGGAAACACGCGATACGCGTATATTTAGACTAGTTAATATAAATGTGTGATTGATTCTTTCGACGAAAAAGTATCGAACAATCTATATATATAGAGTAAAACTAGTTATAGACAAGGTGATGTGGTACCTCTTTATGACCTAGAAAACTATTTTTTTATCTCCTTTTTTCTTTTTTAAATTTTTTTCCCTTTGTTCTTTTCATTAATTAATTTGTTTAATAATTAAAAAATTATCATCTTTATTATATCTAATTATATCTCATGATTTATAAAAAAAACTTCTAATTATTTGCATTCTCAACTTAAATAACATGTTTCCTCAATTCTCTTCTACCTAATTCTTATGGCTTAACCAATCTATAAATAACAATCATCTATGGAGTTGTTGGATGTAGGGGTGGGCATGGTATGGTATTGAAAACTTCAGTTCGGTAACTTCGATTTTCGTATCAAAAATTCTATACTATTATCATAACAAATTAGTTTAGTATGTTTCGGTAATGTTAACTTCGGTATCAGTATTTTGCGGTACAGTAAGTCGGTAGCCATACTTTATTTGACTTCGATTTATATATACTCATATAATAAAGAACTATGACTTTAATTTTTCAAAAAACATCTTAATTATATTAGACTAACAATTACCTTCTAATCAATCAAAAAAGATAGCTCAATCACAGTAGAATAGTTAATTCTCTTGAACCTACTCTAAATATAATTCTATTTGGAGTAGGCCTGAAGTACTAAGACTGTTCAAGAAAATTTAACACTTTTTGATAAAAAGATTAATCTTAATGGAAAAATCCCATGTTAAATATAAATTAGCATCAAATTAAATGTGATGTATTTTTGTACTACTAAACTAGTTTATATATTTAACAATATTAAATTTAATATATATGAATTATATATATTATTATAAAATTTTGGTGTGGCATTTGATATTTTGGTATTTATTTTATAAATATCGAGTATCATATAAATAGCAAAATAATTTAAAATTTATACCAAGTATCGTACCAAATATCATAATATTCATACCGCGGTACGATATTCGGTATATACCATATCATGTCTACCCCTAGTTGGATGTTCATTTTCGTTTTCTCCTTCTTCTTTTTTCTTAGTATAGCTTTTACTCCTTTTTGCGGTGTAAGATTCATCAAAGAGGGATAATCAAACTAATTTAGTACAAGTTCATCAAGATGAAGAAGGACGTTTGATGACGGTGGAAGATTAATCAAGAAAGATGAATAGATTAATTTGAAAAAGTAAAAATCAGAATGATTTGCAAATATATATAGATACACTTACTGTTGCTTATTTTAGTATTTTCTATTAATTATGTCTCCAAATACAAGATATGTACCCTCTAAGAACAAGACTCTATTACAAAATTTGTACTTTGTATTTTAAGGGCAACAGAAAATAGTCTTCAACTACTTATTTTGTTGCTAACATAAATCTTAGTGGTATTTCATCATATAAACTTTTACCTTTTAAATATACAATCTAGATATTATATAATTGTGGTCTATACTATATAACTTGTTGATGTGACAGTTCTACAAACAAGAATACATCTGTTTTGATTTCTTCTCATATAATTTAGTCTAATTTTTCATTCTCTCCCTCTATATAATTTATTATCTTTTTTTCTCATTATTGTTCCATATATACTTCCTTTGTTCCTTTTTATTTGCTAGGATAAGGTTTACACCCTTTAAGAAAAAATTAATAGGGTTTGCAATTTGACTAATATAACCCTATTAATTGATAGATACTTTTTGAAAACATACAATAATCATTCTTTTCACATTCTAAAGTGACTTAAGTACTAAGGGTAGAGTTAGAAAAAATGAGCAATTATTTCTTGAATTTTGAAACTAGCAATTATTTTGGAACAACTTAAAAGGAACGGAGGGAATAATATTTTAAGATGTCAATAAGTATCTAAATAAATTACTAAATCAAAGGTTAAGACATTTAAGAAAATGAAAGATGAAATGACTTCAGTTTCTAAGACTGTTCATTTTCTAGAACTCTTACTTTAGAGGAAGAATTTACGTCATCAAATTTTATATTTTATATTTTTTTGTTATATTTTATTTTTAATATTTTCTGTACTAAGTTAAATTGGTATTTTTTATCTAACTTATAATGTTTTTCACAAATTCTTTATTCAAAAATAGGTACTTAGAAAATCATAATTAGAAAACAGTATAGTCATAAACAAATATTTTTGATTAATAAATATTGACTTTCTTCGATAAGAATTAATATTCAATTATATATTGATCATTTAAATAATTGTGTGAAACCCGATGAAATACACTAATACCTTTTATAAATGAGAGGGTGTATCCGCTATTACGTCTTTCCCTTCCCTCCCATGCACTCAAACATCAATTCACGGGTGGCATAATTCATCGATCATGGAGTGGTTCGAACTTAAATAGTACTTTTCAAATGAGATTTCAAGTAGACCATCCATTGATTGATTGAGTCAAAGGCTACCGATTAGTCATGTAGATTTTAATTATAATTAATATATATGTGTTGAATCATATCTTGGGTAGTTTTAGTACAACTTATTCATGCTTTTTGTGTCTTCTTGTACCTTATGTCGTCATTTAATTAAATTATTTGGGACAGATAGAATGGAAGGAAAAAGAAAACAAATAAGGACACAAACAGAAGAATAAAGTAAAATTTTATGGCTTTTGGTTCAAAACCTGATTATCTTAAGGTGATAATCAGGATTATTCATCCTTTTTTTTAAAAATATATTTGAGATAGATAATTTCATAATTTTAATATAATTTTTTTTAAAAATAAATAATATCCTCAACCAAACATAAAAAAGATTTCATCTCAAATTTTATATACCAAAATAGTTCACTTAATCCCTCCAACCAAACAGTCCTTAATCCCTTCTTTCATTATTGAGCCAATATCATAAAAGGATATCAGTACACGGGCATGAGATGACACAACAATAATTACATATATCTGTCAAAACTATTATTATATGGATAGGTATAAAATTATCTTATACTTAGCACTTCTTGTAAGTATGTCTTACTAGTTTTTGGATACGTGCTTCGCACATCTATATTCATATTAAATAATTAAATATAAGTTGTGATAAGTATAAATTTAAAATGATTGAACTGACATTTTAGTTATCTTAATTTACTAATCATGTTGTGATGATGATTAAATATAAAGCATGACAAGATCACCTAAATAAAATGAAAACAAATTTTTTTTCAACATTTATGTAGAAAAGTGCAAGAATTACATAAAAATACAAGTTACCATGATGGGTATAAATATAAGTCATGCGCCAAGAGTAAATTTAATCTACAGGTTTATTGTTGTTTCTATCAAGTTTATGAACATTTAATACAAACCTAAAATGCCAACAACAACAACAAAACAAGAAGGTAAATCAAAAAATATTTGAAAAACTATAAAAAAAAAGAAGAAGAAGAAAGAATGCAACAACTTCATATTACTTATTAAAAGGTGTAGAGTATAATCATAACACAAAAATATATATTTTTTATATTGAGTCTGTTTAATGGTACAGATCTTCGTTAGAGGATTGTGTATAAATACTATTGTAATTGGTAGAAGCTTAGAAGATGAAATAATTGTAAGGTGAAAAGGTAGTGTATGAAATAATAATTAAAAAAATATAAAAGTGTAACCTACAATAATTACTGGCTGGTGAAATAATCCTACTGATTTACTCGGTTTAATGAATGACTTTATTCATTTCTTTTTATTTATATATATATATATATATAATAATAAATATATGAGATATTTGATGGTAAAATATTATAATCAATTAGATATTTTATTATATTTTAATTTAAAATAGAGGCAAAATGATTATCCAATTTTTAGGATAAGAGCTTTCCACTTTTAGTATATAATAATAAATATAATAATAATAATAATAATAATAATAATTTATTTATTTATTTATTTGTTTAGTTATTTATTAATTATTATTATTATTATTATTATTATTTATTATTATCATTATTATTATTTTTTATTTTAACTTTTTATCTTTTGTCTTTCCACTTATATAATAATAAATATATAAATATAATATAATAAAATATTAATATTTAATTATATATTAATTAAATTTTAATTTATTAAAAAAATAAAATAATAACCTAACTTTCCGCTCAGAAACTTTTCGCTGATCCCACAAACTATAATATCCCAAAAATGAGCATTAGTGATGAGGATTGTGAAAGACAATAGAAGCCAAAAAAGTCATCTTTCACTGACTATAATAATAAAAATAAAAGAGAAACTTATTTGTTTGGAAGTTCAAAAACAAACTTTTTATCTTTGAACAATACTAAGAGTCCAAGAAAAATATGCATATAATATTCTTGCGGTTGGTCCACATATGACCATTTTGTAATCAAACAACTATACACCAATATTTTGAATGCTAGCTTTTAAGCTTAGTCTATAGCCAGGGACATGAATGAGTATATTTTCTATGTTATTTAGCTTTGAAGATTATTTTAGAACCATATGGTGTAGTGCTTATTGTGACTTTAAGGCAATCCTTAAATTCAGGAGCAAAATATTCAGCACTCAAACTCCTTTCCCACTCTTACTTATTCTTAAGAGCAAATTCAAAACTCTCACACAATTACCTTTGTCTAGCCATGGATTTTCCATCTCCACCTTCAACTTCTCCCTATGTGACAGCACCAACCAGCCCAACTTCTTACATGGTGCAACATTACCATAGTGCCCCGGCTAGCCCAGGTAAAAGGGTTGGTAGTACTATAGCTGATGGTGATGATTGTGGGTTGACCTTGAATGATTTTGAATTTGAAACAAGCAAAAAGTTTGATACTAATTGCGTTGAGTTTGAGACATGCCATGAGAACTTTGAGCAATCCGAGGATGATCAATCTTGGCACGAGAAACGAAGAGAGCGCGGTGGCTCACTCCCGGAGATGGCATTTGCTGATGAGCTTTTCTCTAACGGTCATGTCATGCCCCTTAAACTACCACCACGACTCCAATGCGAACGTGACATGAAATTATACACTAACCAACGATTGGTTACACGCTCAACTCTCTCCCCAAGTGCTATGGTTAAGTCCCCTTTTGCTCGCCGGGACGTTGATCCTTTCATTGTTGCCATGGAAAAGGTGATGAAGGAAGAAAATAGGGGGAGGAACAGCACTTCAAATCACCTTCATAGGCGCACAAGATCACACTCACCATTTAGAGCACAAAATATGGAATGGACTATTGAGGAGATGAGGAAAGAAATTGTTTCCATGTCACCCATTCAACCTTCAAGCCCAAACACAAGAAAGCCCATGTCTAAGGCCAAGGGAGCGTCATATGGAAGATGGGTTCTAGAACATTCTATAACTATTGGGCCAAACCAAAAAGGATCCAAGAAGCCCAAGAACTTGCTTTTTGGAACGAAAGAGCCCAAGCTAAAGCCCACTTCAAATGGTGTTGCTCAAAGCTCTAGTGAAAGGGATGAGCTTGTGCAAACCAAAATGCAAAAATTTAAAGGAATGCTAGTGAGATATGCATCATTTGGAAAGGAGAACAATGAAGGAAAGATGATAAATCCAATTTCAGCACTATGGAAGCCTAATTACTTCAAGAAGTTGAGTTTCAAGTTCAAGGGCAATCCTAATGGGAATAAAAAGGTAAATGGAGGGGAGTCAAAGTTGGTGATTGTGAAGTACAAACCAGCACTTTGTTTGGGTTATGGACTTGAAAGTCCTAGGAAAATGAAGCAGGTTTAAAGAATCAATAGTGTTTGTGGTTCTTTATTTTTTCTGAAATTTCCTTTAACAGTGAAAAGAAAGAAAGTGTAGGATTTTTCATTTGAAAGGATGAGTGACTGATGTTCCATAGAGGAACAAATTTGTGACATTTTGGGTGTGCTCGTCGAGAAGGAATATTTTCTAGGAAAATAAGTGGTTATTTATTTATTTTTTTGTATTCGTTGGGTCAATAAAAAATATTATCTTAAAAGTATTTGTATATAATATTTAAATAAATATTATAGAGGGTGAGGGTGGGACCTAAGGGTGTGGGATGGTGAGGATGAGGGTTATAGGGGGTGGGAATGAAGATGAGATGTGTTGGAAGATGGGGAGGGCGCAATTTATATGAAATGTCACTAATGCAACTTGTTTTCCTTATTTTGATTAAGTCATTTTTCTTATTTTCAATGAGCTTGTTTTATTGTAGAAAATGTTTTCCAAAACATTTGACAAACCAAACATGAAAAAATTAAAAAAAAAATTTTCTTCATACCGAACACATTCTTTATCTTCAATGACAAACCAAACATGAGAAAATTGAAAAAATATTTTCTGTCATACCAAACACACCCTTTATCTTCAATCTTTTATGGTTATGCCGACGATGATAGATGGATCTAATAATTGGTCTATTCCGATTCTAATAGGTGCGCCTGGAAAGCTTTTTTGTATCACCAAAAATTATCATTTTAATGTATCTCACAACAAATAAAACATATTTGCCATTTATAAAATAGCAGGAAAAATAAAAGAAGAAACAAGGAACAACAAAACTTTAGAGCCAAAAACTTGCCGGAAAATATCATAATTATACATATTTAGAATAATAATTATAAAATATATCAATATCTTTTAGTTTTTAAAAATAATAAATAAATATTTATAAATATATCAGATTAGGTAAAACTAAAAAAATGGTAAAATTATTATTCCATAAATTAGAGCAGTCTAATTAATTATCAACATATCTTTCTTGATTTGTGGTATTTTTATTGCAAAATAATTAAATATCTAATTTACACCACATTAATATCTAAACACTAATTTTTTTTTCTTCTCAAATAATTCAAATTATTCTTGATATTCATTCAGTAAATTTCTCCCAGATCTTTACCTTTCTCTGTTTCATAAATTTCTTGTAGATTTTTTTCTTTCCGTATTTTTTCCATATACATTTTTTTTCTTTTCCTTTTATACACAATTGATATACTAAATCATTTCGTATATAACATGTTATTAAAGAAATTAAGTAATCCGATTTACATTACCATATTTTATATCCAATCCATACACTAAAATAAGTATAAATTTCTTATATACTAATATGTAAAAAAACATTAGAGGATTGAAGATATACTAGTTCTATACAAATTTCAGACAAAAAAAGACACTTAGACTAATTAGATTTATCATATTTTATACACAATGCACTCACTAAAACATGTTTGTATATGATATGATATTCTCTTATGAAAATATGATGTTATTTTTCATGTTATTCTTTTTAAAAAAATAAATATTTCATCGGCATAACGAAAGTATTTAAATTTGATAGAGCTTTAGGTTGCCAATTTGTATATATTTATATTTTTTTTAAAAAAATTTCTTACATAAAGAATATAAACCAGTTTATGATAAAATATGTATGTATTGTGTGTATAAATTGGTTATATATATATATATATGTAAATTACTTTTCCAACCAATAATTTTATGAATTATGTTTATGGTCGATTATATGCTTTCAGATTTTACGTGATACATTTTTAGTTTATAATATGATAATTTTAATGTTATAACTCAAGTGTTTAAAAGTTGGTAGAGATTTAAAACATTAAGAAAGTTTAAAAATTAGTAGAAATTTATAGTATTAAGGAGTTTTAGGGAAGAAGGAGTTTTGAAGAAGAAGAGGGTTAGATTATTAAGGAAACTAGATAATATTGAAAAAAGAAAAAAAAATATTTTTGATAAGTATGATAAAGTAGAATGATTACTTTCCATTGATAAGCATGCTATAAAACAGGAAGTTTAATAACTAATTTGGATTTAATAACATTTATTAGAAAATCATATCTATATTTAAATATAAAATTTGATAGTTTTATAAATAATCTGGTAGTTTGGTAAATAAAGAAGACTATTGGTATATGTTGTAATTAAAAATCTTATATTATTATTTTATGTAATTTTCCAAAACTTGCTTAAGGGTATATAGCCTGCAAACTCCAAATAGAAAACAAAATTTCTATCCTTTGATTGATCAAAAAGAAAAATAAATAGCATGAGGTTAAATTTTTGCAGTTGTAGTTATCTTAGAACATAAAGTTAGTTACCTTAATAAGTATTCCAATAACTAAGCTTATGTCCTTTCATTGATCAACAAAAGCCATAAAGGTGGATCAACAATCTAATTCATTATTAGTACAAGAAGCTAAAGTAGAGCTTTAGTAGATTCACTAAACAAATCAATCTGTAAACGTGGTAATTATTTTACAAACACTTGGGACCTGTGGGGAAGCAAATAAACAATCTCTGCATTATCAAAGTAACTCCTTCTAACTCCCCACGCTGATCACAAAACAATAAAAGTGGTATACTGAAAATGCTAGTGAAACTAAACTTGCAAGTTCTATGTAACTTCCTCACATTCTGAAGGAACAAATGAGTTTTTTGCCAACAATGGTGAAGCACTGAGCTTGCAACTTACTCCAAGACATCGGATGGCCACAGGCGTTTCCACATAGAAATCTCTTCTTTGCTCTGAAGTTTCCGGATTCCTCCATAAAATCCATCAGCCTCATTTCCTTCCTCGCGATGATCTTTCCTATCAATGATTGTTGTTCTCCAACGCGATCCAGGAGTATACTGATTGAACTCTAGCACTACGGTATCTGTAAGCACCACATCCAGGTTTAGAAACCATGACAAAACACTACAATGAAACAGCTTTGGAGTTGCAAAGTAAGAAAATTTACATTGCTTATGTATTGTTTCATAAAATCAAAGATATATAGCATTAGATTTCAAGTAGTTAGTTGATTTTTCCTTGGAACAGTTTATATCTGCTAGAGTATCTGTTATTGCTTCATTCCCCTGACCCCTTCTTTCTTTACAATGTTAGAAAAGTAGACCTCTGAACAAATTGAAAGAACAGAACTTTGCCAAATGTAGGCCTTAGATTGAAATGGATATAGATGATTCATATAGCCGAAATTAAAAGCAGATAGTTTATTGATTGATTGATTAAATGAAGGCTTGAGGAAACTCTACCCTTGAGGCGAGGATCTATCGGAAACAACCTCTCTGTCTCAGAGGTAAAGGTAAAGTCTGCGTACACTCTACCCTCTCCAGACCTCTCATTGTGGGATTATACTGGGTATGTTGTTGTTGAGGACTTAGACCATTTTTAGGGAGATTTTCTCAACTGATAAAAGGTGTTCAAAGTGAATATATGTCTAGTCACCAAACTATCATCTCAATCAGATTATCATATTTTGCTTTGCTACTATACCAAAAGATGAGTTTAAAATCTATATAATACTAAATGAGTGCAAGAGAGATGGGGTCCAGAAGTTAATTTTTTTGAATCATGTAAGAACTTGACAAACTCCACATAAAAAAGAGGAACTGGTGAGGAAAAGATTTAAAAAAAAAAAAGGTTAGAGATGTGAAGTGATACATACTAGTTTACTAGTAGTGAAACTAGAAATCTAGAATTCACCAATACCAATTGACACAAGATTAGAAAGACTATGAAATTAAAAATCTTGGACCAATAGGCTGAGAAAATTACAAGTCTCTTTCAGCTTGCTTATTATTAAATATGCTCCACTGAAACAGCACTTATGACCATGTTGGAAGAATAGATGACATAATGAATAGGACTTGTCTTGAGGACAGATTGTGTGGCATAAAATATGAGCCCACATGCAAAGTGATGGCAGTCCAAAAGGGGCCTTTACTCGAGAAAAGGTCTATTTTGTGATAACGATGAATTGACAATTTGATGAAAAAGATTTTAAAGTTCTAAGCACATAAACTACACACAAGCAATGGATCATGCTAAAATTAAAATTCACAGCTAAGATGTCTTCTCCTCCTACATATGTGTGTGAAAATCTTGAATGCACAACTAGGCAAGTTCACAAGCTTTTTGTAAGTCCACCTTTTCTTCGGATAATTAATAACAATAACAGCAATCTAACAAGAGTATGTGTATTGTAGTTGTTATAGTCATTAATGGACCACAAATGAGACCTATGATCTTGATTTGATGCGCGCACGGGAACTGATGGATATATTTCTTGGAGTTTAGTTTGTTGAGTAATTGACTTAACAGTGTAAGAGTACATGACTAAATCTTGGTATTCAATCCGTTTTAAGAATGCAATCAATAGATAACCGGTAAGTAAAGTTACAGTTGGATTATACGGCCGAAAAACATACTCACCACTATCATGACAACGGCAGTAATACTCATTTCCATCACATGTTTCCGAGTGCCCCACAATACCATACCACCAGCCTGCAAAGTATGCCACAAAAATTCAAAGATTACAAAACCACAAATAGATTTGTCCATATCCTCGAAACCCAATCAAAGTTCGTTACGTTTCCTAGAAAGAAATTGACAGTGGACTCAAATCAAAGAAAAGGATGTCAAGTTTCTGCTAATCAGCTGATTCAACTTTCTACCAAACAAGAAAGGCTGGCCACCTTCCATTTGAAAAAAAATAGGAATATAATAATCAACTGTTCATAGCACACCCAACATGTACTGTTGAAAATATTTTCCAAAATTCATCAATAGTGAAACAGTTCCACTAGGTCCATCAAAAAGTTATGGTCAATTAAGGCAGGTTTAAAGTTTAACACGTTTTGAGAGATCAAGAAAACAAGGACCTTTTAAAAACACACACACAAAAAAGATTCTTACAAGTTGGAGTAGTCCTCTTTACTGTTTGTAACACATCATCCACAACTAAAGAATCTTAGAGTATTACCTAACTTCACCAAGTACCATAGGAAGGAAGAGAATAGGTGGCAAGAGAAAGACAGAAAAGGAAATACAGTGTGATAAATATATATATATATATACAGTTTCTGATAACTAATGAAAATGGACAATTGTTTGAAGGGTTTATGGAGGAACAAACCATAAGGGAACTCTTTGTTTCTTCTCCATTGAATCTCGATGTGATCACCAGGGCATAATTTAGTCAAGCAATCAGAGATATAAAGATCATGTGGAGAGGTATCAAGAGGGGGAGCTCTTAATCTATCCCATGTTACACCTGTCTCTATTGCAATTGCCCTCCTTCCATGTGGAGGATATCTGCAAATAAATTAGAGAAACAAACTAATTTTGCAGAATACTGATATATATAAGGCAGAAGAAAGTATTTCTTGATCCTTTTGATTCCATAGTAGAAGGAATTCATGTCTAACTTACAAAGGAAAATTCCCACAGGTTCTAGCACACAAATAAAGGGGAAGTATTAAGAATCGGAATTTATATATATTTCCAATTACCTGGCCTGGAAAGTGTCGGTTCTTTGATCATAGCTAAGCTCAGCATCATAGCAAGATAGCATAAAACCAACATGCCCATTCTGCAATTAGAAACAGAGAAAATAATCTAAGTGATTACATTTCACAAAGAAAAAAGTAAAAACTATTCAAGCTGAAGATTTGAAATTGAGAAAATTGATGATACCTCGCGATTGTAGACTTGAGCAGGGAACCAAAACTTGCCAGATTCAAGAGCAAGATACCAAGACATGATTGAATCAATAGGTGGGGAAAGCTTTTTCTTGAAACTACTGCTAGAATTAGATCTAACTAATGAAATAGGCCAAAACTGGGAGAGGTAAGTCACTAAACCTCTTTGCTTGGCCTGGTTAAATAAACTTGAATCATTTCTTGAAGCAATATGCCACTGCCACTCCCTATAAGCAGCAGGGCCAATAACTCTGCCCCATTTTTCTTTCATATGCCTTTCCCAAAGATATTTACTTGTGCTTTTCTCCCTCAGAGAGCTACAAACACTGGCCATACTGCAAAGTCCTTCAGGTGGGAGCCTCTCAAGAATGCATTCCAAAGCTAATTCAGGCAAATCCAACAAAGACATTTCTGAATTTGCCTCAACATTCTCTACTCTAGAGCTGAAACTCTTCCTCCTCAGTGCCAACATTTTTGAGGAAATAAAAGCTTCTAAATATCCTTTCTTGAAGGGGTTCAAAATCAAGAAATCTTTCCAAAACCAGATTGATAACAATCTCACCTCAGAACTCCATAGGGGAAGTGGCTTGAGGGAAAGAGACTTATAAAGGAAAGTGATGAAGGTGAAGCAAGTTATCAATAAGAAAAGCATTTGAAAAAGGTTTGATTCAACTTAAGCATAACATGTGGGGGAAGATTAAAAGTTAGGTGACCAATTATGGGAAAGCAAGGGCAGTAAATAAGTGGAAACTCATTTATTTTACTCTTTCTCCTGTAACAATTATATAAAACTAATACCCTCCTTAAAAAAGATCCTCCCCTTCCCCTTAACAAAATACCGATTTTATACTTCTATTGGCTTGACGAAGCCCACCAAAACAAACTGTGGGCCTCGCCAAAGTCTAACAAGATTGACTAAAAAGAAAGCTTAACTAAAACTCTATTACTATATACACCCTTTACCCTTCTGGGGAAAAAGGAAACAATGGATAAGTGTGGTCATATAAATTTAGACACAAGAGCAAAGGGAAAAGTGGAAGGTTATCCTCTATTTATGTACAAGCAGAAGGTTGTTCTCAAATTCCCACATCAAGAATCTAGTAGAGTGCAAGATCAGTTCACATGCACATTAAAGAATGGATTCTTTTCCCCTTCTTTTTGTACTCTAAGATGAATGCCAGAAAAATGGAGCAAAGGGGAAACAGATCTGATATGGGTCTCTGACACCTGGAAAATCCCCCAATGATGAAAAAAGAGAGATGAGTCCAGATACAAAGACCCTTCTTATCCAAAATACCAACTTTTTGTGTACAAATTTATGGGGAACAAACAAAGGCCACCAAGCTGTTTCTTGGAAAAATCAAAGGAAATATTTTGAAAACCAAATCTAGGTGCTTATAATTAATTATATTTGATCCCCAATTGGAGAAATTATACAAAGGAAATGAAACAAAGAACAAGAGAAGAAATGGAGATGGATGAAGAAGAAAAGAAGGGATGACTGAAATAGTGTATTACACAAGTGGGGCTGTCCACTTTTCAATCACCCACCTAGATTCTTCTACAAAACAAACTCCACCCCAAAAAAAATTTGACGTCTACCCTTCTTTTCCCCTCTCTCTCTCTATATATATATTTCTTGGCACTTGGGGATAAGAAATGGGGTAAGTTCCAGTTGGGCCAAGAACCAAGGAAAAAACAAGAAGGATGAAATGTGTGGTTTATGGTTAAAGAGAAGCTCATGGATTGGTTCCTTTGTTCTTTTGTGGATTTCAACGCAAAAGTGTTTGGCTCACCGCCCACAACCCACACCCCCTAATGGTTGAGACTGACTTCCACACACAAGTGGGAGGAAATAGCGGCTACACCAGTAAATGCAACTGTTCGGGGAGTATTATGTGTTATAATAGCTAGGATATCGTAACATAATAACAATAATAGTAATTGAAAGGTGAGAATTTAGCAGCTCATCTACAGCTACAACATGCTGATGGTCTTATTTTCCTGATTCCACCAAAGCCAATCATGAATTTTGTTTCCTTTTTTGTGTTATTTGCCCATGCAAGCAAGCATATAGTTGGATTCAAAAACAGGAAAAACCAACTTGGCCATTAGCTCCTATATTCTCCCTATGTACTTTCGACTTTATCTTTTTCTTATATCAAGTCTCAATAAAATGTGAATGCTAAAAATCTAAAATTCAACAAAAAGGGAGCTAACAATATAAGGGTAAAATAATAAAGGCTAAAATTTATAGATGATCCTTTTAAATTGTCCACAATAATTAAATAGACATTTATATTTGATATAGGTGTGCTTCGTGGATACCTAGATCCAGCCAGACCTTAAGCATGAGCTACAAATCATGAACGACATGTCAAATAGACAAATTAATGAATGACACATTTCTTTTATAAATAACAGTTACTTTTAAAAGAAAATATAAGATTTTATATATCTTTTTTTTTAATATGGTAACTTCTTTTATAAAAAAAAAATTCAAATATACTCCTGAACTATTTAAAATTGATCAGTGTACCTTTTGCTATGTTTATGGCTCACACGCCCTCGTCATAACGTTTTTGATTCAATATGTTGTTCAACTAGCAAAATAGCTCAGAGTACCTTTCTTACTAACAGTTACTTCAAAACAAGGAATTTTTTTTTAATTTTGCCCTTGAACTATTTGACAATGATAGTTTTGCTCTCTATTTAAAGTTTGGAACAATTTCTCTTAATGGTAAAAACTTATATTAGAGATTATCAGATTAATTTAACTATTTTAAATGATAATTTTTATATGATGACAATTTTATGTTTTTATATAAAGTTTAATTACCTGCATTAATCTTTCAACTAAATATTTATTCTGCTTTCCTTCGAAATTATTATACAGGCGACTCTTGATTGAAACTCGAGATGACTTAAAGTTATCATAAGTAATATAACATAGCAAGGTATAATTGAATTTCACTTATTTTATCAAGTCATTCTTAGAGTTAGTAAAATAAATTTATTATTATTAATGTGGAAACATAACTTTTAAACAGTAATATAAAAAAAGGTACGTGATATCATGTTTAGAAATACATACTAATACCTAATGTATAAAGAATCGGAAGAAAAAAAAGGTATATGTTATTATTTTTATATGTTAAAATAAAAAGTATTTATACTACTTATTTTCTTATATGTTGTTATTATCTATCCCACACATTCAACCCCTCCCACCCCCCCCAAAAAAAAGAAATTAAAAGAGCAAAGGCAAATTTATCCTAAAAAGAAATTAAAAGAACAAAGGCAAATCTATCCAATGTCGAATAGTTCAAGATGCTTTAACCAATTTTGTCTGTGTTTGTTTTGAAACAACCACTAATAAGAAGGATATTTTAAAGTTATTTTACTAATTGAAAGATATTTTTAAATTAAATATATAACGAAAAGTAAAATTGATCCATTTTAAATAACTCAAATATATTTTACCAATTCTTCCTTCTTTTAATTTAAAAAAATCCCTCCCTCCATCCCCTCATATTAAAATATTAAAAAATTAATAAATATCAAGTAAAAATATTCATCTAATCTAAATTAAGATGTTTATATAATCGTTATAAATAATTTAATAGGTCATTTATGTGTTTCAATTTTATTGTTTTAACCTTATGTTATTAGCTCCCATCATAATGATTATTACATTTTTACATCCACATTTATTAGATTTTTACATCCACATTTAATTGCATAGAATAAGAAATATTTACTTGAATATTTCATTACCAGTAATTCAAAAAAATTAATAAGTGTAACGATCACACGCTAAAGCACATTTGTAAGTACACAAAAAAGTCAAAAAGGAAACTAAATATCCAATCCATCAAAATTTCGTACTCTTCCAATAAAAAAATAAAATAATAGAAGTAGTCAAAGTCAACCTCTTTCCTATGGAGTAAACAGAAGGAAAGGAGATCATCTTCTGTAGTTTCCGTTTGTTAAGAATTAAAATCAAATGAAAATACGATCTGATTCATATTAATTTTTCTTTTTAATTTATATTAAAAAAATTAATGTGTTTTTTCTTTTCTAAATAACTTTTTAATTTTAATTTTTTAATTTTCACATAACATATTTAAAATCACAAATTTAAAAGATATTTTGGTATATTTACATATATTTTGTTTAAAATTAAAAATTAAACAATCTTTATTTTCTTAAATTCTATGTCAAGTCAAAATTAGATAAATAAATTAAAACAGAGAAAATATTTTCCTTTGGTTAATGTAAATAATTAACTTGGTTATGACTTGTGATAATGTAAAATCATTAAGTAATTTGAGATAATAACTTTATAAAATTTATTTTTAAAGAAAATAAATTAAATTCCTCCTCCACCTTTAAATAATAGTCATCCTCCTCCTCCTATCTCAATAAGTTTTTCTAATTGCCTCCAGATTATCAACCTTTGTCTTTTTTATTTATTTATTTAAATTATGATATTTTTATTTTTTTAATCCATGGACTCTAGAAAACAAATCAAATCAATCTTGATTCTAAAATAATAAAAATAATAAGATGATTATTTTGAATCAAACATATAAGCTAATGATACTGAATAACGAAGTAATAAGCAAAATACTTTTGAAATGAAACTCAAACACACACGTGATGCACATAATATAAAAATAACCATCATACAGTGGTGGTATATTTTATAACAAATTCATAATAATGAATTATTTTATTTATTATTTGTAATGAACTAAAATTATAATTTATAATAAATGTAACATAATTTAAATAGGTAATCACCTAGGTAAAAAGAATAAATTAGTATATATTTATATAATTAGGAAATATTCATGTTAAAGTTGCAATTATTTGCACCTGCTGTTGCCAGCCTAAATCTTAGGAAACAACACGAAAGATCCTTACTTACATCTTAGATCTATATTCATTCGTGTGAATACAATTATTCTTAGATTTATTTTAATGAATATAATTTATTGGAGATCTATCAATTTCTTATCCCACCAACCATATCTTATATCTCAATAATTATTTTCATGCAACTCCACTTTGCATCTGAAGCTACCTAACGTGTTGGCTAGCTTTTGCTCATATGCTTTTATGACATGAAATAGCTTAATATATTATAAACTAAATAGAATTGTTCCACAAAAGCCATGCTACTTGGGCACTGTAGTTCCTATTGTTGCGGATCACTTCACATAGGATATTATACTTTCCATTTTAATTTATTTATCTAATTTTGATTTGACATTAAATTTTCAAAAATAAAGAAAATTTTTTATTCTTGTAATCTTAAACTTAAAATATGTGGAACATACCAGAAAGCCCTTAAATATTACGGTCTTAAGCATATTATGTGAAAAGTTAGAATTAAATAGTTGCCAAAAATGAAAAAAACAATTCTTTCTCAAACGGACTACATAGAAAAATAAGATAAATAAATGAAAACGGAAAGATTAATTGACAGGCATTCAACTCTATCTTATATTTTATGTTGATAATTATATTGTTTCCGCAAGCGTTTCTTAGCTCTATTTTTATCTCCTCCTCGAAGCAGAAGGGGAAATAATTTTCTACTAAGAATGAGAAGAATTGTGTTTCCATTAGATCCAAACTCATGGACACGTGGAGGCAAATTTTCTGAACCCTGGGATTTCCGTCCATTCCCCCGTACTTATTGAGAGTAGACCCCAAATGAATACTCACCTAAGACTCTTCAAGCTCTCTAAACAGTCATGTATCACCCGTGAGTTCAAAGATATTCTCCCAACTACTTGGACCAAAAGCTTCAGAGGCGCTCGAATGTTCCAACTCTAGCAAAAAATATAAAACTTTGAAGGTGACACTAAATACTTATATGGCTTCTTATGACAAGTAATTGCTACAAGCTAGGATATAATTGGAGGTTATTTAGGCTGGAATGTCACATCAGCTAGTAGACTAGGCCTTAGTAGAAACAGAAAAGAAGACTTTGTTGAACATCAAGAGGTGGAGTGATGTAGAGGAGCAGACTCTCAGACAAAAGTCTTAAACATCCCGAATTACTTGTGGGGATGCAAATACAAAATATTTTTACTCTCAATGAAAAATAAGGACCATTAAGAATGCTATAACTTCTATCTATGATGGATCAGGTAACAAAATATCTTACCCTATGCAAGTTGAAGAGGAGTTTAGATATTTTTTATCCCCCTCATGGGAACAACTGCAGCAGAATTACCATGCCCAAACTCTGAGATCATACATCATAGGCCCTCTCTCACCTAGCTACCAATAGAGATGCTCTTTTATCAGAAATATTATTAAAGAGGAGAGATCTTGAATGCTATAAAGAATATGCTTGGAGAAAAAGCCTCTAGAGTGGATGACTACTCTGTAGAGTTCTTTACAGAGAACGGGAAATTATAAATATAGATGTCATCCAAACAGGTAAACTCTTGAAAGTTGTTAGTTGCATTGCTATTACCTTAATCCCTAAATCTTTTACTCCTATAATGGTCAAAGATTACAAACCTATTTCTTGTTGCACCACTATTTATAACATTATCACTAAGATCTTAACCAATAGAATCAGTTCACTACTATTGATATTTGAAACTTTAGACTTTAAGGTTCTACCTCCTATTTTTTATGAAGAGAATGAATCTTTCGCTCGAAAGATTAGAAAAAAATGGGTCCGGATCTCCTGCGGGAATGATTTGGAAGATCCAAAACCAAAAACCCCCTGTCTTTGTTTCTATTGCATTCTATCTCATCGTATCACATTCTATTCTGCGAGATTAGAAAAACCATTATTAACCCCTCACCATATGCCTCTATAGAGGATTGAAGTATAATTGATAATATCATGTGTAGTCATGAACTGCTCAAATGTTATACTAGGAAGGGTCTGTCCCCTAGGTATGTGTTGGCACCCAGTAAACACAGTCACTAAAGTAGTGTAATGATTAAAAATAATTGGATGTTGAATTCCACAGGAACTTATGATTGACAAATGTTTCAGACACACTATTACGCAGTTGACAAATATTTTCAAAAAGAATTAGTTTTATTGATCACTTCTAATTGTAATCTAATTAATTAAATATCACTATGTAAATGATTTGAGCATTTTGGTTATAACAGTAAGAAACAAATTCTAGAATTATGACACTTCTGTATAATCAGTTGTGGCTATACATTTGCATGTACATATTTATCAACCCTCTGAAGTTTCATTTATGGCAACAAGGTATGAATCGTGAATCAAAGGTATGGCTCGTGGATAATTTTTCGTAATCCTTATTCAGTAGTTCAAAATATCTCGATCTTCACTTATGATGGCCATAACTTGATTTGTAGAATGAATATGCTATTCGTGTATTCCACCATGAATCCTTAAACAGTACCTCAAACACAAGGCACTCCTCCATACTTCAATATGCGGTTCATAGGATCCATCTACGATTCGTATATTGTTTTGTAGGTCTATCCAATGACCTAAAATACTTGGATTCCATTGAAAGTTTGATTTACGGCTCGGAGAACTGATTTACGGCTTGTATGTGACCTATAACACTTGAACAACATATTTTTTTGCAACTTCACACTTCCAGTAATTACATTTATGGGTAATTTCTTAATATACCTAAGGCTTCATACACCAAATAAACTCCCTAATTCTCATGAATAATTACATGCTAAGGTTAAAATCTCTTTGAAAAGTATATAGTGTTACAAGAAAGACGTATAGATATACCTAACATTATATGCCTTGTGAATTTTCCTCATCACTAGTCGATTTCTCAGGGTCCCAAACATTTGGATGAAGGTCCATGAAAGGACCTTTGGTATAACTATCCATTCACCTAGCAATACCGAGTGAACTTTGTTCGAAGTACTCGAGCTGCCTTGGCATGTTCTTGTAATTGACCATTTTGCAAGTAGCTAAAAATCTCACTATGCCAATCCCAAACCAAGTTAATGAACTTTACCTTGTTGTATCTTGAATCCTGACCAAGTGCATCAAATGCACGACGAACTTGAATTCAAGTCCTTTGCATCTGTTGAGGACCCTAAATTGGCCAATGCATTAACTTTGATATTTTCTTCTTGAGGTACGTTGTAATAGTCTATTCCTTGAATTGAGCAAGTAATGTTCGGACCTTGTCCAAATACCTGTGTATCCTCTCCTCATTAACCTCAAAGATTCCAAGGATCTGACTAACCACTAATTGAGAATCATACGTGACTGAAACTATTCGGGCTTTGAGTCCCCCGGCCAACTCAAGACCTCTAATCACTGCCTCATACTTGGTTTCACTATTAGTCAAAGGAACACTCCTAATGTCCTGCCTCAGAGTATCCCTAGATGGGTTTTGAGCATTATGCCTAACCCGGTGCCTTCCACATTGGAGGCCTCATTAGTAAATAGAGTCCAAACACCCGACATAGCCCTGGAAACTAATAGAGCTTCATTTTCTACTTGAAGAAACATGCCCAGATTGAAATCATCCACAAAATTAGCCAAAACTCACAACTTGATGGCAGTTGGGGTTGTATCCTATGTCATATTCACTTGTTTTGACTCCCCACTTAGCCACTCAAAATGATTATTTTTTTCAAAAGAGAGAAGCACCAGTGACTCTTATCGGATGACCTAGAGATAAATCTTTCGAGAACTTCCAAGCGACAGGTCAGCCTTTGCACTGCCTTCGTGTCTTGGAGAGTATTCAAAATATCCTCAATATATTTTATCTTGTCTGGGTTAACCTCGGTCCCGCTATTTGAAATGAGAAAAGCTAAGAAATTTCTTGACCCAACTCTAAAATCACACTTCTTTGGGTTGAGCTTCATATTATCCATCCTTTAAATGTGAAAAATTCCTTGTAGATAACTCAAATGGTCCTCTATATTCAGATATTTGACCAACATATTATCAATATAAACTTCCAATGATTTACTAATTTATTTTTTAAACATCTGGTATACAAACCTCTAGTAAGTAAATTCGATGTTTTTATTTCTGAAAGGCATCACACTATAGCAATAAGTTCCATACTCGGTGATGAAGGAAGTATTCTCTTAGTCTTTCGAGTGCATCCTTATCAGGTTGTACCTGAAATAGGCATCGAGAAACTTTAACATCTCATGTCTGGCCAGAACATTAATCATTTGAATCAATATGTGGCCTTATTCAAGTCTTTAAAATCGATACACATTTTGATCTTATTAATATTTTAAAGCACCACAACTACATTAGCTAACCAATTTAGTAAGTCACTTCCCGGATTGATCATATGTTAAGCAACTTATTATCTCTTCTTTAATAAACATGTTACGGAGATGATTGATTGGATGCTTTTTTTGCTTCACCAGAGGAAATCTGGGATCCAGGATCATCTTATGAGTCACAATCTCAGGCGGTGTACCTGTCATATCTAAGTGTGACCAAGCAAAGAAATTTGAGTTAGCTTTAAGAAATTCAATTAACTTACACCTCAGTTCGGGACTCAATCTTGTACCCAGTTACACCTTTTTCTTTGGGAAGTCGGCAAAAAGATGACCTACTCAAGCTCTTCTATTGTTGACTTAGTGGCGTTAGTATATTATGGTACCTTAAAGGACCTAGGCACTTGATGTTGATCCGGTAACTCCTTCTCTATTCCTATTTGCTTAGGTTAGCTTTCTCTGACTCAGGGTCAAGGGTTTTTTCGATTCCTGTGATTGCTATTTGGTACTTTTCGTCTATTGGTCACTTTCCATGACTACGATGGACATCTCTCAGGAAACAGGTTGTGCACCTCGAATCTCTTTTCTGCCATCTGGAGTAAGAAACTTTATGACTTAGTGAAACATTGAAGGCACTGCCCTAATGCTATAAATCTAAGGCATGCCAGTGATAACATAATACGTCATATCCTATCCATCAACAAGTTCTCCTTTATAATTCCTTCGACACAAGTTGGAAACTTTATCTCCCCCCAAGTCAGTTTGCTCGACATGTTTAAATCGACCAATCGCTTCGTGGCTATATTTATCTTATCAACCATCTTTATTTGTTCAAGCACCCTTAGTTAGATGATGTAGACCGATCTAAACACATTTAATTTTAAAATCTAAAATATTCAAAGATATTACTAGAGCATCGTTATGCGAGAGTATGAGGCTATCCACATCTTCATCGTCGAAAGTAATCACACTATAATCTACAACTCCCGCACCCTTTTATCTTGTGTAATTGACACCTTTGTCTTATTTTCTATCAAAAATGTTTCTGTTGACCTCTGCCCCTCCGAATATCATGTTATTGGTGTGACATGGTGAAGCAGGTCTCATATTTTCTTCTCCATCCCTAGCCCTTCCATAAATGTACTGTCATGGACCAAAACTAGGGGAGGGAACAACTGACACTCAACTTAGAAGTGATCGAGAAACTGGCTAACTAAGGTCTGTAACTGTAACATGAAAGTCGGTCAGGCTACCTATCACAGTCTACTAAGGTAGATACTGAACCCATAAGGTCTCTACAATAATGAATAAATAATTGCAAGATTGACATGGCTATAAAAAAGCTAAATTGAGCAATGAAAAGCCAATGAGGCCACACAACCAAAACAATCATACAACCAGTCCACATAAGCCTCTAGAGAGTAAATAAACTGATATGCATGGGACAGGATCCCGACCTACCCATACTGTACACAAAACTCAGAATAATCAACATTGGTGTACATGGCTCCTAGAAGAGAAAAGCATACCACTATTCTATTGAGATCTGGCTCTTACCACATTTGCCAATTTGAACCTCTGTCGGTACCTACAACATGATTGCAGGAAGAGTGTCATGACCCAAGTCTACACCTTGGAAGTGACATAGTGCCTAGAGCCACAAGTGACCCCAAGCTAATCTATGACATAATATAATTCTAGAATACTACAATTAATAAGAAATTCTAAGCGGGAGATATTTGAAAGTATAACATTCTTTTATGAGGAAAAGATGATCTCTGATAAATACTGAAATCTAAACAATACTAAAAATATAAAGTGGAGTCTAATACATTTGGTTTGAAAGCCTATACTAACTGATGAGCTGTTGGGACAAGTACCTAGCTAACTCCAAAGTCTGAAATCGATCCTCAGAAGATGAGGACTCACCACTGTCGATTTGGTGGATATCGCCGGAAGGAGTCTAACTGTGCTGGTGAGCCTGAGTACCTGAGCCTATATCATAAGACGATATATCATAGAAAGTATGCGGTCAGTACTTTGAATGTACTGAGAATATGAGAAATGTAACTAAAAAAATGGCTGACATGCAATGACCCTATCTAAAAGCATGAATACTAACAATAGCATGAAAATATGGAAATAATATAAATGCTAGTAAAACTGATTTTAGGGTTTGTACATGTATTGAAATATGAAAATTGGGACTAAACTGAAGATTGTAACTGTACTGTGGGAGAGTCTGTTAACCAATATATAACCAAGTGAGCTAAACGTGGAGTTCGATATATACGTCTCATCGATAAGACCTAATATACCTTGCCAGGGTATAAAGTCATGGCTGTGTGATCACTAAACTAAGGCCCATTCGGGCTAAAGACCTATGGTAGCACGTAGTTCTGGAAATCTGGGTGCACTGAACCTCGATCCACTTGGTGCTAAGTAGCACTCCCAACTAAAGACATAACTATATATGACTGTACTGGTAGCTTGAAGTCTGATGTCCTAAGACTAAATCAGAAATACTTATTTGGAAGTGTCTTGAGAGTCAGGACCTGATAAACTGATTATACTGAAACACTGATAATACTATTATTTCTGATAGCACTGTATATGCTGATAATGCTATAAATACTATAAGGCATAAATGCATAATTCTTGAGAAATTATGTGCACTTTAATAAATCAAGCCAACTAAGATCATACTAGTTCATGAAGTAAATTCTCTAAAATCATGCCAAAAATCAAGATTTATGGGATACATTTTACAAGATGAAATAACATCATCAATGTGGTATAATACTAGTCATGGAAACCTTGAAGCATAGAGAAAAGATAAGGGAAAACAATCATGGAATGAAAATACTAAAACATGAGTTCTAGAGAAAATTAACTTACTAGGATTTCGAAAATTCTTGGGACACAAGTAGAGGTGGGAATCTGATTTTTCGGTTCGATTTTTTTAAATTTTAATTTGATTTTTTTAGTTTTTGATTATGGATATGGAGCACCGAATATCGAATCGAATTAGTTCAATTTGGTTCAATTTTTTTTATTTGGTTCTATTTATTTAATTTCATTTTTTTTGGTGTTTGAGTTTGATTGGTGGTCTTTTTTTCTGCCTTTAAAATGGGCTACTTTTCAAATAAAATATAAATTATTTTATGCTTTTTAATTCAAAATGGACTATTTTAAACAATTGTCATTTCCTTAACCAGCTAACTTTACTTTGTAACCTTAGCCTCCCTTTCTTTAGAGTTTTCTAGTTCGACTAAGTGACTTCGTAACCTCAACCTACTTTATCAATCATGCTTTTCTGAATATCAATTATAAATTAATAATAAAAATTAAAATGAGAAATTTTCATAAATAGCACTATGTAGCAAAATAATTACAAAAAATAGCGATATTTACCAAAATTACACAAAATAGTGATTTTTTTTATTTTTTTTAATACGGTTTTCTATAAGGATTAGACTTGTATCAGAGTATCAATCCTTAAAAGTCTCCTTAGTGTACTCCATCTGTTACACCAAAACAAAATCTGCGTAATCAATGCCGTTAAATAAGTATTTAAGTGATACAGAAGTTCTTTTTTCTTTTTAGATTTCTAAGGTCTTGAATCCAAATACCGCATCTGCGAAATTAACTTGCCTGAAAATTTGATTTTGGCGATCTTTTCCTCTTTTTTTTTTTGTGTATTAATGTTTGATATTTATTGAAAGTTCTGATTCTTTGACTGTATCAACGTTACAGGCCTTTTAAAATTATGTCCAACATAACGGTATTACTTCGTCATTTAGGTAAGTGGACTTCGGACAATGAATATAGAGATTATGCCATAGATGGAATCATCATCAAGGAATACATTTCATATTATAATTGATACTAATACACATTATCATAACAAAATGTTTGTCTCATAAAAAATATAAATACAGATATATGTATCCTGAATGAGAAAAGCTAAGCTGATACATGTATCCTAAACTACCTTAAGCTGATACATGTATCCTGACTGAATAAATTGCCTAAGCAGATACATATATTCTAAAACATACAAGTGCACCTATATTAATATGATACTGATACATATATCAATTCTTCCATTAGATTGCTAATAAAATCTCCTGCTTTGATTTCTTCGACATTGGTGAAGCACAGACTTCTTAATCAGAAAATTTCTAATCAAATCTGAAGCTTCGATTTCCCTGACAATGGTATCTCAAGAGGATGTAACACCCCGACTGTTTCTAAGATCAGATTCCAGTCTTAAAGAAAGAATCCAGACATATCACGTCCCGAGACTACATCCTGGACGTAACACGATACTTGAAGTCATAAGTGACCCCAAGTCAATTCCTGGTCTATCATACACTGGTATTCTAAGTAAAACACGCACAACAGAATTTGAAATAATACATAATAGCATTTATGAAAAATTAAAATTGAATATAGAGATTTAAAATATATGAGAATCTGAAATCAAGTGTGGTCTGAAAGCCATCTAACTAAGGAGTTGCTGGGACAAGCCCCCAATTAAATCTAAGTCTAACTAAAAATAATAACTCAACTGAAAAGAAGTAAAACAAGGCCCTCGGATGATGAGGACTCATACTTCGGCTGCAGCGGAGGATGGTCTAATCGCAATGGCTAATGATGTTGAGTCTTGGAACCTGCAGCTGTATCATGAAATAATACAACATAAAAATATGCATCAGTACTTTGAAAATGTACAGAGTAAGTGGGAGAAAACATAACTGAATATAATGTCTGAACTCAAGCAATGAACAACAGGTAAGCTGAGCTAAACTACTGATGTAATCTGAAATGGTCAAGATGACCATGTCTGATGGTCAAAGACATGCCCTAAATCTGAAACACTGAGTCTGAGATACTGTACTGAACTGAGCTACTTATTTTGAACTAGACTGGACTAACTAGTGGAAGAGTCTCTAACCGACATATAACCACGTGAGCTAGACATGGAGTCCAATGTATAGACCCTACCAGTAGGACCCAATATACCTTGCCAGGGTATAAAGGCATGAATTGGGTGATCACAGAAGTATGGGGCCAAACAGGCCAAGTAATATTGTAACCTACGCTGGCAATATAGTTCTGGCAACCTGGGTGCGCTGGAACCCCGACCTGCTTGGTGCTAAGTCCTACTCCCACTGGAAACCTATACTGAACTGCTAGGCTGATAGCTCGAAACTGGGGTCCAAAACTAGTCACGGACATATAACTAATAGTACCTTAAGAGACTTATTGGACCAGATTCTGAAACTGGGTTCTAGACTGGTCAGAGCTGCTTATTTGGAAGCGTCGTAACCGTCTAAGAACAAACTGTAAACTGAACTGGGGTCCTGGGGTTGGTCAGAGTTATATCTAAAATGTCATGACGGGCTAATGGACCAAATCTAGATTCTGAATCCGATTCTGATAACTGAGAGGCACCACTGACACCTCGAAAACAGACTGAAGTCAAACCGATCAGTTGACACTTTCTGAGTGACACTGGATATTCTATAATTTTGTCTGAAACTATACTGATAATAGTTTAACTAGTTTAAATACAATCAGTAACATGGAAACTCTCAATATTGCTAGAATCAAGCAAAAATCGCGTGATGTGAACACTATTGCAAGATTCTAGTTTTCCTGTATTGAAAACTAGTGCTAGATTTCATATTTATTGGAATGAGCAACAACACGATCATAAAATGGTGGAAAAACATCAGCAATTAACATAAATGATAATTCATAGGATTTGAGGGAGGTCTGACAAATTATTTCATCACTTTCAAAAGTCTCAGGGCTAAAAACTGATAGAGAAAACAAATAAGGGTTTCGGGAAACAAGGGAAGAACTATTCCCTTGTTGAATTCCTACATACCTGACTAATCCTTTCGGGGAAGAAGCTTGAACTGCTACAAAAGATGAGAAGCCCTAGTCTTGCTTGGAGGGTTTTTGAGAGGAGAACTTTCGATGCTTCTGAGAAGTTAGAGTGGGGAATGAGGAATTAACCATTTTTCCCCACTAAAATATCTAAAATTATTACTAAACGACATAGTTTAAATCTTGGGAGAGTAGAAAATCACTAAATAACCCTTAGAAATTTGCTGGGAAAAATTACCAGGTGCCCCTAGCGGGTTGTGGTGGCTGACCACGACTCGTGGTCACTCTCGTCAGGTACACTTCCTGGGATCCTCGGTAGGTCACCACGAGGGACCTAAAGAGTCATTGGCACAGATTATGACTCATTGTGAAACTCGTCAGATACACTGGCTAAAAACTATATAAGGCTGATAACGGGGGACATAACGAGTCGTTACTAGGGATCACGACTCGTTGCTCCCACTCGTCAAGTACACTGGTCAACTAAATATATTCCTAACTTAGGCCTGACCACGAGTGACTTAACGGGTTGTGGTCAGTGACCATGACCCATGATGTCCCTTGTTGGGTACACCGCCTCCTTCTCCAAAATCTCAAACCTCCTTCTCACGGCTCACCTAATGAGTCGTGGGGTCACTTAGTGAGTTGTTTGGTGGATCGTCCTATAGCTTTTCTGCAGCTTTTCCAGATTTTCAGATTTAAGTCCCGAAATTAAATTTTGGGTTTCCGAGGCATTACAATATCTTCCCCTGGAAACATTCATCCTCGAATGTTAGAAAAAACACAGGAAAGCAGAGAATAACAATCAAAGTTCCATATACTATTCGTTTAATTCCAAAACTGTCGGAACTACTACTTCCATTTTAAAATACATAACTGAACTGAATTCTCCTTTCATATATACATTCAAAAACATAAAAGAGACTTGAAAACCTGAACTGAGTCATGAAAACCAAATTGAGTTCTAGGGTTAAAACTAATATCTCAAACTGTGCTAGAGTCGGTAGGGAACAAATGCGGGTATTTGGCCATCATATCTGCTTCGGCCTCCCATGTAGCTCCTTCCACCTGCTGATTCCTCCATAAAACCTTGACTCAAACTATCTCCTTGTTCCTTAGCTTACGAACCCGACAGTCAAGGATCTGGACTGGTACTTCCTCATATGAGAGACTATCTTTTATTCCTACACTGTCCAATGGCACAATTGAGGTTGGATCTTCGATGCACTTCTTCAAAAGTGACACATGAATAAATAGGTATACAACTGTTAGTTTTGAAGGTAATTCTAACTCATAGGCTACATTGCCGATATACCTTAAAATTTTATAAGGTCCCACATATCTCGAACTGAGCTTTTCTTTATTTCCAAACCTCATTACCCCTTTCATGGGTGAAATTTTTAGGTATACCCAGTCATCAACTACAAACTCCAATTTTCTTCTCCGCACATCGGCATAAGATTTCTGACAGCTCTGTGCTGTTTTCAACCTTTCTCGGATGAGCTAAACTTTCTGCATTGTCTTGTGAACCGAGTCTGACCCTATTAAGGTAGCTTCACCAACTTCAAACCACCCTATAGGAGATCTACACCTTCCACCATACAATGATTTAAATGGGGCCATCTAGATGATAGAATGGTAGCTGTTGTTTGTACGCAAACTCGATAAGAGGCAAATGGTCATTCCAATTACCCTTAAAATCGATCGCGCACGCTCTTAGCATATATTCTAGGGTTTGAATAGTCTGCTTAGCTTTCCCAACTATCTGCGGGTGAAAAGCTGTATTGAGCTTGATGTTCGCGGCTTGCTACGGGGTAAAAACCGACACGCAAGTGCACGTGGTCAAACAAGTAATAAAGTGGCTAAGTAAGCCAAGTATCGATCCAAGGAGACTCTGGATAAGTAAAATTGCTTAAGTATACTATATTCTAGTGTACTTCTAATTATGTTGACAACAATGTAACCAAAAGTTAAATCATTTTGTTTATAAACTATATACTAAAACTATTAACAACTATCTACGTTGAATTGAAACTATGGATATGAGCATGCCAAGGTTAAGAACAAGTAATGAATTCGATAGTAATCATAATTTGGTTATTCTTCTCTTCATGTTGCTAGCCAAGAACATTAGCCTAGAAATTAAAACTCTCGTATTTAATTTCACTCAAGAATCATAAACCATTCGTCTACATTTATGTGATCAAATGCAATTTATGACCTAGCAATACAATTCCGGTTCCTAAATTGACTAATACGGCTTTCAAGTATATTTCTATCAGGAAAGCACATCAAAACCCAATTTTCCCAAATCAAGTTAAGAACAATACCCTATTAATTTACAACTTTCCAATTTCTTGCTCTCTCGAGTGAAATTGGACTTTTTAGATGTACATTAATGTTGGCCACACACTAATGTAGTAAGAACAAGAATTAATAGAACAACATGGAAGAAGAAGATGAAAAACCATATAATTCACAATCAAAATTCACTACACATGTTCAAAACCTTAGCAAGGAAGAGAATTAGCCACTCATTTGTGGATTGATCATCCTCAAATGAGTGTAAATCATACGTACAATTGATTGAAAGAAGAAAGAAAGAGAGAAAAACCCTTAGCTTTTTCGTCCCTCAACTGCTCCTAACCCACGTCCTTGCTCCACCAAGTCTTAGTTATGAAAAATAAACCTAAGTGTGCTATTTATATTAGTAGGAATCTTTCTCGGATTAACAAGCAACGTGTCACGGAGTGCATCGCGGAGCACGGCCTCCGTGACACGCTACGGACGCGGAGGCTCTCTGGAAAATCACCCGAAATCGGCCCAGGCAGCACCTTGCCGCGTTGGCAACGTGTCACGCTGCCTGGGCAGCGCGTTGTAGCCCCATGGTCGCGGAGTCCACCTGCCGTGGCACGTTTCCAACGTGCAGGTGGGCTGTTTTGAGCGGCCTGCCTGCCGTGGCACCTTGTCGACGCGCCGGTGGGCTGTTTTGTGCCTCTTCCTTGCCGACGTTCGCGTGTTAATTCCGTTTCCATGCTTCTACTTCACCAACTCATGGATTAGTTACTCAAACATCATCAAAACCTACAAAACAAAGGCTAATCATGTTGGTTAGCACATATCTCCACATTATATAAAATTACATGAAAATGTATACAATAACTTAGATAAACAAGACTAAATGAAGTAATAAAGAGTATCTCGGGCATATATTTTTGCCCGTGATCACTTGACCTGAGTGCCTAGTCCCTTTTGAAAGGATTTCAAGAAGTGTGAGGTGAACTGAGTTCCTCTGTCTGAAATAATAGATAAAGGCACCCCATGGAGTCTGACTAACTATCGAATGTAATGTTTGGCATACTCCTCAGCTGAGTCTATGGTTTTAACTGGAAGGAAATGAGCTGACTTAGTCATCCGATCTACTACTACCCAGATTGAGTCATGCTGCCGATGAGTCTGAGGTAGACCCATAATGAAATCCATATTTACTTCCTCCCACTTTCATGTGGCTATACTGATATCTTGAGTCATGCCTCCTGGTCTTTGATGCTCCACCTTGACTTGTTGGCAGTCCGGGCACTTGCTACGAATTCAACAATGTCTCTTTTCATGCCGTTCCACCAGTAAATATCCCTCAAGTCGCAGTCCATTTTAGTATCACTAGGGTGAATAGAGTATCTCGAGCTGTGTGCCTCAGCCAATATCTACTGTCTCAACTCACCAACATCCGACATTTACAATCTTTCCTCGTAACGGAGCACACCATCTCCCCCTTTGGAGAAAGCCTCAACCTCCTTTTTGAGAACTGATTCCTTAAGTTTAAGTAGAATCGGATCTTCATCTTGTTAGGACTTAATTTCAACTACCAAGGATGCATCCAATCCACTTTGCACTACCACCCCACCTTCGGCTGAGTCCATCACCTGCACCCCTAACCTGGCTAGTCCGTGAACATCCCTTGCTAACTCCTTTTTGTTATCCTCGATATGTGTCACACTCCCTATAGACCGTTTGCTTAGGGCGTCAGCCACAACATTGTCTTTTCCTGGGTGGTACAGTATACTCATGTCATAATCTTTTAGTAACTCCAACCACCTTCTTTGATGTAGATTTAGATCCTTCTAACTCAACACGTACTGAAGACTCTTATGATCTATAAATACATCTACGTGAGCTCCATATAATTAATGCCTCCATATTTTTAGCGCAAACACCACCGCTGCCAACTCCAAGTCATGAGTTGGATAATTCTTCTCATGAACTTTGAGTTGTCTGGAGGCGTAAGCTATCACTTTGCCCCACTGTATCAGAACGCAACTGAGTCCAACTCTGGAAGCATCACAATAAACAACCAATCCATCTATCCCTTTTGGAAAGGTCAGAACTAGAGCAGTAGTGAGTCGAGTCTTCAACTCCTGAAAACTCTTGTCACACTCATCTGACCACTGAAATTTCACTTTCTTCTAAGTTAGCTTAGTCAGAGGAGATGCTATAGAGGAGAAACCTTCCACAAACCATCAGTAATATCCAGCTAAGCCCAGGAAACTCCTGATTTCATTAGGAGGGGTATGTGTGGGCCGATCTTTCACCGCTGCTATCTTGTGAGGATCTACCTGTATTCCCTCACCCGAGACCACATGACCCAAGAAAGTCACAGACTTCAACCAGAATTCACACTTGCTAAACTTGACGAATAGCTGGCGGTCCCTGAGTGTCTGTAATGCTAGTCTTAGGTGATTCACATGCTCTTCCTCATTTCTAGAGTATATGAGAATGTCGTCGATAAATACATGACGAACATATCCAGATACTGCTTGAAGACCCTATTCATCAAATCCACGAGGGCTGCTGGGCATTTGTTAATTTGAAGGACATCACCACAAACTCGTAGTGACCATATTGAGTTCTGAAAGCTGTTTTCGGTATATCACTCTCTCTAACCCTTAACTGATGATACCCTGACTTGAGATTGATTTTTTAGAAACAACTGGCTCCCTGAAGTTGGTCAAATAGGTCGTCAATTCTTGGTAGGGGATACCTATTCTTGATTGTGACTTTATTCAGCTGACGGTAATCTATGCACATTCTGAGGGTACCATCCTTCTTACGCACGAATAGCACTGGGGCACCCCAAGGAGAGATGCTGGGTCTGATAAAACACTTGTCAAGAAGATCTTTTAGCTGATCCTTCAACTCCTTAAGCTCAGCTGGGGCCATTATGTAAGGAGAGATGGAGATGGGCTGAGTATCTGAGAGGTGGTCTATTCCAAAGTCTATTTCCTATTCAGGGGGAACCCCGGAAAGATCCTCCGAAAAAACATCTGGGAACTCGCTGATCATTGGAACTGACTTAATAGTTGGGTCTCAGAGTTGGAATCCTTGACCCAAACTATAATTCGGAAAAAGCCAAGTCGGCACTCTCAGAGGGACTGACACCCATAATTCGAGCGATCTTTCTAATCTTATCAACCCTTGTGGGTCTTCTCCAACCATTGTTTCATGAAATTCTAGAGGGTTCATCCAGGTAAAATCCCACACCCGAGCAGCTGCTGCAAACCTATTTGTGGCTACTGGAACCACCTGCTAATTCACCTGATTGGTGACTGTCTGAGCGAGCAACTGGATAGCCGTTCTGAACTTGGCAGTGGACACTGTGTTGTCCAGGGGGGTTGCTGGAGTTGGTGGGGCTGGTTTGTTGGCGTTGCTGACCCTTCTTCCATTACTGCATTTAGGAGGCATGGTTCACTGAAATAAAATAGAGCATGAATTAGAAGGGCATTTCTGGAACTTTAACGCATGATAAAGAGTATGAACAAATGAGAGTTTTCCTAATAACATCTCGTAGCCTCCTCTTCATAAGTGTGGCGTGCTTCACACCCATGAAAAGGACTCTATTCGATGCAGCTTTCAGACTTTCCAAGGATACTCTAAACCTAGTGCTCTGATACCAAGTTTGTTAAGACTACACCCATGACGTAATACCGTACTTGAAGTCACAAGTGACCTCAAGTCAACTCCTGGTCTATCATACACTAGTATTCTAAGTAAAACATGCACAACGAATTTGAAATAATACATAATATCATTTATGGAAAATTAAAACTGAATATAGAGATTTAAAATATCTGAGAATATGAAATAAAGTCTGGTCTGAAAGCCATCTAACTGAGGAATTGCTGGGACAAGCCCCCAGCTAACTCTAAGTCTAACTAAAAATAAAACTCAACTGAAAAGAAGTAAAACAAGGCCCTCAGATAATGAGGACTCACACTTCAACTGCAGCGGAGGAGGATCTAAATCGCAACGGCTAACGATGTTGAGTCTTGAAACCTGCAGCTGTATCATGAAACGATACAACATAAAAGTATGCACCAGTACTTTGAATATACTGAGCAAGTGGGAGAAAACATAACTGAATATAATGTCTGAACTGAAATGGCACGCAATGACAACAGGTAAGCTGGCCTAAAATACTAATATAATCTGAAATGGTTAAGATGACCTTGTTTGATGGTCAAAGACATGCCCTAAATCTGAAACACTGAGTCTGAGATATTATACTGAACTGAGCTACTTATTTTGACTGGACTGGACTAACTAGTGGGAGAGTCTCTAACCTACATATAACTACGTGAGCTAGACGTGGAGTTCGATGTATACACCCTACCGGTAGGACCCAATATACCTTTCCAGGCTATAAAGGCACGAACTGGGTGATCACAGAAGTCTGGGGCCAAATAGGTCAAGTAATAACCTATGCTGGCAATGTATCTCTTGGAACCTGGGAGCGCTGGAACCCCGGCCCGCTCGGTGCCAAGTCTTACTCCCACTGGAAACCTATTCTGAACTGCTAGACTGATAGCTCAAAACTGGGGTCCAAGACTAGTCAGGGATATATAACTGACAGTACCCTGAGAGTTTTATCAGACCAGATTCTGAAACTGGGTTCTATACTGGTCAGAATTGTTTATCTGGAAGCGTCGTAACCATCTAAGAACAAACTGTAAACTGAACTGGGGTCCTGGGGCTGGTAAGAGCTATATATATCAAAAATTTCATGACCGCCTAATGGACCAAAACTAGATTCTGAGTATGATTCTGATTATTGAGAGGCACCACTGACACCTCAGAAACAGACTGAAGTCAAACTAATCAGTTGACACTTTCTAACTGACACTAGATATTCTATTATTTTGTCAGAAACTGTATTGACAATAGTATAACTAGTTTAAATACAATCAGCAACATGGAAACTCTCAACACTGCTTGAATCAAGCAAAAATCTTGGGATATGAACACTATTGCAAGATTCTAGTTTTCCTGTATTGAAAACTAGTGCTAGATTTCATATTTATTGGAATGAGCAACAACACGATCATAAACTGGTGGAAAAACATCATCAATTAACATAAACAATAATTCATAGGATTTAAGGGAGGTCTGACAAATTATTTCATCACTTTCAAAAGTCTCAGGGCTAAAACTGATAGAGAAAATAAAGAAGGATTTTGGGGTACATGGGAAGAACTATTCCCTTGTTGAATTTCCACATACCTGACTAAATCCTTCCGGAGAAGAATCTTGAACTGCTGCAAAGGATGAGAAGCCCTCTTGCTTGGAGGGTTCTTGAGAGGAGAACTTTCGATGTTTCTGAGAACTGAGAGTGGGGAATGAGGAATGAACCATTTACCCCCACTAAAATGTCTGAAATTATCACTAAAATGACATAGTTTAAAGTTTGGGAGAGTAGAAAATTTACTAAATATCCCTTAGAAATTCACTGGGAAAAACTGCCAAGTGCCCCTAATGGGTCGCGGTGGCTGACCACGATTCGTGGTCACTCCCGTCAGGTACACTGCCTGGGATCCTCAATAGGTCACCATGAGAGACATAACGAGTTGTTGGCATAGATAACAACTCATTGTGACAATCGTTAGGTACACTGGCTAAAACCTAAATAAGGCTGATAACGGGGGACATAACAAGTCGTTACTAGGGATCACGACTTGTTGCCCCCACTCGTCAAGTACACTGGTCAACTAAATATATTTTCAACTCAGGCCTGACCACAAGTGACTTAATGGGTCTTGGTCAGTGACCACGACTTGTGATGTCCCTAGTTGGGTACACCGCCTCCCTTCTCCAAAATCTCAAACCTCCTTCTCACGGCTCACCTAACGAGTCGTGAGGTCACTTAGCAAGTCATTAGGTGGGTCGTCCTGTAGCTTTTCTGCAGCTTTTTTAGATTTTTAAATTTAAGTCCCAGAATTAAATTTTGGATTTCCGGGGCATTACAAGATAGAAGGTGAAATTTTTCCAAAGAATGAGTTGGGGGACGACTCGTTAGGTGACCCTACGAGTCATGGTCAGACCCGTGGGGAGAATTCAAGAGGTATAGTCTGGACCAGTGGCCACGAACGCAACGAGTCGTTAGGTAACCCCATGACTCGTTAGGTCGGTTGTTAGGTGAAGATTGGAGATTTCAGGTGAGGTTCTGAGACAATGTAGACCACGGAAGTAGGGACGAGTCGCTGTGGACCTGACAACTCGTCAAGTTGCCTGCGGAGAGAAAAGAGCAGAAAAAGGAGATGTAGCCAGTGCACTCCACGACTTAGCCTACAAGTCATTGACTGAACCCACGAATCGTGGAGTGCCTCGTGGGGACTGGCTGAGGGATTTTTCCAGGGATAGTTTTGTAAAATCCTATGCTTCCAACTCCAAAACTACGTCATTTTGAGCATGGTATGGGACATTTTTAAAGGGATAACTAGCATAAACCCTCATTCTATCAAAAATCACTCTCAAAGCCTTCTTCCTCCTTTCTGTCAAGACTAAGGATTCTTCAAGGAATTACTCAAAGGCTTCAAGGTCAAGTTCAAGTGGAAAATTCTTTTAAGCAGGTATGTGGGTTTTTCAACAAGGATATTCTTCCATCCTTACGCCCCAAAAAGTTTTATCAAACACCCAATTTCAATTATTCTTGAAAAGCATGACCTAGGGTTTTGATTGATGGGTGATTTCTTCTATGTCTTCTTGAATTCCAAAGCCCACTAGGATTATGAGCTAATTGTGATTATGAAACTATTTGAACATCTTGAATTATGTGTTGGATGGTGAAAATACATGGTTATAGAATGTTCTTTATGAGATGGCTTGAACGATCATTGGGGTTTTATTATTGTCCACTCAACTGAGTCAATGACTCAAATCCATGTATAAAATATGTGAAGATTGTATGAATTCCCTAATGATTAGAATATACTATTTGCTAAATATGTGTAGATGAGATTATAATATATGGGCTTGATCAACTGAAAGTAAAATATGTGTTTTTCATTATGTTTTCAATGGAACTGGTTGGGTATGAGATAAATCTATGATAATGGCCTAATTATTGCATCTTTTTCATGAATTAGAGAGAATCATGAAAGGAGTCTTGTAAAGTGAAAATCTATGCTTCTCCATGAATTTGTTGTGAATTCTTAAGGTAGAAGTTAAGTGTATGGGCTCCTGTAAATCTAAGTATGTGAAACAATGTATCTGTGCTAAAGTGTGATTTGGACCTATGGACCATAAATAACCCTATGATACTTGTTGAATGATATGAATTCGAAACTTGATTGTTGTGGAAATGTAATGCATTATGTGAATCTATAAATGCTCACTAATGTAAGACATTTAAAGAAATATTGATTTGGCACCCTGACAATATGAATTATGATGATAAATCATGAGAATGATATTTCAGACTGTTGGCTTGTTGTTAGTAGAAAGTAGCCCTAATCCTTTTGAAGTGAATGTTGTATGACGAACACAGTGAATGCTCATGTTTTTGACTAGTTGAAGTAGTATAGACCAGGTGTATAATGCCAGATCAGTACTCCTTATGTTCTAATCAGCCAGGGACTCTTCATAGCCGAGAATGTCTCCCTTGGTCATCCGGGATCTTCCATAGTAGAGAGTGACTCCCTAGTTCAGTCGAGATCCTCCATAGCAGAGAGTGACTCCCTGTTCAGTTGGGATCCTCCATAGCAGAGAGTGATTCCCTAGTTCAGTCGGGATCCTCGATAGTAGAGAGTGACTCCCTAGCTCAGTCGGGACTCTCCATAATAGAGAATGACTCCCTTAGTTATGTATCAACATGATTCAGATCCGTATGATTCAGACTTCATTTTATAACAGATATGATATTATGAGATGTAGACTCAGTTATCAGCAGTTATTCAGTACAGTGTGTGATGCTAGTCTCAGCTTCGGCTCTTATTAAGTGTTCAGTACTTAACCCTTATGCATGAGTTCAATGATGTTTCAGGATATGAGATTCATATGAAAGTTTCATGTATATATATGTATATGTGACTCATAAGAGATTTGATGCTTGTTAAATCAGTTATGTCGATGTACTTTGTTATTTCCTTATCGTATACTTGCATAATTAGTTGTTCACGTTTTTCCCGCATGCTCAGTACATTCCAAGTACTGACGACATGCCTCTATCTGCTATATCTTTTCATGATATAGATTCAGGTATCCAGACCTAGCCCAGCGGATAGACATGCTCCTCCCTCCATCTCAACGGATTGTGGTGAGTTCTCATCTCTCGAGGACGAGGTCTATGCTCTTTTTCAGTTGTAGTCCAGTTTCAGACTTTGAGAGTTAGCTGGGGACTTGTCCCAGCAACTCATCAGTTAGTAGAGGCTGTCGGATATATATAATCAGATTTAGTCTATGTATTTTATTTTGTTAGATTATATCTTAGAATGTAAAATCTTGGATTTCAAAGTTAGTTTCCGCTCAGTTATGCTTTGTCAGATGTTTATATTGTTAAGCATTATGCTATGATTATGCCATGGGTTGACTTGGAGACTTTGGGGGTTCCTTGTCCTGTGTTACGGCTAGGGTAAACTCGGGTCGTGACAACGAAGCACCCCACCCATCGACCTGGTACACATCCGAGAATAGATCTAGTAGATCAATGGGAACTGGCAGTGTGAGCGGCGACGCTTGCCAATGGTGGTATGTCGGAGGAAAAGAACTCCGGCTTGGGAAGTGAGTTATCCCAAGAGAAGGCATATCCAAGTGGAGGTAAAACATTAGCGTCCACACAACAACCTAAGGCCGACATCTCTTTCCTGATTTGTTTGATTTTTTACGAAAAAGAAAGAATAAAAAAATCCAGAGAGAGAGAAGGTAAAAATCGGATGAAAATCGTGGGAGTGAAAAACGACGAAAATTTTGGGAGATGAAAAATCGGTGTTTGAATTGGAGAAAAATACGGGTAATGTGATTAGAGAGAGAAAGTTGAAAGTTTGAAACATGGTAATTGCACGGTAAAAAGCAATTTGTGTAATTATTTTACTATTTTTTATAATTTTTTAAAAGTGTTGTTATATATTGTAAATATGTAGTAAGGTTTGATTAAATATGTAATTTTTTCAATTAAAATTACACAAAATTTTATAAATTATAATAGCAAATTTTATAAATTACATAAAAATGTGCCAGACTGCTAATGGGCAGTGGCCAGTGTAACGCCAGCTTCACTATCTCTTCCAATTGGCATCTCTCAGGATTCAACTATCATCTCTTTCAATTAAGAGCATCAGTAGAGGCTTAGAGCAAGTGTGCAACAAGTCAACAATAGTAGCATCACTGCATCAGTACTCACATTTGGTCACATTTCTGCCAAATGCCAAAATTAATAAAAAAGAAAAAAAATTGCAATTTAAAGACATCACAAACCACATCTTAAATCCATCACCAAACACAAGTACACAACACTAACAAATAGTAGCATCTAGCAATCACGTATTAAGTTTTAAATCACCAAAACACCAAATTCAACCGAATAGAAAACACTCGCATAATCGCAGTCACAATTCACAAACTACATCTTAAATCCATCATCAAACACAATACTAGTGAATAGTAGCAATCACATATTAAGTCTTAAAATCATCAAAATACCAAATTCAACCATAAGCTTAAATACGAAGGCGATTCTCTTGATAGAGACGATGCTCAAGACACTTATCAACATGCTTCAACAAGGGCCTTGTGCCATTCATTTTGGATCATAATTAAAGATCACTCTATATCTCAAGTACCTTGCTTTAGCTTTACGCCTTGCTTCATTATATTAAATAACCACAAAGTGTTCGCAAATGGGTGAGCTAACTTTAGAAGGCATGATTGAACTTGAACGTTGAATCTAATAAAAAATAAGATAAAATAAAAAAATTAGAATATAACTTTCAAGATAAGAAAATAATATTACAAAAAGATATCATCAATGAGATAATGACCAAACAAATAAGGTATTCAACTCACCTCTAGGCACTAGTAGCAACTGGCAAATTGTAATCATTTCTTTCATTTATTACCTTCTCTAAAGATAATTTAATGAAACATGTCACAAAACCCAAATTAGTATACTATTGATCTTTTATTGCACTAAAAGTCTAAAACACACTAAAAAAATATGAAATCTTACCAAGCTCAAGTTTCTCAAGATAGTCTAAACCTTCCTTAACAAAAATAGGATTAGTCTCTTGTCTAAGCCAATCTTGGATACAAATAAGAGATTGCACATATTTAGGAGTCAATGAACTTCTAAATGGATCAAGAATATGACCATTAGTACTAAACATACATTCTAATGCCACACATGAAATTGGAATAGACAACATATCACGAGCTAATTATGAAAGAACAGAAAACCTAGGAGAATTAACCCTCCACCAACTTAATACATCAAAATCATCAGAATCAGACTCTTGTTCTTCACTAATGTATCTATACAACTCTAATTACCACCTCAACTTCCACAATCTTTCTTTTATTTTTTCAAGCAAAGTTTAGTTCTCAAAGCTTTTGTTTTCATACTTAGAGAAGCGCCAGAACTAGATGTATCAGTTGTTTTCTGAGATGAAGTAGATCTAGATGGAGATGATTGATTAGATTCTTTTAAATATTGTCTTATATACTCTCCAAATAAAGAAGTTATATAATCACTCACTCCTTCATTTACTTTCTTTCCTATTTTCTCCCCATATAGCTCTTTAAGTGTAAATCTAACATACGCAAACTTATTACGAGGATCCAAAATAGATGCAATAAAAACTATTTTGTTCATCTTTTCAGGATCAACCCAATACTTCTTAAACTTTTGTTTCATCCATTCAGCCATTTTACTCAAATTAAGATCTTCACTTGCAAAACACATATTCAAATATGCATCAAGATCACATATATCCTCAAAATGAACATTACAAGTAATATAATGTGAACCTGAAACCTTACAGTGAGCTCGTAGAATTTTTCAAAAAACTTTACCACATTCCTCACATTCACCCAACCATCACATTCGAGCAGACCTGCAACACGTTCATCTTTATACACATTAATAGAAAGATAAGTATGAAAATGCTCATAAAAAAATTAAACCTATCAAAGGCCTGCTCAAAATTTTGTGTCATATCCAACATCAAATAGGTGAAATTCCACCTAGTACGCACATCTAGCGATAATGTTTTATGACATTCCACCCTTTGGACTTCACAACATTTCTTAAATTTTCTTATTCTTGCTGGGATGATTTAACATACTTCACCATTTGTCGCCCGTTTGACAGAAACATCAATTTCTTTCAAACCTTCTTGTACAGTTAGATTGAGTATGTAAGCCACACATCTCACATGAAGATGCTTACCACCCATTATATTAGTTCCCCATTATTCAACTAGTTAGACAATTCTTTAACTATAACATCATTAGAAGACGCATTGTCAATAGTTGTAGAGAATACCTTGTCCAAGTTCCAATTAAGCAAACAATTACTAATAGCCTCTGCCATTTGCTCACCCTTATGAATAGAGATTGAAAAAAAATTCCATATTCTTTTATGCAACACCCAATTTCTCTCAATAACATGAGTAGCCAAACACATATAATTAATTTTTTGCAATGATGTCTATGTGTCTATGGTAAGAAAAATCTTTGGTTGTACTTCTCTAAAAAGACTTCCTCAAATTTTGTCTCAGTTCACCATAAACTTCATAACAATCCCTTGTTATTGTTCTATGGGAAGAAATTCTAAATAGAGGTTGGGCTTTACTCGTAAACTTCTTGAAACCTTCATTTTCTACAAAGCTATATGGTAGTTCATCCATAATATCATTTCAACTAAAGCCCTTTTAAGTACTTCTTGTTCAAATTTTCAAAGTGGGGCATCTTTAGATTGAAAGAATTTTTATGTTGAGAAGAAGTTTCAATGAGAGATTTATATACTCTGCACCTTGCCAAATGTTGTTTCAATCCTGTTGTTCTATTTTTACTTGAATTGGCAGCATAACTCTGCTTACAGTACCTGCACTTCGCTCTACCTTTTAACTACCTTATCAAAATGATCCGAAACTTCAAATCTTGATTGCATTTCTTTCCTTTTCTTTGTATCCCCAGTTGCAATTTGACTATCAAATGAGTTATCAATGCTATTATTAGTTGAGCCGACATCACTTACTCTACTTTCATCAACCATCTATAGTAAAATAAAAAGAAAAATCAGAAATAATTATTACATCAATATTCCTTTTTAAAAAAATGGGTGATTTGTTCTACTCCTAATTAGACATTTAGAGTTAGACTTTTAAACATATTATAATAACTATAATAGCATATCAGAAATTGTTGAATTGAATTGACCTTTAACCATGCAGACAAAAAATGAACCAAACATATAGGAAATAGTACATGATAGACAGAAAACATATGGATAATATCATTAACAAAACAACAAATATTCAATGATGTCTTTCTATTTTGCAAGACAAAAGACACAACTAATGATATAAGTGATAACTCTGTAATTTGGTTATTGGATTACTCCTCAATAATTCATGGAAACAATTACGTTAAAAATCAAGAAACAAAGAAAATGGACCGGGATATACTTCCATTTACAAGGTTGCACACTTGAAGACACATATCATAATATACAACCTGCAATTTGCAAATGTTAACTCTTCCAATAACCATTCAGTGACAGATGCCAATAATAAGGCCCTAACAACTTGTAAGATGGAAATTCCTACCAACTAGAGCTATCACGTTGTAGAATTTTTTACTATCATGTAAGTTATCTTAAATAAGTAAATATCAAGTCTAATATGATACCTCAAAAATAGAGCAAATAGCTACTACAACAGTTTAAATTATATATACCGATAGCGTAAAAATCCAACCTTAACTTTTGACACAATAGCCATAAGGCGGAGAATCAGAACTTTACCTGTCTAGTGAGTAGTGACTGACTGAATGGCGAGTGGCATAGAGTGTCGTATGCTACCTGTGGCTGTAGGAGTGGCACCATGACGGAGTACGACTGCCTGAGGAGTGAAGAATGTGAGGCTGCAAGCGATTGTGGGCTGAAATCCTGAGACCATGAGTCTGTGTGAGAGAGTCGGTCTATCTCTATGGAGTGACTGACAACGATGACTCAATGACTGAGGAGTTGTGGCGCAAGTTATGAATTATGAGGAATTGAGGATTTAGGATTAGGGCTGGGCATAGGGAATGGGAAATAACAAATAGTCGTACTGCTACTATAAAGTTGTATACGATATTAACTATTAAGTTTTAATGTTTTATACATTTCTTATAATATATATATATATATATATATATATATAGAGAGAGAGAGAGAGAGATAATATAAAAAATTAATTTATTTAATATAATTCGGTGTTTCAGTTTAACCGAATTTCTGGGACCTCAAAACCGAACACCGAATTTTATTAAAAAAACTGTTACCGAACTGAATAACTGAAAAATCAAATTAGGTCAGTTCAGTATGATTTTTTGATTTTTTGGTATTTATGCCCATCCCTAGACACAAGAATTGAAGAAGACCCTTGTTGAAGTCCCACTAACCTGGAGAATAAAACCTCTAGGATGGAGCTCGAATTTTTGAAGCTTAGTGAGGAACCCTAACTTGGCTTGGAGAGGAACCTTGAAGTTTCTACGATCTGTTCTTGAGAGTTTTGAGAGAGAATGAGAGGAGAATGTAGACTAGTTCTCCTAAATTTTCCTCTAAAATATCCCAATACGACATAGTTTAGGAATTAAAAACATAAAAATTACTAGAATGTGCTTATAAAAATGATATAGAAAGCCAACTGCTAGGTTTTGACGAGTCATACTATGACTCGTAGGAAAGTACCATGACTTATATTGGGTCTCACGGTCAGTGGACCTACCTTTGATAATTATCTGAACCCCCTTGCTACGCCTCTTTAGTATGATTCGTACCTTGGTACTATGAATCGTGACTTCCTTCCGTAGTAGCATGCAACCTTGATACTTTTCACGATCCATCAGTACGATTCGTACAATGGTGGTACGATTCGTAATAGGCAATCGTGGTTTCCTGGATAAAATTTCTGTTGCCCCTCTGAACTTCATGCTACGAGTCCTGGGTATGACCCGTACCTCCAAGTCATGAGTCGTATAGAGATGGTACTGAAGGACACATTCTATTTTCTTGTAGGTTCAAACTCCAAATCTACGGTCTAGTCTTAAGGAATTTTGAGGTCTTACAAAGGGGGTCCCCAGGCGAATGGACATCAGTTTGAATGAAATGTACTGGTATGTAAGGCTGAAACTATAAACAAGAATATATCCGAGATACTGAGAAACCAGAGTAAGGGGAGAAGCAAGCTACGAATCTGGAAACTAATATGGGAACCAAATGTAGTGCATCACATAATACAACTCAGTAAGCATGTATACCATCCATAATATCTTTGCCAATAAGCTACATAGTCCATAATCAAAACCATGATCTAGTCAAATCAATCAAATACTTCCCTACCGAGATGCCCATCTCGAAGGTCTCATAACTAAATGAACAATTGCCCACTAGAAGTGCCAGGTCAATGGTAATGTCATGAGTCTTATAACTAAAAGGACAACTACCCACCGGATGTGCTAGGTCGGTGGTGAGGTCATGAGTTTCATATTTGAAAGGAAAACTGACTGGATGTGCCAGGTCGTTGGTAAGTTCTTAAGTCTCATATCTAAAAGGACAACTGCCCACCGGACGTTCCAGGTTGATGGTGAGGTCATAATTCTCATATCATAATCATAAATGAAGCTTATAAGGCTTGAACTGAGCCACTCTAGCATACATAGCATACAAAGTATAAACTATAAAACTCCGGCTTGGGTAGGCCTCTTCCGTAAAACATAACTGTAAAAGAGCGCATATAACACGTAAAGCTAGCTATTAACACATAAATATATGAATTTTAGACTCATAAAAATCATAAGAAGGTGTAGATGACCCAAGTGTTTCAACAAGATGTATAGACTAAGTTTGAAGGGATCTCAGAGCCCGAAAGCTTGCTAATTTATCATTCAGCTTAAGGGAAAGGAATTAGGGAGTCTCCATTCAACCTCACACACCCCATAACATAAACACTAAAAGGTAGACAACCATGTTAAAGCATTCTAATTTTGGTGACCTCACTTTCCCTCACTAGTCTTGATATCATTTTCTTAGCTAAGATTCGTTCACGGGTTATCGTTTTAACTATTTCTCCCTTTTTGTTAGCAACCATATCTCAACAACATCTAAAATCACATACATATAATAAGCTTATAACTTTTTACTGTGAACTTCGATTAACGAGCGGTTTGATGTTTTAAAAACTAGACTCAAAGTCCTTTGTTTTGATAGGTCGTAGGACGTCTAACTCATTATAGATTGGAAGATATAATCATTTAAAATTGACCCTTATTCATAAACTTCGCATACTCTTCGCTCTTCCCTTTGTACATGTTTTTCTCCTCACCTTCGACCTACATACAACCTGTACTTCCTTTTATATAGAATATAAAACGTCAAATAATCATCAAAAATTTTCCGGGGTGTGACATCCTTCTCCCTTAGCACTTCCTCAAATATAGGTTAACTTCAGTTTGCACGCCTTAAAAGTACATAATCAATAACTTAAGTATCAAATACACACTTCAATAATACATTGATGTTGCAAATAAGTGAGGATACTTCTTCCTAATCTCCTTCTCTGCGTCCCAGGTCACTTCTTCAATATTATTACTCTGCCACACTATTTTAACTAAGGGAACTTCCTTAGTCTAAAGTCTTATGACCTACCGATCAAGAATGAAAATTAATCTACAATACCACCCTCAATTGATCTGTATGCTTGGCTTCTGATCGTGAATAAATCAAAATATCGACAATGAAGACGATCACAAATACATCCAAAAAGGGATTAAGCACCCGATTCATCAACTTCATAAAAGGCGTTGGGGCATTAGTAAGCCCAAATAATATTACCAAAAACTCATAGTGGTCGTATCGGGTTCTAAAAGCAGTCTTAGGGATATCAACTTTCCTAACTCATAACTGATGGTATCCGGACCTCAAACCAATCTTTGAAAAATATCTGGCACCCTGTAACTGATCAAAAAAAATCATTAATCATGGAAAGTGGATTTTTATTCTTAATGGTCACCTTGTTCAACTGTCTATAATCAATACACATTCTCAAGGGCCCATCTTTCTTCCGCACGAACAGCACTGGTACACCTCATGATGACACATTAGGTCGAATGAAGCCTTTTTAGAGCAAATCTTTCAACTGCTCCCTTAATTCTCTTAGCTCTATTGGATCCATACTATACGGAGGTATCGATATCGACTGAGTGCCTGAAAGTAAGTCAATAGAAATGTCTATCTTCCTTTCAGGAGGAATTCCAAGCAAATCCTCTAGAAAGACCTTTGGGAACTCATTTACTATAGGAACTGACTGGAGAGAGTCGCATGCTCATGTTCCAAATCTCTTACTTGAACCAAGTGAGAAATACAACCCTTAGATATCAATTTCTGAGCCTTAAGGTATGAAATAAACTTACCTTTAGGTGTAGCGGCATTACCTTGCCATTCCCGGACTGGCACGCCTGGAAAGTGGAATCTAACAACTTTGGTTCTGCAATCAACATTAGCATAACATGCTGCCAACCAATCCATACCCATAACGACATCAAAATCAACCATCTAAAGCTCCACTAGATCATCTAGGGTCAATATATCACATACTAACACTACACAGTTCCGGTAAAACCGTCTAGCTAACATAGATTCACCAATTGGTGAAGGAACAACAAATGGTCTAGACAATAATTCAAGGAATTTCTCAAACTGACTCACAACCAGCAGTGTAAAATAAGACAGTTTAGAACCAGCCAAAGTACCTGTAACAACATCAGGTGACGCCTCTTGGTCTTGTCGACCACCTAAAGAATAGAATCGATTCTGGGTCACCCCAGAACTAGAATCCTCTCTCCCTCTCCCTCTGTCAAGCCCTATTACAAATTAAGGATTAGGCCTAGGAGGCCGAACTGAAGATAACAAAGCATTCGTTAATCTCTCTGGCTGCACCGAGTCTACCTCGGCCCTATTTGGGCAATTCCTCGTAATGTTCCTTGGCTTCCCATAATGATAGCATATATTTTATCCCTGAAGATACTTACTGAATTAGGTATCCCATACTGGGCATAAGGCAACACTGATGGTCTCTGTTACCCTATAAGCTCCTGTCATCATGAGCTAGACGGAGCTGCTCCCTGGTCTCTCTTCTGTCTCTAAAGCTGAGGTAGGGCACTCCCTCCCTCCCTAGCTGATGTCAGGATGACTAGCCCCCTGGGTCACTCTGCGGCCCTCTATAAGGACCCACAGTCCTAGCTCTCTTCCTCTGCTCTTGTTGTCTATGAGCACCCTGCAATTGATAAATTAAATCCTCCGCTCTCTGGGCGAAAGCCTGTATCCTTGGAATGTCCATATGCTTTTGAGTAGATATCCCCAAACAATCACGAGCCACATGAGGCCCGTCGACACCCAATTTTTACATCCTTATACACCACCTAGGCTTCTTTTTAATATATAGAATGCATATTTTAAAATTACCCTTTTTACGTAATTGTTTAGTTCGCATTCATAATATTTTAATAATTAATTTTGCATAATTATTTCAAATTATAATTTTAAAAATATTTATTTACATTTAGTTTCAATTTATTAATTTTCTAATGTTATGTAATTATGTCATGTATAGTATATTAAGCATTAATATTATGCATACATACGTTCCATTAAACAAACTTTTATTTTAAAATGTATAATTTCACATAAATTTTATAAACTATTTATATTGATAATAATATGTATATAATTTTATCATAAATTAAACTATTATATTATCTATTTGCTAAACCATTTACATGTACGATATCTTAATTAAGTTAATAGCAACTAATTCAATTTTTTCTCAAATTCATTTAAAATCTAGCCACTTTCCACTTAATTTATGTCAATTTTAGCCATTTTTGGTCAATTTTAACCACAATTAAAACCAATTCAAGTTCAATTAAATCTCAACTCATTTACCCAAATCCAAGTGACCCAACTATATTTGCGACCCAACCCACTTTATTCTAAACAATCTCGGCCATCCATCACCCTTAATTCTACGGACACGATTAAACCCTACATTCTTTCCTTTAATATTCCTAATACTCCCCAAACCCTAATACACTCTTCCTCCCTCATGTCCGCCGCACACCCGTTCTTCCCTTTGTCTTCTCCGATGAAACAGTCACCAAACAGCCGGCGCACCACTAAGCATGTGTCATACACGCACAACAACGTCACCTCCATTTGCTCCGATCAGATCTATCCGCACACTTCTTCTACCATATCAATCCGCCTCTCTAGACCTCACTAGTACCACTAGATAGTCACAATCAAACTAGAGCCGCACCTCCATGTCCTCCCTCACCCGCGCATCTTCTCTCTTCTCTCCACCGGCGGACCACTAGCCGCCAGATCTCCTAGTTCGTTCTCCTTTTTTCTCCTCTTTGGTAAAAAACCCCATGTTCTGGCCAAAACACTACCAGATCTCCCTCCGTCACTGGTCTAGTCAGCGAAAACAAACTTGGCCAGCCCCAAATAATACCAGTGCCGCTACCATCTACCTCTCCTTCTCTCGCATACCTCTCGCCCTTCACCTTCTCTCACTAATCCCACATAGCCTCACTGTTTTTGCAATATTTTCCAGCCATTGTTGGCCGGAGAATAGTCAAACCTCTCCCGTCCCCTTCCCCTCTTCTCACCGCTTTGGTAAAGCAATCAGAAAACAACCAAATCGATGTCGCCGCTTTCCCTAGTCGCGGGATGACTTTTGGAACAATGATGATAGGTTTAAAACATATTTGTTATGAATTTGTCCGAGACTTGGCTATTTGATATTTAGTTTCTTCTCTATTTCGTTTTGTTCTTTTCTGTGCCAAGTTAGAGCTAAAAAATTAATTATGTTTTATGTTTGAATAAAAATGTTTCAATTAATATTTGTGTTCGCCTCTAAAATGTCATGAAAACCCTAAATGTTTACAAGATTTTGTCTCTGGCACCCTGATCTAGCTGATTCTTCTTGTTAAAAATCATTGGTTATTTGGTTCTTATGTTTTGGCATATAGGTTGTATGTCACTGCTCATTATCCTGTATTATTTGACATCTACAAATACATATGTAATGTATATCACTGTTTGGATCGCTTTCGCCCTTGTTAGAACTCTAATATATACATTTGCTTATTTACTTGATATTCTTCTGCCAGATATTGCAAATTATATTATTTTTATAAAACTAATACTATGGGATTAATTTAATGTTACACCCCGTAAAATGTTAATGGTTAGTAGGCGTACGCATGGGTTGTAACGAGTAAAAAGAGCTTGACGTGTGTAGGAAAAGCCTTGGAAGCAGGGTCGGATGGAACCGGCATGGGCAGGGCCAGCGTGACGTGCCAGCCAGTAGCGCACTAGCCAACTCGGCATGCTAGGCCTGCTAATGCGTTGAGAGGCGCAGCGTGGCAGGGTGGTTGGCGCTATGGGCAGCGCGACACGCCTCCTTCCACTGCCCTTATATATATATAAAGCCCCCCTCCTTTCATTTTAATGTTTCACCAACATACTCTCTCAGCCAGACATAAGAACAAATGAACATTTTAATTATTTTTCACCCGGTTACGCTACCAAACGCCATCCAATATCAAATTAACTCGGATAACGAGTTCTAGGCCTATGGGAAGCACTACTACAGAGTTGTTTCTCAAATATTTTCTCGGCAAACTGGAACTCCGCCGAGTAGAAGTTGTCAGAATTGCTCCAAATTGATTACTAAGCGGCCACAGGAATTAAGTAAGCATTTCTCCCTTCTGAGCTCTCGGGAAATTATAGGTTTTCAGCCGTATTTTGTGAAGTTAAATTATAGTCACTATTAATATCAAAAGTTGTCATTTTTGCCGAACATAGTATTAAATTAGTTTCATTCCCTTAGTATAAAGGTTTCAGTTTAAAGGAGTCGCGGATTATAAGTTGAAACTCGCCACTCAATCGAGAATCGGCCATCGAGGTATGTAAGGCTTATCCCTCAGCAAGTTATTCTCGTTGTACAGTGCTACGACATATGTTCTTGAATGGAAATAACGATCCCATATGTTGTAAATAGTTGCTACCAGTGGATTGTGATTAGACAGGTTGTAGTCAGCTGTTGTCTATAGACTATGAATATATATATGTTGTGGTTAGCTGTTAGAAAATGTGTAAAGATTATATTGCAGTATCCCTTGTCGGGAAAGAACATGTTAAGTATGACACACGCTAGAAGCATCAGAGAAACTCCTCTATTCTCCAGTTCATTGTGTTAGTGGAATTGGATGTTTTATTGTCAGGCCTAGACCTTAGAAGCTTGTGGATAGTTGTTAGGCCTAAGTTAGTAAGTTGAAGAGTATAGGCGCAGCTAGGCGATATAACTACCAGTTTGGTGCCTGTATTGCTAGTGAAGCACACCCAGAGGCCATTGGAGTATCCTCACGCCCCTGAGCTAGAAATGTAGATAGAATGGCCATACTTTAGAGTCAGTGGCACTAGGATTGTCTAGGGATTGAGTGACAGCCTACCATCTAGTTATCTACTACCAGTGATTGTCTGTTCTAGTTGGGTTAGTATTTCTCATACAGGTTACCAAGGAAGCCAGCCTAGTCGTTCAGGTTAAATAGACCCGTGGGTACCCTAAGGAAGGGGACCTTATTGGCAGTTAGGGGCGGGGCCAACGCCCCAGCCTATTCCTATAAGATATCAGGTACAAATTGTCGTGAGTGACTAAGTCCATATGAACTTATCTATAAGGTTAGGAATCGGCCAGGAAAATCATATAAGATCTGAACAGACCAAGTTAAGGTCTAAGGGACTAGAACCATGTTAGCACGGTATTACCCTTAGGCTAAGAATGTCAGTAAGCTTCCTGTGGAGGATTACGGGCCGACCACTCGAAAGCATTTTCGATCAGTATCAGCCCTACAATCTTTCTAAGTAAAGGAACTAAGTAATTGGTCGTCTGTGACCGTACAGTTGCTTTTGAGTTATAGTTATCTGAGTTGGACATTCAAAGTATTCTTAGGCCACTCCAGATCTCACCCTATTCGGTCTAGACCGTTAGAGATTATGATTACTACCAGGATCCTCTCATCAGATACAGGTGCACGGGGTGTGCCTACTAGCATCCATACAGATTATTCTAGGGGTGAGCAACAGTTGCGTTAGGCCCAGAAGGGAAGATAATCCTTTTGAGTGGCTAGATTGAGACTTTAGTATAGCACCTTGGGTGGCGTTGCCCTCATTTAGGAGACTTCCATGACAACCCCAGGGTTACTAGCTGTGTCGTCGCCTGCAAGAGGCTATAGACGTTGCTCCTAGAAGCGATATGCTGTCTCCAGATACGATGCAGAGGCCCAAGGGCCTTACACAGTCCATTCCATGGCTGAATGGTGCTAGGGGTGTAGTTATTAGGAGTCCACTGGACTCAGACACAGCTGTAGATCAGGAGCCAAGCGGGCTCAGTTGCAGACCCAGGGGGACAGGTAGGTTGGCTATAGCACCAGTAGAGTTGTAGAAACCCGGATAGGGGTATATAGATTGAGGTGTACTTGCTAGCACTTATGGGGGTCCCGGTAGGTTATTTCTGTGTTGCTTGTACCTTTCAGGCTTATGGGGCCAGGTCAAGTTCTTGTTTGTATTCTTGTCTGCTAGCTATAACCTATGAATATATGATTGTATAGTCGTAGCTCATATACGTGTAGTGTTTTGCTAGATGGGGATTATGAATAATCCTGCTTACGGGTTAATATTTCTGCACCTTCTCTCTACTTTCTTTTAGTCTTTAACAACTTATTTACTGCCTTACATATTCGGCACATGTTGTACTGACGCCTATCCTTGGTGCTGTATTACTTTCCTGTAGGTTTAGACAGACAGAGTTCAGAACCTCCATTAGCAGCGGTCCAGAATCAGCAGTTGGCCAGCTCCTTTCATTTGGAGTTTTCAGGTTTTAGGGATTACTATATTTCATTTATATTGTATTTTGGTAGGCTGAGGCCCTGTCCTGATCACTATTTGTATTCTTAGAGGCTTGCAAACTACAGTCGTCAGTTGGTTGTTGTTGACCGTGTGAGGCCTAAACTAGTTATGTTTCGTGTGTTGGCCGTGTGGGGCCTAATATAGTAGCTTTTTCTCATATCTCTTATAACTAGATAACGTGGTGGTCTTGTCGGCCCGCATAGGATCCCTTTTGTTGCCTGTTGTTGGTTAGCTATTTTTATTTACAGGTGGCTATATGACCTTGTTGGTCGGAGTCTGTGTTTACATCCGAGATATAGCTCATTGTTTTCTTGAATTGAGTTGTAGGCATGCACTAGACGTGCATAAGCCTAGCCAAAGTCAGTTAGATCCCAGTGTGGCACTAGGTGCCAGTCATGCCTCCCAAGGTGAGGCGTGACAAACTTGGTATCAGAGCAGTTCGTATCCTAGGGAGTCTGTAAGCTGTGTCTAGTAGAGTCTTTCTTATAAATGTGTTGTGCATCACATTCTATAAGCAGGAGGCTACGAGGCATGATAATATGGTTACCTTTTTTTCCTTCTCAGATCGTGCTACAGAGCCTAGTTGTATAGGGTTGAGTCCCTAAGCTTTCATTGCAATGTTTGTCTAGAGTAATATGCGGTATGAGACAGACTCCAACCAGTCGCAAGATAACTACAACAGGGAAAGGAAGTACTAGTGTAATGCCATAGTTAGGGGAAAGCCAACTTGAGGACAAAGGAGAATGTTTTTTTAATCTTCCTAGTATCTTCTTGAGGCATCCATCAGGAACTTCATAAGGTAGTAGATATGCCAACACCATCCCCAGTTCTTTCTACAGCCTCAGAGTAGGAGGTCAGGAGTATAGCATGTATATGAGTTGACTTACCTACTAGATATATAGAATTAGATAGGGGCGACAACTAACATTAGGTTACCCGAAGGATACGAAAAAAGAGGGAATTGCGAGATTCTTACCTCCGACCCTTTAGATGTTGTATAGTTCTATACCTCAGTCCCATTGTAGTGAGAAATAGTTATCTTCCGCCTCCCAGTTTTATTTTAAATATAACAAAGAGCGTAAGAATTACAGCGATGTTGCTCAGAGTAGATAGTAAGTGAGGGTTAGATCCGTTGACTCCTAGAAGGTGTTAGAAAGTAGTTAAGGCCCCTAGTACTTAAGTAAGTTATCTAGACCTTTATGGTAGTAAATCAGGAAAGCATATAAGACTGCTAGTAGCACTCAAGTATATGTAAGCGTCCATAAGTGACACCTCCCTAGCAATAGCAAAGTTCAGGTCCAAAATAGGCCAATTTCGACGCAGTGTGCTAATGACGCTAGGGCATACCTGCATGATAATGGTTAGGGCCCTAGTTTGTTATATCGAAGGACAGAGAGATCATATGAACAAAATGGGATCGAGTGTGGGTCGGAAGGATACAGGTTGGTAGACTTGATTAATAATATCTTTGATAGGATGAGGTAGAAGGCACAAACCCCAAAGCTCAGTCTAAGGGAGCAAAGGGAGAGGCATGAGTACTTAACTCTGGAGGGAACAAAATCACCTCCAGGCTAAAGGTAAATTGATAGAGCATAGGACCACCGCTAGATGTCAAGAACTAAGCATCGGGCTGACATCTAAGGGATAGTGAGGTTGTAACCCAGGATGATGCAATGCCACCACCAATTGTGGAAGTACACAGAGATTCTAACCTAGTACAACCTAGAGGCAAGGCCTAGTAGGGAGTTGTTGGCCTTTAAAATAATAAGGGGCGGAGTCATAAGACCCAGAAGTTGACTCTGCGTTCCAAAGGTGGTAGAACTTCATTAGCATACTATGGACAAGGCGCACTATTTCCATTATCCCCTCCACCCAGAGTTTAATAAAAATGCATCAGTTCGCAAAGAGAGACCTATGGATGGCATGGGAAGAGGGGAGATATCGTTGAGTCATAGCACAGGACTCCAATGACCAGCCAGGGGAGGCTAGATAGCAAGAACGGAGCAGGCCAATTCAAGAGGTGATCGTACTTGCAAGGAAGTGGAAAGTAATAGATATGAATACAGTTATAGGATTATCTCATACCAGGTGTAAATTGACCTCATTTGAGTCAGTATGGAAAGGCTAACAACATCAACTCATGTCTTGCTAGATGGATTATATTTAAGCTAAAGGCAATGCTGAGTTAAATGTTCAGAAGTAGTTTGGTTGCATGTATTCCAAGTATACAATAAACTCTGATAGAGAGGCACAACGTAACTAGGTTTTAGAAAGGCTTTCAGAACAAAATGGGATGCATGTTAAGTTGAGTACGACTCCTCGTCTCCAAATAAATGGCTAAGCAGAGCACACAACTCAGACACCGGGGGTCTATTATGAGTGGAAGTGGAAGCCCCCTAAAAAATTAGAGGCAGTTGAACCAGGGCATATTATAACAGGCAGACTGGAAAGTTAAACTTACCAAGAAATGGGTATCGATAGCCCAGGGTCGTCGAAAGTCCTACCTTAATGTACAACATAGGTAGCTAAGGGTTGAAGCAGCAGTTGGGTATTTCTAGAAACTTTGCCGAAGAAGGGCGGTATGAGATTTGGTAAAAAGAGCAAGCTTAGCCTTAGATTTATTGGCCCGTATCATATCCTCCGGAGGACAGGCATGGTGGCATATGAGCTAGAACTATCTCCAGAGTTAGAATCTGTTCACCCGGTCTTTCACATGTCAATGCTGCAAAACTGTATAGGGGACCCGTCCCGAGTTGTGCCAGTTGAAGACGCTCAGGTTACTAAAGAGTTAGCCTACGAAGAGGTTCCGGTGGCCATATTAGATTGACAAGTTCGTAGGTTGAGAACAAAAGATGTAGCCTCTGTTAAAGTATTATGGAGGAACAAGAATAAAGAAGAGATGACCTGTGAAGCTGAGGATAATACGACATCTAGATATCCTCACTTGTTCCAGGATTGTTCCAGGTTATGCAGTTAAGGCGAGGTTGTTGCTCAGTTGTTTTTTAACTACTTATGCTATCAGTACTATTGCTTAGCTACCCCCCTTTTAATATGTAATGGTTGTTATAATGTCCTGTGACGTTCCTATTTTGGACTTTCTGTGTTTTAGATTTCTAAATAGCCCATATTACGGAGGAGACTCTGTCGAAACTTTTCTAAATCTTGGTTAAGAGAGTTAACTCCTTTAAGCCTGAGAATGACATTCGAGGATGAATGTTCCTAAGGGAGGGAGGATGTTACACCCCATAAAATGTTTACAGTTAGTAGGTGTACGCATGGGTTGTGATGAGTATAAAAAGCTTGACGCGTGTAGAAAAAGTCTCGGAAGTGGGGTCTGGACGGAACCAGCGCGACACACCAGCCAGCGCGGCGCGCCAAGCCTGCTAGCGCCTTGAGAGGCACGGCACGACCGGGTGGTTGGCGCTATGGGAAGCGCGACGTGCCCCCTTGCCACTGCCCTAATATATATATAAATCCCCCCTCATTTCATTTTAATGTTTTACCAACATATTCCCTCGGCCAGACATAAGAACAAACAAATATTTCAATTGTTTTTCGCCCAATTGCGCTACCAAACGTCGTCCAATCTCAAATTAACTTCGGGTAACAAATTCTAGGACTACGGAAAGCATTACTACGGAGATATTTCTCAAAAATCCACTTGGCAAACTAGCACTCCGCCGAGTAGAAGTTGTCAGAATTGCTCCGAATTGATTCCTAAACGGCCACAGGCATTAGGTAGGCATTTCTCCCTTCTGAGATATCGGGAACTTATAGGTTTTCGACTGTATTTTGTGAAGTTAAATTATAGTCACTATTAATACCGAAAGTCGTCGTTTCTGTCAAACTTAGTATTAAAATTAGTCTCACTCCCTTAGTATAAAGGTTTTAATTTAAAGGAGCCGCAGATTACAAGTTGAAACTCACTAGTCAATCGGGAATCGACAATCGAGGTACGTAAGGCTTATCCCTCGACAAGTTATTCTCGTCGTACATTGCTACGACATATGTTTTTGAATGGAAATGACGGTCCCATATGTTGCAAATAGTTGCTACCAGTGGATTGTGATTAGACAGGTTTGTGGTCAGCTGTTGTCTATAGATTATGAATATACATATGTTTTTGTTAGCAGTTAGAAAATATGTAAAGATCATATTACAGTATCCCTTGTCAAGAAAGAACAGGTTAAGTATGACACACGCTAGAAGCGTCATAGAAACTCCTCTATTCTCCAGTTCATTACGTTAGTGGAATTGGATGTTTTATTGTCAGGTCTAGACATTAGAAGCTCGTGGATAGTTATTGGGACTAAGTTAGTAAGTTGAATAGTATAGGCGCAACTAGGCGATATAACTACCAGTTTGGCGCCTATATTGTCAGTGAAGCATGCCCAGAGGCCATTGGTGTATCCTCATGCCCCTGAGCTAGAAATGTAGATAGTATGGCCATACTTTAGAGTCAGCAACACTAGGGTTGTCTAGGGAACTGAGTGACAGCCTTCCATCTAGTTAGCTACTACCAGTGATTGTCAGTTCCAGATGGCTTAGTATTCCTCATACAGGTCCCTTAGGAAGCCAGCCCAATCTTTAGGTTATATAGACCCGTAGGTACCCTAAGAAAGGGGACCTTATTGATAGTTAGGGGCAGGGCCAACACCCCGGCTCGTTCCTATAATATATTCAGGTACAGATTGTCGTGAGTGACTAAGTCCATATGAACTTATATATAAGGTTAGGAATCGCCCAATAAATTCATATAAGATCTGAACAGACCAAGTTAAGGTCTAAGGGACTAGAACCATGTTAGCACGGTATTACCCTCAGGTGAAGAATGTTAGTAAGGTGCATGTGGAGGATTTGGGGCCGACCGATTGAAAGCATGTTCGGTCAGTAGTAGCCCTACAATCATTCTAAGTAAAGGAACTAAGTAATTTGTAGTTTGCGATCCTACAATTTCTTATGAGTTATAGTTGTCCGAGTAGGACATTTAGAGTATTGTTAGGCCACTCCAGATCTCGCCCTATCTGGTCTAGACCATTAGAGATTATGATCACTACCAGGATCCTCTGATCAGATACAGGTGCACAAGGTGTGCCTGCTAGCAGCCATACAGATTATTCTAGGGGTGAGCAGCGGTCGCGTTAGGCCCAAAAGGGCAGATACACTTTTTGAGTGCCTAGATTGAGAGTTCAGTATAGCACCTCAGGTGGGGTTGACCTCACTTAGGAGCCTTTCGTGTCCAACCTAGGGTTACTAGCCGTGTCACCACCCGACAGGGTCTATATGACGTTGCTCCAAGGAGAGATATGCCATCTCCAGAGATAATACAGAGGGCCAAGGGCCTTACGTAGTCCATTCCATGGCTGGACTGTCACACCCCACCCTGGAGGGTATGACGGGCACCTGATGCCTGCTAGACTCTACACTGCTAGGTGGTCCAGCCTAAGCACGTCTGGTGCTTTTGGCTGGCCCTGGCTCTATTCCAAGAAACCAACCGGCTATATAACGACTGTAAACACAGCCTCTGGCCAACTGGCCTATAGCCACCTGTACCTGCACTATCAGCTAACCAGAACACATTCAATATAGGGAAACCTATGCGGGCCGATGAGGCCACCATGCTGTCTAGTTATCTGTAACTTGACAATGAAATACTGGAAAGCTACGTGACCGGCAAGGTCACCACTACTGTCAAGCTATGGCCCCACACGGCCAACACAAAAGAAGAAGAAATACTAACAGCCATACAACTGCAGGGCCTCACACGACCGGCTCAACTGACCACAGGGACATACATACAGACTGCAAGCCTCTAGGAATAACAATAGAAATGATCGGGACAAGGCCCCGACCTACCCGTACTGTACAACAAAAGAAAACAAAATACACCTATGGAATTCAGCTTCCGGATGACAGGAGCTGAATACTCGATCGCTGACAGGAATCACAAGGGATCGCCTCCTCGTCTATGAGTACCTGCAGGCAAGTAATGCAGCACCCCACCGGGTGTCAGTACCGCTGGTACTGAGTATGTAAAGCAATAACTGAAAGGAACATCTGAAAACAACAATACAACTGATGAAACTAAAATAGGAAGGAAAAGATTAACTGTCTGATAATAAAAAACTATGCCTACTTTTAATTATATTTGAAGGAGTAGGAGTCATACCTGGAGATGTATCGTTCTACTGTCGATCTACTCATATCTAATGTAGCATGTCATAACGTAACATAACATAACATAGCACACACAAACCTTACCCGGCCCCCATAAGCCGGGAGGTACAACCAGCATGCAATCTATACCCCTACCCCGGTCATCCCATCTCCTATAATAACTATAAGCATCCTGCCGGTCCCCTGGGTATGCACTTGGGCTCGCTGAGCCCCTGACTAAAACTGTACCTGAGTCCGGAGGACTCCTGAATCAACACCCGGGTGTATCCGCTAGACAGGGGGTGTGTAAGGGCCGACCAAGGCACAATATGGGGAAAACTGGCATCCCATCTTCGTCCCCTGTGGGGAGGCATGCCACTCCGTAGAGCGACGTATCCTCGTCCTCTGGCGGACGAGTCGATACAACTATTAACCCTGGGGCGGTCATGGATGCTAGGTAATCCAACCCCAAAACAATACAATGGTCTCAACTAGTAATACTATCTGCATATCCCACATACTGAAGTTAATAGTAGTAAAGTATCCGTACATACTGTGTACTGAACTAGTAATGGTAATGTATACGTACTTAATACATGCTGAGACTGATAATAGTATATATGTATAAATATAATCTTCTGCCATACTGTGCTGTATACTGAGTTTCTGTAATAACATGATTTACTATTTCTGACATACTTTCTAAACTTCATTTTAACCTATCATTCTACTTCTGAGATGCCTTACAGATATTATATTGTTTTACTGGGTTTCAACTGAATACGATAATATCCTAACATTCTGTATTACATCACATACTGAGCATGCTGTGCAGTTCCTAACACTTATATTAGAATCTATATCGTGCTAGCAAGTTTCGCGCTAATTATAACATGATGCTTCTAATATCGTACCAACATTCGTAATAAACATAACACATGACTTCTGAATATTCTACTGGCCTTTAAATTACTTTACTATACCAAGCTTACTAACTTGCCGAGGAAACTAACTTTACATACCTTATCCTCGAACTATCCGTCTGTCGGACGAGGCTCGGCCAATACTTCAACTATTTCTCCCAACTGCATTCGTAAATATGTCAATTAATATTAAATATAACTTTATTTTAAAGAACAACGTCACTTTTGATATAATTTATAGCCTAAACTTAGGCTTATCGAAAGACGGTCGAAAACTCGCTATTTTTCAGAGGTCCAGAAGGGAGAAATATTCACTTCACAGCTAGGAACACATAGACACTAGTTTGGAGCAATTCTACTTACTTTAGCTCGGTAGCTCGACGATTCGTTGGCCGTATTTCATGAAACTAAATCCGTAGGAATGCTCTCTGCTACTAAATACCTCAGTATCTGAGGTTAATTTGAGTTTGGACAACGTTTGGCAGCGTAATCGGATGAAATTATATTACCCCCTTCGTTCTTTTCTCTCCTATGATTTTTCCTTTCTGTTTCACTGGAAATTTCATAAGTTTAAATGAATTAAACCGAAGTGGGGCTTTATATACTTGGGCCTGGACAAGGCCAACGTGTCACGGAGCCAACGCGGAGGCTTCACCTCCGTGACACGCTGCCATCGCGGAGGGGCTCTGCCTCGGCTCCTTCCGCAATGGTTCGACAGGTTTCTCGTCCGACCTTCTCCTGGGCCTTCCTTTAGCACGTATGGCCTTCAAATACGCTTAACCAACGTGCGAATAGGTCATCTAGGTGCTGGAAATCCTACGGGGTATAACATGGACTACCAGTTTTATGTCATATCGGCATCACACCCCCGTCGAGCCTGGTGCCTGAGTGCAGTTATAAGGAGTCTACTAGACTTAGACACAGCTATAGATCAGGAGCCAAGCGGGCTTGCAGACCTAGGGGGACAGGTAGGTTGGCTATAACACCAGCAGAGTCATAGAAACCTGGATAAAGGTATATAGATGAGGTGTACTTGACAAGGCTTATGGGGGTCTCGGTAGGTTATTTCTGTGTTGCTTGTACCTTCCAGGCTTATGGGGGCCAGGTTAGGTTGTTGTTTGTATTCTTGTCTGCTAGCTATAACCTATTCATAGATGATTATATAGTCGTAGCTCATATACGTGTAATGTTTTGCTAGATGCAGATTACGAATAAGCCAACTTACAAGTTAATCTTTCTACCCCTTATTTCTACTTGCTTTCAGTATTTAACAACTTATTTACTGCCTTACATATTCGGTACATGTTGTAGTAACGCCCATCCTTGGGTACTGCATTACTTGCCTACAAGTTTAGACAGACAGAATTCAGAACCTCCATTAGCAGCAGTCTAGAATCAGCAGTTGGCTAGCTCCTTTCATTCGGAGTTGCCAGGTTGTAGAGATTGCAGTATTTCATTTATATAGTATTTGGATAGGCCGAGGCCCCGTTTGGACCACTATTTGTATTCTTAGAGGCTTGCAGACTACAATCATTAGTTAGTTGGTTGTTGTTGGCCATGTGAGGCCTAAATTAGCTATGTTTCGTGTGTTGGCCATGTGGGGCCTAATATAGTAGCTTGTTCTCATTTCTGTTTTAACTAGATAGCATGGTGATCTTATCAGCCCGCATAGGATGCCTTTTGTTGCCTGTTCTTGGTTAGCTTTTTTTATTTACAAGTGTCTATACGGCCTTGTCGACCGGAGGCTGTGTTTACATCCGAGATATAACTCGTTATTTTCTTGAATTGAGTTGCAGGCATGCACCAGACGTGCATAAGCTTAACCAGATCAGTCAGATTCCAGTGTGGCACTAGGTGGCAGTCATGCCTCCTAAGGTGGGACGTGACATTTAATCAAGTTGTGATTTATATTTATATTATGATTCAATGCTTGGTAAAATCCCTTAATTAGTTTAATTGCCTTGACAGATTTTAATTAAGAAAGGAATATAGTAGTTTAGAATTAATTGGTATAGTAAGAATAACTTTGAACTCATTGATTTATGGGAAGTTCTTTTCTATTTTGATTTATTTTTCTTCCCGGACTAGTCATCAATATATATAATATGTGACTATTATATTTCTAAAATATTTTTATATTGTGATTACCATGATTGGTTGAAGGAGTTCTTTAAGATTTTATTTCTACAATATGCACCCATTATGGTAGGTTAATATTTATTTTTCAGATTCATTCATATGATAGTTTGTTTAAATAATTTTTTGTAAAATCTCTTCCCGTATAACTTTCCTTATTTAAAGAAAGTTTTTCATGACTAGGTCTTTGTCTATTGTCAGTATTTGTTAATTATAGTAAAGAGAGATTTCGTGAAAGATTTTGATTTTAATTTTGTTTAGTGAAGGAAAAGAATTCCTTGACTTATTTTACTGACTGTTTTATGCTCCTTCCTTAACTGATTTAGTGTAAGTTTCAATTTGATTTTCCCTTTATTTGGTTTTGTTAATTATGACAAATTATATTTTTATTTATAGTAAATATTCTATATGGTTTCAGCTTTTGTTAAATAAGGAAAAGAACCCTTTTAGCTAATCTCATCTTTTATATTTTTACTTCTATGCCTCTAATTGATTTTGTGAATTAATTAATCCTTTCTCATTTAGCCCTTTATGGTTTAGCTACAAAAGCAGCCCTCTTCCTTTTCTTTGATCATTTGAATATCGCTATTCAACCCAAAAATTATTTTATGATAAGCAACTCATTGTTATTCACTCCTCTTTTAATTAATTTTAACTCCTCTATCCCTCCTCAATACAAGCACTGCTCAGAATCCATGAGATTCTTGTGATCTTGATGTGTTGATGTTTGGGTCTCAATTATTTAAAGGGCGTTTCTTGAACTGCGGATATTTGTTATACTTTTGCCAGAATTATTCTTAACTGGTTAGTCATCGACTATGAAGCTTTAATTTATTTTATTAGTTTAATTATTTGTAATCCCTGTGCAATACTTGTGATTGTTTTAATTATTATTTGCCAATCTTTGAAAGACTATAATATGGTTTTTTAGTTACATTGCTATCCCCAACTATATCTGTATGTTGCTTGCATCTGTTTTATTTTTTTAGCAGGTACCTTTAAATTATTTTCGGGATCCATTAGAGAGTCTCTGGGATAAGAGAGGACTTGGAAATTAGTTATTTAATGTTATGTGTTTGTTTATTTATTTATCTACTTTTATCGGTTTGTAATAGTTGTAATAAACTCTAGTAATAAGGAAAAAGGGTTTGTGTGGTGGGGATTGTATGTTTTCTTTACTGTTTCTTTTGACTGCTGATTTCACCTAGAAAGCATGCCCATAGGACTAATATATATATATATATATATATCATTAGAAATCATTCCTATAGGAATTTAAATAATTTAATACGAAATATATCTTACATTTAATTCTTAGCAACCCTGTCTATAGGAATAGCAAAAGCTTAACTGTTTTGGTTAGAAATTATGCCTATAGGAATCAAATCGATATGTAAATGCAAGTTTATTTTATTATGTCACAACACGCTAAAGATCTGCCTATTAGTAACTGTTCATGAATAATTTTCTTTTTTTTTATTAAATTACGCATATAATTACAAAATCGTAAAATTTGCACCTATTAGATATCATGTCTATAGGATAATTACTCATGTTAGAAAATATGAACTAAAACGATGCATGCCTGCAGCTGTAATTTATGATTTGGTCTTAGGAAATTATGTCTATAGGAAATAAATAATAAATCATATAATAGTTTGCTCTCGCACGATCTGTCTACATCTGAAACTCGCCTTTTGAGCCTCTTGTAATCCCTGAAAACTCAAAGAATAGATATGGGACTTAAATCAGAAAATCTGCAGAAAATGTCACAAAATGACTCACCTAACGGGTCGTTGAGAGACCTAATGACTCCTTAGGTCAGTCGTGGTAAAGTGGATTGAGATATGATAAGGGAGAGGCAGTGTACCTGACGAAAGACCTCATGAGTCGTGGTCAGGCACCACCACCCGTTAGGTCATTTGTTAGCAGGCCAGGTCAGGAATTTAAACAGTTGGGCCGTGTACTTGACGGATGGTGACCACGAGTTGTGGTCACCAGTAACGACTCATTAGGGCCCTCGTTACCAGCCCTAGTCAAATGTTAGGAAGTGCACCTAACGAGTGTCACCATGAGTCGTGGTCACTGATCACGACCCGTTAGGGTCACCTGACAGTTTTTTTCTTAGGACTTTCTAAGGGCTATTTAGTAACTTCCTATTCTCCTAATCTTTAAACTATGTCGTTTTGGACATAATTTCAGACTTATTAGAGGGTTTGAACGGTTCCTCCTCTCATTCCCATGTTTATTCTTAGAAAGATTATCGAAGAATCCCTTAAGAAACTCTCAAGCAAGCTTAGGGTTGTGCTCCATTGCAGCAGATCAAGTTTTCTTCTCGAGGGAATTTCTTAGCCAGGTATTTGGGAATTCAACAAGGGAAATTGTTCTTCCCTTGTGTCCTCCAAAACCCTCCCATAGTTTCTCTATCAGTTTTAGCCCTGAGTTTTCGAATATGAAGAAGTTATACGTTATTATTTGTTATTTTCACATAGAATGATATCCTTGCTTATTAATGATACGATCTCCATCAATTCTTACCTAAATTGTTGATGTTCTTGACAAAGTGAATTTAAGCCTTAAATCTTCGAGTAAAGACGATTTGTGTATTAAATTTCATCTAGTTTGTGAAGTGTGATTTGGGATGAATTATCTAGTATTTCTTATGGTTAATATGCCGAGTAAATACTCCATTGCTAAGAATGATTTTAGCCTCGTCGGATAAGATTTCTTTAATTTTTGAATTTTTTCCATATTATGGAATTCCCATGTTGTTGGAACGAGTTGGGTTCTCAATTAGCTTCTTAGTAGTTCAGTTCAGTTAGAACGTAGAACCTATTTAGAACTATTCAGAACTTGTCAAATGATCAGTTTTACTTCAGTCTCTTCTCGAGGTGTCAGTGGTGCCTCCCAGTTATCAGAATCAGACTCAAAACTCAGTTTCTTTGGTCCATTAGGCGGTCATGACACTTTAGATAAACAACTCTGAATAGCCTCAAGATCCCATACAGATTACAGTTTGTTCTTAGACGGTTACGACGCTCCTAGATAAGTAGCTCTGACCAGTTTAGAACCCAGTTTCAGAATCTGGCCCGATAAAACTCTCAGGGTACTTTCAGTCATGTATCCCTGACTAGTCTTGGACCCCAATTTCGAGCTATCAGCTTAGTACGCAGTTTAGGAATTCCAGCGAGAGTAGGACTTAGCACTGAGCAGACCGGGGTTCCAGCACACCCAGGTTCCCAGAACTACGTTGCCAGCGTAGGTTACAGTATTTATTGGCTTGATTGGCCCTAGACTTATGTGATCACCCAGTTCATGCCTTTATACCCTGGCAAGGTATATTGTATCCTACCGGTGGGGTATATACATCGGACTCCACGTCTAGCTCACGTGGTTATATGTAGGTTATAGACTCTCCCACTAGTCAGTGTAGTACAGTTTCAGAATAAGCAGCTCAATTCAGTACAGTATCTCAGACTCAGAACTTTCAGACTTAGGGCATGCCCATGACCATCAGACAGGGTCATCTTAACCATTTCAGTTTACTTCAGTAGTTAAGTTCTGTATATTAGTTGGTCATTGCATGTCATTTCAGTTTAGTTATTTATATTCAACTATGTCTTCTCTCACTTATTTAGTACATTCAAAGTATTGATGCATACTTTTATGCTGTATCGTTTCATGATACAGTTGCAGGTTCTCAGACTCAGCGCCGTTAGTCGCCGCGATTCAGGTCCTTCTCCTCAGCAGTTGAAGTGTGGGTCCTCATCATTCGAGGGTCTTATTTTATTTCTTTCGGTTAGTTCATTATTTTTAGCTAGACCTAGAGTTAGTTGGGGGCTTGTCCCAGCAACTCATCAGTTAGAGGACTTTCAGACACAGAATTAATTTTAGATTTCAGATATTCTTAAGCTTTATGATTTCAGTTTATTTTCATAAATTCTTTTATGCTATTATATCAAATCTTCCGCTATATTTATTTAACTTAGAAAATAGGTGTATGATATACCAAGGGTTGACTTGGGGTCACTTGTGACTTCAAGTACCGTGTCCCGTCCAGGGTGTAGACTCGGGGAGTGACACCTCTGTTTGGGACCTGCCGGTAATTAATGTCATACCCGCCTAGTTAATTGTAACAAATTCTATTCTCATAATAATCTAGTTAGATCTAATACGCATCTCCTCAATGTGATATATTAATTAAAGTCATGCTTACAGGAATTTCATTATTATGACCTTTTAAGACCATATTTAATCATTGTTGAACATGCTGAATAAAAATATCATATAGTATCATATATCGACATATTCTGGTTGATATGTATCACATTTATGTGCTAAATGTATAATATAATATTTGTGCATCAGAAAACATGCTTGTAGGATTTATTCGCGAATTTAGAAATTATGCCTATAGGATCAATCACTAACTTATTTAAATCATACATCCTATCTAACTTCTACATTATATTCTGCCTATTTGAATATGGTATTCCTTTTGCATTAGAAATCATGCCTATAGGATCTGTCCACATATTTCTAGGATTCCTGTTTTCTTTAGAATTTGTTCTAATAGAGGCCTACTTGAAGACATCACATGCTAATTGCTTTAATTATTATCTGTTTGCTTGATGTTTATTCCCTTAATAGCCCTAAGTATGTTTTAGACCCAAAAATCTAAATTTGTAGTCCATCGCCTCTTGAACATTAGGATTGGGACAGGTAGTCACTTTCTAGGACGTTAGTACTTTTTCATTAGAACTCTTTAGGATTAATAACTAATTAATTAGGTGGGTAGTCGGGACATGATAGTCTGTGCTCGCTGAATAATACGAGCAATTTAAATGGTTGTGAAGTATTATTTTAGTTGCACGGGGTGATCCCGTTAGGTTAAACCTCCCTTCTTTTAATGCACAACTATGTCTGACCTGATTCCCGTCGAGGATATGTAGGCGTCTCTTTGAGTCTTGGTCCAATCATTTGAATTTTTATTTATTTGTGTTACATTATTCTTTGTATTTTCTAAATTCTTAATTTATTGTACGAATTATTGAAATTATAGTGTTTTGGTTCGTCCCTTCACTTGTTTGTTTTACCCTTTTATTAACTGTGACCTTTAATTTTGCGCTCATCCTTGTCATTATTATCAATTATTTATACGTTGTACAAAGTTGTTATAATAATAATATTTCTTTTAGTACATATTGCCCCAAACTTCTTTCTTCTCGCTTGTCTGAGAATCCGTTATTTTCATTACATAATCTTTATTTTTTGAAAAAAAATTTAGTTTGTCTAGTTTAAATTTAAATAACATAAGTTAAAATCAACTCTATTTTTCTCACTAGTTAATCCCCACATATTAATGAATCCGAAAGGGACCCATATTTATGGACCTCAAAAGGTGCCTAACACCTTCCTTTTGAGGTAACTTGAACCCTTACCCAACTCTGGCAACCTAGTTATTTAACAGACTCTTAGCATAGAACGGTGCCCTAATGCACATTAATTCGTTAGGTGGCGACTCTTCTTTCTTTTCATCCTAAAAGAATTGTCACGTGTCGAGTTCCGCTTTTCGCGAGAAAAATGGGATGCAACAAGGCCCTAGTCCTAATACAAATTAGACTCTATCCTCCATCATCTGTACTATGTGCGGATCACACCTGACCAGAAAATTAAACCTAAAGCAGTACTCACGCACACTCATGCTACCCTACTCTAGGCATATAATCGCTCAGCTCGAGCCCGTCAAAGTTACCGGGGGTGGTGCATAAAGGCCTCTAAAACTCTTCCTACTCAGCTGGTGGTGCATTGGCTCCTCTAGATCGAGCTCAAGCCTCATACCATAATATAGCCATGTCATATAGCCTACAGGCTGTCAACTCTACTCCCTCAGTCACTGTAGCCCACATCACTTTCAACACCCTATAAGTCTAATCAATGAAGTCTTGAGGATCCTCGCTTGGGTCTGATCTCGATGATTACAGGAGGGCTCAAACTCAAGAACTTTCGGGCTCTGGAACTTTTAGCTTCCTGACCTCTGTGTCCCTCCATTGCCTCCAACCGCCACTCTTGGCCTGCGAATATATGAGCCATCAGCTGAACAGCTCCCTCAAAATCCTATCCTTCCTGACCAAATGGAGGTGCCACAGGCGCTGCAGGTTCCGCTACTCTATCACCCTCATGTATCACTGGGGCGGGGGGAGCTGGAGGTCTATTTTCTGCAGCCCTGACTGGGGCTAGAGGAACTATGATAGCTGGGGTAGGAGACTCACTCTGAGCCTTTAATCTGTCCATGATCCTCTGGAGGCTACTAATACCCTCTCTTATGGCTGTACCGATCAACTGCTTAGTCATCTTCCTCGTTACTGGCATACTCTATAACAATAGCATGAGTTAGATATCATAACACTTATGGCTTCACTCTATAGCATGAACTATTAATGAAAGAAGTGAAACAACTCCTAAATGTCCTGTAGCCTCCTGATTATAAGTATGATGCACAACATACCTATAAGGAGGACTCTACTAAACACAACTCTATGGACTCTCTGGGAAATGACTTCTCTCTGATACAAAGTCTGTCATGCCCTAAAACTCAGGGAGGGCGCAATTGACACTCAACTCAGAAGTGATCGAGAAGCCGGCCATATAACATCTGTAATAGTAACATGAAAGCCGACTAGGCCACCTGTAATAGTCTACTAAGGTAGATAATAAACCCATAATGTATCTACAATAATGAATAAATAATTGCAAGACTGACACAACTACAATAAAGTTAAATTGAGCAACAAAAAGCCGACGAGGCCACACTACCAAAATGACCATACGACTAATCCACATAAGCCTCTAGAAAGTAAATAAATGGAAATGCATGAGAAAGGCCCAGGCTTACCCATACTATACACAAAACTCAAAATAATCAACATTGGGAAATGGATCTTAGAACAGAAGAGCATATCATTATTCTGCTAAGATCTGACTCCTATTGCATCTTTCGATCTAAACCTTTGCCGGTACCTGCAGCATGATTGTAGGAAGGGGGTCCCTAGGTGAAGGAACGTCAGTACGAATAAAATATATCGGTATGTAAGGCTGAAACTATAAACAAGAACATATCCAAGATACTGAGAAACTAGAGTAAGGACAGAAGCAAGCTAAGAATATGGAAACTAACATCAAAACCAAATATAATGCATCATGTAAATATGAATGAGTAAGCATGTATACCAACCACGATATCTTTCCAATAAAACTACACAGTACATAATCAAAACCATGATCTAATCAAATCAATCAAATACTGCCCCACCGAGATGCTCGTCTCAAAGGTCTCATAATTGAAGGGACAATTGCCTACCAGACGTTCCAGGTCGGTGGTAAGGTCATGAGTCTCATAGATGAAAGGACAACTTCCCACCGGATGTGCCATGTCGGTGATGAGCTCATAAGTCTAATATCTGAAAGGACAACTATCCACCGGATGTGCCAAGTCAGTGTAAGGTCATAAGTTTCATATCATAATCATAAATGAAGCTGATAAATCTTTCATTGAGCCAATTACATGACATACAAAGGATAAATTATAATACTCCAGCCTTAATAGGCCTCTTCCGTAACACATAATTGCAAGTGAGCACATAACCTGTAAAGCTAGTAATTAACACATAAATATACGCATCTAGACTTATAAAAATCATAAGAATGTACGGAAGAACCAAGTATTTCAGCAAGATGTATAGACCAAGTTTGAAGGAACCTTAGAGCCTGGAAGCTCGCTAATTTGTTGTTCGGCTTAAGGGAGAGGAATTAGGGAGTCTCCCTTCAGCCTCACACACTCATAACATAAATATTAGTGGAATATATTAATCATGCATGACTTTATGCTACATGTTGAATAAGATGAATTCGGAGTTTGAAATGTCATGATAGTATAATGCGCAAGGCGAATCTATAGGATTCTCGTTAGCAAGAATGTTTCCCAAGTCAGTTGGGATTCTCTTTAGCAAGAATGTTTCCCTAGTCAATTGGAATTCTCGTTAGCAAGAATGTTTCCCTAGTCAGTCGGGATTCTCATTAGCAAGAATATTTCCCTAGTTAGTCGGGATTCTCGTTAGCAAGAGTAGTTCCCTAGTCAATCAGGACTCAGATCCCTAGCTATTAGCCGTGCATGTTTCTCCTTAGTCGGTCGGGACTAACATCCCTAGCCAGTCAGTGAATCTCTATACCAGAGAATTTTCTCCCTTTGACAATCGGGGATTCTCGTTAGTAAGAATGTTTCACTTTGATAGTTAGGGACACTCCCTTTGACAGTAGGAACTTTCCTTGAACAGTTAGGGACCCTCTTGATATCAGTCATGGCATTGTACCTCTGTATTATTTCAGATTTTTACTTTTGCGCATCAGTTGATCTTATAATGATGTGTCTCCTTATAATGTGGTTATGTTAATATGAATATGTGAATATCATATAAGGTTGTCGTATCTCATTTAAGTTACATTACTATTATTGTGTTTTTATATACTTCCTTTTTGTCTATGCTTATGAGTTAGTTGATTACGCTTCTTGCATACTCAGTACATTCCAAGTATTGACCGCATGCCTCTTGTGCTATATCATTTCATGATATAGATTCAGGCCTCCAGGTTCTGCCGCGTGGCTAGATACGCTTCTCTCTATCCCAACTGCTATTGGTGAGTCCTCATCTTTCGAGAACGTGGTTTATGTTCTTATTTTTACTATGTTTCAGTGTTTTAGACTTTGGGAGTTAGCTAAGGGTTTGTCCCAGCAACTCATCTGTTTAGTAAAAGGTTTTCAGACTTGTCTAGACAGATTCAGCATTGTATCTAAGTGTTTTTAAATTGTCCTTATGGTTTATATTAAATTCTTGATATTAGCTTCTGCTTATTTATGTTGTTAGTCATGTCTGATGTTAAGTGTATGCTATGATTATGCCATGGGTCAACTTGGAGCCTTTCGGGGTTCCTTGTCCCATGTTACATCTAGTGTGTGAACTCGTGTCGTGACAAACTTGGTATCAGAGCAAAGGTTTAGAGTTTCCTAGGGTGTCTGAAATCCGCGTTACATAGATTCTTCTTCATGGTGTGAAGCGCGCCACACCTATGGAGAAGAGGCTATGAGATGTTTTAGGAATGTTTTCTTTTCTTCATGATCCTTATTGTGTGTAGAGTATGAAGCTCTAAACAGTTCCCTCCCCTAACTCGTGCTTTCCGCGCTCACAGATAATGCCTCCCAAATGAGTGAATGGAAGAAGGCGTGTTAACGATCGTCAACAGATACCACTAGCCTAGGTAGACCCAATGGATGATCATGTTACTCATGCTGAGTTCCGAGCAGCCTTTCACATGTTAGAGCAGGCCCTAACCACTCAGATGAACCAGCAGGCGGTGGCCCTTGTTCCTTTGAATGGGAATGAAGCGACGACAAGAATAAGGAATTTTCTTCGGATGAACCCACTCGAATTCTTAGAGTCAAAGGTGGATGAGGACCTGTATGAGTTCTTGGAAGGAATTTAGAAGATTACTCAGGTTATGGGAGTAACAGGAAATGAGAGCGCAGACTTAGCCTCCTACCAGTTAAAAGGAGTTTCTTACATCTAGTATTGTCAGTGGAGAGACATTCGGGGAGTTGGAGCAGGTCCATAGGTTGGGATGAATTTACGACAGTGTTTTTGGGTAGGTTTTTCCCTTGGGATTTGAGGGAGGTAAAGTCGACAGAGTTTATTAACTTGAAAAAGAATGACATAACTGTCCAGGAGTATGCGTTGGAGTTCAATTGGTCATCTAAGTATGCATCGGAAATGGTAGCCAATCAGAGGGCTTGAGTGAGCAGGTTTGTGAATGGAGTGTCAGACTCCTTGGTTAAAGAATTCAGGAATGCCATGTTGCACTGGGACATAGACTTCCCATGCTTGGTAATATTTTCTCAACAGATGAAAGCAGAATAGGTGAAAGAAAAAGAGAGAGAGGCCAAGAGGGCAAGGACTGGAGACCTAGATTTCTCCATCGGAGGTCGAGTGCCGGACATCGCTCACGTTACCAGCAGAAATCAGCAGCCCCAACACCTTCGACAACTAGTGCTTCATATCAGTCCAGAGGGAAGGAGATTGCATACCCATTGTTGTATGAGCTGTGGAAAGCACCACTTGGGAGTATGCATGGACAACTTAGATGTTTTATTTTTGTGCGGCAAGATGGGCCATATGCACCGAGATTGCGTAGCGGCTAAGCGAGGCGAGAGCATATCCTCAACCACTTCTTCAGCAGCTCCGATAGCTCGCCCGTTTCAGGAGGGTGCATCCTATAATCGGGGTGGCGGGCATCTTCAAAACCGCTCCTATGCCATAGCAGCCCATCAGGATAAGCACAAAGCGCCAGTAGTGGCCACAGGTATGTTGTGAATCTTATGTTATCCTTTATATGTTGCCCACATCATTATTGAATAAGAAGCTCTGTTGTGATTGTGGGAAAAAATTGTTGATGTGTGATGTGAATAGCTGTTAGTGTAAGGCTCACAGTGAAGGTTAGAAGTGAAAGAGGAGTTAAGAATTAGTAATTTATCCTGACCCGAAGAAAGATTCGGGAGCCATAGAACGATGACTTTAAGCTAAGGGGGAGATAGTGAATATGTGTAATAAGTCGGACCTTGAGAATGCTCATAAAGGAATTTCAGCCTTAGCAGTTGTAGTATGTCGAACTCTACTACGTTTAGATAACCTCCCTTGTACCTTGGTTGAAGTTAAGCTATGTTTATCCCTATATGCAGATTCTTGAGGTTTAGAAGTAGTCACTTCAGACAGTGATGCTAGTTTTGCTCTATGAGTTCTTTATACTCATTTTAATGTTATGAATAAGTTATGTGTTTTGATTTATGTTTTCCAGTGTGGTCAGCTCGAAACTCAGTCTTTAGAAGTTGTTTTTAACTCAGTAGAGTCAGATTATCTGTTGTATGTACTTAGTTTTAGATGACGGGAATAACTCGTGCTCATGAATTCCTTATCCTCAGCTAGATTAGATATCGTGAATCCTATCTTAGTATCAAGAAGCGATTTGAGAATGAAGGTTTAGCCTGTATCCTTTCCAGTGTTCTACTTAGCTCTATGTTGGTTTCATGTAATTCGATTTCCCTTGTACCATGGTATGCGTGTTCGATGTGGATATTCAGTTTGACGTGTAAGGATGGTTCAGAGTCAGATACCCCATTGGTGTTTAGCTGTGATTGATTGATATTTGGTTATCGATTTCGTCTCTATATTTTCAGTATGTTCATCCAACATTCGAGGATGAATGTTCCCAAGGGGGAGATATTGTAACATCCCAGATGTTTTTAAGATCAGATTCCGGGCTTAAGCAAAAAAATCAGACTGAAAAGGGAAGTGTTGTGCAGAACGAGTCGGGGAAAAACTGTTAGAAGGCCTAACGGATCGTGGTTAGTCCCGTGGGAAAACAGTTTTGAGGTATGGTTAAGTCAGGTGATGACAGATGACCTAACGAGTCATCTTTCCTGGCAACGACTTGTCAGGTTGGTCGTCGGATGGAGGGCAGGGTCCTCGAGTTAAGCCTTAAGCAGTGTAGTTGACGGAAGGATGTGATGAGTCATTAGGTGAGGCAATGACTCGTCATGTCAGTCGTTAGGGGGGAGGAGTTGAGACCATGAACGAAATTTCACGTGTACCTAATGGGAGAGACAACGAGTCGTTGGATGGGGCGACGACTCTTTGCGTGAGTCATGACTCTAGATTTGGGGAATTTTTCCAGTTTTCTTCAGGGGCATTTTTGTAAACTCCTATGCTTTTAACTTTTAAACTACGTCGTTTTGCATATTGTTTGGGACATTTTTAAGGGTTTTTCATGCCTAAACCCTCATTCTCTCAACTCTCCTTCTTCTCCTCTCAATATTAAGGTTCCCCAAGGTTTTTCCTCCAAGCTTCAAGGTGAAATTTTGAGTGAGATTTCTTCTACCAGGGTGCGGGTCTTCAACAAGGATATTCTTCCATCCTTGTACCCCAAAATATTTTCATTAAAAACCCGTTTCCACTTAATCTAGAAAAGCATGACCTAGGGCTTGTATGATGAGAAAATTCTTCTATATTCTTGTTAAATGCTAAAATCCTCTGAAATTATGAATTTATTTGGAATGTAAATTAATAGGTTTCTTTGAAATGTGGATTATATGTTGGGAATACAAGAGTGTAGCATGTTCTTCATAAATTGGTTGGAGTATTGAATGAGATTTATTTATTACTCACTTGATTATCGTAGTAATTCATGAACATGATGGAATTGTGGAAATATTGTATATTAACCCTAATGACCCAATTATGACATTGATGACTATGTTGGGATGAGTTGGAGTTTGTGGGCTTGAGGAAATTGAAAGTAAATTATGTATTATCGCCATATTTTTGATTTAATTGATTGGGTATGATTAGATTGTATTTATATTAATGGATTATGAAGCTTGGGTGGATTCTAAATTGTTTTTCCTTACAAAAATTATTTTTCAAATTTTTGAATCTAAAACGCCCATGGATGAAAAGTTCGTAAAAGAAGTGATTTATGATAAATGTGAGATGATGAAAAGCATATTTCTACAACTACCCATGATTATGTTGTTGTTTTCAAAATGAATTGATTAGATCCAAGTGTGACTAAGGTTTGGGTAATGCCCACATATTGATTTAAAATGATGATTTTTCCAAAATAAGCTTACCACATTGTTTGGAGCGAAGTCTCCCAAATTTTATAAATGTTAGCTTGTGGTATATTTTGAAATAAATGAAGCCACGCATCTATGATAAAGTATGAGCGGAATCTATTAATCATGCATGACCTTATGCTACATGTTGAATGAGATGAATTCATAGTTTGGAATGTCATGATAGTATTATGCGCAAGGTGAATCTATGGGATTTTCGTTAGCAAGAATGTTTCCCTAGTCAGCCGGGATTCTCATTAGCAAGAATGTTTCTCTAGTCAATCGGGATTCTCGTTAGCAAGAGTAGTTCCCTAGTTAGTCGGGACTCATATCCCTAGCTACTAGCCGTGCATGTTTCTCCTTAGTCGGTCGGGACTAACATCCCTAGCCAGTCAGTGACTCTCTATATCAGATCATTTTCTCCCTTTGACAGTCGGGGATTCTCGTTAGTAAGAATTTTTCCCTTTGATAATCAGGGACGCTCCCTTTGACAGTCAGGAACTTTCCTTGAACAGTCAGGGACCTCTTGATATCAGTCACGGCATCGTACCTCTATATTATTTCCAATTATTACTTTTGCTCATCAGTTGATCTTATAATGATGTGTGTCCTTATAATGTGGTTATGTGAATCTCATATGAGGTTGTCGTATCTCCTTTCAGTTAAATTACTATTATTGTGTTTTTATATACTTCCTTTTTGTATATGCTTATGAGTTTGTTGATTACGCTTCCTGCATACGAAGTACATTCCAAGTACTGACCGCATGCCGCTTGTTCTATATCATTTCATGAGATAGATTTAGGTCTCCAAGTTCCGCCGCGTGGCTAGATACACTTCTCTCTCTCCCAGCTGCTAGTGGTGAGTCCTCATCTTCCGAGAACACAGTTTATGTTCTTATTTTTACTATGTTTCAATTTTTAGACTTTGGGAGTTAGCTGGGGGTTTGTCCCAGCAACTCATCAGTTAAGTAAAAGGTTTTCAGATATGTCTAGACAGATTCAGCGTTGTATCTAAGTATTGTTAAATTGTCCTTATGGTTTATATTAAATTCTTGATATTAGCTTCCTCTTATTTATGTTGTTAGTCATTTCTAATGTTAAGTGTATGCTATGATTACTCCATGGGTCGACTTGGAGCCTTTTGGGGTTTCTTGTTTCGTGTTACGGCTAGGGTGTGAACTCGGGTCGTGACAAGATAATGCTTCTTTGTTTTGCAAACCCCTATTATTTCAGCCCTGATTAGATCACCTTTTCGTACCTAGACTATAAAATGATTGGAAATTTCAACCATTTTGTCCTTTTCCGACCGCGCACCCGGCCTCTCTGATGACGAATATGGTTGATATCGGCCTCTAGAAGGCCTTTGATTGAGGTCAAGAGCCCTCCCCAACATATCTTGGAACCGGTTGCAGCTGGTTGAAGAAGAAGGAGTCAAATGATTCATCTGGTTATCCTCCATCTGGATTTTCAACTCATACTGGTTATGGATGTTCACCCATGTTGTTGCGGCAATCTTTGATAATTTTTCTTCTAACTTGGAGAGCAATGCAAGCTCAAAGGATTTAAACCTTTGGTAAACGCTTTTGCCCCCACTTGTCAGGTACTGATGGCAACAACATTCTCTTCTTGAAATTAATCTAGCCACGAACTCTCACAGCAACTCCGTAATACCTTGCATTATTTTGAAGATATCCGCTTTCCTAGATTTTACCTTATGAGGTTCAATGTGCGCCTTGATAAATGTATAAGTGAGCATGATAAATGAGTCAACAAAGATTTTCAGGTAATAGGGACTACCATGTCAAGGCCCTTTTGGTTAGTGTTTCAGCAAACTTCTTTACTAGGACCTACCTTATCTCATCTGGTACTAGGTCGTTTACTTTAATGACAGTTGTATATGCCATTATGTGTTCCTAATAATTTGTAGTTCCGTCATAGTTTGGGATATTCAGCATCTTGAACCTTTTACAGATCAACTGGCGCTGCACTTGGCTTCTATGGCAATTGAGTATACTTTTTTGAAATCTGATCCTTTAAAAATTTGAGGTAACACATAATCTAATCCATCCGAGAACGAATTTTCCTTATGCACTTCAGGAACTCGTCCCGAAAAGGATTCACTGATATTCTATCATTTCTAGATCCACTTTTAAAACTGCTTGTTCCATAATTTTCATATCGGATCTCAATGCTTAAAGCATTAGGAATGGTAAATGAGTCCCCCCTCACTAGAGCCCCATTAAGTGGTGTCGGGGTGCCGAAATTCGCATTATTTGTTGTTGACTGCCTAAGCTGAGTCAATTGTTGTTCTTGTTCTGCAATTTGATGCATCATTTCTCCCTGTTGTTCGACCAACTTTCTCACCGCATCTGCAAACTACGACTACTATCCTCATCATAATTAGGAATCAAATTCCTGTTCTCTCCATCATTCTCTCTGCTAGGGGCTTGAATGCCCTCCTTACGTGGAGCCCTAGCCTCAATTTGAAGTTTCTCATTTTCAGTGTATGGAACTTGCTCATTGTTCATGTTGACATCGAACTGTTCATCGGCTCCGTTACCTGCCATAACTTGTGAAAAAGTTTCTACTACACAAAACACAACACGTTAGTAATAAGAAGGAGGTCACAACAACACCACAATTGTCCAAGCCCCATGGTGGGCGTCAAACTGTTTATCCTTAAAGTCGTATAGTTCAGTTTGTATACGTGGTTTAAGGACATGTGAATTAAATTAACCAAATGATAAAATTATAATGGACTAACTAATTGCCAGTAATGAACAATAAACAATTAATTGAACAATATAATTTAAATTAAGATGTAAGATTGAATTGCCCTGAACTCTGATATGATCAACTAAAAACGTCATTGGAAAAGAAAACTTGAAACACTGAAAGTGGAAAGACTTTAGAACTTAGAGAGCTTAGTATAATGCCTGTGTATCAATGAAATTTAGATGTTATTTAACAAGAAAGCATCGTGCTATTTATAACTATACAACAAGGAATAAGATTCATAAAATATGCCCTCATGAATTCTATTAATTGCCCATTATCATTGGTAAGTAACAATTGACAATCATCTTAGGATCTCGTGTAATAACAAAATGTTTGAGAAACTTCAATTTGTTTCGCATCTCGCATTCGGCACCATGTCTTCGGAGCTAAATGAAGCCGTTTTCTGCTGGTCTCTTTAATGCAACCTATGCTGACTCGTGTTTGATCTGCTACTTTTACCACGTATTACCTTTTGATTCATACATCTGTCCAACTCAAATTCTACCCCATACAAAACTCTTTCTGCCTTTTGCACAAGAATCTTATCTCTATTATTCTATAATGCTTCTCTTCCAACAAATCCCCAGAATATATATTCTCATCCAAGAAGTTAATTTTGAAGTGGGAGCCATTCTCTTTTGGGGAAATTGTTTCTACTATTCATCTTTGTTTGGTCACAAAAGAATGCATAGGTACCAATTAAAGGTTCTTGTGAATTGATTAAATAGTTGCTATACTATTATTATTTATAATCTTGGACTCTTCAATTTATAAACTTTCATGTGAGTCGAAATGTTCTAATTATTGGGTGAGAACAAAGAAAAATCTGGCTCCACATGTGTCAATATTGGCTATAATGAAACTTATAATATGAGAAAATTTTGTAAGTGGAGAATAAAATTGATTACCCTTAATTCTCAAAGCATGTCTCCAAAAGTTGAATCATTTTTCTTTCAAATAAAAATATCACCACTCCAGCTTGTGTTCATACATAGTGCTGTCCACTTCCCCCCACTCTCTCTTTCCTGTTCCTAGTGAGTTAATATTCTATGTAATTTTTTAAAAATTATTATATCTCTATGAGTGAAAATGCACAAAAAGCTAGCGTAATATTTTCTTGAAACGAAGAATTTAATTTAAGAAAATAGTAGATACATTATTTTCAATAGTTTTCTACTAAAGAATAGAGATTTGTCATCACTCATTGAGTCATTGTTTTCAATTTTGATTTGACTAAAAAATATGCTAAGTGGTTGGCTGCTTAACTTAAATGTGTTAACCGATGTTCAATGCGTTTTAAAGATTATTGTCCAATTGAAAAAATTAAAGTGGAAAGGTGACTGAATCCACAAATATTAGTTTGCACTTTGCAATATTTATACTTTTTTGGCAGTAAAGTGCTTTATCGATTAGTAGATTAATTAAAATTGTTAACTGGCGCTAAACATGTCCTATTTTATTTTGAGATCAGATTAACATGACAATAAAAATTTCAGATTGTGTACGATATAGTTAAGGAATATGCTCTTTTTTGGTTTAACTATCTTGATTTTTAAAATTTATTAATTGATTAATTTTGATTCACAATACATAAAATCTATTAAAAATATGTTTTTATTAAAAAATTTTATTTTAAAATTTAAATTTAATCTCTAATTAAAATGAAAAAATTAAAGTTATCCAATTAAATTCCTTTGTAGCGAAAGGATATGCTCTATAGGTGTCTTTTAATATTCTGTTGGCCTCACATGGAGGCCAAATAAAAAAAAGTTCCAAATAGAAAGAGTCAAAGGATATGATGTGCATTAACTGCTGATTACTTATTAACCTTCTAATATTAAAATATGGAAGGACAGATTCATAGCGAAAAAGTGCTTTTAACAAAAAATAATTTACGTACAAGGTCCAAATATTATTTTTTATAGTCTGATTAAGTTTTTTTGAGAAGTCAGAATTGTTTATCTTTTTTAAAATATTTATTTTAAAAAAAATGTATTTGGTAAAATTTTTAAGAGAAAATAAATATTTTTACGGAGTAGCAAAAGTTATTTTTCAAAAGTTAAAAAAATAGTTTCTTTCTAAAATTATTTATTTAAAAAATATTTTAAAAAAATTATATTTAGAAGCATTTTTCAAAAGTTTGATCAAATATTAATTGCTACTCAAAAATACTTTTTAAATTTATTGATCAAACACTAATTATTTTTCACTAAAAATATTTTTTACACATACTATTTTTAAAAAATATATTTTTTACACAAACTATTAGAGTATGATTGATGTATAATCTCAATTTTACTTAGCACGAAATGAAATGAGTTATTGTTTTGGGTTAAATGGAATATATTTTAATAGACTTTAGCCAATTTTGGTTGGTGCGTTATGTAGATGTCTCTGTTAATTTAATTAAATATAGTAGTTGTGCTTCTCCAATTTTGAGAATGACACGTGCGTCTATTCTCAAATAATACATGTAGGAATATGAATTAGACAAAATTATGCTCCATAACAATTAGGATAGAATAATTATTTATTTTAGCTCATATTTTAGTTACTATCTCTTTAATTAAGTTTTTTATATTAATTTAATTTTTTTTCATTCTTTTTTGTTCCTTTTATTTTTTTTTGAATAAAAGGATTATTTATTTATTTATATAGTTAAGTAATCGACGTATGCGTCGTTACATAAATACTGTTATGAGCAGCGATTACAGATAAGTTACCAAAACACGCTAACTTATTACCGGTTGCCACAGAAACTAGTTTACTAGATATTGCTCCTTCTTTATCAGTTCTCAACTGATCTTTGACATGTGACGGTGGAGCTACCAAAATAGTGTCCTGTGAGCTTGTTGTTAGCTTGGATCCTTGTCTAGCCAAAAAGTGTGCTACTTTGTTTGCTTGACAGAAGCTATGACGGACAGGTGGATTCTCCAATCTCCTCAACAGTGACCAGTAAGATAGAACAGTAGATTCATATAATTGATTAGTATGCCCAAGGTGTTCTAAAGCTTCTATAGAGTCTGTTTCAATTTCTATTGGAGAGATTTGGTGGGAAATGATAAGAAGGAGACCATGCTCCAGCGCCTTTAGCTCTGCTAATGTATGGTTTTGGGCATTGCATTTGGAAAGGTATCCTACTATCCAATCACCGTTGGAGTCTCTAATGACACCTCCTATACCGCTAGAATTGTTAGTATAAGAGAAAGCCCCATCGATATTTAACTTAAAGGAACCCACGGTTGGGGGGAACCTTTTGATGTGGAGAGTTTTTTGAGCGTTAAGGTTAGTGTGATTCTAAGAGCAGTGTTTGAATTCAATGGTTCTAGTACTAACCAAAGGGACTGAAAGGGTATTACACTTCTTGTTGAAAACATTGTCATTTCAATTTAACTACAGGTGCCATAGAGCAAAAGGGAAGAACTCTTTCCAGTCGTATGGTTGAAGGTCTGTACGGGGGAAGGTCAGGATAAAAATTGAGATGAGCCAGTGATCCTGGTTCTGTAACATACTATGCAAATTTATCCCTACATCAAGCCAAAATTTTCTAGCAATGTAGCAATCTAGAAAGATGTGCTTGGCGTTTTCTTCACTAATTACACAAATCTGGCAGGTAGGATATATAGACAGGGCAAGGCGATGAAGATAAGCCTGGGAAGGGATTCTATCATAGGAACATTGCCATAAGAAAAAGTTTATTTTTTGGGGGCAATGAAGATGCCAAACCCAAGAATAGGCATAATTGTCGTTTGTATTGGGGTTGATGATAGAGTAGATGGATTTGGTGAAAAATATACCATTCATATTAATAGCCCAGTAGGGCTTATCTATAGCAGTAGTGTCAGAATCTAGGCAGATGGCTGAAGTTTTATCTAAAAGGGTCTGAGAGAGTGTAAAGAAAATCTTAGACCAATCCCAATTGTTTCTATTCCAAATATCCGAAATGAGAAGGTCACTTTCCCCCTTGTTGAGGGGGTCAATAAGGCTCTCTCTAAGAGTAATGGAATTCGGGATCCATATTCGGTTCCACAGATTGATGGATTTCCCAATTGCGGGAGTCCAGGCTATACCTTTTGCGCAAATTTGTCCGCCTAATAACACGTTTTTCCAAATCCAAGAATGATAGTTAGTGTTGGTAGTAATCCCATATTTACTGATCAGAACTTTTTCCCAGAGGGAGGTGAAGTTAGTTAGAAGTCTCCAAGAAAGGCTGATGAGGAGCATTTTATTTTTGTCGGTGGCTTTCTGAAGTCCAAGTCCCCCTTGTTTTTGTGGAGTGATAACCGTATTCCAAGCCACATAGTGGATTTTTTTTGATTGGGTGGTAGAACCCCAGATGAAGCTATGCTAAACTTGATCAATTTTTTTACAAATGGCAGCGGGGATACTGAAGTATTACATGGTATAGGCAAGGATGCTGTTAAGCACTGATTTTGCTAAAACCATGCGGCCAGCCTGAGTTAAAAAATTAGCCTTCGAGTTGGATAGCTTGGCCTTCATATTATCTAGTATGAATTGAAAGTCAGTTGGTTTAGGCTTGTTAATAAGGATGGGAAAACCCAAATATTTACCAAAGTTTTGGGCAGAATGGATGTTGAGAAGGTGTTGGACAAGAGTTTTGGTAGTGGGAGTACAATATTTAGAGAAGATGGCCTTGGATTTATGAGGATTAATTCTTGGCCAGATTGGAGACAAAAATAATTCAGGCACTGGGAGATAGTATGGATAGATTATTATTTGCTTTGGAGATGAGGGCGAGGTCGTCAGCAAAGAAAAGGTTGGATAGTTGAGGGCCATTGCTACTAAGCTTGACCGGGTCCCAGTTGAGGAGGTCTACTTGGTGGTTTATATACATAGAAAGGAGTTCCATACAGAGAATCAAGATATAGGGTGACAGAGGATTCCCTTGCCTTATGCCCGTGGATGGAGAGAAATACAAAGTTTGTGAGCCATTAACTAGAACGGCAATGCTACTGGTTGTAATACAATTCATAATGAGTTTGGATATGTTAGGGGCAAATTTGAAGATTACTTTTCTTCCGGCTATTATTTTTTTTCTCCTTCTACTTCTTCCTTCCTTTTTTTCTTTTTTCTTTGCTGCTGCTGTTGTCTTTCTCTCTTTTTTTCCTACGACTTTTTTTCTTTCACGATTTTTATATTTAGATTAATAGGTATTAAGTGTAAATTTGATATTTTTAGTTATTATAAATATAAATATTAATTATTAGGTGAATTAAATTGAAACTTTTAAAAATTTTAATGTTGGAGTTTTAAAAGCACGAAAACTCATAAATGAGTTTGAATTTGTAGAAAAATTTAACAACTTGATAATTGTAATTAGTTTATGGTGTCATTTTGAATTATTTATTTTAGCTCATATTTTAGTTACTACCTCTTTAATTAAGTTTTTTATATTAATTTAATTTTTTTCCTTTTCGTTCTTATTTGTTCCTTCTATTTTTGGTTACTTTTCTTCCGGCTATTTTTTTTCTCCTTCTACTTCTTCCTTCCTTTTTTTCCTCTGCTGCTGCTGTTGTCTTTTTTTTTCTTGCGCTTTTTTTTTTCTTTCACGATTTTTATATTTAGATTAATAGATATTAAGTGTAAATTTAATATTTTTAATTATTATAAATCTAAATATTAATTATTAGGTGAATTAAATTGAAACTTTTAAAAATTTTAATGTTGGAATTTTTAAAAGTTTGAAAACTCATAAATGAGTTTTGAATTTGTTGAAAAATTTAACAAATTGATAATTGTAATTAGTTGATGGTGTCATTTTGAAGTTGTGATTAAAATTTGTTGAAGAATTAAGTGTTGCTTCTTTAACTTTTTGGTCCTTTTATTTTATTGATTTTTGTAACACCCCGAAACTTTTCTAGACCAGGCTCAGACCTTGCAAGAAAAATCCAAAAGAAAAATAAGAAAAATACCTCAGAACAATTGAGACAACGAGTCGTGGTCAGCTCCAACTACTCGTTGTGTCAGTCGTGGTCAACCTTGCTTGATCAGTTGAGAACCCAGGGGACAAGGAACGACCCGTTGTCAAAAACAATGAGTAATCCTATCACTCGTTGGTTCCCTAGCTCAGAATCCCTTCTCTTGGACCCAACGACTCAACCCACGAGTTGTTGTCAGAAACATCGACCCTTGTGGGAGTCATTGGGTGAGACCCCAGAAACCTATTCCAGTAACGACGAGTGGAAACAATGACTCATTGTGTTCCACAAAGAGCCGTGGTCACCACCCGTCATGTCAAGTTTGAGGTTTTTAGAAATTCTTCTAGTGAGCATAACGACTGGACGCAACGACCCATTAGGTCCACCAACGAGTCGTTGTGTCACCCATTGTCAAGCCCTCCAGGTTTCCTCGTTCAGTGACGATGGGAGGAACCAATGACCCATTGGTTCACCCAACGAGTCGTGGTGACCCCCATTTCCAGATCCAGTGCTTTTAACTCCCAGGCAGTAGGACCAATGAAGGTCCCAACGAGTTGTGGTCACAACCAACAACTCGTTGAGTGACCCGTTAGGTCCTTGTCAGTCAGTTTTCAGATTTTTATTTCAGGATATTTTTATAATTTTTCACCTATTTAGTCCCTAAAATGCGTCGTTTTAAGTATTATTTCAGAGATGTTAGAGGGATAGAACGGTTTTCCCCCTCATTCCCCACGTAAACTCTTAGAAAAATGATCTTACTTCTTCTCTCAAGCAAGAACTAGGGTTCCTCATCAGTGCAGAAATTCAAGCTTTCTACTTCAGGGAATTCTTATCCAGATATGTGGGAATTCAACAAGGGAATAGTTCTTCCCTTGTGTCCCCAAAAATCTTTTCTAATTTTCTCTATCAGTTCAGCCCTATGGATTCGAAATGTAGAAACTTGTCAGACTAATTTCTTTAAGATTTCAAGTAGAGTATTTCGCATGATTTTTAACTGCTTTATTATTCCTTAATTATAGAAATTTATGAGAATTATATCTTGTGGAATGATTTAGCCCTAGTTCTCAGTTCAGTAGAATTTAGAATCTTGCGTGATGGACTACTTTTCTCGTAGCTTGATTTTATCAGATTTTAGATCCCTATATTGTTAATGTATGTGGAAATTTTAGTCAAATATATACATATTTAGTCTCAGTCAGATTATTACACTCAGTGTTGTCCAAAAAATGTCAACGGATCAGTTTGACTACAGTTAATTCTTGAGGTGTCAGTGGTGCCTCCCAGTTATCAGTATTAGACTTAGTATCAAATTTTAGTGGTTCTTTAGGCAGTCATGACACTTCCAAATAAGCAGCTCTAACCAGCCTTAGGACCGTAGCTTTAGATTACAGTTTGTTCTTTAGTCGGTTATGATGCTTCCAGATAAGAAACTCTGACCAGTCTTAGAACACCAGTTACAGAATTCGGTCCGATAAGGCTCTCAAGGTACTTCCAGATAGGTACTTATGACTTAGTCTTGGGCCTCAGTTTTGAGTTATCAGCTTAGTAGTCAGTCTAGGACTATCCAGTGGGAGTAGGACTTAGCACCGAGCGGACCGGGGTTCTAGTGCACCCAGGTTCCAAGAACTACATTGCCACTGTAGGTTATTTTTATTGGCCTCATGGCCCCAGACTTGTGTTCACCCAGTTCATGCCTTTATACCCTGGCAAGGTATATTGGGTCCCACCGGTGGGGTGTTGATGTGCTGTGAGTTTATAGCACTTCCGACGCTCAAAACTAAAAAAATAACATGAATTTTGGTGTGTTTATATGGATATAAGACACTTTTTCTTTGATTATAGGAAAAATAAGTGTTGGAGCAAGAATGTGCAAAAGAAGCCTGAAAGTGCAGAAAATGAGCTAAAGTGATAGCTCAGTACGAGTCGTACGTTGATGGTAAAAAGTTTCAGATGGATGAACTGGGAAGAATGCAGCCTATGACTCTTAGTACGAGCCGTAACTTGAGTGGTGGAAATATTCAGAAGAAATTGCACCAAGGTAGACTCCTGATACGGATGGACTCGCGAATCGTGGCAACAATCTACAAATTGTACCAGCAGCAGTGGTGATCTTCAGAGGATTTTCAGTGCTAAGCAGAACTTCATATAGTACGAGTCGTGGATGGGAGGAACGATTCATACCACAACACTCGTGAATAATTTCAGAAGAAATTAGAGTTTTTAGAGCCAAACCATGGAAGTAAATCACGACTTGTAGGAAGCATGTACGGGTCATACAAGTGTCTAACACTTAGCCAAAATTTCAGGAGGCCAAGGACTTACGGATAGAAGGTATGACCTGTACAATCCTGCTATGGGTCGTATGATTAGTCGTGGCTCAGGCGGCGCCAGTTGTGGAAAATCACCCTGTTAGCTTAGGAAAATGATTCTTATGTCTGTATAAATACCTTTTATGTTTTATTTTCAGGAGCTAATCATAGAGAACATCAGATAGAAGTCATAGAGGCATGAGATCAATAGAGATTCAAGGGAAAAAATATAGAATTGAGTTGATTGACTTGTGATCAACCTTTTCTTAGATTCTTTCTTGATCTTTATCAATTGTTCTTGAGGTTTTTGTTATATATCCAAAGAAGCTTTTCTCTCAACTACCTCTATAAGTATTGAATTATGTGTTTAATTATGGATGCATATCACAACCTTGCAACTATGAGAGGCTAAACCTACATAGCTAGGGTTGTGGGAACCATGGTAGATTAACGAGCTAGGGATACAAAAAAGTGATTCAAAATTTATGCAAAACACTTGTATTGTATTCTCTTCTTGCCTAAACATTTCTTAATGGTGTACAATATTAGGACTTGCCCAAATTCTTTACGTTCTAGAGCCTAGAGAGGTAGTGATTAGGAAAAGAGAATTACAACAAAGTCTTGATCTTGATGATCATTGTATTAACTTGAGTTATGGTCGCAGGATAGTTAAATTTGGAACATTGATAAGGGATAGTTTGAAACCACTCATGAGACCTGACCCAATGATTGAGTATAGTCATCTAATAAGGACGAACCAGTCGTTTGGATGAACCCTAGTTATCAGTTCTACAAGGAAGCATTGGTATTGATCACGTGTATATACCCAAAGTAGTTATGAACTCATAGGGAACACAAACCCTAGTTATCTTAATTCTTGATTTAAATCATAATTTCAATCATTGTTTTCTTAAACTCCCCAAATTGGAGTAACTAACCAATAAGTTCACTTACCGACATTAGTCTAGATCTTCCATATTCCTTGTGGGTTCGATCCCGACCTCTTTATTGGGTTATTTATCGACAACGTCCGCTTCATACTTTAGCAGGAGGTGTGAGTTTGAGCGTTATCAGGTATATACATTGGACTCCACGTCTAACTCACGTGGTTATATATCGATTATAGACTCTCCCACTAGTCAGTTCAGTTTAGTCTCAGATTAGCTCAGTCTAGAACAATTTCAAACTACTCAGTTCAGATCAATTTAGTAAAGTATTTCAGATTAGTATTTCAGATTTAGGGCATGACCTTGACCATCAGACATGGTCATTTTGACCGTCTCAATATAGTTCAATTTATTCAATTTTAGCATTTCGGTTGGTCATTGCATCTCTTTATAGTTCAGTTATTTTATTCTCCAGGTTATGATTTCTCCTACTTACTCAGTACATTCAAAGCACTAACGTATACCTTCTATGCTATATCATTTTATGATACAGCTACAGGTTCTCAGTCTCAGCACCATTAGCAGATCTCGCCCAGAAGTTTTCAGCTGCATTGGTGGTGAGTCCTCATCTTTCGAGGATGAGGATTATTTCTTTTCAGTTATATTTCTTTCAGTTAGAATTCGAGTTCGTTAGGGGCTTTTCCAGCAACTCATCAGATAGATGACTTTCAAACACAGACAGAGATTCGGATTTTTAGTTTTGTTTCAGTTGTATTAAAACTTTATGATTTGATTGTTCTTCATAATTTTTTATTTTATTACTTTAAATCTTCCGCGATGTTTTTTCTCAGATTGCTAGTGTTGTGATAGACCATGGGTTGACTTGGGGTTAATTGTGACTCCAAGTACCGTGTCTCGTCCAGGGTATAGTCTCAAGGTGTGAAAAACTCTGTATCAGAGCCCTAGGTTTAGAGTATCCTAGGATGTTAGAAAGTTGCATCGAGTAGATTCCTTTTCATGGGTGTGAAGCACGCTACACTTATGAAGGAGAGGCTATTAGACATTATTAGGAAAACTCCCTTTTGTTCATACTCTTATCATGCATCCAAGTTTAATTCCAGAAACATTCTCCTAACTCATGCTCTATTTCATTTCAGTGAAATCATGCCTCAACGACGTGGTAACGAAAGAAGGGCCAGTAATGCTCACCGACCTGCCCCACCAGCTCCGGCAGCCCCTCAGGATGACTTAGTGTCCTTCGTAGAGTTCATAGTGGCTATCCCACTGCTCGCACAGACTATCATGAATCAGGTGAACTAGCAGGTGGTTCCGGTCAATAATAATGGATCCATAGCAGCTACCCTATTTTGGGACTTCACCCGGATGAACCCTCCAGCTTTCCATGGATCTAAGGTGGGAGAGGACCCACAAGAGTTCGTGGATGAGATCAGGAAGATCACCCGAATTATGGGTGTTAGCTCCTTTGAGAGTGCCGACCTGGCTGCCTACCAGGTGAAAGGGGTAGCTCAGATCTAATATGACCAGCTGAAAGAGGGGAGACCGAAGAGAGCAGAACCAGTGGAATAGAAGGAGTTCACTATAGCCTTTCTAGATAGATTCTTCCCTCGGGAGCTCAGGGAGGCTAAGGTGGATGAATTTATGAATCTGAAACAGGGAAATCGGATGGTGGAAGAGTATGCACTGGAGTTCACAAGGTTGTCTAAATATGCTCTAGAGATGGTAGCCGAGCCAAGGGCTCGCATGCTGAAGTTCGTTAATGGGGTATCGAACTTGGTCCTCAAGGAGTGCAGGACTGCAATGTTTATTAAGGATATCGATCTCTCCAGCCTCACAGTTCATGCCCAGCAGATTGAGGCAGAAAAACTAAAAGACTTGGAGCGGGAGAACAAACCAGCAAGGACTGGCCAGTCATATTATGGCCACCAGAGATTTGGCGGTAGTAGCCGCCCGCAGCAGCAGCAGCAGAGGGCTCCAGTACCCACTTCAGCCGGTGCCCCTAGCTTCTAGTCCCGCAAGGATCAGAGGGATGGAGCTTTTGGCTCACAGTCCTAGAGTCATAGAGCCAGTAACTGCTATAGCCACCCAGCTTTGCCTAAGTGTGGCAAGAACTATCTAGGAGAATGCCTTCAGGGCTGAGAGGGTTGTTTTGGGTGTGGACAACTTGGTCATCGGCTTAAAGAATGACCGTCAATAGGACGGGGGAGATCACAATACACCACTTCAGCAGCTCAAACAGGCCGACCAGCTTAGCAGGACAACACTTCAGGTATGGATTGCGGCCAATGCCAAAACTATTTTTATGCTTTGTCCTTTCGTCAAGATCAGGAGAGTTCACCTAACGTGGTCACGTGTATGTTACTCCTTTTCCATTTAGACATATATTACCTACTAAATCCAGGAGCCACATTGTCGTTTAGGACTCCCTATGTAGCTGTCCAGTTTGATATCAGTCCAGAAGTCCTCTCGGGACCATTCTCAGTCTCCACCCCAGTTGGCGAGTCAGTTAGAGCCAACCGGGTGTATAGAAACTGCCCATTCTCAATCTTGATTAAGGTCATTCCATCTGATCTTGTAGAGTTAGACATGGTTTACTTTGACCCCATTCTTGGCATAGATTGGTTATACTCTGGTTATGCCTCAGTCGACTGTAGAACTAGGGTCATCAGGTTTCAATTCCCTATGAGCTAGTTTTAGAGTGGATGGACAGTAGTTCAGCGCCTAAAGGTCGGTTTATTTCCGACCTTAAGGACAGCAAGCTTATTTCCAAAGGGTGTATTTACCATCTAGTTCGGGTCAAAGATTCCAGCTCCAAGACCCCAACTTCAGTCAGTTCCAGTTGTCAGTGAGTTCTCAAATGTGTTTCCCGAATATCTTCTCGGAGTTCCTCCTGAGTAGGATAGACTTCGGCATAGACCTCCTCCCAGACACTCAGCCCATCTCCATCCCTCTTTACAAAATGGCTCCAGCTGAGCTTAAGGAGTTGAAAGAGCAGCTAAAAGACCTCCTTGGTATTGGCTTCATCAGGCCTAACATCTCCCCATGAGGTGCTCTAGTATTATTCTCACGAAAGAAAGACGATACCCTCAGAATGTGTATTGATTACCGTCATTTGAATAAGGTCACATTCAAGAACAGGTACCCTCTACCCAAGATGGACGGAATTTTTGTTTACCTTACTTACTTTCCTTTTCCTTATATCAATAATTCAATCAAAATGCAATTATCTCCAAGAACAAAAAGTCTGTTATGCTTAATACCTTTAGTTTGATTGGTATCTGTCTTAATTCGACCCTTTATTCGAATAGTTTTTTCTTCGGCAAATTGCCTTTGACGACTTGTTCGATCATCTTCAGGGAGCCAGTTGTTTCTCCAAGATAGATCTCAGATCGAGGTACCATCAGTTAAGAGTCAAAGAGTGTGACATACCGAAAACAACTTTCAAAACTCGGTATGGTCACTACGAATTTGTGGTTATGTCCTTTGGACTAACTAATTATCTCTCAGCTTTCATGGACCCAATGAATAGGGTTTTCAAGCCATATCTATACATGTTCATTATTGTATTTATCAACAACATTCTGGTATACTCCAAAAGAAAAGAAGATCATGCTAACCATTTGAGGATTGTGCTACAAACACTCAGAGAACGCCAGTTGTTCGCTAAGTTCAGCAAATGAAAATTCTGGCTGAAAGTCTGTGACTTTCCTTGGTCACGTGGTCTTGTGTGAGGGTATTCAGGTGGATCCTCAAAAGATAGCAGTGGTGAAAGACTGGCCCAGACCTACTTCCCCAATCGAAATCAGAAGTTTCTTGGGTCTAGTCGGTTATTATCGACATTTTGTGGAAGGTTTCTCCTCTATTGCATCCCCTCTTACTAGGTTGACTCAAAAAAAGGTGAAATTTCAGTGGTCAGATTCATGTGAGAAGAGTTTCCAGGAGTTAAAAACTCGACTCACTACCGCTCCAGTGTTGACCTTGCAGGAAGGAACAGATGGGTTCGTGGTGTACTGTGACACTTCAGAGTTGGACTTGGTTGTGTTCTGATGCATCGGGGTAAGGTGATAGCTTACGCCTCCAGAAAGATCAAGGTTCATGAGAAGAATTATCCGATCATGACCTAGAGTTGGCAGCGGTGGTGTTTGCATTGAAAATATGGAGGCACTACCTTTACGGGGCTCACGTAGATGTTTTCACTGATCATAAGAGCCTTCAATATGTGTTCAGTTAGAAAGATCTAAGTCTTCATCAGAGAAGATGGTTGGAGCTACTGAAGGACTATGACATGAGTGTGCTGTATCACCCAGGAAAAGCCAATGTGGTGGCCGATACCCTAAGCAGGATGTCTATGGGGAGCATGGCTCATGTTGAAGATGGAAAAAAGGAATTGACAAAGGATATTCACAGGTTAGCTCGGTTGGGAGTACAGTTGGTTGATACGGTTGAGGGCGGAGTAGTGGTGGAGAGTGGATCAGATTCCTCGTTTATACTGGAAGTTAAGTCAAGGAAGGATGAAGATCCCATACTTCTTAAGCTGAAGGAGACGGTTCTTAGAAAAGAGGCAGAGGCTTTCTCCCAAGGGGGAGATATTGTACTCCGTTACCAGGGTAGACTGTGTATACCGTATGTAGGTGGTTTGAGACAAAAGATACTGATTGAAGCACAGAGTTTGAGATACTCTATCCACCCTACTAAGATGTACTGTGATCTATGGGATATTTACTGGTGGAACGGCACGAAAAGAGACATTGCAGAATTTATAGCTAAGTGCCCCAACTGCCAGCAAGTCAAGGTAGAACAACAAAGACCGGGAGGTATGACTCAAGATATCAGCATACCCACATGGAAGTGGGAATAAGTAAATATAGACTTTATTAAAGGTCTAGATCGGACTTGTCGGCTGCATGACTCAATCTAGGTGATAGTAGACCGGATTACTAAGTCAACACATTTCCTCCTAGTTAAAACTACAAATTCAACTGAGGATTATGCCAGGCTTTATATCCGGGAGTTGGTCAGACTTCATGGGGTGCCCTTTTCCATTATTTCAGATAGAGGTACCCAGTTCACCTCACATTTCTGGAAGTCTTTCCAGAAGGGACTCGATACCCAGGTCAAGCTCAAGACAACTCTTCACCCCCAGATAGATTGACAAGCTGAGCAAACTATTCAGACCTTGGAATATATGCTAAGAGTGTTTGTGATTGATTTCAAGGGTAGTTGGGATAATCACCTACCTATCATTGAGTTTGCGTACAAAAACAACTACCACTGCAGTATCTAGATAGCCCCGTTCGAGGCATTATATGGTAGGAGGTGTAGATCTCCTATAGGGTGGTTTGAGGTTGGTGAAGCTACCCTAATTGGGCTAGACTCAGCTCATGAGGCTATGCAGAAGGTGCAACTTATCAGGGAGAGGTTGAAAATACTGTAGAGCCGACAGAAATCCTATGCTGATGTGAGGAGAAGAGAGTTAAAGTTTGCAGTGGATGACTGGGTTTATCTGAAAATTTCACCCACGAACAGGGTGATGAGATTTGGGAAGAAAGAAAAACTCAGTTCGGATATGTGGGTGTCGCGCCCCATTTTTCCCCCGCGGAAAAGCAGGACCCAACATTGACGTCTCTTAAGGTTGAAAATGAAGAGTCGCCACCTAACGAATTTAAGGTGCGTTAGGGCACCGTTCTAAGCTATTATTTTGTTTCCTAAGTTACCAGAGATCGGGTAAGGGCTTTAGTTACCTCGAAAGGAAGGTGTTAGGCACCTTTCGAGGTCCACAAATGTGGTTCCCGGCCGTACTCATTAAATGGGATATTAACTAAGTGGCCAATTAAAACTGATTTTAGCTTATTGTTTATACTGAATGATATAGTCAAAAATAACAACGTTTGGACAAACAAGAAAGAAATTTTGAGCGGAATGAAAGTTAAAACAAATTTATGATATTCTAAATTCTTAAATAAATACAAAAGCTGTGACAAACAATCATTTTTTGAAAACAAATAAATACTTTTTTAATTATGGGGCCGAACCTCTATAGACGCCTACGTATCCCTTATGGGAATCAGGCCAAACGTAGTTCTACATTAAAACAATGTTTGACCTAATGGGATCACTTGTGCAACTTAAATAATACTTCGCAATCTTTTGAATTGCTCGTATTATTCAGCGAGCACAAATATCATTTCCCGACTACCCACCTAGCTGATTAATTAACCTAAAATGCATTAGGTGATGAAACTAACGTCCTACTATTTGCCTACCCGCACCAATCTTAAGGTCCAAGAGGGTTTGGACAATTATTGGATTTGGATCTAAAATCTTATGGTTATAAAAGAAAAACGTCAAACAAAACAAATAGGTTTTAGGGCAGTTTAGAAAGATTTCACATATGCCTCTTTTATTTTAAAAAAAAAATCAGACGACAGGGGGTATGAGCAAGGTATCTATCATGACAATTTTTTACAACCGTATCTAATGCGAGAGGTCAGATTTTGGGCATGCAACATATAGAGTAACATTCAACAGACAAAGTCTATGATTTTGAATAAATACGTATTAGGTCCTATATGACGTCTTATTATGAGAATAAATCGTATATGCATATTTTGATGCACGAATATCACATTTATACAATTAGCACATAAATACGGTATATAACAGTCAGATGACGTAAACGAAAGATCCTATACGATATTTGTTTAGCACTTCTAGCAATAGTTTCTACAGAAAGAAATTTACCGATTCAAATATTAGTTAAGCATGGGAAATTTTTCATGATGAAATATTACTCCTTTTAAGTAAGAATTGAGGACCTAAACAGCTTTAAAAAATACTATTGAACATCCGAACATGAGCAGAGCCATTATGAGCATAAAATCTAAATGATGACGAGCAATTTAAAAATGCAAGAAAACTTATAGACGTGATATCTAATTGGCCTGATAGAAGTTCTCTAGTGATCAGGTTATGTAAAGCGCATAAATGATTTAATCCTAAATGCATTATGTCTAACAATTACAAAGTCATAGATTCATTGTTATATATGCAACTTTATGAAGTAAACATGTATTTAAGTAAACATTCGCATACCAACTTCATCACATCTGCCTACAAGTACTTGCACAAATTATGAAAGATATAGTTTCTAATACTGCTTATTTAGACATACTATACCGAGAATTAACTTCTATAGATACGACGCCTGACCAAATAGGAATATATAATCATATTTATCTTTGCCAGCTAAAACGTCACAGTAAATAACACGACATACGATTCAAATCTAATTGCATTAAACTTTATAGGCATGATTTCTAAGTTTGTATTATCGCATTAAATTCCTATAGGCATGTTTTCTAGCAAAGTGTAAATCAAAACTGCTACGAGCATGATTCTCTTGTGCGTCGTTCCTATATGCATGTTTTCTAACGGTATCGACATATAAAAAAGCAGTAAAGAAGAATAAAATCCCCGCCCCCCTTTTGACCCCATTTCCACTATTTATACCATTCATTTACACATTACAATAATGAATTAAATAAATGAAATATACAAAATACACAGAGAAATTTTAACTACTCCAAACAGTCATTTCTGACTGTTTTTACTCCAATCCGAAGCGACTCTTCGACATAACCTGTTAAATGGTAGAACAAACAACTACGAGCATATATACAATGTAATTCTAACACAGATTACATTTTGACCCTGTTTTAAGCAAATTAAATAAATTCAAAAGGAACAAATCACTCAACAATACACATAGTAATTTAAAGGCATATTATCACAGAAGTATAACATAAAAGAATGTACTAACCAGTTGAAGAAACGAAAGTGATTTCTTGAAAATAGATATCCGTTAAATTAATTGCTAGAAGGGATGTTGTTTTCTCTTTTTTTTTTTTCGGAAGAAAAATTGTTAGAACTAATTCCTAGAAAATTCTCCAAATTCCCCTGAATATAATAAAGCGCAAAGGGTTGCTTTTATAGTCATAAAGTAAGAAAAATTAAAGGAAAGATACAAAAATGGGAAAATCAATTAAAGGAATAATTGTTCCATAATTAACAAAATCAGATCATATTTAAGGATCTAAACGTATTTTTTCATAATAAAAGACAAATAAATTATTGCAAAAGGAAAGGAATAAAAGCTGTCATACAGAATTTCTTAAATAGGAACAATAAAATAAATTATTCATAATTCCTAAATAATATATTGAAACACATGGAATATTTACCATAAATAAATAAATCAGATATGGCAAATCAAATTAGTCGATACTCTAAATATTTTAAAATAATCAGGAATTAAACTACAAGAGATATCTATTATTAACCAATAATACTAAATGGGAAAATTAAATCAGAAGATTTTCTAAATTAGCATAGAAATATATAGATAAGTCAGGAATATATATATATATATATATATATATATATATATATATATATATATATATATATATATATATATATATATATATATATATATTTTAATTGACAGAAAATAATAGATAAAAGATGCACTGATAAAGCTTCATTCACACTAATTAATGAAAGAAAAGAAAATCAAATCTTGGAAAATTTATTTAAAACTTAGCCAGATTTAAATGAAATATAACAAATTATCATTTAACAATTTAAGAAAAATTGATACTAAATTCATAATGCATATGCCAAAAGATACTTAGCAAAGAATTCTTTAACTAGAGTGGTCAAAGGTAGGAAACATTTCAAACAATACTAGAATCAAACAGGAACAATTTTATAATTTAATCAATGCTAAATTGTCATGCGAATTAATCTAACCACCGAAAAGTATTATCAACTAATATAAAATTTTTTACATGGATTAAGTAACTAAGAGACATTCATTAAATAAATACACCAATGAAACAGAGAGCAAAACAATATACGTCACTTATATATATATACAGATACATTATATACATCTATTATATATAAATAAACAGAAAGGGACAAGAGTATATATATATATATATATATATATATATATATATATAGTATATATTGAATATTCATACATCTATCATAGATACATATATTATATTATATATATAATATATATTATATATTATTATATACAAATGGGCAGAAACGAGAAAACGATAATAAATACACACACACACACACACACATATATATATATATATATATATATTACGTCTATTACATATTACATATAATATATATGTATTTATTATATGAACGGACAGAAGAAAAATAATAAGAACAATAAATATAATCATACATGTGCCTATATATATATTATTATATCACCTAATATATATATATATATCATATATATTTATATACATATATTATACATATTATATTATATATATAAAAAAACGAACAGCATTATACATATTAGCTATAAATTATTATATATTTATACTATTTATATATATTATTCATATATTTATTTATATATATATATATATATTATATATTATATATAGATATATATTTATTATATACATAAATAAAATAAAGAAAAATAAAATAAAAAAAAACGACAAATAAAGTAAAAAATATACGGACAGATCGCAGATCTGTCCGATCTATCGGTCGGAAAGTGACCGGAGCGACGGGGTATGGTGGGGATTTTTCCGGCGATGGCTAGTGGTGGAAAGGGAGAGGAAATGGAGATGGGGAGAGAGGAGGGTGGCCGGCGGCTGTCGGGTTTCATGGTGTTGTTTCGGAAAAATGGAGGTTGTGCGACGGTGAGGGAAAGGAAGAGGAGAGACGGTGATGGCAGAGAGGGAGGCTGCTGCTGCTCGTTTGGTGGTGGCCGGCGAGATGAGGGAGGAAGGGAGAGAAGAAAAGGGGAAAGAGGAAGTGCCGCTGGAGATTATGGAGTTTCTTCGGCGGGTTGCCGGAGGTGGGAGAAGGGGAAGAGAATGGATGGGGCGGCTGGTTAGGTGAGAGGGGAAGAAAAAATGAAAAATATTTTTAGGGTTTGGGGTGTAGGGGGAATATAAAAGGAAAAAATGTGGGTTTAATCTAGATCGTAGGATTAAAATATAATGGACGGCTAGGATTGATTCTAGAATAATTGGGTCGGGTTAATTGGGTCACCGGACGGGTCGCGGGTCGGTCAGTGGGTAGGTTTAAATTGAAATTGAATTGGCTAAAATTGAATTTAAATAATAGCCAATTGATCAAAAGTGGCTAAAATTGACATAAATTGAATAGAAAGTGGCCAGATTTGAAATAAATTGAATGAATTGAATAGAAATGGCTATAATTTAAATAAATTGAAGAGAAATGAATTTTGCTGCTATTAAATTAATAACTATACTACACTTTTAAATAAAATAGATAATAAAGTAGTTTAAATTATAAGAAAACATATAAATATTATTATTAATAAATAAATTCTAAATTAAATATACTTATGTAAATATTATATAATTAAATTATTATATTTACGAATAAATTAATGACTAGAATATAAAGTCAAGTCATCAAATATTATAAAAATCATATTATTAACGTAAATAATTTATAAATTCAAGTAATTTTATTATTCAAATAAATTTATAAAATTAGCAAAACTAGGTAAATAATTTATTAAGTAAAGGATATATTTTGAAATAAGGGCGCATACATACGTCGTAACTATTTAATATCAAAACTTAAAATTAATATAAGTCATATATATATAACTTGAAATGATTTTTGCAATATTATGATGATAAATTATTTTATAAATACAAAAATAAGTCGAATTTTGCGTTAAATAAATAAATAAATATATACATATATAAGCAGCATATTAAGGGGCAGGTCGGTCAAAATTGGGTGTCAACAGTGGGACCCCACAAAATTCTGAAGCGAAGTGGTAGTGTGGCATATGAGTTAGAACTACCCAAAGTTAGCATCGATGCACCCAGTCTTCCATGTGTCACTATTAAAGAAGTGCATCGGTGATCCAGCTTCAGTGGTGCCACTAGTCAAAGTGAGAATAAAAGACAGTCTCACTTATGAAGAGGTTCTAGTTCAGATCCTTGACCATCAGGTTTGTAAGCTGAGAAACTAGGAAGTCGCTTCGGTGAAAGTTTTTTGGAGGAACCAGCTAGCTGAGGGAGCCATATGGGAAGCAGAAGCGGACATGATGTCCAGATACCCTCAGTTATTCCTTTCTAGTTCAATTCCAGCATCAGGTACTAAATCCTTTCTCGGTACTATATTCAGTTCTGTACTCATCAACTCTATTCTGATTTTCTATGTGCATTCCAGTTGCATCAGCTCTGTAGTATGGTTAAGCCAGCTCAGAGTCAGTTACTCCTTCAGAAACTAGCTCATAGTCTCAATCTAGGAATTTAAGCTCTTTTCCTAGTTTTCCTGCAGCTTTGGTCTTAATTCGAGGATGAATGATCCCAAGGAGGAGATATTGTAACACCTTGACACTTTCCTAGATTAGGCGCAGACCTTACAAGAAAAATCTAGATGAAAAACCAGAAAAATATCAGGATGAGTGAGAAAACAAGTCGTGGTCAGCTCCAATGACTCATTGTGTTAGCCATGGTCAGCCCTGCTTGATCAGTCGAGAACCCACGGGACAAGGAATGACCCGTTGTCAGAAACAATGAGTCATCCTGTCACTCCTTGGTTCCCCAGCTCAGAATCTCTTCTTTAGGACCCCACAACTCAACCCACGAGTCATTGTCAGAAACAACGACCCATTGTGGGAGTCGCTGGGTGAGACCCCAGAAACCTATTCCAGTAACGACGAGTGGAAACAACGACTCGTTGTGTTCCACAAAGAGTCGTGGTCACCACCCATAATGTCAAGTTTGAGGTTTCAAGAAATTCTTCCAGTGAGCAAAACGACTGCACATAACAATCCGTTAGGTCCACTAGCGAGTCACTATGTCACCCATTATCAAGCCCTCTAGGTTTCCTCATTCAGTGACCACAGAGGAACCAATGACCTGTTGGTTCACCCAACGAGTCGTGGTGACCCCGTTGCCAAATCCAGTGATTTCAACCCCCAGGCAGTAGGACCAATGAGAGGTCCCAACGAGTCATGGTCACAACCAATGAATCATTGAGTGACTCATTGCTTCCCTGTTGGTCAGTTTCCAGAATTTAATTCCAGGGATATTTTTATAATTTTCCACCTATTTAGTCCCTAAACTGCGTCATTTTAAGTATTATTTCAGGGATATTAGAGGGATTGAAAGGTTTTTCCCCTCATTCCCCACATAAACTCTCAGAAAACTATCGTACTTCTTCTCTCAAGCAAGAACTAGGGTTCCTCATCAATGCAGAAATTCAAGCTTTCTTCTTTAGGGAATTCTTATCCAAGTATGTGGGAATTCAACAAGGGAATAGTTCTTCCATTGTGTCCCTAAAAATCTTTTCTAGTTTTCTCTATCAATTCATCCCTGTGGATTCGAAATGTAGAAACTTGTTAGACTAATTTCTTTAACATTTCAAGTAGAATATTTCTCATGATTTTTAACTGCTTTATTATTCCCTAATTATAGAAATTTATGAGAATTATATCTTGTGGAATGATTTAGCCCTAGTTCTCAATTTAGTAGAATTTATAATCTTGTGCGATGGACTAGTTTCCCCGTAGCTTGATCCTATCAAATTTGAGATCCCTATATTGTTAGTGTATGTGGAAATTTTAGTCAGATATATACATATTCAGTCTTAGTCAGATTATTATTCTCAGTGTTGTCTAGAAAATGTCAGCTGATCAGTTTGACTACAGTTAATTCTTGAGGTGTTAGTGGTACCTCCCAGTTATCATTATTAGACTCAGTATCAGATTTTAGTGGATCTTTTGGCGGTCATGACACTTCCAGATAAGCATCTCTGACCAGCCTTAGGACCCCAGCTTTAGATAACAGTTTGTTCTTTAGACGGTTACAATGCTTCCAAATAAGTAGTTTTGACCAGTCTTTGAACACTAGTTATAGAATTCGATGCGATAAGACTCTCAGGGTACTTCCAAATAGGTACCTATGTCTTAGTATTGGGCCCCAATTTTGGGATATCATCTTAGTAGTTAGTCTAGGACTATCCAGTGGGAGTAGGACGTAGCACCGAGCAGACCGAGGTTCCAGCGCACCCAGGTTTCCAGAACTACGTTGCCACCGTAGGTTATTTTTATTGGCCTCATGGCCCCAGAATTGTGATCACCCAGTTCATGCCTTTATACCCTTGTGAAGTATATTGGGTCCTACCAATGGGGTGCATACATCAGACTCCGCGTCTAGCTCACGTGGTTATATGTCGATTATAGACTCTCCCACTAGTCAGTTCAGTTTAGTCTCAGATTATCTCAGTTCAGAATAGTTTCAGACTACTCAGTTCAGATTAACTCAGTACAGTATTTCAGATCAGTATCTCAGATTTAAGGCATGACCTTGACCATCAAATAGGGTCATTTTGACCGTCTCAATATAGTTCAGTTTATTCAATTTCAGCATTTCAGTTAGTTATTGCATGTCTTTACAGTTCAATTATTTTATTCTCCATGTTATGGTTTCTCGTACTTACTCAATACATTCAAAGTACAGATACATACCTTCAATACTGTATCATTTTACGATACAACTGCAGGTTCTCAGTCTTAGCACCGTTAGCAGATCTCGCTTAGAAGTTTTCAGCTGCATTAGTGGTAAGTCCTCATCTTTCGAGGACGATGATTATTTCTTTTCAGTTATATTTCTTTCAGTTAGATTTAGAGTTAGTTGGGGACTTGTCCCAACGACTCATCAGATAGATGGCTTTCAGACACAGACATAAATTCAGATTTTTAGTTTTTTTTTTAGTTGTAATAAAACTTTATGATTTGGTTCTTCTTCATAAATGTTTTATTTTATTACTTTAAAGCTTCCGCTATATTTTTACTCAGATTGCTAGTGTTATGATAGACCATGAGTTGACTTGGGGTTACTTGTGACTCCAAGTACTGTGTCTCATCCAGGGTATAGACTCGGGGCGTGACAATTTGAGATAGTATTTCATAAAAGTATAAACTAGTTATTCAAGGTGAATTAGTGAATAATATATCAATTTTTTATAAGCTTGTATAATTTTATATAATCATGTAAAAGTGTGTATAAATACTTCTTATACACTAATACATATTTTTGTATATTTTTATATAAAGTTAATATATTTTCTATAGTAAATGTATAATGTTGTATAATATTGTATAATATTGTATAAAGTTGTATACCGTATGTATAAACATTGTTGCAAATTTCTTTTTGGCTATGCACGTGTAAATTAAAAATTATGCTATATGAATGTAATATTTTATATTGGAATATATATTTTTTGAAAATATCTCGTATAAATAAGGTGGATTATGATAAGAGCGGGTGGGGTGGGGTGGGGTGGGGGGGAAATCTTCACCTGTTAATATTTGGACCCCTCTTCCGATCTAGCCCCATGTAACATACTTTTAAAAAATTACGCTGCCTCGATAAGGCCTAATTTGTTTTCATTAAGATTAAGACGTCTAAATCTGAATGCATGTCTGAATGATTAAGATGTTGTCTCTAAATTTGAACACTAAATGATTAAGACCGTTTGTTTTTCAATATTTGACAAACAGATTAAATATAATTCAACTTAAAAATTATTAAATATTTTAAAAGTATCAATTTAACAAAATAAATTTATTATTTAATAAAAATAAAATATTTAGGTTTACTAGTGATGGTGGTGGTAATAATTGGTGTTAGTGGCTAGTAATGATGATAGTAATAGTTGCTAGTAATAATGGTGGTGGTAGTTATGATGATGAAGGTGGTTGGTATTGTAGTGGCTAGCGCAATGGTGAGGGGTGGTAATGGTGGTTGTGATAGTGTAGTTAGTTGATGTTAGTAGTTGGCAGTGTTGGTGGTGGCTGAAGAATGTGTGATGATATAGTTGGCGGCGGTGTTAGTTGTGATGGTGGGGTGGTTGGTAGTAGGGATTGACCGCAGTGGTGGTAGTGACTGATAGGTATAGTAGAGGTGGAGGCGGTGCTGCTAGTGAATATAACTATAATGATGGAGGTGGTATATGTGTGATAACGACTAATAATAGTGGTTAACAGCAGTGGTGGTTGAAGACGATAATGGTGGTTGAAAATGGTGGCAAAGGTGGTTGGTGGTTGACGACGGTAATGGTGGTGGTAGTTGTAATGACATTGGTGGTTAGTGGTGATGACTGGTGATTTTGGATATAGTGGTTGTGAAAATTATCTACATAAACTACCTCTTAATGATATTAAGACTTTGTTCTAGATCATAATGATTAAAATTTATTCAGACCAAATAAGTGCTGAAATCTTAATAAAAACAAATGCACTTGATGGTCTAAGGTCTGAACCATTTAGATTTAAACCTCCATTAAGTGCAAACAAATGAGGCCTAAGTCTTGCCCACCCCATTTTACAGCAACAATGCAAGACTAAGCTAAAGTTAATGCAATCATTCACAATTTGCATAATTCAATTCAAACCTTTGTCGTTATTAAAGAATTTCATAAGAATACACTCAGAATGAAGTAGATAAAAAGTTATCAAATGTAATACCCCGAAGGTTCCTAAGACTAGACCCGAGATTTTGAAATGTGTTAAGAAGAAAAGAGAGAAATTTTTTGCACAGAATGACTCATGGTACGAGTCATGATGAGAAGGTACGACTCGTGGGATCATGTTACAAGTCATAGGATGAACTGTGGTTTGAGGAATGAGTTACCCTAGTTAGAAAGTACGAGTCAATGTATGACCCATTATGGGAAACATGGATGGATGTACGATTTGTTAGAAGGATGGAGGAGCTGGACGAGTGAACTATAAGAGCAAGCTATGAGTTGTAGGTTGATGGTACGACTTTGTCACACCCCACCTTGGGGGGTATGACGGGCACCTGGTGCCGGCTAGACTCTGGCTCTATTTCAAGAAACGAACCGGCTATATAGCGGCTGTAAATACAGCCCCCGACCGATTAGGCCTATAGCCACTTGTAATGTACAACAGCTAACCAGAACAATGACACTATAATCCGAAGCAACTACTATTCACATTTGTGACCGACAAGGTCACTAACTATAACCAGAAGAAGGCCCCACACGGCCAACATCAACAACTAAACACATATATACATGCACGGCCCCACACGACCGGCTCCACCACCACAGGGAAACATCAGACTGCAAGCCTCTAGAAAGTAATACTAAAATGGTCAGGACAGGGCCCCGACCTACCCAAACTGTAATAAAAGGAAATAGGAACAACCTCCGACTGTCTAGCTCCGGAGGATAGGAGCTGATAACTCTGCTGACTGGATCATGAGGGATCGACTCCTCGTCTATGTGTACCTGCAAGCAAGCAATGCAGCGCCCCCACGGGCGTCAGTACCACAGGTACTGAGCATGTAAAGCAAACTGAAATATACAACTGAAATGGGTAACAACAATAACATGACATATAAGCAGGAAGTAGCTGAGTCTATCTGGCTGAGGATAACTAGGGAGAGTTTACCTATTTTGTAACTAAATTGGGCGTACCTGACGACGTGTTGTCCTACTGTCTATCAGTATCTAATAGCACATATAAATATATATATAAATACACGCAATACCTGACCGACCCCCATAAGCCGGAAGTTGCCAACCAACAGAACAATCTATTTACCCCTACCCGGGTCTAAACCAGCCAAAAATAAGTCACTCCACTCATCTGATAATTGTGAGCTCCTCCTACCGGCCCCCTTGGGTACGTAGCTCAGGCCTTGGCCTCTGACAATGAACAGTGTCTGAGTTCGAAGACTCCTGCCTCTGAGCGCAAGCGCTCAACGGGGTAATCTGCTGCTGTATCTGTGACTGAAACTGCCCCTAGGTGTAAACACGCGATAGGGTAATTTTATAAAAATCTGTATCTGAAACTTCCCCCGGCCACAAGCGCACACAGAGTAGTCTGCCCCTGTAAACAGGGTAATCTGGCTCTGCGCAGAGTAAACTGAACTGCCCCTGCAAGCAGGGTAATCTGGACCATATTATTATGGTGGCCGGCCATCATCGTCCTCTAGGCGGACGGTATCGCCCAGCTGGGGGCGGTATCTGAATCTGGTATCGACACAACTATAACCCAGGGGCGGCGGGGATGCTAAAGGGTACCCACATGCCATAACAAGTCTCAACATGCAAAACACATACACAGCAAGCATGCTCAAATGAAAAATGCTAATCATATTCTCTTCTTTTATTTCAAGGCCAGTCCGTATTAAACAACTGATGCTATATTCTATTTTACACTGTTTCTGATTGCTGGGCTAATTGCTACCTGGCCTTTGTCTGTTTATTTGATTATTGTTATCCGTGATCTGAAGCTATATCAGTTTCTAGAGCCATATCTATTTCTGGAGCTATATCTGTATCTGGCACTATATCGATGTCTAGAGCTATCTCTATATCTAATTACTGATCTGATTATATCTGGATATAACTCAATAACATAGAGCATGCCATCTATAACTGGATATAGCTAAATAACATAAGATGTGCCATCTATTACCGGATACAGTCTCAACAAATGTAATACATACTATCTGTAATCTTGCTAATTAATTATACTGCTTTTACAACTTCCATTCTGGATATTACGTAAGAACATGCTGAGCTACTAGCTGATACCACATTACTATCTAAAATCATCTGACTGTCCGTTATTCTGATTATCGCATGATACGTAATGATATACTAGCATGCTTGCTGGAAATTGTACTAAAATCCTTCATGTACGCTGGGTATCTGTTAATAGCCTTTATTCTGTTTATTTTCTAGACTGTACTTCCTGGCTTACCGAAAGAATAGCTTTACATACCTGGTTTCTGAGTACCCGACTGACCGATGTGATTTCTGTCGGTACTTCTGCTGTTTCTCCCAACTGCATTCATATACATGTCAATTAGAACTAAATACATTAATATCCGGGAGAAATTATCACTTTTGATATATATTTATCCCAAACTTCTACCTTTCAGAAAACGATCAAAAACTCGTTATTTCTCGATAGTCCAGAAGGGATAAATGATCACTGAAAGTCTAGGAACACATTGATACTAATTTAAAGCAAATTCTATTTACTTTACCTCGGTAGCACGATGTTTCGCCGCCCAAATTTCACGAAACCAACTCCGTAGGATTGCTCTTTGCAGCTTTATACCTCGATATCTAAGCCGGAATGGAGTTGACTGCTTTTCGTAGCGTAATCGGCAAGAAATATATGTAAATGTCGTGGGTTTCCTTATCCCTACCTATATTCCCCTGTTTTTCTGGAAATTCTTATTATATTTGAAATAAAACCGACTTCCCCTTTCTTTTTTTTTTGCTTGCCTTCTAAATCCCTTAACCAACATGCCATTAGGCTATTTATTCATTTAAAATTTACGGGGTGTAACATCTCCCCCCCCTTAAGAACATTCGTCCTCGAATGACATTCTGATTTATAGAAATCTTAACTGGCTGACTTATCCCTGGAAAAATTTCGACAGAGTTTCCCCTGTATTATGGACTATCTAAAAATTCCTCTTGTTTGCCTGTGCCTGGAATAAGTGGGGATATCTGGCTTTCATGTCCTCCTCGGCTTCCCAGGTCATCTCTTCTCGGTTGCTGTTACGCCACAATACCTTGACAGACGCAATATCTTTAGTTCTCAATCTACGAATCTGTCTGTCTAAGATAGCTACTGGAACCTCTTCATATGCTAACTCTTCTGTGACCTGGACATCCTGAACTGGAAAAACTGTGGAAGGTTCTCCTACGAACTTCCCCAACATAGATACATGGAATACTGGGTGAACAAACTCTAATTCTGGGGGCAAGTTCAATTCATATGCTACTCGGCCTACTCTTCGCCGAATCTGATATGGCCCAATGAACCTCGGGCTAAGCTTGCCTTTCTTGCCAAATCTCATCACCCCTTTCATTGGAGACACTTTTAAATATACCCAGTCATCCACTGCAAATTCTAAATTTCTGCGCCGCATATCTGCATAAGACTTATGGCGGCTCTGAGTAGTCAGTAGGCGTTCTCTGATAAGCTTTACCGCCTCTTTTGATTGACGAATAATATCCGGCCCAATCAGCGCTGTCTCCCCCACTTCAAACCAGCCAACGGGTGATCTACATTTCCGCCCGTATAATGCTGCAAAGGGCTCCATCTGGATAGCTGAATGATAACTGTTATTATAAGAAAATTCAATCAACGGCAGATGCTCATCCCAGCTACCCCCAAAATCTAGTACACACGCTCGTAGCATATCTTCGAGAGTCTGGATAGTTCGTTCTGCTTGCCCGTCTGTCTGAGGATGAAAGGATGTACTTAAGTTAATCTGTGTCCCTAGGCCTCTCTAGAACGACTGCCAGAATCTTGCTGTAAATTGTGCTCCTCTATCTGAGATAATAGACACCGGAACACCGTGCAATCTGACTATCTCTATGATATACAGTTCAGGAAAATCCTCAGCAGAGAATGTAGTTTGTACTGGCAGGAAATGGGCTGATTTTATTAATCTGTCAATGATTACCCAAATAGAATCGTTTCTGCGTCTGGTACGGGGTAACCCTGTTACAAAATCCATATTTATCGCTTCCCATTTCCATAAAGGAACAGCTATATCCTGCGTCAGACCGCCCAATTTCTGGTGTTCTGCTTTCATCTGCTGGCAGTTAGGACATCTAGATACAAATTCAGCTATTTCAGCTTTCATACCTGGCCACCAGTAGATGTCTATGATGTCGTGGTACATTTTCGTTGCTCCTGGATGGAGGGAATAGCGAGCGTAATGTACCTCATGCATGATTTGCTGGCGAAGCCCTGAAACATTCGGGACACATAGGCGGCCCTTACAACATAGCACTTCATCCTCAGTCACTTGGAAATCTGGATCCTTACCTTTCTGAACTCTATCTCTGAGCTGGACTAAGTCAGGGTCCTCGTACTGCCGTTCTTTTACCTCTGTAACTAACAATGACACAGCAGAGTTCTGAATCACCACTCTGTTATTTTCTGTTTCTACTACTCGAATGGCTAAACCAGCTAGCTGATGAATTTCCTTGGCTAACTCCCGCTTCTCAGGTCGCAAATATGCTAAACTCCCCATTGACTTACGACTTAGGGCATCGGCTACTACATTAGCTCTCCCTGGGTGGTAGAGAATATTTATGTCATAATCTTTCAGCAATTCTAACCAATGACGCTGCCGCAGATTTAACTCCCTCTGTGTGAAAATATACTGCAGGCTTTTATCATCTGTAAAAATGTCTACATGAATGCAATATAGATAATGCCTCCAGATTTTCAGAGCGTGTATCACTGCGGCCAGTTCTAGGTCATGGGCCAGATAGTTCTTTATGTGCTTCCTCAGCTGTCTGGAAGCATAAGCAATTACCTTTCCATGCTGCATCAGCACACAACCTAGTCCAAAGCCTGAAGCGTCGCAATACACCGCATACCCATCTGTTCCCTCTGGCAATGCTAGTATTGGGGCGGAGGTCAATCTGTCTTTCAATTCTTGAAAACTCTGCTCACATGCCTCCATCCACTGAAATTTCGCTGATTTCTGTGTCAGCTTTGTCAGAGGTGCTGCTATAGTGGAGAATCCTTCAAAAAATCTTCGGTAATACCCCTGCTAAACCCAGGAAACTGCGGACCTCGGTCGGAGTGGTAGGTCTGGGCCATGTCTTGACCGCATCTATTTTCTGTGTGTCCACCTGTATCCCAGCATCCGACACGATATGCCCCAAAAAGGCAACTGAGTTTAGTCAAAACTCACACTTAGAAAACTTGGTGTACAGCTGACGGTCCCTAAGGATTTGGAGTACTGTTCGTAAATGGTTCTGGTGATCTATCTATGAACGAGAATATACCAGAATATCATCGATAAATACTATCACGAACAGATCCAAATACGGCCTGAATATGCTGTTCATCAGGTCCATAAACACTGCGGGAGCATTCGTCAGCCCAAAAGATATGACTAGAAATTCAAAGTGACCATATCTGGTCCTGAAAGCAGTCTTTGGAATGTCCCTCTCACGAACCCGGACTTGGTGGTATCCGGACCTCAGATCTATCTTAGAGAAACATCTAGCCCCCTGCAACTGGTCAAACAAATCATCTATTCTAGGGAGCGGGTATTTGTTTTTAACCGTTACCTTATTCAGCTGCCGGTAGTCTATACACATACAGAGTGAGCCATCTTTCTTTCTTGCAAACAGAACTGGCGCACCCTACAGGGAAGTACTAGGCCTGTTAAAGCCTTTGTCAAGCAAATCTTTTAACTGCTCTTTCAACTCTCTAAGCTCAGTTGGTGCCATGCGATACGGGGGAATGGATATAGGTTGAGTCCCTGGCAACAAGTCAATTGTAAAATCTATCTCCCTTTCGGGAGGGATACCAGGCAACTCATCTGGAAATACGTCAGGGAATTCATTGACCACTGGAACAGACTGAAGAGTCGGAGGTTCCACCCGAACGTCCTGGACTCTAACTAGGTGGTAAATACATCCCTTTGCTATTAATTTTCTCACCTGAAGGTAGGAAATAAACCTACCTTTTGGCGTAGCTGTGCTCCCTTTCCATTCTCGCACTGCTTCCCCCGGAAAGTGAAATCAGACCGTCTTGGTCCAGCATTCTAAGTTGGCATAGCATGACACTAACCAGTCCATACCCATAATGGCATCGAAGTCGACCATCTCAAGTTCTATTAAATCTACTATGGTCTAGCGATCAACAACCTCTACCGTACACCCTCAGTAGACTCTTTTAGTTGTAATCGAGTCACCGAATAGTGTAAGCACTGAAAAGGGCTGCTGAAGCAATTCTGGTTCGATACCCAACTTCCGGGCCACAAATGGTGTAATATATGACAAGGTAGACCCAGGATCAATCAATACATAAACAGGGCATGAGCAGATAATCAATATACGTGTGACCACGTCGGGAGATGCCTCTGAATCCTGCCTCCCTGGTAATGCATAGGTAAGGCTGGGGCTTGCACCTGGGCCAGAGGCTCCTAATCTACCTCGATCCCTATTTGCTGAACCTGAGGGTCTGTGCCCTGCTGAGGCTGCTGGAGCTCGTGGCCCCGCTGATGCTCTATCCAGACTATCCCGGCTACCCTGTCCTCTGTCCGGACAATCTCTCATTAAATGCCCTTCTTGTCCGCAGTAATAGCACCCTGAGAAGCCTTGCCTGCAGGCTCAAGAATGGGGTCGGTGGCATACAGGACAAGGGGTAGGTGCAAATCTACTCTGTTCTGCCCTTCGTTGCTGAGGTGATGATACTGTCCGTAAACTGCTACCGGTCTCTGACTGACTCCGGCGAACAAATTTGCCTCTCTGCTGCTGTACCGGAGGTAAAGATCTGGGTGGCCTATCTGAAAATCGTGGTCTCGGCCCCCAAGGGATTTCCCCCTAAATCTCAGCGGGTCTGTTTCTACGGCGCTGCTCTGAAGTCGCCTGCCTGTCGCCCCGCTGCCGCTGTCTCAGGCCCTCAATTGTTTGTGCGAAGGCCTGTACCCTGGCTATGTCCATGTCCTCTCTCAAAGTAGCCGTCATGCACGTCCCTATGTAATATGAATTCAGGCCCATAATAATGCGATGGACTCTGGACGACATGGTGTCCACAAATGCTGGAGCATAGCGGGCTAAGGAGTCGAACTGTAAAGAATACTCACGGACGCTCCTGGCCCCCTGCTCTAAGTGTAGGAACTGGTCCATCCAGGCCTGTCTGACCTCCCGAGGTAAGTAGTGGTCCAGGAAGGCCTCCGAGAAGCTGGACCAGGTCGAAGGGGCAATATCTCTCCCCCGAGACCTTTCCCAACTCTCGTACCATAATACAGCTATGTCCCGCAACCGAAACACTGCCAGCTCAATTGATTCTGTAGGGGTCACATGCATAACCCGGAAAATTCTCTGCATCTGATCTAGGAAATCCTGGGGGTCCTCTGCTTGATCTGACCCAGTGAACTGTGGGGGTCCCAATGCCAAGAATTCTCTAACCCTGGAACTACCTGGCCCACCTAGAGATTCTGCTACTACAAGTGGTACTGGCTGACACTGAGTAGCTAGTATCTGAGTTAACATAACCACCGCACTACGTAGCTCCTGATCATATGAAGTGGGTGCAGGAGCTGTGGGAGGCAGTGCTGCCTCAACTGGTACCTGACGAGGCGGAGATTGCAGGGAGGGTCGAGATGACACCTCTGTATCGCCCTCAGACCAGGCTGAGTCTGGCTGTAAGTGAGGAATCCTGCTGGTGCTTTCGCCTGCCGCTGTATCTAATCTCCTGCCTGTAGCAGGGTGCCACTGATCTGCCATAGTATCTGTAGACAAAGAGGGTGGTAAGTTTCAAAAGAACCAACCCTATACTGTACTGTGCTATGGCACGACTGAGTATGAAAGAAGGGTAACCATCCTATTATGCCTCGCAGCCTCCTGCTTATAGTATGTGGTGCACAACACATCCATAGATAGGACTCTACTTATCACGGCTTGTAGACTCCCTGGGACACGACCTACTCTGATACCAAGTTTGTCACACCCCACCTTGGGGGGTATGACGGGCACCTGGTGCCTGCTAGACTCTAGCTCTATTTCAAGAAACGAACGGGCTAAATAGCGGCTGTAAATACAGCCCTCGGCCGATTAGGCCTATAGCCACCTGCAATGTACAACAGCTAACCAGAACAATGACACTATAATCCGAAGCAACTGCTATTCACATTTGTGACCGACAAAGTCACTAACTATAACCAGAAGAAGGCCCCACACGGCCAACATCAACAGCTAATCACATATATACATGTACGGCCCCACACGACCGGCTCCACCACCACAAGGAAACATCACACTGCAAGCCTCTAAGAAGTAATAATAAAATGGTCGGGATAGGTCCCCGACCTACCCAAACTGTAATCAAAGGAAATAGGAACAACCTCCGACTGTCTATCTCCGGAGGATAGGAGCTGATAACTCTGCTGACTGGATCACGAGGGATCGACTCCTCGTCTATGTGTACCTGCAGGCAAGCAATGCATCGCCTCCACGGGCGTCAGTACCATAGGTATTGAGCATGTAAAGCAAATTGAAATATACAACTGAAATGGGTAACAACAATAACATGACATATAAGCAGGAAGTAGTTGAGTCTGTCTGGCTGAGGATAATTGGGGAGAGTTTACCTATTTTGTAACTAAATTGGGCGTACCTGACGACGTTTCATCATACTGTCTATTAGTATCTAATAGCACATATAGATATACATATAAATACACGCAATACCTGATCGACCCCTATAAGCCGGAAGTTGCCAACCAATAGAACAATCTATTTACCCCTACCCGGGTCTAAACCAACCAAAAATAAGTCACTCCACTCATCTGATAACTGTGAGCTCCTCCTACCGGCCCCCTTGGGTACGTAGCTCAGGCCTTGGCCTCTGACAATGAACTGTGTCTGAGTCAGAAGACTCCTTCCTCTGGGCGCAAGCGCTCAACGGGGTAATCTGCTGCTGTATCTGTGACTGAAACTGCCCCTGGGTGTAAACACGCGACAGGGTAATTTTATAAAAATCTGTATCTGAAACTGCCATGGGCCATAAGCGCACACAGAGTAGTCTGCCCCTGTAAATAGGGTAATCTGGCTCTGCGCAGAGTAAACTGAACTTCCCCTGCAAGCAGGGTAATCTGGACCATATTATTATGGTGGTCGGCCATCATCGTCCTCTAGGCGGACGACATCGCCCAGCTGGGGGCGGTATCTGAATCTGGTATCGACACAACTATAACCCAGGGGCGGCGGGGATGCTAAAGGGTACCCACATGCCATAACAAGTCTCAACATGCAAAACACATACACAACAAGCATGCTCAAATGAAAAATGCTAATCATATTCTCTTCTTTTATTTCAAGGCCAGTCCGTATTAAACAACTGATGCTATATTCTGTTTTACACTGTTTCTGATTGCTGGGCTAACTGCTACCTGGCCTTTGTCTATTTATATGATTATTGTTATCCATGTTCTGAAGCTATATCAGTTTCTAGAGCCATATCTGTTTCTGGAGCTATATCTGTATCTGGAACTATATAGATGTCTAGAGCTATCTCTATATCTAATTACTGATCTGATTATATCTGGATATAACTCAATAACATAGAACATGCCATCTATAGCTGGATATAGCTCAATATCATAAGATGTGCCATCTATTATCGGATACAGTCTCAACAAATGTAATACATACTATCTGTAATCTTGCTAATTCATTATACTGCTTTTACAACTTCCATTCTGGATATTACCTAAGAACATGCTGAGCTACTAGCTGATACCACATTACTATCTAAAATCATCTGTCTGTCCGTTATTCTGATTATCGCATGATACGTAATGATATACTAGCATGCTTGCTGGAAATTGTACTAAAATCGTTCATGTATGCTGGGTATCTGTTAATAGCCTTTATTCTATTTATTTTCTAGACTGTACTTCCTGGCTTGCCGAAAGAATAGCTTTACATACCTGGTTTCTGAGTATCCAACTGACCGATGTGATTTCTGTCGGTACTTCTGCTGTTTCTCCTAACTACATTCATATACATTTCAATTAGAACTAAATACATTAATATCCGGGAGAAATTATCACTTTTGATACATATTTATCCCAAACTTCGACCTTTCGGAAAACGGTCGAAAACTCGTTATTTCTCGATAGTCCAGAAGGGATAAATGCTCACTGCAAGGCTAGGAACACATTGGTACTAATTTAAAGCAATTCTATTTACTTTACCTCGGTAGCACGATGTTTCACCGGCCAAATTTCACGAAGCCAACTCCGGAGCAGCTTTATACCTCGGTATCTAAGCCGGAACGAAGTTTAGACCGCGTTTCGTAGCGTAATCGGCAAGAAATATATGTAAATGTCGTGGGTTTCCTTCTCCCTACCTATATTCCCTTGTTTTTCTAGAAATTCTTGTTATATTTGATATAAAACCGACTTCCCCCCCCTTTTTTTTGCTTGCCTTCTAAATCCCTTAACCAACATGCCATTAGGCTATTTATTTATTTAAAATTTACGAGATGTAACAGACTCGTGGTCAGTAGTCGTAATGGATCTCTTGTGTATCAGATTTGGAAGGAACGAGTTAGGGTACAACTCATATGTTGATGGCACGAGTCATGATCTAAACTGTGGAAAACTTTAGAAAGTCAGGGCAAGCAGTGGTGACAATGGATAGTAACCACGAGTCGTGGTATCGAGGTACGACTCGTGGTGTGAGTAGTGACACCTGGCAGAGTGAAATTTTCTGTGATTTAAGTAAGGGTATTTCTGTAAACCTTAAACTCTTAAGCCCTAAACTATGTCATTTTAACATCTGTTAGAAGGATTTTAAGAGGGTTAAACCCATTCTAAACCCTTCCCCTCCCATGCATGCAAGCCTAGACCTCACCATTGAAGATCAAGCCTAGAACCCTTCAAGTTCTTCTCCAAATCCTTTGGGATTTCTAGGGAAAGTGTAAATTAAGTTCTTTTAGGTATGTGAGGCCATGAATGAGGATTCCTTTCACTCTCATGCTCATAATTCTCCTCAATTTCATGAATCAAGTCTCAATTCAAATTATGATAAAAAAGGGATTTCAATCTAATTTCATAGAATTCTTGAAAATTTGTTTATGGATCGATTCCCTCTATGTTTTAAAGTATGTTTGATGATTAATATATAGATTCTATACTTGTTTTGATTATAAATTCATGAGTTCAAGTTTTACATGATTTTGCCCAATTATGCAAGTTCATGAAAAAGGTATAGTTTATGATTGATGATTTCAAGTATGATGAAATATCTAGCATGTATGCATGTTTACAAATTACCCATATATGATTCTATGATTTTGACTAGTGAAGTTTATTTCAAGTATGCATGTCTTCAAATTTTGGGTAATTTCACTCAAATTAAGCATGTTTTCATGATTTAGTTTAATTTTATAAATTGGCTTACCATATGGTTTTGGAGTCTATACTCCCATTTTTCATCTTATGGTATAGTTTCAGCTTCATTGAAAAATGATAGTGAGCACTTTGCATGTTTTTGGGAGCAATGTCTAACACTGAGTAGGCTAGGGGTTCATGAAAACCTCGGGTCTCAGAACTACGAGCCAAAGTAGGATTTTGACATTTATTTTGGGACCTCCTTTATGAGCTTAACCAGCCCCGAAAGGGCCTTCAGCTTGATATCGATATCATGATAGTGCCCTTAGCGCTGAAAAGACTTTGGACGGCTCTATCCACTTGAGTGTAATAGTTTGGATCACATAAGCTCTATCGTGGTAGTGTCAGTTATATTGCGAGTCTCCCATTGTTCCTCATATTCTTAGTTATACATGTTTATCAGTTATGATATTATGTTTTCAATAGGTTTGACCCAATGATCGATTCATCAGCTTTTATTTATGAATTTCAGTTTCAGCTTTGGGTCATTCAATTCAGTTATGAGATCCGATGTATGACTATTCATGTTTTCAGATATCAGCATATTGTCCCTACTCTTATGATGTTATGATTTATGAATAGACATGATTTCAGTTATACTTACTCAACCTATTTTACTTACCTCGCATACTCAGTACATTCCAAATACTAACCTCATACTCTATGTTGTATCGTTTCATGATACAGGTCCTAGTGATCAGACTCAACTGCGTCATTAGCCTTGCTTTCGTTACAGTTCAGACACTGCCTTGGGTGAGTCCTACTTCAATTCAAATCTTAAGAAAATTAGTGTAGTTATGAAAAGTGTTTGCAAAATCGTAAAATCTAATCATAACCAACGATAAGTGAAAAGTTATCGTAATAGAAAATTCTAAACTTTAATACAATTAAACATGTCTAAACCCCTTTAAAATGTTCTTGTACAGTTCATGTAATACATTATAACTCTCTAAAATGATATAGAAAAATTTTTCTCTTTTTTTTTGAATTAGTGCATTATTGTGTGGCGTGTATCATGTACAATTAATTTGTTTAAGTTTCTAACCTTTTTCTATTTACGCTTCTTTTTCATCCGTAAACATCTATATATTGAACTATTTCTAAAATATTCACATCGAAAATGTAACATCAATAATTTGTTTTTTATTTTTTTGATAAATAGTGGAATTTTATTAATCACAAAAATTGAAGCATTACAAAGCATAACTATGCTATATTCAACTGCCCTTGTTGCAGAATCTACACCATAACTGTAACGATTCGAATGTCGTTACGAGATGGTTACGGGCATAGAACACGGAAAATTGGCTAAGGATGAGATAGGGAGATTGTGAAATAAACTAAGTATAGAACTGTTGCATTTTGAGTAGCTACTCATTCCGGGGACCACTGCAGCAGTGGAATTCCCGCTGCAGCCAGACCGTGGTAGAGGTCAGAGTCTCGCTGTTGTGAAAATAGGAGAGTGACCGTTTAGACCGCTACAACGACCCTATGGCCACTGTAGCGGGTCTACTGCAGCAGGAAGGTAACCGCTGCAGTAGGCGACGGGAATCAGAAAGTAGGTTTAAGTAGGAATTATGGGTTTCACCCTATTATTTTCCAAAACGCGATCGGAGGCTTAGAGGACAGAAAAACTCTGCAGAGCAGTAACCTTTTCACCCAAGGTAAGATTTTTGATTCTCTATTTCTAAGGTGAGTAGTTTTGATCCTAGAAGCTTTGTAGACCTCTAAAGGTGTGAATTTTGTAGAGGAAGAACCCTAGGCTGTTAACTAGGTCTGAATTGTAGGGTGATTAGGGGGTAAATTGGGTTGGGTTGATATGTCGTTACACCCCATAAGTTTCCATCGTTTAAGTTGGCATATTCGTACATTAGTCAAGAGTTTTAGAGTGTGACGCTTACGAGATAGGGCTCAGGGAAAGGACATACGAGCATGGAACCGAGGTAGCGAGGGAGAAGGCCGGACAGGCTGCCATAAGGGGCAACGTGTCACGGACCTCTCCCTACGTGTTGGGAGCCATGACACGGCCCTAATATGCCGCGTTGGGGTCCGTGACATGGACCCATGTCCATCGCCCAAGTATATATAAAAATCCTCTTCACTTGATTGAATCATTTCATATATATATATATATATCTTCGTTCAGAGAGAGAGGGACACAACTTTTAAGTAATTTCCTTTTGAATACGCTACCAAATGCCACCTAAATTTAAATTAACTTCAGGTATCGGGTTATAAGCCTGCAAGGAGCATTACTGCGGAGTTAGTTTCTCGAAATTCGCCTGGCAAATCATAACCTCGCCGAATAGAAGTTGTTAGAATTGCTTCAAAATGATTTCTATATGATCACAGACTTCAAGTAAGCATTTCTCCCTTCTGAACTCTAAGGAAATTATACGTTCTCGGTCGTATTTCATTAAGTTGAAGTATAGTTAATATTAGTATTAAAAATTATCGTTTTTGCTGAATTTAGTATTGAAACTAGTCTCATTCTTCTAGTGATATGATTATAGTTGTAAACGACTACTGAATACGAATTAATACTCGCAAGTTAATTAGAAATCAGCGATCCAGGTATGTTAAAGCAAATCCGTTCGACAAGTTAGTTTTTTATTATTGTAACTCAATTTGAATCCCAGTAAGAGAGCCAAAAGTATATCTATTGTGATTAGCTATTGTTATTAGCTGAGACCAGTATTCCATATTTAGTCTAGGATTGACTTTGCCCTATTTAGCCTTCCATGACCAACCCCAGGGTTACTAGCTGTGTCGACACCCGACAGAGGCGAGATGACGTCACTCCAACGAGTGGTATGCCGTCCGCGAGGGACAAAGATGGGTTCCAACATCCTCATACTATCCATTCTATGGATGTACTATTATATGCCATATCAGCACCACACCCCCGTCGAGCCTGGTGCCCAGGGTGCAGATATCAGGAGTCCACTAGACTCAGACACAACTATAGTTCAGGGGCGAGTGGGCTCAGTTGTAGACCCAAGGGACTGGTAGGATGGCTATAGTTTTTAGATGATTCAGTGTGACCTTGTTAGGGGTATATAGATTGAAGTATACTCGCCAGGGCTTATGGGGGGCCCGGGTGAGTTATTTTGTGCTGGTTGTACCTTCCAACTTATGGGGGCCAGGTAAGGTTCTTGTTTGCGGTAGTTACTGATAGATTAGACAGCAGGAAGTCCAGCTATTCAGGTAGTATTTCTACCCCTTTCTTTTAGTTACTTTCGGTTTCATTTACAGTTCATTTAGTTATTTACAGTTACTGTCTTACATATTTGGTACATATTGTACTAACGCCCATCCTGGGGTGCTGCATTACTTACCTACCGCTGTCGATAAACGTGGACCATGTTCTTCTTAGCTTTGAGCCAGAGTTAGCAGAGCAGTCAGCTACTCTCCTTCGGAGTAACAGCTAGAAGGTGTACTCTTTTTGTTTGTACAGTTATGGGTAGGTCGGGGCCCTGTCTTGACCATTATATCACTTTTAGAGGCTTGCAGATCATTTCAGATTCCCTGTGGTTACCTGTTGATGGCTGTATAGGGCCCGTGTATGCTTTATCTTACATGTTAGCTGTGTGAGGCCTTGTTTAGCTATTAGTTAGCGCACTTGTCGGCCATAGCTTAATTTAGTGCTGGATTTACTTTACAGTTATGACTAGACATCATGGTGGTCTCGTCAGCCCGCATAGGATTCCCTGCTATTACCTGTTTCTGGTTAGCTATTTTCTTTTACAGGTGGCTATAAGGCCTTGTCAGTCGAGGGCTGTGTTTACAGCCGAGATATAGCCCGTTGTTTTCCTGACTTAAAGATTAAGCATGCACCAGAAGTGCATAAACCCAACCAGGTCAGTTCAGATCCTAATAGGGCACCAGGTGCTATTCATTCCTCCCAAGGTGGGGTGTGACAAACTTGGTATCAGAGCAAGTTGTATCCCAGGGAGTCTGCAAGATGTGATAAGTAGAGTCTTGTCTATGGATGTGTTGTGCACTACATTCTATATGCAGGAGGCTGCAAGACATGATAGGACAGTTTCTCTTCCAGTTGTTTTATAGAGCCGTACAGTATAGGGTTGAGTCCCTAAGCTTACCATATTCTACTTGTCTACAGAGAAATTTTGAATATACGACAGACCACGACTGGCAGGAAGTTGGATATCGCAGCAGAAGAGGGTACTAGTTGGGTGCCCCAGTCAGAGTCAGTCTTATCTGAGGGCGACAGGGAGACTCCATCTCGGTCTCCCTAGTAGTCTTCTCTATCAGGAGCCGTCCAGAGCGGCAAATACGTTGGCACCACCTCCAGTAGTTTCTATACTGACACCATCAGATCAGGAGGTTAGGAGTGCTATTTTTATGATAGCTCAGATGATGGCTGCACAGCGTCAGCTAGTGGCACTCGTAGTTGCAAAGTCTTCAGAAGGACCTAGTTGTTCGAGGGTCCGAGAGTTTCTCGCACTGATTCCCCCATAGTTCATAGGGACGAACCATGATGAGGAGCCTTAGGAGTTTTTGGACCAACTGCAGCGGATCTTCAGGGTAATGCATGCCACACCTACATAGTTGGTTGAGTTGGCGGTATTTCAGTTGCGGGACATAGCAGTATTATGGCACGAGATATAGCCCGTTGTTTTCTTGACTTAAAGATTAGGCGTGCACCAGAAGTGCATAAACCCAGCTAGGTCAGTTTAGATCCTAGTAGGGCATCAGGTGCTAGTCATGCCTCCCAAGGTGGCGCATGACATATGTTTTGATCACTCCCCTAGAATCACGTGTTGGTAAGAAGGGTTTCTCAGGGAATTGAATTAGAACCAAGTATAATTGGGGTTTTACTTTCGAAAAACACCCCAAAGGGGAGGGTTTGATTTCTTAGGATCTAAATTGAAGGGTAATTAATGGTTTACTCTTGTGTTGTAGATTTCACGCATTTCAAATCTTTGAGAAAAGGAAAGGCTCCCGCAGAGTAGCTGAATTGTTACCTTCCAAATCGAGGTAGGTTACGATTTATAGGGATAGACCTATATAATGGCATGTATAGTGAGCAATGTTATATACGATTGATCTTTGGATGTTTACATGATATTTGAGTCTATTGTTGTTAATTTGTCTTATGAAAGTGACTAAGATATGATATTGAATTGTGACAATTTATTTAAAAGATTGTGTATATATGTTAATCTAAGTATCTGTGATGAATGGTTAGTAAAGTGATCCCACTCCGTTAATGAGAGAAATGTTAATTGATGACAGTTTATTTAAGAAGTAGATTGTAACTTTCTGTATGCTGCATAATGCACTTGTCATGCCTTTTATGAGAATGATGAATGAAAAGATTTAATATCCTAAAATGAGAGGCTCAATCCTGAGGGGAGTATTCGGGTGAGCGAATAACTTTATTTGAGTGGCTTATATTCGAGGGGAGCATCTGGACGAGCGTATGAGTGGGATCGGGTGCCGTGCTGTCACAGTACATAGATTTCTAGAGTAGGTCATGACTGGATGGACATAAATAAGACCCTCTAACATGTGTGTACATGATTCGTATGGTTGAGTGTTATGGGGAGATGGCGGAGGCGTGTGCCCATCATGCTACCCTTGGTTGTGTTGTTTACGTATTTATTTGGGATTTCATTTATGTTCATGAGATGAATGTGAATGTGCCACAAGAATGTGCAAAATTATTGTGGATATGATGCAAATTAATAACAATGACATGGTGTTAATGCTAGGTGCAACTTTGTTACCCTATGCAGTTATTGAGCAATTGTCGCTATGAGTAACTGAGCATTTGTAGCTCTTAATAGATATTGTGTTTGTTGTTTTATTATGGTTGTTTGATCGATTTATGAAGTATGTGAAATGTTAACTGTTGATATAATGAATTGCGGAATGGATGAACTGAGAAGGGTGCAACACATCGAGCTACTGCTATGCAGTACTGCTATAGCAGAACCATTTCCGTTGCAGTGAGACTGCTGTAGCGGACAAGTGGCTATTGTAGGGAGAGGCCTAATCCAATGAGCAGACCAGCTGATTCCTTAGTAGAGCTAGTATTCATAAAATGGCTTGTATATCTATGTAAAGCTAAGGATCCCTTTTTATATTTCTATTGCTGTAATTATTTGTTATTATGTAAGGTCAGCCAATGATGCCTACCAATACTGTGTCATGTACTGACCCTACCCCTGTATTCTTTTCTGAGCGCAGAGTTCGAACCCAGTAGTTCTTCACACCCTTGACGTGCTATGAGTTTACAGCACTTTCGACACTTAAAACTGAGAAAATAGCATGGACTTAGGTATGTTTATATGGATATGAGGCACTTTTACTTTGATTTCAGGATAAATAAGTGTTGGAGAAAAAGTGTGCAAAAGAAGCCTAAAAATGCAGAAAATCATGCAAAGTACAAGTCTCAATATGAGTTGTACCTTAATTGTATGAGTCATACTAATAACTGTGATGAAATTCAGAAGATTGGAATAAGAGGAAGGCAACATACGACTCTCAGTATGAGCAGTAGGAAGATGGTACGAGCCGTAACTGGAGTCGTGGAATTGTTCAATGAAATTTACACAAAGGTAGACTCTTGGTATGGATGGACTCACGGATCGTAGCATGAACATACGACCTGTACCATGAGCCAGGGTGAACTTCAGATGATTCTTAAATACCTGGCAGAACATCAGACACAACAAACAATATGAGTCGTAGGAAGAAGGTACAAGTCGTACCACAACACTCGGGGAAAATTTTAAAAGATGTTAGAGTTCTTAGGGGCAAACCAAGGAAGAATTGTATGACTCGTTGGACTATGGTACGAGTCGTACCAGCCTGCCAACACTTAGAAAAATCTGCAGTAGCCAAGGACTTACAAGAAGCAGGTATGACCCGTACAATTTAGCTGCGGGTTGTAGGTCCAGTTGTGACACAGTCGGCACCAGATATGGAAAATTCACTGTTATCATAGGAAAAGGTTTCTAATGTCTATATAAATAGCCTTCATGTTTTATTTTAGTAGAGAAGGACAGAAGCAAAGTAGTAGACGTGTGAAGAATATTTTTTGTGAATTTTTATCAAGTTTTGAAGAGCAATTCTTGGGATCAAATTCTTGAATTCCTACATTATTCTTTCCACTCTCCAGGATGCTGTAGCTTATGGATAAGATCTATAATTTTTGACAACTGAAGACTAAGGCACTTCATGAAACCTGGTTGAGGTTCAAAAAGAAGTTGGCCAAGTTTCCAAACCACAAAATTCCTAATGACAGTCTGTTGGAGATTTTGTATAGATCATTGAACAGTAGTACAAAACAGTAGCAGACACAATGGCGAGAGAAGCACTGATGAGCCACACATGGAAGAAATCTTCCACAATTCTAGATAGAGTAACCAAGACAAACAGAGCATGTCATACCTAGGAAGCAGAAGCAGCGGCTGGTACATATGTTGTTGGTTTGACTGCAGACCAACGAAGGAAGGAGGAAGAACGTGACCAGGAATTGGCTCATATGCGCACATCTTTGGATTTGCTTACTAATCATATCATGGGAGTTGGAGCCAGAAAGGTGAACGCAGTGGGAGCACAAGGATAGGAGCCAGAGCCGTACCACTCAGATTTCGAGGAGGAGGCAAACTTCTTGGACAACCAGGTAGCAGGTTTCTAAGCCAACGCTAGAGGTCTAGACAAGACACTTGGCACCAAGGTTCTAGAAACTAAGGTCAAAACCAATATAGAGACAATTACAATTGAAATGGGTACACAGATAGAAGCCGTAGTTTTGAGCGCGAGGGAGATTGGAGAAGGAATGATGGTTACCGCAATGATCGAGCTAGATTGTACGTGCCTCCTAATGCACGTTAGAAGGAGGATGGATAGTTACCGCAAGTTAGAAAGCATAATGGATGAGATGCTAAAGAAGGTAAGATCCACAGATGATCAGCTGAAAGAACTCTGTAGTGATATATCGAGCATGGGTCAGAGAATGGAGTCACATGCTACGACTATCAAGCAGATCGGACAGCAGCTAGGGCAACTATCAGAATCTATGAACCCTAGGCAAAAAGGTACACTACCTAGCAACACAGTCCAGAATCCAAAGAATGATGGTCACTACATGGTTGTGATGACTAGGAGTGGAAAGACCACAGTTGACCCCCCTCTACCGGTTGTAGTTGAAAGGAAGAAAGAACGCGTGATTGATGATGAAGAAGATGTTGCTGAGAAGGATCATAATGAGGATGTTGAGTTGACTGAGGCTCCACATGTTGAAAACGGGCCTGAAGATGATCAAGGAGAAAAACAAAGAGCTATACAAATTTATAAGGCTATTCCACGACCACCGCCATCGTCCCCTCAAAGAATGAAGAAGAACGGAAAATGGTAAGTTTTAGAAATTCTTGTCAATGCTCAAACAGTTATCTGTAAACATACCATTGATCGAGGCATTGGAACATATGATGGGATATGCTAAGTTTATAAAGTGCCTTGTAACGAAGAATAGGTCCTTGAGAAATGAGCCTGGCGATAATGTCCATCATTGTAGTGCTATAGCCTCACGGATCCTTGCCCAGAAGAAGGAAGATCCAGGTTCCTTTATTATTCCATACACAATTGGCGATGTTGAGTTTGCAAGGTCACTCTATGATTTGGGAGCAAGAATCAATTTGATGTCGTTGGCTGTGTTTAAGTAGCTGGGCTTGGAAGCCCCCACACTGACAACCATGCAGCTACGATGGCCGACCGAACTGTGAAGAAGCCTGTTGGATCCTATTCGATGTTCTTATTAAAGCTGATAGGTTCATATTTCTAGCGGACTTTGTTATCCTTGATTGCGAGGTTGATTTTGAGGTCCCCATCATTTTGGGGCTACCATTCCTTTCCACTAGGAGAGCCTTAGTAGATGTGGAGGTTGGCTAGTTGAAGTTTAGATTCAATAAAGAAGATGTCACCTTCAATGTTTGTCAGTCAATTAAGTAGCCAAAGGAATACAGAGTTGTCTTAGCAATAGAGGATGAATCTGAGTTCCTTGATGAAGTTTGAGTAGTCAAGAGACTTGCATCGTGCCGCGATGTTAAATCAGGCGCTTCTTGGGAGGCAAACCAAGTAGTGGTTTGGTGAATTCTGAGTAACCGAACCACCTGCGTCATGTCGTGACATTAAATTAAGCATTTCTTGGGAGGCAACCCAAGTTAATTAACTTATGTGTGTTCAGTGTGCAGGGAAAACAAAAATAGGTGGCAGAAAAATGGCTGAACAGGCAGGTGTTACGAGTCTCAGTACGACTCATGAGAGGGTTGTATGAGTCGTAGCACGAGTTGTGGTGAGAATCAGAGATATATTTTAGTGCATTAGTTAAGAGTATTGTTGGTCTTGCGACTCATAACTTCATTGTACGGGTCATAGTACTCACTTTTGGCTATGAACTATGCAAGGCATGGACCACAATTAAAGAAGGACCTACGAGTCATAATACGAATTTTACCCACATAGTATAAGTTGTAAGATGTACTTGTAGGTCCACATGTAAGTTTCTCAATCTCTCTTTTGGGGGTCCAAGGGACGAGTTGTAGGGCCTTCCTACGACTCGTAGTACGAGTCATGATGGGTCAAAAATTTTAAAAGTACCCGACTCGGCCCAGATTTTTTAAAATATTCCCTATAACCTATATAAGCTCAAACGAATCGTACCCTTCTCCCACGCTCTCAAAACCAAACTCACGACTCCCTCACACCCATAACTTAACATCAAAAATCAATTAAACAAGTTATTGCTCAGACTACACCGAGAATCCCAATCTAAACCCTAGTCCTAATTGACAGTCGACATTATCAACATTCAAGTAAGTGTATTTCTTTGAATTTGATAGATATAACTTGTGTGCTTGATGCAAACCCGCTAAATCCCTAAGAGTCCTCTCAATGCCTGAAAAAAAACAATGACCAGGGATGTAAACAAGCTGTGTGCAACTGGGTAGGGGCTTGAACTTGCGAAAATTGTGAATTGAACTATTAAAATTAAAGTTACGGGTCGTGATTTAAAAGGGGAGGAATGGGTAAATGTAAAACTTGTTAAATGCATGCCTGAACTTGGGGAATTCTGAGTACCCAACATTAAATTGAAACCTCCTGCAAACTGAACCAAAAATAAGGCAGGGACAGGCTTCACAAGACGTCCTACAACTCGTGGTTTCATACTACGACTCGTAGGATGGCTTACTGGGACTGTCCCAAGCCAAATTTGAAATAATCACGAGGTATGAATCCTGTTACGGCTCGTGGTTTACTACTATGATCCGTACTTGGCAGTTGTACCAAGAATTTGAAAAGGGTCAAGCCCACAAGTGGCAGTACAATCCTTTCAACAACTCGTGGAATCCACTTATGGGTCATACCATGAGTCATGGATAAATAAAGAATAATTGTTTTAAATGGGCATCAATCATAGGACTCGTGGTATGGATCATACCTTGATAGTACGAGTCGTACCTCAGAGGCGTAACTGACTTGAGATATTACGGGTCTCAGTACGAATCGTACCTCCAAGGTATGACCCGTACTGTTGACCCGTGATAAATTATAGAGGAATTTTTCTTGCTTTATTTTTCTCAGTTTTGGAATTCTAACCCTTTTTCTCCATAGGTACAATGGCGATGAAACGTAAAGCATCAAAAGCAACTGCTTTGAGGACATTGCTTGATGAGTCCTCGGAATTTGATCAAGTGGGAAACTCCTCTAGTGGTTCATTAGAGGAATACAGGGTCGATACATTGGATACTGACGGGACCCGAACCACTAGGGTAAAGGCCAAAGCCCAGGAAGTGGCGACCACTACCACGTCTACCGTGCTCCCCAGTCTGAGGAGGGAGTGGAGGAAAGAGCCCAAGAGTCTGGAAGAGGCTCTATTGAAGAAGAGGGGTTCGAGGAGGCCCAATTATGAGATACAAGCAGTGATGTCTGATTAGAGGAGGAGGCACCAAATGCCGAGCAGGAGCAGACTCCGCCTAGGGAGAATCGCACCATCCGGTGGAGAGTACCAGGAGTGTAGGAAATATATGAGCAGGGAATTTCTCTCACTGCCAAGAACAAACCTAGGTGGAGCATTCAAGAAAATCCTCAGATACTTACAAATTAATTAAACCAGGTGGAGGAGATGAAACTGATATTCAACTTCTATGGATTTGAGTGGATGGTTAGGGCCCTAAACCGATACACTTCAGAAATCGTCCAAAAGTTCTACGCCAATTATTTGGCAACCATGGAGCAAAAAGCGAAAGAGGGGAAACGTTGAAAGATCAACCCAAGAAGGAGAGCATCCTGGTTAGAGGCCGAGGGTTGATACATCCGAGCATACTATTGCTCGAATATTATATGGGCCCCAGTTCATACCACCACATGCTATGCCGAAATATGACTATCGGGTGGAGGCTTTGAAACAGATCAAGAAGCTCAATTTTGATAAGAGGCGGAGGAAGATACAATGGTTGTCCGGCGTGATCGCTGAGGACATTGAAGAGGCAGAGTGGGACACTAGCGGCAAGCAAGCACAAAGAACACTCTGAATTTCATAGCAAAGGACTGTTGGACGTTAGTGCGCCACTGATTGGCACCAACTATTAGTGATAATATCATCATCACAAATAGAGCAGCTTTGGTGGCTTGTATCATGTCCAGATACCCCATCAATATTTTGAGGGTCATTGTAGAGGAGATGGGGGATCGGGCTATGGGATTGAGCACTACCATCCCATTCCCGAGTCTTATTTTAAGATTTTCAATAGAGGCAGGCATCAAGGTGCGTCATGGTGAGGAGCACTTGATTGGAGGACAACGGATTGTTGACATTGGCCTAATCCAAAATGAGATGAACTTGGTAAGTAGAGCCCAACTTTCAACTGCAGTCCCACTATCAGGGTCAGTTGGGGGCCCATAGGTGAATGCCCCACTTCACTGGAGCAGGGCGAGACACCGACTACAGATGCCAGTCTTTCAGATGCAGCTCCTAGCACCTTTGTGCACCACTTATGAGCCTCCCAAGCTAGACTCTAGCCGAGAACATCCTAGTACCTCAAGAATTTCTCCAAAAGCTTGCTAGGATATCCATAACTTATCTTCGAGAGGCTACAGGACTTTAGGAAAACTCCTTCCTTCTATCCTTTCATGTGATTGATTACTTGATTCCAATTGGTATTTGGTGATCCAAATTGGTATCTAACAACTTTTCTTCTTTCCTTCTCAGATGGTGAGTACACGCGCAAATGGTAACAGAGACGCAACACCTGAGCCAGTAGTGGCGGCCCCAGTTCGCAGTAGAGGAAGGGGTAGAGGACGTGGCTGGAGACCCACTGCAGCTAGAGGAGGGGCCCATGCTGCTGCTACAGTTAGGGAGAAGTTTACATCTCCTGAGCCACTAACAATATAGGAGCGGGTGGTAGTTGAGGTTGAGGTCCTGAAGTAGGGAGAAGCTCCTACCGCGCCAGCATCCTCAGAGGTCCTAGCTCAGGTCCTCAACCTTCTGAACGACCTTGTGGGCACCAAGGCAGCGCCAACAACTCCAGCGGGACAACAGTCAGGAATTTAGCCTACAGCTGCTGTGGCTCCACATATTGATGACATATCAAAGGCGGTGGTGTTTCCAAGGCTGATGGAAGGACTGGTGATGACAGGGGAAGAACATGACTTATTTTGGAGGTTCACCAAGATAAAGCCTCCCACCTTCTACGACATAGAGGCAGAGGACGTCTATGAATTCCTCATAGATTGTCACAAAAGGCTTCATAAGATGGGAGCGGTGGAAAAGTAAGGTGTTGAGTTCATCACCTTCCAGCTAGTGGGTGATGCAAAGCTCTAGTGGAGGGATTTTGTGGAGTGCAGACTAGCAGGGTCACCACTATTGTCATGGACTCAATTCTATTTGACATTCCTAGAGAAATATGTGCCCTGCACTATAAGGGATAGGAGACGGGATGAGTTCACCACCATTGAGCAGGGGAGCTCATCAGTTGCTGCCTACGAGGCTCGATTTCACTCTTTGTCCAGAACGCTCTACCGTTATTGCCCATCGAGGAGGAGAGGATCATGCGGTTTTTTGAAGGCCTAAATGTGGGTCTCCAGGTACCATCTCTGCAGATGGTCTCTTCAGATAAGACTTTTTAGGAGGTAGTAGAGTACGTGAAGCCGGTTAAAGAGGTGAGGCAAGAGGGCTATGCTAGAAATGCCGAGAAGAAGGCTTGAAGAGTTGGCTCTTTCAGTGGTTCTTATGTGAAGGCTCCAGCACCACAGGGTTTCTATGGGCCCCTATTTAGTCTTCCATACAGGTGTTAGCCAAAACTCTAGCAAGGGTAGCTACGCAACCGTCAGATGTAGTTGGGGGTGCTCAGATGGTTCATTCTGATTTTGGGGCTCTTCCTATTTCTTTTGTTCTAGCTCAGAGACCGATTATTGAGAAGGTCTTTCATGAGTGTGGTGAGTATGGCCACATCCGTAAATGGTGCCCCAGGTTTGGAAAAGGCGAATAGATTATTCCTCACCCAGCTCCTCATGCCCCAGCCCTACTGGGAGGGGAGGTAGTGCATTCAGTACAGATCGTCGATAGTCGAGATGAGGTGGTCAGCCAACCATTAGAGGTGGTGTTCAGTAGAGTAGGGGATGTGCCCAGGTAGGTAGGGGTGGCACCCAGGTAGGTAGATGGGTGGCACAGCCCAACCATGGCGGTTCTCATGCTCGTAACCAAGATCACTTTTATGCTTTTTCTGGTAGACCGGAGGCAGAGGCTTCAGACACCGTTATCACAGGCATGATCTTTGTGGCTGATAGAATGGCTATTGTGTTGTTTGACTCAGGCTTTACATTCTCTTATGTGTCTACTTATTTTGCTTTGGGTCGTGACCTTGTGTATGATGTGCTTAATAATCCTATCAGTGTGTCCACTCCTATTGGGGATTCTGTGTTAGTGGATAGAGTTATTCGTGATTGCATTGTTGAATTCATGAGATTTGACACTCTGGAGGACTTAGTAATCTTAGATATGATTTATTTTGATATAATTTTGGGAATGAGTTGGTTATCCCCTTACCATGCCATTGTAGATTACTGTGCTAAAATCGTCACTATATCAGGTCCAGGGTCGTCTAGGTTGGATTTAAAAGGGATTATAACCCTGCTCCTAACAAACTTATTTCTTATATTCATTCCCATAAGTTGATAGAGCAGGGTTGTTCAGTGTATTTGGCGCATGTTCGGGACACTAGCTCAGAGGGTCCTTCCATAGAGTCAGTCCAGGTTGTTTGTGAGTTCTAAGAGGTGTTCCCTGTAGATTTTCCCGGTATGCAGCCGGACCATGACATAGACTTTTATAGACTTGGAATCAGGAACCCGACCCATTTCTATTCCTCCATATGGAATGTCACCTACTGAGTTGAGAGAACTCAAGGAACAGTTGCAAGAATTGCTCAGTAAAGGATTCATTAGATTGAGTGTATCACCGTGGGGTGCCCCGATTTTGTTTGTAAAGAAGAAGGATGGTAGTATGCAGATGTTCATCGATTACCGCTAGTTGAACAAGGTAGCTATTCGAAATAAGTACCCTCTCCATCGAATAGATGATCTGTTTGACCAGTTACAGTGAGCGGCTGTATTTTCAAAGATTGATTTGAGATCAGGTTATCACTAGTTGAAAATTCAGGTTGAAGATATTCCCAACACAACCTTTTAGACCAGGTATGGGCATTATGAGTCTCTGGTCATGTCATTCAGAATCACTAATGCTCCGACCGCGTTCATGAGCCTGATGAACGATATTTTCAAACCTTACCTAGATTCCTTTGTTATTGTATTTATTGATGATATCTTGGTGTATTCTAAGACCAAGAAGGAGCACAAAAATCATTTAAGGATTGTGTTGGGATTGCTGAAGGAGAAGTAGTTGTATGCCAAATTCACCAAGTGCGAGTTTTGAAACAATCAGTGTCATTTTTGGAGCATGTGGTTCCCAAGGAGGGAATCTGAGTTGATCCACAGAAGGTGGAGGCGTTCAGGAATTAGGCAAGGCCAACTAATGTGATAGAAATTAGGAGTTTTATGGGGCTGGCTAATTACTACCATCGGTTCATAAAGGGATTCGCCTCCATCGCTTCGGCATTGACCAAGTTGACACAAAAGGATGTGCTCTTCTAGTTGTTAGAGGAATGTGAAGTGAGCTTTCAGAAACTCAAGACTCTGCTAGCCACAACACCTATTTTGGTGTTACTCATGGAAGGTAAAGATTTTGTTTTGTATTGTGATGCCTTACGGTCTGGATTGAGTGTTGTGTTGATGCAGGAACGATAAGTTATTGCATATGCCTCAAGACAACTGAAAGTGCATGAAAAGAACTACCTTGTGCATGGTCTAGAGTTAGCAGCAGTGGTATTCGCACTGAAAATTTGGAGGCGCTATCTCTACGGAGCTTGATATGAGGTGTTCATGGATCATCGCAGCTTACAATATGTATTCTTCCAGAAAGATCGCAATTTGAGGACAAGGAGATGGATGGAGTTGCTTAAGGATTACGATATGACCATCTTGTACCACCCAAAAAAGGACAATATGGTGGAAGATGCATTGAGCAGGAAGACGGTGAGCATGGGCAGTCTGGCTTGCTTGGAGGCTACTCAACAGCCGATGGCCAAGGAAGTCCAGACCTTGGCAAACAGCTTAGTGAGATTGTCGCTGATCAAAACTGGTGGAGTGTTAGCCAACCTAGAGGCTAAATCCTCGCTGTTAGAGAAAATCAAAACCAAGTAGTTTGAAGATAAAAAGATGGGTAAGATCAAAGATAAAGTCCTGCAGGGAGAGGCCAAGGAAGTAGTGGTAGATAATGAAGGGGTCTTGAGAATAAAGGGGCGGGTGTCTGTTCCCCTAGTTGGTGAGCTAATTAAAACTCTCTTGGCAGAAGCTCACAACTCAAGGTACTCCATTCACTCCGGAGTCACGAAGATGTACCATGATCTAAAACAACATTATTGGTGGGGTAGGATGAAGCGAGACATTGACGACTATGTGGCTCAGTGTTTAAATTGTTAACTGGTGAAGTACGAAAACCAAAAGTCTGGAGGAGTACTTCAGCGAATGCCTATCCTCAAGTGGAAATAGGAGAGGATTGGTTTGTCTTCCCAAGTCTTTGGGGAAGTTTTATTTAATTTGAGTCATATCAGACAGGTTGACAAGTATGCTCATTTCTTGCTGGTCTAGGTGACTTACAACGTGGAGAAATTATCCAAGCTATATGTGAATGAGGTTATTCGGTTACATAGGGTGGCTGTTTCCATTGTATCAGACAGGGGCACTTAGTTCACTTCCCAATTTTGGAGGACTTTGTAGGCTGAGTTGGGTACGAGGTTGGACTTGAGCACAACCTTCCACCCTCAGACAGACGGGCAATCGGAGTGCACTATTATAGTGTCGGAGGACATGCTCCGGGTGTGTGTGATAGACTTTGGGGGTCATTGGGATAAGTTCTTACTCTTGTCAGAGTTTGCCTATAACAATAGCTATCACTCGAGCATTGGTATAGCACCTTTTGAAGCCCTGTATGGCAGAAACTGTAGGTCTCCAATTGGGTGGTTTGATGTATTTGAGGTGAGGTCTTATTGAATGGATTTCTTAAAGGAATCCTCGGAAAAGTTTCAGATAATTTAGGATCATCTAGTAGTTTCTTAGAGTAGGAAGAAGCAATATATTGATAAGAAAGTCAGGGACATGGAGTTCAAGGAAGGGGAGCAAGTGCTTCTCAAGGTGTCCCACATGAAGGGGGTGATGAGGTTCAGAAAGCGGGGCAAGCTCAGCCCGAGGTATATTGGGCCATTCGAAATACTCTGACATGTGGGGAAGTGGCTTATGAGCTGGCATTACCGGAACGTATAACATCAAGTGGAACTCTATGCTGTTGGATGAGAATTTATCCTATGAGGAGGAACCTGTAGCGATATTGGCTAGAGAAGTTCAGAAGCTGAGGTCCAAGGAGATTCCGATATTAAAAGTCCAGCAGAAGGAACGTCCGGTGGAAGAAGCCACTTGGGAGACTGAGGTTGATATACGTGTCCGCATTAAGTTGAGTCTTTTTAATGGGTGTGAAGTGCACCACACTTATAACGAAAAGGATACAACATGTTTTAGGAAATATCCCTTCTTTCATGATCTATGTCGTGCGATGAAATGTCTCTCTATCCTTCTAACTCGTGCTATACGCATTTTTCAGAATCATGCCTCCTCGTCGAGTTAATACAAGAACAAATGGAAATGGAAATTTCCGTGAGAATGGCAATGGGGATGGGCACCAGAAGGCCCCATCAACCCCCGAGGATCATGTTCCTGAATGGGTTGCCCATATAGAATTTAGGCAGCCATCCAGATGTTGGTACAGGCATTGACCGCCCAGGTCAACCAACAGGTGTTAGCGCATATTCCCTAGAATGGGAATGTGGTAGCTGCAAGAGTCAAGGACTTTCTTAGGATGAACCCTAGGGAGTTCCTCGAATCGAAGGTGGGCGAGGATCCAGATGAGTTTATTTATGAAATCTAGAAGATCACCTAGATTATGGGATGATAGGGGAAGAGTGCATAGACCTAGCCTCTTACCAATTGAAAGGGGTTGCTCTTATATGGTTCAGACAGTGGAAGGATAACAAGGCAGTTGGAGCGGGCCCCATTGGTTGGGATTAGTTCCATACCACATTATTGGATCAGTTCTTTTTCCGTGAGATGAGGGAGATCAAGGCAGCTGAGTTTGTGAACCTAAGGCAGAATATTCCTCTTTGGCATGGGGACGATGTTAAAATCCAATTAGAATAATCTACTGCCTTAATGAAATCAGTATAATAGTAACAAGAAAGCGAAGAGAGGATGACGTAGCGATTGAGTAAATAGCTCTATGAACGGATCAACTTGGAAAATGGAAAGATTTTCACAAGTTATACATTTCGTCACCACTTTGTGGAAAATCATTCGGTATGAACAATCTAGGAGTATGCTTTGGAATTCAGCCGCTTGTCAAAATATGCACCAAATATGGTGGCGGATCAGAGGGCTCGAGTTGTAACATCCTGAATAATTTGAGCAATAAATCTGTACTTTTGAGGTAGGACTAAGAGTACCTAATATACTAAGAAGGAAGTGTTATGAGATATTTGAGTCACCCTATGATCATATTTAAGATCGGACGTCAGTCAAGTTGTAGTTGTAGAACCAAATTTCGGCAAAAGTTCTCACAAAATTCTCCTTAAGATTCTCTGAAAGTTAGGTCATATGTCTCGAGGATTTACTCCCAATATATAAGGAATTAGGGGTTGGACCTATCAAATTAAATATACATGAGTCTAGTTTCCAGCGCATTAAACCGTTCGTCAATCCGACTTCGGAGTAGAGAGATATTCATATTTTTGTGAGACCGTGCAAGCAGGCACGTCACAAGGGTCTAAGGCAGTGGAGGACTATAAAAAGCCCCTTGGTTGGTTGTTTGATTTATTTTCTTATTATCTAGAACCTTTAATGAAGGAAAGACTCTCCCAAGGCTTCTCCATGGTTTCCTAAGGGTTTCGAGGCTAGGAAGCTCAACCCAAGTAAGTTTGGTATCGGGAAGTCTAGAATTCGCCGTAGAACTCATGTAGCGGTGTGGTTTTCAAGTTTCTTGTGGAGTTTCGTGAAGTTATTGGTAAGATTTCATCCATGAATAATTCTTAGTGTTCTAAGGTTGATTTTGAAGTTGTTATTGATGGTAGTTTATCACTTTAATCTTCTCATCGTTGAATTCTTAAGAGCTAGCCGGTAAATGTTGTTTCGTGTTGTTTCTCTTGTTGGTTTTTTGTAGCAGCTTGTTGCTGGTTGTTTAAACTGCTCTTAGAGTATCTTGGTGAGTGGAAGGAGTGGATGTTTGTTTGCCTTGCGTTAATTGGATTCGATGGTATGTTAGGCTTGTCCCTCCCTTTATCGGCATGAATTCCGTAGCCGTTATAGTCGGTAGTGATGTTGTGTTGGCTGTGTTGTGATCTTTGTGATATATTGTTAGTTTTGTTATACCCCGTAGAATTCCCGGCACCTAGACGACCTATTCGCACGTTGGTTAAGCATATTTGAAGGGCATACGTGCTAAAGAAAGGCCCGAGAAAAGATCAGACGAGAAACCTGTCGAACCATCACGGAAGGAACCGAGGCAGAGCCCCTCCGCGATGGCAGCGTGTCACGGAGGAGGGGCCTCCGCGTTGGCTCCGTGACACATTGGCCTTGTCCAGGCCCAAGTATATAAAGCCCCACTTCGGTTTTAAATGATAAAAACCTTTAAAATTTCCAGGAACAGAGGGCAAACGCAGAGGGAGAAGAAAGGAACGAAGAAATTATATAATTTTCGTCCGATTACGCCGCTAAACGCTGTCCAAACTCAAATTAACTTCAGATACTGAGGTATTTAGCAGCAGAGAGCATTCCTACGGATTCAGTTTCGTGAAATACGGCCGACGAATCGTCGAGCCACCGAGCTAAGGTAAGTGGAATTGCTCTAAATTAGTGTCTATGTGTTCCTAGCTGTGAAGTGAATATTTCTCCCTTCTGGACCTCTGAAAAATAGCGAGTTTTCGACCGTCTTTCGATAAGCCTAAGTTTAGGCTATAAACTATATCGAAAGTGACGTTGCTCTTTACAATAAAGCTGTATTTAGTATTAATTGACATATTTATGAATGCAGTTGGGAGAAAACAGTTGAAGTACCAGCCGAGTCTCGTCTGAGGGACGAATAGTTCAAGGATAAGGTATGTAAAGCTAGTTTCCTCGGCAAGTTAAGTAATATTGGTGCAATACAGTAATTTAAAGGCCAGTAGAATATTCAGAAGTCCTGTGTTGCATTCATTAGGAATGTTGATACGATATTAGAAATATCGAATTATAATTTGCGTGAAGCTTACTAGTACGACATAGATCTTAATAGAAGCGTTAGAAACTGCACAGCATGCTAAGTGCGAGGTAATATGAAATGTTAGGATATCATTGTATTCAGCTAAAACCCCGCAAAGCGCTGCAATACCTGTAAGACATCTCAAAAATAGAACGATAAGTGAAAATGAAGTTAGAAAGCATGTTAGGAATAGTAAATCATGTTACTATAGAAACTCAGTATACAGCATAGTTTCAGCAGACAGACTATATCATGTTCAGCATTAGCCTCAGTACAGTCTGGCAGAAGACTACATTCGTACATACATATATATTATTCCCAGCCTCAGCATGTACTAAGTACGTACATATTTCTATCACTAGTTCAGCATATAGTATATACAGATACTTTATCACCATTAGCTTCAGTATGTAAGACACGCAGATAGTATTACTAGTGAGACCGTTGTATTGTTGGGGTTGGACTACCTAGCATCCATGACCGCCCCAGGGTTGATAGCTGTATCGACTCGTCCGCCAGAGGACGAGGATACGTTGCTCTACGGAGTGGCATGCCGTCCCACAGGGGACGAAGATGGGATGCCAGTTTTCGCCATATTTGTGCCTTGATCGGCCCTTACACACCCCAGTCAGGCGGATACGCCCGGGTGTAGATTCAGGAGTCCTCCGGACTCAGATGCAGTTATAGTCAGGGGCTCAGCGAGCCCAAGTGCATACCCAGGGGACCGGCAAGATGCTTACGGGGTTTATAGGAGATGGGATGACCGGGGTAGGGGTGTAGATTCTGTGCTGGTTGTACCTCCCGGCTTATAGGGGTCGGGTAAGGTTTGTGTATGCCATGTTATGTTATGTATGTTATGCCATATTACATTAGATACGAGTAGATCAGTAGTAGAATGATACGTCTCCAGGTATGACTCCTACTTCCTCCAGTATGATTAAGAACAGGTATGACTTACACCATCAGACAGTTAATCTAGTTCTTTCTATTTTAGTTTCGTCAGTTATGTTATTGATTTCAGATATTTCTTTCAGTTATTGCTTTACATACTCAGTACCAGTGGTACTGACGCCCGATGGGGCGCTGCATTACTTGCCTGTAGGTACTCATAGACGAGCAGGCGATACTACGTGATCCCCGTCAACGGTCGAGTATTCAGCTCCTGTCATCCGTAGACTGAATTCCAGAGGTGTAGTTTAGTTCCTTTTGTTGTATAGTATGGGTAGGTCGGGGCCCTGTCCCGATCATTTCTGTTGCTATTCCTAGAGGCTTGCAGTTTGTATATATCTCCCTGTGGTCAGATGAGCCGGTCGTGTGAGGCCATGCAATTGTATAGTTGTTAATACTCTTCCTTTCTTTTATGTTGGCCGTGTGGGGCCATAGTTTGCCAGTAGTGGTGACCTTGCCGGTCACGTAGCTTTTTAGTACTTCATGATTGAGTTGCAGATAACTAGACAGCATGGTGGCATTGTCGGCCCGCATAGGTTTCCCTGAATTGATATGTTTCTGGTCAGCTGTTACTACAGGTACAGAAGGCTATAGGCCAATGGGCCGGGGACTGTGTTTACAACCGTTATATAGCCCTTTGTTTCCAGAAATGTGGGTAGAGCCAGCCAGGCACCAAATGTGCCCAGGCTTAGCAGTCCAGCAATTTAGGTCCTAGTAGGGAACCAGGTGCCAGTCATACCCCCCAAGGCGGGGTGTGACAAACTTGGTATTAGAGCAGGTCGTATTCCAGGGAGTCTGCAAGCCATGCTAAGTAGAGTCCTGTCCATGGATGTGTTGTGCACCACATACTATGGGTAGGAGGCTGCAAGGCATGATAGGATGGTTGTCTTTTATTCTTATTCAATCGTGCTGTAGAGCGGTACAGTATAGGGTTGAGTCCCTAAAAGCTTACTATATTCTTTGGTTACAAATAATGTCAGAACAGCGACATCCTATCACAGGCCGGAGCTTAGATATTGCAGCAGGGGAAGGCACCAGCAGGATGCCTCCCCCTCGTTTAGAAATAGCCCGATCAGAGGGCACTACAGAGGCATCGTCCCAGCCTCCTCAGCAGTCTCCACCATGTCAGGAGCCACTTGGGGCGACATTACCTTCAGCAGTCCCTATACCGACACCTTCCGACCAGGAGGTTAGGAGTGCTGTAGTTATGTTAGCACAGATGATGGCTGCTCAGTGTCAGCCAATGCCATCTACAGTTGCAGAATCATCAGGAGGGCCCGGTAGTTCGAGGGTCCGAGAGTTCTTAGCCCTGAATCCCCCACAGTTTACAGGTACGGATCGGATAGAGGACCCTCAGGATTTTCTGGATCAAATGCAGAGAATCTTCAGGGTTATGCATGCCACGCCTACCGAATCAGTTGAATTGGCAGCATTCCGGTTACGGGATATCGCTGTGTTATGGTATGAAAGCTGGGAAAGGTCCCGAGGGAGAGATGTTTCCCCTCCCACCTGGTCCAGCTTTTCAACAGCTTTTCTGGATCACTATTTGCCGCGGGAGATTCGACAGGCTCGGGTAGATCAGTTTCTGCATCTGGAGCAGGGGGCCATGAGTGTTCGGGAATATTCCTTGCAGTTTGATTCCTTAGCCCGATATGCACCGGCCTTTGTTGATACCATGGCATCCAGAGTGCACCGCTTTATTATGGGGTTGAATCCAGAATATGTTGAGATTTGCATTACAGCCACACTGCGAGAGGACATGGACATTGCTCGAGTTCAAGCATTTGCCCAGAATATTGAGGGCATCAGACAGCGACAACGGGAGATTAGAAGGGTTAATCAGGAACAGCGTCGCCGGGACAGGCCAGTTGAGTTACAGAGGGAGGCCCGGGGAGGACCCAGGCCACGATTGTCAGACAGGCCGCCTAGGCCCCCGCCTCCGCCACAGTCGCAGGGGGGTAGATTCAGCCGCAGGGGGCAGCCAGAGACTGGTAGAGGCTCGCAGATGGCAGATTCATTATTACAGAGGAGGGCAGAACAGAGCAGGTATACCTTACCACTTTGCCCTATATGCAGTCGACGCCATCCTGGAGCATGCAGATATGGTTCCACCGCATGTTATATTTGTGGCCAAGAAGGCCATTTGATGAAAGATTGCCCAGCCAGAGGTCGAGAGGACCGGGACAGACAGGATAGGGCATCTGCAGGGTCACGAGTCACGGCATCCTCGGTAGGGCGCAGGCCCTCAGTTTCAGCAGGCAGGGGTCGGGGCAGATCAGAGACTTCCAGTATAGGTGCAGGTCCAAGCCGCACATATGCCTTACCAGGGAGGCAAGATTCAGAAGCGTCGCCTGATGTTGTGACAGGTATACTAACTATCTGCTCACACCCTGCTTATGTGTTGATTGATCCAGGGTCTACTTTGTCCTATATTACTCCATTTGTGGCACGAAAGTTTAGTATTGTACCATAATCATTGCAGTAGCCCTTCTTAGTATCTACGCCCGTTGGTGACTCTATCACAGCTAGCCGAATCTACCGCGGGTGTACAGTAGAGGATGCTGATCGTCAGACCACAATAGATCTGGTCGAGTTAGAGATGATAGACTTCGATGCCATAATGGGTATGGACTGGTTAGTACTGTGTTTTGCCAACGTTGAATGTTGGACCAAGACGGTCTGATTCCACTTCCCAAGAGAAGCAGTGCGGGAGTGGAAGGGTAGTACCGCTACGCCAAAGGGTAGGTTTATTTCCTACCTTCAGGCGAGAAAGTTGATATCCAAGGGATATATTTACCATCTGGTCAGGGTCCAGGATGTTCAAGCAGAATCTCCGACACTCCAGTCTGTTCCAGTGGTGAATGAATTCCCTGATGTGTTCCCAGATGAGTTACCCGGTGTTCCCCCAGAAAGGGAAATAGACTTTGCTATTGACTTGTTACCAGGCACTCAGCCGATATCGATTCCTCCCTACCGCATGGCTCCTGCAGAACTCAGAGAGTTAAAGGAGCAGTTGAAAGATTTATTGGATAAACGTTTCATCAGGCCGAGTACTTCACCGTGGGGTGCGCCAGTTCTATTTGTGAGGAAGAAAGATGGCTCGCTACGAATGTGCATAGATTATCAGCAACTAAACAAAGTTACAGTAAAGAATAAGTACCCGCTCCCCAGAATTGACGACTAATTTGATCAGTTGCAGGGATCCAGATACTTTTCTAAGATTGACTTGCGGTCCGGATATCACCAGGTCCGGGTACGTGAGAGAGATATTCCTAAGACAGCATTCAGGACCCGATATGGACATTTTGAATTTCTAGTTATGTCCTTCGGGTTAATGAATGCCCCAAAAGTCTTTATGGACCTGATGAACAATATTTTCAGACCTTTCCTAGACTTGTTCGTGATAGTATTCATTGATGACATTCTGGTGTATTCACGCTCTGAAGCAGATCACCGGACTCATTTATGGATAGTGCTCCAGATTCTCAGGGACCGCCAATTGTATGCTAAATTTTTGAAATGTGAATTCTGGCTTAACTCAGTGGCCTTTTTGGGGAATATCGTCTCAGACGCTGGTATACAGGTAGACAAGCAGAAAATAGAAGCAGTTAAGTCATGGCCTAGGCCTACCACTCCGACGGAAGTTTGTAGCTTTCTTGGATTGGCAGGGTATTACAGGAGGTTCGTTGAAGGGTTCTCGACCATTGCAGCACCTCTGACCAAATTGACACAGAAAGTAGCAAAGTTTCAATGGACAGAGGCATGTGAGCAGAGCTTCCAAGAACTGAAAGACAGATTAACCTCCGCCCCAGTGTTAGCATTGCCGGAAGGCACAGAAGGTTATTCAATCTATTGTGACGCGTCAGGCATCGGGTTAGGTTGTGTGTTGATGCAGCATGGTAGAGTAATTGCATATGCTTCCAGGAAGCTGAGGAAACACAAAAAGAATTACCCTACCCACGACCTGGAATTGGCCGCAGTAATCCACGCCTTAAAGATGTGGAGGCATTACTTGTACGGCGTCCATGTTGATATTTACACAGATCATAAGAGCTTACAGTACATTTTCACTCAGAGGGAGTTGAATCTACGGCAACGCCGCTGGTTGGAGCTGTTAAAAGATTATGATGTGAATATTTTATATCACCCTGGAAAAGCTAATGTTGTAGCAGATGCCCTGAGCCGTAAATCAATGGGGAGTTTGGCGTATTTGAGACCTGAGAAATAGAAGTTAGCCAAAGAAATTCATCAGTTAGCTGGTCTAGCCGTTCGAGTAATGGAAACAGAAAATAATAGAGCAGTAATTCAGAATTCGGCTGTGTCATCATTAGTTACAGAGGTAAAAGAACGATAGTACGAGGATCCTAGTTTAGTCCAGCTCAGAGATAGAATTCAGGTAGGTAAGGAGTCAGATTTTCAGATAACTGAGGATGATGTGCTACGCTGTAAGGGCCGCCTCTGTGTCCTGAATGTTTCAGGGCTTCGTGGGCGGATCATGCACGAGGTACACTACACTCGCTATTCCCTTCATCCAGGTGCGACGAAAATGTACCACGACATCAGAGACATCTACTGGTGGCCAGGTATGAAAGCTGAGATAGCTGAATTTATATCTGGATGTTCTAATTGTCAGCAGGTGAAAGCAGAGCACCAGAAACCGGGCGGTTTGACGCAAGATATAACAGTAACTATGTGGAAATGGGAAGCGATAAACATGGATTTTGTAATAGGGTTACCCCGTACTAGACGCAGAAATGATTCCATTTGGGTAATAGTTGACAGACTGACAAAATCAGCTCATTTCCTGCCAGTGAGGGCTACCTTCTCAGCTGAGGATTATGCCGAATTATATATCAGCGAAATAGTTAGATTGCATGGAGTGCCGATATCCATCATTTTAGATAGAGGAGCACAATTCACAGCTAGATTCTGGCAGTCGTTTCAGAAAGGTTTGGGGACGCAGATTAACTTGAGCACAGCATTCCATCCTCAAACAGATGGGCAGGCTGAACGTACAATTCAGAAGCTCGAAGATATGCTACGAGCGTGTGTGCTAGATTTTGGGGGTAGCTGGGATGAGCATCTTTCGTTAATTGAATTTGCTTATAATAACAGCTACCATTCAGCTATTCAGATGGCGCCTTTCGAGGCATTATACGGGCGAAAATGTAGATCGCTGGTGGGCTGGTTTGAAATAGGAGAATCAGCATTAGTTGGCCCAAACATTGTTCGGCAGTCCGAGGAAAAGATAAAGCTTATCCGAGAACGTTTGCTGACTGCTCAGAGCCGCCAGAACTCTTATGCAGATATACGACGCAGAAATCTAGAATTTGCAGTAAATGACTGGGTATATCTGAAGGTGTCTCCAATGAAAGGGGTAATGAGATTCGGTAAGAAAGGCAAGCTAAGCCCGAGATTCATTGGGCCATATCAGATTCGGCGAAGAATAGGCCGAGTTGCATACGAATTGAACTTGCCTCCATAGTTAGCATCTGTTCACCCAGTATTCCATGTTTCTATGTTAAGGAAGTTCGTAGGGGACCCTTCTACAGTAGTTCCAGTTCAAGATGTCCAGGTCACAGAAGAATTAGCATATGAAGAGGTTCCCGTAGCTATCTTAGACAGACAGGTTCGCAGGTTGAGGACTAAAGATGTTGCATCTGTCAAAGTATTGTGGCATAACAGGAACCGTGAGGAAATGACGTGGGAAGCTGAAGAAGATATGAAAGCCAGATACCCTCACTTTTCAGGCCTAGTAAGGCGACAGGTATGTCCGTATTATTACTTATGCAGTACCTTATGGTTGTCTGTCTATAAATGATAAAGAAAGATTGGTATCTAGTTATCCAGTGGATCCTAGAATATTATGTGCAGTGCTTGTGTTGGACTTTTCTGCATTTCAGGTTTTTGCTATAGTCCATATTACAGGGGAAACTCTGTCGGAATTTTTCTAGAAAATAAAGTAGTCCTCTAGATAACAGTGTACATTCGAGGACGAATGTTCTTAAGGGGGGAGAATGTTATACCCCATAGAATTCTCGAAACCTAGACGACCTATTCGCACGTTGGTTAAGCATATTTGAAGGCCATACGTGCTAAAGAAAGGCCCGGGAAAAGATCAGACGAGAAACCTGTTGAACCATCGCGGAAGGAGCCGAGGCAGAGCCCCTCCGCGATGGCAGCGTGTCACGGAGGAGGGGCCTCCGCGTTGGCTCCGTGACACGTTGGCCTTGTCCAGGCCCAAGTATATAAAGCCCCACTTCGGTTTTAAATGATAAAAACCTTTAAAATTTCCAGAGAACAGAGGGCAAACGCAGAGGGAGAAGAAAGGAACGAAGAAATTATATAATTTTCGTCCGATTATGCTGCTAAACGCTGTCCAAACTCAAATTAACTTCAGATACTGAGGTATTTAGTAGCAGAGAGCATTCCTACGGATTCAGTTTCGTGAAATACGGCCGACGAATCGTCGAGCCACCGAGCTAAGGTAAGTGGAATTGCTCTAAATTAGTGTCTATGTGTTCCTAGCTGTGAAGTGAATATTTCTCCCTTCTGGACCTCTGAAAAATAGCGAGTTTTCGACCGTCTTTTGATAAGCCTAAGTTTAGGCTATAAACTATATCGAAAGTGACGTTGCTCTTTACAATAAAGCTGTATTTAGTATTAATTGACATATTTATGAATGCAGTTGGGAGAAAACAGTTGAAGTACCGGCCGAGTCTCGTCCGAGGGACAAATAGTTCAAGGATAAGGTATGTAAAGCTAGTTTCCTCGGCAAGTTAAGTAATATTGGTGCAATACAGTAATTTAAAGGCCAGTAGAATATTCAGAAGTCCTGTGTTGCGTTCATTACGAATGTTGATACGATATTAGAAATATCGAATTATAATTTGCGTGAAGCTTACTAGTACGACATAGATCTTAATAGAAGCATTAGAAACTGCATAGCATGCTCAGTGCGAGGTAATATGAAATGTTAGGATATCATTGTATTCAGCTAAAACCCCGCAAAGCGCTGCAATACCTGTAAGACATCTCAGAAATAGAACGATAAGTGAAAATGAAGTTAGAAAGCATATTAGGAATAGTAAATCATGTTACTATAGAAACTCAGTATACAACATAGTTTCAGCAGACAGACTATATCATGTTCAGCATTAGCCTCAGTACAGTCTGGCAGAAGACTACATTCGTACATACATATATATTATTCCCATCCTCAGCATGTACTAAGTACGTACATATTTCTATCACTAGTTCAGCATATAGTATATACAGATACTTTATCACCATTAGCTTCAGTATGTAAGACACGCAGATAGTATTACTAGTGAGACCGTTGTATTGTTGGGGTTGGACTACCTAGCATCCATGACCGCCCCAGGGTTGATAGCTGTATCGACTCGTCTGCCAGAGGACGAGGATATGTTGCTCTACGGAGTGGCATGCCGTCCCATAGGGGACGAAGATGGGATGCCAGTTTTCCCCATATTTGTGCCTTGATCGGCCCTTACACACCCCAGTCGAGCGGATACGCCCGGGTGTAGATTCAGGAGTCCTCCGGACTCAGATGCAATTATAGTCAGGGGCTCAGCGAGCCTAAGTGCATACCCAGGGGACCGGCAGGATGCTTACGGGGTTTATAGGAGATGGGATGATTGGGGTAGGGGTGTAGATTCTGTGCTGGTTGTACCTCCCGGCTTATGGGGGCCGGGTAAGGTTTGTGTATGCCATGTTATGTTATGTATGTTATGCCATATTACATTAGATACGAGTAGATTAACAGTAGAATGATACGTCTCCAGGTATGACTCCTACTCCCTCCAGTATGATTAAGAACAGGTACGACTTACACCATCAGACAGTTAATCTAGTTCTTTCTATTTTAGTTTCGTCAGTTATGTTATTGATTTCAGATATTTCTTTCAGTTATTGCTTTACATACTCAGTACCAGTGGTACTGATGCCCGGTGGGGCGCTGCATTACTTGCCTGCAGGTACTCATAGACGAGCAGGCGATACTACGTGATCTCTGTCAGCGGTCGAGTATTCAGCTCCTGTCATCCGGAGACTGAATTCCAGAGGTGTAGTTCAGTTCCTTTTGTTGTATAGTACGGGTAGGTCGGGGCCCTATCCCGATCATTTCTATTGCTATTCCTAGAGTCTTGCAGTCTGTATATATCTCCCTGTGGTCAGATGAGCCGGTCGTGTGAGGCCGTGCAATTGTATAGCTGTTAGTACTCTTCCTTCCTTTTATGTTGGCCGTGTGGGGCCATAGTTTTCCAGTAGTGGTGACCTTGCCGGTCACGTAGCTTTTTAGTACTTCATGATTGAGTTGCAGATAACTAGACAGCATGGTGGCCTTGTCGGCCCGCATAGGTTTCCCTGAATTGATATGTTTCTGGTCAGCTGTTAGTACAGGTACAGAAGGCTATAGGCCAATGGGCCGGGGGCTGTGTTTACAGCCATTATATAGCCCTTTGTTTCCAGAAATGTGGGTAGAGCCAGCCAGGCACCAGATGTGCCCAGGCTTAGCAGTCCAACAGTTCAGGTCCTAGTAGGGCACCAGGTGCCAGTCATACCCCCCAAGGCGGGGTGTGACAAGTTTACTCTTGTGCTTCTGTTTATATGATGATAATGGTGGGTATAAGTTGTTAATTTGGTTGGTGTCTCTGGCTTGAGTGCAGAGAATCGCACTCATGGCAAATTGATAGGCTCGTGTCAAGAGGCTGTGTGTGAGGTGTGTGGTTCTTGTAGAAATTTATGGGCTTCTTGTGTAAATAATATTAGGTGATGATATTGACAAGTGAATGACGTTTTGTAGTGGTTAAGATCTATGGTTTTGATGATCTTTTGTTATATTAGAGTCAGCGATCGTGTCGGCTGTGTCGATGGCACGCTGGCGGCCGTGGTGATGCTTGGGTTGGCTTGGTTGTTTCCCTTGTTTTTAGTAGTGAGTAGAGTGGATTTTGGGTTGTATTAAAGCTTGGGTATAGAGTAGTTAGAATGATGATCCTTAGCTGATTAGTGGCTCGTCAGTGGACGACTAGACATGAAAGAATAGTACTGTGTTGTAATAATCAGTTGGACAGGGTTTGAGAGCCAGTTATGGGCTACTTGAGCATTTATTATTAGTTTTGTTGATTGTGAATGTTGTTACTCTGTGTGTGTTGTGTTTGATGCCTTGTGGCTTGTGGATACCTGATGCATGAGAGTTGTTCCAGTTAGGGATCGTGCCTGAGTTGCCTTGTGGATTGTGGATACCCAACGCACGAGAGTGTTTTCGGCCAAAGGGTTGAGCCCAAGGAGTGAAATGACCTATGGGGTTGAGAATGATGTCCTCCGTATTTTCGAGTTGATACATGATTCGAGAGTGGTTCTACATGTCTAAGCCTTTCTGGGATCACAATTGATTCTCCCAGATGGATTGAGCTCTGCTACCTATGCGCAGCTGAGAGAGGGTCTGGCAGTGCTTGATTGATAATATTGATTAATTATTGTTTACTATTGATTTGCTTGGAGTTATATTGTGGTTGTTGTTTATGTTATATATTATCTAATAACAATGGATGCTAGATGTTGGCTGGTGTTAGCTGACGCCATTGAGAGGTTTAGAGGCGATGATAGGTGAGCTGTGTCAGCTAGGTGCTGTTGGATTGTTGTTTACTTTTGGACTTGCCGGGCTTATAGGGGCTAGGTTGGTTTTATTGATATGCATGCTCGTACTTGCCAGGCTTATGGGGGCTAGGTAGGTTTTATGTATTTAGGTAAGTTCAGTTCTCCCTCTGGGATATCTTGTATATGTGTTGATCTCTAATCTGAGTCTTCCAGTTATTTTAGCCTTTCATGCGCGGTACATTATTGTACTGATATCCTAGTCAGGGTGCTGCATTCATGCCTTCATGTGATGATGGGCTGGTAGACGAGTTCTTGGTTGCTGAGTGGAGTTCCAGATGAGTCGGTGTGCTCCAAGTCTTTTGGAGTTGCCAGAGGTTAAGTTAAGGGTAGTTCAGGGCCCTGTCCAGATCATTTGATTTCTATTATATTTCTTAGAGGCTCGTAGACTTTTGCTGTAGGTGTAATGCCATTAGTTTAGGCCAGGTGGGCCTTGTTTCTTAGATATTTTTCCTTTTCATGGCCTGGACAACCTATTGTATATCCTTTTAGGTTGGTTAGGTGAGCCAGCCTTTGCTTTAGTTTGTTGTTACTCAGATTTTTTAATTATTGTATTGTCGAACTTCATTGGTTCTAGCCTTTTTTTATATTGAGGCACCGTATATGCTCTTTCAGGGGTTGAGCCAAGTGTCAGTCATGGCTCCTTGGGTTTGGGGCGTGACACGAGTGAGCCATTTCGTGCATGTGATAGCGGACTATTTGGTCAAAGATTGCAGGTCTGATGCTTCACCAGGATATTGACTTCTCACGGTTGGTTCTGTGTGCCCAACAGATAGAGGTGGTGCAGATGAGTGAGTAGGAGAGAGAGGCCAAGAGGGCCAGGACCGATAGTTTTGGGTTCTCCCAATAGAGGCCTGGTGGTGGGCATCATTAGCAGTCGTATCGGAGGTCATCATCCCCAGCGCCATCAGCAACAAGTTTTCCATCCAGATCTAGGCGTGACCATAGGGGACAAGCGTCAGGCTCTCGATGTCAGGGGAGCAGATCCATAGAGCCCAGTATTCTAGGGTGTGACAGGTGTGGCAGGAGGCACAGTGGTTAGTACTTAGTAGGTACAGGTTCTTGTTTCGAGTGTGGGAAGCCCAGACATATGTTCAGAGATTGTTCAGCAGCTAGATAGGGCCATGGTAGAGGCCGAGACCCAGCCACTAGTTCAGCAGCCCCACCAGCACGCTAAGCTCCGCAAGGTGCCTCCACTAGTGTAGGTGGTGGTTAGCGCCAGAACAGATTCTATGCCCTCGGGTCGCGTTAGGAGCAGGAGGTCTCCCTAGATGTAGTTACTGGATGTTACGAGTATTCCACTTTGATGTATGTGCATTGTTAGATCTAGGGGATACTTTATCTTTTGTGAAGCCCTATGTTGCTAGTATTTTCGGAGTCAGTCCTGAAATCCTATCAGAACCTTTCTCAGTATCTACTCCAGTCGGTGATTCAGTTATAGCTCAATGGATATACAGAAATTGCTCTCTCACAGTCCTTTAGAAAGTCATCTCTGCCGATTTAGTAGGGCTAGCCATGACAGACTTTGATGTTATCTTTGGCATGGATTGGCTACATGCATGTTACGCCTCAATGAATTGTGGAACTTGTGGGGTGGAGTTCTATTTTCCGGGTGAGCCAGTCCTAGAGTGGAAGGGTAGTTTAGCTGTGCTTGTAGTTCATTTTATTTTCTACCTTAAGGTCAAAAAGATGATCTATAAAGGTTACGTGTACCATCTAGTTAGGATTAAGGATGCTACGTCCGAGACCCTGACTATCCAATCAGTTCCTATAGTGTGTGAATATCCAGAAGTGTTTCTAGATGATCTACCGGGAATTCCTCCGGAACGGGAGATCGATTTTGGTATTGACCTTTTCCCGACACGCAGCCTAAATCTATTCCTCCTTACAGAATGACTCCAGTTGAGCTAAAGGAGTTGAAGGAGCAGTTTAAGGACCTCTAGACAAGGGTTTCATCAGACCAAGCAAATCCCCGTGGGGGGCACCTCTTTTGGCCTAATGAATGCTCCTGCAGTTTTTATGGATTTGATAAACAGGGTGTTCAAGCCATATTTGGACATGTTCGTGATCATATTCATAGATGATATTCTTATATACTCTTGGAGTGAGGAGGAACATGCTGCTCATTTGAGGGTGGTGCTACAGAGAGGGTGGTGCTACAGACTCTTAAGGATTGCCAGCTATATGCTAAATTCAGCAAGTGTGAGTTTTGGCTGAACTCAGTAGCATTTTCGGGTCATATAGTTCAAGTGAGGGTGTACAGGTGTAATCTCAAAAGATACAAGCTATGAAGAATTGGCACAGACCAGTTAGTCCTTCGAATATCAGGAGTTTCTTGGTTTTAGCTGGTTACTACCGAAGGTTTGTTGAAGGGTTTTCATCTATTGCAGCACCATTGACTAAGTTGATCCAGAAGAAAGTGAAGTTTCAATTGTCAAAGGTCTGTGAGAAAAGTATCACAGAGTTGAAGACTCCACTCGCCTTAGCGCCAGTATTGACTCTAGTTGAGGGTACCAATGGGTTTGTGATATATTGTGATCCCTCGAGAATCGGCCTTGGTTATGTATTAATGTAGCACGGTAGGATTATAGCCTATGCTTCTAGGAAACTAAATGTGCATGAGAAGAACTATCTGGCTCATGACCTCCAGTTGGCAGCGGTAGTATAAGCCTTAAAGATTTGGAGACACTATCTGTACGGGGTCCATATGGATGTGTTTACGAACCACAAAAGCCTACAGTACGTGTTTACCCAGAAGGATCTAAATCTACATTGAAGGAGGTGGTTGGAGCTTCTTAAGGATTATGATATGAGTGTCCTTTATCATCCGGACAAGGATAATATAGTGCAGACACTCTTAGCAGGCTTTCTATGGAAAGTGTGTCCCATGTAGATGAGGAGAGGAAGGAGTTAGTGAAGGATGTGCATCAGCTTGCACGACTAGGAGTTCATCTTGTTGTCTCAACGGATGGTGGTGTCATTGTTTAGAATAGCTCAGAATCTTCCTTAGTGACCGAAGTCAAGGCTAGGAAAGAGGAGGATCCTATTTTTGTAAAGTTGAAGTAGGCGGTTTAGAATTAGAAGGTGAAGGTTTTCTCCCAAGGGGGAGACGGTGTACTACGATATCAGGGTCGTTTGTGTGTCCCGAGTGTTGGTGATTTGAGAGAGAGAATGTTGCATGAGGCTCATGGTTCCAGATATTATATACATTCAGGTGCCACCAAGATGTACCGTAAACGACGGCAAGTCTATTAGTGGAATGGCATGAAGAAAGACATAGAAGAGTTTGTGGTAAAGTGTCCAAATTGTCAATAGGTGAAAAGTTGAGCATCAAAGACTTGGAGGTGTGCTTCAAGACATTTGTATCCCTAACAGGAAGTGGGAGGAAATCAATATGGACTTCATTACAGGGTTGTCTGTTACTTTTTGACAATATGATTCTATTTGGGTTGTTGTTGACAGATTAACTAAAGCATCTCATTTTCTACCGGTCAAGACTACTGACTCAGCAGAGGATTATGCTAAATTATATATTTGAGAGTTAGTTCAATTGCATGGAGTTCCCTTTTCCATTGTATCAGATAGAGGTACTCAGTTTATGTCATGACCCAAACATTGGCCCAGATTAAGACACGAGACAAGGAACCCCGAGAGACTCCAAGTCAACCCATGACATGAACATACATCTGATTTAATCAAGTAAAGCGAAAGACTTAACATAAATAACATGGCAGAAATTAGAACATAACATGAAAATCTGAATATACAACTCAAGTCTGAAGCTGAATACAATCTATTGTCTGAAAAGCCTCTACATCTGATGAGTTGATGGGATAAGACCCCAACTAACTCTCTATAGTCTGAAAACTAAAAATACATAAACATAATTGAATAAAAGAGGGGCCCCTGACAGATGAGGACTCACCAATAGAGACTGAGTGCTAACTCTATACGCTGGCTAGTGATGGGACTGAGTCTAGAGATCGGAACCTGTATCATAAAACGATACAACATAAAGTATGTGATTAGTACGTGGAATGTACCTAGTATGCAAAGTAAGTAAAACCTCTTAAATAAGTAAGATCATTTAAAACATGTATAATATAAAACAACATCAAGATAAGAATCTGAGAGTAGGGCTTGCATGCTATTTTCTGAAATCATAATCTGAACATAACTGAACATCATACTGAATCGAATGACCCAAAGCTGAAATCTAATAATCATAAGTAAAACTATACATTGGGTCAAACCTGCTTTAGAAAATATATGTATATATCATGAATGATAACATGCATAACTGAAATCATGAGGAACAATGGGAGACTCATCATATAACTGACATTACCACGATAGAGCTTACGTAGTCCCGACTATCACACTCAAGTGAGCAGAGCCATCCAAAGCCTTTCCAGGTCTTAGGATGCTACCATGATATCAATATCAAGCTCAAGGCCCATTCGGGGTAAGGGATAACTCACAAGGGAAGTCCCAAAGTAATCTGATCATACCTACATTGACGCGTAGTTCTGAGGCATAGGGTTGACTGACCCTTAGCCTACTCGGATCTAGACACTACTCCCAAAACATGCATATGCTCTTCATCATTTTTCAGTGAAGCTTACCATCGTCTATTGACGGAGCTTAATAATCAAATACATATCCAATCTGAAATCATATATGAGGAACCTAAACATAAATGGGAGTCTTAAGTCAAAAACCATGTGGTAAGCTTAACTTGGAAAATTATGAATCATACTTGAACATATGGGCATTGCCCAATACTTTAACATGATTGAAAATACTTAATTCACTTGAAAAGATGATTATAAACACGGGTAACTTGAAAACATACTTTTCATCAATAATATTTCATCATACTTTAACATTCATCATAAATCTCAACTTTCATGAACTTCTCATAAATGGGCATTTTAGTTTAAAAGCTTGAAACATGATTATAATTGAAAATAATGTAAAACTTTCCCATGAATGATAATTCAATATTAGAAATGTATTTATATCATACCCATGTAGAAAACTTAGGAATTTCATGCATCGGGTTGAAACCCCATAAAATCAACATAGGAATTTTCATGAATTAGAGAGGGATTGGGCATGGGCGTGAACAATTTCACCCATTTATGACTCTACATACCTGAGATGGACTGATTTCACCACCCCCTTGATTTCCCGATGAAGAATTGAAGAAAAACTTGAAGGGATTAGGCTTGATCACCTTTCTAGCTCTCAAAGTTTGCGTGCATTAGTAGGAATAGTCTAGAATGAACTTGAACCTCTTAATCACTATTCGTAGCTTAAAACAACAAACTTTAGGCCTTAGGATCATAGGAATTAAGAAAAATCCCTTACTTAATTTGCAGAAAATAATTGACTGCCAGTCCCCACGAGGGACTGGATGAGTCATTACCAGGGGAATGAATCATCATCAGCTGTCATGAAGTCCACTGCTATTTTTCTTCAAGGGGTCCCCATGAGGGACCTAATGAATCATTACTGGTGACCACGACTCGTGGTCACCACTCGTCACCTCCACTGTCAAAAAACTCAAGATCCCACTTAACCGCTGACCATGATTATCTTGACGAATCATGGTGCCTGAGCATGACTCGTGGTGTCCAATCGTAGGAAACACTACCACCAAACCTTCATCTATTCAAAGGCCCTTGACCATGACTCGTGGTCATGTCCATGGGCTTTCAAACCAACATTTTCCAACTTGAGTCAAACCCCTCACCATGAGTCACTTAACGACTCGTGGTCAACCTGACAGGTCACATGATGACCCGTTCTATGACCTGGTGTAGAAAATTCTATTTCTCCATTTCAACTCTCGAGTCTGATCTTTGGGCTTTCAGGGTATAATAGTTTACCTCCCAATTCTGGAGGTCGTTCTAGAAGGGACTTGGTACTCAGGTCAAGCTTAGCACAGTTTTCCCCCACAGATAGGTGGTTAGGCTGAGCGGACCATTCTGACTCTTATGGATATGTTGGGAGCATGTGTGTTCAATTTCAAAGGTAGTTGGGATGATTATTTACCTCTTATTGAGATTGCATATAACAACAACTACCATTCCAACATTCAAATGGCTCCATTGGGGGCTCTTTATGGCTGGAGGCATAGATCGCCTATTTCTTGGTTTGAAGTGGGTGAAGCTATGTTGATAGGACCAGATTCAACTCATGAGGCTATGGGAAAAGTCCAGCTTATAAGGGAAAGGTTGAAGACAACTCATAGTCGTCAAAAGTCCTATGCTGATGTGAGGAGGAGAGAACTTGGTTTGAAGTTAATGATTGGGTTTTTATGAAGGTATCTCCCATGAAGGATGTGATGGGATCCGAAAAGAAGGGGAAACTTAGCCCTCGCTATGTTGGCCCATAAAAGATTGTGAGACGTGTTGGAAAGGTGGCTTATGAGTTGGAGTTGCCCTCAGAATTAGCTTCAGTAGATCCAGTTTTCCATGTATCCCTCTTGAAGAAGTTTATCGGTGATTCGACTTTGGTTGTTTTGGTGGAGAGCATAGGTATGAAGGATAGCCTTAGCTATGAAGAGGTTCCGATTGAAATATTTGATCATCAGGTTTAGAGGTTAAGAAACAAAGATGTAGCTTTAGTAAAGGTTTTATGGAGGAAGTAGCATGTTGAGGGAGCTACGTGGGAAGTCGAAGCAGATATGTGGCTAAATACCCGCATCTATTCCCTTCCGGTTCAATTCCATCTTGAGGTATCAGTTTCCTCCTTAGTACAATATTCAGTTTCATGTTCAGTTCACGTATCACAGTTTCTTTCATGTCAATGTATGTATGTTTGATTCATGAATTCAGTTCAGTCATGTATTTTAGTTTGGAGTCAGCCACTCTATCGGTTTTCAGCCTTGGATGTTCAGTAATTGGGATGGCAGTCTATTCCCCAGCTTTTCAGTATATTCATTCACATTTTAGGACGAATGTTCCCAAGGGGGAGATATTGTAATACCCTGAAGTCCCTAAGATCAGAGTTGAGGGTTAAAGTAGAGAAAATAGGAAATTCTGCACCAGGTCACAAGACGAGTCATCCAGTGACCTGTGAGGAGACTTCTCAAGTCGTCAAGTGACTCGTGAAGTGATGGGGGAGTTGGCAATGATTGGTGGTCTGGGGGTGACCACGAAGGGAGTAACGAGTCGTGGTGTGGCCAACGACTCGTTATGTTAGCCGTGGTCAAGAGGGTCAAGGATTCAAGGTTCACTTTTCCAGAGATGACACGAGAGGCAACCACGAGTCGTGAAGTGACTCCACAACTCATGAAGTTGGTCATGGTCAGGAGCAGGATTTGAAGTTTGAAACTTGGGGCAGTGTACTTCACGAGTGAGTCACCATGAGTGGTTAGGTGCACCACGAGTCGTGGTGTCCCTTGTGGTGACAGGCAGAGTGTATTTTCCCTGCATTTTAGTAAGGGTGTTTTCATAATTCCTAACCCCCTAGGTCCTAAACTACATTATTTTAAGCTCAGTTAGGAGGATGGTAAGGGTGCTTAACCTATCCTAAACCTCCCCATTACATGCATGCAAGATCAAGGAGTCTATTGAAGATCAAACTAGAGGATTCTTTAGGTTTTTTTCTCAATTCACTTGGATTCTCAAGAGAGATTGTGAAATCAAAGTACCCAGATATGTAGGATTATGAATGGGAGTATTCCTTCACTCCCATGCCGAAATCCTATTCTAATTCATGGAACTCTAAGTTGATGAATCTATGGGGTTTTAACTCAATTTGTGGTATTCTCTAAGTATCTATCATGGGTAAATTCTATTTATGTTTCTAATATTATTTTGAGATTCATGGGAATGTTTATAATGATTTCAATTAAGAATTAATATTTTAAAGTTTTACAAATATGATGCCCAGTCATGAAAATTCATGAAGAGTTGAGATTATGATCTATGGTTCTAAGTACGATGAGATGTTTATGATGAAAGTATGATTTCGAATTACTGTAATACCTCGAAAACCCTAAGATCAGACTTGGGAGTTGAAACTACAAAAACAGAATTTCTGCACCAGGTCATAGAATGAGTCATCCAGTGACCTGTCAGGAACCTCACGAGTTGTTAAGTGACTCGTGAGGAAAGTCTGGGACTTGGTTGAAAAGTTTAGGTTTGGGGTGACCACAGGTGAAACCAAGTGTTGTGGTCAGCCCCAGGGTCTGTTACGTCACCTGTGGTCAAAGATGATATGAAGGAAGAGGAAATTTGGATAGTGTACCTAACGACTAGTAACCACGAGTTTTGGTCAATGCCACGATTCTTTGAGTGGGTCTTGGTCAGCAATTGGTTAAAGGTTAGATTTTTTTGGCAGTGAAGGTGACGACTGGTGACCACGAGTCGGTCACTGACAATGATCCGTCCAGTCCCTCGTTGGGACTGGCAATCTGCTTTTCTCTACGAGTTTCATAAGGGCTTTTCCGTAATTCTTAAGTTCCTTAGGTCTAGACTACATCATTTTAAACTCAGAATAGAGTGTTTTAAGAAGGGTTAAGTCATTCTAAGCCTATCCTAATTCATGCATACAAGTTTAGAGGGTTGGGAAGGTCATCAAGCCTAGTCCTTCAAAGTTCTTCTTTAATTCTCTTTGGGAAATCAAGGAAGTGGTAGAATAAGATCCCTTCAGGTATGTAAGGCTATGAATGGGTGCAATAGTCCATACCCATACCCAATTCCCTCTCAATTCATGATGTTCTAATTGATGAATCTATGAGGCTTTTGCCCATATGTGAATTTTCTAAGTTTCAGGCATGGGTATGATTTAAGCATGTTTTGAATGTTAAATTATGATTAATGGGCAGATTTTACAATGTCTTCAATTATAAATTATATTTTAAAATTTTCTAAATTATGATACCGATCCATGAAAGTCCATGAAAGTTGAGATCTATGAAATATGTGTACAAGCATGATGAGATGTTTATGAAGAATGTATGAGTTCAAAATACCCATGTCTATGCTCATGTTTTCAAAGAGAATCAAGTTGTTTCAAGCATGTTAAGTATTGGGCAAGCCGATATGATCAAGTATGTTTTATGATTTCATGAATTAGCTCACCACTTAGTTTGGAGTCTAGACTCCCACTATTTTCAACTTGTGATATGGTTTGAGCCAAGGCTCCTCATGTTATGATTTCAGATTTATTTATGTACATTATGAGTTAGCTTCGTCGCTAGACGATGATCAGGTTCGTTGAAAAATTATGGATAGAATATGCATATTTTAGGAGTATTGTCTAGCACCGAGTAGGCTAAGGGTCAGTCAACCCTATGCCTCAGAACTACATGCCAATGTAGGTATGTTCAGATTATTTGGGACCTCCCTTGTGAGCTTACCTTGCCCCCAAAGGGCCTCGATCTTGATATTGATATCATGGTAGTGTCCTTAGCCCTGGAAAAGCTTTGGAAGACTCTGCCCACATGAGTGTGATAGTCGGGACCACGTAAGCTCTGTCGTTGTAATAATAGTTCTATGACGAGTCTCGCATTGTTCCTCATGATTTCAATTATGCATGTCATCAGTCATGATATTATGTTTTCAGCAGGTTTGACCCAATGTTTAGTTTTTCTTATGATTATTAGTTTTCAGCTTTGGGTCATTTGATTCAATTATGATGTTCAGTTATGTTCAAATCATGATTTCAGAAATTTGCATGCAAGCCCTACTCTCAGAATCTTATCTTGATCCTTTTTTATATTATGCATCTTTAATGATTTTTACTTTCTTAGCGGTTTTACTTACCTCGCATACTCGGTACATTACTGACCGCATACTCTATGTTGTATCGACTTATGATACAAGCTCTAATATCCAGACTCTATTCCGCCACTAGTCAGACTTCCGGAGTTAGCACTTCTCAGTCTCAGTTGGTGAGTCCACATCTTTTGAGGGCCCTTCTTATTAGTTGTATTTCTTCCTTTCAGTTTTTAGACTATAGTGAGTTATTTAGGGTCTTGTCCCATCAACTCGTCAGCATTAGAGGCTTTTCGGACATAGTTTGTATTCATCTTTAGACTCATGTGTGTGTTCAAATGTTATGTTCTATTAAACTTCCGCTATGTTATTCATGATGATCTTCTGTATTATTTTAATGAGTTAGATGTTATGTTCATGCCATGGGTCGACTTGGAGCCTCTCTGGGTTCCTTGTCCCGTGTCTCGAACTGAGCCTATGTTTAGGTCGTGACAAACTTGGTATTAGAGCATTAGGTTTTGAAGTGGCCTAGGGTGTCCGAAAGCCGTGTTAAGTAGAGTATTTTTTATGAGAGTGAAGCACGCCACACTTATGATGAAGAGGCTACAAAACTTTTAGGAAATGTTCCCTTCTTTCATGATTAAAGTTGTGCGATGAAATATCTCTCTATCCTTCTAACTTGTGCTATACGCGTTTGCATAATCATACCTCCCAATAGTGTTAATGGAAGGAGAAACGCAAATGGGAATGACCATGAGAATGGCAATGGAGATGGGAACCAACAGGCCCCATCAATCCACGAGGAGCATATACCTAAGCTGGTTGCCCATGCGGATTTCAGCAAAGCCATTCAGATGTTAGCCCAGGCCTTGACCGCCCAGGTAAATCAGTAGGCGGTAGCGCATGTCCCTCAAAATGGGAATGCGGCGGCAACAAGAGTTAGGGATTTTCTGAGAATGAACCCTCCCGAGTTTCTTATATCAAAAGTGGACGAGGATCCATATGAGTTTATTGAGGAGGTTCTGAATATTACCCAGATTATAGGGGTGACTGTGAAGGAGTGCACCGATTTAGCCTCGTACCAGCTAAAGGGGATTGCGCACATTTGGTTCAAGCAATGAAAGTATAGTAGGGCAGTTGGAACAGGCCTTATCAGTTAGGATGAGTTTCATGCTGCTTTTCTGGATCGCTTCTTCCCTCGGGAGATGAATGTGGACAACTTTGTGAATCTAAAGCAGGGGAATATGATAGTTCAAAAGTATGCCCTAGTGTTCACTCGTCTGTCCAAGTATGCACCTGATATGGTTGCGGATCAGAGAGCCCAAGTGAGCTAGTTTGTGCATAGAATAGCAGATTACCTAGTCAAGGATTGTCGGACAATGATGCTTCACCAGGATATTGACTTTGCTCGGATAGCCCTGTACACCCAGCAGAAGGAGGCAGTGCAGGTGAGTGAGCGGGAGAGAGAGGCCAAGAGGGCCAAGACTGATAGTTTTAGATTCTTACAGCAGAGACCTAGTAGGCACTGTCAACAGTCCCACCAGAGTTCTTCAGCCCCAGCGCCTTCAGCTATGAGTGTGCCATCTAGGTCCAGGCATGATCAGAGGGAATGAACATCAGGCTCAAAAGGTTAGAGTAGCAGGCCCACAGAGGTCAGCCCTCCAGAGTGTAGCAGATGTGGCTGGAGACACACAGGGTAGTGTTTGGCAAGTAAAGGTGCTTGCTTCTAGTGCGGAAAGCCCGGACATATTCTTAGAGATTGCCTAACATCCAAACATGGTCATGATAGGGGTCGAGGCCCAGCTTCCAGTTCAGCAACTCCACCAGCACGCAGCTCAGCAGGGGGCATCCACTAGTATGGGTGGCGGACAACGCTAAAATAGATTCTATGCCCTTGCACAGAGCAGGAGGTCTCCCCAAACGTAGTCAGGTATATTACGAGTATTCCATCCTGATGTATATGCATTGTTAGATCCAGGGGCTACTTTATCTTTTATGATGCACTATGTTGCTAGTTGTTTCGTAGTCAGTCCAGAAATCTTATGAGAACCCTTCTCAGTCTTTACACCAGTTAGTGATTCAGTTATAGCTAGATGGGTGTATAGAAAATGCCCTGTCACAGTCCTTCAGAAAGTCACCTCAACTGATTTAGTTAAGTTATCCATGACCGATTTTGATGTTATTCTTGGCATGGATTGGTTATTTGCATGTTATGCCTTAGTCAATTGTAGAACCTGTGTAGTAGAGTTCAGATTTTCGGGTGAGCCAATTTTAGAGTGGAAGGGTAGTTCAGTGTGCCCGTAGGTCATTTCATTTCCTACCTTATGGCCAGAAAGATGATTTCTAAGGGTTACGTGTATCATCTAGTTAGGGTTAAGGATGCTACGTCCGAGACCCCAACTATCCAGTTAGTTCTTGTAGCATGTGAATATCCAGAAGTGTTCCCAGATGATCTACCATGAATCCCACCCGAGAGGGAAATCGATTTTGGTATTAACCTTCTTCCCAATAAGCAACCTATATCGATTCCTTTTAAAGGATTGAAGGAGGAGTTGAAAGACCTTTTAGAAAAGGGTTTCATTAAACCTAGAAAATCCCCGTAGGGTGCGCCGGTTCTCCTTGTCCACAAGAAAGATGGCTCTCTTCGTATGTGCATTGATTATCGGCAATTGAACAAGGTCACCATCAAGAACAGGTATCCTCTCCCTAGGAATGATGATTTGTTTGACCAGCTTCAGGGTGCTATGTCACGACCCGAACAAAGGACCGGATCATAGACACAGGACAAGGGACACCGAGAGACCCCAAGTTGACCAATGGAATAAGCATACACCTAACTCATTCTATAAAATGAAGAAAGCATCAATATAACTCAGTTGAAGTCTAATTCAACCATAACATTAGATTACATCATCCGAAGCTGGATACAAACATAAGTATGAAAAGCCTCTAGTCAGGATGAGTTGATGGGACAGAACCCCAACTAACTCAATAATACTGAAACTGGAAATACATAAAGGAAAATGGTAGTCTAGTCCTTGATGGATGAGGACTCACCAACCGAGTAGGGACTAACTCTGACAATCGACTATGAACGGGACTGAGCTGGGAGCTGGGTCCTGTATCATGAAACGATACAACATATAAAGTATGTGGTCAGTACGTGGAATGTACCAAGTATGCAAGGTAAGTAAAACTGCTTAAGTAAAATAAATCATTTATAACATTTCATAACATATCATAAACTTTCAATTCTGAGAAGAAGGGATACATGCATTCATTCTGAAATCATAATCTTATCATGACATGGCCATGCATAGCTATATAACATCATGACTGACTCGAGTGACTCAAAGCTGAAATATGACATTTATAGAAAAAGCTGAACAATGAGTCAAACCTTACTTGTAGAACATGCATGCTTAAGTAGTGATCATGAGTAATGAATATGCAAATCTGAATAATGTAGACAATAGGAGACTCTTCACTTAACCGATATACCACGATAGAGCTTACGTGGTCCCGACTATCACACTCAAGAGGGCAGAGCCGTCCAGAACCTTGCCGGGGCTAAGGACGCTATCATGATATCGATATCAAGCTCATGGGCCATTAGGGCTGGGGATAGCTCACAAGGGAGGTCCCAATAATATAATTATATCAACCTACGTTGGCGTGTAGTTCTGGGGCATAGGGTTATCGACCCTTAACCCGCTTGGTGCTAGACTCTTCTCCCAAGAACATGCAATGCTCTACATCGTATATAACGAAGCTCAACCATGTCTATTGACGAATCTCAAAATGAAATCATGCTTAACTCAACATTGTATGAAACAAAGCTTAACATTGTCCTTTGACAAAGCTTAATAATAGAAACATGCATGGACTTGACATCATATGAAAATGAAGCTCAACATTTTCCTTTGACAAAGCTTAATAATGAAACACATCTCAATCATAAATTCATGCATATGAGAATCTTTATTTTGAAACATACCACATGCTCAAATATAAGTGGGAGAATCTACTCCAAATCAGGTGGTAAATTTTATGTAGGAATACTTAACTCAACACACCTGCGGTAAGCTTATTTCGGAAAAATCATCATTTTAAATCGACATGTGAGCGTTGCCCAAAGATTTATCATACTTGAATCTACTCAATTCATTTTGAAAATAATATCATAATCATGGGCAACTTTAGAAACATGCTTTTCATCATCAAATCTCATCATCATCCTACATTCATAATCATTCTCTTTTTATGAACTTCTCATTCATGGGCATTAAATTTCATAATTTAGAAAACACAATTTTTGACTGAAAACAATTTATAATTTTCCCAAGCTTCACAATTCATCAATGTAAATATAATCTATTCACAACCAAGTATAGAGATTGAAGAATTATGCAATTAGGTAAAAATCCCATACTTGATCATAGGCAATTTTCATGATTTGATTGAAATTGGGCATGAGTGTGGAAGAAGACACCCACTCATAGCTTTACATACCTGGGAGGGATGATTTTACCTCTTCTCTAAATGCCCAAGATGAGATTCCAATGGAAACCTTCAAAACTTACTCTAAATCCTCTCTTCAAACTCTCAAGTTTGCATGCATGGAATGAACTAGCTTAGAATAGGTTTTCCCCTCTTAAAACCCTATAAAATAAGCCTTGAACAACGTAGTATAGGCCCCTAGGACTTAGGAAGTACGAAAAGACCCTTACTGAATTCACAGAAAATAACTGTCAAGTGGTCCCAATGGATGGCCTAACGACTCGTCACTGGCCCAAACGACTCATCATGATGCTTATCAGGTACACTCTTTGTATGATATCACTTTAATTACAAGTCACCCCACGACTCACACCACGACTCGTTGCCTGAACTAACGAGTCATGGTCTGCTCCCTTCAAGTACACAGGTTGACCTCTTCAATTTTTCATACACCCTTACCCCACGGTTGACCTAACGACTCGTGGTGACTGACCATGAGTCGTTCCCTCCCGTGGGGAGCCATTTTTCCTCAAAACTTCCTACTCTCCACTGGTTCTCCCTACGATTCACATGATGACACATGGGTTGGTCTCATGAGTCATCCAATGACTCATTCTGTGCCTGCAACACCTTTTACATTTTCCCCGTTTTAACTCCTGGGTCTAATCCTTGGGTTCCCAGGGTATAACAATATCTCCCCTTGGGAACATTCATCCTCGAATGTTAGCAACACACAGAAACTCGGAAACATGCAATCATCATATGAAAACACTGATCATTTAAATCGAAAACTAACGGAATGACTACCTCCGAAATGGACATAGCTGAACCAAATTCAGACATCACATAAATCTATCATGTCATAAATCAAAATTGTGCACATGAACTAAACATGGAAACTAATTGGAGAATTAGGGCAAAAACTAATACCTCGAACTAAAACTGAGCTGGTAGGGAACAAGTGAGGATATTTATCCATCATAGCTGCTTCGGCTTCCCATGTAGCTCCCTCAACATGCTGATTTCTCCATAAGACCTTCACTGAAGCTGCTTCTTTGTTCCTTAGCCTCCAAACCTGATGATCCAAGACTGCAACTGGAATATTCTCATAGTTGAGGAATTCTCCCACACCAATACTTTCCACCGGGACGACTAAAGCCGGATCCCCCAAGCACTTTTTCAAGAGAGATACATTAAAGACGGGATGAACTGAATATAATTCTGATGGAAACTCTAACTCATATGCCACCTTACCAACTCTTCTCATAACCCAATAGGGACCAACATAGCGGGGACTGAGTTTCCCTTTCTTTCCGAACCGCATGACTCCCTTCATGGGAGATACCTTTAGAAATACCCAATCGTCAACCTCAAACTCCATATCCTTTCTCCTCACATCGGCATATGATTTCTGACGACTCTGAGCAGTTCTCAGGTTGTCCCTTATAAATTGAACCTTCACCATGGCTTTATGAACAGAATTAGGCCCTATCATAGCTGCCTCACCAACCTCAAACCATCCAATGGGTGATCTACACCTTCGCCCATAAAGAGCCTCGAACGGTGCCATCTTGCCGCAGGAGTGATAACTGTTATTATAAGCAAACTCGATAAGGGTAAGAGATCATCCCAATTAGCTTTGAAGTCCATCACACATGCTCTCAGCATGTCCTCAAGAGTCTGGATTGTTCGTTCAACTTTGCCATCCGTTTGCAGATGAAATGTTGTGCTGAGTTTAACATGAGTCCCATGCCTTTTTTTGGAAAGACCGCCAAAATTGAGAGATAACCGAGTACCTCAGACTGCGATAATTGACAAGGGAACTCCATGAAATTGCACCAACTCCTGGATATACAGTTTGGCATAATCATCTTCTGAATCTATGGTTTTGACCGGTAGAAAATGTGTAGCCTTAGTGAATCTATCTACCACCACCGAAATAGAATCGTAGTGTCGGCGAGTACGAGGTAGGCCTATAATGAAATCCATATTAATCTCTTCCCACTTCCAAGTAGGGATGTTAATATCTTGAAGTACGCCTCTTGGCCTTTGATGCTCGACCTTCACTTGTTGATAGTTCGGGCACGTGGCTAGGAATTCTACAATATCCTTCTTCATGCCATTCCACCAATATATATCCCGCAAGTTATGATACATCTTGGTGGCACCCGAATGGATAGAATACCTAGATCCATGTGCCTCTTGCAATATTCGGTCCCTCAAATCATTAATATTTGGAACACATAGACCACCCTAGTACCGCAGTACCCCATCTCCCCCTTGGGAGAAGACCTCCACCTTCTAACTCTAAACAGGTTCTTTCAGCTTTACCAAAATCGAATCCTCGTCTTGCCAAGCTTTCACATCAGTCACCAAGGATGATTCTGATCCGTGTTGCACAACAATGCTGCCATCGATCGAGCCGACCAATCTAACTCCCAACCTCGCATGCCGGTGGATATATTTCACCAACTCCTTCTTTTCCTTATCCACGTGGGACACGCTCTCCATAGAGAGCCTGCTAAGTGCACCCGCTACCACATTAGCCTTACCCGGGCGGTAAAGGACAGTCATGTCATAGTCCTTTAGTAGATCCAACCACCTCCTTTGCCGAATATTGAGATATTTCTATGTGAACACGTATTACAAGCTTTTGTGATCTGTGAAAACATCCACGTGGACCCCATACAAGTAATTCCTCTATATCTTCAATGCAAACACCATCGCGCCCAAGTCAAGATCATGGGTTGGGTAATTCTTCTCATGGATTTTCATCTATCTTGAGGCATACGCTATCACTTTCCCATGCTGCATCAACACACACCCAAGTCCAATTCTCGAAGCATCGAAACACACCACAAAAACCATCGACACCCTCGGGTAAGGTCAACACTAGTGCTGAAGTGAGTCGAGTCTTCAACTCTTGGAAGCTTTTCTCACAAGCCTCCGACCATTGCAACTTTACCTTCTTCTGAGTCAACTTGGTCAAAGGTATTGTGATAGAGGAAAAGCCCTCAAAAAATCTCCGATAGTAACCCGCTAAGCCCCAAAAGCTCCTGATATCTAATAGGTTCACCGATTTGGGCCAATTCTTCACCGCCTCGATCTTTTGAGAATCTACCTTTATACCCTCACTCGATACCACATGGCCCAAAAATGCCACATAGTCCAACCAAAACTCACATTTGCTGAACTTTGCATACAAATGACGATCCTTGAGGGTCTGAAGCATCACTCTCAAGTGAGCGGCATACTCCTCCTCGTTCTGAGAGTATATAAGGATGTCATCAATGAACACAATCATGAACATGTCCAAATATGCCTTGAACACCCTGTTCATTAGGTCTATAAAAGCCACAAGGGCATCGGTTAGTCCAAAAGACAGAACAACAAATTCGTGGTGACCATACCAAGTCCTAAAAGTGGTTTTCGGGATGTCTCTCTCCTGAACCCGGAGCTGTGATACCTAGATCTGAGATCAATCTTGAAGAAACACTTGGCACCATGAAGCTGGTCAAATAAATAATTGATCCTGAGTAAGGGATACCTTTTCTTAACGGTGACCTTATTCAACTGCCTATAATCAATACATATCCGAAGGGAACCATCTTTCTTCCGGACGAATAGGACTGGTAACCCCATTGAGACTTACTCAGTCTAATAAAATCCTTTTATAACAAGTCCTTTAACTAATCCTTCAATTCTTTTCGCTCGACTGAAGCCATTCGGTAAGGCGGAATAGATATAGGCGGCGTGTCGGGAAGAAGATCTATACCAAAATCAATCTCTTGCTCAGGAGGAACACCTAACAAATCATCAGGAAAGACCTTTGGATACTCACGTACTATTGGAACTGACTGGATAGTCGAGGTTTCGGACTTGACATCCTTAACCCTAACTAAATGGTACATGCAACCCTTAGAAATCATCTTCTTGGCCTTAAGGTAGGAAATGAATCAACCTACAGGCACAACTGAACTACCCTTCCATTCTAAGACTGGCTCACCTAGAAATCTGAACTCTACTACTCGGGTTCTACAATTAACTGAAGCATAGCATGCAAATAGCCAATCCATGCCGAGAATAACATCGAAATTGGTCATGGCTAACTCTATCAAATCTGCTGAGATGACCTTACGACGAACTGAGACTGGGCAACCTCTATATACCCATCTAGCTATACTGAGTCACCTACTGGAGTAGAAACTGAGAAGGGTTTTGATAAGACATCGGGACTGACTCCGAAGCCACTGGCCACATATGGTGTCACAAAAGACAAGGTAGCCCCCTGATCTAACAAAGCATATACATCAATATGGAAGACTTGTAACATACTAGTGACCACATCTGGGGATACCTCCTGCTCCTGACGGGAAGCTAAGGCATAGAATCAATTTTGGCGTTGACCACTCGCTGTTCTAGTAGATGCCCCCTAATATGCTGAGCATGGGGGAGGGGCTACTAAACTAGAAGTTGGGCCTCGGCCCCCAACCTGATCCTTCCTTGCAGCTGGACAATCTCGAAGCATGTGTCCAGGATGCCCACACCCGAAACAAGCACATGAACTTGCCAAGAAATGGCCTGTGTGCCATCAACCACACCTGCGACAAGCTGGGATGCTAGAATCTGCGGGTCTGTTGCTCTGACCCCTCGAGCCTGATGCTCTCCCTCTCTGATCATGTCTGGGCTTAGATAGCACACTCACTATTGATGATACTGGGGCTGATGATTGCTGGTAAGTCTGCTGTCGGTGTCCCCCACCGGACCCCTGTTGAGAGAATCTGCGATCCTCGGTCCTGGCCCTCTTGGCCTCCCCCTCTCTCGAATGTCTCGCCTCCATTTGCTGGGCGTACAACACAACATGAGGAAAGTCCATATCCTGGTGCAGTATAGCTATCCTGCAATCCTTTTCCAAATACCCTACTATATCATGCACAAATCTTCTTACCTGCACCCTCTGGTCAGCCACTAACTCCGGGGCATACTTCGATAGGTGAGTGAACTCAAGGGCGTACTCCTAAACAATCATTCTTCCTTGCTTTACATTCACAAACTCAGCTGTTTTCAACTCCCTCATCACTCGAAGGAATATTCGCTCTAGGAATGCAACCTAAAACTCCTCCCATGTGATCGGACCTGCTCCTACGACCATGTTGTCCTTCCATTGGCAGAACCATATACACATAACCCCCTTCAACTGGTAGTAGGCCAACTCTGCGCACTCAACACTACTCACCCTCAGAACCTGGGTGATCTTGAAAATCTCATCAATGAAATCATGCGGGTCCTCATCTACCTTGGACCCAAAGAATTCCATCGGGTTCATTCTCAAGAAGTTTCTAACTCTGGACGCTACTGCATTACCATTTTGAGAAACATGCACAACGGCCTACTGATTGACCTAAGCAGTCAAGGCCTGCGCAAGCATCTGGATAGCGGCTCGAAACTCAGCATGAGCGGTTGGCTCCGGTGCTTGAGGATCCTGAACTGGTGGGGCTGGCTGATGCCCATAACCATTCCCATTCTCATGGTCCTCACCACCTCCATTCCTTCTTCCATTCATTCTTCAGAAGCCATGATTCTTCAATCGTGAATAACATTAATTAGAGGAATAGAAAGACTTTTCATTGCACGACGTAGATCATGAAAGAAGGGAACATTTTCTAAACGTCTAGTATCCCCTTCGTCATAAGTGTGACGCGCTTCACACCCATGAAAAAGAATCTATTTAACACAGCTTTCAAACACCCTAGGACACTTCAATCCTATGGCTCTGATACCAAGTTTTTCATGACCCGAACAGAGGCCTGGATCGTAGACACGGGACAAGGGACCCCGAGAGACCCCAAGTCGACCCATGACATAAGCATACACCTAATACATTTAATAAACTAAAGAAAGCATCAATATAACTCAGCAAAAGTCCAATTCAACCATAACATCAGAATACATCATCCAAAGCTGGATACATACATAAGTCTGAAAAGCCTCTAGGCTAGAAGAGTTGATGGGATAGGACCCCAAGTAACTCAACAATACTAAAACTGGAAATACATAAAAGAAAATGATAGTCTAGTCCTCGATGGATGAGGACTCACCAACCGAGTAGGGGCTAACTCTAACAATCGACTACGAATGGGGTTGATCCTAGGATTTGTGTCCTGTATCATGAAACGATACATCTTAGAATGTATGCGGTCAGTACGTGGAATGTACCGAGTATGTAAGGTAAGTAAAACTTCTTAAGTAAAATAAATGTTAACATATCATAAACTTTCAAGTCTGAGAAGAAGGGATACATGCATTCATTCTAAAATCATAATCTTATCATGACATGGCCATGCATAGCTATATAGCATCATGACTGACTCGAGTGTCTCAAAGCTGAAATATGACATTTATAGAAAAAGCTTAACAATGAGTCAAACCTTGTAGAACATGCATGCTTGAAGTAGTGATCATGAGTAATGAATATGCAAATCTGAATCATGTAGACAATGGGAGACTCGTCACTTAATCAAAATTCCACGATAGAGCTTACGTGGTCCTAACTATCACGCTCAAATGGGCAGAGCCATCCAGAACCTTGACAGGGTTAAGGACACTACCATGATATCGATATCAAGATCATGGGCCATTAGGGTTAGGAATAGCTCAAAAGGGAGGTCCCAATAATATAATAGTATCAACCTACGTTGGTGTGTAGTTCTAGGGCATAGGGTAATCGACCCTTAACCCGCTCGGTGCTAGATTCTTCCCCCAAAAACATGTAATGCTCTACATCGCATATAACGAAGCTCAACATAGTCTATTGACAATGCTCAAAATGAAATCATGCTTAACTCAACATTGTACAAAACGAAGCTCAACATTGTCCTTTGACAAATTACAATAATAAATACATCCATGGACTCGACATAATATGAAAATGAAGCTCAAAATTATCCTTTGACAAAACTCAATAATGAAACACATCTCAATCATAAATTCATGCATATGAGAAGCTTTATTTCGAAACATACCACAAACTCAAATATAAGGGGGAGCATCTACTCTAAATAAGGTGGTAAACTATATGTAGGAATATTTAACTCAACATACCACAAGCTAATAATATGAAATCTGGGAGACTTCACTTCAAACAATGTGGTAAGCTTATTTCGGGAAAATTATCATTTTAAATCGACATATGGGTGTTGCCCAAAGCTTTATCATACTTGGATCTACCCAATTCATTTTGAAAATAATATCATATTCGTGGGTAGCTTTTGAAACATGCTTTTCATCATCAAATCTCATCATCATCATACATTCATCATCATTCTCTTCTTTTATGAACTTCTCATTCATGGGCATGAAATTTCATTATTTAGAAAACAAAATTTTTGATTGAAAACAATTTATAATTTTCCGAAGCTTCACAATTCATCAATATAAGTATAATCTAGTCACACCCATGTATAGACATTGAAGAATTATGCAATTGGATAAAAACCCCATATTTGATCATAGGTAATTTTCATTATTTGATGAAATTGGGTATGGGTGTGGAACAAGACACCCACTCATAGCCTTACATACCTGGGAGGGATGATTTACCACTTCTCTACTTGCCCAAGATGAGATTCCAATGGAAACCTTCAAAACTTGCTCTAAATCCTCTCTTCAAACTCTCAAGTTTGCATGCATGGAATGAACTAGCTTAGAATAGGTTTTCCCCTCTTAAAACCCTGTAAAACGAGCCTTAAACAACGTAGTATAGGCCCCTAGGACTTGGAAATTATGAAAAGACCCTTACCGAATTCGCAGAAAATAACTATCAAGTGGCCCCAATGGATGACCTAACGACTTGTCACCGGCCCAAATGACTCATCATGATGCTCGTCAGGTACAATTATTGTATGACATCACTTTACTTACGAGTCACCCCATGACTTACACCACAACTCATTTCCTGACCTAACCAATCGGGGTCTGCTCCTATCAAGTACACTAGTTGACTTCTTTAATTTTTCATACAACCTTACCTCACGGTTGACCTAACGACTCGTGGTAACTGACCACAAGTCATTCCCTCACCCGCGGGGAACCCTTTTTCCTCCTCCAATCTTCCTACTACATGCTGGTCCTTCCCACGAGTCACCTGACGACTCGTGGGCTGGTCTCACGAGTCGTCCAATGACTCGTTCTGTGCCTGCAACACCAGTTTTACATTTTCTCCATTTTGACTCCCGGGTTTGATCCTTGGGTTCCCGTGGTATAATATGCTAAGTTCTTTTCAAAGATAGATCTCATATATGGGTACCTTCAGCTCTGGGTTCGGGAGAGCGATATTCTGAAGAAAGCCTTCAGGACTCGGTATGGTCACTACGAGTTTGTACTTATGTCTTTTGGACTAACAAATGCTCTTGCAGCTTTTATGCATTTGATGAACAGGTTGCTCAATCCATATCTAGACATGTTCATAATTGTGTTCATAGATGATATCCTTATATACTCTTAGAGCAAGGAGGAGTATGCTGCTCATTTGAGGGTGGTGCTACAGACCTTGAAGGATCGTTAGTTATATGTTAAATTCGATAAATGTGAGTTTTGGTTCATGTGGTGTCAAGTGAGGGTGTACAGGTAGACTCTCAAAAGATAGAGGCAGTAAAGAATTGGCCTAGACCGGTGAATCCTTCAGATATCAGGAGTTTCTTTGGTTTAGCTGGTTATTATTGGAGATTTGTTTAGGGGTTTTTATCTATTGCAGCACCGTTGACCAAATTGACCCAGAAGAAAGTAACGTTTCAATGGTTAGAGTCTTGTGAGAGGAACTTCCAAGAGTTAAAGACTGGACTCACCTCAGCATCAGTGTTAACCCTACCTGAGGGTACCGATGGGTTTGTGGTATATTGTGATGCTTCAAGGATCGGCCTTGGTTGTGTATTGATGCAGCATGGTAAGGTTATAGCGTATACTTCCAGGCAGCTGAAGGTTCATAAAAAGAATTATCTGATTCATGATCTTGAATTGGGAATGGTAGTATTTTCCTTAAAGGTTTGAAGACACTATTTCTATGGGGTCTATGTAGATGTGTTTACAAACCACAAAAGCCCACAATACATTTTTACCCAGAAGGATATAAGTCTATGTCAAAAGAGGTGGTTGGAGCTACTCAAGGATTATGATATGAGTGTCCTTTACCATTTGGGAAAGGATAATGTGGTAGCAGACGCTCTTAGTAGGCTTTCCATGGAGAGTGTGTCCCATGTAGGTGAGGGAAGGAATGAGCTAGTGAAAGAAGTGCATTGGCTTGCACGGTTGGGAGTTTGTTCGGGTGACTCAACCGATGGTGGTGTTATTGTGCAAATGGGTCAGAATTATCATTGGTGATGGATGTTAAGGCTAGGCAAGACGAGAATCCTATTTTGGTGAAGTTAAAGGAAGCTGTTTAGAATTAGAAGGTGGAGGTCTTCTCCAAAGGGGGACAGAGTATGCTTTGATATCAGGGTCATTTGTGCGTTTTAGATGTTGATGATTTAATAGGTCGGATGTTGCATGAGGCTCATGGTTCAAGATATTCTATACATCCAAGTTCCACCAAGATGTACCATGATCTATGGGAAGTCTATTGGTGGAATGACATAAAGAAGGACATAGCGGAGTTTGTGGATAAGTATCTGAATTGTCAATAGGTGAAAGTGGAGCATCAAAGACCAGGAGGTGTACTTCAAGACATTAGTATTCCTACTTGGAAGTGGGAGGAGATCAATATGGACTTCATCATAGGGTTGCCTCGCACTCGTCGACAGTATGACTCCATTTGGGTGGTAATGGATAGGTTAACCAAAGCAGCTCACTTCCTACCAGTCAAAACTACTAATTTAGTAGAGAATTATGCTAAGTTGTACATTCGGGAGTTAGTTCGGTTTCTTAGAGTACCATTGTTCATCATATCAGATAGAAGTACTCAATTTACCTCACAGTTTTAGAGATTGTTTCAAAAGGAACTTGGTACTCAGGTCAAGCTCAATAGAGCATTTCATCCGCAAATAGATGGTCAGGCCGAGCGGACTATTCAAACTCTTGAGGATATGTTGAGAGCATGTGTGATTGACTTCAAAGTTAGTTGGGATGATCATTTGCCTCTCATTGAGTTTGCGTATAACAACAACTATCATTTCAACATTAGATGGCTCCGTTCGAGGCTCTCTATGGGCAAAGATGTATATCGTCTATTGGTTGGTTTGAAGTTGACAAGTTGGTGAGGATGTGGTGATAGGTCCAGATATAGTCCATGAGGCTATGGAGAAAGTTCAGCTTATAAGGGACAGGTTGAAAACAACTCAGAGTCGCCAAAAGTGCTATACGGATGTGAGGAGGAGAGAACTTGAGTTTGAAGTTAATGATTGGGTGTTTTTGAAGGTATCCCCTATGAAAGGAGTGATGAGATTCGGGAAGAAAGGAAAACTCAGTCCCCGTTATTTTGGCCCATACCAGGTTGTGAAATGGGTTGGCAAGATAGCATATGAGTTGGAGTTTTACTCAGAATTAGCTTCAGTCCATCCAGTTTTTCATGTATCTCTCTTAAAGAAGTGCTTGGGTGACCCGACCCTAGTTATTCCGGTGGAGAGCATAGGTATGAAGGACAGGCTTAGTTATGAAGATTTTCCAGTAGAGATACTGGATCGTCAGATTCAAAAGCTAAGAAACAAAGAAGTGGCTTTAGTCAAAGTTTTATGGACGAATCAACAGGTTTGAGGGAGCTACGTGGGAAGTCGAAGCAGATATGATGGCTAAATACCCGCATCTATTCCCTTCTGGCTCAGTTTTAGCTTGAGGTATCAGTTTCCTCCTTAGTACTATATTCAGTTTCATGTTCAGCTCATGTACCCTAGTTTCTTTCATGTCGATGAATGTATGTGTGATTCAGGAATTCAGTTCAGTCATGTAGTTCAAATCGGAGTCAGTTACTCCATTAGTTTTCAGCATGTATGTTCAGTATTTGAGTATGATGATTACATTTTTCTACTTTTCTGTATGATTTTCAACATTTAAGGATGAATGTTTCCAAAGAAGAGATATTGTAATACCTCAAAAACTCTAGATCAAACTCGGGAGTTGAAACAGAGAAAATAGATATTTCTGCACCAAGTCATAGGACGAGTCGTCTAGTGACCCATCAGGAACCCCACGAGTCGTTAAGTGACTCTGGGGAAAGGATGGGACTTAGTTTAAAAGTTCAGGTTTGGGGTGACCACAGGTGAGACCACGAGTCGTGGTCAGCCCCACGATCCGTTAGGTCACCCGTGGTCAAAGATGATATGAAGGAAGAAGAAATTTTGACAGTGTACCTAATGACTAGTCACCACGAGTCGTGTTCAATTCCACGATTCGTTGAGTGGGTCATGGTCAAAAGTTGGTTAAACGTTAGATGTTTTTAGCAGTGAAGGTGATGACTGGTGACCACGAATCGTGGTCACTACCAATGATCCATCCAGGACCTCGTTGGGACTGACAGACTGTTTTTCCCTATGAGTTTAATAAGGGCTTTACCATAATTCCTAAGTTCCTAAGCCCTAAACTATGTCATTTTAAGCTTAGAATAGAGTGTTTTAAGAAGGGTTAAGCCATTCTAAGCTTATCCTAATTCATGCATGCAAGTTTAGAGGGTCGGGAAGGTGATCAAGCCTAGTCCTTCAAAGTTCTTTTTCAATTCTCTTTAGGCAATCAAGGAAGTGGTAGAATCAGATCCCTTTAGGTATTTAAGGCTGTGAATGGGTGAAATAGTCCACACCCATGCCCAATTCCCTCTCAATCATGATGTTCTAGTTGATGAATCTATGGGGTTTTTACCCAATGTGTGAATTTCCTAAGTTTCAAGCATGGGTATGATTTAATCATGTTTTGAATGTTGAATTATGATCAATGAACAAATTTTACAATGTTTTCAATTATAAATTATGTTTTTAAGTTTTCTAAATTATGATGCCCATCTATGAAAGTCTATGAAAGTTGAGATCTATGAAGTATGTGTACAAGCAGTATGAGATGTTTATGAAGAAAGTATGATTTCAAAATACACATGTCTATGCTCATGTTTTCAAAGAGAATCAAGTTTATTTCAAGCATGTTAAGTATTGGACAAATCCATATGATCAAGTATGTTTTATGATTTCATGAATTATCTTACCACATGATTTGGAGTCTAGACTCCCACTATTTTCATCTTGTGGTATGGTTTGAGCCAAGGCTCCTCATGTTATGTTTTTAGATTTATTCATCTGTGTTATGTGTCAGCTTCGTCACTAGACGTGGTCAGCTTCGTTGAAAAATGATGGAGAGCATATGCATGTTTTGGGAGTATTGTCTCGCACCGAGTAGGCTAAGGGAAAGTCTACCCTATGCCTCAGAACTACACACCAATGTAGGTATGTTCATATTATTTGGTACCTCCCTTGTGAGCTTCCCCTGCCCTAAAGGGGCCACGAGCTTGATATCGATATAATTGTAGCGTCCTTAGCCTTGGAAAAGCTTTGGACAACTTTGCCCACTTGAATGTGATAGTCGGGACCACGTAAGCTCTATCATGGTAATGTCGGTTATATGAAAAGTCTCCCTTTATTCCTCATTTTTTCAGTTATGCATGTACATCAGTCATGATATTATGTTTTCAGCAGGTTTGGCCCAATGTTCAGTTTTACTTATGATTATCAGTTTTCAACTTTGGGTCATTTGATTTAGTTATGATGTTCAGTTATGTTCAGATCATGATTTCAAAAATTTGCATGCAAGCCTTACTCTCATAATCTTATCTTGATCATGTTTTATATTATGCATGTTTAATGATTTGTACTTACTTAGCGGTTTTATTTACCTTGACTCGATACATTCCACGTACTAATTGCATACTCTATACTGTATCATCTCATGATAAAGGCTTTAATATCTAGACTCAATCCCGTTGCTAGTTAGACTTCTGGAGTTAGCACTTCTCAGTCTCAGTTGGTGAGTCCTCATCTTGTGAGGGACCTTCTTATCAGTTGTATTTTGTCTTTTTTAGTTTTTAGACTATAGTGAGTTAGTTGGGGTCTTGTCCCGTCAACTCGTCAACATTAGAGGCTTTTCAAACATAATGTGTATTTAGCTTTAGACTCATGTATGTGTTCAGATGTTATGTTCTGCTTAGACTTATGCTATGTTATTCATGACGATCTTCTGTATTATTTGAATGAGTTAGATGTTATGTTCATGCCATGGTTTGACTTGGAGTCTCTTTAGATTCCTTGTCTTGTGACTCAATCTAAGCCTATGTTCTGGTCCTGACAATTACCCATGTCTATATTCATGTATTTGACTATCAAGTCTATTCCAAAGCATGTCTAAGTTTGGGCAAGCCTATATGATCAAGTATGTTTCATGATTTACTTTAATTTCATGTTATTAGCTTACCACATGATTTTGGAATCTAGGCTCCCACTTTTCAGCTTGTGGTATGGTTGAGCCGAGGCTCCTCATGATATATTTTTAGATTATGTCTGTACTATTATGATTCAGCTTCGTCGCGAGATGATGGTTCAACTTCGTTGAAAAACAATGGAGAGCATATGCATGTTTTTGGAAGTAGTTTTTAGCATCGAGTAGGCTAAGGGTTCAGTCAACCATGTGCCTCAGAACTACGTGCCAACGTAGGTATGTTCAGATTATTTGGGACCTTTCTTGTGAGCTTTCCCTGCCCTCGAGTTGCCTTCAGCTTGATATCAATATCATGGTAGCGCCCTTAGCCCTGGTAAGGCTTTGGATGGCTCTGCCCACTTGAGTGTAATAGTCGGGACCATGTAAGCTCTATCTTGGTAATGTCTGTTATATGACGAGTCCCCCATTGTTCCTCATGATTTCAGTTATGCATGTTCATCAGTCATGATATTATCTTTTCAATAGGTTGACCTAATGTTCAGTTTTACTTATGATTATCTGTTTTAGCTTTGGGTCATTCGAATCAGTTATAATATCTAGTCGTGTTTAAATCATGTTTTCAGATAATAACATGCAAGCCTTACTCTTAGAATATTATGTTGAAATATTTTGTGATATGCATGATTTTAGTTGTTTTTACTTAGCAGTTTTTCTTACCTTGCATACTAAGTACATTCCAAGTACTGATTGAATACTCTATGTTGTATCATTTCATGATACAGGCTCGGACGTTCAGGTTCAGTCTCGCCGCTAGCCAGATTCTCAGAGTTCTAGCATACTTAGCCGGTTGGTGAGTCTTCATCCTTCGAGAACCCTTTTTATCAGCTTGTATTTAATATCTTCAATTTCATTCTTTAGTGAGCTAGTTGGGTTCTTGTCCCATCAACTCATCAGGTTGTAGAGGCTTATCAGACATACATATATTAAGCTTCTGATCAGTAGTATGCTTTCCATTGTTAAGATGTTATTGGACTTTTAGACTTCCTCTATTTCAAATGTTAAATTTTTGCATTTATTATGTTGAGCATTAGTTTTCATGTTCATGCCATGGGTCGATCTTGAGCCATATATGGTTTAGGTTTCGTGTCTAGATCTAGGCCTATTCTTGGGTTGTGATATCAGGAGACTTAGAGGACGGAAAAACTCTCCAGAGCAGTAACCTCTTCACCTAAGGTAAGATTTTCTATTCTCTATCTCTAAAGTGAGTAGTTTTGACCCTACAAGCTTTGTAGACCTCTAAAGGTGGGAATTTTGTAGAGGAAGAACCCTAGGCTGTTAACTAAGGCTGAATTATAGGGTGATTAGGGGGTGAATTGGGTTGGGTTGATAAGTTTTGATCACTCCCCTAGAATCACATGTTGGGAACAAGGGTTGACGGGGAATTGAATTTGAATCGAGTAGAATTTGCGTTTTACTTTTGAAAAACATCCCGAAGGGTAATTAATGAATTACTCTTGTGTTATAGATTTCACGCATTCTGAAGCTCTGAGGAAAGGCAAGGTTCCCGCAGAGTAGTTGAATTATTACCTTCCAAATCGAGGTAGGCTACGGGTTATAGGGATAGACCTATATAATGGCATGGATAGTGTGCAATATTGATATACGATTGGTCTTCGGACGTTTACGTGATATGTTAGTCTGTTATTGTTAATTTTTCTTATGAAAGTGACTAAGATGTGATATTGAATTGTAATGACTTGTTTAAACGATTGTGTATATCTGTTAATGTAATTATCGGTGATGAATGGTTAGTAAAGTGATCCTACTCTGTTAATGAGAGAATTGTTAATTGATGATAGCTTATTTGAGAAGTAGATTGTAACTTTATGTATGCTGCAATAATTCACTTGTCATGCCTTTTATTAGAATGATGAATGAAAATATTTATTATCCTAAATGAGAGGCTCGAGCCCAAGGGGAGTATCTAGGAGAGTGAATAAATTTATTTGAGTGGCTTGTTTCTAAAGGGAGCATCCGGACGAGCGTATGGGTGGGAGGGGGTGCCACCCGGCACAGTACATGGATTTCTAGAGTCCCTTGTAGGTTATGACTAGACAGGCATAAATAAGACCCTCTGGCATGTGTATACATGATTTGTATGGTTGACTGTTAAGGGGAGATGGCAGAGGCGTGTGCCCATCATGCTACCCATGGTTGTGTTGTTTGCGTATTTGTTTGTGATTTCATTAATGTTCATGAGGTGAATGTGAACGTGCTACGAGAATGTTCGAAATTATTTTGGATATGATTCAAATTGATAACAATGAACATGGTGTTAATGCTAAGTGCGACTTTGTAACCCTGTGCGGTTACTGAGTAGTTGTCGCTATGAGTAATTGAGGATTTGTAACTCTTAATAGCTATTGTGATTGTTGTTTTATTATGGTTGTTTGATGGATTTATGAAGTATGTGAAATGTTAACTGTTGATCTAATAAAATATGGAATGGAAGAACTGAGAAGGGTGCAACACGTCGAGCTACTACCTACGCAGTGCCGCTGCAGCGGAACCATTTTCGCTATGGCGAGACTGCTGTAGCGGACAAGTACGCTGCAGTGATAGGCCTAATCCAATGAGTAGGCTGGCTGATTCTGGAGTAGAGCTAGTGTTCATAAAATTGCTTGTATATCTGTGTAAAGCTGAGGATCCCTTTTTATATCGCTATTGTTGTAATTATCTGTTATTATATATGGTCGGCCGATGATTCCTACCAGTATTGTGTCATGTACTGATCGTACCCCTGCATTCTTTTCTAAGTGCAGAGTTCAAACCCTGCAGTTCTTCATGCCCTCACCAGTGAACTAGTAGCTTCGGAGTTTTGAGAAGGTTAGCAGATGGGAACACAGTTCACTTCCCCGTTTTGAAGATGTCCTTCTCTTCTGGATACTTATGTTTCTTTCTTCCTGTTTATTTTTAAACATTCTTAGAGTTGTAAACAGACGTCTTGTGCAATGAATTTCAGGTCTTGGGTAATTTTTTTTTCTTTGTAATATTTGTTTAAGCGGTTGATTCATGATGTGAAGTTATTTAAATAATTAAAGATAGTGTTTACCTTTTGCATGTCGCATTTTGGGGGTAGTATTGGAATTCATTGGTTCGGCCACCGGAAGGTTAGTGGGTGCCAATCACAACTATTTGGGTTGTGACAATAACTATAAAATTAAAAAACTAAGTTTTCAACTCGATTTTTAATGCATAATAATGTTCTAACAGACACTGTATAAGTAGTCACTCTGGCCACAACCAGTGCTTCTCTTCTTCTCTTCTCAAATAGCCTTTGGTTTCTTTCTATTCAAATAGCGTATACAATCTTTGAATACCTTAGTTTGAACTTTTGAGCCTTTGGTGATCAACCAGTGGTGCTTGTAAAAGAAATATAGATAGAAAGATTTATCCCTCAAGTTGGAGAATTAGCCGCACATCAAATCATTGATTGTAAGAGACATATTTAGGCTAGTGGTAAGATTACTACTTGATGTCCTCATTAAAATAAGAGTTTGTTCATTGTATAAGATGATAACCTATATATTATCTGTATAAATTTTGTGACTTTATATAAATTGAGTGTTATATAATCTCTAAAGGTTGTACAGGAGAATATAATACCACTTTACCTTTGTTGGAGCGCTATTTTCTTAGCTTCCATCAACTTGGCTTCCAACGTCTCGCTCAATTCCTGAAGTCGAAGATTGTTAAGTTCTTCATATGGACATTTTGTATCCATTTCTTGAAGTTTTTCTCTATGTTTTTGCTCCGTTTCAAGTAAGCCCTCTATCCTGGTTAGCTCCGTATTTACCTCACCAACATTAGCATTTAGATGAAGCTCAATAAGGGGGTTGCGGATATCACTGTTGAGTGGAGGAATCATTCTAAGAAATTTATCCACAACTGAATTAATAGAAGGATGTCCAGTTGAGTAAACTTTGTTGTTGTGTGGGAAAAAATTTACAGTGGCACTTTCAGCACCGCAAAGGATAGAGAGTTTTGTGGCCTTCTTAAATAGACTAGCACGCCTTTTAGAAAAAGTCACATGTAAGTTGTTTTGATTTTGCATCCTCGCAATGGTAATTTTTTGGCAACCAGTAGGCTTTATCATGATTAAACCTGTGACTTGAAAAAGTATAAAATGTAATGTTGTGTCTCAATACCAAGAGATATATTTATAAGGAAAAATCATCATATTATTTGATGGAAATGAATTCAAATAACAAAAAAGCAAAAATTTTTTATGTTAATTCCTTTTTCAAAAGTTTTTTGACTAAACTCATAATATTAATTGGGTTTCTTTCTTTATTTCTTTGTATCGTTGCAAATATGTAAATATCATAATTACACATTGCATATTTTTGCTAATTAGAATTATGTACTTATTAGATTTTTGAATTTTTTTGGCTGAATCATTCTTTTATGGAATATCTTTTTGAATGTTCACATGTAAAATAATTATAATTTATGAGGTAAAAATATTTTTTCGATTGTATTTGCTTATTTTCTAAACTCGCTCTTACTCGAATATATATATATATATATATATATATATATATATATATATATATATATATATATATATATATATATATATGTCTCTGTGTGTGTGTGCGTGTGTGTGTATATATATATGTGTTTGTAGCCATGCTTAGTAAAAGATCTTCCACTATAAGGATCAACAATATGAAAATATTTATTGACTAACTCATATTAACGTATCAAAGTATTTAAGCAATTCAATTCAAATCATAAAAAAATTAGTGTAGTTATCAAGAGTGTTTGCAAACTCGTAAAATCTAATCATAAACAACAATAAGTGAAAAAAATATCATACTAGAAAGTTCTAAACTATAATAAAATTATACATGTATAAACCCCTTTAAAATGTTCTTGTACAGTTCATGTAATACATTATAAATCTCTAAAATGACATAGAAAAATTTTTGTCTTTTTTTTTTGAATTAGTGCATTATTGTGTGGCGTGTATCATGTACAATTAATTTGTTTAAATTTCTAACCTTCTCTATTTACACCTCTCTTTTGCATCCATAGACATCTATATATTGAATAATTTCTAAAACATACATATAAAAAATGTAACATCAATAATTTATTTTTTTATTTTTTTTGATAAATAGTGGAATTTTATTAATCACAAAAACTGAAGCATTAGAAAGCATAGCTAGGCTATAGACAACCAGCCTTTGTTGCAATATCTACACCATAACTATAAAATTAAAAATTAAGTTTTGAACTCAATTTCTAATGCATGATTATCTTCTAATACACACTGTTTAAGCAATCACTATAGCCACAACCATTGCTTCTCTTCTTTTCTTCTTAAATATCCTTTGGTTCCTTTATTTTCAAATAACATATACAATCTCCGAATATGTTAGTTTGAATATTTGAGCCTTTGGTTCTTGTAAAAGAATTATAGAAACAAAGATTTATCCCTCAACTTGGTAAATTAGCAGTAGATCAAATCATTATTTGTGAGAGACATATTTAGGCTATTGGTAAGATTACATGTAATTCCCCAGAAACTTAAATACTAGATCCGGGACTAAATCAGAAAATCTGGGAATCTGCAGAATTTCCTCAGAATGACTCACCTAACGAGTCGTTATGAGACCTAGCGACCCATTAGGTCACCCGTGGTCAGACCTGGGTCAAATGTTAAGGTATGAGACAGTGTACCCCACGAGTCCTTACCATGACTCATTATGTGTGACCACGAGTTGTGGTGTCACCTGTGGGGATCTTTAGGGCATTTGGATAGTGTAGTCCAAGATAGGTGAAGGATGTTCACAAACTAGCCCGGTTAGGGGTGCAGTTGGTGGATTCAGCCGAAGGTGGTGTGGCAATGCAAAGTGGGTCTGATTCATCCTTGGTAGTCAAAGTTAAGTCTAGACAGGATGAAGATCCCATTTTGCTTAAACTTAAAGAAGCGGTTCTCAGGAAGGAGGTGGAGGCTTTCTCTAAAGGGGGAGACGACGTTCTCCATTAGCATGGCAGATTATGTGTACCGGACGTTGGTGAGTTAAGATAGCAGATATTGTATGAAGCACACAATTCTAGATGTTTTATCCACCCTGGTGCTACTAAAATGTACTGCGATCTACGAGATATTTACTGGTGGAATGGTATGAAAAGAGACATTGCTGAATTTGTAGCCAAGTGCCCAAACTGCCAGCAAGTTAAGGTGGAACACCAGAGACCAGGAGATATGACTCAGGACATCAGCATACCCACATGGAAGTGGGAAGAATTAAACATGGACTTCATTATGGGTCTACCCCGGACTCATCGACAGCATGACTCAATCTGGGTAGTAGTAGACTGGATGACTAAGTCGAGGACTATGCCAGACTTTACATCCGAGAATTAGTCAGACTTCATGGGGTGCCTTTATCTATCATTTAAGAAAGAGGAACTCGGTTCACTTTGCACTTCTGGAGGTCTTTTCAAAAGGGACTTGACACTCAGGTCAAGCTCAGCACAACTTTTTACCCGCAGATAGATAGGCAAGCTGGGTGGACTATTCATACCTTAGAATACATGTTGAGAGCATGTGTCATCGATTTTAAAGGTAATTGGGGTGACCATTTGCCTCTTATCGAGTTTGCGTATAACAACAGTTACCACTCCAGCATTCAGATGGCCCCGTTTGAAGCATTGTATGGTAGGAGGTGCAGATCTCCTATCGGGTGGTTTGAAGTAGGTGGAGTTTCTATAATCAGGCCATACTCGGTTCATGAAGCTATGCAGAAGGTACAACTCATCAGACAAAGATTGAAAACAGCTCAAAGCCATCAGAAATCTTATGTGGATGTATGGAGAAGAGAATTGGAGTTCGCAGTGGATGACTGGGTTTACTTGAAAATTTCTCCCATGAAAGGGGTGATGAGGTTTTGGAAGAAAGGAAAGCTCAGCCTAAGGTATGTGGGACCCTACAAGATTCAGAGTCGAATTGGCAAAGTGGCTTATGAACTGGAGTTACCTACAGAGTTGGCATCTATGCACCCTGTATTCCATCTGTCCCTCTTGAAGAAATGCATCAGAGATCCAACTTCAGTAGTGCCATTGGACAATGTAGAAATAAAGGATAGTCTCTCATATGAGGAGGTACCAGTCCAGATTCTTGATTGTCAGGTTCGTAAGCTAAGGAACAAGGATATAGCTTCAGTCAAGGTCTTGTGGAGAAATTAGCAGGTTGAGAGAGCTACATGGGAGGCCGATGCAGATATGATGGCCAAATACCTGCATTTTTTCTCCACTGACTCTGTTACAGTTTAAACTATCATTTTTGCCTTAGAAACTAATTTAGTTGTTAGGTTCAATTCATGTGTTTAACTTTCCTTTATGATTTTAGATGTATGTATGAAAGGTAAATTCAGTTCAGTTATGTATGGTGAAACATGGGTATTTATTCTTCCTGTTTTGCAGTTAAATGTGTAGTATTTGACCATTATGATTGTTATTTCTCTGGTTTGTCTGGGTGTTTTCTAATATTCGAGGAAGAATGTTCTCAAGGGGGAGATATTGTAATGACCCGAAAACTCAAAGACTAGATTTGGGAATCTACAGAATTTCCTCAAAATGACTCACCTAATGAGTCATTATAAGACCTAATGACCCTTTAGGTCACCCGTGGTCAGACCTGTGTCAAATGTTAAGGTATGAGGAAGTGTACCCCACGAGTGCTTACCATGACTCATTATGTGTCACCACGAGTCGTAGTGTCACCCATAGGGATCTTTAGGGAATTTGGCCAGTGTGGTCCATGACAGGTGACCACGAGTCATGGTCGTTCACCACGACTCGTTAGGTCCCTTGTGGTGACCATCAAGGATTTCTGGGAAATGTACTCAATGAGTGTGACCATAAGTCGTGGTCACTGACCACGACCCGTTAGGTCACCCGTTAGGACCACCTGACAGTTTTTCCCTGCGATTTTCGAAGGGTTGTTTAGTAATTTTCCACTCTACTAAACCTTAAACTACGTCGTTTTAGACATAATTTCAGACTTATTAGTGGGAATGAATGGCCTCTCCCCTCATTCCCCACGTTCATTCTCAGAAAAGTCATTCAAGAGTCTCTCAAGAACTCTCAAGCAAGCTTACGGTTTCCCTCCATTGCAGTAGTTCGGGTTTTCTTCTCCGGAGAAATTTTTAGTCAGGTATGTGGGAATTCAATAAGGGGAGAGTTCTTCCCTTGTGTCCCCCAAAACCCTCTTATAGCTTCTCTATCAGTTTAGCCCTGAGCTTTCGAATATGAAGAGATTTCATGTTTGTATTTATTGATTTCACATAGAATGAGGTTGATGCTTATTGTTGATATGATCTCTATCAATTTTTGAAATAATTGTTGATGTTCCTACAAAAGTGAATTTAAGCCCTGAGTTTTTGAATGAAACGTATTTGCGTATTAAATTCCGTCTGGTTTGTTAAGTGTGATTTGGGCTGATTTTCCTAGTATTTCTTATTGTCGAGATATTGTGTATTACTCCCTTGATAAGAATGATTTTAGCCTTAGCATGAATAAGAGAGCTATTGCACTGCTTGTTGGATGAGATTTCGCCTTAATTCTTGAAATTTTAGCCATATTATGGAATTTCTGTGTTGTTGGGATGAGTTGAGTTCTGTGTTAGCTATTTAGTAGTTCAGTTTAGTTACTCGTAGAATCTCTCCAGATCTATACAGAATTTGTCAACTGATCAATTTGACTTCAGTCTTTTCTTGAGGTGTTAGTGGTGCCTCTCAGTTTTTAGAATCAGATTCAGAATCTAGTTATTGGTCCATTAGATGGTCATAATATTTAGATAAATAGCTCTGACTAGCCTCAGGACCCCAATTCAGATTACAGTTTGTTCTTAGACGGTTACGACGCTTCCAGATAAGCAGCTCTGACAAGTCTAGAACCCAGTTTCAGAATCTGGTTCGTTAAGAATATCAGATTACTTTCAGTTATATATCCCCGACTAGTCTTGGACCCCAGTTCGAGCTATCATCTTAGTAATTCAGTCTAGGTTTTCCAGTAGGAGTAGGACTTAGTACCAAGTGGGCTGGGGTTCCAGCGCACCCAGCATCCCAGAACTACGTTGCTAATGTAGGTTATAGTATTATTTGGGTTGATTGGCCCCAGACTCTTATGATCACCCAGTTCATGCCTTTATACCCTAGCAATGTATATTGGGTCCTACTGGTCGGATGTATACATCGGACTCCACATTTAGCTCACGTGGTTATATGTCGGTTACAGACTCTCCCACTAGTTAGTCAATTCCAGTTTCAGAATAAGCAACTCAGTTCAGTTCCAGCTCTATTAGTTTAGCTCAATTCAGTACAGTATCTCAGACTCAGAACTTCAGACTTAGGGCATGTCTCTAATCACCAGACAGGGTCATTTTGACCATCTCAGTTTACTTCAGTGATTCAGTTCAATATATTAGTTGGTCATTGCATGTCACTTCAGTTCAGTCATTTATATTCAGTTATATTTTCTCTCACTTACTCAGTACATTCAAAGTACTGATGCATACTTTTATGCTGTATCATTTTATGATACAGCTGCAAGATCTCAGACTCAACACCGCTAGTCATTGAAATTCATATCCTCCTCCTCAGAAGCAGAAGTGTGAGTCCTCATCCTTCGAGAGCATTATTTCATTTCTTTCGGTCATTGTATTACGTTTACTTAGACTTAGAGTTAGCTGGAGGTTTGTCCCAGCAACTCATCAGCTAGATGGCTTTCAGACACAGAATAAATTTCAGACTTTAGATGTTCTAAACTTTATATTTTCAGTTTTATTTTTCATAAATGCTTTTATATTATTATTTTAAAGCTTCCTCTATGCATGTTTTACTCAGAATACCAATGTGTGATAGGCCAGGAGTTAACTTATGGTCACTTGTCACTCCAAGTACCGTGTCCCGTCCAGGGTATAGACTCGAGGCGTGACATTACTACTTGATGTCCTCACTACAATAAGGGTTTGGTCATTTGATAAGATGATAACCTGTATATGATCTATATAAATTTTGTGACATTATATAATCTTTTTTGAAAATTTTCAATTGCTTCATAATTGTACCACTCAAAACCAATATGAAAATAATAATGTTCATCACTCATTAGGGAATAACTATATAATAAAGTATATTAGTGTGGGAAGGAACATATTACCTAATTATATCATTTACAAATGCTTAAATCTTGAGATGTTTTTTGAATCCATCATATATTCATTAAGATACGTAGATATTCTTCTCAGAGAACCTAATGAGACTTTTATCTTGTACTACTTAAATAAATGACACCAAAGTATTATTGCAACGGAATGAAATAATAGAAAGTTTTAGTTTTATCAATAGGTTCCACTAAAGTGCTTTCAAATCGTAAAGTTACAAGACGTGGAGAAAATGAAATGCATATAGTCTCTGCAATATAAAAATCAATAGAGTAGCTGGTCATAAAGACAACTAAAATAGATAAGCCACGACTTTAAAAAGAATGTAAGGTAAAAGGAAAAAAGGAAAAGATAAAAAGATATTATCTAGGACAACATTGGAGGATCAATTGATCAATAAGCATTTTCTTTTTGTGGAAATAAGAAACTTAAATTATATTAAATAGGAAAAATATTCAAATATGTTATCGAACTATTAGAAATGGTCTATTTACACCACTGGTTTTATAGTTCGATATAAAAATATCACCTCCATGAGACATTTGTCTTTTGCATGTCATTAATACCTGTTGATGCGGAAATTATTTAAATGATGAGGGAATTTTAATCTGATTAAAAGACACTAAATATGATATTTTAAAATTAAAAGATGGCTTGTAAAATTTGATGTTTGGGTTATCTGCTGCAGCTCTACCAAAATAAAAAGTTGTGTGAGTTTTTAGTGGTTAATGGAATGAAAGGGCCAGATGTGTCACAGTAGTGAAATTCGTATACCAACTATTAATGATTCATCCTGTCACTCATTGTATCCCCAGCTTGGAAATCTATTAGACCCTTCCTAGGGACCCACGAGTCAGACGACGAGTCGTCGTCTGATATAACGACTCGTGGGGTGGCTCATTAGTTGGAGACCAAGGTGTTGTTCAAGATCTCTTTCAGTGACAGCGAGCAACAAAATCAACCCGTTGTATCACACGACGAGTCATTGTGTCCACCATGGTGATAAGCTTAGAAATCCTTCGGAATTGCAGTAGCAAGGATGAGAGTTAACAACGACCCATTGGTTCGACCAATGAGTTGTGGTGTCGTCTGTTAGAAGGGTCTAGTGATTTTGTTCCTAGCTATTTAAGAGGCCATGGAAGGAACCAATGACCCATTGGTTCGTCCAATGAGTCGCTTTCCCCTCCCATTGCCAATTTTCAGTGAGCCCAAATTTCAAGCCCAGGATAAATGACTGGTCCCAACGAGTCATGGTGTCAACCAACAACTTGTTATGTGACCTGTTGGTCCGTATCGGGCAATTTTTAGACTTTTATCTCTGGGGCATTTTTGTAACTTCTAGCTATTTTAATCCCTAAACTACGTTGTTTTGGGCACGTTTAGGAGGGGATTAAAGTGGTGATCAACTTAATCCCTCTCATTCCTCTCAACTTACAATTTTTAGAATGTAGAAGTTCCAGACAGTCAGTGTAGAGCTAAGCTAGGGCTTCCAGTGTTCTTCGAGATTTCTCCAGATTTCTTCTCAAGGATTCTACTCTGGGTATGTGTGAATTCAACAAGGGAATTGACTTTCCCCTGTACCACAAAGTCCTTCTAAAATTTTGTTATCAGTGCTAGCCTTGAGTATTTGAATTAGGGTGAACTTTCAGCCAGATTCTAATTAATTCTTGTTGATTGTTGTTCATATGAATTCTTGCTATGTGTCCACTACTTAGTGATCATGTTACTATGTTATTCATGTAATATGGTTTTAGCCCTAATTCTATGAATGTAGTAAATTTGGGTCTAGCATAGTTGACTAGATACAATTGTTCCTTGACTCTGTTAGTTCCCAAAATTTCCATGTTATTCCCATCATGTGAGTTCATAGTTAGTTTGCATGCTAGTTCAATCTCAGTTAGAAATTAATATTTTCAGTATCTTTCAGTAAGTCAGCTGATCAATTTGACAATAGTCAGTTCTTGGGAGTTCAAAAATGCTCATCAGTATCAATTATCAGACTGTTCTCTAGACAGTTATGATGCTTCTAGATAAAGCAGCTTTGGCCAGTCTTAGAACATTAGTTTTTAGTTATCCAGTCTTATGAACTCTCAGGTTACTTCTAGATAAGTATTCTTGACTTAGTCTAGGACCCTAGCTTCGAGCTATCAATTTAGTAGTCACTTTAGGATTATCCAGTGGGAGTAGTACTTAGCACCGAGCAGACCGGGGTTCCAGCCACCCAAGTTCCTAGAACTACCTTGCCACCGTAGGTTTTAGACCGAATGGGCCCCAGACTTGCGATCACCATGCTCAGCCACTATACACTGGCAAGGTACAATGGGCTTTCTGCTATAGGGTGTATACATTTGACTCCATGTCTAGCTCACGTACTTATATGTCGGTTATACACTCTCCCACTTGTCAATATAGTTTAGTTCAGCTCAGTCTAAGTTTAGCTCAATTCAGTCACTCAGTTCCAGGACATGTTTATGACCGTCAGTTAGGGTCTATGTCGACCTTATTACAGTTATAGCTCATCTTCTAGCAGTACTCTGTATTAGTTGGTCATTTCATGTTATTGAAGTACAGTTGCTTATTTTCATGCCTTATGTATTTCTCACTTACTTAGTACATTTAAAGTACTGATCCATATTGTCTAAGTTGTATCATATTATGATACAAGTACAGATTCCCAGACTCATCATCGTCAGTAGTTCCTCCCAATGTTTCTAGCAGAAGTCTTATTGGTGAGTCCTCATCTTTCAAGGAAGATGTTTTATTTTCAGTTAGGTCAGTACTTAGTCAGATTTTAGAGTTAGTTGGGGGCTTGTCCCAATAATTCTGCAGTTAGTAGTTGGCGTTCAAATACAGATGTTCAGTATTTAGCATAGTTATGTTTATTCTTTTGAAATAATATTAATTACATAATGATTTTTGAACAACTTCCGCGTATGTTTACTTAGTTTATCAGTGTTATGTTAGACCATGGGTTAGCTTGGGGTCACTTATGGCACCAAGTACCGTGTCTTGTCTAGGGTGTAGACACGGGTTATGATAAACTTCGTAACAGAGCCCTAGGTTTAAAGTATCCTAGGATGTTTGAAAGACTCATCAAGTGGAGTCCTTTTTATGGGTGCGAAGCACGCCACACTTATGATAGGGAGGCTACAATACATTATTAGGAAAACTCCCTTTTGTTCATACTCCTTATCGTGCGTTGAAGTTGAATCCCAAAATGTCCTCCTATCTCGTGCTCTATTTATTTCAGTGAAAATATACCTTCAAAATTAGAAAATGGAAGGAGGGTTGGAAACATCCACTAACCTGCCCCACCAGCTCCAGCAGCCCCTCAGGACGATCAAGTGTCCTCGGTAGAATTTCGAGCGGCAATCCAGCTGTTGGCTCAAATGGTGACCAACCAAGCAAACTAGAGGTGGTTCCAGTGAATGTAAATAGGTCTCCAGTAGCTGCCATGGTTCGGTACTTCACCCGAATGAACCCTCCATCTTTTCATGGATCTAAGGTGGGAGAGGACCCGAAAGAATTTATGGATGAGGTGCAGAAGATCATCTAGATTATGGGTGTTATTTCCGTAGAGAATGTTGCTCTGACTGTCTACCAGTTGAAAAGGGTGGCTCAGATCTGGTACAACCAGTGGAAGGGAGGGAGGCTAGCTGAAGAAGGATCGATAAAATGGGATGAGTTTGCTACGATGTTTCTCGACAGATTCTTTCCTCAAGAATTGAGGGAGGCCAAAGTCACCGAATTCATGAATTTGAGTCAGGGTAACAGAATAGTGGAAGAGTATGAATTGGAATTCACTCGGCTATCAACGTATGCTCCATAGATGGTTGTTGCGCCAAGGGCTCGTATGCTTAAATTCGTCAATGGAGTGTTAGATTTGGTACTTAAAGAGTGCAGAACTACAATGCTCATCAAGGACATCGAACTCTCTAGTCTCATCATTCATGCACAACAGATTGAGGAAAAGAACATGAAGGATATTTAGCGGGAGAACAAGCAGGCTATAATAGGTTAGTCGGATTATGGCCATCAGAGGTTCGGCGACAGTAGTCACCCACAGCAGCAGCAATAGAGAACTCCAATACACACATCATCCAGTGCCCCTTCTTTCTGGTCCCGCAAGGATTGGAAGGGTGGAGCATCTGGCTCTCAGTTTCAAAGTTACAGTTCTGGCAACCGTTACCCAGTTTGTCCTAAGTGTGGAAAGAACCATCCGGGTGAATGCCGCATGGGAAAAGATGGTTGCTTTGGATGTGGGCAGTTAGGTCACAGGCTGAAGGAGTGTCCATCAGCAGGACAGGGGAGAACTCAGTCTACTTCAGTAGCCCCAGCTGGTCGTCCAGCTTAGTAGGGGACTACTTTAGGTACGGATGGCGGTCAGGGCCAAAACCGCTTTTATGCTTTATCCTCTTGTTAGGATCAGGAGAGCTCACCTAACGTGGTCACGGGTATGTTACTTCTTTTCCATCTAGATGTATACGCACTAGTAGATACAAGAGCCACACTATCATTAGTGACTCCTTATGTAGCTATTCAGTTTGAAATCAGTCAAGAAGTCCTCTTAGAACCGTTCTCAGTCTTTACCCTAGTTGGTGAGTTAGTTAGAGCCAGTCGGGTATATATAGAAATTGCCCAATCTCAGTGTTGAGTAAAGTTATTCCAATTGATCTAACAGAGCTAGACATGTTCAACTTAGACCTAACTCTTGGAATGGATTGGTTACATTTCGGTTATGCCTCAGTCGACTGCATAACTAAAGTTGTCAGGTTTCAGTTTCCCAATGAGCCAGTCTTAGAATGGATGGGTAGTGTTTCAGCACCTAAGGGTTGATTTATTTCCTTCCTTAAGGCAAGGAAGCTCATTTTGAAAGGGTGCATCTATGAACTAGTTTGGGTCAAATATTCTAGCTCCAAGACCCCAACGATTCAGTCAGTTTCAGTTGTCAGCGAATTCCCTGACGTGTTTCCCGAAGATCTTCCCGGAGTGTTCCCCTAGCGGGAAATAGACTTCGGCATAGAACTTCTTCTAGAAACTCATCCCATCTATATTCCTTCTTACAGAATGGATCCAACTGAGCTTAAGGAGTTGAAGGAACAATTGAAATCACTTCTAGATAAAGGCTTCATTAGGCCCAGCATCTCTCAGTGGGGTGCTCCAGCGTTGTTCGTGCAAAAGAAAGATGGTACTCTCAAAATATGTATCGACTACCATCAACTCAACAAAGTTACAGTTAAGAATAGTTAATCCCTACTCAGGATTGACAACTTGTTCGATCAGCTTCAGGAAGCCAGTTGTTTTTCCAAGGTAGATCTCAGGTCAGGATATTATCTACTTAGTGTAAGGGAATGTGACATACCGAAAACAGACTTTAGAACTAGGTATGATCACTATGAATTTGTGGTTATGTTCTTTGGACTAACCAATGCCCCTGCAGCTTTTATGGACCTGATGAATAGGGTATTCAAACAGTATCTAGACATGTTCGTCATTGTGTCCGTAGACGATATCTTGGTATACTCCAGAAATAAGGAGGACCATGCTAACCATTTGAGGATAGTGTTGCAGACTCTTAGAGACTGCCAGTTGTTCGCTAAATTTAGCAAATGTGAATTCTAGATGAAGTCTGTGGCTTTCCTCGGTCACGTGGTCTTAGGTGAGGGTGTTCAGGTAGATCCTTAGAATATAACAGCGGTGAAAGACTGGCCAAGACCCACTTCCCCAATAGATATCAAAAGTTTATTGGATTTAATCGGCTATTATCGATGATTTGTAGAAGGGTTTTCTTCTATCACATCTCCTCTAACTAAACTAACTTAGAAAAAGGTAAATTTTTAGTGGCCAGACACATGTGAGAATATTTTCTAAGAGTTGAAGACTTGACTCACTACGGCTCCAGTTTTGACCTTACTAGAAGGAACAGATGGGTTTGTAGTCTATTATGATGCTTCCAGAATTGGCCTCAGTTGATGCAATGGGATAAGGTGATAGCTTATGCCTCCAGACAGCTCAAGGTTCATAAGAAGAACTATCTGACTCATGATCTTGAATTGGCAGCAGTGGTGTTTGCTTTGAAGATATCAAGGCATTACCTGTATGGGGTTCACGTGGATGTTTTCACTGACCACAAGAGCCTTCAGTACGTGTTCAGTCAGATTGATTTCAATTTTTTTCAGAGAAGGTGGTTGGAGTTATTGAAGGATTACGACATGAGTGTGTTGTACCACCCGTGCAAGGCAAATGTTATGGAGGATTCCTTAAGCAGGATGTCCACGGGAGCGTTGCTCATGTTGTAGAGGGTAGAAAAGAGCTAGCAAAGGATATTCATAGGTTAGCTTAGTTGGGAGTGCAGTTGGTGGATTCAGCTGAGGGCGAAGTAGTACCGTAGAGTGGGTCAAAATCCTCCTTAGTTGTTGAGGTTAAGTCAAAGCAGAATGAACATCCCATACTACTTAATCTGAAAGAAGCAGTGTCAAGAAAAGAGGTGGAAGCCTTCTCTAAAAGGGGAGATGGTGTACTTCGTTACCAGGGCAGACTATGTGTTCTAGACATAGACGAACTGAGACAACAAATACTGGCAAAATCACACAGCTATATATATTCTATCCACTCAGGTGCCACTAAGATGTACCGTGACCTACGAAAAATTTACTGGTGGAATCGCATGAAGAGGGACATTGTAGATTTTGTGGCTAATTGCCCGAACTGCCAGTAGGTCAAGGTAGAACACCAAAGACCTGGGGTATGACTCGGGATATCAGCATACCCACATGGAAGTGGGAAGAAGTGAATATGGACTTCATTATAGTTCAACCTCATACTCGTGGGCAGCATGATTTCATTTGGGTGGTAGAAGATTTGATGACTAAGTCAGCACATTTCCTATCGGTAGAGACTATAGACTCAGCTGAGGATTATGCTAGGTGATGTGTTGTGAGTTTACAACACTTTAGACGCTCAAAATTAAGAAAATAGTATGGACATAGGTATGTTTATATAGATATAAGGCACTTTTTCTTTGGTTACAGAAGAAATAGGTGTTGGAGCAAGAATGTGCAAAAGATAGACTGAAAGTGCAGAAAATAGGCTTAAGTCACAACTCTTAGTACTAGCCATATGATGGTGCTACAAGCCGTATTGCAGATAGTGAGAAATTTCAGATGGCTAAGTATGAAGAGTGTATCCTACGACTCTCAGTACAAGTCGTACATTGCTGGTACGGGCCGTAGTGTAGAAGTCATGGAAATATTCAAAAGATTTGCACATGAGGCTGACTTTTGATATAGATAGACAATACGAGTCGTGGCATCAAGGTACGAGTTATACCATAGCACTCGTGAAGAACATCAGAAAAATTGAAAAGTTTTAGAGTCAGACCACGGAAGCACAGAACGACTCATAGGACGCATGTACGAGTCGTACAAAGGGCCAACACTTAGCCAAATTTCATCCAGCCAATGACATATAGGAAGCAGGTACGACCCGTATACCTGCTACGGGTCATAGGATTGGTCGTGACACAGGCAGCATCAATTATGGAAATTTACCCTGTTAGCCTAGGAAAAAGATTTTTATGTTTGTATAAATACGTTTTATGTATTATTTTCATAAGAATTGATTATACAATCATTAGTTAACATAAGAAGACATGAGAATTGAGGGACAAAATAAAGAATTGAGTTGATTGACTTATGATCAACCTTTTCTTGATTTTCTTTTGATATTCATACTTTGTTCTTGAGGATTTTACTGATTTATTTAAAGAAGTTTCTCTCTCATCCATAATTGTAAGTATTGATTTATGTATTTAATTATAAATGTAAATCACAATCTTGCAACTATGAGAGGCTAAAACCTCCATAGCTAGGGTTTTGGGAACCAATGTGGATTAACAAGCTTGGGTTGCATAAAAGTGATTTAATACAAATGCAAAACACTTGTATTGTATTCTCTTCATTCTTAAACGTTTCTTAACGGTGTACAACATTAGGACTTTCCCGAATGCTTTACTTGCTTGAGCCTAGAGAGGTAGAAATTAGAAAAAGAGAATTACAACAAAACCTTGATCTTGACAATCATTGTATTAAGTTGAGTTGTGGTCGCAGGATAGTTAAATTTGGAACATATTGATAACGGTTAGTTTGCAATCGCTCATGAGACCTGACCCGGTGATTGAGTACAGTCATTCAATAGGGACAAGCCAGTCATTTGAATGAATCTAAGTTATCAGTTCTACAAGTTAGCATTGGTGATGATCATGTATGTATATCCGAAGCAGTTATAAACCGATAGGGAACACAAACCCTAGTTATCTTTCTTTCGTGATTTCAACCAAAATTTTAACAGTTATTTCAATTATTGTTTTCTTTAGAACCCTCAATTTGGAGTAGCTACACAACAAGTTCACTTGCCGGCATTAGTCTAGATTTTTCATATTCCCTGTGGGTTCGACCCCAACCTCTAGTTGGATTCTTTATTGACAATGTCTGCTTTATACTTCGGTAGGAGGTATGGTTTGAGCGTTATCAAAAAGTGGCACCGTTGCCGGGGAAACAGCTAAGACTAGATTATCTGATTGTATTTAACTTTGGATAGTTATGTCCTTTCTTACACTTTTATTTGTTTTTCTTTTATGATTCTCTCAGGATACATCAAGGGGGCGATCCCTCGTTCAAACACCCAGATGGAATATGATAAGATTCCAATGCTTGTGGAAGAGATGATGACTATTGATACATTAGCAGCTGTGATGATGAATTATGAGGGAGATGGGATACTGAAATACACAGAGACGGTGAATGCTTTAAATGGAATGGGTTCGTATAACTTCTACCCAAATAAGTTAGACCTGGATCTAAAGAATCTCCAACATCGTCGGCCAAGCCATCTGTGAAGGTGCCTCCAGTCCTTGAGCTGAAAGAACTACCTCCCCATCTCAAGTATGCATTCCTCGGTGAAGACAATACTCTACCTGTAATAATCGCAGCAGATCTATTAGAGGTGGGAGATTTGGTCAATATATTAAAGAAGTACAAAAAGGCAATTGGCCGGACCATAACTGATATCATCAAAATCCCACCAGGCATTTGTACTCATAAAATCCAACTCGAGCCAAATTGCAAACCAAGTATAGAACATCAACGTTGCCTGAACCCCCCAATGCAAGAAGTTGTAAAAAAGGAGATCATCAAGTGGCTGGATGCTGGAGTGATATATCCCATTAAAGATAGCAAGTGGGTAAGCCCAGTAAAGTGTGTACCGAAGAAAGGAGGGATTACAGTGGCGCCCAATGAAATGAACAAGCTGATATTGACACGACTAGTTACAGGGTGGCGTGTATGCATGGATTATATGAAACTCAACCACTGGACCCAAAAGGACCATTTTCCAATGCACATCTTGGATTAGATGCTTGACAGACTGGAAGGTAGAGGTTGGTACTGTTTTCTTGACAGATATTCAGGATATAATCATATTACCATCGCTCCAGAAGACTAGGAGAAGACGACCTTTACTTGTCCGTATGGAACGTTCTTTTTTAGAAGAATGAAATTCGGATTGTGCAATGCACCAGTCACATTCCAGCTCTGCATGATGTCTATATTCTCAAACATGCTGAAGGACACCATCTAAGTATTTATGGATGACTTTTCAGTTGTAGGTGACTCATTTAAATCTTGCCTCGACCATCTGGGCAAAGTATTGAAAAGATGTGAAGAAACTAATCTGGTCCTAAACTGGGAAAAATGTCATTTTATGGTTGAGGGAATAGTGTTGGGTCATAAAATCTCGGAAAAAGGGATTGAGGTGGACAAGGCCAAAATTGAAGTTATAGCAGGTTTGCCACCCCCTATTTCCATAAAGGGGGTCAAGAGCTTTTTAGGGCATGCAGGATTCTACCGATGATTTACCAAGGATTTTTCAAAAATTGCATAGCCATTGTGCAAATTACTTGAGAAGGAAATAAAGTTCATGTTCGATGAGGCATGTCTAAGGGCTTTTGAGTGCTTAAAAGAGAAACTCATCACTGCTCCTATCATCATAGCTCCAAATTGGTCTCTTCTTTTTTGAGGTAATGTGTGACGCTAGCGGTGTTACTCTTGGTGCTATTTTGGGAGCAAAGATCTTTCGTCCAATCTACTATACTAATAAAACAATCAATACAACCCAGAAAAATTACACAGTCATAGAACAGGAGCTACTGGCGGTGGTCTTTACATTTGAAAATTTTCGAGCATACTTGCTTGGAACCAAGGTGATCATTCACATAGACCATGCCACTTTGAGGTACATGATGTAAAAAAAAGATGCTAAACCCAGATTGATTCAGTCGGTGCTCTTTCTCCAAGAATTTGAGTTTGAGGTTAATGATCAGAAGGGAACAAAATATCAAATAGCGGATCATTTATCCAAGATCGAGTCTGAAGCTAGGTCAAGGGAGGATATTGATATTAATGATGCCTTCCCAGAAGAACAGGTACTAGCTGCATCGCAGGATCTAATTCCTTGGTTTGCCGACTTTGCAAATTGTTTGGTTAGCGATATAATACCGGCACACCTAACTCCCCAACAGAAGAAAGAGTTCTTATTCGATGGCTAAAGAAATTATTGAGATAAGCCATATTTATTTCGCATCTGCGCAGATGGGATCATTCATAGGTGTGTGCCTAAAATAGAAATGTTGAGCATTCTGGAGGCCTGTCATTCATCTCCTTTTGGGGGTTATCATAGTGGTATAAGGACTACACATAAGATTTTACAATGTGGTTATTATTAGCCCTCTATTCATCAAGATGCATATGACTTCACCAAGTCTTGTGATTAATGCCAAAGGCAGGGCGGTATTACCCATAAACATGAGTTGCCACTAACTCTCATCTTGAAAGTTGAGTTTTTTTATGTGTGGGCCATTGATTTCATGGAAGAATTTCTTAGCTCATATGGAATGAAATACATCTTGGTGGAAGTGGATTATGTCTCCAAATGGGTGAAGGAAATTGTATTACCAAACAATGAAGGCAAAAGTGTTACAACATTCCTACTGAAGCACATTTTCACCAGGTTTGACATTCCAAGAGCTAGTATTAGTGATGGTGGATCTCACTTCTATAACCACCTCTTCAGGACCCTGTTGGAAAAATATGGTGTCAAGCATAAGGTGGCCACACCTTATCACCCTCAGTCAAGTGGACAAGTGGGAGTTTTGAATAGGGAAATCAAGACCATCTTGGCCAAAACAGTGATACTAGCCGGATAGATTGGTCTAGGAAGCTTGACGATGTGTTGTGGGCTTACCGAACAACTTATAAGACCCCCATTGGTTCATCTCCGTACCAAATGGTTTATGGAAAACCATGCCATTTACCAGTTGAACTAGAGCATAAGGCATTATGGGCTCTGAAAAAGTTGAACATGAACTGGAATGAAGCAGTCAAGCTGAGGCTTAACCAGCTTAATGAGTTGGATGACTTCCGACTTAGAACTTATGAGAGTGCATCCATTTATAAAGAAAAGATAAAGATTTACCATGATAAGCAGATTGCAAAAAGGGAGTTCAGCCCAGGTGATTTGGTCCTACTGTTCAACTCAAGACTCCGGTTGCACCCTGGGAAGTTGAAATATAGATAGATAGGACCATACAGAGTGGTACATGTGTCCCTATACGGTGCAATAGAACTTTAAAATAAAGAAGGAAAAAGGTTCAAAGTGAACAGGCAAATAATAAAGCTATATTTGGGAGATGTCTAGGAGTTAAGAGGAATAGAGGTAGTACACCTTGATGATGCTTGAAGAGTCACAAAAGCCACATTGTGCCGCGATGTTAAATCAAGCGTTGTATGGGAGGCAACGCATGAACGGCGAAGTCTGAGTAGCCTCAAGTATGTTTGTACTTGTGATTTTTTGGGATTTTTTAATTTATTCAAGGGTTTTTCTTGCCTTGTTTCTTTTTCCTCGCGCATGCTATCTAGTAGAACTGGCATGTTTAGGATTTTATTTTCTTATTTTGTGATTTTTGTTTAATGAGGAAATAACTTAGGAGTACTCAGCCAATGAAAATGCACTAGTTTTGATTTTTGAAAAAAATTGACCCTGTTTAAATTTTTTTTGATGCATTAGCTATGTATTTGTGACTGCATGCATGATTTTTGTGGATCTTTGGATTTCATTTAGTTTATTAGAATGAGGAGTCCTGTTACGCCTTGTGCCATGAGTGAGTGAGGTATAATACTTAGTTCAAGTACTGTGTTGAAGATCTAGAACTTGTCTGGTTGGTCTTTGCATGGGATAAGGATAGGTTAGGATATGATCATAGGTTGTTCTTTGTTAAGCTCACTTTTTGCCTAAATAACTCTACCAAAATTACATGATTCCCTTGATCTCAATTTTGAGCCTATTATAGAACAATTTTCTTTGATTAACCGATGAACCCCACCCATTTCTTATAATGGACCGATTCTGGACCTGGTCCTTTCTTAGATATTATGAACCTCAATATAGGCAAAATGTCTACATTGAGGGTGTGGCTAGAGTATGGATGCATAAATGGTGGGAGCGAGAAAAAGGGAAAGAAAATAGAAAAGGTTAAAAATGTGGTGTGGTGTGGAAAAGAAAATTGGAAAATTGGAAAAAGAAAATTAAAAAAAAAGAGAAAAAAAATGTAACATGCTTGAAAAAGTTTAAAATACACCACACCCATACAAATGCACATAAAAGAGGTGAAAAGAGGAGAAAAGGAATGAAAAGCACAAAGGGTGAAATAGATGAATGGTGAAGCCAATGTATATAGTGCTAAGGAAGGGATAGTCACTCACAAAATCTTTTATATTTATCATGTCCAGTCCTAAAGCATACATTACAAGCCATAGCAAGTCCAATAGTGATCTTAATCTGACCGTCTGATAAACTGAAGAGAAAATAAGGGCAAGTCTATGGTATCTGATACATAGTACTTGAGACTTCTTTGAGAGGGTGAGCGCCTTGCTTGTTTAGTCCCATGCAATATTTGATACTATATCTGTGAGTGGGGACTTCATTTGTTGTGAGGTTACATGGATTATGTTTACTTTTACCATTGGTCTGTGCGAAAAGCATCAGTGATGACTTGATTGCCTGCTAATAGCTAGATGACATGTCTTGATCCCTGTTTATCGTGTTTTATGGTTGCTTGTAGTACATTAGCTGATGTTGGTTCATGGAAAAGGGTAAAAAATTGTTGAATGTATAGTGTAAGTTTTGTTTGGTGTTGGCTATAGTATCCTTGGTTTGTTTTCTAGTTGAGCGTCGTGTTTAGTTTTTCTTCTTTTTCTTGAGGACATGCAAAAATCTTAAGTTGAGGGTGTTGATGTGTTGTGAGTTTACAGCACTTTCGACACTAAAAACTAAGAAAATAGCATAGACTTAGGTATGTTTATATGGATATAAGGCACTTTTTCTTTGGTTATAGGACAAATAGGTGTTGGATCAAGAATCTGCAAAAGATAGCCTCAAAGTGCAGAAAATAGGCTTAAGTCACAACTTTCAGTATGAGCCGTAGGATGAGGCTACGAGTCGTACTAAAGATAGTGAGAGGTTTTAGATGGCTAAGTATGAAGAGTGCATCCTACGACTCTCGCTGGGACGGGCCATAGTGTAGAAGTCATGGAAAGATTCGGATGATTTGCACAAGAGGATAACTCTTGATACGGATATACAGTACGAGTCGTGGCATCAAGGTATGAGTCGTACCATATCACTCGTGAAGAACTTTAGAAAAATTGAAAAGTCTCAGAGTCAGACCACGGAAGCGCAGTACGACTCGTGGATGCATATACTAGTCGTACCAAGGGCCAACACTTAGCCAAATTTTAGCCAGCTAATGACATACAGGAAGCAGGTACGACTTTCACATACCTGCTACGAGTCGTAGGATTGGTCGTGACACGGGTGGCATCAGTTATGGAAATTCACCTTGTTAGCCTAGGAAAAGGATTTTTATATCTGTATAAATACATTTTATGTTTTATTTTCATGAGAGTTGATTAGACAATCCTTAGTTAACATTAGAAGACGTGAGAATTGAGGGATAAAATATAGAATTGAGTTGATTGACTTGTGATCAACCTTTTCTTGATTTTCTCTTGATATTCATACTTTGTTCTTGGGAATTTTGATGATTTATTTAAAGAAGTTTATCTCTCATCCATAATTGTAAGTATTGATTTATGTATTTAATTATGAATGCAAATCACAATCTTGCAACTATGAGAGGCTAAAACCTCCATAGCTAGGGTTGTGGGAACCATGGTGGATTAACAAGCTAGGGTTGCATAAAAATGATTCAAAACCAATGGAAAACACTTGTATTGTATTCACTTCATGCTTAAACGTTTCTTAATGGTGTGCAACATTTGGACTTACCCGAATTCTTTACTTTCTTGAGCCTAGAGGGGTAGAGATTAGGAAAAGAGAATTACAACAAAGCCTTGATCATGATGATCATTGTATTAACTTGAGATGTAGTCGCAGGATAGTTAAATTTGGGACATATTGATAACGCTTAGTTTGGAATAGCTCATGAGACCTGACCCAATGATTGAGTATAGTCATTCAATAAGGACGAACCAGTTGTTTGAATGAACATAAGTTATCAGTTCAACAAGTAAGCATTGGTGATGATCACGTATGTATATCCGAAGCAGTTATGAACCCATAGGGAACACAAACCCTAGTTATCTTTCATTCTTGATTTCAACCAAAATTTTAATTGTTATTTCAATTATTGTTTTCCTTAGAACCCCCAATTTGGAGTAACTACCAACAAGTTCACTTACCAGCATTAGTCTAGATCTTCCATATTCCTCGTGGGTTCTACCCCAACCTCTAGTTGGCTTCTTTATTGACAACATCTGCTTCATACTTTGGTAGGAGGTATGGTTTGAGCGTTATCACTAGGATGTACATCCTGGAGTTTGTCGGACTGCATGGGGTTCCCTTATCCATCATTTAGATAGAGGTACCCAGTTTATCTCACATTTTTGGAAGTCATTTTAGCAAGGACTTAACACTCAGGTTAAGCTCAGCACATCTTTTCATCCTCAAGACGATAGGCAAGCTGAACGGACTATTTAGACCTTAGAATACATGTTGAGAGCTTATGTGATCGACTTCAAGGGTGGTTGGAATGATCACCTACATCTCATTGAGTTTGCATACAACAAGAGCTACCACTCCAGTATTCAGATGCCACCATTTGAGGTATTATATGGTAGGAGGTGTAGGTCTCCTATAGGGTGATTTGAAGTTGGTGAAGCTGCTTTAACAAGACCTGATTCAGTTCATGAGGCTATGCAGAAAGTGCAGCTCATTAGAGAAAGGTTGAAAATAGCTCAGAGTCGCCAGAAATCATATGCAGATGTGAGGAGAAGAGAACTAGAATTTGCTGTAAATGATTGGGTCTATCTAAAGATTTAACCTATGAAAGGGGTAATGAGATTTGGAAATAAAGGGAAACTCAGTCCGAGGTATGTAGGACCCTACAAGATTCTGAGGCGAATTGGCAATGTGGCCGATGAGTTAGAATTACCTTTAGAGTTTGCATCAGTGCACCTAGTCTTTCATGTGTCACTATTGAAGAAGTGAATTGGTGATCTGACCTCAGTTGTGCCACTAGACAGTGTGGGAGCTAAGGATAGTCTCTCTTACGAAGAAATCCCAGTTCAGATCCTAGACCGTTAGGTTCGTAAGCGGAGAAATAAGGAGGTCACTTCAGTAAAAGTCATGTGGAGGAACCAGCTAGTTGACGGAGTCACATTGGAAATAGAAGCAAACAAGATGGCTAAATATCCCTATTTAATCCCTTCAAGTTCAGTTTCAGCATCAAGTATTAAATCCTCCTTAGTACTCTAGTCAGTTCCATACTCACTAGCCGTATTCATGTTTTCAATATGCATTCTAGTTGCATCAACTCAGTTAGTATGACTAAATAAGTTCGGAGTCAGTCACTCCTTTAGAAATCAGTTTATAGCTTCAGATTGGGAATTGCAGCTCTTTTCTTGGTTTCCTGCAGTTTAAGCCTTCATTCGACGACGAATGATCCCAAGGGGAAGATACTATAACACCCCAAAACTTTTGTATACCAAACTCAGACTTTGCATGAAAAACCAAAGTGAAGTAGAAAATGCTTTTATCTGAATGATCGAGACAACGAGTCATTGTCAGAAGTAATGACTCGTTGTATGAGTGATTGTTAGCCTGCCAGTTGCCTTTCGGGAACCAACGAGATATGGAACGACCAATTGTGAGGAGTAACGGGTCATCCTGTCGGTCATTGTATCCCTAGCTTAGAAATTTGTTAGACCCTTCCCAAGAGACCCATAAGTCATACGACGAGTCATCGTCTGATATAATGAATCATGAGGTGACTCGTTAATTGGAGACTAAGGTGTTGTTGAAAATCTCTTCCAGTGACAACGAGCAAAAACGACGACCCGTTGTATCACACGACGAGTCATTGTGTCCACCCATGTTGACAAGCCCAGAAATCCTTTGATATTTCAGTAGCAAGGATGAGAGGTAATAACGAACCATTGGTTCGACCAACGAGTCGTGGTGTCGTCCATTAGACGGGGTCTAGTGTTTTTGTTCCTAGTACTTCAGAGGCCACAGAAGGAACTAATGACCATCCAATGGGTCGTTGTCCCCTCCCATTTCCAATTTCCTGTAAGCCCAAATGCTAGGCCCAAGACCAATGACTGGTCCCAATAAGTCGTGGTGTGAACCAACAACTCATTGTGTCACCCATTGGTCCCCATCAGGTAATTTTTAGACTTTTATTGCAGGGGCATTTTTGTAACTTTCGGGTATTTTAACCCCTAAACTACATCATTTTTAGCACATTTAGGAGGGGATTAAAGGGGTGATTTACTTAATCCCTCTCATTCCTCTCAACATACAGTTTTCAGAATGTAAAAGTTCCAGACAGTTAGTGCAGAGCTAAGCTAGGGCTTTCAGTGTTCTTCGAGATTTCTCCAGATCTCTTCTCAAGGATTCTACTCCAGGTATGTGGGAATTCAACAAGGTAATTGCCCTTCCTCTGTGCCCCAAAATCCTTCTAAAATTTTCTTATCAGTTCTAGCCTTGAGGATTTGAATTAGGGTAAACTTTCATCCAGATTCTGATTAATTCTCGTGGATTATTGTTCATATGAATTCTTTCTATGTTTCCACTACTTAGTGATAATGTTGCTATGTTCTTCATGTAATGTGTTTTTAGCCCTAATTCCATGAATGTAGTAAATTCAGGTCTTTCATAGTTGACTAGATACAATTGTTGCTTGACTCTGTTAGTTCCTGAATTTCCATGTTATTCCCATCACATGAGTTCACAGTCAGTTTTTATGCTAGGTCAGTCTTAGTCAGAAATTAGTATTTTTAGTATCTTTTAGTAAGTCAGCTTATCAATTTGAAGATAGTCAGTTCTTGGGAGTTCAGAAATGATCATTAGTATCAGATATCATATTGTTCTTTAGATGGTTACAACGCTTCCAGATAAGCAGCTCTGGCCAGTCTTAGAACACCAGTTTTCAGTTATTCGTTCCTACAGACTCTCAGGTTACATCCAGATAAGTATTCCTGACATAGTCTAGGACCCCTTCTTTGAGCTATGAGTTTAGTTGTCACGTTAGGACTATCTAGTGGGAGTAGTACTTAGCACCGAGCAAACTGGGGTTTGAGGCACCTAGGATCCCAGAACTATGTTGCCACCGTAGGTTTTAACCCAAATGGGCCCCAGACTTGTGATCACCCAGCTCATCCACTGTACCCTGGCAAGGTACAGTGGGCTTTCTTCGATGGGGTGTATATATGGGACTCAACATCTAGCTCACATGGTTATAGGTTCGTTATAGAATCTCCCACTTGTAAGTATAGTTCAGTTCAGCTCAGTCTCAGTTTAGCTCAGTGCAGTCACTCAGTTCAAAGACATGTTTATGACCGCCAGTCAGGGTCTATGTCGACCTTATTATAGTTATAGCCCAGCTTCTGACAGTACTCAGTCTTAATTGGTCATTTTATGTTATTGCAGTACAATTACTTATTTTCATGTCTTATGTATTTCTCACTTACTCAGTACATTCAAAATGCTTATGTATACTCTTTAAGTTGTATCATATTATGATACATACACAAATTCCCAGACTCAGCATCGTCAGTAGTTCCTCCCGGCGTTTCCAGCAGTAGTCCTATTGGTGAATCCTCATCTTCCGAGGATGATGTTTACTTTTTAGTTAGTTCAGTATTAATTTATATTTTAGAGTTAGCTTGGTGCTTGTCTCAGCAACTAATCAGTTTGTAGTTGGCTTTCAGACACATATGTTCAGTATCAGCACAGTTATGTTTATTCTATCGAATCAGTATTAATTACATAATGATTTTTGCACAGATCCTGCTTATGTTTACTTAGTTTATCAATGTGATGTTAGACCATGTGTTAGCTTGGGGTCACTTAGGACACCAAGTACCATGTCTCGTCCAAGGTGTAAACTCGGATCATAATACAGTAATTGTATATTCTCATCTGCACAAAATTATATGCCCTCTAAGTTAAATATATAAAGGGTCATAAATTTAAATGGCTTAAAAAGTTTCTTTCAATGAATAATAAATTACAATATACTAAACAAAAGACATACACAAACACCCACACACACACCCACACACACACCCACACACACACATACATACATACATACATACATACATACATACATACATATATATATATATATATATATATATATATATTATTCATTACATAATAAGCCTATTAAAATAAAAAAATTAAATTAAATAGATGACAAACTTAATGGGTTTCAGATAGTCCATCATCGAAATTTGATGAAGGTTTTCCTCCACCTCCAGAAGGAGCCCAAGCATCTCCAAAGATTGTGTAGGGGAATGTAATACCACTTTCCCTTTGTTAGAGCGCTATTTTCTTAGCTTCCATCAACTTTGCTTCAAGCGTCTCGCTTAATTCCTGAAGTCGAAGATTGTTAAGTTCTTCATATGGACATTTTGTGTCCATTTCTTGAAGTTTTTCTCCACGTTTTTGCTCCACTTCAAGTAAGTCCTCTATCCTGATTAGCTTCGTATTTAACTCAACAGCATTAGCATTTAGATGAGGCTCGATAAGGGGATTACGGATATCACTGTTGGGTGGAGGAGTCACTTCAAGAAATTTATCCATAATTGAATTAACAGAGGGATGTCTAGTTGAGTATACTTTATTGTTGTGTGGGAAAAAAATCACAATGACACTTTTAGCACCGCAAAGGATAGAGAGTTCTGTGGACTTCTTAAATAGACCAGCACACTTTTTAGAAAAAGTCACATGTAAGTAGTTTTGATTTTGCATTCTTGCAATGATAATTTTTTTGCGACCAATAGGCTTTACCATGATTAAATCTCTGATTTGAAAAAGTATAAAACGTAATGTTGTGTCTCAATACTAAGAGATATATTTAGAGGAAAAAATATCATCATATTATTTGATGGAAATGATTTCAAATAACAAAAAAGTAAAAAAAAAAATTATGTTAATTCTTTTTTCAGAAGTTTTTGTACCAAACTCATAATATTAATTGGGTTTCTTTATTTGTTTTTTGTATCATTGCAAATTTGTAAATATCATAATTACACATTGCATATTTTAGCTAATTAAAATTATGTACTTATTAGATTTTAGAAATTTTTTTCTGTATAATCTTTTATGGAATATCTTTTTGAATATTCACATGTAAAATGATTGTAATTTATAAGGTAAAATATTTTTTCGATTGTATTTGCTTATTTTCTAAACTTACTGTTATATATATATATATATATATATATATATATATATATATATATATTTAGTCATGCTTAGTAAAAGATCTTCCACTATAAGGGTCAACAATATGAAAATATTTATTGACTAACTCATATTAACGTATCAAAGTATTTAAGCAATTCAATTCAAATCTTAAAAAAAATTAGTGTAGTTATCAAGAGTGTTTGCAAATTCGTAAAATCTATTCATAAACAACAATAAGTGAAAAAATATCATACTAGAAAGTTCTAAACTATAATAAAACTAAACATGTATAAACCCCTTTAAAATGTTCTTGTACAGTTCATGTAATACATGATAAATCTCTAAAATGATATAGAGAAATTTGTGTCTCTTTTTTTTTTTTGAATTAGTGCATTATTGTGTGGCGTGTATCATGTACAATTAATTTGTTTAAGTTTCTAACCTTTTTCTATTTACGCTTTTCTTTTTCATCCGTAGACATCGATATATTGAATAATTTCTAAAACATTCACATCAAAAATATAACATCAATAATTTATTATTTATTTTTTTTGATAAATAGTGAAATTTTATTAATCACAATAATTGAAGCATTACAAAGCATAGCTAGGCTATGCACAACCAGTCCTTGTTGCAGTATCTACACCATAACTATAAAATTTAAAAACTAAGTTTTGAACTCGATTTCTAATGCATGATAATATTCTAACACACACTGTATAAGCAGTCACTCTGTTCACAACCATTGTTTCTTTTCATCTCCTCTTAAAAAGTCTTTGGTTCCTTTCTTTTCAAATAGCATATACAATCTCTGAATATGTTGGTTTGAATATTTGAGCCTCTGGTGATTAGCCTTTGGTGCTTGTAAAAGAATTATAGACAGAAAGATTTATCCCTTAACTTGGAGAATTAGCAGTAGATCAAATCATTGTTTGTAGGAGACATATTTAGGCTATCGGTAAGATTACTACTTGATATCCTCATTAAAATAAGAGTTTGGTCATTTAATAAGATGATAACCTGTATATTATCTATATAAATTTTGTGACATTATGTAATCTTTTTTTGAAAATTGTCAATTGCTTCATGATTGTACTGCTCAAAACCAAGATGAAAACAATAATATTCATCACTCATTAAGGTAATAACTGTATAAAAAAGTATATTAATGTGGGAAGGAACATATAACCTAATTATATCATTTACAAATGCTTAAATCTTGAGATGTTTTTTGAATCCATCATATATTCATTATGATATGTGGATATTCTTCTCATAGAACCTAATGAGACTTTCATCTCGTATTACTTAAGTAAAAGAAACCAAAGTATTTTTGCAATAGAATGAAATAATAGAAAGTTTTAGCTTTATTAATAAGTTCCACTAAAGTATTTTCAAATAGTAAAGTTACAAGATGTGACGAAAATAAAATACATACAGTCTCCGCAATATAAAAATCAATCCAAAATAATTGTATGCTTTAACCACTATTTAGCTGGTCATAGTGACAATTAACAAAGATTAGTCACGACTTTAAAAAGAATGAAAGATACAAAAAAAAAAAGATAAAACATATTATCTAGGACAATATTGGAGGATCAATTCAATAAGCGTTTTTTTTTTGGAAATAAGAAACTTAATTATATTAAACGGGAAAAAAACTCAAATATGTTATCGAATTATTAGAAATGGTCTATTCACGCCACTGGTTTTATAGTTGGATATTAAAATATCACCTCCATGACATATTTGTCTTTTGCATGTCATTAATACCTATTGATGTGGAAATTAGTTAAATGATGAGGAAATTTTAATCTGATTAAACACAATAAATCTGATATTTTCAAATTAAAAGATGGATTATAAAATTGGATATGTGGGTTGTCTGCTGCAGCTCTACCAAAATAAAAAAAAGTGTGAGTTTTTAGTGGTTAATGGCATGAAAGAGCCAGATGTGTCATAGTAGTAAAATTTTTATACCAACTATTAATGAATGATATGAATAAACCATTTATGATAGTTTGATGGTAATTTTATCCCTTTCTCAATAAAACATTATATATCAAAAAAAAATAGAGTTGTTTTGGATTGTTGAAGGCAATGTCCACTATTACTACTACAAGCCGTAATGATAATGAAAAACAGTTTCAAACTTATGTTGTAATGCCCCGAAAACTCAAAGACTAGATCCGCGACTTAAATCAGAAAATCTGAAAAATATGCAGAAATGCTACAAGACGACTCATCTAACGGGTCATTATGATACCCCACGACTCGTTAGGTCAGTCGTGAGAAGGGCAAAATAGAAGTGTAAAGTGAGAAGCAGTGTACCCAACGAGAGACTTCACGAGTCATGGTCACTGACCACAACCCGTTAGATCTCTCGTGGTTAGGCCTGAGTCAGGATTTTATTAAGTGGGCAGTGTACTTGACGGATTGTGACCACGAATCATGGTCACCTGCAACGACTCATTAGATCCCTCGTGGGGACCTAAGAGGAACCCTAGAAGTATACCCAATGGGTGTGACCACGAGTCATGGTCAGTCACCACCACCCGTTAGGTCACCCATTAGGGTCACCAAGCCGTTATTCCCAGCGATTTATCTAAGGGCTATTTAGTAATTTTCTATTCTCATAAACTCTAAACTATGACGTTTTGATATTATTTTGAAGGGATTTAGAGGGGTTAAATGGTTTTCCCCTTATTCCCACTCAGATTTTCAGAAAAATTTGCATAAGTCTTCTCTCAAGAGCTCTCAAGTAAGGTCTAGGGTTCCTCACCAATTGCAACTATTCAAGATTCTTTCTCCAGGCAAATTTAGACAAGTATGTGAGAATTCAACAAGGGAATTGTTCTTCCTTTGTGCCCCCCCCCCAAAAAAAAAAAAATCCTCCCATAATTTCCATATCAGTTTAACCCTGAGTTCTCAAATACGAATAAATTTCATATTATGTTTCGTTAATTCACCTGGGATAATATTCATGTTGATTGTTCATATTATCTTCATCAGTTCCTAATTAAATTGCCAATGTTTGTACAAAAGTGAATTGAAGCCCTAAATTCTTGCATGACTATTGTTTGTTTGTTAATTTCCTATTTAGTGAATGAAGTATGTTTTGGGATGAAATTTCTTGTAATTCTTATTATATATATGATGAGAAAATATTCCATCGATAAGAATGATTTTAGCTCTGTTAGATGAGATTTCTTTAACTCTTGAGATTCTGTCATATTATGAAATTCTCGTGTTGTTGGAATGAGTTGAGTTCTCTATTAGCTGCTTAATAGTTCAGTTTAGTTAGAACATAGAATCTCTTCAGAACTATACAGAAATTGTCAATCGATCAGTTTGACTTCAGTCTTTTCTCGAGGTGTCAGTGGTGCCTCCCAGTTATCAGAATCAGACTCAAAATCTAGTTTATTGGATCATTAGGCGGTTAGGACATTTTATTTATATATATATAGAGAGAGAGAGCTCTGACCAGCCCCAGGACCCCAGTTCAGTTATAGTTTGTTCTTAAATGGTTACAACGCTTTTAGATAAGTATCTCTAATCAGTCTAGAATCCAGTTTTAGAATCTGGTCCGATAAGACTCTCAGGGTACTTTCAGTTATATGTCCCTGTCTAGTCTTGGACCCAAGTTTTGAGCTATCAGCCTAGTAGTTCAGTATAGGTTTCCAGTTGGAGTAGGACTTAGCACCGAGCGGACCGGGGTTCCAGCGCATCCAAGTTCCCAGAACTACGTTGCTAGAATAGGTTATAGTATTACTTGGCCTGATTGGCCCCAGACTTATATGATCACCCAGTTCATGCCTTTATACCCTGGCAAGGTATATTGGGTCCTACCGGTGGGGTGTATATATCGGACACCACGTCTAGATCACGTGGTTATATGTTGGTATCGACTCTCACACTAGTCAGTCCTGTCCAGTCTAGAATAAACAGCTCAGGTCAATTTCAGTTTTATTAGTTTGGCTTAGTTCAGTCCAGTATCTCAGACTCCGAATTTTCAGACTTAGATCATGTCTTTAACTATCAGACAGGGTCATCTTGATCATTTCATTTTACATCAGTAGTTCTGTTCAGTTTACTTGTTGGTCAGTTCTGACTTTGTATTTCAGTTATGCTTTCTCCCACTTACTCAGTACATTCAAAGTACTGACGCATGTTTTTATGCTGTATCACTTCATGATACAACTGCAGGTTCCCAGACTCAGCAGCGTTAGTCGCCACGATTTAGATCCTCCCCAGCCGCAGTTGAAGTGTGAGTCCTCATCATTCGAGGGTCTTATTTCATTTTCTTATAGTTAGATTACAGTTTTTATTTAGACTTAGAGTTAGCTGGGGGCTTCTCCTAGTAACTCATTAGTTAGAGGGATTTCAGACTACAGATGTTCAGATTTCATGTTTTAAGTTTTATCTTAAATTTCATCAAAATGTTTTTATGTTATTATTTCAAAATTTCTGTTGTGCATGTTTTACTCAGAATACCAGTTTATGATAGACCAGGGATTGACTTGGGGTCACTTGTGACTTTAAGTACCATTTTACGTCCAGGGTGTAGGCTCGAGATATGACAAACTTGGTATCAGAGCACTAGGTTTAGAGTATCCTCGGAACGTCTGAAAGCCACATCAAGTAGAGTTCTTTTCATGGGTGTGAAGCATGCTACACTTATAATGAGGAGGTTACGAGATGTTATTAGGAAAACTCTCTTTTGTTTATACTCTTTATCGTGCGTTAAAGTTCAATTCCAAAAATGCCCTTTTTAATTCGTGCACTATTTCATTTCAGTGAACCATGCCTCCCAGACGCAGAAATGGAAGAAGGGCTGGTAATGCCAATAGTCCTGCCCCACCAGTCCCGACAGCTCCTCAAGATGATTTGATATCTACCGCCGAATTCAGGGCGGCCATTCAATTGCTAGCCCAAACTGTCACGAACTGGGTGAAGTAGCAGGTGGTTCCTATAGCGACGAACAGGACTGCAGCAGCAGCGAGGGGGCGGGACTTCACCCATATGAACCCTCCATCTGTTCAGGGATCCAAAGTAGTGGATGATCCCTATGTGTTCATGGATGAGGTCAGGAAGATCACCCGCATTATGGGTGTTAGCTCTTTTGAAAGTGTTGACCTGGCTGCCTACCAGTTAAAAGGGGTAGCTCAAGTATGGCATGACCAGTGGAAAGAGGGGCGACCAACAGGAGCAGGACCAATGGAGTGGGAAGAATTCCACACAGCTTTCTTGGATAGGTTTTTCCCTCGGGAGCTGAGGGAGGCAAAGATGGTGGAGTTTACGAATTTGAGATAGGGCAACAGAATTGTGGAGGAGTATGCTCTGGAGTTTACTAGGCTGTCTAAGTACGCTTTAGAGATGGTAGCTGAATGTAGGACACGTGAAATTTGTGAACGGGGTGTCGAATCTGGTCCTCATGGAGTGCAGGACAGTGATGCTGATTAAGGATATGGACCTCTCCAGCTTGATTGTCTATGCTCAGCAGATTGAGGCTGAAAAACTAAAGGATATGGAGCATAATAACAAATCGGCAAGGGTAATCCAGTCAAATTTTGGCCATTAGAGGTCTAGCAGTAGTAGCCGCCCATAGCAGCAATAGTAGTAGAGAACTCCATCACCTAGTTCAGCAGTTCCCCAACTTTTCGATCTCGCCAAGATCGAAGGGGTGGGTCATCTGGCACTCAGTCTCAGACTCACAGTATCGGGAACAGGCATCCAACTTGCCCCATGTGTGGTAGGAACCACCCGGGAGAGTGCCTTCAGGGATGAGAGGGCTGTTTTGGGTGTAGACAGCTTGGACACCGGCTTAGAGAGTGTCCGTCTGCAGGGCGAGGGAGATCACAATATACCACATCATCAGCTCCAGCTAGCCAACCAGCTCAGCAGGCTAACACCTTAGGTACATATGGCGGTCCGCGCCAAAATCGTTTCTATGCTCTATCTTCCCGTCAGGATTAGGAAAGCTCACCTAACGTAGTTATGGGTATGTTACGTCTCTTTCACCTAGACGTGTATGCCGTCCTAGATCTAGGAGACACTCTTTTGTTTGTGACTCCCTATATAGCAGTCCAGCTCAACATCAATCCAGAGGTCCTCTTAGAACCATTCTCAGTCTCCACCCAGTTGGCGAGTCAGTTAGAGACGGCCGGGTGTATAGAAACTGCCCAATCTCCGTCTTGAATAAAGTCATTCCAGTTGATCTTATAGAGTTAGACATGGTTGACTTTGACCTTATTCTCTGCATGGATTGGTTACACTCCTGCTATGCCTCAGTTGATTGCAGAACCAGAGTTGTCAAGTTTCAGTTTCCAAATGAACCAGTGTTAGAATGGACGTGCAGCAGTTCAGCACCTAAGGGTAGGTTTATTTCCTACCTTAAAGCACAAAAACTCATCTCCAAAGGATGTATATATCATCTAGTTCATCTCAAGGATTCCAACTTTGAGACCCCAACCATCCAGTCAATCCCTGTGGTCAGCAAGTTCCCAGACGTGTTTCCTGAGGATCTTCTCGAAGTTCCCCCTGAACAAGAAATAGACTTCGGAATAGATCTTCTCCCAGATACTCAGCCCATCTCCATTCGTCCTTACAGAATGGCTCCAACTGAGCTTAAGGAGTTGAAGGAGCAATTACAAGATCTTCTTGACGAGGATTTTATCAAACCCAACATCTCTCTCTAGGGTGCTCCAGTGCTACTCATGCGTAAGAAAGATGGTACCCTCAGAATGTGCATAGATTACCACCAGCTGAACAAGGTCACGGTTAAGAACAAGTACCCTCTATCCAGAATTGGCAATCTGTTTGACCAACTTCAGGGAGCTAGTTGTTTCTCCAAGATCGATCTCAGGTCAGGATACCATCAGCTAAGAGTCAGGGAGTGTGACATACCGAAAAAGACATTCAGAACTCGGTATGGTCTCTACGAGTTTGTGGTGATGTCCTTCGGGTTAACAAACGCCTCGACAACCTTCATGGACTTAATGATCAGAGTCTTCAAGTAGTATCTGGATATGTTCGTCATTGTATTTATCGACGACATTCTAGTATACTCTAGAAATGAGGAAGAGAAGCCAACCACCTAAGATTAGCATTATATCCACTCAAGGACCGCCTATTATTTGCCAATTTCAGCAAGTGCAAATTCTTGTTTAAGTCTGTGACTTTCATAGGTCATGTGGTCTCAGGTGAAGGAATACAAGTAGACCCTTACAAGATAGCAGCAGTAAAGGATTGGCCCAGACCTACCTCTCCTACTGAAATCAGGAGTTTCCTAGGCTTAGCTGGATATTACCAATGATTTTTGGAAGGCCTCTCCTCTATAACATCTCCTCCGACTAAGTTGACTCAGAAGAAGGTGAAATTTCATTGGTCGGATTAGTGTGAGAAGAGTTTCCAGGAGTTGAAGACTCGACTCACTAACGCTCTAGTTTTGACCCTGCCAGAGGGAACATATGGATTGGTTATTTATTGTGATGCTTCCAAAGTTGGACACGGATGCGTTCTCATGCAGCGGGGCAAAGTGATAGCCTACGCCTCCAGACAGCTCAAGGTTCATAAGAAAAACTATCTAACTAATGACTTGGAGTTGGCAGCGGTGGTGTTTGAGCTAAAAATATGGAGGCATTACATATATGGAGCTCGGGTAGATGTATTCATAGATCATAAGATTCTTCAGTATGTGGTGAGTTAGATGGATCTAAATCTGCGTCAGAGAAGATGGTTGGAGTTACTAAAAGACTATGACATGAGTGTGTTGTATCACCCGAGCAAAGCCAATGTGGTGGCTGACGCCCTAAGAAAATGGTCTATAGGGAGTGTGGCTCATATTGAAGAGGCAGAAAGGAGTTAGTGAGAGATGTTCACAGACTAGTCCGGTTAAGGGTGCAACTAGTGGATTCAGCCGAAGGTGGTGTGGTAATGAAAAGTGGGTCGGACTCATCTTTGGTAGTTGAAGTTAAGTCTAGACAGGACAAAGATCTTGTTCTAACTAAACTTAAAGAAGAAGTTCTCAGGATGAAGGTTGAGCCATTCTCCAAAGGGGGAGATGATGTGCTCCGTTATAAGGGAAGATTGTGTGTACCGAACATTGGTGAGTTGACACAAAACTCGAGATACTCCATTCACCCTGATACTACTAAAATGTACCGCAACTTGTGGGATATTTACTGGTGGAATGACATGAAGAGAGACTTTGCTGAATTCGTAGCTAAGTGCCCGAACTGCCAGCAAGTCAAGGTGGGGCATCAAAGACTAGGAGGCATGAATAAAGATAGCAGTATACCCACATGGAAGCGGGAGGAAGTAAATATGAATTTCATTATGGGTCTACCTTGGACTCGCCGACAACGTGACTCAATCTAGGTAGTAGTAGATCGGATGAATAAGTCAGCTCATTTCCTCCCAGTTAAAACCACAGACTCAGCTGAGGACTATGCCAAACTTATGATGGCTAGTTGTGGTGGTTATGGCCTTAGATTGAGGATGGTGTTGACTAATGATATTATTGTGGGTAGTAGCTATTGGTAATGGTTGCTAGTAGTAGAAGTTTATAGTAGTAGTTGGCTGGTTGTGATGATTGATATTTAGATGATAGTGATAGCTAATGATTGTGGTGAAAGATGGTGGTGGTTGGAGATATAAGGTGGGTACATATGGTGGTGATTGTTGATAGTGATTGATAATTTTTATGATAATGATTATTAGTGACGTTAATTGTAAATAGTGGCTGGTGTTGGTGTTGAGTAATTATAGTGATTGATAGAGGTGTTGGATGATTGAAGTGATTGATAGTGGTGGTGACTTAGAATGGTAGTTGTGGGCGATGATACTTGATAATGTTGGAAAATAATGATGGAAATTGATAATGGTCGATAATGATGACGGTAATGATAATATTGGGGATGGTTATAGTAGTGAATGGATGAATTTGGTGAACTGACATCTGTTTTGAATTTTTTGAATAAATATGTTAATGATATTAAGACAGTATTGCATATCTTAATCATTGAAACTATTCAGACCTATTAAATGTGATCTTAGTAAGTCAGCATTTATGTTAAAAATGATAGATTCTTCGAGACAACTTTCTTCAATATGATATTAGATCTACATTATCCCATTTTAAAATCCTCACTCATTATTGTTTCACACAAATAGAATGATTTATCTATAAAATATCGCATGACATAATCAAATTATTTCAACGATCTTCTCTTATTTTATTCTCTTGAAAAAATATATAGAATTTTTTTTCTTAAGGAGAATAATTATATTAATATAACTATGACTCTATCACGGCATATACCAGTGCACCAAATAGCATAGTAGTTCTCCAGCAAGAAAATTTATTACTAATCACATGGATCTAAGTTTTTCATAATTTTTTCTCTCTTTGCCTAATCATTTCTTTTTGTTTTGCTATTCTCAAGGATGCAAGTTCTATAAAATTTAGGTCAGAAGATAGCAATCATTTTAGATTTTTCTAAATTTTTTCAAAGATAATTATTGTTATGATGGAAATAAATTTAATTAGTGATAGATATAAGTGTTGCAGCCACTTTTAACAATTTCCTTAGAAAGAGAAGTTTTTAATATCAGATTTTCTCAAAAATTCTTAATTTGATTAGAAAGAAATTTGAATTTAAGAAGGAATAACTGTTTATTAAACATCCAATTAATAGTGAACTTTAAGAGATGCATGACTACAACCAATCAGAAGGTATATCCAAGATCGAGATAGATAGTTATAATTTTTTAAAATAATATAAATTATTCTCTCATAAAAATAATTAAAGTTGACATTGAATTAGAGTAGAGAACTTGACTTAACATTATTACTCCTCTTAATTATATGTCATAAATAAATATATTAAAAATATTAAATAATTTGTCTTTATGTTGAAAATTTAGTTTCTTTTAATAGGAATAGAGCTTAAAGACCCGAAAAGAGATTTAAATTTCTTAAGAAAATCATGTATCAAAAGTATAAGACTGATGAACAATCATCTTTCCTTTATTTATTTTTGTAATTCTAGCACTTTGTTTAAGTTAATAGTACTTAATACATACATACATACATACATACATACATACATACATATATATATATATACATACATACATATATATATATATACATACATACATACAAATATATATATATACATACATACATACATACATATATATATATATATATATATATATATATATATATATATGTATGTATATATATGTATATATAAATTAGTAACAAGGTAAAATTTTTCATCTTTATTAGCTTTCATACATTTAATTTTTTAAATCTCCTCCATTACTTCACATAATTTTTAGTTTTACAGAACATGTAACTAAGTGTTTCATATTTTCTACTAGAATATGAATAAGCGGCACAAAGTTCATGGTGATGAAGATGCAATAATGATAATTCTCATTTCTTTTATCACACCTGAAGATGATGTTTTATGGGTAAGCTTTTGATCAGTTCCTCCATTGTTTAGCATACTTATAATAAGGTGTTTACTTTTTTTCCTTTGACATGTATAAAATCCTTTTGATGGGTTTTTGAACGGTTCTTAAAATTAATTATCTTACGAATGAGAGAGAAATGTTTTTCTCTAAGGCAAAAACATCATAATTGTATAACAAGAACAATATTTAACTATAACTTCATCCAAAATAAGTTGAAATCGCTATATAAATAATCACTTCTATATTTAAGCATAATAGATCATATCTCATCATCATACAAATAAAAATAAACATAAAAAATAAGTTAGATATATAAAGATAATATTAATTAAAATAATAATACATTTAAATGTTCTCTAACAAGTCTAAATTCTATTCCTCAATAGTAGATATGACCTATATGGTTATTTTTCATCAAATATGTCATTTCTTTAGTTAAGTTAACATTCATGCCAAAAAATGGTAGGTCTTTCAAGATAATATTAGAGCTACAATGTCCCTTTCTAAACCTTCGCTCATCATAATTTCACATGGACTAGATTGGTTCATTTGTAGATCGACATAAGGCATGATCAAACCAGATCAAACGATATTCTCTTATTTGATCTTCTATACGTACTACTTGCAGCTTCGTGAAATATATATATATATATATATTGCATGTAACAGTGTTACAAATTGCACAATAGTTCTCTTGGTGAAAAATTTATTAAAGTACTACCTGAGATGGATCTAGAGTACATAGTGTAAGAGTTTCAAGAGGAAAAGAAAGTCAAGGACTGTTGATATATATATATGAGGAATTATGCAATATCTTAAATACAAATCAAGTATATGTATAAGACAAGCTAGATTAGGTTTTAATAGATAGAAACCCTAGCTAGTTTCTTATCCCTTGTCACCTACATTTTTGTAATTCAAAGCTTTGGTAGGTATATTATCTGAAAAGTAATAATGCACCAACAGTGTTCCTATAGAGGGCATGACCATGACATAGACTAGATCCCTGTGGCAATTATAAACTCCACTCAGGATAACTATTCAATAAAGAAAAGAGTTTTTTTCCTAACTGCTTCCCAAATATCAGCCTCTAGAATCAACAGGATAAGAATTAATACAGGTTTCATGAATAAGTTGTTTATCTGGACTATTGTCGAATTTATAAAAAAGTTGTTATAAAGATTCTTCTTTTAACACAACATATCATAAGTTTTAAATTAGAATTTTATTTTCACTGACCAAATTTGATAGTTTTGATAAGTGAAAATTTGTCGGGTATTGAAAGAGATGCTTCTGCTTGCCATATTTGAAAATAGGTTAAAATTTAATACTAGTTAAAAGTCGATTTCATTGAAAATAGACCTGCACATTAAAAATAATGAAAAGTTAAAATGGATTAGAAATGACTCTTTAGATGAACTCACAGATCCCATAAAATTAATGATGCTTGTGATACTACTGTTGATTTTTTTAGAGATGGTTCAATGAAAAATGATTGAAAGTATTGATTGAATCTGTCTCTCAATAATTTTATTAAGTATGAGAGGGCTTTAAATAACTAATTTACAACAAAAATACTGCATAATTTGAAATTTTCAAAAAGTTTAAATTATATCAACAACTCAAACTACTTAATACAAATTTAAAATTTAAATTCATCCTAAATCTAAGCAACTTATTATGCTCAAAATTACTGCAGTAACTGAAAGCAAACTTGTCATGATCCAAATTAGAGGATCGTGCGAGCACCTACTCGACTCTAGTCCGATAGGAGAAATTCCTTTAATAATACAATTTTTCTTAATAGACTCTTCTTTATAATTAGGCATTATCAAATAACTGAAACAACATTTCATTAAATTCAAAGAAAAATTTCAAACAATACTTTTCTCAAGGATCTAGTCTAGACATGTAAAGAGCTCTAATAAGAGTAATAACAATAAAAATGACACAACTTTTCCTAAGGATGAAGTATAGAAGCTGATGCTGAGTACCACCACCTTAACCATGAAAGTTCAATATCTTATCACAAACCTACAACACAAAAAGGTATAGCAAGAGTAGTATCAATACACCACATGTACTAGTAAGTATCATCGGCCGACTAAGATTAGTTTACACAATATAGTATAAAATAAAAAAACATCCATAATCAATTTACATGTAACAACTTATGACACTTAAATCATATTCTACTAGGTTCCCTTAATGAGTTCATAACAGACTAATAATATCCTTACCCCGTTCAATAAGTCTCTAGCTATAAGCCCTAGACTTTCACTTTCACTCTAGTTAGCTCTAGAAGTTTGCAACACCGATACTACACAATCGCAATTACACATGTCAAATTCAAGTTACTTGACAATTTGACTATTATCATGCATTTTCTTAACACATATTAGTTATTTGATAAAAATATCACCACCCTCCAGGACCAATCCTACATTAGAAGTATAATACAGTCTCTCAGTCTTAGAAATTCACACCATCAATATTAATTAGGTAATTAAACCATCTCAGAACATAATCATGTAAATCAACACAACAGATATAATTCTCTAAACAGAGATAAAAGTCAATAAACAATGAATAGTGATATGTCATCACAATATAACCGTGGAACTATATTCATCCTGATCACAATTATATATCATTTGTATTTCATCAGTCTCTCTCTATATCAAATATGATCATGGATTTGTCGCTCATCTATACACACATGCTAGAGAGTTTTATGTTCGCCAATCCAGTCATGACCTGTAGGGGACTCTAAAAATCTGTATACCATACCGGTGTGGTGCCCGCTCTCACACAACTGCTAGTCCGGATGCTTCCCTCAGACTCAAGCCACTCATATCATCTTTTGTCATTCGGATGCTCACTTCAGATACAGGGCATTCATCTTAGAATAATGATATATTATTCAATCATCATCTTAGGATCGAGTGCCATCGCCATAAGGTGGTGCAGATGTACTTGAAGCTCAAAGAGCTAGAATTTTCTTTTTCAAGCGTGGAATTTTCTTTTTCAAGCGTAAACACATGTAAAATAAATTTTTTCATTTCACATCCAAGCCAAGCATGACATGAAAATTACTATGGTATCACCTTAGTATAAAATCTATAAGGTAACGGAAAAACTCAAACCTCTACCCTTTATTAAACAAATTTATTGGGAGAAACCTGGGGGAATTGAACCAAGGAAGATCATTTTTGCCTTCTCCACCCTTATTCTGTGTGGAAGACATAACTTTGCTGAGGCAATAGCTGCATAGTTTAGAGCAAAATGGACTCAATACTAGTTGCTAACATGTTAAGCACATCAACAACTTAGAACAGAGGGACATAATTGAATGCACTATACATATATATTTTTAACTAAGCTTCTACCAAAATAATTCACTGCTAAACAAAAGGACCTTATGAATTAGATAAGTGAAAGTTATATACCTAGCGTCAAAATTCGATATGCAAGGCCAATTTTATTATTAGCTAACTGTAGAATATGATTTTGAAGCATGTCTTTGTATAAATACTTATTCATATTTGTATTATAATCAAGAGGTCAGACTTAATCCCCTCTATTTTATGCACTAATTATTAATACAACACATTCAAAGTTCCATTGATTTACAAAAAATTATGTAGAGTTTGTACATGATTAATCTTTACTCCTAACATGCAATTTCTACACTTGTCCTTGTTACTTGGATGTTGAGAAGCATAACAAAATGGAAGGTAAAGGGAAAGCAATCATGGATGTACAAAATGTTGATGCTCGCCACTCCATTAAGGTAATTACCTTTTGAGAATGAATTTATATATTAATTTTGTATAAATATAACTTGTTTTGGCTGTAGAATGAGAATAAGGTAATAGAGATGATACCAAAAAATATGCATTACCTTCATACACATACATTTGAACAGAGAAGGCAAAGTTGGATCATCAAGAATAGGTCTCGTCTGGATGGTTTAAGAATTGATATTGTAAGTTTACCATCCATTTAGTTTTCTGTTTTATATAAATGTTTTGCTTCCCAACATTACCTATTTTGATTGTTTGGTTGTTGTCTCCCATATTGGTAAGATTTAACTGTTTCTATTTACAATTGAATTGATCAACTACGTCTTTCAATTTACTTATAAGGGATATAATACTGAATATGAGTTGAATTACATTAACCCTTGAACTTATCAAGGTTAGATTCTTATTGAGAAGCTGCATCAGATAGAGATTTGATGAACTGTGTACTTTATTTATATAAGAGTGTTATTGAAATGTGTAATCATCTTAGGAGATCACGCTAAAGTGTGAAATCTTCTAATTTGAATAGTCTAGCTGTTAGAGCCTAATCTTAATTATTTAATTATATCTTCAACAAGTGAAAGTCTTTTTTTTCTGATGTCATTTTTTTAGAAAAATATGATCTTTCCTACTTTTATCTTCTTTATCAATTTTTTAAATCTTGATCATGTTAGAATTTTACAGCATATGTCTCTGTGTGTGTGTGTTTTTCTGTAGAATCTTAAAGTGGACAATTATTAAAACTAACATTTGAAAATTGTTTCGCAAACAGTTCTACGGTCATTTGGAGACAAACACAATACTTGGATCTCTAATGGAAGTTTTTAAGTTTCTTGTATATGGAGAAATTCCAGAAAGACAAACAAAGAAAGAAAGTGAAAAATCGCAGGTTAGCTCAAGAAGATTAGACTAGAATTAACAATGACATTGACACTATTTATCCATGGTCATTAAGGGTTTAATTTGCAGGTGTCATCAAAACGTAAACCACTTCTGCGTGGTGCCAAATTAATCAAATATTACATCGTTGGAACATGTGAACTTATCAATGAGGAGTATGTGATAGATTGAAGAGAAATTAATTAATTGTCAGAACGTGAGAGTCCTTCGAACTTTGGTAAGAAAAATTAAGCAAGTCACAATAAAACTTATTGTCCTGTTCATTTTCTAATTCCTAGTTGATTTTTTTTTTGTGGCCAGAAAAGAAGAGAAAGAATACAAATGAAAATTTTTATGGGCATCAACAGGTGAACTTGGGAGATGATGCTTCTGTGAAATTTTTTTTTTATCTTTGGGATTTTGAGCTCATATCAGAGGCACACAATGAAAAACTTATCTAAAGAAAAATACATAATACATTATTAATTTTGACTTTTGTGTTGTAATGTGGATGATGCTTAAGTATTGAATTTGCCCATTTATAGGACTAGAGATTTTGTTTAGTTAAACTTATAGTACTCCTTTTGTCTCAATATTATTATTCATGTTAATAATTTAAAATATCATTGAGGTCAAAAATAAATTAATATTTAATTATAAATATTTGAACCATTAGCTTAAGAGAAAAAGTTAAAGAAGATTATTTTCATTAGAGAAGAGGGGAAAGCATGGCTGGCTATGTCCGGGCCTCAAAATTTTACGAGGAATAAATTATGTATTAATTTTTCTTAAAGAAAATTGACTATTTGTAATTTAAAATATTTTTTTTATAAATTTCATATTATTTTATTCCCTTTAACCTGTTTCATACAGAAGAAATTAAGAAAGCGATATTTTGCTTTTTTACATTATGTCCACTAACATTTACGTTATTTTATTTTTTTCAAATCTCTGATAAGGTAGAGTATTAATCTGTCAAAACTAGGAGCCAATAGTTGAAAAGTGTTAAACAAAGTGAATTGCAAATTCTAGTCTTGTTTCTTCATAGGTTTTCAAGAACTGCAACAAGCATATTAAAGTGAGCATACAAAATTATCAATTTATTAAATAAGATTCTGTCGTTTGAACTTCAACAAGCATATGAAAGATGTTTTTCAATATTGAAATTGATAAAACCTTACCTACTTAACAATTGAAAAAGAAAATTACTCAAAGAAATTGATAATTAAAAAAATATTAAGTGATAATTTTGCATCTAAAAAAGTTAAAAAAATAAGTTTCAAATAAAATATATGTGAAATTTATTTAAGTTTTTGATTTCTAACTAAAGTTTCTCTTTAAGGCTCTAATTATGTTGAGTCATTCCCGAGAGGTAGTAGAGAATATAATGGTGATGAAGCCATTAAGTGTACCTAAGGTCTTAAAGTTTACATTTGGGGTGTGTGTGGTATGGAGGAAAATACCTTTCTATTTTTTCATATTCGCTTGGTTATAATTTTTGAAAATATATTTTATTTAGGACAACAAGCTTCTTGAAAAAAAGAAAATAACTTCTTCCCTAATAAAAGTAGGAAACGAGTCACATTGTCTCCTCTCCATCCACTAGCCCACCCCTTAACCCCACCGAACCTCCCACTCCTGCCCTCCCCCCACTCCTACCCTGCCCCCACCCCTACCATGACTACCCAACCCCAGTCCCACCTCACCCACTCCACTCACCCTACCCCCACCCCACCACAACACCCATTACCCTATTCTGTCCTTATAGTTTTTTCTTAAATTTATAAGAATTACTATCATTTTTTACTTGCATAACGAATACAAGAAAATAATTAAAAAATAATTTAGTCTTTTAAATAATATTTTCTTGCAAAACAGTTTTTCTGGAAAAGATTAAAAAGATATTTCCTTTGGAGAATAATTAGTGATGAAACCATTTAGTTTAGACAAGGTCTCTTACTGAGCAAGCATATTATCTTCTTCGGTGACCAAGTTGTTATAAGTTCATCCAGTCACATAAATTGCACAAGTAGAAATTTGGCAGTTATATAAATAAATTCTTAAATTTATCTTCATATTTCATTTTAGCATTTTAACTCAAGCCTGTTGCCATTAAATTTTTTAACTTATATCAAAATATATCAGTTGAGTCTTTTTTGAGTAACTAGTTAACAAACTTGAATATGTAGACTTCACTCATGTTAATTTGATCAAAATATCTGTTAAAAGAATATCACATGGCTTTGACTAATTAATCCATAATGAAAGAAAAATAGAAAATAAATTCCGTCTCTTCCATCACTCTCCTCCATGAATTGAAATGTGACACATGACTTTTATTTACTTTTATTTGAAAACTTGTTTTCTCCCACATTATTTTTAAGGAAGGACATTGATTATTTTGATTTTCATTTATTTGATTCAGTTAAATAGATTTTCAATTTATGAATAAGAGAACCAAAATAAAATAAAAATATTTTGATTCGATTTTTTGATTTTAACCTAATATATATATATATATATATATATATATATATATAACTTTAAAGGAATAATAAATGAATAATTTCAAAAATAATGCAAGCATGTAAGAAACAGTTGCATTGAAGGCTGGATGAGTACATTTACTTATCATTTTCATAAAGAACTATTATTGAACAAATTTCACAATTGATAATTTTAAAATCTATGTAATACTTGTAACTGTAAAAATAATAATATAGGTAATCAAAAGTTTTAAAAAGTGACATTTACCTTTAAAAAATACATTTAATATGAGAAATTAATTTTTTTTTAAATATTTATATTTTAGATAATCCAGGCCAATTATGGACCATTTAACCCGAGCCATCTCCTCTATTTTTCTTCACACCTTAGCATCTCTTCTCTCTTCAGAGTTGTCTGTGTTGTGTGGAATGCTCCCACTCTCACCAAATTTTTCACTGTCGGTGCCCTTTGAAGATGACTCTGCTAATGAGGACACACTAAGCTCACTCCCATTGTGTGTATTTGTCCTTTGTTGTGACAGAGAGGTAGAGGGGCTACCATTCATCGGTGCGTTGTTCTCTGAATTATTCATTGGTGTGGCACCAGACTCCACTTAGTCTGAGTTGGAGGATGACAATATAACACCTCAAATCCTGAACCAACTTGTTGACAACACTTAGAAATATTGCAGAACTATTTTTGGAATTTACGATCGATTTGATGGACCGTTGTTCCAGAGAAGTGCCCACAGATCGAACCATAGTTTTTCCCTTCAGTTTATTTTCTTTCCAATTTTCTATAAAAGATTTGATGGTTCGTTCTTTGAGAGAAAGGTTCTTCTTGTAAACTGTGGAAATTCTTCAGAGAGGTGTAAAATTTTGAGAGTAAAAGAATTGCTCAAAGCACAGTCCGTTTTCCATTGTCGATCCATAATTATCTCACATAGACGTTAGACAAGAATAGGTTGAAATTTCTTTCTAGTTTTGTAAGATTTAGTTTATGGTTTGTCTTTAAGAAGAATAGCCGTAAATTCAACCGTGAATTTTGATTTCCAAACGACTATAAATAGAACACCTAGTCATTTTCTGATTAGTTTTCAAGTCCAGACTTTTTCTCTCAATCCTAGATGAGGTGAAACATTCCCCAAAGACTAGGTAAGTCATTTCCTACATTCCTAAGGTTATGTTAATAATTTCCTAGCCCTAACCAATAGGTTCTAATGCGTTCTTGATGCAAAACCCTAGGAATCAATGAAGCAACCAGTTCTTAGGGTCTCAAAGTCAGTTTTTCCATATTCTCCATTGAATATTGAAGTGTTGGAGGTATGTAAGGATATTCATAGTGAGGAGCCCTATTCTTCCCCACGCCCTACATCTTCAGTTTCAGTCTTAAAAGAAGTTAAAAGCTAGGGCCTTTGCCCAAAGTCTGTGAACATGGTTCTTTTCCTATAATTCAGGTTACTCATTATTATTCTATTGTTAGACATGTTTATATCCCTATCTTTTATGATTGTTGATTGATGGTTCATGTCATCCTATCCCATATACCTTTTTTTTAGCATAAAGTGATATTTCTTTGAAAACATTGTGACATTAGCCATATGCAATGTCTTTTCATAACTATAGTAGCTTCAGATTTTAGAGAAATATTTCACAAAAGAGTTTCATCTTAGTCTATTTTAGATTCAACAAATAATTTTTAGAAAGAAGGTAAAAGCAGTTTTAGAAAAGCAGTTTTGAGCATAGAGGCTCACCAACAGTAATCACTGTCAGTTTTAGCATATAGATTGATTTTGAGATAGAAAGCTCTACAATATACATTTTAGTTTCCCTAGATAGGATTTACTTTAAGAGTATTATTTTGACAGAATTATTTAGCACCGAGATGGGTAAAGGTTTAGATAATCCAAACTCCAAAACTACGTTGCTAGCATAGGATAGGATCGTGTTGTTGATTCAAATGACTTCTCAGATAGCCCCTGGTAAGGACTTAATATGCATCCATAGTTTAGTATCATTTCTTACCCCAATAAGGTTTGGAATTGCTCTCCCGACTAGGCCAGAGGATGGACATCATATGTTCATGTGGTGTTTTTCGGTTAAGAAAACTCCGAACTAAACTAAAGTATTTTTAGGACACAGTTTTGCACATCTTTTATACTTGTATTTTATATAATCATTTAGTGCATTTAATAATTACGAAATCTAGGATTTAGCTCAGTATCTCTGCTTAGCCCATTATTTCATTAAGCTATTTTACAAACCGTACATTCACATGTAGTGATGCTATTTGGTGCTGCATCTTTATATGATGCAGACTCAGGTATTTAGGATTAGCAGCAGACACATCAGTAGAATCTTGTTCATTCAGCATTGACAAGAACTCCTACCTTTAAGAGGGCTCAAGTCTATCTCCTATTTATTAACAGTTATTAGTAGCTCGATCAAGTAGCTAGGGGTTTTATCTCGTTACCCTATTTTTAGTATTAGAGACTTCATAGAATAATCAGTTGAGTTAGTATTTTTAGTTTTCTTGTAAATGCTTATACATTTAGATTGCAATTATAAAGTTATTCAATTTTTCTTATATAAAAGTTATTGAATTTAATTTCTGAAAGAGTATTGCATGTCCATTACATTTACAACTTCCGCATAGCTATTTCAGTATTTAATATAGTAGTAAGCCAGGTCCGCTCGGGCCATTAGTGATTCCAAGTGCTGGCCCCGCTCAGATTGTAGGTTCAGGGCTTGACAAACTTAGTGTCAGAGCTGTAGGTTCAAGAGTCCTAGGATGTCTATTAAGCGACATCTAGTAGAGTTTTCTTATTAGTGTCAAGCGTGCCACACTTATAATAGGGAGGCCATAGGGCATTAGGAAATACCACCCTTCTTTCACACCCTAGTTAGTGCGATTGAGTTTAACTCCATAAAATTTCCTCCTAACTCGTGCATTCATATGTTTGAGATCATGCCTCCAAAGCGTACTGCCAATCAAAGTAATACTACAAGTGCTGAGGTTCCTACCAAACCAATACAACAAATCTGCCTCCATAGACTAGGATGCAGACTAGGAATGGAGCTCGCTGAACAAATAAACATTCTAGTGTCGAAGCTCAAACTATGCCTGCTAACATAGTGATACTTCTAGAGGCACCTGTTCGTTAGCCTCCCTGTGCTGTCACTTCAGAGGTAGAGTTTAAAAGAGCTATATAGATGCTTACGTAGTTAGTTGCTGCTCAGTCGGGCCATCGGGGCTCAACATCTACTAGCTCTACTTCTCATGATTTGTTAGGAGCGTGAAGGATTAAAGAGTTTCCCAGAATAAACCTGACTGTTTTTATGGGGTCTAAGGTTGATGAAGATCCCCAGAACCTCATTGATAAATTGGGGAAAATACTGAAGGTGATGCACGCAGAAGAAACTGAGGGAGTTGAACTTTCTTTTTATCAGTCAAAGATGTTGCAAATGTGTGATATAATCAGCGGGAGAAAGGTCATGGTGAGAATGCAGCTCCAACAGTCTAGAATAGCTTCGAGGATGCATTCTTGCACCATTTCTTCCCTCAAAAGTTGAGAGGCGCTAAGGAAAAATAGTTTGTGAACCTAAAGCAAGGCACCATAAGTGTGAGGAATTATGGTCTCAAGTGCTCCCAGTTATCTAGGTATGTTCTAGAGATGGTGCCAGACTTGAGTGATAGAATTAGAAAGTTTGTGTCTGGTTTGGGTAAGCATGTTATGAAAGAGTGTAAGGGTACACTGTTGATTAATGATATGGATATTTCCAAACTTATGGTGAATGCCCAGCAGCTTGAGGAGAAAAAGCAGAAAGTTAGAGAGGAGCACCAAAGTAAGAAGGAAAAGCAGCAGGCCATAAGACTAATCAATAGAGGAATGGGAACAATAACAAGTCCTTCTTTAAGAAAAGGTCCCCTAGAACCACACCATTAGTCTGTAATGCACCAACACTGAGAAGCAGAAACGATCAGAAGTTCTAGAATTGTTGGAATTTCAGGGTTTAGAGTTCTCAGACATAGAGTCACCAGTAACGACTCGTGATGTTGCCCGTGGTGAGTTTCAGGTAAAGCTTTGGTAGTGCACTTGATGACTGTAGCGACTACTTGTGGTCAGAGGTAATGACTCGTCCAGTTCCTCGTTGGGACTGGCGGTCTGTTTTCCTCTGCGAATTTAATAAGGGCTTATCTGTAATTCCTATAATCTTAAGGCCTAAACTACGTTATTTTAAGTTATGAATAGTGAGTTTTAATAGGGGTAAGTTCATTCTAAGCTATTCCTATTCATGCATGCAAACTTAAAAGTCTTGAGAGGTGATTAAGCCTAATTTCTTCAAGTTTTCATCAATTCTTCCTTGGGAAAAAAGAGGAGTTATAGAATCAGATTCTTTCAGGTATGTAGGGTTATGAACAGGTGAATTTTTTCACACCCATGCGCAATCTCTCTCTAATTCATGAAATACTATTGATAATTCTATGGGGTTTTGTCCCAATTCTTATGAAATTCTTGTGATCTATCTATGGGTTAATTCCTCTCATGTATAAATTCATGTTTTACGAATCATGGGTAGATTTTACAACTATTTAGACTTAAATTTTTTATAAAACATTGCCCAATTACGTTTGTTTCATGATAAAGCAAGTTATGATTCCACTTTGATTTTGATGTTCATTAACCTATTATGATTTATGACTTATGATATGATTTATCTCAAATATTCATCATGAATTTATGAATATCAAGTGTGTGTGTGTATATATATATATATATATATATATATATATATATATATATATATATATATATATTTTACAAGTATGCATGAACTTTATAATTTATGGATTTGTGATTATGGTCGACTCACGGTCCTTACTTTCATGGCTAGTTCATGTATTTCAAGCATGTTTATGATTATCATGATTTTAACTAGCCTATGAATCTCATGTATATTATCCTATGAGCACTATATATATTTTGGGAGTAGTATTTAACATCGAGTAGACCCGAGGTCCATTCATGTCCCGAGTCTCAGAACTACGCGCAAACATAGCCATGATGGGACCTCTATGGTACTGTCCCCTTTGCGCAAGTGGGCCTTCTGTTGTGATATCAAACCTCTTTCATGGTTCTACCCTTGGCAAGGTACGAACACTCTCCCGACTAACTGTTTATAGGTTTGGTCCCATGTGTGCTCATATGGGGTATTTCAGTTATAAGAATATCCCACTGTTCCTCATGATTTATGTATGGTTATGATCATATACTTTGGCTCAAGTCATGTTTAATAAAGCTCTTCTCTTATGAACATGATTATGAATGATTTATGAATGTTTTGCAAACCTTAAGCCTTATGTTTGCATTATGATATTTATGTTACGATCATGTTGTCCTACTCTTATGAAATTTTATGTATTTTAACAGCCCGTTTAACTTACCTTGCATACTTGATACATTCCACATCTGACCGCATACTTTATGTTGTATCGTCTCATGATAAAGGTCTGAGGGATCTTTCTCAGCAACATCCTTAGCCCCTGCTTCCCCACTCAGACCTATCCAGCTAGCATCGGTGAGTCCTCATCCTCTGAGGACATTCAGTATTCGTGGTTGTTATGTCTTTCTTCAGTATCAGACTTGTCAGGTTAGTTGGGGGGTTGTCCCATCAACCCATCAGATATGTTAGAGGCTTTCAGACTACACATTGTAATCAGCTTGTCATATATGATATGAATTCCGGTTCTAATGTTATATTATGTTTAGACTTCCGCTATATTTATTATGTTAAATCTTCTGTTCTTATTGATTGAGTTAGATGTATATTCATGCCATGGATTGACTTGGAGTCTCTCAGGGCTCCTTGTCCCGTGTCTCGATCAGGGCCTATGTTCGGGTCGTGACAAACTTGGTATCAGAGAAATAGGTTTTGAAGTGTCATAGGGTTTCTGAATGTCGCGTTAAGTAGAGTCTTTTTCATGGGTGTGAAGTGCGCCACACTTATGACGAAGAGGCTATGAGACATTTAGGAAATGTTCCCTTCTTTCATGATCTATGTCGTGCGGTTAAATGTCCCTCTATCCTTCTAATTTGTGCTATTCATGTTTGCAGATATGCCTCCTCGCAGAGTTAACGGCAGGAGAAATGGAAATGGAAATGACCGCGAGGATGACAATGGAGACGGGAACCAACAAGCCCCACCAGCCCATGAGCACCATGCACCGCATCTAGTTGCCCATTCTAAATTTAGAACAGCCATTCAGATGCTAGCACAGGCCTTGACAGCCGAGGTCAACCAGCAGGCAGTAGCGCATGTTTCACAAAATGGGAATGCGGCAGCAACGAGGGTTAGAGACTTTTTAAAGGATGAACCCTCCCGAGTTCCTTGGATTGAAGGTGGACGAGGATCCACATGATTTCATTGAGGAGATTCTGAAGATCACCCAAATTATGGGGGTGACTAGAGAAGAGTGTGCCGATTTTTCCACATATCAGTTAAAGGGGGTCGCACACATTTGGTTCAAATAATGGAAGGATGGTAGGGCGGTTGGAGCAGGCCCTGTCTGTTGGGATGAGTTTCATGTCGCTTTTATTGATCGGTTCTTCCCTCGGGAGATGAGGGAGATGAGAGTGTCCGAGTTTGTGAATCTTAAGTAGGGAAAGATGATGTTTCAGGAGTATGCCTCGTAGTTCACTCGTCTGTCCAGGTATACACCTAAGTTGGTAACGAATCAGAGGGCCCATGTGAGCAGGTTTGTACATGGGGTAGTAGACTCCTTGCTTAGGGATTGCCAGACCACGATGCTTCTTTAGGATATTGACTTTGCTCGGATAGTCCTGTACGCCCAGCAGATGGAGGTGGTACAGCTGAGTAAGCGGGAGAGGGAGGAAAAGAGGTCCAGGATTGATAGCATCGGATTCTTCCAACCGAAGCATAGTGGGCACCGTCAGCAGTCCCATCAGAGATCTTTAGGACCTGCACCATCATCAGCTAGTGTCCCATCCTGACCTAGACGTGATCAAATGGGTAGAGTGTCAGGCTGGAGGAGCCATGGGAGCATTTCAGGAGATCGCACCTTTCCATTCTATGCGAAATGTGGCAAGAACCACCCAGGGAGGTGTTTAGTTGGTTCAGATGCTTATTCGGGTGTGGAAAACCTAGACACAGGCTCAAAGATTTCCCTTCAGCCAGATCATATTATGGTGGAGCCCGTATTCCAGCCGCTAGTTCAACAGCTCTGGCGGCACATCCCTTCTAGTAGGGTGCTTCTACTAGTACAAGTGGCGGATAGTGCCAACATAGATTCTATGCCTTAGCATCCCGCTAGGAGCAGGAGGCTTCCCCGGATGTAGTCACTGGTATGTTATGAGTTTTCCACCTTGATGTATATGCTTTGATAGATCCAGGGGCTACTTTGTCTTTTGTGACACCTTATGTGGCTAGTAGTTTCGGAGTCCATCTTAAAATCTTGTCAGAACCCTTCTCAATCTCTACTCCAGTGGATGATTCGGTTGAGCTAGATGGGTGTATAGGATTTGCCGGTCACAGTCTTTCAGAAAGTCACCTTAGTAGATCTAGTAGAGTTAGCCATGACTGTTTTTGATGTTATTCTCGGCATGGATTCATGCTATGCCTCAATTAATTATAGAACTGGTACAGTAGAATTTTGATTTTCGGGTGAGCTAGTCTTAGAATGAAAGGGTAGTTTAGTTATACCTGAGGTTATTTCATTTCCTACCTTAAGGCCACAAAATGATCTTCAAGGGTTGTGTGTACCATTTAGTTAGGGTTAAGGATGCTACGTTCTAGACCCCGACTATCCAGTCAATTCCAGTAGTGTGTGTGTATCCAAAGGTCTTCCCAGATGATTTACAGGGAATTCCTCCCGAGCGGGGAGATCGATTTTGGTATTGACCTTCTTCCCGATACATAGCCTATATCCATTCCAACTTACAGAATGGCCCCAACTGAGTTAAAGGAGTTGAAGGAGTAGTTGAAAAACCTGTTAGACAAGGGTTTCATCAGACTGAGCAAATCCCCATGGGGTGCACCAGTTCTCTTTGTCCGGAAGAAAAATGATTCTCTTCGTATGTGTATTGATTGTCGACAATTGAACAAAGTCACCATCAAGAACAGGTATCCTCTTCCCAGGATTGATGATTTGTTTTGACCAGCTTCAAGGTGCTAAGTGCTTTATGAAGATAGATCTCAGATCTGGATACCATCATCTTAAGGTTCAAGAGAGTGATATCTCGAAGACAGCCTTCATGATGCGGTATGGTCATTATGAGGTTGTAGTTATGTCTTTTGTATTAACGAATGCTCCTGCATCTTTTATGGATTTGATGAACAGGGTGTTCAAGCCATACTTGGATATGTTGGTGATCGTGTTTATTGATGACCTCTTGATATACTCTCGGAGCGAGGAGGAGCATGGTTCTCATTTGAGGGTGGTGTTACAGACTCTCAAGGATCGCCAATTATATACCAAATTCAGCAAGTGCAAGTTTTGGTTGAATTTAGTAGCAGTTTTGGGTCATGTGGTGTCAAGTGAGGGTATAAAGGTAGACTCGCAAAAGATAGAGGAGGTAAAGAATTGTCCTAAACCGGTGAATCCTTTGGACATTAGGAGTTTCTTGGACTTAGCTGGTTATTATCGGAGATTTGTCAAGGGATTTTCATCTATTACAGTGCCATTGACCAAATTGACCAAGAAAAAAGTGAAATTCCAATGGCCGGATGCTTGTAAGAGGAGCTTTCAGGAGTTGAAGACTCGACTCACCTCAGCACCGGTGTTAACCCTACCTGAGCCTACAGACGGGTTTGTGGTGTATTGTGATGCTTCCAGGATCAACCTTGTTCGTGTATTGATGCAACATGGTAAAGTTATAGCATACTCTTTCAGGCAGCTGAAGGTTCATGAAAGAAATTACCTGACCCATGATCTTTAATTGGTGGCAGTGGTATTTGCATTGAAGATTTAGAGACACTATTTGTACGGGGTCTATGTAGATGTGTTTACGGACCACAGGAGCCTACAATATGTTTACCCAGAAGGATCTATATCTCTGCCAAATGAGGTGGTTGGAGCTACTCAAGGACTATGATATGAGTGTCCTTTACCATCTGGGTAAGGCCAATGTAGTAGCAGGTGCACTTAGTAGACTCTCTATGGAGAGTTTTTCCCATATAGAGGAGGGGAAGAAGGAGCTGGTGAATGATGTGCATCGACTTGCAAGGTTGGGAGTTTGTTTGATTGACTCGACCGATGGCAGTGTTATTGTTCAAAACGGGTCAGAATCATCCTTGGTGACTGATGTGGAAGCTAGACAATACGAGGATCCCATTTTGCTAAAGTTGAAAGAAGCGGTTCAGAACTAGAAGGTAGAAGTCTTCTCAAAAGGGGGAGATGGTGTGCTTCGATACCAGGGTCACTTGTGTGTTCCGGATGTTGATGATTTGAGAGATTGGATATTGCATGAGGTTCAAGGTTCCAGATACTCCATACATCTAGGTTCCACCAAGATATACCATGACCTACGGGAAGTCTATTGGTGGAATGACATGAAGAAGGACATCGCAGAATTTGTAGCTAAGTGTCCAAATTGTCAACAAGTGAAGGTTGAGCATCAGAGACCGGGAGGTGTGGTTCTGGACATCAGTATCCATACTTAGAAGTGGGAGGAAATCATTATGGACTTCATCAGAGGGTTGCCTCGCACTCGTCAACAGTATGACTCCATTTGGGTGGTCGTGGACAGGTTGACCAAAGCTGCTCATTTTCTACCGGTCAAAACTACGGATTCAGCAAAGGATTATGCCAAATTGTACATCGGAGAGCTAGTTCAGTTCCATGGAGTGCCCTTGTCCATCATATCAGAGAGGTACTCAGTTCACCTCTCAGTTTTGGAGATTATTTCAAAAGGGACTTGGTACTCAAGTCAAGCTCAGTACAACATTTTACCCGCAAACAGATGATCAAGCAGAGCGGACAATTCAGACTCTCGAGGACATGTTGAGAGCATTTGTGATTGACTTCGAGGGTAGTTGGGATGTCATTTGCCTCTCATTGAGTTCGCGTACAACAACAACTATCATTATTGCATTCAAATGGCTCCGTTTGAGGCTCTCTATGGCCGGAGGTGTAGATCACCTATTGGTTGGTCTGAAGTCGGTGAAGTTGCAATCATAGGACCAGATTCAATCCATGAGATCATAGAGAAAGTTTAGCTCATACGGGATAGGTTGAAAAAAGTTTAAAGTCGCCAAAGTCCTATGCGGATGTGGGGAGGAGAGAATTTGAAGGGAGTGATAAGATTCAGAAGGAAAGGAAAACTCAGTCCTCGTTATGTTGGCTCGTACCAAATTATGAAATGGGTTGGAAAACTACCATATGAATTGGAGTTGCCCTCGGAATTAGCTTCAGTCCATCCAGTTTTTCATGTATCGCTCTTAAGAAAGTGTTTCGGGTGATCCATATCTAATCGTTCCGGTTAATACTGCTAGTGTGAAAGACAACCTTAGTTATGAAGACGTTTCGGTGGAGATATTGGAACGGTAGGTTCGAAAGCTAAGGAATAAAGAAGTAGCTTCAGTTAAAATTTTATGGAGGAATTAGCATGTTGAGGGAGCTACATGGAAAGCCGAGGCAGATTTGATGGCTAAATACTCACATCTATTCCCTACCGGCTCAGTTTCAGCTTAAGGTATCAATTTCCTCCTTGATACTCTATTCAGTTTCATGTTCAGCTCATGTACCTCATTTTCTTTCATGTAAAAGTACGTATGTATGATTCATGAATTCAGTTCAGTCATGTATTTTAAATCGGAGTTAGTCATTCTATCAGTTTTTAGCTTATATGATCAGTATTTGAGTATGATGATTGTATTTCTCTACTTTTCTGTATGTTTTCCAATATTCAAGAATGAATAATTCCAAGGGGGAGATATTATAATGCCCCGGAAGCTAAGCCCTAAGATCAGAATGGTGAGGAGTGTTGACTTGTTGGAAATTTTCAAGTTGGGGTGACCACAGGTGTGGCCATAAGTCATGGTCATCCCCACGATCCATTAGGCTACCCATGATCAGGGATGGCTGAAGGAAGAGGATGTATGGGGAAATACACTTAACGGGTCCTCACCACGACTCGTTGGATAGCACTATGAGTCGTGGTGCTACCCATGGTGACCCCAGTTGTTTTTCGAGCAGTGTATAGGACAAGTGGTGACCGCGAGTCGTGATCACTAGTAACAACTCGTGATGTTGCCTGTGGTGAGTTCCAGATAAAGCTTTGGTAGTGCACTTAATGACTGTAGCGATGACACATGGTCAGAGGTAATGACTCGTCTAGTCCCTCGTTGGGACTGGCATTTGTTTTCCTTTGCGAATTTAATAAGGGCTTATCCGTAATTCCTATGATCCTAAGGCCTAAACTACATCGTTTTAAGCTATGAATAGTGAGATTTAATAGGGGTAGGTTCATTCTATGCTATTCCTAGTCATGCATGCAAACTGAGAAATCTAGAGAGGTGATTAAGCCTAGTTTCTTCAAGTTTTCATCATTCTTCCTTGGGCAATCAGAGGAGTTATAGAATCAAATTCTCTCAGGTATGTAGGGTTATGAATTGGTGAATTTGTTCATTCCCATTCCCAATCTCTCTCTAATTCATGAAATTCTATTGATAATTCTATGGAGTTTTATCCCAATTCATATGAAATCCTTATGATCTATCTATGGGTTAATTGCTCTCATGTATAAATTCATGTTTTGCGAATCATGGGCAGATTTAATAACTATTTAGTTTTATATTCTCTATAAAACTATGCCCAATTACGCATGTTTCTTGACATAGAAAGTTATGATTTCACTTTGATTTTGATGTTCATTAACCCATTATGATTTATGACTTGTGATATGATTTCTCTCAAATATTCATCATGAATTTATGAATAACAAGTATATACATATTTTACAAGTATGCATGAACTTCATGATTTATGAATTTGTGATTATGACCGACTCACGGGCCTTACTTTCATGGCTAATTCACGTATTTCAAGCATGCTTATGATTGTCATAATTTTAACTAGCCTATGAATCTGATGTATATTATCCTATGAGCACTATATATATTTTTGGAGTAGTATTTAACACCGAGTAGACCCAGGGTCCAAGCATACCCTGAGTCTCAAAACTATGCGCCAATGTAGGCATGATGGGGCCTCCATGATACTGTCCCATTTGCCCAAATTAGCCCTCTATTGTGATATCACACCTATTTCATGGTTCTACCCTTGAAAAGGTATGAACACACTCCTGACTTGGAGTTTACATGTCGGGCTCCATGTGTGCTCATATGGGGTATGTCAGTAATAAGAATCTCCCACTGTTCCTCATGATTTATGTATAGTTATGATTATATACTTTGGCTCAAGTCATATTTAAAAAGCTCTTCTCTTATGAATACTATTATGAATTATTTACAAATGTTTTGAAAATCTTGAGCCTTACATTTTGTTACACCCCGTAAAATTCTCGACATGTAGATGGCCTATTCGCATGTTGGTTAAGAGTTTTAGAATGCCATACATGCTAGGAAAAGGTCTGGAGAAAGACCGAATAAGCGACACGTCGAACCATCACAAGAGGAGGCTGGCAGACCTCCTCCGCGATGGCCAGAGTGTCACGGAGGCTCACCTCCGCGATGGCCAACGTACCACGGAGGTGAGGTGCAGCCCCAAGTATAAAAGCCTCCAAACTTCTATTTTAAGTGAAATTTCTTATAATTTCCAGTGAGAAACAGAGGGCAAAACCAGAGAAAGGAAAACACGAACCAAACCTACCAAATTCCTTCTGATTACGCTGTTATACGCGGTCCAAACTCGGTATAACCTTGGGTAGCGAGGTATTAAGCAGCAAGGAGCATTCCTACGGGTTTAGTTTCACAAAATTCGGCCGACGAATCATCGTGCTACCAAGCTAAGGTAAGTGGAATTGCTCCAAATTAGTGTCAATATACTTCTAGCCCTAAAGTGAGTATTTCTCCCTTTTGGACTTCCGAGAAATAGCGAGTTTTCGGCGTTTTCCAATAAGTCAAAGTTTTGGATATATATATATATTAAAAAGCGTTATCTTCTTTCAAAATATTAGTGTATTTAGTCCTAATTGATATAAATATGAATGCAGTTGGGAGAAATAGCGAAAATACTGACCGAGCTACGCCAGTTAGTCGGAAAATCAGAAACGGAGGTATGTAAAACCAGTTTCTTCGGCAAGCTAGTAGTTCGGGTATATTAACATAGCTCAAGCGCCAGTAGAATGTTCAGAAGTCGCATATTATTGCTTAGTATAAATTAGTAGTACGATTTTGGAAGCATCATGTTATGTAGAGCGTGAAACTTACTAGCACGATATAAATTCTTGTAGAAAGTGACAGAAACAGTACAGCATGCCCAGTATGTGATTTAGTAAAGTATGTTAGGATATTATCGTGGTCAGTCGAAGCTTAGTAAAGCAATATAAGTTCCCGTAAAGTATTTCAGGAATAAAATAGTAGCATAAAATGAAGTTTAGAAAGCACGTTAGAAGTAGTAGATCATGTTTACTATGAACCTCAATTATACAACATGATTCTCAGCAGAAAAGAGTTATATCTTGTTCAGTATTAGACTCAACACAGTATGACAGGAGAATATATATATATACCATTATCAGTCTCAGCATGTCTTAAATACATAAATAACACTGTTATTAGTTTCAGCATGTAGTATATACATACATATTATTATCACTAGTTTCAGCATGTGGTATACGCAGTTAGTATTACTAGTTGAGACCCGACTGTATTGTTTTGGGGTTGGATTACCTAGAATTCATGACCACCCCAGGGTTAATAGCTGTATCGACTCGTCCGCTAGAGGGAGAGGATATGTCGCTCTACGGAGTGGCATGCCATCTCCCAGGGGACGAAGATGGGATGTCGATTTCCCCATATTTTGCCTTGGTCGACTTTTATACACCACCGTCGAGCGGGTACGCCCGAGGTGTTGATTCAAGAGTCCTTCGGACTCAGGTACAATTATATTCAGGGGCTCAGCGAGCCCAAGTGTATACCCAGGGGATCGGCAGGATGCTTATAGTTACTATGGGAGATGGGATGACCAAGGTAGGGGTATAGATTGTGTGTTGGTTGTACCTCCCGGCTTATGGGGGCCGGGTAAGTTTTATGTGTGCTATGCTATGTTATGTTATGTTATATTATGCCATGTTACGCTAGATATGAATGGATCGACAGTAGAATGCTACATTTCCAAGTATGACTCCTACTCCTTTCAGTATAGTTGCAGACAGTCTTGAACTCATACTTTCAGTCAGTTACAATTTATTTTCTTCTACTTCAGTCCGATTAAGTTATATTACTTGTCTTCATTTATTTTCCAGTTGTTGCTTTACATACTCAGTACCAGCGGTACTGACGCCCATTGGGGCGCTGCATTACTTGCCTGCAGGTACTCATAGACTAGGAGTCGATCCTCGTGATTCTAGCCAGCACATAGAGTCATCAGCTCCAGTCATCCAGAGCTAGATAGCTAGAGGTTTATCCCTTTTCTTTTGTTATATAGTATGGGTAGGCTGGGGCCCTGTCCCGACCATATTATCAATATTCTTAGAGGCTTGCAGATTGTGTATTCCCTGTGGTTAGTTATACCGGTCGTGTGAGGCTGTGTGTACATTTTAGCTTGTTTATGATGGTCGTGTGGGGCCTTATTCAGTTGGTAGTGGTGACCTTACGGTCACGTAACTGCTTAGCACCTGTTTTCTTGATTTAGAGATAACTAGACAGCATGGTGGCTTTGTCGGCCCGCATAGGTTCCTTCATACTACTGTTGCTTTGATTAGCTGTTGTTTGTTTATAGGTGGCTATAGACCTAGTCGGTCGGAGGCTGTATTTACAGCCGTTATATAGCCCATCGTTTTCTTGAATCCAGAATTAGAGCTAGCCAGGCACCAGAAGTGCTTAGGCTTAGCAGTCTAGCAGTTCAGGTCCCAGTAGGGCACCAGGTGCCTGTCATACCCCTCAAGGCGGGGCGTGACACATTTGCATTATGATATTTGTGTTACGATCATGTTTTCCTACTCTTATGTACTTTTATGAATTTTAATTGTCTGTTTTACTTACCTTGCATACTCAGTACATTCCACGTACTGACCGCGTACTTTATTCTCTATTGTCTCATGAGACAGGTCCGAGGGATCTTTCTCAGCAGCATCCTTAGCCCCTGCTTCCCCACTCAGACCTATCCAGCTAGCATCGATGAGTCTGCATCCTCCGAGGACATTCAGTATTCGTGGTTGTTATGTCTTTCTTCAGTCGCAGACTTTTCGGGTTAGTTGGGGGTGTTGTTCCATCAACCCATTAGATATTTTAGAAGCTTTCAGTCTATACGTAGTAATCAACTTGTCATGTATGATATGAATTCCGGTTCTGATGTTATGTTTAGACTTCTACTATATTTATTATGTTAAGTCTTCTATTCTTATTGATTGAGTTATATGTACGTTCATTCGATGGGTTGAGTTGGAGTCTCTTGGAGCTCTTTGTCCCATATCTCGATCCGGGCCTATATTCGGATCGTGACAGTCGGGTTAGCAGATTTGGCCTATTGGGCTGGAACAAAAATTAATTCTTTTTGTTTGTTTTACTTTGTTTTTATTTTTTGATTTTCTGCTATTTATTATCAATAAAATAGCCTTGAGCTCATATTTTAATTTAAAAAAATGTTCAAAAGAAGGAAAGATTAATTATAAGATTCTTAGAAGTTTTTGAAGAGAAATACCTTTTACTTCAATTGGATTCGCACTCCAAAATTAGAATAAAATTGAATAATAGACGTGAGAAAAAGACTAATCTATATAAAGCTAGTCTTTTTGACCTAATTTTGCCCCTTCTGCCTAGCTATACCAATTGCTCTTTATTGAATAGATGGATTGCATCATTTGTTCTTCATTTTAGCCTCTTCTTCTTCAATTCTTCTCAATCCGCTCTCTCTCTCCCTCTCACTTCCAGTGGATCGAAATTTATATTGTATGTATTTTCTTCCTTCATTCTGTGAAAGTTTACAACTACAAATTAAGAGCCGAATCACTCAATTCTTAATCAATTTTTTTTATAAAAAAAAATCTAAGATTTAGATCTGTGTCTTATACATTTTATTCGATCTATCTATATATCTATCTATCTCTATATATTTATATATACATACATACATATATATATATATATATATATATATATATATATATATATATATATATATATATATATATATATATATATATATATATATATATATATATATATATAATTTTGATGATTTCTCTCTTTGTCTAACAATTTTATTTTTGTTTTTTTTTTCCTTTTTGAGGATGCAAGTTCAAGTACATCCAGATCAAAACAGAGGAGAAAAATCATCTTAGGTTTAACCAAATGAATCGAGAAATAATCATTTCTATGATGAGAATAGATTTAATTTGTCACAGATCTAAAGGTGGCAACCCCTTATAATTTTGAAAAAGAAATTTCTAAAACCGATTTTGCTAAAATTCTTAATTTATTGGAAGATTGGATTTAAGATGAAAATTTTATGAATCATCCAATGAATTTAATGAATCTTGAGAGATGCATAGCACAATCAATCTTAATTCAACGTGTGAGATGGTTATGCTTGATCCGAAGAATCTAAGCTTTTCATAATTTTCTCTTTCTTTGTCTAATTATTTTCTTTTGTTTTGCTAATTCAAGAATGCAAGTTCTAGTAAATCTAGGTTAGAGGAAAGGAGATCGATCATATTAGGTTTAATCAAATTAAGAAAAAATTATTTTATAAAGTGAATAAATTTAATTTGTGAAAGATATAAAGGTTGCAACTACTTTTGACAATTTCCTCAGAAAGAAAAGTTTTTAATTTCAATTTTTTCCAAAATTCTTAATTTGTTTAGAAAAAAATAGGATTTAAGAAGGAATAAATCTTTAGCACATATCCAATTAATTTAGTAAATCTTAAGAGATGCATGACCACAACTAATCAGAAGGTATATCTAAGATCAAGATAGGTAATTATAATATTTCAAAATAATATAAATTATTTCCTCGTAAAAAATATAAATTGACATCGAATTAACATCATCACTCCTCTTAAATTATATTTCATAAATAAATTTATTAGAAAGATCAAATAATTATGTGTTACTGTTGAAAATAAAGTTTCTTTTAATAGGAATAGAAGTGATGATTTTTTTAATGTGAAGATGCTTCAAAACTCACAAAAAGTTTAAATTTCTCAATAACATCATGTAAATAAAGCATAAGACGGATGGAAAAATATTTTTTTTGTGATTCTATCACATTATTTAAGTTCTTAAAATATTACTTAATACATATATCTATAAATCACTAGCAAGTTAGAAATTTGCATCTTTATTTGCTTTCATACATTTAACTTTTTTTGAAAATCTCCTTCATTACTTCACACATTTTTTTACTTTTCAGAACATGTAACTAAGTATTTCATATTTTCTACTAGAATATGGATAAGCAGCAAAATGTTCATGCTAATGAAGATGCAATAAAGGAAGTCCCCATATCTTTTATCGCACCTGAAGATGATATTTTAGAGGTAATATTTAAAAAAGTTCTTCCATTGTTTAAGCATACAAATAATAACTAATAAGAAAGATGGGGATAAAGATCACAATTTTTTGCTCACACTATGAAAAGCATAATTATTGCTATGATGAGAATAAATTTAATTTGTGATAGATCTAAACGAATAGAAAGTGATGATTTTTTTTAATGTGAATATGCTTCAAGAGTCACAAAGAAGTCTAAATTTCTCAACAAAAAAAAAACATGTTACAAAAGCATAAGACTAATGGACGAGCATCTTTTCTTTATTCTAGCATTTTGTTTATATAAGGTGTTAATTTGTAACTTAACACATTAATTTGTAACTTAACACATATATAACTTAGTAGCAAGCTACAAATTTTCATGTTTATTTTCTTTTATACATTTAACTTTTTGAAAATCACCTCCATTACTTCAGCCAATTTTTAGTTTCACAGAACATGTAACTAAGTGTTTCACATTTCCTACTAGAATATGGATAAGGAGCACAAAATTGATGGTGATGAAGATGCAATAATGACAGTTCCCATATCTTTTATTGCTCCTCAAATTGATATTTTAAGGGTAAGCTTTTAAAAACTTCCTCCATTATTTAGCATATTAACTATTAGGTGTTCAGTTTTTTATTCTTTCAAGACATGTACAAAAATCTTTTGATGCATTCAGAAATAACTTTATTAATGTTAGTTGTCTTATGAAAGAAAGAGAAAGGTTTATTTTTGTCACGACCTGAGTCTAAACCTTGGACGAGACACGGTACTTGGTGCCACATGTGACCCCAAGCTAACCCATGGTCTAACATCACACTAGTAAACTAAGTAAACATAAGCAAAAACTGTGTAAAAATAGTTACTAATCAAACTATTTTGGAAAATAGTAAACGTAACTGAAAAGAATACTGAACAACTATGTTTGAAAGCCAACTACTAATTGATTAGTTGACGGGACAACCGCCTAGCTAACTCTAAAATCTTACTAAGTACTGAACTAACTAAAAAAAATATCATCCTTGGAAGATGAGGACTCACCAATACGATTGTTGCTGGAATCCTAGGAAGGAACTACTGACAATGCCGAGCCTAGGAACCTGCGCCTATATCATACTACGATACAACATAAAGTAAGCGTCAGTACTTTGAATGTACTGAGTAAGAGAGATATACATAAATCATGGAAAAATAAAAACTAAACTGAAATAACATGAAATGACCAACTTATACTAAATACTGATAAAAGCTGAGTTATAACTAATATGGTCAATAATGACCCTGAGTGGCGGTCAATAACATGTCCTCGAACTGAGTGACTGAACTAAGCTAAAACTGCACTGAACTTAAACTGTATTGACAAGTGGGAGAGTCTATAACCGATATATAACCACGTAAGATAAACGTGGAATCCAATGTATACACCCCATCGGAGAAAGCCCACTATACCTTGCTTGGGTATAGTGGCTAAGCTGAGTGATCACATGGCTGGGGCCGTTGGGCCAGCAACCTACGGTGGAAATGTAGTTCTGAGAATCTAGATGCGCTAGAACCCGGGTCCGCTCGGTGCTAAAATTCTTAATCTTTTAGAAGATTGGATTTAAGATGAAAATTTTATGACTCATCCAATGAATTTAATGAATCTTGAGAGATGCATGACCACAATCAATCTTAGTTCAATGTGTGAGATGACTATTCTTGATAAGAAGAATCTAAGCTTTTCATAATTTTTTCTTTCTTTATCTAACTATTTTCTTTTGTTTTGCTAATTCAAGAATGCAAGTTCTAGTAAATTTAGGTTAGAGGAAAGGAGATCGATCATCTTAGGTTTTATCAAATTTTTAAAAATTATTTTATGAAGTGAATAAATTTAATTTGTGAAAGATATAAAGGTTACAACTAATTTTGACAATTTTCTCAGAAAGAAAAGTTTTTAATATCAATTTTTCCCAAAACTCTTAATTTGTTTAGAAAAAATTAGAATTTAAGAAGGAATACGTCTTTAGCACACATCCAATTAATTTAGTAAATCTTAAGAGATGCATGATCACAACCAATCAAAAGGTATATCTAAGATCAAGATAGGTAATTATAATCTTTCGAAATAATATAAATTATTTCCTCGTAAAAATATAAAATTGACATCGAATTAACATCATCACTCTTAAAATATATGTCATAAATAAGTATATTAAAAAGATCAAATAATTTATGTGTTATTGTTGAAAATAAAGTTTATTTTAATAGAAATAGAAAGTGATGATTTTTTAATGTGAAGATACTTCTTGAGTCACAAAAAATTTAAATTTCTCAATAATATCATGTAAATACAGCATAAGACTAATGGACAAATGTTTTTTTTGCGATTCTATCACTTTATTTAAGTTCTTAAAATATTACTTAACACATATATCTATAAATCACCAGCAAGTTAGAAATTTTCATCTTTATTTGCTTTCATATATTTAACTTTTTTTTGAAAATCTCCATCATTACTTCACACATTTTTTAGTTTTTCAAAACATGCAACTAAGTGTTTCATATTTTCTACTAGAATATGGATAAGCAGCACAAAGTTCATGGTGATGAAGATGGAATAAAGGAAGTCCCCATATCTTTTATCGCACCTGAAGATGATGTTTTATAGGTAAGATTTTAAAAATTTCCTCCATTGTTTAAGCATACATATAATAATTAATAAGAAAGATCCGGCTAAAGATCATAATTTTTTGCTCACACTGTGAAAAGCATAATTATTGCTATGATGAGAATAGATTTAATTTGTGATAGATCTAAACGAATAGAAAGTGATGATTTTTTTAATATGAAGATTCTTCAAAAGTCACAAAGCAGTCTAAATTTCTTAACAAGAAAAACATGTTACAGAAGCTCAAGACTGATGCACAAGCATCTTTTCTTTGTTCTAACATTTTGTTTATATAAGTTTTTAATATGTTACATAACACATATATAAATTAGTGGCAAGCTAGAAATTTTCATCTTTATTTGCTTTCATACATTTAAATTTTTGAAAATATCCTCCATTACTTTACACAATTTTTAGTTTTAGAACATGTAACTAAGTGTTTCACATTTCCTACTAGAATATGGATAAGGAGCACAAAATTGATGGTGATGAAGATGCAATAATGACAGTTCCCATATCTTTTATTGCTCCTCAAATTGATATTTTAAGGGTAAGCTTTTAAAAACTTCCTCCATCATTTAGCATATTAACTATAAGGTGTGCAGTTTTTTATTCTTTCAAGACATGTACAAAAATCTTTTGATGCATTCAAGAATAACTTTATTAATGTTAGTTGTCTTATGAAAGAAAGAGAAAGGTTTATTTTTGTCACGACCTGAGTCTAAACCTTGGACGAGACACGGTACTTGGTGCCACATGTGACCCCAAGCTAACCCATGGTTTAACATCACACTGGTAAACTAAGTAAACATAAGCGAAAACTGTGTAAAAATAGTTACTAATCAAAACTATTTTGGAAAATAGTAAACATAACTGAAAAGAATACTGAACAACTATGTTTGAAAGCCAACCACTAATTGATTAGTTGCTGGGACAAGCGCATAGCTAACTCTAAAATCTTACTAAGTACTGAGCTAACTGAAAAGAAAAACATCATCCTCGGAAGATGAGGACTCATGATTAGTTGCTAGGACAAGCGCCTAGCTAACTCTAAAATCTGACTAAGTACTGAACTAACTAAAAAGAAAAACATCATCCTCGGAAGATGAGGATTCACCAATAGGATTACTACTGGAAACGTCGGAAGGAACTACTGACGATGCTGAGACTAGGAACTTGTGCTTGTATCATAATACGATACAACATAGGAGTATGCATCTGTACTTTGAATGTACTGAGTAAGCGAGAAATACATAAAGCATGGAAAATAACAACTGCACTTAAATTACATGAAATGACCAACTGATACTGAATACTGATAAAAGTTGAGCTATAACTGCTATGGTCAATAATGACCCTGACTGGTGGTCAATAACATGTCCTAGAACTGAGTGACTAAACTGAGCTATACTGAACTGAACTGAAACTGTACTGACAAGTAGGAGGGTTTATAACCAACATATAACCATGTGAGCTAAACGTGGAGTCTATTATATACACCCTATCAGAGAAGCACCCTTACCTTGTCAGGGTATAGTGGCTGAGCTGGGTGATCACATGGTTGGGGTCGTTGGGCCAGTAACCTATGGTGGCAACGTAGTTCTGGGAACCTAGGTGCGTTGGAATCCCGGTCTGCTCGGTGCTAAGTACTACTCCCACTGGATAGTCCTAACTTGACTACTAAGCTGATAGGTGGAAGCTGGGGTCTTAGACTAGGTCAGGAATACTTATCTGGAAGTAACTTGAGACTCGGGAGGACCGGATAACTGAAAACTAGTGTTCTAAGACTAGTCAGAGCTGCTTATCTGCAAGCATCGTAACTGTCCAAAGAACTAACTGATAACTGATACTGATGGTTCTAAGTCTGGTCAGAGATGCTTATTTGGAAGCATCATAACCGTCTAGAGAACTAACTTATAACTGATAACTGAAAACTAGGACTGGGTGGTATTACTGACACCTCAAGAAAACTGACTATAGTCAAATTGATCAGCTAACATTACTGTGAGACTCTGAGGGTGCTAGGTACTGATTAAGACCGAGTCCAACAACAAGCTAATTCTCTCACATAATTATAATAACACTACGTTTATAAGCGCTATAGGAATCAACAACAATTTAATTTAGAAAATCATGCAAGACTCCTTCAACTGTAATTAAGGGCTGGGGCTTAGCACACATTTCATAGAGAATGATGTCCACACAATTATAATAGATATAAACTTCCAAGAATTCAATGGAAACATGATCTAAAATAAATCCCATAATTTGATTGAACACAACCCTCTTTGAACTTCAGGCAGGGAACTGAAAAAACTCTCAGAAGGCTTTTGGGGCACAAGGGAAGAACAATTCCCTTAATGAAGTCCCACATACCCGGAGTAGAATCCTTGAAAGAAGGTTGGAGAAATCTGAAAGAAAATTGGAAGCTCTAGATTAGCTCTGAGATGCCTGTTAGGAACTTCTTTTCTTTGGAGTTCATGAGTTGAGTGAAATGAGAGGCATTTAGTCGATTACCCCTTTAATTGTCTCAAAAAACATGCCCAAATAATGTAGTTTAGGGATAAAAAAGGTTGAAAGCTACAAAAATGACCCTGAGAGAAAAGTCTAAAAACTGCCTGTCGGGATCCAACGGGTCACACTATGAGTCGTTGGTTGACACCATGACTTGCTGGGACCAGTCGTTTGTCCTGGGCTTGAAGTCTAGGCTCACTAAAAATTGGCAACGGGAGAGAACAAGGACTCGTTGGATGATCCAACAGGTCGTTGGTTCCTCTCGTGGCCACTGAGGAGTTGGGACAAGAATCCGGAACCACTACCAATGGATGACCCAATGACTCATTAACAGAACCAATGAGTCGTGGTAACTGCTCATTGCCTCCACTGGAAAAACTGAGGGATTTCTGGACTTATAGTCAATTATGGAAACAATGACTCGTTGTGTGATACAACGGGTCGTTGTTGCCACTCATTGTCACTGGAAAAAGATTTTCAACTATACCTGGGCTCCAACAAATGAGTCACCCCACGAGTCGTTAAATCAGACGGTGACTCGTCACCTGACTCGTGGGTTCTTGGAAAGGGGTCTAACAGCTTTCTAAGCTGGGGATACCATTTATGAAAGGAAGACCCGTTACTCCTCACCATAGGTCGTTCCATGTCTCGTTGGTTCTCAAAAAGCTACTTGTGGACTCATAATGACTCAGATAATGGGTCGTTGCTTTTGACAACGACCCATTGTCTCGATCATTCTGAGATAAAATTTCTAGTTCTTCATGGTTTTTCATGTAAGGTCTGGGCTTGGTCTAATAAAGTTTTGGGGTGTTACAACATCTCCCTCTTGGGATCATTCATCCTCGAATGAAGGATAAAACTGTTGGAAAACTGGGAAAAGAGATACAGTTCCCAGACTGAAAATATAAGCTGATTTTCTAAAGGAGTGACTGACTCCAAACTGGAACATGCATACTAACTGAGTTGATGCAGCTTGTGTGCCCATTGAAAATAGGAATAGAGTTAAGAGTACGAAATTTAGTAGAGCACTGAGGAGGAATTTAATACCTGAGGCTGAAATTTAATTGGAAGGGAATAAATGAGGATATTTAGCCATTATGTCTGCTTCTGCTTCACATGTGGCCCTCTCAACTAGCTGGTTCCTCCATAAGACTTTTATTGAAGCAACCTCCTTGTTTCTCATCTTATGAACCTGACAGTCTAGGATCTGAATTGGGACTTCTTCATAAGAGAGACTATCCTTCACTCTCACACTGTCCAGTGGCACAACTAAGGTCGGATCACCAATGCACTTCTTCAATAGTGACACACGGAAGACTGGGTGCACAAATGCTAACTCTGAAAGTAATTCTAGCTCATAGGCCACACTGCCAATTCTCCTCAGAATCCATTAGGGTCCTACATACCTCGGACTAGTTTCCGTTTCTTTCCAAACCTCATCACCCTTTTGCATATGATTTCTGGCGAATTCTAGTTCTCTTCTTCTCGCATTTGCATATGATTTATGGTGACTTTGAGCTATTTTCAAGCTTTTTCTGATGAGTTGCACTTTCTACATATCCTCATGAACTAAATCTGGTCCTATTAAAGTGGCTTCACCAACTTCAAACCACCCTATAGGAGACTTACACTTTCTACCATATAATTCCTCAAATGGGGACATTTGAATACTGGAGTGGTAGCTGTTGTTGTATGCAAACTCGATGAGAGGTAGGTGACTATCTCAAATGCCTTTGAAGTTGATGACATAGGCTCTTAAAATGTCTTCTAAGGTCTGGATAGTCCGCTCATCTTGTCCATCTATCTGAGGGTGAAAAGTTGTGCTAAGCTTAACCTGAATACCAATTCCTTTATGAAATGACTTCTAGAAATGCGAGGTGAACTAGGTACCTCTATCTTAAATGATGGACAAGGGAACCCCCATGCACTCTGACTAACTCCCAGATATACAGCATAGAATAATCCTCAGATGAGTCTATAGTTTTAACTGGGAGGAAATGTGCTGACTTGGTCATCCGATCTACCATCACCCAAATTGAATCATGTTGCCGATGAGTACAAGATAGACCTGTAATGAAGTCCATATTCACTTCTTCCCACTTCCACATAGGTATGCTGATATCCTTAGTCATAACCCTAGGTATTTTATGTTCAACTTAAACCTATTGGCAATTCGGGCACTTAGCCATAAATTCTGCAATATCCCTTTTCATGCCATTTGACCAGTATATTTTTCGTAGGTCACAGTACATCTTAGTGGCACCAGGGTGGATAGAATATCTGGAGTTGTGTGCTTCTACCAATGTTCTCTATCTCAAGTTATCTATGTCTGGAACACATAGTCTGCCCTAGTAACTAGGCACCCCATCTCCCCCTTTGGAGAAAGCCTCCATTCCTTTCTTAGAACTGCTTCTTTCAGCGTAAGTAGTATGGGATCTTCATCCCGCTTTGACTTAACCTCAACAACTAATGAGGATTTTGACCCACTTTATAGTATTACTCCGCCCTCAGCTGAATCCACCAACTACACTCCCAACCGAGCTAACCTGTGGATAACTTTTGCTAGCTCTTTCCTGCCCTCTTCAACATGAGCAACGCTTACCATGGACATCCTATTTAAGGCATCTGCCACCAAATTTGCCTTGCTCGGGTGATACAACACACTCATGTTGTAATCCTTAAATAACTCCAACCACCTTCTCTATCGAAGGTTCAAATTCTTCTGACTGAAAACATACTGAAGGCTCTTGTGATCAGTGAAAATATCCATGTGAACCTCATAAAGGTAATGTCTCCATATTTTCAAAGAAAACACCACTGCTGCCAATTCCAGATCATGAATCGAATAGTTCTTCTCATGAACTTTGAGCTGTCTGGAGGCATAAGCTATCACCTTACCCCTCTGCATTAGAACGCAACCGAGGCCAACTCAGGAAGCATCACAATAGACCATGAACCCATCTATTCCTTATAGTAAGGTGAAAACTGGAGCTATAGCAAGTCGAGTCTTCAGCTCTTGGAAACTCTTCTCACATGCATCTGACGACTGAAACTTTACCTTTTACTGAGTTAGCTTATTCAGGGGAGACGTAATAGAAGACAACCCCTTTACAAACTGTCGGTAATAACGGGCTAGACCAAGGAAACTTCTGATATCTGTTGGGGAAGTGGGTCTCGACTAGTCTTTCGTTGCTGCTATCTTCTGAGGATCTACCCCAATACCTTCACCTGAAACCACATGACCAAGGAACGCTACAGACTTCAGCCAAAATTCACATTTGTTGTATTTAGCAAATAGTTGGCGGTCTCTGAGAGTCTACAACACTATCCCCAGATGGTTAGCATGATCCTCCTCGTTTCTGGAGAATACTAAAATATCGTCTATGAACACAATGAAGAATGTGTTCAAATACTATTTGAATACCCTGTTCATCAGGACCATAAAAGCTTTCGGGGCATTAATTAGTCCAATCGACATAACAAGAAATTCATAGTGACCATATTGAGTTCTAGTTGTTTTCAATTTGTTACATTCCCTAACCCTAAGCTGATGATACCTCGACCTTAGATCTACCTTGGAAAAATAACTAGTTCCTTGAAGTTGATCGAACAGGTCATCAATTTTGGATAGGGGATACTTGTTCTTAAATGTAACTTTGTTCAGTTGATGATAGTCGATACACATTCTGAGAGTAACGTCTTTTTTCCCCACGAACATCAATAGAGCACCCCATGGAGAGATGCTGGGCCTGATGAAACCTTATCTAGAAGGTCTTTCAGCTGTTCCTTCAACTCCTTAAGCTCAGCTGGAGCATTCTGTAATGAGGAATAGAAATGGGCTGAGTGTCAGGAAGAAGCTCTATGCCGAAGTCTATTTCCCTCTCGGGAGGGACTCCAGGAATTATGTTAGAGAATTCATTGACAACTAGAACCAACTGAATTGTTGAGGTCTCAGAGCTAGAATCATTGACCCACACTAGATAATATATGCACCCTTTTGAAATAAGCTTCCTTGCCATAAGATATGAAATAAACCTATCCTTAGTTGCTAAAATACTAACCATTCATTCTAAGACTGGCTCAGGGAAACAGAAACCTGAAGACTCTAGTTCTACAGTCGACTAAGGCATAACCAGAATGTAATCAATCTATGCCAAGAATGATGTTGAAATCGACCATGTCTAGCTCTATTAGATCAACTCAAATAACTTTACTCAACACTAAGACTGGGTAGTTTCTATATACCCGGTTGGCTCTAACTGACTCACCAACAGAGGCAGAGACTGAGAATGGTTCTGAGAGGACTTCCAAATTGATTTCAAACTGAACAGCTACATAAAAAGTCATGAATGATAGTGTGGCTCCTGGATCTAGTAGGGCATATACATCTCGGTGAAAAAGACGTAACATACCCGTGACCACGTTAGGTGTGCTCTCCTGATCCTGACGAGAGGACAAAGCATAAGAACGGCTTTGGCGCTGATCGCCATCCGTACCTAAAGTAGTCCCCTGCTGTGCTGTATGGCCTGCTGGGGCTGCTTCAGTAGACTGAGTTCTCCCTCGTCCTGCTGATGGACACTCCTTTAACTAGTGACCTAACTGCCCACATTCAAAGCAACCCTCTTTTCCCATTTGACATTCACCTAGATGGTTCTTGCCACAAATAGGAAAAGCTGGGTAATGGTTGCTAGAACTATACCTCTGGGACTGAGAGCCAGATGTTCCACCCTTCCGATCCTTGTGGGACCAGAAAGAAGAAGCACTGGATGATGTGGGTGTTGGAGTTCTCTGTTGCTTCTGTTGTTGACGACTGCTGCCGCTGGACCTCTGTGGCCATAATCTGACTGACCTATTCTAGCCTATTTGCTCTCCTGCTCCAATTCCTTCAACTTCTCTGCCTCAATCTGTTGGGCCTGAATGATGATGCTAGAGAGGTCAATGTCCTTGATGAGCATTGCAGTTTTGCACTCCTTAAGTACCAAATCTAACACTCCATTGACGAATTTGAGCATGCGAACTGTTGGCTGAGCAACCATCTCTGGAGCATACCTCGACAACCGTGTGAACTCCAATGCATATTCCTCCACTGTTCGGTTACCCTTCCTCAAATTCATTAATTCGGTGACCTTGGCCTCCCCTAATTCCCGATGAAAGAATCTGTCTAGGAATGCAGTAGTGAACTCATCCCACTCTACTAATCCTGCTCCTGCTGGCCTCCCTTCCTTTAACTGGTTGTACCAAATCTAGGCCTCCCCTTTTAACTGGTAGGCAGCCAAATCAGCACTCTCGACGAAACTAACACCCATAATCCAAGTGATCTTCCATACCTCTTCCACAAACTCGTGCAGGTCCTCTCCCACTTTAGATCCATGAAAAGATGGAGGTTTCATTTGGGTGAAGTATGTAATCCTAGCAGCTACTACAGACACGTTTGCATTCACTGCGACCACCTGTTGGTTCACTGGATTGGTCACAGTCTATGCCAACAGTTGGATCGCTGCTCGAAATTCTGTCGAGGACACCTAATCGTCTTGAGGGGCTGCTAGAGCTGGTACGGTAGGTCGGTTGGCATTGCCAAACCTCCTTCCATTTTGGAGGCATAGTTTCACTGAAATGAATAGAGCCCGAGTTAGAAGGACATTTTTGGAATTCAACTCCAACGCATGATAAGGAGTATGAACAAAAGGGAATTATCCTAATAACATCTTGTAGCCTCCTCATCATAAGTGAGGCGTGCTTCAAACCCATGAAAAAGACTTTGATGGGGCTTTTAGAAATCCTAGGACACTCTAAACCTTGTGCTTTAATACAAAGTTTTTCATGACCCGACTCTACACCCTGGACGAGGCACCATACTTGGTACCACAAGTGACCCCAAGCTAACCCATGGTCTAACATCACACTGGTAAACTAAGTAAACATAAACGGAAGCATTGTAAAAATAGTTACCAATCAAAACTGTTTTGGAAATATAGTAAACATAACTTAAAAGAATACTGAACAACTGTGTCTGAAAGCCAACTACTAACTGATGAGTTTCTGGGACAAGTCCCCAGCTAACTCTAAAATCAACTAAGTAATAAACTAACTAAAAAGAAAAACATCATCCTCGGAAGATGAGGATTCACCAGTAGGACTACTGTTGGAATCGTGGAAGGAACTACTGACGATGCTGAGACTGGGAATCTACGCCTATATCATAATACGATACATCATAGAAAGTAAGCGCAAGTACTTTGAATGTACCGAGTAAGAGAGATATACATAAATCATGGAAAAATAACAACTGAACTGAAAAAACATGAAATGACCAATTGATACTAAATACTGATAAAATTTGAGCTATAACTGATATGGTCAATAATGACCCTGATTGGCGATCAATAACATGTCCTGGAACTGAGTAACTGAACTGAGCTAAACTGAACTGAACTGAAACTGTACTGACAAGTGGAAGACTCTATAACCATCATATAACCACGTGAGCTAAAACGTGGAGTCCAATGTATATAACCCATCAGAGTAAAACCACTGTACCTTGCCAGGATATAGTGGCTGAGCTGGGTGATCACATGGCTGGGGCCGTTGGGCCAGTAACCTACAGTGGTAATGTAGTTCTGAGAATCTGGATGTGCTGGAACTCAGGCCTGCTCGGTGCTAAAATTCTTAATTTGTTAGAAGATTGGATTTAAGATGAATTATGACTCATCCAATGAATTTAATGAATCTTGAGAGATGCATGACCACAATCAATCTTAATTCAATGTGTGAGATGGTTATGCTTGATCAGAAGAATCTAAGCTTTTAATAATTTTTTCTTTCTTTATCCAACTATTTTCTTTTATTTTGCTAATTCAAGAATGTAAGTTATAGTAAATCTAGGAAAGAGGAAAGGAGATCGATCATCTTAGGATTTATCAAATTTTAAAAAAATTATTTTATGGAGTGAATAAATTTAATTTGTGATAGATATAAAGTTGCAACTACTTCTGACAATTTCTTCAGAAAGAAAAGTTTTTAATATCAAATTTTCGCAAAATTCTTAATTTGTTGAGAAAAAATTAGGATTTAAAAAGGAATAATTTTTTAGCACACATTCAATTAATTCAGTAAATCTTAAGAGATGCATGACCACAACCAATAAAAATATATATCTAAGATCAACATAGGCAATTATAATTTTTTGAAATAATATAAATTATTTCCTCATAAAAAATATAAAATTGACATTGAATTGACATCTTCACTCCTCTTAAATTATGTGTCATAAATAAATATATTAAAAAGATCAAATAATTTATGTGTTACTATTGAAAATAAAGTTTCTTTTAATAGGAATAGAAAGTGATGATTTTTTTAATGTGAAGATGCTTTAAGAGTCACAAAAAGTTTAAATTTCTCAATAATATCATGTAAATAAAGCATAATACTGATGGACAAATAATTCTTTTTGCGATTCTATTACTTTATTTAAGTTTTTAAAATATTACTTAACACATGTATATATAAAGCACTAGCAAGTTAGAAATTTTCATCTTTATTCGCTTTCATATAATTAACTTTTTTTTGAAAATCTCCTTCATTACTTTACGTATTTTTTAGTTTTTCAGAACATGTAACTAAGTGTTTCATATTTTCTACTAGAATATGGATAAACAACAAACTGTTCATGGTGATGAAGATGCAATAAAGGAAGTCACCATATCTTTTATGACACTTGAAGATGATGTTTTAGAGGTAAGATTTTAAAAAGTTCCTCCATTGTTTAAGCATACAGATAATAATTAATAGGAAAGATCGGGCTAAAGATCACAATTTTTTGCTCATTCCGTGAAAAGCATAATTATTTCTATGATGAGAATAAATTTAATTTATGATAGATCTAAATGAATAGAAAGTGATGATTTTTTTTAATGTGAAGATACTTCAAGAGTCACAAAGAAGTCTAAATTTCACAACAACAAAAAAAAATGTTACAAAAGCATAAGACTGATGCACAAGAATCATTCTTTATATTTTTTTTATTGTAGCATTTTGTTTATATAAGTTGTTAATATGTTACTTAACACATATATAAATTAGTGGCAAGCTAGAAATTTTCATCTTTATTTGCTTTCATACATTTAACTTTTTAAAAATCTCCTCCATTACTTCATACAATTTTTAGTTTTACAGAATATGTAACTAAGTGTTTCACATTTTCTATTGGAATATGGATATGCAACACAAAATTGACGGTGATGGAGATGCAATAATGGCAGTTCCCATATCTTTTATCGCTCCTCAAGTTGATATTTTAGGGGTATGCTTTTGAAAATTTCCTCCATTATTTAGCATATTTACTATAAGGTGTTCAATTTTTTTATTCTTTCAAGACATGTACAAATTTTTTTTGATGCATTCAGGAATAACTTTTTTAGTGTTAGTTGTCTTATTAAAGAAAGAGAAAGGTTTATTTTTGTCACAACCCAAGCCTACACTCTGGACGATATACGGTACTTGATGTCACAAGTGACCCCAAGCTAACTCATGGTCTAATATCATGCTAATAAACTAAGTAAACATAAGCAAAAGCTGTATAAAAATAGTTACCTATCAAAACTGTTATGGGAAAGTAGTAAACATAACTGAAAAAAATACTAAACAACTGTGTTTGGAAGCAAACTACTAACTGATGAGTTGCTGGAACAAGCCCCCAACTAACTCTAAAATCTGACTAAAGTACTGAACTGACTGAAAAGAAAAACATCATCCTTAGAAGATGAGGACTCACCAATTGGACTGCTGTTGGAATCGTCGGAAGGAACTACTGATGATGCTGAGACTGGGAACTTGTGCCTATATCATAATACAATACATCATAGAAAGTATGCGTCAGTACTTTGAATGTACTGAGTAAGCTAGATATACATAAAGCATGGAAAAATAACAACTGAACTTAAATAACATGAAATGACCAACTGATACTGAATACTGATAAAAGTTGATCTATAACTGATATAGTCAATAATGATCCTCACTGGTGGTCAATAACATGTTCTGGAACTAAGTGACTGAACTGAGTTATACTGAACTGAACTGAAACTGTACTGACAAGTGGGAGAGTCTATAACCAACATATAACCACGTGAGCTAAACATGGAGTCTAATGTATACACTCCATCGGAGAAAGCCCACTGTACCTTGTCAGGGTATAGTGGCTAAGTTGGGTGATCACATGGTTGGGGCCACTGGGCCAGTAACCTATGGTGGCAATGTAGTTCTGGGAACCTGGGCATGCTGGAACCCCGATCCGCTCGGTGCTAAGTACTACCCCTACTGGATAGTCCTAACTTGACTACTAAGATGATAGCTCGAAGCTGGGCTCCTAGATTAGGTTAGAAATACTTATTTGGAAGTAACCTGAGAGTCGGTAGGACCGAATAACTAAAAAATGGTATTTTAAGACTAGTCAGAGCTACTTATCTAGAAGTGTCATAACTATCTAAAGAACTAACTGATAATTGATACTAATAGTTCTAAGAATGGTCGAAGCTGCTTATCTAGAAGCGTTATAACCCGTCTAGAGAACTAACTGATAACTGATACTTGAAAACTAGGACATGGTGGTATTACTGACACCTCAAGAAAACTGACTATAGTCAAATTGATCAGCTAACATTACTGTGAGGCTCTGAGGGTGCTAGGCACTGATTAAGACTGAGTGTAGTAACAAGCTAATTTGCTCACATAATTATAATAATGCTAAGGTTATAAGTGCTATAGGAATCAACAACAATTTCATCTAGAAAATCATGCAAGACTCCTTCAACTGTAATTAAGGGTTAGGGAAAAGCACATATTTCATAGAGAATGATGTCCATACAATGATAGTAGATATAAACTTCCAAGAATTTAATGGAAACATGATCTAAAGTAAAACCCATAATTTGACTAAACACAACCCTAGCTTTGAACTTCAGGCAGGGAACTGATACAATTCTCAAAAGGGTTTTGGAGCATAAGGGAAAAACAATTCCATTGTTGAATTCCCACATACCTAGAGTAGAATCCTTAAAAATTCTTGAGAAATCTGAAGGAAAATTGGAAGCCCTAGCTTAGCTCTAAGATGCCTTTCAGGAACTTCTTTGCTCTGGAGATCATGAATTATGTGAAATGAGAGGGATTTGGTTGATTTCCCCTTTAATTCTCTCCAAAACATGCCTAAAATGAAGAAGTTTAGGGATTAAAAAGGTGAAAAGTTACAAAAAAGCCCCTGAGATAAAAGTATAAAAACTTCCCGTCAGAATCCAACGGGTCACATAATGAGTCATTGGTTCACACCACGACTCATTGGGACCAGTCGTTGGTCCTGGGCCTAAAGTCTGTCCTCACCGAAAATTGACAACGGGAGGGAACAACGACTCATTAGATGAACCAATGGATCATTGGTTCTTCCCGTGGATACTGAGAAGTTGGGATAAGAATTTGGAGCCACTACCAACGGACAACCCAACGACTCGTTGGCAGAACAAACGAGTTGTGGTAACTTCTCGTCGCCTCTATTGGAAAAACTGAGGGATTTCTAGACTTATAGTCAAGGATGGAAACAACGAATCATTATACAACGGGTCATTGTTAGCACTCACTGTCACTAAAAAATATTTTCAACTACACCTGGGATCCAACTAACGAATCACCCCACAAGTCATTACATCAAATGGTGACTCGTCGTCCGACTCGTGGGTTCTTGGAAAGGGGTCTAACAACTTTCTAAGCTGGGGATACCACATATGACAGGACAACCCGTTACTCCTCACCACGGGTCGTTTCATGTCTCATTGGTTCTCGAAAGGCTATTGATAGACTTGCAACGACTCAGACAACGGGTCGTTGCTTCTGACAATGACTCGTTGTCTTGATCTTTCTGAGACAAAATTTCTAATTTTTATGGTTTTTCATGCAAGGTCTGAGCTTGGTCTTGGAAATTTTTAAGGTGTTACAATTTTTGTAGAGATAAAACCTATGTTTTAACTATATCTCAATCTGACAAAAGTTGAAATTGGCTATATGAATACTTATTTTTGTAGTATCGTTGTTGTCTTTTTTGCAGCTTTTGTTGTTGCCAGAACTATCTAGTATGGTTCGGCAAATATCCCAATTGAATTATTTGGGCCCACTCGTTATCTATGGGATCAAGGATACTTTAAGTTAAATTGATTAGGTCATAGCCACACAAATAAAAATAGAAGTATAAAATAAGTTAAATACATATAAATAATAGTAATAATAAATGATAATACTTATAATAATACTATTAGAAGTTCTCTAACAAGTCTAAGGTCTCATTATTTTTATGATTATAAGACGTCTAAATTTAAATGCATATCAAATTGATAAGATGTGTATCAAGATTTAGATGTTTGTATCTGAATAGATATCTTAATATTAAGATATATATACTAAATAATAAGATTGTTTATTTTTTAACATCTGAATATGTAAAAATTTCTTTATTGAAAAAGTAATAAATAAAAATTTTAATAAAATAAAATAAATCTAAAAATATATCAACAAAACAATAACAAGGCTTCGAGTTTATTTAAGATTATAAGACGTCTAATTCTGAATGCATATCTGAATGATAATATGTGCATTAAGATTTAAATGTGTAAATTTGAATATTAAGATGTTGTAAATAATAAAATTATTTATTTTTTAACATCTACATATGTAGAAAAAATTCTTTATTTTAAAATTAAAAAATTGTATGATGGTTGGTGATTATGATGGCTAGCGGTGGTGGTTATGGTTGTAGATTGAGGATGGTGTTGACTATTGATATTTTCATGGGTAGTAGCTATTGGTAATGGTTGCTAGTATTAGAAGTTTATAGTAGTAGTTGGCCAATTGTGATGATTGATATTCAGATGATAGTGATAGCTAATGATTGCCGTGAATGATGGTGGTGTTGGAGATATATGGTGGGTACATAAGGTGGTGATTTTTGATAGTGATTGATGATTTCTATGATAATGATTGTTAGTGACGTTAATTGTAAATAGTGGGTGGTGTTGGTGTTGAGTAATTATAGTGATTGATAGAGGTGTTGGCTGATTGAAGTGATTGATAGTGGTGGTGACTTAGGATGGTAGTTGTGGGCGATGATAGTTGATAATGATGGAAAATAATGATGAAAATTGATAATGGTCGATAATGATTATGGTAATGATAATACTGGGTATGGTTATAGTAGTGAATCGAAGAATTTGGTGAACTGACATCTTTTTTGAATTTTTTGAACAAATATGTTAATGATATTAAGACATTGTTGCATATCTTAATCATTAAAACTATTCAGACCTATTAAATGTGATCTTAGTCAGTCAAATTTATGTTAAGAAATGGTAGATTCTTCAAGACAACTTTCTTCAATATGATATTAGATCTACATTATCCCATTTTAAAATCCTCACTCATTATTGTTTCACACAAATAGAATGATTTATCTATAAAATATCGCATGGCATAATCAAACTATTTCAAAGATCTTCTCTCATTTTATCCTCTTGAAAAAATATATAGAATTTTTTTTCTTAAGGAGAATAATTATATTAATATCACTATGACTCTATCACGGCATATACCAATGCACCAAATAGCATAGTAGTTCTCCAGTAGGGGTATGACGGGCACCTGGTGCCTACTAGACTCTGGCTCTATTTCAAGAAACGAACCGGCTATATAGCGGCTGTAAATACAGCTCTCGGACGATTAGGCCTATAGCCACCTGCAATGCACAACAGCTAACTAGAACGATGACACAATAATCTGAAGCAACTGCTATTCATATTTGTGATCGACAAGGCCACTAACTATAACTAGAAGAAGGCCCCACACGGACATCATCAAAAACTAAACACATATATCCATGCACGTCCCCACACGACCGGCTCCACCACCACAGGGAAACATCAGACTGCAAGCCTCTAGGAAGTAATAATAAAATGGTCGGGACAGGGCCCCGACCTATCCAAACTGTAATAAAAAAGGAAATAGGAACAACCTCCGACTGTCTAGCTCCGGAGGATAGGAGCTGATAGCTCAGCTGACTGGATCACGAGGGATCGATTCCTCGTCTATTTGTACCTGCAGGAAAGCAATGCAGCGCCCCCACGGGCGTTAGTACCACTGGTATCGAGTATGCAAAGAAAACTGAATACAATTGAGTACAAATAACATAACTAGCAATTCTGAATAGCAGGAGATAACTGAATCTGTAAGAACTGATATGAACTGAATCAGACTTTCTGTACTGTGATAGGGCAGGAGCGTACCTGTAGACGCGGAGGCCTGCTGTCTATTAACTAATATATAGCACATAAATACATATATATATATATATATATATATATATATATATAGCAAACAAGAGCCAATACCAACCCCCATAAGTCGGATGGCGCCAAGCAAGAAAACAATCTATATACCCCTACCCGAGTTAAAACCAGCCAAAAATAAGTCACTCCACTCATCTGCTAACTACGAGCACCTATGTCGGCCCCTAGGTCTCCAGCTCGGGCTATGGCCTCTGATATAAATAACTGTTTCTGAGTCCGGAGGACTCCTATACTGTATCTGTAACTGTAACTGTATCAGAATCTGTTTCCTTGGCGCTTGCGCACAACAGGGCTATCTGTACTATAATGCTGATTAGCCTGATATGGGGAAAGCTTCATCCCATCTTCGTCCAAACTGGGGATGGCATGCCACTCCTTGGAGTGACGTAAACCCACCCGCTCAGTGGGCGACACAGTTACCAACCCAGGGGCGGCGAGGATGCTCAAAAGGGTGCCCTCACGACACAGCCAAGTCTCAACAAACAATAAGCACACACATATATATATATATAGCAAGCATGTTTAAACTGAAAAATACTATCTGAATTTTGATTTCTTATTCTGATCTCTTTCTGTATTATACTGATTCTCATACTGCTTTATACTGAATCTGTGATTTTTATCTAACTGTATGGCTAATCAGTAGCCAAGATACTATCTGACTGACTGATTTTACTATACTAACTCTTATTCTGAATATCTGTCATATTATTCTAGAAACATGCTTGCTAATCACATACTGGGCTATACTGAGTCTTCAATGCTAACTTGCCATTTTGGCGCATGCTTTACTAACTTTCGGACTAAGTACGATATAACAACGCAAACCAGATTTACTAAACTTGCACAATACTCAACATTCAACTCCGGGAATTCTACTATGGAGTTTACTGTGCTATACAAGGCTAAGACTACTAACTTGCCGAAGAAACTGGCTTTACATTCTTAACTTCGATTTATCCGACTAACGGACGAAGCTCGGTCAGTACTCCAGCTATTTCTCCCAACTGCATTTACATATATGTCAATTAGAACTAAATACATTAATATCTGGGAGAAATTATCACTTTTGATATATATTTATCCCAAACTTTGACTTATCGGAAAACGGTTGAAAACTCGTTATTTCTTGATAGTCCAGAAGGGATAAATGCTCACTGCAAGGCTAGGAACACATTGGTACTAATTTAAAGCAATTCTATTTACTTTACCTCAGTAGCACGACGTTTCACCGGCCAAATTTCACGAAACCAACTCCGTAGGATTACTCTCTGCAGCTTTATACCTCGGTATCTAAGCCGGAACGGAGTTTAGACTGCGTTTCGTAGCGTAATCGGAAGGAAATATATATAAATGTTGTGGGTTTTTCCTTAACTTGGCTATACCCTCTGTTTTCTGGATATTATTGTTATATTTGAAAAAAAACCGACTTTCCCCCTTTTTTTCTTCCTAAATCCCTTAACCAACATGCCATTAGGCTATTTATTTATTTAAAATTTACGGGGTGTAACATCCTCCCCTCCTTAAGAACATTCGTCCTCGAATGACATTCTGACTTATAGAAATCTTAACTGGCTGACTTATCCCTGGAAAAATTTCGGCAGAGTTTCCCCTGTATTATGGACTATCTCAAAATTTCTGAAAAGCAGAAAAGCCCAATACAGGTACTCCACACGATATAATAATATTCATATATAACTGTTTATAATCAATCGCCTGCTTTCATATATGAAATATAAGCATTCATAAGGAAAAACAGTTCTAACATACCTCCTGTTTGCCTATGCCTGGAATAAGTGGGGATATCTGGCTTTCATGTCCTCCTCGGCTTTCCAGGTCATCTCTTCTCGGTTCCTGTTACGCCACAATACCTTGACAGATGCAATATCTTTAGTTCTCAATCTGCGAATTTGTCTGTCTAAGATAGCTATTGGAACCTCTTCATATGCTAACTCTTCTGTGACTTGGACATCCTGAACTGGAACAACTGTGGAAGGGTCTCCTACAAACTTCCTCAACATAGATACATGGAATACTAGGTGAACAAACTCTAATTCTAGGGGCAAGTTCAATTCGTATGCTATTCGGCTTATTCTTCGCCGAATCTGATATGGCCCAATGAACCTCGGGCTAAGCTTGCCTTTCTTGCCAAATCTCATCACCCCTTTCATCGGAGACACTTTCAAATATACCCAGTCATCCACTGCAAATTCTAAATTTCTGTGCTGCATATCTGCATAAGACTTCTGGCGGCTCTGAGCAGTCAGTAGGCGTTCTCTGATAAGCTTCACTGCCTCTTCTGATTGACGAATAATATCCGGCCCAATCAGCACTGTCTCCCCCGCTTCAAACCAGCCAACGGGTGATCTACATTTCCGTCCGTATAATGCTGCAAAGGGCGCCATCTGGATAGCTGAATGATAACTGTCATTATAGGCAAATTCAATCAACAGCAGATGCTCATCCCAGCTACCCCCAAAATCTAGTACACACGCTCGTAGCATATCTTCGAGCGTCTGGATAGTTCGTTCTGCTTGCCCGTCTGTCTGAGGATGAAAGGCTGTACTTAAGTTAATCTGTGTCCCCAGGCCTCTCTGGAACGACTACAAGAATCTCGCTGTAAATTGTGCTCCTCTATCTAAGATAATAGACACCGGAACACCGTGCAATCTGACTATCTCTCTGATATACAGTTCAGCATAATCCTCAGCAGAGAATGTAGTTCGTACTGGCAGGAAATGGGCTGATTTTGTTAATCTGTCAACGATTACCCAAATAGAATCGTTTCTGCGTCCGGTACAGGGTAACCCTATTACAAAATCCATATTTATCGCTTTCCATTTCCACAAGGGCACAACTATATCCTGCGTCAGACCGCCCGGTTTCTGGTGTTCTGCTTTCACCTGCTGGCAGTTAGGACATCTAGATACAAATTCAGCTATTTCAGCTTTCATACCTGGCCACTAGTAGATGTCTCTGATGTCATGGTACATTTTCATTGCTCCTGGATGGAGGGAATAGCGAGCGTAATGTACCTCATGCATGATTTGCTGGCGAAGCCCTAAAACATTCGGGACACATAGGCGGCCCTTACAACACAGCACTTCATCCTCAGTCACTTGGAAATCTGGCTCCTTACCTTTCTGAACTCTATCTCTGAGCTGGACTAAGTCAGGGTCCTCGTACTGTCGTTCTTTTACCTCTGTAACTAACGATGACACAGTAGAGTTCTGAATCACCACTCCGTATTTTCTGTTTCTACTACTCGAACGGCTAAACCAGTTAGCTGATGAATTTCCTTGGCTAACTCCCGCTTCTCGGGTCGCAAATACGCTAAACTCCCCATTGACTTACGGCTGAGGGCATCTGCTACTACATTAGCTCTCCTTGGGTGGTAGAGAATATTTACGTCATAATCTTTCAGCAATTCTAACCAGCGACGCTGCCGCAGATTTAACTCCCTCTGTGTGAAAATGTACTGCAGGCTTTTATGATTAAAATGTCTACATGAACTCCATACAGATAATGCCTCCAGATTTTCAGAGCGTGGATCACTGCGGCTAACTCTAGGTCATGGGTAAGGTAATTCTTTTCGTGTTTCCTCAACTGTCTAGAAGCATATGCGATCACCTTACCATACTTCATCAACACACAACCCAACCCAATGCCTGATGCATCGCAATACACTGAATAACCTTCTGTACCTTCCGGCAATGCTAACACTGGGGCGGAGGTTAATCTGTCTTTTAACTCCTGGATGCTCTGCTCACATGCCTCTGTCCACTGAAACTTTGCTACTTTCTGCGTCAGTTTGGTTAGAGGTGCCGCTATAGTAGAGAATCCCTCAACAAATCTCCTGTAATATCCCGCTAACCCCAGAAAACTGCGGACTTCGGTCGGTGTGGTAGGCCTAGGCCAGGTTTTAACTGCAGCTATCTTCTGCGTGTCAACCTGTATACCAGCATCCGACACAATATGCCCCAAGAAGGCTACTGAGTACAGCCAGAATTCACACTTGGAGAACTTAGCATATAATTGACGGTCCCTGAGAATCTGGAGCACTGTCCATAAATGAGCCTGGTGATCTGCTTCAAAGCGAGAATACACCAGAATATCATCAATACACACTATCACGATAAAGTCCAGGTATGGTCTAAAAATGCTATTCATCAGGTCCATGAATATTGCTGGGGCATTCGTCAACCCAAAGGACATAACTAGGAATTCAAAGTGTCCATATCGGGTCCTGAAAGCCATTTTGGGAATGTCTCTTTCATGAACTCGAACCGGATGATATCCGGACCGCAAGTCAATCTTGGAGAAATATCTGGCCCCCTATAACTGATCAAACAAATCATCTATTCTGGGAAGCGGATACTTATTCTTTACTGTAACTTTATTCAGCTACCGGTAATCTATACACGTGCGGAGCGAGCCATCCTTCTTCCTCACAAATAGAACTGGTGCACCCCACGATGAAGTACTCGGCCTAATAAAACCCTTATCTAGCAGGTCCTTCAGCTGCTCCTTTAATTCTCTGAGTTCAGCAAGAGCCATGCGATACGGAGGAATTGATATAGGCTGAGTGCCTGGTAGTAAGTCAATTGCAAAATCTATCTCCCTTTCTGGGGGAATACCAGGTAACTCGTCTGGAAATACATCAGGGAATTCATTCACCACCGGAACAAACTGAAGTGTCGGAGATTCTACCTGAACATCCTAAACCCTGACTAGGTGGTAGATACATCCCTTAGTTATCAATTTCCTCGCCTGAAGGTAGGAAATAAACCTACCTTTTGGAGTAGGTATGCTACCTTTCCACTCTCGCACTGCCTCTCCTGGAAAGTGGAATTGGACCGTCTTGGTCCAACATTCTACATTGGCATAGCACAGCACTAACCAATCCATACCCATAATGGCATTGAAATCAATTATTTCTAGCTCTACCAGATCTACGGTAGTCTGACGATCAGCAACCTCTACCGTACACCCTCGATAAATTCTGCTAGCTATAATAGAGTGTCCGATGGGTGTGGATACTGAAAAGGGATGCTGTAATAACTCTGGTGCGACATTAAACTTTCGAGCCACAAATGGGGTAATATATGACAGAGTGGACCCTGGATCAATCAGTGCATAAGCAGGGCATGAACAGTTAGTCATCATACCTGTTACCACATCTGGAGATGCCTCTGAGTCCTGTCTCCCTGGTAGTAGTGCATAGGTACGGCTTGAGCCCATACCTGAACTGGAGGCTCCTGATCTACCTAGGCCTCTACCTGCTGAACCTGAGGGCCTACGCCCTGTTGAGGCTGCTGGAGCTCGTGGCCCTGCGGATCCCCTGTCCTGACTATCTCTTCTCTCTTGCCACCTTGCCAGACAATCTCTCATCCGGTGCCCCTCCTGCCCGCAAATATAACATCCTGAGGAGCCGTATCTACAAGCTCCGGTGTGAGGTCGGCTGCAATTAGGGTAGGGTGAGGGTGTGAATCTGCTCTGCTCTCCCCTCCTCTACTGCGGGGAATCTACTATTCGAGAACTTCCACCAAACTCTGACTGCCCTCGACGAACAAATCTACCTCGCTGCTGCTGTGGTGGAGGTGGGGGTCTAGGGGGTCTGTCTGACAACCGGGGCCTGGGTCCTCTCTGAACCTCCCTCTGCATATCATCTGATCTATCTCAGCGGCACTGTTCCTGATTTGTCCGTCTACTGCCCTGTTGCCGCCGTTTAAGGCCCTCAATGTTCTGAGCAAAGGCCTGTACACGGGCAATATCCATATCTTCTCGTAACGTAGCCGTCATGCATGCTTCAATGTATTCTGGGTTCAGACCCATAATAAACCTGTGAACTCTGGACGGCACAGTGTCCACAAAGGCTGGAGCATAGCGGGCTAAGGAGTCAAACTGTAAAGCATATTCTCTTACGCTCCTCGCCCCCTGTTCCAAATGCAAAAACTGATCCATCTGGGCCTGCCGGGTCTCCCGTGGCAAGTAACGGTCCAGTAAGGCCTCTGAGAAGCTGGACCAGGTCGGAGGGGCAACATCTCTCCCTCGAGACCTTTTCCAACTCTCGTACCATAATACAGCTATGTCCCACAACCAAAACACTGCCAGCTCAACTGATTCTGTAGGGGTCACATGCATAACCCAAAAAATTCTCTGCATCTGATCTAGGAAATCCTGGGGGTCCTCTGCTTGATCTGACCCAGTGAACTGCGAAGGTCCCAATGCCAAGAATTCTCTAACTCTGGAACTACCTGGCCCACCTAGAGATTCTGCTGCTACAGGGGGTACTGGCTGACGCTGAGTAGCTAGCATCTAGGTTAACATAACCACCGCACTACGTAGCTCCTGATTAGATGAAGTAGGTGCAGGAGCTGTGGGAGGCGGTGCTGCCTCAAATGGTGCCTGACGAGGCGGAGACTGCTGTGAGGGTCGAGATGACACCTCTGTATCGCCCTCAGACCGAGCTGAGTCTAGCTGTAAGTGAGGCATCCTGCTGGTGCCCTCGCCTTCCGCTGTATCTAATCTCCTGCCTGTAGCAGGGTGCCACTGATCTGCCATAGTATCTGTAGACAAAGAGGGTGGTAAGTTTCAAAAGAACCAACCCTATACTATACTGTGCTATGGCATGACTGAGTATGAAAGAAGGGTAACCATCCTATTATGTCTCGCAGCCTCCTGCCTATAGTATGTGGTGCACAACACATCCATAGACAAGACTCTACTTAGCACGGCTTGCAGACTCCCTGGGACACGAACTGCTCTGATACCAAATTTGTCACACCCCACCTTGGGGGGTATGACGGGCACCTGGTGCCTACTAGACTCTGTCTCTATTTCAAGAAACGAACCGGCTATATAGCGGCTGTAAATACAGCCCCCGGCCGATTAGGCCTATAGCCACCTGCAATGCACAACAGCTAACTAGAACGATGACACTCTAATCTGAAGCAACTGCTATTCACATTTGTAACCGACAAGGTCACTAACTATAACTAGAAGAAGGCCCCACACGGACATCATCAAAAACTAAACACATATATCCATGCACGTCCCCACACGACCGGCTCCACCACCACAGGGAAACATCAGACTGCAAGCCTCTAGGAAGTAATAATAAAATGGTCGGGACAGGGCCCCGACCTATCCAAACTGTAATCAAAAAGGAAATAGGAACAACCTCCGACTGTCTAGCTCCGGAGGATAGGAGCTGATAGCTCAGCTGACTGGATCACGAGGGATCGACTCCTCGTCTATTTGTATCTGCAGGAAAGCAATGCAGTGCCCCCACGGGCGTCAGTACTACTGGTATCGAGTATGCAAAGAAAATTGAATACAACTGAGTACAAATAACATAATTAGCAATTCTGAATAGCAGGAGATAACTGAATCTGTAAGAACTGATATGAACTGAATCAGACTTTCTGTACTGTGATAGGGCAGGAGCGTACCTGTAGACGCGGAGGCCTGCTGTCTATTAACTAATATATAGCACATAAATACATATATATATATATATATATATAGCAAACAATAGCCAATACCAACCCCCATAAGTCGGATGGTGCCAAGCAAGAAAACAATCTATATACCCCTACCCGAGTCAAAACCAGCCAAAAATAAGTCACTCCACTCATCTGCTAACTACGAGCACCTATGTCGGCCCCTAGGTCTCCAGCTCGGGCTATGGCCTCTGATATAAATAACTGTTTCTGAGTCCGGAGGACTCCTATACTGTATCTGTAACTGTAACTGTATCAGAATCTGTTCCCTTGGCGTTTGCGCACAACAGGGCTATCTGTACTATAATGCTGATCAGCCTGATATGGGGAAAGCTTCATCCCATCTTCGTCCAAACTGGGGACGGCATGCCACTCCTTGGAGTGACGTAAACCCACCCGCTCAGTGGGCGACACAGTTACCAACCCAGGGGCGGCGAGGACGCTCAAAAGGGTGCCCTCACGACACAGTCAAGTCTCAACAAACAATAAGCACACACACATATATATATATATAGCAAACATGTTTAAACTGAAAAATACTATCTGAATTCTGATTTCTTATTCTGATCTCTTTCTGTATTATACTGATTCTCATACTGCTTTATACTGAATCTGTGATCTTTATCTAACTGCATGGCTAATCTGTAGCCAAGATACTATCTGACTGACTGATTTTACTTTACTAACTCTTATTCTGAATATCTGTCATATTATTCTAGAAACATGCTTGCTAATCACATATTGGGCTATACTGAGTCTGGAATGCTAACTTGCCATTTTGGCGCATGCTTTACTAACTTTCGGACTGAGTACGATATAACAACGCAAATCAGATTTACTGAACTTGCACAATACTCAACATTCAACTCCGGAAATTCTACTATGGAGTTTACTGTGCTATACAAGGCTAAGACTACTAACTTGCCGAAGAAATTGGCTTTACATACCTTAACTTCGGTTTATCCGACTAACGAACGTAGCTTGGTCAGTACTCCAGCTATTTCTCCTAACTGCATTTACATATATGTCAATTAGAACTAAATACATTAATATGCGGGAGAAATTATCACTTTTGATATATATTTATCCCAAACTTCGACTTATCGGAAAACGGTTGAAAACTCGTTATTTCTCGATAGTTCAGAAGGGATAAATGCTCACTGCAAGGCTAGGACAACATTGGTACTAATCTAAAGCAATTCTATTTACTTTACCTCGGTAGCACGACGTTTCGCCGGTCAAATTTCACGAAACCAACTCCGTAGGATTGCTCTCTGCGACTTTATAAATCGGTATCTAAGCCGGAACGGAGTTTAGACCACATTTCGTAACGTAATCGGAAGGAAATATATATAAATATTGTGGGTTTTGCCTTAACTTGGCTATACCCTCTGTTTTCTGGAAATTATTGTTATATTTGAAAAAAAACCGACTTTCCCCCTTTTTTTTTCCTAAATCCCTTAACCAACATGCCATTAGGCTATTTATTCATTTAAAATTTACGGGGTGTAACATTTTTCATAATTTTTTCTCTCTTTGCCTAATCATTTCTTTTTGTTTTGCTATTCTCAAGGATGCAAGTTCTATAAAATTTAGGTCAGAAGAGAGCAATCATTTTAGATTTTTCTAAATTTTTTCAAAGATAATTATTGTTATGATGGAAATAAATTTAATTAGTGATAGATATAAGTGTTGCAGCCACTTTTAACAATTTCCTTAGAAAGAGAAGTTTTTAATATCAGATTTTCTCAAAAATTCTTAATTTGATTAGAAAGAAATTTGAATTTAAGAAGGAATAACTGTTTATTAAACATCCAATTAATAGTGAACTTTAAGAGATGCATGACTACAACCAATCAGAAGGTATATCCAAGATCGAGATAGGTAGTAATACTTCTTTAAAATAATATAAATTATTCTCTCATAAAAATAGTTAAAGTTGACATTGAATTAGATCAGAGAACTTGACTTAACATCATTACTCCTCTTAATTATATGTCATAAATAAATATATTAAAAATATTAAATAATTTGTGTTTATGTTGAAAATTTAGTTTCTTTTAATAGGAATAGAAAGTGATAAATTTTTTTATGTGAAGATGCTAAAAACCCGAAAAGAGATTTAAATTTCTCAAGAAAATCATGTATCAAAAGTATAAGACTGATGAACAATCATCTTTCCTTTATTTATTTTTGTAATTCTAGCACTTTGTTTAAGTTAATAGTACTTAATATAAATAAATTTGTAACAAGGTAAAAATTTTCATCTTTATTAGCTTTCATACATTTAATTTTTGAAATCTCCTCCATTACTTCACATAATTTTTAGTTTTATAGAATACGTAATTAAGTGTTTCATATTTTCTACTAGAATAAGAATAAGCGGCACAAAGTTCATGGTGATGAAGATGCAATAACGGAAATTTCCATTTCTTTTATCACACCTCAAGATGATGTTTTAGGGGTAAGCTTTTGATAAGTTCCTCCACTGTTTAACATACTTATAATAAGGTGTGTACTTTTTTTCCTTTGACTTGTATAAAATTCTTTTGATGGGTTCTTGAACTGCTCTTTAAAATTAATTATCTTATGAATGAGAGAGAAATGTTTTTCTCTAGGAAAAAAACATCATAGTTGTATAACAAGAACAATATTTAACTACAACTTCATCCAAAATAAGTTGAAATAGCTATATAAATAATCACTTCTATATTTAAGCATAATAGATCATATCTCATCGTCAGACAGATAAAAAATAAACGTCAAAACTAAGTAGATATATAAAGATAATATTAATTATAATAATAATACATTTAAATGTTCTCTAACAAGTCTAAATTCTATTCCTCAATAGTAGATATGACTTATATGGTTCTTTTTCATCAAATATGTCATTTCTCTAGTTAAGTTAACATTCATGCCAAAAAGTAATAGGTCTTTCAAGATAATATTAGAGCTACATTTTCCCTTTCTAAACCTTCACTCATCATAATTTCACATGGAATAGATTGGTTCATTGGCATGATCAAACCAGATCAAACGATATTCTCTTATTTGATCTTCTATACGTACTACTTGCAGCTTCTAAATATATATATATATATATATATATATATATATATATATATCACGTAACAATGTTACAAATTGCACAATAGTTCTCCTGGTGAAAAGTTTATTAAAGTACTACCTGAGATGGATCTAGAGTATATAGTGTAAGAGTTTCAAGAGGAAAGGAAAGTCAGGTACTGTTGATATCTATATGAAGAATTATACAATATCTTAAATACAAATCGAGTATATGTATAAGATAATCTAGACTATGTTTGAATAGAGAGAAACCCTAGCTAGTTTCTTATCCCTTGTCAACTACATTTTGTAATTCAAAGCTTTGGTGGGTATATTATCTGAAAAAGTAAAATAATGCACCAACAGTGTTCCTATAGAGGGAATGATCATGACATAGACTAGATCCCTATGACAATTGTAAAGTCAACTCAGGATAAATATTCAATAAAGAAAAGAGTTTTTTTTCCTAACTGCTTCCGAAATATCAGCCTCTAGAATCAACAAGATAAGAATTAATACAGGTTTCATGAATAAGTTGTTTATTTGAACAATTTTTGCATTTACAAAAAAGTTTTTATAAAGATTTTTCTTTTAACACAACATTCCATAGATCATAAGTTTTAAATTAGAATTTTATTTTTACTGACCAAATCTGATAATTTTGATAAGTGAAAATTTGTCGGGCATTGAAAGAGACATTGCTGCTTGCCATATTTGAAAATAGGTTAAAATTTGATATTAATTAAAAGTTAATTTGATTGAAAATAGCCCTGCACATTAAAAATAATGACAAGTTAAAATGGATTAAAAATGACTATTTAGATGAACTCACAGATCCCATAAGATTAATGATGCTTTCGATACCACTGTTGATTTTTTTAAGAGATGGTGCAATAAAATATGATTAGAAGTATTGATTGAAACTGTCTCTCAATAATTTTGTTAAGCATGAGAGGGCTTTAAATAACTAATTTACAACAAAAATACAGCATAATTTGAAATTTTCAAAAAGCTTAAATTATCTCAACAACTCAAACAACTTAATACAAATTTAAAATTTAAATTCATCCTAAACCTAAGCAACTTATTATGCTCAAAATTACTGCAGTAACTGAAAGAAAACTTGTCATGATCCAAATTAGAGGATCGTGCGAGCACCTACGCGACTCTAGTTCGATAGGAGAAATTTCTTTAATAATACAATTTTTCTTAATAGAATCTTCTCTATAATTAGGCATTATCAAATAACTGAAACAGCATTTCATTAAATTCAAAGAAGAATTCCAAACAATACTTTTCTTAAGGATCTAGTCTAGACATGTAAACAGCTCTAATAAGAGTAATAACAATAAAAAAGACACAATTTTTCCTAAGGATGAAGTATAGAAGCTGATGTTGAGTACCGCCACCTTAACCATGAAAGTTCAATATCCTGTCACAAACCTACAATACAAAAAGGTGTAACAAGAGTAGTATCAGTACACCACACGTACTGGTAAGTATCATCAGTCGACTAAGATTAGTTTACACAATATAGTATAAAATAAAAAACATCCATAATCAATTCCCATGTAACAACTTATGACACTTAAATCATATTCTACTAGGTTCCCTTAATGAGTTCATAACAGAATAATAATATCCTTACCCCGTTCAATGAGTCTCTAACTATAAGCCCTAGACTTTCACTTTCACTTTAGTTAGTTAGAAGTTTACACCACCGATACTAGACAATCACAATTACACATGTCAAATTCAAGTTACTTGACAATTTGACTATTATCATGCATTTTCTTGACACATACTAGTTATTTGATAAAACTATGACCACCCTCCAGGACCAACCCAACATTAGAAGTATAATACAGTTGCTCAGTCTTTGAAATTCACACCATCAATATTATTTAGGTAATTAAACCATCTCAGAACATAATCATGTAAATTAACACAGAACATATAATTCTCTAAACAGAGATAAAAGTCAATGAACAATGAATAGTGATATGTCATCACAATTTAACCATGGAACTATATCCATCCTGATCACAATTATATATCCTCTGTATTTCATCAGTCTCTCTCTGAATCAAATACGATCGCGGATTTGTCTCTCATCTATACACACATGCTAGAGGGTTTTATGTTTGTCAATCCAGTCATGACCTGCAGGGGACTCTAGAAATCTGTGTACCATACCGGCGTGGTACCCACTCTCATACAACTATTAGTCCGGATGCTTCCCTCAGACTCGAGCAACTCATATCATCTTTTGTCATTCGAATGCTCACTTCGGACACGGGGTGTTCATCTTAGAATAATGATATATTATTCAATCATCATCACAACTGCTTGTTCAGATGCTCACCTCGAACACGAGGCACTCATATAAAAATAATGGTGTATTATTGAACTATCATCATCATCATACCTTAGTATGCTCTCTATTTAGTCATCACAAGACAACAATAACATGTATACATTGATTATCACAAGTGCATATCAAAATCATGAATTATATTCACATATTTAAATAATTTCATAGTCTATTGAAATAGCATTGTCAAGTTACAAATCTCAATCACTAATAAATATAAAACAACATGATCTCAATAATTTATCAGTTCAATCATTCTACCGCTGCCATATAAAGACTCAACAATTCAATGACAATGTTCATTTTGATCTCATCAATTTATCAATTCAATCATCCTAATATGGCTATATAAAGACTCAACAATTCGACAACATGTTTATAATGAGTTCTCAGACTTTCCCACACTAACCTTACCAATTCCTTTTTTAGGATGAACTTACTCGGGGACACATATTCATCCCTATCATAATTATTATCTCACTGGTAATTCTCATAAATCATACAATTACTATTGTATCCTAAGTACGGCCTTTGATCCATAAGTAATTAACTGTGGTTCTACCTTAGTACTTGCTTCTTTCTTTCCTTTGAGTATTCTTTTTGAATAATTATTTCTCTACTACCGATCATCTTTTCAGGAAGACCACTAAAGTGAAATTACTACAGAAATATACAACATCACTATCGCACACAAAATAGTTCTTATCACCTCCACCTCTTTTCAATAATTAGTATAATTTAATCAAGCTTTATAGTTAATTACCACATAGGAAGCTGCCATTGTTATGTTTATTTCATTCGAATTCTAATATTGTGTGTGTGTGTGTGTGTGTATATATATACCCATTAATTTTATATACATATACGATTCACTAATCAAAATCTAACTCAGAGTGAACCATCCTATCTGGGTGCCAAGCTGCTGCCATGAATCGATGAAATTTCATTTCTTGATTCCAACCCAGAGTTCTTGATGGAGGATTAGCGGGAAGGATGGTAAAGTCTTGCTATTTGTGAGCTATACTCCTCAATTCTTGGGTAGAATGTCTGAAATTTTATCCAAGGAAGTTTTTAATAGGGAATCCTTTCTAGAATAGGAACTTGGTCCTACAGTAAACTGAGATATGAAATTCTGATTTGCGTCTCTCGCTGCAGCAGTGTACTATAGCGACCCACTACTGCGAAACTCGTTTAGTCAGCCCATTTTATTTTAAATTTTATCTTATTCACTTTTCTCCCACCATTTATACTTGTTATTTTGATACTAAAATTCCATTTAAGAAAAATTTTAAAATTTTACATTCTTATCGCAGAAAATTCGATAACGATTGAATGAGTCGTTATAAGACTTCATCACTCCTCCTTTGCTTCGGTTTTCGCAATTTAAAAAAGTTGCTCCTCCTCATTTTCTACTTCTTATGTTTGTGCTTGAGGATATTTTTGAGCGTCTCTGAATTTGCATACTTTTGTAAAAAGAATCTTTATTTTTTTCTTTTGGGTTTGTGCATAAAAATTATCCTCAATAACATTATTTTCTTTGTAAGCTTTTTTGCATGTATTTTAATCAAGACAATTGTATGATTTGCAAAAAGTTATTGCAAAGATTTTTCTTCCAACACAATATTTCATGGGTCATAAGCTTAAAAATATGATTTTATTTTCACTGACCAAATCTAATAGTTTTTATAAGTGAAAATTTGTAGTGCATTGAAAGAGAGACCACTACTTTCCATGTTCAAAAATAGGTTAAACATAGATGTTGGTTAAAACTCGATTTGGTTGAAAATAGCCTCGTGCATTGACAATAAGCACGGGTTAAAACTAGATTGAAAATAGTTCTTTAGATGAACTCAGAAATCTCGTAAGATTAATGATGCTCTTGATATCGTTGATGTTTTTTTTTAAAAATGTTGCAACAAAAATTGAGTGAAAGTATTGATTGAAACTATCTCTCAATAATTTTACCAAGCATAGGAGGGCTTTAAATAGCCAATTTACAATAAAAATAATGACATAATTCTAAATTTAAAAACGTAAATCATCTCAACAACTCAAAAAACCTAATACAAATTTAAAATTTAAATTCATCCTAAAACTAATAGACTTATTATGCTAAAAATTACTACAATAATTGTAAGCAAACTTCAATAGCAGTCCTTCCAGTATCACCTTCCGGGTGAAACTAAACAATCACATTATTATCAAAAGTAAACTGTGCCAAACTTATAATATTCTTAGTAAATTTTGGAACGTCAAGAATGTTATGTAACATTCAGACCACGAAGATGTAAATAAACTGAAATCACCAACCTGAAAAATTATCGAACTTGTATCATTTCTCATATGAATTTTTCTCACTTTTTCTCACTAATAGCTTATTCACTATTAGTTTAAATAATTTGAAAAATTTACAGACAATTATATGCATGTACCTCTATTGTTCTTGATTATGTGGATATGAGGTATTGTTATTCTTTCCCTTATGGCACTATGGAAGTAGTTTGTATTGTTGTCTCCTTCTTTAAACTAGTGAGTTTGAGTTTAGTTTAAGCATCGACTCTTGAGTTGCCAGCGAGTTGATATACTGAGCATGGACTGATTAAGCTCTTGCTTGCTGGATTCTGAATTAAAGGTGATATGTTGGTCTTCCTGAACTAGACCTTTAGCTTTGCAGTCACTGAGGTGCTGAATGAATGTCTCTAACTGTCTCTCTAGACAACTGATTAAGTTTTTTTCTCAAGTCTTGAAGTTTACTTTTTAGTTTTCATTTTGCATTGCCAGTACCCTGCATATTCATACATTCTAAACTACCCCCATGAAATCTTGTTGTTGTATCCTAAAGTAAAGAAATTTAAAGTACTTGACGATTTCTTGTTGGTCAGAATAACGATTTTTTCATAGACAGGGAAACACCAACCGGTCCCAAGATTTATTTGACATGATTCCATGTATGATAGTCCAAAGACAATTTTGGTAATAAAACCTAATGTGAGACTACAGAGGAGTCCTCTTCCAGCTTAAAATCCGTCTTGATAATTTCTCCAACCACATAATTTGTCCTACAATATCTATAGAGCGTCTAAAACAGATACTTTTAAAGTCATGTTGTAAGTCAGAAAGTCCAATTTTCACATTATCTGCTAGAATCTTCTCAGCAAACCTCAATTGTTTGTTGTTTTAATATGAGGTCGGAATCTCAGGAATTTTCCCACAATTGTCAGTTTGTATTCCTCCTCTATGATGCAATAGTATTTGCCCATCTTGAAGATAAGCATAGATATTTCATTATTGTGAGTAGAATACATTTCTTTTACATCCTTGGCGTCCCAAATTAATCTCGGAGCAGAAGGAACTTTCAAAGCAGTGACAGTTTGAATTTGATAGATTTTCTTCACTTGGAGTAGTACTCAATGTTATAGGAGTGGTATTCACGTCGAGATGCACCTATTAAGGATCGAGTGCCATCGCCATAAGGTGGTGCAGATGTACTTGAAGCTCAAAGAGCTAGGATTTTCTTTTGCAAGCGTAAACACATATAAAATAAATTTTTTCATTCCACATCCAAGCCAAGCATGACATGAAAAATTACTATGGTATCGCCTTAGTAAAAAATCTGTGAGGTAACGAAAAAACTCAAGCTTCTACCCTTTATTAAACAAATTTATTGGGAGAAACCTGGGGGAATTGAGCCTAGGAAGAATCATTTTTGCCTTCTGCACTCTTATTCTGTGTAGAAGACACAACTTTGCTGAGGCAATAGCTACATAGTTTAGAGCAAAATGGACTTAATACTAGTTGCTAACATATTAAGCACATCAACAACTTAGAACAGAGGGACATAATTGAATGCACTATACATATATATTTTGAACTAAGCTTCTACCAAAATAATTCATTGCAAAACAAAAGGACCTTCTGAATTAGATAAGTGAAAGTTATATAGCTAGCGTCAAAGTTTGATATGGCAAGGCCAATTTTATTATTAGCTAACTGTAGAATATGATTTTGAAGCATGTCTTTGTATAAATACTTTTTCATGTTTGTATTATAATCAAGAGGTCAGACTTAACCCCCTCTATTTTATGCACTGATTATTAATACAACACATTCAAGAGTTTCCTTGATTTATAAAAAAATATGTAGAGTTTGTACATGATTAATCTTTACTCCTAACATGCAATTTCTATACTTGTCCTTTTTACTAGGATGTTGAGAAGCATAACAAAATGGAAGGTAAAGGCAAAGCAATCATGGATGTACAAAATGTTGATGCTCCCCACTCCGTTCAGGTAATTACCTTTTGAGAATGAATTCATATATTAATTTTGTATAAATATATCTTGTTTTGGTTGCAGAATGAGAATAAGGTAATAGAGATGATACCAAAAAATATGCATTACCTTCATACACATACATTTGAACAGAGAAGGCAAAGTTGGATCATCGAGAATAGGTCTCGTCCGGACGGTTTAAGAATCGATATTGTAAGTTTACCATCCATTTAATTTTCTTTTTAATATAAATGTTTTGCTTCCCAACAATACCTATTTTGATTGTTTGGTTGTTGTCTCCCATATCGGTAAGATTTAACTGTTTCTTTTTATAATTGAATTTATCAACTACGTCTTTCAATTTACTTATAAGGGATATAATTACTGAATTTGAGCTGAATTACGTTCGCCCTCAAACTCATCAAGGTTAGATTCTAATTGAGAAGCCGCATCAGATAGAGATTTGATGAACTGTGTACTTTATTTATATAAGAGTGTTATTGAAATATGTAATCATCTTAAAGTGTGCTATCATCTAATTTGAATAGTCTAGCTGTTAGAGCATAATCTTAATTATTTAATTATATCTTCAACAAGTGAAAGTCTTTTTTTTCCGATGTCGTTTTTTAGAAAAATATGATCTTTCCTACTTTTATCTTCTTTATCAATTTTTTAAATCTTGATCATGCTAGAATTTTATAGCATATGTCTCTGTGTGTGTGTTTCTTGAAGAATCTTAAAGTGCACAATTATTAGAACTAACATTTGAAAATTGTTTCGCAAACAGTTCTACGGTCATTTGGAGACAAACACAATACTTAGATCTCTAATGGAAGTTTTTAAGTTTCTTGTATATGGAGAAATTCCAGAAAGACAGACAAAGAAAGAAAGTGAAACATCACAGGTTAGCTCAAGAAGATTAGACTAGAATTAATAATGACATTAACACTATTTATCCATGCTCATTAAAGGTTTAATTTGCAGCTGTCGTCAAAACGTAAACCACTTCTACGTGGTGCCAAATTAATCAAACATCACATCGTTGGAACATGTGAACTTATCAATGAGGAGTACGTGATAGATCGAAGAGAAATTAATTACTTGTCAGAACGTGAGACCCCTTCGAACTTTGGTAAGCAAAATTAAGCAAGTCACAATAAAACTTATTTTCCTGTTCATTTTCTCATTCCTAGTTGATTTTTTTTTTTGTTGCCAGAAAAGAAGAGAAAGAATACAAATGAAGATTTTTATGGGCATCAACAGGTGAGCTTGGGAGAGGATGCTTCTGTGAAATACTTTTTATATCTTTGGGATTTTGAGCTCATATCAGAGGCACCCAATGCAAAGCTTATCTAAAGAAAAATGCATAATACATTATTAATTTTGACTTTTGTGTTGTAATATGCATGTTTTCTTAAGCGTTGAATTTTCCCATTTCTAAGAATATAGATTTTGTTTAGTTAAACTTATAGTACTCTTTTTGTCTCAATATTATTATTCATGTTAATAATTTAAAATATTATTAAGGTCAAAAAAATTAATATAAATATATTTAATTATAAATATTTGAACCATTAGCTTAAGAGAAAAAGCTAAGAAGATTATTTTCATTAGAGAAGAGGGAAAGCAGGGCTGGCTATCTCCGTGGCCTCAAAGTTTTACGAGGAATAAATTATGTGTCAATTTTTCTTAAAGAAAATTGATTATTTATAATTAAAAATAATTTTTTATAAATTTTATATTATTTTATTTTTTTTAACCTGTTTCATACAGAAGAAATTAAGAAAGCGGTATTTTGCTTTTTTACATTATGTCCACTAACATTTTCGTTATTTTATTTTTTTCAAATCTCTAATAAGGTAGAATATTAATCTGTCAAAACTAGAAGCCAATAGTTGAAAAGTGTTGAACAAAGTGAATTGCAAATTCTAGTCTTGTTTCTTCTTAGGTTTTCAAGAACTGCAACAAGCATATTAAAGTGAATATACAAAATTATCAATTTATTAAATAAGATTCTGTCGTTTGAAATTCAACAAACATATGAAAGATGTTTTTCAATATTGAAATTGATAAAACCTTACCTACTTAACAATTGAAAAAGAAAATTACTCAAAGAAATTGATAATTAAAAAAATATTAAATGATAATTTTGCATCTAAAAAAGTTAGAAAAATAAGTTTCAAAATATATGTGAAATTTATTTAAGTTTTTGATTTCTAATAAAAGTTTCACTTTAAGGCTCTAATATGTTGAGTCATTCCCGAGTGGCAGTAGAGAATTTAATGGTGATGAAGCCATTAAGTGTACCTAAGGTCTTAAAGTTCACATTTGGGGTGTTTGTGGTATGGAGGAAAATATCTTTTTATTTTCTCATATTCGATTGGTTAAAATTTTTGAAAAATATATTTTATTTAGGATAACAAGCTCCTCGAAAAAAAAGAAAATAACTTCTTCCCCAATAAAAATAGGAAACGAGTTACATTGTCTCCTCTCCAACCCACTAGCCCACCCCTTGACCCCACAAACCTCCCACTCCTGCCCTCCCCCCATCAACCACAACACCCATTACCCTATTCCATCCTAATAGTTTTTCTTAAATTTATAAAAATATTTTTATAATATTATTTTTTATTTGCATACCAAATACAAGAACATAAGTAAAAAAATAATTTAGTTTTCTAATAATATTTTCTTGCAAAATAGTTTTTCTGAAAAAAATTAAAAAGATATTTCATTTGGAGAATAATTGGTGATGAAACCATTTAGTTTAGACAAGGTCTCTTACTGAGCAAGCATATTATCTTCTTCAATGACCAATTTCTTATAAGTTCAGCCAGTCATATAAATTGCACAAGTAGAAATTTGGCAATTACATAAATAACTTCTTAAATTTATCTTCATATTTTATTTTAGCATTTTAACTCAAGCCTGTTCCCATTAATTTTTTTAACTTATATCAAAATATATCGGTTGAGTCTTTTTTGAGTAACTAGTTAAGAAATTTAAATATGTAGACTTCACTCACGCTAATTTGATCAAAATATATGTTAAAAGAATATCACATGGTTTTGACTAATTAATCCATAATGAAAGAAAAATAGAAAATAAATTCAGTCTCCTCCATGAATTGAAATGTGACACATGACTATTTATATATATATAGAGAGAGAGAGCGAACTTAAAAGAAATAATAAATGAATAATTTCAAAAATAATCCAGGCATGTAAGAAACAGTTGCATTGAAGGCTGGATGAGTACATTCACTTATCATTTTCATAAAGAACTATTATTGAGCAAATTTCACAATTGATAATTGTAAAATCTATGTAATACTTTGGTAACTGTAAAAATAATAATATAGGCAATCAAAAGTTTTAAAAAGTGACATTTACCTTTAAAAAATACATTTAATATGAGAAATTAATCTTTTTTAAATATTTATATTTTAGATAATCCAGGCCAATTATGGACCATTTAACCCCAGCCATCTCCTCTATTTTTCTTCGCACCTCAGCATCTCTTCTCTCTTCAGAGTTGTTTGTGTTGTGTGGGATGCTCCCGCTCTCGCCAGATTTTTCATTGTCTGTGCCCTTTGAAGATTACTCAGCTAATGAGGACACATTAGGCTCACCCCCATTGTGTGTATTTGTCCTCTGTTGTTACAGAGAGGTAGAGGGGCTACCATTCATCGGTGCGTTGTTCTCTGAATTATTCATTGGTGTGGCACCAGACTCGACTTAGTTTGTGTCGGAGGATGACAATGTAACACCTCAAATCCTGAACCAACTTTTTGACAACACTTAGAAATATTGCAGAACTATTTTTGGAATTTACGATCGATTTGATGGACCGTTGTTCCAAAGAAGTGCCCATAGATCGAACCATAGTTTTTCCCTTCATTTTATTTTCTTTCCAATTTTCTATAAAAATATTTGATGGTTCATTCTTTGAGAGAAAGGTCCATCTTGTCGACTGTGAAAATTCTTCAGAGAGGTGTCAAATTTTGAGAGTAAAAGAATGGCTCAAAGCACGATACGTTTTCTCTTTGTCGATCCATAATCATCTCCCATAGACATCAAACAAGAATAGGTTGAAATTTCATTCTAGTTTTGTAAGATTCAGTTAATGATTTGTCATTAAGAAGAATAGCTATATATTCAACCGTGAATTTCGATTTCCAAACGACTATAAATAGAACACCTAGTCATTTTCTTATTAGTTTTCAAGTCTAGACCTTTTCTCTCAATCCTAGACGAGGCGAAACATTCCCCAAAGTCTAGGTAAGTCATTTGCTATATTCCTAAGGTTATGTTAATAATTTCCTAGCCCTAACTAATAGGTTCTAATGCGTTCTATACGCAAAACCCTAGGAATCAATGAAGCAACTAGTTCTTAGGGTCTCAAAATCAGATTTTCCAAATTCTCCAATGAATGTTGAAGTGTTTGAGGTATGTAAGGATATTCACAGTGAGAAACCCTATTCTTCCTCACTCCTTACATCTTAAGTTTCAGTCTTAAAAGAAGTCAAAAGCTAGGGCCTTTTCCCAAATTCGGTGAACTTGGTTCTTTCCATATAATTCAGGTTACTCATTATTATTATATTGTTAGACATGTTTATATCCCTATCTCTTATGATTGTTGATTGATGGTTCATGTCATCCTATCCCATGAACCTTTTTGTTTTAGAATAAGTTATATTTCTTTGAAAACATTGTGATATTAGCCATATGCAGTGTCTTTTCATAACTATAGTAGCTTTAGATTTTAGAGAAATATTTCAGAAAAGAGTTTCAGCTTAGTCTATTTTGTATTCAACAAATGATTTTTAGAAAGAAGATAAAAGAAGTTTTAGAAAAACAGTTCTGGGCATAGAGGCTCACCAACAGTAATCTCTAACAGTTGAGCACAGGATCACCAGTATTAGCGTGTAGATTGATTTTGAACTAGAAAGCTCTACAATAGACATTTTAGTTTCTTTAGATAGGATTTACTTTAAGATTATTATTTTGAGAGAATTATTTAGCACCGAGATGGGTAAAGATTTAGATAATCCAAACTCCAAAACTACGTTGCTAGAATAGGATAGGATCGTGTTGTTGATTCAAATGACTCCAAAGATAGCCCTTGGTAAGGCCTTAGTATGGATCTGTAGTTTAGTATCATTTCTTACCCCGATAAGGTTTGGAATCGCTCTCTCGACTAGGCCAGAGGATGGACATCATATGTTCATGTGATGTTTGTCGGTTAAGAGAAACTCCCAACTAAACTAAAGTGTTTTCAGGACTTATCTTTGATGACTAGTTTTCAGTTTGCATAACAGTTTTGCACATCTTTTATACTTGTATTTTATTGAATCATTTAGTGCATTTAATAATTATGAAATCTAGGATTCAACTCAGTATATCTATTTAGCCCATTATTTCATTAAGCTATTTTACAAACCGTACATTCACACGTAGTGATGCTATTAGGTGTTGCATCTTTATATGATGCAGACTTAGGTATTTAGGATTAGCAGCAGACACATCAGTAGGATCTTGTTCATTCAGCATTGATGAGACCTCCTACCTTTAGGAGGCTCAAGTCTATCTCCTATTTATTAAAAGTTATTAGTAGCTCGATCAAGTAGTTGGGGGTTTTATCTCGGTACCCTATTTTCAGTATTAGAGACTTCATAGACTAATTAACTGAGTTAGTATTTTTAGTTTTCTTGTAAATACTTATATATTTAGATTGCAATTATAAAGTTATTCAATTTTTCGTATATAAAAGTTATTGAATTTAATTTCTAAAAGAGTATTGCATGTCCATTACATTTATAACTTCCGAATAGCTATTTTAATATTTAGTATAGTAGTGGTCTGCTCGGGCCATTAGTGATTCCAAGTGCCGGCCACGCTCAGACTATAGGTTCGGGGCATGACAAACTTAGTGTCAGAGCTGTAGGTTCAAGAGTCCAAGGATGTCTATTAAGCTGCATCTAGTAGAGTTTTTTTATTAGTGTCAAGCGTGCCACACTTATAATAGGGAGGCCATAGGGCATTAGGAAATACCACCCTTCTTTCACACCCTAGTTAGTGCAATTGAGTTTAACTCTATAAAATTTCCTCCTAACTCGTGCATTCATATGTTTGAGATCATGCCTCCAAAGAGTACTGCCAATCAAAGGAATACTACAAGTGCTGAGGTTCCTATTGAACCAATACAACAAATCTGCCTCCATAGACTAGGATGCAGACTAGGAATGGAGCTTGCTCAACAAATCAGGATTCTAGTGTCGAAGCTCAAACCATGTCTACTAACATAGTGAGACTTATAGAGACACCTGTTCGTTAGCCTCCCTGTGCTACCACTTCGAAGGTAGAGTTTAAAAGAGCTATACAAATGCTTACTTAGTTAGTTGCTGCTCAGATCGGCCATCAGGGCTCAACATCTACTAGCTCTACTTCTCATGATTTGTTAGGAGCGTGAAGGATTAGAGAGTTTCCCAGAATGAACCTGACTGTGTTTACAAGGTTAAGCTTGATGAAGATCCCCACAACCTCATTGATAAATTGAGAAAACTACTAAAAGTGATGCACGCAATAGAAACTAAGGGAGTTGAACTTTATTTTTATCAGTCAAAGATGTTGCAAATGTGTGATATAATCAGCAGGAGGAAGGTCATGGTGAGAATGCATCTCCAGCAGTCTAGAATAGCTTCGAGGATGCATTCTTCAACCATTTCTTCCCTCAGGAGTTGAGATAGGCTAAGGAAAAATAGTTTGTGAACCTGAAGCAAGGCACCATAAGTTTGAGGGATTATGGTCTGAAGTGCTTCCAGTTATCTAGGTATGTTCTAGAGATGGTGCTAGACTTGAGAGCTAGAATTAGGAAGTTTGTGTCTGGTTTGGGTAAGCATGTAATGAAAGAGTATAAGGGTACACTTTTGATCAATGACATGGAGATTTCCAAACTTATGCTGAATGCCCATCAGCTTGAGGAGAAAAAGCAGAAAGATAGAGAGGAGCACCAAAGTAAGAGGGCAAAGTCAGTAGGCCATGAGACCAATCAGTAAAGGAATGGAACAATAACAAGTCCTTCTTTAAGAAAAGGCCCCTTAGACCTGCACCATTAGCCGCTAGTGCACTAGCACCGAGAAACATAAATGATTAGAAGTTCTAGAATAATTGGAATTTTAGGGTTTTGAGTTCTCAGACATAGGGTACTATGGCTTAGGAGCTACTCAGTACCCATCTTGAAACAAGTGTGAAAAGAACCACTTGGGGGAGTGTCATTTAGGCACATAGGATACTTTGGGTGCAGCCAATAAGGCCACTTATTAAGGGATTGTCCAACTACAAAGCAGGGAACTGGGAGCAACAGATCTCATTCTACTATTTCAGTAGGCTGGATTGCCCAAAGAGGGCACTACTTCAGGGATAGGCAGAGGTCAAAACTGTCTGTATGCCATGTGTAGTAGCCAGGATCTAGAGAACTCCCAAGACATTGTCATTAGTATGTTTAAAGTATTTTCTCTCGATGTTTATGACTTACTTGATTTAGGCGACACCTTATCCTTTGTGACTCCTTATGTAGCCATAAAGTTTGGGACTTGCCCCGAAAAACTTTTAGAGCCTTTAGTGTTCATGCTCTTATTAGTGAGTCAGTTATTGCAGAGAGAGTTTATAGAAATTGCACTACTTCCATCCATCATAAAGACACCACATCTGACTTAGTTGAGTTAGAAATGGTGGATTTTGATATTATTGATGAAGGGCGTATTTACACACTTCATAGACATATTTTTCCCGTACTTTACTATGTTTTGAGAACAAATTATGTGTATTTGCTTGTGTTTATGTTATATATTTGTGAAAATTAGCTAACGCATGTGATTAGATGTTTTCAGGGTTAAAAAGGATGGATTTGAATGTATTTGAGGCTTATGGAATGAAGATGAAAAGAAGATGAAGTTGTGCGCAAAGGTTGAGTTTGGAAGATGCAGAAATAGTGTACCTAACGGGTTGAGGGAATGACTCGTTAGATCTGGTAATGAGTCGTGAAGTCAATCATGAAAACTGTGAGAGAAATTATTGACAAAGTAACCAGTGGATATGAAAAAAGACATAACGAGTCGTTAGTTGACTAAATGACTCGTTGACAGATCACTGGAACCAACCATAAGGTATACTAAAAATTTGAAGGAGTTAGACCACAAGGGGCCTAACGAATCATGCCCATGCAAAACGAGTTGTTAGGTGACCCGAGTAGGGGTTGGGGCAACGCGCAAGGCTCCCAAAACGGCAAATATTGGCTTTCCTACTTCAACTAGGAAAAGGAAAATTAAATCCCAAGTCAAATCCATCAAGGAATAAGGAAAACATAAATCTACTACTATAAATACCCCTTTTATATTCATGTAATAATCAAGTTTTGAAAGTTTTAAGTATCAAGTTTTAGAATCAAGTTTGATGTTTGAAGTAGAATTAGAAGCCAAGTTTTAGACAAGTCTTGGGCTTAGAAGTTTTACGCAATACTTTGAGATGATTTTTGAGTTGTTCTTCTTTATTGTTGCAATAATCAAGTGAGTTTCTTCCTATCATTTTTGTAAGTATTAATTTTTTCTTTTATTTATGAATTCTATTAATTCACTTATAAAAATGATAGGCTAAAACCACCACAACTAGGGTTGTGGGAATTGATGAATTAATACACAGGTAAAAATAATTAGTGATTCTTGAATGGGGTTTTGTGCATGTATTGTTTTTCCCTTCGTTTTAATTATTTCTTAATGGTTGCAAATGTTAGGACTTGCCTTATTCATACTTACCGGACCAAGGAGGTAATGAATGGGAAAATAGATTAACAACACAGATTTGAGGCTATCAACCCTCATCTAATAGCTTGAACTTGTCCGGGGATAGCTAACCCGATATTAAGGGTAAGGGTTAATCAAGAACAAACCCATAGACGGACCAAGTTGCGTGGTGAAAATCACCTAGATAGGGGACCAACCATTTAGGTGAACCTAACTTACCAATATTGCATGCTAAGCACCAGAATAGATCACTAGTATAAAATGCCTTGTGGTTATGAAGTCATGGGGAACACTTACCCTAGTTAATTTCATTAATTTGAAATCAACCTTCACTTTCTCTGAACGATATTGTTTGTTACTTTTCTAAATTTTCCCCTATCTTAGGAAATAATTAACTAAAAAGTTTAAGTACTAGCATTCTTCTACATCCTTCCATATTCGCTATGGCATCGACCACAACCTCTACTTGGGTTCTTTATTGACAATGTACGCTTCATACTTCGTAAGGAGTTGTGGCTTGAGCTTATCAATTATTCTATAAATGGATTGGTTATACTCATGTTATACCTCAGTTAATTATAGGACTCGAGTAGTAAAGTTCTAGTTTTCAGAGAGCCAGTCTTAGTTTGGAAAAATAGTCTTCTTATTCCTAAGGGTCAATTCATTTCATACCTTAAGGATAGAAGGTTAGTTTAACTTAGTTAGAGTTAGAGACTCTAATGCTGAGACACCACTCCATCAGTCAGTTCTAGATGCAAATATATTCGCAGAAGTCTTTTCAAAAGCTCTTCTTGGAGTCCCTCTTGATAGAGAAATAAAATTTGGAATAGATGTCCTTTTTGACACTCAACCTATCTCTATTCCACCATATAAGATGACTCCAGCTAAGTTCAAAGAGTTAAGACCTCATTGATAAAGGTTCATTCGCCCAAGTGTTTGGGCCACTCGATCCTTTTTGTGCATAAAAAAGATGGTTCTCTCAGAATGTGTATCAATTACTCCCAATTGAACAACGTCACCACAATGACTAAGTTCACTTCCTAAAATCTATGACTTACTCGACCAGCTTCAAGGTGCCACTTGTTTCTCTAAGGTAGACCTCAGATCAATTTATCATCAATTGAAAATTAGAGAAAGTGACATTCCTAAAATAGCTTTCAGGACCCGTTATGGTCACTTCAAGTTCCTTGTCATGCCCTTTGGATTAACTAATGCTCCTATAGCATTCATAGACCTTATGAATAGAGTGTTTAAATAGTATCTAGATATGTTCATTATTGTTTTCATCAATAACATACTAATCTACTCCATAAGTGAGGAGGATCATGCTAGTCACCTCAAAATAGTTCTTCAAACTCTTAAGGACCATGAGTTATTCGCCCAAATTTCTAACTGTGAATTTTGGATGAAGTCTGTGGCATTCCAAGGCCACATGGTCTCCACCAAGGGTATTAAGGTTGACTCCCATAAGATTGAGGTAGTAAAAAGCTGGGACATACCCACAACCCTCAAGAATTGGCAGTTGTATGCAAAGTTCAAAAAATGTGAATTTTTGTTGGACTCTGTGGCTTTTTTAGGCCATGTGGTATCGAGTGAGGGCATCAGGGTAGATTCTCAAAAAATTGAGGCGATAAAGAATTGGCTTAGACAGGTGAACCCATCAAATATCAAGAGCTTTTTGGGCTTAGTGGGTTACTATCAGAGATTTGTTGAGGGCTTTTCATCTATTGCAACACCTTTGACCAAGTTGACTCAGAAGAAGGTAAAGTTCCAATGGTCGGAGGCTTGTGAGAAAAGCTTCCAAGAGTTGAAGGCTCGACTCACTTCAGCACCAGTGTTGACCCTACCCGAGCGTACAGATGGTTTTGTGGTGTATTTTTGATGCTTCGAGAATAAAACTTGGTGTGTGTTGATGCAGCATGGGAAAGTGATAGCATATGCCTCAAGACAGTGGAAAATTCATGAAAAGAATTACCTGACCATGATCTTGAGTTGGTCGCAGTGGTGTTTTCCTTGAAGATATGGTGGCATTACTTGTATGGGGTCCACATGGTTGTATTCACGGATCACAGGAGCTTGCAATATGTGTTCATGAAGAAAGATCTCAATCTTCGACAAAGGAGGTGGTTGGAACTACTAAAGGACTATGACAGGAGTGTCCTTTACCACCCGAGTAAGGATAATGTGGTAGAAGACGCACTTAGTAGGCTCTCTATGGAGAGTGTTTCCCACATGGATGAGGGAAAGAAGGAGTGGTGAAAGATTTCCATCGACTTGCGAGGTTAGGAGTTAGATTGGTTGACTCGACCGATGGCGACATGTTTGTGCAAAACGAATCAGAAATTTCCCTGGTGACGGATGTGAAGGCCAAACGAGATGAGGATATGATTTTGGTAAAGCTGAAGGAAGCCGTTGGAGTCAGAAGGTAGAGGTCTTCTCCCAAGGGGGAGATGGGGTGCTGTGGTACTAGGGTCTTCTGTGCGTTCCGAACGTAGATGATTTGATTGGCCGAATATTGCATGAGGCACATGGTTCCAGGTACTCTGACCATCCGAGTGCCCCTAAGATGTATCATGATTTGTAGGAAATATATTGATGGAATGACATGAAGAAGGATATTACGGAATTCGTAGCCAAGTGCCCGAACTGTCAACAAGTGAAAGTCGAGCATCAAAGATCGGGAGGCGTACTTCAGGATATTTGCATTCCCACTAGGAAGTGGGAAGATATTAATATGGATTTCATTACAGGCCTACATCGTACTGGCCGACACTATGATTCTATTTGGGTGGTGGTAGACAGGTTGACTAAGGCTGCACGCTTCCTATTGGTCAAAACCACAGATTCAGCGGATGATTATGCCAAACTGTATGTATGGGAGTTGGTGCGATTACATGGAGTTCCTTTTTCTATTATCTTAGACCGAGGTACTCAGTTTACCTCTCAGTTTTGGCGGTCTTTCGAAAAAGGGCTTGGGACTCAGGCTAAACTCAGCACAATATTCCATTCGCAAACGGATGGCCAGGTGGAGCGGACAATCTAGACTCTCGAGGACATGTTGAGAGCCTGTGTAATAGATTTTAAAGGTAGTTGGGATGATCACTTGCCCTTGATCGAGTTTGCATACAATAACAGTTATCACTTCAATATCCATACGGCACCGTTCGAAGCTCTTTATGGCGGGAGGTGTAGATCGCCCATCAGATGGTTTGAAGTTGGTGAGGAATCTATGATAGGACCTGATTCGGTCCATGAGGCCATGGTGAAAGTTCAGATGATAAGAGACAGGCTGTAAACCACTCAGAGTCGTCAAAAGTCATATGAGGGTGTGAGGAGGAGAGAGTTCGAGTTCGAGGAGGACGATTGGGTATTTCTGAAGGTGTCTCCCATGAAGGGAGTCATGCGGTTCAGAAAGAAAGAGAAACTCAATCCCCGCAATGTTGGTCCCTACTAGGTTATGAGAAGAGTGGGTAAGGTAGCGAATGAGTTAGACTTTCCATTAGAGTTATCTTCAGTTCATCCCGTCTTTCATGTATCGCTCTTGAAAAAGAGCTTGGGTGATCCATCTTTAGTTGTCCCAGTGGAAAGCGTTGGTGTGGGAGATATCCTCAATTATGAGGAAATTCCAGTCGCAATCTTGGATTGCCAGGTTTGGAGGATGAGGAATAAAGAAGTAGCTTCAGTAAAGGTGTTATGGAGAAATCAACAGGTTGAGGGAGCTAGGTGGGCAGCCGAAGCGGCTATGATGGCTAAATATCCTCACTTGTTTCCTACCGACTTAGTTTCAGTTTGAGGTATCAGTTTTTGCCCTAATTCTCTAATGAGTTTCCATGTTTAGTTCATGTGCACAAGTTTGATTTATGTTATGATAGATGTATGTGATGTCTGAATTCAGTTCAGCTATGTAGTTCTTTTTGGAGGTAGTCATTCCGTCAGTTTTCGATTTAAATAATTAGTATTTGCATATGATGATTTCTTATTTATAAGTTTTCTATGTGTTTCTAACATTCGAGGATGAATGTTCCCAAGGGGGAAATATTTTTATACCCCGAGAACTCAAAGATCGGACCCGAGAGTTGAAATGGTGAAAAACTAAAAATTCAAGTTACAGGCACAGAACGAGTCATTCGAAGACTTGTGAGACCGTCCCACGAGTCGTCAGGTGGCTCGTGGGGAAGGACAGTGAGGAGTAGGAAGTTGAAGGATAAGGGTTCCCCACGGGCGAGGGAATGACTCGTGGTCAGTCACCACGAGTCGTTAGGTCAATCGTGGGGTAAGGGTGTGTGAACATTTAAGAGGCCAACCAGTGTACTTGACGAGAGCAGACTACGTCTCGTTAGGTCAGGAAACGAATCATGGTATGAGTCATGGGGTGACTTGTAAGTAAAGTGATATGATGTAAGCAGTGTACCTGACGAGCAACATGACGATTTGTCCCCTCCAGTAACGATTCGTTGAGTCGTCCGTTAGGACCACCTGACAGTGATTTTCTGTGAATTCAGTAAGGGTCTTTTCATAATTCCTGAGTTCCTAAGACCTATACTACATTGTTTAGGGCTCGTTTGATAGGGTTTTAAGAGGGGAAAATCTATTCTAAGCTAGTCCATTCGATTCATGCAAACTTGAGAATTTGAAGAGAGGATTTAGAGCAAGTTTTGAAGGTTTCCATTGAAATCTTATCTTGGGCAATTAGAGAAGTGTTAAAAACATCCCTCCTAGGTATGTAAGGTTATAAGTGGGTGTCTTCTTCCACACCCATACTCAATTTCTCTCAAATCTTGATAAATCTCCTATGATCAAGTATGGGGTTTTTGCCCAATTGCAAAATTATTCAATCTCTACACATGGGTATGATTAGATTATATTTATATTGGTTTATTAAGAAGCTTGGGTATATTTTAAATTATTTTCAATACAAATCATGTTTTCTAAGTTAGGAAAATTTAAATTCCCATGGATGAAAAGATCATAAAAAGAGTGAATGATGATGAATGTATGATGATGAATGTATGATGATGATGAGATTTGATGATGAAGAGGATGTTTCTAAAACTAGCCATGATTATGAATGTAACACCCCGGAAGTCCTTGAGGTAAGACCCCGGAGTTAGATGAAGCTCAGTAGAAATTTGCCTCAGAACGAGTTAGAGAATGACTCGTTATGAGACCTAACGGGTCATGGTCTGACCCGTGAGGAACTGTAAGGAAGTGATGGAAAAGTGCAGTGGCCACGAATGACCCGACGAGTCGTCTTGCCTAGCAACGACTTGTTAGGTAGTCGTTGGGTGGAGGATAGGGTCCCTGAGTTAGGTCTTAAGCAGTATGGATGACGAAAGGAGGTGACGAGTCTTTAGGTATGGCACCGACTCGTCATGTCAGTCATTAGATGGGAGAAGTTGTAGCCTTGAAGGAAATTCCAGTGTACTTGACGAGTGGGTCTAACGAGTCGTTGGGGCGAGTAATGACTCGTTATGTTGGTCATGGGTTGAAGGATGCCAAAACTGTATAATTTTTTTCCAGTGTACCTAACAGGCGTGATGATAAGTCGTTTGAGGTGATGACGACTTGTCACGTGAGTCGTGGCTCCAGTTCGGCAGTTTTTGCAGTTTTCTCCGGGGGCATTTTTGTAAACTCCTATGCTTTTAACTTCTAAATTACGCCGTTTTGGGTACTACCTTGCATTTTTTTAAGGATTTTCCTAAGCCTAATCTCTCATTTTTTCATAATCCTCTCTCGAACCTTTCTTCCTTCCCTCTCTCAAGTTCAAGGGTTTTACCAAGGTGTTCACCAAAGCTTCAAGGAGAAATTTCGTGTGGGACTTCTTCTACCAAGTATGCGGGTATTCAACAAGGATATTCTTCCATCCTTGTGCCCCAAAATATTTTCATTAAAAACCCATTTTCAATTAATCTAGAAAAGCATGACCTAGGGCTTGTATGATGAGAAAATTCTTCCATATTCTTCTTAAATGCTAAAATCCTCTGAAATAATGAATTTATTTGAAATGTAAATTAAAGGGTTGCTTTGAAATGTGGATTATATGTTGGGAATGCATGAGTGTAGCATTTCCTTCATAAATTGGCTTAAGTGTTGAATGGGATTTGTTTATGGCTCATTTGATTATCGTAGTAATTTATGAACATGATGAAATTGTAGAAATATGGTATGATTAATCCCTAATGACCCGATTGTGTCATTGATGACTATATTGGGAGGAGTTGGAGTTTGTGGGCTTGAGAAATTGAATGTAAATTATGTAATATCACCATGTTTTCAATTTAATTGATTGGGTATGATTAGATTGTATTTATATTGATGGACTATAAAGCTTGGGCGGATTCTAAATTATTTTTCCTTAAAACCCCCACGGATGAAAAGTTCGTAAGAGAAGTGATTATGTGAGATGATGATGAGGTTAATGATGAAAAGTATATTTCTACAACTACCTATGATTATGTTGTTATTTCCAAAATGAATTAATTAGATCCAAGTGTGACGAATCTTTGGGTAATGCCCACATGTCAATTTAAAATGATGATTTTCTCGAAATAAGCTTACCACATTGTTTGGGGTGAAGTCTCCCAAATTTTATAAAGGATACCTTGGGGTATGTTTTGAAATAAATGAAGCCTTGCATCTATGATAAAGTATGAGTGGAATTTATTAATCATGCATTACATTATGCTACATGTTGAATAAGATGTATTCGGAGTCTATAAGGTCATGATAGTATAATGCACAATGTGAATCTATGGGATTGTCGTTAGCAAGAATGTTTCCCTAGTCAGTCGGGATTCTCGTTAGCAAGAATGTTTCCCTAGTCAGTCGGGATTCTTGCTAGCAAGAGTATTTCCCTAGTCAGTCAGGACTCACATCCCTAGCTATTAGCCGTGCATATTTCTCCTTAGTCGGTCGAGACTAACATCCCTATCCAGTCAGTGACTCTCTATATCACAACATTTTATCCCTTTGACAGTTGGGGATTCTCGTTAGTAAGAATGTTTCCCTTTGATAGTCAAGGACGCTTCCTTTGATAGTCAGGAATTTTCCTTGGACAGTCAGGGACCCTCTTGATATCAGTCACAACATCGTATTTCTGTATTATTTTTGATTATTACTTTTGCGCATTAGTTGATCTTATGATGATGTATGTCCTTATAATGTGGTTATGTTGATATGAATATGTGAAGCTCATGTAAGGTTGTCATATCTCATTTTAATTTCATTACTATTATTGTGTTTTTATATATTTCCTTTTGTATATTCTAATGAGTTAGTTGATTATGTTTCCTTCATACTCAGTACATTCCACGTACTGATCGCACTCCTCTTGTGCTATATCATTTCATGATATAGATTCAAGTCTCCAGGTTCCGCAGCATGGCTAGATACGCTTCTCTCTCCCAGCTCCTCATCTTCCGAGGACATGGGTTATGTTCTTATTTTTACTATGTTTCAGTTTTTAGACTTTGGGACTTACCGGAGGTCTTGTCCCAGCAACTCATCAGTTTAGTAGAGGGCTTTCAGACTTGTCTACACAGATTCAACATTGTATCTAAGTGTTGTTAAATTGTTCTTATGGTTTATATTAAATTCTTAATATTAGCTTCCGCTTATTTATGTTGCTAGTCATGTCTGATGTTAAGAGTATGCTATGATTATGCCATGGCTCGACTTGGAGCCTTTCAGGGTTCCTTGTCCTATGTTATGGTTAGGGTGTGAATTCGGGTCGTGACAAACATGGTATCAGAGAAAAGGTTTAGAGTGTCCTAGGGTCTCTAAAAGCCGCGTTACGTAGAGTGTTCTTCATGGGTGTGAAGCGTGCCACACTTATGGAGAAGAGGCTATGAGATGTTTTAGAAATGTTCCCTTTTCTTCATGATCCCTATCGTGCATAGAGTATGAAGCTCTAAAAAGTTTCCTCCCCTAACTCGTGCTTTACGGCTCATAGATAGTGCCTCCCAGACAAGTGAATGGAAGAAGGCATGGTAACAATCGTCAGAAGGAACCACCAGCCCAGGAAAACCCCACGGATGATCATGTTACTCATGTTGAGTTCTGAGCAGCCTTTGACAGGTTGGGGCAGGCCCTGACCGCTCAGATGAACTAGAAGGCGGTGGCCCGTGCTCCTCAAAATGGGAATTATGCGGCGACAAGAATAAGGAATTTTCTTCGGATGAACACCTGAATTCCTAGGGTCAAAGGTGGATGACGACCCGTACTAGTTCTTGGAAGAAATTCAAAAGATTATTCAGGTTATGAGAGTGACAGGGAATGAGAGCGCAAACTTAGCTTCCTACCAGTTAAAGGGAGTTGCTTACATCTAGTATTGTTAGTGGAGAGACAGTCAGGGAGTTGGAGCAGGTCCCATAAGTTGGGATGAATTTATGACTATGTTTTTGGACAGGTTTTTCCCTCGGGAGTTGAGGGAGGCAAAGCCGGCGGAGTTCATTAACATGAAATAGAATGGCATGACTGTCCAGGAGTATGTGTTGGAGTTCACTCGGCTATCTAAGTATGCGCCAGAAATGGTAGCGGACTAGCGGGCCCGAGGGAGCAGGTTTGTGAATGCAGTGGCAGACTCCTTGGTCAAAGAACGCAGGATTACCCTGTTGCACCGGGACATAGACTTCCCACGCTTGGTAATATTTGCTCAATAGATAAAAGTAGAATAGGTGAAAGAAAAAGAGATAGAGGCCAAGAGGGAAAGGACTGGAGACCCAGATTTCACCCATCAGAGGTCGAGTGTCGGACATCGGTCATGTTACCAGCAGAAATCAACAGCCCCAGCATCTTTGACAGCTAGTGCTCCATATCAGCCTAGAGGGAGGGAGATTACGTACCCATTGTGTATAAGCTATGGAAAGAACCACTTGGGAGTATGCTTGGCCGGCTCAGATGTTTGTTTTTGGTGTGGCAAGGCGGGCCATATGCACCGAGATTGCGCAACGGCTAAGCGAGGAGAGAGCAGATCCTCAACCACTTCTTTAGCAGCTTCGATAGCCCGCTCGTTTCAGCATGGTACATCCTCTAATTTGAGTGGCAGGCATTGTCAAAACCGCTCCTACGCTGTAGCAACCCATCAGGATATGGGCAAAGCACCGGTAGTGGCCACAGGTATGTTGTGAATCTTTTGTTATCCTTTATATGTTGCCAACCTCAGTATTGAACAAGAAGCGCTGTTTTGATTGTTGGAAAATATTGTTGATGTGCGATGTGAATAACTGTTAGTGTAAGGCTCACAGTGAAGGTTAGAAGTGAAGGAGGAATTAATAATTAGTAATTTAGCCTAACATGAAGAAAGGTTCGGGAGCCTTAGAACGATGACTTTAAGCTAAGGGGGAGATAGTGAGTATGTGAAATAAGTCAGACCTTGAGAATTCTCATAAAAGAATTTCAGCCTTAGTAGTTGCAGCATGTCGAACTCTACCACGTTCAGATAACCTCCCTCTCATTTTAGTTGAAGCTGAGTTATGCCCATCCCTATGTGCGGACTCGCAGAAGTTCTAGATAACCACTTCAGAAAGCGATGCCGATCTTACTTCACGAATCCTTTAGATTCATTTTCGCGTCATGAATCAGTGATGTGTGTTAATTCATGTTTTCTGGTGTAGTCAGCTCGAACTCAGTCTATAAAAGTTGCTTAGTAAGTTTAGTAGAACCAGGCTATCTCGTGTATGTGCTCAGTTTTAGATGTCCGGAATAACTCGTGCTCATGAATTCCTTATCCTCATCTATATTAGATATCGTGAATCCTAACTTAGTATCAAGAAGCGATTTGAGAATGAAGGTTTAGCCTGTATCTTTTCTAGTTTTCTACCTAGATCTATGTTGGTTTTATTTACTTCGGTTTCCCTTGTGCTATGGTATGTGTGTTCGATGTGGATATTTAGTTTGGTGTATAAGGTTGGTCCGGAGTCATATACTCCGTTGGTGTTAGCAGTGATTGATTAATATCGGGATTTCAATTTGGTCTCTATCATTTCAGAATGTTCAGCCAATATTTGAGGATGAATGTTCCCAAGGGAGAGATATTGTAACACCCCGAAAGTCCTTGAGGTCAGACCCCAGAGTTAGATGAAGCTCATCAGAAATTTGCGTTAGAACGAGTTAGAGAATGACTCATTAAGAGACCTAATGGGTCATGGTCTAACCCATGAGGATCTGTAAGGAAGGGATGGAAAATCCTAGAGGCAACAGATGACCTGACGAGTCATCTTACTTGGCAACGACTCGTTAGTTGGGTCGTTGGGTGGAGGATAGGGTCCACTGGTTAAGTCTTAAGTAGTGAGGATGATGAAAGAAGGTGATGAGTCGTTAGGTGTGGCAACGACTCGTCATGTTAGTCATTAGATGGGAGAAGCTATGGCCTTAAAGGAAATTCCAATGTACTTGACGAGTGGGTCTAACGAGTCGTTAGGGCGAGTAACGACTCGTTATGTTGGTCGTGGGTTGAAGGATGCTGAATTTGTGTAATTTTTTTCCAGTGTACCTAACGAGCGTGACGACGAGTCATTCAAGGTGATGACGACTTATCACGTGAGTCGTGGCTCCAATTCGGGCAGTTTTTGTAGTTTTCTCCAGGGGCATTTTCGTAAAATTCTATGCTTTTATCTTCTAAACTACATCATTTTTGTTACTCCTTGAATGTAAGGGTTTTCCTAAGCCTAATCTCTCATTCTCTAAAAATATTCTCTCAAACCTTTCTTCCTTCCCTCTCTCAAGTTCAAGGGTTTTGCCAAGGTGTTCACCAAAGCTTCAAGGAGAAATTTCGTGAGGGACTTCTTCTGCTAGGTATGCCGGTCTCCAACAAGGATATTCTTCCATCCTTGTGCCCCAAAATGTTTTCATTAAAACCCCATTTTCAATTAATTTAGAAACGCATGACCTAGGGCTTGTATGATAAGAAAATTCTTCTATATTCTTCTTAAATGCTAAAATCCTCTGAAATTATGAATTTATTTGGAATGTAAATTAATGGGTTGCTTTGAAATGTGGATTATATGTTGGGAATGCAACACTGTAGGATGTCCTTCATAAATTGGCTTGACTGTTGAATGGGATTTCTTTATGGCTCATTTGATTATCATAGTAATTCATGGACATGATGGAATTGAGGAAATATTGTATGATTAATCCCTAATGACCTGATTGTGACATTGATGACTATGTTGGGAGGAGTTGGAGTTTGTGGGCTTCAGAAATTGAAAGTAAATCATGTATTATCACTGTGTTTTCGATTTAATTGATTGGGTATGATTAGATTGTATTTATATTGATGGATTATGAAGTCTTGGCGTATTCTAAATTGTTTATCCTTACAAAAAATATTTCATAAATTTTTGAATCTAAAATGCCCAGGGATGAAAAGTTCGTAAAAGAAGTGATTTATGATAAATGTGAGATGATGATGAGGTTGATGATGAAAATCATGTTTCTACAACTACCCATGATTATGTTGTTATTTTCAAAATGAATTGATTAGATCCAAGTGTGATGAAGCTTTGGGTAATGCCCACATGTCAATTTAAAATGATGATTTTCCCAAAATAAGCTTATCACATTATTTGGGGCAAAGTCTCCCAAATTTCATAAAAGATAGCTTGTGGTATGTTTTGAAATAAATAAAGCCATGCATCTATGATAAAGTATAAGTGGAATCTATTAATCATGTATGACCTTATGCTGCATATTGGATTAGATGAATTTAGAGTCTGAAAGGTCATGATAGTATAATGTGCAATGTGAATCTATGGGATTCTCGTTAGCAAGAATGTTTTCCTATTCAGTCGGGATTCTCGTTAGCAAGAATGCTTCCCTAGTCAATTGGGATTCTCATTAGCAAGAGTATTTCCTTAGTCAGTCCGGACTCACATCTTAGCTATTAGCCGTGTATGTTTCTCCTTAGTCGATCGGGACTAACATCCCTCGCTAGTCAGTGACTCTCTATATCAGAGCATTTTCTCCCTTTGACAGTCGGGGATTCTCGTTAGTAAGAATGTTTCTCTTTGATAGTCAGGTTTAACAGTCAGGAATTTTCCTTGGACAGTCAGGGACCCTCTTGATATCAGCCACGACATCGTATCTCTGTATTATTTCCGATTATTAATTTTGCGCATCAGTTGATTTTATGATGATGTATGTCCTCATAATGTGGTTATGTTGATATGAATATGTGAAGCTCATGTAAGGTTGTCGTATCTCATTTCAGTTACATTACTATTATTGTGTTTTTATATATTTCCTTTTGTATATGCTTATGAGTTAGTTGATTACGCTTCCTGCATACTCAGTACATTCCATATACTGACCGCACGCCTCTTGTGCTATATCGTCCATAATATAGATTCAGGTCTCTAGGTTCCGCCGCATGGCTAGATATGCTTCTCTCTCCCAGCTGCTAGTGGTAAGTCCTCATCTTCTGAGGACATGGGTTATGTTGTTATTTTTACTATGTTTCAGTTTTTAGACTTTGGGAGTTATGTCCCAGCTACTCATTAATTTAGTAGAGGGCTTTTAGACTTGTCTAGACAGATTCAACGTTGTATCTAAGTGTTGTTAAATTGTCCTTATGGTTTATATTAAATTCTTGATATTAGCTTATGCTTATTTATGTTGTTAGTCGTGTCTGATGTTAAGAGTATGCTATGATTACGCCATGGGTCGACTTGGAGCCTTTTGGGGTTCCTTGTATCGTGTTACGGCTAGGGTGTGAACTCGGGTCGTGACAATGAAAGTGTTTCCAAAATGAATTGAGTAGATCCAAGCATGATAAAACTTTGGGAAATGCCCACATGTTGAATTAAAATGATGATTTACCCAAATAAGCTTGCCACATTGTTTGGAGCGAAGTCTCCCAAATTTCATTATTTCTAGCTTGTGGTATGTTTCAAAATAAAGCTTCTCATATGCATGAATTTGTAATTGAGATGTATGTTATTAATGAGCTTTGTCAATGGACATTGTTGAGCTTCATTTCATATGATGTTGAGTTATGCATGATTTCATGTTGAGCTTCGTCAATAGACGATGTTGAGCATCATTTTATACGATGTAGAAGATTGCATGTTTTTGGGAGAAGAGTCTAGCACCGCGCGGGTTAAGGGTCGATTAACCTATGCCCCAAAACTAAGTGCCAACGTAGAAAATACATATATTATTGGGACCTCCCTCGTGAGCTATCCCCGGCCCAAATGGCCCATAAGCTTGATATTGATATCATAGTAGCGTCTTTAGCCCTGATAAGATTTTGGACGACTCTGCCCACTTGAGTGTGATAATAGGGACCACATAAGCTCTATCGTGGTATGTTGGTTAAGCGACGAGTCTCCTATTATTGTATGATTCAGATTTTCATATTCATCACTCATGATTATTACTATAAGTATGTATGTTCTAAAAGCAAGGTTTGACTCATTGTTCAACTTTTATCATAATTGTTACATTTCATCTTTGAGTCATTCGGGTTAGTCTTGATATTATAAAGCTATGCATGGTCACGTCATGATAAGATTACGATCTCAGAATGAATGCATGTTGCCCTCCCTATTAGATTTGAAAGTTTATGATCTGTTATGAAATGTTTTAAATGATTTACTTTACTTGAGCGATTTTATTTACCTTGCATACTCGGTACATTTCACATACTGACCGCATACTTTCTATGTTGTTTCGTTTCATGATATAGGACCCAGCTCCCAGGCTCAGCCCCATGCGTAGTCGATTGTCAAAGTTAGCTCCTACTTGATTGGTGAGTCCTCATCCTTCGAGGACTAGACATTCAGTTCCTTATGTATTTTCATTTTCAGTATTGTTGAGTTAGTTGGGGTCTTGTCTGATCAGCTCATCCATATTAGAGGCTTTTCGGACTTATGTATGTGTAGTTTCAGATGTTATTCTGATGTGATGTTGGATTAAACTTCCGTTGAGATTATATTCATGATTTTTTTAGTAGGTTGAATGAGTTAGTTGTATGCTTATGCCATGGGTTGACTTGGGGTCTCTTGGGGTCTCTTGGGTTCCCTTGTCTCGTGTTTACAATCTGGGCCTCCGTTCGGGTCATGAAACTTTTCACCTGCAGACAAATGATCAGGTAGAGCATACTATTCAGACCTTGGAGGATATGCAAAGAGCTTGTGTTATTGATTTTAAAGGAAATTGAGATGACCATTTATCTCTCATAGAATTTGCGTATTACAACAACTATGACTGCACAATTTAGATGGCTCCTTTATGAGGCTCTTTATGGCCAAAGGTGTAAATCCTCGATAGGTTGTTTGAAGTTGGTGAGGTGAAGTTGATAAGACAAGATTTAGTTCGGTGGGCAATAGAGAAGGTTAAGACCATTCAAGAGAGGTTGAAGAATACTCAGAGTCGCCAAAAGTCCTATATCGATATTAGGCACAGAGATTTAGAGTTTGAAGTGAATAATTTGGTTTATGATGAGTTGATAATTTACCAATTTATCTAACTCTTAAGAATGAGTTATTGCCTCCTTTTAATCCAATGTAGAAGGATTTTATGCCTTAATTCTCTTATGTGCAGGCATTTCTTTGAAACAAAGATGATGGAGGATTTGAACTTAAAGTAATCTATTGGAGAAACAACAAGCGACATGCGTGCCGCAAGTCAGCACCTGCGTCTAATAGGTGCCACGCAGGAACAACTGAAACTTTTATGGAAAAGGACCTGTGCTCCGTGAGTCGGCACCTATTGTCTGAAAGTGCCATATAGAAAGTAGTGAGAGAAGACTGCCTTGAACTTGTGCTGCACACGCGTGAAGCAAGTCTGCACCTGGGAAACGCAGGTCACAACACAAGTTAGCCGAGCTTCTTTCGATGGGCAAAATCATCCAGAAAACAAGTACGTACTTGGCAAGATTCCAAGAGATTTTTGGGGATCTATGCAAGAAATAATAAATAGATTTTTACCTTATTTAGAAATCACCTCTATTTAAGTCTAGAACATTTTCAAGTGATAGTAAGCACTTCTCCCCTCCTAGTCTATAAGAATTCATAAGGTTTTGATGAATTGATCCTGTTGTTGACTTGTTGTCATTGTTCCTTGTGGGATGACATTGCTGGCCAACTTTCTTGAAATGTAATAGCCTAATTCTCTTGAAATATGAGCTTAGACTTGGGAGGATTGCAAATTCATAGTTGAAGTGGATCAGTTAAGTGGAATTCGGCGAATTAAGGTATGTTAAGGCTTAACCTCCAACAAGTTCTCTCATCGTACAACTGATACGACCTATGCCTTCATAGTAGTTTTATGGTTATGTGTATTGTGGTTAGCTGCTACAAGTTGAATTGATGATGTAGTGTAGTATCCCTTGACAAGATTAGCCATGTCTAGCTTTGCCTCTCGGTAGAAGCGGCTTAGAGATTACTGATTTGTATTGTTGCCGCCTAGATTGGCTAGTGATGTTTTTCTGCCTCACCACGGACATAGCGACTAGTGGTTAGCTGTTGAGAATTTCTTGCTATGTTGGGCAGCATAGGGCGTAACTTGGCAGTATAACTTCTTGTTCATGACGCCTATCCACAGAAAGCTCGCCTATAGGCTGTTGGCGTACCTTGATGCCTACAAGGGCTAGGATCTTGATAATATAGTCTTACCTTCAATTTAGTGGAACTAGGGTTGCCTAATAAACTAGGTGGTAGGTTGCTAGACGAACTATTTATTGTCAGTGACCGCATATCTTCATGCGACTTATAACCTATCGTATAGGTCGCTTAGAAGACCACCCTAGTTGTTATAATCCAATAAATTATGTAATACCATAAATAGTGATCTTATCATCTATAAGACATCAGGCCAATGCCTCTGGCTACTTATGCAGACCCCCACATATATGTTGCCTAAAAGGGCTAAGTTTAAGTATACCTGCCAATGGGGCTACAAGTTCCTCACAGAAGCTATATAACATGTGGAAGGACAGATAGAGGCCTGTAGAGCCATATTGAAATATATTCACTTATGGACTTCCCTTATGCCCGTTGTGGCATTACTGACCCTCAATAGAGCCTTGTGTGCCAGGAGTGCAGTTAGAGGAGCCCAGAAGGCTTAGAATTAGTTAAAGGAGCCTAGAAGGCTCAAATATAGTTGTAGGAGCCCAGAAGTCTTGGATACAATCTCGTAAGCCGAGTATGCTTTAGTTACAACTTGACTGTGGGCTATAGTGGTACTGGTAGAGGTATATAGATTGACTTGCACTTGTTAGGGCTTATGGGGGCAATTATAGGTTATTCAATGTTGTTTGTATCTACCAGGCTTATGGTGGCCAGGTTAGGTTCTTGCTTGAGTATTACCTGTTAGTTATAGTTCATATTTGTGAGATTCGTAGAGGTTAACTTCTGGCCTTATTGCTAATTACTATCAGTTCCTTTATCAGTTTCTATTCATTTATTATTACTACCTTACATACTCGGTACATATTGTACTGATGCTCGCACATGGGGTGCTGCATACCTGCCTGCAGGTTCTGACAGATAGGTTCTGAGACCTCTTTAGTAGCCTTTTAGATTCAACACTAGTCAGCTCCCTTCCTCTGGAGTTGTCATTTATTAGAGATGTTCCTATCTTTTTCTGTATAGTTTTTGGGTAGACCGGGGCCCTGTCCTGAACTATAACTTATTCTTTAGAGGCTTGGAGACTACGAGTTTTGTTAGACATATATTGTTGGCCATGTGAGCATAGTTATTTTTCCTATTGGCAGCCTGATGGCTAGTATATGTATATATCCACTTGCCTTTCGCTTGGTCTGACTTAGGCAGCATGGTGGTCTTGTCGGCCCTCATAGAATGATATTATTATTGCGAATTGTTGGATCAGTTGATTTTCTATGCAGGCATTGTGTTGCGGCCTTGTCGGCCTAGGGCTATGTTTAAGCCGAGACATACTAGATTGTCTTCTTGATTGCGTGTTGCTGGTATGCACTAGAAGTGTATATGTTCAGCTAGGACAGTTCAGGGTCTAGTACGACATTAGGTGCCAGTTACGTCTCCCAAAGTGGGGCCTGACAAACTTGGTATAAGAGTAACATCGTATCCTTGGGAATCTGCAAGCCATGTCTAGTAGAGTCTTGTTTATATATGTGTTGTGCACCACATTTTATAAGCAGGAAGCTATGAGGCATGATAGTATGGTTACCCCTCTTTCTTCTCAAATCGTTCTATAGAGCTGAGTTGTGTAGGGTTGAGTACCTAAGCTGATGTTGTTATTCTATCTACAAAGATGTCTGATACAAGACAGACTACAACTAGTCAAGAGCTAGATACAGTAGCAGGAAAGAGTACTAGTAGGGTGCCACAGTTGGGAATGACCCAGCCTGAGGGCGAAAGGGAGACATCTTCTCGATCTCCCCAACATTCTCCACGGCACCAGGAACCTCCTAGGGTAACATATGTGCCAACACCACTTCCAGTTCTTCTTACATCCTCAGACTAGGATGTTAAGAGTGTAGTATATATGTTGCCTTAGATGATGGCTGCTTAGCGCCAGCCAGTAGCACCAGTTGTTGTTGATAATGCTCAAACTCACATTTTCTGGCAAAGTATGAAGCGGACGTTATCAATAAAAAACACAACAAAGAGGTTGGGGTCGAACCCATAGAGAATAAAGTAAGATCTAGACTAATACTGGTACTTAAACTTGTTGGTAAGTTATCTCCAAATTAGGGGGTTTAAAGAAAAACAATATTAAAACAAGATTGTAATTGTGGTTGTTATCAAGATTTGCAAATAACTAGGGTAAGTGTTCCCCATAGGTTCATAACTACTTCGAGTATACACACTTGATCAATCCAAATGCTTGTAGAACTGATAACTAAGGTTCCTCTAAAAAACTGGTTCGTCCATATTGGATGACTATACTCAATCACAGGGTTAGGTCTCATGAGTGATTTCTTGTCACGCCCTACCTTGGGAGGCATGACTAGCACCTAATGCCACACTGGGACCTGGGCTGACCTAGTTGGGCATACGCACCTCTGGTGCCTGCCAGCAGCACTAAATCAAGAAAACAACCAGCTATATCTCGACTGTAAACACAGCCTCGGGAAGACAAGGCCACATAGCACACCTGTAAAAGAAAACAGCGAACCCAGCAAACAAGATAACAAAGGGATCCTATGTGGGCCGATAAGACCACCATGCTGTCTAGTCAAAACAGAAGGAAAGACACGCAGTCATATATATACTACAGCCGACAAGGCTTCTAACTAAAAGCTATACTAGGCCCCACATGACCAACATACAAAGCTGAACATATATAGGTGTAATACCCCAGAAGTTCCCAAGAGTAGACCCGGGGGTTAAGAAATTAAATTTACTGAAAATTGGGAAAAACATGCAGGACGGGAGGAGGAACGAGTCGTTGTGACAAAAAATGACCCGTTGGAAGCAGTTGTGGTGAGATCTCAGACTGGGCTACTGAGAAGGAATGAGCCATTTAATGACTCGTTGGTGCAAACGATGAGTCGTCGTAAGCGGTCGTGCATTGGACCTCAGGTTTCCCTGCTGGTGGCAACAGATGCTGACAATGGGCCGTTGGAACTTGTAACGGTCCATTGTTTTGATCGCGGTAAGGGTGAAGGAAGGACCAGTGGTGGCAATGGAAAGATACAATGCGTCATTGGTCCAAGCAATGACTCGTCATATCAGTCGTGGTTAGGCCACCAGTCAAGGAAGTAGTATAATCGATAGGAGGATACAATGATTCATTGTAGGTGACAATGACCCGTCTTGTTGGTCGTTGTTTGAAAAGCTAAAAGTTTGAAGAGGAAGAGGCCTAGTGCATTCAATGGATGGAAGTGATGAGTCGTTGTATGAGACAACAACTTGTCCTGAGGGTGGTGGGTTCCAATTCGGGCAAATTTTCAAGTTTTCTCAGGGGTATTTTGGTAAATCTAATGCATCTAGCTTAAAAGTGTCGTTGTTTTGGGTACTATTTGGGATGTTTTAAGGGGTTTTCCTAAGACTAATCTCTCATTCTCTAAAAATACTCTCTCAAACATTTCTTCCTCCCCTCCCCCAAGTTAAAGAATTTTCTTCAAGAGCTTCAAGGTGCAATTCGAGTGGATTATTCTCCTACAAGGTATGTGGGTCTTTCAACAAGGATACTATCCCATCCTTGTGTCCCAAAAATATTTTTATTAAATTTATGATTTCAATGAATCTAGAAAAGCATGATCTAGGGTTTATAAAAAGGGTAAATTCTTCTTGATTCCGCCTAAATGCTAATATCTACTGCGATTGTGAATTTAATTGGGTTATTAATTGATGGGTTATCTTGAATTACTATATATAGGTTGAGAATGTATGAGTGTAGTATGTTCTTCATAAATTGGGTTGAGTATTGAATGAGATTTGTTCATTTCTCCCTTGATTATCGTAGTAATTCATGAGCATGATGGAATTGTGGGAATATTGTATAATTAACCCTAATGACTTGATTATGACATTGACGAATATGTTGGGTTGAGTTGGAGTTGTGGGCTTGAGCAACTAAAGTAAATTACGTTTTGTCGCTATGTTTTGATTGAATTGATTGGGTATGATATGGTTGTACTTATATTGATAGATTATGAAGCTTGGGTGGAATATAAATTGTTTTCCTTACTAAAATTGTTTTTCTTCTAAATCTTTAAATCTAAAACGCCCGTGGATGAAAAGTTCGTAAAAGAAGTGCCTCATGATAAATGTGAAATGATATTGATGTTGATGATGAAAAGCGCGTTCCTAAAACTACCCATGATTATGTTGTTTCTTTTCAAGTGAATTGATTAGATCCAAGTGTGACAAAGCTTTGGGTAATGCCCACATGTCTTTTTTAGAATGATGATCTTTGGAAAGCTTACCACATTGTTTGGTGCAAAGTCTCCCAAGTTTTATAAAATGCTAGCTTGTGGTATATTTTGAAATAAATGAAGCCATGCATCTTTGATAAAGTACGAGTAGAATCTATTAATCATGCATAAACTTATGCTACATGATGATGTGAATGATATTACAACTGTTGGGCTTCTTGTTATTAGAAAGTAGCCGCAATATTGTAAAAAGGAATGTTGTATGATGAAAATCAGTAAAGGTTCTTGTCTCTGATTAACTATTGCAATTTAGATTAGCGTTAGTCAGTCAGGATTCTCATTAGTAAGAATGTTTCCCTAGTCAGTCCGGTTCGCGTTAGCAAGAATATTTCCCTAGTCAGTCGGGATTTTCGTTCGCAAGAATGTTTCCCAGTCAGTCGGGATTCTCGTTATCAAGAATGTTTCCCTAGACTCACATACCTAGCTACTAGCCACGAATGCTTTTCCTTAGTTTGTTGGGACTAACATCCGTAGCCTGTCAGTTACTCTCTATATCAAAGCATCTCTCTCCCATTGACAGTTAGGGATTCTCCCTAGCGAGAATGTTTCCCCTTTGATAGTCAGGGATGCTCCCTTCGACAGTAGGAACTCTCCCTTGGACAGCCAGGGAGCCTCTTGATATCTGTCATGTCATCGTACCTCTGTATTATTTCCGTTTGTTACATGTTGCGCATCAGTTGAACTTATGTTAATGAATCTCTCTATAAGTGATTATGTTATTATGTATATATAGATCTAATATAAGATTGTTGTATCTCCTTTCAGTTATATTACTATTAATGTGTGGTTTAATTACTTCTTCTTTGTATATTTGTATGTTTAGTTCAAATTACACTTCCTACATACTCAGTACATTCCAAGTACTGACCGAGATTCAGGTCTCCAGGTTCAGCCGCATGGCTAAATAAGCTTCTCCTTCTCCCAGCTGCTAGTGGTGAGTCCTCATCTTCCGAGGACGTGACTTATGTTCTTATTTTTATTATGTTTCAGTTTTCAGAATTTGGGAGTTATCTGGGGGCTTGTCCCAGCAACTCCTCAGTTAGTACAAAGCTTTCAGACTTGTTAGAAAAATTCGGTGTTGTATCTTAGTGTTGTTGAAATTTCTATTATGGGTTATATTGGATTCTTGTTATTAGCTTCTGTTTATTCACGTTGCCATTCATCTCTTATGTTAAGTGTATGCTATGATTATGCCATGTGTTGACTTAGAGCCTTTCGGGGTTCCTTGTCTCGTGTTACGGCTAGGGGGTAAACTCAAGTCGGGACAAACTTGGTATCAGAACAGAGGTTTAGAGTGTCCTAGGGTGTCTCAAAGCTGCGTTACATAGAGTCTTCTTCATGGGTGTGAAGCGCGCCACACTTATGACGAAGAGGCTATGAGACATTTTAGGAATTTGCCTTTTCTTCATGATTCCTATTGCGTGTAGAGTATGAAGCTTTAAAATGTTCCTTTCCCTGACTCATGCTTTACGCGCTCGCAGATAATGCCTCCCCGACGAGCGAATGGAAGAGGACATGGTCACGGCCGCCAACAGGTACCACCAGCCCAGGCAAACCCAATGGATGATCATGTTACTTATGCTGAGTACCAAGCAGCCTTCCACATGTTGGCATAGGCTCTGACTGCTCAGATTAACTAGTAGGAGATGGCTCGTGCTCCTCAGAATGGAAATGAAGCGGCAACAAGGATAAGATATTTTCTTCGGATGAACCCACCCGAATTCTTGGGGACAAAGGTAGATGAGGACTCGTATGAGTTTTTGGAAGAGATTTAGAAGATTACTCACATCATGGGAGTGGCAGCGAATGAGAGCGCAGACTTAGCCTCCTACCTGTTAAAGGGAGTTGCTTATTGCTCGGTGCTTTGGAAGGAGTTAAAAACCGACACGCAAGTGCACGTGGTCAAATAAGTAATAAAGTGGCTAAGTAAGCCAAGTATCGATCCAAGGAGACTCTGGATAAGTAAAATTGCTTAAGTATACTATATTCTAGTTTACTTCTAATTATGTTGACAACAATGTAACCAAAAGTTAAATAATTTTGTTTATAAACTATATACTAAAACTATTAACAAATATTTACTTGAATTGAAACTATGGATAAGAGCATGCCAAGGTTAAGAACAAGTAATGAATTCGATAGTAATCATAATTCGATTATTCTTCTCTTCATGTTGCTAGCCAAGAACATTAGCCTAGAGATTAAAACTCTCGTATTTAATCTCACTTTAGAATCATAAACCATTCGTCTACATTTCTGTGATCAAATGCAATTTATGACCTAGCAATACAATTCCGGTTCCTAAATTGACTAATACGGCTTTCAAGTATATTTCTATCAGGAAAGCACATCAAAACCCAATTTTCCCAAATCAAGTTAAGAACAATACCCTATTAATTCACAACTTTCCAATTTCTTGCTCTCTCGAGTGAAATTGGACTTTTTAGATGTACATTAATGTTGGCCACACACTAATGCAGTAAGAACAAGAATTAATAGAACAACATGAAAGAAGAAGATGAAAAACCATATAATTCCCAATCCAAATTCAATACACATGTTCAAAACCATAGCAAGGAAGAGAATTAGCCACTCATTTGTGGATTGATCATCCTCAAATGAGTGTAAATCATACGTACAATTGATTGAAAGAAGAAAGAAAGAGAGAAAAACCCTTAGCTTTTTCGTCCCTCAACTGTTGCTAACCCACGTCCTAGCTCCACCAAGTCTTCCTTATGAAAAATAAACCTAAGTGTGCTATTTATATTAGTAGGAATCTTTCCCGGATTAACAAGCAACGTGTCACGGAGTGCATCGCGGAGCACGGCCTCCGTGACACGCTACGGATGCGGAGGCTCTCTGGAAAATCACCCGAAATCGGCCCAGGCAGCACCTTGCCGCGTTGGCAACGTGTCACGCTGCCTGGGCAGCGCGTTGTAGCCCCATGGTCGCGTAGTCCACCTGTCGTGGCACGTTGCCAATGCGAAGGTGGGCTGTTTTGAGCGGCCTGCCTGCCGTGGCACCTTGTCGACGCGCCGGTGGGCTGTTTTGGGCCTCTTCCTTGCCGACGTTCGCGTGTTAATTCCGTTTCCAAGCTTCTACTTCACCAACTCATGGATTAGTTACTCAAACATCATCAAAACCTACAAAACAAAGGCTAATCATGTTGGTTAGCACATATCTCCACATTATATAAAATTACATGAAAATGTATACAATAACTTAGATAAACAAGATTAATTGAAGTAATAAAGAGTATCTCGGGCATATATTTTTGCCCGTGATCACAACCCCACACTTAAAGCCTTGTTCGTCCTCGAACAGCCTTTTACATATCATGCAAATGGAGACTCCTACATAACTAATTTAGCAAGATAATTCAGGTTACGGCTATAATAATTACGTAAGATACAAGCTAAAAATAGAGCATGCCTGATTTGATCATTGAAATGAAGTACAACCATGTTAAGACTTCTTAACCTCAAGAATCGACTCTCAATTTTTAGCAAACTCATGCAAATCAACTGATCAAGAAATCCCACATGAATTATATCCTTCATTCAACATGTGCCCCTCACGGAAAGAGAGTTACCCAATTTCACACGCAAAAACAATTTTTATATCACAACATGTGTGGGTACATGAATAGAATTACACTCACTCTCACAAAGAATTCACATGCATTATGTAATGACCCATAAGCTTGCCCTTAGTGTTTTATTCCACTAATATAAGGATGTGTGAATGTAAGATCAAGTAGGACTTTTTAGGTTGTAATGTAACTCAGGTGCGGGTAGGTACTATTATGATCAGTAATAGTGACTATCTTTCCTAAGCGCTTTTAATACATCACGCCTTCATTACAAACTTCCCTTCCCTCACTTCACCTTTTTTCTCCTTTTAGTTTTCTTTTTCCTCTTTTGTTCCCCCATTTCTTTCGACACTTTTAGCTTATTAGTAAGGAGTACTTAAGCAATATGTTTCATTCATTCCTTTTCTTACTCCCTACTAATAACCAACCATTTTCACACAAATGCACCTTTTTCCTTTTCTCAACTATTTACAACTTGCTATTTTTCCTTCTTTTCCATTCTTCTCACTCCTTTACCCTTTCAGATTTTTCCTTTAAGCGCTTCGGAGTTTTGGTTCAATTTCAAGGCTAATGAAAGAAAAAGGATTAAGCTTATGTTGCAGCTGTCAAAGAATAGGCTCAAGGCTCAATGGGGTTAACTAGGATTAATTTTTCAAGGTAGGTATAATGAGGGATAAAAAGTTGGTTCATTCAAAGAAATGCCTATATCATTTCCTCCAATTCACATCCTTCATTTCGTTTTATAAACACACCAGGCAAGTTCTAGACAATCCACAATAGCACAGAATACTCAAAAACCTTACACTCATGGCACATGCTCAAATCAAGACACAATCAGTAGACTCTTACTCAGCTAATCACAAGAATTCAGAATTAAGCTTCCATCATATTGAGTCAAATTCAAGAGCCTAAGTGTCTCAAACAAAGTTATACACTTGCCTGCTTCACACTGAAAATACTTGCATCTTACAAACATTTATAGCACAAAACAAGAATATCCAGCACCAATTAGTTATGGTTTCAAAACCCAAAACCTATCGACTAATTTTCCTCAACACGGTCGTCATCCATCCATCATCGGAAACAGTCCCTAGCTATGACTAAAAAAACTTTATATACAGACAAAGGAAAGAAAGAAAAAAGAAAAGAAAAAAAAAATTTTATTCTTCGGTTCAAATACCCCCCGTTGGAAAAGAACCGAAAAGAAAAACCAACGAGTGATGAAGTCATGCTTAATTCACAAATATTTTTCAAATTTTTTCAAATTTTCAAATTTCTCACCAACTCTTGTACAAGCATTACATTCACCAAAAATCATTAAGCACAAAAATTTTGAAATTTCCTAGAAATTTCCCTCACCCCACACTTAAATCATGCTATGTCCGCATAGCATCAAACTAAAGGTTACAAAGGGTGAGAAATACTTCCTGAGGCCTTTAGGCCTAGCTGACAGCATGGTTTTCTTCAACTATGGACAAGTGGGTGTTCGACCCTACACTTTTTCTTTTCCATGCTTGTTAGCTTCCTCCTCCACGGGTACTCAGATTTCCCCTCCATCTGTGCTTAACTTTCCACCAAAACAACACAAGATGAAAAATAAATAAAATAAACATAAATGCAAGAAATTAAAATGGTACCCATGGTACCCTTGGGTTGCCTCCCAAGCAGCGCCTCATTTTACGTCGCGGCACGACGTACCAAGTTTCACCACTTTTTCCTCCACCTTGAGGATATGAATCTCACCCCTAATTTCTTCTCTAATTTCCTCTTATGCTCCAGGGGTGGTGGTGAAAAATTGTAAGGACCAAACAGTAGATGTTGCCTTTTGCATTTATTGGTCCTTAAGTAAGCGAAGTCATTTTGTCTTTCTGAGTTAGCAAATTTCAAAATATATGGTGCTTGGTCCTCCTCTAGACATTTCTCTACAAACTTGGAAGACTCTATTTCTATGTTGTCAACCAAATTTAATGTTGAAAAATGCGTAGAGTGTGGTCCAATACACCTCAACTCTGAAACTGCAGTTTGCTTGACCTCCTTACTTGTATATACCTTCTCGACATCGACATCTATCTCACCATTAAAGTCGACTGGGGGATACGCTAACTCTTCTTCCAAGAATGGATTTTCCATAAGTGTGAGCCCATCACGGGGACACTCAAGAGATTCGAATTGTTGGGCTTCATCCAAAAATTCACCCTTGTCGTCCTCTTGAATATCGGCTAAAACTGTTGTCTGTGATTTATCACACGCTTCAGCTTCAGCGATTATCTCCGTGAATTTAATGGTCATCCTTTCTAGAGCCTCTGCATTCTCTTCTTGCTGATTTCTCAATACTGCCATCGCCTCCTTCATTACTTCTGATTGCTCCAAGAGTTGTTTCAACATGTCTTCTATTCGAGCTTGGCGTCCCAAGTCCTCATTTTCAGCATGCCTATATTCAGAAAAAACAACAGAAGGATCATAGTAGGGGCTTGGGGGAGGGGAATATGCCTTTGGACAATCACCCCAATGGCCATATTGACACCCACATATATTGCACGTATTACAGTTTTGCCACAAGTGGGGTCCTCCACAGTTCAGACAAGATTCACTAAAATATGAGTATCCACCATTGAAACCATTTATATTCCACGATGTCATGTCAATAAGGGTATACAAACAAGCAGAAAAATAAAATAAACTAAAGAAGAATTAAAACAAACACTAGACCAAGTTGTCAACACTTAAGAAAATAAAACAAAAATACAGTAAATTTATACTAAAAACAATTTCACCAATTGCCAAGTCTCCCCGGCAACGGCGCCAAAAACTTGCTCGGTGCTTTGGTAGGAGTTAAAAACCGACACGCAAGTGCACGTGGTCAAATAAGTAATAAAGTGGCTAAGTAAGCCAAGTATCGATCCAAGGAGACTCTGGATAAGTAAAATTGCTTAAGTATACTATATTCTAGTTTACTTCTAATTATGTTGACAACAATGTAACCAAAAGTTAAATAATTTTGTTTATAAACTATATACTAAAACTATTAACAAATATTTACTTGAATTGAAACTATGGATAAGAGCATGCCAAGGTTAAGAACAAGTAATGAATTTGATAGTAATCATAATTCGATTATTCTTCTCTTCATGTTGCTAGCCAAGAACATTAGCCTAGAGATTAAAACTCTCGTATTTAATCTCACTTTAGAATCATAAACCATTCGTCTACATTTCTGTGATCAAATGCAATTTATGACCTAGCAATACAATTCCGGTTCCTAAATTGACTAATACGGCTTTCAAGTATATTTCTATCAGGAAAGCACATCAAAACCCAATTTTCCCAAATCAAGTTAAGAACAATACCCTATTAATTCACAACTTTCCAATTTCTTGCTCTCTCGAGTGAAATTGGACTTTTTAGATGTACATTAATGTTGGCCACACACTAATGCAGTAAGAACAAGAATTAATAGAACAACATGAAAGAAGAAGATGAAAAACCATATAATTCCCAATCCAAATTCAATACACATGTTCAAAACCTTAGCAAGGAAGAGAATTAGCCATTCATTTGTGGATTGATCATCCTCAAATGAGTGTAAATCATACGTACAATTGATTGAAAGAAGAAAGAAAGAGAGAAAAACCCTTAGCTTTTTCGTCCCTCAACTGCTTCTAACCCACGTCCTAGCTCCACCAAGTCTTCCTTATGAAAAATAAACCTAAGTGTGCTATTTATATTAGTAGGAATCTTTCCCGGATTAACAAGCAACGTGTCACGGAGTGCATCGCGGAGCACGGCCTCCGTGACACGCTACGGACGCGGAGGCTCTCTGGAAAATCACCCGAAATCGGCCCAGGCAGCACCTTGACGCGTTGGCAACGTGTCACGCTGCCTGGGCAGCGCGTTGTAGCCCCATGGTCACGGAGTCCACCTGCCGTGGCACGTTGCCAACGCGCAGGTGGGCTATTTTGAGCGGCCTGCCTGCCGTGGCACCTTGTCGACGCGCCGGTGGGCTGTTTTGGGCCTCTTCCTTGCCGACGTTCGCGTGTTAATTCCGTTTCCAAGCTTCTACTTCACCAACTCATGGATTAGTTACTCAAACATCATCAAAACCTACAAAACAAAGGCTAATCATGTTGGTTAGCACATATCTTCACATTATATAAAATTACATGAAAATGTATACAATAACTTAGATAAACAAGACTAATTGAAGTAATAAAGAGTATCTCGGGCATATATTTTTGCCCGTGATCACTTATATCTGGTATTATCAGTGGAGGAATAGTCAGGGAATTGGAGCGGGTCCCATAGGTTGGGATGAATTTATGACAGTGTTTTTGGATAGCTTTTTCCCTCAGGAGTTGATGGAGGCAAAGGAGGCAGAGTTTATTAACTTGAAGCAGAATGAAATGACTGTACAAGAGTATGCGTTGGAGTTCATTCGGTTATCTAAGTATGCGCCAAAAGTGGTAGCTGACTAGTGGGCCCGAGTGAGCAGGTTCGTGAATGGAGTGTCACACTCCTTGGTCAAGGAATGCAGGACTGCAATGTTTCACAGGGACATAGACTTCCCACGCGTAGTGATATTTGCTTAGCAGATAGAAGTAGAATAGGTGAAAGAGAAGGAGAGAGGGGCAAAAAGGGCTAGGATTGGAGATCTAGAGTTCTCCCAACAGAGGTCAAGTGGTGGATATCGCTCACGTTACCAGCAGAAATCATCAGCCCCAGCACCTTCAACAGCTAGTGCTCCGTATCAGCCTAGGGTGAGGGAGATTACGTACCCATTGTGTAAGAGATGTGGAAAGAACCACTTGGGATTATGCATGGACAACTTAGATGTTTAGTTTTGGTGCGCGAAGGCGGGCCATATGCATCAAGATTGCACAATGGCTAAACAAGGTGAGAGCAGATTCTCCGCCACCTCTTAGCAGCTCTGATAACCCGCCTGTTTCAGCAGGGTGCATCCTCTAATCTGGGTGGCGGGCATCTTCAAAACCTCTCCTATGCCATAGAAGCCCATCAATATAAGAGCAAGGCGTCGGTAGTGGCCACAGGTATGTTTTGAATCTTGTGTCACCCTTTGGATGTTAACCTTAGTATTGAATAAGAAGCTCTGTTGTGAATGCAGAAAAAGATCATTGATGTGTAATGTGAGTAGCTGTTAGTGTAAGACTCATAGTGAAGGTTGGAAGTGGAAGAGAAGTTAAGAATTAGTAAATTATCCTGACCCAAAGAAAGATTTGGGAGCCTTAGAATGATGACTTTAAGCTAAGTGGGAGATAGTGAATGTGTGAAATGAGTTGGATCTTGAGAGTGCCCAAAAAGAAGTTTCAACCTTAGTAGTTGCAGTATGTCAATCTTTTTGAGGTTTAGATAATTTCCCTTGTAAATTCAGTTGGACTGAAGGTGTGTCCATTCCTATGTGCAGATCCCCGAGGTTTAGAAGTAACCATTTCAGACAGTAATGCTAGTCTTTCCCTATTAGTCCTTTATGCTTATTTTCGTGTTATGAATCAGTTAGGTGTGTTAATTCATGTTTTGTGGTGTGGTCAGCTCGAACTCAGTCTTTAGAAGTTGTTTATTAACTCAGTAGAGTTAGATTATCTCTTGTATGTGCTCAGTTTTAGATGTCGGGAATAACTCGTGCTCATGAATTCCTTATCCTCAACTAGATTAGATATCGTGAATCCAATCTTTGTATCAAGAATCGATTCGAGAACGAAGGATAAGTCTGTAACAGTTCTGTGCCAGATATAAAGGGGGAAAGAATTCTTTTCGTTGTTTTGTCTAGTTCTATGTTGGTTTCATGTTCTTCATCTCCCCTTGAGCCATGGTATGCGTGTTAGATACGGATATTCATATTTGGTGTATAAGGTTGGTCCGGAGTCAAATACTCCATTGGTGTTTAGCTGTGATTGACTGATATTTGGACATCGGTTTCGTCTCTATCTTTTCAGTATGTTAAGCCAACATTTAAGGACAAATGTTCCCAAGGGGGAGATATTGTAATACCCCAGAAGTGCCTAAGAGTAGACCCGGGGGTTAAGAAATAAAATTTGCAGAAAACTGGGAAAAAGTTGTAGGATGGGAGGAGGAACGAGTTGTTGTGACAAACAACGACCCGTTGGAAGCAGTTGTGTTGAGATCTCAGACTGGGATACTGAGAAGGAACGATCCATGTAAGGACTCATTGGTGCAAACGATGAGTCGTCATAAGCAGCCGTGGGTTGGACCTCAGGTTTCCCCGGGGGTGGCAACGGATGGTGAAAACGGGCCATTGGAACTTGTAATGGTCCATTGTTTTGATCGTGGTAGGAGAGTGAAGGAAGGACCAGTGGTGGAAACGGAAGGATACAATGATTCGTTGGTCCAAGCAATGACTCATCATATCAGTCGTGGTTGGGCCACTAGTCAAGGAAGCAGTATAATCAACGGAAGGATACAACGATTCGTTTTAGGTGACAACGACCAGTCTTGTCGGTCGTTGTTTGAAAAGATAAAAGTTTGAAGAGGCCTAGTGCATTCAATAGATGGAAGTGATGAGTCGTTGTATGAGACAATGACTCGTCCTGAGGGTTGTGGGTTCCAATTCGGGCAAATTTACAAGTTTTCTCAGGGGCAATTTGGTAAAATCCCATGCATCCAACTTAAAAGTGATGTCAATTTGGGTACTATTTGGGACGTTTTATGGGGTTTTCCTAAGCCTAATCTCTCATTCTCTAAAAATACTCTCTCAAACCTTTCTTCCTCCCCTCCCCCAAGTTCAAGGATTCTCTTCAAGAGCTTCAACGTGCGATTCAAGTGGATTATTCTCCTACCAGGTATGCGGGTCTTTCAACAAGGATACTCTCCCATCCTTGTGTCCCAAAAATATTTTTATTAAATGTCTGATTTCAATGAATCTAGAAAAACATGATCTAGCATTTGTAAAAAGGGCAAATTCTTCTTGATTCCTCCTAAATGCTAATATCTACTATGATTGTGAATTTAATTGGGTTATTAATTGCTGGGTTATCTTGAATTACGATATATAGGTCGAGAATGTATGAGTGTAGTATGTTATTCATAAATTGGTTTGAGTATTTAATGTGATTTGTTCATTTCTCCCTTGATTATCGTAGTAATTCATGAGCATGATGGAATTGTGGGAATATTGTATAATTAACCCTATTGACTTGATTATGAGATTGATGAATATGTTGGGTTGAGTTGGAGTTGTTGGCTTGAGAAATTGAAGTAAATTATGTGTTTTCGCCATGTTTTAATTGAATTGATTGGGTATGATGGGGTTGTACTTATATCGATAGATTATGAAGCTTGGGCGGATTCTAATTTGTTTTCCTTACTAAAATTGTTTTCTTCTTAATCATTGAAACTAAAATACCCATGGATAAATAGTTCGTAACAAAAGTGCCTCATGATAAATGTGAAATGATGATTAGGTTGATGATGAAAAGAGCGTTCCTAAAACTACCCATGATTATGTTGTTGCTTTCCAAATGAATTGATTAGATCCAAGTGTGACAAAGATTTGGGTAATGCCCACATGTTGATTTTAAATGATGATCTTTTCGAAATAAGCTTACCACATGGTTTGGAGCGAAGTCTCCCAAATTTTATAAAATGTTAGCTTGTGGTATGTTTTGAAATAAATGAAGCCATGAATAGTTGATAAAGTATGAGTGGAATCTATTAATCATGCATGACTATATACTACATGATGATGTGAATGATATTGCAACTGTTGGGCTTGTTAATATTAGAAAGTAGCCCCAATCTTGTCGAAAGGAATGTTCTATGATGAAAATCAGTAAAGGTTCTTGTCTCTGATTAGCTGTTGCAATTTATATTAGCATTTAGCCAGTTGGGATTCTCGTTAGTAAAAAATTTTCCCTAGTCAATCGGTATTCTTGTTAGCAAGAATGTTTCCCAAGTCAGTCGGGATTCTCGTTAGCAAGAATGTTTCCCCAGTCAGTTGGTATTCTCGTTAGCAAGTATGTTTCCCTAGAATCACATCCCTAGCTACTAGCCATGCATGCTTTTCCTTAGTTGGTCGGGACTAACATCCCTAGCCCGTCGGTGACTCTCTATATCAGAGCATCTGTCTCCCTTTGATAGTCAGGGATTCTCCCTAGCGAGAATGTTTCCCCTTTGATAGTTAGGGACGCTCCCTTTGACAGTGAGGAACTCTCCCTTGAATAGCCAGGGACCATCTGGATATCAATCAAGGCATCGTACCTTTGTATTATTTCCGTTTGTTACATGTTGCACATCAGTTGAGCTTATGTTAATGAATGTCTCTATAAGTGATTATGTTAATATGTATATGTAGATCTCATATAAGATTTTTGTATCTCATTTCAGTTATATTACTGCTAATGTGTGGTTAAATTACTTCTTCTTTGTATATTTGTATGTTTAGTTCAAATTACGCTTCCTGCATACTCAAAACATTCCAAGTACTGACCGCACACCTCTTGTGCTATATCGTTTCATGATATAGATTTAAGTGTCCAGGTTTACCCGCGTGGCTAGATACGCTTCTCCTTCTCCCAGCTACTAGTGGTGAGTCCTCATCTTCTAAGGACGTCACTTATGTTCTTATTTTTATTATGATTCTAATTTTAGAATTTGGGAGTTAGCTGGGGGCTTGTCCCAACAACTTCTCAGTTAGTAGAAGGCTTTCAGACTTGTTAGACAGATTCGGCGTTGTATCTCAGTGTTGTTGAAATTTCTATTATGGGTTATATTAGATGCTTGTTATTAGCTTCCGCTTATTCACGTTGCTTGTCATCTCTTATGTTAAGTGTATGCTATGATTATGCCATGGGTCGACTTGGAGCCTTTCGGGGTTTCTTGTCCCGTGCTACGGCTATGGGGTAAACTCGGGTCGTGACAAACTTGGTATCAGAGCAGAGGTTTAGAGTGTCCTAGGGTGTCTAAAATATGCATTATGTAGTGTTTTATTCATGGGTGTGAAGCGCGCCACACTTATAACAAAGAGGCTATGATATGTTTTAGGAATATTCCCCTTTCTTCATGATTCCTATCGTGCGTAGAGTATGAAGCTCTAAACAATTCTTTTCCCTGACTTGTGCTTTATGCACTCGCAGATAATGCCTCCCCGATGAGCGAATGGAAGAGGACTTGGTAACAGCTTCCAGCAGGTACCACCAGCCCAGGCAAACCCAATGGATGATCATGTTACTCATGCTGAGTTCCGAGCAGCCTTCCACATGTTGGCACAGGCCTTGACAGCTTAGATTAACCAGCAGGCAGTGCCCCGTGCTCCTTAGAATGGAATGAAGAGGTGGCAAGGATAACAGATTTTCTTCGGATGAACCCACCCGAATTCTTAGGGTCAAAGGTGGATGAGGACCCGTATGAGTTTTTGGAAGAGACCAAGAAGATTACTCACATCACGGGAGTGATAGGGAATGAGAGGCGCAGACCTAGCCTCCTACCAGTTAAAGGGAGTTGCTTATATCTGGTATCGTCAGTGGAGGAATAGTCGGGGAATTGGAGTGGGTCCCATAGGTTGAGATGAATTTATGACAACGTCTTTGGACAGGTTTTTCCCGAGGGAGTTGAGGGAGGAAAAGGCGGCAGAGTTCATTAACCTGAAGCAGAATGACATGACTGTCCAGGATTATGCATTGGAGTTCACTCAGTTATCTAAGTATGCGCCGGAAGTGATAGCCGACCAGCGGGATCGAGTGAGCAGGTTCATGAATGGAGTGTCAAACTCGTTGGTCAAGGAATGTAGGACTGCAATGTTGCACAGGGACATAGACTTCCCACGCTTAGGTGATATTTTCTCAGCAGTTGGAAGCAAAACAGGTGAAAGAGAAGGAGAGAGGGGCAAAAATGGCTAGGATTGGAGATCTAGAGTTCTCCCAATAGAGGTCGAGTGGCGGATCTCTCTCCCGTTACCAACATAAATCATCAACCCCGGCACCTTTGACAGCCAGTGCTCCGTATCAGCCCAGGGTGAGGGAGATTACGTACCCATTGTGTAAGAGTTGTGGAAAGCACCACTTTGGAGTATGCATGGTCGGCTCAAATGTTTGTTTTTGGTGCAGCAAGGTGGGCCATATGCATTGAGATTGCGCAACAGCTAAGCAAGGTGAGAGTAGATTCTCTGCCACCTCTTAAGCAGCTCCGATAGCTCGCCTGTTTTATGTTACACCCCGTAAGTTTCTAAAGTTTAGTCAGCCTATTAGTATGTTAGTTGAGAGTTTTAGAGTGCCATTTGTATGAGGAAAGGGCCCGGGGAAAGGCCGAACGAGTGTAAAGTCGTGATTTCACGGCAGGAGGCCAAACCTAGTTGCCTAGAGGGGCAAAGTGGCACGGAGAAGCCCCCTACGTGTTACCCAAAGTGGCAAGGAGCAGCCCCCTCCATGTTACCCAAAGTGGCATGGAGCAACCCCCTCCGCGTTGCCTGGCGTGGCACGACCGTAAATTGGCGCGACCGGCAGAGTGCCACGTTGCCTTGTCTGCCGCCTCAAGTATATAAAGGCCTCATAGTTAGATGTTATGTTACTTTACAAATAACCTTGGCCAGTGATCTTGGGAAAATTTATATGCCCAAGTGATACTTAAATGTGTCATTTTAGCCTTGTTTATCTATCAATGTTTATACATTCTCATGTGATTTATAATAAAATGTGAATTTATACTACCAAAATGATTAGCATTGTTTTGCAGGTGAAATGTAATTTTGGGAAGCTATATTGCGTGTTGGGAGAGATCGGGGTTGGACTCGGATGTTAGCAAAGGACAAAGCATTGGACAACACAAATTAAAGGGGCTCCGCGATGGAGCCGTGTCACGCTGCCATCGTGGAGGCCTTCTGCCTGGATAGGGAATTTTTGGCCAAATTGCAGTGTGGGTGCGCGTTGGGGCCGTGGCACGTTGGCCTAGCCCCGCGTTGCACACCGTGCCACGTTGGGCCTTATTACCTGGACAGTCAATTTCCAGTGAGGCTCCGTGTCAGTGGCGTGTCACGGAGGCAGTGCTCCGCGATGCACTCCGTGACACGTTGCTAGTTATTCCGGGAAAAATTCCCAATAGTATAAATAGAACACTTAGGTTCATTTTTCATTATTTTGACTTGGTGGAGCAAGAACGTGGGTTATGATCTTGGGCAGATTTATATGCCCAAGTGATACTCAAACGTATCATTTTTACCTTGTTTGTTGTGCAATGTGTATATAATATCATGTATTTGGTAATAAAATGCGAATTTATACTAACCAACATGATTAGCATTTGTTTTGCAGGATAATGTGATTTTTAAGAGCTAAAATGCGTGTTGGAACTATGTCGGAGTTGGACTTGGATGCGAGCGTGGAAAAGACCTCGGATGGCATATTTTGCAGTGGCTCCGCGATGGTGCCATGCCACGCTGCCATCGCGGTAGCACACTGCCTGGGCAGAAATAAAAGTGGCAATTTCCAGTGTGCCTGCGCGTCAGCTCCGTGGCACGGAGATAGGCCTCCGCGATGGCCTCCGTGCCACGTTGAGGCTAATTATCCGGACCATGCAATTTCCAGAGAGGGTCCGCGTCCACGCCGTGTCACGGAGGCAGTGCTCCGCGTTGGCCTCCGTGACACGTTGCTTGTTATTCCGGGAAAAATTTCCCACTAGTATAAATAGCACACTTAGGTTATTTTTAAAGGGAGTTTTTTAGTTTTAGTTTTTTTAGCCTGAGTTCAGAAGTGGGAGCAGGAACGTGGTTTTGTGGCAGTTGAAGAATAGAAAAGATAAGAGTTTTCTTCTCTTCCCTTCTTCTTTCCTTCAATTGTATGCATGATTCACACTCATTCTAGGATGATTAATCCAAGAATGAGTGGCTAATTCCTTTCTTGCTGAGGTTTTGAACTTGTGTAATGAATGTTGGTAATAATTGATATGGTTTCTTCTTCTTCTTGCATGTTGTTCTATTAATTCTTGTGCTTATTACATTCTTGATTGGCCACCATTAATGTATATCTAAAAAGTCCAATTTCACTCGAGAGAGCATGAAATTGGAAAGTTGTGAATTAATAGGGTATTGTTCTTAACTTGATTTGGGGAAATTGGGTTTTGATGTGCTTTCTTGATAGAAATATACTTGAAAGCCGTATTAGTCAATTTAGGAACCGAAATTGTAGTGTTAGGTCATAAATTGCATTTGATCACAGAAATGTAGACGAATGGTTTATGAATCTAAAGTGAAATTAAATACGGAAGTTTTAATTTCTAGGCAAACGTTCTTGGCTTGCAATATGAAGAAGAAGATGACCAAATTATCATGATTATCAAGTTCATTACTCGTTCTTAACCTTGGCATGTGCATATCCATTGTCTAAACTCAACGTAAATAGTAGTTATTAATTTTAGTAGATAATTAGTTTAGAAACAAAACTCACTCAAATCTTGGTTGGATTGTTGTTAACATAGTTAGAAATAGAATAGAGATATAGTAAACTAGGCAGTTTTGCATATCTAGAGCAGCCTCCTTGGATCGATACTTGGCTACTTAGCCACTTTATTACTTGTTTGACCACGTACACTTGTGTGTCGGTGTATAATATATACCGAGCAGCAGAGCGCGAACAAGTTTTTGGCGCCGTTGCCGGGGAGGCTAGGCGATTTGTAAAATTTTGTTTAGTGTAAATTTACTGTATTTGTATTTTTATTTTCTTAAGTGTTAACAACTTGGTCTTAGCCTGTATTTTGCATATTTTTATTTCTGTGAACACTGGCAAGGGACAAGGAGCTGGTGGAATCTTACTTAGAGCCAGAACTTGAATTGCACAGTCAACGTAGAGAAGCTCTTCGGAAGAAGTTGCAGTTGCTCAAACAGTCTATGATGGAGCAACCCAATCCACCAGTTGTGTGGCCAGTGTTAGTGCCCGAGGAAGTAGCAGCCAGGCCGGTTCGCGAGGTGGAAATCCCACACGCTAATAATGTACATTCCAGCATCCGCAAACCAGAGCCTGGGGGGAGATTTGAGTTAAAGCAAAATATGGTGCAACTTTTGCACACTAGCGGGCAGTTTACCGGTCTCCCTCTCGAAGATCCACAACAACATCTCCAGAACTTTTTGGAGATAAGTGACACTTACATCCCCGCTGGAGTGTCACCTGATTATGTTCGGCTCACCTTATTTCCATTTTCCTTACTTGGTGAAGCCAAGAGGTGGTTAAAAGCTGAACCACCCAACTCTATATCAACGTGGGATGATCTTGCAAAGAAGTTCTTGATCAGATTTTTCCCTTCAGGTAAAACAACTAAACTTAGAAGTCAGATTCTAAGTTTTAAATAGAGGGAAGGAGAAAATCTTTATCAAGCCTGGGAAAGATTCAAGTCCATGTTGCGGGACTGTCCTCATCATCATCAGTCAAATGAGGTGTTGGTCCACACTTTTATTGAGGGTTTGGAACCCCACACTAAAATTTTTTTAGACTCAGCAGCTAGAGGGCAAGCGCTGGAGAAGACTTATGAGGAGCTGTACACTTTGCTCAACCGAATTTCACAAGGCAATCCGGAATGGAATGCAGATTCTTCAAGAGGTGGAGCAAGGAAAGCAGCGGGAGTGCTTGAAGTGGATGGATTCACAGCTATCGCTGCACAGATAGTTGCTTTGCAAAATCAGTTAAACACTCACTTCAGCAATATGAATTTGAACCAGCCTTCAGCCTCAGTCAATTCAGTCCAACAGATGTGGTGTGAAGTGTGTGGTAGTAGTGAGCATTCAGCTGAATGCTGTGGTGCAAATCCTGATTCTGTCAACTTTGTGGGCAATGCATAGAGGAATCAACAGCAATTTGGTGGTGGCTACAACTCGAATTGGAGGAATCATCCAAATTTTTCGTGGGGTAGCAACAATCAACAAGGCCAGGGTTCAGGGCAGGGTATGCATAGAAACCAAGGAGGGCAACAAGGCTATCAGAATCAGTTTAGAAATCACAATGCCCCTCCTCCACCACCATCACCGACTATTGAGGAAATGTTCAAGACCATGATTGCCAACTAGGCACAATTGTAGGCTGACTATGTCAAACTGGCGGCCGAAGTAAAGAACAATCAATTGGCAACCAAGGCTCTTGAATATCAGTTTGGGCAATTTGCCAGTGCCCAAAATACTAGACCAAGGGGAGGACTACCTAGCGACACGGATCCCAATCCTAAGCAGGTAAATGCAGTGACCACGAGGAGTGGTTTACAATTAAAGGAGGTGGAACCGAAAAGACCGCCTCAGAAGTCAGGAGCAGCAGATGTGGAGGGAGAACAAACCTCAGATACGATGAAGACCAAAGAAGCTGAACCAACAAGGCCTCCACCCCCGTTCCCTCAACGACTTAAGAAACACAAGGAGGAGGCGTGTTTCCAGAAATTCATGGAGGTACTTAAACAGGTACATGTTAACTTACCTCTTGTTGATGTCTTGCAGGGTGTGCCAAAATATGCAAAGTATATCAAAGACATCGTGGCCAACAAAAGTCGCTTGACCGAGTATGCCACGGTGGCTTTAACGGAGGAATGCACATCCCGTATTCAGAACAGGTTGCCCACTAAACTGAAGGATCCTGGAAGTTTTACTATCCAGCTGACGATTGGGCAAAGTATCCGAGCTCGTGGGTTATGCGACTTGGGGGCAAGTATAAATCTGATGCCATCTTCGGTATTCAGAAAGTTAGGGCTAGGGAGTCCTAGACCTACAACAGTGATCTTGCAGCTAGCAGACAGGTCTTTAGCTAAGCCGGATGGCATTGTGGAGGATGTGCTAGTGCAGGTAGGCTCCCTCATTTTTCCGGTAGATTTCATTGTTCTGGATTTTGAGCCAGATGCAGAACTCCCATTTATTTTGGGACGACCATTTTTGGCAACCGGAAAGGCATTGATCGATGTAGCTGCGGGTCAACTCACGATGCAAGCACATGACAAGGTGGAGGTATTTGATGTGTTAAAATCCATGAAGCTGCCGGCTATACATGAGGAGATTTCGGAAATCAGCGTGGTTGAACATGTAGAAAGTACGCCGGCTGTTGAATCTCAAGACCCATTGGAGAGAGCGCTTACGCATTCTGATCATTTTGGGGATGGAGAAGCTTGTGTGGAATGGTTCAATTGTTGGATGGAGCACCTAAATATCCAAGAAGACAGGAATTTCAGTCCTTGATGAGATCACTAGAGCCGTTGCCGAAACCGTCGGTTGAGGAGGCACCGAAATTGGAGCTGAAAGAATTGCCTCCCCATTTAAAATATATCTTTTTGGGGGAGGGAGAGACGTTACCAGTTATTATCTCTGCAGACTTGACAGAGGAACAGGAACAGGCAGCTTTGGGGGTCTTAAGGAAGAGGAAGAAAGCAATGGGTTGGCAAATGTCCGACATTCAGGGTATAAATCCAGCTTTCTGCACGCACAGGATATTTATGGAGACAGGAGCCAAGCCAACTGTTCAGCCACAGAGGAGACTTAATCCAGCAATGAAAGATGTGGTAAGGAAGGAAATAATTAAGTGGCTTGATGCAGGTGTAGTCTACCCAATTTCAGACAGTGAGTGGGTCAGTCCCGTTCAATGTGTTCCTAAGAAAGGGGGGATGACTGTAATCACCAATGAGAAAAATGAGTTAATCCCCACACGAACTGTCACAGGCTGGCGAATTTGTATGGACTACCGAAAACTAAATGAAGCCACGAGGAAAGACCATTACCCCATTCCTTTTATTGACCAAATACTTGACAGGTTGGCAGGGCAGGAATATTATTGCTTTCTTGATGGGTACTCCGGCTATAACCAAATAGCCATCGCTCCTGAGGATCAAGAGAAGACGACGTTCACCTGTCCTTATGGGACATATGCTTTCAGGCGAATGCCGTTTGGGTTATGCAATGCACCCGCCACATTCCAGAGATGCATGATGGCTATATTCCATGACATGGTTGAAGACTTTGTTGAGGTATTTATGGATGATTTTTCTGTTTTTGGTAATTCGTTTGCTACTTGCTTGCAGAATCTTGACAGGGTGCTGGCTCAATGTGAAGAATCCAACCTCGTGCTAAACTGGGAGAAATGCCACTTCTTAGTGAAGGAGGGGATTGTCCTGGGCCACAAAGTGTCTAAAAAGGGGTTGGAAGTCGATCGTGCTAAAATTGAGGTTATTGAGAAATTGCCACCACCAGTATCCGTGAAAGGTGTACGCAGTTTTCTGGGACATGCAGGATTCTACAGACGATTCATTAAAAACTTTTCCAACATTTCTAGACCGCTATGCAGGCTGCTAGAAAAGGAGGTCAAGTTTGAATTAACCAATGAGTGTGTTGTAGCATTCGAAAAGTTGAAGCAGAAATTGATAGAAGCACCCATACTTACTTCTCCGGACTGGGAACAACCATTTGAGTTGATGTGTGATGCCAGTGATGTGGCTGTGGGAGCTGTATTGGGACAAAGGAAGAATAGAGTTTTTCACTCTATTTATTATGCAAGCAAGACGCTGAATACGGCTCAGAGCAATTACACAGTCACAGAAAAAGAAATGCTAGCTCTGGTGTTTGCATTTGACAAGTTCCGGTCTTATTTGGTGGGTTCGAAAGTGGTGGTGTACACTGATCATGCAGCTATTCGATACCTATTCAACAAGAAAGATGCTAAGCCCAGATTGATCAGATGGATTTTATTGCTACAGGAGTTTGACCTTGAGATTAGAGACAGAAAGGGGAGTGAAAATCAGGTAGCAGATCACTTATCACGACTGGAGAGTCGGTCGCATGTGATGGAAAGTGATGACATTAATGAGGACTTCCCAGATGAGCAACTATTGGCAGTAGGAGAAGCAGAAGTTCCCTGGTATGCTGACATAGTCAACTTGCTAGTGAGCGGAGTTTACCCCCCTGAAGCAACAGACCAGCAAAGAAGAAAATTGAGGCATGACAGCCGATACTATGTATGGGACGAGCCATATTTGTTCAAGCAGGGACCAGACCAGGTGATGAGAAGATGCATCCTAGAGAGTCAGGTAGCAGAGGTGCTACGGGGCTGCCATTCGTCATTGTATGGAGGGCATCACGGAGGTGAGAGAACAGCACATAAGGTTCTTCAGTCAGGTTTCTTTTGGCCGACCCTGTTCAGAGACTCTATGGAGTATGTCAAAATGTGTGATAGATGTCAGCGGACAGGAACAATTGGCAGAAGACAAGAGATGCCTTTGCAGAACATACTGGAAGTTGAGCCCTTTGATGTATGGGGCATTGATTTCATGGGTCCATTCCCACCGTCATTTGGAAATCATTACATCTTGGTAGCTGTAGATTATGTATCAAAATGGGTGGAAGCAATATCTTGCCCCAGGAATGATAACAAGGTAGTAACGAAGTTTGTGAAGAAACACATTCTCACAAGGTTTGGGACACCCCGAGCAATTATCAGTGACGGAGGAGCTCATTTTGTCAATGCAAGCTTCAAGAAATTATTGGCTAAGTATGGGGTGCGCCATAAAGTAGCCACAGCATACCACCCACAAACTAGTGGGCAAGTAGAGGTGTCAAATAGGAAGGTAAAACAGATTCTACAGAAAACGGTGAACATTCAACGGAATGATTGGTCTGGTAAACTTGATGATGCGTTGTGGGCCTACCGAACTGCTTATAAGACACCGATTGGAACGTCACCATACCGATTGGTCTATGGCAAAGCATGTCATCTCCCGGTTGAACTAGAGCATCGAGCTTTCTGGGCCGTAAGAAAGTTAAATATGGACTTAGAGCTGGCGGGTAAAAAGAGATTGATGCAGCTCAGCGAACTTGAGGAATTTCGCTGGCATGCCTATGAGAGTGCGAAGTACTACAAGGAAAGAACCAAAAGATGGCATGACAAGCATGTGGTGCATCGCATTTTCGAACCAGGACAGAAAGTTTTGCTTTTTAATTCAAGATTAAAATTGTTTCCTGGTAAGCTGAGGTCTAAATGGTCTAGACCGTTTGAAGTAGTGAGAATGACCCCTCATGGAGCGGTAGAGCTGTGGCAAGAAGATAGGAGTGCTATGTTCTTGGTAAATGGGCAGAGATGCAAGCACTACTGGGGAGATGACCATGATCGGGTCAAATCGTCCATCTCCCTAGTAGAAAATTGAGCGTAAAGGCTGTCGAGCCGCGACGTTAAACCAGGCGCTGCACGGGAGGCAACCCGTGAAAAATATTTTTCTTTCTTTTTCCTTAGTGTAAAGTTTTTCTTTTATTTTATTTTCTTTTCTTTTTCTTGACTAGGTTTAGATGTGCATTTTAATTAGTAATTTTTATTCTTTTAGTAGGGAATCTAGTCATTTAACCAATTTTTGTTTAGTGAGGTGATTTTCAGGTATACCGGAGGAAAAATATGTGGAATCGAGAAAACGAGGCGAGGTATGAAAAATAAAATTTGATAGTGAAACAGAGCACTGGCGCGTTGGCGCTGTGTCACGGAGGCAATGCTCCGCGTTGGCCTCCGTGACACGTTGAAGGCAAATCTGGAATTTTTTAAAATTCCAGTAAGCCAACGCGTTGGCTCCGTGTCACGGAGGAGGGCCTCCGCGTTACCCTCCGTGACACGTTGCCCTTATCCCAGTGCCGGGTCACACCGGGTTTCCGGGTGACCCGCGTGTTTTCTTAATAAAAACCCCCGATTTCGCCCTTATTTTCCCCATTCCCTCTTCCCTCCGCGACCAAACACCCATTCCCCTACCCCCAAGCTCCGTGCCACGTTAAGAGGCAAGGAAAACGTCAAGTCTTTATCGATTCTTCAATTCCAAGGTATGTTTTCATCGTCTATCTCAAACTTTTGGCGATTTTTGTCGATTTTGAGCATGTGAGGTAAGATATATCACCCTAGGTAGAAATTAAACATGACGTGAATTATTTTGCGATTGATTGTGTTCGGATTGTTATAGTTGACGTGTGAACTTATCGATTGATTGAATAATTCATTGTTGATTGTCGAATTGAGTTCTAGGGCTTGGGGTTGTTGAATTTTAACTTGGGTAACTTGATAGTTTGACGAAATTGATGCCGGGGTGTGTTTATTATTTGAGATAAGTCGTGGTAAATATTGTATAATTGGTGAAAGATGACTAATTCTCGATTTTGTGTGGGACATTGCGTGATATGTGAATTGGTTGAATTGCTTAGATTAGTGTATATAAAATGTTTGTATTGTTGTTTCTATTTTGTTGTTGTTATTGTTGCTAAGTGCTATGGGTGAATAGCTGTCGATAGTAGGATTGGGTTAGCTGTATGAAGTCTGAGTAGTTCGCTAGCTGTTATGCTGTCGAATGTTTGTGAACGCACTAAGCAATATGTTTATAGTGATTGTGCTGGGGGTGTAAATAGATCTATCCTTGCTAACATGTTGTAAATATTGTTAAAGACTAAGTGTGGGGTAAATTTTGTTTAACCCGACCTTAGCCAAAACTAACAAGTTTTTAGCTTAACGTTGTGCTTGTCTGTGTAAATTGACAAGTACAATGGCCAGCTGACAAGATAAAGGCAAGGGTGCTTCAACCTCAGGCACCAGCAGAAAGAGAATGAGACTGGGCACTGCTGTCCAAGCTGCACCTGCTGTTCCACGCGGTCAACACTGCCGATACGGAACACGATGGGTTACCGATGAAGGGAAGAAGTGGTACGCAAAGCATAAGGAGAAAAAGTACTTCCCGGAGGAACATATTGCAAGGGAACCACTTGCACAGGAGTTCCCTCGCATCGTACAGAGGATTGAGGCAGATGGGCTCAGCTTTATTTTTCAGGAGCCCAAGGAGTGCAACCTTCACTTGGTCCGGGAATTTTATGCCAACTGGAACCCGGCCATCAGAAGCCACACTATTAAAATCAGAGGGCAGATTGTCACTCTGGAACCCCAGCAGCTGAATGCCATCGTTGGAGCGCGGGACACAGACGCCCACGTTCTCCACCAGCTCAACATCATCCCACCGTACGCCGACATCAGACGTACGTTGTGTGGGGCTCGATCCACAGCCCGATGGAGTAGACACAAAGAGAGGGGTTACCACCAGACTCTGCCTTATTCGCAGATGAACAGGGAGGCCAGAATCTGGCTAAAAATTGTATGTTCGTGTTTGATCCCGGGAGTACATATGACAGACGTAACCCGGGACCGTGTCTGCCTGGTGTATGCCCTTATGAAAGGGCTTGAGATTAATATGGGGGCGGTTATAATATCCCCCATGAAGAGAGCCAGACTACACCAGGGCCACAGATACGGGTTTGGCGGACTCATCACCACCTTCCTCCGAGGCCTCGACGTTGAGGAAGAAGCCTTGGATTACATTCCGCAGTTGGAGCGGCGGGCCCTTGATGTGACAAAGACCAAGGCCCCCGACACTACACACGGACCTGTGCTGACTCTGGGCGAGCGACATGCTCGTGATGACCAGTATATGGCCCGTATGTTCGGTATGCAGATGCTGCAGCTACGGATAGGTGGGAGACTAGCCACCGAGGATGAATTATGGCAGCTGGAGCTGGACTACCCTTTTGGCGAGAACGCCAGAGCTTTATGCAAGGTGGGGCTAGCCTTTGTGGAGCCGACTGACGACGACGTCCCTACTGATGAGGAGACACGTCGTGAGGACTCTGATGTGGAGTTCGATGACGGCGAGGGAGCTGATTCAGATATGGGCGACGAGGCCGCAACACCGGATAAGGAAGTCGAATATTTCGACTGAGCAGGGAGTTTCACCACCCACAATTTTGTGCTTTGTATTTTTATGAACACTGGGGACAGTGTTCGATTTAAGTGTGGGGTGGGGAGTAGTTAGGTGCTGGGTCATAGGCTCTAAATCTGCTGTATATTCTTCCTTGACGTTTATGTATGTCTGTGCTTTCCCTGTTGTTGTGAACTGATTTGTGAATGATGTGTATATATTTGTTTGTGGCTAATGATGTGTGTCTTTAAAAAGTTATGGTTGCCTTTGTAAATATTTTGTAAATTTTGTAAATATTTTTTCTCTATCGATATGATCGATATTTTTCAAAATTTTTGCAAAAAGATGTTGCACTTAGCAACATATTTTGTAAATATTTTTTTTCATCGAAATGATCGATGTGTTGCAAAAATTTTGAAGTTTTATTTTTGGGTTTCTCGGAGTTTGTTTTTGGTTCTTTTACTGAGAATAGTCACATTGAACCGATGTCATAGTTAGTGAACATTCCCTATGATGGATGGATGACGACCGTCTTAAGGGAAATGTAGTCGATAGGAGTAGATGTTTTGTTTTTAGTTTCTTTGGTGGATTGCATCAATAAACTGTAGTTGCTTATGGTTGCTAAAATTTTGTTGCGTGTGTAATTGATGTTCGAAATGTGAAAGTGATTCGTTTGAAAGCATGTAATTGTGTAAATATGTTGAGTTACCTAGGCTATAGAATTTGGTTCATTATGAGTGAGGCTTAATCTTGAATTCATGTAATTGACTAATTAAAGAGTCTGTGAATGCATCTTGATTCGAGCATGTGCATGAAGTGTGAGTGAGGTTTTGCTATTCCATGTCATTGTGAATTGTCTAGAACTTGCCTGGCGTGTATACAAAGCGAAATGAAGGAGGTGTAGTGTCGGAAAGGATGTAGGCATTTCTTTGTTTTAACCGTTAGTTTCCATTTTTTTCTTGTCAAATTCTACCTTTTTATATGTTGTATACCCTAGTCAGCCCGTTGAGCCTTTAGCCGATTTCTTTCTTTTGTCCAGAATTGTATGAACTAAGCTTTATTCCTTCTTTTCATTAGCCTTAAAGTCTATAAGAAGCTCTTAAGCGCTTACAAAGAATAGAAAATTGTTTCCCAAAGTGTTAAAGAGTGAAAAGAGTGAAAAGAAAAGAAAAGCAAAGTGAGGAAAGAAAAGATGATGTTGAAGAGGCACTAGTTGTAATTAAATGAAATTGAGGGTACATGAAAACCTTCCGTTTGGGGTCAAGTGTGCCTGATGAAATGGCCTGTATGAAAGTAAACCAGCATGAATGGGAGAAAAAGAGAAAAGAGAGGAACAATGTCCATGAGTCGATGGGAATGAGTTGAAAAGGCGCTTAAGGATGCTAGCGACTATTATTGGCTAATCCAATATATATATACTAGATCCATAGCCCAGTTACAACCCATTAAAAGTCCTATTTGATCCTACACTGCATTTCTTTATATTAGTGGAGTAATACACTAAGGGCAAGCCTATGGGTCATGACATGATGCATGTGAATTCCTTTGGGAGAGAGAGTGAAATTAATTTCTATATGCCCCTACTTGCATGTTTGTGTGCTACACGAGCATAAAAGGGGAAGTTTCTCTCGAGTTGTGAGGGTACATGCTTGATGAAAGATTGATTTTCGTGTCGGATTTCTTGATTAGTTGAGTTGCATGAGTTTGCCGATATCAAGAATCAATTCTTAAAAGTCTAGGAAGCCTCGATGTATTAAGGTCATTGTCTTGTACGACCAAGCATGTTTTCTTGTTGATTTGCAAAAATTGAATAATCGGTATAACCGTAAAGTAAATGGTTGCACCATAGTGACAAAGGTTGAGATGTGATGTGCATGATTTGTGTATGTGTTGTTCGAGGACGAACAAGGATTTAAGTGTGGGGTAAGTGATCTTGGGCAGATTTATATGCCCAAGTGATACTCAAACGTATCATTTTTACCTTGTTTGTTGTGCAATGTGTATATAATATCATGTATTTGGTAATAAAATGTGAATTTATACTAACCAACATGATTAGCATTTGTTTTGCAGGATAATGTGATTTTTAAGAGCTAAAATGCGTGTTGGAACTATGTCGGAGTTGGACTTGGATGCGAGCGTGGAAAAGACCTCGGATGGCATATTTTGCAGTGGCTCCGCGATGGTGCCGTGCCACGCTGCCATCGCGGTAGCACACTGCCTGGGCCGAAATAAAAGTGGCAATTTCCAGTGTGCCTGCGCGTCAGCTCCGTGGCACGGAGATAGGCCTCCGCGATGGCCTCCGTGCCACGTTGAGGCTAATTATCCGGACCATGCAATTTCCAGAGAGGGTCCGCGTCCACGCCGTGTCACGGAGGCAGTGCTCCGCGTTGGCCTCCGTGACACGTTGCTTGTTATTCCGGGAAAAATTTCCCACTAGTATAAATAGCACACTTAGGTTATTTTTAAAGGGAGTTTTTTAGTTTTAGTTTTTTTTAGCCTGAGTTCAGAAGTGGGAGCAGGAACGTGGTTTTGTGGCAGTTGAAGAATAGAAAAGATAAGAGTTTTCTTCTCTTCCCTTCTTCTTTCCTTCAATTGTATGCATGATTCACACTCATTCTAGGATGATTAATCCAAGAATGAGTGGCTAATTCCTTTCTTGCTGAGGTTTTGAACTTGTGTAATGAATGTTGGTAATAATTGATATGGTTTCTTCTTCTTCTTGCATGTTGTTCTATTAATTCTTGTGCTTATTACATTCTTGATTGGCCACCATTAATGTATATCTAAAAAGTCCAATTTCACTCGAGAGAGCATGAAATTGGAAAGTTGTGAATTAATAGGGTATTGTTCTTAACTTGATTTGGGGAAATTGGGTTTTGATGTGCTTTCTTGATAGAAATATACTTGAAAGCCGTATTAGTCAATTTAGGAACCGAAATTGTAGTGTTAGGTCATAAATTGCATTTGATCACAGAAATGTAGACGAATGGTTTATGAATCTAAAGTGAAATTAAATACGGAAGTTTTAATTTCTAGGCAAACGTTCTTGGCTAGCAATATGAAGAAGAAGATGACCAAATTATCATGATTATCAAGTTCATTACTCGTTCTTAACCTTGGCATGTGCATATCCATTGTCTAAACTCAATGTAAATAGTAGTTATTAATTTTAGTAGATAATTAGTTTAGAAACAAAACTCACTCAAATCTTGGTTGGATTGTTGTTAACATAGTTAGAAATAGAATAGAGATATAGTAAACTAGGCAGTTTTGCATATCTAGAGCAGCCTCCTTGGATCGATACTTGGCTACTTAGCCACTTTATTACTTGTTTGACCACGTACACTTGCGTGTCGGTGTATAATATATACCGAGCAGCAGAGCGCGAATAGGTTACAAGCAGTTGAGGGGACGAAAATCTCAGGGTTTTTCTCTATCTCCTTCTTCTTTATTTCAATTGCTTGTATGTTTAACACTCATTTAACGATGTTTAATCCACAAATGAGTGACTAAATCCTATTCTTGCTGAGGTTAAGAACAATTGTAATGAAATGTGATTGTTGATTAAGTTGGTTTTTCATCTTTTCTTTCATGGTTGTTCTATTGATTCTTGTTCTTACTGCATTAATGTGTGGCCTATGTTAATGTATATCTAAAAAGTCCGGTTTCACTCGAGAGAGCAAGAAATTGGAAAGTTGTGAATCAATAGGGTATGATCTTTTCTTAGCTTGGGAAAATTGAGAATTGATTTACCTTCAGGATAGAAATATACCTGAAAGTCGTATTAGTCAATTAAGGAACCGGTTTTGTATGGCTAGAACATGAATTTCGTTTAATCACAGAAATGTAGGTGGACGGTTCATGATTCTTAAGTTGGGTTAAATACGAGAGTTTTAATCCATTGGAAATAGTTCTTGACTAGCAACCGGAGGAAAAGTTAACCAAATTATATCGATAATTTATTTCCTTACATGTTCGTTTAACCTCAGCATGCTCACATTCATAGTTCAGACTCAAATTATATAATCTTTGTAGACTTAGGATAAAATTAGAAATCAAAATATCAAACTCTTCTTTGCACTGTTGTCTTCATTGTTAGAGTTAAAATATAGTACACTTGAGTAGATTGCTACCTTGTCCCAGTCCCTGTGGGATCGATACTTGGCTTACTTAAGCCACTTTACTACTTGTTCGACCACGTGCACTTGCGTGTAGCTTTATACCCAAAGCAAAAACCCGAACATGCAGAGGTAAGAACGAAGGGAAACTATTGAAAATCATCCGATTATGCAGCTAAACGCTGTCCAAATCAAAATTAACTCCGGGTAGTGAAGTATAAGGCTGCAGAGAGCATCGCTGCGGAGTTGTTTTCATAAAATACGCCCGGCAAATCATCGTTCCGCTGAGCCTAAGTTGGTGGAATTATTTCAAACTAGTGTCAATATGATCATGTGCCTAAAGTAAGTATTTCTCCCTTCTAGATTCCCGTTAATTATAGTTTTTGATCGTCTTTCGATAAGTTGAAGTATAGTCAGTATATATATATATAAGTTATCGTTTTCTTCGAATATAGTAATAAAGTAGCCCTATTCTTCCGTTAATATGATTACAGTTGAGAAGGGCAGTTGAACACGAGTCGTAACTCATCAGTTAATCGGTAAACAACAAACGAGGTATGTTAAGGCATTTTCTTTTGGTAAGTTAGTCTCTTCAGCATAGCAGTATGAATTCCAGTAAAGCATGTTTGGAGTATGTTATCATTTCTAGTTGTTGTTGTCAGTTGAGGCTCGTAATTTGTATTGTTTTGGGCTGGATTACACCTGCATAGCTTCTGTGACCGCCCAAGGTTAATAGCTGTGTCGCCGCCCGCCAGGGGCAAGGATACGTCGCTCTACGGAGCTGCATGCCTCCACAAGGGACGAAGATGGGGATCCAGATCCTCATATGCCGTGGTTGGCCTTATACACACCCCCGCTGAGCGTTTACACCCTGGGTGTAGATATCAGTATTCCTCCGGACTCAGACACAGCTACAGTCAGGGGCTGAGCGGGCCCAGTTGCAGACCCAGGGGATCGGCAGGACGCTTATAGCTGGTAGTTGACTCAGTATGACTTGGATAAGGGTATATAGATTGAGGTGTAATCACTAGGGCTAATGGGGGTCCAGGTGGGTTACTCTGTGCTGATTCTACCTTCCGGCTTATGAGGGCCAGGTAAGATTTATCTTGCTTTAGTTACTGATAGTTACTGTAAGACGCCTCATTTGTCAGGTATGACCCCTACCCTCCTTATTACAATTATGTTTAGCCCTTATTTCACTACTTCAGTCATCTTCAATCTGTTTTCTTTACTTCAGTTATTGTCAGTTGTATTTCCTACTTTCAGTCGTTTAAAGTTACCGCCTTACATATTTAGTACCTGTGGTACTGACGCCCTCTGTTGGGGCGCTGCATGTACTTGCCTACAGGAGTAGATAGATGAGGAACAGGTCCCTCGTAGTTCCAGTCAGCCGTACAGAGTCGTCAGCTCCTTTCTTCTAGAGCTGGTGTGATAGAGGTTTACTTCTTTTGTTTGTACAGCTTGGGTAGGTCGGGGCCCTATCCCGGCCATCTTATTACTCCTAGAGGCTTGCAGATTCTGTTACTTCCCTGTGGTTAGATGATATCGGCCATGCGGGGCCCATATGTGTTTTAGATTATGTGTGTTGGCCGTGTGGGGCCTTGTTTAGCTGTGGATTGGAGGCCTTGTCGGTCATAGTTCAGTTTAGCATCTGATTTTATTTTTCAGTTATAACTAGATATCATGGTGGACTTGTCGGCCTTGATAGGAATCCCTATGATTGTTTGTCTCTGGTTAACTATTTATTTTCACAGGTGGCTATAGGCCTTGTCGGCCAGGGGTTGTATTTACAGCCGCTATATAGCCCGTTGTTTCTTAATTCTAGAGTTAGAGTTAGCCCTGCACCAAAGGTGCTTAGGCTTAGTCAGCTCAGCTGTCCAGCTCCCAGTAGGGCACCAGGTGCCAGTTATGCCTCCCAAGGTGGGGCGTGACAAACTTGGTATCAAAGCAGGTCGTATCCCAGGGAGTCTGCAAGCCATGCTAAGTAGAGTCTTGTCTATGGATGTGTTGTGCACCAAATACTATAGGCAGGAGGCTGCAAGACATGATAGGATGGTTACTGTTTCTTCTTATTCAGTCGTGCTATAGAGTTGTACAGTATAGGGTTGAATCCCTAAGCTCATTATATTCTTTTGCTTACAGAGATATGTCGGACCAACGACACCCTACGAAAGACAGGAGGCTAGATGTAGAAATAGGAAAGGGCATCAGCAGGGTGCCTCAGCCTCGATCAGAATCGGCCCGATCTGAGGACGATATGGAGGTATCATCACAACCTCCCCAGCAGTCTCCATCATGTTAGGAACCGCTTGGGATGGCCGGTGTGATGGCACTGCCTCCGAAAATTTCTATACCCGTATCATCTGACCAAGAGGTCAGGAGCGCGGTGGTTATGCTAGCCCAGATGATGGCTGCTCAGTGCCAGCCAGTGCCACCTATAGTTGCAGAATCCTTAGGAGGGCCTAGTTGCTCGAGGGTCCGAGAGTTTCTAGCACTAATTCCCCAGCAATTCATAGGGACAGATCGGACCGAGGACCCTCAGGACTTCTTGGACGAGATGCAAAGGATTTTTAGGGTAATACATACTACACCCACAGATTCCGCTGAGTTAGCAGTATTCCGGCTATGGGGCATCGTCGTACTATGGTATGAGAGTTGGGAGAGGTCCCGAGGGAGAGATGTTTCCCCTTCGACCTGGCCCAGCTTCTCAAACGCTTTCTTGGATCATTACCTACCGCAGAAGATTCGACAGGCCCGAGTTGATCAGTTCCTACACTTGGAGCAAGGGTTGATAAGTGTTCGGGAATATGCCATGCGGTTTGATTCCTTGGCTCGATATGCGCTAGCTTTTTTGGACACAATGCTAGCCAGGGTACACCGCTTTATTATGGGGATGAACCCGGAATATGTTGAGACCTGCATCACAGCCACACTGCGAGAGGATATGGATATTGCCCGTGTGTAGGCTTTTGCTTAGAATATTGAGGGTATCATACAATAGCAACGGGAGATTAGGAGGACAATTCAGGAGCGGCGCCGCAGGGACATACCGAGTGAATTACAGGAGGAGTTCCAGGGAGGACCTAGGCCACAGTTATCAGATAGGCCGCCTAGACACCCGTCTCCAACGCAGCAGCAGAGGAGCAGGTCTAGTAGCTAAGGCAGCTAGAGCCTGGCAAAGGTTCGCGAGCAGTAGGTTCACAACTGTAGAGGGGAGTGGAGCAGAGTGGGTTTACAATACCACTTTTCCCTATTTGCAGTCGACGCCAGTATGGAGCATGCAGGTATGGTTCCACAGCATGCTACATTTGTGGACAGTAGGGTCACCAGATGAGCAATTGTCCAGCTAGGGGTTAGGGTGACCGGGATCGACAGGATAGGTCCTCGGCAGGATCACGAGCTCCAGCATCCCCGGCAGGGGGTAGGCCCTCAATTTCAGCCGGCAGAGGTTGAGGCAGATCAGGGGCCTCCAATTCAGGTGTCGGCCCATATCGTACTTATGCACCACCAGGGCAACAAGAGTCAAAGTTGTCACCAGATGTTGTGACAGGTATGCGGAAAATTTGTTCTCATCCTAATTATGTGTTGATAGATCCAGGATCCACCTTGTCCTATGTTACACCGTTAGTGGCTTGAAAGTTTAGTATTATGCCGGAATTTTTTTGGAGACCTTTCTCAGTGTCTACACCCGTTGGTGACTCTATTATAGCCAGAAGGGTCTATTGGGGGTGTACAGTAGAGGTTGCCAGTCGTCAGACTATGATAGACTTGATAGAACTAGAAATGGTTGATTTTGATGCCATTATGGGTGTGGATTGGCTAGCTCCATGCTATGCCAATATCGAATGTTGGACAAAGATTGTTCGATTCCACTTTCTGGGGGAGGTAGTATGGGAGTGGAAAGGTAGTATAGCCACGCTAAAAGGTAGGTTTATTTCCTATGTTCGAGCGAGAAAATTGATATCAAAAGGGTGCATTTATCATATTATCAGAGTTCAGGATTTTCGGGCAGAGCCTCTGACCCTTCATCTATTCCAGTGGTTATTGAATTTCCCGACGTATTTCCAGATGAGGTTCCTGGTATTCCCCCAGAAAGGAAAATTTATTCTGCAATCGATCTATTACCAGGCACTCAACCTATATCTATTCCTCCATATCAGATAACTCCTTTGAACTCAAAGAACTAAAGGAGCAATTGAAGGATTTTCTAGACAAGGGCTTTATCAGGCTGAGTACCTCACCATGGGGTGCGCCAGTTCGGTTTGTGAGGAAGAAGGACGGCTCCCTCCGTATGTGAGTAGATTATTGGTAGCTGAATAAAGTCACTATCAAGAATAAGTACCCTCTTCCCAGAATAGACAATTTGTTTGATCAACTGCAGAGAGCGAGATATTTTTCAAAGATTGACTTAAGATCAGGATATCATTAGGTTCGGGTTCATGAAAAAGATATTCCAAAGATTGCCTTCAGGACCAGATATGGCCACTTTGAATTTCTAGTCATGTCCTTCGGACAAACAAATGCTCCAGCAGTGTTCATGGACTTGATGAACAACGCTTTCAGACCATACCTGGACCTATTCGTGATAATATTTATCGATGATATTCTAGTGTATTCTCGCTTAGAGGTAGATCACCAGGATCATCTACGGACAGTGCTCCAGATTCTTAGAGATCGCCAGCTATATGCAAAATTTTCTAAATGTGAATTTTGGCTGAATTTAGTAGCCTTCTTGGGCCATATTGTGTGAAATGCTGGTATACAGGTAGATACGCAGAAGATAGAGGCAGTGAAAAAATGTCCTAGACCTACCACTCTGACCGAGGTATGTAGTTTCTTGGGGTTAGTCGGGTATTACAGAAGGTTCGTGGAAGGATTTTCCACTTTAGCAGCTCCTTTACCAAATTGACGCAGAAGACAGCAAAATTCCATTGGACTGAGGTATGTGAGCAGAGCTTTCGAGAATTGAAAGACAGATTGATATCAGCACCGGTGCTAGCATTGCCAGAAGAAACAGAGGGTTATGCAGTCTATTGCGACGCTTCAGGTGTTGGGTTAGGATGTGTTTTGATGAAACATGGTAAGGTAATTTCCTATGCTTCCAGGCAATTGAGGAAGCATGAGAAGAACTACCCTACCCATGACCTGGTGTTAGCCGCGGTGATTCATTCCTTGATAATATGGAGACATTACATGTATGGCATCCACGTAGATATTTTCACTAATCACAAAAGCCAACAGTATATTTTCACCCAGAAAGAGTTGAATTTGTGGTAGCGTCGCTGGTTGGAGCTGTTAAAGGATTATGATGTGAGTATTTTATATCACCCAGGAAGGGCCAATATTGTAGCAGATGCCCTTAGTCGCAAATCCATGGGAAGCCTGGCATATTTACAGCCCGAGCGACAGAAATTGGCCCAATAATTGCATCAGCTAGCTAGTTTAGTTGTTCGTATAGTAGAATCAGGAGACAATGGAGTGGTAATCCAGAATACCGCGGTGTCATCATTGGTGGTGGAAGTGAAAGAAGGGAAATATGAAGATCCTAGCCTGGTTTAGCTCAGAAATAGGGTCCAGTTAGGGGAAGTGATAGATTTCCAGGGTAACCGAGGACGGAGTTTGAGATATAGGGATCGCCTCTGCGTTCCAGATGTGGTAGGGCTTCACCAGCAAATTATGGGCGAGGTACACTATGCCTGTTACTCTCTCCACCTGGTTCGACAAAAATGTACCATGACGTAAAAGAGATTTACTAGTGGCGGGGAATGAAAAAGGGGATAGCAGAATTCGTAGCTCAATGTCCTAATTACCAACAGGTGAAAGCTGAACATCAGAAACCAGGCGGACTGACACAGGATATAGCGGTGCCTTTATGGAAATGGGAGGCAGTCAATATGGATTTTGTAGTAGGGTTACCTCGTACTAGGCGTAAATATGATTCTATCTGGGTAATTGTTGATAGGTTGACAAAATCAGCTCACTTTCTTCCAGTAAGGGCTACATTTTCAGTCGAAGATTATGCTGAGCTGTATATTAGAGAAATAGTCCGATTTCATGGTGTTTCGTTGTAAATTATCTCTGACCGAGGGGCACAATTTACAGCTAAATTTTGGTAGTCTTTTCAAAAGGGCATGGGGACACAGGTTAACCTGAGCACAGTCTTCCATCCTCAGACAGACGGGCAGACAGAACATACAATCCAGACGCTCGAGGATATGTTACGGGCATGTTTGCTAGATTTTGGAGGCAGCTAGGATGAACATCTACCACTTATTGAATTTGCCTATAATAACAGTTATCATTCAGCAATTCAGATGGTGCCCTATGAAACGTTATATGGGCAGAAGTGTTGGTCTCCAGCTGGTTGGTTTGAGGTAGGGGAATCAGCATTGATTGGGCCAGATATTATTCATCAGTCAGAAGAGAAAGTAAAGCTTATCAGGGAACGTCTGCTGACTGCTCAGAGCCGCTAGAAATCTTATGCAGATGTGCAGCGGAGAAACCTAGAATTTAATATGGGTGACTGGGTATTCCTGAGGTTTCACCAATGAAGGGTGTGACGAGATTTGGTAAGAATGGAAAGCTCAGCCCGAGGTTTATTGGGCCTTATTAGATTTGCCGAAGGATAGGCCAAATGGCTTATGAATTGGATTTACCTCCAAAATTAGAATTCGTTCACCCAGTTTTTCATGTATCAATGCTGAGGAAGTGCATAGGAGATCCCTCCCCGATTGTCCTAGTTAAAGACGTCCAAATCACAGAGGAGTTAGCTTATGAAGAAGCTCTAGTAGCCATACTGGATCGGCAGATTCGTAAACTAAGAACGAAAGATATTTCTTCCATTAAATTGTTATGGCGGAATAAGAACTGAAAGGAGATGACCTGGGAGGCAGGAGACGATATGAAAACTAGATATCCTTAGTTATTTCAGACTTAGTCAGGTTGTGCAGCTAGAGGTATATTGTTGTTGTTGTTGTTTCATAAGTTGCATTATATATACATGTATATGTGGAGTAGTTGACTTTAGTCTATTGTGAAATGAATGCCATAGTATTGTGTGGAGTACCTGTATTGTACTTTTTGCATTTCAGGGTTTTGGATAGTCCATATTACAGGGGAGACTCTACCGAAATTTTTCCAGAATAAGTAATTACAAAGTTAAGGTTATTGCAAGTAGAAGTTAAAAATTGAGGACGAATGTTCTCAAAGGGGGGAGGATGTTACACCCCATAAGTTTCTAAAGTTTAGTCAGCCTACTCGTATGTTGGTTAAGAGTTTTAGAGTGCCATACGTACGAGGAAAGGGCTCGGGGAAAGGCTGAACGAGTGTAAAGTCGGGATTTCACAGGAGGAGGATGAACCAAGTTTCCCAGAGGGGCAAAGTGGATCGGAGAAGCCCCCTCCGCGTTACCCAAAGTGGCATGGAGAAGCCCCCTCCGTGTTGCCGGGCGTGGCAAGCCCGTAAATTGGCGCGACCGGTAGAGTGCTATGTTGCCTTGAGATGTTATGTTATTTTACAAATAACCTTGGCCATCAGAGGTAAGAATGAAGGCAAACTATTGATAATCATCCGATTACCCAGCTAAACGCTGTAAAAATCTAAATTAACTCCGGGTAGTGAAGTATAAGGCTGCAAAGAGCATCATTGAGGAGTTATTTTCGTAAAATACGCCCAGTAAATCGTCGTCCCGCCGAGCCTAAGTTGGTGGAATTATTTCAAACTAGTGTCAATACGATCATGTGCCTAAAGTAAGTATTTCTCCCTTCTAGATTCCCGAGAAATTATGAGTTTTTGATCGTCTTTCGATAAGTTGAAGTATAGTCAGTATATATATATTTGTAAGTTATCGTTTTCTTAGAATATAGTAATAAAGTAGCCCTATTCTTCCGTTAATATGATTATATTTGAGAAGGGAAGTTGAACACGAGACGAAACTAGCTAGTTAATCGGTAAACAGTGAACGAGGTATGTTAAGACATTTTCTTTCGGCAAGTTAGTTTCTTCAGCATAGTAGTCCAGTATGAATTCCAGTAAAGCATGTTTGGAGTATGTTATAGTTTCTAGTTGTTGTTGTCAGTTTAGGCTCGTAATTTGTATTGTTTTGGGCTGGATTACACCTGTATAGCTTCCATGACCGCCCCAGGGTTAATAGCTGTGTCGCCGCCCGCCGGGGCGAGGATACGTCGCTCTAGGGAGCGGCATGCCGTCCGCAAGGGACGAAGATGGGGATCCAGATCCTCATATGTCATGGTTGGCCTTATACACACCCCGGCCGAGTGTTTACGCCTGGAGTGTAGATATCAGGAGTCCTCCAGACTCAGACACAACTATAGTCAGGGGCCGAGTGGGCCCAATTACATCCCAGGGGATCGGCAGGACGCTTATAGCTTGTAGTTGACTCAGTATGACCTTTATAGGGGTATATAGATTGAGATGTACTCACTAGGGCTAATAGGGGCTCAGGTGGGTTACTCTGTGCTGATTGTACCTTACAGCTTATTGGGGCCAGGCAAGGTTTATGTTTCTTTAGTTACTGATAGTTAGACAGTAAGACGCCTCGTTTGTCAGGTATGACCCCTACCCTCCTTATTACCGTTATGTTTAGCCCTGATTTCATTGCTTCATTCATCTTCAGTCCGTTTTCTTTACTTTAGTTATTGTCAGTTCTATTTCCTACTTTCAGTCATTTAAAGTTACTCCCTTACATATTCAGTACCCGTGGTACTGACGCCCTCTCTTGGGGCGCTGCATTACTTGCCTGCAGGTGAAAATAGATGAGGAGCAAGTCCCTTGTAGTTCTAATCAGCCGTACAGAGCCATCAACTCCCTTCATCCGGAGCTGGTGTGATAGAGGTTTACTTCTTTTGTTTGTACAGTATGGGTAGGTTGGGTCCCTGTCCCCACCATCTTATTACTCCTAGAGGCTTGCAGATTATGTTACTTCCCTATGGTTAGATGATATTAGCCATATGGGGCCCATATGTGTTTTAGATTATGTGTGTTGATCGTGTGGGGCCCTATTTAGCTGTTGATTGGCGGTCTTGTCGGTCATAGTTCAGTTTAGCATCTGATTTTATTTTCTAGTTATAACTAGATATCATGGTGGCCTTGTCAGCCCGCATAGGACTCCCTATGATTGTTTGTCTCTAGTTAACTGTTTATTTTCACAGGTGGTTATAGGCCTTGTCGGCCGGGGGTTGTATTTATAGCCGCTATATAGCCCGTTGTTTTCTTGATTCTAGAGTTAGAGTCAGCCCTACACCAGAGGTGTTTAGGCTCAGTCAGCTCAGCAGTCCAGGTCCTAGTAGGGCACCAGGTTCTATTCATGCCTCCCAAGGTGGGGCGTGACATTTTAGCAGGATGCATCCTCTAATACGGGTGGCGGGCATCGTCAAAACCGTTTCTATGCCATAGTAGCCATCAGGATTAGGGCAAGGCACCGGTAGTGGCCATAGGTATGTTGTGAATCTTGTGTCACCCTTTGGATGTTGTCAACCTTAGTATTGAATAAGAAGCTCTGTTGTGATTGCGGAAAAAGATCGTTGATGTGTAACGTAAGTAGCTCTGTCTGGGAAAGCCACTTTATGGTTATCGATGTTGCCCAGTGACTCCATTACCAATTGGAGAGAGGTCAATCAAGCTTTTCTAGAGAGATTTTTTCACCCTCTAAGATGCTGCAACTTAAGGATAAGATATACAACTTTCGACAACTGATCACTGAGGCACTTTATAAAACCTAGTTGAGATTCAAGAAGAAGCTGACCAAGTGCCCAAACCACAAAATTCCTGATGACAGTTTGTTAGAGATTTTCTATATATCCCTGAATAACAGTACTAAAGCTGTAGCAGACACAGTAGCGCGAGAAGCACTAATTAGACACACCTAGGAGCAAGCACCATTATTCTAGACAGAGTGATGAAAATAAATAGATCATGGCACACCCAGGAAGCGGAATCGGTGGCTGGTACATATGCTATTGGTTTGACTGCAGACCAGCAAAGGAAGGAGAAAGAATGTTACTAGGAATTGGCTCATATTCGCACATCATTAGACCTGTTCATGAAGCATATCATGGGCGCTATAGCTAGAAAAGTTAATGTAGTGGGGACCCAGGGATAGGAGTAAGGGCCTGAGTAGTTAGATTCTGATGAAGAGGCAAACTTCTTGGACAACCAGGTGGCAGGTTTCCAAGCCAACACCCAAGGGTTTGGATAGACACTTAGCGTCATATGAATACATCATTAGACTTGTTCACGAAGCATATCATGGGCATTGGAGCTAGAAAAGTTAATGTAGTGGGCACATAGTGACAGGAGCAAGGGCCAGAGCAGTCAGATTCTAAGGAGGAGGCAAAATCTTGGACAACTAGATGGTGAGTTTTCGAGCCAACCCAAGGGTCTAGACAAGATACTAGGTCCCAAGGTTCTAGAAACCAAGGTCGGAATGAATACAAAGACAATTACAACCGAAATGGGTACAGAGACAAAAACCGAGGTCATGAGCGCGAGGGAGAATATAGAAGGAATAACGATTGCCGCAACGATCTAGAAGGATTGTACGAAGCTCTCAATGCACATGAGGGGGAGGCTAGATAGTCAAAGTTGGAGAGCATGATGGATGAGATGCTATAGAACGTTAGATCCACAGATGATCAGCTAAAAGACATCAATGGGGATCCATCGAGCGTGGGTTAGAGAGTTGAGTCACATGCTATAGCTATCAAGAAAATAAAACAACATCTAGGGCAACTATCAGCATCCATGAACCCTAGGAAAAAGTAACACAGTCCAAAATCCAAAGAATGATGGTCACTGCATTGCTGTGGTGACTAGGAGTGAAAAGACCACGGTTGATCACCTTCTGATGGTTGTAGTTGAGCTTCAATGGAAGAAAGAAAGCATAATCGATGATGAGGATGAGGTTGCTGAGAATGAGCATGATGAGGATGTTGAGTTGACTGAGGCTCCAATAGTTGAGAAGGAGCTTGAGGCTAAACAAGGAGAGAATCAAGGAGCCGCATAGATTTACAAGGCTATTCCACGGACCTCACCACCGTTCTCTAAAAGAATGAAGAAGAAGGTGGAGAATGGTAAGTTTCAAAATTTCCTATCAGTGCTAAAATAATTACCAATGAACATACCATTGGTCGAGGCATTGGAACAGATGCCGGGATACGCCAAGTTTATGAAGGACATTGTTACTAAGAAAAGGTCCATGAGCTATGTGTCTAGCATGCATCATTGAAGTGTTATAGCATTATGGGTCCTGGCCTAGAAGAAGGAAGATCCAGGTGCCTTCACCATTTGATGTACAATTGGTGATGTTGAGTTTGTGAGGGCACTCTACGACTTAGGAGCAAGCATCAATTTGATGCCGTTAGCTGTGTTTAAGCAGTGTGGCTTGGGAGCCCCCACACCGACTATTATGCGGTTGTTGATGGCCGGCCGAAGTATGAAGAAGCCTGTGGGCATCCTATTTGATGTACATGTTAAAGTGGTCCGATTAATATTCCCAACAGACTTCGTTATCCTTGATTGCGAGGTTGATTTTGAGGTCCCCATCATTTTGGGGCGACCATTCCTTAACACTGGGAGGCCTTTAGTAGATTTGGAGGCTGGCCTGTTAAAATTCAGACTCAATAAAGAAGATGTCACCTTCAATAGCTACCGGTCAATAAAGCAACCAGAGTAGTACATAGTGGTCTTAGCAATTCAGGATGAGTCCAAGTTCCTTGACGAATTCTAAGGAGTCAAGAGATTTGCATCGTGCCTTAGTCTTAAATCAGGCACTTCTTGCAAGGCAAACAGTGTAGTGGTTTGGTGAATTCTTAGTAATCAAACCACCTGTGTCGTACTGCGATGTTAAATCAAGCACTTCTTGGGAGGCAACACAAGTTTATTGACTTATATGTGCTCAATATGCAGGAGAAAAAAATAGGTCGCAGAAGAATTGTTGAGAAAACTGGTGCTATAGTTCTCAGTACGACTCGTAAGAGGATTGTATGGACCGTAGTACGAGTCATGGTGAGAAGCAGAGATGTATCTTAGTGTATGTGTTCAGGATACGATTGGTCCTATGACTCGTACTTCATTTTACAGGCTATAGTACTTACTATGGTTATGAACTATGCAAGGCATGGACCTCAAAGTAAGAGTGACCTACGAGTCATAGTACAGGTCATACCTGTATAGTACGAGTCGTAGGATGTACTCGTAGGTCCACATGTAAGTTTTCTTAACATCTACGTTACGAGTCCCAGGGACTAGTCGTAGGTCCTTTCTACGACTCGTGGTACGAGTCGTGATAGGACAAAAAGATTAAAATTACCCAACTCGGCCCAAAATTTTCAAATTTTCCCTAAATGCTATTTAAACTCCAAATCGATCGGACCCTTCTCCCATACACTAAAAATCAAACTCACGAAAGTACCCATGACTCCCTCACACCCGTAACTCAAGGTCACAATCTATTGAGCTAGCTTCTGCTCAGATAACACTGTTAAACTCGAAGTCCAACCCTAGTACCTAATTTTCAGTTGAAGTAAGAAGAGTTTCGCATCCTTCAAGTAAGTTGTTACGCTTTAAATCGGGTAAAAGAACTATTGTGCCTTAGCAAACTTGATTATTCATTGGGAGTCCTCTAAATACATGAAAAATCAAATAGGAAAATGACCAGTGATGTGAAAAAATTAATGTCTGACTAGGTAGTAATTGAACATGTTATAAATTGCACAATGAACTGCTAAAACTTGAATTACGGGTTGTGAATAAAAAGGGGAGGAATGGGTAATTGTTAAAACATGATGCGTGCATGCCTAGATTTGAGAATTTCTGAGTACCCAACACAAAATCAAATTCACTTGCAAACGAAATCGAAAATAAGACATGGATAGGCTTCCCAAGCCTTTCTACTACTCGTGGTTTCACACTACGACTCGTAGGATGGCTCGTTGGGATTTCCCAAGCCAAAAATGTAGAAATTAAAATGTATGAAACCTACTACGGCTCATAGTATCCTGCTACGAGTCGTACCTAACAATCATACCAAGAGTATGAAAAGAGTTAAGTCAAAAAATGACAGTTCAATCCTTCCTACGACTCGTGGAATCGACTTACGGGTCGTACCATGAGTCGTGGAAAAATACTAAACATTTGTTTGCAAGGAGCACCCTCATATGACTCGTGGTACGCATCATACCTTTGTGGTATGAGTCGTACATCAGAGGTGTAACATTGATCTGAGGCATTACGAGTCTTCAAATGAATCGTGCCCCTAAGGTATGAATCGTACTATAGACCTGTGATAAATTATAGAAGATTTTTTTTCTTGCTTTCTTTTTCTCAGGTTTAGAATTCTAACCCTTTTTCTCCACAGGTACAATGACATAGAAAAGAAAAGCATCCAGAGCAACTGCTCGAAGGGAATTGATAGATGAAACCTCCGAATCTAAAAAAGTGAGCAAAACGCCTAGTGGTTCATTGGAACAATATTGGGTCGACACATCTGACACTGATGAGACTCGAACCAGTAGGGCAAAAGCTAAAGCCCGGGCCATGGCGGGCACTATCACATCTGCTGGTGCTCCCCAGTCTGAGCAGGGAGCTGAGGAAAGAGCCCAAGAGTCCGAAAGCTGCTCTAATGATGAAGATGGGTTCGAGGAGGGCCAATTCGGTGATGGAGACAGTGAGTCCGAACTTGAGGAGGAGGCACCCAATGCCGAGAAGGAGCAGACTCCACCTAGAGAAAATCGTACCATTTGGTGGAATGTATTAGGAGTCAGGAGATTTATGAATAGGGTCTTGTTGTCATCGCCAAGAGAAAACCTAGGCGGAGTATTCAAGAAGAGTCGTGGATCCTTACTAATATACTGAATGAGGTGGAGGAGATGAAGTGGATATTGAGCTTTTATGGGTTCAACTAGCTGGCTAGAGCCGCGGATCGATACATTTCAGAGATCATCCGGGAGTTCTATGCCAATTATTTGGCAACCATAGAGCAGAAAGCAAAGGAGGGGCAAAAATTGAAAGATCACCCCAAGATGGAGAGCGTCATAGTACGAGGTTGCAATGTTGATATATCTGAGCACACTATTGCTCGGGTGTTATAGTGCCCCAGTTCATACCACCACATACTACACTAAACTGTGAATACCATGTGGACACCATGAAAAAGATCAAACAGTTGGGCTTTGATGAGAGGTGAAAGAAGATTTAGTGGTTGTACGGGGTTATTGCTGATCACAAAGAAGAAGCAGAATGGGTCACTAGCGGAAAGCAAGTCATAAATAATTCCATGAACTTCATAGAAAAAGTAAGTTGGACATTAGTTTTCCACCGGTTGGCCCCGATAGTGAATGAAAATACCCTCAGCGCAGACAGAAAAGCTTTGGTGGCATGTATCATGTCTAGATACCACATTAATATTCCGAGGGTCATTGTGGAGGAGATCCGAGATTAGGCAATGGTATTGAGCACTACCATTCCATTCCTGAGTCTCGTATTTAGAATATGCATAGAGGCATGTATTAAGGTGCATCATGGTGAGGAGCACTTGATTGGAGGACAGGGGATCATAGATATTGGCTTAATTCAGGATGAAATGAACCCGTTAATCCAGGATCAACTTTCTACAGCAGTCCCGGTATCATGGACAGTTGGGTGTGAGTAGGTGAATGTCCCCACCTCACAGGAGTAGGGTGAGACACTAGCTAAAGATGAAGATCATTTAGAGGCAGCTCGTAGCACCTCCGTCGCACCACCTATGGGCCTTCCAAGCCAGACTCTAGCCGGGTACATGCTAGTGCCTCAGGAATTTCTCCAAAAGCTGGCCAAGAGACTGACCGTGGCTAAGAAGAAGGTACAGTCTATAATAGAGAACATCAAGCGTTGGTTAAAGGTTGAGATTGAGATAGATGCCTAGGTCCTACACGCTAGCCTAGATAGCTTTGAGAGCTGATTCAATGAGCATATGATAGAGTAGACTGACACAGGTAGCCTCCGTGTGGAGTTGGGGGCTCCTCCAACCAGACAAGGCCATATAGCCACCTATAAATGATAATAGCTAACCAACAACAGGCAATAGAAGGGATCCTATACGGGGCGACAAGGCCACCATGCTGTCTAGTTATAACAGGAATGAAGACAAGCTACTATACTAGGCCTCAACACGGCCAACACACGAAGTATAATTGATTAAGGTCCACACGACTAGCATACAACCAACTAACTGATGACTGTAGTCTGCAAGCCTCCAAGAATACAAATAGTGGTCGGGACAGGGCCCCCGCCTACCCAAAATGTTACATAACTGAAATACAAAAATCTTTACAACCTGGAAACTCCGAATGAAAGGAGCTGACCCAACTCCGGACTCTGAACAACTACTACTGGAGATTCTAAACCCTGTCTGTCTAAACCTACAGGCAAGTAATGCAGCGCCCCAGATTTGGGCGTCAGTACAATATGTTCCGAATATGTAAGGAAGTAAATAGGCTAAATGAAAGTTGTGAAATAATGAAAGTGATTAGAAGGAAAAGGCAGAGGGATTAACTTGTAAGCTGTCTTATTCGCAATCTGCATCTAGAAAACACTACACATACATGAGCGATATCCGCATAATAACTGCGGGGTTGCAAATGACTAACCACTTAGTTCTTCTGCTTAAGACAACTGTAGGGTTGGTACTGGCCGAACATGCTCCTGAGCGATCGACGCCTAATCCTTCATGAGAAGCTTATTGACATTCTTAGTTTGAGGGTAGTGTTGTACTAACATGGTACTACTAGTGCCTTAGACCTCGTCTTGGTCTACTCGGACCTCATATTACTTTTCTGGGCAATTCTGAACCTTGTGGACAACTTTATGTAGACTTAAGCATTCCTGGCAATCTGTACCTGAACGACTGGCTGGCTTCCTGGGCGACCTATATGATAACTACTAAGTCAATTAGGATTGACAATCACGGGTAATGGCTAATAGAATGGCAGATTGTCACTCGGTACTGTAGACAACCCTAGTGTCACTAACTCTAAAGTATAACTATTCTGTCTATATTTTTGGCTCTAGGGCATGCGGGTACGTCAATGGCTTCTACACTATATTTTCTAGCACCCCAGGCGCCAAACTGGTAGCTATGTTGCCTAACTATGCATGTGCTGTTCAACTACTAGCTCAGGCTCGCTAACGCTCACGAGTTTCTAAGGTCTAGGCTTGGAGAAATAACATACAATCCTACTAGTACAATGAACCATAGAATAGAAGAGTTTCTATGACGCTTCTAGCGCGTGTCACACTTAGCATGCTCCTATTCAATGAGGGATACTGCAGTATAATCTATGCATGTTTTTCTAGCAGCTAAAACAAACTTATATAACCATAATCTACTACTTGCAGCTAAGCATAACATATCTAATCTTTATATACCAGCAACAACTAATAACAACATGTCTAATTGGGATCTACTAGTAGCAACAATTTGCTCATATAAGACCATTATTTTTATTCATGAACATAAGTCGTAATACAGTACAACAAGAATACTTGCCAAGGGTTAAGCCTTACATACCTCGATTGTCGTTTCCCAAATAACCGTCGAGTTTTCACTTGTGTTCGCCATTTCTCTTCAACCATAACCGTTATACCGGGAGAAAGAGGTGAATTTCAATACCAAATTCAACGTTAAACGATAACTTTTGATACCAATATTGACTATACTTCAACTTAACGAAACACGACCGAAAATGTATTATTTCCCAAGAGCTTAGAAGGGAGAAACACTTACTTGTAGCCTGTGATCATATAGAAACTAGTTTGAAGCAATTCCAACAACTTTGGCTCGGCGGGGTTACGATTCGCTAGGCGAATTTCGTGAAAATAACTTTGTAGTAATTCTCCCTACATCCTTAAACTTCGATACCCGATGTTAATTTGAATTCGAGCAACGTTTCATAGCTTAAAGGAAGGAAAATTGTATGAAAATGGCGTTCCCTTCTTCACTAGTCGCGGGTCTGATTTATTAGGAATGAACAAATGAAAAATATTGAACTTATATATAATTTGGGCGGTGGACACGAGGTCCGCGGCACGGACCCCATCGCACCAAGACACGAGCGTTCCATGGAGCCCAACGTGGAGAGAGGGGGTCCGTGACACGCCACCCCTGTTGCAGACTACTTCATCCTTCTCCTGCGCTATCCCGATTCCACGCTCATTTGATCATTCCCGGGCCCTTCTCGTACGTGTTGCACTCTAAAACTCTTAACCAACGTACGAGTAGACCGCCTAATCGTTAGGAACTTATGGAGTGTAACATATTTTCCCTCAAAACAAAGTAAAAGAACCTCATATTCATATAAACATACCTAGGTCCATGCTATTTTCTCAATTTTAAGCGTTGAAAGTGTTGTAAACTCATATCACATCAGTTTTCGAGCTTATTGAGGGACCCAAAAGTTCGAGGGTTCGTGATTTTCTTGCCCTGGTTCCTCCACAGTATATGGGGAAATACCAAAGAAAGGACCTTCAAAACTTCATAGATTAGTTGCAGAGGATATTCAAGTTCATGCACGCCTCATCCACAGAGTTAGTTGAGCTAGCGGTGTTCTAACTGTGAGATATAGCAATTCTATGGTACGAGAGTTGGGAAAGGTCCAGAGGCAGAGATGCACCTCCAACCACATGACCTAGCTTCTCTAAAGCATTCATATACCATTATTTGCCTCAAGAGATTCGATAGGCAAAAATAGAGAAGTTCTTACACCTAGAGTAGGGCAGGATGAGCGTCCGAGAGTACGCGTTGAGGTTTGATTCCTAGGCTAGATATGCGCTAGGATTTATTGATACTATGCCATCCAGGGTCCACTGGTTTATAGTAGCACTTTCTACGGAATATGTGGAGTCCTATATTACAACCACATTGTGAGAAATCATGGATATCTCGTGAATACAGGCCTTTGCTCAGAATATAGAAGAAATTAGGCATCGTTAGTATGGGGCCGAAAGGGTAGATCAGGAGCAGCATCGGAGGGATACAACCACTAATTTTTAGGCAGAGTTTCAGGGTGGTCCTAGGCCTTAGTTGTCGGGTAGGCCACCTAGGCCCTCACCACAGCAACGGCAGGGCAGCAAATCAAATCGCCGTGGATAGTCAGGTCCCGGTAAGATTTCACAAGCGTTAGGCTCACAAGAGCAGAGAGGCATATACCAGATAAGGCCAACTATACCACGTTGTAGTACTTGCAATAGGTGACATGTTGGGATATGCAGATATGTCTCCACTTCTTGTTATTCTTATGGGTAGGAGTTCACATGGTGAAGGATTATCCAATTAGAGATCAGAGTGATAGGTCCTCAACAGGGTCACATGCTCCAGTACCTTCTATAGGGTGCAGGCCCTCAACTCTAGTAGGCAGAGGTAAAGGTAGATCAAGAGCATCAAGTTCTGGCAGTGGCCCGGATCATACTTATGCATTAGTAGGGCGACAGGATTCTGAGTTATCGCTAGATGTTGTGACAGTTATATTGAATGGTTGCTCCCATTTGGTTTATGCTTTGATAGATCTAGGCTCTACCTTGTCTTATGTTACTCTTCTAGTGGCATGAAACTTTGGTATAGTACCGGAGTTGCTGCAGTGACCATTTTCGGTATCTACACCTGTTGGTGAATACATTGTCGCTAGGAGAATTTATCGAGCTTGTACGGTGGAGATTGTTGGCTGCCAAACCTCTGCAAACCTAGTAGAGATGGAAATGATTGATTTTGATGTAATTATAGGCATGGATTGGATAGAGCCATGTTATGCAAGTGTTAAGTGTTGGACCAAGATTGTTAGATTCCATCTCCTAGGGGAAATAGTGTCGAAATGGAAAGGCAATGCAGCGACACCAATAGGTAGGTTCATATCCGATATTCAAGCAAGAAAGCTGATTGGGAAGGGCTGTATTTATCATATTGTTAGAGTTCTAGATGTGTAGGCAGAATCCCTGACTCTTCAGTCTATTCCGGTGGTCAGCGTGTTTCCAGATGTGTTTTCAGATGAATTTCATGGTATTCCCTCAGAATAGGAAATTGACTTGTCCATTAATACTGTCATGCCCGACCTTGGAAGATATGACTATCACCTAATGCCACACTAGGACCTGGGCTGACCTAGCTGGGCATATGCATCTCTGGTGCCTACCAAAAACTTAAAATCAAGAAAACAAATAGCTATATCTCTACTGTAAATACAGCCTCAGGCCAACAAGGCCACACATTAAAATTGTGAAAAAATAGCTAACCCAACAACATAACAATAAACGGATCCTATGCAGGCTGACAAGACCACCATGCTGTCTAGCCATAACAGAATGAAAACAAGCAGTCATATTCATACTATGGCCGACAAGGTTACTAAATAACTAGATAAACTAGGCCCCACATATCCAACACACAAAATACAGCATACATAGGCCCCACACAACCAATAATAACCAATAACTAAAAAATTGTAGTCCACAAGCCTCTAAGCGTGGAATAGTGGTAAAGATAGGGCCCCGACCTACCCAAAAGCTATATAGCAAGAAGAGTAAACATTTCTAACTATCAACTTCGAAAAAAAGGAGGTGACTAAACTGTTAACTTTGGTTGACGGCCAAGGAGGTCCTAAACTACATCTATCTGCACCTGCAGGCAAGTATGAAGTGCCACATAGATGGATGTTAGTAAATATGTACTGAATATGCAAGGCAGTAATGAAAATTACTGAATAGAACTGATAAAAGAACTGAAAGTAATCAATAAGAAAAAAAAAGTTATAACCTGAATAGCCTCACAACCTGAAGTATAACTAAAAAGTAAGCAATACAAACAAGGACCTTACCTGGCCCCCATAAGCCCTGGCAAGTACAATTCAATCTATGTACCCCTGACATGGTCAATATGAATGAACGGTTAGCTATAGTCAACGTACTTGGCCTCTGGGTCTGCAATTGAGCCCGCTGGGCTCCTGTAGCTATGTCTGAGCCCTCTGGGCTCCTGTGACTAAACCATGGGCACAAAAGGCTCGTCGGAGGGTCAGTGATGCAGATACAACATAAAAAGAAGTCCATTCATGGATGGACTGTACTTAGGCCTGAATATGGTCTTGTCAGAAATCATATAGCTCCTTTGAGTGATCTGTAGCCCTGTAGGTGATGACACAACTAGTAACCCTGAGGTTGGTCGAGGATGGTTATATATGGTGGGGTCAATCCCAATCGAAATAGTAAACTTTAATCTCTAAATTATCTTAAGCATCTAATAATAATACACATGCGTACGACTTGCTTACAAAGACATAGGTCATATTACGATAAAATAGGAATAATTTCAACCCTTAGTAGATAATTCCTCTCAATTGCAGCCTCTACGCTGAGAGAATAAGGCTATTCGATAATAAAAATTGGCAAATAACAATATCTTTCAATAACATTAACTATAAGTCAAGTTCATTTAATTCAGTTGAAAACTCACAAATTCTCGAGAGTTTAGAAGGTACAAATGCTTACCTATCACTTGTAGCCATTTAAGACACGATTGGAAGTGATTTCTACAACTTTTACTCGGTGGGGTTCTGGTATTCCGAGCGATGTTTCAAGAAATAACTCTACAAGGGCGTTCCTCTTCGGCCTAAAACTTGTTATCCTAGACAAATTTGCATTTGGACAGAGTTTAACGACATAGTTTGGCAAGAAACGAACAAAAAATAGAGAGAATTCATCGTAGGGGTCAAGTTCTTGTTTTGGGAAATATTTAATTAACTCAACTTGAACTTAACTCATATATATAGGTGGGGCGGTTTCCTAGGGGGCGCGACATGCCACACATCGCGCTAGGAAAAAGGCCTGACACGTCGGCCATGGCATCAAGCTGGCAGGCGCAGCACGGCGCTAGTAGGCCTAGCCTCTAGCCCCAGCCTCCAGCTTGCTCAATCCTGTGCTCATATATTAACCCCTCGAGCCCCTCCTCACATGCATCATACTCCAAAAGTCTTAACATACACACGCACGCATCAGTTAAATGATAGAAACTTATAGGGTGTAAAAAATACGCCACCAGATACACATCCCATATATATTCCTCCTTAAAGGATGGCTCCTACCGAGCAAAAAGAGTTGAAGGATCAGCTGAAAGACTTTTTAAATAAAGACTTCATTAGGTGTAGTGCTTTACCATGGGGTGTGCCATTCTTATTCATGAAAAAGAAATATGGCTCACTGCGAATGTGTATAGATTATCGGTTGAATAAAATTAGTATTATGAATAAATATCCCCTCCCAAGAATAGATGATTTATTTGATCAGCTTCAGGGGGTGAAATACTTCTCAAGAATTGATTTAAGGTCAGGGTACCACCAGGTATGAGTCCGAGATAAAGATATTCGGAAGACAACCTTCAAAACTAGATTTGGCCATTTTGAGTTTTTAGTTATGTCATTCAGATTAACAAATTCCCCAACAGTGTTTATCGATTTGATTAACAACATATTCAGGCCATTTTTTGTTTTATTCGTGATAGTGTTTATTGATGACATTCTGGTATATTCACATTCAGAAGCTGAATATAGAGAACATTTGAATAGTAGTCTAGGTCCTCAAAGATCGCAAGCTATACACAAATTTCTCCAAATTTGCTATTTGGTTAAACTCTATAGCCTTCTTGGGCCATATTGTGTCAGACACAGGCATTCAGGTTGACTCGTAGAAGATTGAGGCTATAAAGACTTGGCCCAAACCCACAACTCCAATCGAGGTTCGCAGATTTCTAGGACGTTGGGTATTACAGAAGATTTGTGGGGATTCTCTGCCCTATCAGCACTATTGACAAAGCTGACTTAGAAAACAGTTAAGTTCTAGTGGATTGAGGCTTGTGAGCAGAGCTTCTAGGGGTTGAAAGATAGATTAACATCTACACCAGTATTAGCCTTTCCATAGGGGTCAGAGGGCTACACGGTATATTGTGACACTTTAGGAACTGGGTTGGGACGTGTTTTGATGTAGCACGACAAGATGATTATCTATGCTTCAAGGAACTAAGGAAGCACGAGAAGAACCACCCTACCCATGATTTAGAATTTGTTACAGTTGTTCATGCTTTGAAAATTTTGAGGCATTATTTATATGGTGTTCATGTAGACATCTTTATTGATCATAAGAGCCTCCAGTATATTTTTAAGTAGAAATCATTGAACTTGTGACAATGTCGTTGGCTTGAGTTGCTAAAGGACTATGACATAGATATATTGTATCATACAGGGAAGGCTAACATTGTAGCCAATGCATTTAGTCACAGATCCATGAGCAACTTATCATACTTGAGGCAAGAAAAGAAGAATTAGCTTGAAAGCTGCACCAGCTAACCAGTTTGGAAGTCCGATTGATGGACTCAGATGATAGTGGGGTTGTGATATAGAATACTACAATGTCATCTCTATTTGTGGAGATGAAAGAGCGATAGTACAAAGACCCTAGCCTGGTAAATCTCAAAGGCAAGGTTCAGTAGGAAGAGTTATTAGCCTTTGAGGTAACAGGAGACAGAGTCTTGAGGTTTAGGGGTCGACTATGCATTCCGAATATGGCAGGGGTTCACCAGCAGATTATGGCAGAGGTACATTATTCCCCCTATTCTATACACCCAAATTCAACAAAAATGTACTATTATATAAAAGAGATCTATTGGTGGCATGGGATGAAGAAAGATATTGTTGAGTTTGTAGCACAGTGTCCTAATTTCCAACAGGTAAAAGCTGAACACCAGAAGCCTGGTGGGCTAACTCAGGAGATAGCCATGCCTATATGGAAATAGGAAGCAATCAGTATGGATTTTGTTACAGGTTTACCTCATACCAGGCATAAATTTGACTCTGTTTGGGTCATTGTTGACACGATGACAAAATCAGTCGATTTCTCGCCAGTCAGGAATATGTTCTTAACTGAAGATTATGCTGCGTTGTACATTAAAGAGATAGTCTGACTGCATGGTGTCCCAATGTCTATCATCTCTAACAGAGGGCCCCAATTCACATCAAGATTCTGGAAAACAATTTAGGAAGGTTTGGAGATGTAGGTTAAATTGAGTACAACTTTTCATCCCTAGACAGATGACCAAGATGAGCGCACGGTTCAGACACTCATGGATACGTTACAGGCGTGTGTGCTAGACTTCAAAGGAAGTTGGGATGATCACCTACATCTTATTGAGTTTGCATATAATAACAGTTACCATTCTACTATAAAGATGGTGCCTTACGAGGATTTGTATGGGTAGAAATGTAGGTCCCCCATAGGATGGTTTGAAGTAGGTGAGTCAAGGATGATTGGACCTAACCTAATACATCAGTTGAAGAGAAATCTAAGCTCATTGGAGAGCGTTTATTTACAGCCTAGAGCCATCCAAAATCCAATTCCAATATACAACATAGAGACTTGGAGTATTATGTTAATGACTGGGTATTCCTGAAAGTCTCACCTATGAAGGGCATTATGAGATTTGGCAAGAAGGGAAAGCTTAGCCCTAGAATCATTAGGCCATTCCAGATCATTTGAAAGATAGGCCAAGTGGCTTATGAGTTAGAATTTCCTTTGGGGATAGAATCTATTCATCCAGTTTTTCTTGTATCAATGCTACGAAAGTGCATAGGAGACTTTTCTCGAGTTGTCCCAGTCGGGGATGTTCAGGTCACAGAAGTGTTATCCTACGAGGAGACTCCAATTTCTATACAAGATCGATAGGTTCATATATTGAGGACCAAGGATGTAGCTTTTGTTAATGTCTTGTGGAGGAACAAAATTGTAGAAGAGATGACTTGGGAAGCTAAGGATGACATGAGGTCAAGATACCTTCACTTGTTCTAGACACTATGACGATAGCAGACTGACTCAGAGTCTTACAATTGAGGTGAGATAGTAACTCAGATGTTATACTGTTGCTTTTGTTATCATTGTCCGTAGTTGCTCGTATTATTGTTGTGGAGCTATGTTGTATAACTATTTAAAGCATCCTGTGATATGCCTATGTTGGACTTTTTTGTGTTTCAGGGTTCTAGATAGTCCATATTATAAAGGAGACTCAGGAAACAATTTTCTGGCAATGCCTAAGAATTGAGTCTCTTAAGAATCGTGGACGAATTTCCCTTAGGGGGAATGATGTTACACCCTACAAACTTTCATCATCTAAATCAATGTGTGTGCGTGCATGTCGACAGTTCTTAGAGTATGGAATATGTGGGAGAAGGGCCAAAGATGGAACGCATGATAGTGTCATCGAGCGAGCGGGTGGAAGGAGGTGGAGGCAGCCGCTACAGGCACCGCATCGCAGCCCCCCTCCTGCATAGGGAGCAGTGTATTGCGCCCCTATCCCTCCGTGTGGGTGGCGCGTTGTAGACCCCAGTCACTACCTCATATGTATATATATGTTTGTACATGTTGTGTTTCATTTAAATCCCAAAAGACCCGCAGTGCGCTAAGGATATTCTCCCTCTAAATTTCAACAGAATAGGGGAAAATTGAGTGATCAAAACACTTCCAATCACAAATTCTTCTTAGGTGACGAATTTCAGGCCTATGAAGAACATATCTATAGAGTTGAATCTTTGAAATTAGCCCAGATTAATGAAGCCCTAAGGAGTAGAAGTCGTAGAAATCACCTATATTTAAGTCTAGAATGTCTGCAAGTGATAGTAAGTACTTCTACCCTCCTAGTATATAAGAATTCATAAGGTTTTGTCAAATTAAACTTATTGTGACTTGTTGTCATTATGCCTTGTGAGATGATGTTGCTGGACAAATTTCTTAAAATGGAATAGCCTAATTCACTCTAATTCTGAGCTAAGACCTAGGAGGATTGCAAATTCATAGTTGAAGTCGATCGGTTAAGTGGAGTTCGGCGAATTGAGGTATGTTAAGGTTAAACCTCCTTCGACAAATTTCTCTCATTGTATAGCTAATATAACCTATTCCTTTATAGTAGTTTTATGGTTATGTGTGTTGTGGTTTGATTGTACAAGTTGAATTGATGATGTAGTGTAGTATCTGATGTGTTGTGGGTTTACAGCACATTCGACGATCAAAACTAAGAAAATAGCATGGAATTAGATGTATTTTTGTGGATATGAGGTACTTTTCCTTTTGTCATAGGATAAACAGGTGTTGGAACTGAATGTTGCAAAAGATAGCTTAAAAAGTGCAAAATGGGCAAAAAGTGCAGACCACAGTATGGATCGAAGGAAGGACCTACGAGTCGTACTAATGGCCATGAGAAGCTGCTGAAAGTTAAGGTTGAGAAGATGTGACACACGAGTCCTAGTACGATTAGTATAAAGCTTGTAAGATTCATGATGAGGAAGTCGTGATATTATCCAGAAGAATTGCATCTGAATCTAACTCCTGCTATGAGAAGCAAGTACGACCCGTAAGATGAAGCTATGAGTCATGCCATTCTGGTCGTAATGAGCATTAGAAAAACTTCACAATATCTGATTCAAAGTACAAGAGCTTGGTACGAGTCGTGATTTGATGGTACGAGTCATACCCAGATCCAACACTTAGCCAAAATTTAGCCAGCTGAGATTGTACGAGAGGAAGCTACGGATCATAGGTCGAGTCGTGGCACTGGCAGCGACAGATATGGAAATTCACCCAATTGGCTTAGGAAAAGGATTTTTGTGTCTGTATAAATATATTATATGTTTTATTTTTATAAGGGACATCAGTTTTGATAGTTTTAGAGAGTAGAAACCTTGAGAAAGAGAGGATTGAGTTGGTCTTAACTTGTGATCAACTTGTTCTTGAATTCTTCTTATTCTTACTACTTGTTCTTCAAGATTTTGTGGAGTAATCGAAGGAACTGTTTTTCTTATCCATACTTGTAAGTATTGTTTTATGTATTTAATCATGAATGCAATTAACAATCTTACAACTATGAGAGGCTAAACCTCCATAGCTAGGGTTGTGGAAACCATGGTGGATTAACAAGCTAGTGTTACACAAAGTGATTCTAAAACCAATACAATTACTTATACTGTGTTCTCTTCATGCTTAAACTTTTCTTAACGGTGCGCAACGTTCGGACTTGCCCGAATTCTTTACTTGCTTTGGTCGAAGAGGTAGAGATTGGGAAAAGAGAATTACAACAGAGCCTTGATTTTGATAATCATTGTATTAACTTGAGCTGTGGTCGCAGGATAGTTAAATCTGGAACATAGTGATAACGAATAGTTTGAAACCACTCACGAGACTTGGTCGAGTGATTGGGTATAGTCATTCAATAGGGACTGGTCGGTCGTTTGAATGAACCTAAGTTATCAGTTCTATAAGTATTGGTGATAATCACGAGTGTATACCCAAAGCAGTTATGAACCCATGGGGAACACAAACCCTAGTTATCATTTGATATTGACTTAACATCAGAATTTTGATATTTGCTTTTATTATTGATTTTCTTTAGAATCCCCCTATTTTGAAGTAACTACCTTACAAGTTCAGTTACCGGCTATAATCCAGTCTCCCTATTTGTTGTGGGATCGACTCCAATCTCTAGTTGGGTTCTTTATTGACAACGTCCACTTCTCACTTTAGTAAGAGGTGTGGTTTGAGTGTTATCAGTATCCCTTGTCTGGATTAGCCATGCCTAGCCTTGCCTCTCTTTAGAAGCGGCCTAGAGATTAGTGATCTGTATTGTTGCTGCCTAGATTGGCTAGTGATCTTTTGCTACCTTACCATGGAAATAGAGGCTTGTGGTTAGCTATTGAATATTTCTTGATAAGTTGGGCAGCTTAGGGCGTAACTTCTCAATATAACATTTTATTCACGACGCCTATCCACAGTAAAGCTCGCCTATAGGCCGTTGGCATACCTTGAAGCCTACAGGGGCTAGGATCTTGATAATAGTCTTATCTTCAAGTTAGTGGAACCAGGGTTGCCTAATAAACTGGGTGATAGCTTTCTAGACGAACTTCATATTATTAATGACCGCATAGCTTCATGAGACTTACAGCCTGTCATATAGGTTGCTCAAAAAACCACCCTAGCTATTATAATCCAATAAATTATGTTATATCATAGATAGTGATCTTATCAGCTGTCAGACGTCGCGCCAACACCTCTGGCTACTCATGCAGACACCCACATACATATTGCCTAAAAAGGCTATGTTTAAGTATACCTTCCTACGGGGATATAGGTTGCTCACAGGAGGTATATGATATCTAGAAGGACCAGATTGAGGCTGTCAGAGTCATATTAAATTCTATTCACTTATGGACTTCCCTTATGCCGGTTGTGGTATTACTAACCCTCAGTAGAGACTTGTGTGTCAGGGGTACAGTTATAGGAGCCCAAAAGGCTTACAAACATCTATAGGAGATTAGAAGTCTCAGACAAAGGTGTATGATCCTAGAAAGCTCAGATACAATCTCAGAAGCTGAGTATGCTTTAGTTACAGCTTGACTGCGGGCTACAGTGGTACCGGTGGAGATATATAGATTGACTTGCACTTGACGGGGCTTATGGGGCTGTAGGTAGGCCATTATGTGTTGTTTGTACCTACCAGGCTTATGGGGGTCAGGTCAGGTTTTTGTTTGAATATTACCTATTAGTTACAATTCATATTTGTGAGATTCATACAGGTTAACTTCTTGCCTTATTTCAGATTACTTTTAGTTCCTTTATCAATTTCTATTCACTTATTATTACTGCCTTACATACTCAATACATGTTGTACTGATGCCCATACATGGGGTGCTGCATACATTGCCTGCATGTTCTAATAGATAGGTTTCGAGACCTCCTTAGTAGCCATTTAGATTTAGCAGACTGGTCATCTCCCTTGTACCAGAGTAGCCATATATTACTGGTTTTCCTGTATAGTTTTTTGGGTAGGTCGGGGCTCTATCCCAACCAATAACTTATTCTTTAGAGGCTTGTGAACTACGAGTTTTGTTATATATGCATTGTTAGCTGTGTGAGCGTAGTTGTTTTACCTGTTGCAGGCATTATGTGGCGTCCTTTTTGTCCTAGGGCTATGTTTAAGATGGGACATACTAGATTGTCTTCTTGATTGCGTGTTGCTAGTATGTAGCAGAAGTGTATATGTCCATCTAGGAAAACTCAGGGTCCAGTGCGGCATTAGGTGCAGTTATGCCTCCCAAGGTGGGGCATGACAATATTTTAGAGTAGAGAGTACAATTTTTTACTTTCTTCTCCTTGTTCTTCCTAGTAACACACCATTGTTGAAGATATAAATTTTGAAATTGATTTTGATTTCTTCTGATGAATGGTTTTGAGGAATTCCTCTTTGGTATAATTTTGCTTTCCCCAATTATGAGCAACTAAATTCTCTTCTAGGAGAATGTGTATATGATGGTTGTTTAGAATTGATCGAGTATTGACTAATTGATCTTAGAATTGTTTATAATGCATAGATCTATTGATTTATTTGAGTTTTAATCTGAATATTAATGGTTGCAAATATTAATTGAATTCTCTCATTTTGCTTATGCTTGAGAAAGAGAAGTGAAGTTGAGTAAGACTTCAATAGTGAGGATTTGGAGCTTCTATCTAAGGGTTAGAGCTAGAAATAGTCTATTCCCAGTTCAAGCTTCATTTAAGGGCTAGAGCTTGAAATAGTCTATGTAATATTCCGTATAATTTAAGCGATAAACTCGTACTTTCGATCTATGGCCAAAAGTTCTTGGTAACACAAGAAGGATATGTTATGTGGTATTCATATCACTCAATTATCCTATGTTGAGACCTGAGGTCGAGCAAGTTGCAAAATGAAAATCGGCAAAAGTTATTGGAAGTTACTTTTAGAATTTATTCGAAATTTGGGTCAAATATCTCGGGATTTCCTCACAATATATAAAGAGTTAGGAGGCCTACTACTCATCAAATTAAAGATATTTGAGTTTAGTTTCCAGAACACCAAACCGCTCATCAATCCGACATCAGAGCAAAGAGTTGTGAGTGTTTTACCGGGGCTGTTGGGGCAGAAGCGGGTCATGGGCCAGTCGGGTTAGGTTGGTTTTTGGATAACCTATTTAAGGTGATTTTTGGCCCAAATTTCATTATCTTTCTCCCATAATTTCCAGAGAGCTGAGCTACTCGTTCTCCCAACATTTTCCTTAGACGTTTCATGAATTTGAATAGAATTGAAGGGCCAAATCATCTCCAAACATCAATCCAACTTGGATATGGGTTATTGAGGTTGTGGAGAACATCATGACGGAGTTGTTTAATCAAAATTGGCTTGTATTTGGAAGGGAAAAGGTGGTAGATGTTCTGTAAATTGAGATCTTCAGGGTTATGTTTATTTAGGTAAGTATTTCTTCCTCCCTATCATAAGAAATTCCTAGCTCTATGCCTTGTCGGAATTTGTAAGTGATTGGAAGTTTTTGTTGTTCTTTCTACTTGTATATGATGTTTGGATGTAGTGTATGTGCTGGTATAATTGGCTATAGGATAAAGGAATCAAAAGTTTGAGCTAGAATTCTTGCCGATAAAGTTGAACCCATGGAAAGCGGTATAAGGCTAAACCTTCTTCGGTAAGTCTCCTTAGTCATAAATACTACTTGTTATCTATTGTGGTAATACTCGTGGTCTTGTTAAATAACATTGGTTGGTTGCTGGAATTAATCATATATATATATATATATATGTAAGCTTTGTTCTTTTAGCGATTGCCTCGTGTTAAAAGCAACGTAAGAATATTTCCGTATAAGTTATTGTCAATTAGTTAGCTATTGAATACTTGTTGCCTTATCGATGCATTAAGGGCCTCACGGTTAGCTGTTTAGAATATAATGTTGATATTTGGCAGAATAAAGATTTGTTTGTCATAGAAACGATATGATTGTGATGCCTATAACATATGTAGATAGCCTACGGGCTTTTGGCATTTCTTGGTGCCTATAGAGCTAAAGTACTATCATTGTAGTTCTGCCTTTGGGTAAATAGCGTCGTGGCTGCCCTATTGAGTTGTGGTTGTGAGCTTCTAGGTTCCACCTATTTGTTAGCAACCTTATAGTTTGATATGATATATGGATTGTCCTGCATATCGCTTAGAAAGTCACCTTACTTATTGATAGGTTAGAAGATTGTTTAATGCCTTTATTGGCTATCTTGTTAGTTAATAGTATTTGGGTCTATGCCTTAAAGCTATACAATATAGGTTCCCGTTTACAAGTTCTGTAGAAAGGCTATTGACAATCGTACCTTGACTATGAGGCTATATTGTACTTATAAGAGCTATAAAATCTCTAGAAAGACTATATTGAGCCTGCAAAACCTTATTGAAATCTATTAACTTATAGACTTCCTTTATGCCTTAGTTGACATCAATGGCTCTCAGTAGAGCCTTATGTGCTCGGGGTGTAGCTAGATGTGCCAAGAAGGCTTAGATACTACTGTAGGAGCCCCAAAGGCTCAAAGCACAGACACATGAGACAGGTGTGCCCAAGATAGAGTTACAGCTTGCCTACGGGGCTACATGTTACGAATACTGATATGTAGATTGAGTTGTACCACCCAGAGCTTATGGGGGCTCAGGTAGGTTATTGTTTATATTTGTACCTACCAGGCTTATGGGGCCAGGTTAGGTTCTTGTTTGATTATTTCCTGTTTAGTTCTGGTATAACTTAACAAGATCTTTTAGATTATTCTCTTGTTCTTATAGTTGTTTAATTTTATTCTTATTATTAGTTTAGTTCTAGCTTATTGTTATCGCCTTACATACTTGGTGCATTGTTGTACTGACGCCCAAGCTTGGGGGCGCTGGACTCTTGCCTACAGGTTCTGACAGATAGGTTTAGGGACCTCCTCAGTATCAGTTCAGGCTCAACACACTGGTTAGCTCCTCTCTTCTGGAGTTGCCATACTTTAGAGGTTTTCCTGTATTTTGTTGTATAGTTCTTCTAGGTAGGTCGGGGCCTTTTCATGGCCAAGTATTTACTACTTATAGGCTTGTAGACAACGTGATTGTATACATGTATGTTGTTGCCCATGTTAGCTCTATTATTTTGTCTGAGCTGTTTGGTAGCCTTAATGAACCTTGTATATGTATGTATGTATATATATATATAGACACACCTTCCGCTTTATTTGATTTAGAAAATATTATGGTCTTGTCAGCCCATATAGGATGTTATTATTATTGTGAACTGTTGGGTCAGCTGAATATCTGTGCAGGTGTTTATATTGCGGAGTTGTCGGCCAAGGGCTTGTATAAGCTGAGATATAATTGATTGTTTTCTTGATTATACGATGTTGGTGTTCACCACAGGTGTATATGTCCAGATGAGTTAGCTCAGGGTCCAGTGTGGCATCAGGTGCCAGTTATGCCTCCCAGGGTGGGGCGTGACAAACTTTGTATTAGAGCAACATCGTATCCTAGGGAGTATACAAGACATGCTAATAAAGTTTTATTTATAAATGTGTTGTGCACCACTTTTTATAAGCTGGAAGATACGGGGTATGATAGTATGGTTACCCTTTTTCTCTACTCAAATTATGCTATAGAGCTGAGTTGTATAGGGTTGAGTTCCTGAGTTCATATTGTTATGTCTGTCTACAGAGATGCTTGATGCAAGACAGACTGCAGTCGGTCGAGAGCTGGATATAGCGGCAGGAGAGCGTACTAGTAGGGTGCCACAGTTGGAGACATCCCAACTTGGGACCGAAAGGAAGACATCTTCTCGATCGTCCCGACATTCCCCATTACACTAGGAACCTCCCAGGGCTACACATGTGCTAGCAACACTTCCAATACTTCCTACACCCTCAGACTAGGATGTCAGGACTGCTGTATATATGTTGGTGTTCGGTCTATTTGGTATAACTACACGAAAGTGCACGTGGTCGAACAAGTAGTAAAGTGGCTCAAGTAAGCCAAGTATCGATCCCCTAGGGACTGGACTAAAGTAACAATCTACTCAAGTGTCAATAAACTTTAATTCTAAATTGCAGACAACAGTGTGAAGAAAAGGTTGATATTTTGTTTCCTAATTTTATACTAAGTCTAAAACGAAGATATAATTTGAGTCTGAACTATAAGTATGAGCATGCTGAGGTTAAATGAACATGTAGAGAAATAAATCATTGATACAATTTGGTTAATCTTTCCTCCGGTTGCTAGTCAAGAATTATTACCTATGGATTAAAACTCTCGTATTTAACCCAACTTAAGAATCATGAACCTTCCACCTACATCTCTGTGATAAAAAGAAATTCATGTTCTAGCCATACAAAACCGATTCCTTAATTGACTAATACGACTTTCAAGTATATCTCTATCCTGAAGTTAAATCAATTCTCAATTTTCCCAAACTAAGAAAAGATCATATCCTATCAATTCACAACTTTTCAATTTCTTGCTCTCTCGAGTGAAACGGGACTTTTTAGATATACATTAACGTTGGCCACACATTAATGCAGTAAGAACAAGAATCAATAGAACAACCATGGAAGAAAAGATGAAAAACCAATTTATCAATAATCTCATTTCTATACAAATGTTCTTAACCTCAGCAAGAAGAGGATTTAGCCACTCATTTATGGATTAAACATCGTTAAATGAGTGTTAATCATACAAGCAATTGAAATAAAGAAGAAGTAGATAGAGAAAAACCCTGAGATTTTCGTCCCCTCAACTGCCTGTAACCCACGTTCTTGCTCCACCAAGTCAGAATTATTAAAAATGAACCTAAGTGTTCTATTTATACTAGTGGAAATTTTTCCCGGAATAACAAGCAACGTGTCACGGAGTGCATAGCGGAGCACTGCCTCCGTGACACGCCACCAACGTGGACCCTTACTGGAATTCGGACGTCCAGGTATTAAGGCCCAACGTGGCACGGCGTGCAACACAGGGCTAGGCCAACGTGCCACGGACCCAACGCGCACCTTCACTGGAATTTGGCAAGAATTTCGTATCCAAGAAGAATGCATCCGCGATGGCAGCGTGACACGGCTCCATCGCGGAGCCCCTTTAATTCGTGCTCTCCTTGTGCTTTTTCCCTTGCTCGCTTCCGAGTCCAATTCCGATTTCTCCCAACATGCATCTTAGCTTCGTACAATTATATTTTTCCTGCAAAATCACGCTAATCATGTTAGTTAGTATAAATTCACATTTTATTACAATTCACATGATAATGTATAAACATCGATAGATAACAAGGCAAAATGACACATTTGAGAATCACTTGGGCATATAAATTTTCCCAAGATCACTTACCCCACACTTAAATCCTTGTTCGTCCCCGAACAACAATCTTACACCTCATGCAATTGACAACCCATCCTGGCTACTTTGGCTCGACAATTCAAGCTACGGTTATACCGATTATTTAATATAGCAAATCATCAAGAAGACATGCATAGTCTTATCAATACAATGACCTTCAACACGTTAAGACCTCCTAGACTCTAGAATCGATTCTCAGTATTGGCAAAATCATGCAAATCAGCTGATCAAGATATCCGACACAAAATTTAATCTCTCGTCGAGCATGTGCCCTCACCACTAGAGAATTTTCCCCTTTTTAATCACATGAACTCAAAACATTCCATGCAGGGGCATATAAACAAGATTTCACTCTCTCTCCCAAAAGAATTCACATGCATCATGTCATGAACCATAGGCTTGCCTTTAGTGTATTACTCCGCTAATATAAGGACGTGTGATGTAAGATCACGTAGGACTTAACGGGTTGTAATTTAAGCTACGAAACTAGTAAATACTGGGCTAACCACTAATAACAACTAGCATCCTTAAGCTTTTTTTCAGTACATCCCATCAACCTTATGGGCTTTTTTTCTTCCTTCATCCTCCCATTCTTGAAGTCTGCCTTTATTTTTGACCCCATATCTTTAATCAAACTTGACTCAATAACAAAGATTATTTATACATCTTCATTATATTTAATTTATAACGAGTGCACCTTCAACCTTTTCTTTCCTTTCATCACTGTGCTTTTTCTTTTCTTTTCACCATTCTCACTCCTTGACACTGTGGGAAAATTATTTTGTTTTCTTGAGCGCTTAAGAGTTTTGGATCAAATTCACGGATAATGAAAAGAAGGGGTTAAGCTCTGTTTACACTTTTTTGACAAAAGAAAAATAATAGGCTAAAGGCTCAATGGGCTAACTAGGATGTACATTCAAGGTGGGTATGATAATGAAAAAAAAAGAAACTTTTGGTTAAAGCAAAGAAATGCCTACATCCTTTCCTACAATACACAACCTTCATTTCGTTTCGTACACACACCAGGCAAGTTCTAGACACTTCACAATTGCATGGAAGAAACGAAACCTCACTATAGACTCATTTCACATGCTCAACTCAAGACATATTCACAGACTCTTCAATCAGCTAATTACAAGAATTCAAACATTAAGTCTCAATCACACCGAATCGAACTCTATGGCTAGGTATCTCAACATATTTACAAAGTTGCATGCTTTCATCCGAATCACCTTTGCATTTCAAATATCATGTACAACATTCAACCAGAATTTCGCAACCATAAAGTAACGACAGGTATTGGGATACCAACCAATAAAAGAAAAGAACTAAAGGAAGAAATGAAAAGAAGAAATCTACTCCTAACGACTACATTTCCCTTAAGACGGTCATCATCCATCCATCATAGGGAACAATCACTAACTACGACTTCAGTTCAATGGGACTATTCTCGGTAAAAGAACCAAAAACAAACGCCGAGAAAACCAAAGATTAAAAATTTCACAAAAAAAAAATTTAAAAAAATATCGATAATTTTGATAAAACAAAGATATGTACAAAACCAGCTAACAACATTCAACAGCACACAACAACTTCACCTTAATTACAATACAGACATACACAAAAAATCACAGGGTCACAAGTTTATCCAAGCACAACAACAGAACAGAGAGATACATTAATAACAACAACAACCGACACCTAACTACTCCCACCCCACACTTAAATCGAACATTGTCCCCAGTGTTCACAAAATTTAGCATAGTACGAAAGTAGGTGGTGAAACTCCCTGATCAATCAAAGTATTCCACTTCTTCGTCAGGTGTCGCTGCCTCATCTCCCATATCTGAATCGCCCCCGTCGTCATCATCAGACTCCACATCGGAGTCATCATGACGTGTCTCCTCATCTGTGGGGACATCATCATTAGTGGGCTCCACAAAAGCTGGCCCCACTCGGCATAGAGCCCTGGCATTTTCGCCAAAGGGTTAGTCTAGCTCGAGCTGCCATAGCTCATGTTCTGTTGCCGGCCTCCCGCCTATACGTAGCTGGAGCATCTGCATCCCAAACATGCGAGCCATGTACTGATCATCTCGAGCATGTCGCTCGGCTAATGTGAGAACTGGCCCGTGAGTGGTGTCGGGTGCCTTAGTTTTGGTGACATCTAAGGCCCGCCTCTCCATCTGCGGGATGTAGTCAAGGGCCTCCTCGTCAATATCCAGGCCCCTCAGGAACGTGGTCAGTAAGCCACCAAACCCGTACCTGTGCCCTTGATGCAAAAGGACTCTCTTCATGGCAGAGATAATCACCGCCTTAACGTTGATCTCCAGCCCTTTCATCAAGGCGTATACCAAGCACACACGATCCCGGGTGACATCTGTCATATGCACCCCCGGGATCAGGTAGGAACAAACAATCTTAAGCTATATCCTGGCTTCCCTGTTCATCTGTGAGTAGGGCAAAGTCTGATGGTAGCCCCTCTCTTTATGCCTGCTCCAACGTGCTGTAGACCGGGCTCCACACAAAGTGCGTCTGATATGCGCGTATGGTGGAGTGATATTCAGCTGCCGAAGCACATGGGCGTCTGTGTCCCGCGCCCCCAAGATGGCATTAAGGTGATGAGGCTCAAAAGTGACAATCTGCTCCCTTATCTTGATGGTGTGACTTCTGAGTGTCGGGTTCCAGTTGGCGTAGAATTCCCGAATTAGGTGCAGGTTGCATTCCTTGGGCTCTTCAAAGATGAAGTTAAGCCCGGCTGCCTCAATCCTGTGGACAATCCTGGGGAACTCCTGTGCCAACGGTTCCCTAGCAATGTGTTCTTCGGGGAAGTATTTCCTTTCCTTATGCTTCGCGTACCATTTCTTCCCCTCCTCTGTCACCTATCTGGTTCCATATTGATGGCTTTGGCCGTGTGGAGCCGCTGGTGCTGCTGGGACTGCTGTTCCCAGTCTAATTCTTTTCCTTCTGGCGCCTGATGTTGATGCGCCTTCCCTTTTACTTTCCTGCTTGCCATCGTTTCTGTCAAACCAAAAAGACAAGTCCAATGTCGTTCCAATTAAAATTAGCTTCGACTATGATTGGGTTAAGCTAGGCCACCCCAAACTTAGTCTTTAGCCACAATCACAACATTATAGCAAGATCATATCTATTTCCAATTAAAAAAACAAAACACAACAAATATGCCTCGTGCATTCAAAGAATTCGACGGTATAAATTCTTTTGTACTACTCAAACTTCGTATAGCTAACCACAACATTACCATCGATCACATTTTACCACATAGCACGCAACAAACACTTCTATCAACAAACCGATACAATTCCCCCAATTTCAATGCAATTTCAACAATTTCATTACCCTGAAAATCCGTCGGTCTTTTAGCATATTAATAGTTAGCACAACCAACTCATATCACCCAACATACACAACCCAACAAGAATTTCAAATGTCAACTCAATTTTAACATCTTCATATTTGAATTCTAACCCTAGCTACCATTTCGCAAGAATTTCAATCAAACATGTATTTATCGAGTTCATACAATTACATCGATACTATGAACATCAATCAATAATAATTTACATGAATTCATGCTCAATTTACACTTAGGGCAAGTTTTCCTCACTTCCTGTGCTAAAAATCGGAAAAATAAGGTAAGAAATGAGATGAAGTTAACAAACATACCTTAAATTCGATGATATCGAAGAAAAGTTGATAAAATTGAGCTCCTAGTCCGTGTCACATTGGGGAAGGGGGGATTTTAGGGTGTTTGTCGTGGAGGAGGTGAAAAAATGGGAGAAATGAGGGAAAATTGGGGTTAAAAAGAAGGTTTTTCGCGCGGGTCACCCGGTGACCCGGTGTGACCCGTCGAGAAATACACTTCAACGTGTCATGGAGGGTAACGCGGAGCATGCCCTCCATGACACGGAGCCATCGCGCAGGTGTTCTGGAATTTGTAAAAATTCCAGAATTACCTTCAACGTGTCACGGAGGGTAACGCGGAGGCCCTCCTCCGTGACACGGAGCCATCGCGTGGGCTCACTGTTTTGTCACTTTTTATTAATTTTCTTACCGCGATTTTTCCTTTGCAATCCTTTGCACATTTATCCTCCGTTCAACATGAAATTCATCTCACAACAAGAAATGGGTTAGAATTTATAGGTTTCACATAAACTATAATTTTTTTGTTTTTATATTTTTATTTTTCTCATTTTTTTTCTTTTCTGTTTTCTACGAAATCTATTAAAATATTACAAAAATCTTCATGGGTTGCCTCCCGAGCAACGCCTGGTTTACCGTCGCGGCTCGACGTCATTAAGCTCAGTCATCCTCTAGGGTGACGGACGTTTTCTTTCGACCACCGTCCTCTCCCCAGTAATGCTTACATCGCTGCCCATTGACCAAGAACGTGGCACTTCGATCTTCTTTCCACAACTCTACTGCCCCGTGCGGGGTCATTTTCACTACATCAAATGTCCCTAACCATTTAGACCGCAGCTTTCCTGGAAACAGCTTCAATCTTGAATTGAAGAGCAATACTTTCTGCGCCGACTCAAAAATATGATGCACCACATGCTTGTCATGCCACCTCTTCATTTTTTCTTTGTAGTACTTAGCACTCTCATAAGCATGCCAGCGGAACTCTTCAAGTTCACTGAGTTGCATTAGTCTCTTCTTGCCCGCTAGCTCTAAGTCCATATTCAATTTCCTCACAGCGCAGAAGGCTCGGTGCTCTAACTCCACTGGCAGATGACACGCCTTACCATAGACCAATCGGTATGGAGAAGTTCCAATCGGTGTCTTGTAAGCAGTTCTGTACACCCACAACGCATCATCAAGTTTGCTTGACCAATCATTCCGTTGTGTATTTACTGTTTTCTGGAGAATCTGCTTCACTTCTCTATTCGACACCTCTACTTGCCCACTAGTTTGGGGGTTGTATGCTGTTGCAACCTTGTGGCGCACCCCATACTTGGCTAGTAGCTTCTTGAAACTTGCATTGACAAAATGAGCCCCTCCATCATTGATAATAGCTCGGGGTGTCCCTAACCTGGTGAGAATGTATTTTTTCACAAATTTTGTTACCACCTTGTTGTCATTCCTGGGGCAAGCTATTGCTTCCACCCACTTTGATACATAATCAACGGCCACCAAGATGTAACGATTACCAAATGACGGTGGGAACGGGCCCATGAAATCAATGCCCCATATATCAAAAGTCTCCACTTCCAGTATATTCTGCAGCGGCATCTCTTGTCTTCTACCAATTGTTCATGTACACTGACATCTATCACACATTTTGACGTATGTCATAGAGTCTCTGAACAGTGTAGGCCAACAGAACCCTGACTATAGAACCTTGTACGCTGTTCGCTCGCCTCCATTGTGCCCCCCATACAACGAAGAGTGACAACTCCTCAACACCTCTGCAATCTGGCTCTCCGGGATGCATCTTCTCATTACCTGGTCCGGTCCTTGTTTAAATAAGTATGGCTCATCCCAGATAAAATACCGACAATCATGCCTCAATTTTTTTCTCTGTTGAACTGTCGCCTCAGGTGGATAGACACCACTCACTAGCAAGTTGACTATGTCTGCGTACCAGGGAACTTCAGCTTCCCCTATTGCCAAGAGCTGCTCATCGGGGAATTCCTCATTGATGCTATCACCTTCCTTCACATGCGACCGGCTTTCCAATCGCGATAAGTGATCTGCCACCTGATTTTCGCTCCCCTTTCTGTCCTTAATTTCAAGGTCGAACTCTTGCAACAACAGGATCCATCTGATCAGCCTGGGCTTAGCATCCTTCTTGTTAAACAGGTACTGAATCGTTGCATGATCGGTGTACACCACTACTTTTGAACCCACCAAATGGGACCTGAATTTGTCAAATGCAAACACCAATGCTAGCATCTTCTTCTCTGTGACTGTATAATTACTTTGGGTCATATTCAGCATTTTGCTTGCATAATGAATAGAATGAGAGATTCTATTTTTCCTATTTCCAAATACAGCTCCCACAGCCACATCACTTGCATCACACATCAACTCAAATGGTTGTCCCCAATCCGGAGAAGTAAGGATAGGTGCTTCTATCAATTTCTACTTCAACTCCTCGAATGCTTTAACACACTCATCATCCAAATCAAACTTCACCTCTTTTTCTAACAATCTGCATAATGGTCTAGAAATTTTGGAAAAGTTTCCGATGAACCATCTGTAGAACCCTGCATGCCTAAGAAAACTGCACACACCTTTCACCGACACAGGTGGTGGTAACTTCTCAATAACCTCGATCTTAGCACGATCGACTTCCAACCCCTTGCGAGACACTTTGTGGCCAAGGACAATACCCTCCTTAACTATGAAATGGCATTTCTCCCAGTTTAGTACAAGGTTGGATTCCTCGCAGCGAGCCAGCACCCTGTCAAGATTCTGCAAACAAGTAGCAAACGAATCACCGAAAATAGAAAGATCATCCATAAATACCTCAACAAAATCCTCCACCATGTCATGGAAAATAGCCCTCATGCATCTCTGGAATGTGGCATGTGCATTGCATAACCCAAATGGCATCCGTCTAAAAGCATATGTCCCATAAGGACAGGTAAAAGTAGTCTTCTCTTGGTCCTCCGGAGCTATGGCTATTTGGTTATAACCAGAGTACCCATCAAGGAAACAATAATATTCCTGTCCAGCCAACATATCTAATATCTGATCAATGAATGGGATAGGATAATGATCTTCCTTGTGGCTTCACTTAGCTTTCTATAGTCCATGCAAATCCGCCAGCCTGTGACGGTTCATGTAGGAATCAGCTCATTTTTCTCATTGGTAACCTCGGTCATCCCTCCTTTCTTTGGAATGCACTAAACGGGGCTAACCCATTAACTATCTGAAATCGGGTAGAGCACACCTGCATCAAGCCACTTAATTATTTCTTTCCTAACCACATCCTTCATTGCTGGATTTAGCCTTCACTGAGGCTAAAATGTTGGTTTTGCTCCTGTCTTCATGAAAATCTTGTGTGTGCAAAAAGCTGGATTGATACCCTGAATATCTAACATTTGCCAACCCATTGCTTTCTTCCTTTTTCTGAGGACACCCAATGCTTCCTTCTCCTGTGCCTCCGTCAATTCTGCGGAGATGATAACTGGCAACGTCTCATCTTCCCCCAGAAAGACACATTTTAAATGGGGAGGTAATTCTTTCAATTCCAACTTTGGTGCTTCCTTAATGGATGGTTTCGGCAATGGCTCCAGAGACCTCATCAAAGAAAATTCCTATTTCCTTGGATGCATTTGTGACTCATTCAGCATTTGTACCACCTCATAAGTGTCTCTATCTCCAAAATTATCAAAGTTCATCAACACTCTTTTCAGTGGGTCTTGAGATTCAACAATCTGACGAATTTCTTCTTGATCAAACACACTGATTGCTGAAAGCTCCTCATGTATGGCCGGCAGCTTCATGGCCTTAAATACATCAAATACCTCAACTTTGTCATGTGCACGCATGGTTAGCTGCCCTGCAGCTACATCAATAAGTGCTTTCTCGGTAGCCAAGAAAGGATGTCCCAAAATAAATGGGACTTCCGCGTCTGGCTCAAAATCCAGCACGACGAAATCTACTGGGAAGATAAGGGAGCCCACTTGCACCAGCACGTCCTCCACAATGCCATCAGGTCTGGCTAAGGAGCGATCCGCTAGTTGCAATATCACTGTTGTTGGTCTAGGACTCCCTAGCCCCAACTTCTTGAATACCGATGTCGGCATCAAGTTAATGCTAGCTCCTAAATCACATAATCCGAGAGCTCGGATACTTTGCCCAATTGTAATTTGTATTGTAAAGCTCCTAGGGTCCTTGAGCTTTGTGGGCAACCTGTTTTGTATCCGGGAAGTGCACTCCTTCGTAAGAGCCACCGTAGCGTACTCAGTCAACCTGCTTTTGTTTGCCACGATGTCCTTAATATACTTTGCGTACTTTGGCACTCCCTGCAAAATATCAACAAGAGGTAAGTTAATGTGTACCTGTTTCAGCACCTCCATGAACTTTTTGAAACACGCCTCCTCCTTGTGTTTCTTTAATCGTTGAGGGAACGGGGGTGGTGGTCTTTCTAGTTCAGCCTTATTTTTCTTCCCCCTCTCATCACTTTGCTCCCTCTCAGTTTCTGCTGCTCCCAACTGTTGAGGTGGTCTTTCTGGTTCCACCTCTTTAAGCTGCAAACCACTTCTTGTGGTCACTACATTCACTTGCTTGGGGTTGGGATCCGTGTCACTCGGAAGTCCTCCTCTAGGCCTGGTGTTTTGGGCTCCAACAAATTGCCCAAATTGGTACTCCAGCGCCTTTGTAGCTAACTGATTGTTTTTTACCTTGGCTGCCAATTTCACGTAGTCAGCTTGCAATTAAGCTTGGTTAGCTATCATTGTCTTGAACATTTCCTCTATGCTGGGTGATGATCACGGGCAAAAATAGCATGCCCGAGATACACTTTATAACTTAAATTAGTCTTGTTTATCTAAGTAATTGTGTACATTTTCATGTAATTTTATATGAATGTGAGGATAAGTGCTAACCAACATGATTAGCCTTTGTTTTTTAGGTGTTGATGACTTTTGAGCAACTAATTCATGAGTTGGTGAAGTAGAGGCTTGGAAACGGAATTAACTCGCGAATGTCGGCAAAGAGGAGGCACAAAACAGCCCACCTGCGCGTCGGCAACGTGCCACGGCAGGCAGGCTGCTCACAACAGCCCACCTGCACGTTGGCAACGTGCCACGGCAGGTTGGCTGCGTGACAAGGAGGTGTCAACCCGCTTCCCAAGCAGCGTGACACGCTGCCAATGCGACAGGGTGCTGCCGAGGCCAAGTTCGTGTGATTTCCAAAGAGCTTTCTCGTCAGTGGCGTGTCACGGAGGCAGTGCTCCGCGATGCACTCTGTGACACGTTGCTTGTTATTCCGGGAAAAAGTCCCACTACTATAAATAGCACACTTAGGTTCATTTTTCATTATTCTGACTTGGTGGAGCAAGAACGTGGGTTACAGGCAGTTGAGGGGACGAAATTATAAGGGTTTTTCTCTCTTTCCTTCTCCTTGTATTCAATTGCTTGTATGTTTAACACTCATTCAATGATGTTTAATCCACAAATGAGTGGCTAATTCATCTTCTTGCTGAGGTTATGAACAATTGTAATGAAATGTGATCATTGATTCTTTGGTTTTTCATCTTTTCTTCCATGGTTGTTCTATTAATTCTTGTTCTTACAGCATTAATGTGTGGCCTACGTTAATGTATATTTAAAAAGTCCGGTTTCACTCGAGAGAGCAAGAAATTGGAAAGTTGTGAATTAATAGGATATGATCTTTTCTTGGTTTGGGAAAATTGGGAATTGATTTACTTTCAGGATAGAAATATACCTGAAAGTCGTATTAGTCAATTTAGGAACCTGGTTTGTATGGCTAGAACATGAATTGCATTTAATCACAGAAATGTAGGTGGATGGTTCATGATTCTTAAGTGAGGTTAAATATGAGAGTTTTAATCTCTTGGCAAATGTTCTTGGCTAGCAACTGGAGGAAAAGACTAACCAAATTATGTCGATAATTAATTTCATTACATGTTCGTGTAACCTCAGCACGCTCTCATTCATAGTTCCGATTCAAATTAGATAGTTATTTTAGATTTAGCATAAAAATTATAAAACAAAATATCAAACTTTTGGTTACACTGTTGTCTGCATTTTTAGAATCAAAATATAGTACACTTGAGCAGATTGCACTTCATCCCAGTCCCTGTGGGATCGATACTTGGCTTACTTAAGCCACTTTACTACTTGTTCGACCACATGCACTTGCGTGTGAGTTATATACCCATATAACACCCCGAACAGGTGATGGTGGTGGAGGAGGTGCATTGTTGCTTCTATATTGTGCCTGATAGTTCTGCTGCCCTCCTTGAGTTCTCTGCGCCCCCTGATTCGAACCTTGCCCTTGATGGTTATTGCTACCCCAAGAGAAATTTGGGTGATTCCTCCAGTTGGAATTGTAGTTGTTGCCATACTGTAGGTGGTTGTTTCTCTGTACATTCCCCACAAAGTTTACCGAATCAGGATTTGATCCACAACACTCAGCTGAGTGTTCACTACTCCCGCATACTTCACACCAAATCTGCTGCACTACATTCACTGGGGCTTGAGTCTGGTTCATGCTCATGTTACTGAAGTGGGTGTTGATTTGATTATGTAAAGCAGCTATCTGTGCAGCGATAGCTGTAAAACCATCCACTTCTCGGACTCCTGCTGCTTTCCTTGTTCCTCCTCTTGACGAATAAGCATTCCACTCCGGATTTCCCTACGAAATACGATTCAACAAGATATACAGCTCTTCATAAGTTTTCTCCAATGCTTGTCCCCCGGCTGCTGAGTCTAGCAAGATTTTTGTGTGGGGTTCGAGACCCTCTATGAAAGTATGCACCAACACATCATTGGATTGGTGATGATGAGGACAATCCCGCAACGTAGATTTGAATCTCTCCCAAGCTTGATACAGATTCTCTCCCTCTCTTTGTTTAAAACTTAGAATTTGACTTCTAAGTCTTGCTGTTTTACCGGATGGGAAGAACCGAATCAAGAATTTCCTTGCAAGATCATCCCACGTGGTGATGGAATTAGGTGGCTCAACCTTCAACCACCTCTTGGCTTCTCCAAAACGTGAAAATGGGAACAATGTAAGCCTGACATAATCTGATGACACTCCAGCGGGGATGTAAGTGTCACTTATCTTCAAGAAATTTTGAAGATGTTGTTGTGGATCCTCATGAGGGAGACCTGTGAATTGCCCGCTGGTGTGCAGCAATTGCACCATGTTTTGTTTAAGCTCGAACCTCCCTCCTGGCTCAGGTTTGCGGATGCTAGATGTGGCATTGTTAGCATGTGGGATTTCCACCTCGTGAACCGGCCTAGCTTCCATGTCCTCAGGCACTAACATTGCCCTTACAACTGGTGGATTCTGTTGTTGCTCCAGGATTGTTTGTTTGAGCAACTGCAGCTTTTTCTCTAGAGCTTCTCTCCTTTGATGATGAAATTGTCTTTCCGACTCTAAATATGAGTCCACAAGCTCCTTGTCTCTTGCCAGTGTTCAACAAAAATTAGTATCTGCAAAATACAGGCTAAGACCAAGTTGTCAACACTAAGAAGAAATAGTCAACTCACACTTAAGAAAAATTTACCAATTGCCAGTCCCCGGCAACGGTGCCAAAAACTTGTTTGGTCTATTTGGTATAACTACATGCAAGTGCATGTGGCCAAACAAGTAGTAAAGTGGCTCAAGTAAGCCAAGTATCGATCCCATAGGGACTGGACTAAAGTAACAATCTACTCAAGTGTCAATAAACTTTAATTGTAAATTGCAGACAACAGTGTGAAGAAAAGGTTGATATTTTGTTTCCTAATTTTATACTAAGTCTAAAACGAAGATATAATTTGAGTCTGAACTATAAGTATGAGCATGCTGAGGTTAAATGAACATGTAGAGAAATAAATCATCGATACAATTTGGTTAATCTTTCCTCCGGTTGCTAGTCAAGAATTATTGCCTATGGATTAAAACTCTCGTATTTAACCCAACTTAAGAATCATGAACCTTCCACCTACATCTCTGTGATAAAAAGAAATTCATGTTCTAGCCATACAAAATCGATTCCTTAATTGACTAATACGACTTTCAAGTATATCTCTATCCAGAAGGTAAATCAATTCTCAATTTTCCCAAACTAAGAAAAGATCATATCCTATCAATTCACAACTTTTCAATTTCTTGCTCTCTCGAGTGAAACTGGACTTTTTAGATATACATTAACGTTGGCCACAAATTAATGTAGTAAGAACAAGAATCAATAGAACAACCATAGAAGAAAAGATGAAAAACCAATTTATCAATAATCACATTTCAATACAAATGTTCTTAACCTCAGCAAGAAGAGGATTTGGCCACTCATTTATGGATTAAACATCATTAAATGAGTGTTAATCATGCAAGCAATTGAAATAAAGAAGAAGGAGATAGAGAAAAACCCTGAGATTTTCGTCCCCTCAACTGCCTGTAACCCACGTTCTTGCTCCACCAAGTCAGAATTATTAAAAATGAACCTAAGTGTTCTATTTATACTATTGGGAATTTTTCTCGGAATAACAAGCAACGTGTCACGGAGTGCATCGCGGAGCACTGCCTCCGTGACACGCCACCAACGCAGACCCTTACTGGAATCCGTACGTCCAGGTATTAAGGCCCAACGTGGACGTGCAACACGGGGCTCGGCCAACGTGCCACGGTCCCAACGCGCGCCTTCACTGGAATTTTACAAGAATTTCGTATCCAGGCAGAATGCATCCGCGATGGCAGCGTGACACGGCTCCATCACAAAGCCCCTTTAACTCGTGCTCTCCTTGTGCTTTTTCCCTTGCTCGCTTCCGAGTCCAATTTCGATTTCTCCCAACATGCATCTCAGCTTCGTACAATTATATTTTTCCTGCAAAATCAAGCTAATCATGTTGGTTAGTATAAATTCACATTTTATTACAATTCACATGATAATGTATAAACATCGATAGATAAACAAGGCAAAATGACACATTTGAGTATCACTTGGGCATTTAAATTTTCCCAAGATCAGTTGGCCCTGATGATGGCTGCTTAATGTCAGCCAATGACATCAGTTATTGTCGGTCCCATTGAGGGACCCAAAAGTTTGAGGGGTTTATGAGGCTTTTGCCTTGAGTCCTCCGCAATTTACGAGGATAGAACACAAGGAGTGATCTTGGGCAGATTTATATGCCCAAGTGATACTCAAACGTATCATTTTTACCTTGTTTGGTGTGCAATGTGTATATAATATCATGTAATTAGTAATAAAATGCGAATTTATACTAACCAACATGATTAGCATTTGTTTTGCAGGTAATTGTGATTTTTAGGAGCTAAAATGCATGTTGGAACTATGTCGGAGTTGGACTTGGATGCGAGCGTGGAAAAGACCTTGGAATGCACATTTTATAGGGGCTCCGCGATGGAGCCGTGCCACGCTACCATCGCGGTAGCATACTGCCTGAACTGGAATTAAAATGGCAATTTTCAGTGTGCCTTCGCGTCAGCTCCGTGGCACGGAGAGAGGCCTCCGCGTTGGCCTCCGTGACACTTTGAGGTTAATTTTACCGGACCCTGAAATTCCAGTGAAGGTCCGCGTCCACGCCGTGTCATGGAGGTAGTGCTCCGCGTTGGCCTCCGTGACACGTTGCTTGTTATTCCGGGAAAAATTTCCCACTAGTATATATAGCACACTTAGGTTTATTTTAATTAGTTTTGAGTTTTTAGACTGAGTTCAGAAGTGGAGAGCAAGGACGTGGGTTAGTAGCAGTTGAAGAACGAAAAAGCTAAGGGATTTCTTCTCTTCCTTTCTTCTTTCTATCAATTGTACGTATGATTTACACTCATTTTAGGATGATCAATCCACAAATGAGTGGCTAATTCTCTTCCTTGCTGAGGTTTTGAACATGTGTAATGAATTTTGATTGTAAATGATATGGTTTTCTTCTTCTTCCTTAATGTTGTTCTATTAATTCTTGTTCTTACTGCATTAGTGATTGGCCAACATTAATGTACATCTAAAAAGTCCAATTTCACTCGAAAGAGCAAGAAATTGGAAAGTTGTGAATTAATAGGGTATTGTTCTTAACTTGATTTGGGAAAATTGGGTTTTGATGTGCTTTCCTGATAGAAATATACTTGAAAGCCGTATTAGTCAATTTAGGAACCGGAATTGTAGTGCTAGGTCATAAATTGCATTTGATCATAGAAATGTATACGGATGGTTTATGATTCTAAAGTGAAATTAAATACGAGAGTTTTAATTTCTAGGCAAATGTTCTTGGCTAGCAACATGAAGAAGAGATTAACCAAATTATCATGATTATCAAGTTCATTACTTGTTCTTAACCTTGGCATGTTCATATCCATTGTCTAAATTCACAAGTAAATAGTTGTTATTAATTGTAGTATATATAGTTTAGAAACCAAAAACTCAAGTAACTATTGGTTACATTGTTGTTAGCATAATTAGAGGTGAAATAGGAGTATAGTAAACTAGGCAATTTTACGTATCTTGAGCCTCCTTGGATCGATACTTGGCTACTTAGCCACTTTATTACTTGTTTGACCACGTGCACTTGCGTGTCGATTTATAATATATAATACCAACCTGAGCAGCAGACCGAACAAGTTTTTGGCGCCGTTGCCGGGGAGGCTAGGCGATTTGTGAAATTGTGTTTAGTGTAAATTTACTGTATTTGTATTTTTATTTTCTTAAGTGTTAACAACTTGGTCTTAGCCTGTATTTTGCAGATTTTGTTTCTGTGAACACTGGCAAGAGACAAAGAGCTGGTGGAATCTTACTTAGAGCCTGAATGTGAATTTCATAGTCAACGTAGAGAAACTCTACGAAAGAAGCTGCAGTTGCTTAAACAGTCTATGATGGAGCAACAAAATCCACCAGTTGTGCGGGCAGTTTTAGTGCCCGATGAAGCAGCAGCAGCAAGGCCAGTTCGCGAGGTGGCAATCCCACACGCTAATAATGTACATTCTAGCATCCGCAAACCAGAGCCTGGAGGGAGGTTTGAATTAAAGCAGAATATGGTGCAACTTTTGCACACAAGCGGGCAATTTACCGGTCTCCCTCATGAAGATCCACAACAACATCTCCAGAACTTTTTGGAGATAAGTGACACTTATATACCCGCTGGAGTGTCACCTGATTATGTTCGGCTCACCTTATTTCCATTTTCCTTACTTGGTGAAGCCAAGAGGTGGTTAAAAGCTGAACCACCCAATTCTATATCAACGTGGGATGATCTTGCACGGAAGTTTTTGATCAGATTTTTCCCATCTGGTAAAACAGCCAGACTTAGGAGTCAAATCCTAAGTTTTAAACAGAGGGAAGCAGAAAATCTATATCAAGCCTGGGAAAGATTTAAATCCATGTTGCGGGACTGTCCTCATCATCATCAGTCCAATGAGGTGTTGGTACACACATTTATTGAGGGTTAGGAACCCCACACTAAAATTCTGTTAGATTCAGCAGCTGGAGGGCAAGCACTGGAAAAGACTTATGAGGAGCTGTACACTTTTCTCAACCGAATTTCACAAGGCAATCCAGAATGGAATGCAGATTCTTCAAGAGGTGGAGCAAGGAAAGCAGGGGGAGTGCTTGAAGTGGATGGATTCACAGCTATTGCTGCACAGATAGCTGCTTTGCAAAATCAGTTAAACACTCACTTCAACAATATAAATTTGAACCAGCCTTCAGTTTCAGTCAATGCAGTTCAACAGATGTGGTGTGAAGTGTTTGGTAGTAGTGAGCATTCAGCTGAATGTTGTGGTGCAAATCCTGATTCTGTTAACTTTGTGGGCCATGCACAGAGAAATCAACAGCAGTTTGGTAGTGGCTACAACTCAAATTGGAGGAACCATCCGAATTTTTCGTGGGGTAGCAACAATCAACAAGGCCAAAGTTCAGGGCAGGGTATGCACAGAAACCAAGGAGGGCAACAAAATTATCAAGCTCAATTCAGAAATCACAATGCCCCTCCTCCACCACCATCACCGACTATTGAGGAGATGTTCAAAACCATGATCGCTAATCAGGCACAATTGCAGGCTGACTATGTCAAATTGGCAGCCGAAGTGAAGAATAATCAGTTGGCGACCAAGGTTCTTGAATATCAGTTTGGGCAATTTGCTAGTGCCCAAAATACTAGACCCAGAGGAGGACTACCTAGCGACACGGATCCTAATCCGAAGCAGGTAAATACAGTGACCACGAGGAGTGGTTTACAGTTGAAGGAGGTGGAACCGGAAAGACCGCCTCAAAAGTCAGGAGCAGCAGATGTTGAGGGAGAGCAAGGCTCAGATAAGGGGAAGACTAAAGAAGCTGAACCAGAAAGTCCTCCACCCCCGTTCCCTTAATGACTTAAGAAACACAAGGAGGAGGCGTGTTTCCAGAAATTCATGGAGGTACTTAAACAGGTACATGTTAACTTACCTCTTGTTGATGTCTTGCAGGGAGTGCCAAAATATGCGAAATATATTAAAGACATCGTGGCTAACAAAAGTCGTTTGACTGAGTATGCCACGGTAGCTTTAACGGAGGAATGCACTTCCCGTATTCAGAATAGGTTGCCCACAAAACTGAAAGACCCTGGAAGTTTTACTATCCAGCTTACGATTGGGCAAAGTATCCGAGCTCGTGGATTATACGACTTGGGGGCAAGCATAAATCTGATGCCATCTTCGGTATTCAGAAAGTTAGGTCTAGGGAGTCCTAGACCTACAACGGTAATCTTGCAGCTAGCAGACAGGTCTTTAGCTAAGCCGGATGGCATTGTTGAGGATGTGTTAGTGCAAGTAGGCTCCCTCATTTTTCCGGTCGATTTCATTGTTCTGGATTTTAAGCCAGATGCTGAATTTCCATTTATTTTGGGACGACCCTTTTTGGCAACCGGAAAAGCATTAATTGATGTAGTTGCGGGTCAACTCACGATGCGAGCACATGAAAAGGTCGAAGTGTTCGACGTGTACAAGGTACCTAAGCTCCCGACTGTTTATAAGGAACTCTCGGTGATCAACGTAATTGATCATGGGAATGCTAATGGAATGAGTGATTCCCGAGAGTTAATAGGAAGGCCACCGGATAAGGTTGAGAACTACTGGGGGGATGACCATGATTGGGACAAATCGTCCATCTCCCTAGTAGACAAATGAGCATAAAGGACGTCGAGCCGCGACGGTAAACCAGGCGCTGCACGGGAGGCAACCCGTGAGAAAAATATTTTATTTTTTTTTTCTTTTTGCACAGTGTAGTTTTTTTTATCTTTATTTTTGTTTTTATTTTCTATTTCCAAGTTTTAATTTTCTTTTCCTTTTCTTGATTAGGTTTAGATTTTCATTTTAATTAGTATTTTTTTATTTTAATTAGGGAAATCTATTAATTTAACCAATTTTTGTTTAGTGAGGTGATTTTCAGGTATAACGGAGGAAATATACATGGAATCGAGAAAAAATGAGGCAAGGTATGAAAAATCAAATTAAGTGAAGAAACAGTGCACTGGCGCATTGGCGCGGTGTCACGGAGGCAGTGCTCCGCGTTGGCCTCCGTGACACGTTGAAGGCAAAATCCGAATTTTTCAAAAATCCAGTAAGCCAACGCGTTGGCTCCGTGTCACGAAGGAGGGGCTCCGCGTTACCCTCCGTGACACGTTGCCCCTTATTCAGTGCCGGGTCACACCGGGTTGCCGGGTGACCCGCGTGTTTTCTTTAAATAAACCCCCGATTTCGCCCATTTTTCCCCATTTCCCTCTTCCCTCCGCGACCAAACAACCATTTCCCCCTCCCCAAGAACCGTGCCACGTTCCTAGGCAAGGAAAAACATCAATTTTCTTCGGTTCTTCAATTCAAAGGTATGTTTCATCGTCTATCTCAATTTTTTGGCGATTTTTGTCAACTCTGGGCATGTGAGGTGAGATATATCACCCTAGGTAGAAATTTAACATGAATGTTGGATTATTCGTGATTGATACATGTTTGGATTGTTGTATTTGTCGTTTGAACTTGTCGATTATGTGAATAATTCAAAAATTGATCATAGAATTGTATTCTAGGGCTTGGGTTGTTGAATTTGACTTGGGCACTTGATAAGTTGGGGAATTTGATGCCGGGGTGTGTTTGTTATTTGAGAGAAGTCGTGGTAAATATTGTGTAAATGTCAAAGACGACAAATTCTCGAATATTTGTGGGAAAATGCATAAAGTGTGTAAATTGGTTTGATTAATTGGATTAGATTGTATATAGAATGTTTTTATTGTTGTTTTTATTTTGTTGTTGTTTTGTTGCGAAGTGCGATGTGTGAATCGTTAGCGATAGTAGGATTGGGATTAGCTGTATGAAGTCTGAGTAGTACGCTAATCGTTATGCTGTCAAAATTTTATTGTGAACGCACTAAGCATGAAGTATATAGTGTTGTCTGTGGTGTAATTAGAGTTATTCTTGCCGTAAATTTGTAGAAGTAGCTAAGGCATAAGTGTGGGGTAAATGTTGTGTAACCCGACCTTAGCCGAAGTTAACAAGTTTTTAGCTTAACGTTGTGCTTGTTTGTGTAAATTGACAGGTACAATGGCTAGCAGACAAGATAAAGGCAAGGGTGCTTCTACCTCAGGCACAGGTAGGAAAAGGATGAGACTGGGCACCGCAGTCCCAGCTGCACCCGCTGTTCCGCGCGGCCAACGCCGCCAATACGGAATAAGATGGGTCACCGATGAAGGGAAGAAATGGTACGCAAAACATAAAGAAAACAAGTACTTCCTCGAGGAACATATTGCAAGGGAACCACTTGCACAGGAGTTCCCTCGCATCGTACAGAGAATTGAAGCAGCTGGGCTCAGCTTAATTTTTCAGGAGCCCAAGGAGTGCAACCTTCACTTGGTCCGGGAATTTTATACAAACTGGAACCTGGCCATCAGAAGCGACACAGTGAAAATCAGAGGGCAGATTGTCACTCTGGAACCCCAGCAGCTGAATGCCATCGTTGGAGCGCGGGACACAGACGCCCACGTTCTCCGCCAGCTAAACATCACCCCACCGTACGCCGACATCAGACGTACGTTGTGTGGGGCTCGATCCACAGCCTGATGGAGTAGACATAAGGAGAGGGGTTACCACCAGACTCTGCCTTATTGGCAGATGAACAGGGAGGCCAAAATCTGGCTGAAGATTGTATGTTCGTGCTTGATCGCGGGAGTCCATATGATAGATGTGACCCGGGACCGTGTCTTCTTGGTGTATGCCCTTATGAAAGGGCTTGAGATTAATGTGGGGGCGGTCATAATATCCGCCATGAAGAGAGCCAGACTGCACCAGGGCCACAGATACGGGTTTGGCGGACTCATCACCACCTTCCTCCGAGGCCTCGACATTGAGGAAGAAGCCTTGGATTATATTCTGCAGTTGGAGCGGAGGGCCCTCGACGTGACAAAGACTAAGGCCTCCGACACTACACACGGACCGGTGTTGACTTTGGGCGAGCGACATGCTCGTGACGATCAGTACATGGCCCGTATGTTTGGCATGCAGATGCTGCAGCTACGGATTGGTGGGAGACCAGCCACCGAGGAAGAATTATGGCAGCTGGAGCTGGACTACCCCTTTGTCGAGAACGCCAAAGCCTTATGTCGGGTAGGCCCAGCCTTTGTGGAGCCGACAGATGACGATGTCCCTACTGATGAGGAGACACGTCGTGAGGACTCCGATGTGGAGTCCGATGACGACGATGGAGCTGATTCAGATATGGGCGACGAGGCCGCAGCACCGGATGAAGAAGTCGAATATTTCGACTGAGCAGGGAGTTCCACCACCCAAAATTTTGTGCTTTGTATTGTTGTGAACACTGGGGACAGTGTTCGATTTAAGTGTGGGGTGGGGAGTAGTTAGGTGCTGGGACTTGGGCTCTAATTTGCTGTATGTTTTTCCTTGATGTTTATGAATGTTTGTTCTTTCCCTGTTGTGAACTGATTTGTGGTGTATGTGTATATATTTGTTTTGTGGCTGATGATGTGTGTTATTGAAAGTTATGGTTGCTAGTGTAAATATTTTGCAAATTTTGTAAATATTTTTTCTCTATCGACATGATCGATATTTTTCAAAATTTTTGCGAAGAGATTTTGCAATTATCAAAATCTTTTGTAAATATGTTTCTATCAAAATGATCGATGTGTTGCAAAAATTTTTTTGATTTTTATTTTTTGGGTTTCTCGGAGTTTGTTTTCGGTTCTTTTACCGAGAATAGTCCCATTGAACCGATGTCATAGTTAGTGACCGTTCCCTATGATGGATGGATGACGACCGTCTTAAGGGAAATGTAGTCGGTAGGAGTAGGATTTTTATTTGTTTTTTTTTTAGTTTTTCTTTGGTGGATTGCATCAATGAACTATAGTTGCTTATGGTTGCTAAAATTTCGTGGCGTGTTGTAACTGATGTTCAAAATGTGAAAATGATTCGTTTGAAAGCATGCAATTCTGTAAATACGTAGAGTTACCTAGGCTATAGAATTTGGTTCAGTATGATTGAGGCTTAATCTTGAATTCATGTAATTGACTAATTAAAGAGTCTGTGAATGCATCTTGATTCGAGCATGTGCATGAAGTGTGAAGTGAGGTTTTGCTATTCCATGTCATTGTGAATTGTCTAGAACTTGCCTGGTGTGTATACAAAACGAAATGAAGGAGGTGTAGTGTTGGAAAGGATGTAGGCATTTCTTTTTTTTAACCGATAGTTTCCATTTTTTTTTCTTGTCAAATTCTACCTTTTTATATGTTGTATACCCTAGTTAGCCTGTTGAGCCTTTAGCCGATTTCTTTCTTTCTTTTGTCCAAAATTGTATGAACTAAGCTTTATTCCTTCTTTTCATTAGCCTTAAAGTCTATAAGAAGCTCTGAAGTGCTTACAAAGAACAGAAAATGTTTCCCAAAGTGTTAAAGAGGGAAAAGAGTGAAAAGAAAAAGAAAAGCAGAGTGAGGAAAGAAAAGATGATGTTGAAGAGGCACTTGTTGTAATTAAATGATAGTGAGGGTACATGAAAACCCTTTGTGTTGTGTCAAGTGTGTTTGATGAAATGGGCTGTATGAAAGTAAACCAGCATGAGTGGGAGAAAAAGAGAAAAGAGGGGAACAATGTCCATTAGTCGATGGGAATGAGTTGAAAAGGCGCTTAAGGATGCTAGCGACTATTATTGGCTAATCCAATATATATATACTAGATCCATAGCCCCGTTACAACCCATTAAAGTCCTACGTGATCCTACATTGCATTTCTTTATATTAGTGGAGTAATACACTAAGGGCAAGCCTATGGGTCATGACATAATGCATGTGACTTCTTTTGGGAGAGAGAGTGAAATTAATTTTTATATGCCCCTACTTGCATGTTTGTGTGCGGCATGAACATAAAGGGGAAGTTCTCTCGAGTTGTGAGGGCACATGCTTGATGAAAGATTGATTTTCGTGTCGGATTTCTTGATTAGTTGATTTGCATGAGTTTGCCAATATCAAGAATCAATTCTTAAAGTCTAGGAAGTCTTGATGTATTAAAGGTCATTGTATTGAACGACCAAGCATGTTTTCTTGATGATTTGCAAAAATTGAATAATCGGTATGACCGTAGCGTAAATTGTTGCACCATAGTGACGAAGGTTGGGATGTAATTTGCATGATTTGTGTATGTGTTGTTCGAGGACGAACAAGGATTTAAGTGTGGGGTAAGTGATCTTGGGCAGATTTATATGCCCAAGTGATACTCAAACGTATCATTTTTACCTTGTTTGGTGTGCAATGTGTATATAATATCATGTAATTAGTAATAAAATGCGAATTTATACTAACCAACATGATTAGCATTTGTTTTGCAGGTAATTGTGATTTTTAGGAGCTAAAATGCATGTTGGAACTATGTCGGAGTTGGACTTGGATGCGAGCGTGGAAAAGACCTTGGAATGCACATTTTATAGGGGCTCCGCGATGGAGCCGTGCCACGCTACCATCGCGGTAGCATACTGCCTGAACTGGAATTAAAATGGCAATTTCCAGTGTGCCTTCGCGTCAACTCCGTGGCACGGAGAGAGGCCTCCGCGTTGGCCTCCGTGCCACGTTGAGGTTAATTTACCGGACCCTGAAATTCCAGCGAAGGTCCGCGTCCACGCCGTGTCACGGAGGCAGTGCTCCGCGTTGGCCTCCGTGACACGTTGCTTGTTATTCCGGGAAAAATTTCCCACTAGTATAAATAGCACACTTAGGTTTATTTTAATTAGTTTTGAGTTTTTAGACTGAGTTCAGAAGTGGAGAGCAAGGACGTGGGTTAGTAGCAGTTGAAGAACGAAAAAGCTAAGGGATTTCTTCTCTTCCTTTCTTCTTTCTATCAATTGTACGTATGATTTACACTCATTTTAGGATGATCAATCCACAAATGAGTGGCTAATTCTCTTCCTTGCTGAGGTTTTGAACATGTGTAATGAATTTTGATTGTAAATGATATGGTTTTCTTCTTCTTCCTTAATGTTGTTCTATTAATTCTTGTTCTTACTGCATTAGTGATTGGCCAACATTAATGTACATCTAAAAAGTCCAATTTCACTCGAAAGAGCAAGAAATTGGAAAGTTGTGAATTAATAGGGTATTGTTCTTAACTTGATTTGGGAAAATTGGGTTTTGATGTGCTTTCCTGATAGAAATATACTTGAAAGACGTATTAGTCAATTTAGGAACCGGAATTGTAGTGCTAGGGCATAAATTGCATTTGATCACAGAAATGTAGACGGATGGTTTATGATTCTAAAGTGAAATTAAATACGAGAGTTTTAATTTCTAGGCAAATGTTCTTGGCTAGCAACATGAAGAAGAGATTAACCAAATTATCATGATTATCAAGTTCATTACTTGTTCTTAACCTTGGCATGTTCATATCCATTGTCTAAATTCACAAGTAAATAGTTGTTATTAATTGTAGTATATATAGTTTAGAAACCAAAAACTCAAGTAACTATTGGTTACATTGTTGTTAGCATAATTAGAGGCGAAATAGGAGTATAGTAAACTAGGAAATTTTACGTATCTTGAGCCTCCTTGGATCGATACTTGGCTACTTAGCCACTTTATTACTTGTTTGACCACGTGCACTTGCGTGTCGGTTTATAATATATAATACCAACCTGAGCAGCAGACCGAACAAGGAGTACCCTCAACACATTTTAGATTAGTTGCAGAGGATGTCCTGGGTTATGCCTGCTTCATCCAAAGAGTATGTTGAGCTAGCAGTGTTTCGACTGTGAGATATAGCAGTTTTGTGGTATGAGAGTTGGGAGAGGTCCAAAGGCGGGGATACACCTCCACCTACCTGGCCAAGTTTCTCTGAGGCCTTCATATATCATTACGTACGTCAAGAGATTCGACATGCCAGAGTACAACAGTTCATACATATGGAATAGGGAAGGATAAGTATCAGAGAGTATGCACTGAGATTTGACTCCTTGTCTATATGTGCACCAACATATGTCGCTACAATGCCAGCTAGGGTACACCAATTCATAGCAGGGCTTGATCTATAGTATTATGAGTCTTGTACTATAGCTGCATTGTAAGTGGACATGGATATATCATGGATTTAGGCCTTCATCCAAAATATAAAAGAGGTTAGACAATGACAACATATGGTTGAGAGGGGAGACAGGGGGCAGCACAGAATGGCTAGGCCAGTTGTCTTTTATATAGAGCCCTAGGGTGGATCCAAACCCCGATTATTAGGTAGGCCACCTAGGCCTTCACCCCAGCAGTAGCAAGGAAGCAAGTCGGTTCATTGCGAGCAGTCCGGTCTAAGTGAGAGTTCACGAGCATCAGGCTTGCAACAGTATAGAGGCTCCAAACAAACAAGGCCAGCCCTGTCGCGTTGTGCTACATGTGCTAGGAGGCATTTTGGGAGATGCATATATGGTTCTACTGCTTGTTATTCTTTTGGACAAGAGGGTCACATGCTGAGGGACTGTCCAACAAGAGATATAGGTGATAAGGGTCAGCAAACTAGATCATCAGCAGGCTCACATTTGCCAGCACCTTTTATGGGGTGTGGGCCCCAGACTTCAGTTGGCAGAGATAGAGTCAAAATGGGAGCATCTAGTTCCAGTAGAGATCAAAACCGTACTTATGCACTAGTAGGGAACATGACTCTGAGTCATCGCTAAATGTTGTGACAGGTACACTAAATATTTGTTCCCACTTGGTATATGCTTTAATAGATCCAGGCTCCACTCTTTACTAGCAGGGAAATTTTGTATAGCACCAGAATTGCTCTAGTGACCATTTTCTACGTGTACATCTATTGGTCAATCTATTATTGCTAGGAGAGTTTATCGAGGTTGTATTATGGAAATTGTTAATCGCCAGACCTTTTTAGGCTTCATAGAGTTGGACGTGAATAATTTTGATGTAATTATGGGCATGGATTTTACAGCATCATGTTATGCCAATGTTGAGTGCTAGACAAAGATTGTTAGATTCCATTTCCCTGGAGAAGCAATTCGGGAATGGAAGAGCACTGTAGCTGCGCCTAAAGGTAGGTTCATATCTTATCTCTGGGCAAGGAAGGTAATTGCAAAGTGATGCCTCTATCATATTTTCATAGTTTGGGATGCTAATAACATCCAAATTCACTCCTCTTAACGAGAGAGTGTAAACAGTCATTGGCAAAACAAATATAATCGTCGAGTGTCATGGTTGAATCCCACAGGGAATATTAGTTGATCACGCAAAAGTTGTCTATCAAATTGAAGTAACTTGCATAAATGTCTCAAAAACAATAAAGTAAAGATTGGGGAATCATGACTTATCAATTTAACTATAAAATTTGCTCACAAAAACAGGGACAAAGTGTAGAAAATACCAAAAAAGAGACTATTAGGGGTGTGAAATTATTGGGGCATCATTGGATTGGGATTATTAACATCTCCTACGCTTACTCAATAGTATAATTAGTTGTGGACAAGATGGCATCCTACATTTCTCAACCAATTAGATTCCTTATACCTCGGGTTTTTTCAAACCCCAATGCCTTTTTCACAATAGCCACATCAACTTGGCTAAGAATCAACTATTTCTAGCTTTGATTCTCAATGGGTATTTTACAATGGATTTTGTATATTTCTATCCCAATACTGTAACACCCCAAAAGTCTCTAAGACTAGACCCTAAACTAGTTAGTTGAGATATTTCAATGCCCCGGAATTTTGGGCTAAGTTTGGAACCGTTCTAGGTATATGGATAGGTCTGAGCCCAATAAACTATATAGATACTAGGTGTTAATATCAATCCTCAAGTGTGAGAAATGCAATGGATACAAATGAAGGTTATAAGGAACTTCTAGCACAAAGTTGAATTGAGAGCCTTTTTTCCGATTGAGTTTTCGAATAAGTTCTTACAAGGGTCAACATCAGATGAACATATCTCCCATATTAAAAAGTGTATTTGGGTGACTCAATATATCAAATTGAATTCCTTTGGGTCTTCTTTCCAATGCATCTAACCTTGTGTCAATCAGAGTTCGGAGTAAAATGTTATGAGCAATTTTGTCACGCCCCGAGTCTACACCCTGGATGTAACATGGTACTTGATGCCACAAGTGATCCCAAGTCAACCCCTAGTCTATCATTCACTAGAAATCTTAGTAAACATGCACAGCGGAACATAAAATAATAGCATAAAATATTTAAGAAAAACAAATCCAAAAGTAAAAGTTCAAATCTTTAAATAACAGTGAATAAACTGAAAGTCATGTCTGTCTGAAAGCCATCTAACTGAGGAGTTACTGGGATAAGCCCCTAGCTAACTCTAAGTTTAAATAAAGCTAATAAGTGAATGAAATAAAGAAATTATGCCCTCAGATGATGAGGACTCACACTTCAACTACTGAGATGGGATACTCTGAAATATGGCAGTTATTCGTACTGAGTCTGAGAACCTCTGTCTGTATCTTGAAAGGATACAACATAAAAGTGTGCGTCAGTACTTTCAATTTACTGAGTATGTGAGAGAAACATAACACGAGATAAGTACTACTAATACTAAATTGAGAAAACATGCAAGAATCAACTAATACTGCTGAACTGAATAACTGATATAACTGGGAAGGTCTGAAAAACCCTGTCTGGTAGTCTTGGTTGTTTTGAGTATGATTCTGATCTGAACTGAGCTAAACTGAACTGATACAACATGAAATGACCAACTGCAATATTGAAAAATGAGGTGGAGAACTGATTTGGTCAAAAATGACCCTGACTGATAGTCAGAAACATGTTCTAAGTCTTAGATACTGAGTCTAGACTATTGCACTGTACTGATGTGGACTGGAGGATCTGAGAGTAACTGCACTAACTGTTAGGAGAGGCTATAACCGACATATAACCACATGAGCTAGATGTGGAGTCCGATGTACACACCCCATTGGTAGGACCCAATATACCTTGCCAGGGTATAAAGGCATGGACTATGAAAATCACTATCAAAAAGGGGTCGTTAGGCCAAGTAAATAAAACCTACGATAGCAACATAGCTGTGGAACTTGGGTGCGCTGGAACCCAGGCCCTTTAAGTGCTAAATCCTACTCCCACAGGATAATCCTATTATTGCTACTACTGACAAGCGGATAGTTCAATACTGGGGTCCAAGACTATACTGACCCAGGGATACTGTCAGAGAGTTCCCTGAGCATCTTATAGGACAAAATTTGGAAACTAAGTTCTAAGACTAGTCAGAGCTGCTTGTCTGGAAGCGTCCTAACCGTCTAGAGAACCAACTGATAACTAAATTGGGGTCCTGGGGCTGGTCAGAGCTATGATTGAATATCATGACCGCCTAATGGACCAAATATCTGAAATCTGAATTTAAGTCTAGAAATTGGGAGGCACCACTGACACCTCAAAAATAAGTTGGAGTCAAACTAATCAGTTGACATTTTCTTTGAAAGATTCTGAAGAGACTCTACGTTCTAACTGGTCTGAACTACTAGCAGCTAATAGAGAACTCAAATTATCCTAACAATATGGGAATTTCATAATATAGAGCAATTTCAAGAATTCTAGGAATTTCATTCAATAGGGTTAACGTCATTCTCATTAATGGAATATCTACTCCACATATATAAATATATAGGAAATTCTAGAAAATTCAGTCCATAGCATTCTTCATTCACTTGAGGAAATTTAATAAGCAAAATTCATAACTCACAAGTTAGGGCTTAGATTCACTTATATGTAAACACTGACAATTTGATAGGAATTTATGGGAATCATATCAACAATGTACATGAACATCGTTCTAGGTGAAATCTACGAAAATAACCATGAAACCTTTTCATACTCGAAAACTCAGGGCTTAAAGCTGATAGAAGAAATTGAGGAAGATCATGGGGGCACAAGGCAAGAACAATCCCCTTGATAAAACCCCACATACTTGGTTGAAGAATCTCTATGAAGATCTTGAAGCTGCTGCACCTTGGAGAGGAACCCTTGTTCTTGAGCCTTGAGAGAAGAAGGGAGAAGAAGAACTTATGATGGTTGTGAGAAGAGTGAGAGGTTAGACTAGTAAAACTCCTTTAATTCGACTCAAAATAAGCCTAAATACCTAGTTTAAGTGTTAGAAGCATAGAAAATTACAAAAATAACCCTAGGAAAATGTTCTAAAAAATCTGTGTGTCTGGTGCCATGGGTCATACAATGACTCGTGGTGGCTTCCTACGAGTTGTGGTATGCAATTCGTGGATTCTGGGAGGCTTAAAAAGATTGTTGAAACTCCTCGTACGGGTGCACGGTACGAGTTGTACCTTCATACCACGAGTCGTACCAAGACTCGTGGTAACAGGGATGGTCCTGTCCACCAAACCTGAAAGTGCTTTACTAAACTGGCCATAACGTTTTACTCCGAACTTCGATTGATGTAAGGTTGGATGTGTTGGAAAGAATACTCAAAAGGATTCAATTTGATATTCTGTATCACAAAAAAAATCATATAATAAGAGTTATGTTCGTTTAAATTTGTCCCTTGCAAGAACATTCACGAAAAACCCAATCGGTAGGAAGACTCTCAACTCAACTCTTTGCTAGAGGTTCCTTATAACCTTAACTTGCATACAATGCACTTCTTATACTTAAGAATTTATGTTAACACCTTGTTTTACTTAAATTCATCAGGTTCGGGTCTATCCAACTACCTAGAATAGTTCCAAACTTAGCCGAAAGTCTATGGTGTAAAACATCTCAACTCACGACTGACATGACGATTCGTACCATTATCTTACGACTTGTACTGAGTCTTTGTAGCTACTGATCCTTCCTTGCAAATTATCTAAACCTCCTATATATAATCCTTCACTACGACTCGTACTACCTGTTCGGTGCTTTTGGGTATATAGCTACACGCAAGTGCACGTGGTCGAACAAGTAGTAAAGTGGCTTAAGTAAGCCAAGTATCGATCCCACAGGGACTGGGCTAGGGTAACAATCTACTCAAGTGTCACTATACTTTAACTCTAAAAATGCAGACAACAGTGTGAAGAAGAATTTGATATTTTGGTTTCTAATTTTATGCTAAATCTAAAATGAATATATAATTAGAGTCTGAACTATGAATATGAGCATGCTGAGGTTAAATGAACATGTAAAGAAACAAATTATCGATACAATTTGGTTAATCTTTCCTCCGGTTGCTAGTCAAGAATTATTGCCAATGGATTAAAACTCTCGTATTTAACCCAACTTAAGAATCATGAACCGTCCACCTACATTATTGTGATAAAATTAAATTCATGTTCTAGCCTTACAAAACCGATTCCTTAATTGACTAATACGACTTTCAGGTATATTTCTATCCTAAAGGTACATCAATTCTCAATTTTTCCAAACTAAGAAAAGATCATATCCTATCAATTCACAACTTTTCAACTTCTTGCTCTCTCGAGTGAAACCGGATTTTTTTTAGATATACATTAACATTGGCCACACATTAATGAAGTAAGAACAAGAATCAATAGAACAACTATGGAAGAAAAGATGAAAAACCAAATAATCAATAATCACATTTCAATTCAATTGTTCTTAACCTCAGCAAGAAGAGGATTTAGCCACTCATTTGTGGATTAAACATCATTAAATGAGTGTTAATCATACAAGCAATTGAAATAAAGAAGAAGGAGATAGAGAAAAACCCTGAGATTTTCGTCCCCTCAACTGCCTGTAACCCACGTTCTTGCTCCACCAAGTCAAAATTATTAAAAATGAACCTAAGTGTTCTATTTATACTAGTGGGAATTTTTCCCGGAATAACAAGCAACATTTCACGGAGTGAATCGCGGAGCAGTGCCTCCGTGACATGCCACCAACGCGGACCCTTACTGGAATCCGGACGTCCACTTGTTAAGGCCCAACGTGGCACGACGTGCAACGCAGGGCTAGGCCAATGTGCCACGGCCCCAATGCGCACCTTCACTGGAATTTGGCAAAAATTCCATATCCAGGCAGAAGGCATCCATGATGGCAGCGTGACACGGCTGCATTGCGGAGCCCCTTTAATTTGTGCCTTCAAGTGCTTTTTCCCTTGCTCGCGTCCGAGTCCAACCCCGATCTCTCCCAACATGCATTTTAGCTTCCCAAAATTATATTTCACCTGCAAAACAACGCTAATCATGTTGGTTAGTATAAATTCACATTTTATTACAAATCACATGAGAATGTATAAACATCGATAGATAAACAAGGCAAAATTGACACATTTGAGTATCACTTGGGCATATAAATTTGCCCAAGATCACTTACCCCACACTTAAATCCTTGTTCATCCCCGAACAACAATCTTACACCTCATGCAATTTACACCCCATCCTGGCTACTTTGGTTCGACAATTCAAGCTACGGTCATACCAATTATTTGATACAACAAATCATCAAGAAAACATGCATGGTCCTATCAATAAAATGACCTTCAATACATTCAGACCTCCTAGACTCAAGAATCGACTCTTGATATTGGCAAACTCATGCAAATCAGCTGATCAAGATATCAGACACGAAATTTAATCTCTCACCAAGCATGTGCCCTCACACACAAGAGAATTTTCCCCTTTTTAATCACATGACTCAAAAGATTACATGTAGGGGCATATAAACACAATTTCTCTCTCTCTCTCCCAAAAGAATTCACATGCATCATATCATGAACCATAGGCTTGCCCTTAGTGTATTACTCCACTAATATAAGAAAATGTGATGTAGGATCACGTAGGACTTAATGGGTTGTAATGTAAGCTACGAAACTAGTAAATATTGGGCTAACTAATAATAGCCACTAGCATCCTTAAGCGCTTTTTCAATACATCCCATCAACCTCATGGGCATAGTTTCTTCCTCCGTCCTCCCATTCTTGATGTCTGTCTTTATTTTGACCCATATCTTTAAGAACACTTGACTCAATAACAAAGGTTATCTATACATCTTCATTATATTTAATTTATAACAAGTGCACCTTCGACCTTTTATTTCCTTTCATCACTCTGCTTTTCTTTTCCTTTCACCATTCTCACTCTTTGACACTGTGGGACAATTATTTTCTTTTCTTAAGCGCTTAAGAGTTTTGGATCAAATTCACGGATAATGAAAAGAAGGGGTTAAGCTCGGTTTACACATTTTTGACAAAAAGAAAAATAATAGGCTAAAGGCTCAATGGGCTAACTAGGGTGTACATTCAAGGTGGGTACGATAATGAAAAAGAGAAACTTTCGGTTAAAACAAAGAAATGCCTACATCCTTTCCTACAATACACGTCCTTCATTTCATTTCTTATACACACCAGGCAAGTTCTAGACATTTCACAATAGCATGGAATAAGCAAAACCTCACCATACACTTATTGCACATGCTCAATTCGAGACGTATTCACAGATTCTTCAACCAGCTAATTACAAGAATTCAAACATTAAGCCTCAATCACACTGAATCGACTCTATGGCCTAGGTATCTCAACATATTTACAAAGTTGCATGCTTTCATACGAATCACCTTTTCATTTCAATTATCATGTACAACACGCAACCAGAATTCCGCAACCATAAAGCAACTACATGTTTTGGGATGCAACCCACGAAAGAAAGAAAAAAAAACTGAAAAATAAATGAAAAAATCTACTCCTAACGACTACATTTCCCTTAAGACGGTCTTCATCCATCCATCATAGGGAACAGTCACTAACTAAGACTTCGGTTCAATGGGACCATTCTCGGTAAAAGAACCAAAAACAAATGCCGAAAAACCCAAAAATTTAAAAATTCATGAAAATATTTTAATGAAAAAATTTTAAAAATATCGATCATTTCGCTAAAACGAAAATATGTACAAAGCCAGCTAACAACATTCAACAGCAACCAATAGCTTCACATTAATTACAATACAAAACATACCCACCACAATCACAAGGTCACAATTTTATCACATGCACGACAACAGAACAGAAACATACATTAAAAACAACAGCAACCAACACCTAACTACTCCCACCCCACACTTAAATAGAACACTGTCTCCAGTGTGCATAAAAATTAGCATAGCACAAGAATGGGTGGTGAAACTCCCTGATCAATCAAAGTATTCCACTTCTTCATCAGGTGCTGCTGCCTCATCTCCCATGTCTGAATCGCCCCCATCGTCATCATCTGACTCCATATCGGAGTCGTCACGACGTGTCTCCTCATCTGTGGGGACATTATCATCTGTGGGCTCCACAAAAGCTGGTCCCACTCGGCATAGAGCCCTGGCAGTTTCACCAAAAGGGTAGTCTAGCTCAAGCTGCCACAGCTCCTCTTCTGTTGCCGGCCTCCCGCCTATTTGCAGCTAGAGCATCTGCATCCCATACATGCGAGCCATGTACTGATCATCCCAAGTGTGTCACTCAGCTAGTGTAAGAACTGGCCAATGCGTGGTGTCGGGTGCCTTAGTTTTGGTGACATCTAAGGCCCGCCGCTCCATCTGCGGGATGTAGTCAAGGGCCTCTTCCTCAATATCCAGGCCCCTCAGGAACGTGGTGACTAATCCACCAAACCCGTACCTGTTCCCTTGATGCAAACGGGCTCTCTTCATGGAAGAGATAATCACCACCCCCACGTTGATCTCCAGCCCTTTCATCAGGGCGTACACCAAGCATACACGATCTCGGGTTACATCTGTCATATACACCACCAGGATTAGGTAGGAACAAATAATCTTCAGCCATATCCTGGCTTCCCTATTCATCTGTGAGTAGGGCAAGGTCTGATGGTAGCCCCTCTCCTTATGCTTGCTCCACCGAGCTGTCGACCGGGTTCCACACAAAGTGTGTCTGATGTTCGCAAATGGTGGAGTGATATTCAGCTGTAGAAGCACATGGGCGTCTGTGTCCCGCGCCCCTAAGATAGCATTAAGGTGGTGGGGCTCAAAAGTGACTATTTGCCCCCTTATCTTGATGGTGTGACTTCTGAGAGTCGGGTTCCAGTTGGTGTAGAATTCCCAAATCAAGTGCAAGTTGCATTCCTTTGGCTCTTCAAATATGAAATTTAGCCCGGCTGCCTTGATCCTGTGGACAATCCTGGGAAACTCCTGTGTCAACGGTTCCCTGTCAATGTGTTCTTCGGGGAAGTATTTGCTTTCCTTGTGCTTCGCGTACCATTTCTTCCCCTCCTCTGTCACCCATCTGGTTCTGTATTAATGGTGTTGGCCGCGTGGAACCGCTGGTGTTGCTGGGACTGCAGTTCCCAGCCTAATTCTTTTTCTTCCGGCGCCTGATGTTGATGCGCCTTTTCCCTTGTCTTGCCTGCTTGCCATTGTTCCTGTCAAACCAAACAGACAAGTTCAATGTTAAGCCAAGTAAAATTAGCTTCGACTAAGGTTGGATTAAGCTAGGCTACCCCACACTTAGTCTTTAGCCAAAATCATAACATTACGGCAAGATCGTACTTATTTTCACAAACAAACAACAAAACATAACAAATATGCTTAGTGCATTTAGAGAATTCGACAGTCTACATTCTATGTACTACTCACACTTCGTACAGCGAGTCACAATAATAACTATCGATAACATTTCATCACATAGCACTTAGCAAGGAGAACAAAGAAATAAGAAAAGAATTTATCTACATGAATCCATATCATTCATCCATTTCTTCCAATTTCCACAATTTCCTTAATCCGGAAATCCGTCGGTCTTTTAGCATATTACAGTTAGCACAACCGACTCATCTCACCCAACATAAACAACCCAGCTAGAATTCCAAAGTTCAACTCAATTTTTCTGTTTCACACTCAAATTCAAGCCCTATCTATGCTTTTATTAAAAATCCTATCAAGCTATGTAATTTTCGAGTTCATGCAATCACGATGATTCAAAAAACTTCAATAAACAATAACTCAATTGAATTTAAGCTTAATTTCTACTCAGGGCAAGTTTTCTTCACTTCCTATGCTAAAAATCGGAATAATAAGGTAAGAAATGAGATGAAGTTAACAAACATACCTTAAATTTGATAATATCGAAGAAAAGTTGATAAAATTGAACTCCTAGGCCGTGTCACGTTGGGGAAGGGGGGAATTTCAGGTTGATTGTCGCAGAGGAGGTGAGGAATGGGAAAAAATGAGGCAAAATCGGGGTTAAAAGGGGGGTTTTTCGCGCGGGTTAACCGGCGACCCGGTGTGACCCGTCGCGATATACGCCTCAACGTGTCACGGAGGGTAACGGGGAGCATGCCCTTCGTGATACAGAGCCATCGCGCAGGTGTTCTAGAATTTGTAAAAATTGCAGAATTACCTTCAACGTGTCACGGAGGGTAACGCGGAGGCCCTCCTCCGTGACACGGAGCCATCGCGTGGGCTCACTATTTTGCCACTTTTGATTATTTTTCATACCTCAATTTTTCCTTTGCGATTCTTTGCATATTTATCCTCCGTTTAACCTGAAATTCATCTCACAACAAGAAATTTGTTATAATTATAGGTTTCACTAAAAAATAAAAAATATAACAAATATAAAAATTTTGTTTTTAATTATTTTTTCTCTTTTTTTTTCATTTTTCTTTTTCTACGAAATCTATTCACATTTTACAAAGAAAATTTCACGAGTTGCCTCCCGTGCAGCGCTTGGTTTACTGTCGCGGCTCGACGTCCTTAAGCTCAGTCATCTTCTAGGGTGACGAACGTTTTCTCTCGACCACCGTCCTCACCCCGGTAATGCTTACATCTTTGCCCATTGACCAAGAACGTGGCACTCCGATCTTCTTGCCACAACTCTATTGCCCCGTGCGGGGTCATTCTGACCACCTCAAATGGCCTCGACCATTTGGTCCTCAGCTTTCCTGGAAACAACTTCAATCTTGAATTGAAGAGCAATACTTTCTGCCCCGGCTCAAAAATACGATGCACCATATGCTTGTCATGCCACCTTTTCATTGTTTTCTTGTAGTACTTAGCACTTTCATAAGCATGCCAGCAGAACTCTTCAAGTTCACTGAGTTGCATTAGTCTCTTCTTGCCCGCTAGCTCTAAGTCCATATTAAATTTCCTCACGGCCCAGAAGGCTCGATGCTCTAGCTCCACTGGCAGATGACATGCTTTACCATACACCAATGGGTATGGTGAAGATCCAATCGGTGTCTTGTAAGCAGTTCTGTATGCCCACAATGCATCATCAAGTTTGGTTGACCAATCATTCCGTTGTGTATTCACTCTTTTCTGGAGAATCTACTTCACTTCTCTATTTGACACCTCTACTTTCCCACTAGTTTGGGGGTGGTATGCTGTTGCCACCGTGTGGCGCACCCCATACTTGGCTAGTAGCTTCTTAAAACTTGTATTGACAAAATGAGCCCCTCCATCACTGATAATGGCTCGGGGTGTCCTGAACCTGGTGAGAATGTGTTTTTTCACAAATTTTGTTACCACCTTGTTGTCATTCTTGGGGCAAGCTATTGCTTCCACCCACTTTGATACATAATCTATGACCACCAAGATGTAACGATTACCAAATGACGGTGGGAATGGGCCCATGAAGTCAATGCCCCATACATCAAAGGTCTCTACTTCCAGTATATTCTATAGCGACATCTCCTGTCTTCTACCAATCGTTCCTGTACGCTGACATCTATCACACATTTTGATGTATGCCATAGAGTCTCTGAACAGTGTAGGCCAAAAGAACCCTGACTGTAGAACCTTGTACGCTGTCCGCTTGCCTCCATGGTGCCCCCCATACAACGAAGAGTGACAACTCCTCAACACCTCTGCAATCTGACTCTCCGGGATGCATCTTCTTATCACCTGATCCGGTCCCTGCTTAAATAAGTATGGCTCATCCCAAATAAAGTACCGACAATCATGGCTCAACTTTCTTCTCTGCTGGACTGTCGCCTCAGGTGGGTAGACTCCACTCACCAACAAGTTGACTATGTCTGTGTACCAGGGAACTTCAGCTTCCCCTACTGCTAAGAGCAGCTCATCCGGGAACTCCTCATTGATGTTATCACCTTCCTTCACTTGCGACCGGCTTTCTAGTCGCGATAAGTGATCTGCCACCTGATTTTTGCTCCCCTTTCTGTCCTTAATTTTGAGGTCGAACTCTTGCAACAATAAGATCCATCTGATCAGCCTGGGCTTAGCATCCTTTTTCTTAAACAGGTACTGAATCGCTGCATGATCGATGTACACCACTACTTTTGAACCCACCAAATAGGATTTTGTCAAATGCAAACACCAATGCTAGCATCTCCTTCTCTGTGACTGTATAATTACTTTGGGCCGTATTCAGCGTTTTGCTTGCATAATGAATAGAATGAAAGATTCTATTTTTCCTCTTTCCAAATACAGCTCCCACAGCCACATCACTTGCATCACACATCAACTCAAATGGTTGCCCCCAATCCGGAGAAGTAAGGATAGGTGCTTCTATCAATTTCTGCTTCAACTCCTCGAATGCTTTAACACACTCATCATCCAAATCAAACTTCACCTCTTTTTCTAACAATCTGCATAATGGTATAGAAATTTTGGAAAAGTTTCTGATGAACCGTCTGTAGAACCCTGCATGCCCAAGAAAACTGCGCACACCTTTCACCGACACAGGTGGTGGTAACTTCTCAATGACCTCGATCTTAGCACGATCGACTTCCAACCCCTTGCGAGACACTTTGTGGCCAAGGACAATACCCTCCTTAACTATGAAATGGCATTTCTCCCAGTTTAGTACAAGGTTGGATTCCTCGCAGCGAGCCAGCACCCTGTCAAGATTCTGCAAACAAGTAGCAAACGAATTACCGAAAATAGAAAAATCATCCATAAATACCTCAACAAAATCCTCCACCATGTCATGGAAAATAGCCCTCATGCATCTCTGGAATGTGGCATGTGCATTGCATAACCCAAATGGCATCCGTCTAAAAGCATATGTCCCATAAGGACAGGTAAAAGTAGTCTTCTCTTGGTCCTCCGGAGCTATGGCTATTTGGTTATAACCAGAGTACCCATCAAGGAAACAATAATATTCCTGTCCAGCCAACCTATCTAATATCTGATCAATGAATGGGATAGGATAATGATCTTTCCTTGTGGCTTCATTAAGCTTTCTATAGTCCATGCAAATCCGCCAACCTGTGACAGTTCGTGTAGGAATCAGCTCATTTTTCTCATTGGTGACCACGGTCATCCCTCCTTTCTTTGGAATGCACTGAACGGGGCTGACCCATTCATTGTCTGATATCGAGTGGACCACACCTGCATCAGGCCACTTAATTATTTCCTTCCTAACCACATCCTTTATTGTTGGATTTAGCCTTCGTTGCGGCTAAACGGTTGGTTTTACTCCTGTCTCCATGAAAATCCTGTGTGTGCAAAAAGCTGGATTGATACCCTGAATATCTGATATTTGCCAACCCATTGCTTTCTTCCTTTTTCTGAGGACACCCAATGCTTCCTTCTCCTGTGCCTCCATCAATTCTATGGAGATGATAACCGGCAACGTCTCATCTTCCCCCAAAAAGACATATTTTAAATGGGAAGGTAATTCTTTCAATTCCAACTTTGGTGCTTCCTCAATGGATGGCTTCGGCCATGGTTCCAGAGATCTCATTAAAGACTGAAATTCCTGTTTCCTCGGATGCCTTTGTGACTCATTCAACATTTGTACCACCTCATAAGCGTCTCTATCTCCAAACTGATCAGAGTTCATCAACACTCTTTCCAGTGGGTCTTGAGATTCAACAATCTGACGAATTTCTTCTTGTTCAACCACATCGATTGCTGAAAGCTCCTCATGTATAGCCGACAGCTTCATGGCATTAAACACATCAAATACCTCAACTTTATCATGTGCTCGCATAGTTAGCTGCCCTGCAGCTACATCAATCAGCGCTTTCCCGGTCGCCAAGAAAGGACGTCCCAAAATAAATGGGACTTCCGCGTCTGGCTCAAACTCCAGCACGATGAAATCTACCAGGAAGATAAGGGAGCCCACTTGCACCAGCATGTCCTCCACAATGCCATCAGGTCTGGCTAAGGAACGATCCGCTAGTTGCAATATCACTGTTGTTGGTCTAGGACTCCCTAGACCCAACTTCTTGAATATCGATGACGGCATCAAATTAATGCTCGCTCCCAAATCACATAATCTGCGAGCTCGGATACTCTGAGCAATTGTAATTTGTATAGTAAAGCTCCCAGGGTCCTTGAGCTTTGTGGGCAACCGGTTTTGTATCCGGGAAGTGCACTCCTCCGTGAGAGCCATCGTAGCATACTCAGTCAACCGACTTTTGTTGGCCACAATGTCCTTAATATACTTTGCGTACTTCGGCACTCCCTGCAAAACATCAACAAGAGGTAAGTTAATATGTACCTGTTTCAGCACCTCCACGAATTTCTTAAAACACGCCTCCTCCTTTTGTTTCTTTAATCTTTGAGGTAACGGGGGTGGTGGTCTTACTGATTCAGCCTCCTTTTTCTGACACCTCTCATCAATTTGCTCCCTCTCAATTTCTGCTGCTCCCGATTGTTGAGGTGGTCTTTCTGGTTCCACCTCTTTAAGCTGCAAACCACTCCGTGTGGTCAATGCATTCACTTGCTTGGTTGGGATCCGTGTCGCTCGGAGTCCTCCTCTAGGCCTGGTGTTTTGGGCTCCAGCAAATTGCCCAAATTGATACTCTAGTGCCTTAGTAGCTAACTGGTTGTTCTTTACCTCGGCTGCCAATTTCACATAGTCAGCCTGCAATTGAGCTTGGTTAGCTATCATTGTCTTAAACATCTCCTTAATGCTATGTGATGGTGGTGGAGGAGGTGCATTGTTGTTTCTATATTGTGCCTGATAGTTCTGCTGCCCTCCTTGATTCCTCTGCACCCCCTGACTCGAACTCTGCCCTTGATGGTTGTTGCTACCCCAAGAGAATTTCGGGTGATTCCTCTAGTTGAAATTGTAGCTGTTGCCATACTGTAGGTGGTTGTTCCTCTATACATTTCCCATAAAGTTCACCGAATTAGGATTTGCTCCACAACACTCAGCTGAGTGCTCACTACTCCTGCACACTTCACACCAAATCTGCTGCACTACATTCACTGGGGCTTGAGTCTGGTTCATTGTCATGTTACTGAAGTGGGTGTTGAGTTGATTGTGTAAAGCAGCTATCTGTGCAGCAATAGCTGTAAAACCATCCACTTCTCGGACTCCTACAGCTTTCCTTGTTCCTCCTCTTGACGAATTAGCATTCCACTCCGGATTTCCCTGCGAAATACGATTTAACAAGGTATACAACTCCTCATAAGTTTTCTCCAATGCTTGTCCCCCAGCTGCTGAGTCTAGCAAGATTTTTGTGTGGGGTTCCAAACCCTCTATAAAAGTGTGCACCAGCACATCATTGGATTGGTGATGTGAGGAAAATCCCGCAACATAGACTTGAATCTCTCCCAAGCCTAATATAGATTCTCTCCCTCTCTCTGTTTAAAACTTAGAATTTGACTTCTAAGTCTTGCTGTTTTACCGGATGGAAAAAATCGTATGAAGAATTTCCTTGCAAGATCATCCCACGTAGTAATAGAATTGGGTGGATCAGCTTTCAACCACCTCTTGGCTTCTCCCAACAGTGAAAATGGGAACAATGTAAGCCTGACATAATCTTATGACACTCCAGCGGGGATGTAAGTGTTACTTATCTCCAAAAAATTTTGGAGATGCTGCTGTGGATCCTCATGAGGGAGACTTGTGAACTGCCCGCTGGTGTGCAGCAATTGCACCATGTTTTGTTTGAGCTCGAACCTCCCTCCTAGCTCAGGTTTGCAGATGCTAGATGTGACATTGTTAGCATGTGGGATTGCCACCTCGCGAACCGGCCTAGCTGCCATTTCCTCGGGCACTAACATTGCCCTTACAACTGGTGGATTCTGTTGTTGCTCCATGATTGTTCATCTGAGCAACTGCAGCTTTTTCTCTAGAGCTTCTCTCCTTAGATGATGAAATTGTCTTTCAGGCTCTAAATATGAGTCCACCAGCTCCTTGTCTCTTGCCAGTGTTCAACAGAGATTAGTATCTGCAAAATACAGGCTAAGACCAAGTTGTCAACACTACGAAGAAATAGTAAACTAACACTTAAGAAAAATTTACCAATTGGCAGTTCCCCGGCAACGGCTCCAAAAACTTGTTCGGTGCTTTTGGGTATATAGCTACACACAAGTGCACGTGGTTGAACAAGTAGTAAAGTGGATTAAGTACGCCAAGTATCGATCCCACAGGGACTGGGCTAGGGTAACAATCTACTCAAGTGTCACTATACTTTAACTCTAAAAATGCAGACAACAGTGTGAAGAAGAATTTGATATTTTGGTTTCTAATTTTATGCTAAATCTAAAATGAATATATAATTAGAGTCTGAACTATGAATATGAGCATGCTGAGGTTAAATGAACATGTAAAGAAACAAATTATCGATACAATTTGGTTAATCTTTCCTCCGGTTGCTAGTCAAGAATTATTGCCAATGGATTAAAACTCTCGTATTTAACCCAACTTAAGAATCATTAATCGTCCACCTACATTACTGTGATAAAACGAAATTCATGTTCTAGCCTTACAAAACTGATTCCTTAATTGACTAATACGACTTTCAGGTATATTTCTATCCTGAAGGTAAATCAATTCTCAATTTTCCCAAACTAAGAAAAGATCATATCCTATCAATTCACAACTTTCCAATTTCTTGCTCTCTCGAGTGAAACCGGACTTTTTAGATATACATTAACATTGGCCACACATTAATGAAGTAAGAACAAGAATCAATAGAACAACCATGGAAGAAAAGATGAAAAACCAAATAATCAACAATCACATTTCAATACAATTGTTCTTAACCTCCGCAAGAAGAGGATTTAGCCACTCATTTGTGTATTAAACATCGTTAAATGAGTATTAATCATACAAGCAATTGAAATAAAGAAGAAGGAGATAGAGAAAAACCCTGAGATTTTCATCCCCTCAACTGCCTGTAACCCACATTCTCGCTCCACCAAGTCAGAATTATTAAAAATGAACCTAAGGTTTCTATTTATACTAGTGGGAATTTTTCCCGGAATAACAAGCAACGTGTCACGGAGTACATCCCGGAGCACTGCCTCTGTGACACGCCACTGACGCAGACCCTTACTGGAATTTGGTTGTCCTGGTATTAAGGCCCAACGTGGCACCGCGTGCAACGTAGGGCTAGGCCAACGTGCCACTGCCCCAACGCGCACCTTCACTGGAATTTGGCAAAAATTCCATATCCAGGCAGAAGGTATCCGCGTTGGCAGCGTGACACGGCTCCATCACAAAGCCCCTTTAATTTGTGCCTTCAAGTGCTTTTTCCCTTGCTCGCGTCTAAGTCTAACCCCGATCTCTCCCAACATGCATTTTAGCTTTCCAAAATTATATTTCACCTGCAAAAAGACACTAATCATGTTGGTTTGTATAAATTCACATTTTTTTACAAATCACATGAGAATGTATAAACATCGATAGATAAACAAGGCAAAATTGACACATTTGAGTATCACTTGGGCATATAAATTTGCCCAAGATCACTACCCTGCTACCGATCGTAGGATCCAATCGTGGTTTTCCTTGCCTCTTCCTATTAAACTCTCTGAATCATACCATGAAACCTTGGTACAACTTGTATTGACTTAGTACGAGCCGTGAGAGCCTTTCGTGACTTCTCAATCAGATTTTTTATGCTCTCTGGACCACACTACAAGTCTTTGGTACGACTCATACAATCCTCCTATGAGTCGTACTGAGGCTCGTTCTGAGGACATTTTCCAGTTTTCGTTGTATGATCAACTTCAAATCTATGGTTTAGTCATAGGGATTTTTGAGGTGTTACAAATTTAGTGAAACTGCACCAAATAGAAAAACGATTCGTCAGGTGACTCATTAAGTCACCTAACAACTCGTTAAATGACCCGTTAAGTGGAAAACATTGCTGGAAAACTTTAGTTTCAAAGGGGAATTCACGACTGGTTAAGTGACCCGTTAAGTCACCTAATGACTTCTTAAGTGACATGTTAAGTGTCTCGTTAAGAGGCAAAATATGGTGGAAATTCCAGTAGACTTCACAAATTGGACTCACAACTTGCCCAGTACCTCACGTGTCATGATGTCCCTCATGAGGACTGGCAGGATCCTTTTTCCTACAAATTTTCGAGGGTGTTTTTGTGAAATCCTAAGCTTCTAACTCCTAAGTGACGCCGTTTTGGGTACCAGGAGGGACGGATTTAAGGGGAATACCTAGCCTAATCCCTCATTCCATAAAAAAAAACTCTTGAAATTCATCTTCCTCTTCTCTATCAAGGCTTAAGATCACCAAGAGTTTCTTTCAAGGGCTTGAATATCTGAATTCTAGTGGAAGATTTCGTCAAGACATGTATGTGGAACTTCAACAAGGATCTCCTTTCATCCCTGTGTCCTGATTTTTATGTTAACACCCTAGTTACTTGGTTTTTGTAGAAAAGTATGTCTTAAGATCTCAATCTATGCATGATCTCTCGCATGTTTTCCATGAATTCCAAGACCCTCATAATAAGTAGCAATTTATGTTATGAAATTACTCCCAAATTCATGATTTACATAGCCCTTATGAAGTATCTACAAGATTTTATCATGATTTCAATATATATATTTAAAGTATGATTTGATTCTATGAGTTTGCATGGATATAGAACCCATAATTTATATTGCGTTGTTGGCTCACGACTCTATGAATTTAGTAAGAAAAGCATGTCTATGATTTTCCTAGATTCTCAGGCCTCTAGTTAGCTGAAAGTTCCTTATTCTTGATCCTTATCATAAATTAGGGTAGAACTTGCATGAGTTAGACTCAAACAAACATGTTATGTTAATATTGTAGATGTTACTCATGTTATGAATGATTAGCATAGATACTTGAATATAAGTTAATATCTTGGTATATTCGGTCTCAGAGCCTCAGTCAATACTCAAAACACTTGGAGTTTTACAGAAATATCAGCTGATAAGTTTGAGTATTTCCAATCTTGAGAAACTTAGCAAGCTCAGTAGTACCAATTTCCAATATAGTCAATGTTCTCTAGATGGTTACTGCTTGGCTTGCTCTGGGGTTGGTAATTTATATTAAAAACTGACACGCAAGTGCACGTGGTCAAACAAGTAATAAAGTGGCTAAGTAGCCAAGTATCGATCCAAGGAGGCTCAAGATATGTAAAATTGCCTAATTTACTATATTTCTATTTAACTTCTAATTATGCTAACAACAACGTAACGAAGGGTTAATTGAGTTTTTGTTTCTAAACTATATACTACAATTAATAACACTATTTACTTGTGAATTCAGACAATAGATATGAACATGCCAAGGTTAAGAACAAGTAATGAACTTGATAATCATGATAATTTTGGTTAATTCTCTTCTTCATGTTGCTAGCCAAGAACATTTGCCTAGAAATTAAAACTCTCGTATTTAATTTCACTTTAGAATCATAAACCATCCGTCTACATTTCTGTGATCAAATGCAATTTATGACCTAGCACTACAATTCCGGTTCCTAAATTGACTAATACGGCTTTCAAGTATATTTCTATCAGGAAAGCACATCAAAACCCAATTTTCCCAAATCAAGTTAAGAACAATACCCTATTAATTCACAACTTTCCAATTTCTTGCTCTTTCGAGTGAAATTGGACTTTTTAGATATACATTAATGTTGGCCAATCACTAATGCAGTAAAGAACAAGAATTAATAGAACAACATTAAAGAAGAAGAATAAAACCATATCATTTACAATCAAAATTCATTACACATGTTCAAAACCTCAGCAAGAAAGGGAATTAGCCACTCATTCTTGGATTGATCATCCTAAAATGAGTGTAAATTATACTTACAATTGATAGAAAGAAGAAAAGAAGAGAAGAAATCCCTTAGCTTTTTCAATCTTCAACTGCTACTAACCCACGTTCCTGCTCTCCACTTCTGAACTTAGTATAAAAACTAAAAAACTAATTAAAATAAACCTAAGTGTGCTATTTATACTAGTGGGAAATTTTTCCTGAAATAACAAGCAACGTGTCACGGAGGCCAACGCGGAGCACTGCCTCCGTGACACGGCGTGGACGCGGACCTTCACTGGAATTTCCAGGGTCCGGTAAATCAACCTCAACGTGGCACGGAGGCCATCGCGGAGGCCTATCTCCGTGCCACGGAGCTGACGCGCAGGCACACTGGAAATTGCCATTTTAATTTGTGTCCAGGCAGTGTGCTACCGCGATGGTAGCGTGGCACGACTCCATCGCGGAGCCCCTCTAAAATATGCATTCCAAGGTCTTTTCCACGCTCGCATCCAAGTCCAACTCCGACATAGTTCCAACACGCATTTTAGCTCCTAAAAATCACATTTACCTGCAAAACAAATGCTAATCATGTTGGTTAGTATAAATTCGCATTTTATTACCAATTACATGATATTATATACACATTGCACAACAAACAAGGTAAAAATGATACGTTTGAGTATCACTTGGGCATATAAATCTGCCTAAGATCAGTTACAACACTCTTAGATAAGCAACTCTGACCAGTCTTAGAACACTAGTGTTCAGTTATCCAATCCTACATACTCTCAGGTTACTTCCATATAAGTATTCCTGACTTAGTCCAGGGCCCTTAGCTTTGAGCTATTAGTTTGGTAGTCAAGTTAGGACTATCCAGTAGGAGTAGTACATAACACCGAGCAGACTAGGGTTCCAGCACACCCAGGCTCCTAGAACTACATTATCGTTGTTCGCGCCCCAGCGCATACGGTCGTACAAGTAATATAGTGGCCCTTTTTTAGAGCCGGATGTCTAACCCACAGGGACTGGACTAATTCAACGAATTATCAAGTTCGAGTGTTAATTTAATCTTCACAACTGTTGATTATAGAAATTTTGGGAAATTCTAATTATGTCTAAGGATGATCACAAAATACTCAAGAAATAATACAAAAAGCAACTAGAGTTAAGACCTAATAATCATGGAATGCTACAACTCACAATGGTTTGAGTATTAAAACTTCAATTGTTGTCTCACATAATTAAAATGCTATGTTCATGTTTTTTCGAGCCTCTAAACACCACAAACTAGTCTCCCACCTACATCATTGAGCGGGGATGTGACGTCCTAATTCGCGAGCAATTTAACTACATGGATGTGGTTTACGGAGTTTGTGCCCTTGATTATGGACTTTCGTACCTCTAATCATTTAATTGGACTTAGCTTCACAACTACTTCTACAAGTGGTGATATGATAATTCTAAGTTGGTGTCCAGCTCATCCCGCTTTAATAACCAAGCAAGGCAAATGAGGTATAATTTCTATCCTAACCGCTAATCCTATCGTAAAGGGAAGAACTTACTCCTTACATTCTTATATTCTAGACCAGGGTTACTCTTTCAAGCTTTTACCTAAGTTTAATGCATCTGTTTTCATGGTGATCAAGCGTGAAAACAATAATAATAAAGAATGTAAGACAAAACAACAACTAAAAACTCAAACCAATGAAGAATTTATGCATTTAGAATCATATCATGGGGCCTCAACCCTAGAGGAAGAGTTTTAGCCACTCATGTTCATACACATACTTAAAAACATGATTAAGGTAGAGTACTTACAAGAATAGATAAAAGAGAATGAAAATTAGTGAACCCTAGGTAGAGTTCTTCACTTATCCCTTCGCTCTATTTTGTTTTTCCAAAAATATTTCGTGATAAATGGTTTTAGGAGCTACGGTTTTAATTTATAGTAAGTGAGAACTGGAAAAATTTGGCTGTGGATGAACTGCCTCCGTTTCACTGAGCTAGTCGCGCCAATTTGCCTCCTCGACATGGAGCAAACGCGGACAACTACTAGAATGTGTCTTCTTGGCAGGTCTTGTGCGAGGCCTGTGTGCGTCGCCTGGCGTGGCACAACTCTGGTCGCGTAGCCCACTTGGCGTGGCATGGCACCAACGCGTAGGGCATGTCTTGACAGCCTCTTCGCACACGCAGCATGGGCGTGGCACGGTGCTGGGCACGGCAGATGCACAGGATGGCACGTTGCCTAGCGTGGCCAGTCTTCCCTTTGGCATACCATGTTAACTTCAAGTGCTATCATTGCCATGCTTCTCCCTTGTTCTAACATCATCTTTAGCCCCATACTTTGCATAGTACACCTACAAAATAAAGTCTAATCATGTTTGTTAGTTCCACCACATAATTAAACATAAATCATGTACCGCCACATAATACATGAGAATATAATCATGTACCTTGACAAACATGACTAAATTAAGCTATAAAATTGTACTTGGGCACGTAATTATGCCCAAGATCACTACCACACACTTAAATCCTTGTTCATACTCTAACAACTCTATTACAACCCATGCACATGAAGACTCACACATAGCTAATTGAAGCAAGACAATTCAAGCTAAGGATACAACAATTATTTTAGATGGCAAGTTAAAAGTAGAGCATGCGAGATTTAACCACTAAAATCAAATATAATTATGTAACGACTTCCTAACCTCAAGAATCGACTCTCATTCTCAACAAACTCATGCAAATTAACCGATCAAGAAATCTAACATGAATTTTATCCTTCATCAAACATGTGCCCTCACAATAATAGAGTTACCCATTTCGCACTCACAATTCTTTAAATTTAGAATCTGTATGGGTATATACATAAGAGATAAGCTCACTCTCACAAAACAATCACATGCCATGTGTATTGACCCATAAGCTTGCCTTTAGGGTTTTACTCCACTAATTTAAGAATGTTCAAAAGTAAGATCAAGTAGGACTTAATGGATTGTAATGTAAGTTAAGGGTTGGTAGGTGCTATTATGTCCAGTAATAATGACTATCTTCCCTAAGCGCTTTTAATACATCATACTTTCCTTACGAATTTTCATCCTCTTACTTCACATTTATTCTTTTCTCTCCCATTTTCCTCCTTTGTTTCCCCATTTAATTAGGCACACTTAAGCCATTAGTAAGGAGTACTTGAGAAATTTTCTTTTTCGCTCTTTTCTTTTTTTACTTCCTCCTAACACTTAGGCATTTTAAACAAGTGCACCTCTAGTCTTTTCTTTAACTCCCACAACTACTTTTTTCTTTCTTCTTCCAACTCCTCACTTCTTAACTCTATTTTGGATTTTCACTTAATCTCTTAGGAGTTTTTGATCAAATTCAAGGCTAATGAAAATAAGGGCTTAAGCTCATTTTGTGGCTAGCAAAGAATAGGCTACAGGCTCAATGGGGCTAACTAGGATCAAACATTCAAGGTAAGTAAAGCAAGGGATAAAAATTAGGTTCATTCAAAGAAAAGCCTAAATCATCTCCTGCAATCTACATCCCTCATTTCGTCTTGTATATACACCAGGCAAGTTCTAGATACTACACAATAGCATGGAATATTCAAAAACCTTATGCTCACAGAACATGCTCAATTCAAAAAAAATTTAGCAGACTCTTAACTTAGCTAATCACAAGAATGCGTAATTCAATTTTAAGCACATCGAGTCACATTCAAGAGCCTAGGTGTCTCAAACAAAGTTATACATTTTCTCACATGCTTCAAAATTTACAACACTTGCATCTCACAATCATATATAGCACATAATAAGAACAACAAACCATCAATCATCTAAGGGTTCAAAAATTAAATCCTATTGACTAATTTTTCCTAAAGACGGTGGACATCTATCCATCATCAGGAAAAGTCTCTAACTATGACTACAACAATTATGTATAGACATAAAAATATTTTATTTCTCGGTTCAAAGTGCCCCTCATTGGAAAAGAACCGAAAAGAAAAACCAACGGGTGGGTGAATTATGCTCAACTCAAAAATTTTTCATCAACCACTACCATATCAAGCACTAATTCCACCCGAAACCTTTAAGAACAAAATTTTGAAATTTCCCTCACCCCACACTTCAAATATGCTATGTCCCCAAAACATCAAATTAAAATACAAAAAGGGTGAGAAATACACCCTGAGGCCTCTAGGCCTAGCTAACAACATGTTTTATTTTGTGTTTGCACAAGTGGGTCATTGACTGCACAATTATCTTCTTTCATGCTCCTTGTCTTTCTCCTCTAAGGGAACTCATAGTTCCCCTCAATCTGTGCTTAAATCACCTCCAAAAACAACAATGAAGTGAAAATAAGCAAAACAAAACAAATTAAAAACAAAATTTTACCTGTGGTACGCTTGGGTTGCCTCCCAAGCAGCGCTTGATTTTATGTTGCGACACGATGTGGACTATCCTTTTTAGGACATCCTCAAACCAGTGTTCCCTTTCGATAACCATCTTCTTCTCTTTTTATTTTTGAGGGAATAGCCTCCACTCTATCCCTCTCTTCTTCCAACTTCTTCTCTAACTTAAGCCCTCGATTAAACTCGGGATGAAATGTGATCATCTCCTGTGGCATGGACTCATGAAATCTACCACCCCACACTTAGCCTCTGACAACACACTGACCTTACAAAGGTCTCTGTAGTGTGTGGGTGGGTTGATCTCTTGGTAAACTCAAAAGAGCTCTTCTTTATCATCGACCCTCATTGTAAGGGTCCCTGCTCTTACATTTATGATTGCTCCTCCAGTGGCCAAGAATGGCCGTCCCAAGATCAAGGGTACCCTATCATTAACTTTAAAATCAAGAAAGATGAAATTAGCGGGTATAATGAACTTACCCACTTTGATGAGAAGGTCCTCAATTATTCCCTCTGGTGCCACTTGGGACTTGCCTGCCAGCTGCAGCATCACTCAAGTTGGTCTCGGCTGACCCAACCCCAAGGTGTCAAACAAAGATAGGCGCATTAGATTTACTGCTGCCCCTAAGTCACATAGAGTTCTTGTCACATCAGCTTTACCAATTTGTATGGGGAGGGTAAAACTCCCTGGGTCTTTGAGCTTTTTCTGTATCTTGCTTATTACCCTGTAGATGCACTCCTCAGTCAGTGCCACAGTTTGAAGATCCACCAATCTAACTTTGTTGACCACCACATCTTTCAAGTACTTAGCGTACTTAGGCATTCCCTGCAAAACATCAACTAAAGGAAAATTTATATGATGTCCTTTGAAAATATCAGAGAAAACGTTTTGAAGCATTCCTCCTCCTTGCTCTTCTTGAGTCTTTTCGAGAATGGTGGTGGTGGTCTCTGTGCTGGCTGAAATGATGATTATGCATTTTGTTGCACAACGCTCTGGTTATCTCCCTTTTCAGTAGATGGACCCTATCTGACCAGCTCTGGTTACATCTCATTTCTCTTTTCCTTTGGTGATGCATCAACCAATTGCCTGCCACTCCTCATAGTGATGGCATTCACCTGTCGAGGGTTGGTATTTGTGTCACTGGGTAACCCTCCCTGAGGGCTGGTGTACTGAGCAGCTGCTATTTGACCCATCTGCTTCTATAGATTATGGGTGGCCAACTACTAATTTTTCAAATCTGATGCCATCCTCACCTTATTCTATGCTAATTGGGTCTACGTAGCCATAATTTTTTGCAACATCTTCTCAATATTGTTGTTGCTCGACTGGCCACCATTCCGCCTATTTTGTTGCTGATACTACTGTTGTTGAGGTTGTTGGTAGCTCTGACTCTGATTTCCAGCCCAAGAAAAACTTGGGTGGCTCTGCCAATTCTTATTGTAGTTGTTCCTAAAATTCTAATTGTTTCTCTGAACAATCCCAACAAAATTGACTGATTCAGGATTGGCCCCGCATGATTCTACATTGTGGCCATTATTGCCATAGATTTCACACCAATTTGCAGCCTGCTGAATTGCATTAATCTGTCCCTGCGGTTGGTTCATAGTCAGCATATTGAATTGACTCATCATCTGATGCTGAAATGATGCTAGTTGTGCCGCCAAGGCGTTAACACTATCCACCTCTATTAGCCCTGTTGCTCTTTTACCTGCCCCTCTCGATGAATTGTTGTGCCACTCTGGATTTCCCTGAGCAATCCTGTTCAACAAAGTATACAACTCATCACATGTCTTTTCCAGTGCTTGCCCACCCCAGTCTAGTAAGCTTTTGGTGTGTGGGTCTAGACTCTCCACAAAGGTATGACCTAATAGTTTATTAGACTACTGATGATGGGGGTAGTCTCTCAATAATGACTTGAATCTCTCCCAAGCCAAATACAAGTTCTCCTCCGGCCTCTGATTAAAGATTAATATTTCACTCCTGAGTTTGGCAATCTTTCCTGAAGGGAAGAATCTGATGAGGAACTTCTTTGCTAAGTCATCCCAAGAAGTAATGGAAATAGGTGGCTCAACCTTCAACCACCTCTTTCCCTCTTCAAATAATTAAAATGGGAAGAGTGTTAGTCAAACATAATCAGTTGATACTCTGGTTGGGACGAAAGTGTCACTGATCTCCAAGAAGTTCTCTAAGTGCTGTTGTGGGTCCTCATGAGTCATCCCAGTGAACTGGCCACTCGAATGTAATAGCTGCACCATGTTCTATTTAAGCTCAAAGTTCCCTCTGGGCTCAAGTTTGCGGATACTAGAGGTCACATTCGTCGCTAGTGGGATTGCCAATTCGGGAACTGGTGGGGCTGCCATTTGATAAGGTAACAAATCTGCTTTGCCGATTGGTGGATGTTGTTGCAACTGCTCATGTAATCTTTTCAACTTTCTCTCTAGAGCTTCCCTCCTGAGCAAATGCAGTTAGCGTTCAGGTTCCAACAATGGTTCCACCAGCTCTCTATTCCTTGCCACTCTGCAAGGACAACCTATTACCTACAATGTAGCAGACTAAGACCAAGTTTCTCAACACTTAAGGAAATTAAAAATCACATAAATAGAAAAATTCACTAAACTTCGCCAGTCCCCGGCAACGGTGCCAAAAACTTATTCTTACCCCAACACACGCGGTCGTACAAGTAATATGATGACCCTTTTTCAAAGCTGGATGTCGAACCCATAGGGACAGGACTAATTAAATGAATTATCACGTTCGAGTGTTAATTTAATCTTCACAAGTGTTGATCATAGAAATTTCGGGAAGTTCTAATTAAGTCAAAGGGTCATCACAAAATACTTGAGAAACAACACCAGAAGCAACTAGAGTTAAAGCCTAATAATCATGCAATGCTACAATTCACAATGGTTCGAGTATGAAAACTTTAGTTATTGTCTCACATAATTAAAATGCTATGTTTATGGTCTTTCGAGCCTCTAAACATAACAAACTAGTCTCCCACCTACATCATTGAGCGGGGATGTGATGTCCTAATTCATGAGCAATTTAACTACATGGATGTGGTTTACGAAGTTTTTGCCCTTGATTATGGACTTTCGTACCTCTAATCATTTAATCAGACTTAGCTTCACAACTACTTCTACGAGTGGTGATATGACAATTCTAAGTCGGTCTCTAGCTCACCCCGCTTTAACAACCAAGCAAGGAAAATTAGGTATAATTTCTATCCTAACCTGTAATCCTATTGTAAAGATAAGAACTTTCTCCTTACATTCTTATGTTCTAGCCTATGGTTACTCTTTCGAGCTTTTACCTAAGTTTAACGCGTTTGTTTTCATGGTGATCAAGCATAAAAATAATAATAATAAAGAATATAAGACAAAACAACAACTAAAAACTCAAACCAATGAGGAATTCATGCATTTACAATAATATCATGGGGTCTCAACCCTGGAGGAAGAGTTTTAGCCACTCATGTTTGTACACATACTTAAAAACATGATTAAAGTATTGTACTTACAAGAATAGATAAAAGAGAATGAAAATTAGTGAACCCTAGGTAGAGTTTTTCACTTCTCCCTTCACACATTTCTGTTTTCCCAAAAATATTTCATGATAAATGGTTTTAGGAGCTAAGGTTTTAATTTATAGTAAGTGGGAATTGGAAAATTTGGATGTGGATGAACTGCCTCTGTGTCACGGAGCTGGTCGCACCAATTTGCCTCCGTGACACGAGCAAACGCGGACAACTACTGGAATGTGTCTTCTCAGCAGGTCTTGTGCGAGGCCTGTGCGCGTCGCTTGGCATGGCATGGCGTTGGTCATGCATCTCACTTGGCGTGGCACGACGCTAACGTACAGGGCATGTCTTGGCAGCCTCTTCGCGCGCAGCCTGGGCGTGGCATGTTGTCTAGCGTGGCCAGCCTTCCCATTAGCATACAATGTTGCCTTCAAGTGCTATCATTTCCATTCTTCTCCCTTGTGCCTTGAACATCATCTTTAGCCCCATACTTAGCATATTACACCTACAAACTAAAGGCTAATCAAGTTGGTTGGTTCCGGCATATAATTAAACATAAATACATGAGAATGTAATCATATACCTTGAAAAACATGACTAAACTAAGCTATAAAATAGTAATTGGGCGCATAATTATTCCCAAGATTAGCTGTCGTAGGTTATTAGCCCGAATAGGCCCCAGATAGTGATCTCACAGTCCAGCCACTATACCCCGGCAAAGTGTAGTGGGCTTTCTCCGATGGGGTGTATACATCGGACTCCACTGCTAGATAACACGGTTACATGTCGGTTATAGTATCTCCCACAAAGCAGTTCAGTCCAATACAGTCATAGTCTCCAGTTCAGTTTATTCTTTCAGATTTCGGGACATGCTTTTGAGCTTCAGACAGTTATTAACACTTACAGTATTACTAGACTTTTAGATTCCTTCAATACTTAGATTTCATATTTGTTCATTGCATGTCTTGTTAATGCAGTTATGTTGATTTTCAGTATTTTTATGAATGTTTTAGTTTCTTCTCGCATACTTAGTACATTCAAAGTACTGACCGCATACCTTTTATGCTATCTCATTTTATGATATAGATCCAGGTTTCCAAACTTAGCCCGCAGTTAGACACGTTCCAGACTCTATCAGCTGACATTGGTGAGTCCTCATCTTCCAAGTAAGGGAGCTATGTTTTCTTCGTTTTAGTATATTTCTAGTTTTCAGATTTTGGAGTTAGCTGGGGACTTGTTCCATTAACACATCATATTAGTAGAGGCTTTTAGATAGGGTTGTGTTAGTTTCAGCTTATAACTTAATGCTGTTATTAGATTTTTATTTTTTTCTTTTATTACTTATATTACAGTTAAGCTTCCTCTAAGATATGTACTACCAGTTGTTTTCATGATAAAATTAAGCCATGCCATGGGTTAGCTTGGGGTCACTTGTGGCTCTAAGCACCGTGTTGCGTCTAGGTTGTAGACTTGGGTCATGAAAATACCAACATAATAAACAACCAATACCCACATAATCAACACCCAATCAACATTTACAACTATGAGTATTTATATTAAAACTTAGATGAAACACTAGAATTATACTAATTGAGTAAATCTAAGATCAATTGAATAATACCCAATCCAAATCAACCCCAATCATCCACACACCCCTAGCAAGGAATTTAGCTACTCATATAAGTAGAAGAATACATTGAATTCAATAATAATTCAACATCCATTCAACAAAATGAGTAAGAAATATTCAAGCTCAAAGTTCTTATCTCCAATGTTGTTTTCTACCTTTTTAAAGAAGATGAAAATGAGTGCTTCTCTCTCTACTTCTCTCTCTAATTCATTACAAAGCCCATAGAATAATCATAGAATAGAATGTTCAGATCCTTTTTGAGATGTACAAAAGTAGGGTACAAAAAATGCTCCTCTTTTTTTGAGCTAGTCACTTTTGCCCTTTTCTGACGGGCGTCACTTGCGAGACACCGATGGTTCGCTGGTGCTAGTACACGAAACATCGGTCAGTCACAGCTAATGGCTAGTGAGTTCCAAAGCCATTCGACATTGGCACCGGCGATTCAATGGTGTTGATCCGCGATCCGCCGGTAGCCAATCTTCCACGGTACAGTAGGCATCTACGATCCTCCGGTAGAGCGTCGATCCTTGTCTCAATTTTTACTTTTTTCGCAATTTCATGCTTTTTTCAACTAAAGATGAATACCTACAAAGCTCAAAGAGAAAGATCATTAAATCCACCTAAAAGACTTGAAAACCGAGCAAAAGTTCATGCCTAAGAGTCTAATGAGTTGGTAAATTACCATCTCATCAAACCCCCAAACTTGAACCATTGCTTGTCCTCAAGTAATGTAGTTCTTTATAGCTGAGCAAATGGGTTAGCATGTTAATCATTTGAGATTATGCAACAGGGACCACTGAACCTATGACAACCCAAAAATTTCTCACTAACTTAAGGAAAAGAGAAGAGACTTTTCCACATTCCGCCTCATCTCAGCAAGAGGTAACACCTTTCACTTTTATTTCACTTTTCAATAATTCATGGTTTTTTCACCAACAAATTCAGTCATTTTTAATCACAATTTGGTGATACCTCACATTGAAGCTATCACATTTCTCCCTTTTCTTGTGAACCCCCAAACTTAGGATTTTACCTTATTTTTCACACATTTCCTTATCTCTCCCTATTCCTAGGCTTCCATCCCCACTTTTCATTCTTTCTCCAATAGAACTAGGGAGGATGGGTGCCAAAGACTAGGATTAACAAGGGTCATTAGGCTTGTAATGTGGTTTCCAATAAAAATGGTCAAAGGCTCAACATGGACCAGCAAAGGAAGATGTTTAAGGACGTCATTTTGGGTGAAGTGACTAGCAATAGAAAGCCTAAAATCATGTTCTAAGTGCAACTACCTCTAGGATTATGCCTTGAATCACACTTAAGGAAAGTTCTAGACAAATGTATATGCATGGGAATCATTCAATCAGTCTTACCACACAAGGCATCACAGTTCAAGAAGTTCACATAATACGTCGCCACAACTAGATTATCATTCCATGATAATTAAGCATGTGAATCAACAAGTGAAACAAGGAATGTGCAATATATGACAAGAGAGTGCTACATTTTTCAATTCAAATGCCTCATTTCTTCAAACCTCATTTTTTCATGCCACACAAAAAATTTTCCCTGATACCCCTCAATAAAATTTCAACAAGACTTTAAAATAGGGCATTTTCCCTTAAGAAATTCGCCTTACAATCTATCATTGGGAAATGTCTCCTAGTTGGACAATAGAAAAAGAAAAGAAAAAGAAATTACTCATCGGGAAAGAATCATGGTATAAAAAATCCTTGGAGTTTATTCACCAATAACCTATTATTTACAAAGATGAAAATCAGACTTGCTCTAAAAATTTACCAAAATTTTTTTCTTTCATCCATTCCAAGCCCGACTGTTCGGGGTGTTATATGGGTTATAAAATCGACACGCAAGTGCACGTGGTCGAACAAGTAGTAAGTGGCTTTAGTAAGCCAAGTATCGATCCCTCAGAGACTCGGATTAAGTGAAGTTTGCTTAAGTATACTATACTATATTTAACTTCTAAATATGGTGACAACAACGTAACCAAAAAGTGAATAATTTGTTTTATAAATTTTATACTAAAACTACTAAAAATTATCTACTTTGAATCTGAACCATGGATAAGAGCATGCTGAGGTTAAACGAACATGTAATGAAATTGATTATCATCATAAATTGGTTAATCTTTTCTTCCTGTTGCTAGCCAAGAACATTTGCCAAGAGATTAAAACTCTCGTATTTAATCTCACTTAAGAATCATGAACCATCCATCTACATTTCTGTGATCAAATGCAATTCATGTTCTAGCCATACAATTCCGGTTCCTAAGTTGACTAATACGACTTTCAGGTATATTTCTATCCTGAAAGCTAATCAAAACTCAATTTTCCCAAACCGAGTAAAGAACAATATCCTATTAATTCACAACTTTCCAAGTTCGTGCTCTCTCGATTGAAATCGGACTTTTTCGATGTACATTAATGTAGGCCACACACCAATGCAGTAGAAACAAGAATTAATAGAACAACATGGAAGAAAAGATGAAAAACCAGATAATCAATAATCAAATTTCATCACAATTGTTCACAACCTCAGCAAGGAAGGCAATTAGCCACTCATTTGTGGATTAATCATCATAAAACGAGTGTTAATCATACAAGCAATTGAATTAAAGAAGAAAGAAAGAGAGAAAAAACCCTGAACTTTTCGTCCCTCAACTGCCTGTAACCCACGTCCTTGCTCCACCAAGTCTGAATTATGAAAAATGAACCTAACTGTGCTATTTATAGTAGTAAGACTTTTTTCCGGAATAACAAGCAACGTGTCACGGAGTGCATCGCGGAGCACTGCCTCCGTGACATGCTACGGACGCGGAAGCTCTCTGGAAATCACCCGAACTTGGCCCCGGCAGCACCCTGCCGCGTTGGCAGCGTGTCACGCTGCTTGGGCAGCGCGTTGGCACCTCTTGGTCGTGCAGCCAACCTGTCGTGGCACGTTGCCAACGTGCAGGTGGGCTGTTGTGATTAGCCTGCCTGCCGTGGCACGTTGCCGACGCGCAGGTGGGCTGTTTTGTGCCTCCTCTTTGCCGACGTTCGCGTGTTAATTCCGTTTCCAATCCTCTACTTCACCAACTCATGGATTAGTTACTCAAAAGTCATCAAAACCTACAAAAAAAAGCTAATCATGTTGGTTAGCACATATCTTCACTTCATATAAAATTACATGAAAATGTATACAATAACTTAGCTAAACAAGACTAATTTAAGTGATAAAGCGTATCTCGGGCATGCTATTTTTGCCCGTGATCACAACCCCACACTTAAAGCCTTGTTCGTCCTTGAATAACCTTTTACATATCATGCATAAGGAGACTCCCACATAACTAGTTTAGCAAGATAATTCAAGTTACGGCTATAATGATTACGTAAGATACAAGCTAAAAATAGAGCATGCCTGATTTGATCATTGAAATGAAGTACAACTATGTTAAGACTTCTTAACCTCAAGAATCGACTCTCAATCGTAGCAAACTCATGCAAATCAACTGATTAAGAAATCCCACATGAATTATATCCTTCATTCAACATGTGTCCCTCACGGAAAGAGAGTTACCCAATTTCACACGCAAAAACAATTTTTATATCACAACATGTGTGGGTACATGCATAGAATTACACTCACTCTCACAAAGAATTCACATGCATTATGTAATGACCCATAAGCTTGCCCTTAGTGTTTTATTCCACTAATTTAAGGATGGGTGAATGTAAGATCAAGTAGGACTTTTTAGGTTGTAATGTAACTCAGGTGCGGGTAAGTACTATTATGATCAGTAATAGTGACTATCTTTCCTAAGCGCTTTTAATACATCATGCCTTCATTACAACTTCCCTTCCCTCACTTCACCTTTTTCTCTTTTCATCTTTCTTTTTCCTCTTTTGTTCCCCCCTTCCTTTAGACGCTTTTAGCTTATTCGTAAGGAGTTCTATAAGTAACTTTTCATTTATTTATTTTCTTACTCCCTACTAATACTCACCCGTATTCAAACAACTGCACCCTCGCCCTTTCTCAACTTTTACAATTGCTACTTTTCCTTCTTTTTCATTCTTCTCACTCCTTTGCTCTTTCGGATTTTTCCTTTAAGCGCTTAGGAGTTTTGGTTCAATTTCAAGGCTAATGAAAGAAAAAGGATTAAGCTTATGTTGCAGCTGTCAAAGAATAGGCTCACGGGTCAATGGGGTTTACTAGGATTAATTTTTCAAGGTAGGTAAAATGAGGGATAAAAATTTGGTTCATTCAAAGAAATGCCTCAATCATCTCCTACAATTCACATCCTTCATTTCGTTTTATATACACACCAGGCAAGTTCTAGACATTTCATAATAGCACAGAATACTCAAAAACCTTACACTCATGGCACATGCTCAATTCAAGACACATTCAGCAGACTCTTACTCAGCTAATCACAAAAATTCAGAATTAAGCTTCCATCATATTGAGTCAAATTCAAGAGCCTAAGTTTCTCAAACAAAGTTATACACTTGCATGCTTCACACTGAATATACTTGCATCTTACAACCATGTGTAGCACATAAAAAGAACATCAAGCACCAATTAGTTATGGTTTCAAAAACGCAACACCTACCGACTAATTTTTCCTCAAGACGGTCGTCATCCATCCATCGTCGGAAACAGTCCCTAACTATGACTAAAAACACTATATACAGACAAAGGAAAGAAAGAAAAAGAACATTTTTTATTCTCCGGTTCAAAGACCCCCTGTTGGAAAAGAACCGAAACGAAAAACCAACAGGTGATGAATTCATGCTTAACTCACAAAAAGTTTTCAATTTTTTCAATTTTCTCACAAGCATTACATTCACCAAAAATCGTCAAGCACAAAAATTTGAAATTTCCCTTGAAATTTCCCTCACCCCACACTTAAATCATGCTATGTCCTCATAGCATCAAATTAAAATTTAAAAAGGGTGAGAAATACTCCCTGAGGCCTTTAGGCCTAGCTAACAACATGCCTTTCTTCAACTTTGCACAAGTGGGTGTTCGACCCCACACTTTTTCTCTTCTATGCTTGTTAGCTTCCTCCTCCACGGGTACTCAGACTTCCCCTCCATCTGTGCTTAACTTTCCACCAAAACAACACAAGATGAAAAATAAATAAAATCAACTTAAATTCAAGAAATTAAAATGGTACCCATGGTACCCTTGTGTTGCCTCCCAAGCAGCGCCTAATTTTTCATCGCGGCACGACGTATCCAGTTTCACCACTTATTCCTCCACCTTGAGGATATGAATCTCACCCCTAATTTCTTCTCTAATTTCCTCTTATACTCCAGGGGTGGTGGTGAAAAATTGTAAGGACCAAGCAGTAGATGTTGCCTTTTGAACTTATTGGCCCTTAAGTAAGCGAAGTCATTTTGTCTTTTTGAGTTAGCAAATTTCAAAATATATGGGGCTTGGTCCTCCTCTAGACATTTCTCTATATACTTGGAAGACACTATTTCTATATTTTCAACCAAACTTAATGTCAAAAAATGCTTCGAGTGTGATCCAATAAACCTCAACTCTGAAAATGCATTGTGCTTGACCTCCTTACTTGTAAACACCTTCTCAGCATCGACATCTATCTCTCCATTAATGTCAAATGGGGGATACTCTATCTCTTCTTCCAGGAATGGATTTTCCATAAGTGTGAGCCCATCACAGGGACACTCAAGAGATTCTAATTATTGGGCTTCATCCAAAAATTCACCCTTGTCGTCCTCTTGTAGTTCCTCTTGAATATCGGCTAAAACTATCACCTGCAATTTATCACAAGCTTCAGCCTCAGCAATCATCTCTGTGAATTTGATGCTCATCCTTTCTAGAGCCTCTACATTCTCTTCTTGCTGAATTCTCAATACTGCCATAGCCTCCTTCATTGCTTCTGATTGCTCCAAGAGTTGTTTCAGCATGTCTTCTATTCGAGCTTGGCGTCCCAAGTCCTCATTTTCAGCATGCCTATATTCAGGAAAAACAACAGAAGGATCATAGTAGGGGCTTGGGGGAGGGTAGTATGCATTCGGACAGCCATCCCAATGGCCATCTTGACCACCACATATATTGCACATGTTACAGTGTTGCCACAAGTGGTGTCCTCCGCAATTCAGACAAGATTCATTAAAATATGAGTATCCACCATTTATACCATTTGTATTCCACGATGTCATGTCAATAAGGGTATACGAAAAAAAATATATAAAATGAAAAAGAATTAAAACAAAAACTAAGACCAAGTTGTCAGCACTAAGAAAAAAATATAGTAAATTTACACTTAAAACAAATTCACCAATTGCCAAGTCCCCGGCAACGGCGCCAAAAACTTGTTCGGGGTGTTATATGGGTTATAAAACCGACACGCAAGTGCACGTGGTCGAACAAGTAGTAAGTGGCTTTAGTAAGCCAAGTATCGATCCCTCAGAGACTCGGATTAAGTGAAGTTTGCTTAAGTATACAATACTATATTTAACTTCTAAATATGCTGACAACAACGTAACCAAAAAGTGAATAATTTGTTTTATAAATTTTATACTAAAACTACAAACAATTATCTACTTTGAATCTGAACTATGGATAAGAGCATGCTGAGGTTAAACGAACATGTAATGAAATTGATTATCATCATAAATTGGTTAATCTTTTCTTCCTGTTGCTAGCCAAGAACATTTGCCAAGAGATTAAAACTCTCGTATTTAATCTCACTTAAGAATCATGAACCATCTGTCTACATTTCTGTGATCAAATGCAATTCATGTTCTAGCCATACAATTTCGGTTCCTAAGTTGACTAATACGACTTTCAGGTATATTTCTATCCTGAAAGGTAATCAAAACTCAATTTTCCCAAACCGAGTAAAGAACAATATCCTATTAATTCACCACTTTCCAATTTCGTGCTCTCTCGAGTGAAATCGGACTTTTTAGATGTACATTAATGTAGGCCACACACCAATGCAGTAGAAACAAGAATTAATAGAACAACATGGAAGAAAAGATGAAAAACCAGATAATCAATAATCAAATTTCATCACAATTGTTCACAACCTCAGCAAGGAAGGGAATTAGCCACTCATTTGTGGATTAATCATCATAAAACGAGTGTTAATCATACAAGCAATTGAATTAAAGAAGAAAGAAAGAGAGAAAAAACCCTGAACTTTTTGTCCCTCAACTGCCTGTAACCCACGTCCTTGCTCCACCAAGTCTGAATTATGAAAAATGAACCTAACTGTGCTATTTATAGTAGTAAGACTTTTTCCCGGAATAACAAGCAACGTGTCACGGAGTGCATCGCGGAGCACTGCCTCCGTGACATGCTACGGACGCACAAGCTCTCTGGAAATCACCCGAACTTGGCCCCGGCAGCACCCTGCCACGTTGGCAGCGTGTCACGCTGCTTGGGCAGCGCGTTTGCACCTCTTGGTCACGCAGCCAACCTACCGTGGCACGTTGTCAACGTGCAGGTGGGCTGTTGTGATCAGCCTGCCTGCCGTGGCACGTTGCCGACGCGCAGGTGGGCTATTTTGTGCCTCCTCTTTGCCGATGTTCGCGTGTTAATTCCGTTTCCAAGCCTCTACTTCACCAACTCATGGATTAGTTACTCAAAAGTCATCAAAACCTACAAAACAAAGGCTAATCATGTTGGTTAGCACATATCTTCACTTCATATAAAATTACATGAAAATGTATACAATAACTTAGCTAAACAAGACTAATTTAAGTCATAAAGCGTATCTCGGGCATGCCATTTTTGCCAGTGATCACCGACAAAGACTCAACAACCATTCCACAAATATCGAAACAACAGCACGACAAGGGAAATATTAATCATCAATAAAATAACCCCAACAAAGGCATCCCAAGCCCAACAAAGGCTCACAAATCATCAAAACTCAAAAATAAAAGCTCGATAAGTGCAACATCAATCATCAATAACAATGACCACAACAAAAGAAACAGTCACCCCAAACCCAACTAAAATAATACATTGTCCCCAATGTATGAATGCAAAACAAATGAGAGTAAGAAATCCCTGAAGAGGTCACTCGTTATCATCCTCATTATCTTCAGCTTCAGCATCCCCGTCATGGCCTTCGTCTCCCAGATCCTCCTCCTCATCCCCCAAGCCCTCGAACAAGTCGTCAATGAGGCCTTGAACTGTAGAAGGGGTAGCCACAGCTGCATATAGTGCGCTCATGTTGGGCACTGCCATTGACATCTGACCTTTTCATTCCCTTACTTTAGCCCGAAGAGAGGTGACAACCCCCTCCACAACATCCACATGCAAGCATAACTTGGTCAGGCTATCATACATTGACTTCCTCTCCTTTTCACCATCTTGGCAATAAGGGCAGGGAGACTTTTAGCTAATTTCTGAAGCTGTCTCTCATGGGAGTGTGTCATATCCACAAGTTTATGGAGGATACTTAGATGGGAAGATGTGGGAGGAGATGAGCCTCCCCTAGCAGGTGCTTCTCCTAAAGCCTTGCCCCATGCCTCAGGATGTGGCATGTTGAGATCTGGAGTCATTGATGCTTTGTTCTAATCCATGAGAGAGGGATTCCTCGTGGACTTCAATGGCTTGCATCCGCTTCTGCTTACTCCTGGGAGCATCCACATCCCTTTTTCTATCCACTATGATCACACCAGTAGCAGAGTTAGGGGCTTCATCTGGGAAAAGTGGCACTCCGACTTGAAGGCACAACTAAGATATAAGCAAAACATAGGGCATTGAGGTGCTAGCTTACCTTTCCTGTCTCTTCATCAAAATGTCCACTATTTCTCCAAAATTTATCGGGACCCTGTCATGATGCAGGTGATGAGGATGGCTGCTTCCAAACTTACCCTCTACTAATTCTTCGAAGGCATAATATGGCTACAAATGAAATCCATCCTCAGCTTGGCTTCAATATTTATATCATGCCGGGAGATCTCGCCACCCATAAAGGCCCAAAAAGGTATGTCAGCAGAAATGATTAGAACTATCCACTTGAACTGGTTCTCTTTGTCAGCATTTCTGGCAGCATTCTCAGAGTCGGTGTCAATCTCATCCTCTTAGAAAAGAATTGATGATCGCTGGTGTGATGTCTACCTCTACACCCCTTACCATGACTAAGGGAAGGCATAAGAATTTGTCAACCTTGCCACTATGCTGCATGATTTCTTGCCTAGCTTGGTATGATGTATAAAACTTGGGCACTAGGCTGTAGTAGAAGTCAGGTAGAGGATTGGAAAACATGTGTCGTTGGCTATCAATAAATTATGTTGTGATGTTGGGGAAGTCACCCCACAGCCCTACCAAATCGAAGAGCTTCTCTATCATGATAAAGTGCCCTTTGCAAATAACATAGTGTCTTTCCATGTTGGGCACACAAAATATAATAGCTTTTCTGGTGTTAGGGTCTAGGGTCGCCCTTGGTTTCCCCTTTCCTTTGGTTTTTGATAAGGCGGGGGCCTTGCCCTTGCTTGGTTGCCTGGATGAATTTCTACTCTGCAAGACCATGTTAGTTCCATACAACAATATTTCGTCTTGTATTTTTACTTATGAAAAATAAAAACTGACATCTATGCTAAGCTAAGGCAAGGAGTTATAACAATTGGATGGCAAACAAGTTGAGGAGTTCAGAGGTTAAGCACTGGTAAAACCGGCTAGACACCAGCGAAATGCAAGTGGAGACCCGCGAACCATTGATTATTAACAGAAAACTAGGGAAAAACATGGTTCATCTAGTTCCACACCGGCATTTCTCTAGTCTTGACTTGTGGAGAGCTGGTGTAATGCAAGTTAGGGACAGTAGACTGAAATCCTGTTCCCAGCATGTGCTTCATCCAGCGTTTCTCCAGGCTTAACTGGAGGTTTGCCGGTGAACGCTGTTAAGTGTATTTCATCCCCAAACATAGTAAAATCAACAAAAATTTCATATCCAAGAATCACTCACCCAACACAACAATAACAAAAAGATGTAAAAGTGAAAATTTACCCTTCAAAAAGATGTCACTCCATCTATCATCGAGAAAATTATGCATTCTAAGCACACACGGGGCTACTCAAACCTCACCCATGACTAGAATTAAACATATCAAGAATCAAGTATTTTTCCATAGAGGATACCCATATTATCATTCAACATTTTATCACCACCCTCACATACCCACAAAATGAACAATATACAAGCAATGACACGCATAATAGCGGGGTAATAGGGACAGATGAGTGTGAAAAACTTTGACTTTCACATTCTCAAAATGATTCATGTCTTCAAACAATTTTCAAAATTAAAGTAGGAGACATATACCTAATAATTGAGAACAAAGAGAAAAGAAAGATCAAAGCTTGGTGTTGCCCATTAATGGAGTTTCCACAAGATCTTTTTTTTCCCTTAGTGTAGTGAAAAGGTGAGGGTTTAATGGTGGGAAGGTGGAAAGGTGATGTATGGGGAAGTTAAAAAGTGTAATTGGGGAAATGGAAAGCTGGAGAAAAGGGTTTATGGGGAGTTGGAGAGGTTTTGACAGCATTTTTTAAATCCCTAGGTCGGGTCAGTCAATATTTTAATCACATTGCGTACCTTGGCTTGCAGTTAACTAGGCGGTCTCCAGTGGGAACCAGTGTTTCACTGCCTTAACGCAAATGACCAACACCTTTGTCAATTCACTACTTTGTATACAACGGTTGACTGCCGGTTTGCGGGTTCGCACCTGTGTTTTGCCGATTTCATCGCTAATTGTGCTTCAACTCCCAGGTGTTTTGTTTTGCACCGGTGTTGCATCCGACATTCCGTCAATGACTTGACGGTTTTCCCCTCTTCTTACCAACCTTATGCTCTTGACTGATATTGAAGTGTCGCTTCGCGTATGTGGACTGGTAGTTCACCGGTCAAGCGTCGTACCTACCCTAATCTTCTTCTTATTCTTCTACTTTTTCATTCAATTTTCCTACAAAATCAAAAGAAACAAAAACATTAATGTTTTCAAAGTAAAAATGCTTGGATTACCTCCCAAGAAGCGCCTTAGTCAACATCGTGGCACTACGGATATCTTCTCAATCTTCATGCTCTAGAGAGTCATCCTTCGATTCAACCTCATCATCAAATGGTTCATAATACTCGACTTCACCATCAAGCACTTCCATTACCTTACACTCATCCAGGGGCTTGATAGGCTAATACACATTGAAGGTGACTTCATCACCACCTACTTGGAACTTAAGCTCTCCAAGCTCTATATCAATCAATGCTTTTCCCTTTTCTAGAAGTGGGAACCCCATGATAATTGGCACCTCGATGTCCATATCACAATCCAACACAACAAAATCAGCTGGAGGTATGAATTTGTCCACTCTCACAATAACATCAACTAAAACTCCAACGGGTCATTTAATCGACCTATGTTCCATCAAAAGCCTCATGAATGTTGTTTTGGGACTCCCCAATCTGATTTTCTTAAAAAGGACTAGAGGCATCAAGTTAATACTAGCACTGAGGTCATACAGAGCTTTATTGAATATGCACAAGCCAATTGTGCAAGGAATGGTAAATGCTCCAGGATCTTCACATTTTGGAGCTAGTTTGCTGGTCATGACAAAACTACAATGATGGGTTACCTCATCGGTGCCCGTATCCACCACCTTCTTCTTCTTCAAGAGCTCCTTCATAAACTTCACGTAGCCTTGAATTTGAATCAAAGCATCCACAAGCAGTGTATTGATGGATAATTTGCTGAACATTTTTATAAATTAGCAAAACTGAGTATCTTCCCTTTTCTTGGTTAGCTTCTGTGGATATGGAGGTGGTACTCTTCTTTCTTGATCATTGTCATTGGAGGCCTTTTTGCTTTCATTTCAAATCACATCATACGAAGGAGTGATGTTGGGCATATTTTCATGCCCATTTGACATGTTTTTACCCATATTTGACCATGTTTTGAGTTCATTATCCTTAATTTATGCTTAAACTCTTGTGTGTGTGTGTTTTATGCACAAACAAATGATTTGGGTTGATTTGAGAAGGAAGCTATGCAAAGTGGGCTCAAAATGATGAAAGGAACGAAGATTTGAGGATCTAACAGGTTTGGCACTGTGGTTGGCACCTCGCACCAAGTCCCAAACATCAAAGAAAAAAACCTTAGTTTGGTGCTTTGGCTGGCACCCTGCACCAGCATTCAAACTTTAGAGAAAAAAACCTCAGTCTGGTGCTATGGCTTGAGAGGCATGCCAGACCCTATCTAGAGCTGAAATTGCTGGAAATTTGACTAAGTCTGTGGTAAGATAGGAGGGGCGGTGCGCCAGGGTCATTTCGGGGTTAAACAAATACTGATATTTAAGTCAAGTCTTAAAGGGAAAAAGCGTCATTTGAAGGCTGATCTATAAATATAAGCCTTAGGTCGTTTGTTACATAGTTCTTGACTTCTTTGAGTAGTTTTCGACTACTTTGAAGCAGTCTTTACTCATTTTTATTCCGTAGTTCATTCATGAAAGCTAGTAAGCAATTGGAAGGAAGACAAGGTTTTACAACGAGGTTTTCTATTCTTTACTTCATATTTTCGCATGATGATGACTAAGTAATTATTTTTCCGCTTGTCTATGAGTGGATAAACTCATATTTTAGGGTTTTGGCTATGGTAAATGGTTGATTGTTTGACAGACCAAAATAAATTTGAATTTGATTCTTCTTTTATGGTTGTTTGTATTTATTTGCTTTAATTTACTATTTATGAGTCTGATCACCTTGTAAGTAATTTGTTCTCTTTCCAGTGAACTCAGAAAAGGGAACCAAAAAGGTTAAAAATAAATACAGAACGGTAATTCAAAGACCCTTGAACCCATTGGTGATAGGATAGAAGTTGTTGTTGAGGATAGGGATATACCCTTCAACCCCGTTTAGTTGAAATACAAGTAGGCATAATCATCTTTTCATTGTTCTCCTGTGGCCATAGGGATATAGGTGTTAGGGTTGATGAAATAGTTCTTGTATTCTAGGGATAGTGGCAAGAAATGGGATAGTAACTTGCAACTAAAAATCGTAGAAAGAATCATGCTAGTTTAATTACGTCTGGAAAACATAACTTGAAACCAACCAAGTGTCATTGCCCTAGTCTCTCATTATTATTGAAATACAATGAAGCTTGCATTCATTTTAGTTAATTTGTACATTTGAATTTTTAGTAGTTTAATTTTCCAAACCAATCTTCATTTTACTTGTTTTATAAATTAGTGAAATCAAAGTGAAAACCTCATAATGATTAAATTTATAAGTCCTTGTGGGTATGATATCTAAACTTTTTAATCCTATATTACTTGACAACCACATGCGCTTACGTGTGCTTGGGCGACATCAAAGTTTTGGGCCGCTGCCGGGGAATTGAATATTATTTAATCTTTTGTAGGTTGGAATTTTATTTCACTAGTCTGTATATATTGCATAGATTTTTCTTTTTCCTTTTTAGAGTTTTATAACACTCTTTTAAACATGAAATCTTGGTATATAAATGAGTTGAATGATGGATATTCATTTTTGGTGATCCATGTCTAAATTGTGGAGAACCCCACTTGTGGCATCACTACAATACTTTTGGCATATGTGGTGGTCTGGATAGCCATTAGAATGGTTGCCCAGATTTTTATTACCTTTTCCCAAGCCCCTATTACGATCCTCCTATTGTTTTTTATGCTTACAGGAATAGTGAAGAGGAGGAACATCATTCTCAAATGAGCGATATGGAAAAATTGATCCTGGAGCATATGGAAGTAATGAGGGAGCAACTTACTGAATAGGGAAGAGCCTTTAAAAGGATGAGTGCCAAGCTAGAGATGATGGCTGAGACTACAACTTGTAATGATTTGCAAGTCATGGTCTTAGCCAATACTCAAGAGAAACCTCAAGTGGAAGGGATAATAGAGCTCGGATAAGATATAGGCCAATTTGGCTAAAGTATCCATGACCTGCAAGGTCTTTTGAATAAAAAAGTTGAGGCGTCTGAGGCCCAACTACAAATTATTGTGGATACTAGCCAATGTATGGAAAAAGTAGAAGAATCCCAACCATTTGGTGATTCTTTGGTAGTTGATGTCGATGTTGAGGAGGTAGATTATAGTGAGGATGTCAAGAATAATGCAATCTTGGAGTTAGGGCATATTGGTCCTCATTCTAAACACTTTTCGACATTGTGTTTGGTTGGCAACCTAAAAATAGAGCCTTCTAAGCCTATATAGAAATGTGTAGATGAGGAACAACACCCCTATAATCTAAAATTTATTATGCCAAAGACACTCTATGACATCCCTCACTTAAGGGACAAGAAGGACAAAAAGCAATATCTATTACTTGGTCCCTTCATGTTTACACCATTGCCCCTTGAGCATAATAGAAAATTGGAAAAGAAACTAGGGCTGAAATTTATAAGCTCAAAGTAGAAAGAAAAGTGATTAAACTTGATGGCTTCGTGCCGCGACGTAAATCTGGCACTTGTTGGAAGGCACCCAACTTGTAATAATGTAGTTATTATTATTTTTATATACAGTGTCACTTCTGTGTTCTTTAAGTTTATTTTGTGTGTAGAGAGAGGAAGTGCGAGTACCCAAAATCAAGGCTAAGGAGCATGGTCTGATCCTAAGTGTGGGTTGGTGTGACCTATGAATCTAAAAGACATGCTGATAACTAGGCCCTAGAGGACCTCAAGGAGTAATTTCTCACTCTAATCTAATCTTTAATTTTAGTTTCTCTAAGGACAGAGCATGATTTTAAGTGTGGGGTGAGGGCATGTATCCTAAAATTTTGAGGTTAAGGGTGAACACGCTAGCAAGTTTAGTTGAAAACTTTTAAAAATGACATGTCTCATCCACCCTTCGGTTTTTCTTATGGACTCGGTTCTTTTCCGAAGGGGGGCCCTTTTAAATCAGGTAATTTTTTGTTTTGTTTTGTTTGAGTCATTTTATTCATAGAGTAATGACGTTTCCCTATGATAGATAGATGACGACCGTCTTAAGGAAAGTTTCATTGCATTCTTTTTATTTTTTAGGATTGAGTAGTAGGACATCCACTTATATGCTTGTTGATATTCTCCTTAACCGCTATGCTAGAGTAAAATAGAGTGTTCATCTTGATTGCATGTGTTAGAATCCATGAGAGACACACATATCTCTTTAATTTGACTCAATATATCCTTAGGGCTTAATTATGAAATTAACTTGTCATTCAATATGATTGTGTGAATGTGTGGCTGTAGAAACTGATTAGATTCTTGTTTCCATGAGTGGTGAGCTAAGTTATTTTGTACGTATATATTGTAGCATCTAAAACTTGCCTCAATGTATGTAGGATAACTAGTTGATAGGGAGTTGAGAGATGATCAAGGCACTTCTTTGAAGAAGCCATATTTTTTTCCTATAGTTCTTTTACCTTCCTAGTCATTCTCCCTAATTACCCCCGTTTGAGCCTAAAAGCCTTATTCGTTCTTAGCCTCAATAGTAGCTTAACTCCTTTTGTTGTGAGACCTGTGACTTAATGATCCAAAATATTCTTAGGCACTTTGAGACTTTAAAGTTAAGGTTCACTGAAGTATAATGTTAAGGAAAAAAGAAACAGCTGGGGTAAGAAAAGAAAAGTGAGAAGAAGGGATGCCTATAAAAAAATTGTATTGTCTACTTGATGATAGGGAATTTAAAAAGAGATCTTTAGTTGCAAAATCCTTAGTGATTCTATGATTAAAAAACTAGCAGCCAAGTAATGAAAAAATGGGGCATGAAAAGAAAAGACAAGGGCGAGTAGAGAAAAAGTTAACAAGCAAGGAAAGAGGTGGTTGTCACACCCTGCCTTGGGGGGTATGACTGGCACTGGTGCCCTACTAGGACCTGAACTGCTGGATTACTAAGCCTGGGCACATCTGGTGCCTGGCTGGCTCTAACTCACATTTCTGGAAACAAAGGGCTATATAACGACTGTAAACACAGCCCCCGGCCCATTGGCCTATAGCCTCCTGTACCTGTAATAACAGCTGACCAGAACATGCAACTATAGGGAAACCTATGCGGGCCGACAAGGCCACCATGCTGTCTAGTTATCTGCAACTCAGCAATAAAATACTAGAAGGCTACGTGACCGGCAAGGTCACCACTACTGTCAAACTTATGGCCCCACACGGCCAACATAAAAGAAACAAAAGTACTAACAGCTAACAACTGCACGGCCTCACGCGACCGGCTCAACTGACCACAGAGAAATATATACAGACTGCAAGTCTCTAGGAATAGTAATAGAAATGATTGGGACAGGGCCCCGACCTACCTGTACTATACAACAAAAGAAAATGAAATACACCTCAGGAATTCAGTCTCCGGATGACAGGAGCTGAATACTCGATCGCTGACAGCGCAAGTAATGCAGCGCCCCACCGGGTGTTAGTACCGCTGGTACTGAGTATGTAAAGCAATAACTGAAAGAAATATCTGAAAATAATAATATAACTGATGAAACTGGAGTAGGAAGAAATAGATTAACTGTCTGATAATATAAGTCATACCTTTTCTCAATTTTATTGGAAGGAGTAGGAGTCATACCTGGACACGTATCATTCTACTGCTGATCTACTCGTATCTAACATAACATGGCATAACATAACATAACATAACATAGCACACACAAACCTTACCCGGCTCCCACAAGCCGGGAGGTACAACCAGCACAGAATCTACACCCCTACCCCGGTCATCCCATCTCCTATAAACCTTGTAAGCATCATGCCGGTCCCCTGGGTATACACTTGGGCTCACTGAGCCCCTGACTATAACTGCATCTGAGTCCGGAGGACTCCTGAATCAACACCCGGGCGTATCCGCTCGACAGGGGTGTGTAAGGGCCGATCAAGGCAAAAATATGGGGAAAGCTGGCATCCCATCTTCGTCCCCTGTGGGACGGCATGCCACTCTGTAGAGCGACGTATCCTCGCCCTATGGCGGACGAGTCGATACAGCTATCAACCCTGGGGCGGTCATGGATGCTAGGTAGTCTAACCCCAAACAATACAACGGTCTCAACTAGTAATACTATCTGCGTGTCTCACATACTGAGGCTAATAGTGGTAAAGTATTTGTATATACTATATGCTGAGCTAGTGATAGTAATATGTACGTACTTAATACATGCTGAGGCTGGTAATAGTATATATGTATAAATATAGTCTTCTGCCAGACTGTACTGGGTCTAATGCTGAACATGATATAGTGTTTTTGCTGGAAACTATGTTGTATACTGAGTTTCTATAGTAACATGATTTACTATTCCTAACATGCTTTCTAACTTCATTTTAACTTATCATTCTATTTCTAAGATGTCTTACAGATATTACATTGCTTTACTGAGTTTCAACTGAATACGATAATATCCTAACATTCTGTACTACATCACATACTGAGCATGCTGTGCAGTTTCTAACACTTGTATTAGAATCTATATCGTGCTAGAAAGTTTCCTGCTAAACACAACATGATGCTTCTAATATCGTACCAACATTCGTAATAAACATAACACATAACTGCTGAACATTCTACGGGCCTTTAAATTACTGTACTGCCCCGAGATTACTAACTTGCCGAGGAAACTAGCTTTACATACCTTATCCTCGAACTATCCGTCTGTCGGACGAGGCTTGGCCGGTATTTCAGCTATTTTCTCCTAACTGCATTCATAAATATGTCAATTAATACTAAATACAGCTTTATTGTAAAGAGCAACGTCACTTTCGATATAGTTTATAGCCTAAACTTAGGCTTATCGAAAGACGGTCGAAAACTCACTATTTTTCAGAGGTCCAGAAGGGAGAAATATTCACTTCACAGCTAGGAACACATAGACACTAGTTTAGAGCAATTCCACTTACCTTAGCTCGGTAGCTCGACGATTCGTCGGCCGTATTTCATGAAACTAAATCCGTAGGAATGCTCTCTGCTGCTAAATACCTCGGTATCTGAGGTTAATTTGAGTTTGGACAACGTTTAGCAGCATAATCGGACGAAAATTATATTACCTCTTCGTTCCTTTTTCCTTTTCTGCTGGTTTGCTCTGTTTTCTGGAAATTTCATGAGTTTATAATGAATTAAAACCGAAGTGGGGCTTATATACTTGGGCCTGGACAAGGCCAGCGTGTCACGAAGCCAACACGGAGGCTCCACCTCCGTGACATGCTGCCATCGCGGAGGGGCTCTGCCTCGGCTCCTTCCACGATGGTTCGACAGGTTTCTCGTTCGATCTTTTCCCGAGCCTTTCTCTAGCACGTATGGCCTTCAAATATGCTTAACCATCGTGCGAATAGGTCATTTAGGTGCCGGATATTCTATGGGGTATAATAGTGGTGGACAAGAAATGTGAAATATGTATTAAAAGTTCTTAGGGTGTTAGTCACTATAAATGAAATATCAATCAATCCCATCCCTTAGCTGACATTACAACCAAAAAAAGTCCTTGTGATCTTAATCTCTTGAGAAAATTTGGTAGTCATAATGTACTTGAAGGTCAAGCCTATGGTATGTTGCATACGTGCATTACATCATTTGTGAGTATGAGTGTCCCTTACTTATTGTGTTCCATGTCTAATACTGATGAAGTTAAGAGAGGAACATCACTAAAAGTGAGCGGCACAAGAGGTCTAATTCGGTGTACTACTAGTTGCATGTGCCACTTAATCATGTTGTCCCTTTATGTGAAAAGATGAGTCATTCATAGAGGTTGAGTGTTCTTGATTGTGGCATCTTTCTATGTGCTTTGTTGAGAATTATTGTATGATGATAAATCACTTTGTGTTTGATCCATGCTAGTTAGTTGATTACGAGTTGATAGAGGCGTCAAGTGTAATGGTGAAGCATGATTCTAAGTATGTCTTAAGGATTGTTCGAGGACGAACAGGTTTAAGTGCAGGGTGGTAATGCTGGGCATATATTCATGCCCATTTTTCATATTTTTATCGATATTTGATCATGTTTTGAGTTCATAATCCTTAATTTATGCTTAAATTCATATGTTTCTGTTTTATGTGTTAACAAACGAATTGAGATGATTTGAGTAGAAAACTAAGCAAAATGGGCTCAAAATGATGCAAGGAATGAAGTTTGAGGATTAGACAGGTTTGGTGCTATGGCTGGCGCCTCGCACCAAAGCCCAAACTTCAAAGAAAAAAATCTCAGTCTGGTGCTATGGCTGGCGCCCCGTACCATCTCTCAAACATTAGAAAAATCTCAGTCTGGTGCTATGGCTGGGGCGGCTCGCCAGACCCTATCTGGAGCTGAAATTGTTGGATATTTGACTAAGTCTGTAGCGATATAGGAGGGACGAAGTGCTAGGGTCATTCCAAGGAAAAAATGCTAATTTTTAGGCCAAGTTTTGAAGGGCAGAATCGTCATTTGAAGGCTCATCTATAAATGTAATCCTTAGGTCATTTGTTACATAGTTTTTGACTTCTTGGAGTAGTTTTGAACTGCTTTGAAGTAGTATTTACTCATTTTTTATTCCGTAGTTCATTTATGAAAGCTGGTAAGCAGTTTGGAAGGAAGATAAGGTTCTACAACTAGGTTTTCTCTTCCTTACATCATATTTTCGCATGATGTTGACTAATTATTTGTTTTTCTTCTTGTGTATGAGTGGCTAACCTCATATTCTAGGGTTGAGGCTATGGTGAATGATTTATTGTTTGACTTACTAAATAAACTTGGTTTTTATTCTTCTTTTATGGTTGTCTATATTTATTTATTTTAATTTATTATTTGTGGGCCTGATCACCTTGTAAGTAATCTGTTGGCTTTCGATTGAACTTGGAAAAGGGAATTGAAAGGGTTAAACATAAATATAGAACGGTAATTCAAAGACCCTTAAACCCATTGGTGATAGGATAAAATTTATTGTTGAGGATAGGGATATACCCTTCAACCCCGTTTAGTTGAAATATAACTAGGCATAATAGTCATTTCATTGTTCTCTTGCGACCCTAGGGATATAGGCATTAGGGTTCATGAAATAGTTCTTGGATGCTAGGGATAGTGGCAAGAAATAGGATAGTAACTTGCAACTAACAATCATAGGAAGAATCATGCTATTTTAATTACGTATGAAAAACTTTATTTGAAACCAACCAAGTTCCTTTGCCTTAGTCTATCATCATTATCGAAATACAATCAACCTTGCATTCATTTTAGTTAATTCTTACATTTGAAGTTTTAGTAGTTTAATTTTTCAAACCAATCTTCATTTTACTTGTTTCGTAGATTAGTGAAATCAAAGTGACAACCTTTTAACGATTAAATTGATAAGTCCCTATGGATATGATATTTGGACTTAACAATCTTATATAAATTGACGACCACGTGCTCTTGCGTGCACTTGGGCGACATCAAGGAGTCAAACCAACTTCTCTCTCATCCTTCTCTTCTTCATCATCACAAAAACTTGGTGTTTTGGCGCCTCTTTCACAAGATTATCATCCTTTTCCTTCGGGTAACAAAATCCTTGGGCTTCACATCCACATCCTTCATTATCTTGGCACTCCTAGTACAGATTGCCATATAATGGCCATCTTTCTTTGGATTAGGAACGGTTTCACTCAGGAATGCACCTTTCATTCGGGGGTTCATTTGGGCTTTAAGGTGCTTGATCGATTCTGTGTAGGGACTTAATGTTTGGACAAGATTAGACCCCTCCCCTTTTAATTCTTTAACCCCACTGTCGGTGGATTCTACCTTCTTCAACATCCGAGAAAGCATGTCTTCAATCTTCAAATTTCCCACATCACTCACTCCGGGCTACCCTTGAGATGCTTCTGCTTTTAGAGAAGGCACATAGGGGTTAACACTTCGGTGGTATTGCTCTCCTTCTCAATTTGGATCTCTATACACCCATAGATCATTTCTATTCCCCCATCCTTTTTCTCCAACCTTGATTCTCCTCCCTTAGGCTCCAAGGGCATTGATTGGCACCTTGAAACCCAGGGCGAGAATTTCCCCCCCCCTCCCACAATTGGCCATCCATGTATTAGCACTCCTTCTCATATCTCGGGGGTGAAGTGTCATCATCAAATTGAAGATGGCTTTGGCCACCTACAACATTCACACTCTTAACACGAGCTCCTATCATATATTTCGTTATCAACTCTAGATGGGTCATCATCTTAGGAAGAGTTTCATCTCTATCCTCATCCCTTTTTCTCATCTCAGCAGTCATAAGGTTTGGAGAAACACCACCAGAAGGTACCTCCACTTCTCTAGTATGCCATGCTCGATTGGTCTTAGTCATTTTGTCAAGAAGTGCTTTGGCTATTCCATAGGGCTGATCCATGATGGAACCCCCACCAAATTATTTGCAACAGGCTTATTAATAGAATCCAATGAATAGTAGAAGCTCTAAAGTAGAACCCCATCGGGAAAATGGCAATATTTTTCTTGAACCTCAACCATGCTTGATGGATTTGTTCCCCAGCAAATTGTTGAAAGTTAGTAACGTCACCCCTCAGCTGTTGCATCCTCAAAGGAGGGAAGAACCTATTAAAAAATGCTTTCGTGAGTTCATTCCAAGAGGTAATAGATCTGGGAGGCAACTTCTCCAACCACGCAGTTGCTTGCTCGATTAGTGAAAATGGGAAGAGCCTCAATCTGACCGATTCGTGACTTATATTTTCAATGGTGAATGGTTAATAAATCTTAAGAAGATTTCGCAGATGCCTATTTGCATCCTCACTTGGCATCCCTCCAAAGAGCCCTTTCATTTGAAGTAAGTGCAGCATTGTACTCGTCATATGAAATAATGCATTCCCTACCTTAGGAGGTAGGCAAATGGCACTTGCTACATTGGGCATCGCAGGATCATCATCCTCATGATCCATATGCCCACCTACTGAACCTTCTCCTTTTATGAGTGTTGACTCATATTAAAATCAGCCTAAATGACACCAATCACAAGAGTAAAGTCAAACCAACCAAGATGCAATAAATCAATTCAAAATAACAAACAACTAAAGGCTATCAAACTATATTCCCCAGCAATGGTGCCATTTTTGATAAGATACAAATTCACTACTCTTTATGAGAGAGTGTAAATGGTCGTAGGCAAAACAAATATACCCGACGGGTGTCGTGGTCGAATGCCACAGGGAATATTAGTTGATCATCCAAGAGCTGTCTATCAAATTAAAGTAACTTGAACCAATGTCTCCAAAACACTAAAGTAAAAATTGGAGAATCATAACTTGTCAATTTAACTATAAAAATTAGCTTACGAAAACAAGGAAAAAATGTAGAAAATAACAAAGGAGACACTACTAGGGGTGTGAAATTATCACGACATTATCAGTTTGGGATAATTAACATCTCCTAGCCTTACTCAATAGTATAATTAGTTGTGGACAACATGACATCCTACGTTTCTCAGCCAATTAGATGCCTTACACCTCGGGTTTTCTTAAACCCCAAAGCCTTTTTCACAATAGCCACATCAACTTGGGTAAGAATCAACTATTTCTAGCTTTGATTCTCAATGGATGTTTGACAATGGGTTTTGTATATTTCTAGCCCAATCCCCACATAATCGACACTCAATTACCCACTAATGTTTCATCACCCATATTCTAAATTCCTTTTTCAAGAAAAATTAGAGTAAGTAAAAACAACCCCACATTTGCAACTATGAGTATTTATATTAAAACTTAGATGAAACACCAGAATTCTACTAATTGAGTACATCTAAGATTAATTGAATAATACCCAATAAAAATCAACCCCAATCTTCCAAACACCCCTACCAAGGAATTTAGCTACTCATATAAGTAGAAGAAGGTAGTGCATTCAATAATAATTAAACATCTATTCAATAAAATGAGTAAGAAAAATTCAAGCTCAAAGTTCTGATATCTAATGGAGTTTTCTACCTTTTTAAAGAAGAAGATGATGAGTGCTTCTTTCTCTACTTCTCTCTCCAATTCAATACAAAGACCATAGGATAATCATGGAATAGAATGTTCATATCCTTTTCGAGATGTACAAAAGTAGTGTACAAAATATACTACTTTTTTTCTGAGTTGGACACTTTTGCCCTTTTCTGATAGGCGTCACTTGTGAGACACCAACAATTTGTAAGTGCTAGTTCGCAAAATATTGGTCAGTCACAGCTGATGGCCAGTGAGTTCCAGACCATTCGGTGTTGGCACCGGTAGTTTGGCGGTACTGATCCACGATCTGTCAATAGCCAATCTTCCTCTGTACAGTAGGCATCTGCGGTCCATCGGCTTTCACTGGTGTCCTCTGGTCGAGTGTCGGTCCTTGTCTCCATTTTCATGCTTTTTCTCAGTTTCATGATTTTTCTACTCAAGTTGAATACTACGACGATCAAGAAGAAAGAGCATAAAATCCACCTTAAGACTTGAAAATCGAGCAAAAACTTAGGTCTTACAGCCTAATGAGTTAGTAAATTACTAACTCATCAGATGTGCAGGAAGAATCCCCAACTCTTTAGTCCATTTCGGTGGTTAGTGAATTCTCAAATGTATTTTCAGATGAGCTCCCAGGTATTCCCCTAGAAAGGGAATCGATTTTTCCATTGATATGCTACCAGATATACAACTCATATCTATTCCTTCTTACCGAATGGCTCCTATTGAGATAAAGGAGTGGAAGAATCAACTAAAAGACTTGCTTGATAAAGGCTTTATCTGGCCTAGTACTTTGCCTTGGGGCGCATCAGCCATGTTTGTGAGAAAGAAAGATGGCTCCCTATATGTTTGTAGATTACCGACAGCTAAATAGAGTCACTATTAATAAAAAATATCCCCTTCCAAGGATAGATAACTTGTTTGATCAACTGCAAGGTGCCAAATATTTTTCAAATATTGATTTGAAATCAGGGTACCATTAGGTACGAGTTCGGGAGAAAGATATTTAAAAAATAGCTTTTAGAACCAGATATGGACACTTTGAGTTCTTGGTGATGTCTTTCAGATTTGACGAAACCCCAACAATGTTTATGGACCTAATGAAGAGTATATTCAGGACATTCATAGATCTTTTGGGGATAGTATTTATTGATGATATCCTTGCATATTCACGTTCAAAGGTTGAGAAAAAATATCATCTGTGAGCAGTACTCTAGGTTCTTAGAGATCATGAGTTATACGCCATGTTTTCTAAATGCGAGTTCTAGTTGAATTCTGTGGCTTTCTTAGGCCATACTGTGTCAGGCGCGGACATCCAAGTTGACTCGCAGAAAATAAAGGTCGTGAAGACTTGTCCTAGACCCATAATTCCAACTGAAGTTTGTAGTTTCCTAGGGTTATCTGGGTATTACAAAACATTTGTGGAAGGGTTCTCTACCCTATCAGCTCCACTGACGAGGTTAACTGAGAAGGAAACTAAGTTATAGTGGACTGAGGCTTGTGAGTAGAGTTTTCAGGGATTGAAAGACGAGCTAACCTCTACACTAGTATTAGCCTTACCAAAAGGCTCATAGGGGTATGGTGTATAATGTGACACTTTAGGCGTTAGGTTAGGGTGTGTTCAAATGCAGCACGACAAGGTGATTGCCTATGCTTCGAGGCAATTGAGGAAGCATGAGAAAAATTACCCGACCTATGATTTATACATGGATGTAGTTTTACATGCATTGAAGATCTGGAAACATTATTTATATGTTGTTCATGTTGACATCTTTACATATCACAAAAGTCTCTAGTATATCTTCAAAGAGAAAGAGTTGAACCTGTGACAACGTCATTGGCTTGAGTTGCTGAAAGACTATGACGTAGATATCTTGTATCTCCTAAGTAAGGCTAATTTTGTAGCTGATTCCCTTAGTCATAGATCTATGGGAAGCATGTCGTATATGAGCCTAGAAAACAAAAAGAGAATTGGCTTAAGAGCTGCACCAGTTGGCTAGTTAGGGAGTCTGGTTGATAGACTCAGATGATAGCGGGGTTGTAATTCATAACACTGCAATGTCATCGCCATTTGTGAAGGTGAAAGAACATCAGTATGAGGATCCTAGCTTAGTACAATTTAGAGGCAGGGCTCAGCAAGATAGGTCATTAGCCTTTGAGATAGTAGGAGATGGAGTCTTGAGATTCAGAGGTCGACTCTGTGTTCCAAATTTTGCAGGGCTTCGCCAACAGATCATGATAGAGGTACATTATTCCCACTATTCTCTTCACCCGAGTACGGGAAAGATGTATCATGATATAAAAGAAATCTATTGGTGGCATGAGATGAAGAAAGATATTACTGAGTTTGTAGAAACATGTCCCAATTGCCAGCAGGTAAAACCTGAACATCAGAAGCCCATCGGATTAACACAGGAGATAGATGTGCCTATGTGGAAATGGGAAGTAATCAACATGGATTTTGTTATAGGTTTACCCCGTACGAGGCATAAATTCGACTCTATTGGAGTCATTGTGGATAGGCTGACAAAATCAGCTCATTTTTTTCCATTTAAGGCTACATTTACAACTGAACATTATGCTAAGGTGTATATCAGAGAGATAGCTAGACTGCATGTTGTCCCAAAATATATATTATTTATAACAGAGGGGCATAATTTACAGCCAATTTCTTGAAGTCATTCCAGAAGTGTTTGGAGACACAGGTTAATCTGAGTAAAGCTTTTTATCCCCAGACAGATTGCCAGGCTGAGACACAATTCAAACACTCGAGGATATGTTACGAGCGTGCGTGCTAGACTTCAAGGGAGTTTGGAATGATCACCTACCTCATATTGAGTTTGCATATAATAAAAGTTACCATTCTAGGATTAAGATTGTCACCTTATAAGGCCTTATATGGGTGGAAATGAAGATCCCCCATTGGATGATTTGAGGTAGGTGAATCGGGTCTGATTGGACAGACTTGATTCATCAATCTGTAGAGAGGGTTATGCTCATCAGAGAGCAATTGATGATAGTTCAAAGTCATCAGAAATCTTACTCTGATGTACGACATAGAGATTTGGAGTTGTGTTAACGATTGGGTATTCCTGAAAGTTTCACCTATGAAGGGTGTTATGAGATTTGGAAAGAAGGGTAAACTTAGCCCGAGATTTATTGGGCCATAACAAATCCTCAAGAAGATAGGCTGAGTTGTTTACGAGCTGGAGTTGCCTCCAGAGCTAGAATTTGTTCACTCAGTTTTCCATGTATCGATGTTGCGAAAGTGCATAGGAGACCCATCTTGGGTTGTCCCTATTGAGGATGTTCATATCATAGAAGAGTTGTTCAGGCTAATTCATAGATCTTTTGCCTTTGATTACCAATGAATGGAGACTTTACAAATAAATCCCGAAAATTGGCATTCCATTGCTGTAATTTTTTATGTATATGGGTACAATGAGAAAACTCCAGTTTTCATATTGGATTAATAGGTCCATAGATTGAGGACCAAAGATGTGGCTTCCATTAAAGTCCTCTCGGAATATAGAAAAGTGGAAGAAGTGACATAGGAAGCTGAGAACAACATGAGATCCTGATATCTACACTTGTTTCAAACCCTAGGTGATGACATATCAGTTCATATTACTACAATTGAGGAGCGACACCTATTCAAACTTTATATTATTTCTTATTATCATTGTTGTTGTGTTTTGTGTGTATTATTGTTGCGGAGCTATGCTGTTTAGCTATTTGTGTAGTTTTGTGAGACTTCTATGTTGGACTTTTTTGCATTTCAGGTTTTCATATAGTCCATATTATAGGGGAGACTCCACCAAAATTTTCTATCTACTTCTATAATCTTGAATTTGTGAATCTAAGTTACATTCGAGTATGAATGTTCCTAAGGGGGGAAAGATGTAACACCCCATATAATTTAAGCGATAAACTTGTACTTTCGAGTTATGGCCAAGAGTGCTTAGTACCACAAGAAGGATGTGTTATTAGGTATTCATATCACACAATTATCTTATGTTAATACTTGAGGTCGAGCAAGTTGTAAAACAAAAATCGGCAAAAGTTATTGCAAGTTACTTTTAGAAATTTTCTGAAATTTAGCTCATATGTCTGAGGGATTTTCTCCCAATGTATAAAGATTTAGGAGGCTACTAAACATCAAACTAAATATCTTTGAGTCTAGTTTCGATAACATCAAACCTCTTGTCAATCTAACATCGGAGCAAGGAGTTACGAGTGTTTTACCTCAGACTATTCAGGAAAACGCGGATCACGGGCCAGCCGGGTCAGGTTGGTTTTTGGATAACCTATTTGAGGTAATTTTTTGCCCAAATTTCATTATTTTTCTCCCATAATTTCAAATTTCTGAGCAGCTCGTTCTCCCAACATTTTCCTTAGACTTTTCATGAATTTGAATAGAATTGAAGGGCCAAATCATCTCCAAACATCAATCCGACTTGGCTATGGTTATTGAGGTTGTGGAGAATATCGTGATGGAGTTGTTTCATCGAAATTGGCTCATATTTTAACGGGATAAGGTGGTAGATATTCTGTAAATTGAGATCCTCAAGGTTAAGTTTATTTAAAATGTTTGGGTAAGTATTTCTTCCTGCCTATTGTAAGAAATTTCTAGTTCTACGCCTTTTCAAAAGTTGTAAGTGATTGGATTATTTTGTTGTTCTTGCTTGATATGTATTTATATTTGGGTGTAGTGTATGTACTGGTATAATTGGCTAAAGGATAAAGGATTTTCAAGCTTGAGCAAGAATTCTTGCCGATAAAGTCGAACCTACGAAAAGCTGTATGTTAAGGCTAATCCTTCTTTGGTAAGTCTCCTTAGTCATAAATACAACTTGTTATCTATCATGGTAATACTCGTGGCCTTGTTAAATATTGTTGGTTGGCTGCTGGAATTAATCATATATATATATGTAAACTCTTTTTATTTAGCAATTGCCTCATGTTAAAAGAGACGTAAGAATATTTCCGTATAAGTTGTTGATTAGTTAGCTATTGAATACTTGTTTCCTTACCAATGCCTTAAGGGCCTTTTGCTTAGCTGTTTAGCATATCATGCTGATATTGGCAACATAAATATTTGTTAGGCATAGAAACTATATGATTACGATGCCTATAACTTATATAGATCGCCTAGGGGCCTTTGGCATATGTTGGTGCCTATAGAGCTAAAGTACTATCATTGTAGTTCTACCTTCGAGTTAATAGAATCGTGGATGCTCTATTAAGTTCCACCTAGCTGTTAGCAACCTTATAGTTTGATATGATATATGGATTGCCATGCAAATCACTTAGAAAGTCACCTTACTTGTTGATAGGTTAGAAGATTGTTTGATGCCTTCATTAGCTATCTTGTCAGTTAATAGTATTTTGTCCTATGGCTTCAAGCAATACAAATAGAGGTGCCCATTTACAAGTTGTCTAGAAGGGCTATTGATAAGCGTACCTTGCCTATGGGGCTATACTATACTTATAAGAGCTATAAAATGTCTAGATAGACTATATTGAGGCCTGCAAAGCCTTATTAAAGTCTTTTCACTTATGGATTTTCTTTATGCCTTATTTGGTATTACTGGCCCTTAGTAGCGCCTTATATGCTCGGGATGCACTTACAAGGGCTCAGAAGGCTCAAATACAACTACAAGAGCCCAAAAAGCTCATGACATAGACACAGGAGACAGGTGCGCTCAAGATATAGTTACAGCTTGACTACGGGTCTACAGTGTTATGAATAGGGACATGCAGATTGAGTTGTATCTACTAGCGCTTATGAGGGCTTAGGAAGGTTATTGCTTGTGTTTGTACCTTCTAGGATTATAGGGGCTAGGTTAGGTTGTTGTTTGATTATTGCCTGTTTAGTTCTTGTATAACTTAATAAGATCTTTCAGGTTATTCCCGTATTCTTATAGTTGTTTACATTTTGTTCTTACTATCAGTTTAGTTCCATCTTATTATTATCACCTTACATATTCGGTGCATTTTTGTACTGACGCCCAAGCCTGTGGATGCTGCACTTTTGCTTGCACCTTCTGACAGACAAGTTTAAGGACCTCCTCAATAGCAGTTCAGGCTTAGCACACTGGTGAACTCCTTTCTTCCAAAGTTGCCATACTTTAGAGGTTTACTTGTATTTTACTACATAATTCTTTTGGGTAGGTCGGGGCCTTGTCCCGACAAAGTATTTACTCCTTAGAGGCTTGCAAACAATGGGATTATGTAGAAATATGCTATTGCCTATGTTAGCTTTATTGTTTTGTCTGAGAAGTTTGGCGGCCTTAATGGCCCTTGTATATATATATATATATATATATATTTCTACCTTCAACTTTATTTGATTAGACAATATGGTAGTCTTGTCGGTCCGTATAGGATATTATTTTTATTATGAACTGTTAGGTCAGCTGAATATATGTGTAGGTATTTATATTGCGACCTTGTCGGCCAAAGGATTCTTTAAGAAAGATATACTTGATTGTTTTATTGATTATGTGATGCTGGTGTGCACCAGAGTTGTATATGTCTAGTGAGTCAGCAGGTCTAGTGTGGCATCAGGTACCAGTTATGCCTCCTAGGGTGGGGAGTGATAGTTTATGCCCACTGAAGCAATGTTTGGTTGTTTTATAGATCTTGGCTTTGGGGTTTGAGAAAATCTAAAATATACACACTCTTTTGGTTGAGAAACTCTAAGTGTAGCTATAACCAAAGATATCCATGCATTAATTGATTCCAAGGCTTTTAGTTAATACTTATCAAAACAATACCCCCATCAAATGCATATCCCTAGACTCTCTAATCTTGTCAATAACCATTGTGTTACTTTGTGGTGATTGCAAATTTCAATTGATACTTGTTGAAACCACTTCCACCAATTTTACTTTATGTTTACACATTATGCTTGCTCTTGTGAATTAATTCACAACTTTTGGTAAATCTAGCTTTTAATCTTTGTGGAAAATTGATTCCCACTCTTGTTGGGTACTTATTTTTCATATGACCGTAGCCACCTCCTTAGTTGGAGAGTTGTTTTGGATGTTATAAAAAATGGTGCTGTTTCTTGGGATTGGAAATTGATTGTCATATGTTTGTTTGTTGATTCACATTTGTATTGTATTATATTTTTTAACATTGTTTTATTGCTCATGTTGGTCGAACAGGATAAAGGATGGGCCACGCTAGTGATAATGGTAGTGTTGATGAGTTCATGGATATTGAAGATGAGTTGGTAGCTTATGGTGTGGCTAGTGCTATTCCCCTATCTGCAATGGTAGGGAATGCAGTGTTTCATGTTACTAGCACCATACTACATCTCATCCAAATGAAAGGATTGTTTGGAAGCCTTACGGCTGAAGATGCCAACCGACATATGAGGAATTTTGTTGAAATCTTCCAGCCATTCAATATAATGAACATTAGCCAAGAATATATTTATCTAAGATTATTCCCAATATCTCTCATGGGAGACGATACATCTTAGTTGGAGGATCTACCTCTAGGTTCTATAACATTATGGAATGAGTTAACCGAGGAGTTCTTAGATCGATTTTTTCCATGCTCTAGAATATTGCAATTGCATGATGAAATCACAAACGTCTGAAAACTTTCGGATAGCCATTACATGAGGTGTGGTTTAGATTCATGAAAATGGTGGCCATGTTTCCTAATCACGGGTTGCCGGATGGAGCAATCTAGCAAAGCTACTATAGATTTCTTGACTCCATCAATAAGTTGTGGCAAACAATTTAGCCAGTGGTTCACTCATTTATCAAACTTTGGGACTTGCAAAGGCCCTCATGGACAGAATGACCAAGACAAACTGAGCTTGGCATACAAGGAATACTGAGGTGTCCCCTAGTGTTACCTCTAACATAATGACAAATGAGATGAGGAGAACGGAGGAAGAAAGAGATGAGACCTTGGCAAAGATGATGAAGGAAGAAAGAGGTGAGACCTTGGAAAAGATGATGACTCAAATGGAGTTGCTGGCTAAGCACATGATAGGCTCCGGAGCCAAAAGTGTGAATGCTATTGGAGCTCAAGGAAACAACTCCCTTGAGGATGATGTTCCGTATGTTATGTTCATTGAGGAATGTTAATACATGTCGAACAAAGTGATAGGTTCTTTCCTGGGGTACCAAGGTGCCAACCAAGGCTCCTGGAGGCCTCGGGAGGTGGGGGGGGGGGGTAATCAAGGTTGGAATGTGCAGCTCCCTCCTAAGGCCTGTGCAGCTCTAATGCAAGCAAGTGTTAGTGACCTTGCTAGCTCAAAGATCGAGGAAATGCAAACTTGTGTATTGAAAAGAGTAAAATCTATCGACAATGGGATTAAAGAGTTGAAGGGTGATGTGTCCAACCTCACTCAAACCATGAGTTCCAATTCGACATCGACAAAGCATCTTGAGGCCCAAATGAATCACTTGTCCTCTCAAATGAATCCTCGTATGAAAGGTAATCTTCCGATTGATACTCTTCCTAATCTAAAGAAAGATAGCCATTGTATGGAAAGTTGTCACTAGAAGTGCGAAAATACTTGAGAGTATGGGTGATATACCCAATGATGTTGTTTATAAAAAGAAAAGTGGTGAGAACTCAAAGGATGGGGTGGAGCTGAGTTCACCCATGTTAATTGATGATGAAAATAGAGTGGAGGACAAAAAGGTAGCTGCTCCTTCTCGTGTTATGATAGATGATGGGGTAGTTAAGGAGGACCAAATTTATAAAGGCCATATACCTAAGTATCCACCTCCCTATACTTAATGGATAATGAATAAGAAAGAGGAAAATAGATTTAAAAATTTTGTAGATTTGCTTAGTAAATTGTCCGTGAACATTCCATTGGTTAATGCTTTGCTGCAAATGCTGGGGTTTGCCAAGTTTATGAAAAAGCTATTGAAGAAAAAAAAGGTTGTTGATGTGGGCACAGTGGAGTTATCACATCATTATAGTGCAATCATGAAAAGCAACGTGGCTTCGAAGAGAGAAGGCCTGAAGGCTTTTACCATCCCATGCACCATTGGGGTGTATCTGTTCAATAAAGCCTAGTGTGACCTAGGGGCAAGCAACAATTTGATGCCCAGTGGGGATATTATTAATGTGTTGGTAAAGGTTTACAAGTTCATCCTCCTAGTAGATTTTGTAGTGTTAGACTGTGATGTGAACCTCGAGGTTCCTATCATCTTAGGGCACCCAGTCTTAGCCACCGGCCGAGCATTAGTAGATGTTGAGTTAGGAGAACTCAAGTTTCGGGTCGGCAGTGATGAGGTCATATTCAATGTGTGCAAATCTATAAAACAAGCAGATGAATGTCGAGTTGTGTTGGTGATTGATACAAGGGACGAGATGGTTGAGGTACCTTATGATGAGGTCAAACTCTTGTATCCTTATTTTCCATGACCTGAGTCTATACCTCGAACGCGAGAATAGACATCAAACCACGAATGGCTCCAAGATAACCCATGGCATAACATAATACCAACATAACAACAATAAATAGAACATAAATGAGTGGAACCTTAACTGAAACATACCTAATAAAGGGGAAAGGATACAAATTCGATAACAACATTGGGACAATAGCTAAACTAGTACTACACTTGTCTAAAAGCCTCTACTAATTTGATGAACTGCTAGGACAAGTCCCGAGCTAACTCCAAAACATGAAACTAGAATGATACATAAATAAAGTAAGCAAAACTCCCATCCTCGGAGGATGAGAACTCACCAGTGATAGCTAAAAGAGTTTAGAGTGTATCTAATCATTGTGCTGAGTCCGGAAACTTGGATCTCTACCATAAAACGATATAGCACATAGAGTATGCGGTTAGTACTTAGAATGTACTGAGTATATGGAAAACATAAATGAAACTAGAAACATCAGTCATACTGAGAGACTAAATTGAAACTGTCACACCCCGCCTTGGGGGTATGACTGGCTCCTGGTGCCCTACTAGGACTTGAACTACTAGACTGCTGAGCCTGGGCACATCTGGTGCCTGGCTGGCTCTAACTCACATTTCTGGAAACAAAGGGCTATATAACGGCTGTAAACACAGCTCCCGGCCCATTGGCCTATAGCCTCCTGTACCTGTAATAACAGCTAACCAGAAACAAGCAACTATAAGGAAACCTATGTGGGCCGACAAGGCCACCATGCTATCTAGTTATCTATAACTCAACCCTGAAGTACTGGATAGCTACGTGACCAGCACGGTCACCACTACTGTCGAACTATGGCCCCACACGGCCAACATAAAGGAAACAAAAGTACTAACAGCTATACAACTGCACGGCCTAACACGACCGGCTCATCTGACCACAGGGTAATATACATACAGACTGCAAGCCTCTAGGAATAGCAATAGAAATGATCGGGATAGGGCCCCGACCAACCCGTACTATACAACAAAAGAAAACGAAATACACCTCTGGGATTCAGTCTCCAGACGACAGGAGCTGAATGCTCGATCGCTGACAAGAATCACGTGGTATCGCCTGCTCGTCTATGAGTACCTGCAGGCAAGTAATGCAGCGCCCCACTGGGCGTCAGTACCGCTGGTACTGAGTATGTAAAGCAATAACTGAAAGAAATATCTAAAAATAACAATACAACGGATGAAACTGAAGTAGAAAGGAATGAATTAACTGTCTGATAATGTAAATCATACCTTCTTTTAATTATACTGGAAGGAGTAGGAGTCATACCTGGAGATTTATCGTCCTACTGTCGATCTACTCGTATCTACTGCACATGGCATAACATATCATAACATCACATAGCACACACAAACCTTACCCGGCCCCCATAAGCCGGAAGGTACAACCAGCACAAAATCTATACCCCCACCCTGGTCATCCCATCTCCTAAAATAGCTATAAGCATCCCGCCGGTCCCCTGGGTAAGCACTTGGGCTCGCTGAGCCCCTGACTATAACTGCATCTGAGTCCGGAGGACTCCTGAATCAACACCCGGGCGTATCCGCTCGACAGGGGTGTGTAAGGGCCGACCAAGGCACAATATGGGGAAAAGTGGCATCCATCTTCGTACCCTGTGGGACGGCATGCCACTCCGTAGAGCGACGTATCCTCGTCCTCTGGCAGACGAGTCGATACAGCTATCAACCCTGCTGTGGTCATGGATGCTAGGTAGTCCAACCCCAAACAATACAACGGTCTCAACTAGTAATACTATCTGCATGTCCCACATACTGAGCTAATAGTGGTAAAGTATTTGTATATACTATATGCTGAGCTAGTGATAGTAATATGTACGTACTTAATACATGCTGAGGCTGGTAATAGTATATACGTATAAATATAGTCTTCTGCCAGACTGTACTGGGTCTAATGTTGAACAAGATATGGTCTTTCTGCTGAAAACTATGATGTATGCTGAGTTTCTATAGTAACATGATTTACTATTCCTAACATGCTTTCTAACTTCATTTTTAACTTATCATTCTACTTCTGAGATGTCTTACAAATATTACATTGCTTTACTGGGTTTCAACTGAATACAATGATATCCTAACATTCTGTGTCACATCACATACTGAGCATGTTGTGTAGTTCCTAACACTTATATTAGAATCTATATCGTGCTAACAAGTTTCGCGCTAAATACAACATGATGCTTCTAATATCGTACCAACATTCGTAATAAACATAACACATGACTTCTGAACATTCTACAGACCATTAAATTACTGTACTGTCCCGAGATTACTAACTTGCCGAGGAAACTAGCTTTACATACCTTATCCTCGAACTATCTGTCTGTCGGACGAGGCTCGGCCAGTACTTCAACTATTTTCTCCCGACTGCATTCATAAATATGTCAATTAATACTAAATACAACTTTATTTTAAAGAGCAACGTCACTTTCGATATAGTTTATAGCCTAAACTTAGGCTTATCGAAAGACGGTCGAAAACTCGCCATTTTTCAGAGGTCCAGAAGGGAGAAATACTCACTTCACAGCTAGGAACACATAGACATTAGTTTAGAGCAATTCCACTTACCTTAGCTCGGTAGCTCGACGATTCGTCGGCCGTATTTCACGAAACTAAATCTGTAGGAATGCTCTCTGCCGCTATATACCTCGGTATCTGAGGTTAATTTGAGTTTGGACAACGTTTAGCAGCGTAATCGGATGAAAATTATATTACTTCTTCGTTCCTTTTTCCTTCTCTGTTGTTTCCTCTCTGCTTTCTGGAGTTTTTATGGTTTAATTCTAAAATAAACGAAAGTGGGGCTTTATATACTTGGGCCTGGACAAGGCCAACGCGTCATGGAGCCAACGTGGAGGCTCCACCTCCGTGACACGCTGGCATCGCGGAGGGGCTCTGCCTCGGCTCCTTCCGCGATGGTTCGATAGGTTTCTCGTCCGATCTTTTTCCAGGCCTTTCTCTAGCACGTATGGCCTTCAAATATGCTTAACCAACATGCGAATAGGTCATCTAGGTGCCGGGAATCCTACGGGGTATAACATTCTCCCCCCCTTAAGAACATTCGTCCTCGAATGTATACTGCTATATAGAGGACTACTTAACTTATTTATTTAGAAAAATTTCGCCAGAGTCTCCCCTGTAATATGGACTATACCAAAAACCCGAAATGCAGAAAAGTCCAATACAGGTACTGCACGCAATACTGTAGGATTCACTGGATGGCTACGTATCAGTTTTCCTCACTTATACATATACAACCATAAGATACTACATAAGCAATAATACGGACATACCTGTCACCTGACTAGGCCTGGAATAGGTGAGGATATCTGGTCCTCATATCTTCCTTCGCTTCCCAAGTCATCTCCTCTCGGTTCCTGTTACGCCTCAATACCTTGATAGACATAATATCTTTAGTCCTCAATCTGCGAATCTGCCTATTTAAGATAGTTATTGGAACCTCTTCATAGGTCAGCTTTTTCGTAACCTGGATATTCTGGACTGGGACCGCTCTGGACAGGTCTCCTATGCATTTCCTCAGCATAGATACATGAAAGACCGGATGAACGGATTCTAATTCTGGAGGCAAATTCAACTCATATGCTACTCGGCCTGTCCTTCGACGAATCCGATAAGGCCCAACAAACCTCGGGCTGAGCTTATCTTTCTTGCCGGACCTCATTACCTCTTTTATTGGGGATACTTCAGAAATACCCAGTCATACACATCAAACTCCAATTTTCTGCGCTGCACATCTGCATATGATTTCTGGCGACTCTGTGCAGTTAGTAAGCATTCTTCGGATAAGCTTTACCTTTTCCATTGACTGTTGAACAATGTCTGGGCCAACCAACACTGACTCTCTGATTTCAAACCAACCATTCGACAATCTGCATTTTTGCTCGTATAATGCCTCAAAAGGCGCCGTCTGGATGGCTGAATGATAGCTATTATTGTAGGCAAATTCAATTAACGGTAAATGCTCACTTTGGCTACTACTAAAATCTAGCACACACGCTCGCAACATGTCTTCGAGCGTCTGAATTGTGCGCTCAGCCTGCTCATCTATCTGAGGATAGAATGCTGTGCTTCAATTAATCTACGTTTCCAGACCCCTCTGGAACGACTGCCAGAATCTAGCTGTAAATTGTGCTCCCCTATCAGAAATGATAGATACCGGCACTCCATGCAATCTAACTATTTCTCTGATATATAATTCGGCATAATCCTCAGCCGAGAAGGTAGCTTTCACTGACAGGAAATGAGCTGATTTTGTCAGCCTATCAACTAGTACCCAAATAGAATCATTTCCGCGTCTGGTACGGGGTAATCCTGCCACAAAATCCATATTCACTGCTTCTCATTTCCAGAGAGCACAACTATGTCCTAAGTTAACCCGCCTGGTTTCTGATGTTCTGCTTTCACCTGTTGGCAGTTAGGACACTGGGCTACAAATTCAGCAATTTCTCTTTTCATACCTGGCCACCAGTAGTTTTCTTTGATATCATGGCACATTTTCGTCGCGCCTGGGTGGAGAGAATAGCGGGCGTAATGCGCCTCGCTCATAAGCTGCTGGCGATGCCCAAAATATCTGGAACACAAATGCGGCCTTTATATCGCAACACTTCATCCCCGGTTATCTAAAAATATGTCACCTCTCCTTACTGACCCTTGTGTTCAAGTTGAACCTGGCTAGGGTCTCCGTACTGCCGTTCCTTTACTTCCACCACTAACGACAACACTGCGACATTTTGTATTATCGCTCTGTTATCCTTTATTTCTGCTATGTGAACGGCTAAACCGGCTAACTAGTGTAATTCTCAGGTCTATTCTCGCTGTTCAGGCTGCAAGTATGCCAACTCCCCATAGATTTACGGCTAAGGGCATCTGCTACCATATTAGCCCTTCCTGGGTGATACAAAATTTTCACTCTTTAAGGCATAAACTACTGCAGCTAACTCCAGGTCATGGGTAAGATAATTCTTTTCATGTTTCTTTAACTACCTGAAAGAATAAGCTATTACTTTACCATGTTGCATCAACCCTCTGTACCTCCTGGCGATACTAACACTGGAGCTGATGTTAACCAGGCTTTTAACTCTTGGAAGTTCTGCTCACACGCCTTAGTCTACTGGAACTTTGCTTCCTTCTGTATCAATTTAGTCAGAGGTGCTGCTAAGGTGGAAAATCCTTCCACAAACCCTCTGTAGTACCTGGCTAACCGTAGGGATTGCGTACTTCGATCGGAGTGGTAGGTCTAGGCTATGTCTTCACTACTTCGATTTTCTGTGTATCTATCTGTACACCAGCCTCCGACACAATGTGACCAAAAAGGATACTAAACTCAACCAAAATTCACATTTACAAAAATTGACATATAACTGACGGTCATACTGGTTTATTATACCGGAGAATCTGACAAGTAATCTACCGGTATAGCTAGAGCTTATCTGGCCTTCTGGCCGCATGCTAAGGCTACTTGTTGCTAAGGTAACCTTGAACGGCTATCTGCACACCGTGTGCCCGTATCTGATCAGGGGGTCCTGATATTGACCATGACCTCTAATGATCTGGCTGCATAACCTTAAATAACTGAATAGTCGGGTTGAATGACCCGAATGTGGCAGTAGTCTAACAATGCTCTAACCGTTCTACTTGAGTGCTTATAGCTCGTGCATAACCGCAGACTTGTGGGCATCTAATTGCTCTGTTATTTTGTTTAAACCACTGTAAGGCTGGGCTTAATCAAACTTACTCCCAGGCGATCAATCTCTGGATCTTCACGGGGAGTCTAATGATCCCCTGGTCTTAATAGACACTGTGCTAGCAGGGTACTATCAATTTCTTACGCCTTGTGTGTATCCACTTGGATTTATACTGCTATTCTGTGGAATTCTCGGTCTTATGAGCTATTCTGTAAATACTGGCCATCTGGTAAGGCTCTGTATCTAAATATCTTACGGGAACCAGCTGAAGTACTAGTCTGTCGCTGACTACTGATGTGGACCCTTCCTTGGGGTACCCACGGGTATTCTAACTGGGGCGGCCGACTGACTTATGGGGTGTTTCACATAATAACTGCTAGGTTGACTAAGGCCGACTCTCACCTACAAGGCTAGGAAAATGACGTACGACCACTTAACATACTAGAACAATTCTGGTATTGCTAATCTCTGAAATTTGCCTATTCGGCCTCTAATCCTGGTTCTAGCACACGCACTAATGTTACCGATCTTCAGGGATGCTTCTCTGTTAATGCAGGCGCCAGCTGGTCAGTAGACCGTCTAACTGCGCCCTTATCATCTAGCCATCTATTTTAGGCCATTAACTCTGGTAAGCTCCTAGAGCCTAGATCTGGCAACAACACATAAGTCTATTAACTTAATAACTGAGAACTGAGATAGTTTCTATGACTTCATACGTAATTCACACTTAATCTGCCCTTTCCCTTCTCCTTTTCTTTCTTTCTTCTCCCTCTTTCTTTTTTTTTTTGGCAAGGGGGGATGTCCTGCAATGCACTTTGTACATGCTTTCTATTACTAATCAGCATCTGTGATTGTAGCCCTTATAGCCAGCCACTCACAGCATATCTATTATCTGTATATATATATATATATATATATATATATATATATATATATATATATATATATATATATATTTATTTATATATATCAATAGCTACGTACAATATGTACTGAGTTCTGCGGTAATACATAATCTCTGACATGCTCTGCTGAGTCTCATACCGTACATGATACATCGCTTCTACGGCCTAATAATATCTCCTGCCCTGACTTATCATTTCATTGCATTGTCACCCCATTCTGAAAGTAACAAACATAAACACTTTAGTTATTGTCTGCTGTTTGAAATTCCGCCACTCTTGCGATGTGGGGTCGACGTTCGAATCTTGTAGCCTTACTAGGCATATATTGAGAGTCCATGACTGTCTGTTGGGCCTTATCTCTAGGCCACACTAGATTAAATTCGCTGTGTCGGCAATTTCTCAACTTCCCCATAAGCGAACATACTGCAGTATTCTGGACCGCAATCTTACTGTCTGCCCGAGGCTTAATCCTTAATACGGTATTTTATCAATCTGGGGGTAATCCTAATTTCCCCACAACATCTGCCACTCCTGCTTCTTCCTCTCATCTTGCTTAAGCTGAACTCTGGGGTTCAAAGTACCTGCCTTTCGTTGTTAATGAGATTACTGATCAAGCCTCGGCCTATACTTCTTTTGGCTTGCAGTCGGACCCATCTTATTCATATAATCTCCCTGTCTTTTGATATCATAGCTAAGATTATAACTATTATCTTGCAGACATACCCTGCCGTTGTTAGCATGCCACGGCGGATTCAACCCTTTCCTGACTTGAACTTGACTCTTACGGGGAGTCCATCATTGACGGATCTCCTACACCCACTTCGAGTAAGCTAGTAGTCTTACTTGCTCTTCAGACTTATTACCGTGAGGATGTGCACAACTTACAGAATCATAAGGGCTCCTTACTCTTTCTAACACTTTCTGGAATCAACCAATCCACCTTTCACTTACTGCCTGCTTTGGGCAACATCATCTCAATCCTTATGCCCTTTACTACACTGGGATCGAAACAAGGGGGTCGGGAATAACTTTCTCTTACTGCAACAAAATGAAGACATGGAACTGTACCACACCTGAAGGAATGGAGGTGGGAATCCTACATTTCCCTCTCTTTCTCACACTTATCTGATAATCTAATATTATCTACTATCTTAATCAGGTTTTATATATATATATATATATATATATATATATATATCTAACAAATAAATTGACTCATTTATACGTTATGCTTATGACTTCCTATTCTGAAGTTATCGACATATACTGGGGATAGTACTAATAAAGGTATCATGCTGGGAGGTCTCGGGTACCTCCTGCTGCTGCTGTAGTTATCATGTAACTGGCTGATGCCTTCTTCTGTTGCTATATCTGATCTTCTGCCTGTAATAGGGTAATGCTGATCTGCCTTTGTATCTGTAATCAAAGAATACAGTAAGTTTTTAGAGACTCCACCCTATACTGTACCGCTCTAAAGCACGACTGACTGAGAAGGAAGGGTAACCATCCTATCATGCCTCGCAGCCTCCTGCCTATAGTATGTGGTGCACAACACATCCATAGACAACACTCAACTTAACACAGGTTGCAAACTCCCTGGGACACGACCTGCTCTGATACCAAGTTTGTCACACCCCGCCTTGGGGGGTATGACTGGCACCTGGTGCCCTACTAGGACCTGAACTACTAGACTGCTGAGCCTGGGCACATCTGGGGCCTGGCTGGCTCTAACTTACATTTCTAGAAACAAAGGGCTATATAACGGCTGTAAACACAGCCCCCGGCCCATTGGCCTATAGCCTCCTATACCTGTAATAACAGCTAACCAGAAACAAGCAACTATAAGGAAACCTATGCGGGCCGACAAGGCCACCATGCTGTCTAGTTATCTATAACTCAACCCTGAAGTACTGGATAGCTACGTGACCAGCAAGGTCACCACTACTGTCGAACTATGGCCCCACACGGCCAACATAAAGGAAACAAAAGTACTAACAGCTATACAACTGCACGACCTCACACGACCGGCTCATCTGACCACAGGGTAATATACATACAGACTGCAAGCCTCTAGGAATAGCAATAGAAATGATCGGGACAGGGCCCCGACCTACCCGTACTGTACAACAAAAGAAAACGGAATACACCTCTGGGATTCAGTCTCCGGATGACAGGAGCTGAATGCTCGATCGCTGACAAGAATCACATGGTATCGCCTGCTCGTCTATGAGTACCTGCAGGCAAGTAATGCAGTGCCCCACCGGGCGTCAGTACCGCTGGTACTGAGTATGTAAAGTAATAACTGAAAGAAATATCTGAAAATAACAATACAACTGATGAAACTGAAGTAGAAAGGAATGGATTAAGTGTCTGATGATGTAACTCATACCTTCTTTTAGTTATACTGGAAGGAGTAGGAGTCATACCTGGAGATTTATCGTCCTACTGTCGATCTACTCGTATCTACTGCACATGGCATAACATATCATAACATCACATAGCACACACAAACCTTACCCGGCCCCCATAAGCCGGGAGGTACAACCAGCACAGAATCCATACCCCCACCCCGGTCATCCCATCTCCTAAAATAGCTATAAGCATCCCGTCGGTCCCCTGGGCAAGCACTTGGGCTCGCTGAGCCCCTGACTATAACTGCATCTGAGTCCGGAGGACTCCTGAATCAACACCCGGGCGTATCCGCTCGACAGGGATGTGTAAGGGCCAATCAAGGCACAATATGGGGAAAAATGGCATCCCATCTTCGTCCCCTGTGGGACGGCATGCCACTCCGTAGAGCAACGTATCCTCGTCCTCTGGCGGACGAGTCGATACAGCTATCAACCCTGGGGTGGTCATGGATGCTAGGTAGTCCAACTCCAAACAATACAATGGTCTCAACTAGTAATACTATCTGCATGTCCCACATACTGAAGCTAATAGTGGTAAAGTATTTGTATATACTATATGCTGAGCTAGTGATAGTAATATGTACGTACTTAATACATGCTGAGGCTGGTAATAGTATATACGTATAAATATAGTCTTCTGCCAGACTGTACTGGGTCTAATGCTGAACAAGATATGGTCTTTCTGCTGAAAACTATGATGTATGCTGAGTTTCTATAGTAACATGATTTACTATTCCTAACATGCTTTCTAACTTCATTTTAACTTATCATTCTACTTCTGAGATGTCTTACAAATATTACATTGCTTTACTGGGTTTCAACTGAATACAATGATATCCTAACATTCTGTGTCACATCACATACTGAGCATGCTGTGCAGTTCCTAACACTTATATTAGAATCTATATCGTGCTAACAAGTTTCGCGCTAAATACAACATGATGCTTCTAATATCGTACCAACATTCGTAATAAACATAACACATGACTTCTGAACATTCTACTGGCCTTTAAATTACTGTATTGTCCTGAGATTACTAACTTGCCGAGGAAACTAGCTTTACATACCTTATCCTCGAACTATCCGTCTGTCGGATGAGGCTCGGCCGGTACTTCAACTATTTTCTCCCGACTGCATTCATAAATATCACAATTAATACTAAATACAGCTTTATTTTAAAGAGCAACGTCACTTTCGATATAGTTTATAGCCTAAACTTAGGCTTATCGAAAGACGGTCGAAAACTCACTATTTATCAGAGGTCCAGAAGGGAGAAATACTCACTTCACAGCTAGGAACACATAGAAATTAGTTTAGAGCAATTCCACTTACCTTAGCTCGGTAGCTCGATGATTCGTCGGCCGTATTTCACGAAACTAAATTCGTAGGAATGCTCTCTGCCGCTAAATACCTCGGTATCTGAGGTTAATTTGAGTTTGTACAACATTTAGCAGCGTAATCGGATGAAAATTATATTACTTCTTCGTTCCTTTTTCCTTCTCTGCTGTTTCCTCTCTGCTTTCTGGAGTTTTTATGGTTTAATTCTAAAATAAACCGAAGTGGGGCTTTATATACTTGGTCCTGGACAAGGCCAACGTGTCATGGAGCCAACGCGGAGGCTCCACCTCCGTGACACGCTGCCATCGCGGAGGGGCTCTGCCTCGGCTCCTTCGATGATGGTTCGACAGGTTTCTCGTTCGATCTTTTCCCGGGCCTTTCTCTAGCACGTATGGCCTTCAAATATGCTTAACCAACGTACGAATAGGTCATCTAGGTGCCGGGAATCCAACGGGGTATAACAGAAACATAACTGAGATGAAATACAATAACCCTATTAGTGATACATAGATATTGTCATAAAGTGCTAGTTTGTAAACATTTAAGGCAAAATACCAGTAAAGATTATTTAAGGGTCATGTACATGTACTGAAGACTGAATTTGAACTAATGAACTGAAAACTGTAACTGATACTGAATCTAAACTGGACTGTAGAAGAGTCTATTAACCGACAAACTCCAATGTTAGCCTCATTGAGTCCAACCTGTAACCCTAGCTAAGAGTGTGTTCATACCTTCCCGAGGGTAAGAACTCTGATTAGCATGTAATAACACTCTGACATAGGGTGACAATCTCTATTTATGATGACCTCTGCTCGCGCCCATTGAAGCAAGGGAGACACTATTAAATAATGAGGATTCCATATTCCATGGGATAAGGGAAACATTCTCTACTATTGAGAATCCCTTATCCTATGGTGGCATGTAGTTCTGAGACCTAGGTATGCTGAGAGCCTAGCCTACTCGGTGCTAAGTGCTATTCCCAACTGAACATAAGGGTACATGTAATTGATAAATTTAATGTTGATGTCCTAAGACTACTCAGAACCACTTTACATAACAAGGATCCCGAGAGTCTAGAGGACCATGACTATACTAACATGGAAGGCTCAAAACTAGTATCATCTTTCTAGTCAGGGTTACTCTCTAATACCGAGAGACTTGAAAGTCTAAAGGGAACTGAGGTTCTTGGACTATTCAGGGCTACTTTCAGCTAACAAGAGACCTAAGAGTCCAAAAAATCATAAACATGCTAATCATATTGAATTCATAAGAGTCTAGTTAGGGCTACTTTCTTCTAGCAAGAGGCCCGAGAGTCTAGGGAATCAAAGACATGCTTTCCATACTGAATTCATAGAATCATAGGCCAAAAGAGTAATATAAATCTTGTGTTCTGTGTTCATGGAAACTCATAGATTCGAATCATGGTTTATATACATATATATTGAAATCATGGTAAACTCGTACATATATTTCAAAAGGGCCATATTTCAAAAATAGTTCTATATCAAAGTGGAGTCTTAGAAATAATGCTACTATCATATCATATAAATAAATCATGAGTTTGAGAAGGAAATCATAAGCATACATAGATATCTATCATGAGGGCCTTAAAATTCATGGAAGACATGCAAGAAGTCATGTATAGATTGAAATCCTAAGAACATACTTTTCAAGGGAATCAAAGTAACTAGGTTTTTTGACATAAATTGGGACAGAAGGATGAAAGAAGATCATTGTTGAAGTCCCACATACCTGACTTGATGAAACCCCCCACTAGAACCTAGACTTTGAAGTTTTTGATGAAGAACCTTAGTTCTTGAGCCTTGAGAGAAGAGAGGAGAAGAGCTTACTGATGATTTTAGAGGTATGAGGGTTTGGGATTGAAAAACCCTTTTAATTGTTCCCTTAAAATACTCAAAAAGACCTCATTTAGGAGTTAAAAACATAGAATTTTACTAAAATACCCCTGAAAATTCAGTTCAAAAATTCTGCCCGACAATGACCATGATTCGTAGAATGAATCAATGCCTGACTTCATGACTCGTTAGATCCATCCATTACTTCTAGATCTATCTAGCTACTTTCTGATTCTTCACCTAACTTCACGACTCGTTGGATCCATCCGTTACTTTTGGAGCTATCTTGCTACTTTCTGATTCTTCACCCAATGACTGGACATGACGAGTCATTACTTGCAACAATGACTTGTCGCTCCTGTTGTCATCACCACTGCCTCTGTTGGCCTATTTCCTGAAACTATTCCAATGACCGACATGATGAGTCGTTACTCCTCCTAAAAGGTCATTGTGCCCTTCCATTGCCACTGAACCAATTTTGCACCTTTTTTCTGAACTTCACTTGACGACCCCTCGGGATGACCTATAACTTAAAACAATGAATCATCACTTCACTCATGGTCCTACAAAACTCGACCAAATTTTATAAACTTCTACTCATGATGGGGGACACCACAACTTGTCGTGATCTCTAGCAAGTCATTACCTGACCTGTTCTAATGTAAAACTTTCCCCTTTCTACTAGTTTCTTGCTTCAAGCCTGGAGTCTAATCCTAGGAACTTTTGGGGTGTTATAATATCTCCCTCTTGGGAACATTCATTCTTGAATAGAGACTAACAAAACTGGTAAGATAGGGAAAGAGTTGCAATCCCAAGACTGAACACTAAAGGCTGAATGTTGATGGGGTATCTAACTCCGAGCTGATTTACATAGTTGAACTAATTTCATGAGTCATGCATGCTTTCTAATACAAGAGAGGGACTAAAAGACATGAGATTGACATGGAACTAGGTAGAGTACTGAGGAGGAACTATTTTCCCAAACTAGAAATGAGCTGGTAAGGATAGAGTTATCACTCTCAAACAACTTTCTGATATTGAACTAGCTATCATGGTATCTGATCTGACTGAGAGTAAGGAAGTCTTAAGCATGAATCATTCACGACATCTAAACTGAGCACATACTTGTGGTAACCTTATCTGTTGAGCTGTTAAGGCAAATTATAAGGACTTAGTTCATAGAGCTGAGCATACTAGAGACATGGGTTTACATACATAATGAATTTCATGACAAGGTGCTGAGACTTATAAGACTCCTGGAGTAAGACTGGGACTTCTTTCTAAAGAGGTCATCTAGAATTATAGGATTCTAAATATAAGCATGAGTAGAACGTAGTATCGACTGAAACATAAGGAAATCATCTGAACCTGAAGGGATTGACATCCTATAGCTACTATTTCTGGGACTCCCATATGAGAAAACTCAAGATTTGACTTGGCTCATACACTTATCATCTACCCATTAGCTTAAATCCATCATTCAAAGGCTCCTAGATCTTTTTTCTTAAGGTTGGGCTAAACCACTAACTCTTGGCTTCTCCTTCACTTGTAAAGTTTTAAACCAATCCTATGCATAGCCCTAGAATTATGGAAAAAAATTTTAAGTCTAGAATGCTTCTGGGCTCTATGCCATTAATAGCCCCAGAATGTTGGACAAATTTTCTATGTCTGGGATGCATATGGGGCTCCACAGCTCTCATCTCACCAAGGTGTTGAGTAGATTTTCTTCTAAAGTTTTGGACCGGCAACCCGTGCCACCCATAGATCCAAATATGGTGTATATTTCTCTGAATATTTGGTGTTCGCACGCCATGCCATCCATAGCCCCAAGCCAATCTTCGCATACTCTTAAATCTTTACACCTTGGGTTAATTTGAGTCCTTTTTCCTTGGTTTCCTACTCAAAACAACTAAAATCATTTGTTAGCTTACAAAACACACAAACACATGAATTTATGCATTTCATAGGCATTATAAACTGAAAACAAAGTAAAAAGATGGGCAATAATATGCCCAACATCACCATCCCACACTTAAATCATTGTTCGTCCTCGAACAATCCTCAATTTCATACATAAACTCATCTTTTACCATGACACTTGGTACCTCATTCAATTCACACTCAAATTACTAGCATAAGTGTAACATTAAGTGATTCATAAACGTACAACAATTCAACCCAAACACATGTAAAGGTTTCACAATCAAGACTACACAACCTCTATAATTGACTCATCCTTTCAACATATAGGGCCAACATGATTAAATGGGACATATGCAACAAATAGTACATCGACTTAGACATCTTGTACCCCTCACTTTTGGTGATGTTCTCTCTCAAATTGCAATGCAAACACATGGAGTATAGAAAGCTAGGCACCATCTCGCTCACAAACGATGTAATGCCCATGTGTCACATACCATAAGCTTTCCCTTCATGTACCTTTAGACTACTTAATTGCTTTAAGAGATTAAGATCACAAGGACTTTATTTAGCTGTAATGACGGCTAAGGGACGGGTAGGAATGATATTTCTTTTATAGTAACTACTACTCTAAGCACTTTTAAGTCATATTTCATCTTTCTTGTCCACCATCTTTTCCTTGTTGTTCACCCTTCACCTAACTCACCATTTTTCTTTTCATTTCATGCCCCTTTTTTCATTACTTAACTATCAGTCTCTGCTTATAGAATCACTAGGGATTTTGCAATTAAAGCTCTATCTTTCATTTTCTTAGCAACAAGTAAACAACACAATTCTCTTCTTACCACAATTTTTCTTTTCCCTTAACATTATACTTTGGTGGATCTTTACTTTGAAGTATTAAAGTGCCTAAGACTACTTTGGATAAAAAATCTGGAGGTCTCACAAAAAGAGGGATTAAGCTACTTTCATTGCTAAGTAAAAATAAGGTCTAAGTCTCAAAGGGGTTTAACTAAGGATAATGTTCTGGAAGGTAAAAAAACATGGGAAAACATGGCTTTATCAAAGAAACGCCTCGATCATTTCCTAACTCCCTAAAAATTAGCTATCCTCTATACACTAAGGCAAGTTCTAGATGCTACAATATGTACAAACAAGACAATTTAGACCATTTCTCATGGCAACAAGAATCTAGACGGTTTCCTATAGCTACACATTCACACAATCATATATAATGATATTTTTCTCATTATTAAGCCCTAAGAGTGTGTTGAGTAAAATTGGAGAGACAAGTGTGTGTCTCATGGATTCCTCACTTTTGCATTCAAAATGACCACTTCATTGACTCTAGCATAGCCTCTAAGTGGACTGTAATAAAGCACACAAGTATGATCTATGACTCAATCCTTAAAAATACATGACTAATTTTCCTTAATATAGTCGTCATCCAACCGTCATTGGGACCAATCACTACTCTATAAGTACAACATCTCCTAAAAATGAAAAATTATCTGGTTCAAAGGTCTCCACTTTGGAAAAGAACCGAGGTCATAAGAAAAATCGAAGGGTGGCTGAGCCATGCCATTGTTAAAAATTTCAACTAAACTTGATGGCATGCTCACCCTTAACCTCAAATTTTGGAAGATATTTTCACGGCCTGAGCATAGACCCAGATCGTAGACATAGGACAAGGGACCTGGAGAGACCGCAAGTCGACCCATGGCATAAGCATTCAACTAACGCATTCAATAAACATGAAGAAAAACAAAATTATAAACTCAGCGGAAGTCTCATATAACGACACATCAGAATAATATCCAAATTTATACATACATAAGTCAGAAAGCCTCTAGTGTAGATGAGTTGATGGGACAAGACCCCAACTACATAAAACACGAAACTGAAATATGACATGAAACTAAAAGTCTAGTCCTCGAAAGATGAGGACTCACCACTCACGCAAGTGCTAACTCTGATAAGTGATTACAAACGTGGTTGAACCTCATGAACCAAATCAGGCCCTATCATAGCGGCTTCCCCAACTTCAAACCATCTGATGGGCGATCACACCTCCTCCCATAAAGAGCCTCGAACTGTGCCATCAGGATGCTAGAGTTTCAATCAAGGGCAATTGGTCATCCCAACTACCCTTGAAATCCATCACACATGCCCTCACAATATCCTCGAGGGTTTGAATTGTTCGTTCCACCTGGCTGTCTGTTTGCGGATGAAAGGCTGTACTAAGCTTAAATTAAGTCCCAAGTCCGTTTTGAAAAAAATGCCATAATTGGGAGGTAAACTGAGTACCTCGGTCTGAAATAATAGACAAGGGAATTCCATGAAGTCAAACCAATTCCCGGATATATAATTTGGCGAAATCATTCGCTGAATCCGTGGTTTTGATAGGTAGGAAGTGTGCAGCCTTGGTTAACCTGTCAACCACCACCCAAATGGAATCATAGTGTCGACGAGTATGAGGTAGTCCTGTAATAAAATCCGTATTAATCTCTTCCCACTTCCATGTGGGAGTGCTGATATCCTGAAGTACGCCTCCCGGCCTATGGTGTTCGACCTTCACTTGTTGATAGTTCGGGCACTTGGCTACAAATTCTGCAATATCATTCTTCATACCATTCCACCAATATATTTCCCACAAATCATGATACATCTTGGTGGCACCTAGATGGATGGAATACCTAGGTCCATGTGCCTTTTGCAATATCCAGTCCCTCGAATTATCAACATCTGGTACCACAGCACCCCATCTCCCCCTTAGGAAAACAACCTCCACCTTTTGCCTTCCAACTACTTCCTTTAGCTTTACTAGAATTGGATCCTAACCTTGCCTGGCCTTCACATTCGTCACCAAGGATGATTATGATCTGTTTTGCACAACAACACCGCCATTGGTCGACTCGACCAATCTAACTTCCAACCTCGCAAGCCGATGGACATCCTTCACCAACTCTTTCTTTCCCTCATCCATGTGGGACACACTCTCCATAAAGAGTCTAATAAGTGCGTCCGCTACCACATTATCCTTACCCGGGGTGGTAAAGGAAACTCATGTAGTAGTCCTTTAGTAACTCCAACCACCTCCTTTGCCGAAGATTGAGATCTTTCTGCGTGAAAACATATGGAAAGCTCTTGTGATCAAATAATACTTCCACGTGGACCCTATACAAGTAATGTCCCTATATCTTCAATGCAAACACCACCGCGACCAATTCAAGATCATGGGTCGGGTAGTTCTTTTCATGAACTTTGAACTGTCTCGAGGCATATGCTATCACTTTCCCATGTCGCATCAACACGCACTCGAGTCCAACTCGCGAAGCATCGCAACACACTACAAAGCCATCCATACACTAAGGTAAAGTCAACACTGGTGCTGAAGTGAGTCGGGTCATTAACTCTTGGAAGTTTTTCTCACAAGCCTCCATCCACTGAAACTTCACCTTCTTCTGAGTCAACTTAGTCAATGGTGCGACAATAGATGAAAAACCCTCCACATATCTCCGATAGTAATCCGCTAAGCCCAAAAAGCTCCTGATATCTTATGGGTTCACCGGTCTGGGCCAATTCTTTACCACCTCGATCCTCTGAGACTCTACTTTTATGCGCTCACCTGATACCATATGGCCTAGAAATGCCACCGAGTCCAACCAAAACTCACATTTGCTGAACTTTGCATACAACTGATGATCCTTGAGGGTCTGAAGCACTATTCTCAAGTGAGCGGCATGCTCCTCCTCGCTCCAAGAGTATATAAGGATGTCATTAATGAACACAATCACGAACAGGTCTAGATATTGCTTGAACACCCTATTCATTAAGTCCATGAAAGCTGCAGGGGAATTGATTAGTCCAAAAGACATAACAACAAATTCATAGTGACCATATCGAGTCCTAAAAGCGGTTTTCGAGACATCACTTTCCCGAACCCTGAGCTGGTGATACCCGAATTTGAGATCAATCTTGGAGAAACACTTGGCACCCTGAAGCTGGTCAAACAAATCATCGATCCTGGGTAAGGAGTACCTGTTCTTGATGGTAACCTTGTTCAATTGCCGATAGTCAATACACATGCGAAGGGAACCATCCTTCTTTCAAACAAATAATATTGGTGCACCTCATGGATACTTACTCGGCCTAATAAAGACCTTATCTAATAGGTCCTTCAATTTATCCATCAACTCCTTTAGCTTAGTTGGAGCCATTCTATTAGGCGGAATAGATATAGGCTGCATGTCGGGGAGAAGATCTATACTAAAATCAATCTTCCACTCGGGAAAGACACCTGGCAAATCATCAGGAAAGACCTCTGGATACTCACGTACTACTGGTACAGACTGGATAGTCGGGGTCTTGAACTCCACATCCTTAACCCTAACTAGATGGTACATGCAACTCTTAGAAATCATCTTTCTAGCCTTAAGGTAGGAAATGAATCGACCTATAGACATAGTTGAACTACCCTTCCATTCTAAGACTAGCTCACCCGGAAATCTAAACTCTACTGACCGGGTTCTACAATTTACAGAAGCATAACATGCAAATATCCAATCCATGCGGAGAATAACATCAAAATAGGTCATGACTAACTCTACCAAATCTGTTGAGGTGACCTTGTGAAGGACTAAGACCGGACAATCTCTACACGCCCATCTAGATATAACTGAGTCACCTACTGGGGTAGAAACTTAGAAGGGCTCTGACAAGACATCGAGACTGACTTTGAAGCTACTAGCTATATAGGGTGTCACAAAAGATAAGGTAGCCCCCACATCTAGAAATACATATACATCAACATGAAAAACTCTCAACATACCAGTGACTACATCTGGCAAGGCCTCCTGCTCCTGGCGAGTGGATAAGGCATAGAATTTGTTCTGACGCTGACCGCCAACTGCACTAGTGGATGCCCCCTGATGTGTAGTGCGTGGGGAAGGGAATACTGAGCTAGAAACTGGGCCTCGACCCCCAACCTGGTCCCATCTCACAGCGGGACAATCTCTGAGCATATTTCAAGGATTCCCACATCCAAAACAAGCTCCTGACCCTGCTAAGCACTGGCCTGTGTGCCCTCGGCCACATCTGCGACAAGTTCGAATGCTAGAATCTACAGGTCTGCTGCTCTGACCCTAAAAGCCTGACGCTCGCCCCCTCTGCTCATGTCGGGACCTAGATGGCACACTCACGGCAGATTATGCTAGATTTGAAGATCACTGGTGGGTCTGCTGTCGATGCCCACCACTGGACCTTTGTTGAGAAAATTTGTAGTCCTCAGTCCTATCTCTCATGGACTCCCTTTCTACTCGAGTGTTCCACTTCCATCTACTGGTTGTACAACACTATGCTAGGGAAGTCCATCTCCTAGTGGAGCATAGTTTTCCTGCAGTCCTTGTCAAACTATCTTGTTATACCATGCACAAATCTGCTCACCCGCGCCCGCTGGTTCGTCACTAACTCCAGGGCATACTTAGATAGGTGGGTGAACTCAAGGGCATACTCCTGAACAATCATCCTTCCTTGATTTTGATTAAAAAATTCAGCTGCTTTCAACTCCTCTATCTCTCGAGGGAAGAACCAATAGAGGAATGCAACCTGAAATTCCTCCCAAGTGATCGGACCTTCTCCAGCGACCCTGCTGTCCTTCCACTGGCGAAACCAAATATGCACAACCCCCTTCAACAGGTAGGAGGCCAACTCTGCGCACTCATCACTGCTCACCCCCATATCCTGGGTGATCTTGACAACCTCATCAATGAAATCATGCGGGTCATCAACTACCTTGGACCTCAGAAACTCTAGCAGGTTCATCCTCAAGAAGTCTCTGACTCGAGTCGCCGCCACATTTCCATTTTGAGGAACATGTGCAACGACCTGCTGATTGACCTGAGTAGTCAAGGCCTGCACCAGCATCTGAATGGCAGCTGGGAACTCAGCATGAGCAACTGGCTCTAGTTCCTGAGGCTCCTGAACTAGTGGGGCTGGCTGGTGCCCATGATCGTTTTCCTCATTGTGGGCTTCACCACCTCCATTCCTCCTTCCATTCATCCTTCTAGGATCCATGATTCTGTAATCGCGAATAGGACGAATTAGGAGGATAGAAAGGCTTTTCATCGCATGACATAGGTCATAAAAGAAGGGAACATTTCTTAAAACATCTAGTAGCCTCTTCTTTATAAGTGTGGCGTGCTTCACACCCATGATAAAGACTCTACCTAACGCGACTTTCAGACTCCCTAGGAAACATCAAACCTATGGCTCCGATACCAAGTTTGTCATAACCCGAGCGTAGACCCGGATCATAGACATGGGAAAAGGGACCCCGAGAGACCCCAAGTCAACCCATGGCATAAGCATTTAACTAACTCATTCAATAAACATGAAGAAAAACAAAATTATAAACTCAGCGGAAGTCTCATACAACGACACATCAAAATAATATCTGAAGTTATACATAGATATGTTTGAAAGCCTCTAGTCTAGATGAGTTAATGGGATAAGACCCCAACTAACTCTACAAAACATAAAACTGAAATACGACATGAAATTGAAATTCTAGTCCTCGAAAGATGAGGATGCACCACTCACTCAAGTTCTAACTCTGATAAGAGATTATGAACGGGGCTGAACCTGGGAAACGGGTCCTGCATCATAAAATGATGCATCATCGAAAGTATGCAGTTAGTATGTTCAATGTACCAAGTATGCAAGGTAAGTAAAACTGTTTTAATAAAGTAAATCATTTAAAACATTTCATGCATATCATACATTTTCAACTTGAGAGGAAGGGCATACATGCATTCATTCTGAAATTGAGATCTTATCATAACATAACCATGCTTAGCTTTAAAACATTATGACTAACTCGAATGACTCAAAGTTGAGCATAACATTTATATCAAAAGATGAACAATGAGTCAAACCTTACTTTTATAACATGCATGCACAAGGTAATTATCATGAGTAATAAATATGCAATCTGAATGATATAAATAGTGGGAGACTCGTCACTTAACCGACATACCATGTTGGAGCTTACGTGGTCCCAACTATCACACTCAAGGGGGTAGAGCCATCCATAACCTTCCACAGCGATGGATGATACCATGATATTGATATCAAGCTGAAGGGCCAATCAGGCCGGGGATAGCTCACAAGGGAGTTCCCAATAGTATAATAGTATCAACCTACATTGGTGCGTAGTTCTGGGGCATAGGGTAATCGACCCTTAATCCGTTTGGTGCTAGACTATTCTCCCAAAAACATATAATGCTATATATCGTATATAATGAAGCTCAACATCTTCGCTTGACGAAGCTCAATATTGTCTATTGACAAAGCTCAACATTGTCCCTTGACGAAGCTCAAGATGAAATCATGCAAAACTCAACGTCATACGAAATGAAGCTCAACATTGTCTATTGACAAAGCTCATAATGAAATCATGCATAGACTACACATCATATGGACATGAAGCTCTACATTGACATACATCTCAATTAGGAATTCATGCATATAGGAGGCTTTATTCCGAAACATACCACAAGCTCAATCATAGGTGGGAGCATCTACTCTAAATCATGTGGTAAGATACATGTAGAAATATTTACTCAACATACCACAAGCTAGAATTTATAATAAAAATTAGGAAATTTTACTTCAACAAGGTGGTAAGCTTATGTCGGGAAAATCATCACTTTAAATCAGCATGTGGGCATTACCCAAAGCTTTATCATACTTGGATATAATCAATTCATTTTGAAAACAACAACATAATCATGGGTAGTTTTAGAGACATGTTTTTCATCATCAACCTTATCATCATCACACATTTGTCATAAATCACTTTTTTTATGAACTCCTCATCCATGGGCATTTTAGGTTCAAAATTTGAAAATCAAATTTTATAAGGAAAAACAATTTAGAATCCGCCCAAGCTTCATAATTAATCAATATAAACACAATCTAATCATACCCACACATGAAGATTGAAGAATCATACAATTGGGTAAAACCCATACTTGATCATAGATAATTCATCACATTTTGATAGAAATTGGGCATGGGTGTGGAAGGAAGACACCCACTCATAGCCTTACATACCTGGGAGGGATGATTTTAACACTTCTCTAATTTCCCAAGATAAGATTCCAATGGAAACCTTCAAAAGTTGCTCTAAATCCTCCCTTCAAGCTCTCAAGTTTGCATGCATGGAATGAACTAGCTTAAAATAGGTTCTTGCCTCTTAAAATCCTGTAAAACAAGCATTAAATGATGTAGTATAGGTCTTAGGAACTGGGGAAATTACAAAAAGACCCTTACTGAATTCGCAAGAAAACACTGCCAGGTGGTTCTGACGGATCATCACTGGCCCAAACGACTTGTTATGTCGCTCGTCGGGTGCACTGGTTAACTAATCCTTTAGGGCTCACAATGGGTGACTTAACGAACTGTTTCCACTAGTCATGACTCATTGCCAGCTTTCGTCATGTATACTGCCTTAACATCAAATGAAACTCACCTTGCTTGATCACAACTCACCTTACGAGTCGTTGGGACAGACCACGACTCGTGGGGTCCCTTCCATTAGGTACACTAGACAACTCCTCCATTTATTTTTCGACACTACCCCATGAAGGACATGAAGACTCGTGGTGGCTGACCACGAGTCGTTACCTCACTCGTGGTGACCTCAATCTTTTATTTCCCCCAGGCCTCCCCACGAGCCACCTGACGACTCGTGGGATCTCCTTACGAGTCGTCCAACGACTCATCCTGTGACTGCAACATCAATTTCATAATTTTCCTTTTTCAACTCCTGGATCCGATCTTTGAGCTCCCGGGGTATAACAAATATCCCCTCACCCCACACTTAAAGTCATGCTCTGTCCTCAAAGCATCTAAAATAAAATATTAGACAAGAGTGAGAAATTACTCCCTGAGGACCTCTAAGGCCTAGCTAGCAGCATGTCTCTTGGATTCACAGGTCGCACAACCCCACTCTTAAGCTCAAGATGTGCTCCTTAGTATTGATTTCAAGTACTCAGACTTCTCTTTTTGTACATATAAAATAAAAAAACAAAAGTGACACTATAAAAAACTAATAATAACAAAAACTACATTATTACAAATTGGATTGCCTCCCGAAAAGTGCCTAATTTAATGTCGCATCCCGACACCATCAAGTTCTACCACTTTTATTTCCATTTTAAGCTTATATACTTCACCCCTAGTTTCTTTTTCAATTTTTTGTTATTCTCAAGGAGCAATGATGTAAACATGAAGAGACCAAGTAATAAATATTACAGCTTATACTCCTTGGCCCTTAAGTGAAGGATGTCGTAATATGTCTTTGGCATAGTAAAGTTTAGAATATAGAGGTGTTGCTCATCATCTACACACTCCATAGTCTTGGAAAACTCTATTTCTCAATTGCCACCCAAACACAATATCAAAAAGTGTTCAGAATGAGGACCAATATGCCCTAACTCTAAGATTGCATTATGCTTAACATCCTCACTTCTATCCACCTCCTCAACATCGACATTAATCAACCATGAATAGTCTAATGGTTGGGATTATTTTTGTTTCATGCATATGCTAGTATCCACAACACTTTGGATTTAGGCCTTAGACACCTCAACTTTTTCATTAAAAAGATCCTGCAGGTCATGGATACTTGAGAAAAATTGGCCTATCTCTTTTTTGAGTTCTATTTTCCCTTCCACATGAGGTACTCCTTGAGTATTGGTTAAGACTGTGACTTGCAAATCATCGTAAGTTGCAGCCTCATCCATCATCTCTATGAGCTTGGCACTCATCCCTTTAAGTCTTTTCCTTGTTCAGTAAGCTTCTTCCTCATTACTTCCATATGCTCCAGGATCAGTTTTTCCATATTGCTTATTTGAGCATGATGTCCCACCTCTTCATTATTCCTATAAGCATTAAAAACAACAAGAAGATTGTAATAGGGGCTTGGGGAAGGGAATAAAAATTTGGGCAACTTCTCCAATGGACATCCAGACCACATCATACACCACAAGTATTATAGTGTTGCCATAAATGGGGTCCTCCACAATTCAGACACAGATCACTAAAATACGAATACCTATTATTCGATCCATTTATACAAGGATGTCAAGTTAAGAATAGTCGTAAAATACTAAAATAAAAATAAAAATAAAAATCTATATAGTATATACAGAATAGCAAAGTAAAAATCCTAACCTACAAATGATTAATCAATCATCAAGTCCCTAGCAACGGCGCCAAAAACTTGATGTCGCCTAATCTCACACAAGTGCACGTGGTCGTCATGTAATATAGGATTGGAGTCTTGATTATAGATCCTTCAGAGACTTGTCAGATCAATGGTTATAAGGTTATTACTTTATTTTTCTATTCTAATACAACATATGAAATGAAGAATTGGTTTGAAGAATCAAATTACTAAACTTAAAATACAAAAGTAGTTAAAGACTGTTGCAAATTTGTTTGTACTTCATATGATGAGGAAAATCTAGGGAAATGGCACTTTTGGTTTCAGGTTGAGTTTTCAAGACGTGATTACGCTAGAATGATTCTTCTCTTGGTTTCTAGTTGCAAGTTACTATCCCATTCCTTTCCACTCTCTCGAGCATCCAAGCTTTATCTCATGAACCTTAACGCCTACATCCCTATGGTCGAAGGAGAAATATGAAATGACAGTTATGTCAACTTGTATTTCAACTAAATAGGGTTGAAAGATATATCCCTACCCTCAACAACAACTTCTATCCTCTCACATATGGGTTCAAGGGTCATTGAATTCCTGTTTTATTTTTACCTTTAGCCCTTTCAGTTCCTTTTGCTAAGTTCAACTGAAAGCCAACAAATTTACTCACAAGTTGATCAGGCTAGTGCATAAACAATTAAAATAAGTAACTACAAAAAACCATTAATTAAGAATTTAAACTAGTATAAAATTAGTCTTTTAAACATCAAGCATCCACCATGGCCAAAACCCTAGAGTATAAGTTTAATCACTCATAGACAAGTGGAAAAACAAAGACTTAATCATCATCATTCAAAGCAAAATAAAGAAGAAAAAAAGAAACTTAGTGTAGAACTTGTCTCCTCTCCCAAGCGGCTTACAACCCTTACAAAATGATATACAGAATGTAAAAGTGATCAAAAAATGCTAACAAAATGAACTACAAGCTATATTTATAGTTAAGCCTTCAAATTACACTTTTTCCCTCATGTACTAAGCTTTAAAATCATCAAATTATGCCCTGAAACAGGTCTAGCGCGCCGCCCCATCCATAGCCCCATCTTGGGCTCAAGTTTCCTCTAACGTTTAGCCTCTAGGGCCTAGCCCCATCCATAGCATCAAGGTGTTAGCCACATTTTTGAGCTTTAGACCCTCTCTAGCGCCCAATCCCATCCGTAGCCCTAATATTTTTGATAAATTTTCTATGTCTCGAATGCTTCTAGGGTTCCACACCATCCATAGCCCCAGAATGTTGGACAAATTTTCTAAGTCTGGGATGTATCTAGGGCTCCACGCCACTTATCTCTCCAAGGTGTTGAGTAAATGCTCTTCTAATGTTTTGGACCTAGCACCCCATCCCACCCATAGAACTAACTTTGGTGCATATTTCTCTGAAGTTTAGTTGTTGGCGCGCCACGCCAGCCATAGACCCAGGCCATTCTTTGCAAACTATTAAATCTTCACACCTTGCGTCAATTTGGGTCCTTTTTTCATAGTTTCCTGCTCAAAAAATCTAAAATAATTTGTTATCTTACAAAACACACAAACACATGACCTTATGCATTTTTTAAGGATTACGAACTCAAAATAGGGTAAAAGATAGGTAAAAACATGGCAAATAGGCATAGAAATATGCGCAACATCACCAGCATAGGATAGGATCGTGTCATTGATTCAGATGACTCCTTAGGTAGCCCCTTGTAAGGGCTTAGTATGGATCCATAGTTTAGTATCATTCCTTACCCCGACAAGGATTGGATCAACTCTCCTAACCGGGCCAGAGGTTCGACATCATATGCTCATGTGTATTTCTCGGTTAAGAGAAATTCCTAATAAACTAAAGTGCTTTTAGGATTTATCTTTAATCACCAATATTTAGCTTGCACCATAGTTTTACATATCTTTTGTACTTGTGTTTTATTGAATCTTTTAGTGCATTTAGTCATTATGCAATTTATGCTTTCAGCTTAGTATCTCAGTTTAGCCTGTTGTTTCATTCAGTTGTTTTACATATTGTACATTCACATGTACTAATGTTATTTGGCACTACAACTTTAAATATGCCGACTCGGGTATTCAGGATTGGCAATAAATGTATCAACAAGGTCTTGTTCATTTAGCATTGGTTAGACCTCCTACCTCTCTGGGGGCTCTATTCTATCTCTTATTTATTAGCAGTTATTATTAGCTCATTTAGGTAGTCATGGGTCTTTTCCTGATACCATATTTTCAGTATTAGAGACTTCATAGACTAGTTAGTTGAGTTAGTATTTTTTAGCTATCTTTGAAATACTTGTACATTTAGATTGCACTTATAAAGTTATTCAGTTATTCTTATCTAAAAAGTTGTTGAATTTGATATCTAAAAGAGCATTGTACGTCCATTGCACTTTATCTTTCGCATAGCTTTTCAGTATTTAGTATAGTAGTAAGCCAGGCCAAGGGTCCGCTGGAGGCATTAGTAGTTTTGAGCGCAAGGAGTGTAGGCTCGGGGCGTGACAGATAAGGTGAACTTTTTTGGAGTAGTCTTTTCCTCTTTGCTCGGGTACATGATATCGCCCAAAATTCACCTCACTGTGGAGAATGTACGCAGTCAATGTAATACAATAACCCAACTAAGAGTGGAGATCGTATCCACTGGGACTTTGTGTACATCCTAACTATGAAGCAATACGAATATGATTTGAATATTGAGAAACTACTCACATTAATTGTAAAGAGTAGATTAAATTAAGACTAGAATGCTATAGATGTAAATCAATAAAGAGAAATACTTTGGATGTGTTCCTGTATAGGGTTGATGCCTCTAAATCACTCAAATGGGAGTATCGAGAATGATCTCTTTATGAATATGCAAGCAATCAACTAGGAAACAATTAGGTGTCTCTCAACAATCCTAACAATGTCAATCTAAATCAATTTTCTCAAATTGAATAGAATTCAAATTAAAATAGATTGCATTTTTCCAATTAGATTCATCAAATGTCTAAGTGAATCTATGAAACAAGGTTTATAGCTTTGGGTCATAGTTGATTGATTCTATCAAAATGTTTATTGTCTCTTTCAAGCATAATAGATGTAATTTGGAATAATTAGATGTTTGCAACCACCAATTTCATAATACAAAGCAATAATCAATTAAATATTCTCAAGCTCATAGTCAATTCAATCTAATTGAGATCATTAGGGTTCATAAATCCGCTGGATTCACAACTCTAGATCTGGGTTTAGCTGCTCATAGAATACGAAGAAGAGAAAAGCATAAAATTAAGCATTATCACTTACTAACAATAAGAAATAAGAGAAAACTTGAATTGATGAATTAAACTTCAATGGATCTTCCAAAAACAATGATTGTCTTCCAAGCAATGTCAACATACTGAAAAGTCTCATAAAATATGAAAGAAATACTATTTACTAAAGCTTAAAAACCCAACTAAAATTCCAATTCGGAGGGCTTAAGTCGTAGGCACGAACCACACCTTAAAAGTATGATCCGTCTCTTGAATCGTCAACTGAATCTACACTTTTGATCTAATTCTTTTCGTCTATTAAATAACACACCATCTATTGAAATGAAGGTGTGTACTTTTTTCTCTGAATTGCTTCACCAGATTCATAAGTTTGGGATCTGAGGTTCACTTTATGGTCCGCATTTTGAATATGTGGACCACATCTGGAATTCTCCCTTGCTGACTACTTTGTGAAACTCTCTAGATTAACTTGTGGTTGGAAAGGCGGACCACATCTTGGATTTGCAGTTTGTCTCTATCCTTTTTTAATAGACTTCTTGTGATTTATGCCTTCATTCTTCAAATAACGGTATTCCTGAAACTTAGAAAAATAGTGTTAGTATTTACTTAATATAGCTATTAAAGTTATGAAAAACTCTATGAAAAAAGCATGAATGTGTCACAAAACCTTGATACATCAACACCCCTAACTTAAAGCTTTTGTTTGTCCTCAAGCAACTAAAATAAGAAAACCTAACCTAGACCTAGACTCTTGTTCATATATCACAAAGTTCAATGATTGGGGTGGTTTTGGAAAAAAGATACAACATAAAATCTTCAAGAAAACCACCCCCTCCATCCAAAAATCAAATTTCTCATAATTGTGGAATCTAAGCATGCAATTGTTATTCGTAACACCATTTCAACATGCAACACACCTAGATTAAGACGTAATTCTTACTAGCCATTATCATCCACAGTCCCTCACATTTATACTAAGAAAAGTGTCCATTTGAAAAGTTGAGAATCACATACGATACATGGACACAAGATCAAGAGAGAAGAGAAAGACAGTCAAGTCTTACAAAGATGTTCACAAGTTAGGTCACAACTACCATATGCTTGCCTTTGTTCTCAAATGCCTTTTTATTTTGAAAATCTATGTTGAGATGACATAATGGCTTTTCTAAGCTTGTAATATTAGTCTAAAGGGTTGGTAGGGCACAAATATGGTATTTAGTGGCTTATTACCATCATTGACACTACATTACACTTCAATTTCTTTTTCCTTTAATTCTCCTTTCTTTTTCTTCCCTTTCTTTCCTTAGAAATTTTCACAACCTAATGTAACTTTTGCGAGCTTATTTATCTTTCTTCTTTTTAAAAAAAATTATTTTATCTTTTTCTTCTCCTGCTCAATATAACTTGGGAAGTGGTCCATTTATTTACTTGTGCCTTTTTCCTTCTTTTTCACCTATCACCCCAACTTACACTTTTTCATATCATTCTAATATGTCATAGTTTCAAGGAGAATGGGTTAAAAAGAGGCTCAACTTGAGAATTGATTTTGGTTTCATTGCAGTTGATTAAGCAAAAGGGACGTAAACTCAAAAGGGGAGAGTAGGGATTCATGCATCATTAGGTAGGCTCATATAGGAAAATGGGGATTTTGAAACACAAATAAGACCTAAGTTCATCTCTATGAACCAGAATCAATCCTAGATCACAACATGAGTAACCAGACAAGTTCTAGAGTGCGACCACAAACTAGTGAACAAAGTAACGATCCCTTACCACACATTAACACATGGATATCAAATGAAATACTCATGTCTACTCTTAGGTATGGAGTCAATGTTGTAATCAACATAAGCAATTGTAAAAACAAAGGAAAACATGTCAATATAGAACAATTGTGGCAAATAATTTGGAAAGGGAGGGGAAATTTTTCAAAACAGTTACATAAGCATGGAATAATCTCATTTACCACCACCAGCTAAGTGAAAAACACTCTACTCAACCAAGAACAACTCAAACATAGGTTGGTGCCCTTAAAAAAAGTCATCTAACAATCTGTCATCAAGCCCACACACTACAACACTTACGTATATTATTATGCCCGATTCAACATAAATTAATCCTCCCTTCGCTAAGAAAACCTGAAAGAACTCTAACATCCTATCAAAATGAAAATAGCAACTACATCTAATCTAACTATGAACATAGGAGAATCATCATACATAACACATCACAATCACCAAAAATCAATATCCATTAAAAACCATCCTCACTCAAGAATTCATTACAAATCAAAAGCAGTGTTCATCATAATTCCAAATTAAAATACCCTACACCCCAGCTTAAAAGTTGTGCAGTGTCCTTAATGCACGCAAAAATGAAGAATAAAGGTGATAGGGACTCCATGAGGCGCTCAAAGTATGATACTCTTGATCATTTAGTATATAAGCAGGGATGACTACTGGAATACCGGGCCTGGCATAGCTGAAGTGCTTGCCACCTATCAATATGAAGTCGGATACATGCAAAAACTAGTGACCCTAACATCGCAACCCATAATGTCGCAGCCTCAGCAGGGTCCATGTATGGAATATCCTCCTCTATAGATCTTCCCCATATGTCTTGACCCCCTATCCATCATAGGCATCTTTCCTAGAGTTTTGGGAGGAGTAGGGTCTCTAAGAGATAATGGTAGGGTGTCTGACTCACATCGATTTAGCTCTAGAAGGTGCAGTTGGTGATGGAGACGCTCTAATTAGTGGGGATCTCGAAGGTTAGGTTAGAAGGTTGTCAAATAGCTGAATCCTGTTATCAGTCGGCAAATCAATCCCAAAATCCTCAGCCTGAGGATCCCTAATCTATAGCTCTAGTCTCCTCAAGGCTAGCTCAGAGGCTAAAAATCTCTATTTGGCTGGAGCCTTACTCTAGTTGCACCACCTTGGACTCAGTAGCCTCAACTCTGGTCATTATTGTCTTATGGGTGGCATGCAAAGGGTGTCTCAATGGCTGCAGTTCCCTCTCAGCTATCATAGAGAAAAATGCCAAAATCTCATCAATCAATTAGGTCTTCTTCCTATCCTCCCTATTTAATCAAGCGGCCATGCTCACAAAAGTTTCTCGGGAGAGCTGGATAGTCCTAGGTAGGGTAATCGATCTCCTAGAGCTAGTAGGAGCTGTGACTAGCATTGCAACAGAGAAAGTGGCTCCTTGGGGAGCAGGGTATGAAGGAAGTGCCTCTAATGCTGCTGGTGGCTGTGAAGTGGAAGCTCTATTAGGGTAGCCAAACTGCACACCCTTACTCTCTAAAACACCCCAACTGGAATTGATGTACTCATTTTTTAAGAAGGTATGACTAAAGACTCGTCTCTCATTTTGGAGATCTCATTCACCTATCTGGAAATAGTGTAAATGTCTTCCCTCTATAAAATAGGCACTCCTGCCCTCATGCATAAAGAAAACACCAAACACGGGCATAAGAGAGAGGTGACTCTCCGCAGAGCCTGCTAATTAAGCTTAAGAGCTAATATCTATATCCACTTCCTTCTTGTCCATAACAACTTCTATGATGAGTGCTCGGTCATGCATGAGCTTGTCCTCACTCTTCATCAGGAAGATGCGGCTGCATATGATATTCCATAAAAATAGAACTTGCATCTTCAAGCCCTTATATATATGGGAGTTGTGTCAAGTGAGGTGCATATGGGTAAATATCTGGCTATAATCCTGGCCATTAATGGCATAACGCATGATCCAAAATTGGTCATTGCATCAAAATCTGAGGTATCGATGGCCATATAAGTATTTCCTAAGTAGTATCAATTGATTGCCTTTGTCACGATCTAAAAATAGATCCGGATCTAGACACGGAACCTAGAACCGTGAATGGCTCCAAGTCAACTCATGGCATGAACATGTTAACTAAGGATCAACATTAAGCAAAACTGATAACTGAATCCTGAAATAGCAAAAGTCTGAATACACATCAACCATAAGAGTCAACACTGACAAGCTGAGATTCTACACATTGTCTGAAAAGCCTCTAACATAACTAACTAGTTGATAGGACAACATCCCCAAGTAGCTACTAAAAGTCTAAAACTAAAAGATATAAAGCTTAACAATTTAAAGGTCCTTGAAGAATGAGGACTCACCAATCAAGAGAAACGAACTGAGCTAGAGGGGCTGGCTAACTATAGGACTAAGTATGAACATCTAAACCGGTATCATGAAATGATACAGCATAAAGTATGCAGTTAGTACTTGAAATATACCGAGCATTCAAGGTAAGTAAAATAGGTTGAGTAAGTATAAACTGCAATCATGCACATAACATAAATCATAAGATGATGAGTGTAAGGACTGCATGTTGATATCTTAAAACATGTATAATCGTAAATTGAATTTCCATATTTGAATAGAATTATCCAAAGCTAAAAATGGAATCATATAGCTTTCCATAACTAAAATCATAAGTAAAAGCTTATAAACTGAGCATTGGGTCAAACCTGCTGAAAACATAATATCATATGTCATAAACTTGCATAATTGAAATCATGAGGAACAATGAGAGACTCATCTTAACTGAAAACCACCATGTATGAGCACATGATGATCCCACGTCTTGACCACAAGGAGGAGGGCCATCTTGAGACATTCCAGGACAAAGGATAAGTAAGGTGTGATATCATAGTGTGCCCTTGGGTAGGGAGAAATGCTTTCTAGAGAGGCCCCAAAGTATACCTACGTTGGCGTGTAGTTTGTGAGAGCAGGAAACCTTGGAACCCCTAGCCTACTCGGTGCTAGACACTACTCCTTAAACATGTATAATGCTCATATAATCATATTCCCAAAACATAGCTTGAATTTGAACTTTAGGAGTCTTGACTCCAAAATAATTATATCATAACTGATCTTGTTGGCCTTGGCTAAATCATGAAACATACTTGACTTGTGTGGTCTTGTCCAGATCTAAAAAAAATCATGCATACTTGAAATAAATTTCATAAGGAAAATCATGTATCCATACATGGGTAACTTGTAAACATTCAATCATGCTAGATATTTCATCATGCTTGAAATCATGGATCACAAACTTGACTTTTCATGAACTTGCATAATTGTGCATAATCTTCTAAAACTTGAATTCATGAATTTATAATCAAAACATGTATAAAAATCAGCCCATGATTCATCAAACATACTTTAAAAATGGAGAAAATCGATCCATAAACCTTATGTAAGAATTCTATGAAATTATATTTAAATCCCTTTTTGATCATAATTTGAATTGAGACTTGATTCATGAAATTGAGGAGAATTATAAGCATGAGAGTGAAATGAACTCTCATTCATAGACTCACATACCTATAAGGACTGAATCTACACTTTCCCTAGAAAGCCCAAAGGATTTTGAGAAGAATTTGGAGGGTTTGGAGGGTTCTAGGCCTGATCTTCAATGGAAAGGTATAGGCTTGCATGCATGGGAGGGGAATGATTAGAATAGGCTTAAACCCTCTTAATACACCTCGTTTACAGTTTAAAATGACGTATTTTAGGGCTTAAGAGCATAGCATTTACGAAAACACCCTTACTAATTTCCAAGAAAAATTACACTGCCAGTCATCACGAGGGACTTAATGAGTCGTTGGGTCCACTAATGACTCGTGGTCCTAACTCGTTACATTCATTATAAAAATCTTCATTTACTGAACATTCCTCCCCCCACGGGTCACTTGATAAGTAGTTAGGTGCAGAATGACTCATCCCTCGATCTGTCGCCAACACTGCCAATCCCTCTCTCACATACTTAACAAGGGACACCACGACTCATGGGGTGACACGATGACTCATCACCCCACCCATCAAGTCCCAGAACAACATAATTCTTCCAACATATCACACATTTAACGGGTCACTCGATGATTCGTCAAGTAACTTAATGCGGCACTTGATAAGTCGTTCTGTGACCTGGTGCGAATTTTCTTGCTTTCTCAGTTTCATCCCTCAGGTCTGATCTTAGGGACTTTTTGGGTACTATATCCTTGAGTGATATTGATACTCCAAAAATTGGCATAGACCCCAATGGCTCCACTAATAATTGCATGTTTGGGTTGGCCACCTAGAGAATAATGTCACAGATTGCATAAAACTCTTGCACGAGAGTTTGACAGTATTGACCTGAGGGAGAGGGGAGCAAGTCCTATAATTGGAACAAGATCTGTTTTATGATGTTTGAGTATTGGTCCAACCCAGTGACACTAATTTCCCTCTCCTCTATGATACCCCATTGAGGTTTGTCATTGTGATTGGCCCAACCCTCGATATATCTCTCATGGGCCCCCTTTATTGCCCAATGAACTCTGAATATTTCCTCTACATCTTTACTTCTCTATACAACTTGGACAATTTAGGGGCAGGTATTTTGACTGGTGGAGTCCTATGTTTGGACTCACTAGAAGTGATGGCAATCTATTGCCTGCTGGGACGGGCAATAGGTTGCTCCGCTGAGGACTGAGAGGGGGATCTTTATGATGGGGTGGCTGCAAATACCACCCTAAATGAAAGCGTGAGAGACAAGGACAGAGCAAGTATGGTGGCCCTTCTAGTGGTTGGGAGATAATACTCCTTAATACCCTTGTCCCTAAGTAGGGACCTCTTTAGGGTTGAGGCCTTGCTCCCCTTGTAGCTTCTCTTTTCAATGCCATTTTTCCAGTAATTGGAAAAATGTTAAGCGCATGAGTAATGAACACGCTAAAATAAAACTAATTAACTAGGACAAATTGAAAATGAGGGTGCAGAGATTGTCCATCTTTCAAGGATGTGGGCCGCATATTGAACCATCAACTAAAGTCCCAATGGTAGATTGTACTAGTTCAAAAGATGCCCAATATGCAGATCGTTTCTCAAAAAGTGAACCACATATTAGGCCGTCAATTGAACCTAGCAAACCTGATCCACTAGTTCAAAAAATGGTACAAGAAGCGGACCGTAAATTCAAAATGTGTTCTGTTTCTTCAAAAGATAGGGGGATTTTTAACACTTCACCAAAAATTTCAAATTCTAAGTTCAGAAGTCAATGTATTGGCAAAGTATGGTCGTCCTTCACACAAACAAAATGCACTTCATGCTAACAATTTAGTTCTAAGTTCATACCGCATATTCCCAGTTCTACCCCTCATTTAAGTTTAGGAACACATGATTATCAACCCCAAAAGAATGAAGCGCATAATTAATCATGAAAAACAAGCACAATACCTAAGGTTTAGATGCAAGTTGTGTGGCATGTTTGGTTGAGTGTGGCAGTCAACTCATGAGCTCAAGCAAACCCTAGTTTCTCAAAGACAGATGCTCGATGTGGTGGTGTGGGTATGTGTGTGTGTAGAAGAAGTATGGTGACGAGACTGAAGGTTTGAAAATTTTGAGTGTGCAATAATGATGGATTTTCCAAAAGATGAGGGAAGAAAAATAAGAGGGACAAATGAGCAAAGAGCCCATTTAAAGACCCTCAACAAATACTGAGTAGCAGGTTGGGTTGTGGCCATAAGAAACGATCATCTCTTGAAGGGATGACCCTTTTTTTAACCGCAGATGACCCAAATGGAAGAATTAACCCCCCCCCACCCCATCTCAATAAAACAATTAATGATTCAACTTAGGGTCACTCAGTTTAGTGCACAGTCTGCATATTGTACCATCACTTAAACTCATAATTCTGGGCACACTACTTTACCTGGCTTCCTATTCACGATGGAAATAACAGTCTATATGTTAGATACGTAGTCTGTTCCTATTCCCGAAAATAGGAAGCTGAAGCTCTTTCTATGCCTTGTATAATTTTCTCCCACCTTTCCAAGATCAAACCTGCACTCCTGAACACACAGTAGTCCAAAACACTTTGGTTGCCTCTCAAGAAATGTTGATTTAACATCATGACATAATGTGGATACTACTCATGGTGTATAATCCCTTTGGCTGCCTCCCAAAAAGAACCTGATTTAACATATGGCATGCCGCATGATACCTAAATCAGCACAAGGAATGATCCCTAGGACAAAACTTCCTCACCCACTTTCTTCCTTTGGAATCACAGAGCTATTTCTTCATCCACCTTGGTTTATCCTTCTTCTTTTTGGGTGTATCTTTGGCTCCATGATCAATTTTCCCTTTCTCATTATCATTCTTCTCACCAACAAAAATGTTCCAAAAATTATTTGGAAACAAGTACCCCTTCCATGCTTTGAAAGTTATGTCTTCATCCTTGACCCAGAATATGATCTCATGATTTTTCAAATTTATGAGTACTGTCATGGTGGCAAGCAAAGGTCTCCCAATATAATGGGGATTTTAATATCTACCACAAAGTCCAACACTACAAAGTCGGCTGAGAGTATAAACTTCTTGACCTTCACCAACACATCCTCAGCTACCCCTACCGGCTTATTTATTAACTTATCAGCCATTTGAACCTGAATAGAGATAGGTTTCAACATGGTCAATCATGACTACTCGTATATGTCTAGAGGCATCAAATTGATTCTTGGCCCATTATCACATAAAGATAGCAAATAGTCATACTGCCCAATTTTGCATGGGAGGGTGAACTCCCCAGGATCTCCCTTTTTCTCCACATGTGTGCCATATATAATGGCACTCACTCAGTGTATTTATAGGGACCACATCCTTTTCTCTAGGCCTCTTCTTCGTCAATACCTCTTTGAGGTACTTAGAAAATCAAGGCATCTCTTAGATAGCATCAATGAATGACACTCGAAGTGTTTCCCCTTTCAACCCCTTGATGTGTTTAGCAATTATACCATTTAGAGTTTGCTTGGCCAGCCTTTGAGGAAAGGGAGGAAGAAGTGGAGGATAAGATTTGGAAACTTCAATCAAACTCTCTTTTGCCTTCTTCTTCTTTTAGAGCTTGATATGTCATGGTTTTGTGGCACTTTCGACGCTTAAAACATAGAAAGATGCTATAACTTAGATGCGTTTATAAATATATGAGGTTCTTTTACTATGTTTTCAAGGAAATTAAGTTTGGGAGTTGAATTTTGGAAAAGCAGTGCAAAAGTGTAGAAAATGGTCTTCTACAGGTCACAGTATGAGTCGTACAATCTGGGCACAAGTTGTAGCTAGTACCCATAGCAGAGATTCAGAAGATGTTCAAGTGCAGATCTCATGGTACGAACAAGTACCACGATTCATGATAGCATTGTACAAGTCGTACCACTGACTCATGGTAAGAAGAAAAGAATAAGATACATGATGTCCTCATGACACAATTGAATAGCATGGTTGGTACCAACATAGTATGAATAGTAACAAGGGCCCGTAGGATGATCAATAGAGATGTTTCATGGATGATGTCCGAAACCATGACTGACACCTATGATCTGTAGTGACTCTTCATGAGTCATACCAGTAACTCACACCTGAGAGATTCAAAAGATGCCAAGGATACTACTAGCACAACCACGACTCATAACAGTATGCTCGTAGGTCATACGGGCACAACAATCCAAGTTGATTTAGGAAAGGATTTCATTGGTTATATAAATATTTTCCTTTTATTTTTTATTAGGATGCCGATACATTTCATTGGAATTTCTTTTTGGAGTTTCTCAACGCATCTTGGAGAACAAAATACATGATGTTTGGAACAAGTTTCTTCATTGTAATCTTAACTTTGAAGATTGATTATTGCAATTGATTCATATATTTTATTTCTTCAATATTTTAAGTTGTTAATTATGAATTCTTTCATATCTTCTACGATTATTCTTGAAATTATGAGTAGCTAAAACCTCCACAACTAGGATTGTGGTAATCATTATGAAATAACAAATTTGGGTTAACACAAAGTGATTCTAAATCAATACACATGCTTGTATTGTTCTTCCCTTCAAGATTATTTTTCCTTAACGGTGCGCAATGTTAGGACTAGCCTGTATTCTCTACTTTCTTTAACCTAGAGAAGTAGAGATTAGGAAAAGGGAAAGAGAACAAAGACTTGAAATCAATTTTCATTTAATAACTTGAGCTGCGGTTGCAGGAAAGTTAATTTGAAATTATTGATAAAGGTTACTAGAAACCGCTCATGAGGCCTAATACAGTAATTGAGTGTAGTCATCTAATAGGGGCAAATCAACCATTTAGATGAGTGTATTTATTAATTCTATAGGCTAAGTATTGGAATATATGACGAGTATAATAATCTGACTTAGTTATAAGTCCATGGGGAACACTTCCCTAGTTAATTTCATATCTTTGATAACAACACCATTTCACAATACTGTAACTCATTTATTTCTATTAAAACACCTCTTAGGAAATAATTGAACTAAAAGCGTAAATACTAGCATTAGTAGATATCTTGACCATATTCCTTGTGGGATTGACCCCAACCTTAGTTGGGTTCTTTATTGACAACGACCACGTTATACTTCTTCATAGGTGTAATTTGAGTGCTATCAAAAATGGCATTGTTGCCGGGGAATACGGCTTAGGATTAGATTAATTGCTTTTATTTAACTATTAGTCTTTATTTCCTTATTTAGATTTTCTTTTGTCTTTGTTTCACACAGGTTACCACTTGGTGGATGCCAAGTACTCGGAGTAGTGGAAAAATCCTAGTTTCAATTGATCAAGAACTCAAATGAACACTGAGAAAGATGGTCGGCATTGACACTCCTGAACAAATGGAAGCTCGAGTAGCTGTTGAAACTCCTAAGATAATGAGGCCCTCCAGGTGGAGTTAGCTTCACAAGATGCTCTTTAAAAGGCATAGAATGCCTCGGAATAGGTTGACAACGTTGGTCGAAATAGAAGGGGAAACAGTGGTCAGGAGTTACCTTAATTCCACAGATATGCACCTTACTTTGATGAGGATGATGATCTGGATATTAATGAATCTGGATCAACTGGAGCCATTGTGCCCCCACCTTTGCCTGGTGGGGAAAATTTTCATATCACTAGCATGATGATTCAGGTGCTGAATACATATGAAGGGAGTGTTTAGTGATAATGATTCTGATAATGAAAATCTCCAATTGATGACTTTTGTGGGTATTTGCAAGGCATACAGATTGTCAGGAGTGAGCCAAGATGCAATCAGACTTAGGCTCTTTCCATTCTCTCTAGCTGATGAAGCTACTCTATGGTTGTCAGAGTTGCCAAATGACTCAATCATCAACTGGAAAGAATTGAAGGATGCCTTTTTGGAAACTTTCTTCCCACGTTCTAGGATGATGCAACTCAAAGATGAGATCTATAATTTCTAATAGCTCAAGACGGAGGCACTTCATGAGACATGGCTGCGGTTTAAGAAAAAATTGACTAAGTGCCCAAATCACAGAATTCCAAATGAGCTTGTTGGAATTATTGTGTTGATCTTTGAACAATAAAAAGCAAAGAAGTAGTAGATACTGTAGCAGGTGGAGCATTGATTCTCATGGAAAGAAGAAACAATAATACTTGACCGAGTGACTAAAACCAACAGGGCCTCGCACATCAGAGAAGTTGAGGTAGCTACAGGTACATATGAAAAGAAGAGGAATGTGACTAGGAGTTAGCACATATGAGAAAATCTATTGAACTGGTCACGAAGCATATCATTGATCCTAGAGCTCAGAATGTGAATGTAGTGGGAGCTCAGTTTCAGAATCGGGGTTTAAGCATTCTGATTCTAAGGAGGAAGGAAACTTCTTGGATAACCAGGTGGCAGATTTCTGGGGTAATGCTCAAGCGTCTATTAAAGACACTTGGTGCCAAGGCTCCAGGAATCAAGGTCAAAACCAATATAGGGACAACTACAGTAGAGTTGGGTACAAGGACAGAAGTAGAGGACAAGACCGGGAAGGTGATTGGAGGAAAAATGATGGATTCCAAAATGATTGCACCGGCATATATGTTCCTCAAAAGGCTCATGAGAGGTGATGCTGGAACCTCAAAATTGAGTTTATGATGGTTGAGCTATTGAAAAAGGCAATGTCAACTGATGATCATCTTAAGGACATTCAAGGAGATATATCTACGATAAATCAAAAAGTTGAGTCGGACGCCACAATGAATAAACAAATTGAGCAGCAATTGGGCCAAATGTCTGCATCCATAAATCAGAGGAAGAAGGGTACACTCCCTAGTAACATCATTCAAAATATGAAGAATAACAGTCACTACATGGTTGTAACTACTAGGAATGGAAAAGTAAAAGTTGATCCACCATGCCGATTGTAGTTGATATGGGAGAACCAAAGGCAATTGAGTTAGATGAGGAAGACAAGGCTGCAGAACAGATAGCTGAAGGTAGTGCAGATTTGATCAAGTCTCCAGTTGATGCAAAGGAGATTGCTGCTAACAAAGGGAAGGAAAAGGAGGCCCCACAAATTTTTATTCCTATCCCTCGACAGCCTCCACCTTTTCCTTAGAGAATGAAGAATAAATTGGATGATAGGAAATTTCACAAATTCTTATCCATGCTGAAGTAGCTATCAGTGAATATTCCCTTAGTCGAGGTACTGGAGCAGATGCCTAGCTATGCAAAATTCATGAAGGAGTTGATGACCAGGAATCAATCCGTTAGGTATGAAGTAGTTGGAAATTTGCACCACTGTAGTGTAATAACCTCATGGGTCCTTGCACAAAGAAGGAAGACCCAAGTGCCTTCACCATCCATGCACTATCGGAGATTTTGAGTTCGCCAAGGCACTGTGCAATTTGGGAGCTCACATCAATTTAATGCCGCTTGCGGTGTTTAAGCAATTGGGCTTAGGAGACCCCACAGTGATGATAATGTGGCTACTGATGGTGGATCTCATAGTGAAGAAGCCAATGAGTATTCTCCATGATGTTCTAGTGAAGGCAGACAAGTTTATTTTTTCAACTGACATTGTGATTCTATATTGTGAAGTGGATTTTGAGGTCCCCATCATTTTAGGGTGGCCATTCCTTGCTACGAAGCGAGCCCTAGTTCTTGTTGAAGTCGGACAGTTGAAGTTCCAGTTAAATGAGGAAGAGATCACTTTCAATGTTTGCGGGCCAACGAAGCAGCCAAGTGAATTTACAGTCTCACAACAATTGAGGTTGAATCATAGTTTCTTGATGGATTCTGAGTAGTCAAGAAACCCGCATCATGCCATTATGTTAAACCAGGCCTTTCATGGGAGGCAACCTATAAGGTAGTTTGGTGAAAGCTGAGTAACCAAACTACTTGTGTCATGCTGGGATGTTAGATTAGGTGCTTCTTGAGAGGCAACCCAAATACCTTGACTCATGTGTGTTGTAGTGTGCAGGTGAAACAAGGACTAAAAGATGAAAATTAAAGTACAGGTCCGGACTATGAACCTTAGTACGAACCGTATGATGTTGTTATGGCTCATAATTCCAACCATAATAAGGAGAAGAACCTAACAAAGTGCAAGAGTTCGCATAATGATTGGTCATTAGGAATCATATATACATGGTACAAGTCATAGGACCCACTGCAGTGATGAAATCCCACAAAGGTCAACTGGTAGAAACCACAATAAACAAGATGTGGTACAATTTGTACTATCCTGGCACGGATCATACCATGGATCTGTAGGTGCCGAGGGTAACTTCTCTGAACCTTAGGTATGGAACATAAGAAGAGTAATATGTACCAAGAGTCATGATATGAGTCGTGAGAAGCCATTAAATCAAAAGAAACCATGCGACCTGACTTGACCCAGAATTTTCAAACTGCCCCAAACCTATTTAAAACTAAAATCTAGTCCTAAAATCACTACATGATCCCACAATTTTCTCCCACTCTTCCCGCAGTACCCTCAATCTCCATTTAAACATCACTTTGCAAGATGATTTTTAATCATATGAAGTAGATTTCCTCTCCAAACCCTAAGCAAAGAAGCATTGCTCATGAACTTGTCAAGTAAGTTGAAAATATTTTCATGGCTTTTCTTTGGCTTTTGTTCACTGATGACCAACTATAACTCCTCCATTCTTGAAATGATTGGAGGAACACAATCAGGAGGTTATCATGTTTTTATTGTTATTATGATGGTTTTATGAGGTGAACCCACTCTATTGGTTCAAGTAATTTATGGGTAGGGTACTAATGAAAAAAATAAAATGAGGAAATCGTGTGGGTAATCAAAATTTTGTGTTTGCATAAACTTAGGGGTGGGGAAGTCTGAGTAATCTCCCAAAAACTTGCTTCTTGTATAACTGTTAATGCACAAGGGGAGGACAGGCTTCACGATCCATCCTATGACTCGTGGTATCTCACCAGGACTAGTAGGATGATTTTTCGGGACTGTCCCACGAAACACCAAGTTTGAAGTAAAGGTACAAGACTTTGTAAGAATTATGGTATCTCACCATGAGTCATACCAAATGCTCGTATCGGAGAATTAGAAAAGAGTCACACAGAGAACATCAGACATGACCTATGGTACAACTCGTAGGATCCCACCACGGGTTGCATTAGTAAGTCGTACCAAATACATCAGAAGTCATAATATTAAGAAGTTGATGCTATGTCATGACCCAAGCTGAGACCCCAGATCGAGACACGAACCTAGAACCATAAATGGCTCAAGTCAACCCATGCCATGAACAGGATAACTAAAGATCATCATAAACTAAGCTGATAGTTAAATCCTCAAATAGCAGAAGTCTAAATAGCAAACGTCTATGCAATGATAACATCATAATTAAATACTGAAATAGAAAAAGTCTGAAAATACAAGTCTATTTCTGGAAAGCCTCTAACATACTGACGAGCTGATGGGACAACACCCAATCTAGCTCCCTAGAATTCTGAAACTAAAAAATAACATACCTCAACTATCCGTGAAGTGACATTGTGACTTGTTGCACCATCCGTGAAGACCTCTGACCAAGACTCTTCACTGGCCTGGCATCCCATCATGAGCCACTCCACGATTCATTAGGTGACCTGATGAGTCGTTCTATGGCTTGTGCAGGTTTCTTCCTACTTCCTCCGCTCAACCCTCACATCTAACCTTAGGGATTTTTGACGTGTTACAATATCTCCCCCCTTGGGAACATTCATCCTCAAATGTGGGTAAACAAACTAAATAATTGGGGAAAGGAAACTGTAATCCCAAATACTGAATATCTGAAGCTGAAAACTGATGGAGTGACTGACTTCGGACTGATATGCAAGACTTAACTGAATTCATGACACACATATACATTCACTGACATAAATGAAACTGAGAGATATGAACTTTACATGAAACTGAAATAGAGTACTAAGGAGGATTTTGATACCTCAAGTTGGAACTAAGCTAGAAGGGAAAAGATGTGGGTATTTAGCCATAATATCTGCTTAGGCTTCCCACATAGCTTGTTTAGGAAGCAGTTTCCTCCGTAGAACATTTACTGAAGCTATTGCTTTGTTTCCCCACTTCCAAACTCGACGATCAAGGATCTAAACTAGCACCTCCTCATAGCTAAGGTTATCCTTCACACCTACGCTTTCCACCAGAATAATCAAAGTCAGATCACCAATGCATTCCTTAACAATGATACATGGAAGACCGGATGTACCGAAGCCAACTCCGCTGGTAGCTCTAACTCATAGGCCACTTTGCTAACACGTCTCATAATATATCAGGGACTAAGCTTCTCTTTCTTTCTGAACCTCATCACCCCCTTTATGGGAGATACCTTCAAGAACACCCAATCATCAACTTCAAACTCAAGCTCTCTCCACCTAACATCGGCATATGACTTTTGACGATTCTAAGCTATTTTCAGCCTTTCTCTTATAGGTTGAACTTTCTCCATAGCTCATGAACTGAATCTGGCCATATTAGTGTAGCTTTACCTACCTCAAACCAACTAATAGGTGATCTATATCTCCGCCTATAAAGAGCCTAAAATGGAGCCATCCGACTATTGGAGTGGTAAGTGTTGTTGTAAGAAAGCTCGATAAGAGGTAAATGATCATCCCAACCACCTTTGAAGTCAGTCACACATTCTATCAACATATCCTCAAGAGTATGAATGGTCCGCTCGGCCTGACATCCATTTGAGGGTGAAAAGTTATACTAAGCTTGACTTGAGTACCAAGTCCCTTATGGAACGACTTTCAAAATTGCGAGGTGAACTGACTACCTCTATTTGATATGTCGGATGAGGGAATTCCATGAAACCAAACTAACTCCCAAATTACAATTTAGCATAATCCTCCATTGAGTCGGTAGTTTTGACCAGTTGGAAATGAGTTGCTTTAGCCAACCTATCTACAATCACCTAAATAGAGTCATAGTGTCAACATGTGTGAGGGAACCCTGTAATGAAGTCCATATTGATCTCTTCTCACTTTCATGTGGGGATACTTATGTCTTTTAGCACACCACTTAGTCTTTGATGCTCCACTTTCACTTGTTGATAATTCAGACACTTAGCCACCAAATATGCTTGCACCAATAGAATTCCCTTAGGTCACAGAACATGTTGGTGGCACTTGGATGGGTAGAATACTGCGAACTATGAGCCTCATGCAATATCCATTCTCTTAATTTATTAATGCCCAGAACACCCAAATGACCCTGAAAATGAAGTATGCCATCTCTCCCTTAGGAGAAGACCTCTACCTTTTGATTCTGAATTGCTTCCTTCGACTTTACAAAAATAGGATCTTCATCTTTCCTAGCCTTGATCTCAGTCACCAAAGAGGATTCTAAACCATTCTGAACAATGACACCACCATCCGTTGAATCTACAATGAGAACTCCTAAACGAGCAAGCCTATGGACATCCTTCACTAACTCTTTCCTTCCATTCTTCACGTGAGAAACACTCTCCATGAATAGCCACAAAGAGCATCCCCCACTACATTGTCCTTGCCCGGATAATAAAGAACACTCATGTCATAGTCCTTGAGAAGCTCTAACCACCTCATTTGTCGCAAATACATGTCCTTCTAAGTATACATATATTATAGGCTCTTATTGTTTGTGAACACATCTACATGCACCCCATAGAAGTAGTGCCTCCAAATCTTTCAATGCAAACACCACTACTGCCAATTCTAGGTCATGTGTCGGATAATTCTTCTTGTGAGTCTTAAACTATCTAGAGCATACACAATGACCTTACCATGCTGCATCAATACACAACCAAGACCAACCTTAGAGGCATCACAATACATAACAAATTCGTGTGTACCCTCAGGTAGGGTCAATACTGGGGCTAAAGTGAGTTGAGGCTTTAACTCTTGAAAATTCTTCTCACAGGAATTCGACAACTAAAATTTAACTTTCTTCTAGATCAATTTAGTCAATCGTGCTACAATGAATGAAAAACCTTTAACAAGCCTCCTATAGTAGCCAGCTAAATCCAAGAAACTCCTGATATTCAAAAGATTAACTGGTCTAGGCCAATTCTTTACAGCTTCTATCTTTTGGGAGTCCACCTGCACACCCTCTCTTGTACCACGTGGCTTAAAAATGCTACTGAATTAAGATAAAACTCACACTTGCTGAATTTAGCAAAAAGCTGACGATACTTGAGAGTCTGTACCACAATCCTCAAATGAGGGTCATGCTCCTCTTCGCTCCAAGAGTACATGAGGATGTCTTCTATGAAGACAATCATGAACATATCCAAGTATGGCTTGAACACCTTGTTTATCAAATCCATAAAAGCTGAGGAGCATTTAATAGTTTAAAAGACATAACTAAAATCTCATTATGACCATACTAAGTCCTGAAGCTTATCTTCGGGATGTCACTCTCCCTAACTCTGAGCGAGTGATAACCGGACATGAGGTCTATATTTGAGAAGCACTTGGAACTATGAATTTGGTCCATAAATGTCATCAATATTTTGGAGGGGATACTTGTTCTTGATTGTAACCTTGTTCAACTGCCGGTAGCCAATGCACATACCAAGAGACCCATCCTTCTTCTAAACAAAGAGAATTGGTGCACCCCACAAGGACTTGCTAAGTCTAATGAAGCCCTTATCTAAGAGATCCTTCAACTTCTCTTTCATCTCCTTTAGCTCTGCTGGATCCATTCTATACGGAGGAATAAATATAAGTTGCATATTGGGAAGAATGCCAATACAAAAGTCAATCTCTTGCTCGGGAGGGACTCTAGGTAGATCATCTAGAAAAACCTTCGGGTACTCACATATGATAGGGACAAACTGAATAGTCGGGGTCTTGGATATACCATCCATAACCTGAACAATGTGGTAAACACAACCCTTGAAAATCATCTTTCTGGCCTTAAGGTAGGAAATGAAGCGACATACAGGCCAACTAAACTACCCTTCCTTTTGAAGATTGGCTCACCCGGAAATCGAAACTCTACCATACAGGTTCTACAATTCACTAAGGCATAACATGCATGAAACTAATCCATACCAAAGATAACATAAAAATATTCATTTATAACTCTACTAGATTGGCTGACGTGACTTTCTGAAAGACTGCAATAGGCCAATTTCTGTATAACCATCAAGTTATAACTAAGTCACCGACTAGAGTAGAGACTGAGAAGTGGTCAGATAGAATTTTGGGACTGACTCCGAAACTATTGAAACATAGGTCATCACAAAAGATAATGTATAGAACGAGTTGAAGGCGTAGGCATTATTAGGAGAGACGAGGCATTACATTGGGGTTTATGGAGACCAATGCTACGAGCTTCCGGAATAGAACGGGATCTTCATAAAGTTGATCATTATGAGTCTTACGACGAATTTGATTGGAAAGTTCAATGGAAATGAGAAGGGGATTCACTAGCTCATTATTTAGTACGAATCGGGGAAATGACAGAATCCATAAAGATTATTCAATAGGCTCTGGAAGGAATTCCAGGAGGGCCTTAAGAAAATTTAGATATCTGATGTTTTGATAGATTAAAAGATCCTGAATGGAATGATTTTCTATATCACTTTATTAGTGAACAACCTTCTCCAACCCCTGGATCTAATAATGCATAAACATCAAGATAGAATACTCATAACATACTAATGACCAAATCCGAGGAGACCTCCTGATCTTACCATAATGAGAGGGCATAAAATATGTTTTGACGCTGACCACCACCTGTATTAGTAGATGCACCCTGCTGAGCTGAGCATGTTGGGGGAGCTTCTGATTGATAACTGGATCACGTCTCTACCATGGCCCTATCTGGCTGCCAGAAAATCTCTGAGCATATGGCTGGGCTTCCCGCACCCAAAACAGGCCCCTGAACTTACTAAGCACTAATCGGTGTGCCTTCTACAACACCTGTCACAAACTGGAATACTAAGCTCTCTTGACCTGCACCCTTGACCTCGAGACCCTGATGTCTTTCCCCTCTGATCGCGCCTAAACCTAGATGGTACACTCTATCCCTCTCCCTTATATACACTGCCTCTATTTGCTGCGCATACAAGACCAATAGGGAGAATTCAATATCCTGATGAAGCATAGCATTCCTGCAGTCCTTGACCAAATAATACGCTACTCCATTCACAAATCTTCTCACCCTAGCCCTCTGATTAGCCACCACATCCGAGCATACTTGGAAAACTGGGTGAACTCTAGAGCATACTCCTGGACGGTCATGTTGTTTTGTTTCAGATTCACAAACTCAGCTTCCTTGATTTTCCTCATCTCCCAAGGAAAAAATCGATCTAAGAATGCGGTGAAAAACTCATCCAACCAATGGTACCTGCTCTGACTCCCTGGCTATCCTTCCATTGTCTGCACCAAATACGAGCGACTCCTTTGAACTGATAGGAGGCTAAATCTGCACACTCCTCCTGAGTCACCCCCATAATCTGGGTGATCTTTTGGATCTCTTCAATGAACTCATGTGGATCCTCCTCCACTTTCGGTCCAAGGAACTTAGGGGGATTCATTCTCAGAAAATCCCAGACTCTAGCCTCCATTACATTCCCATTCTAGGGAACATGAGCCACTGTCTGCTGATTGACCTGCACAGTCAAAATGCTTCTGAAAACACATAAAGCTAGAGTTAGAGGAAATTGAGTAAGTTGAACTCATAGCATGAAATAGAATCATGAAAGAAGGGAAGTTTCCTAAAAATATTTTGTCATCATAAGTGTTGCATGATTCATAATCATGAAAAAGACTCTACTTAATGTGGCTTTCAAACACCCTAGGACACTTCAAAACCTAATACTCTGATACCATGTTTGTCACGACCCGAGCTGAGATCCCCAATCGAGACACAAAACCTAGAACCATAAATGGCTTCAAGTCATTCCATGGAATGAACATGATAATTAAAGACCATAATAAATCAAATAGCGAAAGTAATAATAACAAATGTCTATCAAAAGGCAACAACACTAAATCCGAAGTTGAAAATACAAGTATATGTCTTGAAATCCTCTAACATACCGACAAGATGATGGGAAAACACCCCAACTATCTCACTAGAATTCTGAAACTGAAAATAACATAACTCAACTAACTAAAGGTCCTTAAAAGATGAGGACTCACCAATTGGAAAACAAGATTCAAGTTCTAGATACTGACTAGCGACAGGACTAGGTCTGAACGTACTTTGAATGTACTGAGTATGCAAGGTAAGTAAAATAGGCTAAGTAAGTAAAATTGATATCATGCATATCATAAATCATTGCATCAAAAGATTTTGAGAGTAAAGGTTGCATGTTGATATCTGAAAACATGATTAGACATAAACTGGACCTCATAAATGAATCGAATGACCCAAAGCTGAAGCTTTGATTCTTATGTAAAATTGGTAACCTTATCATTGGGTCAAACTTGCTGAAAACATAATATCATAACTGATAAACATGCATAACTGAGATCATGAGGAACAATGGGAGACTCGTCATATAATATACACTATCAAAATAGAGCTTACGTGATCCCAACTATTATACTCAAGTGGGCGGAGCTGTCCAAAGCCTTGCTAGGGCTAAGGTCATCCATGATATCGATATCAAGCTAAAGGCACAATGGGGGTAGGGGAAGCTCACAAAAGAGGTCCCAAAGTAATTGGATAGTCATATGTTGGCATGTAGTTCTGAGACACAAGGTTTTCATAAATCCTTAGTCTACACAGTGCTAGACACTACTCCTAAAAACATGCAAGGTGCTCTCCATCATTTTTCAATGAAGCCGACTCCCTCATTTTTCAATGAAGCTGAAACCATTGTTTTTCAATGAAGCTAATAATGAAATTACATGTATAATGTAAGATCTGAATATGGGGAGTCTTGGTTCAAAACATACCATAAGTTGAATAGGGGAGTATGGACTTAAAAAAATATGGTAAGCTGATTTATATAATTGAACTGAATCATGAAAACCTACTAAATCTGATTGGGATTACCCAAAATATAAAGTTCATGCATACTTGAAATATACTTTACTATTAAAAATCATAGATTCATATATGGGTAATTTGTAAACATTTAAACATGCTAGACACTTCATCATGCTTGAAATCATTAATCATAAAGTAGAAATTTTCATGAACTTCCTTAATTAGTAAAAATCTGCTATAACTTGAAATCAAGAATTTACAATAAATTAGTACATAAAATATTCCCATGAATATTAAAACATGCATTGAAATATAAAGGGAATTGACCTGTAAATAAATCACAGAGAATTTTATAAGTTTGGGTTAAAGCCCCATTTGATCATACACGTAAATTAATACTTGAATTCGTGAAGTTGAAGAGAAATTTAGGCATGAGAGTGAAAGAAAACTCTCATTCATGGCCCTACATACCTGGATAAGCTGAATCTATACCCTTCCCTGAAAGCCCAAGAGATTTACGGAAGTACTTGAAGAATTCTAAGCTTGATCTCCTATGGAATCCTCTAAACCTGCATGCATGGGAAGGGAATGGGTTAGAATAGGCTAAACCCTCTTAAAACCCTCCTAGTAGAGCTTAATATGATGTAGTTTAGGGCTTAGGAGCTTAGGAGTTAAGGAAATTCCATTACTTAATCGCTGAAAATAGGGACTCTGCCTGTCCCAATGAGGGACATCACGAGTTATTAGGAGGAGTGACGACTCATGGCCCTCACTCATTACCTTTACTAGAATCCCAACCTCCAATCTTAACCTTCTTTCTAATGACCCACTTGAAATGTTATGAAGTGACACCACGACTCATTGCACCATCCGTGAAAACCCCCTGACCACGACTCTTCACTAGCCTGGCATCCTATCATGAGCCACTCCACGATTCATTGGGTGACCTGAAGATTCACTTGAAGAGTCATTCTGTGGCTTATGCAAATTTCTTCCTACTTCCTCCGCTCAACCCTTGGGTCTAATCTTATGGACTTTCGGGGTATTAGATGCTACGACCCTTAGTATGAAGCATACCACATTGGTACAAATCATACCAAGGTACCATACCTATTAAATTGAATGTAATTCCCTAGAAACTCAAAGACTAGATTCGGGACTTAAGTAAGAAAATCTAGAAATCTACAGAAAATGCTTCAGGATGACTCCCCTAACGATTCGTTAAAGGGATAGACAGTGTACCCAACAAAAGACCTCACGAGTCATGGTCAGTCACCATGAGTCGTGAGGTTAGTCGTGATCAGTTAGAGGAGGTTTTTCTAAGAGCTAAGCAGTGTACCCCATGAGTCCTCACCACAAATTGTTATGGGACACTACAAGTCGTGGTGTCACCCATGGGGAGCTTCAGACTTTTGGGCAGTATGGTCTACGATACATGACCACAAGTCGTGGTCACTCACCATGACTAGTTAGGTCCCTCGTGGTGGCCTTCAAGGATTTCCAGGTAGTGTACTCGACGAGTGTGACCACAAGTCGTGGTCACTAATCACGACCCGTTAGGTCACCCGTTAGGACCACCTGACAGTTTTTCCCTGTGATTTTTCTAAGGGCTATTTAGTAATTTCCTACTCTACTAAACTTTATACTAAATCATTTTAGATGTAATTTCAGACCTATTAGTGGGAATGAACGGCCTCTCCCCTCATTCCCCATGTTCATTTTCAGAAAAATCATTAAAGAGTCTCTCAAGAAACTTTTAGAGTAAGGCCCAGGGTTTTCCATTCATCTCAGAAATTCAAGTTTCTTCCTCCAGGGAATTCTTACCCAGGCATGTGGGAATTCAACAAGGGAATAGTTCTTCCCTTGTGTCCCTAAATCCCTCTCTAATTCATTCTATAAAAATCCTAGCCCTGAGTTTTGTGATTGTGAATAGAATTCATGAAGTTTTCCTGAATCCACCTAGAATAATATCTGTGATTGTTGTTAGTTATGGTTGCCATCAATTCATGATTTATTTGGTGATTATTTTCACAAAAGTAAATTCTAGCCCTGCAGACTTTTAAATTGTTAAAGAAATTCTTCATAGACCTCACTTAATTATTGTGGAATATTATTCTACATTGATTATAATTATTCTTCCCCTGTTTGTGGTATCAAAAATGATAAGTATTTTGTGATGAAAATTTAGCCATAATCATTAGACTAAAAAATCTTGAACTTTGCGTCAATTCTGGAATACTAAATCTTAGCTTGAACTTACCATTGTGGGAATCCCCATATTAATAGTAGCAGTGAGTCTCAATTCAATTATTGTCAGTTCATTTTTAGTAAGAACAATAGAATTCTCAATCTCAGTTAGAAAATGTCAGCTGATCAGTTTGACTACAGAAATTCCCTAGGTGTAAGTACCACCTCCCAATTGTCAAAACCAGACACGGAACTCAGTTTCATTGGTCCATGAGGTAGTTATGACACTCAGGAAGATAGCTATGACTAGACCTAGGACCCCAGTTAAGATTTTAGTTTTTTCTTACACAGTTACTACGCTCCTAGATAAGCAGCTCTGACCTGTCTAGAACCAAATTTCAGAATCTGGTTCGATAAGACTATCCGGGTACTTTCAGTAATATGTCTCTAACTAGTCTTGGACTACAGTTTTGAGCTATTAGCTTATTATTCAGTTTAGGTTTTCTAGTAGGAGTAGAACTTAGCACCGAGTGGACCGGGGTTCCAGTGCACCTAGGTTCCCGTAACTACGTGGCCAGTGTAGGTTACAATATTTATTGGCCTGATTGGCCCCTGACTTATGTGATCACCTAGTTCATGCCTTTATACTTTGGCAAGGTATATTGGGTTCTACCAATGGGGTGTATACATCGGACTCCATGTCTAGCTCACGTGGTTATATGTCGGTTACATACTCTTCCACTAGTCAGCTCAGTTCAGTCTCAAATTAGTCAGTTCAATTCAGATCAGTTTGCTGCAGTGTCTCAGACTTAGTATTTCAGACTTAGGGAATGTTTTTGACCATCAGACTGGGTCATTTTGACCATCTCAGCTTATTTCAGTTGCTCAATTCAGTATATTAGTTGGTCATTGCATGTCATGTCAGTTCAGGCATTTATATTCAGTTATGTTCTCTCCAACTTACTCAGTACATTCAAAGTACTGATGCATACTTTTATGCTGTATCATTTCATGATACAGCTGCAGGTTCTCAGACTCAGCACCGTTAGCCAACTTCGTTCAAATCCTCCTCAGTAGCAGAAGTGTGAGTCCTCATCCTTCGAGGGTGTGATTTCATTATTTTCAATTAGACTTAGAGTTAGCTGGGGGATTGTCCGAGCAACTCATCTATTAGATGGCTTTCAGACACAAACTTGATTTCATACTTTTAGATCCTTCAGATGTTTAAAACTTTATGTTTCTATTTTATCTTTCATAAATGTTTTATGTTTTATTTAAAAAGTTTCCTCTATGCATATTTTACTCAGAATGCCAGTGTATGATAGACCAAGGGTTGACTTGGGGTCACTTTTGACTCCAAGTACCATGTTCCGTCCAGGGTGTAGACTTGAGGCATGAGAAACTTGGTATCAAAGCCCTAGGTTTAGAGTATCCTTGAAATGTCTGAAAGCTACATCGAGTAGAGTCCTTTTCATAGGTGTCAAGTAAGCCACAATTATGACGAGGAGGCTATGAGATGTTATTAGGAAAAATCTCTCTTGTTCATACTCTTTATCGTGTGTTAAAGTTCAATTGTAGAAATGTCCTTCTAACTCGTGCTCTATATTATTTAAGTGAATCAAGCCTCCCAGATGCGTTAAGAAAAGAAGGGCTAGTAACACCAACAGACCTACCCCAACAGCCTCGGCATCCCCTCAAGATGATTCGGTATCTACCGTCGAATTCAGGGCGGCCATTCAACTGTTGGCCCAAACTGTCACCAACTAGGTGAACCAACAGGTGGTTTCGATAAACACCAACGGGTCTGCAACAAATGCTAGGGTACGAGACTTCACTCGTGTGAACCCACTATCATTTTAAGGATCCATGGGGAAGGACCCCCAAGAGTTTGTGGATGAGACCAAGAAGATTACCTGCATTATGGGCATCGACTCCTCTAAGAGTGTTGATTTGGCCACCTACCAACCAAAAGGGGTAGCTCAGGTCTGGTATGAACATTGGGAAAAGAGGCGGCCAGCGGGAGCAGGACTTGTAGAGTGGGAGGAGTTCAGCACAGCCTTCCTAGATAGGTTTTTCCCTCGAGTAGTGCAGGACAGTGACGCTGATTAGAGATATGGACCTCTCCAGCCTGATTGTCTATGCCCAGCAGGTTAAGGCCGAAAAACTAAAGGAAATGGAAAGAAGAACCAATGGACAAGGACTGGCCAGTCATATTATGACCATCAGAGGTCTAGCGGTAGTAGCCGCCAACAACAATAGAAGCAACAACAAAAATAGCAGAGAACCCCAGCACCCAGCTCAGCTAGCGCCCCAACCTTCCGATCCCGTCAGGATTGGAGGGATGGAGCATCTGTAACTTAGTATTAGGCCACAGTTCTAGAAACAGATATCCAGCTTACCCCAAGTGTGGCAAGAACCACCCGGGAGAGTGCTTTCAGGGTCAAGAGGGTTGTTTTGGTTGTGGACAGCTTGGACATCGGCTCAGGGAGTGCCCATCCGCCGGGCAAGGGAGATCAAAATCCACCACATCATCAGGTCCAGTAGGTCGACCAGTAGGCCAACGCATCAGGTACGGATGGCGGTCAATTCCAAAACCATTTTTATATATTGTCTTCCCGTCAGGATCAGGAGAGCTCACCTGATGTAGTCATGGGTATGTTACGTCTCTTTCATCTGAACGTGTATGCTCTCCTAGATCCAGGAGCCACTCTTTCATTCATGAGTCCTTATATAGTGGTCCAATTCAATATCAGTCCATAGGTCCTCACAGAACCTTTCTCAGTCTCCACCCCTATTGGCGAGTTAGTTAGAGCCAGCGGGGTATACAGAAACTGCCCAGTCTCGATATTGAATAAAGTCTTTCCAGCTGATCTCGTAGAATTAGACATGGTCAATTTTAACCTTATCATCAGCATGGATAGGTTACACTCCGATTATGCCTCAGTTGACTGCAAAACTAGAATTGCCAAGTTGTAGTTTCCAAATGAACCAGTGTTAGAATGGTCGGGCAGTAATTCAAGGCCTAAGGGTTGGTTTATTTCCTACCTTAAGGAACAGAAACTCATCTCCAAGGGATGTATTTATCATCTAGTTCAGGTCAAGGATTCCAACTCTGAGGCCCCAACTATCCAGTCAGTTCCAGTGGTTGGAGAGTTTGCAGATGTATTTCCTGAGGATCCTCTCGGAGTTCCCCCTGAACGGGAAATAACTTTGGGATAGACCTTCTCCCAAATACTCAGCCCATCTCCATCCCTCCTTACAGAATGGCTCCAGCTGAGCTTAAGGAGTTGAAGGAGCAGTTTAAAGATCTTCTTGACAAGGGTTTTATCAGACCCAACATCTCTCCCTGGGGTGCTCCAGTACTATTCGTGCGTAAGAAAGACGGTACTCTTAGAATGTGCATAGATTACCATCAGTTGAACAAAGTCATAGTCAAGAATAGGTATCCCCTACCCAAAATTGATGACCTATTTGACCAACTTCAGGGAGACAGTTATTTCTCAAAGATAGATCTCAGATCGGGGTACCATCAACTAAGGGTCAGCGAGTGTGACATATCAAAAATAGCATTCAGGATTTGGTATGTTCACTACGAGCTTGTGCTGATGTCCTTCGGGCTAATGAACGCCCCTGTAGCCTACATGGGCTTGATGAACAGAGTCTTCCAGCAGTATCTTGATATGTTCGTCATTGTATTTATTAACGATATCCTATTATACTCTAGAAATGAGGAAGAGCATGCTAATCACTGAGGATAGTCCTTCAAACACTCAGAGTCCACCAGCTATTTGCCAAGTTTGGCAAGTGTGAATTCTGGTTGAATTCCGTGACTTTTCTGGGTCTCTTAGTCTCGAGCGAAGGTATTCAGGTAAGATAGCAGCAGTGAAAGATTGGCCCAGACCTACCTCTCCAATGGAATTTATGGGCTTAGCTGGTTATTACCGACGGTTTGTGGAAGGTTTTTCCTCTATAGCATATCCCCTACCTAAGTTACTCAGAAGAAGGTGAAGTTTCAATGGTCGGATGCGTGTGACAAGAGTTTCTAGGAGTTGAAGACTCGACTCACTACCGCTCCAGCTTAGACCTTTCCAGAAGGAACAAATAGGTTGGTTGTCTATTGTGACACTTCCAGAGTTGGACTCGATTGCGTGCTGATGCAGAACTGCAAGGTGATAGCCTATGCCTCCAGACAACTCAAAGTTCATGAGAAGAATTATCCAACTCATGACTTGGAGTTGGCAGCGGTAGTGTTTTCTTAGAAAATATGGAGACATTACCTATATGGGGCTCACGCGGATGTGTTTACCGACAACAAGAGCCTTCAGTATGTGTTCAGTCAGAAGGACCTAAATCTGCATTAGAGACGGTGGTTGGAGCTATTGAAAGACTATGACATGAGCGTGCTATACCACCCGGGCAAAGCCAATGTGGTGGGTAATGCCCTAAGCAGAGTGTCTATGGGTAGCATGGCTCATGTTGAAGAAAGAAAAAAGGAGTTGGCAAAAGATATTCATAGGCTAGCCCGATTAGGGGTATAGTTAGTTGACTCCGCTAAGGGTTGAGTAGTGGTACAAAGCGGGTCAGACTCTTCCTTAGTTGTGGAAGTCAAGTACAGATAGGATGAAGATCCCATCCTTCTTAAACTCAAGGAAGAAGTTCTTAGGAAAGAAATAGAAGCTTTCTCCAAAGGGGGAGATGGTGTGCTCCGTTACCAGGGCAGATTGTGTGTGTCGGATGTTGGTTAGTTGAGACAGCACATACTAGCTTAAGCACACAGCTCGAGATACTCCATTCACCCTGGTACTACTAAAATGTACCGCAATTTGCTGGATATTTACTGGTGGAACGGCATGAAGAAAGACATCACTTAATTCGTAGCCAAGTGCCCAAACTACCAGCAAGTCAAGGTAGAGCATCAAAGACCAGAAGGTATGTCTCAAAATATCAGCATACCCATATAGAAGTGGGAAGAAGTAAACATAGACTCAATTACGAGTCTACCTCGGACTCGTCGGCAGCATGACTCAATCTGGGTAGTAGTAGACCGGATGACTAAGTTAGCACATTTCCTCCCTGTTAAAACCACAAATTCAGTTGAGGACTATGCTAGAATTTATATTCGGGAGTTAGTCAGACTTCATGGGGTGCCCTTATCCATCATCGTAGACATAGGTACCAAATTCACCTCACACTTCTGGAAGTCTTTTCAGAAGGGACTAGGCACTCAGGTCAAGCTCAGCAAAACTTTTCACCCGCAGACAGATGGGCAAGCTGAGCAGACTATTTAGACTCTAGAAGATATGTGGAGAGAATGCGCGATTGATTTCAAGGGTAGTTGGGATGATCATTTGCCTCTCATAGAGTTTGCATACAACAATAACTATTTCACGACCCGAACATTCACTTGTATCGTAGACATGGGACAAGGAGCCCCGAGAGGCCCTAAGTCAACCCACGACATGAGCATACATCTAATACCATCACATAAGCGGAAGACTTAACATGAGAAAACGTAAACATGTCATAAATACGGATAAAGGACAATACATAATCCATACACGATGGCTGAATACAACTGGTAGTTTGAAAAGACTTTAATCATTAAAGACGGGTTTATGGGACAACTCCCCAACTACCCCAATATTTCTGAAATTGAAAGAAAAGCATAGAGTCTAAGCATATGGCCCTCGAAACATGAGGACTCACCAAGTACGCCGATAGCAATCTCTGAAATAATATTGAGGAAGGTGAGCCTGAGAGCTGGGTCCTGTATCATGAAACGATACATCATAGAAAGTATGCAGTCAGTCATGGAATGTACTAAGTATGCAAGGTAAGTAAAACGGACATTTAAAAATGTATAAAATCTCATAAATGATCATAAGAGTGGGACATCTTGCTCATATCATAAATATCGTATCATAACATAAGGCTCCAAATTTTCAAACAATCCGTAATATAGTCATAATCAGGATCGTAAGAGGAAAGCCTTATTTAAGATGACTTTTGCCCATATACATAATCTTAAACATGCATAAATCACGAGGAACAGTGGGAGATTCTCTAAATCAACATACCCCATATGAGCACACATGAAGCCTGACTTGTAACCCTAGTCGGGAGGATGTTCGTACCTTGCCAAGGGTAGAACCATGAATGTGTTATATCACCATGAAAAGGACCATCTGGGCAGGGGACAGTCCCATAGGACATCCCAACATACCTACTGTGGCACGTAGTTTATGAGATCCAGGGCGAAACCTAGGGCCCGAACCTACTCGGTGTTCGATACTACTCCCAAAATATACATAGTGCTCATAGTATAAAATGCATGAATTCATGGGCTAGTTAAATCATGAAAATCATAAACATACTTGTACGTAATTGAACTAGCCATGACATGAGGCCCGTGAGTTGGACAAAACATAATTCATTATTCATAAGGTTCATACCTATTCGTAAATCATGCATATAGCTTGAATTTCTTAAAATCATAATGGGTAATATAATAAATTCATGATTTAAATTGTAATTCATGTTGGGCTTATAAATATCATCAATAGGTAATTAGATCATAAACCAATCCATCATGGGCATTTATAGTTAGGCTTAAATACATAGAACTTCCAAATAAATAGTACTATAAATAAGTTGAAACACAAAAGGTGATTAAAACCCAAAGATTATGATAAAATTTTAAAATCACAAAACCCATAATTAAATCATTAGATTCTATATAAATCGATTACAAAACACCATGAGTTTTTAATAAATTTTAAGTAAAATCGTAGAGGAGGGACATGGGTGTGGATGAATTCACCCATTGATAGCCTTACATACCTGAGAATGGCTGGTTCTTAACTTCCCTAGATTGCCCAAGATGAATTTGAGGAAGAACACCTTGAAATTACCTAGATCACACTCCTATCACCTCCCCAAACCTTTACATGCATGAATGAGGACTTAGGCTAGTCTATACCCTCTTAAACCACCCTTTCAGATGTTAAAACGATGTAGTATAGGATCCTAAGACTTAAGAATTATGGAAAAGCCCTTACTTAAATTGCAGAATTTTGCTGACTGCCAGTCCCCACAAGGGACTGGACGTCTCGTCTCCAGGGACAATGACTCGTTGCCAGAGTCGTGAGGTACAATGCCAAATATTCCATCCTGGGACCCCACAGAGGACACAACGAATCATGGTGAGTGACCATGACTCATGGTCACCATCCGTAGTCTATACTGCCCAACTGACCTTGCCCAGCATCCAGTCCAGGCCACGGGTGACTTCATGATTCGTGTGGCCTGACCACAACTTGTGGTCATGCTCGTGGTGACCCCCTGACCATTCCACCTCCCTGCCAGACCACAAGTCAAATTACGACTCATGCTCACTCCTTACTAGCCACTTCACGGTTTGTCCTGTGACCTTGTGCGAAATTTTAGTTTTTCACTGTTTTAGTTCCGGGCTTGATCCTTGGGTTCCCGGGGTATAACCATATCTCCCCCTTGGGAACATTTTTCCTCGAAATGTTAGGAATGCCCAAAACCTTAGAAACATTCAATCCATATACCCAAACACCGATCATTTAAATCGAAAACTGACGGAATGACTACCCCCCGAAAAGAACTACATATTTGAACTAATTCCAGACATCACATATATCTATCATAACATAAATCAAACTTGTGCACATAAATTTAACATGGAAACTGATTGGAGAATTAGGGAAAAAACTGATACCTCAAACTGAAACTGAGCCAGTAGGGAACAAGTGAGGGTATTTAGCCATCATAGCCGCTTCGGCTTTCCACATAGCTCCCTCAACATGCTGGTTTCTCCATAACACCTTCACCAAAGCTACTTCTTTGTTCCTCAGCCTTCAAACCCAATAATCCAAGATTGCAACTGGAATTTCCTCATAACTGAGTCTATCTCCCACACCGACGCTATCCACCGGACTACTAGAGCTGAATCTCCTAAGCATTTCTTCAAAAACGACATGTGAAACATGGGATGCACGGAATATAACTCTGAGGGCAGGTATAACTCATATGCTACCTTACCAAATCTTCTCATAATCCTATAGGGACCCACATATCGGGAGATACCTTTATAAATACCCAATCGTCTACCTCAAACTCAAAATCTCTTCTTCTCACATCTGCATATGACTTTTGACGACTCTAAGTGATTTTCAGCCTGTCCTTTATCATCTGAACTTTCACCATGGACTCATGAACCGAATTAGGTCCTATCATAGCTGTCTCACCAACCTCAAACCATTCAATGCGTGATCTACACCTCCGCCCATAAAGAGCCATGAACGGTGTCATCTGGATAATAGAGTGATAGTTGTTATTATAAGCAAACTCGATCAAGGGAAAATGATCATCCTATCTACCTTTGAAATCCATCACATATTCCCTCAACATGTCCTCGAGAGTCTGGATTATTCTTTCAGCTTGGCCATCCATTTGTGGATGAAAGGCTGTGTTGAGCGTAACATAATTCCCAAGTCTTTTCTGGAAAGACCGCCAAAACTGAGAGGTAAATTGAGTACCTCGGTCTGAGATAATAGACAAGGGCACTCCATGAAGTCGAACCAAGTCCCAGATATACTATTTGGCATAATCATCTGCTGAAACTGTAGTTTTGACTAGTAGGAAGTGTGCAGCCTTGGTTAACCTATCGACCACTACCCAAATGGAGTCAAATTGTCGGCAAGTACGAGGTAAGCCTATAATGAAATCAATATTAATCTCTTCCCACTTTCATGTGGGAGTGCTAATATCCTGATGAACGCCCCCCGGTCTTTGATGCTTGACTTTCACTTGCTAACAGTTTGGACATTTGGCTATGAATTCTACAATATCCTTCTTCATGTTGTTCCACCAATATATTTCTCGCAAATTATGATACATCTTGGTGTCACCCGGATGGATAGAATACCTGGATCCATGTGCCTTATGCAATATTCGGTCCCCCAAATTATCAACATCTGGAACACATAGACGACCCTGGTACCACAACACCCCATCTCCCCCTTGGGAGAAGACCTCTACCTTTTGACTCCGAACGGCTTCCTTTAGCTTTACCAATATCGGATCATCATCTTTCCTAGCTTTCACATACACTACCAAGGACGATTCTGATCCGTTTTGCACAACAACACCGCCATCAATCAAGTATACCAACCTAACTCCCAACCTTGCCAGTCGATAGACATCTTTCAACAACTCCTTCTTTCCCTCATCCTCATGGGACACACTCCATAGAGATCCTACTAAGTGCATCCGCCACCACATTAGCCTTACCCAGGCGGTAAAGAACACTAACATCATAGTCCTTAAGTAGCTCCAACCACCTCTATTGTCGAAAATTAAGATCTTTCTGCGTGAACACATACTGCAAACTCTTGTGGTCCATAAACACATACACGTGGACCCCATACAAGTAATGCCGCCATATCTTCAAAGTGAACACCACTGCAGCCAACTTAAGATCATGGGTCGTAATTCTTCTCATGGATTTTTAACTGTCTTGGGGCATACGCTATCACTTTCCCATGCTTCATCAATACACACCCAAGTCCGATACTAGAAGCATCGCAACATACTACAAAACCATCAGTACCCTCAGGTAAGGTCGACACTGGTACTGAAGTGAGTCGAGTCTTCAACTCTTGGAAGCTTTTCTCACAAGTCTCCGACCACTGGAACTTTATATTTTTTAGGTCAACCTGGTCAATGGTGCTGCAATTGATGAAAAACCATATACGAATCATTGGTAGTAGCCTGCTAGGCCCAAGAAATTCCAAATTTTTGAAGGATTCATCGACCTGGGCCAATTCTTCACTGCCTCAATTTTCTGAGAATCCACCCTTATGCCCTCACTTGACACCACATGGCCCAAGAATGCCATGGAGTCCAGTCAAAATTCACACTTGCTGAACTTAGCATACAACTGACGATCCTTGAGGGTTTGAAGCACTACTCTCAAATGAGCAGCATGCTCCTCTTCGCTTCAAGAGTATATAAGGACATCATCGATGAACACGATCACGAACATATCTAGATATTGCTTGAACACCCTATTCAATAAGTCCGTGAAAGCTACAAGGGCATTGGTTAGTCCAAAAGACATAACAACAAATTTGTAGTGATCATATCGAGTCCTGAAAGCGGTTTTCGGGATGTCACTCTCCCGAACCCTGAGCTGGTGATACACGGACCCGAGATCTATCTTGGAGAAGCATCTGGCACCCTAAAGATGGTCAAAGAAGTCATCGATCCTGGGTCAGGGGTACCTATTCTTGATGGTGACCTTGTTCAATTACAAGTGATCAATACACATGCAAAGGGAACCATCTTTCTTCCGGACAAATAACACTGGTACACCCCATGGAGACTTGCTTGGTCTAATAAAGCCCTTATCTAGCAGGTCCTTCAACTGATCCTTCAACTCCTTTAGCTCGGCTGATGCCATCCTGTAGGGAGGAATAAAGATGGGTTGTATATTGGGTAAGAGATGAATGCGAAAATCAATTTCCCTCTCTGGAGGAACACTTGGAAAATCATCGGGAAAAACCATCGTGTACTCACACACCATAGGAACTAACTAGATACTCGTGGTCTCAGACTCAATGTCCTTAACCCTTACTAGGTGATACATGTAGCCCTGAAAAATCATTTTCCTGGACTTAAGATATGATATAAAGTAATCGGCTGGTACAACTGACTTACCCTTCACTCCAAGGCCGACTCACCCGAAAACCTAAACTCTACTAACTGAGTTCTACAATTAATCGAAGCATAACATGCAAACAACCAATCCATGACAAAAATAAGGTCAAAGTCAGTCATAGCTAACTCTACTAAATCTACGGAGTTAACCTTATGCAACACTGTGATGGGGCAACCTCTATATACCTTCCTAGCTACAACAGAATCACCAACTGGAGTAGAGACTGAGAACGGTTCTGACAGGATTTCAGGGCAAATTCAAAAACTACTAGCAATATAAGGGGTCCTAAAAGACAAAGTAGCTCCTGGATCTAACAAGGCGTAAGCATCAATATGGAAGACTTGCAACATATCAGTGACCACATCTAACGAAGCCTCCTGCTCCTAGCGGGGTACTAAAGCATAAAAATTGTTTTGGCGCTGACCGCCTGCTGAACTAGTAGAGGCACCACGCTGAGGGGGATGTGCTAGTGGAGTGGTAGAATTGGCTGCTATCACATGGGTCCCACCGACCCCTAATCTGGCTGAGGGGCAATCCCTAAGTCTGTGCCCGGGTTGTCCACACCCAAAACACGCATCTGAGCCAACTATGCACCTCTCCAGATGATTGTTCTCGCACTTCGCTCAAGCTGGAAAGGTGTGCTCCACCTGCATGCTACCCTAATCCCTCGAGCTTGAAGCACTGCTCCTCTGATCCCCTCTGAACCTAGATGACATGTTGGTTGATGATGGAGTTGGAGCAATAGACTATTCTGAGACTGCTGACGTTGTCTACCCCCTGACTTGGCATGAGAAACCCCATAACTGTTAGTCTTGGCCCTCTTGGCCTCCCTCTGCCACTGGTAGACCGACTCTATCTATTGTGAATGCAATACAATACGGGGAAAATCAATGTCCCGATGAAGCATGGTGATCTGATAATCCTTGTCCAAGTAATTCACCACCCTATGCACAAAACGGGTCACCCGAGCCCTTTTGTTCGCCACCAACTTTGGAGCATACTTGAATAATCGGGTGAACTCCAATGCGTACTCCTGAACGGACACATTTCCGTTCTTCAAATTAACAAACATGGACACTTTGAGTTCCCTCATCTCCCGGGGGAAGAACCGATCCAAAAATGCTGCATAGAACTCTTCCCAACCTTGGGCCTGCACCCACTTCCCTGGCGTCTCTCCACTGCTTATACCAAATATGAGCCCCCCCCCCCCCTTGAGCTGATAGGAGGTCAAGTCAACACACTATCCCTTTTTCACCCGCATAACTTGGGTGATCTTCAGAATCTCCTCGATGAAATCATATGGATCCTCGTCAACCTTTGACCCTATGAACTCAGGAGGGCTCATCCTCAAGAAATCGGTCACCTTGGCTGTCGCTGCATTCGCATTCTGAGGGTAATGTGCCACTGTATGATTTTAAACCTGGGTCGTCATGTCCTGTGCCTGAATCTGAATCGCTGCCCTAAACTCGCATGGGTAGCTGGCTCTGGTGGGTGCTCCTAGCGAACGGATGGGGCTGGCGGACGCTCCTCACCATTGGCACCCTCATGATCATTACCGTTACCATTTCTCATGGCGTTCACTTTGTGCAGAGGCATGATTCTGCAAACACGAATAGCATGAGTTAGAAGGGTAGAGGACTTTCATCGCATGACATAGTTCATGAAAGAAGGGAACATTTCCTAAACATCTAGTAGCCTCTTTGTCATAGATGTGGCATTCTTCACACCCCTAAAGAATACTCTAGCTAACGCGGCTTTCATACACCCTAGGACAATTCAAACTGATGGCTCTGATACCAAGTTTGTTCCAAACATAACTCGGATCATATACATGGCACAAGGAGCCCCGAGAGACCCCAAGTCAACCCATCGTATGAGCATACATCTAATACAATCACATAAGCAAAATACTTAACATGAGAAAACATAAACATGTAATAAATATGGAGAAAGGACAATACATAATCCATACGTGACGGCTGAATACAACTGGTATATTGAAAAGTCTCTAATAATGAAAGACGGGTCGATGGGACAATTCCCCAACTAACCCAACATTTCTGAAACTGAAAGAAAAGCATAGAGTATAAGCATATGTCCCTTGGAACATGAGGACTCACCAAGTATGCTGAAAGAAATCTCTGAAACACTACTGAGGAGGGTGAGCCTGATAGCTGGGTCCTGTATCAAGAAACGATATAGCATAGAAAGTATGCGGTTAGTACTTAGAATGTACTGAGTATGCAAGGTAAGTAAAATAGACATTTAAAAATACATAAAATCTCATAAATGATCATAAGAGTGGGACATCATGCTCATATCGTTAATATCGTACCATAACATAAGGCTCAGGGTTTTCAAACCATCCGTAATATAGTTGTAATCATGATTGTAAGAGAAAAGCCTTATTTAACATTACTGGAGCCCATATACATAATCTTAAACATGTATAAATCATTAGGAACAGTGAGAGATTCTCTTAACCGACATACCCCATATGAGCACACATGAAGCCTGACTTGTAACCCTAGTCGGGAGGATGTTCATACCTTGCCAAGGGTAGAACCATGAAAGTGTGATATCACCATGAAAAGTGATATTTAGGACGGGGAAAGTCCTATAGGAGGTCCCAACATACCTACGGTGACACGTATTTTATGAGATCCGGGGCAGAACCTAGACCCCGAACCTCTCGGTGTTCGATACTACACTCAAAATATACATAGTGCTCATAATAAAACATGCATGAATTCATGGGCTAGTTAAATCATGAAAATCATAAACATACTTGTACGTACTTGAACTAGCCATGGCATGAGGCTCGTGAGTCGGCCAAAACATAGTTCATGATTCATAAGGCTCATACTTACTCGTAAATCATGCATATAGCTTGAATTTCTTAAAATCATAATGGGTAATTTAATAAATTCATGATTTAAATCGTGATTCATGCAGCGCTTATAAATATCATCAATGGTTAATTAGATCATAAAATCAATCCATCATGGGCATGCATAGTTATATTAAATACATAAAATTTCTGAATCAATAGTATTATAAATAAGTTAAAACACAAAATATGATTAAAACCCATATATTATGATAAAATTTTAAAATCACAAAAACCCATAATCAAATCATTAGATTCTATATAAATCGATTACAAAACCCCACAAGTTTTTAATAAATTTTAAGTAAAATCGTAGAGGAGGGACGTGGGTGTGGAAGAATTCACCCATTGATAGCCTTACATACCTGAGAATAGCTAGTTCTTAGCTTCCCTAGATTGCCCAAGAGGAATTTGAGAAAGAACACCTTGAAATCATCTATATCACCCTCTTATCACCTCCCCAAACCTTTGCATGCATGAATGAGAACTTAGGCTAGTCTATGCCCTCTTAAACCACCCTTTCAGATGTTAAAACAACATAGTATAGGACCCTAGAACTTATGAATTATGGAAAAACCCTTACTTAAATCGTAGAATTTTGCTGACTTCCAGTCCCCACGAGGGACTGGATGACTCGTCTCCAGGGACAATGACTCGTGGCCAGAGTTTGGAGGTAAAATGCCAAAAATTCAACCTTAGGGCCCCACGGAGGACACCACGAATTGTGGTGAGTGACCACGACTCGTGGTAACAATCCATTGTCTACACCACCCAATTGACCTTGCCCAGTATCCAGTCCAGGCCACGGGTGACTTCACGAGTCGTGTGTCCTGACCATGGCTCGTGGTCATGCCCGTGGTGACCCCCGGACCAGTCCAGGTCCCTACTTGACCACGAGTTACCTCACGACTCGTGGTCACTCCTCACGAGCCACTTCACGGTTTGTCTTGTGACCTGGTGTGAAATTTCAATTTTTTACTATTTTGACTTTTTGGCCTGACCCTTGGGTTCCCGGGGTATAACAAGCTACCACTTTAACACTCAGATGGCCTCGTTTGAGGCGTAGGAGGTGTAGATCTCCTATAGGGTGGTTTAAGGTTGGTGAAGCTACCTTGATAGGGCCAGACTCAGTTTACGAGGAAATGTAGAAAGTACAACTCATCCGAGAAAGATTGAAAATATTTATGAACCGTCAGAAATATTATGCCGATGTGAGGAGAAGAGAGTTGGAGTTTGCAGTTGATGACTGGGTCTATTTGAAAATTTCTCCCTTGAAAGGGGTGATGAGATTCAGGAAAAAGGGAAAACTAAGTCCCAAGTATGTGGGACCCTATAAAATTTTGAGGCGCATTGGCAATGGACCATATGAGCTAGAATTACCTTCAGAATTAGCAGTTGTGCGCCCAGTATTCCATGTGTCTTTATTGAAGAAGTGCATCGGAGATCCAACTTCAATTGTACCATCGGACAGTGTAGAAATAAAGGATAGTCCCTCATATGAGGAGGTACCAATCCAGATCCTTTACCGTTAGGTTCATAAGCTAAGGAACAAGAAAATAGCTTCAGTCAAGGTCTTGTGGAGAAATCAATAGGTTAAGGGAGCTACATGGGAGGTCGAAGCAGATATGATGGCCAAATAACTGCATTTGTTCTCTACCAACTTTATTACAACATAAAATATTAGTGTTTCATTAGAAACAGATTTAGTTTTTGGGTTCAATTATGTGTTTAAATTTCCTTTATGATTTTGGATGTATGTATTAAAGGTGAAATCAGTTCAGTTATGTAAATTGAAAAGTGGGTCTGCGTTCTGTCAGTTTTGGAGTTAAATGAGCAATATTTTATCATTATGATTGTTATTCCCCGCTTTATTGTCTATTTTCCAACATTTGAGGATGAATGTTTCCAAGGAGGAGATATTGTAATGCCTTGGAAACTCTATGACTAGATCCGGGACTTATATTAGAAAATCTGAAAATCTCTAGAAAATGCTTCAAGACGACTCATTAGGTCAGTCGTGGGAAGGGTGATTGAGAAATGGAAAGAGATAGACAGTGTACCCAATGGTAGACCTCACCAGTCATGGTCAGTCACCACGAGTTGTTAGGTGAGTCATGATCAGTTAGAGGAGGTTTTTCTGAGAGCTAAGCAGTGTACCCCACAAGTCCTCACCATGAATCGTTATGGGACACCATAAGTCATGGTGTAACTAGTGGTGGTGTCACCTGTGGGGAGCTTCAGACTTTCGGGCAGTGTGGTCCACTATAGGTGACCACGAGTCGAGGTCAGTCACCACAACTCGTTAGGTCCCTCATGGTGGCCTTCAGGGATTTCCGGGCAGTGTACTCAACGAGTGTGACCACAAGTCGTGGTCACTGATCACGACCCGTTAGGACCACCTGACAGTTTTTCCCTATGATTTTTCTAAGGGTTGTTTAGTAATTTCCTACTAATTCCTTACTTTATACTATGTCATTTTAGAAGTAACTTTAGACCTATTAGTGGGAATGAACGGCCTATTCCCTCATTCCCCACGTTCATTCTCAGAATAGTCATCGAAGACTCTCTCAAGAAACTTCCAGAGTAAGGCCCAGGTTTTTCCATTCATCTAAGAAATTCAAGCTTCCTCCTCCAAGGAATTCTTAGCCAAGTATATGGGAATTCAACAAGGGAGTAGTTCTTCCCTTGTGTCTCCAAATCCCTCTCTAATTCATTCTATAAAAACCCTAGCCCTGAGTTTTCGATTGTGAATAAAATTCATGAAGTTTTCCTTGAATCCACCAAGAATAATATCTATAATTATTGTTAGTTATGGTTGCCATCAGTTCATGATTTATTTGGTGATTATTTTCACAAAAGTATATTCTAGCCCTGCAAGCTTTTCGATTGTTAAAGAACTTCTTGATAGACCTCATTTAATTCGTATGGAATATTATTCTATGTTGATTATAATTATTCTTCCCCAGTTTGTGGTATAAAAAATGATAAGTATTCCTAGATGAAAATTTTGCCATAATCATTGGACTAGAAAATCTTGAACTCTACACCAGTGTTGGAATATTGAATCTTAGCTTGAACTTACCATTGTGGGAATCCCCATATTGATAGTAGAAGTAAGTTTTGATTCAATTATTTTCAGTTTAATTCTAATAATAACTTTAGAATTCGCAATCTCAGTAAGAAAATGTCAGCTGATTAGTTTGATTCCGAAAATTCTCGAGGTGTCAGTACCACCTCCCAATTATCAGAACCAGACTCGAAACTTAGTTTCATTGGTCCACGAGGCGGTCATGACACTCAGGAAGATAGCTCTGACTAGCCCTAGGACCCCAATTTTGATTTTAGTTTGTTCTTAGATGGTTACGACGCTCCTAGATAAGAAGCTATGAAAAAAGCTTCATGTTGTGAAGGCCTGCTGGATACTAGATTGACATAGGTTGGTGCCTACTGCAAATGAAAACACCTTGAGCGCTGATCGAGTAGGGCTGGTAGCAAGCACTATGTCTGGGTATACAATATATATCCTCTAAATCATAGCTGAGGAGATTCAAGATCGAGCTCTAAAATTAAGCACCACCATTCCCTTCCCGAGCTTGGTGTACCGGATGTGTATGAAGTCTGATGTCAGGACCATAAAATAGATTGGTGATCGAGTTAAAGGAACTCAAAAAGTACAAATGGGCCTTATTCGAGATGAGATAAACCCGATAGGGCGGGGTAGAGTACAGGTTGCACTTTCGACATCACAGTTAGCTGGGGTGAGCATGTGGATGCCCCTACCAGAGGGGAGTAGAGTGGTGAGATGCTAGATACTGAGGATGGACATACAACAACCATACCAAGCATATCATGTTTTCCAATATCAACCACTCCAAGCTAGATCCCTTCTAAGTATGTATTTATTCCCCAAGAACTTTTTCAGAAAATGACTAGGAGGCTAACCATTGCGATGAAGAAAGTTAATATTATGATGGAGCAGGTCAAGCTGTGGGTGAAGGCCAAGATAGATAAGGCATCTAGGGAGTTTCATAATAGACTCGATAGCTTTGATCTATAACTCAATGAGTTGGGCACGTTCAGGAGAGAGGTTGCTGAGTTGACATCTCGATAGCTAGCCCTATTTCCAGCCCCGGCCATCTTATTATTTGAGGAGGAGCTCGATGAGGAGCTAGAAATAAGGAATTTTTTAGACCCACAAGCTGGCCGCTGGAGATAAGGGTAAGCTGAGGTCAAACAGGGCAGAAGATAAGAAGACTGCTAGGAAGAAGAGGAAGAGAGAGAGAGGAAAGAGCATAGGCGGGTGACAGTGGCCAGTCAACAGATTCATGACCTGCATATGTCTGACCTGCAGGAGAAAGTGAGAGGAGCAGGGAGCTACGCTACTGTGCCTAGTCAGTTTGTGAGTGGCAAGGACCCTTCGGGTGAGCCACATTCAGCAGTCTGTGAGTGGAAAGGACCCTTCGGGTGAGCCACATTCAGCCCAGAGAACCACTAAGGTCATTGAGGTGACCGAGACTATTGAAGGGGTGGAGATAATCCCCACTATCACCACCATACCACTAATTGCACCGGCCACCACTAGTGCCACGACTGATGAGGTGAAGAGTGTGCCATCATACCCACCTATTGAGAAGGATAGGAGCATGTAGAGCACCACAACTATGTCCCTTTTGTGGCTTTTTTTTTATTCTTTGGGGACAAATCAAATTTCTTTATGGGAGGGGGGGTGTGAACCTATTTTTGTTTTGCCTGAAGGTTTTTGTTGTTGTATTTCTTTTCTCTCAGTCATACTATCTAGTAGAACCAGCATGTTTAGATTGTATGTTTTGTTTCATCTAATTAGATGTAATCTAGGAGTATTTAACAGTCAGTAAATGCACATATGTTTGATTTTTTTGTAGCTTTTTAAAAATGACCCCTTTTTAAGATTTTGTGATTAACTGTATACGTTTACTGTAATACATGACCAATGTGGATCTTTTTATGGCATTAGATATATAAGCATGATTACATTTAGTGTAGCTGTGTGATGTGCTCGGCTGATTCGGTAGGGGTTAAAAACCGACACGCAAGTGCACGTGGTCAAACAAGTAGTAAGTGGTTTAAGTAAGCCAAGTATCGATCCAAGGAGACTCTGGATAAGTAAAAATTGCTCAAGTATACTATATTCTATCTTACTTCTATATATGCTGACAACACAGTAACCAAAAGTTAAATAATTTGTTTATAAATTATATACTAAAACTATTAACAAATATCTACTTTGAATTGAAACTATGGATATGAGCATGCCAAGGTTAAGAACATGTAATGAACTTGATTATGATCATACTTTGGTTAATCTTCTCTTCCAGTTGCTAGCCAAGAACATTAGCCTAGAGATTAAAACTCTCGTATTTAATCTCACTTAAGAATCATAAACCATCCGTCTACATTTCTGTGATCAAATGCAATTTATGACCTAGCAATACAATTCCGGTTCCTAAATTGACTAATATGGCTTTCAAGTATATTTCTATCAGGAAAGCACACCAAAACTCAATTTTCCCAAATCAAGTTAAGAACAATACCCTATTAATTCACAACTTTCCAATTTCGTGCTCTCTCGAGTGAAATCGGACTTTTTAGATGTACATTAATGTCGGCCACACACCAATGCAGTAGAAACAAGAATTAATAGAACAACATGGAAGAAGAAGATGAAAAACCATATAATTCAATAATCAAAATTCATCACAAATGTTCATAACCTCAGCAAGGAAGGGAATTAGCCACTCATTTATGGATTAATCATCCTAAAACAAGTGTTAATCATACAAACAATTGAGTGAAAGAAGAAAGAAAGAGAGAAAAACCTTGAGCTTTTTCGTCCCTCAACTGCCTGTAACCCACGTCCTTGCTCCACCAAGTCTGAATTAATTAAAAATAAGCCTAAGTGTTCTATTTATACTAATGGGGATTTTTCCCGGAATAACAAGCAACGTGTCACGGAGTGCATCGCGGAGCACTGCCTCCATGACACGGCGTGGACGCGGACCCTCTCTGGAAATTTGGGGTCCGGGAATAAAGCTTCAACGTGGCACGGCATGCAACGCGGAGGCTTGCCTCCGTGTCACGGAGCTGTCGCGAGGCTCCACTGGAATTCGACTAATATTTCACCCTCCAGGTAGAATGCCTCCGAGATGGTAGCGTGACACGGCTCCATCACAGAGCCCCTTTAATTGGTGCAGTCCACTGCCTTTTCGTGCTCGAATCCAAGTCCAACTCCGATATTGTTCCAACATGCGTTTTAGCTCCTCAAAGTCACATTTTACCTACAAAACAATGCTAATCATGTTGGTTAGTATAAATTCACATTTTATTACCAATTACATGAAAATGTATACATATTGCTAGTTAACAAGGCGAAAATGATACGTTTGAGTATCACTTGGGCATATAAATCTGCCTAAGATCATGATGTCTCCAAGATCAAGAAAACATATGTGGTCTTCACGTAATATAGCACTGTGTAGTCCCAATATCGTACCCACATAGACTTGTTAGATTAATTGCTTAAGTCGAATCTTTATTTTACTATTCAAGAAAGCACAAGTAAAAATTGGAAAGAGTTTTGAGATTGTTGTCTACTAAATTGAAATGTAAATCAAAGCTAATAAAATAAATTCATTTTCAAGAGAGTTGTAATTCAAATAATGATTAAAATCCAAGTTCTCGGCACTATCGATTATAGTTTGAGTTTTTAGGATTCAAATACACTAGACTAATTCTTCCGAAGACTGCTAGTTGCATGTTACGAACTCATTTCTAAATTATTCTCCTGAATTGGCAGGAACTTTTCCACGAACCCTAACACCTATATCCCTATGGGTGCAGGAGAAACATAATATGACAGTTGAAGCTACTTGACTCAACTAAGCTGGATTGCAGGGTATATCCCTATCGTCGATAATGAAATCAACTCTTGAACTTTTCACAATAAATATAAACCTACTCTATGCTTCTTTTAACCCTCATTAGTTCTCTCTCCTGAGTTCAACCAACAAGTTGATAGATAATATTCGCAAGGTGATCAGACTAATGAATAACCATGAAATTAAGTAAGCATAAACAATCTTAAAAGGAAGAATTAAGCATCTAGCATAAATGAATATTCAAATTGCAACCATCAGTCTATGGACAAAACCCTAGAATTGGGAGTTTAGCCACTCATGTTCAAGTTTAAACCCAAGGAATTCATCATTCAAATCACAAAGATATAAAGTAAGAAGAAAAACCTAATAAGAAAATGGAACTTCTTGTCCCTTACCAAAACTTTCATACAATGTTAAATTACCTCAAACAAATGTCCTACTATGTATTTATAATCATGATAACGAATTGTTATTTTTCCCTTAAATGACTTAGGTTTTGGACTTAGAAAAATAATTCCCGGACAAGCCCTAGCGTGCCACTTCACCCATCTTGCAAGACTTGACCTGAATTTCTTCTGAAGTTTGGCTTCTAGCGTGCCACTTTTGTTATCTTACACAGGTGTTAGTCAAAAATCTGCAGTTTGGACCTGGCGTGTCACTTCCCTCAATGCACCAGAGTGTTAGAAACTTTTCGCAAGCTGGGATCCTCTCTGGCGCGCCACTTCTCTTATTTCGCCAAGATGTTGATCAAAATTTCTTCTAAAGTTTGAGGTTTGGCGCGCCACTTCAGCCAATTCGCCAACTTTGAGCATAATTTCTCTGGAGTTTAGTGGTTGGCGCGCCACTCCACCTATCTCACCAGGCCAAGTTTTTCTTGAATTATTCTTTCTTCACACTTTGTATCATTTTTGAGTATTTTTCCATGTGTTACCTACCAAAATAATCTAAAAACATTTTTTAGCTCATTTCACCCACACATTCATTAAACCTTGAATTTTATAAGAGTAATCTTCTCAAAACATGATAAAAGATGGGTAAAAGTATGAGAAATGGGCACAAGAATATACTCAAAATCACCACCCCGCACATAAACCATTATTCATCCTCAAACAATCCTTACTTTTATGCAACAAACACATATTTCCACACCACTTGTCACATCTATCAATTCTCAATCAAGTAGCTAGACAGAGCACAAGAATAAGTGGTTCATCAATTCATAAACAATCCACAAAATACACACAAGAAAGTTCTTCTCATTCAAAACTATATACTTTCTATAACTGACTCATCTTATTCAAATAGGGCCAACATGATTAAGTATGAAAAATATGACTAATAATACATCGACTTCGACCATCTTGTTCCCTCACTTATTTAGTGATGTTCCTTCCCTCATATTATCAATTAAGGAACTAGGAACAGAACTAAACAAGGCACACTCACTCTCACAAATGATGTTTTATACACATGCAATATATGATGTTGCCCAAATTACATCTCTTAACGAGATATAAAATGGTTGATGTTCAAATATAGAACCCAACAAGGGTTGGGGTCGAATCCCACGAGGAATATGGCAAGAACCTCAATTAATGCATTTAACTAATACTATAGGTTTGTTTATTTCATGGGGAGAAATTGTAGCAAGAAATCATGTAAAATAGTTTATAGCAATGAGTAGATTCTTCATAAAATTGATCGTATTCAATGAGTGAGTTGACTAGGACTATGTTCCCCATGACTCATCACAACAAAGAATTTTATACTAGTGATTTATTCTGCTATTTAGCATGCAATACCGGTAAGTTAATTTCACCTAAATGGTTGGTCCCTTAATTTAGATGATTATCACCACGCAACTTGATCCATATGCGTATGTATACTTGATTAACCCGTACTCTTGATATCAGATTAGCTATTCCCCAACAAAGTCAAGTTGTTAGATGATGGTTGATAGCCTCAAATCTCCGTTATTCATCCCTTTTTACATTCATTACCACCTTGATCGGGTAAGTAATAATAAGACAAATTCCAATGTTCGCGATCGTTAAGAAGAAATTAAAATGAAGGGAAGAACAATACATGCATAAACCCCATTCACGATACACTAAATATTTTTGCCTATGTGTATTAATTCATCATGGTTCCCACAACCTTAGTTATGATTTTAGCTACTCATGCTTGAAGAATCAAAATTAAGAATTACAGAAGAAATCATTATTATAAACTTACAATAATTTATAGAAGAAACCACACATCTTGAATTAATCAATAAAAATCTAAAATCAATACTCCTAATGTTGTTTGAATCTCAAAACTCCAGAACAAAATAATGAAAACTATTTCTTAAACTTTATTGTCGATCAACAACAACAAAAATATAGTAAAAAGTCATAATAATTTGTAAACTGTAAAAAGAAACCTACACAAAGTATTTATACACACAAAATAAATTCTTTCCTAATCAAACAAGAAGTCATGTTGGTAGTGATGACATCTCGTTAGGGGACCTAGTGAGTTGTGAAGTGTAGTAATGGCTCCTGCTTAGCAAAACATCCTTTTGGACGACGGCTTACCCAACAACTCGTTAAGTGACATGAAAAGTCATTAGACCCTCCGTTGCTTCTGAGTCCTAAATATTCAGTGTTCTGAATGAATGCCCATAACTGCTAGTGATTAGTCATTGTGTCTCATAATGGCTCGTTGCCCCTTTCGTCACCACTCTCAGTACTTTGGCTTAAATTCTGAACTTCAACTGACGAGACGTGGTATCAACCCATTGTCACCACTATCTCCAGCCCAAGTTTGTTTCTTCAAGGCCATCTTCTCCTAATAGCTCAGGGAACAAGTCGTCAGTGACATGACAACTAGTTACCTTGTTGGCACTCCAAACTTAGCCCATTTTTGGCTCATTATGCCTTTTCACTTTTTGAACCTATTTCCTACAGCACTTAACAAAAACACATTATATCTATATAAACATACTTAGGATTAGCATATTTTCTTAGTTTTAAGCATCGAAAGTTCTGTAAAACCACGACACATCAACACCCTCAACTTAGAAATTTTGCATGTCCTCAGGCAAAATTAAAAACAAAATTAACCCAACGCTTTAACTAAAAGAAATCTAGGGAACCTATGGAAGTCACTAATAGATAGCATAATCAAATAAAACTTTCTAACCCCTCCATAATACTTGTGCAAAGAATTCTACCATGACCTGAAGAAATGAAGGTATGGCATTACACTATAAACCTGCAACCATGCATAAAATCCTATGACACCGACCTAGACAATTAGCAAGCAATATTGTTTCCCATATGCCCTCACTACAAAGAAGTCCCAATAACTCACAACTTTGAATAGCTACAATTCAAAACTAGTATTACGACAAGTGCATTCACTCTCACAAAGAAGTTCATACAATGCGCATACAAAACCATAGGCTTGCCCTTATTTTCTATACCTCAGCTGGTCAGAAGGTTGGATTCGGATCACCATAGGACTTTCTTAGGCTTGTCATGTAGGCTCGGGGATGAGTATGGTAGATATGGATATAGTGACTCAACCCTCCTTGACACTACACTAACTTTGGCTCCAATTAACCTCTTTTTTATTCTTCTCCCTTTTTCCTTTGTTTTCTTTAACTTTCAATCCTTGGGGTGTGGGTTTTTCTTTTTCCACTTCCTCTTTTATTTTATTTCCTTATGTTCTTTTCTTCAATTTCTAATCAGATAAACATTTTTTTAGAACACACCGCACCCGCCTTTCATTTTCATTACTCAGACTATCCATTTTCCATCCTACTTTTCTTATTCACCCCTATAATAGCCACCCTCAACTTATGCAATTTGCCTGAGTTGAGGTTCATAGTGTCTAAGGAGGGACCAGGGCGAAAATAGGTTCATTATGATCTAATGATGGAAGGAACATTAGCTAGACAACAAAAAAGGTCAATTTAAGCTCAAAATCAGGATAAAAGGATATTCATATTTATTTGGTAGGTCATTTAGGCTAAAGTGGACTATTTTGAACAATGGCCTATGATCATTTCCTATCCAACTATCTTGTAGCTTTGGTATGACTAATCGTGCAAGTTCTAGATTGTACACACACCTATTGAACTAACGCTAAACACCTCACCGCACAATGTACAGGACAACATCATCACTACCTATTGCTAGTTCATGAATAGTCACGCAATGATTATTACATTCAAAATATTAATGCCATTCAAATATCCATGAAGGTCATAATATATATACTCAGCACACAAAATATTTTTAAAGAAGGGTATCATTCAATGAAGTTCAACATGCAAAAAATTTTGTTCGACTGCCCTAAGTTCTCCTATTTCCTTTCAATTGACACAACAACACACACCTAAACATGCCAGTTCTATTAAATAAGGGACACCCGAGGGAAAAGATATCCGGCAAGAAAAATCCTCCGGTTATGTTCAACAAAAATCAGGTACCACCCCACCCCCATCAAAAGAATCATGCGGCGTCCTCGACGCATATTAATATAAAACATAGGAACAGGGAATATACCTGAGTGACCTTGATGCCTATGGTCTGGTCCTTCGGCGGTGCAGATGTACCCCCGGTCTCCTCTCTTGTGGTACAGGTGAGAACCAGTGTGCTTTCTGAACCAACATAGCTCATACAATGTCTATAAGCTCTAGAAGCATCACACTCTGCCTTCTCTTCGACCTCATCTCTAGAAAGATTCAGTGCTGCCTCTATATCATGCGGCTCTCTCTTATACTCTCGGAGTAGATCACCACTGTCACCCCTACTCACCTTTTCTAAAGGGCGTTTTCCTTTTCCCTGAGCCACGGGCTCCTCGGTAATGAAATCAAAAATTGGAGGCAGCTCATCCTCACTCTCATCCTCCGCAACTCAGAGCACCGGTGGTGGTATAGCCAATATCTGTCGTACTGATAGCTCTTGCAACTATACTCTAAGGGCATCCACCTCAAAATACCACTGTTTTAGCTAAGACACCAATAACTGAGTGAGACGCTCATCCATTCGCCTCTCGAATGCGTCTAGCCATCCAGGCCATGTCCTCGATAAGCCCTCCAACTCCTTGGTCACCCAAGGGTTTACCTACTCCATCAGCACTTTCACCTGAAATGTTGTATAGGTCTGCTGCTTTTCTGCCTTAGCCAACTGCCTCTCCATCTTAATAATGAAATCCTATAAGATCTGACTAGCCAGCCGGTGAGGATTGTAGTGATGCAGTGGGTGGTCTAGTTGTTGTTATCGTGGGGGACGATGTTGGAACCTTGGAGGTCAAGGGAACATTTATTGTAGTGGTGTATTAGGATGACTACCAGTCTCATGGGTCGCGGGAGGCTCTGTCTCAAACTCGGTAAACCCTGTAGTATCACCCAGAGGATCCCAATGCAATGCCTCGACTAATAATGCAGCCTTTGTGGCTATGGAAACCTGACTCTTGTCCTTGGAGATCGGATTTGTATCATCCAAGATTAACCCGATATTCATAATTTTGAGCACCTCGACTATCTGATCTATCATGGGCAACTCAGGGACTCCTAACAAAGCCAGGCCACCAAGCATGGAAAGGGAATGCTCATTCTATCCATGACGGCTCTCTCCCGAATCTCCTCATCTATATACCTGGGGAAATTAATTTCATATCCTTCCATAACGATGGCTACCAGTGCAGCTCAGTTCGGTTACATAATATTATCATTGCTAGTTGGCACCAGTCGTTGTCGCACCAATGACCACCAAATTTTTTCCTGAAAGTTCAACATGGCCTTTTTTATCTATTTCTTTTGTCCGTTTAACCACTCCACCGATATACCCCTAGTGGTTATGATCCGTTCCAACCAGGTATACTTCCTCTTCTTGCCCTTGTGACTCAACTTCTTGATCTTAATCTTCTACAACTCACTCAGCTAGTAATCTAATTTGGCTATAAGCAACCCCCACTGACTGCTATGTTATTCAATGCAGGTTGCTTCCTCCAGTCTTGGCCTCCCAGGACCTGATTTTTCAATGTGGCCACATATGTCGCATAGAACTCGTGGACTAAAGCTGTGCTGTAATTGCTGGACGGTTCACTCAAACAGCTGAACCAATACATCTCAAATAATGCCTGAATATTCAGGAGGTTTTTGATCCCAGCAGTGACCAGCCTCGGCTCCTCGTAGATGCCTCCATTTCGGATGGCCCTTATCATTTGGAGAAATATCCTAATTATAGACCGCCCTCATACCCAGTACACCCCACCTATTGATCAGTCTCCATGGCTTCTCTATGTCAGCAAAAGTGGGAGAGGTATCTGAGGTTTTCATTTCTTCATTTGCACCACTTTCGTACCAAGTAGTGGAGTCACCACTATAACTTTCTGGAGATGAATCACTATCATTATCTCTGTCTTTTCTAGGAGAGTCCTTTGCGAGGAGTCATAGGTGCAACCATGTTTGTCGGATTTATGGGATCTTAGTCCTATCCCTGATTGATCGCCGTCTCAATTACTCCTCCTCTATTTGATACTCTTCAACTAAGCCACTTGACTCTTCTAAGGCTAATGGTTCATCTACCAATCGACGAGTCAAGGGTTGTCCCTTTTCCGTCCTCTATTTCTTGGCCTTCTCCTTTTTGGAATTTCCTCTTGGTGTCATTATATAGGTGAAAAAATATTAGTATCCAAGATTATAGTAGAAGAATATACTAATTAAGTGACTGCCTTTAGACAGGACGAATGACTAAATGAGTTGTTGTCACCGACAACGGCTCGTTAAGTCATTCATTGCTTGCATGTTCAAATCTTGCACCTTTTCCATTAGACTTGATGACTTGGCACAACGAATCGTTGCTTGTGGAAATGAGTCGTTAAGTCAGTCACGGTCTTCATGTTCAAAATTCAACACTTTTTCTCCCACTCGGGACGAGTTATCTCACGAGTCGTTAAGTGAGACCATGACTCTTAAAGTGGCTCAGTCTCAAGAGTCCAACAGTATAATGTATTCTAACTTAGTGGTGACGAATTATGAAACTACTCATTAGGAAAGCCTATGAATCGTTTCATGAACCTTTATCACTGAACCACCATTTTACCCAAGTTTGACATCTACCTTATGTTGGGATACTCAGACTTTACCCATGTCACAATTTTACTATATGTTTATAACTAAACAGGCAATTTTTACCCACGTGCAATTTTCCCAACAAATTCAATAATGATTAGTCTTTTCAAGAAATTCAATTAAGTCACAAATTCATTCGGTCATATGCAAGTCGACATAGGGTTCATTAAAGGAACATTATCCAAACATTCATCAAACATTTTTTCAAGCATGAATTTAATACGGGAAGCATTTCAACAGGAACTCACTCTTGTGAAGATGATCAGATATTGTTCGATAAGAAATAAATTTTTTACTTCCTGAATTCTGGTCAGTGGCGTATGTGCACGTGATTCTCGTGATTTGGTGTCGGTATGCGTATGAAGGTGATGCAATTGTGAGGTTGTGAGAGTGAAGGTGGGGATTTTGGTAGTGGGGAGGTGTGATATAGAAGGAACCATTTTAACTTGAGGCTTTGAATGTGGCATCAATAGGGGGAAATCATGGGCAATCATCTCGGGTCGGGTCGGGTGAGAATACACTTAACATGTTGCCCTCGACCTCGATAACGAATCGTTTGCAATTGTATACATATAACATGTGGACCACGACCCTCGTAATGAATTGTTTGCAGTTGCCACAATTTGTTATGATGCTCATTATATTCTTTGATAAAGAACAACATACCTGGGACCCAACGACTCAGGAAATGAATCACTGGGAAGCCCAACAATTCGTTACTTGAGTCATTGGCGCTGTACCCTTAGTCAAATTTCAGTTTCTTCAGGATGAGGGACCTAACGATCCGTTGTGTGACCCAATGACTCGTTAGATTCCTCATTCCCTACCTCTAAACTTTAGTGTTTTGTTAACTTTCATCTTCTTCAAGATGAGGCACTCAATGACTCGTTGATTGTCTCCACAATTCATTTAGTGACTCATCACTTACTCTTCAGAGCATTATGTTTTAACCTTCAGTGACAACGATTAGAGACCGCGAGTCACTTAGTCAAGTAACAAATCATTCTGTGCTTTTTGACACAAGACTATAATGCTAAAAACTTTTTTCTCTAGCTCCATATTTCCCATCTCACTCACACCTGCACATATTAACACACATGAACACTATGTTTTTATTACAATTACAACTTGGGTTGCCTCCCAAGAAGCGCCTAATTTTAATATTGCGGCACGACACGGGTACCTTAATTTACTCAGACTTCACCAAGATACCTCGATGGATTGCCTCCCATGCAACGCCTGATTTAACATCGCGGTACAATGCAAGTCCTCGGTTACTCAGATTTCACCCAGAGCCCAAAGGTCCACCAATTTGATTTCTTCGCTTTTCCCTAAAAATGCTTTCACCCACTAGCCATTCACCTTAAACCTTTTTCCTTCATCACTTTCCAAATCAATTGCACCATATGAGAATACTTGAACCAATCGGAATGGTCCCAATCATTTAGATTTCAACTTTCTAGGAAACGAGGAAGTCTAGAATGGAACAACAAAACCATATCTCCAGTGCTGACCTCTCTCTACTCAATTTTTCGATCATGCTATATCTTCATTCTCATTTTCCCAAATTTTGAACTTTTATAGGCCTTCAAAAGAAATTCATCTAATTCATTCAACTGATAAAGCCTCAAGTTTGCAGCATCACTCAAATTTAGATTCAGTTTCTTGAGCTCCTATATGGTTTTGTGATCAAGCTTGTTTGGAAGATGACATGTTTTCCCATACACAAGCTGATAAGGATACATACCTATAGGGGTATTGAATGTAGAACAATAAGTCTATAACACATCATCCAGCTTTCTAGACCAACCTGTCCTATTAGCATTGGCAATCTTCCCTAAGATGGTCTGTATCTCCCGGTTGCAGACCTCAACTTGCCTAATAGAATGTGGGTGACAAGGTGTTGCCACCTATATTTCACCCCATATTTTTCCAACAAGGTCTGAAACAACCGGTTCCAAAAGTGCGAACCCCCATCACTAATGGTTGCTCTAGGAATCCCCAATCTGGAGAAAATATTCCATTTCAACAACGATGTGACACTCTTACCTTCATTTTTTCGAAGCGAAACTACTCCACCCACTTAGAAACATATTCCACAACTACAAGTATGTACTTCATCCCATTTGAGCTCAAACAGGCCCATAAAATCAATGCCCCACACATCAAAGACCTCAATTACAAGGATGGGATAAGAGGGAGCTCATGCCTTCGTGATATGCCTCCTTGCCTTTGGAATGCATCACATGCATTTGCAAAATCATGTGCATCTTGGTGAATAGTTGGCTAATAGTACCCACAATGCATAATTTTATGGGCTATGTGAATCCTGTTATGATGACCCCCAATAGGGAATGAGTGGCAACCCTCCAATATGCTCAACTTCTCAACCTCGAGAACACATCTCCGAATTACCCCATCAGCACATATGCAGAATAAGTTAGGCTCATCCCAAAAAAGCTTTTGCACATCAGACATGAATTTCTTTCTCTGGTGAGAAGATAAATCTTCCGGTACAACATCATTCACCAAATAATTGGCAAAGTCTGCAAACCATGGAATGAGATCTTGTGAAGTAGCCAAAACCTGCTCGCCGGGAAATGTTTCATTTGTATCAAGCTCATCTCTAAGGCTGCATCTGCCTCTAATCTCGATAAGTGATCTGCTACCTGATTTTCGATCCCCTTTGGATCTTTAACCTCAAACTCGAACTCTTGTAGAAACAGAACCCATCTAATCAACCATGGCTTGACGTCCTTCTTTGCCATCAAATAACACAAAGCTGCATAGTTTATATGAACTATCACCTTAGTTCCAAGCAAATATGCCTGAAACTTCTCACATGCAAATACCACAGCCAATAACTCTTGCTCCATCACAGTGTAATTGTTCTAAACTACATTAAGCGCCTTGCTAGCATAATAGATAGGGCATACTTGCTTGGAACTAAGGTGATAGTTCATATAGACTATTATGCATAATAGATTGGACTTAAAAGATCTTCTCAAGCCTTTCGCCCAAAACAGCACCTACGGCCACTCAACTAGCATTGCACATCACTTCAGACGGTAAGGACCAATTAGGTTCCACTATGATAGGGGCAGTAGTCAATCTCTCCTTCAAGCACTCAAAAGCCTACAAGCAAGCATCATCAAACACAAACTTCACCTCTTTCTCAAGTAGCTTGCACAAAGGATGTGCAATCTTTGAGAAGTTCTTGATAAATCTCCAATAGAATCCCACATGACCCAAAAAGCTTCGAACACCCTTCACAGAAATCAGAGGTGGTAAACTAGCAATCACATCAATCTTCACTCTGTCTACCTCAATGCCCTTACCAAAAATCCTATGGCCAAGCACTATACCTTCTTTGACCATGAAATGGCACTTTTTTCAGTTAAGCACCAAGTTGATCTCTTCACACCTCTGCAGCACCTTGCTCAAGTGAGCCAAACAATTATCAAAAGAGTCACCCACCACCAAAAACTCATCCATAAAGACTTCGATGGTGTCCTCCACTATTTTAGAGAATATAGACATCATATAACATTGAAAAGTGGTGGGTGCATTACATAACTCAAACGACATCCTCTTGAATGAAAATGTCTCATAAGGGTAGATGAAAGTGGCTTTCTTTTGGTGTTCAGGAGCTATAGAGATTTGATTATACCCCGAATAATCATAAAGAAAGAAGTACAATCCCCTGCCTATAAGTCGGTCCAGCATCTTCTCCATGAATTGCATCGAAAAATGATGTTTCTACTTCCAGTGTATTATCTTCTGATAGTCCATGAATACTCTCCAACATGTGACTGGCCTCAGTGGAATAAGCTCATTATTTGCATTCAGAACCACAGTGATTCAACCCTTCTTTGGCACACACTTGACTGGGATCACCCATTTGCTGTTTGTAATAGGGTAAACCACACCTGCATCCAACTACTTAATAATCTCCTTCTTTACTACCTCTTGCATAGGTGGATTCTACATATATTGATGTTTAATACTAGGAATACATTCTGGCTCAAATTGGATCTTATGTGTGCAAATACCAAGTGCGATCCCAATAATATCTGTTATAGTCAATCCAATGGCCTTCTTATACCTCTTCAGAACGAAGACCAAATCCTCCACTTGCCATTCCACCAAGTCTATCGCTATAATGACTGGTAATGTATTTTCAGTCGCCAGAAATACATATTGTAAGTGAGATGGGAGCGGGCCGAGCTCCAACACTGGAGGCTCCTCAATAGATAGCTTGGTTGGTGGGGTTACACGATTTTTCAAATCAAAATCAATCATTTTTGGGGCATAAGTGTACGACCCTATACTGGCAAGTGCATTAACTATCTCTTCACCCCTGTTATCTCCTTAGCATCAACATTCATCAACACTGTTGTTAAGTCCTCAATACTCAATCGCTCCTTAATAAGCATTATTGGAAGCTCAGCCTCCAGAATATCAATCATTGAAACCACCCACATATCATTCGACTATTTTATATATTGGCATATATGAAATGTCACTTCTTCATTGTTCAACTAAAACTTCAATTATCCGATCTACATGTCTACAAGAGCATGATCGGTGGCAAGATGGTCGCCCCAAGATAATGGAGACCTTAAAATCCACTTCACATCCCAGAATAACAAAGTCGGCTGGAAATATAAAGGACTGAACCGTCACCAGAACATCATAAAGAATCCCCATCAGGCTTTTCACCATGTGATCTGCCATCAAAATCTGCATTGTAGTCGATTTGGGGGCTCCCAAGCCCAACTTTCTAAGCACTGCTAGCAGCATTAGATTAATACTAGCACCCAAACTACATAAAGCCTTAGCAAAGTTAAAGGCTCCAATAGTGCATGGTATTGGGAAAGTTCCAGGGTCTTCCTTCATCTACACAAGAGATTGAGATGCTATTGCACTAAAATGCTGCAAGTTATTTACAGGCTCAAAGATCACAGTCCTCTTCTTAGTGATGAGATCCTTTATAAATTTCACATAGCCAGGCATCTGCTCAAGTGCCTCAACTAAAGGGATGTTCAAAAATAATTGTTTCAGCATTGAAATGAATTTGTGATACTTCCCATCTTCAAAATTCTTCTTTAACCTCTGTGAGTGAGGGGGAGGAGGCCTTGGAATGGGCGTTAACTTTTGAGACACCTTCTTCTACTTTCCTTTTTTAGGCCTATGCTCCTTTGTTTTACTAGGAGCTGTCTTCTAGACTGCATCATCAACCAAAACACGATCCTTGGAGTCCGCCACCTTATCATCATCAATCAATGTGGTCTCAACCACCTGATCCATCACAACCGGCATATGAGTGTCAACTGTTGCCTTCCCAATCCTAGTAATAAAATCTATGCAGTGACTTTTGTTTTTCAGATTTTTAATTGTGTTACTGGGAGGTGTGCCCTTTTTCCTCTAGTCCATAGCAATCAACATCTAACCCAGTTGCTGCTCAATTTGCTTAATGGCAACTGCATACGACTCCACCTTTTGGTTCATCCCAAAAATATCGGCACGAAGTTCCTTAAAATGGCCATCAATCGCCTCTATCTACTTTATTACTTTGGACAGCATATCTTCCACCCTCGAACCAATAGAGTCTGGTTCACGGTTCCTTGGAGGAACATAAAGACCACTTTTATCATTTTTGTACTCATCAAGCTTTTTACAGTCATCATTATCTCTACCTCTACTCCTATCACTGTGTTAGCCCCAATTGTAATTTTTGTCTTAATAATAGCTTCGATCTTGATTCCTTTGACCTTGATGCCAAGAGTCTTGGTTAGACCCTTGCGCTTTCTCCTCAGACTCTAACTCTCCTCTATCATTTCTTATGGCCTTACCTTGAGAACCAATTGCATTTACCTTTTGTGTCCCGGCTCCCATAATATGCTTGGCAAGGAGACCCATAGTGGTTTTAATCTCAACAATATCCTGATCTTGCTCATCATCCTTTTTCCTCTACTCCGCAGACTTACCTACCGCATAAGTACTAGCAAGAAATTCTGACTCTCTTGTTTTCCATAAACGGTTGGTTTTGGTGATCCTATCAAGTATCTCAGCAACCTCAACATATATGCGACTCATGAATGTTCCACCAGAGACAGTATCTGCCATCGCCTTGGTATTGGCATTCAGAGACCTATCGCCTTGGTATTGGCATTCAGAGACCTATAGAATATATCCAATAGTGTATCATCTAGGATTCTGTGTTTGGACACCTTTTTCAGCTTCTTGTTGAACTGCAACCAAGTCTAATGACGTGTTTCAAAATTCAACTGTCTAAAGTTGTAAATCTCATCCTCAGTTGCAATGCTCTGGAAGGTGGAAAGAATCTCTCAAGAAAAGACCTTTTTAACTCCCTCCATGTAGTAATAGAATCATTTGGCAATTCAACCAACCAAAGAGTTACCTCACTCCCCAGTGAAAAGGGAAATAACCTCAGCCTTATTACATCCTGACTCACGCTCAGTTGCTTGTATGACTTGCAAATACCAAAAAATTTGTCAAGTGAGTATGTGCATCAATAGTAGAATGACCAGCAAATATCCCCCTCAGATTGAGCAATTGGATCATTGCACTAGTAATATCAAACTCTGCCCCAGCAGGCAAAGGGGGAGGGACAATAGCACCAATGGCACCAACCTCATCAATATCAGCATTATCATCTTCATCAAAGTAGCGGTGCCTCTCCTAGCCTGGACCTCTATTTCTTCTAGCTCGCTCAGCTTCGACAACTTGGCGTTGCTCTTCAGCAAGCCTAGCTGCCTCTCTTTCTCAGGCACGGGCCTGTTCCTTAGCCAACATTTAGGCTGTTGCTTCTTCCACCGTCTCTTGCCTATGAATGTTGGCCATTTTCCTTTTATTTTTCAAAGTTCTCTCAAGTTCGTGGTCAATAGAAATTAGGGATTTTCCTTGGCTCCAAGTACTGGGCATATATGAACCTGAGACCTATAAAGAAGCAGAAACAACAAAGAAAAATAAAAAGGAAATAAGGGTCAATAGCAAAGCAAACACAATTCACTAAAGCCTAAGTCGTATTCCCTGGCAATGGCACCAAAATTTTGTATTGCCAAAATTACACCTCTTAACGAGATATAAAGCGGTCGATGTTCAAATGTAGAACCCAACAAAGGTTGGGGTCAAATTTCACGAGGAATATGGAGAGGACCTCGGTTAACGCATTTAACTAATACAATTGGTTTGCTTATTTCCTAGGGAGGAAATTGTAACAAGAAATAACATAAAATAGTATATAGAAATGAGTAGATTCTTCATTAAAATTGATCGCATTCAAAGAGTGAATTGACTAGGATTGTGTTCCCCATTACTTCATAACAAGAAGGCATTTTATACTAGTAATATATTTTGGTGTTTCGCATGTAATATTGGTAAGTTAATTTCACCTAAATGGTTGGTATCCCAATTTAGATGTTTATCACCACGCAACATCCATATGCGGGTGTATACTTGATTAACCCTTACCCTTGTTATCCGATTAGCTATTTTCGGACAAGGTCAAGCTGTCAGATGATGGTTGATAGCCTCAAATCTTCGTTATTCATCCTTTTCTTCATTCATTACCCCCTTGATCCGCTAAGTAATAATAACACAAATTCCAACATTCGCGGTCATAAAGAAGAAATTAAAAAGAAGGGAAGAACAATACATGAATAAACCCCATTCAAGATACACTAAATATTTTTGCCTATGTGTATTAATTCATTATGGTTCCCATAACCCTAGTTATTATTTTATCTACTCATGCTTGAAGAATCACAATTAAGAATTATAGAAGAAATCATAATTATAAACTTAGAATAATTTGTAGAAGAAACCACACATCTTGAATTAATCAATAAGAATCTTAAATCAATACTCCCAACATTGTTTGAATCTCAAAACTCTAGAAACAAATTATGAAAACTATTTCTTGAACTTTATTGTCGATCAACAACAATGAAAATATGGTAAAAAGTCATAATAATTTCTAAACTATGAAAAGAAACCTACACAAAGTATTTATAGACAGAAAATAAATTTTTTCCCAATCAAACAAGAAGTCAGGTCAGCAGTGATGATGACTCATTAGGTGACCTAATGAGTCGTGAAGTGTAGTAATGGCTCGTGCTCAGCAAAACATCCTTCTAGACGACGGGTCACCCAACGACTCATTAAGTGACATGACAAGTCATTAGACCCTTCGTTGTTTCTGAGTCCTAAATATTCAGTGCTCTGAACGACTGCCCATAACTGCTATTGATGAGTCGTTGTATCTCATAACGGCTCGTTTCCCCTTTCGTCACCACTCTCAGTACTTTGGCTTAAATTTTGAACTTCAACTGACGAGTGCCCTTGAAGAGTCATGGAGTCATATGACAACTCGTTGATCCTCTCGTTATGACTCACAGGACTTGTGGTCTAATTCAGCTTCCAGTCCTCATGACACACCTGATGACTCGTGACCAAACTTGACGAGTCATGGTGTCAACCCATTGTCACCATTGTTTCCAGCCCAAGTTTGTTTCTTCAAGTCCATCTTCTCCTAACAGCTCAAGGAACGAGTTATCAAGTGACATGACATCTAATTACCTTGCTGGCACTCCAGACTTAGCCCATTTTTGGCTCATTATGCCTTTTCACTTTTCAAACCTATTTCCCTGCAGCACTTAACAAAAATAAATTATATCTATATAAACATACCCGGGATTAGCATATTTTCTTAGTTTAAGCATCGAAAGTACTATAAAACCATGACACATCAATATACTATAGGCTTGCCTCTCATCTATTATCAGATTACTCAATCAATTCAAAAAGAATAAGATCATAAGGACTTTTTTAGGTTGTAATGTCAGCTTAGGGTTGGGTAGGAATTATTTTATTAATATTGGCTATCAATCCTAAGCATTTTAAGATATTTTTAGTTCATCTTTCTTGTCCACTACATTTCCCTTACTTCATACCTCTTCTTTCACTAACCCCTTTTTCTTTTCTATGCCCTTTTTTACACCACTTGCTTGCTAGTTCTTCATAGAAGATCAACCATAATAATCAATTATTAAGAATATTTCCCTTATGTTTTAGCAGCAAGTAAACATCTTATTTTGTGGACACTCCTCATTTCTATTTTCTTATCTTTCCAATCCACAAATTTTCCTTTCCTTTCTATTAGCAATGTAACACTGGTGGAACCTGCATTCTTAAATCTCAAAGTGCATTAGAATGTATTTGGATAAAAAATTTTGGAGGTCACACAAAAAAGAGAATATGCTTCTTTTGTGGCCAAGAGGAAAAAAAGGCTTATAGCTCAATGGGATTGACTAGGGATGATATTAAGGGAAGTATAAAAATAATGGATAAACATGGGTATATCAAAGAAATGCCTTAAACATACCTTACCTCTTTGACAACTAGCTATCATGCACACATGTTAGGAAAGCTCTAGATGTTACTCTATGTACAAACCACAACATTTTCAAGCTCAACCTCATGGAATCATGATCTCAGTCAGTTTCTTACAGTCGCATATCCACACAATCATATTGTATGAATTTCCATTATTAAGCCCAATTTATTTTCCTTGAGTCAACTTAAAGAACCTATGTGTTTCTCGTGGAATTTTTACTTCTCATGCATTTAAGATGAACAATTCATACTTCTAACTTATCTCTTCAGTGAAATGTCAAGAGCACACAAGTGGTAATTTTTGACTCGACATAAAAATAAAATAAAAACATGACTAATTTTCCCTTAAGAAGGTCATCATCCATTCATCATCAGGACCAACCTGTTCTTCTCCTAAAAAAATTTGAAACTACTCCTAAAAATAAAAAGTTTACCCTGTTCAAAGGACTCCCCCTTTGGAAAAGAACAAAGTCCATAAGAAAATCCGAAGGGTGGATGAGACATGCCATTTACATAGAATTTCAAATAAAGACTTGATGGCATATTCACCCTTACACCAAAATTTCAAAAGATATCCCCTCACCCCACACATAATGTCGTGCTCTGTCCTCAGAGTATCCATAAAATTAAAATCATACATGGGTGAGAAATATCCCTGAGGCCCTCTAGGTCCTAGCAAGCAATATATTTCTTGGATTCATGGGTCATATGACCCTACACTTAAGCTCAAGATGTGCTTCTTAGCTTTGATTTTGGGTACTCAGACTTCTCCTTCTCTTCACACCAAAAATAAACAAAAGTGACAATATAAAAAAAAAAAAAACTACACTATTATAAATTGGGTTGTTTCCCAACAAGGGCCTAATTTAACGTTGCAACAAGATGTATCCCTCTGCTCTAGATAACCTCCTCCATTTTCTCCTCATTTTTGGAGGTTTTTCAAATTCCTTTCTTCTTCCATTTTTCTCCACCTCATCGCCATTCAGCTCAGGTTCTACCCACCTACCAACTTTGAGAAACTTTACTTTGCTCTTTTCTATCTCATCACTACTAGGTTTTTCCTCTTCCTCTTTCTCCACCCCACACTTATCCTAGACCACCTCTGTGATCATGCATAAGTCTTTGTAGTGGGAGTGGGTACTGATAGCTTTGCACACATTAAATCTTGTCTCCTCATCGTGTGCTCTTATCTTGAGCTTCCCCACTCTTACATCAATGATGGCCCCTCTGGTAGCTAAGAATGGTCTCCCTAATATGATCAACACCTTTTTATCTGCTTAACAATCAAGAATTATGAAGTAAATGGGAATTACAAACTTACCAACACGGATAACCACACCCTTAATGATGCCATCTGGAGTGATGCATGATCTATCGGCCAGTTGCAGAGTGATTCTAGTGGGCCTCTAAGTTCTCCTAGACTAAGTGTATTCAACATAGATAAGGGCATTAAATTGATACTTGCCTCTAAATCACACAGACCTTGCCCTACTTCACTTTTGCCAATTTGTTTGGGGAGGGTAAAACTCCTTGGGTCTTTAAGTTTCTGGGGAATCTTAGCCAGCACACTTGAGCTTCACTCTTCAATAAGTGCAACTATCTCAAACTCAGCCAATCTCCATTTGCAAGAAACCACATCCTTTAGATACTTTGCATATTTTGGCATCTCCTTAGGAACATCAATCAGAGGAATGTTTATGTGTAGCTCCTTGAAAATATCAAGAAACTTCTTGAACCCAGCCTCGTCCTTACTTTTCTTATCATTACTTCTTTGCAACCTTTGCGAAAATGGTGGTAGAGGTCTCTCAAATGCATTTTCAGGGTGCTTAGCAACCTTTTTCTTGAATATCTACTTTCTATGCAGACTCTATAGTAGGTGATGGAATGAGCCTCTGTGGGAATGGTGGGGGAGGTGTACTTTCCTTCCACATAGTTTTCCTTTGGTGCTCTAGCTCTACTTCTGGCAACGCTGTATCTTCTTCTTGCACTTCCTTCTAAGGTTGAGCTACAACTAACTCCTGACCACATCTTAAAGAGATGGTCATTGCTTGCTTAGGATTCTTCTCTGTATCACTAGGTAGGAGTCATCCAGGCCTAACATGCTGCAAAGAAGTCATTTGTCCTATCTGCCTTTCCAACTCTTGCATCAACTTTTGCATCTCATTAACTATTTGAGTCTGCTAACTCAGCCATTTGTTCATCATTTCCTCTAGAGAATTGCTTGTAGAGGTGATGCTACGTTATTGGCACACGCGCAAGTGTACATGGTCATACAAGTAATACAATGACTCTTTGCAAGACGGATGCCGAACCCACATGGACTACACCTTTTAGTGAATTATCAAGTTCAAGTATTAATTCAATTTTCAAAAGTGCAAGTTTTCAAGATTTTGTAGTTTGTTGTATCTAAAATCTAAAAGTGATTATAATTTAAATTGAAAACAATCAGGAGGAAATCCAGAGTTAAGGGCAAACAATCACGTATGGTTGTAATTCACATTGGTTCAAGTATTTGTCTTCATTGTTGTCTCACAAGAGTAATTCCATGTTCAAGGTCTTTCTAATCTCTAAACATATATTTGAATTATCCTTACAACTACATCATTGAGGATGAGATAACCAAATTTATTCCATTCATTTAGTTGTGTGGTTTACGGCATAAATGCACTTGGTTATTGACTTTCAAACCCCTAACCATTTAACCTAAACTTTACTTCACAACTACATTCAAGAGTGGTAATATGATAATTCAAATTCCAGTGTCTAGCTATCTTCCCATTTAATAACCAAGCAAAGCAAATTAGGTATATTTCTCTCTTAACCACGAATCATGTCTTGAAGACTTGAAATCACTTATGGCATTCCTAATTCTATCCTAGGGTGTGCTCTTTCAAGTTATCCTAAGATTAACAAATGCATTCCAATGGTCATCAAGCATCAAATTGACAACTACAAGAATACAAGAAGAAATAACACGAAGAACTTGAACCATGAATGAATTAACCTATTACATTCATGTCATGTGGCCTTAACCCTAGAAGAAGGGTCTCAGCCACTCATGCTAATACAATAATTCCTAATGTACTTATAATTCATGTAGAAACAAGAGTGCAAAAAGAAAGAAAATAGAACACTAGGAAGAGTCTTCTTCGTTCTCCCATGCTCCTCTGTGTTTTTCCAAATTATAACTATGATATCCTCTAAAATAAACCAAGTGTTCTATTTATAATGTACAATTTTTGGCCATGTGAGCTCACCCCTGTGTCAAGCTGCCTATTGCAGAAATTTGCCTCTATGATAGATAATGCTCAAACTCACACTTTCTAGCAAAGTATGGAGCAGACGTTGTGAATAAAGAACCTAACAAAGAGGTTGGGGTCGAACCCACATGGAATAAAGTAATAACTAGACTAATGTCAGTACTTAAACTTGTTGGTAAGTTATCTACAAATTGGGGTGTTAAAGAAAAATAATAATAACACAAGATCGCAATTATGGTTGTTATCAAGATTTGCAAATAACTAGGGTAAATGTTCCCCATGGGTTCATAAATACTACGAGTATATACAATGTAATACCTCGGAAGTGCCTAGGAGTATACCCGGGAAGCTAAAATGCCAAAATTGTAGAAATTTGGGGAAAAAGTTGCAGGACGAGAGGAACAATGACTCGTGGTAAGTAACCACAAGCCATTGTGAGAAGTCGTCGAAAGGGGTTAGGCCTGGTGGCAGTGTAAACAACGAGCATTATAATGACTCATTGCTTGTAAGAACAGTCTGTTGTTTAAAGTCGTGGTAAGGGAGTGAACTTTTACAGTGGAGACAATGGATGGAAACCACAATCCGTTGTAGGATACAATGAGTCGTTGTGAGGCTCATTGTGAAGGAGTCCAGATTTTTGAAAGAGGGAAACAACTAGTTCAGTGACCCGTTGGACCCTAGAACGACTCATCCTGTTCATTTGTGGTTTGAATCTGAGATATGGTTGGGGTAGTGCTTAGTACGGGCAGATACCACGGGTCGTTAAACTTGGTATCAAAGCAGGTCGTGTCCCAGGGAGTCTGCAAGCCGTACTAAGTAGAGTCTTGTCTATGGATGTGTTGTGCACCACATACTATAGGCAGGAGGCTGCGAGGCATGATATGATGGTTACCCTTCCTTCTCAGTCAGTCGTGCTTTAGAGCGGTACAGTATAGGGTTGAGTCCCTAAGAACTTACCGTATTCTTTGATTACAGATACAAAGGCAGATCAGCATTACCCTATCACAGGCAGAAGATCAGAGATAGCAACGGAAGAGAGCATCAGCCAATTACATGATAACTACAGCAGCAGGAGGGGGTATCAGAGACCTCCCAACGTAATGCCTTTATTGGCATTATTCCCAGTATACGTTGATAACATCAGAATAGGAAGTCAGAAGTATAATGTACACATGAGTTGATTTACTTATTAGTTATATAAGATCTGATTAAGGTTATAGAGAAGGTCAGACCGCCAGGTAAGTATGAAAAAGAGAGGGAAATGCAGGAATCCCAAACACATCTTTTCGGATATGGTACAGTTAAATGCTTTTACTTGTTGCAATAAGAAAAGGGCTATTCCCACCTCTTGGTTTTGATGCCAGTATAGTAAAGGGGCATAAGACTTGAGATGGGGTTGCCAAATCAAGCAGTAAGTAAAGATGGGCTGATTGATCCTAGTAAGTATTAGAAAGTATAAAGAGCCCTTATGATTACGTAAGCTGTGCAGACCCTTATGATAACAAGCCAGTAAAGAAAGTAAGACTGTTAGCTTTCCCGAAGTAGGGGTAAAAGATCTGCTAGTGATGAGTGCCTAATAATAGTCAAGTTTGAGTCAGAAAGAGACCAAGTCCGCCATATATGCTAATAGATAGCAAGACATACCTGTAAGATTATAGTTATGATTTAGTTGTGACATCGAAAGATATAGAGGTCATGTGAATCAGATGGGCTTGAGTGTACGCCAGAAGAAGTATAGGCCGAGGCTTGATCAGTAATCTCATTAGCAACGAAAGGCAGGTACCTTGAACCCCAGAGTTCAGCTTAAGCAAGATGAGAGGAAGAAGCAGGAATGCCAGATTTGGTGGGGAAATCAGGGTTACCCCCCCCCAGATTAATAGAGTATCGTATTAAGGAATAAGCCTCGGGCTGACAGTGGGATTGCGGTTCAGAATACCGCAGTATGTACGCTATGGAAAAGTTAAGGAGTTACCGATACAACAATTCTAATCTAGTGTAGCCTAGAGATAAGGCCCAGCAGACAGTTATGGGCTCTCAATATATGCCTAGTAAGGCTACAAGATTCGAAAGTCGACTCCACATCGCAAGAGTGGCGGAATTTCAAACAGTAGACGATAACTAAAGTGTTTATGTTTGTTACTTTCAGAATGGGGTGAAAATGCAATAAAATGATAAGTCAGGGCAGGAGGTATTATTAGGCCGTAAGAAGCAATGTATCATGTACGATATGAGATTCAGCAGAGCATGTCAGAGATTATGTATTACCGCAGAACTCAATACATATTGTACGTAGCTATTGATATATATATATATACAGATAATAGATATGCTGTGAGTGGCTGCCTATAAGGGCTACAATCACAGATGTTGATTAGTAATAGAAAGCATATACAAATTGCATTGCAGGACACCACCCCTCGCCAAAAAAAAAAAAGAAGAAAGAGGGAGAAGAAAGAAAGAAAAGAAGAAGAGAAAGGGTGGATTAAGTGTGAAGTACGTATGAAGTCATAGAAACTATCTCAGTTTTCAGTTATTAGATTAACAGACTTATGTGTTGCTGTCATATCTAGGCTCTAGGAGCTTACCAGAGTTAATGGCCTAAAATAGATGGCTAGATGATAAGGGCGCAGTTAGACGGTCTACCGACCAGCTGGCACCTGCATTAGCAGGAAGGCGTCCCTGAAGATCGGTAACAGTAGTGCATATGCTAGAACCAGGATTAGAGACCGAATAGGCAAATTTCAGAGATTAGCAATACCAAAATTGTTCTAGTATGTTAAGTGGTCGTACGTCATTTTTCCAGCCTTGTAGGTGAGAGTCGGCCTTAACCAACCTAGCAGTTATTATGTGGAACACCCCATAAGTCAGCCGGCCGTCCCAGTCAGAATACCCGGGGGTACCCCAAGGAAGAGTCCACATCAGTAGTCAGTGACAGACTAGTACTTCAGCTGGGTTTCGTAAGATATTCAGATACGGAGCCCTAGCAGAAGGCCAGTAGTTACAGAATAGCCTGTAAGACCGAGAATTCCCCAGAATAGCAGTATAAATCCAAGTGGATACACACAAGGCGTAAGAAATTGATAGTACCCTGCTAGCACAGTGTTTATTGAGACCGGGGGATTAGTAGACTCCCCGTGAAGATCCAGAGATTGATTGCCTGGGAGTAAGTTGATTAAGCCCAGTCTTATAGTGGTTTAAGTAAAATAACAGAGCAATTAGATGCCCATGAGTCTGCGGTTACGCACGAACTATAAGGACTTAAGTAGAACAGTTAGAGTATTGTTAGACTACTGCCACATTCGAGTCATTCAACCCGACTATTCAGTCATTTAAAGGTTATGCAGCTAGGTCATTAGAGGTCATGATCAATATCAGGACCCCCTGATCAAATACGGGCACATGGTGTACAGATAGTCATTCAAGGTTACCTTAGCAACAAGTAGCCTTAGCATGTGGTCAGAAGGCCAGGTAAGCTCTTGCTATACTGGTAGATTACTTGTCAGATTCTCCGATATAATAAACTAGTATGACCGTCAGTTATATGTCAATTTTCGTAAATGTGAATTTTGGTTGAGTTTAGTAGCCTTTTGGTCACATTGTGTCGGAGGCTTGTGTACAGACAGACAAACAGAAAAATTGAAGTAGTGAAGACATAGCCTAGACCTACCACTCCGATCGAAGTATGTAATCTCTGCGGTTAGCCAGGTACTGCAGAGGGTTTGTGGAAGGATTTCCCACCTTAGCAGCACCTCTGACTAAATTGACACAGAAGGCAGCAAGGTTCCAATAGACCGAGGCATGTGAGCAGAACTTCTAAGAGTTAAAAGCCAGGTTAACATCAGCTTCAGTGTTAGTATCGCCAGGAGGTACAGAAGGTTGATGCGGCATGGTAAAGTAATAGCTTATGCTTTCAGGCAGTTGGAAAAACGTGAAGAGAATTATCTTACCCGTGACCTGGAGTTAGTTGCAGTAGTTTATGCTTTAAAGAGTGAAAACTTTGTATCACCCGGGAAGGGCTAATACGGTAGTAGATGCCCTTAGCCATAGATCTGTGGGGAGTTGGCATACTTACAACCCGAACAGTGAGAATAGACTCGAGAATTATACTAGTTAGTCGGTTTAGCCGCTCACATAGCAGAAATAAAGGATAACAGAGTGATAATACAGAATGTCGCAGCATTGTCGTTAGTGGTGGAAATAGAGGAACGACAATATGGAGACCCTAGCCGGGTTCAACTTAAACACAAGGTTCAGTAAGGAGAGGAGACATTTTCAGATAACCGGGGATGAAGTGTGGCGATATAAAGGCCGCATTTGTGCTCCAGATATGTTGGGGCCTCGCCAGCAGTTTATGAGCGAGGCGCATTACGCCCGCTATTCTCTTCACCCCGGTACAACAAAGAGGTACCATGACATTAAAGAAAACTACTGGTAGCCCAGTGTTCTAACTGCCAAAGGTGAAAGTAGAACATCAGAAACCAAGTGGGTTAACTCAGGACATAGCTGTGTCTCTCTGGAAATGGGAAACAGTGAGTATGGATTTTGTGGCAGGATTACCCCGTACCAGACACAGATATGACTCTATATGGGTGATAGTTGACAAACTTGCTATTTCCTGCCAGGGAAAGTTACGTTCTCTGCTGAGGATTATGCCGAGTTGTATATCAGTGAAATAGTTAGATTGTATGGAGTACCAGTATCCATTGTTTCAGACAGGGGAGCATAGTTCACAGCTAGATTCTAGCAGTCGTTTCAGAAAGGTTTGGGAACGCAGATTAACTTGAGCACAGCATTCCATCCTCAGACAGATGGACAGGCTGAACGTACAATTCAGATACTCAAAGATATGCTACGAGCGTGTGTGCTAGATTTCGGTAGTAGCCAAAGTAAGCATTTACTGTTAATTGAATTTGCCTACAATAATAGCTATCACTCAGCCATCCAAATGGCGCCTTTTGAGGAATTATACAGGCGAAAATGTAGATCGCCGATTGGTTGGTTGGAAATAAGAGAATCAGCATTGGTTGGCCCAGACATTGTCGGCAGTCAGAGGAAAAGATAAAGCTTATCCGAGAACGTTTACTGACTGCTTAGAGCCGCCAGAAGTCTTATGCAGATATGCGGCACGGAAATCTAGAATTTGCGATAAATGACTGGGTATAACTGAAAGTGTCCCCAATAAAAGAGGTAATGAGGCCCGCCAAGAAAGGTAAGCTCAGCTCGAGGTTTGTTGGGCCTTTTCGGATTCGTTGAAGGACAGGCCGAGTAGCATATGAGTTGAATTTGCCTCCAGAATTAGAATCCGTTCGTCTGGCCTTTCATGAATCTATGCTGAGGAAATGCATAGGAGACCCATCCAGAGCAGTCCCAGTCCAGAATATCCAGGTTACGAAAAAGCTGGCCTATGAAGAGGTTCCAATAACTATCTTAAACAGACAGATTCGCAGATTGAGGACTAAAGATATTACGCCTATAAAGGTATTGAGGCGTAACAAGAACTGAGAGGAGATGACTTGGGAAGCAGAGGAAGGTATGAGGACCAGATATCCTCACCTATTTCAGGCCTAGTCAGGCGACAGGTATGTCCGTATTATTGCTTATGTAGTATCTAATGGTTGTATATGTATAAATGAGGAAAATTGATACGTAACCATCCAGTGAATCCTACAGTATTATGTACAGTACCTGTATTGGACTTTTCTGCATTTCAGGTTGTTGGTATATTCCATATTACAGGGGAAACTCTACCGAAATTTTTCTAAACAAGTAAGTTAAGTAAGTCCTCTAGATGGCAGTATACATTCGAGGACGAATGTTCTTAAGGGGTGGAGAATGTTATACCCCGTAGAATTCCCGGCACCTAGATGACCTATTCGCACGTTGGTTAAGCACATTTGAAGGCCATACGTGCTAGAGAAAGGCCCGGGAAAAGATCGGACGAGAAACCCGTCGAACCATCGCAAGAGGAGCCGAGGCAGAGCCCATCCGCGATGGCAGCGTGTCACGGAGGTGAGGCCTCCGCGATGGCTCCGTGACACGTTGCCCAGGTTCAGGCCCAAGTATATAAGCCCCACTTGGTTTAATTTCATTTTACCACACAATTATTTCCAGAAAACAGAGGTTACACGCAGAGAGAAAGGTGGGACGAAGGAAATTATATAATTTTCGTCCGATTACGCTGCTAAACGCTGCCCAAACTCAAATTAACTCCAGATACGGGGGTATTTAGCAATAGAGAGCATTCCTACGGATTCAGTTTCGTGAAATACGGCCGACGAATCGTCGAGCCACCGAGCTAAGGTAAGTAGAATTGCTCTAAATTAGTGTCTATGTGTTCCTAGCTGTGAAGTGAGTATTTCTCCCTTCTGGACCTCTGAAAAATAGCGAGTTTTCGGCCGTTTTTTGATAAGCCTAAGTTTAGGCCATAAACTATATCGAAAATGGTATTGCTTATTACAATAAAGCTGTATTTAGTATTAATTGGTATATTTATGAATGCAGTTGGGAGAAAATAGTTGAAGTACCGGCCGAGCCTCGTCCGACGGATGAATAGTTCAAGAATAAGGTATGTAAAGTTAGTTTCCTCGGCAAGTTAAGTAATCTTGATACAATACAGTAATTTAAAGGCCAGTAGATTGTCCAGAAGTCGTGTGTTACGTTGTTACGACTGTTGGTACGATATTAGAAGTATCGAGTTACAACTTGCGTGAAATTTGCTAGTACGATATAGATTCTAATGTAAGCATTAGAAACTGCACAGTATGTTCAGTATGCGATGTGACACAGAATGTTAGTATATCATTGTATTTAATCGAAACCCAGTAGAGCAAAGTAGTATCTGTAAGGCAGCTCAGAAATAGAATGATAAGTTGAAATGAAGTTAGAAAGCATGTTAGGAATAGTAAATCATGTTACTATAGAAAATCAGTATACAACACAGTTTTCAGCAGGAACCCTACATCCTGTTTAGTATTAGCCCAGAACAGTTTGGCAGAAGATTATATTTATATATATATAGTTACCAGCCTCAGCATGCATTAAGTACGTATATATCGCTATCATTAGCTCAGCAAATAGTATATACAGATACTTTATCCCAGCTAGCCTCAATATGTGAGATATGCAGATAGTACTACTAGTTGAGACCGTTGTATTGTTTGGGGTTGGACTACCTAGAATCCATGACCGCCCCAGGGTTGATAGCTGTATCGACTCGTCCGCCAAAGGACGAGGATACGTCGCTCTACGGAGTGGCATGCCGTCCCACAAGGGACGAAGATGGGATGCCAGTTTTCCCCATATTTGTGCCTTGATCGGCCCTTACACACCCCAGTCGAGCGGATACGCCCGGGTGTATATTCAGGAGTCCTCCGGGCTCAGATGCAGTTATAGTCAGGGGCTCAGCGAGCCCAAGTGCATACCCAGGGGACCGGCAGGATGCTTACGGGGTTTATAGGAGATGGGATGACCGGGGTAGGGGTATAGATTCTGTGCTGGTTGTACCTCCCAGCTTATGGGGGCCGGGTAAGGTTTGTGTGTGCTATGTTATGTTATGATGTGTTATACCCTATTACAGTAGATACGAGTAGATCGACAGTAGCATGATAAACTCTCAGGTACAATTCCTACTCCTTCCAGTATAATTAAGAAAAGGTATGACTTACATTATCAGACAGTTAATTCATTCCTTTCTATTTCAGTTTCATCAGTTATATCATTGTTTCTCAGATATTTCTCTCAGTTGTTGCTTTACATACTCAGTACCAGCGGTACTGACGCCCGGTGGGGCACTGCATTACTTGCCTGCAGGTACTCATAGGTGAGCAGGCTATACCACGTGATTCCTGTCAGCGATCAAGTATTCAACTCCTGTCTTCCGGAGACTGAACCCCAGAGGGGTATTTCATTTTCTTTTGTTGTTTAGTACGGGTAGGTCGGGGCCCTGTCCCGATCATTTCTATTGCTACTCTTAGAGGCTTGCAGTCTGTATATTCCCTGTGGTCAGTTGAACCGGTCGTGTGAGGCCGTGCAGTTGTTAGCTGTTAGTGCTTTTGCTTCTCTTATGTTGGTCGTGTGGGGCCATAAGTTTGATAGTAGTGGTGACCTTGTCGGTCACGTAGCCTTCTAGTATGTTGTTGCTGAGTTGCAGATAACTAGATAGCATGGAGGCCTTGTCGGCCCGCATAGGTTTCCCTATAGTTGCATGTTCTGGTCAGATGTTATTACAGGTACAGGAGGCTATAGGCCAATGGGCCGGGGGCTGTGTTTACAGCCGTTATATAGCCCTTTGTTTCCAGAAATGTGAGTTAGAGCCAGCCAGGCACCAGATGTGCGTAGGCTTAGTAGTTCAGATCCTAGTAGGGCACCAGGTGCCAGTCATATCCCTCAAGGTGGGGTGTGACAGTTCTAGGGTCCAACGGGTCATAGAACCAGTCATTTTTTCCCTAGTCCTAAGGCCCTATACTACAACATTCAAGGCTCGTTTTGAGGGGTTTTGAGAGGGAAAAGCCTACTCTAAGTTATTCTCCCATGCATGCAAGATTGAAGGATTGAAGAGGTGATTCAAGGTCAAATTTCAAGGTTTCCATTGGGATCTTACCTTGGGCAATTGGAGGGTGTTAGAACCCGCTAATCCCAGGTATGTAAGCCTATGAGTGGCTGCTTCCTTCCACACCCATGCCCAATTTCTAGCAAAACATGATGAATTGCCTATGATCAAGTATGGGATTTCTACCCAATTGCATAATTCTTCAGTCTATATACATGGGTATGATTAAATTATATTTATATTGATGAATTGTGAAGCTTGGGAAGATTTTAAATTGTTTTTAATCCAAATTGTGATTTCTAAATATGAAATTGAATGCCCGTGGATGAGAAGTTCATGAAAGAAGAGGATGATGTTGATGTTTGATTGATGATGAAAAAGCATGTTTCTAAAGCTACCCATGATTTTAATGTTGTTTTCAAAATGAAAGGAGTAGATCCTAGTATGATAAAGCTTTGGGCAACACCCACATGTTGATTTAAAGTGATGATTTTTCCAACATAAGATTACCACATTGTTTGAAGTGAAATTTTCTAATTTTTCATAAATTATAGCTTGTGGTATGTTGAGTTAAATATTTCTACATGTAGCTTACCACATGATTTGGAGTAGATGCTCCCACCTATGATTGAGCTTGTGGTATGTTTCGAAATGAAGCTTCTCATATGCATGAATTCATAATTGAGATCTTTGTGTCATTATTGAGATTTGTCAATAGACAATGTTGAGCTTCGTTTCATACGATGTTGAGTTATACATAATTACATATTGAGCTTCATCATTAGACGATGTTGAGCTTCGTCAATGGACGATGTTGAGCTCCGTTATATACGATATAGAGCATTGCATTTTTTTGGGAGAAGAGAGTAGCACCGAGTGGGTTAAAGGTCGATCACCCTATGCCCCGGAACTACGGGCCAACTTAGGTTGATACTATTATATTATTGGGACCTCCCTTTTGATCTATCCCCGTCCCAATTGTCCCTTAAGCTTGATATCAATATCATGGTATCGTCCATCTCCCTGAAAAGGTTATGGACAACTCTACCCACTTGAGTGTGATAGTTGCGCCCATGTATGTTCTGTCGTGGTATGTCGGTTAAATGACGAGTCTCCCACTGTCTATATCATTCAGATTTACATATTCATTATTCATGATGATTACTTTACGGACGCATGTTCTAAAAGCAAGGTTTGACTCATTATTTAGCTTTTCAATATAAATGTTATGTTTCAGCCTTGAGTCATTCAGATCAGTCATGATGTTATAAAGCTATGCATCGCCATGTTATGATGAGATTATGATTTCAAAAAGAATGCATGTATGCCCTTCCACTTATGTTGAAAGCGTATGATATACATGAAATGTTTTAAAATTATTTACTTACTAAAGTGGTTTTACTTACCTTGCGTATTCGGTACATTCCACGTACTGACTACATACTTTTTATGTTGTATCATTTCATGATACAAGCCCCATCTCGCAGCTTCAAACCCGCTCTTAGACAACTTTCCAAATTTTGTATTTTCTCAGGATTGGTGAGTCTTCATCTTTCAAGGACTAGACTTTCAATTCTTTTGCATATTTCAGTTTCCATAATACTGAGTTAGTTGGGGGTTTTGTCCCAGAAAGTCATCTGGACTAGAGGCTTTTCAGACTTATGTATTCTTTAGCTTCAGATGTTATTCTAATATTATGTTGAATTAGACTTCCGCTGAGTTATATAGATGATTTCTTAAGTTTATCGAATGAGTTAGTTGTACTCTTATGCAATGGGTCGACTTGGGGTCTCTCGAGGTCCTTTATCCTGTGTTTACATCTGAGTCTAGGCCTGGGTCGTGACAAACTTGGTATCAGAGCTATAGGTTTGATGTGTCCTATGGAATCTGAAAGCCGCATTAGCTAGAGCCTTTTCATTTGGTGAAGCGCGCCACACTTATAACGAAGAGGCTACTAGACGTTTAGGAAATCTTCCCTTCTTTCATGATCTATGTTGTGCGATGAAAATCCTTTCTATCCTTCTAATTCATGCTATTCGCGATTGCAAAATCATGGCACCTCGAAGAGTGAATGGAATAAGGAATGGAGGTGGTGTAGGCCACGAGGATGGTAACAGTTATGAGCATCAGCCAGCCCCACCAGTTCAGGAGCCTCAAGAAGCGGAGCCAGCCGCTCATGCTGAGTTTCGAGCTGCCATTCAAATGCTTGTGCAGGCCTTGACCGCTCAGGTCAACTAGCAGGCCGCCGCGCATGTTTCAAAAGATGGCAATCCCGCGGCGGATGAACCCCTTGGAGTTTCTGGGGTCCAAGGTAGATGAGGACCCATATGTTTCATTGATGAGATTGTCAAGATCACCTAGGTTATGGGCGTAAGTAGTGTTGAGTGCACAGAGTTGGCCTCCTACCAGTTGAAGGGGGTTGCGCATATCTGGTTCCGCCAGTGGAAGGACAGTAGGGTCGCAGGAGCAGATCCGATCATATAGGAGGAGTTTCAGGTAGCATTCCTAGATCGGTTCTTCCCTCGAGAGATGAGGGAGTTGAAGGCAGCTGAATTTGTGAATCTAAACCAAGGAAGGATGATTGTTCAGGAGTATGCCCTTGAGTTCACCCGCCTATCTAAGTATGCCCCGGAGTTAGTGGTCGACCAGCGGGTGCGAGTGAGAAGATTTATGCATGGTATAGCGGGATATTTGGACAAGGACTGTAGGATAGCTATGCTCCATCAGGACATGGACTTCCCTCGTATAGTGTTGTATGCCCAGCAGATGGAGGTGGCACATTCGAGAGAGAGGGAGGCCAAGAGGGCCAGGACCGAGGACCACAGGTTCTCTCAGCAGAGGTCCGGTGGTGGGCATCGACAGCATACCCACCAAAGATCCTCAGCCCAGCATCTTCAGCGCTTAGTGTTCCATCTAGGCCCAGACATGATCAGAGGGGGTGAGCGTTAGGCTCGAGGGGTCATAGAAGCAGACCCATAGATTCAAGCATTCCAGCTTGTCGCAGGTGTGGGGCAGACATACACGCCAGTTCTTAGCAGGGTCAGAAGCTTATTTTAGATGTGGGCAGCCTGGAAAAATGCTCAGAGATTGTCCTACTGCGAGACAGGATCAGGTTGGGGGTTGAGGCCCAGCTTCTAGTTCAGTAGCCCCTCCCCTACGCACAGCACATCAGGAGGCATCTACTAGCATAGCTGACGGACAACCCCATAACAACTTCTATGCCTTAGCCACTCGTCAGGAGCAAGAGGCCTCACTAGATGTAGTCACCGGTATGTTGAGAGTCTTTCATGTTGATGTATATGAATTGGTAGATCCGAGGGCTACCCTATCTTTTGTGACACCATACGTAGCTACTAGCTTCAGAGTCAGTCCCGACGTTTTGTTGGATCCCTTCTCATTTTCTACTCTAGTAGGTGACTCAGTTATAGCTAGACGGGTGTATAGAGATTTCCTAGTCTCAGTTCTTCATAAGGTCACCTTAGCATACTTTATAGAGTTAGCCATGACCAATTTCAATGTTATTCTCAACATGGATTGGTTGTTTGGATGCTATACTTTAGTTAATTGTAGAACCCGGTCAGTAGAGCTCACATTTTCAGGTGAGCCAGTGTTAGAATGGATGGGTAGTTCAGTTGTGCCTATAGGTCGGTTTATTTCCTACCTTAAGGCCAGAAAGACTATTTCTAAGGGTTGCATGTACCAACTTGTTAGGGTTAAGGACATGTAGTCCGAGACCCCGACTATCCAGTCCGTACTAGTAGTACGTGAGTATCCGAGGTGTTCCCTGATGATTTTCCAGGTGTCCCTCTTGAGCGGGAGATAGATTTCAGTATAGATCTTCATCTCGACACACAACCTATATTTATTTTGCCTTATAGAATGGCTCCAACTGAGCTAAAAGAGTCGAAGGATTAGTTGAAGGACCTGTTAGATAAGGCCTTTATTAGGCCGAGTAAGTCTCCATAGGGTGCACCAGCGTTATTTGTCCATAAGAAGGATGGTTCACTTCGGATGTGCATTGACTATTGGCAGTTGAACAAGGTCACCGTCAAGAACAGGTATCCTTTACCCAGGATCAATAATTTGTTTGACCAGCTTCAGGGTGCCAAGTGTTTCTCTAAGATTGATCTCAGATTTAGGTATCACCAGCTCAAGGCTCGGGAGAGTGACATCTCGAAAACTGCTTTCAGGACTCAGTATGGTCACTACAAATTTGTTGTTATGTCTTTTGGACTAACCAATGCCCCTATAACGTTTATGGATCTAATGAACAGGGTGTTCAAGGCATATTTGGATATGTTCGTGATTGTGTTCATTGATGACATCCTTATATACTCTCGGAGCGAGGAGAAGCATGCCTCTCACTTGAGAATAGTACTTCAGACCCTCAAGGATCGTCAGTTGTATGCAAAGTTCAGCAAATGTGAGTTTTGGTTGGACTCGGTGGTATTTATAATTCATGTGGTATCAGGTGAGGGCATAATAATAGACTCTCAGAAGATCGAGGCAGTAAAGAATTGGCCCAGACCATTGAACCATCAGATATCAGGAGCTTTTTGGGCATAGTGGGTTACTATCGGAGATTTGTGGAGGGTTTTTCATCTATTGCCGCAACATTGACTAAGTTTCTCAGAAGAAGGTGAAGTTTAAATGGTTGGAGGCTTTTGAGAAAATCTTTATAGAGTTGAAGACCCGACTCACTTCAGCACCAGTGTTGACCCTACATGAGGGTACCGATGGTTTTATGGTGTATTGTGATGCTTCGTGAGTCGAACTCTGGTGTGTGTTGATGCAGCATTGGAAAGTGATAGCTTATTCCTCGAGACAGTTGAAAATACACGAAAAGACCCATGATCTTGAATTGGCCGCGGTGGTGTTTGCAATTGAAGATATGGTGACATTACTTGTATAGGGTCCACGTGGATGTATTCATGGATCACAAAAGCTTGCAATATGTGTTCACACAGGAAGATCTCAATCTTTGGCAAAAGAGGTGGTTGGAGTTACTAAAGGACTATGACATGAGTGTCCTTTACCACTTGGGCAAGGCTAATATGGTTGTGGATGCACTTAGTAGGCTCTCTATGGAGAGTGTGTTCCATGTGGATGAGGGAAGAAGGAGTTGCTGAAGGAGGTCCATCGACTTGCAAGGCTGGGAGTTAGATTGGTCAACTCGACCACTGGCGGTGTTGTGTGCAAAATGGATCAGAATCGTCCTTGATGGTTGATGTCAAATCTATGCAAGATAAGGATCCAATTTTGAGGAAATTGAAGGAGGTGGTACGGATTAAAAAGATGGAGGTCTTCTCCCAAGGGGGAGATGGTGTGCCCCGGTACCAAGGTCGTCTATGTGTCCCATACATTGATGATTTGAGAGTTCAGATATTGCATGAGACATATGGTACCAGATATTCATGTCACGCCCCGCCTTGGGGGGTATGACTGGCACTTGGTGCCCTACTAGGACCTGAACTGCTGGACTGCTAAGCCTAGGCACATCTGGTGCCTGGCTGGCTCTAATTCACATTTCTGGAAACAAAGGGCTATATAACGGCTGTAAACACAGCCCCCGGCCCATTGGCCTATAGCCTCCTGTACCTGTAATAACAGCCGACCAGAACAAGCAGCTATAGGGAAGCCTATGCGGGCCGACAAGGCCACCATGCTGTCTAGTTATCTGCATTCAGCAATAAAATACTAGAAGGCTACGTGACCGGCAAGGTCACCACTACTGTCAAACTTATGGCCCCACACGGCCAACATACAAGAAGCAAGAGTACTAATAGCTAACAACTGCACGGCCTCACACAACCGGCTCAACTGACCACAGGGAAATATACAGACTGCAAGCCTCTAGGAATAGCAATAGAACTGATCGGGACAGGGCCCCGACCTACCCATAATATACAACAAAAGGAACTAAGCTACACCTCGGAAATTCAGCCTCCGGAGGACAGGAGCTGAATACTCAACCGCTGACAGGGAGTCACGTAGAGTCGCCTGCTCGTCTATGAATTCCTGCAGGCAAGTAATGCAGCGCCCCACCGGGCGTCAGTACCGCTGGTACTGAGCATGTAAAGCAATAACTGAAAGAAACATCTGAACACAATAATAGAACTGCGGAAGCTGAAATAGAAAGAATAGCTTAACTATCTGATAATGTAAGTCATACCTTCTCGTTTACACTGGGAAGAAATAGAAGTCATACCTAGAGATATATCCCTCTACTGCTGATCTACTCGTATCCAACATAGCATGGCATAACATGAAATAACATAACACAGCACACACAAACCTTACCCGGCCCCCATAAGCCGGGAGGTACAACCAGCACAGAATCTATACCCCTACCCCGGTCATCCCATCTCCTACACTGGTTGTAAGCATCCTGCCGGTCCCCTAGGTATGCACTTGGGCTCGCTGAGCCCCTGACTATAACTGTACCTGAGTCCGAAGGACTCCTGAATCAACACCCCGGGCGTACCCGCTCGACGGGGGTGTATAAGGGCCGACCAAGGCACAATATGGGGAAACTGGCATCCCATCTTCGTCCCCTTGCAGGACGGCATATCACTCCATAGAGTGACGTATCCTCATCCTCTGGCGGACGAGTCGATACAGCTATTAACCCTGGGGCGGTCAGGGATGCTGGGTAATCCAACCCCAAACAATACAACGGTCTCAACTAGTAATGTTGTCTGTGTATCTCACATGCTGAGGCTAATAGGGGTAAAGTATCATATATATTACATGCTGAGCTAATAATAGTGATCTGTGCATATTTAATACGTGCTGAGGCAGGTAAAGATGTATAAATATGAATATAGTCTCCTACCGGACTGTACTGGGCAAATGCTATATAAGATAATGTTTCTGTTGAAAACTCTGTTGTTTACTAAGTTTCTGTATACACTATATGCTGGACTAGTGATAGAAATATGTACAAACTTAATACATGCTGAGACTGGAAATAATATATATGTATGTACGAATATGGTCTTCTACCAGACTGTACTGGGGCTAATGCTGAATATGATATAGTCTTTCTGCTGAACTATGTTGTATACTGATTTTTTTAGAGTAACATGGTTCACTATTCCTGACATGCTTTCTAAACTTCATTTTAGTTTGCTATTCTATTTCTAAAGTGCTTTACGGATACTGTACTACTTCGCGAGGTTTCAGCTAAACACAACAATATCTTAACATGGCATATTACATCACATACTGCGTATACTGGGCAATCTTTAACTCTTACGTCACAATCTATATCATACTGATAGGTCTCGTACACGTTACAACCCAATGCTTCTCACATTGTACCAATATTCATAATAACGCAATATTCGACTTCTGAACATTCTACTGGTCTGTAAAATACTATATTGTCTCAATGTTACTCAACTTGCCGAAGGAAACTAACTTTACATACCTTATCCTTGAACTATTCGTCCGTCGGACGAAGCTCGGCCGGTACTTTAATTGTTTTCTCCCAACTGCATTCATAAACATATCAATCAATACTAAATACAACTTTATTTCAAAAGGCAACGTCACTTTCGATGTAATTTATATCCTAAACTTAGGCTTATTGAAAGACGGCCAGAAACTCGCTATTTTTCAGAGGTCCAAAAGGGAGAAATATTCACTTCTCAGCTAGGAACACATAGATACTAATTTAGAGCAATTCTACTTACTTTAGTTCGGTGGCTCGCCGATTCGTCGGCTGTATTTCACGAAACTAATTCCGTAGAAATGCTCTCTGCTGCTAAATACTTGGGTATCTGGGATTAATTTGAGTTTGGGCAGCGTTTGGTAGCGTAATCGGACGAAAATATTTAATTTTCCTTCGTCCTCCTCTGTTTTCTACGCTTTTCTGGAATTTTGCAAGTGTTAAATGATTTCAAACCGAAGTGGGGGCTTTATATACTTGGGCCTGAACTTGGGCAACGTGGCACGGAGCCATCGCGGAGGCCTCTCCTCTGTGGCACGCTGCCATCGCGGAGGGGCTCTGCCTCGGCTCCTTCCGCGATGGTTCGACGGGTTTCTCGTCCGATCTTTTCCCGGGCCTCTCCCCAGCACGTATGGCCTTTAAATATGCTTAACCAACGTGCGAATAGGTCGTCTAGGTGCCGGAAATTCTACGGGGTATAACATTCTCCCCCCCTTAAGAACATTCGTCCTCGAATGTACACTGTTATCTAGAGGACTGCTTACTTTACCATGCTACATCAATCCTCTGTACCTTCTGACGATACTAACACTCGAGCTGATGTTAATCTGGCTTTTACTTCCTAGAAGTTCTGCTCACACGCCTCAGTCTACTGGAACTCTGCTGCCTTCTGTGTCAACTTAGCCAGAGGTACTGCTAAGGTGGAAAATCCTTCCACAGACCCTCTGCAGTACCCGGCTAACCGCAGGGACTGCGTACTTTGATCGGAGTGGTAGGTCTAGGCTATGTCTTCACTACTTTGATTTTTCTGTATATCTATCTGTACACCAGCCTCCGACACCATGAGACCAAAAAGGCTACTGAACTCAACCAAAATTCACAATTACAAATTTTGACATATAACTGCCGGTCATACTGGTTTATTATACCGGAGAACACGACAAGTAATCTACCGGTATAGCTAGAGCTTTATCTGGCCTTCTGACCGCATGCTAAGGCTACTTGTTGCTAAGGTAACCTGAACGACCGTCTGCGCACCTCGTGCCTTTATCTGATCCGAGGATCCTGATATTGATCATGACCTTTAACGATCTGGCTGCGTAACCTTAAATAACTGAATAGTCGGGTTAAATGACCCGAACGTGGCAGTAGTCTAATAATGCTCTAACTGTACTACTTGAGTGCTTATAGTTCGTGCATAACCACAAACTCGTGGGCATCTAATTGCTCTGTTATTTTACCTGAACCACTGTAAGGCTGGACTTAATCACTTACTCTCAGGCGATCAATCTCTGGATCATCACGGGGAGTCTACTGATCCCCTGGTCTTAATAAACACTGTGCTAGCAGGGTACTATCAATTTCTTATACCTTGTGTGTATCCACTTGGATCTATGCCGCTGTTCTAGAGAATTCTCGGTCTTATAGGCTATTATGTAACTACTGGCCTTCCACTAGGGCTCTGTATCTGAATATCTTACGAAACCCAACTAAAGTACTAGTCTATCACTGACTACTGATGTGGACCCTTCCTCGGGGTACCCACGGGTATTCTGACTGGGACGGCCGGCTGACTTATGAGGTGTCCTCCATAACAACTGCTAGGTTGACTAAGGCCGACTGTCGCCCACGAGGCTGGGAAAACGACGTATGACCACTTAGCATGCTAGAACAATTCTGGTATTGCTAATCTCTAAAATTTGCCTATTCGGTCTCTAATCCTGGTTCTGGCACACGCACTACTGTTACCAATCTTCAGGGATGCCTCCCTGCTAACGCAGGCGCCAGCTGGTCGGTAGACTGTCTAACTACACCCTTATCATCTAGCCATCTGCTTTAGGCCATTAACTCTGGTAAGCTCCTAGAGCCTAGATCTGACAACAACATATAAGTCTTTTAATCTAATAACTGAGAACTGAGATAGTTTAAGTTTCTATGACTTCATACGTAACTCACACTTAATCCGCCCTTTCCCTTCTTCTTTTCTTTCTTTCTTCTCCCTCTTTCTTCTCTTTTCCCTTTTTTGTTCCTGCAATGCAATTTGTATAGGCTTTCTATTACTAATCAGCATCTGTGATTGTAGCCCTTATAGGCAACCACTCACAACATATCTATGATCTGTATACATATATATCGCTAACTACGTACAATATGTACTGATTTCTGCGGTAATTCATAATCCCGGACAGGTTCTGCTGAATCTCATATCGTACATGATACATTGCTTCTTACGGCCTAATAATATCTTCTACCCTGACTTATCATTTCATTGCATTATCACCCCATTCTGAAAGTAACAAACATAAATATTCTAGTTATTATCTGCCGTTTAAAATCCCGTCACTCTTGCGATGTGGGGGTCGACGTTCGAATCCTGTAGCCTTACTAGGCATATATTGAGAGCCCATAACTGTTTGTTGGGCCTTATCTCTAGGCTACACTGGATTAGAATTGTTGTATCGATAACTTCTTAACTTTTCTATAATGGACACCCTGCGGTATTCTGAACCGCAATCTTACTGTCAGCCCGAGGCTCAATCCTTAATGCGATACTTTATCAATCCGGGGTAGTTTTAATTTCCCCACAAGATCTGACATTCCTGCTTCTTCCTCTCATCTTACTTAAACTGAACTCTGGGGTTCAAGGTACCTGCCTTTTGTTGCTAATGAGATTACTGATCAAGCCTCGGCCTATACTTCTTTGGGCGTATACTCAAGCCCATCTGACTCACATGACCTCTATATCTCTCGATGTCACAACTAGATCATAACTATAATCTTACAGGCATGTCTTGCTATCTGTTAGCATATATGGCGGGCTTGGCCTTTTTCTGGCTCAAACTCGACTATTACTAAGCATTTATTACTAACAGGTCCTTTACCCCTGCTTCGGGTAAGCTAACGGTCTTACTTTCTGTACTGGTTTATTGTCATAAGGGTCTGCACAACTTACGTAATCTTAGGGGCTCGTTACACTTTCTAATACTTACTAGGATCAATCAGCCCATCTTTACTTACCGCTGGATTCGACAACCCCATCTCAAGTCTTATGCCCCTTTACTATACTGGCATCAATATCAAGAGGTGGGAATAGCCCTTTTCTTATTGCAACAAATAAAAGCACTTAACTGTACCATATCCAAAAAGATGTATTTGGGATTCCTGCGTTTTTTTCTCTCTTTCTTGTACCTACCTGGTGGTCTGACCTTATCTGTAATCATAATCAGATCTTATATAACTAATAAGTAAATCAACTCATATGTACATTATACTGCTGACTTCCTATTCTGACGTTATCAACGTATACTAGGAATAATGCCAATAAAGGTATCACGCTGGGAGGTCTCTGATACCTCCTGCTGCTGCTGTAGTTATCATACAACTAACTGATGCTCCCTTCCGTTGCTATTTCTGATCTTCTGCCTGTGATACGGTAATGCTGATCTGCCTTTGTATCTGTAATCAAAGAATACGGTAAGTTCTAAGGGACTCAACCCTATACTGTACTGCTCTAAAGCACGACTGACTGAGAAAGAAGGGTAACCATCATATCATGCCTCGCAGCCTCCTGCCTATAGTATGTGGTGCACAACACATCCATAGACAAGACTCTACTTAGCACGGCTTGCAGACTCCCTGGGACACGACCTGCTCTGATACCAAGTTTGTCACGCCCCGCCTTGGGGGGTATGACTGGCACCTGGTGCCCTACTAGGACCTGAACTACTGGACTGCTAAGCCTAGGCACATCTGGTGCCTGGCTGGCTCTAATTCACATTTCTGGAAACAAAGGGCTATATAACGGCTGTAAACACAGCCCCCGGCCCATTGGCCTATAGCCTCCTGTACCTGTAATAACAGCCAACCAGAACAAGCAGCTATAGGGAAGCCTATGCGGGCCGACAAGGCCACCATGCTGTCTAGTTATCTGCATTCAGCAATAAAATACTAGAAGGCTACGTGACCGGCAAGGTCACCACTACTGTCAAACTTATGGCCCCACACGGCCAACATACAAGAAGCAAGAGTACTAATAGCTAACAACTGCACGGCCTCACACGACCGGCTCAACTGACCACAGGAAAATATACAGATTGCAAGCCTCTAGGAATAGCAATAGAACTGATCGGGAAAGGGCCCCAACCTACCCATAATATACAACAAAAGGAACTGAGCTACACCTCTGAAATTCAGCCTCCGGAGGACAGGAGCTGAATACTCAACCGCTGACAGGGAGTCACGTAGAGTCGCCTGTTCGTCTATGAATACCTGCAGGCAAGTAATGCAGCGCCCCACCGGGTGTCAGTACCGCTGGTACTGAGTATGTAAAGCAATAACTAAAAGAAACATCTGAACACAATAATAGAACTGAGGAAGCTGAAATAGAAAGAATAGCTTAACTATCTGATAATGTAAGTCATACCTTCTCGTTTACACTGGGAAGAAATAGAAGTCATACCTGGAGATATATCCCTCTACTACTGATCTACTCGTATCCAACATAGCATGGCATAACATGAAATAACATAACACAGCACACACAAACCTTACCCGGCCCCGATAAGCCGGGAGGTACAACCAGCACAGAATCTATACCCCTACCCCGGTCATCCCATCTCCTACACTGGTTGTAAGCATCCTGCCGGTCCCCTGGGTATGCACTTGGGCTCGCTGATCCCCTGACTATAACTGTACCTGAGTCCGAAGGACTCCTGAATCAACACCCCGGGCGTACCCGCTCGACGGGGGTGTATAGGGGCCGACCAAGGCACAATATGGGGAAACTGGCATCCCATCTTCGTCCCCTTGCGGGACGGCATATCACTCTGTAGAGTGACGTATCCTCATCCTCTGGCGGACGAGTCGATACAGCTATTAACCCTGGGGCGGTCAGGGATGCTGGGTAATCCAACCCCAAACAATACAACGGTCTCAACTAGTAATGTTGTCTGTGTATCTCACATGCTGAGGCTAATAGGGGTAAAGTATCATATATATTACCTTCTGAGCTAATAATAGTGATCTGTGCGTATTTAATACGTGCTGAGGCAGGTAAAGATGTATAAATATGAATATAGTCTCACGCCGGACTGTACTGGGCAAATGCTATATAAGATAATGTTTCTGTTGAAAACTCTGCTGTTTACTAAGTTTCTGTATACACTATATGCTGGACTAGTGATAGAAATATGTACAAACTTAATACATGCTGAGACTGGAAATAATATATATGTATGTACGAATATGGTCTTCTACCAGACTGTACTGGGGCTAATGCTGAATATGATATAGTCTTTCTGCTGAACTATGCTGTATACTGATTTTTTTAGAGTAACATGGTTCACTATTCCTGACATGCTTTCTAAACTTCATTTTAGTTTGCTATTCTATTTCTAAAGTGCTTTACGGATACTGTACTACTTCACGAGGTTTCAGCTAAACACAACAATATCTTAACATGGCATATTACATCACATACTGCGTATACTGGGCAATCTTTAACTCTTACGTCACAATCTATATCATACTGATAGGTCTCGTACACGTTACAACCCAATGCTTCTCACATTGTACCAATATTCATAATAACGCAATATTCGACTTCTGAACATTCTACTGGTCTGTAAAATACTATATTGTCTCAATGTTACTCAACTTGCCGAAGGAAACTAACTTTACATACCTTATCCTTGAACTATTCGTCCGTCGGACGAAGCTCGGCCGGTACTTTAATTGTTTTCTCCCAACTGCATTCATAAACATATCAATCAATACTAAATACAACTTTATTTCAAAAGGCAACGTCACTTTCGATGTAATTTATATCCTAAACTTAGGCTTATTGAAAGACGGCCAGAAACTCGCTATTTTTCAGAGGTCCAGAAGGGAGAAATATTCACTTCTCAGCTAGGAACACATAGATACTAATTTAGAGCAATTCTACTTACTTTAGTTCGGTGGCTCGCCGATTCATCGGCTGTATTTCACGAAACTAATTCCGTAGAAATGCTCTCTGCTGCTAAATACTTGGGTATCTGGGATTACTTTGAGTTTGGGCAGCGTTTGGTAGCGTAATCGGACGAAAATATTTAATTTTCCTTCGTCCTCCTCTGTTTTCTACGCTTTTCTGGAATTTTGCAAGTGTTAAATGATTTCAAACCGAAGTGGGGGCTTTATATACTTGGGCCTGAACTTGGGCAACGTGGCACGGAGCCATCGCGGAGGCCTCTCCTCCGTGGCACGCTGCCATCGCGGAGGGGCTCTACCTCTGCTCCTTCCGCGATGGTTCGATGGGTTTCTCGTCCGATCTTTTCCCGGGCCTCTCCCCAGCACGTATGGCCTTTAAATATGCTTAACCAACGTGCGAATAGGTCGTCTAGGTGCCGGGAATTCTACGGGGTATAACAATTCTACCCATCCGAGATCCACAAAGATATATCGAGACTTGTGAGGAATCTATTGGTGGGATGGTATGAAGAAGGATATTGTAGAGTTCGTAGCCAAATGTCAAAATTGTCAGCTAGTGAAGGTTGAACATCAAAGGCCAGGAGGCGTACTTCAGGATATCAGCATTCCCACTTGGAAATGAGAAGAGATTAATATGGATTTCATTACCGGTCTACCTCTTACTCACGGACAATATGACTCCATTTGGGTGGTGATAGACAGGTTGACCAAGGCCGCATAGTTTTTACCGGTCAAAACCACAAATTTAGTGGAGGATTATGCCAAATTGTATATTAGAGATATGGTTTGACTTCATGGAGTGCCCTTGTCTATTATTTTAGACCAAGGTACTCAGCTTACCTCTCAGTTTTGGCGGTCTTTCCAAAAAGGGCTTGGGACTCAGGTTAAGCTCAGCACAACATTCCATCTGCAAATGGATGGCCAGCTGAAGTAGACAATTCAAACTTTTGAGGACATGTTGAGAGCTTGTGTGATGGACTTTAAAGGTAGTTGGGATGATCACTTTCCTTTAATCAAGTTTTCTTACAATAACAACTATCACTCCAGTATCCAAATGTCACCGTTCGAGGCTCTTTACAGGAGGATGTGTAGATCGCCCATCGGATGGTTTGAGGTTGGTGAGGCAGCCATGATAGGGCCTGATTCGGTTAATAAGGCCATGGTAAAGGTTGAGTTGATAAGTGACAGGCTAAAGGCCGCTCAGAGTCATTAGAAATCATATGCTAATGTGAGAAGAAGGGATCTGAAGTTTGAGGTGGGCGATTGGGTATTTCTAAAGGTATCTCCCATGAAGGGAGTGATGCGGTTCGGAATGAAAGGGAAAATCAGTCCCCGCTCTATTGGTCCTTACAGAGTTTTGAGGAGAGTTGGTAAGGTGGCGTATGAGTTGGGCTTGCCATCGGAGTTATCTTCAGTTCATCCCGTGTTTCATGTGTCATTTTTGAAGAAGTGTTTGGGTGATCCAGCTTTAGTAGTTTCGGTGGACAATGTTGGTGTAAAAGACAGCCTCAGCTATGAAGAAGTACCCATTGAAATATTAGATCATCAAGTCCATAAGCTAAGGAACAAGGAAGTAGCTTCAGTTATGGTATTGTGGAGAAATCAGCATGTTGAAGGAGTTACATGGGAAGCCGAAGCGGATATGATGGCTAGATAGCCACATTTGTTCTCCATCAGCTTAGTTTCAGCTTGAGGTATTTGTTTTGCACTCCGACTCTATTTAGTCTTCATGTTTAAATTATGTGCGCAAGTTTCTTTTATGTATGTGGGTGTGTGCATGATTGGTGAATTCAGTTCAGCTGTATGTTTTGAATCGGAGGTAGTCATTCCGTCAGTTTTTGGTTAAAAGTGATAAGTTTTGAATATGATAAATTGTATGTTTCTATATTCTGCTTGTTTCCAACACTCTAGGACGAATGTTCATAAGAAGGAGATATTGTAATACCCCAAAAGTGCCAAGGAGTAGACCCGGAAAGCTAAAATGCAAAAACTATAGAAATTTGGGGAAAAAGTTGCAGGACATGAGGAACAACGACTCGTGGTAAGTTACCATGACCCATCGTGAGGAGTCGTGGAAAGGGGTTAGGCCCGTTGGCAGTGTAATAATGAGTGTTATAATGACTCGATTCTTGTAATAATGATCTGTTGTTTGAAGTCATGGTAAGGGAGTGAACTTTTACAGTGGAGATGATAGATGGAAACCACGACCATTATAGGATACAAGGAGTCATGGTGAGGCTCATTGTGAAAGAGTCCAGATTTTCAGAAGAGGGAAACAACGATTAGTTCAACGACCCATTGGACCCTAGAATGACTCGTCCTATTCGTCCATGGTTTGAATCCGAGATATGGTTTGGGAAGTTCTTAGTAAGAGCAGATACCACGGTTCTTGGTATCTTCCAACGGTCCATTGGTTCACCCGTTGTCTGGTCCAGTGATCAATTTTCAGCGAATTCAGTAAGGGAAATTCCATCATTTCCTAGTCCTAAGACCCTATACTACGTCGTTTAAGGCTCGTTTTTAGGGGTTTTGAGAGGGGAAAAGCCTAATCTAAGTTATTCTCCCATGCATGAAACATTGAAGGATTGAAGAGGTGATTCAAGGCCAAATTTCAAGGTTTCCATTGGGATCTTACCTTGGGCAATTGGAGAGTTTTAGAACCCGCTAATCCAAGGTATGTAAGGCTATGAGTGGGTTATTCCTTCCACACTCATGCCCAATTTCTATCAAAACATGATGAATTGCCTAAGATCAAGTATGGGGTTTCTACCCAATTGCATAATTCTTCAATCTGTACTCATGGGTATGATTAGATTATATTTATATTGATGAATTGTGAAGCTTGGTCAGATTTTAAAATGTTTTCAATCCAAATTGTGATTTCTAAATTATGAAATTGAATGCCCATGGATGAGAAGTTCATGAAAGAAAAGTATGATGTTGAATGTATGATTGATGATTGAGATTTGATGATGAAAAGCATGTTTCTAAAGCTACCCATGATTTTGATGTTGTTTTCAAAATGAAAGGAGTAGATCCTAGTATGATAGAGCTTTGGGCAACGTCCACATGTTGATTTAAAGTAATGATTTTTCTGACATAAGCTTACCATATTGTTTGAAGTGAAGTTTCCCAATTTTTCATAAATTCTAACTTGTAGTATGTTGAGTTAAATATTTCTACATGTAGTTTACCGCATGATTTGGAGTAGATGCTCCCACTTATGATTGAGCTTGTGGTATGTTTCAAAATGAATCTTCTCCTATGCATGAATTCATAATTGAGATGTGTGTGTCGTTATTGAGCTTTGTCAATAGACAATGTTGAGCTTCATTTCATACGATGTTGAGTTATGCATGATTTCATATTGAGCTTCGTCATTAGACGATGTTGAGCTTCGTCAATAGATGATGTTGAGCTTCATTATATACGATGTAGAGCATTGCATATTTTTGGGAGAAGAGTCTAGCATCGAGTGGGTTAAGGGTCGATAACCCTATGCCCCAGAACTATGTGCCAAAGTAGGTTGATACTATTATATTATTGGGACCTCCCTTGTGAGCTATCCTGTGCCCGATCGGCCCTTAATCTTGATATCGATATCATGGTATCGTTCATCGCCCTGGCAAGGTTATGGACAGCTCTACCCACTTGAGTGTGATAGTTGGGACCACATGTGATCTGTCGTGGTTTGTCAGTTGAATGATTAGTCTCCCACTGTCTATATCATTCAGATTTACATATTCATTACTCATGATGAGTACTTTACATACACATGTTCTAAAAGCAAGGTTTGACTCATTGTTAAGCTTTTCAATATAAATGTTATGTTTCAGCCTTAAGTCATTCGGATCAATCATGATGTTATAAAGCTATGGGTGGTCATGTTATGATGAGATTATGATTACAGAATGCATGTATGCCCTTCCTCTCATGTTGGAAGAGTATGATATGCATGAAATGTTTTAAATGATTTACTTACTAAAGCGGTTTTACTTACCTTGCATACTCGGTACATTCCACGTACTGACCGCATACTTTCTATGTTATATCGTTTCATGATACAGGCCCCGGTTCGTAGCTTCCGCCCCGCTTTAGATAACTTTCTGGAGTTAGTATCTGCTCAGGATTGGTGAATCCTCATCTTTAAATGACTAGACTTTCCGTTCTTTTGCATATTTCAGTTTCCATAATGTTGAGTTAGTTGGGTGTTTTGTCCCATCAAATCTTCTAGACTAGAGGCTTTTCAGAGTTATTTATGCATTAGCTTCGGATGTTATTCTGATGTTATGTTGAATTAGACTTCTGTTGAGTTATATTGATGATTTCTTCAGTTTATGAGTTAGTTTTATGCTTATGCCATGGGTCAACTTGGAGTCTCTCGGGGTCCCTTTTCCCGTGTCTACAATCTGGGTCTACGCCTTGGTCGTGACACACACGTGATCAATCTCAATGCTTACTTGTAGAACTGATAACAATGGTTCATCCAAACGACTGATTTGTCCCTATTGGATGATTATACTCAATCACTTGGTCAGGTCTCATGAGCGATTTGAAACTAACCATTATCAATATGTTCCAAATTAACTTTCCCGCAACTGCAGCTAAAGTCATACAATGATCATATAAATTAACGCTTTGTTGTAATTCTCTTTTCCTAATCTCTACTTCTCTAGGTTTAAACTATTCGGGCAAGTCCTAACATTGCGCACCATTAAGAAACATTTAAAGATGAAGAGAATACAATACAAGCATTTAGCATTGGTTTTGAATCACTTTGTGTAACCCTATGTAATGAAAGTAGGCCTTCCTTGTTGAGCAATGGCCTAAATTGACCTACGTTTATAATTCAACCCTTAGCCAATTTAAAAAAATTTTACGACTTGTTATTTGTAACCTATTTCCTTTTAGGAATTTCAAGAGTTACTTTGAATACGTAAGATTAAGTGCCACAAAAAACATATGAAAGAAATTTTGATCAAGATAGTCGACGGTATTGTCTGAAATTTGAAAAAAAAAAAGAAATATAAGTACAACAAAGAGAATGTTGGCAATTTAAAAAAAATGTGGGGGGGGGGGGGTTAAAAAGAATGGAAGGAAACTATACAAAAGTATGAAAGTATAATGTAGTGCCTGAAGGAAATATGAGTCACTATCATCCATATATATCCCACATGTCCCTAAGCCTATACTACAACCATAAAAAGTCCTACATGATCTCAACTCAGAAACTCCTACATTAGTGAAGGATCAACTAATAGTCAAGCTTATGGCTATTATCGATAACATGAGATACTTTTTTATTGAGAGTGAGTGAATTTTTCGATCTATGCCTTTCTTTACGTATATCAATATATTATGTAATATATTGGCATCTCTCTTGTAAGACATACTTTGGATTAGAAAATATTGTTATTTCAGTTCTCAATAAGTGAATATGATTACGGTTAAAAGGTTTTTGAACTCTTGAAATCATCTTATTTGATTCTTTCGAAAAGTTCTCATGATTTTACTAAAATGTGAGGCTACTCTATTCAATAATTCTCTCTTTGCTTGAGGGAAAAAAATATTTATGTATGGGAAAATTTGATAAGAGAAAAATATTATGATAAAATAATTAATTATTAACTTTTTATCACTAATATCTTTTATTATTTTTAATTATTTGTAGGAATTTTATAGCAATTAAGGAGACAATTGGTTAGAGGAGAGAATGTAAGAAGATTACAACCATCACTTGCCAACATGGAAACCGAGATCCCGTGCCACGACCTGAGTCTACACCTTGGCCGAGATATGATACTTGGTGTCACAAGTGACCCCAAGCTAACCCATGGTCTAACATTTGCACTGGTATACTAAATAAACCTATATGGAAGCTTTAGAGGAAATATACATAAATCATTACTGCCGGAAGTGTAACACATCACTGAAAACAATACAAAACAACTATGTTTGCAAACCACTACTAATTGATGAGTTGTTGGGACCAGCCCCCAGCTAACTCTAAAATCTGTCTAAATAAGAACTAACTGAAAACATATATCATCCTCGGAAGATCAGGACTCACCAAACACTGCTGCTGATATTGTTTGAGGGAACTACGGACGATGCTGGTACTGAAAACCTACACCTGTATCATAATACGATACATCATAGAAAGTATGCGTCAGTACTTTGAATGTACTGAGTAAGTGAGAGATATAATAAGCATGAATGAAAAAGTAACTGAAATGCGATAACATGAAATGACCAACTGAGATACTATAAACTGAAAAAATTGAACTATAACTGTTATGGTCAATCATGACCCTGGATGATGGTCATAAAAATGTCCTAGAACTGAGATACTGAGTTGAGCTAAACTGATTTGAATAGAACTGAGACTGTACTAACAAGTGGGAGAGTCTATAAAGACATATAACCACATGAGCTAAATGTAGAGTTCGATGTATACGCCCGTTCGATAGGACCCAATATACCTTGCTAGGTTATAAAGGCATGAACTGTGAGATACTGTCTGGGGCCATTTGGGCTAAATAACATACAGTGGAAACGTAGTTCTGGGAACCTGGGTTCGCTGGAACGTAGGTCCTCTCGGTGCTAAGTCCTACTCCCATTGGATAGTCCTAGTGTTACACCCCATAAATTCCCGACATATAGATGGCCTATTCGCGTGTTGGTTAAGAGTATTTGAAAACCATACATGCTAGAAAAAGGCCCGGGGAAAGATCGGACAAGCGCCAAGTCGGCGCGTCGCAAGGCAAAATGCGACTTATATATCGCATTCCAGGAATGCGACTTATAAATCGCATTCCCTGAATGCGACTTATAAGTACCAATTATATAAAGCCTCCAACTTCAATTTTTCATTAAAGATTCTTATAATTTCCAGTGAAAAACAGAGGGTAAGCAGAGAGAAAGAGGAACGAGGATTATTTGATAATTTCCTTCCGATTACGCTGTCAAACGCGGTCCAAACTCGAATTAACCTCAGGTACCGAGGTATTTAGCAGTAGGGAGCATTCCTACGGATTTTGTTTCGCGAAATACAGCCGATGAATCGTCGAGCTATCGAGCTAAGGTAAGTAGAATTGCTCCAAACTAGTGTCTATGTGCTCCTAGCTGTGAAGTGAATACTTCACCCTTCTGGACTTCTGAAAAATAGCGAGTTTTCGACCATCTTTCGATAAGCCTAAGTTTAGGCTACAATTATATCGAAAGTGACGTCGTTCTTTAGAATAAAGCTATATTTAGTATTAATTAGCGTATACATGAATGCAGTTGGGAGAAATAGCTGGAGTATTGACCGAGCCTCGTCCGACAGACGGATAACTCGAGGTTAAGGTATGTAAAGCTAGTTCCTTCGGCAAGTTAGTAGCTTTAGCCTTGTATAGTACAATAAACTCCGTAGTAGAATTCACGGAGTTGAATGTTAAGCATTGTGCAAAGTTCAGTAAACCTAGTTTGCATTGTTATATCGTGTTCAGTCTGAAAGTTAGAAAAGTATGCACCCGAGGGCAAGTTAGTATTTCATATTCAGTATAGCCTATTATGTGATTAGCAAGCATGTAGTAGAATAAAAGAAACAGATTTTCATAATAAAAGTCAATAAAGAAAGATCAGATAGACAGACAGTTATGGCTACAGATTAGCGATTCAGACAGACAGTATCTTGGCTACAGATTAGCCATACAGTTAAACAGAGGTTACATAATCAGTATAATTAGTAAGAATTAGCTCAGTGTAGAAACAGATCAGAATAAGAAGTAGATTTCAGATAGCCTTTTTAGTTATACATGCTTGCTATTTATATGTGCTATTTGTTTGTTGAGACTTGCTATGGCATGTGGGTGTCCCGTTGCATCCCCACCACCCCTGGGTTATAGCTGTGTCGATACCAGATTCAGATACCGCCACTAGCTGGGTGATGCCGTCTGCCTAGAGGACGATGATGGCCGACCACCATGATAATACGGTCCAGATTACCCTGCTTGCAGGGGCAGTTCAGTTTACGTTGTGCAGAGCCAGATTACCCTGTTTACAGGGGCAGATTACTCTGTGTGCGCTTGTGGCGGGGGGCAGTTTCACATACAAAATTTTATAAAGGTACCCTATTGCATGCTTGCACCCAGGGGCAGTTTCAGTCACAAATACAACAGCAGATTACCCCGTGAGCGCTTGCACCCAGAGGCAGGAGTCTTCAGACTCAGACACAGTTTATTTTCAGAGGCCAAGGCCTGAGCTACGCACCCAAGGGGGCCGGTAGGAGGAGCTCATAGTTGTCAGATGAGTGGAATGACTTATTTTTGGTTGGTTTAGACCCGGGTAGGGGTAAATAGATTGTTCTGTTGGTTGGCACCTTCCGGCTTATGGGGGTCGGTCAAGTTATGTGTGTATTTATATGTATATCTATATGTGCTATTAGATATTGATAAACAGTAGGACGACACGTCTTCAGGTACGCTCAGTTTAGTTATAGAATAAATAAACTCTCCCCAGTTATCCTCAGCTAGATAGACTCAGCTACTTCCTGCTTATATGTCATGTTACTGTTGTTATTCATTTCAGTTGTGTATTTCAGTTGCTTTACATGCTCAGTACCTGTGGTACTGACGCCCGTGGGGTGCTGCATTACTTACCTGCAAGTACTTACAGACGAGGAGATGATCCCTCGTAATCCTAGCCAGCTCAGAGTTATCAACTCCAGTCATCCGGAGTTTGATATTCAGAGGTGTATTTCATTTTCTTTTGTTGTACAGTACGGGTAGGTCGGGGCCCTGATCATTTCTATTGTCATTCCTAGAGGCTTGCAGTCTGTATATATTTCCCTGTGGTCAGTTGAGCCGGTCGTGTGAGGCCGTGCAGTTTGTTATAGTTAGTTAGTATTTCAGTTCCTGTTGGCCGTGTGTGGTCATAGCCAGTCAGTAGTGGTGACCTTGCCGGTCACATAATTATTTAGCATGCTGTTGTTGAGTTACAGAGAAATAGACAGCATGGTGGCCTTGTCGGCCCGCATAGGTTTCCCCCTTGCAAGTATGTTTCTGGTTAGCTGAAGTTCATACAGGTGGCTACAGGCCTAGTCGGCCGGAGGATGTGTTTACAACCGTTATATAGCCCGTTGTTTTCCTGAATCTGAGTTAGAGTCAGCCAGGCACCAGATGTGCTTAGGCCCAGTAGTCTAGCAGTTCAGGTCCTAGTTGGGCACCAGGTGCCAGTCATACCGCCCAAGGCGGGGCGTAATAAGGAGCCAGTCATACCCCCCAAGGCGGGGCGTGACAAACTTGGTATCAGAGCAGGTCGTGTCCCAGGGAGTCTACAAGCCGTGCTAAGTAAAGTCTTGTCTATGGATGTGTTGTGCACCACATACCATAGGCAGGAGGCTGCGAGGCATAATAGTATAGTTACCCTTCCTTTCATACTCAGTCGTGCCTAGCACAGTACAGAATAGGGTCGGTTCTTTTGAAACTTACCACCCTCTTTGTTTACAGATACTATGGCAGACCAGTGGCACCCAGCTACAGGCAGGAGATTGGATACAGCAGCGGGCGAAGGCACCAGTGGGATGCCTCATTTACAGCCAGATTTAGCCTGGTCTGAGAGAAATACGGAGGTGTCATCTCAACCCTCCCAGCAGTCTCCGCCTCGCCAAACACCATTTGAGGCAGCACCGCCTCCCACAGCTCCTGCACCCACTTCATCTGATCAGGAGCTACGTAGTGCGGTGGTTATGTTGACCCAGATGCTAGCTACTCAGCGTCAGCCAGTACCACCTGCAGCAGCAGAATCTCTAGGTGGGCCAGGTAGTTCCAGGGTTAGGGAATTCTTGGCATTGGGACCCCCTCAGTTTACAGGGTCGGATTCGGTGGAGGACCCTCAGGACTTTCTGGACCAGATGCAGAGAATATTTAGAGTCATGCACGTAACCCCAGCAGAATCAGTTGAGTTAGCCGTGTTCCGGTTAAGGGATATTGCGGTTTTGTGGTACGAAAGTTGGGAGAGATCTCGGGGAAGAGATGCAGCCCCTCCTACTTGGTCTAGCTTCTCAGAGGCCTTCCTAGATGACTACTTACCCCGGGAGGTTAGACAGGCCCGGATGGACCAGTTTTTACACTTAGAGCAGGGGGCCAGGAGCGTCCGTGAGTATTCTTTACAGTTCGACTCCTTAGCTCGCTATGCTCCAGCATTTGTGGACACCATGTCGTCCAGAGTCCACCGCTTTATTATGGGCCTGAATCCAGATTACATAGAGACGTGCATGACGGCTACTTTTAGAGAGGACATGGACATAGCTAGGGTACAGGCCTTCGCACAGACAATTGAGGGCCTGAGACAGCGACAGCGGGGTGACAGACAGGCGACTTCAGAATAGCGCCATAGAAGCAGACCCGCTGAGATTCAAGGGGAAATCCCTAGGGTCTGAGACCACGGTTTTCAGATAGGCCTCCTAGATCTTTACCTCCGGTACAGCAGCAGAGAGGCAGATTTGTTCGCCGGAGTCAATCAGAGTCCGGTAGCAGTTTACAAACAGTAGCATCACCTCAGCGGCGGAGGGTAGAACAGAGTAGATTTGCACCTACCCCTTGTCCTATATGCCACCGACCACATTCTGGAGCCTGTAGGCAAGGCTTCCCAGGGTGCTATTACTGTGGACAGGAAGGGCATTTAATGAGAGATTGTCCATCCAGAGGACAGGGTAGCCGGGATAGTCTAGATAGAGCATCAGCGGGGCCACGAGTTCCAGCAGCCTCAACAGGGCGCAAACCCTCAGGTTCAGCAAATAGGGGCCGAGGTAGATCAGGAGCCTCTGGCTCAGGTGCAGGCCCCAGCCGTACATATGCATTACCAGGGAGGCAGGATTCAGAGGCATCTCCCGACGTGGTCACAGGTATATTGATTATCTGCTCATACCCTATTTATGTACTGATTGATCCAGGATCCACCCTGTCATATATTACCCCGTTTGTGGCACAAAAGTTCAATATTGCACCAGAATTCTTACAGCAGCCCTTTACGGTATCCACACCCATCGGTGACTCGATTGTAGCTAGCAGAATTTACCAGGGGTGTACAGTAGAGGTTGCTGATCATCAGACCATAGTAGATCTGGTCGAGCTAGAAATGATAGATTTCGATGCCATAATGGGTATGGATTGGCTAGTGCCGTTCTTTGCCAATGTTGAATGTTGGACCAAGACGGTCCGATTCCACTTTCCAGGAGAAGCAGTGCGGGAGTGGAAGGGCAGAACCGCTACGCCAAAAAGTAGGTTTATTTCCTACCTTCAGGCGAGGAAATTGATATCTAAGGGATGTATTTACCATCTAGTCAGAGTTCAGGATGTTCGAGCAGAATCTCCGACGCTCCAGTCTGTTCCGGTGGTGAATGAGTTCCCTGATGTGTTTCCGGATGAGTGACCTGGTATTCCCCAGAAAGGGAAATAGATTTTGCTATTGATTTATTACCAGGCACCCAGCCGATATCGATTCCTCCTTATCGCATGGCTCCTGCAGAACTCAGAGAATTAAAGGAGCAGCTGAAAGACTTGTTGGATAAAGGTTTTATTAGGCCGAGTGCTTCACCATGGGGGGCGCCAGTTCTATTTGTGAGGAAGAAAGATGGCTCAATCCGTATGTGCATAGATTATCGGCAATTAAACAAAGTTACAGTGAAAAACAAGTACCTGCTTCCCAGAATTGATGACTTATTTGATCAGTTGCAGGGAGCCAGATACTTTTCTAAGATTGACTTGCGGTCCGGATATCACCAGGTTCGAGTTCGTGAAGGAGATATTCCCAAAACGGCGTTCAGGACCCGATATGGACACTTTGAATTTCTAGTTATGTCGTTCGGGTTGACGAATGCCCAAGCAGTATTCATGGACCTGATGAACAGTATTTTCAGACCTTTCCTGGACTTGTTCGTAATAGTATTTATTGATGACATTCTGGTGTATTCTCGCTCTGAAGCAGATCACCGGACTCATTTGCGGACAGTGCTCCAGATCCTCAGGGACTGCCAGTTATATGCTAAATTTTCTAAGTGTGAATTTTGGCTTAATTTAGTAGCCTTTTTGGGGCATATTGTGTCGGATGCTGGTATACAAGTTGACACGCAGACGATAGAAGCAGTCAAATCATGGACTAGGCCTACCACTCCGACCGAGGTCCGTAGTTTTCTGGGATTAGCGGGATATTATAGAAGGTTTGTTGAGGGATTCTCTACCATAGCAGCACCTCTGACCAAACTGACACAGAAAATAGCAAAGTTTCAGTGGACAGAGGCATGCGAGCAGAGCTTCCAGGAGTTGAAAGATAGATTAACCTCCGCCCCAGTGCTAGACTTGCCGGAAGGTACAGAAGGTTATTTAGTATATTGCGACGCATCAGGCGTTAGGTTAGGTTGTGTGTTAATGCATCATGGTAAGGTGATTGCATATGCCTCCAGACAGCTGAGGAAACACGAGAGGAATTATCCTACCCACGACTTGGAGTTAGCCGCAGTGATCCACGCCTTGAAAATGTGGAGACATTACCTGTACGGCGTCCATGTTGATATTTTCACAGATCAAAAGAGCCTACAGTATATCTTCACTCAGAGGGAGCTGAATCTGCGGCAACATCGCTGGTTGGAGTTGTTAAAAGATTATGATGTGAACATTCTGTACCACCCGGGAAAAGCTAATGTTGTAGCAGATGCTCTCAGTCGTAAGTCCATGGGGAGCTTGGCGTATTTGCAGCCCGAGCAGCGAGAATTGGTCAGGGAGATACATCAGTTAGCTAGCCTAGCCATTCGTGTAGCAGAAACAGAGGACAGTAGAGCGGTAATTCAGAACACCGTCGTGTCATCGTTAGTTGTGGAAGTGAAAGAACGGCAATTTGAGGATCCTGACCTAGTTCAGCTTAAAGATTATATTCCTCTAAGGAAGGCACTGGGATTTCGGGTAACAGAGGATGGAGTGCTGCGTTGTAAAGATCGTTTATGTGTTCCCAATGTTTCAGACCTCCGCCGGCAGATTATGAACGAGGTATATTACGCCCGTTATTCTCTTCACCCCGATGCGACAAAAATATACCATGACATCAGAGAGAACTACTGGTGGCCAGGTATGAAAAGGGAAATTGCTGAATTTGTAGCCCAGTGTCTGAACTGCCAATAGGTGAAAGCAGAACATCAGAAACCAGGCGGGTTAACACAGGACATAGTTGTACCTCTCTGGAAATGGGAAGCAGTGAATATGGATTTTGTGGCAGGATTACCCCATACCAGACACAGACATGACTCTATATGGGTGATAGTTGACAGATTGACTAAATCAGCTCATTTCCTGCCAGTAAGAACTACTTTCTCGGCCGAAGATTATGCGGAGTTGTATATCCCGAGAGATAGTCAGATTGCACGGAGTGCCAGTATCCATTATTTCAGACAGAGGAGCGCAGTTCACGGCTAGATTTTTGCAATCATTCCAGAAGGGACTGGGAACGCAGATTAATCTGAGCACTGCTTTCCACCCTCAGACAGACGGACAGGCTGAGCGCACTATTCAGATGCTCGGGGATATGCTACGAGCGTGTGTGCTAGACTTTGGTGGTAGCTGGGACGAGCATTTGCCGCTGATAGAATTTGCTTATAATAATAGCTATCACTCGGCTATTCAGATGGCACCTTTCGAGGCTTTTATATGGGCGAAAGTGCAGATCATTGGTTGGCTGGTTCGAAATAGGGGAATCAGCGATAATTGGGCCAGACATTGTTCAGCAGTCAGAAGAGAAAGTAAAGCTTATCAGAGAACGCCTATTGACTACACAGAGTCGCCAAAAATCATATGTGGACGTACGGCGTAGAGACCTAGAGTTTAATGTGAATGACTGGGTATTTCTGAAAGTATCTCCGATGAAAGGGGTGATGAGATTCGGCAAGAAGGGTAAGCTCAGTCCGAGGTTTGTTGGGCCTTATCAGATTCGCCGGAGGATAGGTCGAGTAGCATATGAGTTGAACTTGCCTCCAGAGCTAGAGTCCGTTCATCCCGTCTTTCATGTGTCTATGCTGAGGAAATGCATAGGAGACCCATCCAGAATAGTCCCAGTCCAGGATATCCAGGTTACAGAAGAGCTGGCCTACGAAGAGGTTCCGGTAGCCATCTTAGACAGACAGATTCGTAGATTGAGAACTAAGGATATCGCGTCTGTCAAGGTATTGTGGCGTAACAGGAACCGAGAGGAAATGACGTGGGAGGCTGAAGAAGATATGAAAGCTAGATATCCTCGCCTGTTCCAGGCCTAGTCAGGCGACAGGTACGTCCGTATTATTACTTATGCAGTACCTTATGGTTGTATATATATAAATGAGAAAGATTGAAGTTTAGTTATCGAATGAATCTTATAGTATCGTGTGGAGTACTTGTATTGGACTTTTCTGTGTTTCAGGATTTTGGGATAGTCCAGAATACAGGGGAAACTCTGCTGAAATTTTCCTAAGAACAAGTTAAGCTAATTGAGTAGTTCTCTATATAGCAGTTTACATTCGAGGACGAATGTTCTTAAGGGGGGGAGAATGTTACACCCCGTAAATTCCCGGCATATAGATGGCCTATTCGCGTGTTGGTTAAGATTATTTGAAAACCATACATGCTAGAAAAAGGCCCGGGGAAAGATCGGACAAGCGCCAAGTCGGCGCGTCGCAAGGCAAAATGCGACTTATAAATCCCAATTATATAAAGCCTCCAACTTCGATTTTTCATTAAAGTTTCTAATAATTTCCAGTGAAAAACAGAGGGTAAGCAGAGAGAAAGAGGAACGAGGATTATTTGATAATTTCCTTTCGGTTACGCTGTCAAACGCGGTCCAAACTCGAATTAACCTCAGGTACCGAGGTATTTAGCAGCAGGGAGCATTCCTACGGATTTTGTTTCGCGAAATACGGCCGACAAATCGTTTAGCTACCGAGCTAAGGTAAGTAGAATTGCTCCAAACTAGTGTCTATGTGCTCCTAGCTGTAAAGTGAATACTTCTCCCTTATGAACTTTTGAAAAATAGCGAGTTTTCGACCGTCTTTCGATAAGCCTAAGTTTAGGCTACAATTATATCGAAAGTGACATCGTTCTTTAGAATAAAGCTATATTTAGTATTAATTAGCGTATACATGAATGCAGTTGGGAGAAATAGCTGGAGTATTGACCGAGCCTCGTCCGACAGACGGATAACTCGAGGTTAAGGTATGTAAAGCTAGTTCCTTCGGCAAGCGAGTAGCTTTAGCCTTGTATAGTACAATAAACTCCGTAGTAGAATTCCCGGAGTTGAATGTTAAGCATTGTGCAAAGTTCAGTAAACCTAGTTTGCATTGTTATATCGTATTCAGTCTGAAAGTTAGAAAAGTATGCGCCCGAGGGCAAGTTAGTATTTCAGATTCAGTATAGCCTATTACGTGATTAGCAAGCATGTAGTAGAATAAAAGAAACAGATTTTCATAATAAAAGTCAATAAAGAAAGATCAGATAGACAGACAGTTATGGCTACAGATTAGCCATTCAGACAAACAGTATCTTGGCTACAGATTAGCCGTACAGTTAAACGGAGGTTACAGAATTAGTATAATTAGTAAGAATTAGCTCAGTGTAGAAACAGATCAGAATAAGAAGTAGATTTCAGATAGCCTTTTCAGTTATACATGCTTGCTATTTATATGTGCTATTTGTTTATTGAGACTTGCTATGGCATGTGGTTGTCCCGTTGCATCCCCACCACCCCTGGGTTATAGCTGTGTCGATACCAGATTCAAATACCGCCACTAGCTGGGCGATGCCGTCCGCCTAGAGGACGATGATGGCCGACCACCATGATAATACGGTCCAGATTACCCTGCTTGCAGGGGCAGTTCAGTTTACTTTGTGCAGAGCCAGATTACCCTGTTTACAGGGGCAGATTACTCTGTGTGCGCTTGTGGTGGGGGGCAGATTCACATACAAATTTTTATAAAGGTACCCTGTTGCGTGCTTGCACCCAGGGGCAGTTTCAGTCACAAATACAACAGCAGATTACCCCGTGAGCGCTTGCGCTCAGAGGCAGGAGTCTTCGGAATCAGACACAGTTTATTTTCAGAGGCCAAGGCCTGAGCTACGCACCCAAGGGGGCTAGTAGGAGGAGCTCACAGTTGTCAGATGAGTGGAGTGACTTATTTTTTGTTGGTTTAGACCCGGGTAGGGGTAAATAGATTGTTCTGTTGGTTGGCACCTTCCGGCTTATGGCGGTCGGTTAGGTTACGTGTGTATTTATATGTATATCTATATGTGCTATTAGATACTTATAAACAATAGGACGACACGTCTTCAGGTACGCTCAGTTTAGTTATAGAATAAATAAACTCTCCCTAGTTATCCTCAGCTAGATAGACTCAGCTACTTCCTGCTTATATGTCATGTTACTATTGTTATTCATTTCTGTTGTGTATTTCAGTTGCTTTACATGCTCAGTACCTTTGGTACTGACGCCCATGGGGCGTTGCATTACTTGCCTGCAGGTACTTACAGACGAGGAGCCGATCCCTCGTAATCCTAGCCAGCGCAGAGTTATCAACTCCAGTCATCCGGAGTTTGATATTCAGAGGTGTATTTCATTTTCTTTTGTTGTACAGTACGGGTAGATCGGGCCCCAGTCCCGATCATTTCTATTATCATTCCTAGAGTCTTGCAGGCTGTATATATTACCCTGTGGTCAGTTGAGCCGGTCGTGTGAGGTCGTGCAGTTTGTTATAGTTAGTTAGTATTTCAGTTCCTGTTGGCCGTGTGTGGCCATAACCAGTCAGTAGTAGTGACCTTGTCGGTCAGGTAATTATTTAACATGCTATTGTTGAGTTATAGAGAACTAGACAGCATGGTGGCCTTGTCGGTCCGCATAGGTTTCCCCCTTGTAAGTATGTTTCTGGTTAGCTGAAGTTCATACAGGTGGCTACAGGCCTAGTCGGCCGGAGGCTGTGTTTACAGCCGTTATGTAGCCCGTTGTTTTCCTGAATCTGAGTTAGAGCCAGCTAGGCACCAGATGTGCTTAGGCCCAGTAGTCTAGTAGTTCAGGTCCTAGTAGGGCACCAGGTGCCAGTCATACCCCCCAAGGCGGGGCGTAACAAGGTTCCAGTCATACCCCCCAAGGCGGGGCGTGACACCTAGTATGATTACTAAACTGATAGCTCAAAGTTAGGGCTCAAGACTAAGTCAGAGATACTTATCTGGAAGTACTCTGAGAGTTTTATCATATTGGATAACTATAATTGTTGTTCTAAGACTGGCCAGAGCTGCTTATCTAGAAGCGTCATAACCGTCTAGAGAACAAACTGATAACTGATAACTGGGAGGCACTACTGACGAGCTCAAGAACTGACTATAGTCAAACTAATCTGCTGACATTACTAGAAGATACAGAAAATACTAACATTTTGATTGAGACTGAATTAGCATGCAACTAACTGAGAATTCATATGATAGTAATAACATGGGAATTCCAACACTAATAGAGTCAAGCATCATTAATGTCTAATCAATTAAGCAAGACCTAATTATTTCATTCAAGAACGAGTACTAAAATCTTTAATTCATGTAAGGAGATAATGACCAAAATTTTCACTAACAACAACCTTCAATACTGAATTATAATACGAAGAAGTTCCATAATTTATTGACAATTGAACCCTAACGGTGAACTTCAAGGCTAGAACTGATAAGAGATTTTAGGAGAGTTTTGGGGCACAAGGGAAGAACAATTCCCTTGTTAAATACCCACATACCTGGTGGAAGATTGCAGAGAAACTCCTTGAGAAATTGAGAGGAAGATTGAATGCCCTAACTTTTGCCTTGAGAAGTTTTTCTGCAACTTCCTTGCTCTAAAGATCGAGAGTTGAGTGAAAAATGAAAGGTACTTGGTGAATTATTTAATTATCTCTAAAATGTGTCCAAACAACATAGATGGAAGTTATGAAAATGCCCCTGAAAGAAAATCTGGACACTGGCCGACAGGGACCAACGGGTCACACAACGAGTCATTGGTTAATATCGTGACTCGTTGGGACCAGTCGTTGGTCCTAGGCCTGACCTTAGGCTTACTGGAATTTGGATATGAAGGGGACCATGACTCGTTGGATGAACCAACGGGTTGTTGGTACCTCTTAGTCACTAGCGGGAAATCAAACATAACCCTAGACCCCCCTCTCTAACAGGTGACACCATGACTCATTGGTTGAGACAACGAGTCGTCACCTTTTGTCCTTGCTACTGGGATACTGAATGATTTTGGGGATTAACACCATGGGTGGACACAATGACTCGTGCAATATGACGGGTCATTGTTGCCACTCGTTGTCACTGAAAGAGTTTGATGAGAACACCTCGGAGCTCCAACTAACAAACCACCCCACAGGTCATTACATTAGACAACGACTCGTCGTTTGACTCATGGGTTCCTGGATAGATATTAACTGATTTTTGAGCTGGTAAGGCAACGAGTGACAGGACGACTCGTTGCCCCACACAACGGATCATTCCATGTCTCATTGGTTCCTGTAGGACAACTGGCAGGGTTGACCATGACCCAGACAACGGTCGTTACAGCTGACAACGACTCGTTGTCTCGGTCGTTCTGAGAAAAATAATTTTGGTTCGTTCTGGTTTTTCATGCAAGGTTTGAGTTTGTTCTAGGAAAACTTTGGGGTGTTACAATATCTCCCTCTTGAGATCATTCATCCTCGAATGAAGGCTAAAATTGCTGGAAAACTTGAAAAAGAGTTGCAATCCCCAGACTGAGACTATAAGATGATTTTTGAAGGAGTGACTGACTCTGAACTGATTAAACATGCAAACTGAGTTGATGAAACTAGGATGTTTATTGAAAATCTGAATAGAGATGATGAGTCCTGAACTGTATAGAGTATTGAGGAGGAATTTAATACCTGATGCTGAAACTAAACTGGAAGAGAATAACTGGGGATATTTTTCCATCATGTCTACTTCGACCTCCCATGTGGCTCCCTCAACTAGTTGGTTCCTCCACAAGACTTTAACTAAAGAGACATCCTTGTTTCTCAGCTTACGAACTTGACGGTCTAGGATCTAAACTGGAACCTCTTCGTAAGAGAGAACATCCTTCACTCACATATTGTCTAATGGAACAACCGAGGTCGCATAATCAATGCACTTCTTCAATAGTGACACTTGGAAGACTTGGTGCACAGATGCTAACACAGAAGGTAGTTCTAACTCATATGCCACGTTACCAATTCACCTCAGAATCTTATAGGGTCCTACATACCTTGAACCGAGCTTCCCTTTCTTTCCAACCTCGTCACCCATTACATGGGTGAAATTTTCAGTTAAACCCAATCATCTACAGCAAATTATGACTCTCTCCTCCTCACTTCAGCATATGATTTATGCCAGCTCTGAGCTGTTTTCAACCTTTCCCTAATAAGTTGCACTTTCTGTATAGCTTCATGAACTGTGTCTGGTCCTATCAAGGTAGCTTCGCCAACTTCACACCACCATATAAGAGACCTACACCTCCTACCGTATAATGCCTCAAACGGGGCCATCTGAATACTGGAGTGGTAGCTATTGTTGTATGCAAACTCAATGAGAGGTTGGTCATCATTCCAGTTGCCTTTGAAGTCGATCAGACAAGCTCTCAGCATATCTTCTAAGGTCTGAATTGTCCGCTCAGCTTGTCCATCTATCTGAGGGTGATAATCTGTACTGAGCTTGACTTGAGAGCAAAGTCCTTTCTAAATGACTTCCAGAAATGCAAGGTGAACTGGGTACCTCTATCTGAAATGATGGACAAGGGAACTCCATGTAGTTTGACCAACTCTCAAATGTATAGTCTAGTAAAATCCTCAGCTGAGTCGGTAGTTTTAACCGGGAGGAAATGTGCTGACCTGGTTATCCGATCGACTATCACCCAAATTGAATCATACTGCCGACAAGTACGAGGTAGACATGTAATAAAGTCTATATTCACTTCTTCCCACTTTCACATGGGTATGCTGATATCTTGGTTCATACGTCCAGGTCTCTGATGTTCAACTTTAACCTGTTGGTAGTTCGGGCACCTAACCACAAATTCTACAATCTACCTCTTCATGCCGTTCCACCAGTAGGTTTTTCATAGGTCACGGTACATCTTAGTGGCACCTGGGTGGATAGAATATTTAGAGTTGTGGGCTTCTGCCAGTATCTGCTATCCCAAGTCACCTATGTCCGGTACACATAGTCTGCCTTGGTAACAAAGCACACCATCTCCCCCTTTGGAGGAAGTGTCACGAACGGAACGGAGGCTCGGATCGCAACACGGGACATGGACCCGAAAGACTCCGAATCGACCCATGACATGAACATACATCTAACTCAATCAATAAAACTGAATAAGTCAATAAGATAATCATAGCGGAAGTCTAGATTAAATGTAACATCATAATATAGAATCTAAAACTGAATACAACCATATGTTTGAAAAGCCTCTAAACATGACGAGTTGATGGGACAAGACCCCAACTAACTCAACAAGCTAAAACTGAAAGTACATATAGAAAATCTGAATAGTCTAGTCCTCGGAAGATGAGGACTCACCCACAACGTACGATGCTATTCCAGAATACTGACTATGAGCGGGGCTAAACTTTAGAGCCAAGTCTTGTATCTTGAAATGATACAGCAGAGTACATGGAATGTAACGAGTATGTAAGGTAAGTAAAAATAGCTTAAATAAATAAAATCATTTCAAGACAATGCATAATGTAAAACATAAATATTTAAGAATCTGAGAGTAGGTCTTGCATGCATTCTTTCTGAAATATTAATCTCATCATAACATAACATCATAATTGAATCGATTGACTAAAAGTTGAAATATGATAGTCATGAGTAAAACTGAACATTGAGTCAAACCTTCTTTAGAACATGCATCAATGTATAAATCTCAAGAACGATGAACATGAATAACTGAAATTATTAGGAACAATGGGAGAATCTTCTTTTAACAGATATACCACGATTGAGCTTACGTGGTCCCAACTATCACACTCAAGTGGGTAGATCCGTCTAAAGCCTTTCCAGAGATAAGGACGATACCATGATGTCGATATCAAGCTCGTGGGCTAATAGGGCTGGGGATAGCTCACTAGGGAGGTCCCAAAGTAACATATATAAGCATAAGCCTATGTTGGCGCGTAGTTCTGAGGCATAGGGTGATTGACCTTAGCCTACTAGGTCCAAGACACTACTCTCAAAAATAGGCATATGCTCTACATCGTTATTCAACGAAGCTCAACATCATCTATTGATGAAGCTTAATAATCAAATACATCTCATTTATGAAATCATGCATATGAAAGCTTTAGCGCAAAACATACTACAAGATGAAAGATAATTGGGAGTCTTCGCTCCAAAACCATGTAGTAAGCTTAATTCGGGAAATCATAAATCATACTTTGAACATATGGGCATTGCCCAAAGCTTTATCATACTTGAAAATACTCAATTCACATCAAAAACATGATTATAAATATGGGTAGCTTTAAAACATGCTTTTCATCATAATATCTCATCATCATCATACATTCATCACAAATATCATCTTTCATGAAGTTTTCATCAATGGGCTTTTAATTCATAAAGCTAGAAACATGATTTTTAATTGAAAAGATTATAAAACTTGCACATGCTTTATAATTCAATAGTAGAAACATAATCAAATAATACCCATGTAGAGAATTAGGAAATTCATGCATTTGGGTTAAAACCCCATAAATTAGTTATAGAAAATTCATGATTTAAAGAGGGATTGGGCATGAGTGTGAAAGGAATCACCCATTCATAATCCTACATACCTGTTGGTAGTTTATTCTTACACTTCTTTGATTTCCCAAGAAGAAATTAAAGGGAAATTGAAGAACACTAAGCTTGATCACCCTCTCTCACTTTCTACCTTACATGCATTAATGAATAAGGGCTAAAATGAACTTAACCCCTTTAAAAGTCATCATTCATAATTCAAAATGACGTAGTTTAGGTCTAAATATATTTGGAATTATGTTAAAGCCCTTACTAAACTCATAGAAAATAGCTGCCAGAGGGTCCCAATGAGGGACTTAACGATTCATCCTCTATGTCCATGACTCATGGCATGACCCATGATGTACACTATCTTAGCCTCAATAAATTTTATTCTTTGCTTGGTCACGACTCACCCCATGAATCGTGCATACTGGCCACCACTCGTGGGGTCCTCCCGTCAAGTGCACTACCTCTCTTCTTCTGTTTTCTTATTCAACCACACCACAACTGACCTAATGACTCGTGGGGCCTGACCACAAGTCGTGGCCACGCCTATAGGGATCCTGTGTCTTATATTACCAAGCTCCTTACCTGGCCTCCCCACAAGTCATATCACGACTTGTGGGCTGCTCTCACGGGTCACCTCACTGCCCGTCCTGATACTTGGTGCCAGCTTTGAGTTTTTCTCCATTTCAACTCCCAGGTTTTATCCTTAGGCTTTCGGGGTATAATAATATCTCCTCCTTGGGAAAATTCATCCTCGAATGTTGGAAAACATACAGAAAAGTAGAGAAACGCAATTATCATATTTAAAAACTGATCAATTAAACCAAAAACTGACGGAATGACTACCTTCGATTCAAACTACATAGTGGACCTAAATTAAAGAATCATACATATATCCACATACATAAAAGAAACTTGGGCACATGAATTGAACATGAAAACTAAATAGAGATGTAGGTCAAACTGATACCTCAAGCTAGAACTGAGCTAGTAGAAAATAACTATGGGTATCTAGCCATCATATCCGCTTCTGCTTCCCACGTAGCTCCCTCAACATGCTCATTCCTCTATAATACTTTAACTAAAGCTACTTCATTGTTCCTTAGCCTTTGAACCTGATGATCCAGTATTTCTACCTGAACCTCCTCATAGCTGAAGCTGTCTTTCACGTTGACACTATCCACTAGGATGACTAGAGCTAGATCACCCAACCACTTCATAAGCCACCTTGCCAACACGGGTCACAATCTTGTACGGGACGACATAGTGTTCGGTGCTTTTGGGTATATAGATACACGCAAGTGCACGTGGTCGAACAAGTAGTAAAGTGGCTTAAGTAAGCCAAGTATCGATCCTACAGGGACTGGGCTAGGGTAACAATCTACTCAAGTGTCACTATACTTTAACTCTAAAAATGCAGACAACAGTGTGAAGAAGAGTTTGGTACTTTGGTTTCTAATTTTATGCTAATTATAAAACGAATATACAAATTGAGTCTGAACTATGAATATGAGCATGCTGAGGTTAAATGAACCTGTAAAGAAATAAATTATCGATTCAATTTGGTTAATCTTTCCTCCGGTTGCTAGTCAAGAATTATTGCCAATGGATTAAAACTCTCGTATTTAACCCAACTTAAGAATCATGAACCGTCCACCTACATTTCTATGATAAAACGAAATTCATGTTCTAGCCTTACAATACCGATTCCTTAATTGACTAATACGACTTTCAGGAATATTTCTATCCTGAAGGTAAATCAATTCTAAATTTTCCCAAACTAAGGAAAGATCATATCCTATCAATTCACAACTTTCCAATTTCTTGCCCCCTCGAGTGAAACCGGACTTTTTAGATATACATTAATATTGGACACACATTAATGCAGTAAGAACAAGAATCAATAGAACAACCATGGAAGAAAAGATGAAAAACCAAATAATCAATAATCACATTTCAACACAATTGTTCTTAACCTCAGCAAGAAGAGGATTTAGCCACTCATTTGTGGATTAAACATCGTTAAACGAGTGTTAATCATACAAGCAATTGATTTAAAGAAGAAGGAGATAGAGAAAAACCCTGAGATTTTCATCCCCTCAACTGCCTGTAACCCACGTTCTTGCTCTACCAAGTAAAAATAATCAAAAATGAACCTAAGTGTTCTATTTATACTTGTGGGAATTTTTCCCGGAATAACAAGCAACGTGTCACGGAGTGCATCGCGGAGCACTGCCTCCGTGACACGCCACCGACACGAACCCTTACTGGAATTTAGTCGTCCAGGTACTTAGGCCCAACGTGGCACGGCGTGCAACGCGGCGCTAGGCCAACGTGCCACGGCCCCAACGCGCACCTCCACTGGAAATAGGCATAATTTCACCATCTAGGCAGAATGCATCCGCGATGGCAGCATGACACGGCTCCATCGCGGAGCCCCTTTAATTTGTGCCTTCAAGTGCTTTTTCCTTTGCTAGCGTCCGAGTCCAACCCAGATCTCTCCCAACATGAAATTTAGCTTCCCAAACTTATATTTCACCTGCAAAACAACGCTAATCATGTTGGTTAGTATAAATTCACATTTTATTACAAATCACATGAGAATGTATAAACATCAATGGATAAACAAGGCAAAATTGACACCTTTGAGTATCACTTGAGCATATAAATTTGCCCAAGATCACTTACCCCACACTTAAATCCTTGTTCGTCCCCAAACAACAATCTTACTCCTCATGCAATTTACACCCCATCCTGGCTACTTTTGGTTAAACAATTCAAGCTACGGTCATACCGATTATTTAATATAGCAAATCATCAAGAAAACACGCATGGTCCTATCAATACAATGACCTTCAACACATTCAGACCTCCTAGACTCAAGAATCGACTCTTGATATTGGCAAACTCATGCAAATCAGCTAATCAAGATAACCGACACGAAATTTAATCTCTCGTCAAGCATGTGCCCTCACAACACAGGAGAATTTTTCCCTTTTTAATCACATGAACTCAAAAGATTACATGCAGGGGCATATAAACACAATTTCGCTCTCTCTCCCCAAAAGAATTCACATGCATCATGTCATGAACTATAGGCTTGCCTTTAGTGTATTACTCCACTAATATAAGGAAATGTGATGTAGGATCATGTAGGACTTAACGGATTGTAATGTAAGCTACGGAACTAGTAAATATTGAGCTAACCAATAATAGCCACTAGCATCCTTAAGCGCTTTTTCAATACATCCCATCACTTCATGGGCATTGTTTCTTCCTTCGTCCTCCCATTCTTGAAGCCTGTCTTTATTTTGACCCATCTCTTTAAGCACACTTGACTCAATAACAAAGATTATGTATACATCTTCGTTATATTTAATTTATAACAAGTGCACCATCAACCTTTTCTTTCCTTTCATCACTCTGCGTTTCTTTTCTTTTCACCATTCTCACTCTTTGACACTGTGGGAAAATTATTTTCTTTTCTTAAGCGCATAAGAGTTTTGGATCAAATTCACGGATAATGAAAATAAGGGGTTAAGCACGGTTTACACCTTTTTGATAAAAGAAAAATAATAGGCTAAAGGGTCAATGGGCTAACTAGGGTGTACATTCAAGGTGGGTACAATAATGAAAACGAGAGACTTTCGGTTAAAACAAAGAAATGCCTACATCCTTTCCTACAATACACGTCCTTCATTTCATTTCGTACACACACCAAGCAAGTTCTAGACACTTCACAATAGCATGGAAGAAACGAAACCTCACTATACGCTCATTTCACATGCTCAACTCAAGACATATTCACAGACTCTTCAATTAGCTAATTACAAGAATTCAAACATTAAGCCTCAATCACGCTGAATCGACTCTATGGCCTAGGTATCTCAACATATTTACAGAGTTGCATGCTTTCATACGAATCACCTTTGCATTTCAAATATCATGTACAACACGCAACCAGAATTCCGCAACCATAAAGTAACTACAGGTTTTGGGATGAAACCCACAAAAGAAAAAACTGAAAAATAAATGAAAAAAAATCTACTCCTAACGACTACATTTCCCTTAAGACGGTCGTCATCCATCCATCATAGGGAACAGTCACTAACTAAGACTTCGGTTCAATGGGACCATTCTCGATAAAAGAACCAAAAAAAAACACCGAGAAACCCAAAAATTTAAAAATTCATGAAATTTTTTTTAAAAAAATATCGATCATTTCGATAAAACGAAAATATGTACAAAGCCAGCTAACAACATTCAACAGCAACCAACAGCTTCACATTACTTACAATAAAAAACATACTCACCATAATCACAGGGTCACAATTTTATCACATGCACGACAACAGAACAGAAACATACATTAAAATAGCAAGCAACATCTAACTACTCCCACCCCCACACTTAAATCAAACACTGTCCCCAGTGTTCACAAAAATTAGCATAGTACAAGAATGGGTGGTGAAACTCCCTGATCAATCAAAGTATTCCACTTCTTCATCAGGTGCTGCTACCTCGTCTCCCATGTCTGAATCGCCCCCATCGTCATCATCTGACTCCACATCGGAGTCATCCCGACGTGTCTCCTCATCTGTGGGGACGTCATCATATGTGGGCTCCACAAAAGCTAGCCCCACTCGGCATAGAGCCCTGGCATTTTTGCCAAAAGGGTAGTCTAGCTCGAGCTGCCACTGCTCCTCTTCTGTTTACGGCCTCCCGCCTATTCGCAGCTGGAGAATCTGCATTCCGTACATGCGAGACATGTACTGATCATCTCGAGCGTGTCGCTCGGCTAGTTTAAGAACTGGCCCGTGAGTGGTGTCGGGTGCCTTAGTTTTGGTGACATCCAAGGCCTGCCACTCCATCTGCGGGATGTACTCAAGGGCCTCTTCCTCAATATCCAGGCCCCTCAGGAACGTGGTGAGTAATCCACCAAACTCGTACCTGTGCCCTTGATGCAAACGAGCTCTCTTCATGGCGGAGATAATCACCGCCCCCACGTTGATCTCCAGCCCTTTCATCAGGGCGTACACCAAGCATACACGATCCCATGTTACATCTGTCATATGCACCCCCAGGATTAGGCAGGAACAAACAATCTTCAGCCATATCCTAGCTTCCCTGTTCATCTGTGAGTAGCGCAAGGTCTGATGATAGCCCCTCTCCTTATGCCTGCTCCAACGTGCTGTAGACCGGGTTCCACACAAAGTGCGTCTGATGTCCGCATATGGTGGAGTGATATTCAGCTATCGAAGCACATGGGCGTATGTGTCCCGTGCCCCTAAGATAGCATTAAGGTGGTGGGGCTCAAAAGTGACTATTTGCCCCCTTATCTTGATGGTGTGGCTTCTGAGAGTTGGATTCCAGTTGGTGTAGAATTCCTGAATCAAGTGCAAGTTGCATTCCATGGGATCTTCAAAGATGAAATTAAGCCCGGCTTCCTCGATCCTGTGGACAATCCTGGGGAACTCCTGTGCCAACGGTTCCCTAGCAATGTGTTCTTCGGGGAAGTATTTGCTCTCCTTATGCTTCGCGTACCATTTCTTCCCCTCCTCTGTCACCCATCTAGTTCCATATTGATGGCGTTGGCCGCATGGAACCGCTGGTGCTGCTGGGACTACTGTTCCCAGCCTAATTCTTTTTCTTCCGGCGCCTAATGTTGATACGCCTTTTCCCTTGTCTTGCCTGCTTGCCATTGTTCCTATCAAACCAGATAAACAAGTTCAATGTTAAGCTAAGTAAAATTAGATTCGACTAAGGTTAGATTAAGCTAGGCCACCCCACACTTAGTCTTTAGCCAAAATCATAACATTACGGCAAGATCGTACTCATTTTCACAAACAAACCACAAAACATAACACCTATGCGTAGTGCATTCAGAGAATTCGATGGTATACATTCTATGTACTACTCAGACTTCGTACAGCTAATCATAATAATAACCATCGATAACATTCCATCACATAACACTTAGCAAGGAGAACAAAGAAACAAGAAAAAAAATTTATCTACATGAATCCATATAATTCATCCATTTTTTGCAATTTCCACAATTTCCTTAACCCGGGAATCCGTCGGTCTTTTAGCTTATTACAGTTAGCACAACCGAATCATCTCATCCAACATAAACAACCCAGCTAGAATTCCAAAGTTCAACTCAATTTTTTCATTTCACGCTCAAATTCAAGCCCTAGCTATGCTTTTATTAAAAATCCTATCAAGCTATGTAATTTTCGAGTTCATGAAATCATGATGATTCTACGAACTTCAATCAACAATAACTCAATCGAATTTAAACTTAATTTCTACTTAGGGAAAGTTTTCTTCACTTCCCACGCTAAAAATCGGAAAAATAAGGTAAGAAATGAGATGAAGTTAACAAACATACCTTAAATTCGATAATATCGAAGAAAAGTTGATAAAATTGAACTCCTAGGCCGTGTCACGTTGGGGAAGGGGGGAATTTCGGGTTGTTTGTCGCGGAGGAGGTGAGGAATGGGAAAAAATGAGGCAAAATCGGGGTTAAAAGGAGGGTTTTTTGCGCGGGTCACTCGGTGTGACCCGTTGCAAAATACACCTCAACGTGTCACGGAGGGTAACACGGAGCATGCCATCCGTGACACGGAGCCATCGCGCATGTGTTCTAGAATTTGTAAAAATTCCAGAATACCTTCAACGTGTCACGGAGGGTAACGCAGAGGCCCTCCTCCGTGACACGGAGCCATCGCGTGGGCTCACTGTTTCGCCACTTTTGATTATTTTTCATACCTCAATTTTTCATTTGCGATTCTTTGCATATTTATCCTCCGTTCAACCTGAAATTCATCTTACAACAAGAAATTTGTTAGAATTATTGGTTTCACTAAAAAATAATAAATAATTAAAAAAAATAACAACTATAAAAATTTTGTTTTTTATTATTTTTTTCTCTTTTTCTCTTTTTTTTCATTTTTCCTTTTTCTACGAAATCTATTCACATTTTACACAGAAAATTTCATGGGTTGCCTCCCGTGCAGCGCCTGGTTTACCGTCGTGGCTCGACGTCTTTAAGCTCAGTCATCTTCTAGGGTGACGGACATTTTCTCTCGACCACTATCCTCACCCCAGTCATGCTTACATTGCTCCGGTGGTTTTCCCAATAACTCTCGTGACTCAACTATCTGTGCATCATCAACTCGATCAATCAAGTTGATCACCGAGAGTTCCTCGTACATAGTCGGGAGCTTGGTGGCCTTGTATACATCAAACACTTCCACCTTGTCATGTGCTTGCATAGTTAGCTGCCCTGCAGCTACATCAATCAGCGCTTTCCCAGTCGCTAAGAAAGGACGTCCCAAAATAAATGGGACTTCCGCGTCTGGCTCAAAATCTAGCACAACGAAATCTACCGGGAAGATAAGGGAGCCCACTTGCACCAGCACGTCCTCCACAATGCCATCAGGTCTGGCTAAGGAACGATCCGCTAGTTGCAATATGACTGTTGTTGGTCTAGGACTCCCTAGAACCAACTTCTTGAATACTGATTACAGCATCAAATTAATGCTCGCTCCCAAATCACATAATCCGCTAGCTCGAATACTTTGCCCAATTGTAATTTGTATAGTAAAGCTCCAGGGTCTTTGAGCTTTGTGGGCAACCGGTTTTGTATCCGGGAAGTGCACTCCTCCGTGATAGCCACCGTAGCATACTCATTCAACCGACTTTTGTTCGCCACGATGTCCTTAATATACTTTGCATACTTCGGCACTCCCTGCAAAACATCAACAAGAGGTAAGTTAATATGTACCTATTTCAGCACCTCCATGAATTTATTGAAACACACCTCCTCCTTTTGTTTCTTTAATCTTTGAGGGAACGGGGGGGGGGGGTCTTTCTGATTCAGCCTCTTTTTTCTTCCCCCTCTCATCAATTTGCTCCCTCTCAACTTCTGCTGCTCCCGATTGTTGAGGTGGTCTTTCTGGTTCCACCTCTTTAAGCTGCAAACCAATCCTTGTGGTCACTGCATTCACTTGCTTGGGGTTGGGATCCGTGTCGCTCGGGAGTCCTCCTCTAGGCCTGGTGTTTTGGGCTTCAGCAAATTGCCCAAATTGATACTCCAGTGCCTTAGTAGCTAACTGGTTGTTCTTTACCTCGGCTGCCAATTTCACATAGTCAGCCTGCAATTGAGCTTGGTTAGCTATCATTGTCTTGAACATCTCCTCAATGCTGGGTGATGGTGGTGGAGGAGGTGCATTGTTATTTCTATACTGTGCCTGATAGTTCTGCTGCCCTCCTTGATTCCTCTACGCCCCATGACTCGAACTCTGCCCTTGATGGTTGTTGCTACCCCAAGAGAAATTCGGGTGATTCCTCCAGTTGGAACTGTAGCTGTTGACATACTGTAGGTGGTTGTTCCTCTGTACATTTGCCACAAAGTTCACCGAATCAGGATTTGCTCCACAACACTCAGCTGAGTGCTCACTACTCCCGCACACTTCACACCAAATCTGCTGCACTACATTCACTGGGGCTTGAGTCTGGTTCATGTTCAAGTTACTGAAGTGGGTGTTGAGTTGATTTTTTAAAGCAGCTATCTGTGCAGCAATAGTTGTAAAACCATCCACTTCTAGGACTCCTGCTGCTTTCCTTGTTCCTCCTCTTGATGAATCAGCATTCCACTCCAGATTTCCCTGTGAAATATGATTTAACAAGGTATACAGCTCCTCATAATTTTTCTCCAATGCTTGTCCCCCAGCTGCTGAGTCTAGCAAGATTTTTGTGTGGGATTCCAAACCCTCTATAAAAGTGTGCACCAGCACATCATTGGATTGGTGATGATGAGGACAATCCCGCAACATACACTTGAATCTCTCCCATGCCTAATACAGATTCTCTCTATCTCTCTGTTTAAAACATAGAATTTGACTTCTAAATTTTGCTGTCTTATCGGATGGAAAAAATCGTTTCAAGAATTTCCTTGCAAGATCATCCCACGTAGTAATAGAACTGGGTGGCTCAGCTTTCAACCACCTCTTGGATTCTCCCAACAGTGAAAATGGGAACAATGTAAGCCTGACATAATCTGATGACACTCCAGTGGGGATGTAAGTGTCACTTATCTCCAAAAAATTTTGGAGATGCTGCTGTGGATCCTCATGAGGGAGACCTGTGAACTGCCCGCTGGTGTGCAGCAATTGCACCATGTTTTGTTTGAGCTCGAACCTCCCTCCTGGCTCAGGTTTGTGGATGCTAGATGTGACATTGTTAGCATGTGGGATTGTCACCTCGCGAACCTGCCTAGCTGCCATTTCATCGGGAACTAACATTGCCCTTATAACTGGTGGATTCTGTTGTTGCTCCATGATTGTTTTCTTAGCAACTGCACCTTTCTCTCTAGAGCTTCTCTCCTTTGACGATGAAATTGTCTTTCAGGCTCTAAATATGAGTCCACCAGCTCCTTGTTTCTTGCCAGTGTTCAACAGAAATTAGTATCTGCAAAATACAGGCTAAGACCAAGTTGTCAACACTAAGAAGAAATAGTAAACTAACACTTAAGAAAAATTTACCAATTGCCAGTCCCCGGCAACGGCACCAAAAACTTGTTCGGCTGCTTTTGGGTATATAGCTACACGCAAGTGCACGTGGTCGAACAAGTAGTAAAGTGGCTTAAGTAAGCCAAGTATCGATCCCACAAGGACTGGGCTAGGGTAACAATCTACTCAAGTGTCACTATACTTTAACTCTAAAAATGCAGACAACAGTGTGAAGAAGAGTTTGGTACTTTGGTTTCTAATTTTATGCTAATTATAAAACGAATATACAAATTGAGTCTGAACTATGAATATGAGCATGCTGAGGTTAAATGAACTTGTAAAGAAACAAATTATCGATTCAATTTGGTTAATCATTCCTCTGGTTGCTAGTCAAGAATTATTGCCAATGGATTAAAACTCTCATATTTAACCCAACTTAAGAATCATGAAACGTCCACCTACATATCCGTGATAAAACAAAATTGATGTTCTAGCCTTACAAAACCGATTCCTTAATTGACTAATACGACTTTCAGGTATATTTCTATCCTGAAGGTAAATCAATTCTCAATTTTCCCAAACTAAGAAAAGATCATATCCTATCAATTCACAACTTTCCAATTTCTTGCTCTATCGAGTGAAACCGAACTTTTTAGATATACATTAATATTGGCCACACATTAATGCAGTAAGAACAAGAATCAATAGAACAACAATGGAAGAAAAGATGAAAAACCAAATGATCAATAATCACATTTCAATACAATTGTTCTTAACCTCAGCAAGAAGAGGATTTAGCCACTCATTTGTGGATTAAACATCGTTAAATGAGTGTTAATCATACAAGCAATTTAATTAAAGAAGAAGGAGATAGAGAAAAACCTTGAGATTTTCGTCCCCTCAACTGCCTGTAACCCACGTTCTTGCTCTATCAAGTCAGAATAATCAAAAATGAACCTAAGTGTTTTATTTATACTTGTGGGAATTTTTCCCGGAATAACAAGCAACGTGTCACGGAGTGCATCGCGGAGCACTGCCTCCGTGACACGCCACCGACGCGAACCCTTACTGGAATTTAGTCGTCCAGGTACTTAGGCCCAACGTGGCACGGCATGCAACGCGGGGCTAGGCCAACGTGCCACGGCCCCAACGCGCACCTCCACTGGAAATAGGCATAATTTCACCATCTAGGCAGAATGCATCCGTGATGGCAGCGTGACACGGCTCCATCGCGGAGCCCCTTTAATTTATACCTTCAAGTGCTTTTTCCTTTGCTCGCGTTCGAGTCCAACCCCGATCTCTCACAACATGCATTTTAGCTTCCCAAACTTATATTTCACCTGCAAAACAACGCTAATCATGTTGGTTAGTATAAATTCACATTTTATTACAAATCACATGAGAATGTATAAACATCGATCGATAAACAAGGTGAAAATTGACACCTTTGAGTATCACTTAGGCATATAAATTTGCCCAATATCACATACCACGGACTAAGCTTCCCCTTCTTTCCAAACCTCATCATCCTTTCATGGGAGACACCTTCAAAAATACCTAATGATCAACTTCAAATTCTAATTCCCTCCTTCTCACATCGGCATAGGACTTTTGGTGAATTTGAGCAGTTTTAAACCTATCCCTTATCAACTAGACCTTCTCCATAGCCTCATGAATCGAATCTGGTCCTATCTTTGCTGCCTCACCAACCTCAAACCAACCAATGGGCGATCTACTTCTCCGCCCATAAAGAGTCTCAAACGGTGCCATCTGGATACTAGAATGGTAGCTATTATTGTATGGAAACTTGATAAGAGGAAACTGATCATCCCAACTACCTTTGAAGTCGATTACACATTCTCTCAACATGTCCTCGAGAGTATGAATTGTACACTCCGCTTGACCATCCATTTGCGGGTGAAATGGTGTGCTGAGTTTAACCTGAGTACCAAGTCCTTTCTGAATTGACCTTCAAAACTGAGAGGTAAATTGAGTACCTCTATTTGAAATGATGGACAAAGGAACTCCATGCAATCAAACTAGCTCCTGGATATATATCTTGGCATAATCCACCACTGTTTCTGTGGTCTTGACCTGTAGAAAATGAGCGGCCTTGGTCAACCTGTCTACCACAACCCAAATTGAGTCATATTATCGACGAGTACGAAGCAACCCTGTGATGAAGTCCATGTTAATCTCTTCCCACTTCCAAGTAGGAATACTAATATCCTGAAGCACACCTCCCAGTCTTTAATGCTCAACCTTTACTTGCTGACAGTTTGGAAACTTCGCTACAAAATCCGTGATGTTCTTCTTCATACCATTCCACCAATAGACTTTCCATAAGTGACAGTACATCTTGATGGCACCTAGATGGATAGAATACCTAGTTCCTGAACCTCGTTTAACATCCGGCTCCTCAAATCGTCAACATCTATAACACATAGATGACCCTGGTACCGAAGCAACCATCTCCCCCTTTGTAGAAGACCGCTACCTTCTTATTTTGAACTACTTCCTTTAACTTTACCAAAATCGGGTCCTCATCTTGTCTAGATTTTACATCAGTCACCCAGGATGACTCTGATCTGTTCTGAACAACAAAACCGCCATCGATCGAGTCAACCAGCCTAACTTCCAATTTTGCGATTCGATGCATATCCTTCACCAACTCTTTATTCCCCTTATCCACATGAGACACACTCTCCATAGAGAGTCTACTAAGCGTGTGCGCTACTACATTAGCCTTACCCAGATGATAAAGCACACTCATATCATAGTCCTTGAGTAGCTCCAACCACCTCCTTTGCCAAAGAATAAGATCCTTCTGCATGAACACATATATCGACATGGACCCCGTACAAGTAATGTCTCCAAATATTCAAGGCGAATACCACCGCGACCAATTCAAGATCATGGGTTAGGTAATTCTTCTCATGAACCTTTAGCTGTCTAGAAGCATATGCTATAACCTTCTTGTGCTAGATCAATACACACCCAAGTCCGGTCCTTGAAGCATCACAATACACCACAAACCCATAAGTACCCTCTGGCAGAGTTAACACTGATATTGAAGTAAGTTGAGTCTTCAACTCTTAGAAGCTCTTCTCACAAGCCTCCGACCATTGGAACTTCACCTTCTTCTGAGTCAACTTGGTCAAGGGTGCTGCAATTAATGAGAAATCCTCCACGTACCTTTGATAATAGCCAGCTAAACCCAAGAAGCTCCAAATATTTGAAGGTTTCACCGATCTAGGCCAATTCTTCATCACCTCTATTTTCTAAGAGTCCTCCCTTATGTCCTCGCTTGATACTACATTGACCAAAAATGATACGGAGTTCAACCAAAACTCGCACTTGCTGAATTTAGCATATAATTTGCGATCCTTAAGAGTCTGAAGCACTATTCTCAAATGAGCGGCATGTTCCTCCTCGCTTCGAGACTATGTCAAGATCTCATCAATAAACACAATCATGTATATATCCAAGTATGGCTTGATCACACTGTTCATCAAGTCCATAAAAGCTGCATGAGCATTCGTTAGTCCAAAAGACATAATTACAAACTCAAAATGGCTGTATCGGGTCCTAAAGGCTGTCTTCGGGATGTCACACTCCCGAACTCTGAGTTGATGATACCCGCATCTAAGATCTATTTTTGAGAAACACTTGGAATCTTGAAGATGGTCGAATAAATCATCAATCTTAGGTAAAGGATACCTGCTCTTAACGGTGACTTTGTTCAATTGCCGATAGTTAATACACATACAAAGGGAACCATCTTTCTTTCGGACAAAGAGAACTGGTGCACCCCATGGAGACTTTCTCGATCTAATGAAACCCTTATCAAACAGGTCCTTCAAGTGCTCTTTTAACTCTTTAAGCTTGGTTGGAGCCATTATGTAGGGAGGAATAGATATAGGCTATGTGTCGAGAAGAAGGTCAATACCAAAATTGATCTCCCGCTCGAGAGGGATTCCCAACAATTCATCAGGAAAGACTTGTTGATACTCACGTACTACTAAAACTGACTGGATAGTCGGGGTCTCGGACGTCGCATCCTTAACCCTAACTAGATGGTACAAACAACCTTTAGAAATCATCTTTCTATCCTTAGGGTAGGAAATGAAACGACCTACAGGCACAACTGAACTACCCTTCCATTCTAAGACTAGCTCACTCAGAAATTTTAACTCACTGCCCTGGTTCTACAATTAACTAAAGAATAACATACAAATAGCCAATTCATGTCGAGGATGACATCCAAATCAGTCATTTCTAACTCTATCAAATCTACTGAGGTGACTTTCTGAAGGACTAAGAACGGGTAACCTCTATATACCCGTCTAGTTATAACTGAATCACCTACTAGAGTAGAAACTGAGAAGGGTTCTAACAAGACTTCAGGACTGACTCCCAAGCTACAGGCCACATAAGGTGTCACAAAAGACAAGGTAGCCCTCAGATCTAACAAACCATAAACATCAATATGGAAAACTCGTAACATACCAGTGACTACATCCAGGGAGACCTCCTGCTCTTGGGGGGATGCTAAGTCATAGAATCTATTTTGGCGCTAACCATCACCTGTGTTAGTAGATGCTCCCTGATGTGCTGAGTGTACGAGTGGGGATGCGGAACTAGAGGTTGGGCCTCGACCCCTATCATGATCCTGCCTTGTTGCTGGGCAATCTCTGAGCATGTGTTTAGGCTTCCCACACCCGAAACAAGCACCTATACCTGCTAAACACTGACCCGTGTGACCCCGGCCATACCTGCGGCAAGCTAGAACACTAGAATCTATGGTCTGCTGCTTTTGTCACGCCCCACTTTGGGAGGCATAACTAGCACCTGGTGCCCTACTAGGACCTGAACTGCTGAGCTAACTGAGCCTAAGCACCTTTGGTGCAGGGATGACTCTAATTCTAGAATCAAGAAAACAACGGTCTATATAGTGGCTGTAAATACCACGCCACACCGACAAGGCCTATAGCCACTTGTGAAAATAAACAGCTAAACAGAGACAAACAATCATATAGAGTCCTATGCGGGCTCCGACCTATCCATACTATACAAACAAAAGAAGTAAACCTCTACCACACAAGCTCCGTATGAGAGGAGCTGACGATTCTGTACGACTGACTGGAACTATAAGGGACCTGCTCCTCATCTATCTGTACCTGCAGCGCCCTAGAAGAGGGCGTCAGTACCACAGGTACTGAATATGTAAGGTAGTAACTTTAAATGAGTGAAAGTAAGAAATAGAACTAACAATGACTAACGTAAAGAAAACGGACTGAAGATGACTGAAGTAGTGAAATCAGGACTAAACATAACTGTAATCAGGAAGGTAGGGTTCATACCTGATAGATGAGGCGTCTTACTGTCTAATTATCAGTAACTAAAACAAGCATAAACCTTACCTGGCTCCCATAAGCCGGACGGTACAATCAGCACAGTATAACCCACCTGGGCCCCCATTAGCCCTAGTGAGTACACCTTAATCTATATACCCCTATCCAGGTCATATTAAGTCAACTACCAGCTATAAGCATCCTGCCAATCCCCTGGGTCTGCAAGTGGGCCCGCTCGGCCCCTGACTATAGCTATATCTGAGTCCGGAGGAATCCTGATATCTAGACCCCGGGTGTAGACGCTCAGCGGGGGTATGTATAAGGCCAACCATAGCATATTAGGATCTGGATCCCCATCTTCTTCCCTTGCAGACGGCATACCACTCCGTAGAGCGACATATCCTCGCCCCTAGCGGGCGACGAAACAGCTATTAACCCTGGGTGGTCACGGAAGCCATACATGTATAATCCATCCCAAAACATTACAATTTACAAGTCTCAACTGACAAAAACAACTAAACATGATAACATACTACTGACATGCTATATGGGAATTCATACTGGACTACTATGCTGAAGAAACTAACTTGCCGAAAGAAAATGCCTTAACATACCTCATTTGCAATTTACCGATTAACTAGCGAGTTTCGGCTCGTGTTCAACTGCCCTTCTCAACTGTAATCATATTAACGGAAGAATAGGGCTAACTTCATTACTATATTTGAAGAAAATGATAGCTTATATATATATATACTGACTCATAATTTCTCGGGAATCTAGAAGGGAGAAATACTTACTTTAGGCATGTGATCATATTGACACTAGTTTGTAATAATTCCATCAGCTTAAGCTCGGCAGGAAGACGATTTGCCGAGCGTAGTTCACGAATATAACATTGTAGCGATGCTCCCTACAACTTTATACTTTAATACCCAAAGTTAATTTGTATTTGGATGGCATTTAGCGGCATAATCGGACGACTATTAAATGTTTTCCTTCGTTCTCCCTCTGTTCTGGTCGTGATTTGCAAATAATGATCTAATTTATAAGTGTGAGGCCTTTATATACTTGAGACAGCAGACAAGGCAACGTGGCCCATCTCGCTGATTCTGCTCCGTGCCACATTGGCTAACACGGAGGAGCTGCTTTGTGCCACTTTGCCCCTCTGGGCAACTTGGTTTGGCCTCCTCCCGCAAAATCCCGACTTTGCACTCGTTCGGCCTTTCCTCGGGCCCTTTCCTCGTATGTATGGCACTCTAAAACTCTCAACCAACATACAAATAGGCCGACTAAATGTTAGGACTTACGGGGTGTAATATCCTCCCCCCTTAAGAACATTCGTCCTCGAATGTTAACTTCTACTTGCAAGAACCTTAACCTTGCAATTACTTATTCTGCAAAAATTTCGGCAGAGTCTCCCCGGTAATATGGACTATCCAAAAACCCTGAAACGCAGAAAAGTCCAATGCAGGTACACCACACAATACTATGGCATTTATTTCACAATAGACTAAAATCAATTACCTCACATATACATGTATATAATGCAACTTATGAAACAACACCAACAACATACCTTTAGCTGCATAATCTGACTAAATCTCAAATAACTGAGGATATCTGGTTTTCATATCATCTTCTGCCTCCCAGGTCATCTTCTCTCGGTTCTTATTTCTCCATAATAGTTTAACGGAAGCAACATCTTTAGTTCTTTGTCTGCGGATCTGCCGATCTAGTATGGATACTGGAGCTTCTTTGTAAGCTAATTCTTCAATGATTTAGATGTCTTTCACTGGGACAATCCAGGAGGGATCTCCTATGCACTTCCTCAGCATTGATACGTGAAAAACTGGGTGAACAGATTCTAATTCTGGAGGTAAATCCAATTCATAATCCACCTATCCTATCCTTTGGCGAATCTGATAAGGTCCAATAAACCTCGAGCTAAGCTTGACTTTCTTACCAAATCTCGTCACACCCTTCATTGGTGAAACCTTCAGGAATACCCAGTAACCCACATTAAACTTTAGGTTTCTCCACCACACGTCAGCATAAGATTTCTAGCGGCTTTGAGCAGTCAGCAGGCATTCCCTGATAAGCTTTAATTTCTCTTCTGACTGATGAATAATATCTGGCCCACTCAATGTTGATTCTCCTACCTCAAACCAACCAGCTGGAGACCTACACTTTTGCCCATATAATGTTTTATAAGGCGCCATCTGAATTGTTCAATGATAACTGTTATAATAGGAAAATTCAATAAGCGGTAGATGTTCATCCCAGCTGCCTCCAAAATCTAGCACACATGCCCGTAAAATATCTTCGAGCGTCTGGATTATACATTCTGCCTGCCCGTCTTTCTAAGGATGGAATGTTGTGCTCAGGTTAACCTGCGTCCCTAGTCCCCTCTGAAAAGACTGCCAAAATTTAGTTGTAAACTGCGCCCCTCTGTCAGAGATAATTGACAATGGAACACCATGCAATTGGACTATTTCTCTAATATACAGCTTAGGACAATCTTCAGCTAAAAAGGTAGCCCTTACTGGCAGAAAGTGAGCTGATTTTGTCAACATGTCAACAATTACCCAGATAGAATCATATTTATGCCTAGTACGAGGTAACCCCATTACGAAATCCATATTAACTGCCTCCCATTTTCATAAAGGCACGGCTATATCCTGTGTCAGTCTGCCTAGTTTCTGATGTTCAGCTTTCACCTGTTAGCAATTGGGACATTGAGCTATGAATTCTACTATCCCCTTTTTCATTCCTGGCCACCAGTAAATCCCCTTTACATCATGGTACATTTTTGTCGAACCTAGATGGAGAGAGTAACGGGCATAGTGTACCTCACCCATAATTTGCTGGCGAAGCCCTACCATGTCTAGAATGCAAAGGTGATCCCTATATCTCAAAACTCCGTCCTCAGTTACCTGGAGATCTGTCACTTACCCTCGCTGGACCCTATTTCTGAGCTGAATTAGGCTAGGATCTTCATACTGCCATTCTTTAACTTCCACAACCAATGATGACACTGCGGTATTCTGGATTACTGCTCCATTGTTTCCTAATTCTACTATACGAACGACTAAACTGGCTAGTTGATGCAATCCTCAGGCCAATTCCTGCCGCTCAGGCTGTAAATATGCCAGGCTTCCCATGGATTTGTGACTAAGGGCATCTGTTACAACATTGGCCCTTCTTGGGTGATATAAAATATTCACATCATAATCCTTTAACAGCTCCAACCAGCGACGCTGCCGCAGATTCAACTCTTTCTGGGTGAAAATATACTAAAGGCTTTTGTGATCAATGAAAATATCTATGTGGACTTCATATAGGTAGTGTCTCCATATTTTCAAGGAATGAATCACCACGGCTAACTCCAGGTCATGGGTAGGGTAGTTCTTCTCATGCTTCCTCAGCTGCCTGGAAGCATAGGTAATCACCTTACCATGCTGCATCAAAATGCAACCAACCCAACACCCGAAGCATCACAATAGACTGCATAAGCCTCTATTTCTTCTGGAAATGCTAGCACCGATGTTGATGTCAATCTGTCTTTCAGTTCCTGAAAGATCTGTTCACATGCCTCAGTCTAATGGAATTTTACTGCCTTCTGCGTCAATTTGGTTAAAGGTGCTGCTAAAGTGGAAATCCTCCCACGAACCTTCTGTAATTCCCGGCTAACCCCAGGAAACTATGTACCTCAGTCAAAGTGGTAGGTCTAGGCCATGTTTTCACTGCCTATATCTTCTCCGTATCTACATGTATACCATCATCTAACACAATATGGCCCAAGAAGGCTACTGAATTCAGCCAAAATTCACATTTAGAAAGTTTTGCATATAGCTGGCGATCCCTGAGAATTTGGAGCACAGTTTGTAGATGATCCTAGTGATCTGCCTCTGAGCGGAAATACACCAGAATATCATCGATAAGTACTATCACGAACAAGTCCAGGTATGGTCTAAAAATGTTGTTCATTAGGTCCATGAACACTGCTTGGGCATTTGTCAATTCGAATGACATGACTAGAAATTCAAAGTGGTTGTATCTGGTCCTGAAGGTAGTCTTTGGAATATCTCTTTCACGAACCCGGACTTGATGATATCCTGAACTTAAGTCAATCTTTGAAAAATACCTCGCTCCCTGTAACTGATCAAATATGTCATCTATTCTGGGAAGCGGGTACTTATTCTTGATAGTGAATTTATTTAGTTGCCGATAATCTATACACATATGGAGGGATCTGTCCTTCTTCCTCACTAACAGGACTGGCGCACCCCATGGTGAGGTACTTGACCGGATAAGGCCCTTGTCTAGAAAATCCTTCAATTGTTCCTTTAGTTCTCTGAGTTCAGCAGGAGCCATCCGATATGGAGGAATAGATAGAGGCTGAGTGCTTGGTAATAGATCGATTGCAAAATCAATTTCCATTTTTGGGGGAATACCAGGAAGCTCATCTGGAAATACATCGGGAAATTCATTAACCATTGGAATGGACTGAAGGGTCGGAGGCTCTACCTGAACATCCTGAACTCTGACAATATGATAAATGCACCCTTTTGCTATAAATTTTCTCGCCCGAATATAGGAAATAAACCTACCTTTTGGTGTGGCTGTACTACCTTTCCACTCCCGTACTGCCTCCCCTGGAAAGTGGAATGGGACAATCTTGGTCCAACATTCGACATTGGCATAGCATGGAGCTAGCCAATCCATACCCATAATGACATCAAAATCAACCATTTCTAGTTCTATCAAGTCTGTCATAGTTTGACGACTGGCAACCTCTACTGTACACCCCCGATAGACCTTTATGGCTATGATAGGGTCACCAACACAGACACTGAGAAAGGTCGTCGAAGCAATTCCGGCATAATACTAAACTTTCGAGCCACTATCGGTGTAACATAGGACAAGGTAGAACCTGGATCTATCAACATATAAGCAGGATGACAGCAAATGTTCAGCATACCTGTCATAACATCTGGTGACGACTCTGACTCCTGTCGCCCCGGTAGTGCATGAGTACGGTCTGGGCCGGCACCTGAACTGGAGGTCCCTAATCTGCCTCGACCTCTGCTGGTTGAAACTGAGGGCATACGCCCTACCGGGGATGCTGGAGCTCGTGATCCTGCCGAGGACCTATCGTGTCGATCCCGGTCACCATGACCCCTAGATGGACAATTCCTCATCTGGTGACCCTCCTGTCCACAAATGTAGCATGCGGTGGAACCATACCTGCATGCTCCAGAGTGGCGTCAACTGCAAATAGGGCAAAGTGGTATTGTAAACCCACTCTACTCCAAGTGTAGGAACTGATCAACCTGGGCCTGTCGAATCTCTCGCGCTAGGTAATGATCCAAGAAAGCCTATGAGAAGCTGGGCCAGGTCGGAGGGGAAACATCTCTCCCCCGAGAACTTTCCCAACTCTCATACCACAGCATGGCGATGTCTCATAGCAGGAATACCGCCAACTCAACTGACTCTGTAGGTGTAGCATGCATCACCCTGAAAATCCTCTACATCTGGTCTAAGAAGTCCTGAGGGTCCTCGTTCCGATCTATCCCTATGAATTGCGGGGGACTTAGAGCTAGGAACTCTCGGACCCTCGAGCTACCAGGCCCTCCTAAGGATTCTACAACTATAGGTAGAACTGGCTGGTGTTGAGAAGCCATTATCTAGGCTAGCATAACCACCGTGCTCCTGGTCGGATAGTATAAGTATAGAAACTGCCGGAGGCGGTGCCGTCACACTGGCCGTCCCAAGCGGCTCCTAACGTGGTGGAGACTGCTGGGGAGGTCGAGATGATACCTCCGTATCATCCTCAAATCGGGTCGATTCTGACCGAGGCTGAGGAACCCTACTGGTGCCCTCTCCCGCTGCTACATCTAGCCTACTGCATGTCGTAGGGTTTCGCTGCTCCAACATTTCTCTTTAAGAAAAAGAGTATAATGAGCTTAGGGACTCAACCCTATACTGTTCTGCTCTATAGCACAATTGAATAAGAAGAAAGAGTAACCATCCTATCATGTCTTGCAGCCTCCTGCTTATAGTATATGGTGCACAACACATCCGTAGACAAGACTCTACTTAGCACGGCTTGCAGACTCCCTGGGATACGACCTGCTCTGATACCAAGTTTGTCACGCCCCACCTTGGGAGGCATAACTTGCACCTGGTGCCCTACTAGGAGCTGAACTGCTGAGCTGACTGAGCGTAAGCACCTCTAGTGCAGGGCTGACTCTAATTCTAGAATCAAGAAAACAGCAGGCTATATAGTGGCTATGAATACAACCCCGGCCGACAAGGCCTATAGCGACTTGTGAAAATAAACAGCTAACCAGAGACAAACAATCATAGGGAGTCCTATGCGGGCCTACAAGGCCACCATGATATCTAGTTATAACTGGAAAGTAAAATCAGATGCTAAACTGAACTATGACCGACAGGCCACCAATCAACAGCTAAACAGGGCCCCACACGGTCAAAACACATAAACTAAAACACATATGGGCCCCACACGACCGATATCATCTAACCACAGGGAAGTAACACAATCTGCAAGCCTCTAAGAGTAATAAGATGGTCAGGAAAGGGCCCCAACCAAACCATACTGTACAATAAGAAGAAGTAAACCTCTATCACACAAGCTCTGGAAGAAGGGAGCTGACAGTTCTGTACGGCTGACAGGAACTACGAGGAACCCGCTCCTCGTCAATCCATACCTACAGGCAAGTAATGCAGCACCCCAGAAGAGGGTTTCAGTACCACAGGTACTAAATATGTAAGGTAGTAACTTTAAATGACTGAAAGTAAGAAATAGAACTTACAATGACTAAAGTAAAGAAAATGGACTGAAGATGATTGAAGTAGTGAAATCATGACTAAACATAACTGTAATCAAGAAGGTAGGGTTCATACCTGACAGATGAGTCATCTTACTGTCTAATTATCAGTAACTAAAACAAGCATAAACCTTACCTGCCTCCCATAAGCCGGAAGGTACAATCAGCACAGAATTACCCACCTGGGCCCCCATTAGCCCTAGTGAGTACATCTCAATCTATATACCAATATCCAGATCATACTGAGTCAACTACCAGCTATAAGCATCCTGCCAATCCCCTGGGTCTGCAAGTGGGCCCGCTCGGCTCCTGACTATAGTTGTATCTGAGTCTGGAGGACTCCTGATATCTACACCCCAGGTGTAAACGCTCGGCGGAGGTGTGTATAAGGCCAACCAAGGCATATGAGGATCTGGATCCCCATCTTCATCCCTTGCGGATGGCATGCCGCTCCGTAGAGCGACGTATCCTCGCCCCTGGCGGGCGGTGACACAGCTATTAACCCTAGGGTGGTCACGGAAGCTATACATGTATAATCCTGCCCAAAACATTACAATTTACAAGTCTCAACTGACAACAACAACTAGACATGATAACATACTCCTGACATGCTTTACTGGAATTCATACTGGACTACTATGCTGAAGAAACTAACTTGTCAAAAGAAAATTCCTTAACATACCTCGTTCGTTGTTTACCGATTAACTGGCGAGTTTCGGCTCATGTTCAACTGCCCTTCTCAACTATAACCATATTAATGGGAGAATAGGGCTAACTTCATTACTATATTCGAAAGAAAACAATAGCTTATATATACATATACTGACTATGCTTCAACTTATCGAAAGACAATCAAAAAATCATAATATCTCGGGAATCTAGAAGGGAGAAATACTTACTTTTGTCACATGATCGTATTGACACTAGTTTGGAACAATTCCATCAACTTAAGCTTAGCGGGAAGACTATTTGCTGAGCGTATTTCACGAATATAACTCCGTAGTGATGCTCCCTACAACTTTATACTTCAATACCCGGAGTTTATTTAGATTTGGACGGCGTTTAGCAACGTAATCGGACGAATATTAAATGTTTTCCTTCGATCTCCCTCTGTTCTGGCTGTGATTTGCAAATAATGATCTAATTTCTAAGTGGGAGGCCTTTATATACTTGAGGCAACAGACAAGGCAATGTGGCACTCTGTCCATCACGCTGATTCTTCTCTGTGCCACGTTGGCTAACTCGGAGGAGCTGCTCCATGCCAATTTTCCCCTCTGGAGCTTGGTTCGGCCTCCTCCCCTGGAATCCCGACTTTGCACTTGTTCGACCTTTCCCCGGGCCCTTTCCTTGTACGTATGACACTCCAAAACTCTCAACCAGCATACGAAGAGGCCGACTAAATGTTAGAAACTTACAGGGTGTAACAGCTTTGTCTCCTAGTGCCTGATGCTCGTCCTCTCTAATTGTGCCTAGGCCTGGATGGCACAATCAATGTTAAAGATGTTGGGGCTGAGGATCTCTGGTGGGTCTGTTGTTGGTGCCCACCCCCAGACCTTGGCTGTGAGAATTTGTGGTCATCGATCCTGGCCCTCTTGGCCTCCCTCTTTCTCAGATGTGCTGCCTCCATCTACTGGGCGTACGAGACTATCCGAGGGAAATCCATATCCTGATGGAGCATAGCGGTCCTACAACCATTATCTAAATAGCCCGCTACAGCATGAACGAATCTACTCACCCACACCCTCTGATCAGCCACTAACTCTGGGCCGTACTTTGATAGGCTAGTGAACTCAAGGGCATACTCTTGTACCTTCATCCTCCTTTTCTTCATATTTACAAACTCATCTGCCTTCAGCTTCCTCATCTCATGAGGGAAGAACTGATCTAAGAAAGTAACATGGAACTCTTCCCAAGTGACAGGACCTGCTCCGCCGACCCTACTATCCTTCCATTGACGAAATCGGATATGCACAACCCCTTGCAACTAGTATGAGGCCAACTTCGTGCACTCGACTCCATTCACCACCATGACTTGGGTGATCTTCACAATCTCATCTATGAACTCACGTGGGTCCTCATCTACTTTTGACCCGAAAAACTCTAGCGGGTTCTCAAGAAGTCTCGGACTCGAGCTGCCACTGCATTGCCATTTTGTGGGACATACGCAACTGCCTGTTGATTGACCTGAGCGGTCAAGGCCTTCGCGAGCATCTGAATAGCTTCCCAAAACTCAGTGTGTGCAACCGGCTCCGATGCCTGGTGCTCCTGATCTAGTGGGGCTTGCTGGTGCCCGTTACCATTTCCATACCCGTGGACTTCTCATTCCAATTCCTTCTACCATTTATCCTTCGGGGAGCCGTGATTCTGCAATTGCAAATAGTACGAATTAGAAAGATAGGGAGACATTTCATCGCACTATATAAATCATGAAAGAAGGGAACATTTCCTAAAATATCTCATAGCCTCTTCATCATAAGTGTGGCGCACTTCACACCCATGAAAAAGACTCTACTTAACGCACACCCTAGGAAACTTTTGACCTATTGCTTTTATACCAAGTTTGTCACGACCCAAACGGAGGCTCGGATAGCAACAAGAGACAAGGAGCCCCGAAAGACTCGAAGTCCACCAATGGCATGAATATACATATAACTTAATCAATAAAACTAAATAAATAAATAAGATAATCATAGCTGAAATCTCGATTAAACGTAACATCAGAATACACAATCTGAAGCTGAATACAACTATATGTCTGAAAAGCCTCTAAACATGACGAGTTGATAGGACAAGACCCAACTAACTCAACAAGCTGAAACAGAAAGTACATATAGAAAATCCGAATAGTCTAGTACTCGGAAGGTGAGGACTCACCCACAACATATGATGCTATCCCAGAAGACTGACTATGAGCGGGGCTAAACTTTAGAGTCAAGTCACGTATCATGAAACAATAAAGGATAAAGTATGCGGTCAGTATGTGAAATGTACTGAGCATGTAAGGTAAGTACAAAATGCTCAAGTAAATAAAATATTTCAAGACAATGCATAATGTAAAACATAAACATTTAAGAATCCGAGAGTAGGGCTTGAATTCATTCTTTCTGAAATCATGACCTCATCATAACATAAAATCATAACTGAATCGATTGACTCAAAGCTGAAATCTGATAGTCATGAGTAAAACTAAACATTGAGTCAAACCTGATTTAGAACATGTATCAATGTATAAATATCAAGAATGATGAACGTGCATAACATAAATCATGAGGAACAATGGGAGACTCGTCTTTTAAGCAACATACCATGATAGAGCTTACGTGGTCCCAACTATCACACTCAAGTGGGTAGAGCCGTCCAAATCCTTGCCAGAGTTTGGGACGATACCATGATATCGATATCAACCTCGTGGGCCAATAGGGTCGGGGATAGCTCACAAGGGAGGTCCCAAATTAACATATATAAGTATAAACCTACATTGGCGTGTAGTTCTGAGGCATAGGGTAATCGACCCTTAGCCTACTTGATGCTAGACACTACTCCTAAAAATATGCATATTCTCTACATCATTATTCAAAGAAGCTCAATATCGTCTATTGACGAAGCTCAATAATCAAATACATCTCATTTATGAAATCATGTATATGAAAGTTCTAGTGCAAAACATACCACAAGATGAAAGATAATTGGGAGTCTTCGCTCCAAAACCATGTGGTAAGCTTAATTCGAGAAATCATAAATCATACTTTGAACATGTGGGCATTGCCCAAAAATTTATCATAGTTGGAAATACTCAATTCACATGGAAAAAATGATTATAAATATAGGTAGCTAGGTAGCTTGAAAACATACTTTTCATCATAATATCTCATCTTTCATGAACTTTTCATTAATGGGCTTTTAATTCATAAAGCTAGAAATATGATTTTTAATTGAAAATATTATAAAACTTTCCTATGCTTCATAATTCAGTAGTAGAAACATAATCAAATCATACCCATGTAGAGAATTAGGAAATTAATGCATTTGGGTTAAAACCCCATAGATTAGTCATAGAACGTTCATGATTTAGAGAGGGATTGGGCATTGGTGTGAAAGAAATCACCCATTCATAACCTACATACTTGTTGGTAGCTGATTCTTACACTTCTTTGATAGCCCAAGAAGAAATTGAAGAGAAATTGAAGAACACTAAGCTTGATCGCCCTCTCTCACTTTCTACCTTGCATGCATGAATGAATAAGGCCTAAAATGAACTTAACCCCTTTAAAAGTCATCATTCATAACCCAAAAAGACGTAGTTTAGGCCTTAGGAATTAGGGAAAAGCCCTTACTAAACTCGCAGAAAATAACTACCAGAGGGTCCCAACGAGGGACTTGATGACTCGTCCTTTATGGCCATGTCTCGTGGTATGACCCGTGACGTACACTGACTCAGCCTCAATATATTTTATTCCTTGCTTGGTCACGACTCATCTCACGAATAGTGGGGACTAACCACGACTCATGGGGTCCTCCCGTTAAGTGAACTGCCCCTCTTCTTCTCTTTTCTTACTCACCCACCCCACGACTGACCTAACGATTCATGGGGTCTTATCACGAGTCATAGTCACGCCCATGAGGATCCTGTGTCTCAAATTTCCAAAGTCCTAACCTGGCCTCCCCACGAGTCACATCACAATTCGTGGACTGCTCTCACGGGTCACCTCACAACCTGCCCTAATACCTGGTGCCAATTTTGAGTTTTCTCTTTTTTCAACTCTCGGGTCTTATCCTTGGTCTTCCGGGATATAACAAAAAGCCTCCACTTCTTTTCATAGAACTTCTTCTTTCAGCTTAGCAGTATGGGATCTTCATCCTTCTTTGACTTATCCTTAACAACTAACAAGGAATCTGACCCACTTTGCATTACTACTCTACCCTCAACTGAATCGACCAACTGTACTCCCAACCGAGCTAACCTGTGAATATCCTTTGCCAGTTCTCTTCTGCCCTTTTCAACATGAGCAACGCTCCTCATGGACATCCTACTAGGGCATTAGCCACCACATTGGCCTTGCCCAGGTGTTATAGCAAGCTCAAGTCATAATCCTTTAGTAACTCCAACCACCTTCTCTGACGAAGGTTTAAATATTTCTGACTAAACACGTACTGAAGGCTCTTTTGATTGGTGAAAACATCCACATGAACCCCATAAAGATAATGTCTCCGTATCTGCAAAGAAAACACTACCGCTGCCAATTCAAGGTCATGAGTCAGATAGTTCTTCTCATGCATCTTGAGCTATCTGGAAGCATACGCTATCACCTTACCTCGATACAGTAGAACACAACCGAGGCCAACTCTGGAAGCATTATAGTACGCTACCAACCCATCTGTTTCTTCTAGTAAGGTCAAAACTGGAGCTGTAGTGAGGCGTGTCTTCAAAATCTTGGAAGCTCTTCTCACATGCATCTGACAATTGAAACTTCACCTTTTCCTGAGTTAGCTTAGTTAGAGGAGATGCAACACAAGAAAATCCTCCTAAAAATCATCGATAATAATCGGCTAGACCCAGGAAAGTCCTGATATCTGATGGGGAAGTAGGTCTTGGCCGGTCTTTCACCGCTTCTATCTTTTGAGGATCTAGTTGAATACCCTCACCTGAGACCACATGACGAAGGAAAGTCACAGTATTCAGCTAGAATTCGCATATGCTGAATTTAGCGAATAGATGGCAGTCTCTGGGAGTCTGCAATACTATCCTTATATGGTTAGCATTGTGCACCTCATTTCTAGAGTACACCAAAATGTTATCTATGAACACAATGACGAACATGTCCAAATACTACTTGAATACCCCTTTCATCAGGTCCATGAAAGCTTCAAGGGAATTAGTTAGTCCAAAGTATATAACCACAAATTCATAGTGACCATACTAAGTTCTAAAGGCTATTTTCGCTATGTCACATTCCCTAACCCTAAGCTGATGATACCCCGACTTGAGATCTTCCTTGGAAAAACAACTAGATCCGTGAAGCTGATTGAACAAGTCATCAATCCTGGGTAAGAGATACCTGTTCTTAACTATAACCTTGTTTAGTAGACGGTATTCAATAGACATTCTGAGGGTACCGTCCTTTTTTCACACAAACAACAGTAGAGCACCCTAGGGGGAGATGTTCGGCCTAGTGAAACCTTTATCAAGAAGGTCTTTTAGTTGTTCCTTCAACTCTTTAAGCTTGGGTGGAGCCATTCTGTAAGGAGGAATAGAGATGGGCTAAGTTTATGGAATAAGGTCTATGTCGAATTCTATTTCCCGCTCGGGAGGGACTTCAGGAAGATCTTCGGAAAAGATGTCAGGATACTCACTTACTGCTGGAACTGACTAGATAGTTGGGTATCAAAGCAAGAATCTTTGAATCAAACTAGGTGATAGATGCACCCTTAAGATATGAGCTTCCTTTCCTCGACAATGGAAATAAACCGACCCTTAGGCGTGGGGCTACTACCCATCCATTCTAAAACTGGCTCATTTGAAAACTGAAATCTGACGACTCTATTTCTGCATCTGACTGAGGCATAACAGGAGTGTAACCAATCCATACCAAGAATGAGGTCGAAATCAACCATGTCTAGTTGTACCAAATCAGCTGGAATGACTTTATTCAACACTGAGACTGGGCAGTTTCTATATACCCGGCTAGCTCTAATTGACTTACCAACTAGGGTAGAGACTGAGAATGGTTCTGAGAGGACTTATGGACTGATTTCAAATTGTACAGCTACATAAGGAGTCACGAATAATAGTGTGGCTCCTGGATCTAGTAGGGCATACACATCTAGATGCAAGAGACGTAACATACCCGTGACCATGTCAGGTAAGCTCTCCTGATCATGATGGGAGGACAAAGCATAAAAGAGATTTTGGCGCTAACTGACATCTGTACCTAAAGTGTTACCCTGCTGAGTTGGATGGCCTGCTAGGGCTGCTGAAGTGGTAGACTGTGATTACCCCCGTCCAGCTGACGGACACTCCTTTAGCCGGTGACCTAGCTGTCCACAAACAAAGCAACCCTCTTTTCCTAGGAGGCATTCACCTTGATGGTTCTTGCCACACCTAGGACAAGCTGGATCACCATTGTGACTCTGGGACCGGAAGTAGATGCTCCATCCTTCCGATCCTTGTGGGACTGGAAAGAAGGGGCATTGGCTGAGGTGGGTGCTGGAGTCCTATGTTGCTGCTAATATGGGCGGCTACTACCGTCGAACCTCTGGTAGCCATAATCAGATTGACCCATTTTAGCCCCCTTGTTTTTTCGCACCATATTTTTCAACTTTTCTGACTCAATCTGCTGGGCATGAACGATGAGGCTGGAGAGGTTAATGTCCTTTGAGCATCGCGGTCCTACACTCCTTAAGTACCAAGTTTAATACCCTGTTGGAGAATTTAAGAATGCGAGCCCTTGGATCGGGTACCATCGCCGGAGCATACCTCGGCAACCGAGTGAACTCCAATGCATACTCCTCCACGATCTTGTTACCCTTCTTTAACTTCATGAACTCAACGACCTTAGCCTTCCTCAACTCTTAAGGGAAAAATCTGTCTAGAAATGTTGTGGTGAATTCTTTCCACTCTATCGGCCTTGCTGCTGCTGGTCTCCCTTCCTTCCATTGATCGTACCAAATCTGAGCCACCCCTTTCAACTGGTAGGCAGCCAGATCAGCACTCTCCATGGAACTAATACCCATAATCTGGGTGATCTTCCGCACCCCATCTACAAACTCATGCGGGTCCTCTCCCACCTTGGATCCATGAAAAGCTAGAGGATTTATTCGGGTGAAGTCTCAAACCCTAGCAGCTGCTGCAGACCCATTTGTATTCATTAGAACCACTTGCTGGTTCACTTGGTTAGTCACCATCTGAGCAAGTAGTTGGATTGCCGCTCGAAATTCTGCTGAGGACACTTGGTTGTCCTGAGGGGCTGCTGGAGCTGCTGGGGCAGGTCGGTTGGCCTTGTCAGTCCTTCTTCCATCTCCTCATTTTGGAGGCATAGTTTTATTGAAACAAATAGAGAACGAGTTAGGAGGACATTTCTAGAATTAGACTTCAACGCCTGATAAAAAGTATGAACAAAAGGGGGTTTTCCTAATAACATCTTGTAGCTTCCCTATCATAAGTGTGGCGCACTTCACACTCATGAAACGGACTCTACTTGACATGACTTTCAAACATTCTAGGATGCTCTAAACCTAGTGATCTGATGCAAAGTTTGTCACAACCCGAGTCTACACCCTGGCCGAGACACGGTACTTGGTGCCAAAAGTGACCCCAAGCTAACCCATGGTCTAACATTTGCACTGGTATACTAAGTAAACATATGTGAAAGCTTTAGAGGAAATATTCATAAATAATTATGGACAGAAGTGTAAAACATCACTTAAAACAATTCTAAGCAACTGTGTCTGAAAGCCACTACTAACAGATAAGTTGCTGGGAAAAGCCCCCAGCTAACTCTAAAATCTGTCTGAATAAGAACTAATTGAAATCACATGTCGTCCTCGAAAGATGAGGACTCACCAAAAGCTGCTGCTGATATCGTCTGAGGGAACTATGGATGATGTTGGGACTGAGAACCTATGCCTGTACATAGTATGATACAACATAGAAAATATGTGTTAGTAATTTGAACGTACTGAGTAAGTGAGAGATATAATACACATGAACGAATAAGTAACTGAATTACGATAGCATGAAATGACCAATTGAGATACTATAAACTGATAAAACTGAACTATAACTTATATGGTCAATTAGGACCCGGGATGATGGTCATAAAAATGTCCTAGAACTGAGGTGCTAAGCTGAGCTAAACTGACTTGACTGAATTGAGATTGTATTGACAAGTGGGAGAGTGTATAACCGACATATAACCACGTGAGCTAAATGTGAGTTCGATGTATACACCCCATCGATAGGACCCAATATACCTTGACAGGGTATAAATGCGTGAACAGTGAGATAACTATCTGGGCCCATTTGCGCTAAATAACCTACGGTGGCAATGTTGTTCTAGGAAACTGGGTGCGCTGGAACCCGGGTCCTCTCGATGCTAAGTCCTACTCCCAATGGATAGTCCTATTCTGACTATTAAGCTGACAGCTCGAAGCTGGGGCCTAAGACTATGTCAGGGATATTTATACTCTGAGAGTCCTATCGAACCAGATAATTGTAGCTAGTATTCTAAGACTGGCCGGAGCTTCTTATCTAGAAGTGTCGTAACCGTATAAAGAACAAATTATAACTAATAATTGGGAGGCACTACTGATACCTCAAGAACTGGCTATAGTCAAACTGATCAGCTGACATTACTGGAAGATACTGAAAATACTAACATTTTGACTGAGACTGAACTATCATGGAGCTGATTGAGAATTCATATGATAGTAATAACATGGGAATTCAAACGCTGATAGAGTCAAGCAACATTGATGTCTAATCAATTAAGCAAGACCCTAATTACTGTATTCAAGAAGTAGGGATAAAATAATAATAATCCATGTAAGGAGATAATGACCAAAATTATCATTAACAACAACCCTCAATACTCAAGAGAATTATAACAGGAAGAAATTCCATAATTTACTGACAATTGAACCCTGACAGTGAACTTCAGGGCTAGAACTGATAAGAGATTTTAGGAGAGTTTTGGGTCACAAGGGAAGAACAATTCCCTTATTAAATACCCACATACCTGGTGGAAGATTCCAGAGAAAATCCTTGAGAAATTGAGAAGAAGATTGAATGCCCTAGCTTTTACCTTGAGAAGTCTTTCTGTAACTTCCTTGCTTTGAAGATCGAGAGTTGAGTGAAAAATGAAAGGTACTTAGTTGATTATTCCTTTAATTATCCCTTAAACGTGCCCAAAATAACATAGTTTAGGATCTAAAATAGCTATAAGTTACAAATATGCCCCTGAAAGAAAATCAGGAACACTGGCCAACAGGGACCAACGGGTCACACAACGAGTCATTGGTTGATACCACAACTCACTGGGACCAGTTGTTGGCCCTAGGCCTGACCTTAGGCTTACTGGAATTTGCAAACAAAGGGGACCACGACTCATTCGATGAACCAACGGGTTGTTGGTACCTTTTGTGGCCACTGGCAGGAAATCAAACATAACCTTGGACCCCCTCTCTAACGTGTGACACCATGACTCGTTGGTTGAGACATTGAGTCGTTTTCGCCTCTCGTCCTTGCTACTGGAATCCTGAAGGATTTTAGGGCACTTTTTGTCACTGAAAGAGTTTGACGACAACACCTCGGATCTCCAACCAATGAACCACCCCATGAGTCATTATATCAGACGACAACTCGTCAATTGACTTGTGGGTTCTGCAAGACCAAGATCAATACTATGGAAGAAATGACTATGGTGGTTCAAACCAATGTCTTAATGGAAACTTTGGAAACAAAAGCTCGAACCCCTACGTCCCACCAAAGCGTCCATCCTCTAGTTCACAAAATAGGAGGGAGGTGCCATCATAAGAACAAGGGTTTTCTAAAATTTAAGGCATTTTAGTGAGATGCTCTTTAATAAAGAAACATTAGATGCTTGCTTGAAAAGTTTGACTGAAATTGTTGACTCCCACACAACTTCTATTCAAAAGTTGGAGAAACAAGTAAGAGATCTCTCTCTCTCTCTCGAGAATAACCCTAAGAAAAAGGGACAACTTTCTAGTAACACAGTGGTCAACCCTAAGGGACTCAGAGGTTCCCCCAATGCACATTGGGTGGTCATTATCACTAAAATGGCAATATTGTGCAGCCTGTTGTTGATGATTCTTGTAGTTGTGATGACGCTAATGGTGTTGGGGGAAATTACAAGGTTGATGTTGATGGTTTGATGAATCCAAAAATTGATGTAGTTGTTGATGAAGCGATAGTGAGATATGATAACATTCAAATTACACCTCTGAAGAAGTATAATGCAATCTTCGTTAATAAAGAACCCAACTAAAGATGAGGCCGATCCCACAGGGAATATGATCAAGATATTAACTAATGCTAGTATTTACACTTTTAGTTCAATTATTTCCTATGGGGGATTTTAATATAAATAAATTAGTAATAGTATTGTGAAATGGTGTTGTTATTAAAGATATGCAATTAACTAGGGAAGTGTTCCCCATGAATTCATAACTAAGTCATATTGTTACACTTGTAATCTATTTCAATACTTAGCCTGCATAATTGATAAATCACACTTATCCAAATGACTGATTTTTCCCTATTAGATGACTATACTCAATCACCGAATTAGTTCTCATGAGCACTTTCTACTAACCTTTATCAATAATTCCAAATTAACTTTGTTGCTACTGCACCTCAAGTTATTAAATGAAAATTGATTTAAAGTCTTTGTTGTCTTTCCCTTTTCCTAATCTCTACTTCTCTAGTTTCAAGTAAGTAGAGAATACATGCTAGTCTTAATTTTACGCACCCTTAAGGAACAATAATCATGAAAGGAATAACAATACAAGCATGCGCATTGGTTTAGAATCACTTTGTGTTAACCCTAATCTGTTATTTTACCATGGTTCCCATAATCCTAGTTGTGGAGGTTTTAGCTACTTATAATTGCAAGAATAATCGTAGAAGACATGAAACAATCCATAAATAACAACTTAGAATATTGAAGAAATAAAACCCACAAATCAATTACAATAATCAATCTTTAAAGTTAAGATTACACTGAGGGAAGTTGTTCTAAACTTCGTGTAGTTTGTTCTCCAAGATGCGTTGGGAAACTCCAAAGAACAATTCCAGTGAAAAGTGTCGGCTTCCTAATAAAATAATAAAAGGAAAATATTTATACAATTAATGAAATTCTTTCCTAAATTAACAGGGATTCCTGCATCGGGATGACCTACAAATCGTACCATGCTGCTACAAGTCATGGTTTGTGCTCGTAGTATCCTTGGCATCTTATGGATCTCTCAAGTACGAGTACCTGGTACGACTCATGATGAGTCACTATGGATCATAGGTGTCAGTCTTTGTTTGGAACTTCATCCATGCAACTTATCTTCTGAGCATCCTACAGGCCTTTGTTACGGTTTATACTATACTGGTACAAATCATGCTATTCAATCGTGCCATGAGGAAATCATGTATCTGATTCTCTACTTCTCACCAGGAGTTAGTGGAATGGCTCGTACAATTCTATCACGACTCATTGTAGCTGGTTGTACCATGAGATCTACACTTGAACATCTTCTGAATCTATAATACGGGCACTAGATACGGCTCGTACACAGATGGTACGACTCGTTCAACGACCTATAGCATACCATTTTATGCACTTTTGCACTATTTTTCCAAAATCCAACTCCTGGACTTAATTTCCCTAAAAACAGAGTAAAAGAATCTCATATTTGTATAAATACACCCAAATTCTAGCATCTTTTCTATGTTTTAAGAGTCAAAAGTGCTGTAAAACCACATCACATCAACACATTCAACTTATAACTTTACATGTCCTCAGGCAAAAAAAACTGCTACACATACAATGCTTAACTAGAAAGTAAAACAGAAGACTCATAGCCAATAATGTAAAAATTTGCACAAAATCATTGTTAATTATCAACCCCTTTCAAACACTCAAAACCAAAAATGATGTGTACACATGCAACTACAACTCATAACACAAAGGGATCTAGAGATGGCATCAAACTATCAGTAGACAACTAAGCAAACACTAATGTTATTTACACAGACAACTGACTGTGTGTAATACAACTCATGTACTCTCACAACAAATAAAGTCCCAAACACTCACAATGATATGCATATAAGAACTGGGACTAGTAGAAAAGCACTCACTCTCACAAAGAAGTTCAAACACTACACATGTGATACCATAAGCATGTCCTTGTTTTCTCTACTTTGATTCTTCGGATAGTCAGGCTCAGATCACTATAGGACATTTATTCAGTTAGTAATGTAGGCTTAAGGACTGGTATGGTAAATACAGATAAAGTGACTCACCCTCCTTGGCACTACATAGATTTAGGCTCCACTTCTACCTTTCTCCCTTTTTCCTTTTTATTCAGCTTTCAACTTGTGGGTGTGGTTTATTTTTCACTTTCTTTTTTTCTTTGAATTATAGTTTTTCTTTTCTTTTTTTACTTTTTAACTTTTTCAGACCATATCCATCTTTATTGACTAGCTTTTTTCTTTATCTCCACTACACAGTCTATGCACTCCTACAATAGCTACCCTCAACTTAGACATTTTTCCTGAATTGAGGTTCACAATGTCCAAGGAGGGACTAGAGAATAAATAGGTTCATTATAAATAAGCGGGAAGATGAATGGGCTGATCAAATAAAAGGTTAATTCAGGCTAAAAATTTTGGATCAAGAAATACTCATTTCATTTGGCAGGATAAATTAGGCTAAAAGTGGGCTTACTAAAAAATGACCTATGATCCTTTCCTAACTAACTATCCTCCAACCTAAGTAGGCCTAACCTGGAAAATTCTAGATCACCTACACATTATTGAACTAAGTAAGAACCTCACTCTCTCATAGTACGGGTTGTATCACACTTACTACCTATCTGGTTCATACACAGTGATGTTGGGCATATTTTTATGCCCATTTTCCATACTTTTACCCCTCTTTTATCATGTTATGAGAAGATTATCCTTATAAGATGCAAGGTTTCATGAATGTGTGGGTGAAATGAGCTAATAAACGTTTTTAGATGATTTTCCCAAGTACCACATGGAAAAAATACTCAAAAATGGTGTTCGGTATGAAGAAAGAAGAATTCAAGGAAAACTTGGCCTAGTGAGATAGGTGGAGTGGCACGCCTGCCACTAAACTCAAGAGAATTATGATCAAAGTTGGCGAATTGGCTGAAGTGGTGCGCCAAACCTCGAAATTTAAAACAAATTTTGATCCACACCTTAGAGAAATTAGATAAGTGCCACGCCAGAGAGGATCCAAGCTTGGAAAAATTTTCTAACACTCTGGTGCATTCAAAGAAGTGGCGCGCTAGGTCCCAAACTGTAGAATTTTGACCAACACCTTGGTGAGATAGTAGAAGTGGCACACAGAAGCCAAACTTCAGAAGAAATTCAGGCCAAGTCTGGTAAGAAGGTGAAGTTGTGCGCCAGGGCTTGTCCGTGAATTATTTTTATATGTTCAAAAGCTGAGTCACTTAAGAGTAGAAGAGGAATTTGTTATCATGGTTATAAGTACAAAGCTAGGGCATTTGTTAGAGGGAATCGAACATTGTACGTAGGTTTTGGTAAGAGACAAGAAGTTCTATTTTCTTCTAAGGGTTTTCTTCTTTACTTTATATCTTTGTGAATCGAATGATGAATTCCTTGGGTTTACATTTGAACATGAGTGGCCAAACTCCCTATTCTAGGGTTTTGGCCATAGCTTGATGGTTTTAGTTTGAATATTCAATTATGCTTACATGTTTAATTTTTTATTTTAAGATTGTTTATTCCTACTTGATTTCATGGTTATTCGTTAGTCTGATCACCTTACGAATATTATCTTTTAGCTTCTTAGTTGAAATTAGGAGAGAGAACTAATGAGGGTAAAAGAAGCATAGATTAGGTTTCAATCTTGTTAAAAGTTCAAGAGTTAATTTCTTTGTTGAAGATAGGGATATACCTTGCACCCTTACTTAGTTGAGTCAAGTATCTTCAACTGTCGTCTCATGTTTCTCCTGCAACCATAGGGATATAGGTGTTAGGGTTCATGGGATAGTTCTTGGCTATTTGGGAGAATAGTTGAGAAATGAGTTAGTAACTTGCAACTACAAGTCTTTGGAAGAGTTACTCTAGTGTATTTGAATCCTAGAAACTCAACCTGGTAGCTACAGTGTCGAGACCCTGGATTATAATTATCGTTTGAATTAAAACTCATTTGCAAATGAATTTATTTTATTAGCTTTTATTTACATTTCAAGTTACTATACAGTAATCTCAAAAGTCTTTCCAATTTTTACTTGTGTTTTCTTTGAATAGTGAAATAAAGATTCAACTTAAGCAATTAATCTGACAAGTCTTTGTGGGTATGATATCAGGACTTCACCGTCCTATATTACTTGAAGACCAAGTACGCTTGTGTGCGCTTAGCGACATCATGTTTTTGATGTCGTTGTCGGGGACTTGGCACATATAGTTTTCTAGTTTGAATTTTTATTTAGCTGTTCAGTTTTTACTTATTTTCTTATTTTTGGTGCACCTCAGGTCACATATTTTTGTATGTCAGATACTCGGAGTCAGTGCCATCCCTTGATTTTGCTTGATCTTGAAATTGGAAGAACACTCCAAGAGCGGAGACAAATGGCAGAAGAAATTCGTAATCCTAACCTTAAAGAGAATATGAAAGCGAGATTGGCTAGCGAGTTAGCACCAGAGATAATTCCTATGTTAAACTTTTCCAGACCTAGCCTGGTGAATGCATCAAAGGTTATTGTTAAGCCTATGATCGCAGGAAATTTTGAGCTGAAAGAAGGTGTAGTGTGGCTAGTGTAGAATATGTGCTAGTATTAGGGTAAACCACATGAAGACCCTCATAAGAACTTGGTCACATTCGTTGAGTTGGGCGAAAGTTTTCACTATCAGAATGTCCCAGACGAATATGTGAAGTTGACACTCATTCCCTTCTCACTGATGGGGAAGCAAAAGAGTGGCTATAGAATGATCCTGCAGGATGTATTCCCTCTTGGCAGATTTTGTCAAATAAATTTCTCAATAGATTTTTTCTCTTCAAGAAGAACAAAAGAGTTGTGAGGGAAAATGTCAAGGTTCTTTTAGAAGGATGGAGAGTCTTTGGCTCAGTATTGGGAGAGATATACATGCTATCTATGAGATTGTACGCATCATATGAAGCGTAAGGAATTAGCCATAACTTTATCAAAGGACTAAGGCATGAGTCCAAGATATTGTTAGATTCTACTACTCAAGGACAAATTTTATCAAAGAGTTATGATAAAATTGAGGCATTGTTGAATTTGATGTCTGTAGGTAGTCAAGACTATCAGGAGTAAAGAAAAGCATTCACCAATTAGAAGGGACCACGGATGTTAAAGGTTGATGATATCACAACCATCCAGTTAGGCGTTGGTTTGCTTATGAGCGTAATATCTAAGTTGGTAGCTGCACCATAGATTCAAACAACTTGTGAGATTTGTGGAGAGGGCCATGCTTATATGATTTACCTATTGAATCTAAGATCCGTTTACTATGTGGGGTAATAGAACAGAGGTTATGGTGACCAGGGACACCAATTTGGAAACAATTTCAATCAAAATCCTAAGAGCCAAGTGTGGGGTGGAAATCATAATGGTTACAGACCTTACACAAACTTTTAGCAGCCTCCACCCAATCTTCGGCATTTTTACATGCCCAAGTGTTATTTTATACCTAAGTTTTAGTCATGCTTTTTGATTTTATTAAGCACATTCTCATGTAATTTTGTTTATAAATGTGTACATGAACTAACAAATGTGATTAGCCATTTTTGTATGTGAAAAATGCTAAGGAGGAGACTAATTGTGATGTTTAATGAGAAAGAAGGATGCTTGGGAGGAATTCCAAAGAAGGAGCCTGAAGTTGGCGTGAAATGGGATCTGCCGCACAAGGCAGTGTGCCATGCCAGGCCCTTGGCGCGCAAGGCAGTGTGCCATGCTAAGTAGCTGCACGCATAGCCTGGCTAGCTAGTGTGACTGTGCGTTGACAGTGTGCCACACCAGGCCCATGTGGCACCCAGAAGCATGCTATGCCATGAGGGCAGCGCATCTAGCACTGTGCCACACCAGCTAGCCTACGTGGTGCTCAACGTGCCACGCCCGATGGAGCCATGCCATGCCACAACAAACCAGGCTGACACCCATATTCCAGTGAGCAGGCATGATATGTCTGTGTAGCGGAGGCAAATTGCCGCGTTGGGAAGCATGACACGGAGGTGAGCCTCACACTACCAAAATTCACATATTATAAATAGAATAATTGATTCATTTTAGAGGATATCGTGGTTATAATTTGGAAAAACGCAGAGGAGCAAGGGAGAATGAAGAAGATTCTATGTAGGGTTCTATTTTCTTTCTTTTTCACTCTTGTTTCTACATGAATTATAAGTACATTTTTAATTCTTGTATTATAGCATGAGTTTCTAAGGCCCTTCTTCTAGGGTTAAGGCCAGATGACATGAATGTAATAGGTTAATTCATTCTTGTTTCAAGTTCTTCGTGTTGTTTCTTCTTGTATTCTTGTAGTTATCATTTTGATGCTTGATAATCATTGAAATTCATTTATTAATCTTAGGCTAACTTGAAACAGAAAACTCTAGGATAGGTTAGGAACACAAAAAGCGAGTTCAAGTCTTCAAGACTTGATTTATGGTTAGAATAGAAATATACCTAATTTGCTTTTCTTGGTTATTAAAAGGAAAGATAGCTAGACACTCAAATTTAAATTGTCACATCACCTCTCTTGGATGTAGTTGTGAAGTCAAGTTTAGGTTAAACTGGTTAGAGGTTTGAAATTCCATAAGCAAGGTATTAACCCGATAAACCACTTCACTAGATGTATGCAAATGAATTAGGTTCACGTCCCTACTCAATGATGAAGTTGTGAGGCTAATTTGAATATATGTTTAGAGGCTTGAAATACCATGTACATGGCCCTACTCTTGTGAGACAACAGTAAAGAAATATACTCGAACCAATGTGAATTACAACCATACGTTATTGTTTGGCCTTAACTCTGGATTTTTTTACTGATTGTTTTCAATTTAAATTGTGATCTCTATGAGATTTTAGTTACAAACAATATACAAAATCTTGAAGAATTGGACTTTTGAAATTTGAATTAATACATGAACTCGATAATTCACTAAAAATTCTAGTCCCCGTGGGTTCGACATCTGACTCACAAAGAGTCACTGTATTACTTGTACGACTGCGTACGCTTACGCGTGTGTCAGAGGCGTAGCAAGTTTTGACCGCCGTTGCTGGGGACTGGTAACATTAGTAAATTTCTTGTTTTTGTTTTATAATTATATTTTCTTAAGTGCTGACAACTTAGTCTTAGTCACCCAATTTGTAGGTACAGGTTGGTCCTTGTAGCAAGTTGGAAAGGGATAAAGAGTTGGTTGAATCGTATGCTGAACCTGAGAGAAGGTTGCAACAATTGAGAAAGGAAGGTTCCACTCTATATCCCATTAGCAGGTTCAACAGGATGAGGATACAACCGTAGAGATGGCAGCTAGACCAGTTCGTGAAGTGGGAATCCCACTTGCAACAAATGTTACCTCTAATATCCGCTGATTGGAACCTGAAGGTAGATTCAAGCTGAAAAAGAATGTGGTGTAGTTGCTGAATACAAGTGGCCAGTTCACAGGATCGACACATGAGGATCCACAACAGCATCTACAGAACTTTTTGGAAATCAGTGACACATTTGTCCCATCAGAGTGTCTACTAATTATGTGAGGCTGACACTTTTCTCATTCTCATTATTGGGAGAAGCAATGAGGTGGTTGAAGGAAGAACCAAAAAACTCCATCACTATGTAGGATGACTTGGCAAGAAAATTCCTCATCAGATTCTTTCCATTTGGAAAGACTGCAATGTTGAAAAGTGAGACATTGACTGCCCCCATCACCGGCAAAGTAATAAAGTGCTAGCCCATATTTTTGTGGAGAGTCTTGATCCCCACACTAAAATCTTGCTAGACTCTACATCAGGTTGGCAACCACTAGAGAAAACCTACGATGAGCTGTACACTCTAGTAAATAGAATTGCACAAGGAAATCCAAAGTGGCACAGTGATGCATCTAGAGGAGCATGCAAGAGAGCAGCTGGGTTAATTGAAGTGGATAGTGTTAATGCCTTTGTAGCTTAGTTGGCCTCATTTTAGCATCTGATGATGACTTAGTTCAGCAAGCTGAGCATGGCATAACTGCAGGCAATGGTGAATACAGTTCAACCAACTCTAAGCTGGTGTGAGATTTGTGGCAACAACGGGCAAGGTGAAGACTCTTGCGGAGCAAATAAAAAGTTAGTGAATTTTATGGGTAATGTATGGAGAGGAAATCAAAACTACAGGAATACCTACAATAAAAACTAACAGAATCACCCTAACTTTTATTGCGGTGGAAATCTAGGGCAAAATCAGAATTTCTAGCAGCTACATAATCAGTATCAGCAACAAGGCAGGCAGGCTAGTGTCCCATCTTGAAACATAGAGGAGATGTTTCAGAAAATCATGGCCAATCAAACTGAAATGGCAGCTGGCTAAACAAAACACAATTAAACAAAAAAATCAGCAGCTGGTCACCTACAATTTGAAGAAGCAGATGGGGCAGATAGTAGCAACTCAGAACACCAAACCGCAGGGGGGGCTACCCAGTGACATTGATCCAAACCCAAGGCAGGTCATGGCCATCAGTCTAAGGAGTGGTAGAGAGTTAGTTGATGCACCCACAAAAGAGATGAAGAATGAGGTGCAACCAAATCTAGTCAGATCAGGTCCATCAGCTGACAAAAGCATAGAAAAGAAGGCTGTAGAATATAATTCATAATCAGCAGTGTAGTCCATTCAAAGACCACCACCACCATTCCCGTGAAGGCTCCAGAAAATAAAGGAAGATGCTTGCTTCCAAAAGTTCTTTGACATTTTCAAAGAACTTATCATAAATTTGCCTTTAATTAATATTTTGTAGAGAATGCTAAAGTACGCTATGTACTTGAAAGACGTGGTGACCAATAAGATGAGGCTGGTGGATGTGCAGACTATAGCACTCACAGAGGAGTGCAGCTTTAGGGTGACGAGCAGGATGCCAAAGAAGCTCAAAGACCTGGGGAGTTTCACCCTCCCAGTACAAACAGCTGGAAGTGAGCTGATGCGGCCTTTTGTAATCTAGGGGCAGCTGTGAATTTGATGCCTCTATCATTGTTTGACACACTTGGTTTTGAGAAGAGAAGGCCCACTAAAGTGATTTTGTAGCTGGCTGATAAGTCCAAGGTGGCCCCGAAGGGGATTATAGATGATGTGCTCATCAAAGTAGGAAAACTCATAATACTTGCTAATTTTATAGTCCTTGACTTTAAGGTTGATGAAAGGGTACCCTTCATCTTGGGAGGCCCGTTCTTGGCCATGGGAGGAGCATTGATTAACGTATGGGCTGGAACCTTGAAGAATAGGGTGAATGATGAGGAGAACATCATAGTGTACCAAGATATCAACACCCCAACACATTACGGAGATCTTTGTAAGATCAATATATTAATAGAGAATGAGTGTGGGATGGTGGAGTGCAAAAGTCTACTTTTGAAGGATCTCTTAAAAGGAGAACCCAAGCATGTTGTTGAGATGTTGCAAAGTAATTTGGTGAAGAAAGTGATGTAGGAGAAGAGGGAAAGTGTGGAGGATTTTCCCTAAAAAGTTAAGAAAAAGAGGAGATTGTTCCCAAAAAGGGCAGAAAACTTTGAGAATATCCTTAAAAAGGTGATTCACGATGTGTCGCGACGTAAAATTGGGTGCTGCTTGGGAGGCAACCCAAGTTGTACCACAGGTATTATTTTTTTTTGTTTTTTTGGTTATTTTCACTGTTGTCTTTGCTTTTGTTTATTAAGCACAGATTCAGGGAAAGTCTGAGTACCTATGAAAGGGAAAGCTAAGGAGCATGGAAAAAGAGGAGTGTGGTCATCAACCCTTGTGCTAAAAAATGAATGAAAACATGTTGATAGCTAGGCCTAGAGGCCTCAGGAAGTATCCCTAACCCTTTGTATGATTTAATTTATGCTTTGGGGACATAGCATACTTTTAAGTGTGGGGTGAGGGAAAATTCAAATTTCTTGGATGTGATTGAGGGTTGATGATGTGCTTGGTTTGAAAATGTTTGATAAGAAATTCTGAGTGGAGCACATTACACCCACCCTTTGGTTTTTCTCTTCGGTTCTTTTACGAAAGGGGGCACCTTGAATCAAGAATACAATTTTTGAGTTTTCTGTAAATAGTTGTTTCATTATAGTTAATGACTTTTCCTTACGACGGATGGATGATGACCGTCTTGAGGAAAAATTATTCATTAGGATTTTCTTTTTGAACCCTTAACTGATTGACTGCTTGATGCCCTTGTTGAGTGCTATACATGAATGTAAGAGGCAAGGGAAATTTAATTGAAAAGCATGTGAGTAAGTGGTACGACTTTGTTTGAGACAGGCTCATGAATATGATTCTTTATGCTATATGCTTAAATGTTGAATATATGTGATTAGCTGTGTTGAGAGTCTGTATGAGTCTGTCTTGAGTTGAACATGTGTAGTGAGTGCGAGACTTCATATATTCAATGCTATCATGTGATGTCAAACTCTCTGGTGTGTTTGCAAAGAGAAATGAGGGATGTTAATCGTAGGAGTTGATTTAGATAATTCTTTTACTAGACATGTTTTCATCCCTTTCTTTACATACCCTTGATGCATAATTTCAGTTAACCCCATTGAGCCTTTAGGGTAGCTACTATAAAAGCTTAAACCTTTTCTTTCAATAGACTTGAATTTGATCCAAATTCCTAAGTGCTTAGATGACAATTGCGAAAGAGTTAAAGGAGTAAGAATATTGAAAAAGGGAATTTGGTTGTGGAAGTTGAAGAAATGAGTGAAAGGTTTAATAGTTCAAAATGAATAATTGTTGGTTGGGTGTAAACAAAACAAAAGACTAAAAAAAGTGTTTAATGTTTAAGTATTCCCAACTAATAATATAATGGTGCTTAATGAAATGGGGAAACAAAAGGAAAAGAGAAAGTTGAAAAGAGCAAGAGGTGAAGTAAAAGAAGAAAAGAGTGTGCTTAATGAGCAAATGTGATGTATTAAAAGCGCTTAGGGAAGACAGTTTATTATTGGCCAGAATAGTATCTGTCTCTTAGCCTACATTACAACCTACAAATGCCTATTTGATCGTATATTTTAATGTTCTTGTATAAGTGGAGTAACATACTAAGGGAAAGCATATGATCATTGCATGTTGCATGTCAATTCTTCACGAGAGTGAGTTTCATTATATTCATATACCCATGTTTTTTATAGATTGTATCTTTCTGAGTGATAATGAGTATTCTCTTGTGGTGAGGGCACATGTTTGAGGAAAGATAAGGTTCATATTATATTTCTTGATGGGTTAATATGCATGAATTTGTGGTGGTTGTAGAGTCAGTTCTTGAGGCAAAGAGGTCTTAACTTAGTTGTGCTTGATTTTAAGTGTGTTATATGCAACATGCTTTATTTGGACTTTCCATCTAAGTTAGTCATTGTAACCTTAACTTGAGTAGTCATGCTTTAATTAGTATTTTGCGAGTCTTCCATGTGCATTAGATGTAAAGGATTTGCTTGAGGACGAAGAAGACTTTAAGTGTAGGGTAGTGATCTTGGGCATTTTTACAAGTCTAAGTGTTATTTTATACCTAATTTTTGGTCATGTTTGTCAATTTAATTAAGCACACTCTCATGTAATCTTGTTGATAAATGTGGACATGAACTAGTAAATGTGATTAGCCATTTTTGTAGGTGGAAAATGCTAAGGAGGAGGCTAAATGTGAAGTTTTATGAGCAAGAACGAAGCTTGGTAGGAATTTCAAAGAAGGAGCATGACGTTGGCATGAAATGGGATCTTCCGTAGAGGGCAACGTGCCATGCCAGGCCCTTAGCGAGCCACGCTAAGTAGCTGCGCCTATAGCCTGGCCGGCCAGTGTGCTTGCGGATTGGCAGTGTAACACTCCAGGCCCATGCCGCGCCCATAAGCATGCCATGCCACGCCACAACAAACCAGACCAACACCAACATACCAGTGAGCAGGCGTAATATGTCCATGTCATTGATGTGCTATGAGTTTACAACACTTTTGACACTTATAACTGAGAAAATAGTAGGCACTTAGGTTTGTTTACATGGATATGAGGTGCTTTTACTTTGTTTTTGGAAAAAATAGATGTTGGAGCAAAAATGTGCAAAAGATGCATAAAAGTGTAGAAAATCAGCCAAGTACTAATCTCAGTACAAGTCGTACCTAGATTGTGCGAGCCGTACTAAGACTCGTGGAAAAACTCAGAAGGCTGAAATAATGCGAAGGCAAAGTAAGAATCTCAGTGCGAGCCATAGCAAGATGGTACGAGCCATAACTAGAGTCGTGGAAAACATCAGAGATAATTTGCACAAGCAGTCTCTAGGTATGAGGGGAACCCACGGATTGTAAAATCTACCTATGATCCATACCAGGAGTCGTATGGAGCTTCAGTGACTCTTAAAGACTTGGCAAAACTCAAGATTCAACAAGCAATTATGATCATAGGAGCAAGGTGCGAGGCGTACCACAACAATCATAGAAAACATCAGAAGATGTCAAAGTTCTCAAAGCCAAGCCACTGATGGATTGTGCGACTCTAGGACTATGGTACGAGTCATACTAGTTGCCAACACTTAGTCAATTCTGTAGCAGCCAAGGAACATATGATAGCAAGGAGTGACTGATAACGCTCAAACCATACCTATTTATAAAGTATGAAGCGGTCGTTGTCAATAAAGAACCCAACTAGAGGTTGGGGTCGAACCCACTGGGAATATGGAAGATCTAGACTAATACCAGTAAGTGAACATGTTGGTTAGTTACCCCAATTTGGGAGTTTCAAGAAAAAATAATAATTGAAACAAAGATTGAAATTTTGATGTAAAATCATGAGTTAAGACTAACTAGGGTTTGTGTTCCCCATGGGTTCATAACTACTTTGGGTATACACACGTGATCAATACCAATGCTTACTTGTAGAACTGATAACTAGGATTTATCCAAATGACTGGTTTGTCCCTATTGGATGGCTATACTCAATCATTGGGTTAGGTCTTATGAGCATTTCCAAACTATCCATTATCAATAAGTTCCAAATTTAACTATCCTGCAACCACATCTCAAGTTAATACAATGATCATCAAGATCAAGGCTTTGTTGTAATTCTCTTTTCCTAATCTCTACCTCTCTAGGGTCAAGCAAGTAAAGAATTCGGGCAAATCCTAATGTTGTACACCGTTAAGAAACGTTTAAGCATGAAGAGAATATAATACAAGAGTTTTGCATTAGTTTTGAATCACTTTTATGAAACCCTAACTTATTAATCTACCATGGTTCTCACAATCCTAGATATGGAGGTTTTAGCCTCTCATAGTTGCAAGGTTTTGATATGCATTCATAATTAAACACATAAATAAATACTTACAATTGTATATGAGAAAAAAAACTTCTTTGATTATATCCGAAATAACTCAAGAACAATTCACAAAGATAAAAAAGAAATCAAGAAAAGGTTGATCACAACACAATCAACTCAATTCGATATTTCTCCTCACTGCCCAACCTTCTCTCTATGTTGTCTGGGTCCCCTCGATCACCCTCCCTCTCCCTGTAGGTCGAGCCTCCTTTTCAGCCCTCTCACTTCGTTCGAGCTGAATTACATCCTCCCTCTCACCTACTAAAAATAAAACATAAAAAGCATTTATACAGACATAAGAATCCTTTTCCTAAGTAATAGGTTAAATTTCGATAACTGGTGCTGCCTGAGCCACGACAGATCCTATAACCCATAGCAGGATTTTATGGGTCATACCTGTTATTCGTATGTCCTCAGCTTGCTAAAATTTGGATAAGTGTTGGACTTTGGTACGACTCGTACATGCTTCCTACGAGTCGTACTGTTCTTCCGTGGCTTGACTCTGAGAACTCTCAATTTTCTGATGTTTGTCACGAGTGTGATGGTATGACTCATACCTTGCTGCCACGATTCGTACTGCCTATCCGTGTCAGGAGTCAACCTCTTGTGCAATTCTTCTGAATATTTCCATGACTCAGTGCTATGGCTTGTACCAGTATTGTATGACTCGTACTGAGAGTCGTAGGATGGACTCTTCATAGTTCAGCCATCTGAAACTTTTCACGACCTTCAGTATGGCTCATACAATCAACCTACAACTCGTATTGAGACTATGACTTTAGCCCATTTTCTGCACTTTCAAGCTATTTTTTGCACATTCTTGCTCCAACATCTATTTGTCTTGTAATCAAAGAAAAAGTTCCTTATATCCATATAAACACACCTAAGTCCATGCTATTTTCTAAGTTTTGAGCATCGAAAATGCTTTAAACTCACAGCATATCAACAACCTCAACTTAAGACTTTTGCATGTCGTCAGGCAAAGAAAAGAAAAAAAACTAAACACGACGCTCAACTAGAAAATAAACCTAGAATACAACAGCCAATACCAAACAAAATTTGCACTATACGTTCAATAACTTTTGACCCTTCTTCCATGAACCAATATCAGCTAATGTACCACAAGCAACCACAAAACATGCTAAGTAGGGATCAAGAAATGTCATCTAGTTATTAACAAGAAATCAAGTCATCACCGATGTTTTTCACACAGACCAATGGTAAAAGTAAACATAACCCATGTACCCTCATAGCAAATAAAGTCCTCACTCATAGATATAGTAAAAATACGGGATGGGACTGAACAAGCGAGACTCTCACTCTCACAAAGAAGTTTCAATTATTGTGTATCAGATACATATGATTGCCCTTATTTTCTCTGCTTTGGTCTATCAGATAGTCAGATTAGGATCACTATAGGACTTGATGTGGCTTTTAATGTAGGCTTTAGGGCTGGACATGATAAATGTGAGATATTTTTAAGTGACTAACCCTTCCTTGGCACTACATACATTAGCTTCACCTTTCACTTATTTCACCCTCTTTTTCTTTTCATTCTTTTCCCTCCCTTTTCACCTTTCTTTATGCATTGGTATGAGTGTGATGTGTTTTCAACCTTTTCAAGCATTATTTTTCTTTTGAATTTTTCTTTTTTTTTTTTGGATTTTCAACTTTTTCATCTCTTTTTTTTTCTTTTTCATTTGTCACACCACACATCATTTTTCACCTTTTCTCTTTTATTTCCTTTTTCCTTGTTCCCACCATTTATGTACCCCTACTCTAGCCACCCTCAATTTAGGCATTATATCTATGTTGAGGTTCACAATATCCAAGGAAGGACCTAGGCCAAAACAGGTTCATTACAAAAAAAAATGGATACGGTTCGTCCGTTAGTCAAAGAAAAATGGTCTATTAAAGACTCAAAATTTGGATCAAAGGATCATATGATTTTGGTAGGGTCATTTAGACTAAAAGTGAGCTTGACAAAAAATGGCCTATGATCATATCCTAACCAACCGTCCTTAGCCTATGCAAAGACCAACCAGGCAAGTTTTATATCTTCAACACAGTACTAAACTAAGTATTAAACCTCACTCACTCATGGAACATGACTTATATTCACTTTACTTGTCTAGTTTACACATGGATAACAAGAATACTCATGCTAATATACTAAATGACATCAAAGATCCACAGAAGTCATGCATGCAGTCACTAGTACTTAGCTAATACATCAAAATTTTAAACCGGGTCAATTTTTTTCAGAAATTCAAAACTAGTGCACTTTTATTGGCTTAGTACTCCTAAGCTATTTCCGAATGGAACAAAAATAACAAAATAGGAAAATAAAATCCTAAACATGCCGGTTTATTCTAGATAGCATGCCTGAGGGAAAAGAAGCACATCAAGAAAATTCCTTGGACGAATCCAAAAATTCCATAAATTACAAGCACACCCCTCCCCTTTTTTGAAAATTATGCTTCATCCCTGAAGCACAAACTACATGAACAAAGGGAAGGGAACTTACCTATGGAGCTCTAGGTGCTCCTGTCATCCTGCGGAGGAAGTACCTCCACTGCAATCGTGGAGCTAGCAGTGTCGGCGCGCTCAATGGTGTATCAATAGGGAGAGTGGTTACCCCCTCAGTGGTATCGTCCATCTCTACAGCCTCTGTGGTGATCGGGGTTGAATGTGGCTCGCTCGAAGGGTGTTTGCCACTAGAAAGCTCAGGATGAGCCATGGTAGAGTTGCCTACTCCTCTAGCTCGCTCCTGCAGCTCTGACATATGTGAGTCATGAGTCGACAGGCTCTCTTCTTGTTCCCACTTCTGTCCGTTCTATTCCTTCTATCTTCCTTTTCTTTCTCAAACTTTCTTCTCCAACATCCTTGGAGACTCTCTTTTTCCCTTTCTCCTTTGTAGCTGCCATCGACTCCCAATAAGCCGTCAAATCAATCTCCTCATCAAGCTCTTCAAAAAGTCCGGAAGAGTGGGGGCTAATATGACTGTTGGTTGTCGTGATGATAACTCAGCTACTTGACTCCAAATAGCCCCCAACTCCTTACGGAGACTGCTGGTATCTGTCTGCTCCGCCATACGCTTGTTGAACTGGATCTCAAATCCATCTAGGTAAGCATGTAAGGCATGTGCTACTGTTTCAATCTCTTTTTTGACCCATGGCTTCACATTCTCCATCATAACCTGAATCTTCTTTCGGCCATGGTCAACCTTTTAGCCAATTTCTATAGAAAATCCTGGGGCTCTAGAACATACCTTGCTGGAGTCTGAGTCGGCAGGCTAGGCAGTGGTGTAGCAGAAGTGCTAGGAGCAGCCTCTGCATGATCGATATCTGTAGCCGGTGTCTCGCTTTACTCCTGTGAGGTAAGGGCATTGACCTGTGCGCCCCCTGCTAGCTGAGTCTGTGGAACTACTGTGGAAAGTCAGGCTCGACTTACAGGGTTAATTTAAACCCAAATTAATCCAATGTCCACTATCCTCTTCCCTCCAATCAAGCACTCCTCACCCCATCGCACCGGCACTCCTACCTCTTTGCATAATCCAAAAATGAGGCTCAGGAATGGGATGGTAGTTCTCAATCCCAGAATCCGATCTTGCATTTCTTTTGTGATGATCCTTGGGATGTTGATGGGCTATTTGGACATAAGGCATGCCATCAGAGCTCAGTACCTCAGTTCTAGGACATGTTTATGACCATCATCCAGGGTCATGATTGACCATAACAGTTATAGTTCAGTTTTATCTGTTTATAGTATCTCAGTTGGTCATTTTATGTTATCGCATTTCAGTTACTTGTTCATTCATGCTTATTATATCTCTCACTTACTCAGTACATTCAAAGTACTGACACATACTTTCTGTGATGTATCGTATTATGATACAGGTGCAGGTTTTCAGTCCCAGCATCGTCCGTAGTTCCCTCAAACGATATCAACAACAGTATTTGGTGAGTCCTGATCTTCCGAGGATGATATGTGTTTTCAGTTAGTTCTTAATTAGACAGATTTTAAAGTTAGCTGGGGGCTGGTCCCAACAACTCATCAATTAGTAGTGGTTTGCAAACATAGTTGCTTTGTATTGTTTTCAGTGATGTGTTACACTTCCGGCAGTAATGATTTATGTATATTTCCTCTAAAGCTTCCATATAGGTTTATTTAGTATACCAGTGCAACTGTTAGACCATGGGTTAGCTTGGGGTCACTTGTGGCACCAAGTATCATATCTCGGCCAAGGTGTAGACTCGGGTCATGGCACGGGATCTCGGTTTTCATGTTGGGAAGTGATGGTTGTAATCTTCTTACATTCTCTCCTCTAACCAATTGTCTCTGTAATTGTTATAAAATTCCTACAAATAATTAAAAAAACAAAAGATATTAGTGATAAAAATTTAATAATTAATTATTTTATCATAATATTTTTCTCTTATCAAATTTTTCCATACATAAATATTTTTTTCGCTCAAGCAAAGAGAGAATTATTGAATAGAGTAGCCTCACATTTTAGTAAAATCATGAGAACTTTTCGAAAGAATCAATTAAGATGATTTCAAGAGTTCAACAACCTTTTAACCGTAATCATATTCACTTATTGAGAACTGAAATAACAATATTTTCTAATCCCAAGTACGTCTTACAAGAGAGATGCCCATATATTATATAATATATTGATATACATAAAGAAAGGCATAGATCGAAAAATTCACTCACTCTCAATAAAAAAGTATCTCATGTTACCGAAAATAGCCATAAGCTTGACTATTATGTGATCCTTCACTAATGTAGGAGTTTCTGAGTTGAGATCATGTAGGACTTTTTAAGGCTGTAGTGTAGGCTTAGGGACATGTAGAATATATATGGATGATAGTGACTCATATTTCCTTCAGGCACTACATTATACTTTCATACTTTTGTATAGTTTCCTTCCATTCTTTTTAACCCCTCCCCCCCCCCTTTTTTTTTTAAAAAAAAAATTGCCAACATTCTCTTTGTTGTACTTATATTTCTTTTCTTTTTTTCAAATTTCCGACAATACCATCGACTATCTTGATCAAAATTTCTTTCATATGTTTTTTTTTTGGCACTTAATCTTATGTATTCAAAGTAACTCTTGAAATGCCTAAAAGGAAATAGGTTACAAATAACAAGTCGTAAAAAAATTTTAAATTGCTAAGGGTTAAAATATTGTGACCGATCAAATAAGGATAATTTATTTAGGCTCAATAGGCTAGCTAAGGAGAAAATTATCAAGATAGGTCAATTTAGGCCATGGCTCAACATGGAAGGCCTACTTTCATTTCTCAACTCAAAATCTGCCTAGAATTTCTCCTCAAACCACATTCAAGTCAAGTTCTAGATTTTCAATTAGGCATGAGAACTAGGTAATATATGTAAAGATATGACACCTGGGCCTAACTCAACCTCAAAAGCTAGCTCATGAGGGGAGGATTGCCCAAGTCCATATAAACAAACTACCAGTCCATTCCCCAACCAATGTGGGACTTTAACCCACTCTAACATTCCCCTTCACACCCAGGCCCGACTGGAGTGTGGACTGGGAGCCCAAATGGGAATGGACCTGGCTCTGATACCATGTTGATATATAACAAGGGTTTTATTGAAGAACAAGAAAAGAAAGAATCAAAAAGGCTAACTGAGAATTGAATACAATACTCTAGAATGGGGAAGGGGGTGCCTATATATAGGCATAAACTAAAATCTAATGTCAATAGAATAAGACTACCTAAAATCCTAATGCCCATAGGACTACCAATTATATGGGCTAACAATATACACTCACCATACAATGCATTTGGGACTAGTGAATACCATTATTTCAATCATCAAAAAGTAATTATAAGATTGGAAAGGTACATACAAGCCATAAATCAAACTTAATTAAATTAATTTTTCTTAAGTCTCATAATTTTTAAATCAAATTAAGTTTAGACAATTTATTTAAAAACAAAAAAAAAAACTAAAAGTCTAAAAAGTGTTCGGTTCAAAATATTACGACCATGGCAAAAATTCGAACCAAGAAATCGATGAAAGTACATGAAATAAGGTATCCTATAAATAGGTTATCTTGTGTTATAAACAATTATAACCTAAGTATACACTCTTTTTTAATACATAGTATACATAAAAATAAACTGACACAAACATATATATGATATTCATATACCCCCGCACTTAAATAATTTCATGTCCCTATGACACATGATAAAATAAAACCAAAAATAGATTAGAGAGTTTCCCTTAAAATTATATTTTCTTCCCCGAGAGCTAATTTGGCAATCATTGCTTTTGTTCTCATTCCCTGGGAGTTATCTGATAGAATTATTTTGGGGCAAAAAATAATAATAATAAATGATTATCTTTATATGATGTGCGAAAGTGCAATTTCCTTCGTTGTTATCATGGAAATGCTTTTCTTTTCAGAAAATCTGTACCATGGGACGAGAGAATGAAGAAAGGGGTAACACTATATGCTTAAAATCTTCTTTTTATTTTCTTAATGAGTACTATATTTCATTTATGTAATTCATGCACCCTAAATAATTATAATAAAAACATGTTTTATTTATTCACATATGCAACATTTAGAGTCGCTGCTTCTGGCTTAAAACTACTTGGAGCCAGTACACAGAAAAAGAAAAACAAGATTCTACCTTTAACTCCTCTAATACCTGGTTCATCTTACATACAAAGCAGCACAAAATCTTTCATCTATCCATTTTCAAAAACATACTAAAAACTTTAGAGGAGTATAAAATCACAAAAAAAAAAAAAAAAAAAAATATCACCTCCCCGCACTTAAATCTTACATTTCACAAATGTATGACTCAAGTTAGGGGTGCTGCTTCACTATTGCTCTATTAGTTATAATAGTAGTTGTTGATTTCTCCCCCAACGTGATGATAAGGGTCGTTGGGTTCATCATTCCAACTGTTAGTACTTGCACCCGCTGCTATCTCCTCGAGCTGCTGAAAATTTATGTCACCATCCATACTAACCATGAGTCCAAAATCAGCAAATCCGTTGTCAACAGACTCTCCATAAGAACCATGTTGTGGTGCTGCTTTAGATGAAGCTTCTCCCTACAATAATTGATTTTCCTGTTCTTGAAAATGTTCTTGTCCTATAGAAAAATCAACACCCATATTCTGGAGAATAGTTGGAGGAACAATAGGAATGTTAGTTAGATTCAATGCTCCCATCATATTGTTCATAATATTTTCAATGGATTGTAAAGTAGAGGTAGAATAGAAAACAAGCTCTGTTTGCATAGTGTGAATTGTAGCAAGCTCGTCTCTCATTTGTTGTTGCTGCGTGGACATATTATCTATATTTTCCTCCATCCTGCCAAGTTGGGCACGAAGATCAGTAAGCCACGCCAGTGGTTGGTGGTTTTGGGATGGTGGGTGGGGCGCCTTAGCATCATTTGGTCCAACACATGGTCCGAGAGCACGAATAGTGCTCAGCCCCATATTCGAAGGCATAAAATTTGATATATCAATAGATAAAGGATTTCCATAAATGGAGATCAACTTGGTTAAGGCGGAGCTATAATATAGAGATCTGATAGATTTTTTTATTCGACATTTTTTCATATTGGCACAAATGACTCGCCCGACGTTAATTTGTTCTTCATTTAGCAATGCATACAACCATGCCGCTCTCCGATGGTGGATTTCATTCTTATTTCTATTTGGTACCAACCTAGAATTAAGAATCAACAACCATACCTTTGCCATTACACTAAGATTTTTTTGCTGAAACCAAACTCTTCTGTCATTCGAATCTGCGTGCCTTTCCATACAAAAGGGGCATAGTTCTTGATGTCAACATATTACATCCATGTTTGGATGGTTCAAAAACCGTTCGAACTCAACATCATCTGGGCTGGGCAAGCCACACAACCAGTTAATGGTATCTGGACTGAAGAGAATAGTATTTCCCCGAACTGTACAAGTATTCCTTTCAATATCCATATTCGCAATGAAACAACATATCTTGGATTTTGAACAAATTGTACCCAGTTCATTCGTTCTATGCTTCAAGGATGTGTTCAATTTCTTCACCATCTCCTTCTGCGAGTACAAGTCCTCTCTCTACAATCACGGGACGGACTAGAGCCATTTTCTCCCATGCATCAGCTTCGTATGAGATAAACCTATTAGTATTATATCTAAGTGTGGTGTTTCTTGGTGCCATTCCCCTTTTTTCTTTTAAAAGAAAAAAAAAGATTTTTGGAAATCTGAATGTAGAAAAAGAAGGACCGAAGGATGTATTTTTTTCACTAGCATCGTCGGATGGTAAGTTCTCTTTTTTATATACCTGAAAAATTTAAGTTCACAGTATTTGATGTACACAGTAAATTAGTTGGCTAAATCTTTGGATAGTGTGAGCCTTCAAATTGCCGTCTTTAGTTGAATTTTTTTTTATTTTTACAGCCTTTTTTGTTTTGACGGCTGAATGACAATCATTACTTAGATTCCCTGAGAAGCCCAACTTTTTCTTACTTGCACAGCAAAGTTATTACCCTTCTTGCTATAGAATTTATAGCCTCTAATCTTCTTCTTACCATCTATACATAGGTAGGATTATAATATATATATATATGTGTGTGTAAATGTAAATAATTTTATATAAGTACTTATTCTATATGTAATCAATGAACGCCAGTAGTGTAGTTATAAAAGTAGGTTTAATCTTGTGTCCATTTTTTTAATAGATTTTTTAATATATTTTATTTGTAGCGATTAGATTTCAGCATATTCACTTACTTAAAAATACAATATTATATATTTATAAATACTAATAGTTATTTAAATGAGTAAATAGGAGAATAGTTCTGAATTTAATGTCATCAACTTGACTTATTCTCTTTATATTTTAGTTGTTTTTAAGTAAAAAAAATTATTGAATCCTAAATATCAAATATGCTAGTAATATAAGGCTACAAACGATGTTTGTTTACCTTGAATTTCTCTCCGCCATTTAGATGTTGTATTTCAATGGCACCATAGGGGGTTACTTCTGTTATTATGTATGGTCCTATCCATCGTGACTTAAATTTCCCCGAAAACAATCTCAATCGACTATTGTACAAAAGAACTTGATCTCTAATATTAAAATCCTTATGGCGAATGAGGTTATCATGTCATTTTTTTGTTTTCTTTGTACAATTTAGCATTTTCGTACGCTTCAAGTCTGAATTCCTCTAATTCATCAAGCTGCAATAAACGGTTCTTACCTACATCTAGCAAATTAAGGTTAAACAATTTAATAGCCCAATATGCTTTATGTTCCAATTCCACTGGTATATGACAAGTTATTCCAAAGACTAGTTTATAAGAAAATGTTCCTATGGGAGTTTTAAAAGCAGATCGGTATACCAATAAAGCATCATCTAATTTTAAAAATCAATCTTTACGAGAGAAACCAACGGTTTTTTCTAAAATTCTTTTTAATTCTCGATTGGATACTTCTACTTGCCCGTTTGTTTGAGCATGATAAGGAGTTCCCATTTTATGAGTGACTCCATATTGTGTCAACAAACTAGCAAATTATTTGTTCATAAAATAAGTTCCTTGATCACTTATTATAACTCGTGGGGTGCCAAATCTGGAAAATATATTTATTTTAAGGAAGGTACAAACAACACAAGCATTATTTTTTCTAGTCGCCATTAGTTGTAGCCATTCTGAAACATAGTCAAGTGCTACTAGAATATATTCACAACCGTTAGAAGGAGGAAAAGGACCCTTTTCAATGCCCCAAACACCAAATATTTCACACACAAGAACAGAGTTAAGAGGCATCTCATCCCTTTTAGAAATGTTGTCGCTTCTCTGACAATTGTCACATGTAGTGACATATTGTCGTGCATCTTTGAACAGAGAGGGCTACAAAAATCCAAATTCTAATACTTTAGTCGTTGTCTTTCTTCCTCCGTAATGTCCTCCTATAGTTCCATAATAACAGTGACTCAAAATGTTATTTATTTCTATTTCTGCTACACATCATCTTATCATGCCATCTGCACAAAATTTAAATAAGTAGGGATCTTCCCAAAAATAATATCTTATTTCTTTTTTAAGATTTTTTCATTGTTCATAAGAAAAATCTCTTGGGATCCACCCTCCAACTAAATAATTTGCGATGTCAGCAAACCAAGGTGGCTGATTTACATAAGTTGTGATTGCATACATATGCTCATTAGGAAATTCTTTCTTGATATTTGATGTCTCAGTAGGAGGATTTTCCAAACATGATAGATGATCAGCTACCTAATTTTCTGATCCTTTTTTTATCTTTAATTTCAAGATCAAATTCTTGTAAAAGGAGTATCCATCTTAGCAATCTAGGTCTAACATCTTTCTTTGCTAAGAGGTACTTTAAGGCTGCATGATCGGTGTATACTGTAACTTTGGTTCCTATTAGATTGGAACCAAATTTATCAAATGAAAATACTACTGCCAATAGTTCTTTCTCAGTTGTAGCATAATTCTTTTGAGCTTCATTGAGGGTTCTACTAGCATAAAATATAGACCTGAAAATCTTATCTCTATTTTGTCCTAATATTGCTCCAACTGCTATATCACTTGCATCATACATTATTTAGAATGGTTGGCTCCAATCAAGAGTAATCACAATTGGAGCATTAGTCAATTGTTCTTTGAGAATCATAAATTCTTTCTTACAATCATCTAAAAATTCAAACTTCACATCTTTCATTAGTAGGTTAGTAAGAGGTTTTGAAATTTTTGAAAAATCTTTGATAAATCTTCTGTAAAAACCTGCATGTCCTAAGAAACTTCTAATTCCTTTCACAATAGTAGGAGAGGGTAACCCTTTTATAAGATCAATTTTACGCTTATTAACTTCGATTCCCTTAGCAAATACAATTTCCTTTATTACCATAAAATGACATTTTTCCTAATTAAGAACTAGATTTGTCTCTTCACATCTTTTAAGCACCAAAGTTAAATGATAGAGACAATCTTCAAATGTCTTCCAAAAAATTTTTAAATCATCCATGAATATTTCAAGAAATTTTACTATCATGTCTGAAAAAATTGCCGACATGCAACACTGAATGTAACAGGAGTGTTACATAGTCCAAATGGCATTCTTCGATAAGCATACGTACGTTGGGGACATATGAAAGTAGTTTTATCCTGATCTTCTAGAGCAATTGATATTTTATTGTATCCAGAATATCCATCAAGAAAATAGTAAATATTGTGACCTACAACTCTCTCAAGCATTTGATCAATAAAAGGTAGAGGAAAATGGTTTTTTCTTATAGCCTCATTGAGTATTCTATAATCAATACGAACTCTCCATCCAGTAACAGTTCTGGTAGGTATGAGTTCATTATTTTCACTTTTTATTACTGTCATACTTCCCCTTTTTGGTACTACCTGCACAGGACATACCCAAGGACTATAAAATATCGTATAAATAATACCTGCTGCTAGAAGTTTCACTACCTCTTTCTTGACAACTTCCTACATTGTTTGGTTTAGTCTCTTTTGAGGTTGAACAATTGGCTTGTAATTATCCTTCATGAAGATCCTATGCATAAAAATAGATGGATTGATTCCTTTGATGTTAGATATAGTCCATCCTAAGGCTCGTTTGTTTTCTTTCAGCACTTGTCATGACCCGAACATAGGCCCGGATCGAGACACGGGACAAGGAGCCCCAAGAGACACCAAGTCGACCTATGGCATGAACATACATCTAACCCAATCGATAAAATCGATTGACTTAACATAATAACATAGAGGAAGTCTAATCATAACATAGCATCGCAACCATAATTCACTTCATACATGACAAGCTGATTACTACATATAGTCTAAAAGCCTATAACATATCTGATGGGTTGATGGAACAACACCCCCAACTAACTCGACAATTCTGAAAACTGAAAAATATAAGATAACTGATAATGAGTAGTACTCGAGAGATGAGGACTCACCACTTAGGCTGAATGCTAACTCCGGAGAACTGGCTAGTGACGGGGCTGAGTTTGAATTTCAGAGCCTGTATCATGAAACGATACAACATAGAGTATGCGGTCAGTACGCGGAATGTACCAAGTATGCAAGGTAAGTAAATGGATATTTAAAATACATAAAAGTTCATAAGAGTAGGACAACATGATCGTAACATAGATATCATGATGCAAACATAAGGCTCAAAATTTTCAAAACATTCAAAAATCATTCATAATCATAATCATAAGAGAAAAGCTTTTTGAAACATGACTTGAGCCAAAATATATATTAACCATACATAAACCATGAGGAACAGTGGGAGATTCTTATAACCGACATATCCCATATGAGCGCATATGGAGCCCCACCTGTAACCCTTAGTCGGGAGGGCATTCGCACTTTTCCAAGGGTAGAACCATGAAAGAGGTGTGATATCACAACAAAGGGCCCATTTGGGCAAAGGGGACAGTATCATGGAGGTCCCATCGTGGCTACGTTCGTGCGTAGTTCTAAGACTCGGGGCATGCTTGGACCTCGGGTCTACTCAGTGTTAAATATTACTCCCAAAACATATATAGTGCCCATAGGATAATATACATGAGATTTATAGACTAGTTAAAATCATGATAATCATAAGCATGTTTGAAATACGTGAACAAGCCATGAAAGTACGACCCGTGAGACGGCCATAATCGTAAATCGTAAATCATAAATCATGAGGTTCATGCATATTTGTAAAACATGTATATACATGATATTCATAAAGTCGTGATGAGAATTTGAGAAAAATCATATCATAAGTTATAAATCATAATGGGTTAATGAACATCAAAATCAAGGTAGAATCATAACTTGATTTATCATGAAACATACATAATTGGGCATAGTTTTGTAAAAATTTTAAATCTAAATAGTTATAAAGTCTGCCCATGATTCATACAATATGAATTGATACATGAAGGAAATTAGCCCATAGATAGATCATAAGGATTTTATAAGAATTGGGATAAAACCCTATAGAATTTCATGAATTAGAGAGAAATTGGGTATGTGTGTGAACAAATTCACCTATTCATAATCCTACGTACCTGATAGAATCAGATTCTATAACTCCTCTGATTGCCAAAGGAAGAATTGATGAAAAACTTGAAGGAATTAAGCTTGATCACTCTTGGAAAGCTCTATGTTTGCATGCATGAAGGAGGATGGGTTTGAATGAGTTAAAACCTCTTAAAACACCCCATTCTGAGCTTAAAACGATGTAGTAAGGGACTTAGGGGCATGGAAATTATGATTTTTCCCTAACTGAATTCGCAGAAATTTAGCCACTACTCAATCCGAAGACCCACACAACGGGTCGTCCTTCTCCCCATGACCCGTCATTTCACTCGTTGTCTTGCCCCTGATTCATGCCTCAGATCTCCTACAACGATCAGACAGGATGAATCGTTTCAAACTCCAATGACTCATGGTTACCAACCGTTGTCACCACTGCCACTATCCTAGAAATTCTCCTGACGGACACATATAATGACCAATTGTTACCAATAACGAGTTGTCCCAAGACCTGTCACTTCCTCCCTGATCAAGAACAGTATCACAATGACTCCCATCCAACGACTCGTTACAACCACCAATGGGTCGTTCTGTGAACCGTTGTTCCCCAATCCAAATCTGCAACCTCTCACCGCGAGCACTTCTAATGTCCCGTTCTTTCTTCTTACGACCCGTACCACGGGTCGTCTGAGGGAAAATTCTAGATTTTTTGACTGATTTTTCTTTCCACCTCCCGAGTCTAGTACTAGGTGCTTTTGAGGTATTACAATATCTCCCCCTTGGAAACATTCGTCCTCAAATATGGAAAACTTACAAAAAAGCATAGAAATGCAATAATCATACTCAAACACTGAACATACTTGCTGAAAATTGACGGAGTGACTGACTCCGAATTGGAATATACGGCTGAACTGAATTCATGAATCATATATACACACTTTTACATGAAAGAAACTGGGGTACATGAGCTGAACATGAAACTGAATAGAGTATTAAAGAAAAAACTAATACCTCAATCTGAAACTGATTCGGAAAGGAATATGTGTGTATTTAGCTATCATATCTGCTTTAGCTTCCCACATAGCTCTCTCAATATGTTGATTCCTCCATAAAACCTTCACTGAAGCTACTTCTTTGTTCTTTAGCTTTGAACCTGACAATTCAATATCTACACCTAAATCTCCTCATAACTAAGGTTGTCTTTCACACCCACATTCTCCACCGGAACAACTAGAGCTGGATCAGCCTAACATATTTTTTTAAGAGTGATACATGGAAGAAGCGATGAACTGATGCTAACTCTGAGGGTAACTCTAACTCATAGGTCATCTTGCCAACATGCCTCACAATCCGGTAGGAGACAACATAACGGGGACTGAGTTTTTCTTACCTTCCGAACCTCAACACTCCCTTTATGGGGGACACCTTTCGGAACACCTACTCATAAACTTCGAACTCAAGTTCCCTCCTCCTCAAATCTACATAGGACTTTTGGCGACTTTGAGCTATTTCCAACCTGTCCAATATGAGCTTAACTTTCTCCATAGACTCATGGACTAAATCTGGTCCTATCATCGCATCTTTACCGACTTCAAACCAACCAATAGGTGATCTACATCTCCTCCCATAGAGGGCCTCAAACGGAGCCATCTAAATGCTGGAATGATAGTTGTTATTTTATGCAAACTTAATAGGAGGCAAATGGTCATTCCAACTACCCTTGAAGTCAATCACATGTGCTCTCAACATGTCCTCGAGAGTTTGAATTGTTCGCTCCGCTTGACCATCCGTTTGGGAGTGAAATGTTGTACAGAGCTTGACCTGAGTACAAAGTCCTTTTTGAAATGATCTCCAAAACATAGAGGTAAACTAAGTACCTCTATATGATATGATGGACAAGGAAACTCCATGCAACTGGACTAGCTCTCGGATGTATAGTTTGGCATAGTGCTTAGTGGTTTTGACCGGTAGAAAATAAGCGGCTTTGGTCAACTTGTACACGACCACCCAAATGGAGTCATACTATCGACGAGTGCGAGGCAAACCTGTGATGAAGTCCATATTGATTTCTTCCCACTTCCAAGTAGGGATACTAATGTCCTGAAGCGCACCTCCTGGTCTATGGTGCTCAACCTTCACTTATTGACAATTTGGACACTTAGTTACAAATTTTGCAATGTCCTTCTTCATGCCATTCCACCAATAGACTTCCCGTAGGTCACCATATATCTTTGTGGCACCTGGATATATCGAATATCTGTAACCATGAGCCTCGTGCAACATCCGCCCATTGGAAGTTCACTTTCTTTTGGGTCATTTTGGTCAATGGCGCCGCAATGGATGGAAATCCCTCAAAAAATCTCCGATAATAACCAGCTAAGCCCAAGAAGCTCCTGATATCTAAAGGAGTCACCGATCTAGGCCAATTATTCACCACTTCTATTTTCTGAGATTCCACCTTTATGCCCTCACTTGATACCACATGGCCCAAAAATGCTACTGAGTTTAACCAAAACTCGCACTTGCTAAATTTGAAATATAATTGGCGATCCTTGAGAGCCTGTAGTACCACCCTCAAATGAGTGGCATGCTCCCTCCTCGCTCTGAGAGTATATCAGGATGTCATTAATAAACACGATCACGAACATATCCAAGTATGGCTTGAGCACCCTGTTCATCAAATGCATTAAAGCTACAGGAGCATTCGTTAGTCCAAAAGACATAACTACAAACTCATAATGACTATACTGCATCCTGAAGGCTGTCTTCAGGATATCACTCTCCCAAACCCTGAGTTGATGGTATTCAGATCTAAGATCTATCTTTGAAAAGCACTTTGCACCTTGAAGATGGTCAATAAAATCATCAATCCTTGCTAGAGGATACCTGTTCTTAAAGGTGACCTTTTTTAATTGTCGATAGTCAATACACATACGAAGAGAGCCATCTTTCTTTCGGACAAATAGAACTGGTGCACCCTATGGTGATTTGCTCAGTTTGATGAACCCTTTTTATCCAAACGGTCTTTCAACTGTTCCTTCAACTCCTTTAGCTCGACTGGAGCCATTATGTTAGAAGGAATAGATATAGGTTGTGTATCGGAAAGAAGGACAATACCAAAATCAATTTCTCGCTCGGGAGGAATTCCCGGTAAATCATCTAGGAACACTTCTGGATACTCACATACTACTGAAACTAACTAGGTAGTCAGGGTCTCGGGCGTAGCATCCTTAACCCTAACTAGATGGTACATGCAACCCTTGGAGATCATCTTTCTGTCCTTAAGGAAGGAAATGAAACGATCTACAGGCATAGTTGAACTACCCTTCAATTCTAAGGATGGCTCACTCGGAAATTGAAATTCTACCACACGAGTTCTACAATTGACTGAGGCATATGTCACACCCCACCTTGGGGGGTATGACGGCACTTGGTGCCTGCTAGACTCTGGACTGCTAACTGGTCCAGCCTGAGCATATCTGGTGCTTTGGTTGGCTCTGGTTCTATTTCCAGAAACCAATCGGCTATATAACGGTTGTAACTACAGCCTCCGGCCAACTGGCCTGTAGCCATCGGTACCTGTAACAACAGCTAACCAGAAACAGACCTGTAACAAGGAACCTATGCGGGACGACAAGGCCACCATGCTGTCTAGTTATCTGTAACTCAACACAAGACTACTGTAAAACTATGTGACCAGCAAGGTCACCACTACTGTCAAACTAAGGCCCCACACGGCCAACATAAACTAGAATACAAAAATCCCACAGCAGACTGCACGGCCCCACACGACCGGCTCAAATAACCACAGGGAATATATACAGACTACAAGCCTCTACGAATACTGTAAGAAACTAATAGAAATGATCGGGACAGGGCCCCGACCTACCCATACTGCACAACAAAAGAAAAGGAGCTACACCTCTGGGAATCAGACTCCGGATGACAGGAGCTGATGACTCACTGGCTGGCTGGAATCACGAGGGATCGGCTCCTCGTCCGTGAGTACCTGTAGGCAAGCAATATAGCACCCCGATGGGCGTCAGTACCATAGGTACTGAGCATGTAAAGCAAACTGAAATATGCAACTGAAACGAATAGCACAATAACATGACATTTAAGCAAGAAGTAGCTGAGTCTATCTAGCTGAGGATAATTGGGGAGAGTTTATACATTCTGCAATTAACTGAGCGTACCTGAAGATGTATCATCCTTCTGTCTATCAGTATCTACTAGCACATATCAATATACATAATAATACATACAATACCTGACCGACCCCCATAAGCCAGAAGGTGCCAACCACGCAAGCAATCTATTTACCCCTACCCGGGTCTAAACTAACCAAAAACAAGTCACTCCACTCCTCTGATAACTGTGAGCTCCTCCTACTGGCCCCCTTGGGTACGTAGCTCAGGCCTTGGCCTCTGACAATAAACTGTGTCTGAGTCCGAAGACTCCTGCCTCTGGGCACAGATGTGCACACAGAGTGGTCTGCCCCTGTAAACAGGGTGTGCTAGCTCTGCGCAGAGTAAACTGAACTACCCCTGCGAGCATGGTGGTCTGGACCGTATTATCATGGTGGTCGGCCATCATCGTCCTTTAGTCGGACGGCATCGCCCAGCTGGTGGCGGTATCTGAATCTGGTATCGACACAGCTATAACCCAGGGGCGGTGGGGATGCTAAAGGGTGCCCACATGCCACAACAAGTCTCAACATACAAAACACATACACAGCAAGCATGCTCAATGCAAAATACTAACCATATTCTCTTCTTGTATCTTAAGGCCAGTTTGTATTAAAATAACTGATACTATATTCTGTTTTACACTATTTCTGATTGCTGGACTAACTGCTACCTGGCCTTTATCTGTCTATCTGATTATATCTAGATATAGCTCAATTACATAAAATGTGCCATCTACTACTGGATACAATCTCAACAGATGTACTACGTATTGCCTGAATATCTACTATTCTGATTATCGCATGATACGTGATTAATGTACCAGCATGCTTGCTGGAAATTATACTAAAATCGTTCCTGTATGCTGGGTATCGGTTTATAGCCTTTATTCTATTTACTTTCTAAGTTGTATTTCCTGGCTTGCCGAAATAATAACTTTACATACCTGGTTTCTGAGTAACCGACTGACCGGTGTGATTTCCGTCGGTACTTCTGCTGTTTCTCCCAACTACATTCATATACACGTCAATTAGAACTAAATACATTAATATTTGGGAGAAATCTTCACTTTAGATATATATATTTATCCCAACTTAAACCTTTCAAAAAATGGTCGAAAACTCATTATTTTTCAGCGGTCCAGAAGGGAGAAATACTCACTTCTCAGCTAGGAACACATAGACATTAATTTAGAGAAATTCTACTTACCTTAGTTCGGCGGCTCGCCGATTCATCGGCCATATTTCATGAAACTAAATCCGTAGGAATGCTCTCTGCTGCTAAATACTTCTGTATCTAGGATTAATTTGAGTTTGGGCAGCGTTTGGCAGCGTAATCGGACGAAAATTATAATCCCTCCTTCGTCTTCCTCTGTTTTACTGCGTGTTCTGGAAATTAAAATGAGTTAAGTGATATTAAACCGAAGTGGGGGATTTATATACTTGAGCCTGAACTTGGGCAACGTGTCACGGAGCCATCGCGGAGGCCTTGCCTCCGTGACACACTGCCATCGCGGAGGGGCTCTGCCTCGGCTCCTCCCGCGATGGTTCGACGGGTTTCTCGTCCGATCTTTTTCCCAGCCTTTCTCTAGTACGTATGGCCTTCTAATATGCTTAACCAACGTGTGAATAGGTCGTCTAGGTGCCTGGAATTCTACGGGATATAACATTCTCCCCCCCTTAGGAACATTCGTCCTCGAATGTACACTGTTACCTAGAGGACTCCTTACTTACTTTCTAGAAAAATTTCGGCAGAGTCTCCCCTGTAATATGGACTATCGCAAAAACCTGAAATGCAGAAAAGTCCAACACAGGCACTGTACACAATATTCTAAGATCCACTGGATAACTAGATATCAATCTTTCTTTATCATCACAAACATACAACCATAAGGTACTGTATAAGTAATAATACGGACATACCTGTCGCCTGACTAGGTCTGAAATAAGTGAGGGTATCTGGTTTTCATTTCCTCTTCAGCCTCCCACGTCATTTCTTCACGGTTTCTGTTACGCCACAACACTTTGACAGATGCAACATCTTTAGTTCTCAGTCTGCGAATCTGTCTGTCTAGGATAGCTACGGGAACCTCTTCATATGTTAATTCTTCTGTAACCTGGACATCATGAACCGGAACTACTGTAGAAGGGTCCCCTACGAACTTCCGTAACATAGAAACATGGAATACTGGGTGAACAGATGCTAACTCTGGAGGCAAGTTCAACTTGTATGCAACCCGGCCTATTCTTCGCCGAATCTGATATAGCCTAATGAATCTTGGGCTAAGCTTGCCTTTCTTGCAAAACCTTATTACCCCTTTCATCGGGGACACTTTCAGATATACCCAGTCATTTATTGAAAATTCTAAATTTCTGCGCCGCATATCTGCATAAGACTTCTGGCGGCTCTGAGCAGTCAGTAACCGTTCTCGGATAAACTTTACCTTTTCCTCGGACTGCCGAACAATGTCTGGGCCAACTAATGCTGATTCTCCTATTTCAAACCAGCCCACCGGTGATCTACATTTTCGCCCGTATAATGCCTTGAAAGGCGCCATCTGAATAGCTGAATGGCAGCTGTTATTATAAGCAAATTCAATTAACGAAAGATGTTCATCCCAGCTACCCCCAAAATCTAACACACACGCTCGTAGCATATCTTCGAGCGTCTGAATTGTACGTTCGGCCTGCCCATCTGTTTGAGGATGGAATGCTGTGCTCAAGTTAATCTGCGTTCCCAAACCTTTATGAAACGACTGCCAGAATCTAGCTGTAAACTGTGCTCCCCTATCTGAAATGATAGATACCGGCACTCCATGTAATCTAACTATTTCTCTGATATATAATTCGGCATAATCCTCAGCTGAGAAGGTAGCCTTCACGGGTAGGAAATGAGCTGACTTTGTTAGCCTGTCTACTATTACCCAAATGGAATCATTTCTGCGTCTGGTACGGGGTAATCCTGTTACAAAATCCATATTTATCGCTTCCCATTTCCACATAGGCACAGCTATATCCTGCGTCAGACCGCCCGGTTTCTGGTGCTCCGCTTTCACCTGCTGGCAGTTAGGACATCTAGATACAAATTCAGCTATTTCAGATTTCATACCTGGCCACCAGTAGATGTCTCTGATATCGTGGTACATTTTCGTTGCTCCTGGATGGAGGGAATAACGAGCGTAATGTACCTCATGCATGATCTGCTGGCGAAGCCCTGAAACATTCGGGACACATAGACGGCCCCCACAACGTAGTACTTCATTTTCAGTCACTTGGAAATCTGACTCTTCACCTTCCTGAATTCTATCTCTGAGCTGGACTAAATCAGGGTCCTCGTACTGCCGTTCTTTTACCTCTGTAACTAGTGATGACTCGGCAGAATTCTGAATCACCGCTCTGTTATTTTCTGTCTCCATTACTCGAACGGCTAACCCAGCTAGTTGATGAATTTCCTTGGCCAATTCCCGCTTCTCGGGCCGCAAATACGCCAAACTCCCCATTGACTTACGGCTCAGGGCATCTGCTACTACATTAGCTTTTCCTGGGTGATAGAGAATATTTACATCATAGTCTTTCAACAATTCTAACCAGCGACGTTGCCTCAGATTTAACTCCCTCTGTGTGAAAATGTATTGCAGACTTTTATGATCTGTGAAAATGTCTACATGGACGCCATACAGATAATGCCTCCAAATTTTCAGAGCGTGGATCACTGCGGCTAGTTCCAGGTCATGGGTCGGATAGTTCTTTTCGTGTTTCCTCAGCTGTCTAGAAGCATAAGCAATCACCTTACCATGCTGTATCAACACACAACCCAGTCCCAAACCTGAAGCGTCGCAATACACCGCATACCCGTCTGTTCCCTCTGGCAGTGCTAGTACTGGGGCGGAGGTCAATCGGTCTTTCAACTCTTGAAAACTCTGCTCACATGCCTCCGTCCACTAAATTTTGCTGCTTTCTGTGTCAGATTTGTCAGAGGTGCTGCTATAGTGGAGAATCCTTCAACAAATCTCTGATAATATCCTGCTAAACCCAAGAAACTGCGGACCTCGGTCGGAGTGGTAGGTCTGGGCCATGTCTTGACCGCCTCTATTTTCTGTGTGTCTACCTGTATACCAGCATCCGACACGATGTGCCCCAAAAAGGCAACTGAGTTCAGCCAGAACTCGCACTTAGAAAACTTGGCGTACAACTGACGTTCTCTAAGGATCTGGAGTACTGTTCGTAAATGGTTCTGGTGATCTGTCTCTGAACGAGAGTATACCAGAATATCATTGATAAATACTATCACGAACAGATCTAAATACGGTCTGAATATGCTGTTCATCAGGTCCATAAACACTGCGGGAGCATTCGTCAGCCCGAAAGACATAACTAGGAATTCAAAGTGACCATACCTGGTCCAGAAAGCAGTCTTTGGAATGTCTCTCTCACAAACCCGGACCTGGTGGTATCCGGACCTCAGATCTATCTTAGAGAAATATTTGGCCCCCTGCAACTGGTCAAACAAATCATCTATTCTCGGGAGCGGGTATTTGTTCTTCACTGTAACTTTGTTTAGTTGCCGATAATCTATGCACATTCGGAGCGAGCCATCTTTCTTTCTCACGAATAAAACTGGCGCACCCCACGGGGAAGTACTCGGCCTGATAAAACCTTTGTCTAACAAATCTTTCAACTGCTCCTTTAATTCTCTGAGTTCTGCAGGAGCCATACGATAAGGAGGAATTGATATCGGCTGAGTACCTGGTAACAAGTCAATCGCAAAATCTATCTCCCTTTCGGGAGGGACACCAGGCAACTCATCCGGGAATACGTCAGGGAATTCATTGACCACTGGAACAGACTGAAGAGTCGGAGGTTCCACCCGAACGTCCTGGACTCCAACTAGGTGGCAAATACATCCCTTTGCTATTAATTTTCTTGCCATAAGGTAGGAAATAAACCTACCTTTCAGCGTAGGTGTACTCCCTTTCCACTCTCGCACTGCTTCTCCCGGAAAGTGGAATCGGATCGTCTTGGTCCAGCATTCTAAGTCGGCGTAGCATTGCACTAGCCAGTCCATACCCATAATGGCATCGAAGTCGACCATCTCAAGTTCTATTAAGTCTACTGTGGTCTGGCGATCAGCAACCTCTACCGTACACCCTCGGTAAACTCTTTTAGCTGTAATCGAGTCACCGACCGGTGTATACACTGAAAAGGGCTGGTGAAGCAATTCTGGTTCGATCCCCAACTTTCGGGACACAAATGGTGTGATATATGACAATGTAGACCCTGGATCAATCAATACATAAACAGGATATGAACAGATAATCAATGTACCTGTGACCACGTCGAGAGATGCCTCTGAATCCTGCCTCCCCGGTAATGCATAGGTACGGCTGGGGCCTGCACCTGAGCCAGAGGCTCCTGGTCTACCTCGGCCCCTATTCCCTGAACCTGAGGGTCTGCGCCCTACTGAGGCTGCTGGAACTCGTGGCCCTGCTGACGCTCTATCCAGATCATCCTGACTACCCTGTCCCCTGGCTGGACAATCTCTCATTAAATGCCATTCCTGTCCGCAGTAATAACACCCTGGGAAGCCTTGCCTGCAGGCTCCAGAATGTATTCGGTGGCATATAGGACAAGGGGTGGATGTAAATCTACTCTGTTCTACCCTCCGCTGCTGAGGTGAGGCTACTGTCCGTGAACTGCTACCGGACTCCGACTGACTCCGGCGAATGAACCTGCCCCTCTGCTGCTGTACCGGTGGTAGAGATCTGGGTGGCCTATCTGAAAACCGTGGTCTCGGCCCCCTAGGAATTTCCCTCTGAATCTCAGCGGGTCTGCTCCTACGGCGCTGCTCTGAAGTCGCCTGTCTGTCAACCCGCTGTCGCTGCCTCAGGCCCTCAATTGTCTGTGCGAAGGCCTGCACCCTGGCTATGTCCATGTCCTCTCTCAAAGTAGCTGTCATGCATGTCTCTATGTACTCTGGATTCGGGCCCATAATAAAGCGGTGGACTCTGGACGACATGGTGTCCATAAATGCTGGAGCATAGCGGGCTAAGGAGTCGAATTGCAAGGAATATTCACGGACGCTCCTAGCCCCCTGCTCCAAATGTAAGAACTGGTCCACCCGAGCCTGTCTGACCTCCCGGGGTAAGTAGTGGTCCAGGAAGGCCTCTGAAAAGCTGGACCAAGTAGGAGGGGCTGCATCTCTCCCCCGAGACCTCTCCCAACTTTTGTACCACAAAACAGCAATATCCCGTAACTGGAATACTGCTAACTCAACTGATTCTGCTGGGGTTACGTGCATGACTCTAAAGATCCTCTGCATCTGGTCCAAAAAGTCCTGAGGGTCCTCCGCTGAATCCGATCCAGTAAACTGAGGGGGTCCCAACGCAAAGAATTCTCTAACCATGGAACTACCTGGCCCCCCTAGGGATTCTGCTGCTGTAGGTGGTGCTGGCTGACGCTGAGCAGCTAGCATTTGAGTCAACATAACCACCGCACTACACAGCTCCTGATCAGATGAAATGGGTGCAGGAGCTGTGGGAGGCGGTGCTGCCTCAAATGGTGTCTGGCGAGGCGGAGACTACTGAGAGGGCCGAGATGATGCCTCCGTATTGCTCTCAGACCGGGCGGAATCTGGCTGTAACTGAGGCATCCTACTGGTGCCTTCGCCCGCTACTGTATCCAATCTCCTACATGTAGCTGGGTGCCACTGGTCTGCCATAATATCTGTGAGCAAAGAGGGTGGTGAGTTTCAAAAGTCAACTCTATACTGTACCGCTCTATAGCACGATTGAATAAGAAAGAAGAGTGACAATCCTAACATGCCTCGCAGCCTCCTGCCTATAGTATGTGGTGCACAACACATCCATAGACAAGACTCTACTTAGCACGGCTTGCAGACTCCCTGGGATACGACCTGCTCTGATGCCAAGTTTGTCACACCCCACCTTGGGGGGTATGATGGCACTTGGTGCCTGCTAGACTCTGAACTGCTAACTGGTCCAGCCTGAGCACATCTGGTGCTTTGGCTGGCTCTGGTTCTATTTCCAGAAACAAATCAGCTATATAACGGCTGTAACTACAGCCTCCGGCCAACTGGCCTGTAGCCATCGGTACCTGTAACAACAGCTAACCAGAAACGGACCTGTAACTAGGAACCTATGCGGGCCGATAAGGCCACCATGCTGTCTAGTTATCTGTAACTCAACACAAGACTACTGTAAAACTACGTGACCGGCAAGGTCACCAGTACTGTCAAACTAAGGCCCCACACGGCCAACATAAACTGGAATACAAAACAGCCACAGCAGACTGCACGGCCCCACACGACCGGCTCAAATAACCACAGGGAATATAAACAGACTGCAAGCCTCTACGAATACTGTAAGAAACTAATAGAAATGATCGGGATAGGGCCCCGACCTACCCATACTGCACAACAAAAGAAAAGGAGCTACACCTCTGGGAATCAGACTCCGGATGATAGGAGCTGATGACTCACTGGCTGGATGGAATCACGAGGGATCGGCTCCTCATCCGTGAGTACCTGTAGGCAAGCAATACAGCGCCCCGATGGGCGTCAGTACCACAGGTACTGAGCATGTAAAGCAAACTGAAATATGCAACTGAAACGAATAGCACAATAACATGACATTTAAGCAAGAAGTAGCTGAGTCTATCTAGCTGAGGATAACTGGGGAGAGTTTATACATTCTGCAATTAACTGAGCGTACCTGAAGACGTATCGTCCTTCTGTCTATCAGTATCTACTAGCGCATATCAATATACATAATAATACATACAATACCTGACCGACCCCCATAAGCCGGAAGGTGCCAACCACGCAAGCAATCTATTTACCCCTACCTGGGTTTAAACCAACCAAAAACAAGTCACTCCACTCCTCTGATAACTGTGAGCTCCTCCTACTGGCCCCCTTGGGTACGTAGCTCAGGCCTTGGCCTCTGACAATAAACTGTGTCTGAGTCCGAAGACTCCTGCCTCTGGGCACAGATGTGCACACAGAGTGGTCTGCCCCTGTAAACAGGGTGTGCTAGCTCTGCGCAGAGTAACCTGAACTACCCCTGCGAGTAGGGTGGTCTGGACCGTATTATTATGGTGGTCGGCCATCATCGTCCTTTAGTCAGACGACATCGCCCAGCTGGTGGCGGTATCTGAATCTGGTATCAACACAGCTATAACCCAGGGGCAGTGGGGATGCTAAAGGGTGCCCACATGCCACAACAAGTCTCAACATACAAAACACATACACAGCAAGCATGCTCAATGCAAAATACTAACCATATTCTCTTCTTGTATCTTAAGGTCAGTTTGTATTAAAATAACTGATACTATATTCTGTTTCACACTATTTCTGATTGCTGGACTAACTGCTACCTGACCTTTATTTGTCTATCTGATTATATCTGGATATAGCTCAATAACATAAAATGTGCCATCTACTACTGGATACAATCTCAACAGATGTACTACGTATTGCCTGAATATCTACTATTCTGATTATCGCATGATATGTGATTAATGTACCAGCATGCTTGCTGGAAATTATACTAAAATCGTTCCTGTACGTTGGGTATCGGTTAATAGCCTTTATTCTATTTACTTTCTAAGCTGTATTTCCTGGCTTGCCGAAAGAATAACTTTACATACCTGGTTTCTGAGTATCCGACTGACCGGTGTGATTTCCGTCGGTACTTCTGCTGTTTCTCCCAACTACATTCATATACACGTCAATTAGAACTAAATACATTAATATTCGGGAGAAATCGTCACTTTAGATATATATATTTATCCCAACTTAAACCTTTCGAAAAACAGTCGAAAACTCGTTATTTTTCAGCGGTCCAGAAGGGAGAAATACTCACTTCTCAGCTAGGAACACATAGACATTAATTTAGAGCAATTCTACTTACCTTAGTTCGGCGGCTCGCCGATTCGTTGGCCGTATTTCACGAAACTAAATCCGTAGGAATGCTCTCTGCTGCTAAATACTTCGGTATCTAGGATTAATTTGAGTTTGGGCAGCGTTTGGCAGCGTAATCGGACGAAAATTATAATCCCTCCTTCGTCTTCCTCTGTTTTACTGCGTGTTCTGGAAATTAAAATGAGTTAAGTGATATTAAACTGAAGTGGGGGCTTTATATACTTGAGTCTGAACTTGGGCAACGTGTCACGGAGCCATCGCGGAGGCCTTGCCTCCGTGACACGCTGCCATCGCGGAGGGGCTCTGCCTAGGCTCCTCCCGCGATGGTTCGACGGGTTTCTCATCCGATCTTTTTCCCAGCCTTTCTCTAGCACGTATGGCCTTCTAATATTCTTAACCAACATGTGAGTAGGTCATCTAGGTGCTGGGAATTCTACGGGGTATAACAGCATAGCATGCAAACAACCAATCCATGCCGAGGATAGCATCAAAATAGGTCATGGCTAACTCTACTAAATCTATTGAGGTGACTTTCTGAAGGAATATAATCGGGCAACTTCTATACACCCATCGAGCTACAATTGAATCACCTACTAGAGTAGAGATTGAGAAGGAATCTGACAAGATTTCGGGACTAACCCCGAAACTACTAGCTACATTAGGTTTCACAGAATACAAGGTTGCCCATGGATCTAACAAGGCATATACATCAAGGTGGAAAACTCATAACATACTAGTGACTACGTCCGAAGGGACCTCCTTCTCCTAGAGGGATGATATGACATAAAATCTATTTTGGCGCTGTCCACCACCTGTGCTAGTAGAAGCCCCTACTAAGCGAGGCATGCTGGTGGAGCTGTTGAACTAAAAGATGGAGTACGGGCTCCACCGTCTCCAGATCAAGCTGAAGGGCAATCTCTGAGCCTGTGCCCCGGTTTGCCACACCTGATTCAAACATATAACCCAACTAAACATCTCCCTGGCTGGTTCTTGCCACAGTTCGCACAGGCTGCGAAAGTGCGATTTCCTGAAATGCTCCCCCGGCTCCTTGAGCCTGACACTCTACCCCTCTGATCATGTTTAGGTTGGGACGGAACACTAGATGATGATGGTGCTGGGGCTAAAGATCTCTGGTGGGACTACTGATGGTGTCAACTAGTCCTCGGCTGGGAGAATCCAATGCTATCAGTCCTGGCCCTCTTGGCATCCCTTTCCCGCTTTCTCATATGTACCGCCTCCATCTGCTAGGCGTACAGGAAAATTCGAGCAAAGTCAATATCCTGGAAAAGCATCGTGGTTTGACAATCTCTGACCAAGGAGTCTGCTATCCCATGTATGAACCTGCTCACACGAGCTCTATGATCCGCCATCAACTCGAGTGTATACTAGGACAGACATCTGAACTCCAAGGCATACTCCTGAACTGTCATCTTTCCCTGCTTGAGATACACAAACTCGACTACTTTTAGCTACCTCATCTCTCGAGGGAAGAACCGATCAAGAAAAGTTGCATGGAACTCGTCCCAACTGATAGGGTCTGCTACAACTGTCCTACTCTACTTCGATTGTTTGAACCGAATGTGTGTGACCCCCTTTAAATGATATGAGGCCAATTCGGCACACTCCTCTCCAATCAACCCCATAATTTGGGTGATCTTCAGAATCTCCTCAATGAAATCATGTGGATCCTCGTCCACCTTCGATCCAAGGAACTTGGGAGGGTTCATCCACAAAAAGTCTCTAATGCTCGCTGCTTCTGCATTTCCATTCTGCGGGACATGTGCTACCGCCTGCTGGTTGACCTGGGCGGTCAAGGCCTGTGCTAGCATCTGAATGGCTGCCCTGAATTCAGTGTGGGCAACTGACTCCGGTGCAAGGTGCTCATGGGTTGGTAGGGCTTGTTGGTGCCTGTCTCCATTGCCCTCCTTGTGGCCATTTCCATTTCTATTTCTTTTGCATTTAACTCTGCAGGGAGGCATGATTCTGCAATCACGAGTAGCATGAGTTAGAAGGATAGAGAGATATTTCACCACACAACATAGATCATGAAAATAGGGAACATTTCCTAAATGTCTCGTAGTCTCTTCGTCATAGGTGTGGCACGCTTCACACCCATGAAAAAGACTCTAATTAATGCGGCTTTTAGACACCCTAGGTCACTTCAAAACCTATTTCTTTAATACCAAGTTTGTCACAACCCAAACATAGGCCCGGATCGAGACACGGAACAAGGAGCCCCGAGAGACTCCAAGTGGACCCATGACATGAACATACATCTAACCCGATCAATAAAATCGGAAGACTTAACATAATAACATAGCGGAAGTCTATTCATACATAGTATCGGAACCAGAATTCACTTCATACATCACAAGTTGATTACTATATTTAGTCTAAAAGCCTCTAACATATCTGATGGGTTGATGGGACAATGCCTCCAAGTAACCAAAAATTCTAAAAATTGAAAAATACAAGATAACCTATAATGAGTAGTCCACGAGAGATGAGGACTCACCACTGAGGCTGAATGCTAAATCCGGAGAACTGGCTAGTGATCGGGCTGAGTTTGAATTTCGGAGCTCGTATCATAAAACTATACAACATAGATATGCAGTCAGTACGTGAAATGTACCGAGTGTGCAAGGTAAGTAAAATGGACATTTAAAATACATAATAGTTCATAAGAGTAGGACAACATGATTGTAACATAGATATCATGATTCAAATATAAGGCTCAAGGTTTTCAAAATGTTTGAAAATCATTCATAATCATAATCATAAAAGAAAATCTTTAACATGACTTGAGCCAAAGTATATAATCATGGTCATACATAAATCATGAGGAACAGTGAGAGATTCTTATAACCAACATACCCCATATGAGCACACATGGAGCCCGACCTATAAACCTCTAGTCGGGAGGGCGTTCGTACCTTGCCAAGGGTAGAACCATGAAAGAGGTGTGATATCACAACAAAGGGCCCATTTGGGCAAAGGGGACAATATCATGGCGGTCCCATCGTGGCTATGTTGGTGCATAGTTCTGAGACTCGGGGCATGCTTGGACCCCAAATCTACTCGGTATTAAATACTACTCCCAAAATATATATAGTGCGCATAGGATAATATACATGAGATTCATAGGCTAGTTAAAAATCATGATAATCATAAGCATGCTTCAAACACATGAACTAGCCATGAAAGTAAGGCCCTTGAGTCCACCATAATCATAAATCATAAACCATGATGTTCATGCATACTAGTAAAACATGTATATACGTGATATTCATAAATTCATGATGAGCATTTGGGAGAAATCATATCATAAGTCATAAATCATAATGGTTTAATGAACATCATAATCAAGGTAGAATCATAACTTGATTTATCATGAAACATACATAATTGGGCATAGTTTTGTAAAAAATTTAAATCTAAATCGTTATAAAATCTGTCCATGATTTGTAGAATATGAATTGATACATGAAGGAAATTAACCCATAGATAGATCATAAGGATTTCATAAGAATTGAGATAAAATCTCATAGAATTATCAATAGAATTTCATGAATTAGAGAGAAATTTGGAATGAGTGTGAACAAATTCATCCATTCATAACCCTACATACCTGAGAGAATTAGATTCTATAACTCCTCTGATTGCCCAAGGAAGAATTGTTGGAAAACAAACTTGAAGAAAATAAGCTTGATCGCTCTTGGAAAGCTCTACGTTTGCATGCATGAAGGAGGATGGGTTTGAATGAGTTAAACCCTCTTAAAACACCCTATTTTGAGCTTAAAATGACATAGTAGGGGACTTAGGGACGTGGAAATTATGGTTTTTCCCTAACTGAATTCACAAAATTGTTATACCTCGGGAACCCAAGGATCAGACCCAAAAGTAAAAACGAAGAAAAACTGAAAATTCACACCAGGTCGCAAAACGACCCATGAGGTAGGTCGTGAGGAGTTACCATGAGTCGTGAGGTGACTCATGGTCAGCATGGTTTGGCAAGGCCTGAGTGAGGAGGCCATGGGCCTGACCACAAGTCATGGTCAGAACTCATGACTCATGAGGTCACCCGTGGTCTACCTTTGAGGTTTCGCAAGTTGGGATGGGCAGTGTAGGCCACGGAAGGTGAACGCAAGTCGTCGTCTGACCTCACGACTCATGAAGCCACCCGTGGGGGTCCCCTTGGATGTTTTAGATAGTGGACTCAAGGGACCATGGACACAAGTCATCCCCTGTGGCAACGACCTGCGAGATCCCTCGTGGGGACTAGCGACTAGAAATTTTCTGCGTTTTAATAAGGATGTTTTCGGGATTTGTAAGTTTCTAAGGCCTAAACTATGTCGTTTTGGATATTTTTTCGAGTGAGATAAAATGAGTTAAGTCCTTTATGCATTCCCATTCCCATGCAAAATCTTAGAGAGATTTTTGGGAGATTCAAAGTCTTCTTCCCCAAATTTTCATCAATTTCTTTGTGGGTATTCAAGGAACCTCAAAATCAATGCATTTTCAGGTATGTAGGGTTTTAGAATGGGTGAAATTCTTCCTCACCCATGCCCAAATTTCAATTTAAATCATGAATCCTCCTATTCAAGTGTATGGGGTTTTAATCAAATGCATGAAAACGTGATTTCTCTTTATGGGTATGATTTAATTGAGTTTTAATTATTGAATTATGAATGATGGGTAGGTTTTATTATTATTTTCTTTAAATCATGTTTCAAACTTTTTAAATATAGAATGCCCATTTGATGAAGGTTCATGAATGTTATGATTTACGATGAATAAGCAATAATTTGAGTTTATTGATGATGAAAAAGCATGAATTAAAGTTACATATGTTTATGAGCATATTTTAAAAGAATTGAATATGATGAAGTATTGGGAAATGCCCACATGTTGAAGATGATTTATGGTTTATGAAGTGAATTACATGATTTCTCGATTTGTGATGTTGGCCGATGAAAACATCTATGATTCTTGGCTAAGCATTTTTTAAAGGGGATCCATGATGATAAATGTTATATTCTAGCCAATAAATCTTAATGCATGATGTTATTGATTTACATCTGAGCCTATATGCATGTTTTTGGGAGTTGTGTCTAGCACCGAGCAGCCCGACGTTCAAAGGATTACGCTGGTGTCTCATAAGCACGGCCACCGTGGGTTTGTAAATGATATGATGTATTGATGATGATCCCCTCAAATGTGATATCACGCCTAATGCACGACCCTCGCCTAGAAAATCAGGGTCAGCTTTGCCTACTTGAGCGAGATAGTGGGGCATCATGAAAGGCTCTACCATGATTGTGTCAGTTATGATGAGTCCTCCCATTGTTCCACATGTTTTATGCATTGTTATGTTTATTTTGTGCTCAAGTTATGTTTTGATAAAAATTTACTTACGATTATGAAAATTAATGATTATGAATGATTTAAAGTCTTGAGCCTTATGTTTTATTATGAAGATTTAGATATAAGCATGACGTCCTTCTCTTATATTATTTATGAGTTTTATTTACTCTAAAATGTTTGTTTTACTTACCTTGCATACTCAGTACATTCCACGTACTGACCGCATACTTTCTATGTTGTATCGTTTCATGATACTGGGTTCGGATCTCAGGCTCATCCTCATCCTTGGTCCATCTCAGCTTACGCTTTCAGCTTATTGGTGAGTCATGATGTTTCGAGGGCCGTTTGACAGACTTTCAGGATATTTATGTTTCGGTATTGGCTGGTTAAGTTGGGGATGTTGTCCCATCAACTCATCTTATGTGTTAGAGGCTTTCAAATAAGTATGTAGTGCTCAGTTGTGTATATGTCAAGTATTTCCTAATGTTATGCTATAATTATGTTTCGGCTGTGTTTTTATGATTATCATTCCACTTATTTCAATGAGATTAGTTGTATGCATGTGTCATGGGTCGACTTGGGGTCTCTTTGGGTCCTTTGTCCCGTTTCTACGAATTAGAAGGATGGAGAGACTTTTCATCGCACGATATAGAACATGAAAGTCGGGTGTATGTTCAGGTGTACGTTCAGGTCGTGACAAACTTTGTATTAGAGCGATAGGTTTGAAGTGTCCTAGGGTGTCTGAAAGTCGTGTTAAGTAGAGTCTTTTTCATGGGTGTGAGGTTTGAAGTCCTAGGTTTGACTTCAAGTCGACCCATGGCACATGCACACAACTAATCTCATTCAAATAAGAGGAATGATACTCATAAAAACATAGCGGAAATGTAATTATAGAATAACACCAGGAAATACTGGACATATACACAGTTGAGCACTAAATACTTGTCTAAAAGCCTCTAACACATAAGATGGGTTGATGGGACAACATCCCCAACTAACCCAACCAATACCTAAACATAAATATCCTGAAAGTCTGTTAAACGACCCTCAGAACATGAGGATCACCAATAAGCTGAAAGAGTAAGGTGAGATGGACTAAGGATGAGGATGAGCCTGAGATTTGGACCTTGTATCATGAAATGATATAGCATAGAAAGTATGCGGTTAGTACATGAAATATACTGAGTATGCAAGGTAAGTAAAAGGGATATTTTAGAGTAAATAAAACTCATAAATAATATAAGAGAAGGACATCACGCTTACATCAAAATCTTCATAATAAAACATAAGGCTCAAGACTTTAAAATCATTCATAATCATTCATTTTCATAATCATAAGTAAACTTTATCAAAACATAACTTGAGCCACAACATAAACATAACAATGTATAAAACATGCGGAACAATGGGAGGACTCATCATAACCGACACCATCATGGTAGAGACTTTCATGATGCCCCACTATCTCGCTCAAGTGGGCAAAGCTGACCTTGGTTTGCCAGGTGAGGGTCATGCATTAGGAATGATATCACATTTGAGGGGATCATCATCAATACATCATATCATTTACAAACCCACGGTGACACATGGTTATGAGACACCGGTGTAGTCCTTTGAATGTTAGGCTGCTTGGTGCTAGACACGGCTCACAAAAACATGCATATAGGCTCAGATGTAAATCAATAACATCATGCATTAAGATTCATTGGCTAGAATATAACATTTATCATCATGGATCCCTTTAAAAACATTCTTAGCAAAGAATCATAGGCCCTCTTCATCGGCCAACATCATAAATCGATAAATCATATAATTCACTTCATAAATCATAAATTATCTTCAACATGTGGGAATTGCCTGATACTTAATCATCAAAATATGCTCATAAACATAGGTAAACTTGAATTCATGCTTTTCCATCATCAATAAACTCAAAATATTGCATATTCATCGTAACTCATAACTTTCACGAACCTTCATCAAATGGGCATTTTAGATTTAAAAAGCTTGAAACATGATTTAAAGAAAATAATAATAAAACCTGCCCATCATTCATAATTCAATAATTAAAACTCAATTAAATCATACCCATAAAGAGAAATCACATTTTTATGCATTTGAGTAAAACCCCATTGACTTGAATAGGAGGATTCATGATTTAAATTGAAATTTGGGCATTGGTGAGGAAGAATTTCACCCATTCTGAAACCCTACATACCTGAAAATGGATTGATTTCGAGGTTCCTTGAATACCCATAAAGAAATTGATGAAAATTTGGGGAAGAAGACCTTGAATCTCCCAAAAATCTCTCTAAGCTTTTGCATGAGAATGGGCATGCATAAAGGACTTAACTCATCTTATCTCACTTAGAAAAATATCCAAAATGATGTAGTTTAGGCCTTAGGAACTTAGGAATTACGAAACACCCTTATTAAAATGCAGGAAATTTTTGGTCGCCAGTCCCCACGAGGGACCTCGCAGGTCGTTGCCACAGGGCATGACTCGTCTCCACGGTCCATTGAGTCCACTGTCCAAAACATCCAAGGGGAACCCACAAGTTACTTCACGAGTCGTGAGGTCAGACCACGACTCGCGGTCACCTTCAGTGGCCTACACTACCCATCCCAACTTGACAAACCTCCAAGGTAGACCATGGGTGACCTCAAGAGTCGTGAGTGTTACACCACGTAAGTTTCTAATGTTTATTCGGCCTATTCCTATGTTGGTTGAGAGTTTTACAGTGCCATATGTATGAGGAAAGGGCCCAGGGAAAGGGCGTACGAGTGCAAAGTCGGGATTTCACGGGAGGAGGCCGAACCAAGTTTCCCAGAGGGGCAAAGTGGCACGGAGCAGCCCCCTCCGTGTTACCCAAAGTGGCACGGAACAAAATTGGCGCGACCGGCAGAGTGCCATGTTGCCTTGTCTGCCCCCTCAAGTATATAAAGGCCTCACACTTAGATGTTATGTTATTTTCCAAATAACCCCGGCCAACAGAGGTAAGAACGAAGGGAAACTATTGAAAATCATCTGATTACACCGCTAAACACCGTCCAAGTCTAAATTAACTCCGGTAGTGAAGTATAAGGCTGCAGACAGCATCGCTGCGGAGTTATTTTCGTAAAATTCGCTCGGCGAATCGTCGTCCCTCTGAGCCAGAGTTGGTGGAATTGCTTCAAACTAGTGTCAGTACAATCACATACTTAAAGTAAGTGTTTCTCCCTTCTAGACTCCAAAGAAATTATGAGTTTTCAATCATATTTCGATAGGTTGAAATATAGTTACTATATATATGTATATATAAAGTTATCGTTTTCTTCGAATTCAGTAACAAAGTTACCCTATTCTTCCATTAATATGATTACTGTTGAGCAGGGAAGTTGAATACGAGCGGATACTCATCAATTAGTTAGAAAATGGCAAACAAGGTATGTAATGCTTAACTCTCGGCAAGTATTTGAGTCGTACAGTGTTACGACTTATGTTCTCAAATAGAAATAACGATCTCAGATGCTGCAGATAGTTTCTACCATTAGATTGTAATTCGATATGTTGTAATGAGCTGTTATTGATATACATATATAAATATCAGCTATGTTGTGATTAGCTTCTAATAGGAATTACAGTTACATAAATTTTGGTTAGCTGCTCGAAAACGTATATAGATCATACTGCACGACCCCTCGCTAAAAGGGAGCAGGTTAAATGTGATTCACGTTATGAATACTATAGAAACTCTTTTAGTTCTCAGTTTATTGTGATGGTAGACATAAATGTTTGTTTCTAGGCTTAGACTTCAGAAGCTCATAAGAGTTATTGGCCTGAATCAGTTGGTTAAACAGTATGGGCGCAGTTAGGCGGTCTAACGACCAGTTGGCCCCTGTATTGGCAGGAAAGCATCCCTAGAGGTTATTAACGTTATCGCACGTTCCAAAACCAGAAATAGAGATAGAATAGGTATATTCTAGAGTTAGCGACACCAGGGTTCTCCAGTTTATTGAGTGATTGTTCGCCATCCCATTAGCCTTATTAGTGATTGTCAAGCTTAGTCGACTTAACAGTTACCACGTAGGATGCCCAACAAGCCAGCCCAGTCATCCGAGTCAGATAAACCCGTGGGTACCCTAAGGAGGGGTCCACATCAGTAGTTAGTGACCGGGCCAGCACCCTAGTCGGTTCTTGTAAGGTATTCAGCTACAGAGTGCCAGGAGAGGGCCAGTCTATATAGAATTACCTATAAGATTGAGAATTGCCCAGAACAGTAATATAGATCCGAGTGGATTCAGAAAAGGCCTAAGGAGTCAGTAGTACTCTGCTAGTACAGTGTTAACCACCAGTTAAGGAGATCAGTAAGCTCCCTATGAAGGACCAGGGTGTCCATCGTGTAGAAGCAAGTTCGACCAAGCCCAGCCCTATAGTCGTTTAATTAGCAGAATAAAGGAGTTAGCTATTCATAACCCCACAGTTATTCATGAGTTATAGATGTTCGACTAGGACATTCAGAGTATTGTTAGGCCATTTCAGACCTCGCTCCATTCAGCCCAGACTATTAGAGATCATGATCACTATCAGGATCCTCTGATCAAACACGGGCGCATGTCGTGCCTATAGATAACCATATAGATTTTCCCAGAAGAGAGTAGCATTAACATGAGGCCCAGAAGGCCAGATACGCTCTCTTTATATAGATAGATTGATGTGTCAGTATAGCACCTGGGTTGGGGTTGCCTTCAGTTAGAAGCCTTCCATGACCGCTCCAGGGTTAATAGCTATGTCGCCGCCCGCCAAGGGTGAGGATACGTCACTCTACGGAGCGGCATGCCATCCCCAAGGGACGAAGATGGTGATCCAGATCCTCATATGTCGTGGTTGGCCTTATATACACCCCCGCTGAGCTTTTCGCCCGGGGTGTAGATATCAGGAGTCCATCGGACTCAGACATAACTACAATTCAGGGGAAAAACGGGCCCAGTTGTTGACCTAGGGGACCGATAGGTTGGCTACAGTACCAGTAGAGTTGTAGACACTTGGGTAGGGGTATATAGATTGAGATGTGCTCGCCAGGACTTATGGGGGCCTGAACGAGTTATTCTATATTGATTGTACCTCTCAGCTTATGGGGGCCAGGTGGGGTTCTTGTATGAATTCTTGTCTGCTAGCTGTAGTGTATAAATGTGTAACTATGCAGTCTTAGCTTATGTACATGTAGTGTCAGTTAGATACAAATTATGAATTAGCAGGCGTATAGGTTAATCTTTTGACCCTTCTTTTTATTTACTTCCAGTCCTATTCAGCTTATCTATTGCGTTACATATTCGGTACATATTGTACTGATGTCCTCTTCTGGGGCGCTGCATTACTTGCTTGCAAGTATAGATAGAAGAGGAGTAGGTCCCTCGTAGTTCCAGTCAACCGTACAGAACCGTCAGCTCCTTCTTTCTGGGGCTTGTGTGATAAAGGTTTATTCCTTTTGTTTGTACAGTATGGGTAGGTCGGGGCCCTATCCCGACCATATTATTACTCCCAGAGGCTTGAAGATTGTGTTACTCTCATTGTTTTAGATGATGTGTGTTGGTCGTGTGGGGCCTTGTTTAGCTATTGATTGGCGGCCTTGTCGGCCCGCATAGAACTCCCTATGATTGTTTGTCTCTGGTTAGCTGTTTACTTTCACAAGGTCTATAGGCCTTGTCGGGCCGGGGGTTGTATTTACAACCGCTACATAGCCTGTTGTTTTCTTGATTCTAGTGTTAGAGTCATCCCTACACTAGAGGTGCTTAGGCTCAGTCAGCTCAGCAGTTTAGGTCCTAGTAGGGCACCAGGTGCCAGTCATGCCTCCCAAGATGGGGTATGACAGTGAGGTCTGACCACGACTCGTTGTCAGGCCCATGGCCTCCTCACTCAGGTCTTGCCAAACCATGCTAACCACGAGTCACCTCATGACTCGTGGTCACTCCTCACGACCCACCTCACAGGTCTTTCTGTGACCTCGTGTGAATTTTTAGTTTTTCTCTATTTTTACTTCTGTGTCTGATCCTTGGGTTCCCGGGGTGTAACAAGAATTTTAGCCACCGCTCAATCTAACGACCCACACAACGGGTCGTCCTTCGCTCCCAGACCTGTCACTTCACTCATTGTCTCGCCCCTGATTCATGCCTCAGATCTCCTACAACGACCAGACAGGATGAGTCATTCCAAAACCCAACGACTCATGGTTACCAGTCGCCGTCACCACTGCCACTATACTGGAAATCCTCCCGACTGACACATATAATGACCAGTTGTTACCAACAATGAGTTATCCCAAGACCTGTCACTTCCTCCCTAATTAAGACTAGTCTCACCATGACTCCCATCCAACGACTCGTTACAACCACCAACGGATCGTTCTGAGACCCGTTGTTCCCAGTCTAAATCTTCAACCTCTCACCAAGGACACTTCTAACGACCCGTTGTTTCTTCTAACAACCTGTACCATGGGTCGTTTGAGGGGAAACTCCAAAATTTTATGCTGATTTTCCTTTCCACCTCCTAGGTCTAGTCCTAGGCACTTCTAGGTATTACAACACTTGAATTAATCTTCTTTCTTGTTCTAAGGTCAAAGAAGATGAAATTATTATAAGTAATAATGTAGATTCAAGAAAAATATATTTTAAATGATAGGGAAGAGCTTTGAGTTCAAAGAAGATGAAATTATTATAAGTAATAATGTAGATTCAAGAAAAATATATTTTAAATGACAGGGAAGAGCTTTGAGTTCAATTTTTGATTGAACTTCTTCCAGTGAAACTTCCTCATTTTCTAATTTTTTTAGCATTTCGACTTTTTTTCTGATTGTGGGATTATTATCAGTTGTAGTATCTGAATTGGCCAAACATTATTTGAGTGAATCGGTAATCAATTGATTATCTTTATATTCATTTTCAAGGTCATCTAGCATGTCAATTTGAAAACAAGAAGATGATGACTCATCATCAGGAAATCTCATCATTTTCTACATGTCAAAAATTACTCTTTCTTCATGAACTCGCAGTATCAGTTGTCCTTAATGAACATCAATGATTGCTATTCCTATTGCAAGAAACGGTCTACCTAAAATCAATATCACCTCAGTTTTTTCTTCTATTTCAAGTACTATAAAATCAACTGGAAATAAAAATTTATCAACTCTTACGAGGACATTTTCAATTATTACTTTTGGTGTTTTAGTACTTTGATCAACCAATTAAAGAGACAGCCCAGTGACTATCATTTCACCGAGTTCTAGTTTTCTGAAAATTGAAAATGGTATTAGATTTATTGAAGCACCTGAATCACATAATTTTTTTAAATGAGCCCTTCTATTGTACAAGGAATCGTAAAACTTCCTGGATCACCAAGTTTCTGCAGAAGCTTATTTTGAAGTATAACACTACATTTCTCTGTAAGCTTAATGATAGAAACTTCATTTAATTTTCTTTTACTTGATAAAATATCTTTAAGAAATCTAACATATGAGGGCATTTGTTATAAAGCATCTGCGAAAAGTATGTTAATATAAGGTTGCTTCAGCATTTCCAGAAACTTTGAGAATTGGTTGTTAAGTTTTCCTCTTTTTATTTTTTGGGAAAAGGGAGCGGTACAGAATGAGGATTTGTTATTAAATCATTTTCTTGCACCTTTTTTCTTTTATCTTTTTGTTCTTTTGAATGCTCGATCTTTTCTTTACTCTCACCTTCATTTACCTGTTCCATATTTCATGGATTTCCTTGTCTATCTGCATATGGATCATCAATAGCTTTACCTGAGCGCAAAGAGATGGCTTTAAGGTGCTAATTTGGATTTTTCTCTCTGTTAGTTGGCTCCTTGAATTTGTCCAGACATGAGTGTTGCTAATAGACTTATCTAAATTTCTAATTTTTTTATGGCTGAATATTGACTTTCGACCTTTTCATTAGTAGCCTGAATAAATTTGTACATCATGTCTTCAAGAATTTGTTGTTGAGCTCTTTGGGGCTGTTATTGGTATTGTTGAAAATTTTGTTGCCCTCTGTTATGATTTTTAAAACCAGGTGGTCCCTGTACTTGTTGCTTTTGATTAAAAAATCTTTAAGGGTTTTCAGCACCATTAGGATTACTCCATTGAAATTATGGATGTTTTTATGACATGGGACTACTAAATGGATAATTATTGTTGTACCCTATAGCATTTACATGTTTGTCATTTTGCACTAAAACTTGGCACTCATGACTTGGTATGATTACCTCCACAAACATCACAGTTTTTAAGTTGAGGATTAGATTGAGAACTTACTTGAAAAGCCTCAAATTTTTGCGTGAGAGCTGTAATTTGTTGTGTTAGTGAATTTAAAGCATCAATTTGATTCATTCCTGCTGCTTTCTTCATGATTATTCTGTCTAATGACCACTGAATTGCATCTTCTGAAATTTCATTGAGTAATTTTATTGCTTCTACAATTGTTTTGCTCATTATAGATCCTCCTGATGCTGCATCAATTACATTTCTAGCAGATGGTTTAAGGCGATGATAAAAAAATATATAAAATGCCAGGATCTAAAATTCCGCGGTGTGGACATTTTCTTAACATTGCTCTCAGTCTTTCCCATACCTGATATGCAAAATTCAATATCAGTTTGCATAAAATTATTAATTTCTTGCTTCATTTTAATTGTTTTTGCAAGTGAAAAGTACTTCTTAAGAAATTTTTGGGTCATTTGATCCCATGTAGTAATGGAACCTCTTGGCAGGCTGTGCAACCATGTTTTGGCTTCTCCTTTATAATACCTCGGAAATACCCAAGACTAGACTCAGAATTTAAATATCAAAGCTGGAAGAAATCTGGAAAATCAGCACAGAATGGGTCATGTAACGGATCGTTGGTTCCACCAACGATCTGTAGGAGGTATCCATGGTGAGGTACAACAGGGTGGATGTTGGGAGTAATGGGTCATGGAACGACCCATGGTCTGATGTCACGAGTCGTGACCTGTAGTCCTGGTGAGACTGGTCCTTAGCCTAGGAGGGTAACGGGTTGTAGGACGACTCGTTGTGAGAAGAAACAGATCGTGGTGAGAAACCGTGGGTAGGAGTAGGAAAATCTCCAGTCAAGGTGATGGATGGAAACCACAACTCGTTGGAAGAAGGCACGAGTCGTGGTGTGGCTCATGGGAAGGCCTAGATGCAGGTCACCAGGGGGAGCAATGGGGGATACAATGAACCGTCATCTAATGTAATGACTCATCCTGTTTATTCGTGGTGTTCAAATCTGAGAAGTTAACTTTGGGCAGTAGATGCAATGAACAGATACCACGAGTCGTGGTATCTTGGTACAACCTGTAGGATCGCCCGTGGTCACTGGCAGTGTTGAATTTTCTTGAGGATGAACCTGCCAGAGTTTCTTGGTTCCAATGTGGACGAGGATCCACATAAGTTTATTATGAGATTGTGAAGATCACCTAGGTCATGATGGTGAATGGGGTTGATTGTGTTAAGCCGGCCTTATATCAATTGAAAGGGGTCTCACACATCTGGTTTCAATAGTGGAAAGATAGTAGGGCCGCCGGAGCAGGCCCTATCACTTGGGAGGAGTTCCATGTTGCTTTCCTAGATCGATTCTTCCCTCGTGAAATGAGGGAGTTGAAGGCATTCGAGTTCATGAATCTTAAGTAGGGGAAGATCACGATACAAGAGTATGCCTTTGAGTTCACTCGCTTATCAAAGAACGCCCCAGAGTTAGTGGTTGATCAGAGAGTCCGAGTGAGTAGGTTCGTTCATGGGGTGGCGAACTACTCAGACAAGGATTATAGGACCGCTATGCTCCACCGGGATATGGATTTCCCTCAAATAGTCTTGTACACCCAGTAGATGGAGGTAGCACATATGATGGAGAGAGAGGAAGAAAGGGCACAGACAGATAGCTATAGGTTCACTCAATAGAGATCTGGCGGTGGTCACCGCCCTCAGATTCAACAGAGGCCATTAGTTCCAGCACCATCATTATCTAGTGTCCCATCTAGACCTAAGAGTGATAAGAGGAGCAGGGACTCAAGTTTGAGAGATCAGAGGGGCATGCAGGTAGAGTGCACCTTTCCATCCTACGGGAAGTGTGGCAAGAGTCATGTCGAGGAGTGCTTGCTCAACTCAGATATCTGTTATGGGTGAGGTAGATCTGGCCACATGCACCAAGCGTATCTATTTTCTAGAAAGTATGATGATAGAGGTCGTGCACAGACTACCAGGTCAGCAGCAGCTCCTGTGCGCTTAGCTCCATAAGGGGCATCCACTAGTGGGGGTGGTGGGCAGCGCCAAAATAGATTCTATGCCCTCACCTCACATCAGGAGGAGACTACACTGAATGTGGTTACTGGTATGTTACAAGTGTTCCACCTTGATGCTTATGCTTTGTTAGATACAGGGGCTACTTTGCCTTTTGTGACACCTTATATTTCTAGTAGCTTTGGAGTCAGTCCCGAAATTCTATCAGAACCATTCTCAGTCGCTACTCCCATTGGTGATTCAGTTGTAACTAAGAGGGTGTATAGAAGTTTCCCGATCACAATATTGCAGAAAGTCACCTCCGCAGACCTAGTAGAGTTAGCCATGACTGACTTTGATATGATTCTTGACATTGATTGGTTGTACGCATATTATTCTTCGATTAATTCTAGGACCCGTGCGGTGGAGTTTCACTTTCCAAGTGAGTCAGTCTTAGAGTGGAAGGGTAGTTCGGCCATGCCTGTAGGTCATTTTATTTCCTATCTTAAGGCTAGGAAGATGATTTCTAAGGGTTGCATATACCATCTAGTTAGGGTTAAGGATGTTGAGTTTGAGACCCCGACTATCCAGTTAGTTCCAGTGGTATGTGAGTATCCAAAAGTGTTCCCTGATGATTTACCCGGTATTCCTCCTCAGAGGAAAATCGATTTTGGTATTGACCTCCTTCCCGACATGCAGCCAATATCTAATCCTCCTTATAGAATGGATTCATCCAAGCTAAAAGAGTTGACGGAGCAGTTGAAGGATCTTTTGGATAAGGGTTTCATTAGACCAAGCAAATACCCATAGGGTGCACCAGTTCTCTTTGTCTGACAGAAAGATGGTTCTCTTCGTATGTGTATCGATTATCGATAACTGAACAAAGTCAGCATTAAGAACAGGTATGCTCTATCCATGATTGATGATTTATTTGACCAACTTCTGGGTGCCAAGTGTTTTTCGAAGATAGATCTCAGATAGGGGTACCATCAACTCAGAGTCCGGGAGGGCGACATTCCGAAGACAGACTTCAGGGCGCGATATGGTCATTATGAGTTTGCAATTATGTCTTTTAGACTAACGAATGCTCCTGTAGCTTTTATGGACTTGATGAACAGGGTTTTCAAGCCATACCTGGATATGTTCGTGATTGTGTTTATTGATGACATCCTTTCTCGGAGCGAGGAGGAGCATGCCGCTCATTTGAGGGTGGTGCTACAAACTCTCAAGGATCGCAACTATATGCTAAATTCAGCAAGTGCGAGTTTGGTATACTCAGTGGCGTTTTTGGGCCATGTGGTATTAAGTGAGGGTATAAATGTGGACTCTCAGAAAATAGAAGATGGTGAAGAATTGGCCTAGACTGGTGAATCCTTCAGATATTCGAAGCTTCTTGGGCTTAGCTGGCTACTATCGGAGATTTGTTAAGGGATTTTCATCTATTGCAACTCCATTGACCAAATTGACCCAAAAGAAAGTGAAATTCCAATGGTTGGAGGCTTGTGAGAGAAGCTTTCAGGAGTTAAAGACTTGACTTACCTCAGCACCGGTGTTAACTCTACCAGAGGGTACTGATGGGTTTATGGTGTATTCTGATGCTTCAAGGATCGGCCTTGGTTGTGTTTTAATGCAGCATGACAAAGTTATAGCATATGCCCCTAGACAACTGAAAGTTCATGAGAAGAATTACCTAAGCCATGATCTTGAATTGGTCGCGGTAGTATCCGCCTTGAAGATATGGAGACATTATTTGTACGGGGTCCATGTGGATGTGTTTATGGATCATAAGAGTCTACAATATGTGTTTACCCATAGGGATCTCAATCTTCGGCAAAGGAGGTGGTTAGAGCTACTCAAAAACTACGATATGAGTGTGCTTTACCATCCGAGGAAGGCTAATGTAGTAGTGGACACACTTAGTTCCATGAAAAGTGTGTCCCACGTAGATGAGGGAAGGAAGGAGCTGGTGAAAGACGTGCATTGACTTACATGGTTGGGAGTTCGGTTGGTTGATGCGACCGATGGCGGGGTTACTATTCAGAATGGATCAGAATCGTCCTTGGTGACCGATGTAAAAGCTAGACAACATGAGGACCCCATTTTGGTAAAGTTAAAGGAGGCTGTTCAAAATCAGAAGGTAGAGGTCTTCTCCAAAGAGGGAGATGGTGTGCTTCGATACTAGTGTCACTTATGTGTTCCGGATGTCGATGGTTTGAGAAATCGGATGTTATAAGAGGCTCATGGATCTAGGTATTCAATCCGTCCAGGTTCCACCAAGATGTACCGTGACCTACGAGAAGTTTATTGGTGGAATGGCATGAAGAAGGACATAGCAGAATTTGTGGCTAAGTGTCCAAACTGTCAGCAAGTGAAGGTTGAGCATCAGAGACTGGGAGGGGTGCTTCAGGATATCAGTATTCCTACTTGGAAGTGGCAAGAAATCAATATGGACTTCATAACAGGTTTGCCTCGCACTTGTCAACAATATGACTCCAATTGGGTTGTTGTAGACAGGTTGACCAAAGTCGCTCATTTTCTACCGGTCAAAAGCAAGGATTCGGCGGAGGGTTATGCAAAGCTATACATCCAAGAGCTAGTTCGGTTGCATGGAATGACCTTTTCCATCATATAAGACAGAGGTACTCATTTTACCTTTCAGTTTTGGAGGTCATTTAGGAAAGGACTGGGTACTCAGGTCAAACTTAGTACAATATTTCATCCGCAAAAAGATGGTCAATCGGAGCGGAAAATTTAGACTCTTATTTAAGAGAATGCATGATTGACTTCAAAGGTAGTTGGGACGATCATTTGACTTTTATCAAGTTTGCATACAATAATAGCTACCATTCCAGTAATCAGATGGCTCCATTTGAGGCTCTCTATGGGAAAAGTTGTAGGTCGCCGCCTATTGGTTAGTTCAAAGTTGGTGAAGCTACGATGATACGACCAGATTCAGTCCATGAGGCTATGGAGAAGGTTGAGCTCATACGTTACAGGTTAAAAACAGCTCAAAGTCGCCAAAAGTCCTATACCGATGTGAGAAGGGGAGAAATCGAGTTTGAAGTAGATGATTGGGTATTTCAGAAGGTGTCTCCTATGAAGGGAGTGATGCGGTTTGAAAAGAGATGAAAACTCAGCCCTCGTGATATTGACCCTTACTCGATTATGAAGCGGGTTGGCAAGGTGGAATATGAATTGGAGTTTCCCTCAAAAATTAGCTTTCGTGCATCCTGTTTTTCATGTATCGCTCTTAAAGAAGTGTTTGGCTAATCCAGCTCTAGTTGTTCTGGTGGACAGTGTTGGGGTGAAAGACAACCTTATTTTTGAGAAGGTTCTAGTGGAAATACTGGATCATTAGGTTCGAAGGCTAAGGAATAAGGAAGCAGCTTCAATCAAACTTTTATGGAGGAATCAGCATGTTGAAGGAGCTACGTGGGAATACAAAGTAGACATGATGGCTAGATATCCACATTTATTTCCTACCGGCTCAGTTCCAGCTCGAGGTATCAGTTTTTGCCCTAGTACTCTATTTAGTTTTCATGTTCATTTCATGTGCCCCAGTTTCTTCCATGTATGTGGATATGTATACGATTCATGAATTCAGTTCAGCCATGTAGTTTGAATCGAAGTTAGTCACTCCGTCAGTTTCAGCTTAAATAATCAGTATTTGAGTATGATGATTGCATTTTTCTGTTTTCTGTATGTTTTCCCACATCCGAGAATGAATGTTCCCAAGGGGGAGATATTGTAATACCCCAGAAGTGCCCAAGACTAGAAACGAAATTTAAAAATGGAAGCTGGCAGACATCTGGAAAATCATCACAGAACGGATCATGTAACTGATCTTTGGTTCCCCCAACAATCCGTAGGAGGTGTCCATGGTGAGGTGTAGCAGGGTTGAAGTTTGGAGTAACGGGTCATGGAACAACCCATGGTCTAATGTCATGAGTCGTGAATTGTAGTTGTGGTGAGACTAGTCCTTAGCCTAGGAGGAAGTAACGGGTCATAGGACGACTCATTGTGAGCAGTAATGGATTGTGGTGAGCAACCATGGGAAGGAGTAGGAAAATCTCTAGTCGAGGTGATGGATGGAAACCACGACTCGTTAGGAGGAGGCACGAGTCGTGGTGCGGCTCGTGGGGGTGCCCAGGTGTAGGTCTCCAGGGGGAAACATCGAAGGATACAGTGGACCGTCATTTGATGTAACGACTTATCTTATTGAGTCATGCTGTTCGAATATGAGAAGTTAAGTTTGGGCAGTAGATGCAACGGGCGGATACCACGAGTCGTGGTATCCTGGTACGACCCGTAGGATCGCCCGTGCTCACTGGTAGTGCTGAATTTTCTGGAAATTCATTAAGGGTATTTTCTTCATTCCTAAGTTCTAGAGTCCTAAACTATGTCGTTTAAGGCTTGAAATGCAGTGTTTTAAGAGGGGAAAATCTATCCTAGGCTCATTCACATCCATGCATGCATATTGATGGAGTTTAGGATGTGATCAAGTTGGAATTCATCAAGATTTCCTTCAATCTTTCATTGGGCTTTGAAGGAGTTGTAAAATCTGATCTTCCCCAGGTATGTAGGGTTATGAATGGGTGAATCCGTACACACTCATGCCCAATCTCGCTTCTAAATCAAGAAATTACTATGTGGTTCTATGGGGTTTTAACCCAATGCATTGAATTTCTAATTTACTACATGGGCATGATTCAAAGGTGTTTTTATTGTTGAATTATGAAATTTGGGAAAGTTTTACATTGTTTTCCACTAAAACCATGTTCCAAGCTTATTAAACTTCAATGCCCATTTTGAGAAGTTTATGAAAGTTGAGATTTATGATGAATGTTCATGTGTGATAATATTTTAATGATGAAAATCATGTTTTCATGTTACCTATGTTTATAATCATGTCTTCAAGTGAATTGAGTATTTCCAAGCATGTCAAAGTATTGGGCAATGCCCACATGTTTAAGTATGATTTATGATTTATGATAAGGATTTTATGATTGATCGATTTATGATATAGGCCAACTTACGGGCCCTTGATTCATGGCTAAACATGTATGTAAATGGGGATCAATGATGTTAAATATTTATTCGGACATGAATCTCATGAATGATATTTATGATTTATGTATGAGCCTAATGTGCATGTTTTTGGGAGCACTGTCTAGCACCGAGTAGCCCGACATTCAAAGGACTACGGCGGTGTCTCATAACTACGTGCTACCGTAGGTTCATGTTGATACATTATAATGTTAATGGATCCCCTATTTCATGATATCACATAATGCACGTCTCTGGCTTGGCAAGCCCAGGACGACTCTACCCGGTTGATGAGATAGTTGGGGCATCAGGTAAGGTTCTACCATGATGGTGTCGGTTATGACGAGTCCTCCCATTGTTCCGCATGTTTTTATGCATTGTTATGTTTATGTTACATTGGCTCAAGTTATGATTTATAAAGTTTTTCTCTTGTGAAGATTATGATGAATGGACTACAAATATTTTGAAAATGTTGAGCCTTATGTTACACTATGATATTTATGATATGAGCATGTTTCCTACTCTTATGAGATTTTATGTATTTTAAATGTCCGTTTTACTTACCTTGCATACTCGGTACATTCCACTTACTGACCGCATACTCTATGTTGTATCATTTTATGATACAAACTTCAATCTTCAGACTCAGCACCGTCATTAGCTCATTCTCAGAGTTAGCATCCAATTTATTGGTGAGTCCTCATCCCCCGAGGACCAGTTGATATCAATTTTCTAGACTTTGAAGGGTTAGTTGTTGTCCCATCAGGCCATCAGATATGTTAGAGCTTTCAGTCTATGTGTAGTATTCAATTTTCATGTATGAAGTGCATTTCGCTTTCCATGTTATGCTATGATTATGCTTCCACTATGTTATCATGTTGAGTATTCTGCATTACTGAATCGAGATAGATGTATGTTCATGCCATGGATCGACTTGGAGTCTCTCGGAGCCCCTTGTCTCGTGTCTCAATCCGGGCCTACGATCAGGTCGTGACATCCTCTTAATGTAAAAGGAAAAAGTCGTAACCTGATAGCATCTGTTGTGACACCATTATACTTACTGGTCTCAACTAGTTCAAGAAAGTCAATTAGATGGGTATGAGGATCTTCACTTACATCACCAGTAAATTGACATGAATTTTGGATAGTCCGAATCAAGCCTGTGCGGATTTCAAAGTTATTTACCTCTGTTGGTGGCTCCTCACACTTGATTCTCCTTCAAAGTGATTTGGTCTTGCATAATCTCTAAGTATCATATCACGTTGTGGTACTACCTCACTAAATTATTCTTACACAAGATAGGGTGAAAGTGGGTTGTTATTGTTATTATTAAGCTCGTTGTTCTCCATTTCTTTTTGTAAAAAAAATTGAGATTGAGAGATTTGTTGTTTTTGTAACAACTGTAGGAATTTTTCAATTTCCAGATTGCACGTAACTAGTTCTCTTGAAGAAGAATGGGTCATACACTTCCTAAAATTTCACCTTAACAATTAAAAGAATTAGATAAAATATATATAAATAGAGAGAGAGAGAGACTTAAATGAGTAGTAAAACAATTAATCTATAGTAGACTTTTGCCAATCCCCAACAACAGCGCCAAAAATTTGAAGAATCACTGGCGTATATAAATTTTTAACTCAAATTCTGTCAAATAATAGTATTGAAAGATGTTGAATCCATAGATATTGGTTTATCTATTCTACAGACGTTTCTTATTTTAATTACTATTTAAGATAACCGGAAAGAGTTGAATGGTGAATTAACTAATTAATAATACGTAAGCCAAAAAAGAGTAGAGAAAATACTCTTTTTCTTTCAATATGTTAAAAAGTGTTGGGATCCTGACTTCACTCAATATTTCTCTTTATAAAGTGAATTTCTTATTGCTTAATTCTATTTCTCATAAAAGTATAAATACCTCTTACAATTATATATTTATATTATAACTAAAGTCGAATAATTAAATGCACTCCTCTCGGTTATATAATTTAATTGTCAAAATAGTAATATTAAAGAACTAGAAATATGTACTTGAACTAAAACATGCTCTTGAAAGTTAGTCCCCTTCGGTTACCTACTTTTTATAATTAATTATTATACTATTTGCCTCTCTCGATTACAGGTACGTGTAGAATTAATTATAACATAAAGTAAATAGATGTCACCAGATAAATATTAACAATCTATCAATACTCCAATTAACAGTATCACTTCTTCTGCCTCTCTCGATTACAAAATTAGTCATATGTTAATATGTAGTATAAAATAGATAGATGTTTAAATAAAATAACATTAACTGTAATGCGGATAAAAATTAAATATAAAGCTTCAGCTCAGACACGTGAAGTTTAGGAATAATACTTACTATTATATAGAAATATGAAGATTCATTATTTTTTCAACACAATAGAAAATTATTCCATACTAGATTTGGTACTATTAACGAAAATATTCTTCTCCATTAGATAATAAAATAGAAGATATATCAAAAAGAATAATTTCACTATTTAATTAAAAGTAGAAGTTAGGAGTATTTCCAACATCAAATAACTAAATAAGTAGTAGAAGAGCAAAAATAATTAAAGAGTTTTTCTCCCCCTCTATCCCTCCTTCAAGCTGCTCAATAATAAGTCTATTTATAGAGTCTTTACCATGGCATGCACTAATATAAATATCCTTTTTCTTTTTATCATTTGGTTGGTCCCATGTCAAGAGAAATTTGCAGCCTTTCAATCTTTGCAGCAAATCAAGTTGCCAACTTGATTTCTCCTTACCACTTAATGTAACATAAATTATATAGAAACTTCCTCTTATTTGCAACTTGTCCTTTTTTTTCTTTCTTTTTTCTTTCCTGTATCTTCTTCTTATTTCGGAATCTCGATTTTCATATTGGCAAGTGATGGTTGTAAGTTTCTTACTTTGTCTCCTCTAGCCAATTATCTCATTAATTGCTAGAATATTCCTACAAATAGTAAAAAAAAGATATTAGTGATAAAAAATTAATTATTTATTTAGTTTATCATAATATTTTTCTCTTATCAAGTCATTATATAAATCATGCATCAAAATCATAAAACAAAAATTAGGACTTGAGGGAGTTGAGATCATACGGGAATCATAGGATTTTATGGTAAAGGAATTAACCCTAGAAGTCCAAAAGTCATACTTGTAACTTAGAAATCATAATTTCAAGAAAGGATTAATAGGAACATAAAAACCCAAATCATAGAATCATCAATTTGATCAAGATAGCAAATCCCATAATTGAATCAAGGAGGAAATTAACAATACCCAATTTAGCCCTAGAAAACTCAAAATTAGGGCATGGGAATGGGAAAATCATGATTTTGATTGAAGAAGGGGCATGAGGGTGAAAGGAACCCTTCATTGATAACCCCACATACCTGGGTTCACTGAATCCTTAGCTTAGATTGAGACTCAAAGAGAAACTTGAGAATATAACAGTGAAACTAAATGAGGAATCCTTTGTTGATCTTGGAAGAGGGTTTCAATTCGAAGCATGAATGAGAGCATAATGACTTAGGCTAGGTTAAATCCCCTTAAACACTCCTTACGAAGCTTAAAACAATGTAGTTTAGGAGTTTAGAGCTTAGGGTTTTACTAAAATACTCCTGAGTAATTGCGTTAAAACCCTAACTACTAGTCACAACGACTCGTACCACAAGTTATCCTATCATACACGACTCATGATATCCACCCATCACAAGCCAATATCTTTCCTCAGTTCTCAGATCTTCAAACAATGGTTAGATAGGATGAGTTGTTACTTGCAACAATAACTCATCATTCTCTCTAGTCATCACCAGTGCCACCTTGCATAGTTTCTGGAAACCTTCCAACAGGTCCCCACCATGGATCATTACTCGACACAATGAGTTGTGGTATCTATCCATTATGTCTGAACCAACTTTGACCCCTTACTGAACTCCACTCAATGACTACTTAGAATGACCCATTGAATGCACAAACAAGTCGTTGTTAGGCCTGTTATTTCTGGAGGGGGTTGACTAAAGGCCTACGACGAGGCACACCACGAGCCATTATTTCCCATAATGGCTCGTTCCTTGAGTCGTTCTATGACTCTAGTGCAATTTTCCTAATTTTCTTCGATTCAATCCTTGGGTCTAGTTCTAGGGGTTTTTGGGGTATTACAGACCTTGTCAAACAAGTCATCAATCCTGGGGAGGGGATATTTATTCTTGATTGTGACCTTGTTCAAATGTCGAGATCAATGTACATTCTAAGGGAACAATCTTTCTTTCGAACAAAGTGAATTGGAGGACCCCATGGGGACTTACTATGCCTGATAAAACCCTTATCTAGGAGATCTTTCAACTCCTTTAGCTTGGCTGAAGCCATTCTATAAGGAGAAATGTATATGGGATGCATATAAGGGAGAAGGTCAATACCAAAGTCAATCTCCCACTTGAGAGGGACTCCTGGTAGATCATTGAGAAATACCTCCGGATATTCATATACAACAGGAACTGACTGAAGATTCAGGGTCTCGAACATATCATCCTTAACCCAAACTAGATGATACATACAATATTTAAAGCTCATCCGCTTAGTCTTAAGGTAGGAAACAAAGTGACCTACGAGAATAGCTAAACTGCCCTTTCACTCTATGACTGGTTCACCCGAAAATTGAAACTCTACCGATATAGGGTTTTACAGTTAACTGAAGCATAACAAGCATACAACCAATCCATGCCATAAATGATATCAAATTCAATCATGTCTAACTCTACTAGGTCAGCTGAGGTGACTTTCCAAAGGACTGAGATTGGCAGTGTCTGTACACCCGTTGAGCTACAACTAACTCACCGACTAGAGTAGAGACTGAGAAGGGTTTTGATAAGGTTTCGGGACTAATACCGAAATAGAATACAACATAGGGAGTCACAAAGGATAGTGTGTCCCCTGGAATAAACAACAAGATGGAATACTCATAATATACTAGTGACTACATCGGGTGAGACCTCCTGCTCCTGTCGAGATGATAGTGCATAGAACCTATTCTGGCTCTGGCCGCCATTTGCACTAGAAGATGTGCCCTACTAAAATGGGTGAGTTGTGGGAGCTACTGAACTGGTGGCTAGGGTGCGGATGCCACCGTCGCCTTTTCTGGCTGGATAACAATCCTTGAGTCTGTGTCCAGGTCTACTATACCTGAAACAAGCATCCAAGCCAACTAAGCATCGCCTAGGGTAGTTCTTACCACACTTCTCACGGGCTGGAAAAATGTGCTCCCTTGCCATGCTCACCTGGCCTCCAGATCCTAATGCTCTACCCCTCTAGTCACGTCTAGGTCTAGAAGGAACACCGACTGATGATGGAGCTGGAGTTAATGACCTCTGGTGATACTGTGGGTGGTGTCTTCCCCCCTACCTCTATTGGAAGTGCTTATAACTCCCTGTCTTAGCCCTCTTGGGGTCTCTCTATCTCTCCATCATTTACTCCTCCTCTATCTGCGAAACATATATCATCAAATGAGAGATATCTATGTCACTGATAAACATGCAGTCCTAGACATCTTGACCAATGAGCCTGCAACCCCATTCATGAACTTGCTCATATGAGCCATCAAATCAGCCACCATCTCTGGTGCATACTTGGACAACCAGGTACATTTTAAGGCATACTCTTGGGCAGTCATGTTGTTATGCTTCATATCGACAAACTTGGTTGCCTTTGCCTCCCTCAACACTCGAGGAAAGAATATGTCCAAGAAAGCGGTAAGAAACTTATCCCAACCAATGGGAACTACACCAACTCCCCTAGTCTCCTTCCACTATCAGAACCATATATGAGCAACCCCTTCAGTTGATAAGAGGCTAAGTATGCACTCTCCTCTCCAGTCACCCCCATAATCTGGGTGATCTTCTGAACCTCCTCTATGAACTCCGGTGGATACTCATCCACCTTCAAACCCCGAAACTACAATGCGTTCATCATCATAAAGTCTCGCACTCTTACTGCCACCGCATTCCCATTTGATGGACATGGGCCACTGTCTGCTGGCTAACCTGGGCTATCATAGCCTGAGCCAACATTTGTAAAGCGACCCTAAACTCGACATGAGTAACTTGCTCGAGCAAGGGATCTGTTGGAGCTGGTGGGGCTAGCTAATGCTCATTCCCATCGCTATTGCCATTTATCTTTCCATTGACTCAGCAAGGAGGCATATTTCTGCAAACGCATAAAGCTCGAGTTAGAGGAATAAGAGAGTTAATCTCATAGCACGAGGTAGAATAATGAAAAGAAGGAAAGTTTCCTAAAAATATCTCATAGCCTCTTTCTCATAAGCATGGAATGCTTCACAACTCCAAGCTAACTCATGGTACATACATAACATATTCAAGAGCATAAGCTAAAGCAAAAATAAATCATGAACATGATTAAATGGAAGTTTAGAAAATATCATCAAGCATAACCGAAGACAAGAAGTCTACAACACTGAGTCATCTAACATAATGTCTGAGAAGCCTCTAGTCATAAGATGAGCTAAAGGGACAACATCCCCAACTAGCTCACTAGATCTGAAACTAAAGACATGAAACATAACAACATGAGCTAATAGACTTCCTCAAAATGTGTGGACTCACCCAAGCGGGGATGGAGCTAGAATGAAGGGGTAGCGAGCTAATGTTTGAGCTAAGACTAATCATCAAAACCTATATCATGAGACAATATAGCATAGAGTATGCGGTCATTACTTTGAATATAGGGAGCATGTAAGGTAAGTAAAATATACTAGTACAACTGAAATAAGGAGATCATGAGAGTAAGATAGTATAAAACATAAGATTTTGATCATAAACTGAACATAAGGGGTCAAGGCTTTTAAAACTGTTTCATAACACTACACATGAATGATTTCATAAGTAAAACATTGTTAAGAATTTGTTGAGTGAAAATACCATAAGTCGTGGTATCATAAGTCATGAACTAATAATATATAGAAACTAAGGAACGATGGGAGATTCTTATAACCGATATACCCCACGTGAGCATACATGGGGCCTGACCTATAAAACCCTAGTCGGGAGGATGTTCATACCTTGCCAAGGGTAGAACCGTGTAAAGGCACGATATCACTAATGGGTGGCCCATTCGCTCATGGGAGACACTCTTGTGAAGGATCGAATCATGGCTATGTTTACACATAGTTATGAGACCTAGGTACACAAGGACCTCGGTCTACTCGGTGCTAAATACTACTCCTAAAATATATATAGTGCTCATATATTTATTATGAAACATGGATAGCATGGCTAGATTAAATCATGAAATTTGTAACATGTTAATATACGTGATCTAGCCATGAAAATTGTGCCGAAGATCCGCCATGATATATATACACATGAATTTCATGAAAATTATGCATACTTTAGTAAAATAATCGTATCTTGTAAAATCATAAATTCATGAGAGGTTCTTTTAGTAAACATGCATCACTGTTATTAAACATAACTTGAATCATAGGTAACTTAAAATCATGAGAGAATCATAAAATTCTATTTAATTTGGGTCTAACCTTAGAAGTTCTTAAAATCATACTTGAAACTTGAAATTCATAGATTCATGAGGGATTTGATAAGGTACATGTAATCCTAATCATACGAACGTATATTGAATTATGAGAGGACTGATTTTATAGAGGAACATAAGAGAACTTAGCCACAATTGCAAAAAACCCTAGAATTCAAAAATTTGGGCATGAGGGGTGAGAATCAGGAATTCAACTTGGAAAGGGAATGATGGTGGAACAAATCCCTCATCCATATCCCTACATACATGGGTTGAATGATTTCTATGCTTTTCTTAAAAGGATGAAGTGCCCTAGCCTTGTTCTTGAGAGAATTGATCTTTCAATTGGAGTGTTAGTAGTAGAATGAGGGTTTAGGAGGAGTAAAACCCTTTAAAACACTCTTTCCAATGCCCAAAACGACTTAGTTTAGAAGTTAGAAGCTTAGGGATTTACTAAAATACCCCTGGGAAATTAATTTGAAAACCTACCCGTCAGCTTCAATGACCCATCCAACGAGTCGTTGTCAGACCTGACGACTCATTGGATCCACCCATTATTTCTGGAGTAGTTTTGGTACTCTTTTGATTCCCTGACCAATGGCTAGACAGGACAAGTCCTTACATGATACAATGACTCATCCTCATCTTGTTGTCACCACTAGCACACCTACACTATTTTGGAAATCCTTCCAACGGATTAATACCACGGGTCGTTACATGTCCCAATGAGTCGTGGTATCCTTCCGTTTTCTCCGAACTCAATTTTACCTCTTTCTGAGCTCCACTAAATGAACCCCTTAGGACAACCCGTTATGTAAGCTAACAAGTCGTCACTTGACTCATTGTTTCTGGGAAGCTTTGACTGAGGGCTTGCAACGAGGCATATAACGGGTCGTTGTTCCTCACAATGACTCGTTCCTTGAGTCATTGTATGACGTTGGTGACTTTTCTTTCTTAAAGCCTCGAGTCTGATCTAATGGACCTTTCGCAGTATTACATGATAGTTACAGCAAATGGGCTTTCCATGGAGAAGAGTTTTTCTCTAAAAATACACCTCATTCAATTAATGATAATGAAGGATCTAACTTGCATGGTGATATTGATGGACAAACTCATGATACATATCAAGATATAATGTGTGGGTCTGGGTTTCAAGAAGGAGTGGGAGAGGGATTATTTGAAGGTGCAATAAAATTTTTTAAATTATTAGAGGAAGGGAAACAAGAGTTATATCCCGGGTGTGAAAATTTCACCAAATTGAGTTTCACTATTTGATTGTACTTGATTATATCCTTGCATGGATTGAGTAATGTACCATTCTAAAACATGCTAGAATTTCTAAAAGAGGCCTTTCCCTTTAGTCAGCTACCAGAGTCATTCAACAAGTCTAGAAACATGGTAAAAGATTTGGGTCTTCATTATGAAAAAATACATGTATGCCCTAATGATTGCATGCTATTTTGGAAATACAATACGAAAGTAGATAATTGCTCCATCTATAAGTCTTCTAAATGGAAGAGTGTATGTGTTAAACCCCGAGAACCCAAGGATCAGACCCGGGAGTCAAACGGGGAAAAATCTGAAAAATGTTGCAGCAGTGCAGGACAAGTCATTAGATGACTCATGAGGAGACCGCACGAGTCATCAGGTGGATCATGGGAATGTTGGACTGAGCTGAGGAGTTAAGGTCCCCACGGGCATGGGAATGACTCGTGGTTAGCTACCACGAGTCATCAGGTCCACCGTGGGGTGAGGTTGAGGATTTAATAGGAGGTCTAGAAGTGTACCTAACGGATGTCACCCCACGAGTCGTGGTCAGTCCTAATGACTCGTGAGGTGGGTCATGAGCAAGACAAGGAATTTTAACTGCGGATGAGGTAGTGTACTTGACGGGCGACACGACGAGCCATTGCCCCTCCTGACAATTTGCCATGTCACCCGTTAGGGTCACTTGGCAGTTATTTGCTACGAATTAATAAGGGCTTTCTCATAATTTTCTAAACTCTTAAAGCCTAAACTATGTCATTTTAAGGTCGGAATAGGGTCTTTAAGGTGGGTTAAGCCCCTAATGCATACCCATTCCCATGCAAGAGTTTTTAGAGAGGTTTTAGGGAGGTTCAAGGTCATCTTCTCCAAGGTTTCCATCAATTTCTTTGTGGGCTTTCAAGGGAGAGTAAAATCAGTCTACCTCAGGTATGTAGGGTTTTAGAATGGGTGAAATCCTTCCTCACCCGTGCCAAAATTTCGAATTTAATCATGAATCCTCCTATTCAATTCTATGGGGCTTTACCCAAATGCATGGAAATGTGATTTCTCTTTATGGATTTGATTTAATTGAGTTTTAATTATTGAATTATGAATTATGGGCAGGTTTTACCTTATTTTCCTTAAAATCATGTTTCAATCTTTTAAATCAAAAATGCTCATTTGATGAAAGTTCATAGAAGTTATGATTTATGATGAATACTCTATATTTTGAGTTGATGATGGAAAAACACTATTCTAAACTCCTTTTTTTGTGAGCATATTTTCAAAAGAATTGAATATGATGAAGTATTGGTAAATGCCCCCATGTTTAAGATGATTTATGATTTATGAAGTAAATTACATGATTTATCAATTTATGATGTTGGTCGATAAAAAGGACATATGATTCTTGGCTAAGCATGTTTCAAATGGAATCCATGATGATAAATGTTAAATTCTAGCCAATGAATCTTAATGCGTGATGTTATTGATTTATGTATGAGCCTATATGCATGTTTTTGGGAGCCGCGTCTAGCACCGAGTAGCCCAACATTTAAAGGACTACGCCGGTGCCTCATAACCACGTGCCACCGTGGGTTTCTAAAAGATATGATGTGTTGATACTGATCCCCGCAAATGTGATATCACACCTAATACACGACCCTCGCCTGGCAAGCCAGGATCGACTCTGCCCACTTGAGTGAGATAGTGGGGCATCATGAAAGGCTTTACCATGATGGTGCCGGTTATGACGAGTCCTTCCATTGTTCCGCATGTTTATGCATTGTTATATTTATGTCGTTGGCTCAAGTTTTGTTTTGATAAAGTTTACTTGCAATTATGAAAATGAATGATTACGAATGATTTGAAAGTCTTGAGCCTTATGTCTTACGAAGATTTGATGTAAGCATGATGTCCTTTATTTTTTAATTATGAGTTTTATTTACTCTAAAATGACCGTTTTACTTACCCTGCATACTCGATATATTCCACGTACAGACTGCATACTTTCTATATTGTATCATTTCGTGTTACAGGATCCAGATCATAGGCTCATCCTCACCCTTAGTCTATCTCATCTTGCGCTTTTAGATTATTGGTGAATCCTCATGTTCCGAGGGGCGTTTGATAGACTTTCATGTTATTTATGTTTCAGTATTGTTTGGGTTAGTTGGGGATGTTGTCCCATCAACCCATCTTATGTAGTAGAGGCTTTTAGACAAATATGTAGTGCTCAACTATGTATATGTCCAGTATTTCGTGATGTTATGCTATAATTACGTTTCTGCTATGTTTTCATGATTATCATTCCGCTTATTTGAATGAGGTTAGTTGTATGCATATGCCATGAGTCTACTTGGGGTCTCTCAGGGTCCCTTGTCCCGTGTCTACGATCAGGGTGTACGTTCGGGTCCTTACAAACTTGGTATCAGAGCCATAGGTTTGAAGTGTCCTAGGGTGTCTGAAGGTCGCATTAAGTAGACTCTTTTTCATGGGTTTGAAGCGCTCCACACTTATGATGAGAGGATACTAAATGTTTAGGAAATATTCCCTTCTTTCATGTTCTATGTCATGCGATTAAAAGCCTTTCCATCCTTTTAATTCGTGCTATTCGCGATTGTAGAATCATGGCTCCTAGGAGAATAAATGGAAGGAGGAATGGAAATGATGAAGGACACGGAGATGGTAATTACCATGGGCATTAGCAAGCCCCACCTGTTCAGGAGTCCTAGAAACTAAAGTCAGCTGCCCACAAAGAGTTTTGGGCGGCTATTCAGATGTTGGCACAGGCCTTGACCGCTCAGGTCAACTAGCAGGCTGTGGCGCAGGTCCTACAGAATGAAAATGCAGCGGTGGCTCGGATCAGAGACTTCTTGAGGATGAACCCTCCTAAGTTTATGGGGTCAAAGGTGGACGAGGATCCACACGAGTTTATTGAAGGGATCTTGAAGGTCACTCAGGTTATGGTGGTGACAAATGGGGAGTGTGTGGACTTGAACTCTTACCAGCTAAAAGAGGTCGCTCATATTTGGTACAAGCAATGGAAAGACAACAGGGCAGCGGGAGTGAGCCCTATCAGCTGGGATGAGCTCCACATGGCCTTCCTCGATAGGTTCTTCCCTCGGGAGATGAGGGAGTTTAAAGTAGCTGAGTTTGTGAACCTCAAGCAGGGAAAGATGACAGTGCTGGAGTATTCGCTTGAGTTCACTCGTTTGTCAAAGTATGCCCCAGAGTTAGTGATGGATCAGAGGGTGCGGGTGAGCCAAATTTTTCATAGTGTGGTTGGTTATTTAGACAAGGATTGCAGGACTGCTATGCTCCACCACAATATGGACTTTCCTCGCATAGTGTTGTATGCCCAGAAGATGGAGGCGACCCATGTGAGTGTAGAGGGAGGCAAAGAGTGCCCAGACGGACATCCGTGGGTTTTCACATCAAAGGTTCGACGGTAGCTATCGTCCACAATTTTAGCAGAGGTCACTAGCCCCAGCACCATCATCAGCTAGTGTGCCATCCAGGACAAGAGCGATCAGAGGAGCAGGACTTCAGGGTCGAGGGATCAGAGGGGCACCCAGATAGAATATACCTCTCCAGCCTGTGGGAAGTGCGGCAAGAGTCATGCTGGGGAGTGCTTGCTCGGTTAAGATATTTTCTATGGGTGTGGTAGATTTGGGCTGATGCGGCAAGCATGCCCATATGCTAGACATGGTGATGATAGGGGTCATGCACAGTCCACCAAGACAGAAGCATCTCCAGCCCGTTCTGCTCCACAGGGAGGATCGACTAGTGGAGGTGGCGGACAGCGCAAAAATCGATTCTATGTCCTTACCTTGCACCAGGAGCAGGAGACTTTGCCAGACTCTGGTCACTAGTATGTTGCGTGTCTTTCATATTGATGTTTATGCCTTGCTAGATCTGGGAGCTACCTTGTCTTTCGTGACTCCTTACATTGCTAGTAGTCTTGGAGTTAGCCCCGAGACCTTGTCAGAACTGTTTTCAGTTTTGACCCCTGTTTGTGATTCGGTCATAGCTAGACGAGTAAATAGAGAATGCCCGATCACTGTGTGGCATAAGTTTACCTCCGCAGACCTTGTAGAGTTAGCCATGACTGACTTTGACATTATTGTTGGCATGGATTGGTTGTTCGGATGTTACGCTTTGATTAATTGTAGGGCCCATACGGTGGAATTTGCATTTTCCGGGTTAGTCAGTGTTGGAGTGGAAGGGTAGTTCGGCGGTACCAGCAAGTTGGTTTATTTACTATCTTAAGGCTAGCAAGATGATCTCTAAAGGTTGCATGTACCACCTAGTTAGGGTTAAGGATGTCGAGTTCAAGACCCCGACTATCCAGTCAGTTCTGGTGGTTTGTGAATATCCAAAGGTGTTTCCTGATGATTTGCCTGGTGTTCCTCCTCAGAGGGAAATCGATTTCGGTATTGATCTATTACCCGATACGTAGCCTATCTTTATTCCTACCTACAGGATGGCCCCAACTGAACTAAAGGAATTGAAGGATCAGTTAAAGGATCTGTTGGATAAGGGCTTCATTAGATCGAGCTAGTCTTCATGGGGTGCACCAGTTCTACTTTTTTGAAAGAAGGAGGGTTCCTTTTGCACGTGTATTGACTATCGGCAGTTGAACAAGGTTACCATTAAGAACAGGTACCCCTTACCCAGGATCAATGATTTGTTTGACCAGCTTCAAGGTGCCAAGTGTTTCTCCAAGATTGATCTCAGGTCTGGGTATCACCAACTCATAGTTCGGGAGAGTGATATCCCTAAGACCGCGTTTAGGACTTGGTATGGTCACTACAAATTTATTGTTATGTCCTTCGAACTAACCAATGCCCCTGCAACTTTTATGAATTTAATGAACAGGGTATTCAAGGCATATGTGGATATGTTCGTGATCATGTTCATCGATGACATTCTTATATACTCCTGGAGTGAGGAGGAGCATGTCACTCATTTGAGAATAGTGCTGTAAATCGTCAAGGATCGTCAGCTGTATGCAAAGTTTAACAAGTGTGAATTTTGGATAAACTCAGTGGCATTTCCAGGTCATGTGGTATCAAGCAAAGCGTAAAGGTAGATTCCCAGAAGATTGAGGCGGTGAAGAGACCGGTGAATCCTTCAGAAATTTGGAGTTTCTTGGGTCTAGCTGGCTGCTACCGGAGGTTTGTTGAGGTTTTCTCATCTATTATGGCACCTTTGACTAAGCTGACTCAGAAAAAGGTGAAGTTCCAATAGTCAGATGCTTGTGAGAAAATCTTCCAAGAGTTGAAGACTCGAATCACTTCATGTAATACCCCGGAAAGGGCCTAAGAATAGACCCGGGAGTTAAAACTGAAAAGTGCAGAAAACTAGCAAAAACATCACAGAACGAAAAACTCAACGACTCGTGGGTGGATACCACGAGTCGTTGAAAGGAGTCGTGGAATGGGGGTTTAGGGGAGCCGTGGTGACAACGGGCGGTGTAACAACTCGTTGTCAGGAACAATGAGTCGTTATTACCAGTCATTAGAAGGACTGAGCTTAGGCTGAGGGAGAAACAATGGGGCATCCCACGATTCATGGTGAAGGGGGATGACCCGTTGTTTTAAGTCGTCGTTCGTGGGTTGAAGGTTACAGTGCAGAAAACAGATGGAAACCATGACTCATTTGAAGTCACCACGAGTTGTGGTGAGGCTCGTGGGAAGGAAAGCTAGATTTGGTCAAGGAGTTGACGACGATCGATCCAACGACTCGTACCTTGAAGTTATGACTCGTCCTGATGAGCTGTGGGAAGGATCCAAGGCAGGAGATGAAGCAGTGGACTCAATGACTTGATACCATGAGTCGTGGTATGTTGTCACGACCCGTTGGGTCGGTCATTGGTCCGTCCGGGGCTTTTTTCAAGGATTTAATTTTAAGGGCAATTTTGACTTTTCCATGCTTTAGACCCTTAAACTGCGTCATATTGGATATTTTTCTGAGTAAGATAAGATGGGTTAAGCCCTTTATTCATGCTCATTCTCATGCAAAAGCTTAGAGAGGTTTTTGGGAGATTCAAGGCCTTCTTCCCCAAATTTTTCATCAATTACTTTGTAGGTGTTCAAGGAACTTTAAGTCCATCCATTCCCAGGTATGTAGGGTTTTAAAATGGGTGGAATTATTCCCCACCTATGCCCAATTTCACTTTAAATCATGAATCCTCCTATTCAAGTCTATGGGGTTTTACTCAAATGCGTGAAAGTGTGATTTCTCTTTATGGGTATGATTTAACTGAGTTTTAATTATTGAATTATGAATTATGGGCAGGTTTTATCATTATTTTCTCTCAATTATGTTTCAAACCTTTAAATCCAATTTGCCCATTTAATGAGAGTTCATGGATGTTATGATTTATGATGAATACTCTATAATTTGAGTTTGTTGATAATGGAAAAGCATGATTTACCAGTTACCAATGTTTATGAGCATGTTTTGAAATAATTGAATATGATGAAGTATTGGGAAACGCCCACATGTTGAAGAATGAATTACGATTTATGAAACGAATAACACGATTTATCGATTTATGATTTTGGCTGATAAAAAAGGCTTTGATTCTTGGCTAATCATGTTTTAAAAAGGGATCAATGATGATAAATGTTATATCTTAGCCAATGAATTTTAATGCATGATGTTATTGATCTATGTATGAGCCTATATGCATGTTTTTGGGAGCCGTATCTAGCACCGAGCAGCCCGACGTTCAAAGGACTATGCCGGTGTCTCATAACCACATAAATGATATGATGTATTGATAATAATCCCCTCAGAATGTGATATCACCCCTTATGCACGACCATCGCCTGGCAAGCCAGGGTCAGCTCTGCCCACTTGAGCGAGATAGTGGGACATCATGAAAGGCTCTACCATAATGGTGTCGGTTATGACGAGTCCTCCCATTGTTCCGCATGCTTTGTGCATTGCTATGTTTATGTTATTGGCTCAATTTATGTCTTGATAAAGTTTTCTTACGATTATGATAATGAACGAATATGAATGATTTGAAAGCCTTGAGCCTTATGATTATTATGAAGATTTTGATGTAAGCATGATGTCCTTCTCCTATGTCTATTTATGAGTTTTACTTTACATTAAAATTCCTTTTTTATTTACCTTGCATACTCGGTACATTCCATGTACTGATCGCATACTTTCTATGCTGTATCGTTTCATGATACAGGGTCTGGATCTCAGGCTCATCCTCATTCTTAGTCATCTCAGCTTACGCTATCAGCTTGTTGGTGAGTCCTCATGTTTTGAGGGTCGTTTGATAAACTTTCCTATTTATTATGGTTCAGTATTGCTTTGGTTAGTTGGGGATGTTGTCCCATCAACCCATCTTACGTATTAGAGGCTTTCAAACAAATGAGTAGTACTCAGCTTATGTAAATGTTTGGTATTTCCTGATGCTATTTCATGGTTATGTTTCCGCAATTTTTTATGCTTAATATTCTATCTATTTAAATAAAATTAGTTGTATGCATGTGCCATGGGTTGATTTGGGGTCTCTCGGGGTCCCTTGTCCCATGTCTACGATCTGAGTGTACGTCTGGGTTGTGACACTTCAGCACCAGTGTTGACCCTACTCGAGGGAACTGATGGCTTTGTAGTGTATTGAGATGCTTCGAGTATCGAACTGGGATGTGTGTTGATGCAGCGTGGGAAGGTAATAGCATATGCCTTGAAACAGCTGAAAGTTCAGGAAAACAATTACCCGACCCATGATCTTCAGTTGGCCGCAGTGGTGTTTGCATTGAAGATATGAAAACATTACTTGTATGGGATCCACATGGATGTATTTATGGATCGCAAGAGCTTGCAATATGTGTTCACACAGAAAGATATAAATCTTCGGCAAAAGAGGTGGTTGGAGTTACTTAAGGACTATGACATGAGTGTTCTTTACCACCCGGGCAAGGCCAATGTCGTTGCGGATGCGCTTAATAGGCTCTCTATGGAGAGTGTGTCCCATGTGGATGAGAGAAAGAAGGAGTTGGTGAAGGATCTCCACTAATTAGCAAGACTAGGAGTTAGATGGATCGACTCGATTGATGGAGGCGTTATTGTGCAGAATAGGTCAGAATCTCCATAGTGGTCGATGTCAAATCTAAGCAAGATGAGGATCCGACTTTGGGGAAGCTGAAGGAAGTAGTGCAGAGTCAAAAGATGGAGGTTTTCTCCCACGGGGGATATGGGGTGCTACGATACTAGGGTCGACTATGTGTTCCAGACCTTGTTAATTTGAGAGTTTAGATATTTCATGAGGCACATGGTACTAGATATTCTATCCATTCGAGATCCACAAAGATGTATCACAACTTACGAGAAATCTAATGGTGGGATGGCATGAAGAAGGATATTGCGGAGTTTGTAGCTAAATGTCCAAATTGTCAGCAAGTGAAAGTCGAGCATCAGATGCTGGGAGGTGTACTTCAGGATATTAGCATTCCCACTTGAAAGTGGGAGGAAATAAATACAGATTTTTTTACAGGCCTACCTCGTACTCACCGACACTATGACTCCATTTAGGTGGTGGTAGACAGGTTAACTAAGGTGGCACACTTCCTACCGGTCAAGACCATAGATTCAGCGGATGATTATGTCGAGTTGTATATTCGGGAGTTGGTTCGACTTCATGGAGTGCCCTTGTCTATTATATCAGACCGAGGTACTCAGTTTACCTCTCAATTCTAGCGTTCTTTCGGACTTGGGATGCAAGTTAAGCTCAGTACAGCCTTCCATCCGCAAATAGACGACCAGGAAGAATGAACCATTTAGACCCTCAAGGATATGTTGAGGGCATGTATTATGGATTTCAAAGGTAGTTGGGATGATCATTTGCCCTTGATTGAGTTTGCCTATAATAAAATTTATCACTCCAGTATCCAGATGGCACCATTTGAGGCTCTTTACGGGCAAAGGTGTAGATCGCCCATCGGTTGGTTTAAGGTTGGCGAGGCAGCCATGATAGGACCAGATTCAGTCCATGAGGCAATGGTAAAGGTCCAGTTGATATGGGATCGGTTAAAAACTACTCTGAGTCGTCAGAAATCGCATGAGGATGTGATGATAAGGGATCTGGAGTTTAATGTGGACGACTAGGTACTTCTAAAGGTATCTCCCATGAAGGGAGTCATGCGGTTCAGAAAGAAAGGGAAACTCAGTTCCCGCTACGTTGGTCCTTATATGGTTATGAGGAGAGTTAACAAGGTGGTGTATGAGTCGAACTTACCTTCAGAGTTAGCATCAGTTCATCCCATGTTTCATGTATCTCTGGGCTTGAGTTATCCATATTTAGTAGTCCCAGTAGACAGCGTTGGTGTAAAGGATAGCCTCAGCTATGAAGAAATTACGGTGAAAATCTTAGATTGTCAAGTCTGTAAGCTGAGGAACAAAGAAGTAGCTTCAATTAAAGTATTATGGATAAATCAACATGTTCAGGGAGCTACATGGGAAGCCGAAGTAGATATCATACCTAAATACCCTCATCTGTTCCCTACCGGCTTAGTTCAGTTTGAGGTATCAGTTTTTCCCTAAACCTTTAATCAGCTTTTCATGTTCAGTTCATGTGTACAAGTTTGTTTTATGATATGGTATGTGTATGTGATGTCTGAATTCAGTTAAGCTATGTAGTTCTTTTCGGAGGTAGTCATTCTGTCAGTTTTCGGCTTAAATATTCGGTAATTGTATATAATGATTGCATTTTTCTGGGCTTTATGCATGTTTCTAACATTCGAGGATGAATATACCTAAGGGTGATATATTGTTATACCCCAAGAACCCAAGGATTAGACTCGGGAGTCAAACAAGGAAAAATCTGGAAAATATTGCAACAGTGCAGGACGAGTCGTTAGACGACTCGTGAGGAGACCCCACGAGTCATCAGGTCCACCATGGGGTGAGGTTGAGGATTTAATAGGAGGCCTGGTAGTGTACCTAACGGATGGCACCCTACTAGTCGTGGTCAGTCCCAACAACTCGTGAGGTGGGTCGTGAGCAAGCCAGGGAATTTTAACTGAGGCCGAGGCAGTGTACTTGATGGGTGACACGACGAGTCGTTGCCCATCCTAATGATTCGTCAGGTCAACCGTTTGGGTCACCTAGCAGTTATTTTCTGCGAATTAATATGAGCTTTCTCATAATTTCCTAAACTCTTAAAGCCTAAACTATGTCGTTTTAAGGTTGGAATAGGGTCTTTAATGTGGGTTAAGCCCCTAATGCATACCCATTCCCATGCAAGAGTTTTTAGAGAGGTTTTAGGGAGGTTCAAGGTCTTCTTATCCAAGGTTTCCATCAATTTCTTTATGGGCTTTCAAGTGAGACTAAAATTAGTCTACCTCAGGTATGTAGGGTTTTATAATGGGTGAAATCCTTCCTCACCCATGCCTAAATTTCGAATTTAATCATGAATCCTCCTATTCAATTCTATGGGGTTTTACCCAAATGCATGAAAATGTGATTTCTCTTTATGGGTTTGATTTAATTGAGTTTTAATTATTGAATTATGAATAAAAAGCGGGTTTTACCTTATTTTCCTTAAAATCATGTTTCAATCTTTTAAATCAAAAATGCCCATCTGATGAAAGTTCATGGAAGTTATGATTTATGATGAATACTCTATATTTTGAGTTTATTGATGATGGAAAAGCATGATTCCAAACTCCCATGTTTATGAGCATATTTTTGAAAGAATTGAATATGATGAAGTATTGGGCAATGTCCCCATGTTGAAGATATTAATGATTTATGAAGTGAATTACATGATTTATCGATTTATGATGTTGGCCGATGAAAAGGGCCTATGATTCTTGGCTAAGCGTGTTTGAAAGGGGATCCATGATGATAAATGTTACATTCTAGCCAATAAATCTTAATGTGTGATGGTATTGATTTATGTATGAGCCTATATGCATGTTTTTGGGAGTCGTGTCTAGCACCGAGCAGCCTGACATTCAAAGGACTGCATCGGTGTCTCATAACCACGTGCAACCATAGATTTCTAAATGATATGATTTATTGATAATGATCCCCGCAAATGTGATATCATGCCTAATGCACGACCCTTGCCTGGCAAGCCAGGGTTGGCTCTGCCCACTTGAGCGAGATAGTGGGGCATCATGAAAGTCTCTACCATAACGGTGTCGGTTATGACGAGGCCTCCTATTGTTCCGCATGTTTTATGCATTTTTATGTTTATGTTTTTGGCTCAAGTTATGTTTTGATAAAGTTTACTTACGATTATGAAAATGAATGATTACGAATGATTTGAAAATCTTGAGCCTTATGTCTTATTGCGAAGATTTGATGTAAGCATGATGTGCTTCTTTATTATTTAATTGAGTTTTATTTACTCTAAAATGTCCATTTTACTTACCCTGCATACTCGGTACATTCCACATACTGACCGCATACTTTTTATGTTGTATCATTTCATGATACAGGGTCCGGATCTCAGGCTCATCCTCACCCTTAGTCCATCTCAGCTTGCGCTTTCAGATTATTGGTGAGTCCTCATATTCCGTGGGTTGTTTGACATACTTTCATGTTATTTATGTTTCAGTATTGGCCGGGTTAGTTGGGGATGTTGTCCCATCAACCCATCTTATGTAGTAGTGGCTTTTAGACAAGTATGTAGTGCTTAGCTATGTATATGTCCAGTATTTCCTAATGTTACGCTATAATAATGTTTCCGCTCTATTTTCATGATGATCATTCCTCTTATTTGAATGAGGTTAGTTGTACGCATATGCCATGGGTCAACCTGGGGTCTCTTGGGGTCCGTTGTCCCGTGTCTACGATCCAAGTGTACATTCGGATCGTAACAGTAGGTAATGCCTTGACTAATGCAAATTCTAAAATCCCTGCAAAGGTTTTAAGGTACTTGCCCTTAAAGCCTAGGCTTCGGAGGATATTTATGTGCCCTGAAATATCAGTTGCAATAAGGTGGCATGCTAATGAATGACCTAATGATGGAAATATAAGACATTCTGCTAATGGGGAAGCCTGAGAGTATTTTGACTCTTCGCACCCAGACTTCTCTAGAGATCCTCGTAATATCAAGTTGGGTCTTTCACGTGATGGTTTCAATCCATTTCGAACCATGAAAATTTCTCATAGCACGTGGCTTGTTATGTTAATGAACTATAATTTATCTCTATGGATTCGCATGAAACTAGAATATACTTAACTGAATCCATGAGACATGCATTATACCAAGAAATGAAAGGAACTGAAAGTCATGAAGCTGACATGAAACTGTGTAAAGTACCAAGAGAGAATCTAGTACTTGATCTTGAAGATTATCTGTAATTAAAAAGGTGAGGGTACTTAGCCATCATATCTTCTTCGACTTCCCAAGTAAGTTCCTCTACAAGCCAATTCCTCCAAAGTACCTTTATTGAAGCGACCGCCTTGTTCCTCAATTTACGAACCTGAAGGTCAAGAATCTCAACTAGGATATCTTTGTAAGAGTGACTATCTTTCACTTCCACACTTTCCAATGGAACAACTGAGGTTGGATCACGATGCACTTCTTCAAAAAAGACATATGGAAGACTGGGTGCAGCGATGCTTACTCAGCAGGAAAGTCCAACTCATAGGCTACCTTGCCAAAACACCGCAAGATCTTGTAGGACCAGCATAGCAAGGACTGAGTTTTCCTTTCTTACCAAACCTTATAACCCCTCTCATTGGTGATATCTTGATGTTGACCCAGTCATCAATAACAAACTCAAGTTCTCTTCTCTTCACATCTGCATATAATTTCTTACGACTCAGAGCTATTTTTAGCCCTTCATTAATAAGCTAAACTTTCTCTATAGCCTAATAAACTGAATTTGGCCCTATTAACATAGCCTCAACTACCTCAAACCATCCAATAGGTGATCTACATCTCTGCCGATAAAGAGCCTCAAATGGAGCCATTTGAATGTTGGACTGGTAATTGTTATTGTAGACATACAATGAGAGATAAGTGATCATCCCAACTACTAATTGAAATCAATCATTAAATCTCTCAACATGTCCTCTAAAGTCTGAATGGTCTGCTCGGCCTGACCATCTGTCTGTGGGTGAACAGTTGTGCTGATCAACACGAGACTTTGATGTGTCGAGATTTTGTAACACATTTGTTCTTCTTTTCATAGGTTTTTGCATGATTTAAGTACTATTATAAGCCAATACTAATGTTATCTTATTGTGTTTTAGAAATCCGAATGAAATCAAAGAACACTATAAAACTAGGAAAATCTGCAAAGAAATGTGTAACATATGGCCCACAGATGGATTTTGCGATCCGTCTTTTCAACCATACATGAGTTTCAAGGGTCTCAAACTAGAGGAAGAATTTTCTAAGTATGGAAAATATACGATGTCATTTATGAAATTTTAGAACCCAACTACAAACTGTAAATGGGAACGATAAGTAAGAATTAAAGAAGATACAAGTTAGGGTTTCAACAGACGGAAGGCAGATACATAATCAAATATACAAACTATAGAATGAAGTAAGTTAAAGATGTGCTGAAGCCAAAAAAAATCTGTGAAAGGATTTTGTAGAATATATGTTGATTTTATATTCCTCGGATAATCTATGACCAAGAATCAATACTGAAAAGCATAGCATCTGCTGTCAATTCATGGACTGTACTTTGAATATACGGTTCGTAAGTGACACTTGGGTAGTTCTAAGTAGAAATTGGGTTTGGATTCCTAGCTTAGTATAAATAGTTTTTTAGGTCTTTCTAAAAGGTGTTGTTGAACATTATTTTCTCATGTCAGTTGTTGGAGTTCTTAGATGATTTTCTTGCTATTTTTGAAGATCAAATTTGGGTGTTCTTGAATGAACAATTTCTCAAGTTTATTGTTAGTATTTCATGATTAATTCAATCTTTTGATTTTCTTCTTTCATCATGAGCAGCTAATTCTTATACTAAGGTTGTGAACCCAATAGGGTTGCAAAACCTAGAGATCTCATCTTGATCATTATAGTGGGTTTTAATATATTTGATTAATTCTTATTTTTCAAATTAGGGTTGGTGGTTGCAAACAATAAATTAGGCCAATTTTCCCTAATTACACTTGAAAATATTGATTAGGGTTTGGTAGGATTAATCAATAAGAACTCAAGGCGCTAACCCTTGTTTAATAAATTTGCTTAGGAATAAGTTGAGTTTATTTTGCAGAATATAATTAGTTGTATTGAACTCTGATTTATTTGTGAGATTAAATTAAGAGAAGCATTGCTTAACTATCGAGAAATATTAAGTAATCATGTAGGGATTATCTGCATATGAATAGAAAGTCTCTATCGGTGTCTTGATTGAGAAACTTAGGTGGAGCATCCTGAAATAGGAAAACAACCTTGGTTCTTTCTCTGATTGATTACAAATACTTACAGTCTAGCATCTAAATTAGCTTAAATACCAATTATTTCATCCTTAATGGAATAGTATTGATAAACAACAAATGATATACTTACTCATTCCAGTAATTTTTTCTCACTCATCCCTGTGGGATTTGATCCCAACCTTGTTGGATTACTATATTTGCATATGATCACTTTACATCATATGAAGGTGTAAATTTGAGTGTATCAGCCACCCGCACTTCAAGCGACAAGTAATGCTCCAAAATGGCATAAGAAATGTTTTTCCATTTAGCTAGAGGTGTATATCTACCTCTGAACCTCTCCCAACCTTCATACCACAACACTGTTATCTCACATAGCTTGAATGCAGCCAACTCTACCTCCTTAACTGATGTCACATTTATCACTCTGAATATATGATAGAGCTAGTCTATGAATTGATGTGGTCCTCATTCACATTAGTTTGTGAGAACTCTAGAGTACATACAGCTAAGAACTCATGAGTCTTAGAGCTCCTCGATCCTCAGAATAACAATCACCATTAAGAGACCTAGCTCCCTTCTATATAGTAACCAAACTAGCCAATAGATGTACCACATTCCTTATGTCCTGGTCTATAGAAACTATAGGAGGATTTCTAGGTCCTGCCGCTCTAGAAACATTCAATGGTGGAGGTACAAGTGGAGGGGGACGAATATGAAGCCTCACTCTGAGCCTCTGATGGGTCAATCTCAATATGTTGTATTTTGTTGGTATCATCACCAACAATAACATCTAGCTTCTAACCAACTATTGTTCTTCATATCACAGACATTTCTCTACTTAAATCAACAAATATGAGCTTAAACCCTACTCCTACGATATTAGACTTACTACACGATGTCAATAAAAAATAAGGGTAACAATCCTAGATGTCTTATAACCTCTTGCTTATAAGTACGCTACACAACGTATACATAAATAAGAATTTATTAGACATTGAGCGTAGACTCCCTCGGACATGATATGCTCTGATACCAATTTTGTAACGCCCTAAACCCCAGGAGGTACAACTAGCACCCGGTTCCTTACTTGACCGAGCAAACCTGCAGCTAACCAACCAACCAACAACAAGCCTTAATCAACAAGGCTCAACATCACAATATGATACAACATTTATACAAAGAAAGCAAATAAAAATCAAAGCCTACAATGGAAGATGGCCCTCAACACCAACACTTATCTACAAAATAGGCCGACAAGGCCAAACCTAAACAACAATAACTATAAAACATGGCCAATCAGGCCTATAATAGTTCAACTACCCAAAATGAAAGTTTGTGAGTATCTAAAAGTACAATAGATGATATATGATTGGGACAGGGCTCGACCTAGCCAAATAGTCTTAGGAACACGAAAAATAGAACAACTAATAACTCTGAACAACCTGGAGCTTACCAATAGCTAGAACTCCGCTCAGCTACGCTCAATCTACCTACAGGTCAGCACCTACTGGCATGAATGTAGTGCCCCTAGGCTTGTGTCATAAGTACATACTAAGTATGTAAGGTGACATAAAGATAAGATACATAAAACAATAAGGATATACAAGGAATATCAATAGAATACCGACAGAATATCAAGAGATCAATCTAACTTATTACCAATAATAGCTTACGACACCTCACCTACCTCAATCCAGGCTTTCCCAACACAATAGTAGTCTCACCCACCACCATCTCACATATCTAACATACAATAAATCAGTACAAGAATCAATATAGGACAATATAGTATATAACTCAATAAAACAAGAGTCAACCATGAGCCTTGTTAGAAGCTCTCACAGCTACACAAGCCACTCATGTCATGCTTAACCACGCTGAAATATTAACAGTCTTACAGGATCCTACTCAGCCCTAGGCTTGACCTTGCTGGACACTATTATAGCAACGTAGGTCCTCGCTAAGCCCCAAAGGTGACTCAAAAAATACGCAACACAAGTTATACAAACATAAATAGACATGCTAAATCAAACAAAAATTGACTAATAAAGATCCACCAATCAAACTTCACGATACTACCCCAAGTTTGTGAATTTAATCATCCCACGAATACGCCACCAGTACTTGTATATATAAGCAAACCCCAACAACACTACTAACACCGATAACCATCCAAAATTACATCCCAACAAATGAGTAAAAGTTTAATCAAAGGAGACAACAAGCATGATATACTACGATACAAAATTCAACAACAAAAGTGCACCTATGGCGCAGATAGATCTAACCAATTCATCACCCTTTAGCACAAATACGCTCCTTTAGCACGATTGTGCTCACACCAAATTTCAAAAAAATTTATTATGTCTAAAACATGATTTTCTCACCCCAAAACATATATAAAACCACTCAAACATAACTAGTAGTGCAAATTGATCATAAAGTACATTATGGATCTGTTGGAATCCTCAAATTACCCTTCTGAGGTCATCTTGACCGAATATGGACTATGGTTAACTCCAAACCTTAACAACACTATAAATTCATCCAAGGACCGAAATCACTCCTGATTGCCTCTGGATCCTTGCAAACCATTCCACTAGAACCTAGTGGAGTCGTCAGAACTCAAAACTAACCTTGTAAACCATAAATATTTACCCTGATAAAAAAATCTTAAGTTTCAAACCTACAAAACTGAAGAACTCTCCTTAAAAACATTTGAACACCTCGGGAGTCATACCATCCACTCCCGCAAGTCATATATAGCTAACAAAATCTATCATAAGGGTCAAATAAAAAGGAAGAACAATCAAAATTGCAATATGACCTTGAGAGTCATTATATGTATATATCAAAGTAATATTTTAGCAGAGCTACAATGGCTAAGAAAAGGCTAGTGGTGATTGATGTGGTGTTTATGTGGAGGTTCTGATATTACTCTGACTAGACAAAGGAAGCAACTAAGTTTTCCCTTGTAAAATGTGTGTTTATGACCTATATTTAGAAGTAAAAGACATTTATAACTTATATATATGTATATATATATATATGTATACATATATATATATATATATATATATATATAACCATGTACACATAGTTGTACAACTAAGTTGCAAAACACCCTCTAGACCTAGCAAAATCGTCAGAGCTCAAAATCGACCTTGTTAACCCCAAATGTTGACTTTGGTCAAACATTCCAAGTTCTAAACCTCCAAAACTGAATAAATCTCTTGAAACACATGAGACCACCTTAGGAGTTATACCACCCACCACCATGAGTCATAAACAGCTAATAGAAGCTATGGGGAGGGACAAGCAAGAAAAAGGCAAAATGACCTTGAGAGTCGTTACAGGTATATATCAAAGAAAATTTTTAGTGGAGCTACAATGAATAAGAAAAAGGGAGTGGTGATTGAGGTAGTGTTTTCATGGAGGTTCTGATATTTTTCTAGCTAGAAAAGGAAGCAGCTAAGTTCTCCCCCAGTAAAATATGTCTATGACCTAGAGTTAGGAATACATATATATAACCATGTATACTAAGTTAAATAACTAAGTCATAAAACACCTTCCAGACCTAGTGGAATCGTCAGAACTCAAAATCGACCTTGTTAATCCCAAATATTGACTTTAATCAAACATCCTCAGTTCCAAACCTCCAAAACAAAAGAACTGCGTTGAAACACATCTGACCACCTTGAAAGTCATACCATCCACCCGTGCTAGTCATAAAAAACTAATAGAAGTTATGGGGAGGGTCAAGCAAGAAAAAAAGGAAAAAATCACAAAACAACCTTGAGTGTCATTACAGTTATATATCAAAGAAACATTTTAGCAGAACTACAATGCTAAGAAAAAGTGAGTGGTGACTAACATAGTTGTAATATCCCAAAAGGTTCTAAGTCTAGATTTGGAATTTGAAAATATGTTCAGCAGAAAAGTTTGTAGATATCTCACAGTATGACTCCACTTACAGGTCGTAGGATGGTGGTACAGGTCATAGGAAGACCCGTGGTTTAGTTAAAAGGCTTTTTCCCTAGACCATGAGTCCACACCTTGAGTCTTGGTTTGGTGGTATGACTCATGGTCATGGAGTCGTAGTATGCTACAGGGTTACAAAGTGTTGGTCCAAATGTACGAATCATAGTATGGAATCACAAGTCATGGTCAGGAGTCGTAGCAGGTCATTGGATCTTTTAGGTGCTGGTAATATGAGTGGTGGTACGACTCATAGTATGGAGTGACGGGTCGTGAGAGGTATCCGGGGAAAATTTATAAGGTTTGGAGAAAATAGACCTGGCTAGTATGGGAGGACACAATGAGTTGTAGGAGCATTGTACGACTCATAGTATGAGTCATAGTAACTGGAAAAGAGAGTTTTTCTTAGAAATTACTAAGGGTATTTTTGTAATTTCTAAGATCCTAAGTCCTAAATTACGTTGAAAAAGGGTGTTTTAGAGGTATAATCAACCCTAGAATTTTAATTCTCTTCCTAACTCCCTAATTAGAAGATCAAAGGCTCTCAAAATCCTTCCAAGTTTTCTGGGGTTCTTGCTCAAGTTTCTCCTGAATTCTATTGGGATTTCAAGGCTGATTGTATATTGTCAATTCCACGTATATAAGCTTATCAATGATGGGTTCTTTCACTCTCATGCCCTTCTTCAATTGAATTCATGATCACTCATTTTTCAAGCCCTATTTTTGAAATTCTAGGGTTTATGTTGGAATATGAAATTTCTTCATGATTCTCTTATGGTATAGCTAAATTGTTAAGCATTTATGATTTCTATGATAGGTTTTTATGTCCCCTTCAGTTTTCTCTTGAAATTATGGTTCCTTATGCTATAGGTATGATTATGAGCTTTTAGGGATAAATTTCTTTTTATGAAATTATATTATCGTATTATGATTTCAATTCTCACAAGTCCTAATTTATGAATTTATGATTTATGACACATGATTTCCTACAAGAACTCTTCATGAATTTATGAACTTCAAGTGTGAGGATTTTCTCAAGTATGCATAACTTTCATTACTATCAAGATTATGATTATGGCTGACTCACAGGCCTTTATTTCATGTCTAGTTAACGTATTACAAGTATGTTCACGATTATCATGATTTAAACTAGCCCATGAACTTCATGTATGATTTCACAATATTGATTATGAACCATGTGCATGTTTTTGGGAGTAGTGTCTAGCACCAAGTAGGCTTGGGGTTCAGAAAAACTCCAAGTCTCAGAACTACGTGCCAATGCAGGTTGATATTCATTTTAACCTTATGGGGTCTCTACAGTGATCACACCATGTTATCGTTCTTTACCTTGGCAAGGCTTACAACAGTTCTGCCCACTTGAGCAAGATAGTTGGGGCATAATGATGAGTCCTCGATTTTTTCCTTGTGTTGAATGATCATATTTATGAAACTTTGTCGCAAGTTATGATTTACAAGGTTTCTCTCATGATTACGATTATGACTAGTTTATGAACATATTTTAAAACCTTGAGCCCTTATGTTTGAATTATGATTATTGCATCATGTTTCAGGAATGTTCTACTCTCATGGCTTTTATGTACTTTATTGTCTGTTTTGTTTACTTATTATGCATATGCAATACATTCCAAGTACTGGTTACATACTCTATATTTTATCATTTCATGATACAGGTCCAATCGATCAGTCTCACCCTGCCGTTAGTCCTGCTCTCACTACAGTCTAGCTTAGTCCCCGTTGTTGGTGAGTCCTCATCTTCTGAGGAAGTTAACTTTAGTTTGTGGTTTATGCTACTTCAGTTTTTTGACTTTAGCAAGCAAGTTGGGGGTCTTGTCCCATCTGCTCATCAGTCAGTTTAGAGGCTTATCAAACATTATATAGATTTTTGGCTTTGTCAGTGTTGACTCTGTTCATGATCATTGATATATCTCTTTTTTTTTTTCTTAATGATGTTTTTCTTTAAATTGTCGCTTATTTATGTCGTTGAATCATGCTATGTATGTGCCATGTGTTAGCTTGGAGCTATTGTTGGTTCTAGGTCTCATGTATTGATCTGGGGTCCAAGCTCGGATTGTGACAAACATTGTATCAGAGCATTATGTTTTAAAGTGTCCTAGGATGTCTACAGGCAATGTTAAGTAGTGTTTTTTTCATGGTGTGAAGCGCGATACACTTATGATGAAGAGGCTATGAAACATTTTAGGGAGCTTCCCTTCTTTCATGATTCTACCTCATGCTATAAGTTCAACTCTCTCCCTATCCCTTTTTTCATGATTCTACCTCATGTTATGAGTTCAACTCTCTATCTCTCTAATGTAGAAGAAATTGCAACTGAAATGGCCATGGAAATAACAATGGAGATGGGTACCAGCAGGCCCCACCAGCTCCAGCGGATCCCTTGCTCGAGTAGGTTACTCATGTCGAGTTTAGGGAAGCCTTTCAGATATTGTCCCAACAACCAGCAGGTTGTGGCTCATGTTCCCCAAAATGGGAATGCGATAGGGGCAAGAGTGCAAGATTTACTCATAATGAACCCACCTGAGTTTCTTGGTTCAAAAGTGGATGAGGACCCATATGAGTTCCTTGAGAAAGTGCAGAAGATCACCTAAATTATGGAGGTGACAAAAGAGGTGATCAAAGACTTTGCTTCCTATCAGCTGAAAAGAGTCATTAACATATCTTTCTGTCAGTGGAAGGGTAGCAAGGGAGTTGGAGCAATCCCGTGGTTTGGGATGAGTTTATGACCACTTTCTTAGATAGGTTCTTCCCTAGGGAGTTAAGGGAGAAAAAGGCGGTGGAGTTCGTTAACTTGAGGCAGAAAAGAATGACTGTCTAAGAGTATTCCTTGAAGTTTACGAGTTGTCCAAGGAGTGTAGGACCGTGAATGGAGTACCAAACTCATTGGTGAAGGAGTGTAGGACTGTAATGTTGCACAATGACATAGACTTCTCCTGATTGGTCATGTATGCCCAACAGATAGAGGAAGTGTATGTGAAGGAAAAGAAGAGAATGACCAAGAGGGCCAAGACATGAAGCTTTGGGTTTTTCCAGCAGAGGTTTGGTGGCGGACATTACCCTCATTCCACTAGAGGTCAACGACCCAAGAGCTATCATCAGTAAGTGTTCCATATAGACCTCGGGACAATGAGAGGAGCAGGGGCATCAAGTTCTAGGCGACAGAGGAGCATGTCGGCAGAGTGTATGTAATACCCCGAAAGTGCCTAAGAGTAGACCCGGGAGTTAAAAGTTGAAAATTGCTGAAATTGGGAAACTATCACAAAACGGGTGATGTAACGACTCGTGGTATCAAACCATGAGTCGTTGTATGTAGTCATGGTGTTGGGAAGTTCTTGTGGCAGTGGAGACAACGGGCGATGCAATGACTCATTGCTTGGCAGTGAGAAGTAACAACCCGTGTCACCGGTCATCGTTTGGTTGCCTGAATTTCCAGTACGTGTGGCGAATCAAGACCACGACGCATTGAAGGCAACCATGAGCCGTGGTGAGGCTCGTGGTAAGGAGGTTCAATTTGGTGAGGGGGAAAACAACGGTCGACTTGATGACCCATTGGTTTAAAGGAAAAGTCGTTTTGTCTATCTATGGTTTAGTTCTAGAGGCTAGTGTCATCAGTGCTCAGGAAGGGCCATACAGCGGATCATCGTTCCGTCCAACGACTCGTTGGTATGACCCATTGGATCAACCTGGACAGTTTTCGGGGAAGATTCATTGAGGGAATTTTTGATTTTTTCATGCTATAAGACCCTAAACTACATCTTTTTAGCTTATGAAAGGTGGGTTTTAGGGGGATAATTTATTCTAAGTCCTCATTCTTGCATGCAAGAGTATAGAGAGGTGACCAAAGGTGATTCAAGGCTTCCCTCTTCAAATCCTTCCAATTCCTTCTTGGGCATTCAAAGGAAGTTAAGAATCAGTTGTTTTTAGGTATGTAAGGCTATCAATGGGTGTTTTCTTTCACACCCATGCCCATTCTCTACGATTTCATGAAAATTCCATAAAACATTTATTGGGTTTTGAAGTAGATTTATATAAAAAAATTCGATGATTGTTAATGAGCTTTGCAATTTTCGAACCTTATCATATTCTATGGGGTTTTGATTAGATTTTGTAATATAATTTATTTATAATGTTATTGATTATTGAATTCTCTTGAAATTAAGCCTAATTATGCGTAACCCATGATGAATCGATTTATGATCTACTTTTGTATTAATGATATTTACAAGCCCATCATGAATTACAATTCAAAATGTGAATTTAATCAATTACCTATTATGATGCTTTGGAGTTCAAGCTATATGCATGATCTATAATTATGTATAAACTTTATGATTCATGAATTATATTTTGGCCGACTCACATGCATTATGTCATGGCTAGTTCACGTATGTACAAGTATGTTTATGACTATCATGATTCAACTAGCCCATGAATTCATGCATGTTATACTATGAGCACTATATATGTTTTGGAAGTAGTATCGAACACCGAGTAGGTTCAGGGATCAGGTTAAGCCTCGGATCTCACAAACTATGTGCCACCTTAGGTATGTTGGGAGCTCCTTTGTGATTGTTCCTAGCCCAAATGGCCCTTTTCATGGTGTATCACTCCCTTCATGATTCTACCTTTGGCAAGGTACGAATGGCCTCCCGACTAGGTTTACAAGTCAGACTTCATGTGTGCTCATATTGGGTATGTTGGTTAAGAGAATCTCCTAATATTCCTCATGGTTTATGAATGCTTATGATTATGTATTTTGGCTCAAGTCATGTTAAGTAAATCTTCTCCTATGATTATGATTATGTTTGTATTATGAATATTTTGAAAACCTTGAGCCTTATGTTATGTTATGATATCTACGATATAAGCATGATGTCCTACTTTTTTAATCATTTATGAGTTTTACATATTTTAAATGTATGTTTTACTTACATTGTATACTCAGTATATTCCACGTACTGACCGCATACTTTCTATGTTGTATCGTTTTGTGATACAGGACCCGGCTCTCAGGCTCACCCTCCTCAGTAGCTCTTCAGAGTTCGCTATCAGCTTATTTGGTGAGTCTTCATGTTCCGAGGACCATATGTTCAGGCTCTATTTTTCTTTTTCAGTTTCAGTTTTATAGGGTTAGTTAGGATTAAGTGAATACGGATTGCAGGATCGCCATGTTGCATTGGCATATTGAATTTCCCTATATCGTGTTGCATGCTCAGCAGATGGAGTTGGTATATCGGAGGCAGAGGGAGGCCAGGAGGGCCAGGATCGATAGCTGTGGGACTTCTCAGGTCAGGTCAGGGGGTGAATAGCGTCAGCAGTCCCAGCATAGGTTTATCGCTCCAGCTCCATCATCGGCCAGCACGCCATCTAGATTTAGAGGAGATCGGAGGAGCAGAACATCGGAGATGAGAGGCCAGGGTAGCATGCAGGTGGAGTGCTCTTTCCTAGTTTGTGCGGGATGCGGCAAGAATAATCTCGGGAGGTGCTTAGTGGGCTTGGATTCTTGCTTTGCTTGTGGCAAACTCGAACACAGACTTAAGGATTTCCCCTCAGCCAGATCAGGGGCAGGTGGAGCTCGTGTGACAGCAGCCAGTTCTGCCACTCCAGCAGCATGTCCCCCTCAGCATGGTGCCTCAAGTAGTGCAGCAGTCGCTCAGCGCCAAAACAAGTTTTATGCTCTAGTACCTCGTATGGAGCAAGAGACTTCACCAGATGTGGTCACTGGTATGTTGCAAGTCTTCCATATTGATGCTTATGCCTCGTTAGATCCAGGAGCTACTTTATCTTTTGTGACCCCTTATATTTCTAGTAGCTTCGGAGTTAGCCCTAAAATTCTGTCGGAACCATTCTCAGTCTCTACTCTAGTAGGTGTTTCAGTTGTAGCTAGGCGGGTGTATAGAGGTTGCTCTATTCCAATATTGCATAAGGTCACCTCCGCAGATTTAGTAGAGTTAGCTATGACTGACTTTGATATCATTTTGGGTATGGATTAGCTGTTTGCATGTTATGCTTCTATTAATCGTAGAACTCATGTAGTTGAATTCCGCTTTTGAGGGGAAACAGTCTTGGAATGGAAGGGTAGTTTGTCGGTACCATCAGGTCAATTTATTTCATATCTTAAGGCCAAGAAGATGATTTCTAAGGGTTTCATGTATCATTTAGTTAGGATTAAAGATTCTGAATTCGAGATACCGACTATCTAGTCAGTTTCGGTGGTGTGTAAGTACCCAGAGGTCTTTCACGATGATTTGCTAGGTGTTCCTCCTAAGAGGGAAATTGATTTTGGTATTGACCTCTTACCCGATACACATCCTATCTCTATTCCTATGTATAGGATGGCTCCAGTTGAGCTAAAGAATTGAAGGATCAGTTGAAGGAGCTATTATATAAGGGCTTCATTCGACCGAGCAAGTCTCCATGGGGTGCACCAGTTTTATTTTTTCGGAAGAAGGATGGGTTACTTCGGATGTGTATTGACTATCGGCAATTGAACAAGGTCATCGTCAAGAACAGGTACCCCTTACCCAAGATTGATGACTTGTTTGATCAGCTCCAGGGTGCCGGATGTTTCTCAAAGATAGACCTCAGGTCCGGGTATCACCAGCTCAGGGTTTGGGAGTCTGATATCCCGAAGACAGCCTTCAAAATACTGTATGGCCATTATGAGTTTGTAGTTATGTCCTTTGGACTAAAAAATGCTCCTAAAACTTTCATGGACCTTATGAACAGGGTGTTCAAGCAATATCTAGACATGTTCATGATTGTGTTCATCGATAATATTCTTACATACTGTCAGAGCGAGGAGGAGCATGCTGCTCATTTGAGAGTAGTGCTGCAAACTCTCAAGGATCACTAGCTGTATGCAAAGTTCAGCAACTGTGAGTTTTTGTTGAACTTGGTTGCATTTTTTGGCTGTGTGGTATCGAGTGAGGGCATAAAGGTAGATTCTCAAAAAATTGAAGCGGTGAAGAATTGGCCTAGACCGGTGAATCCTTCTGATATTCGGAGTTTCTTGGGTTTAGCTGGCTACTACTGAAGGTTTATTGAGGGCTTCTCATCTATTGCAGGACCTTTGACCAGGTTGACTCAGAAAAAGGTGAAGTTTCAATGGTCGGAGGCTTGTGAGAAAAGCTTCCAAGAGTTAAAGACTCGACTCACTTCAGCACCAGTGTCGACCCTACCCGAGGGTACCGATGGTTTTGTGGTGTATTGTGATGCTTCGAGAATTAGACTTGGGTGTGTGTTGATGCAGCATGGGAAGATGATAGCATATGCCTCAAGAAAGTTGAAAGTCCATTAGAAGAATTACCTGACCCATGACCTTGAGTTGGACACGGTGGTATTCACACTGAAGATATGGCGGCATTACTTGTGTGGGGTCCATGTGGATGTATTCATGGATAACAAGAGCTTGCAATATGTGTTAATGCAGAAGGACCTCAATCTACGGCAAAGGAGGTGGTTAGAGCTACTCAAAGACTATGATACGAGTGTTCTTTACCATTTGGGTAATGCAAATGTCGTGGTAGACGCACTTAGTAGGCTCTCAATGGAGAGTGTATCCCTCGTAGAGGAAGGAAAGAAAGAGTTGGCAAAAGATGTCCATCGACTTGCAAGGTTGGGAGTGAGGTTGGTCGACTCAACCGATGGTGGTGTTGTTGTGTAAAATTGATCAGAGTCGTCCTTGGTGAATGATGTGAAAGATAGACAAGATGAGGATCCGATTTTGGTAAAGCTGAAGGAAGCCGTTCAAAGTTAGAAGGTGGAGGTATTCTCCCAAGGGGGAGATGGTGTGCTTCGATACCAGGGTCACCTATGTGTTCCTGATGTGGATGATTTAATGAGCCGAATACTGCATGAGTCACACTTAACTAGGTATTCTGTCCATCCAGGTGCAACCAAGATGTATCATGACTTGCGAGAAATATATTGGTGGAATGGCATGAAGAAGAATATTGTAGAATCATAGCCAAATGCTCGAACTATCAATAAGTAAAGGTCGAGCATCAAAGGTTGGGAGGCGTACTTTAGGACATTAGCATCCGCATTTGGAAGTGGGAAGATATTAATATGGATTTCATTACAGGGCTACTTCATACTCACCGATAATATGATTCTATATGGGTAGTGGTGGGTAGGTTGACCAAGGCTGCACACTTTCTATGGATCAAAACCACAAATTCAGTGGATGATTATGCCAAACTGTATATTTTGGAGTTGGTTCGGTTTCATGGAGTACCCTTGTCTATTATTTCAGACCGAGGTACTCAGTTTACCTCTTAGTTTTGGCAATCTTTTAATAGGGGGCTTGGGACTCAAGTTAAGCTCAGTACAGCCTTCTATTCGCAGAAGGATGGTCAAGTGGAATGAATAATCCAGACTCTCGTGGACATGTTGAGAGCATGTGTGATGGACTTCAAGGGTAGTTGGGATGATCATTTTCCCCCTAATCGAGTTTTCTTACAACAACAACTATCATTCTAGCATCCAGATCCGTAGATCGCCCATCGGATGGTTTTAAGATGGTGAGGCAGCTATGAAGGGCCTGATTCGATTCATGAGGCTATGGTGAAGGTTCAGTTTATAAAGGATAGGCTAAAAATCGCTCAGAGTCGTCAAAAGTCATATGCAGATGTGAGGAGGAGGGATTTGGAGTTTGAGGTAAACGATTAGGTATTTTTGAAGGTATCTCCCAATGAAGGGAGTCGTGTGATTCTGAAAGAAAGGAAAACTCAATCCCTGCTATGTTGGTTCCTACCAGATTATGAGAAAAGTTGGTAAGATAGCATATGAGTTGGACTTTCCCTCAGAGTTGTCTTCCATGCATCTTGTATTTTATGTATCGCTTTTGAAGAAATGTTTGGGAGATCCATCTTTAGCTGTTCTGGTGGACAACATTGGTGTAAAAGACAGCCGTAGCTATGAGGAAGTTCTGATGGAAATATTAGATCGTCAAGTTCAGAAGCTAAGGAGAAAGGAAGTAGCTTCAATTAAGGTTTTATGGAGAAATCAACATGTTGAAGGGGCTACGTGGTAAGCTGAAGCGGATATGATGACTAAATGCCCACAGTTATTCTCTACCGGCTTAGTTCCGATTTGAGGTATCAGTTATGCTCTACGACTCTATTTAGTTTTCATATTCAGTTTATATTTTCAAGTTTCTTTTATGTGTATGGATGTGTATGTGAAGCATGAGATTAGTTCAACTATGTGATATGAATTGGAGGTAGTTATTCCGTGAGTTTTCGGGCTAAATGATCAATATTTGCATATGATTATTGCATGTTTTATTTTCTGTGTGTTTCCTACATTCGAGGATGAATGTTCCCAAAAGGGAGATATTGTAATACCCCAAAAGTGCCTACGAGTAGACCGGGAAGTTAAAAGTTGAAAACTGCTAAAACTGGAAAAATATCACAGAATGGGCGACATAATGACTCGTAGTATCAAACCACGGGTCGTTGTATGTAGTCTTGGTGTTGGGAAGTTCTAGTGGCAGTGGAGAGGTGACCAAAGGTGATTCAAGGCTTCCCTTTCCAAATCCTTCCAATTCCTTCTTGGGCATTCAAAAGAAGTTAAGAATCAATTGTTTTCAGGTATGTAGGGCTATCAATGGGTGTTTCCTTTCACACCCATGCCCATTCTCTACGATTTCATAAAAATTCTATCAAAAATTTATTGGGTTTTAAAGTAGATTTAAATAAAAAAAATTCGATGATTGTTAATGGGCTTGGTGATTTTCAAACCTTATCATATTCTATGGGGTTTTGATAAGATTTTGTAATTTAATTTATTTATAATGTTATAGATTATTAAATTCTCTTGAAATTAAGCCTAATTATGCATGACCCATGATGAATCGATTTGTGATCTACTTTTCTATTAATGATATTTACAAGCCCATCATTAATTACAATTCAAAATGTGAATTTAATTAATTACCTATCATGATTTATTTTTGGATTTCAAGCTATATGCATGATCTGCAATTATGTATGAACTTTATTGTTATACCCCATAGAATTCCCGGTACCTAGACGACCTATTCGCACGTTGGTTAAGCATATTTGAAGGCCATACGTGCTGGAGAGAGGCCCGGAAAAAGATCGGACGAGAAATCCGTCGAACCATCGCGGGAGGAGCCGAGGCAGAGCCCCTCCGCGATGGCAGCGTGTCACGGAGGTGAGGCCTCCGCGATGGCTCCGTGACACGTTGCCCAAGATCAGGCCCAAGTATATAAAGCCCCCACTTCGGTTTAAACTCATTCAACACTTTATAAAATTCCAGAACACGAAGTAAAGCAGAGGAAGACGAAGGAAATTATATATTTTCATCCGATTACGCTGCCAAACGCTACCCAAACTCAAATTAATCCTAGATACCAAAGTATTTAGCAGCAGAGAGCATTTCTATGGATTTAGTTTCGTGAAATACGGCCGACGAATCGGCGAGCCACCGAGCTAAGGTAAGTGGAATTGCTCTAAATTAGTGTCTATGTGTTCCTAGCTGAGAAGTGAATATTTCTCCCTTCTGGGCCGCTGAAAAATAGTGAGTTTTCGATCGTCTTTCGATAAGCCTAAGTTTAGGCTATAAACTATATCGAAAGTAACGTTGCTCTTTACAATAAAGCTGCATTTAGTATTAATTGACGCATTTATAAATGCAGTTGGGAGAAAATAGTTGAAGCACCGGCCGAGCCTCGTCCGACGGACGAATAGTTCAAGATAAGGTATGTAAAGTTAGTTTCCTCGGCAAGTTGAGTAACATTGAGACAGTATAGTAATTTACAGACCAGTAGAATGTTCAGAAGTCGAGTATTGCGTTATTATGAATATTGGTACAATATGAGAAGCATTGGGTTGTAACGTGTACGAGACCTATCAGTATGATATAGATTTTAACGCAAGTGTTAGAGATTGCCCAGTATACTCAGTATGTGATGTGATACGCCATGTTAAGATATTGTTGTGTTCAGTTGGAACCCCGTGAAGTAGTACAGTATCCGTAAAGCATTTCAGAAATAGAATAACAGACTACAATAGAGTTTAGTAAGCATGTTAGAAATAGGAGATCATGTTGATACAGAAACTCAGTAGACAGTATAGTTTTCAGCAGAAACACTATCTTGTATAGCATTTACCCCAGTACAGTCTGGCAGGGGATTATGTTCATATTTATATGTATTTACCTGCCTCAGCACGTAACTGATACGTACAGATTACTATCAGTAGCTCAGCATGTAATATATACGGTACTTTACCCTTATTAGCCTCAGCATGTTAGATACACAGACAGTATTACCAGTTGAGACCATTGTATTGTTTGGGGTTGGATTACCTAGCATCCATGACCGCCCAGGGTTAATAGCTGTATCGACTCGTCCGCCAGAGGACGAGGATACGTCGCTCCACAGAGTGGCATGCCGTCCCACAGGGGACGAAGATGGGATGCCAGTTTTCCCCATACTTGTGCCTTGATCGGCCCTTACACACCCCAGTCGAGCGGATACGCCCGGGTGCAGATTCAGGAGTCCTCCGGACTCAGATGCAGTTATAGTCAGGGGCTCAGCGAGCCCAAGTGCATACCCAGGGGACCGGCGGGATGCTTACAGCCAGTATAGGAGATGGGATGACCGGGGTAGGGGTATAGATTCTGTGTTGATTGTACCTCCCGACTTATGGGGGCCGGGTAAGGTTGTGTATGCCATGTTATGTTATGTATGTTATGCTATATTACAGTATATACGAGCAGATTGGTAGTAGAATGATACATCTCCAGGTATGATTCCTACTCCCTTCAGTATGATTAAGAACAGGTACGATCTACACCGTCAGATAGTTAATCTAGTTCTTCTTATTTCAGTTTCGTCAGTCATGTTATTGATTTCAGATATCTTTTTCAGTAATTGCTTTACATACTCAGTACCAGCGGTACTGACTCCCAGTGGGGCGCTGCATTACTTGCCTGCAGGTACCCATAGACGAGCAGGCGATTCTACGTGATCCCCATCAGCGGTCGAGTATTCAGCTCCTGTCATCTGGAGACTGAAATTCTAGAGGTGTAGTTCAGTTCCTTTTGCTGTACAGTACGGGTAGGTCGGGGCCCTGTCCCGATCATTCCTATTATTCTTCCTAGAGGCTTGCAGTCTGTATATATTCCCTGTGGTTAGATGAGCCGGTCGTGAGAGGCCGTGCAGTTGTATAGTTGTTAGCATTCCTTCTTTCTATTGTGATGGTCGTGTGGGGCCATAGTTGTCAGTAGTGGTGACCTTGCCGGTCACGTAGCTTTTTAATACGTTATGATTGAGTTTCAGATAACTAGACAGCATGGTGGCCTTGTTGGCCCACATAGGTTTCCCTGAGTTGCTATGTTCTGGTCAGCTATTAGTACAGGGACAGAAAGCTATAGGCCAATGGGCCGGGGGCTGTGTTTACAGCCGTTATATAGCCCTTGGTTTCCAGAAATGTGAATCGGAGCCAACCAGGCACCAGATGTGCCCAGGCTTAACAGTCCAGCAGGTCAGGTCCTAGTAGGGCACCAGGTGCCAGTCATACCCCCCAAGGCGGGGTGTGACAAACTTGGTATCAGAGCAGGTCGTGTCCCAGGAAGTCTGCAAGTCGTGCTAAGTAGAGTCTTGTCTATGGATGTGTTGTGCACCACATACTATAGGCAGGAGGTTGCGAGGCATGATAGGATGGTTACCCTTCCTTCTCAGTCAGTCGTGCTTTAGAACGGTACAGCATAGGGTTGAGTCCCTATAAACTTACCGTATTCTTTGATTACAGATACAAAGGCAGATCAGCATTATCATATCACAGGTAGAAGATCAGATATAGCAACAGAAGAGGGCATCAGCAAGTTACATGATAACTACAGTAGCAGGAGGAGGTACTCGAAACCTCCTAGCATGATACCTTTATTGGTACTATCCCCAGTATATGTTGATAACGTCAAAATAGGAAGTCAGGAGTGTAATGTACATACGAGTTGATTTATTTATTAGCCATATAAGATCTGATTAAGATTACAGACAAGGTCAGACCACCAGATAAGTATAAGAACGAGAGGGAAATGCAGGAATTCCAAATACATCTTTTTGGATATGGTACAGTTAAATGCTTTTATTTGTTGCAATAAGAAAAGGGCTATTCCTACCTCTTGATTTTGATGCCAGTATAGTAAAGGGGCATAAGACTTGAGATGGGGTTGCCAAATCAAGCAGTAAGTAAAGACGGGCTGATTGATCCTAGTAAGCATTAGAAAGTATAAAGAGCCCCTATGATTACGTAAGCTGTGCAGACCTTTATGACAACAAGCCAGTAAAGAAAGTAAGACTGTTAGCTTACCCGAAGCAGGGGTAAAAGACTTGTTAGTAATAAATGCTTAGTAATAGTCAAATTTGAGTCAGAAAAAGGCTAAGTCCGCGATATACGCTAATAGACAGTAAGATATACCTGTAAGATTATAGATATGATTCAGTTGTGATATCGAAAGGGTGAGAGGTCATGTGAATCAGATAGGTCTGATTGCAAGTCAGGGGAACCATGAACTGATACTTGACCAGTAATCTTATTAATAATAAAGAGCAGGTACCTTGAACCCCAGAGTTCAGTTTAAGTAAGATGAGGGAAAGAAGCAGGAATGTCAGATCTTGTGGGGAAATTAGAATTACCCCCCCCCCTAGATTGATAGAGTATTGTTTTAAGGATTAAGCCTCGGATTGACAGTAAGATTGCGGTTCAGAATACCGCGGTATGTCCGCTATGGAAAAGTTAAGAAGTTACCGATACAGCAATTCTAATCTAGTGTAGCCTAGAGATAAGGCCCAGCAGACAGTCATGGGCTCTCAATATATGCCTAGTAAGGCTACAAGATTCGAACGTCGACCCCACATCGCAAGAGTGGCGAAATTTCAAACAGCAGACAATAACTAAAGTGTTTATGTTTGTTACTTTCAGAATGGGGTGACAATGCAATGAAATGATAAGCCAGGACAGGAGATATTATGAGGCCGTAGAAGCGGTGTATCATGTACGGTGTGAGATTCAGCAGAGCATGTCAGAGATTATGTGTTATTGCAGAATTCAGTACATATTGTACGTAGCTAGCGATATATATATATATATATATATATATACAGATAATAGGTATGCTGTGAGTAGCTGCCTAAGGGGTATAATCACCGATGCTGATTAGTAATAGAAAGCATGTACAAATTACATTGCAGGACCCCCCCTTGCCAAAAAAAAGGGTAGAAGAAAGAAAGAAAAGGAGAGAAGAAAGGAGAAAGGGAAAGGAGAAGAGAAAGGACAGATTAAGTGTGAATTACGTATAAAGTCATAGAAACTATCTCAGTTCTCAGTTATTAAGTTAATAGACTTATGTGTTGTTGCCAGATCTAGGCTCTAGAAGCTTATCATAGTTAATGGCCTAAACCAGATGACTAGATGATAAGGGCGCAGTTAGACGGTCTACCGACCAGCTGGCGCCTACATTAGCAGGGAAGCATCCCTGAAGATCGGTAACAGTAGTGTATGTGCTAGAACCAGGATTAGAGGCCGAATAGGCAAATTTTAGAAATTAGCAATACCAGAATTGTTCTAGTATGTTAAGTGGTCGTACGTCATTTTTCCAGCCTTGTAGGTGAGAGTCGGCCTTAACCAACCTAGCAATTATTATGGGGAACACCCCATAAGACAGCCGGCCATCCCAGTCAGAATACCCGTGGGTACCCCAAGGAAGAGTCCACATCAGTAGTCAGCGACAGACTAGTACTTCAGCTGGTTCTCGTAAGATATTTAGATACAGAGCCCTAGCAAAAGGCCAGTATTTACAGAATAGCTCATAAGACTGAGAATTCCCCAGAATTGCAGTATAAATCCAAGTGGATACACACAAGGTGTAAGAAATTGATAGTACCCTGCTAGCACAGTGTTTACTAAGACCAGGGGATCAGTAGACTCCCCGTGAAGATCCAGAGATTGATCGCCTGGGAGTAAGTTTAATTAAGTCCAGCCTTACAGTGGTTTAAACAAAATAACAAAGCAATTAGATGCCCACAAGTTTATAGTATGCATGAACTATAAGTACTCAAGTAGAACAGTTAGAGCATTGTTAGACTACTGCCACATTCGGGTCATTCAACCCGACTATTCAGTTATTTAAGGTTATGCAGCCAGATCGTTAGAGGTCATGATCAATATCAGGATCCTCTGATCAGATAAAGGCACAAGGTGCACAGACGGTCGTTCAGGTTACCTTATCAACAAGTAGCCTTAGCATATGGCCAGAAGGCCAGATAAGCTTTAGCTATACTAGTAAATTACTTGTCAGATTCTCCGGCATAATAAACCAGTATGACCGTTAGTTATATGCCAATTCTTTGTAAATGTGAATTTTGGTTGAGTTTAGTAGCCTTTTTGGTCACATTGCGTCGGAAGCTGGTGTACAGATAGATATACAGAAAATCGAAATAGTGAAGACATAGCCTAGACCTACCACTCCGATCGAAGTACGCAATCCCTGCGGTTAACTGGGTACTGCAGAGGGTTTGGGGAAGGATTTTCCACCTTAGCAACACCTCTGACTAAATTGACACAGAAGGCAGCAAAGTTCCAGTAGACTGAGGTGTGTGAGCAGAACTTCCAAGAGCTAAAAGCCAGGTTAACATCAGCTCCAGTGTTAGTATCGCCAGGAGGTACAGAGGGTTGATACAGCATGGTAAAGTAATAGCTTATGCTTTCAGGCAGTTGAAGAAACGTGAAAAGAATTATCTTACCTATAACCCGGAGTTAGCTGCAATAGTTTATGCCTTAAAGAGCGATAATATAGAATGTCGCAGTGTTGTCGTTAGTGGTGGAAGTAAAGGAACGGCAGTATGGAGACCTTAGCCAGGTTCAACTTGAACACAAGGTTCAGTAAGGAGAGGTGACAGATTTTTAGATAACCGGGGATGAAGTGTGGCGATGTAAAGGCCGCATTCGTGTTTCAGATATTTTGGGGCTTCGCCAACAGATTATGAGCGAGGCGTATTACGCCCGCTATTCTCTCCGCCCAGGCGCGACGAAGATGTACCATGATATCAAAGAAAATTATTGGTGGCCAGGTATGAAAAGAGAAATTGCTGAAGGCCAACAGGCGAAAGCAGAACATCAGAAACCAGGCGGGTTAACTCAGGACATAGCTGTGACTAAATCCGCTCATTCCTTGCCAGCTAGAACTACTTTCTCGGCTGGAGATTATGCGGAGTGGTATATCCGAGAGATAGTCAGATTGCATGTAGTGCCAGTATCCGTTATTTCAGACAGAGGAGCGCAGTTCACGGCTAGGTTTTGGAAATTGTTCCAGAAGGGGCTGGGGACGTAAATTAATCGAAGCACAGCTTCCCACCCTCAGACAGATGAGCAGGCTAAACGTCCAATTCAGACGCTCGAAGATATGCTGCGAGCGTGTGTGCTAGATTTTGGGGGTAGCTGGGATGAGCATCTTTCGTTGATTGAATTTGCTTATAATAACAGTTATCATTCAGCTATTCAGATGGCGCCTTTCGAGGCATTATACGGGAAAAAATGCAGGTCACCAATTGGTTGGTTTGAAATAGGAGAATCAGCATTGGTTGGCCCAGACATTGTTCGGCAGTCAGAGGAAAAGATAAAGCTTATTCGAGAACATTTACTAACTGCTCAGAGCCGCCAGAAGTCCTATGCAGATATGCGGCGCAGAAATCTAGAATTTGCAGTAAATGACTGGGTATACCTGAAGGTGTCCCCGATGAAAGGAGTAATGAGGTTTGGCAAGAAAGGCAAGCTTAGCCCAAGATTCATTGGGCCATACCAGATTCGGCGAAGAATAGGCCGAGTTGCATACGAGTTGAACTTGCCACCAGAATTAGCATCTGTTCACCCAGTATTCCATGTTTCTATGCTAAGGAAGCTCGTAGGGGACCCTTCTATAGTAGTTCCAGTTCAGGATGTTCAGGTCACAGAAGATTTAGCCTATGAAGAGGTTCCCGTAGCCATTTTAGATAGACAGATTCGCAGACTGAGAACTAAAGATGTGGCATCTGTCAAAGTATTGTGGCGTAAATGAAATTGGGAGGAAATGACGTGGGAGGCTGAAGAAGATATGAAAACCAGATACCCTCACCTATTTCAGGCCTAATCAGGCGACAGGTATGTCCGTATTATTATTTATGCCATACCTTATGGTTGTATGTGTAAATGATAAAGAAAGAAGTGATATTTAGTTGTCCAGTGGATCTTAGAATATTGTGTGCAGTGCCTGTGTTGGACTTTTCTGCATTTCAGGTTTTTGCGATAGTCCATATTATAGGGGAAACTCTGCCGAAATTTTTCTAGAAAGTAAAGTAAGTAGTCCTCTAGATGACAGTATACATTCGAGGACGAATGTTCTTAAGGGGGGGAGAATGTTATACCCCGTAGAATTCCCGGTATCTAGACGACCTATTCACACGTTGGTTAAGCATATTTGAAGGCCATACGTGCTGGAGAGAGGCCCGGAAAAAGATCGGATGAGAAATCCGTCGAACCATCGCGGGAGGAGCCGAGGCAGAGCCCCTCCGCGATGGCAGCGTGTCACGGAGGTGAGGCATCCGCGATGGCTCCATGACACGTTGCCCAAGATCAGGCCCAAGTATATAAAGCCCCCACTTCGGTTTAAACTCATTCAACACTTTATAAAATTCCAGAACACGCAGTAAAGCAGAGGAAGACGAAGGAAATTATATATTTTCGTCCGATTACGCTGCCAAACGCTGCCCAAACTCAAATTAATCCTAGATACCAAAGTATTTAGCAGCAGAGAGCATTTCTACGGATTTAATTTCGTGAAATACGGCCGACGAATCGGCGAGCCACCGAGCTAAGGTAAGTGGAATTGCTCCAAATTAGTGTCTATGTGTTCCTAGCTGAGAAGTGAATATTTCTCCCTTCTGGGCCGCTGAAAAATAGCGAGTTTTCAATCGTCTTTGGATAAGCCTAAGTTTAGGCTATAAACTATATCGAAAGTAACGTTGCTCTTTACAATAAAGCTGCATTTAGTATTAATTGACGCATTTATAAATGCAGTTAGGAGAAAATAGTTGAAGCACCGACCGAGCCTCGTTCGACGGACGAATAGTTAAAGATAAGGTATGTAAAGTTAGTTTCCTCGGCAAGTTGAGTAACATTGAGACAGTATAGTAATTTACAGACCAGTAGAATGTTCAGAAGTCGAGTATTGCGTTATTATGAATATTGGTACAATATGAGAAGCATTGGGTTGTAATGTGTACGAGACCTATCAGTATGATATAGATTTTAACGCAAGTGTTAGAGATTGCCCAGTATACTCAGTATGTGATGTGATACGCCATGTTAAGATATTGTTGTGTTCAGTTGGAACCCCGTGAAGTAGTACAGTATCCGTAAAGCATTTCAGAAATAGAATAACAGACTAGAATAGAGTTTAGTAAGCATGTTAGAAATAGGAGATCATGTTGATACAGAAACTCAGTAGACAGTATAACTTTCAGCAGAAACACTATCTTGTATAGCATTTGCCCCAGTACAGTCTGGCAGGGGATTATGTTCATATTTATATGTATTTACCTGCCTCAGCACGTAACAGATATGTACAGATTACTATCAGTAGCTCAACATGTAATATATACGGTACTTTACCCTTATTAGCCTCAGCATGTGAGATACACAGACAGTATTACCAGTTGAGACCATTGTATTGTTTGGGGTTGGATTAACTAGCATCCATGACCGCCCAGGGTTAATAGCTGTATCGACTCATCCGCCAGAGGACGAGGATACGTCGCTCCACAGAGTGGCATGCCGTCCCACAGGGGACGAAGATGGGATGCTAGTTTTCCCCATACTTGTGCCTTGATCGGCCCTTACACACCCCAGTCGAGCGGATACGCCCGGGTGCAGATTCAGGAGTCCTCCGGACTCAGATGCAGTTATAGTCAGGGGCTCAGCGAGCCCAAGTGCATACCTAGGGGACCGGCGGGATGCTTACAGCCAGTATAGGAGATGGGATGACCGGTGTAGGGGTATAGATTCTGTGTTGATTGTACCTCCCGGCTTATGGGGGCCGGGTAAGGTTGTGTATGCCATGTTATGTTATGTATGTTATGCTATATTATAGTAGATACGAGCAGATTGGTAGTAGAATGATACGTCTCCAGGTATGATTCCTACTCCCTTCAGTATGATTAAGAACAGGTACGATCTACACCGTCAGATAGTTAATCTAGTTCTTCTTATTTCAGTTTCGTCAGTCATGTTATTGATTTCAGATATCTTTTTCAGTTATTGCTTTACATACTCAGTACCAGCGGTACTGACGCCCAGTGGGGCGCTGCATTACTTGCCTGCAGGTACGCATAGACGAGCAGGCGATTCTACGTGATCCCCATCAGCGGTCGAGTATTCAGCTCCTGTCATCCGGAGACTGAAATTCTAGAGGTGTAGTTCAGTTCCTTTTGCTGTACAGTACGGGTAGGTCGGGGCCCTGTCCCGATCATTCCTATTATTCTTCCTAGAGGCTTGCAGTCTGTATATATTCCCTGTGGTTAGATGAGCCGGTCGTGAGAGGTCGTGCAGTTGTATAGTTGTTAGCATTCCTTCTTTCTATTGTGATGGTCGTGTGGGGCCATAGTTGTCAGTAGTGGTGACCTTGCCGGTCACGTAGCTTTTTAATACGTTATGATTGAGTTACAGATAACTAGACAGCATGGTGGCCTTGTTGGCCCACATAGGTTTCCCTGAGTTGCTATGTTCTGGTCAGCTGTTAGTACAGGGACAGAAGGCTATAGGCCAATGGGCCGGGGGCTGTGTTTACAACCGTTATATAGCCCTTGGTTTCCAGAAATGTGAATCGGTGCCAGCCAGGCACCAGATGTGCCCAGGCTTAACAGTCCAGCAGGTCAGGTCCTAGTAGGGCACCAGGTGCCAGTCATACCCCCCAAGGCGGGGTGTGACATTTATGATTCATGAATTATGTTTTGGCCAACTCACGGGACTTATGTCATGGCTAGTTCATGTATGTACAAGTATGCTTATGACTATCATTATTTAACTAGCCCATGAATTCATGCATGTTATACTATGAGCAGTATATATGATTTCGGAGTAGTCTCGAACACCGAGTAGGTTCAGGGATCAGGTTAAGCCTCGGATCTCATAAACTACGTTCCACCGTAGGTATGTTGGGACCTCCTTTGTGACTGTTGCCGGTCCAAATGGACCTTTTCATGGTGATATCACACCCTTCATAGTTCTACCCTTGGCAAGGTATGAACGAACTCCCGACTAGGTTTACAAGTCGGATTTCATGTTTGCTCATATGGGATATGTCGATTAAGAGAATCTCTCACTGTTCCTCATGGTTTATGAATGCTTATGATTATGTATTTTGGCTCAAGTCATGATAATTAAAGCTTTTCTCCTATGATTATTATTATGTTTGTATTACGAATATTTTGAAAACCTTGTGCCTTATGTTAGGTTACGATGTCTATGATATGAGAATGATGTCCTACTCTTTTAATCATTTATGAGTTTTACATATTTCAAATGTCCATTTTACTTTCCTTGCATACTCGGTACATTCCATGTACTGACTACATACTTTCTATGTTGTATCATTTCATGATATAGGACCCGACTCTTAGGCTCCTCAGTAGCTCTTAAGAGTTCGCTATCAGCTTATTTGGTGATTCCTCATGTTCCGAGGACCATATGTTTAGGATCTATTGTTCTCTTTCAGTTTTAGTATTGTAGGGTTAGTTGGGGTACTATCCCTTCAACCCGTCCTTCATGGTTAGAGGCTTTTCAGATTATCCATTGTATTCAACCGTCATGTATGGATCATGTATTGTCTTTTCTCCATTATTATGTCATGATTTCGTTTTCTTATGTTAACGCTTCCACTTATGTGAATGAATTAAATGTATGCTCATGGCAGGGGTCGACTTGGGGTATCTCGGGGCTCCTTATCCCGTGTCTACGATCCGAGTGTACGTTTAGGTCGTCATAGTGCACTTTCCCAATACGCAGGAAATATGGTAAAAACCACATAGAAGAGTGCCTAGTTGGTTCAGATGTTTGCTATGGGTGTGGGAAGCCCAGGCACATGCACAGGGAGTGTCCTTTGGCTAGGCAGGGTGACAGTAGAGGTCGTGTACAGACCACCAGTGTAGCAGCAGCTCCAGCAGTACGTCCTTTTTAGTAAGGTGCTTCTACTAGTAGCTAGCGGTCAGTGCCAGAACAGATTTTATACACTCTCATCTAGTCCAGAGCAGGAGACTTCAGCTGATGTGGTTACTGGTATGTTGCCAGTATTTCATCTTGATGTATATGTATTGTGAGACCCTGCAGCCACATTATGCTTCGTGACTCCTTATATTGTAGTCCATTTTGGTGTCAGTCCCAAAATTCTGTCAAAACCCTTCTTAGTCTCTACTCCAGTCGGTGAGTCAGTTATAACTCGACGGGTATATAGAAATTGCCTTATTACAGTCCTCCAGAAAGTCATCTCAGCTGACCTAGTAGAGTTGGACACGACCAATTTCAATATCATATTTTATATGGATTGGCTACATGCATGTTATGCTTCAATTAATTGTAGAACTCGTACGGTACAATTTTAGACTCTAGGTGAACCAGTCCTAGAATGGGAGTGTAGTTTAGCAGTGCCTATAGGTCACTTCCTCTCCTACCTTAAGGCCAGAAAGATGAACTCTAAGGGTTGTGTTTATCATCTAGTTTGAGTTGAGGATTCCACATCCGAGACCCCGACTCTCCATTCAGTTCCTATTGTATGTGAGTATTCAGAGGTATTTCTAGATGATCTACCAAGAGTCCCTCCTGAGCGGGAGATTGAGTTTGGTATTGACCTTCTTCCTAATAAGTAGCCTATATGTATTCCTCCTTACAAAATGGCTCCAGCTGAGCTAAAAGATTTGAAGGAGTAGTTGAAAGATCTCCTAGATAAAGGATTCATTAGACCCAGCAAATCCCCATGGGATGCACAATTTCTCATTGTTCGAAAGAAGGATGGATCTCTTCGCATGTGCATTGATTATCGGTAGTTGAACAAGGTTACAATTAAGAATAAGTATCCCCTCCCCAGGATTGATGACTTGTTTGACCAACTTCAGGATGCTAAATGCTTTTCAAAGATAGACCTCAAATTCGGCTATCACCAACCCAGAGTTAAGGAGAGTGGCATTCCGAAGACAGCCTTCAAGACTCAGTATGGTCACTATGAGCTCGTAATTATGTCTTTCAGACTAACAAATTCCCCTGCAGCTTTCACGGATTTAATGAACAGAGTGTTCAAGTAGTATTTGGATATTTTCATGATTTTCTTCATAGATGACATCATCATATACTCTCAGAGCGAGAGGGAGCATGTCTCTCACTTGAGGGTTGTGTTATAGACTCTTAAGGATCATCAGTTGTTTGCTAAGTTTAGCGAGTGTGAGTTTTGGCTTGACTCAGTTTCATTCTCGGGTTATGTGGTGTCTAGTGAGGTTGTTCAGGTTGACTCTCAAAAGATAGAGGCAGTGAAGAATTGGCCTTGGCAGTCACTCCTATGGATATTAGGAGCTTTTTGGGTTTAGCTGGCTATTATCGGAGGTTTGTAGAGGGCTTTTCCTCCATTGCAACACTGTTGACTACACTGACTCAGAAAAAGGCCAAGTTTTAGTGGTCCGATGCTTGTGAGAAGAGCTTCTAGGAGTTGAACACTCAACTCACCTCAGACCTAGTTTTTACTTTACCCGACGGCACCGATGGCTTCGTGGTGTATTGTGATGTATTGATGATCGACCTTGGGTGTGTGTTGAAGCAGCAAGGTAAGGTTATTGCATATGCTTCTCATAAGCTTAAAATCTATGAGAAGAATTATCCAACTTATGATCTCGAGTTGGTGGAGGTGCTTTTTTCCTTAAAGATTTAAAGACATTATTTGTATAGGGTGCATGTGGATGTGTTCATGGATCACAAGAGCCTGCAGTATGTGTTCACTCAGAAGGACCTGAATTTGCAACAAAGGAGATAACTAGAGCTTCTCAAGGATTATGATATAAGTGTCCTTTACAATCTAGACAAGGCCAACGTAGTGGCGGATTCCCTTAGTAGATTATCTATGGAGAATGTGTCCCATGTTGAGGATGGGAGGAAGGAGTTGGTGAAGGATGTGTAACGACTAACATAGTTAGGGGTTCACCTTGTTGACTCAGCAGATGGTGGTGTCATAGTTCATAATGAGTCTGAATTCTATTGGAGATTGAGGTTAAGGCTAGGCAACATTAGGGCCCTATCTTAGTGAAGTTGAAGGAAGTAGTTCATAATCAGAAGGTGGAGGTCTTCTCTCAAGGGGGAGATGGTGAACTTCAATATTACCCTAATGAGGAGATGGTGTACTTCGATATCAGGGTCATTTATGTGTTCCAAGTGCTTATGATTTGAGAGAATGGATGTTGCATGAAGCTCATGGTTCTCGATATTCTCTCCATCCAGGTGCCACCAAGATGTACCATGACCTATGGGAGGTCTATTGGTGGAATGGCATGTAGAAAGACATAGCAGAGTTTTGTGGCTAAGTGTCTGAATTGTCAACAAGTGAAAGTTGAGCATCAAAGACCTAGATGTATGTTACAAGGCATTAGTATCCCTATTTGGAAATGGTAGGAAATCACTATGGACTTCATCACAGGGTTGCCTCATACTCGCCGATAATATGACTCCGTATGGGTGGTGGTAAACAGGTTGACCAAAGCATCACATTTCCTACCGATCAAAACCACAGACTCAGCCAAGGATTATGCTATATTGTACATTCGGAGTTAGTGAGCTGCATGGAGTGCCATTATCCTTCATTTCAGACCGAGGTACTTATTTCACCTCTCAGTTTTGAAGGTCAATTTAAAAGTGTCTTGGTACTCAGGTGAAGCTTAGCACATATTTCCATCCGCAGACAGATGATCAGGCCGAGAGAACCATTCAAACTCTTGAGGATATGTTGAGAGCGTGTGTGATTGATTTCAAGGGCAGCTGGAATGATCACTTGCCTCTCATTGAATTCTCTTACAATAACAGTTATCACTCTAGCATTCTGATGGCTCTGTTTGAGGCTCTTTATGGGTGGAGGTGTAGATCACCTATTGGTTGGTTAGAGGTAGGTGATTCTAGCTTGACAGGTCCAGATTCAATTCATGAGGCCATGGAGAAGGTTCAGCTTATTAGAGATAGGAAAAAAATAGCTCAGAGTCAACAGAAATCTTATACAGATGTGAGGAGGAGAGAAATTGAGTTTGAGGTTGACGATTGGGAATTTCTGAAGGAGTCACCCATGAAGGGAATTATGATATTCGGAAAGAAGGGGCAGCTTAGTCTCTGTTATATCGGGTCATACAGGATTATGAGATGTCTTGGAAAGGTGGCTTATGAGTTGGAGCTATTAGTGGAGTTAGAATCGGTGCATCCGGTGTTTCATGTGTCCTTGTTGAAGAAATGCATCGGTGATCCATCTCTAGTGGTTCTGATAGAGAATATTGGAGTGAGGGACAACCTTACCTATGATGAGGTACTAGTTGAGATCCTTGATTGTCAAGTTTGTAAGTTGAGGAACAAGGAAGTAACGTCAGTAAAACTTTCATGGAGGAATTAGCTTGTCAAGGGAGCTATGTGGGATGTTGAAGCAGATATGATGGCTAGATACCCGAATTTATTCCCTTCCAATTTTTTTCCATCTTGAGGTATCAGTTTTCTCCCTAATACTCTACATAGTTTCATGTAATGTACACGTCTCTAAGTTCCTTTCATGTCATTGCATGTATGTATGATTCATGAATTCAGTTCAGTCATGTGTTTCAGTCTGGAATCAGTCACTCTGTCAGTTTTCAGCTTTAGTTATTCAATTTTGGGATTGCAGTTTGTTCCCTAGTCTTTCAGTATGCATATTCTACATTCAATGACAAATGTTCCCAAGAGGGAGATATTGTAATACCCTAAAAGTTTCTACGACTACATTCGAGATTTGAAAATATGTTCAGTAGAAAAGTATGCAGATTTCTTATAGTACGATTCCACCTACGGACATAGGAATGTTGTACGGGTCATAGGAAGACCCGTGGTTTAGTTTTGAGACTTTTTTCCAAGAACACGAGTCCACACCATGAGTCATGGTCTGGTAGTACTACTCATAGTCACGGAGTCGTAGTATGCTAGGGGGTTACAAAGTGTTGGTATTGCAAGCGAATGTATGACTCGTAGTATAGAATCACGAGTCGTGGTCAGGAGTTGTTGCAGGTCATTGGATTTTTCAGGTGCTGGTAGTACAAGTGGTGGTATGATTCATAATATGGAGTCATGGGTCATGAGAGGCATCCGTGGAAATATTTTGAGGGTTGGAGAAAATGGAAAACTGAAAAATTGTATGCACACAACACTAAAGAACCATAAAATCCAAAATAACCAGAGATTAATTATGAAACTTTACGCCAAAAGAAAAGAATTTAGCTTTAAGGATTATATTTTAAACTCAAACGGAACTTCAGTAAGAAACCAATTGATAGCTTCATTAAGATACTCTATAACCTGAAAAGAAAGGTTTAAATTTTCCTCATCTCTCCATCCACTTCCTATATTTCTCTCATTTTAGTGAGCTTTTCTTCTTCTTTCTTAAAATTGTTGTTTACTTTTTAATTTTAGTTCTTCGTTCTCTATTTATTTCTATGTTTTACCTTTGGGTCTCTAAAGATGGACATTATTTTTATTTTTTTCTTCATTTTAAAAGAATTATTAAGTTTAAAATAGTTATTGTATACTTATTGTTCAAAGAGTCTATTTACGTTTTGAAAATATGTGAACTGATATTTTCACTGACTTTTTGCTTTTTCATTACTGTGTGTGCTCAGTGTTTTTTCCTTCAGATAAACAGCAAAATAAACTGAAATAGATCTGAAAAGTAAAAATATTTACTAGGTGGTTCTCTTTTTCCCCCCGATATTATAACTCTTTTTACATAAAGAGACTAGAGGATAAAGTAGAGGAAAGAACAATAACAATGGAGAAATTGGAGTACGATCAATTCTACCAAGGTCACAAAAGATGGTACAAAGCTTAAAGGAAATGGTTAATTGTCCTGAAGATGAGATCTACGCCATGCTCAAAGAGTGCAAAATGGACATTAATGAAACTGTCAATAGGCTTCTTACTCGAGGTGAGTTTTAAAATTATAAACCCTTCAAACTTAACTCCTTTTTTGGTTCTTTTTTGTAAATTAATTTGTGGGTATTGGTGATTTTCTGATCCATTAGTTTTGTGGGCATGAAAAATATGATCTTTCTATTTTCAGATAATATAGTACCCTAGTGAAACCGTCAATTGATTTCTTACTCAAGATCCCTTTGAGTTTAAGATATAAACCCTTTAAACTAAGCTATTTTTTTTGTAATTAACTTCTGCGTATTGGGGATTGTTTGTCCTATAGTTTTGTATCCTTGAAAAATACAATATTTCAGTTTTTAGATTATAGAGTACCTTAATGAAGTTATCAATTGGCTTCTTACTTAAGTTCCATTTGAGTTTAAACTATAATCCTTAAAGCTAAACTCTTTTCTTTTGGGGTAAATTTTTTTAATTAATTTCTGGTTGTTTTGGATTTTATGGCTCTTCAGTGTTGTGTGCATGTAATTTTTCAGTTTTAATCATAGGAGATTTCATATGTAGAATCAAAATACTAAGATATAATTTACTAGAGAATTGAAGATTCCAGGGTTTATGAAATTAGTTGGGACACAAAGGTGAAAGGAAACCCTTGTTGAAGTCCCACATACCTGGTTAAAAGATCCTCTAAATATCTTGAAGCTTGCTGAACCTTAGAGAGGAAACTCTAGTTCTTGAGCCTTGAGAGAAGAAGGGAGAAGATGACTTATGAATGGTTTTGAGTAGAATGAGGGATTGGGCTAGGAAAATCCCTTTAATTCATCTCATAGGAAGACTAAATAACCTAGTTTAGGAGTTAAAAATATAAGAAATTACAAAAATACCCTTGGAAAAAAATTCTCAAAAATCTACACGTCCAGTGCTATGGGTTGTATCATGACTCGTAGTGACATATACAGGTCGTGGTATGCCATTTGTGGCTTCTAGGTGACTTCCTAAAACTCTTGCTACAGGTGCTTGGTACGTGTCGTACCTACATACCATGAGTCATACCATGACTCGTGGTGACTAGTCGATCCTACCCGTCAAACCTGACAGTGCTTCACTAAACTGGCCATAACCTTTTACTCCGAACTCCGATTGAGGCAAGGTTAGATGCCTTGGAAAGAAGACTCAAAGGGATTCAATTTGATAATTTGGATCACCCAAAATCACTTCTTAAAATAGGATTCATGATAATTTAAAGTTGACCCTTGTAAGAACTTATATGAAAAACTCAATCGGTAAGAAGGCTCTCGACTAAACTTTGTGCTAGAGATTCTTTATGACCTTAACTTGTATTCAATGCACTTCTTACACCTAATAATTGATATTAACACCTTGTTTCCACAATAATCATTGGGTTTGGGTCTATCCACATATTTAGAATGATTCCAAACTTAGCCTGAAAGTTTGAGGCATTATAATATCTCAACTCATGAATAGATGGTACAAACCGTACTATGATCGTACGATTTGTTACATGCTCCTCATATCTCTAAAGACAAATTGGTCATTCTTTGGGCCCCTTAACATGAACACTTACAACGGTTCATACCACCTTGCCATGGTTCATACCATAGCTCGTGGTTACCCAAGATTTCCTAAGCATTTCTCTAATTTTCCCTACTATGGACCATCACTACGACTTGTATAATCTAGGTACGAATTGTACGATCCCCTCGTGGTTATTTCCAAACTTCTATTTAAACTTTAGGACTTCATACTAAGGTTCAATAGTACGACTCATACGATCCTCCTATGAGTCGTGTTGAGGCTCATTCTAAGGGAATTTTCCAGTTTTCTCTACATGGTCAAATTTCAAATCTAGGGTCTAGTATTAGGGACTTTTGGGGTGTTACATTATCTCACCCTTGGGATTATTCATCCTCAAATGGAGTCTAATAGAGCTGTAATGACAGGGAAAGAGCTGCAACTTCCAAAACTAAATGATATGGACGGAATAATGATGGAGTGGCTGACTCCGAAATGAGATACTAAATTCGCAGATCATACATGCATGCTAAGGCATGAGAAGAAGTGAAGGACATGAAACTGAGCAGAGTACTAAGAAGTAATTATTTCCTCACACTGGAACTAAGTTGTTAAGGTCGAACTTATAAATCTCAAAACTACTTCCTGATATTTGAATAGCTGACATGATAACTGATCTTGCTGGGATCGCTATCTGAAATTGTTGCTTATCATTCTGGAAATCTATACATAGTCATGAGTACAGTGTAATGTTGACTCAAACCTAGGGGAAGACACCTCAATAGGAATTGATCAATATCCTGATAACGCTGAAACACTCATGTAAAAGTATGATACAGATGTTGTCAATAAATAACCCAACTGGGTTGGGGTCGATTCCATAGGGAATACGGTCAAGATGTAGAATAATGCGAGTATTTATGCTTTTATGTCTATTATTTCCTAATGGGGCAGGAGGTTTAGAATTTAACACATAACAGTATTGAGAATTGATTTGTTATCAAATTGATGCAATTAACTAGGGAAGTGTTTGCCAAGGGTTCATAACTACTTCGATTTTTAGACTTGTGATCTATCCCAATACCTAACTTGTAGAACTGATAACATAGGTTCATCCAAACGATTGATTTGTCCCTATTGAATGAATATACTCAATTACCGGATTGGGTCTCTTAAGTGATTTCACTTTAACCATTATCAGTTTGTTCCAAATTAACTATTCTGCACCTCAGCTCAAGTTATACAATGAACATTTCATTCTCCTTTCCTAATATCTACCTCTCTAGGTTCAAGCAAGTGGAGAATTCGGGCAAGTCCTAACGTTGCGCTCCATTAAGAAATGTTTAAGATGAAGAGAACACTGTACATGCATTAGTATAGGTTTAGAATCACTTTATGTAAACCATAGTTTGTTAATTCACCATGGTTCCCAAAAACTAGTGTCACGACTCGAGTCTACACCTTAGATGCGACATGGAACCTGAAACCACGAGTGGCTCTAAGTTAACCCATGGCATAGCATAATAGTAATACAACAACAACTAAAAGAACATAACTAAGCTGAAGCTAACTGAAAATAGCCAATCATACACATAAGGAAATAACTTATTAATAACACAGAGTCAAAAGATGAATCTGTCATTACAATGTCTAAAAGCCTCTACTAATCTGATGAGTTGCTGGGATAAGTTCCCAGCTAACTCAAAAATCTAAAACTAAGATGACACTGAAATGAGGAAAATCATGAATCCTGTCCTCGAAAGATGAGGACTCACCACTATCAACTGAGAGAGAATAGAGCGTGTCTAATCGTGAGGTCAGTACTGGAAACTTGGATCTATATCATAAAACAACATAGCAAATAAAGTATATGGTCAGTACTTGAAATATATTAAATATATGAGAAACTTAAATGAAACTAAAAACATGCAGGTATATTGAGAGAGACTAAAATAAAACATAACTGAAAGCATAACTGAGATGAAATACAATGACCCTATTTTTGATACACAGATATTGACATAAAGTGCTAGTTTGAAAACATTTAATGAAAAATACCAATAAAACTGATTAAGAGTCATGTACATGTACTAAAGGATGAATTTGAAATCATGAACTGAAAACTGTAACTAGTACTAAAATGTACTGTGGCTGAATTTGAACTGGATTAAGGGAGAGCATATTAACCGAAAAACTCTAATGTTCGCCTCATGGAGTCCAACCTGTAACCTTGGCAACGAGGGTGTTTCATACCCTTCCAACAGTAAGAACTCTAACTAGAATAATAGTAGACTCTGATATAGGGAGACAATCTCTAATAATGATGACCCCTGCTTGTGCCCATTGAAGTAAGGGAGACACTCTCAAATAATGAGGATCATATATTCGTCGATCTAAGGAAAACATTCTCTTCTACTGAAAATCCATTAACCTACGGCGCCACGTAGTTCTGAGACCTAGGTATGCTAGGACCCTAACTTTCTCGATGCTAAGTGCTACTCCCAACTGAACATTAGGGTACATGCAACTGATATATCTGAAATTGATATCCTAAGACTAGTCAGAACCACTTTATCCAACAAGGATCCCAAGAATCTTAAGGACCATGACTATAATAACATGGAAGGCTCAAAATTGATATCATCTGTCTAGTCAAGGCCACTCTCTAATACCGAGAGACCTGAGAGTCTGAAGGGAACTAAGGTTCTAGGACTACTCAAGGATACTTTAAGCTAAATAGATGCCTAAGAGTCCAACTAACTATAAACATGCTAATCATACTGAATTCATGAGAGTCTAGTCAGGGCTACTTTCTACTAGGTAGAGGCCCGAGAGTCTAGGAAATCATAGGCGTGCTTTTCATACTAAATTCATAAAATCATAGGCCAAAAGCGTAATATAAATTATGTGTTTTGTATTCATGGAAACTCATAGATTCTGATCACGGTTTAAACATATACACTAAAATCATGGTAAACTCATATAGATATTTCACAAGGGCTATATTTCCAAAATAGTGCAAAATCATGGTGGAGTCTTAAAATCATGCTATTATCATATTATATACATAAATCATGAGTTTGAGAAGGAAATCATAAGCATACATAGCTATCTATCACGAGGGCCTTGAAATTCATGGATGACATGTGAGAAGACATGCATAAATTGAAACCCTAAAACATACTTTTCTAGGGAATCAAAGTAACTAGGATTTTGAAATAAATTGGGACACAAGGATGAAAGGTGATCTTTGTTGAAGTCCCACATACCTGGTTGAAGAATTTCCTTAATGATCTTGAAGCTTGTAGCACCTAGGAGAGAAACCCTAGTCTTGAGTCTTGAGAAGAAAAAGGGGAGAAGATGAACCTACAGTGTTTTTGTGAAGAATGAGGGACTAGACCAGGGAAAATCCCTTTAATTCGACCCTTAGAATATCCAAAATGGCCGCACTTGGGATTAAAAATCATATGCTTTTACTAAAATACTACTGTAAATTTGACTCAAAAATCTGCCTGATAGTAACCATGATCCACACAATGAGTCATTGCCTGACTTCAATACTTGTTGGATCCATCCATTTCTTCTGGAGCTATCTTGCTACTCTCTGATTCTTCACCAATGACTGGAAACGACAAGTCGTTACATTCAACAATGACTTGTAGCTCCCCCCATCATCATCATTGCCTCAATTGGTCTATGTTCGTACTCTGGCACATGCAAGTGCACGGGGTCGTACAAGTAATACTATGACTCTGAAGAGCTAGATGTTGAAACCACAAGGACTAAAACTTTTGGTGAATTTACAAATTCAAGTGTCACTTTAAATTTCACAAGTGCTGGGTTTTCAAGATTTGGATTTTCTTTCTAATTATAGAGGTGATCACAAAATATTTCGAAAAATAATGATAAGAAGCATCTAGAGTTAAGGCCAAACAATCATGTAACAACACACTCACATTGATTCAAGTATACGATTTCATTAGTTGTCTCACAAAATATATTGTCACGACTGAACATACGCCTGGATCGAGAGATGGGACAAGGAGCCTCGAGAAACCCCAAGTGGACCCATGGCATAAACATACTTCTAACTCAATCAATTAAAAGGAAGACTTAATATAATAAACATTATAGAAGTATAATCATACATAATCCCAAACCGTAGTTCACATAATACATAAAAAGTTGATTACTACTCATTGTCTGAAAGCCTCTAACGTATCTGATGGGTTGATGGGACAACACCCCCAACTAACTCGACAAGTCTGAAAACTAAAAGTACAAAGGTATCTGATAACAAATGGTCCTCGGGAAATGAGGATTCACCAATAGCAACTGGATACTAACCCTGAAAGTTGGCTAGCGGTGGGGCTGAATCTGAAGATCGGAGCCTGTATCATAAAACGATACAACATAGAGTATATAGTCAGTATGTGAAATGTACCGAGTATGCAAGGTAAGTAAAATCACTTAAATAAGTAAAATCATTTAAAACATGCATAATATAAAACATAATAAAATCAAAAGTCTGAGAGTAGGGCTTGCATGCTATTTTCTAAAACTATAATCTGAACATAACTAAACATTATAACTGAATCGGATGACCCAAAGATGAAATCTGACAATCATAAGTAAAACTGAACATATATATATATATATCATAAATGATGAACATGCATAACTGAAATCATGAGGAACAATGGGAGACTCATTATATAACTGACATACCCCGATAGAGCTTATGTGGTCCCAACTATCACACTCAAGTGGGTAGAGCCGTCAAAAGCCTTTCCAGGGTTAAGAACGATACCATGATATCTATATCAAGCTCGAGGCATATTGGGGGCAAGGGATAGCTCACAAGGGAGGTCCCAAAGTATATATATGATATGTAAACCTATGTTGGTGCGTAGTTCTGAGGCATAGGGTTGATTGACTCTTAGCCCACTCGGTGCTACACATTACTCCCACAAACATGCATATGCTTTCCATCATTTTTCATCGAAGCTTACCATCATCTATTGACGAAGCTTAATAATCCATTACATATCAAATTTGAAATCATATATGAGGAGTTTTTTCTCAAACCATACCACAAGTTGAACATAAATAGGAGTCTTTAACTCCAAAACCATGTGGTAAGCTTATTCATGAAATCCTAAATCATACTTTAACATATGGGTATTGCCCAATACTTTAATCATGCTTGAAAATACATAATTCACTTGAAAACATGCTCATAAACATGGGTAACGTGAAAACATGCTTTTCATCAATAATATCTCATCATACTCGAACATTTATCATAAATCTCAACTTTCATGAACTTCTCATAAATGGGCATTTTAATTTATAAAGCTTGAAAACATGATTATAGTTGAAAACAATGTAAAACTTGCTCATGGTTCATAATTCAATAGTAGAAACATTCTTAGATCACACCCATGTAGAAAATTAGGAATTTCATGCATTGGGTTAAAACCCCATAGAATTCAACATATGGAATTTCATGATTTAGAGAGGGATTAGGCATGGGCGTGAATGAATTCAACCATTCATAACCCCACATGCCTGATAGGATCTGATTCTACCAATTTTCTGATTACCCAATGAAGAAATTGAAGAAAACTTGTAGAGAACCTAAGCTTGATCACCTTCTAAGCCCTCAACTTGCATGCATGGGTGTGAATGAGCCTAGAATGAACTTACCCCTCATAAAATTGCCTATTTCAAGCTTAAAACGATGTAGTTTAGGACCCTAGGGCTTAGGAACGATGAAATTACCCTTAATGAAAATCCTGGAAAAACTGAACTGCCAGTGAAAACGGACGTCAGTACGATCCATTGCTAGCTCCTACGATCCGTTGTTACCTCCCATTGCCATGCCCTGAATTCAGGTCTCTGATCTCCTGCAATGACCGGATAGGATGAGTCATTTCTAGCCCAAACGACTCATTACTACCAGTCGTCGTCACCACTGCCTTAACCTGGGATCCCTTTACACGACTGCTGACGACAGTCTGTTGTTACCTGCAGTAGGTCATTCTATGACTCGTTACTTCCTCCTTGACCAAGGACCAGTCTCACCACGACCCCATCCAATGACTCGCAATATCGAACAACTGGTCATTCCTGGACCTGTTATATCCAAATCTAAACCTACAGTACCTCACCAAGGACACATCATACGGTCGTTAGTGGCATCAAAAGCACGTACGACGACCCGTTCTGAGAACATTTTCTAGATTTCTTCCATTGTTTCATTTTAAAATCTCGGGTCTAGTCCTAGGCACTTCCGGGTTAGTACATATATGTAAGACTTATGGTCTTTCAAGCCTCTAAACATAACAAATTAGCCTTAAAACTACATCATTGAGCGGGGATGTGACGACCAAATTCATATGCATTTATCTATATGGAGTGGTTTACGAGGTTAATTCCCTAGGTTATGGACTTTTGAACTGATAACCATTTAACCTAGTATTAACTTCACAACTACGTCTGATAGTGTTGATGCGATAATTTAATTTGAAGTATCTAGCAATCGTCCCATTTTTGAACCAAGAAAGGCGAATTGGGTATATTTCTATCCTAACTGCTAATCATGTCTTGAAGACTTGAACTTACTTCCTGCATTTCATGTTGTAATCTAGGTTTTACTCTCTTGAGTTTTTGCCTATGCTTAACACATGTATTCTAATGGTGATCAATCATTAAAATAGTAAAAACCAAAATGCTAGACAAACAACCATGAAAACTTTAACAATCTATTGAATTAAGAAATTACAATCATGTTTCGTGGCCTCAACCCTAGAAAGGTTTTAGCCATTCATGTTCATACAAGAAATCAAAAACATGTTCAAATTAATGTAATGGCAATAGTAGAAAAGAATAAATAAAGAAAACAAACCCTAGGTAGACTTTCCTTCGTTCTCCATTGGCTTCTCTGCATTTTCTAATTTAAAATCGTGATAATAAAATAAAAATGCCAAGTTTTTGATTTATACGAAGTGAAAAAATACAAAAATTTGCCGTTGGAAAAATACCTCTATGTCACGTTGTTGGTTGTACCACACAACCTCCATGACATGGAGTTGTCGCGCATGTGTTCTGGATATTTGGTCATTGGCATGGCATGGGCAAAGGCTGGTGAGTCTCGCCTGGCATGACATGGTAGTGGTCCAAGCACAGGGCCAGCGTGACATGCTGCCTAGCGCGTCATTCTGCCGGCATGGCACAGTGGCTGGCAAGCCAGCCCTCATCACTTGCTCTCTCATTTTTTTCCTCTTGGGCCTTCATTCCAAACCTCCTTCTAGTTAATTAACCTTCATACTTAACTTCCTTCTTAGCATTTTCACTTATAAAACAAGCTAATCATGTAGGTTAGTTCCAGCACACAAATATACACAATTACACTAGAATATAATTAATTTAATCGACAAACATGACTTGAAATTAGATATAAAATAGAACCTGGACATGTAAATATGCCCAAGATCACTACCCCATACTAAAAGTCTTGTTCGTCCTTCAACAACTCTATTACATCTCACGCACAAGGAGGACTTCACATCACCAATTAACTCAAGACAACTCAAGGTAAGGCTACCATGATTGATTTTAGATGGAAAATTTAAAATAGAGCATGCTATGTAGAACCAATTTGAATTCAAGAATAACTAAGTTAAGACCTCCTAGCCTCAAGAATCGACTCTAAAACTTAGCAAACTCATGCACTTTAATCAATCAAGAAGTATAACATAAGTTCTATCTTTCCACAAACATATGCCTTTACAACAAGAGAGATACCAATTTTCACTCACAAATTTATAAGTTATAACATGCATGGGTATATAATTAAGAATTAAGCTCTCTCTCACAAAGAATTCACATGTAACCTATAATGACCCATAAGCTTGCCCTAAGTATTTTACTCCACTAATTTAGGAATGTCTGGCAGTAAGATCAAGTAGGACTTATCGGGTTGTAATGTAAGCTAAGGGACCGGTAGGTACTATTCTAGCTAATAATAGTGACTATCTCCCCTAAGCACTTTTAATAAATCAGAATTTGCTCATTAAGCACACTCTCTTCTTTCACTTCACCTCTTGTTCTTTTCACTCTCAATTTCCTTTTTGTTTCCTCATTTCATTAAGCATACTTATCGTATTAGTATAGAGTAATGACATATTAGACATGTTTTCATTCTTGTGATCTTTTACTCCCTACCAACACTTATGCATTTTAAACAAGAGCACCTCTATTCCTTTCTTCACTTCCACAACCACTATGTCCTTTCTTTTTCAAGATTCTCATTCCTTTAGCTCTGTTGCATTTTCACTTAAATGCATAGGAGTTTTGGATCAAATTTAACGCTAACGAAAGAACAAGATGTTACAACCCGAACATAGGCCCGGATCGAGACATGGGATAAGGATCCTCGAAATACTCCAAGTCGACCCAAGGCATGAATATACATCTAACTCAATTAAATAAAGCGGAAGACTTAAAACAATAAACATAGAGGAAATCTAAGCATCACATATAATTTAAAAAATATACAACACGAATATGAAGTTGAATACAATCTATTGTATGAAAAGCCTCTAAGTCTGATGAGTTGATGGGACAAGACCCCAACTAACTCTCGAAGTCTGAAACTGAAAATATGCCAACATAACTGAATAAAAGAGTGTCCCTTGATAGATGAGGACTCACCAACAGAGACTGATGATAACTCCAAAAGTTGGCTAGTGGCGGGGCTGAGTCTGAAGATCAGAGCCTGTATCATGAAATGATACAGCATAGAGTATGCGGTCAGTACGTGGAATGTACCGAGTATGCAAGGTAAGTAAAATTGCTTAAATAAGTAAAATCATTTAAAACATTCATAATATAAAACATAATCAAGATAAGAATTTGAGAGTAGGTCTTGCATGATATTTCCCTGAAATCATGATCTCAACATAATCATAACTAAATCAAATGACCCAGAGCTGAAATCTAATAATCATAAGTAAAACTGAACATTGGGTCAAACCTATTTTAGAACATATATAAATATCATGAATGATAAACATGCATAACTGAAACCATGAGGAACACAGGAGACTCATCATATAACCGAAATTACCACGATAGAGCTTACGTAGTCCCAACTATCACACTCAAGTGGGTAGAGTCGTCCAAAGCCTTGATAGGGATAAGGACTATACCACGGCATCAATATCAAGCTCGAGGCCCATTCGGGGCAGGGGATAGCACACAAGGGAAGTCACAAAGTATATATGATATGTATAAACCTACATTGGCACGTAGGTCTGAGGCATAGGGTCGTCCAAACCTTAGCCTACTCGATGCTAGACACTACTCCCAAAAACATGCATATGCTCTCCATCATTTCTCAACGAAGCTTACCATCATCTATTGATGAAGCTTAATAATCAAATACATATTAAATCTGAAATCATATATGAGGAGCTTTTCCTCAAACCATACCACAAGCTAAACATAAATGGGAGTCTTAACTCCAAAACCAGGCGGTAAACTTAATTCGAAAAATCATAAATCATACTTGAACCTATTGGCATTGCCCAATACTTTAACATTCTTGAGAGTACTTAATTCACTTGAAAACATGATTATAAATATAGGTAACTTGAAAACATGCTTTTCATCAATAATATCTCATCATACTTGAACATTCATCATAAATCTCAACTTTCATGAACTTCTCATAAATGAGAATTTTAGTTTATAAAGAATGAAACATGATTATAATTGAAAATAATGTAAAACTTGCCCATGAATCATAATTCACTAGTAGAAAAGTTTTTAGATCATACTCATGTAGAAAATTAGGAATTTTCTTGATTGGGTTAAAATCCTATAGAATCAACATATGAATTATCATGATTTAGAGAAGGATTAGGCATGAACAAATTCACCAATTCATAATCCTACATACCTAATAGGATCTGATTCTACCACTCCCTATATTGCCTAAAGAAAGATTGAAGAAAACTTGAAGGAATTAAACTTGATCACCTTCCTAGCTCTCTAACTTTGCATGCATGAGTAAGAATGGACTAAAATGAACTTACCCCTATTAAAACGGTGTAGTTTAGGCCTTAGGATCATAGGGATTATGGAAAATCCCTTACTAAATTCGCAAAAAATAGCTGACTACTAGTCCCAACGAGGGACTGGACGAGTGGTTGCCAGGGGGAACAAATCGTCATCAACTGTCATCGTGTTCACTGCCACGTTTCCTCAAAGTGTCCCTATGAGGGACCTAACAGATCGTTATTGGTGATCACGACTCGTGGTCACCACTTGTCGCCTCCACTGCCCAACATCTCAAGTCTTTCTCCTAAGGCTGACCATGACTCCTCCAACGAATTGTGGTGTCTGACCACGATTCATGGTGTCTAACTGTAGGGTACACTGCCAACTTCTCCGTCACCTTCCCCATAACCCTTGAACACGACTGAGTCAACGAGTCGTGGGACTGACCATGACTTATGGTCATGTCCGTGGGGACTTCAAAACTCCAAATTTTAACTCAAGTCCAACAACTCACCATGATTTACTTCACGACCCGTGGTCTACTCCACCGGTCAGAGAATGACTCATTTGGTGACTTGGTGCAAAATTTCTAGTTTTCTCCATTACAACTCTCGGGTATGATCTTTGGGCTTTCGGGGTATAACAATATCTCAACTTTGGGAACATTCATCCTCAAATATTGGAAAACCTTATAGAAAATCAGAGAAATGCAATCATCATATTCAAATACTAATCGTATAAGCTGAAAACTAACGGAATGACTAACTCCGATCCAAACTACATTGATAAACTAAATTCATGAATCATACATACATCCATATAAAAGAAAAGAAACTGGGGCACATGAACTGAATATGAAACTAAATAGAGTTTTAGGGAAAGACTGATACGTCAAACTGGAACTAAGCCGATAAGGAATAAATGTGGGTATCTAGCCATCATGTTTGCTTCGGCTTCCCACTTAGCTCCCTCAACATGCTTTTTCCTCCATAAAACTTTAACTGAAGCTACCTCCTTGTTCCTTAGACTTTGAACCTAACGGTCCAATATTTCCACCAGAACCTCCTTATAACTAAGGTTGTCTTTCACACCGACACTGTCCACCGGGACAACTGGAGCTGGATCACCCAAACACTTCTTTAAGAGCGACGCATGAAAACACGATGCATGGAAACTAATTCTGAGGGCAACTCCAATTCATATGCCACCTTGCTAACCTACTTCACAATCCGGTAGGGACTAATATAACGTTGATTGAGTTTTCTTTTCTTTCCGAATCTCATCACTCATTTCATGGGAGACACTTTTAGAAACACTTAATCATCAACTTCGAACTCGAGTTCTCTCCTCCTCTTGGCATAGGACATTTGGTGACTTTAAGCTATTTTCAACCAGTGCCGTATGAGCTGAACCTTCTCCATGGCCTCATGGACTGAATTTGCTCCTATCATTGCAACTTCACCAACCTCAAATCAACCAATAGGCGATCTACATCTCCGCCCATTGAGGGCATGAAAACAGAGCCATCTGAATGCTAGAATGGTAGTTGTTCTTCAATGCAAACTCAATAAGCGGCAAATAGTCATCCCAACCACCCTTGAAGTCAATCACACATGCTCTCAACATGTCCTCGAGAGTCTAAATTGTCTGCTCCTCTTGACCATCCATTTGTGGGTGAAATGTTGTACTGAGCTTGACCTGAGTACCAAGTAATTTTTTAAACGACGTCCAAAACTGAGAGGTAAATTGGGTACCTCTGTCTGATAAGATGGACAAGAGCACTCCATGTGACTGAACTAGCTCTTGGATGTATAGTTTGGTATAATCCTCCGCTGTATCAGTGGTCTTAACCAGTAGGAATTGAGCGACCTTGGTTAATCTGTCTACAATAACACAAACAGAGTCATATTGCAGATGAGTGCGAGGCAACCCGGTGATGAAGTCCATATTGATTTCTTCCCACTTCCAAGTAGGAATACTGATATCCTGAAGCACACCTCTCGGCCTATGATGCTCAATCTTCACTTGCTAACAGTTTAGGCACTTAGCTGCAAATTTTGCGATGCTTTTCTTTATGCCATTCCACCAATAGATTTCCCTTAAGTCAGGGTACATCTTGGTGGCACTTGGATGGATTGAATACCTACAACCATGAGCCTCATGCAACATCTGATTTCTTAAATCATCAATGTCTGGGACACACAAGCGACCCTGATGTGGAAGCACCCTATCTCCCCCTTTGGAGAAGACCTCTACGTTCTGATTATGGACAACTTTCTTTAACTTTACCAAAATGGGATTCTCATCTTGTCTAGCTTTTACATCAGCAACCGCGGACGATTCTGATCTGCTCTAAAAAATAACACCGCCATCGGTCGAGTGAACCAAATGAACTCCCAACCTTGCAAGTCGATGCACATCCTTCACCAGCTCCTTTCTCCCCTAATCCACATGGAACACACTCTCCACAGAGAGTCGACTAAGTGCGTCGACTACTATTTTAGCCTTGCCTAGATGGTAAAGGAAACTCATATCGTAATCCTTGAGTAGCTCCAACCACCTTCTTTGCCACAGATTTAGGTCCTTCTAGGTAAACACATATTGTAGGCGCTTTTGGTCCGTAAACACATCTACATGGACCCCATACAAATAGTGTCTCCAAATCTTCAATGAAAATACCATCGCCACCAATTCAAGATCATGGTCGAGTAATTCTTCTCATGAGCTTTCAGCTGTCTGGAAGCGTATTCTATCACTTTATGATGCTGCATCAGTACACAACCAAGGACGATTCTTGAAGCATTGCAATACACCATAAACCCATCAGTACCCTCAGGTAGGGTTAACACTGGTGCTGAGGTAAGTCGAGTCTTTAACTCCTGAAAGCTCCTCTCACAAGCCTCCGACCATTGGAACTTCACTTTCTGTTGGGTCAATTTGGTCAATGGCACTGTATAGATGAAAAGCCCTCAACAAATCTCCGATAGTACCCAGCTAAGCCCAAGAAGCTTCGGATATCTGAAGGATTCACCGGTCTAGGACAATTCTTCACCGTCTTCTATTTTTTGAGAGTCCATCTTTATACCCTCTTGATACCACATGGACCAAAAATGCCACTAAGTTCAATGAAAACTCATACCTGCTGAATTTAGCATATAGTTGGCGATCATTGAGAGTCTTTAGCACCACCCTCAAATATGCGGCATGCTCCTCCTCGCTTCGAGAGTATATCAGGATGTCATCAATAAACACGATCACGAGCATATCAAAGTATGGCTTGAATACCCTATTCATCAAGTCCATAAAATCCGCAGGATAATTCGTTAGTGCAAAATACATAACTACAAACTCATAATGACCATACCGCATCCTGAAGGCTATCTTCGGGATGTCACTCTCCCAAACCCTGAGTTGATCCAGACATGAGGTCTATCTTCAAAAAGCATTTAGTACCCTGAAGCTGATCAAACAAATCATCAATACTAGGGAGAGGATACCTTTTCTTGATGGTGACCTTGTTCAATTGTCGATAATCAATGCATATACGAAGAGAACCATCTTTCTTGCAGATAAAGAGAACTGATGCACCCCATAGGGGTTTGCTCGGTCTAATGAACCCCTTATCTAGAAGGTCTTTCAACTGTTCCTTCAACTCCTTTAACTTGACTGGGGCCATCCTGTGAGGAGGAATAGATATAGGCTCCATATCGTGAAGAAGGTCAATACCAAAATTGATTTCCCACTCAGGAGGGATTCCCAGTAAATCATCTCGAAAGACTTTTGGATACTCGCATACTACTGGAACTAACTGGATAGTCGAGGTATCGGATGTAGCACCCTTAACTCTAACTAGATGATATACACAACCTTTGGAGATCATCTTTCTGTCCTTAAGGTATGAAATGAAATGACCTATGGGCACAGTTAAACTACCCTTACACTCTAAGACTGGCTCACTCAGAAATCTAAACTCTACTGTTCGGGTTCTATAACGAAGGCATAACATGCAAATAGCTAATCAATCCACGCCGAGGATAACATCAAAGTCGGTCATGGATAGCTCTACTAGATCTGATGAGGTGGCTTTCTGAAGGACAGTGACCGGGAAACTTCTATATACCCATCTAGCTACAACTGAATCACCCACTGGAGTAGAGACTGTGAAAGGTTTTGACAAGATTGTGGGACTAACTCCGAAATTACTAGCCACACTAGGTGTCACAAAAGACAAGATATCCCCTAGATCTAACAAATTATATACATCAAAATGGAAAACTCATAACATACCAATGACTACATCCGGGGAGACCTCCTTCTCCTGGCGAGATTCTAAGGCATAGAACCTGTTTTGGCGCTGACTACCACTTGTGCTAGTGATTCCCCCAGCTGAGCTGGGCGTGCGGGTGGAGATTCTGAATTGAAAACTGGGCCTCGACCCCTATCATGGCCCTGTCTAGCTGCTGGCAAATCTCTGAGCATATGTCTGGGCTTCCCACACCTGAGCAAGCACCTGTACCCACCAAACATTGACCCGTGTGCCCTTGACCACATCTGCTGCAAACTAGAATACTGGTATCCACGGGCCTACTGCTCTGACCTCTAGAGCCTGATGCATGCCCTCCCGAGTTGTGCCTAGGTCTGGATGGCACACTCATCTCTGATGATGCTGGGCTGAAGATCTTTGGTGGGACTAATGTCGTTGTCCACCACCTGGCCTTGGCTGAGAGAACCTATAACTGTCCGTTTTGGCCCTCTTGGCCTTTATTTCCGTCAGAAGCGCCGCCTCCATATGCTAGGCGTATAAGACTATCCGAGGGAAATCCATATCCTGATGGAGCATAGAGGTTCTATAATCCTTTTATAGATAGTCCGCCATCCCATGAACAAATATGCTCACTTGCGCCCTCTGATCAACTACTAACTCTAGGACATACTTTGACAGGTGAGTGAACTCTAGGGCATACTTCTACACCGTCATCTTCGCCTACTTCAAGTTCACGAACTCAGCTACCTTCAACTCCCTCATCTCACGGGGGAAGAACTGATCTAGAAAAGAAACATGAAACTCCTCTCAACCGATAGAGCCTACTCTGGCTGCCCTACTATCCTTCCACTGTCTAAACCAAATGTGTGCGACCCCCTTCAATAATATGAGGACAAATCAGTACAATTTACTCCACTCACCCCCATGACCTGGGTGATCTTCACAATCTCATCAATAAACTCATGTGAATCCTCATCCAACTTTGACCCAAGAAACTCTGGTGGATTCATCCTAAGGAAATCTATGACTCGTGTTGCCGCCGCATTTTTATTTTACAAGACATGCGCCACTGCCTTGCTGGTTGACCTAGGCGGTCAAAGCTTGTGCTAGCATTTGAATGGTTGCCATAAATTTAGCGTCAGCAACCGGCTATGGTGCATGGTGCTCATGGACTGGTGGGGCTTATTAGTGTCCGTCCCTATTTCCATTCTCATGGACATTTCCATTTCTATTTCTTCTACTGTAAACCCTAGGAGGAGGCATGATTCTGCAATTGCGAATAGCATGAGTTAGAAGGATAGAGAGAAATTTCACCACATGACATAGATCATGAAAGAAGGGAACATTTCCTAAACGTCTCATAGGCTCTTTGTCATAAGTGTGGCGTGCTTCACATCCATGAAAAAAGACTCTACTTAATGCGGCTTTTAGACACCCTAGGACACTTCAAACCTATTTCTCTGATATCAAGTTTGTCACGACCCAAACATAGGCCCGGATCAAGACACGGGACAAGGAGACCCGAGAGACTCCAAGTCTACCCATGGCATGAACATACATCTAACTCAATTAAATAAAGCGGATGACTTAACACAACATACATAGCGGAAATCTAAGCATAACATATAATCCAAAAATATATAACATGAGTTTAAAGCTGAATACAATCTATTTTTTGAAAAGCCTCTAAGTCGGATGAGTTGATGGGACAAGACCCCAACTAACTCTCTAAGTCTATAAAAGAAAATATGCCAACATAACTGAATAAAATAGGGCCCTTCTACAGATGAGAACTCACCAACAAAGACTGATGCTAACTTCGAAAGATAGCTAGTTGCGGGGCTGAGTCTGAAGAACGGAGCCTGTATCAAGAAATGATACAACATAGATTATGCAGTCAGTACGTGGAATGTACCGAATATGCAAGGTAAGTAAAACCACTTAAAGAAGTAAAGTTATTTAAAACATGCAAAATATAAAATATAATCAAGATAAGAATCTAAGAGTAGGGCTTGCATGCTATTTCCCTGAAATCATGATCTCAACATAACTAAACATCATAACTTAATCGAATGACCTAAAGCTGAAATCTGATAATCATAAGTAAAATTAAAGATTGGGTCAAACCTGTTTTAGAACATATATAGATATCATGAATGATAACATGCATAACTGAAACCATGAGGAACAATGGGAGACTCGTCATATAACCAAAATAACCAGGATAGAGCTTACGTGGTCCCAACTATCACACTCAAGTGGGTAGAGCCGTCCAAAGCCTTGCCAGGGATAAGGACGATAGCTTGACATCGATATCAAGCTCGAGGCCCATTCAGGGTAGGGTATAGCTCAAAAGGGAGGTCCCAACATATATATGATATGTATAAACCTACGTTGGCGCCTAGTTCTGAGCCATAGGGTCGTTCAACCCTTAGCCCACTCGGTGCTAGACACTACACCCAAAAACATGCATATGCTCTCCGTCGTTTTTCAATGAAGCTTACCATTGTCTATTGACGAAGCTTAATAATCAAATACATATCTAATTTGAAATCATATATGAGGAGCTTTTGCTCAAACCATACCACAAGTTGAACATAAATGGGAGTCTTAGCTCCAAAATCATGTGGTAAACTTAATTCGAAAAATCATAAATCATACTTGAACATATGGGCATTGCCCAATACTTTAACATGCTTGAAAGTACTTAATTCACTTGAAAACATGATTATAAACATGGGTAACTTGAAAAAATGCTTTTCATTAATAATATCTCATCATACTTGAACATTTATCATAAATCTCAATTGTCATGAACTTCTCATAAATTGGCATTTTAGTTTATAAACCTTGAAAATGATTATGATTGAAAATAATGTAAAACTTGCCCATGAATCATAATTTAATAATAGAAACATATTTAGATCATTCCCATGTAAAAAATTAGAAAATTCATGCATTGGGTTAAAACCCCATAGAATCAACATATGAATTATCATGATTTAGAGAGGGATTGGGCATGGGTGTGAACGAATTCACCCATTGATAATCCTACATACCTAATAAGATCTGACTCTACCACTCCCTAGATTTCCCAAGGAAGTATTGAAGAAAACATGAAGGAATTAAGCTTGATCACCTCCCTAGCTCTCTAACTTTGCATGCATGAGAAAGAATAGCCGAAAATCAACTTACCCCTCTTAAAAATCATCATTCATAGCTTAAAACGATATAGTTTAGGCCTTAGGACCATATAAATTGTGGAAAAGCCCTTACTAAATTCAAAGAGAATAAATAACTATCAGTCCCTACGAGGGACTGGATGAGTCGTTACCAGGGGGAACGAACCGTCATCAGCTGTCGTCATGTGCACTGCCACTTTTCCTCAAAGGGTCCCCATGAGGGACCTAACGGATAGTTATTGCTGACCATGACTCGTGGTCACCACTTGTTGCCTCCATTGCCCAACATCTCAAGTCTTTCACCAAAGGCTGACCACGACTCCTCCAACGAATCGTGGTGTCTGACCACGACTCGTGGTGTCCAACCGTAGAGTACACTGTCAACTTCTCCTTCACCTTCCCATAACCCTTGACCACGACTAACTCAACGAGTCGTGGGGACTGGCCACGACTTGTGTTCATGTTCGTGGGGACTTCAAAACTCCAAATTTCAACTCAAGTCCAGCACCTCACCACAAGTCACTTCATGATCCTTGGTCTACTCCACGGGTCACAGAATGACTCATTCTGTGACTTGGTGCCAAATTTTAGGTATTCTCCATTCCAACTCCCGAGTCTGATCTTGGGCTTTCGGGGTATAACACAGGATTAAGCTTTTAATGCGGATAATCAAAGAATAGGCTAACGACTCAATGAGGCTAACTAGGATTAGACATTAAAGGTAGGTAAGGCAAAGGATAAAAATTAGGCTCATTCAAAGAAATGTCTAGATCATCTCTTACAATTAACATCCCTCATTTCGCTTTGCAAATACACCAGGAAAGTTCTAAACATTACATGATAGCATGAAATATACAAAAATCTTACACTCATAGCACATGCTCAACTCAAGACAGACCCAATAGACTCTTAATACAGCTAACCACATGAATTCAACATTAAGCATATAGCATACAAAGTCATATTACTGAGCCTAAGTATCTCAAAAAATTCATACCATTTACTCAACATGCTTCATAATTAAAAATCTACTTGCCTCTTACAATCATGTGTAGAACTCAAAAGAGTATCAAGCAGTTAACCAGTTAAGGGTTCAAAAACAAAAATCTACTGACTAATTTTCCCTAAAGACAGTCTTCATCCATCCATCATCGGGAAAAATGTTAACTCTGACTAACACAATATTCATAGATAAAGAATACATTTTATTCTTGGTTCAAAGTGCCCCCTTCAAAAAAAACCGAAAAGAAAAATCAAAGGGTAGGTGAAATGTGCTCAACTCAAACTTTTTCATCACATACTATTAGACCAAGCACCAAATTCACCTAAAATCAACTTCACAAAAAATATTTTAAAATACCCCTCACCCCACACTTAGATTATGCTATGTCCCCAAAGAATGAATTAAATTTAAAACAAAGGTGAGAGATACTTCCTGAGGCGTCTAGGCATAGCTAGCAACATGTTTTCATCTATTTTCCTCTCGGGGGAAACGAACCCTACACTTGTATTATTCCATGCTCCTTAGGTTCCTCTTCTAAGGGAACTCAAACTAACCCTCATTCTATTCTTACTTAACAAAAATAAAAATGAAAAGAAATTATACCTATGGTACCCTTGGGTTTACGTTGCTACATGACGTGAACCATCCTTTTCACAATGTTCTCAAACAATTCTTCCCTTTCGGGAACCATGTTCTCTTCTTTTTAAATTTAGAGGGAACAACCTTCACACTCTCCCTCCTCATCTCCATCACTTCCTTCACCATCATATCCTTCAAAGTATTACCCATAGCAGAATTGAGCTCAATTATTAAGATGTATTACAAAAGTGGACCCATGGAATCCACCACCCCAGACTTAGCATCTGTCACTACATTATTTTTGCAATGATTTTGGTAATGTGTTGGGGATGGATTTCCTGGTACACTCGGAACATCTCCTCCTCATCATTCACCCTCATTTTAAGGGTTCCAACTCTGACATCTATAATAGCTCCACCAGTAGCCAGGAATGTTCATCCCAACATTAAGGGTACCTTGTGATCAATCTCAATATCCAATATTATAATGTCAGTGTGTATGATAAATCTACCTACTTTGATGAGCAGTTTCTCAATAATCCCTTTTGGGGCCACCTTCGACCTGTCCACTAGTAGCAGCATCACTCATTTGGGCCTTGGTTTTCCCAATCTAAGTGTAGTGAACAGAGATAACGGCATCAAATTCACTGCTGCCCCTAAATCACACAAGGCCCTCAATATATATGCCCCACCTATTTTTACGGGGAGGGTGAAACTCCCTGGATCTTTGAGCTTTTTGGGCATCGTTCTAGTCTGCACTCCTTAGTGAGTGCTACAATTTGGACATCCACCAGCCTCACTTTGTTGGCCACCATGTCCTTCAAGTATTTAGTGTACTTAGGCATTCCCTGCATAACATCAATTAGAGGCATATTTATGTGAATTTCTTTGAAAATTTCGAAGAACTTCTTAAATCATGCATCCTCCTTGCTCTTCTTGAGCCTTTGCCTGAAAGGAGGTGGTGGTCTCTATAATGGCTACAATGATAATTGTGCATTATGTTCTATATCTCTCTGATTATCTCCCTTCTTAGCCGATGGACTCGGTCTGACTAACTCTCGCTACTCTCGCTGCACCTCATTTTTCTTCTCTTTTGCTGGTGCATCAGCTAGTTGTTTGCCACTTCTCAGACAAATGTCCATGACCTGCCTCGGATTTGTGTCAGTATCATCGGGTAAACCCACCCTGAGGTCTATTATGTTGTGCAACTGCCAACTAACCTATCTGCTTTTCCATGTTTCTGGTGGCTAGCTGCTGATTCTTTAGCTCTAAAGCCATCTTTGCCTGATCAGCTGCCTTCTGAGTCTAGTTGGCCATTATTTTCTACAACATCTCCAATGTTGCTCGATTGGCAACTATTCTATCAGTGCTAATGTTGGTACTGTTGCTGTTGTGGTTGCTGATATCCCAGACTCTGCCCCTGATTTCCACCCCAAGAAATGTTGGGGTGATTCTGTCATTTCTCGTTGTAGGTATTCCCATAGCTCTAATTACCCCTCGACACGTTACCTACAAAGTTCACTAACTCTAGATTCGCCCCGTATGAGTCTACACAATGCCCGTTGTTGCCACATATCTCACACCAACTAGGAACTAGTTGTACAACATTCATTTGTGCGTGCGGGTGTGCATAGTCAGTTTGCTGAACTGAATCATCATCTGATGTTGAAATAAAGCCAACTGAGTTGTCAACGCATTGACACTGTCAACCTTAATAACCCTAGCTGCTCTATTACCTTCCCCTCTAGATGATTCATCGTGCCACTCTGTATTTCCTTATGCAATCCTATTCAACAGAGTGTACAGTTCGTCATAAGTCTTCTCAAGCGCTTGCCCACCTGATGTGAATTCTAATAAAATTTTGTATGTGGGTTTAGACTCTCAAAAAAGTCTAGGCTAAAACTTCATTAGGCTGCTGATGATGGGGGTAATCTCTCAACAAGGACTTAAACCTCTCCCAAGCCAAATACAAGTTCTCCTCCGGCGTTTACTTAAAACTGAGTATCTCACTTCTAAGATTTTCTGTCTTTCTAGAGGGAAAGAATTTGATGAGGAACTTCCTCGCTAGGTCATCCCAAGTAGTGATGGAATTTGGTGGTTCTTCCTTCAACAACCTATTCACCTCTCCCAAAAGTGAAAATTGGAAGAGGGTCAATCTCACATAATCAGTTGACACTCTTGTGGGGATGAAGGTGTCACTGATCTCTAGAAAATTCTACAGATGTTGATGTGGGTCCTCATGTGTCATGCCTGTGAACTTCCAACTCAAGTGCAACAACTGCACCATGTTCGCTTGAGCTTTAAATTACCTCTAGGCTACGATTTGCGCATGCTGGAGGTCACATTTGTTGCAAGTGGGATTTCCACTTCAAGAACTTGTGCTGCCATTCATTCTTGTAAAACTTCTTCCTGCTCAACTAGTGGAATTTCTTCTAGCGGGGCCTCTAAAACTAGTGGAGTAGGATTTTGAAGAACTTCCTTCCTTAAGATATGTAACTGTCGCTCAAGCTCCAAATAAGAAACTACCAAGTCTTTATTCCTTGCCAGCTTGCTGCAAGGATAACCTATTATATACAGATAAACAAACTAAGTGTCATGACCTGAACATAGGCCTCGATCGAGACATGGGACAAAGAACCCTGAGAGGCTCCAAGTCGAACCATAGCATGAACATGAGAACAAAGCGCAACATAATAAATGCGGAAAATCTAACATGCAAAATATTGGAAGTCTGAAATTCCAATAACATCTTAACAGCGGAAAACATAATACTGATCCGAAGCTGAATACATACTATGTCTGATAAGCCTCTATAACCTGGTGAGTTGACGGGACAAGACCCCAACTAACTCACCAAAGACTGAAATTGAAGATACTGAATACAAGTTGATAAAAAGGTCCTCAAAGGATGAGGACTCACCGATAGGTTGAGAAATGCTAACTCTGAGAATCTGGCTCGTGGCGGGATTGAACCTAAATGTCTGACCTTGCATCATGAAATGATACAACATAGAGTATGTGGTTAGTACTTGGAATGTATTGAGTATTCCAGGTAAGTAAAACCGCTAAGTAAAACTGAAATTATGCATATCATAAAACATAATCAAGATCAGATTCTGAGAGTAGGGCTTGCATGCTATTATCTGAAAACATGATTTAAACATGACTGAGTATCATAGCTAATTCGAATGACCCAAAGCTGAAACTGATTATCATAAGTAAAATTGATCATTGGGTCAAACATGCTGAAGATAATATCAGAATTGATGAACATGCATAACTAAAAATCATAAGGAAGAATGGGAGGCTCTTTATATATTGACATTACCAAGATAGAACATACGTGGTCCCGATTATTACACTCAAGTGGGCAGAGCTGTCCAAAGCCTTGCCAGGGCTAAAGGCTCTATCATAATATCGATATCAACCTGAAGGCCCCTCGCGGGTAGGGAAATCTCACAAGGGAGGTCCCAAATAATCTGAACATACCTATGTTGGCATGTAGTTCTGAGATACAGGGTTGATTGAACCCTTAGCCTACTTGGTGCTAGACACTACTCCCAAAAACATGCATATGCTCTCAATTACTTTTCAACGAAGTTAAACCATTTTCTTGCGACGAAGCTGAATCATATTAATACATGCATAATCTAAAAACATATCATGAGGAACTTTGGCTCAAACCATACCACAAGTTGAAAAGTGGAAGTCTAGACTCCAAAACCATGTGGTAAGCTAAGAACATGAAATTAAAGTAAATCATGAAACATACCTCATCATATGGGCTTGCCTTATACATGCTTGAGATAGTCAAAATCATGAACATAAACAAATTCAAAATAATACTTTCATCATAGACATTTCATCATACTTTAACACATGGATCATAATCTCAACCTTTCATAAACCTTCATAATGCGGCATCATAATTGTAAGACTTTGAAATCATGAATTTGTAATTGAAATCATTATAAAACATGCCCATGAATCTTAATTCAATATTAGAAACATACTTAGAATTTACCCATGATAGATATTTAGAGAATTTCACAAATTGGGCTAAAACTCCATAGATGCGTAAACATAGAGTTACATGATTTTGGAGAGAATTTGGGCATGGGAGTGAAGAATACTCCCATTCATAAATCCACATACCTAGGTGCTTTAACTTCACAAACTCTCTTGAGAATCCTAGTGAATTGAGGAAAGACCTAGAGAATCTTCTAGCTTGCTCTTCAATGGACTCCTTGATCTTGCATGCATGGAATGGGGAGGTTTAGAATTGGCTAAGTATCCTTAAAGCACTTCTAACAGAGCTTAAATGACATAGTTTAGGGCTAAGGAGCTTAGGAATTATGAAAAATTCCTTAATAAATTCGCATGAAAATCACACTGCTAGTCCCAACGAGGGACTGGATAAGTCGTTACCCATGATGACGACTCATTACCTTCTCCTGTCGCCATCACTGGAAAACATGCACTACCAGTCACTACGAGGGACACCACAACTCGTGGTGTACCTAATGACTCGTAGTGACCCATTCATGGGGAACACTGCTAAAAATTCAACATCCAAGTCAACTTCTGACCAAAACTAACTTAACGACTCATTTCCCTGTCCACGAGTCATGTCTTCTCTCGTGATCAACCCCCAAACCACAAAACTTAGACAACTCCCCCTCCACTTCATGAGTCACTTAACGAATTGTGAAGTCTCCTAACGGGCCACTGGACAGCTCGTTTTGTGACCTAGTGCAAAATTTCTGATTTTCTCCATTTGAACCCTTGGGTCTGATCATATGGCTTTCCGGGTATTACAATATCTCCCCCTTAGGAAAATTCATCCTCAAATGTGAATGAACATACTAGAAAGATGGGGAATAGAACTGACATCTCAAATACTGAACATTTAAAGCTGAAAACTGACGGAGTGAGTGGCTCCGAACCAAAATACATGATTGAACTAAATTAATGAATCACACAAACATGCATTGACATGAAAGAAACTGGAACACATGAACTAAACATGAAACTGAATAGAGTACTAAGGAGGAAACTGCTACCTCAAGCTAAAACAAAACTCGAAGAGAATAGATGTGGGTATTTAGCCATCATATCTACTTCATCTTCCCACGTAGCTCCCTCAACATGTTGATTCCTCTACAAAACCTTTACTGAAGCTACATATTTGTTTCTTAACTTCCAAACCTGACGATCAAGTATTTCAACCGGAACCTCTTTGTAGCTAAGGCTATCCTTCAAACATATGCTCTCCACCAGGACAACCAAACCCGGATCACCCATGCATTTCTTTAAGAGCGACACATGGAAAACTGGATGTACTGAAGCCAATTCTAGGGGCAACTTCAACTCATAGGTCACCTTGCCAACACGTCTCACAATACATTATGGGCCAACATAATGGGGACTGAGTTTTCCTTTCTTTCCTAACCTCATCGCTCCCTTCATGGGAGACACCTTCAAAAACACCCAATCATCAACTTCGAACTCAAGCTCTCTCCTCCTTACATCCGCATAGGACTTTTGGCGACTCTGAGCTGTTTTAGACATTTCCCTTATAAGCTAAACCTTCTCCATAGCCTAATGAACTGAATCCGGTCCTATCAACGTAGCTTCACTGACTTCAAACCAACCAATAGATGATCTACATCTCTACCCATAAAGAGCCTCAAACGGAGCCATCTGAATATTGGTATGGTAGCTGTTGTTATATGCAAACTCGATGAGAGGTAAATGATCATCCCAACTACCCTTGAAATTAATCACAAACTCTCAACATGTCCTCAAGAGTTTAAATGGTCCGTTCCGCCTGACCATCTTTTTCCAGGTGAAATTATTATATTAAGCTTAACCTGAGTACCAAGTCCTTTTTAAAACAATCTCTAATACTGAGATGTAAGCTGAGTACCTCTATCTAATATGATGGACAAGGGCACTCCATGCAACCGAACTAAAATGTACAACTTAGCACAATCCTCTGCTAAAGCAGTAGTTTTGACCAATAGAAAATGGGCGGCTTTAGTCAACCTGTCTACAACCACCCAAATAGAGTCGTATTGTCGATGAGTACAAGGAAACCCTGTAATGAAGTCCATATTGATTCCTCCTACTTCCAAGTGGGGATACTAATGACTTGAAGCACACCTCTGGGTCTTTGATGCTCAACCTTCACCTGTTGACATTCAAACACTTAGCCACAAATTTTGCTATGTCTCTCTTCATGCCATTCCACCAATAGATTTCCCGTAGGTCACGGTACATCTTGGTGGCACCTAGATGTATATAATATATGGAACCATGAGTCGCATGCAATATCTGCTCCCTCAAGTCATCAACACCCGGTACACACAAATGACCCTGATATCGTAATACACCATCTCCCCCTTGGGAGAAGACCTCCACCTTCTGATTCTGAATAGCTTCGTTCAACTTTACCAAAATAGGATCCTCGTCTTTCCTAGGCTTGACTTCAGCCACCACGGAAGATTCTGATCCATTCTGAACAATGACACCATCTGTCGAGTTAATGAAACAAACTCCTAACCGTGCAAGCTGATGTACATCTTTTACTAACTCTTTCCTCTCCTCATTTACATGGGTCACACTCTCCATAGAAATCCTGCTAAGAGAATCTTCCACTATATTAGCCTTACTCGGATGATAAAGGACACTCATATTGTAATCCTTAAGAAGCTCCAACCACCTTTTTTGATGGAGATTTAGATTTTTTTTAGTAAACACGTACTGTAGGCGTTTGTTGTCTGTAAAAACATCCACATGGACACGTACAAATAGTGTCTCCAAATATTCAAGGCAAACACTACTGCTACCAACTCGAGGTCGTGAGTAGGATAGTTTTTCTCATGGACTTTCAGCTGCCTGGAAGAATAGGCTATAACCTGATCATGCTGCATTAATACATAAACCAGGCCGACCCTTAAGGCATCACAATATAACACAAACCCATCGATACCCTCAAGTAGGGTCAACATTGGTGCTGAAGTGAGCTGAGTCTTCAACTCTTGGAAGCTCTTCTCACAAGTCTCCGACCATTGAAATTTCAACTTCTTCTGGGTCAACCTAGTCAATGGTGCTGCAATGGATGAAAATACTTCCATGAATCTCCTGTAGTAACCAGCTAAGCCCAAAAAACTCCTGATATCCGAAAGACTAACTTGTCTAGGACAATTCTTCACAACTTCTATATTTTGAGAGTCTACCTGTACACACTGTCTTGACACCACATGGCCCAAGAATGCTACTGAGTTTAACCAAAACTCACACTTGCGGAATTTAACATACATATGGCAATCCTTAAGAGTTAGTAGCACCACCATCAAATGAGCAGCATGCTCCTCTTCGTTCGGAGAATATATGAGAGTGTCATCTATGAACACAATCACGAACATGTCCAAATACGACTTGAACACCCTGTTTGTCAAGTCCATAAAAGTTGCAGGAGTATTCGTTAGTACAAAAGACATAACTACAAACTCATAGTGACCATACCGTGTCGTGAAGGTTGTCTTCGGAATGTCACTCTCTCTAATCCTGAGCTGATGATATCCAGATCCCGTGATCTATCTCTGAAAATTATTTGGCACCCTGAATCTAGTCAAACAAGTCATTAATTCTATGGAGGGGATACCTATTGTTAACGGTGACCTTTTTCAATTGCCAATATTAATGCACATTCGAAGGGAACCGTCCTTCTTCCGGATAAAGAGTGTTTGTGCACCCCATGGGGATTTTCTAGTTCTGATGAAACCCTTGTCTAAAAGATCCTTCAACTGCTCCATCAACTCCTTTAGCTCAGGTAGTTCCATTCTATAAGGAGGAATAGATATAGGCTGCATATCGGGAAGAAGGTCAATACCAAAGTCGATTTTCCTCTCGAGAGAGATTCTCGGTAAATCATCTGGAAACACTTCTGGATATTCACACACTATAGGAACTGACTGGATAGTTGGGGTTTTTGATGTAGGATCCTTAACCCTAACTAAGTGGTACACGCAACCCTTAGAAATCATCTCTCTGGCATTAAGGTAAGAGATAAGGAAAGCTACATGCACAGCTGAACTACCCTTCCACTCTATGATTGGCTCACCCGAAAACTGAAACTTTACCGCATGGGTTCTATAATATACTAAGGAATAACATGCATGTAGCCAATCCTTGCCAAAGATAACATCAAAATCTATCATGGCTAGCTCTACTAAATCTGCTGAGGTGACTTTCTGAAGGACTACGATAGGGCAATCTCTATATACCCATCGAGCTATAATTGAATCACCAACTAGAGTAGAGACTGAGAAGGGTTCTGATAGGATTTTGGGACTGACTCTGAAACTACTAGCAATATAGGGCATCACAAAAGACAAAGTAGCCCCTAGATCTCACAATTCATATATATCAAGGGGGAATACTCGTAACATACCAATGACTACATCAGGAGAGGTCTCTAGCTCCTGACAGATACGAGGGCATAGAATTTGTTCTGACGTTAAACACCACCTGCACTAGTGGAGGCACCCAGCTGAGCTGAACGTGTTGGTGGGGTTGCTGAATTAGTGGCTGGGTCTCGCCCTCTACCTTGGCTTTATCTAGCTATTGGATAACCTTTTAGCATATGTCCGAGCTTCCCATATCTAAAATAAGCACCTGTACTTGCCAGGCACTGACTAGTGTGACTCCTGCCATACCTATCATAAGTTGGATTACTAGGGTCTATGGATCTGCTCCCCTGACCTTGAGAACCTGATGCTCTTCCCTTTTGGTCGCGCCTAGATCTGGATGGCGCACTTGCTACTGATGGCGTTGGGGCTGATGATCTCTGATGGGACTGTGATGATGCCTACCACCAGGCCTCTACTGGGAGAACCCAAAATTGTTAGTCCTAGCTCTCTTGGCCTCTCTCTCCCTCGCACTCACTTATATCGCTTCTATCTGCTGGGCATATAGAACTATCCATGAGAAATTCATATCCTGATGAAGCATCGCGGTCCGGCAATCTTTGACCAAATAGTCTGCTATACCATGCACGAACTGGCTCACTCGACCCCTCTGATCTGCCACCATCTCAGGTGCATATTTGGACAAGTAGGTGAAATCTCAAGCATACTCTTGAACGGTCATGTTTTCCTGCCTCAGGTTCACAAATTCAGCTGCTTTGATCTCCCTCATCTCTCATGGGAATGACCGATCCAAGAACGTAGTATGGAACTCAACTCAACTAATGGGGCTCGCTCCAACTAACCTACCATCCTTCCATTATCTGAATTAAATATGGCAACCCCTTTCAATTGCTAAGAGGCTAGCTCTGCGCAGTCCTCCCCTGTCACCCCCATGATCTGGGTGATGTTCTGAATCTCATCAATAAACTCGTATGGATCCTTGTCCACCTTCGATCTAAGAAACTCTAGAGGGTTCATCATAAGAAAATCCCTGACTCTTGCGACAAGCGCATTCCCATTCTAGGGCACATGGGCTACGCCAACTGGTTGACCTGGGCAGTCAATGCCTATGCTAACATCTGAGTGGCTACACTAAACTTGCATTGGTAACCTGCTCGGACACATGATCCTCGGAGGCTGGTGGAGGTTGCTAGTGCCCATCTCCATTGCCATTCTCATGAACATTTCTATTACCTTTTCTTCTTCCATTAACTCAGTGAGAAGGCATGATTCTGCAAATTTGTATAGCACAAGTTATAAGGATAGAGAGACATTTCATCGCACGACATAGATCATGAAAAAAGGGAAGTTTCCTAAAATGTTTTGTAGCCTCTTCATCATAAGTGTGGCGCACTTCACACCCATGAAAAAGACTATACATAATGCAGCTTCCAGACACCATAGGACACTTTAAAACCTAATGCTCTGATACCAAGTTTTTCATGACCCGAACATAGGCCCAAATAGAGACACAGGAAAAAGAACCCCGAGAGGCTCCAAGTCGACCATGGCATGAACATGACAACTAAAGCTCAACATAATAAATGTGGAAAATATAACATGGAAAATAGTAAAAGTCTGAAATTCCAATAACATCTTAATAACGAAAAACATAATACTGATCCGAAGCTGAATACATACTATGTCTGATAAACCTCTATAACCTAATGAGTTGATGGTACAAGACCCCAACTAACTCACCAAATACTGAAACTAAAGATATTGAATACAAGCTGATAAAAAGGTCCTCGAAGGATGAGGACCCACCAATAGGCTGAGAAATGCTAACTTTGACAATCTGCCTCGCCACAGGACTGAACTTGAACATCTGAGCCTGTATCATAAAAAGATACAACATAGAGTATGCGGTCAGTATTGGAATATACTAAGTATGAAAGGTAAGTATAACCACTAAGTAAGTATAACGAAAATCATGCATATCATAAAACATAATCAAGATAAGATTCTGATAGTATGGCTTGTTTGCTATCATCTAAAAACATGATTTAAACATGACTGAGTATCATAGCTGATTCGAATGACCCAAAGCTGAAACTAATAATCATAAGTAAAACTAAGCATTTGGGTAAAACCTGCTGAAACATAATATCATAACTAATAAACATGCATAACTGAAAATCATAAGGAACAATGGGAGGCTCATCATATAACCGACATTACCACGATAGAGCTTGCATGGTCCCAACTATTACACTCAAGTGGGCAGAGCCGTCCAAACCCTTTTCAGGGCTAAGGGCTCTACCATGATATCGATATCAAGTTGAAGGCCCCTCGGGGGCAGGGAAAGCTTAGAAGGGAGGTCCCAAATAATCTGAACATCCCTATGTTGACACGTAGTTCTGAGGCACAGGGTTGACTGAACTCTAAGCTAACCGGTGCTAGACACTACTCCTAAAATCATGCATATGCTCTCAATCATTTTTCAACAAAGCTGAAACATCATCTTGCGATGAAGTTGAAATCATAATAATACATGCATAATCTGAAAACACATCATGAGGAGCTTTGGCTCAAACCATACCACATGCTGAAAAGTGGGAGTCTAGACTCCAAAACCATATGGTAAGCTAATAACATGAAATTGAAGTAAATAATGAAACATACTTGATCATATGGGCTTGGACAAACTTATACATGCTTGAGATAGTTATAATCATGAACATAAATGAATTCAAAATAATACTTTCATTATAGACATTTCATCATACTTTAAAACATGGATCATAATCTCAACCTTTCATAAACTTTCATAATTGGGCATCATAATTGTAAGACTTTGAAGTCATAAATTTGTAATTGAAATCATTATAAAACATTCCCATGAATGTTAATTCAACATTAGAAATATGCTTAGAATTTACCCATGATAGATACTTAGAGAATTTCACAAATTGGGTTAAAACCCCATAGATTCATCAACTTAGAGTTACATGATTTAGGAGAGAATTTGGGCATAGGAGTGAAGGAATACTCCCATTCATAACCCCACATACATGGGTATTTTGACTTCATAAACTCTCTTGAGAATCCTAGTGAGTTGAGGAAGGACCTAGAGAATCTTCTAGCTTGCTCTTCAATGGACTCCTTCAGCTTGCATGCATGGAATGGGAGGTTTAGAATAGGCTAAGGATCCTTAAAACCCTTATAACAGAGCTTAAAACAGCGTACATTAAGTCTAAGGAGCTTAGAAATTACGAAAAAGTCTGTAATAAATTCACATGAAAATCACACTATCGGTCCCAACGAGGGAGTGGATGAGTCGTTACCCATGACAACGACTCGTTACCTGCTCCCATCTCCATCACTGGAAAACATGCACTGCCAGTCACCATGAGGGACACCACGAATCTTGGTGTACCTAACGTCTCATAGTGACCCAGTCGTTGGGAACACTGCAAAAAATTCAACATCCAACTCAGCTTTTGACCATGACCAACTTAATGTCTCGTTGCCCTAACCACGAGTCGTGTCTTCTCTCGTGATCAAGCCCCAGACCGTAAATCTTAGACAACTCCCCCTCCACTTCACAAGTCACTTAATGACTCTTGAAGTCTCTTGATGGGCCACTGGATGACTCGTCCTATGACCAGATGTAAAAATTTCTATTTTCTCCGTTTGAACCCTCGAGTCTGATCTGAAGGCTTTTGGGGTATTACACTAAGACCAAGATTTTTAACATTCAAGAAAAATAAAAATAACACAAAAACTAAAAATTCACCAAAAGTTGCCAGTCCCTGGCAACGGTGCCAAAAACTTGTTCGCGCTCTGGCGCACGCAATTACACGCGGTTGTACAAGTAATAAAATGACTCTGAAGAGTCGGATGTCAAACCCACATGGACTAATATTTTTAGTGAGTTTAAAAATTCAAGTGTTAATTTAAATTTCAGAAGTCTTGGTTTTTCAATATTTGGATTTTGTTTCTAATCTAGAAGTGATCACAAAATATTTTGGAAAACAATGATAAGAAGCATCTAGAGTTAAGGGCCTAACAATCATGCAATGCTACACTCACATTGGTTCAAGTATATGATTTAATTAATTGTGTAACAAAATATATGCACTGCTTATGATCTTTCGATCATCTAAACATAACAAATTAGCCTCACAACTACATTGTTGAGTAGGGATGTGACGTCGTAATTTATATGCATTTATATATGTGGAGTGGTTTAAGAGATTAATGCACTAGGCTATGGACTTTTGAACCTATAACCATTTAACCCAGCATTAACTTCACAACTACGTTTGAGAATGGTGATGCGACAAATTTATCCGAAGTATCCAGGTATCGTCCCATTTTTGAACCAAGTAATGAGAATTAGGTATATTTCTATCTTAACTGCTAATCAAGTCTTCAAGGCTTGAACTTACTTTCTGCATTTCAAGTTCTAACCTAGTCTTTTCTCTTTCGAGTTTTTGCCCAAGCTTAACACGTATATTCTAATGGTGATCAATCATTAAAATAGTAAACACAAAAATGCAAGACAAACAACCAAGAAAACTTGAACCAACTATTGAATTAAGTAATTACAATCATGTTTTGTGGCCTCAACCCTAGAATAAGGGTTTTAGCCACTTATGTTCATATATACAAGAAATCAAAAACATGTTACATTCATGTTAGAAACAAGAAATAAAGAAAACATACCCTAGGTATTGTTTCCTCCGTTCTCCCTTCGCTTCTCTGCATTTTCTAATTTAAAAACGTGATAATAAAATAAAAATGCTAAGTGTTTAATTTATACAAAGTGAAAAAGTTACAAAAATTGACCGTTGGAAAAACAGCTCTATGTCATGTTGTTGGTCGCGCCACACCGCCTCCGTGACACGGAGCTGTCGCTCATGTGTTCTAGAAATTTGGGCATTGGAATGGCACGGATGAAGGCTGGTGCGCATCACCTAGAGTCGCACAACGCTGGTTGTGCAGTCCGCCCAGCGTGGCACTCTGCCTGTAGCATAGGCATTCCCTTGCCTGCTCCTCTCGTGCGCACATTAGCCTCACGTGGCACGACAGTGGCTGCACTACAAGACCAGTGTGACACGCTACCTAGAGTCATATGCTGGTTGGTGAGGCATCCCTTATCACTTGCTCTCTCGTTTGTTTCCTCTTGGGCCTTCATTCCAAACCTCCTTCTTGTTAATTGAGCTTCGTACTTAACTTTATCCATAGCATTTTCACCTATAAAACAAGCTAATCATATAGGTTAGTTCCGGCACACAAATATACATAATTACATGAGAATAAAATTAATTTAATCAACAAACCCGATTCAAACTTAGATATAAAATAGCACTTGGGAAGAATATGCCCAAGATCAGTCTATTTCCTGAAATTCTTCCAACGACCGATGTGACAGTTCGATACTTGTCCAAACAGGTCGTTGTACTCTTTCGTTGCCACTGACCAAAAATTGAACCCCTTTCTGAACTTCACTTAACGATCTCTCAGGACAACTCGTTACTCAAACCTATGAGTCATCACTTCACTTGTGGTCCAGGGAAGTCTCATCCAAATTTCTGAACTGCTGCTTATGACAAGGGACACCATGACTCATCGCATCACCCAATGAATCCTGATATGAGTTGTTAACACTCAGCTCTGAAAAGAAAAATTCACTGACTGTCTTCTAGAGTCTGACCACGACTCATTTTGAGGCAAAATTTTCACTGTCCTATTGGTTTCATGCTTTAAGTATGGGGTCTGGTCTAGGGAATTTTGGGGTGTAACAATATCTCCCCCTTGTGGAAATTCGTCCTTGAATGGAGGCTAACTAAGCTAGTAGATAAGGAAAGAGTTACAATCCCAAGACTCAACACTAAAGATTGAATGCTGATGGAGTATCTAACTTCGAGCATATTTACATAGTTGAACTGATTTCATGAGTCATGCATGATTTCTATGTTATGAGAGGGACTTAAAAAAAAGATACTGACATGGAACTAGGTATAGTATTGAGGAGGAACTATTTCCTCAAACTGGAATTGAGATACTAGGATTGAGTTATCACTCTAGAACTACTTTTTGATATTAAACTAGCTATCATAGTATCTAGTATGATGGAGAGTAAGGGACTCATAAGAACGAATCATTCATGACATCTAAAATTGAACACACACATGAGGTAACCTGGCTTATTGAGCTCTCAAGGAAAATTCCAAGGAGTTATTCCACAAGAGTTGAGCACATTACAGACATGAGTCTTTATACCTAGCTGGTTTCATGATATGAAGTTGAGGATCATGGATTCTTGGAATAAGACTGGGATCAATGTCTAAAGTAGATATCTAGAATTCTGGGAGTTTTAACATAAGCATGAGTAAAACATAGTGTCAACTGAAAGATAACAGAAATCATTTGAACCTAAAGGGATTGACATCCCATAGCTACTATTTTTAGGACTTCCCTATTAGAACACTTAAGATTTAACCTGGCTCATTGACTTATCACCCCCCCCCCCAGCTTAAAGCCATCATTCTTAAGGCTCATGGATCATTTTCTTAAGGTTTGGCTAAACCACTAACTCTCGGCTTCTCCTTCACCTCTAAAGTTTTCACTGAAGGCTTCATACTTATAACTATTTCACACCATCTATTGACAATCTCTTTCCAACATGCAACAAAGGATCTTCTACTCCATACTATGGTTCTGGTTCTAGCAACATGTACAGAGTAACATGAAAAGCTCATAACATACCTGTGACTATTTCTAGCGAGTTCTCCTGATCCTAGCGTGATGATAGGGCGTAGAATCAGTTTTGACGTTGTCCGCCACCTATACTAGATGATGTGCACTGCTGAGATAGGCGTCTATCAGAGCTGGCTGGGGCTCTACTTTCACCCCGCTTTGCTGCTGGGCAATCTCTAAACTTATGCTTGACTTGCCACACCAAAAGCAAGCACCTGAACCAGCCATGCATTCCCTCAAATGGTTCTTCCCACAGCTCTTACAAGATGGATATGTACTCTCCTTTACTCTAGGTCTGTACGGGACACTAGCTGTAAAACCTCGAAAGTGCCTACAAGTAGACCCGGGAGATAAAAATTAAAAACTACTTAAACTGGGAAAATATCACAAAACGAGCGACATAACAACTCGTGGTACCAAACCGCGGGCCGTTGTATGTAGTCTTTGTGAGGGGAAGTCTTGGTGGCAGTGGAGACAGTGGATGATACGATGACTCGTTGCTTGGAATAACCAGTCGTTGATGGAAGTCGTAGGAAAGGTTAGGCTTAGTAATTGGGGATAACACGGATCATCCAATGACTCTTGGTGAGAAGTGATGACCCGTGGTCACCGGTCGTCATTTGGTTGCAAGGATTTCCAGTGCATGTAAAAGATCTATACCATGACTCATTGGACGTAACCACGAGTCGTGGTGAGGCTCATGGTAAGGAGGTTCAGTTTTGTGAAGGGGACAAGCAACGATCGACTCAACGAACCGTTAGACCAAAGGATGAGTCATCCTGTCTAGCCTTGGTTTGAATCTAGGATCAGGCCCTGGGCAGTGCATATGACAGGCCATACCACGAGTCATCGTAGCTTCCAACGACTCGTTGGTATGACCCGTTGGACCAACCTGGACAGTTTTCAGGGAAGATTCATTAAGAGCTTTTTCGACTTTCTCAAGCTATAAGACCCTAAACTACGTTGTTTTAGCCTATGAAAGATGTTTTTGAGAGGAATAATCTATTCTAAGTCCTCATTCATGCATGTAAGAGTATAGAGAGGTGATCAAAAGGTGATTCAAGGATTTCTTCTTCAAATCCTTTCAATTCCTTCTTGGGCTTTCAAGGGAGAGTAAGAATCAGCTATTTTAAGGTATGTAGGGTTATGAATGGGTGTTTTCATTCACACCCATTCCCATCTTTTCGTATTCTATGAAAATTTACCACAAATCTATTGGCGTTTTGATTCAATTTTATGAAAAACTAATATTTTACAAGTGGGTGATTCTAAAGTGTGATTTACATTATATTTTATGAAATTAGATTAGATTTTATAATTATTTTGATATTTAATTGTTGGTTTCAGTTTCTATTAAATTGAGCCTATCTAACCATGATCCATGATAATTCGATTTATGATCCTTACTTCAATTGATGATATTTACAAGCCCAACGTGATTTACAATTTGAAATATGAATTTATTCAATTACCCATAATTATTTAATGATTCTCATGTGATATGCATGATGTACAAGTACGTATGCAACCTATGATTCATGAAATGTATTTTGGCCGACTCACAGGCCTTATTTCATGGCTAGTTCACGTATGTACAAGTATGTGTATGATTATCATGATTTGTCTAGCCCATGAACTCATGCATATTGTACTATGAGCACTATATATGTTTTAGGAGTAGTATAAAATACCGAGTTGGTTCGAGGCCCAGGTTCTGCCCCAGATCTCATAAACTATGTACCATCTCAGGTATGTTGGGACCTCCCTTGTCACTTTCCCAGGACTAGTTGGCCCTCTTTACGGTGATATCACACTTTCATGGTTCTACCCTTGGCAAGGTACTAACGTCCTCTCGACTAGGTTTACAAGTCGGACTTCATGTGTTCTCATATAGGGTATGTCAGTTAAGAGAATCTCCCACTGTTCCTCATGATTTATGCATGTTTATTATTATGTATTTTGGATCAAGTAATGTTAATTAGATATTTTCTCCTATGATTATTACTATGTTTGTATTGCGAATATTTTGAAAATCTTGACCCTTATGTTATGTTATGATGTTTACGATATGAGCATGATGTCCAACACTTCTGATCATTTATGAGCTTTTATATATTTTAAATATCCGTTTTACTTACCTTGCATACTCAGTACATTCCACGTACTGACCACATACTTTCTATGTTGTATTATCTTATGATACAGTTTCTGGCTCTCAGGTTCATCCTCATATCTACACTCCTTTCAGAGTGTACTTTCAGTTTACTAGTGAGTCCTCATGTTCTGAGGGCTATTTGACAGATACTCATAATACTTTATGTTTCAATACTTTCCAAGTTAGTTGGGGGTGGTTTCCCATCAACCGATCATATGTAGTAGAGGATTTTAGACGGTGTGTAGTACTCAGCCTGTGTATGTCTAGTGATTTCGTATGTCATGATAAGCTATTTCACGTTTACATTTCCTCTATGTTTTTATGTTTAGTATTCCTCTCAATGAATGAAGTTAGATGTATGCTTATTCCATGGGTCGACTTGGGGCCTCTCGGGGTTCCTTGTCCCGTGTTACGATCCGAGTCTATGTTCGGGTCGTGGAAAACTTGGTATTAGAGCAATAGGTTTGAAGTGTCCTGGGATGTCCGAAAGTCGCAATAAGTAGAATCTTTTTCATGGGTGTGAAGCACGCCACACTTATAACAAAGAGTCTATGAGACGTTTAGGAAATGTTCCCTTCTTTTAGGATCTATGTCGTGCGATAAAAAGTCTTTCTATCCTTCTAATTCGTGCTATTCGCGATTGCAGAATCATGGCTCCTCGAAGAATGAATGGAATAAGGAATGGATGTGGTTAAGGCCACGAGGATGGCAATGGTTATGGGCATCAGCCAGCCCCACCAATGCAGGAGCCCCAGGCACCAGAGCCGGCTGCCCATGCTGAGTTCCAGGCCGCTATTCAGATGCTTATGCAGGCCTTGACCTTCAGGTCAATCAGCAGGCCATTGAACATGTTTCGAAAAATGGCAATGCAGTGCGGCTCGAGTCAGAGACTTCTTGAGGATGAGACCTCCTGAGTTCACGGGATCAAAGGTGGGAGAGGATCCACAAAATTTCATCGAGGAGATTCTTAAAATCACTCAGGTCATGGGGGTTAATAATGGGGAGTATGTTGACTTGACCTCCTATTAGCTAAAGGGGGTGGCTCACATATGGTTCAAGCAGTGGAGAGATGAGAGGGAAGTAGGTGCAGGCCCGATAGGTTGGAAAGAATTTTATGCAGCATTTTTGGATCGGTTCTTCCCTCAGGAGGTGAGGGAGCTCAAGGCAGCCGAGTTTGTTAATTTGAAATAGTGTGACCTGTCCGTTCAGGAGTACGCATTGGAGTTCACCCATTTATCTAAGTACTCTCCAAAGTTGGTGGTGGATCATAGGGCTTGGGTGAGTCATTTTGTGCATAGGGTGGCAGATTATCTGCATAAGGATTCCAGGATCGTCATGTTGCACCGAGATATCAACATTCCCTATATTGTGTTGCATGCTCAGCAGATGGAGTTAGTATATCGGAGGCAGAGGGAGGCCAAGAGGGATAGGACCGAAAGTTATGGGACTTTTCGGGTCAGGTCAGGGGTGGACAGCGTCAGCAGTCTCAATCTAGGTCCTGTGCTCCAGCACCATCATAGGCCAGTACGCTATCTAGATTCAGAGGGAATCAGAGGAGCAGGGCATTAGATTTGAGAGGCTAGGGTATGATGTCGGGGGAGTGAACTTTTACAGTTTGTGCGGGATGCGGAAAAAATCACCCAGGGAGGTGCCTCATTGGCTTAGATGCTTATTTCGGGTGTGGCAAACCTGGACACAGACTCATGGATTTCCCTTCAGCTAGATCAGGGGCCAGTGGAGCCTGCATGTCACACCCCGCCTTGGGAGGGGGGCATGACTGGCACCTGGTGCCCTACTAAGACCTAACCTGCTAGACTATTAAGCCTGGGCGCATCTGGCGCCTGGCTAGCTCTAACTCACATTTCTGGAAACAAAGGGCTATATAACGGCTGTAAATATAGCCCCCTGGCCCATTGGCCTATCGCCTGCTGTACCTGTCTTGGCAGCTAACCAGAAATATAGTAACTCAGGGAAGCCTATACGGGCCGACAAGGCCACTATGCTGTCTAGTTATCTGCTGCTTAATCAAAAGCACAAAAAGAAGCTACGTGACCGGCGAGGTCACCACTGCTGACAACTATGGCCTCACATGACCATTACAGAAGTAAGAAAGAGTAAAGACAACTATACAACTGCACGGCCCCACACGACCGGCTCATCTAATCATAGGGATTTCATATAGAATGCAAGCCTCTAGGAATAGTAATAGAACTGATCGGGACAGGGCCCCGACCTACCCATTCTATATACAACAAAAGGAACTGAACTACACCTCTGAAATTCAGCCTCCGGATGACTGGAGCTGAATACTCAACCGCTGATAGGGAGTCACGTAGAATCGCCTGCTCGTCTAGGAGTACCTGCAGGCAAGTAATGCAGCGCCCCACTGGGCGTCAGTACCACTGGTACTGAGTATGTAAAGCAACTGAAATAATATAACTGAAAACAACATCTGAAAGCAATAATATGACTGATGAAGCAGAAGTAGGAGGAATAACTTAACTGTCTGATGAAGTAGATCGTACCTGCTCTTACTGATACCGAAGGAAGTAGGAATCGTACCTGGAGGCGTATCATTCTACTACCAACCCACTCGCGTCTAATATAACATAGCATAGCATACATAACATAACACAGCACATACAAACCTTACCCGGCCCCCATAAGCCGGGAGGTACAATCAACACAGAATCTATGCCCCTACCCCGGTCATCCCATCTCCTATAGTGGCTGTAAGCATCCTGCCGGTCCCTGGGTATGCACTTGGGCTCGCTGAGCCCCTGACTATAACTGTATCTGAGTCCGAAGGACTCTAAATCAACACCCCAGGCGTACCCGCTCGACGGGGGTGTATAAGGGCCGACGAAGGCACAATATGGGGAAACTGGCATCCCATCTTCGTCCCCTTGCGGGACGGCATATCACTCCGTAGAGTGACGTATCCTCGTCCTCTGGCAGACGAGTCGATACAGCTATTAACCCTGGGCGGTCAGGGATGCTAGGTAATCCAACCCCAATCAATACAACGGTCTCAACTAGTCATGCTGTCTTTGTATCTCATAAGCCAAAACTAATAGGCGTAAGGTATTATATAAATCATGTACTGGGCTAATAATAGCAATCTGTAGGTGTCTGATACATGCTGAGACAGGTAAGTATAAATATGAATATAGTTCCCTGTCTAACTGTACTGGGGCAAAGGCTATACAAGCGGGTGTTTCTGCTGAAGGCTATGTTGTTCACTAGGTTTCTATATTAACATGATTTCCTATTTCTAACATGCTTTCTAAACTATATATACAGTTACTATTCTATATCTGGAATGCTTTACTGATGCTGTACTACCTAGCGAGGTTTCAGCTAAATACAACAATATCTTGGCAGGGCATATTACATCACATACTGAATATACTGGGCAACCTTAACCACTTACGCCCAAATCTATATCGTACGGATAGGTATCGTACATGTTACAACCCAAAACTGCTCATATTGCACCCATATTCATAATAACACAATAATCGATTTCCGAACATTCTACTGGTCTGTAAATTACTATACTGCTTCAATGCTACTTAACTTGCCGAGGAAACTTAACTTTACATACCTTTTCTTTGAATATTCGTCCGTCGGATGAGGCTCGGCCGGTACTTCTACTGTTTTCTCCCAACTGCATTCATAAATACGTCAATCAATACTAAATACAACGTTATTTCAAAAGGCAACGTCACTTTCGATATAGTTTGTAGCCTAAACTTAGGCTTATCGAAAGACGGTCGAAAACTCGCTATTTTTCAGCGGCCCAGAAGGGAGAAATATTTACTTCTCAACTAGGAACACATAGACATTAATTTAGAGCAATTCTACTTACTTTAGTTCGGCGGCTCGCCGATTCGTCGGCCGTATTTCGTGAAACTAATTCCGTAGAAATGCTCTCTGCTGCTAAATACCTTGGTATCTAGGATTAATTTGGGTTTGGGCAGCGTTTGGCAGCGTAATCGGATGAAAATATTTAATTTTCCTACGTTTTCTCTCTGCTTCTGCGCTATTGTGGAAAATTTATAAGGATTAATAAGTTTCAACCGAAGTGGGGGCTTTATATACTTGGGCCTGGACAAGGGCAATGTGGCACGGAGCCATCGCGGAGGCCTCCCCTCCGTGACACGCTGCCATCGCGGAGGGGCTCTGCCTCGGCTCCTCCCGCGATGGTTCGACGGGTTTCTCGTCCGATCTTTTCCCGGGCCTTTCCCTAGCACGTATGGCTTTCAAATATGCTTAACCAACGTGCGAATAGGTCATCTGAGTGCCGGAAATTCTACGGGGTATAACATTCTCCCCCCCTTAGGAACATTCGTCCCCGAATGTATACTGCTGTCTAGAGAACTGTTCACTCTAGTTTCTGGGAAAATTTTGGCAGAGTTTCCCCTGTAATATGGACTATCGCAATGCCCTGAAACGCAGAAAAAGTCCAACACAGGCACTGCACACAATATTCTACAATCCACTGGACAACTGAATACCACTTCTTTCTTTATCATTTACAACATACATACCATAAAGTACTGTGTAAATAATAATACGGACATACCTGTCGTCTGACTAGGCCTGAAATAAGTGAGGGTATCTGGTTTTCATATCTTCTTCAGCCTCCCACGTCATTTCTTCCCGATTTCTATTACGCCACAATACCTTGACAGATGCAACATCTTTAGTTCTCAGCCTGCGAATCTGTCTATCTAGGATAGCTACGGGAACCTCTTCGTAGGCTAACCCCTCTGTGATCTGAACATCCTGGACTGGAACTACTGTAGAAGGGTCCCCTCCGAACTTTCTTAACATGGAAACGTGGAATACTGGATGAATAGATGCTAATTCTAGAGGCAAGTTTAACTCATATGCCACGCGGCCTATTCTTCGTCGAATTTGGTATGACCCAACGAATCTTGGGCTAAGCTTGCCTTTCTTGCCAAACCTCATTACCCCTTTCATCGGGGACACTTTCAGATATACCCAGTCGTTTACCAAAAATTCTAGATTTCTGCGCCGTCTATCTGCGTATGACTTCTGACGACTCTGAGCGGTCAGTAAACGTTCCCGGACAAGCTTTATCTTTTCCTCGGACTGCCGAACGATGTCTGGGCCAACTAATGCTGATTCTCCTGTTTCAAACCAGCCCACCGGTGATCTACATTTTCGCCCGTACAATGCCTCGAAAGGCGCCATCTGAATAGCTGAATAGTAGCTGTTATTATAAGCAAATTCGATTAACGAAAGATGTTCATCCCAGCTACCCCCAAAATCTAACACACACGCTCGTAGCATATCTTCGAGCGTCTGAATTGTACGTTCAGCTTGCCCGTCTGTCTGAGGATGGAATGCTGTACTCAGATTAATCTGCGTCCCCAGACCTTTCTGAAATGACTGCCAGAACCTAGCTGTAAACTGTGCCCCTCTGTCTGAAATGATAGATGTCGACACTCCATGTAATCTAACTATTTCTCTGATATATAATTCGGCATAATCCTCAGCTGAGAAGGTAGCCCTTACTGGCAGGAAATGAGCTGATTTTGTCAGCCTATTGACTATTACCCAAATGGAATCATTTCTGCGCCTCGTACGGGGTAATCCTGTCTCAAAATCCATATTTATTGCTTCCCATTTCCACATAGGTATTGATATCTCTTGAGTCAAACCACCTGGTTTCTGGTGCTCTGCTTTCACCTGCTGACAATTAGCACATCTAGATACGAATTCGGCTATTTCAGTTTTCATACCTGGCCACCAATAGATGTCTCTGATGTCGTGGTACATTTTCGTCGCCCCTGGGTGAAGGGAATAGCGAGCGTAATGTACCTCATGCATGATCTGTCCGCGAAGTCCTGAGACATTCGGGACACAAAGGTGGCCCTTACAATATAGCACATCATCCCCGGTTGTCTGAAAATCTGGCTCTTTACCCTTCTGAACTCTATTTCTGAGCTGGACTAAATCGGGATCCTCATACTGTCGTTCTTTTACCTTTGCAACTAACGATGATACTGCAGAATTCTGAATTACGGCCCCATTATCTCCTGTTTCCATTACCCGAACGGCTAGCCCAGCTAACTGATGAATTTCTTTAGCTAACTTCTGCTTCTCAGGTCACAAATACGCTAAACTCCCCATTGACTTACGGCTCAGGGCATCTGCTACAACATTAGCTTTTCCGGGGTGGTATAGAATATTCACATCATAGTCTTTTAACAACTCCAACCAGCGGCGTTGCAGCAGATTCAGCTCTCTCTGAGTGAAAATGTACTGCAAACTCTTATGATCTGTATAAATATCAACATGAACGCCGTACAGATAATGCCTCCACATCTTCAAGGCATGAATTACTGCGGCCAACTCTAGATCATGGGTGGGGTAATTCTTCTCATGTTTCCTCAGCTGCCTGGAAGCATATGCAATTACTCTACCATGCTGCATCAACACACATCCCAATTCGACACCTGATGCGTCGCAATAGACTGAATAACCTTCTGTGCCTTTCGGCAGTGCTAATACGGGAGCGGAGGTCAATCTATCTTTCAGTTCCTGGAAACTCTTCTCACATGCCTCCGTCCACTGAAACTTTGCTGCTTTCTGTGTCAATTTTGTTAAAGGTGCTGCAATGGTTGAGAATCCCTCAACGAACCTCCGATAGTATCCTGCCAACCCCAGAAAGCTACGAACTTCAGTCGGGGTGGTAGGCCTAGGCCATGACTTAACTGCTTCTATCTTCTGTTTGTCTACCTGTATACCAGTATCTGAGACAATATGCCCTAAAAAGGCTACTGAGTTAAGCCAGAATTCACACTTCGAAAATTTTGCGTACAACTGGCGGTCCCTGAGAATCTGGAGCACTGTCCGCAAATGAGTCCGGTGATCTGCTTCGGAGTGAGAATACACCAGAATATCATCAATGAATACTATCACGAACAAGTCCAGGAAGGGTCTGAAAATACTGTTCATCAGGTCCATAAAGACTGCTGGGGCATTTGTTAGTTCGAAGGACATAACCAGAAATTCAAAATGTCCATATCGGGTCCTGAATGCTATCTTAGGGATGTCCCTCTCACGTACTCGGACCTGGTGATATTCGGACCGCAAGTCAATCTTAGAAAAGTATCTGGCTCCCTGCAACTGATCAAATAAGTCATCAATTCTGGGAAGCGGATACTTGTTCTTTACTGTAACTTTGTTTAACTACTGATAATCTATGCACATTCGGAGCGAGCCATCTTTCTTTCTCACGAACAAGACTGGCGCACCCCACGGGGAAGTACTCGGCCTGATAAAACCTTTATCTAACAAATCATTCAACTGCTCCTTTAATTCTCTGAGTTCTGCAGGAGCCATACGATAAGGAGGTATTGATATTGGCTGAGTGCCTGGTAGCAAGTCAATAGCAAAGTCTATTTCCCTTTCTGGGGGAATACCAGGTAACTTATCAGGAAATACATCTGGGAATTCATTTACCACTGGGACAGACTGGAGTGTCGGAGATTCTGCTTGGACATCCTGAACTCTAACAAGATGGTAAATACATCCCTTAGATATCAACTTTCTCGCCCGAAGGTAGGAAATAAACCTACCTTTTGGCGTCACGGTGCTGCCCTTCCATTCCCGTACTGCCTCCCCCGGGAAGTGGAATCGGACCGTTTTGGTCCAACATTCAACATTAGCAAAACATGGTACTAACCAGTCCATACCCATTATGGCATCGAAATTTATCATCTCTAACTCGACCAGATCTACTGTGGTCTGACGATCAGCAACCTCTACTGTACACCCGCGGTAAATTCGGCTAGCTGTGATAGAGTCACCGACGGGCGTAGATACTAAAAAGGGCTGCTGTAATGATTCTGGTACAATACTAAACTTCCATGCCACAAATGGAGTAATATAGGACAAAGTAGACCCTGGATCAATTAGCACATAAGTAGGGTGTGAGCAGATAGTTAGCATACCTGTCACAACATCAGGCGATGCCTCTGAATCTTGCCTCCCTGGTAAGGCATATGTGCGGCTTGGACCCGCACTTGTACTGGAGGCCCCTGATCTGCCTCGACCCCTGCCTGCTGAAACTGGGGGCCAGCGTCCAGTCGAGGATGCTGTAGCTCGTGATCCTGTTGATGCCCTATCCTGTCTGTCCCGGTCCTCACGACCTCTGGCTGGGCAATCTCTCATCAAATGGCCTTCTTGGCCACAAATATAGTATGCGGTGGAACCATACCTGCATGCTCCAGAATGGCGTCGACTGCATATAGAACAAAGTGGTAGGGTATACCTACTCTGCTCCGCCCTCCTCTGTGACGGTGAGTCTGCCGTCTGCGAACCTCTACCAGCCTCTAACTGCCCCCTGCGGTTGGATCTACCTCCCTGTGACTGTGGCGGAGGCGGGAGCCTGGGCGACCTGTCTGACAATCGTGGCGTGGGTCCTCCCCGGGCCTCTCTTTGTAACTCAGCTGGCCTATCCCGGCGACGCTGCTCCTGATTAACCCTTCTGATTTCCCGATGTCGCTGTCTGATGCCCTCAATATTCTGGGCAAATGCTTGGATTCGGGAAATATCCATATCTTCTCGCAGTGTCGCCGTGATACAAGTCTCGACATACTCTGGGTTCAACCCCATAATAAAACGGTGCACTCTGGATGCCATGGTATCAACAAAAGCTGGTGCATATCGAGCCAAAGAATCAAACCGAAAGGAATATTCCCGAACACTCATGGCCCCCTGTTCCAGATGTAGGAACTAGTCTACCCGGGCCTGTCGAATCTCTCGCGGTAAATAGTGATCCAGAAAGGCTCCTGAAAAGCTGGACCAGGTAGGAGGGGGAACATCTCTCCCTCGGGACCTCTCCCAGCTTTCATACCATAACACCGCAATATCTCGCAACTGAAATGCGGCCAATTCAACTGACTCAGTAGGTGTAGCATGCATAACCCTAAAGATTCTCTGCATCTGATCTAGAAAATCCTGGGGGTCCTCGGTGTGGTCCGTGCCTGTAAACTGTGGGGGATTCAAGGCTAAGAACTCTCGGACCCTCGAACTACCGGGCCCTCCTGATGCTTCTGCAACTGTGGATGGCATTTGCTGCCGCTGAGCAGCCATCACCTGTGCTATCATAACTACAGCACTCCTAACTTCCTGATCGGAAGGCATCGGTATAGGGACTGCTGAAGATACTGTCGCTCCAAACGGCTCCTGACGTGGTGGAGACTGCTGAGGAGGCTGAGATGAAGCCTCTATAGGGCCCTCTGGTCGGGCTGTCTCCAAATGAGGGGGAGGCATCCTGCTAGTGCCTTCCCCTGCTGCAATGTCTAAGTTCCGACCTGTGACGGGATGGCGCTGGTCTGACATTATCTGTAGCCAAAGAATATGATAAGATTTTTTGGAATTCAACCCTATACTGTACAGCTCTATGGCACGACTGAATCAGAATAAAAGACAACCATCCTATCATGCCTTGCAGCCTCCTACCCATAGGATGTGGTGCACAACACATCCATGGACAGGACTCTACTTAGCACGGCTTGCAGACTCCCTGGGATACGACCTGCTCTGATACCAAGTTTGTCACACCCCACCTTGGGAGGGGGGCATGACTGGCACCTGGTGCCCTACTAAGACCTAACCTGCTAGACTGTTAAGCCTGGGCGCATCTGGCGCCTGGCTGGCTCTAACTCACATTTCTAGAAACAAAGGGCTATATAACGGCTGTAAATATAGCCCCCTGGCCCATTGGCCTATCGCCTGTTGTACCTGTCTTGGCAGCTAACCAGAAATATAGTAACTCAGGGAAGCTTATACGGGCCGACAAGGCCACTATGTTGTCTAGTTATCTGCTGCTTAATCAAAAGCACAAAAAGAAGCTACGTGACCGGCGAGGTCACCACTGCTGACAACTATGGCCTCACACGACCATTACAGAAGTAAGAAAGAGTAAAGACAACTATACAACTGCACGGCCCCACACGACCGGCTCATCTAATCACAGGGATTTCATACAGAATGCAAGCCTCTATGAATAGTAATAGAACTGATCGGGACAGGGCCCCGACCTACCCATTCTATATACAACAAAAGGAACTGAACTACACCTCTGAAATTCAGCCTCCGGATGACTGGAGCTGAATACTCAACCGCTGACAGGGAGTCACGTAGAATCGCCTGCTCGTCTAGGAGTACCTGCAGGTAAGTAATGCAGCGCCCCACTGGGCGTCAATACCACTGGTACTGAGTATGTAAAGCAACTGAAATAATATAACTGAAAACAACATCTGAAAGCAATAATATGACTGATGAAGCAGAAGTAGGAGGAATAACTTAACTGTCTGATGAAGTAGATCGTACCTGCTCTTACTGATACCGAAGGAAGTAGGAATCGTACCTGGAGGCGTATCATTCTACTACCAACCCACTCGCGTCTAATATAACATATCATAGCATACATAACATAACACAGCACATACAAACCTTACCCGGCCCCCATAAGCCGGGAGGTACAATCAACACAGAATCTATGCCCCTACCCCGGTCATCCCATCTCCTATAGTGGCTGTAAGCATCCTGCCGATCCCTGGGTATGCACTTGGGCTCGCTGAGCCCCTGACTATAACTGTATCTGAGTCCGAAGGACTCTAAATCAACACCCCGGGCGTACTCGCTCGACGGGGGTGTATAAGGGCCGACCAAGGCACAATATGGGGAAACTGGCATCCCATCTTCGTCCCCTTGCGGGACGGCATATCACTCCGTAGAGTGACGTATCCTCGTCCTCTGGCGGATGAGTCGATACAGCTATTAACCCTGGGCGGTCAGGGATGCTAGGTAATCCAACCCCAATCAATACAACGGTCTCAACTAGTCATGCTGTCTGTGTATCTCATAAGCCAAAACTAATAGGCGTAAGGTATTATATAAATCATGTACTGGGCTAATAATAGCAATCTGTAGGTGTCTGATACATGCTGAGACAGGTAAGTATAAATATGAATATAGTTCCCTGTCTAAATATACTGGGGCAAAGGCTATACAAGCGGGTGTTTCTGCTGAAGGCTATGCTGTTCACTAGGTTTCTGTATTAACATGATTTCCTATTTCTAACATGCTTTCTAAACTATATATACAGTTACTATTCTATATCTGGAATGCTTTACTGATGCTGTACTACCTAGCGATGTTTCAGCTAAATACAACAATATCTTGGCAGGGCATATTACATCACATATTGAATATACTGGGCAACCTTAACCACTTACGCCCAAATCTATATCGTACGGATAGGTATCGTACACGTTACAACCCAAAACTGCTCATATTGCACCCATATTCATAATAACACAATAATCGATTTCCGAACATTCTACTGGTCTGTAAATTACTATACTGCTTCAATGCTACTTAACTTGCTGAGGAAACTTAACTTTACATACCTTTTCTTTGAATATTCGTCCGTCGGACGAGGCTCGGCCGGTACTTCTACTGTTTTCTCCCAACTGCATTCATAAATACGTCAATCAATACTAAATACAACGTTATTTCAAAAGGCAACGTCACTTTCGATATAGTTTATAGCCTAAACTTAGGCTTATCGAAAGACGGTCGAAAACTCGCTATTTTTCAGCGGCCCAGAAGGGAGAAATATTTACTTCTCAACTAGGAACACATAGACATTAATTTAGAGCAATTCTACTTACTTTAGTTCGGCGGCTCGCCGATTCGTCGGCCGTATTTCGTGAAACTAATTCCGTAGAAATGCTCTCTGCTGCTAAATACCTTGGTATCTAGGATTAATTTGGGTTTGGGCAGCGTTTGGCAGCGTAATCGGATGAAAATATTTAATTTTCCTACGTTTTCTCTCTGCTTCTGCGCTATTCTGGAAAATTTATAAGGATTAATAAGTTTCAACCGAAGTGGGGGCTTTATATACTTGGGCCTGGACAAGGGCAACGTGGCACGGAGCCATCGCGGAGGCCTCCCCTCCGTGACAAGCTGCCATCGCGGAGGGGCTCTGCCTCGGCTCCTCCCGCGATGGTTCGACTGGTTTCTCGTCCGATCTTTTCCCGGGGCTTTCCCTAGCACGTATGACTTTCAAATATGCTTAACCAACGTGCGAATAGGTCATCTGAGTGCCGGAAATTCTACGGGGTATAACACTGCATGCCAATAGCCAGTTCTCCCTCCAGTAACACGTCCCCCTCAGCAGGGTGCCTCGACCAGTTCAGCCGGCGGTCAGTGTCAAAATAGGTTTTATGCTTTAGCACCCCCTTAGGAGCAGGAGGTCTCCCCCGATGTGGTCACTGGTATGTTACGTGTTATTCATATTGATGTTTATGCTTTTCTATATCTGGTAGCTACTTTTTCTTTTGTGACCCCTTACATTGCTAGTAGCTTTAGAGTTAGTCTCGAGACTCTGTCGGAACCATTTTCGATTTCTACTCCTGTCGGTGATTCGGTTGTAGCTAGGCGGGTGTATAGAGGATGCCCGGTCACTATATTACATATAGTCACCTCCGCAGACCTTATAGAGTTAGCCATGACCGAGTTTGATATTATTCTTGGCATGGATTGGTAGTATGCGTGTTATGATTCTATAAATTGTAGAACCCGTATGGTGGAATTTTGTTTTCTGGGTGAATCAATTTTGGGTGGAAGGGTAGCTCAGCTGTACCAACAGGTCGATTTATTTCATATCTTAATGCCCAGAAGATGATCTCTAAGGGTTGCATGTGCCATCTAGTCAGGGTTAAGGATGTTGAGTCCGATATCCCGACTATCCTGTCAGTTTTGCTAGTGCATGAGTATCCAAAGGTCTTTCCCGATGATTTTCCAAGTGTCCCTCCCGAGCAGGAGATTTATTTTGGTATTGACCTTCTGCCTAATATGCAGCCTATATCCATCCTTCCTTACAAGATGGCTCCAGCCGAGATAAAAGAGTTGAAGGATCAGTTAAAGGACATGTTAGTTAAAGGCTTTATCAGACCGAGCAAGTCTCCATGGGGTGCACTAGTGTTATTTTTCCAGAAGAAGGATGGTTCGTTTCGAATGTGCATTGACTATTGGCAGTTGTACAAGGTCACCATTAAGAACAGGTATCCTTTTCCCAGGATCAATGATTTTTTTGACCAACTTCAGGGTGCCAAGTGTTTCTCAAAGATAAATCTCAGGTCCGGGTATCATCAGCTTGGAGTTCAGGAGAGTGATATCCCGAAGACAACCTTCAGGACACGGTATGGCCATTATGAGTTTGTAGTTATATCTTTCGGACTAACCAATGCTCCTGCAGCTTTTATGTACCTAATGAACAGGGTATTCAAACCATATTTGTACATGTTCGTGATTGTGTTCATCGATGACATCCTGATATACTCTTAGAGCGGAGAGAAGCATGCCACTCATTTGAGAATAGTGCTTCAGACTCTCAAGGATCGCCAATTGTATGCCAAATTCAGCAAGTGTGAGTTTTGGTTGAACTCTGTAGCATTTCTAGGCCATGTGGTGAAAAGTGAGGGTATAAGGGTGGATTCTCATAAAATAGAAGCGGTAAAGAATTGGCCTAGACCAGTGAATTCTTTGGATATTCAGAGTTTCTTGGGTTTAGCTGGCTATCATCGGAGGTCTATTGAAGGTTTTTCATCTATCGCAGCACCTTTGACCAAATTGACCTAGAAGAAGGTGAAGTTCCAATGGTCGGAGACTTGTGAGAAGAGCTTCCAAGAGTTGAAGACTCGACTTACTATAGCACCACTGTTGACCCTACCCAAGGGTACTGATGGTTTCGTGGTGTATTTTGATGCTTCAAGGATCGGACTTAGATGTGTATTGATGTAGCGTGGGAAAGTGATAGCATATGCCTCTAGACAGTTGAAGGTTCATGAGAAGAATTACGCGACCCACGATCTTGAATTGGCTGTGGTAGTATTCATATTGAATATATGGCAAAATTACTTGTATGGGTTCCATGTGGATGTGTTCACGGACCACAAGAGCTTTCAATATGTGTTCACGCAGAAAGATTTCAATCTTTGGCAAAGGAGGTGGTTGAAGCTACTCAAGGACTACGATATGAGTGTCCTTTACCATCTGGGTAAGGCTAATGTAGTAGCAAACGCACTTAGTAGGCTATCTATGGAGAGTGTGTCCCATGTTGATGGGGGAAAGAAGGAGATGGTGAGAGATGTCCATCGACTTGCGAGGTTGGGAGTTAGCTTGGTCGACTCGACTTATGGCGGTGTTGTTGTACAAAATGGGTCTGAATCATCCTTGGTGACTGATATACAAGCTAGACAAGATGAGGATCCGATTTTGGTAAAGCTGAAAGAAGCCGTTCGAAGTCAGAAGGTGGAGGTCTTTTCCAAAAAGGGAGATGGTGTGTTGTGGTACCAGGGTCACCTATGTGTTCCTGATGTTGATGACTTGAGGAGTCGGATATTGCATGAGTCCCATGGATCCAGGTATTCTATCCATCCAGGTTCCACCTAGATGTATCGTGATTTATGAGAAATCTATTGGTGGGATGGCATGAAGAAGGATATTGCAGAATTCATAGCCAGATGCCCTAACTGTCAGCAGCAAGGTTGAACATCAAAAGCTGGGAGGTGGGAGGAGATTAATATGGATTTCATTACCGGCCTTCCTCATAGTTATCGACACTACGATTCTAATTGGGTGGTGGTAGACAAGTTGATCAAGGCTGCACATTTCCTAGCGGTGAAAATCACGGACTCAGTAGAGGATTATGCCAAGCTATATATTCGGGAGTTGGTTCGATTACATAGAGTTCCCTTGTCCATTATTTCAGACCAAGGTACTCAATTTACCTCTCAGTTTTGGAAGTCTTTTCAAAAGGGGCTTGGGACTAAGATTAAACTCAGCACAACATTTCATCCGCAAAAGTATGGTCAGGAAGCGCGGACAATCCAAAATCTCGAAGACATGTTGAGAGCTTGCGTGACGGAGTTTAAGCGTATTTGGGATGATCACTTGACCTTGATTGAGTTCCCTTACTATAATAGTTATCACTCCAGTATCCAAATGGCACTGTTCGAGGCTTTCTATGGGCGGAGATGTAGATTGCCCATCAGATGGTTTGAGGTTGGTGAGGCAGACATGATAGGGCCAAACTCGATTCATGAGGCTATTGTGAAGGTTCAGTTGATAAGGGATGGGCTCAAAACCGCTCAGAGTCGTCAAAAATCATATGCTGATGTGAGGAGGAGAGAGTTAGAGTTCGAGGTGGATAATTGGGTATTTCTGAAGGTATCTCCCATGAAGGGAGTCATACGGTTTGTGAAGAAAGGAAAAATCAGTCCCTGTTATGTTGGACCCACCAAATTATGAAGAGTTGGTAAGGTAGCATATGAGTTGGACTTGCCCTCAGAGTTATCTTCCATGCATCCTATGTTTCATGTATCACTACTAAAGAAATGTTTGGGAGATCCAGCTTTAGTAGTTTCAGTGGACAGCATTGGTGTAAAAGATAGCCTTAGATATAAGGAAGTCCCGGTGGAAATATTAGATCGTCAAATTCAGAAGCTGAGGAATAAGGAAGTAGCTTCAGTTAAAGTCTTATGGAGAAATCAACATGTCGAAGGAGCTACATGGGAAGTCGAAGCGGATATGATGGCTAAATACCCACATTTATTCTCTGTCGGCTTAGTTCCGACTTAAGGTATCGATTGTGCTCTATGACTCTATATAGTTTTCATGTTTAGTTTATGTGATAAAGTTTCTTTTATGTTTATGGATGTGTATGTGAAGCAATACATCAGTTCAGCTATGTGATATAAATCGGAGGTAGTAATTTTGCTAGTTTTCAGTTTAAACAATTAGTATTTGAATATAGTAATTGCATGTTTCTATTTTCTGCTTGTTTCCTACATTTGAGGATGACTATTTCCAAGGGGGAGATATTGTAACACCCCAAAAGTGCCTAAGAGGAGACCTGGGAGTTAAAAGTTGAAAACTACTTAAACTGGGAAAATATCACAGAAAGGGCGATATAACGACTCGTGGTAACAAACCACAAGTCATTGTATGCATTCGTGGTGAGGGGAAGTCCTAGAGGCAGTGAAGACAACGAGCGGTGCAACGACTCGTTGCTTGGAACAACCAGTCATTATTGGCAGTCGTAGGAAAGGCTAGGCTTAGCAGTTGGGGATACTATGGGTCATCCAATGACTCGAGGTGAGAAGTGACGACCCATGGTCACCGGTCGTTGTTTGGTTGCAAGGATTTCCAGTGCATGTAACGGATCCAGACCACGACTCATTGGAAGAAACCACAAGTCGTGGTGAGGCTCGAGGTAAGGAGGTTCAGTATTGTGAAGAGGACAAGCAACGATTGACTCAACGATTCGTTGGACTAAAGGATGAGTTGTCCTGCCTAGCCGTGGTTTGAATCCAGGTTCAGGGCCTGGGCAGTGCATATGACGGGCCATACCATGAGTTGTCGTAGCATCCAACGACTCGTTGGTATGACCCGTTGGACCAACCTGAACAGTTTTTAGGGAAGATTCATTAAGGGCTTTTTCGACTTTTTCATGCTATAAGACCCTAAACTACATCATTTTAGCCTATGAAAGGTGGTTTTTAGAGGGATAATCGATTCTAAGTTCTCATTCATGCATGCAAGAGTATAGAGAGGTGATAAAAGGGTGATTCAATGCTTCCTTCTTCAAATCTCTTCAATTCCTTCTTGGGCTTTCAAGGGAGAGTATGAATCAACTATTTTCATGTATGTAGGGTTATGAATGGGTGTTTCCGTTCACACCCATTCCCATCCTTTAGTATTCTATGAAAATTTACCACAAATCTATTGGGGTTTTAATTCAATTTTATGAAAAACTAATGATTTACAAGTGGGTGATTCTAAAGTGTGATTTACATTATATTTTATGAAATTAGATCAGATATTATAATTATTCTGATTAATTTAATTGTTGGTTTCGATTTCTATTAAATTGAGCCTATCTAAGCATGATCCATGATAAATCGATTTATGATCCTTACTTCAGTTGATGATATTTACAAGCCCAACGTGATTTACTATTTGAAATATGAATTTATTCAATTACCCATAATAGATTAATGATTCTCAAGTTATACGCATGATCTACAAGTACATATGAAACCTATGATTCATGAAATATGTTTTGGCCAACTCACGGGCATTATGTCATGGCTAGTTGACATATGTACAAGTATGTTTATGATTATCATGATTTTACTAGCCCATGAACTCATGCATATTATACTATGAGCACTATATCTATTTTGGTAGTAGTATCGAACACCGAGTAGGTTCGAGGCCTAGGTTCTACCTCAGATCTCATAAACTACATGCCACCACAGGTATGTTGGGACCTCCCTTGTCACTTTCCCCTGCCCAGTTGTCCCTCTTTATGGTGATATCACACTTTCATGGTTCTACCCTTGGCAAGGTACGAACGGCCTCCCGACTAGGTTTACAATTCGGACTTCATGTGTGCTCATATAGGGTATGTCAATTAAGAGAATCTCCCACTGTTCCTCATGATTTATGCATGTTTATGATTATGTATTTTGGCTCAAGTCATGTTAAGTAAATATTTTCTCCTATGATTATGACTACGTTTGTATTACGAATGTTTTGAAAATCTTGAGACTTATGTTATGTTATGATGTTTACGAATTAGCATGATGTCCTACTCTTATGATCATTTATGAGATTTTATATATTTTAAATGTCTGTTTTACTTACCTTGCATACTCGGTACATTCCACGTACTGACCGCATACTTTCTATCCTGTATCGTCTTATGATACAGGTTTCGGCTCTCAGGTTCATCCTCATATCTAGACTCCCTTCAGAGTGCACTTTCAGTTTACTGGTGAATCCTCATGTTTCGAGGGTTGTTTGACAGATACTCATGCTACGTTATGTTTTAGTACTTGCCTTCTTAGCTGGGGGTGTTGTCCCATCAACCCATCATTTGTAGTAGAGGCTTTCAGATAGTTTTTAGTACTCAGCCTATGTATGTGTAGTGATTTCGTATGTCATGATATTCTATGTCACATTTATGTTTCCTCTATGATTTTATGTTTAGTCTTCCACTCAATGAATGAAGTTAGATGTATGTTTATGCCATGGGTCGACTTGGGGCCTCTCATGGTTCCTTGTCCCGTGTTACAATCCGGGTCTATGTTCAGGTCGTGACACTAGCTGTCGAAGGTGCTGGGGTTGATGACCTCTACTAGGAGCATGAGTCGTGTACACCACTCGTCCTCTAATAAGTGAACACTGAGTCTCTGTTCTACCTCTCATGGCCTCTCTCTCCTCTACTTTCACCTGCTCCACCTCTGTTTGTTAGGCATATATTACCACTCGTGAGAAGTCTATGTCATTGTGAAATATAGTGGTCCTGCACTCCTTGACCAAGGAGTCTATCACTCCATTCACGAACCTGCTCACACGAGCCCTCTAGTCGTCTACCATCTCCAGCATATACTTGGACAGCCAGGTAAACTCCAATGCATACTCTTGGATGGTTATACTGTATTCCCTCAAGTTGATGAACTCCACTTCCTTTGTTTCCTTCAACTCTCTAAGGAAAAACCTATCAAAGAAGGTAGTCATAAACTCATCCCAACTCATAGGGACTGGTCCAACTCCCCAACTATCTTTCCACTAACAGAACCGTATGTGAGCGACTCCATTCAGCTGATAGGAGGCTATGTACGCACCCTCCATCCACATCACCCCCATAATCTGGGTGATCTTCTAGATCTCTTCTAGGAACTCATGCAGGTCCTCGTCCGCCTTCAACCCTAGAAACTCAAGTGGGTTCATCCTTTAGAAGTCTCGTACTCTAGTTGTTGTTGTGTTCCCATTCTAGGGTACATGAGTCATCGCCTGCTGGTTTGCCTAAGCGATCATGCAATGTGCCCACATTTGAAAGGCAGCCCTAAACTCCCCATGAGTAACATGCTCATCCATTGGGTTCACTGGGGCTTGTGGGGCTTCCTGGTGCCCATTACCGTTTCTCTTTAAGTTTGCTCATCTAGGAGGCATTATCTATGAATGCGTAGTGCACGAGTTAGGAGAGGAAATTATAGAGTTTCATACTCTACACACAATAAGAATCATGAAGAAAGAGGATTGTTTCCTAGAAAATCCTCTTAGCCTCTTTGTCATAATTGTGGTGCACTTCACACCCATGAAAAATACTCTACTTAACGCGACTTTTAGACTCCCTAGTACACTCTAAACCTAATTCTTAATCACGACCCGAGTCTACACCCTGGATATGACACGGGACCTAGAACCACAAATGGCTTCAGACTAACCCATGGCATAGCATAATACTAACACAATGACAACTAAAAGAACATAACTGAGTGGAAGCTAACTAAAAATAACCAATCATACACGTAAGAACATAACTTATTAATAACACTGAGTCAAAAGTTGAATCATTCACTACACTGTTTGAAAGCCTCTACTACTCTGATGAGCTGCTGGGAACAGGTCCCATCTAACTCCAAAATCTGAAACTAAGAGAAACTGAAATGAGGAAAATCATGAATCCTATCCTCAGAAGATGAGAACTCACCACTGTCAGTTGAGAGAGAATAGAGCGTGTCTAACAGCGAGGCTGAGTCTAAAATACTAGATATAAATCATAAAACAATATAGAACATAAAGTATGTGAGTGGTATTGGAATTTACTATGTATATGGGAAATGTAAATGAAACTACAAACATACAGGTATACCGAGAGAGACTAAGCTGAAACATAACTGACAGATGAAATACAATGACCCTATCTATTATACATAGATATTGACATAAAGTTCTATTTGAAAAACATTTAATGCAAAATACCAATAAAGCTTATTAAGGATCATGTACATGTACTAAAGGCTGAATCTAAAATCATGAACTAAAAGTTGTAAATTAAACTAAACTATACTGAGACTAAATCTGAACTAGACTGTGGGAGAGCCTATCAACTGATAAAACTCCAGTGTGAGCCTCATGGAGTCCAACTTGTAACCCCGGGTGAGAGGGTGTTTATACCTTGCCAAAGGTAAGAACTATGATTGGCATGATATCACACTTTGACACAGGGCGACAATCTCTAATAATGATGACCCATGCTTGCGCCCATTAAGTCAAGGGAGACACTCTCAAATAATGAGGATCCTATACTTCTCGCACTAAGGGAAACATTCTCTGCTACTGAGAATCCCTCAACCTATGGTGGCACGTAGTTTTGAGACCTGGATATGCTGGGACCTTGGCCTGCTCGGCGCTAAGTGCTACTCCCAACTGAACATAAGGGTACATGTTACTGATAAATATGAAGCCGATGTCCTAAGACTAGTCTGTACCACTTTATCTAACAAGGATTCCGAGAGTCTACAGGACCATGACTATACAAACAAGGAAGGCTCAAAACTGATATCATCTGTCTAGTTAGGGCCACTCTCTAATACTGAGAGACCTGAAAGTGTGAAGGGAACTGAGATTTTGAGACTAGTCATGGCTACTTTCAGCTAACAAGATGCCTGAGAGTCCAACTAACCATAAACATGCTAATCATATTAAATTCATGAGAGTCTAGTCCGGGCTATTTTCTGCTAGCAAGAGGCCCGGGAGTCTAGGGCATGTCTATCTACTGAATTCATACAATCATAGCACAAAAGTGTATTATAAATCATGTTTTTCGTATTCATGGAAACTGATAGATTTGAATCATGGTTTAAACGTATATACTGAAATCATGGTAAACTTATATAGATATTTCAAAAGGGCCATATTTCCAAAATAGTGCTAAATCATGGTGGAACCTTAGAATCATGCTACTATCATATCATAGACATAAATCATGAGTTTGAGAAGGAAATCATAAGCATAAATAGCTATCTATCATGACGGCTTAGAAATTCATGGAAGACATGTGAGAAGTTATGTATAGATATAAACCCTAAGACATACTTTTCTAAGGAATCAAAGTAACTAGGGTTTTGACATAAATTGGGACACAAGGATGAAACGAGATACTTGTTGAAGTCCCATATACCTAGTTGAAGAATATCCTTAATGATCTTGGAGCTTGCAGCACCTAGGAGAGAAACCCTAGGTCTTGATCCTTGAGAAGAAAAAAGGGAGAAGATGAACCTTCAATGTTTTTGTGAAGAATGAGGGAATAAAATTGGGAAAACCCCTTTAATTTGATCCTTAGAATACCAAAATGACCTAGTTTAGGAGTTAGAAGAATAAGATTTTTCTAAAATACCGCCAGAAATTTGCTTCAAAAATTTGCTTGACAGTATCCATAATCCACACAACAAGTCATTGACTGACTTCACGACTCATTGGATCCATCCATAACTTCAAGAGTTGTCTTGCTACTTTTTGATTCTTTACCCAATAACTGACATGATGAGTCATTACTTGCAACAACAACTCGTTGCTCCCCCCGTCGTCACCACTACTTCAACTGGTCTATTTCCTGGAACTCTTCCAAAGACCGATGTGACAGGTCATTGTCCCCTTAGTGGTCCTAGGAAGACTCGTCCAAATTTTTGAACTGTTGCTCATGACGAGGGACACTATGAATCGTCACATCACCCAACGAGTCCTGATGTGAGTCGTTATCCCTGAGCTCTAAAAAGAAAATTTCATTGACTCTTTGCCACGAGTCTTACCACGAATCATTCTAAGGAAAAATTTCCTCTTCCCTGCTTGTTTCATTCTTTAAGTCTGGGATCTGTTCTAGGGATTTTTAGGGTGTTACACCTAGTTGTGGAGGTTTTACCCTCTCATGATTATAAGAGAAGATTTAAAATTCATAGAAAAAAACATAATTATCAACTTACAATGATGATTTAAATAAACCCACTTGATTATTGCAAAAGATCAATGAAGAACAATTCAACAACAATGGAATAATCTCAAAGAAAAAACTCCCAAAAAGTCAATCTTAGTTGAATAATGTCGGATACTGTTCTCTACTGTCGCATATAACAAAATTAACCTAAAAAATCATTTATACAAATAATTATAAACCTTTCACTTATGACTCGTACCATAGTTGTACAAATCGTATCTTCTGCTTGTACAAGGTCTTGCAACTCTTAATCTGGCAAAGTTTTGGAACTTTGTATGACTCACACAATGATCCTACGAGTCGTACAATTCTATTGTGGTCTGAACCTATGAGTTTTGGCATCCTCTGAATAATTCCACAAGTGTCTTGGTACGACACGTACCTTCATCCTACGACTCGTGATTTCCTTTTGTACCTTCAGATCTACCATTCCATAACTATTCTGAACTTTACCACAGCTGCTTGGTACAAATTATAGGTAGTCATCACGATTCGTAGTTTCTACCCGTACTAGGAGACTACTATGTGCAACTTCTTCTGAACTTTTCTGCAACTGCCTTGGTACGGCCCCTATCAGGATGGTACGACTCATACCAAGAGTCGTAACTTGGCCTTTTACCTTAAGCACACCTTCTGAACTTTTCCGCAACTCACAGTGCAACGTGTACAATCAAGGTATGGCTCGTACTAAGACCTGTACTTTGCCCATTTTCTGCACTCTTTTTCACTTATTTTTCATATTTCAACTCCAAAACCTTATATCCATGAAAACACAGCAAAAGTGCATCATATCTATATAAATACACCTAAGACCATGCTTATTTTCTCAGTTTTAAGCGTCGAAAGTGTTGTAAACCCACAATGCATCAACACCCTCAATTTAAGACTTTTGCATATCCTCAGGAAAACTAAACTAAACTATAAAATGATGCTTAACTAGAAAGTAAAGTAGAAGACCTACAACCAACACAACCAAATTTGCACAAAAATCCATTATTAGCTTTTGGCCCCTTTTTTATTCAAACCAAGTCAGCTATGCACACATTTAACTACAACTCAGGACATTCAAAGATCAAGATATGACATCTAACTATTAGCAAAGAACTGAGCTATCAGTAATGTTATTGGCACATTCAACTGACAGAATGCAATATAAACCATGTACCCTCACAGCAAATGAAGTCCCCAAAACTCACAGATATATAAATATGAAACTTGGGACTAATCAAGTAAGACTCTCACTCTCAAAAGAAATTTTCAAATACTGCACATTGGATTTTATAGGCTTGCCCTTATTTTCTTTACTTTGGTTGTTTAGACAGTTAGGCAAGGATCACTATAGGACATTTCTCGGCTTGTAATGTAGGCTTCGGGTTGGGTGTGGTAAATATGGATATAGTCACTAACCCTCCTTGGCACTACACAACATAGCTTCACTTTACACTTTTAACCCCATTTTCTCCTTTCAGCCTCTTCCTCCCTTTTTCACCATTCAAACATCATTTGTGGGTGTGGTGTATATTTTTCATCTTGTTCAATTCTTTTTCTTTTCTTTTTTATTCACTTCTTTTCACACCAAACCCCAATTCTCTCAAACATTTTTCTTTCTTTTTCACCCCCAACCGGTCTACGTACCCCTACTATAACCACCCTCAACTAAGGCATTTTGCTTGAGTTGAGGTTCACAATGTACAAGGAGGGACTAGGGCCAAACAGGTTCATTATAAACACAGGGAAGGCGAATGGGTAATCAAAGAAAAATGGTCAATTTTTAGGCTCAAATTCAAGATCAAGGGAATCATTTCTATTTGGTAGGTAATTTAAGCTAAAGTGGGCTAAAATAAAAAAATGTCTATATGATCCTTTCCTAACAAACTATCCTACAACCTATGTAAAGATCAATAGGGCAAGTTCTAGATCCTTTACATAGTTTTGAACTCGATAAGAATCCTCATTCGCTCACAGTACAGGTTTGCATTGATTGTACTTATTTGGTTCATGCACAACTAAGCCACCATTACACATACTAATGTACTAAATTCCATAAAAAGATCCATAAAAGTCATGCATTGCAGTTAACATACACAGTTAGACACCAAAAATTTTAAAACGGGACAATTTTTAACAATATCAAAACATGTGCATTTATTGGCTATAAAGTAATCCTAAACTACTTCTATCTAAACAAAAAAAATCCTAAACATGGCAATTCTACTAGATAGCATGTCTGAGGGAAAAAATACGTAAATAAAAATCCTCAACCCAAAAACACAAGCACACCCCCTTTAAAAAGCATGCTTCGTCACCAAAGCATAAAAATGTAAGAACTAGGAAAGGGACATACCTGTGGCACTCTAAGTGCTCCTGTTATCCTGCGGAGGCGGGTTTCTAATAACATCCAAATTATATTCTTAAATCAAAGAATATACATGGTCGTTGTATCAAAACAAGTAACTCAATGAGTGCCGGGGTTGAATCCCACGAGGACTAGAGAGTGATGAATTCAAGCGTCAATTGAGAAATTGATATTAGCTTGCACCATATAGATTTAACATAAAAACAAGGAAAATGGGGGGAATAAACTTTGCAGAGAATTACACAAATTTCTTTAGTGAACTAAAAGTAAAAGGATCAACTAAGTTGTTGACAATATTCGAAAATACTAGAGGTGCGGTGTAGATGAAATACTAATTAGATTGGGATGGGCCAGGTCATCTTCATAAGTTCAATAAGTGTAAATAATCTCGGAAAATAGGTAGCCTCAGCTTCCCAGCCTATTGACTACACCTAGGTAGAGTTTTCCCAAACTCTAGCTACGATTTAGCACAGCCGAATTGATTTGGATCAGCAACTTCACTATTCCTAGCTATTAGCTGCTAATTAGGAAGGAGAAAGTAATTTCAACTATTACTAGCTTAATTTTACAATCTCTTATCCATACTCACTACTAGATTGCATTCCAATACTTAATTATTCTCTCCCGAGCAACAATCAAGCAAGTATAGATAGACCCATATCATCATCAATGGATCTTCATTAATAGATTGAAAGGAATCCAATAGATTTACTTAATTGAATATTATGAAGTTAACTCTAGCAATACCCAATCCAATTAAATATTTATCATCACTCACTCTAGTTAATGTTTTATCCACTCATAGTTAAGAAATTCAAAAACACAATCATCAATAGCATCAGTGAATTTAATAAGAAGAGTAGATAAATCAGAAACGCAATTATCCTTCAATACAGCTAAAACTTAATAATATCAAAGAAGAAAAAGAGCAGTGTATCTTCCACAAATTTCAATCAGAATCCCTTTCCCATCTAAGAGATTGTCATCATCTAAAAGAGGAAATAATGATGTGATGTGTATGTTGCGCGCGTATCGCTGCTCGGTATAGATTAAAAACCGACACGCAAGTGTACGTGGTCAAACAAGTAATAAAGTGGCTAAGTAGCCAAGTATCGATCCAAGGAGGCTGCTCTAGATATGCAAAACTGCCTAGTTTACTATATCTCTATTCTATTTCTAACTATGTTAACAACAATCCAACCAAGATTTGAGTGAGTTTTGTTTCTAAACTAATTATATACTGAAATTAATAACTACTATTTACGTTGAATTTAGACAATGGATATGCACATGCCAAGGTTAAGAACGAGTAATGAACTTGATAATCATGATAATTTGGTCATCCTCTTCTTCATATTGCTAGCCAAGAACGTTTGCCTAGAAATTAAAACTTCCGTATTTAATTTCACTTTAGAATCATAAACCATCCGTCTACATTTCTGTGATCAAATGCAATTTATGACCTAACACTCTAATTCCGGTTCCTAAATTGACTAATACGGCTATCAAGTATATTTCTATCAAGAAAGCACATCAAAACCCAATTTTCCCAAATCAAGTTAAGAACAATACCCTATTAATTCACAACTTTCCAATTGCATGCTCTCTCGAGTGAAATTGGACTTTTTAGATATACATTAATGGTGGCCAATCAATAATGTAATAAATACAAGAATTAATAGAACAACGTGCAAGAAGAAGAAGAAACCATATCAATTATTACCAACATTCATTACACAAGTTCAAAACCTCAGCAAGAAAGGAATTAGCCACTCATTCTTGGATTAATCATCCTAGAATGAGTGTTAATCATGCATACAATTGAAGGAAAGAAGAAGGGAAGAGAAGAAAACTCTTATCTTTTCTATTCTTCAACTGCCACAAAACCACGTTCCTGCTCTCCACTTCTGAACTCAGGCTAAAAAAAACTAAAACTAAAAAACTCTCCTTTAAAAATAACCTAAGTGTGTTATTTATACTAGTGGGAAATTTTTCCCGGAATAACAAGCAAAGTGTCACGGAGGCCAACACGGAGCACTGCCTCCGTGACACGGCGTGGACGCGGACCCTCTCTGGAAATTGCAGGGTTCGGATAATTGGCCTCAACGTGGCACGGAGGCCATCGCGGAGGCCTATCTCCGTGCCACGGAGCTGACGCGCAGGCACACTGGAAATTGCCACTTTTATTTCTGCCCAGGCAGTGTGCTACCGCGATGGCAGCGTGGCACGGCTCCATCGCGGAGCCACTGTAAAATGTGCCATCCAAGGCCTTTTCCACGCTCGCATCCCAGTCCAACTCCGACATAGTTCCAACACGCATTTTAGCTCCTCAAAATCACATTATCCTGCAAAACAAATGCTAATCATGTTGGTTAGTATAAATTCGCATTTTATTACCAAATACATGATATTATATACACATTGCACAACCAACAAGGTAAAAATGATACGTTTGAGTATCACTTGGGCATATAAATATGCCCAAGATCACTTACCCCACACTTAAATCCTTGTTCGTCCTCGAATAACACATACACAAATCATGCACATCACATCTCAACCTTTGTCACTATGGTGCAGCCATTTACGTTACGGTCATACCGATTATTCGATTTTTGCAAATCATCAAGAAAACATGCTTGGTCGTACAAGACAGTGACCTTAATACATCGAGGCTTCCTAGACTTTTAAGAATTGATTCTTGATATCGGCAAACTCATGCAAATCAACTAATCAAGAAATCCGACACAAAAATCAATCTTTCATCAAGCATGTACCCTCACAACTCGAGAGAAACTTCCCCTTTTTATATTCATGCAGCACACAAACATGCAAGTAGGGGCATATAAAAATTAATTTCACTCTCTCTCCCAAAAGAATTCACATGCATCATGTCATGACCCATAGGCTTGCCCTTAGTGTATTACTCCACTAATATAAAGAAATGCAATGTAGGATCAAATAGGACTTTTAATGGGTTGTAACTGGGCTATGGATCTAGTATATATATATTGGATTAGCCAATAATAGTCGCTAGCATCCTTAAGCGCCTTTTCAACTCATTCCCATCGACTCATGGACATTGTTCCTCTCTTTTCTCTTTTTCTCCCATTCATGCTGGTTTACTTTCATACAGCCCATTTCATCAGGCACACTTGACACAAAATAGAAGGTTTTCATGTACCCTCAATTTCATTTAATTACAACGGGTGCCTCTTCAACATCATCTTTTCTTTCCTCACTTTGCTTTTCTTTTCTTTTCACTCTTTTCACTCTTTAACACTTTGGGAAACATTTTCTGTTCTTTATGAGCGCTTAAGAGCTTCTTAAAGACTTTAAGGCTAATGAAAAGAAGGAATAAAGCTTAGTTCATACAATTCTGGACAAAAGAAAGAAATCGGCTAAAGGCTCAACGGGCTGACTAGGGTATACAACATATAAAAAGGTAGAATTTGACAAGAAAAAAAATGGAAACTAACGGTTAAAACAAAGAAATGCCTACATCCTTTCCAACACTACACCTCCTTCATTTCATTTTGTATACACACCAGGCAAGTTCTAGACAATTCACAATGACATGGAATAGCAAAACCTCACTTCACACTTCATGCACATGCTCGAATCAAGATGCATTCACAGACTCTTTAATTAGTCAATTACATGAATTCAAGATTAAGCCTCAATCATAATGAACCAAATTCTATAGCCTAGGTAACTCAACATATTTACACAATTGCATGCTTTCAACCGAATCATTTTCACATTTCGAACATCAATTACAACACGCAACGAAATTTTAGCAACCATAAGCAACTACAGTTTATTGATGCAATCCACCAAAGAAACTAAAAACAAAACATCTGCTCCTATCGACTACATTTCCCTTAAGACGGTCGTCATCCATCCATCATAGGGAACGGTCACTAACTATGACATCGGTTTAATGGGACTATTCTCGGTAAAAGAACCGAAAACAAACTCCGAGAAACCCAAAAATAAAACTTCAAAATTTTTGCAACACATCGATCATTACGATAGAAAATATTTACAAAATATTTTGATAAGTGCAAAATCTTTTCGCAAAAATTTTGAAAAATATCGATCATATCGATAAAGAAAATTTTTTTTACAAAATTTACAAAATATTTACAAAGGCAACCATAACTTTCAAAACACACATCATCAGCCACAACACAAATATATACACATAGATCACAAAATCAATTCACAACAACAGGGAAAACACAGACATACATAAACGTCAAAGAAAAATTATACAGCAAGTTTAGAGCCTATGACCCAGCACCTAACTACTCCCCACCCCACACTTAAATCGAACACTGTCCCCAGTGTTCACAACAATACAAAGCACAACATATGGGTGGTGGAACTCCCTGCTCAGTCAAAATATTCGACTTCCTCATCCGGTGCTGCGGCCTCGTCGCCCATATCCGAATCGGCTCCATCGTTGTCATCGGACTCTACATCAGAGTCCTCACGACGTGTCTCCTCATCAGTAGGGATGTCGTCATCAGTCGGCTCCACAAAAGCTGGCCCCACCTTGCATAAAGCTCTGGCGTTCTCGCCAAAGGGGTAGTCCAGCTCCAGCTGCCATAACTCATCCTCGGTGGCTGGTCTCCCACCTATCCGTAGCTGCAGCATCTGCATGCCGAACATACGGGCCATATACTGGTCGTCACGAGCATGTCGCTTGCCCAGAGTCAGCACCGGTCCGTGTGTAGTGTCGGGGGCCTTGGTCTTTGTCACATCAAGGGCCCTCCGCTCCAACTGCGGAATGTAATCCAAGGCTTCTTCCTCAATGTCGAGGCCTCGGAGGAAGGTGGTGATGAGTCCGCCAAACCCGTATCTGTGGCCCTGGTGTAGTCTGGCTCTCTTCATGGCGGATATTATGACCGCCCCCACATTAATCTCAAGCCCTTTCATAAGGGCATACACCAGGCAGACACGGTCCCGGGTCACGTCTGTCATATGCACTCCCGGGATCAAACACGAACATACAATTTTCAGCCAGATTCTTGCCTCCCTGTTCATCTGCGAATAAGGCAGAGTCTGATGGTAACCCCTCTCTTTGTGTCTGCTCCATCGGGCTGTGGATCGAGCCCCACACAACGTACGTCTGATGTCGGCGTACGGTGGGGTGATGTTGAGCTGGCGGAGAACGTGGGCGTCTGTGTACCGCGCTCCAACGATGGCCTTCAGCTGCTGGGGTTCCAGAGTGACAATCTGCCCTCTGATTTTAATAGTATGGCTCCTGATGGCCGGGTTCCAGTTGGCGTAGAATTCCCGAACCGAGTGAAGGTTGCACTCCTTGGGCTCCTGAAAAATAAAGCTGAGCCCAGCTGCCTCAATCCTCTGTACAATGCGAGGGAACTCCTGTGCAAGTGGTTCCCTTGCAATATGTTCCTCCGGGAAGTACTTGTTCTCCTTATGCTTTGCGTACCATTTCTTCCCTTCATCGGTGATCCATCGTGTCCCGTATCGGCGGTGTTGACCCCATGGAACAGCAGGTGCAGCTGGGACAGCAGTGCCCAGTCTCATTCTCTTTCTGCCGGTGCCTGAGGTTGAAGCACTCTTGCCTTTATCTTGTCGGCTGGCCATTGTACCTGTCAATTTACATAAACAAGCACAACGTTAAGCTAAAAACTTGCTAGCTTCGGCTAAGGTCGGGTTAAACAAAATTTACCCCACACTTAGTCTTTAACAATATTTACAACATTTTAGCAAGGATAGCTCTATTTACACCCCAAACACAATCAACTATAACATATTGCTTAGTGCGTTCACAAAAATTCGACAGCATAACGGCTAGCGAACTACTCAGACTTCATACAGCTAACCCAATCCTACTATCGACAGCAATTCAACCATCGCACAAGCAACAAAACAACCACAAACTAAAAACAACTAGAAAAATATTTCGTATACAAGCTAATCTAAACAATCTAACCAATTTACACATTATGCAATTTCCCACAAAAATTCGAGAATTAGTCGTCTTTGAACATTTACACACTATTTACCATGACTTATCTCAAATAATAAACACCCCCCGGCATTGAATTCACCAAACAATCAAGTTGCCCGAGTCAAATTCAACAACCCAAGCCCTAGGATAGAGTTCGACAATCAATTTTGAATTATTTACATAATCGACAAGTTCAAATGCCAAATACAACAATCCGAACATAATCTATCACAACATAATTCACCATCATGTTTAATTTCTACCTAAGGTGGTATGTCTCACCTTACATGCCCAAAATTGACAAAAATCGCCAAAAAATTGAGTTAGACGATGAAAACATACCTTGGAACTGAAGAATCGATGAAAACTTGACGTTTTCCTTGCCTATTAACGTGGCACGTTGCTTGGGGGTAGGGGAATGGGTGTTTTTGTCGCGGAGGGTAGAGGGAATGGGGGAAAATGGGCGAAAATCGGGGGTTTATTTAAAGGAAACACGCGGGTCACCCGGAAACCCGGTGTGACCCGGCACTGGGATAAGGGCAACGTGTCACGGAGGGTAACGCGGAGCCCCTCCTCCGTGACACGGAGCCAACGCGTTGGCTTACTGGAATTTTGAAAAATTCCAGATTTGCCTTCAACGTGTCACGGAGGTCAACGCGGAGCATTGCCTCCGTGACACGGCGCCAACGCGCCAGTGCTCTGTTTCACCATCAAATTTTATTTTTCATACCTCGCCTCGTTTCCTCGATTCCAAGTATTTTTCCTCCAGTATACCTGAAAATCACCTCACTAAAGAAAAATTGGTTAAATTAATAGATTCCCTACAAAAAAATAAAAAATTTACTAAATCACTAAATAAATAAAAAATTTACTAAATAAAACGCAAATCTAAGCCTAGTCAAGAAAAAGAAAAGAAAATAGAATAAAAGAAAAACTTTACACTAAGGAAAGAAAAAAATATTTTTCATGGGTTGCCTCCCGTGCAGCGCCTGGTTTAACGTCGCGGCTCGACAGCCTTTATGCTCAAGTTTCTACTAGGGAGATGGACGATTTGTCCCGATCATGGTCATCTCCCCAGTAGTTCTCAACCTTGTCTGGTGGCCTACCTAGTAACTCTCGGGAATCACTCAATCCATTTGCATTCCCATGATCAATCACGTTGATCACCTAGAGTTCCTTATAGACAGTCGGGAGCTTAGGTGCCTTGTACACGTCGAACACCTCAACCTTGTCGTGTGCTCGCATTGTGAGTTGACCCGCAGCTACATCGATCAATGCCTTTCCGGTAGCCAAAAAGGGTCGTCCCAAAATAAATGGGACTTCCGCATCTGGTTCAAAATCCAGAACAATGAAATCTACCGGAAAAATGAGGGAGCCTACCTGCACTAGCACATCCTCAACAATGCCATCCGGCTTAGCTAAAGACCTATCTGCTAGCTGCAAGATCACTGTTGTAGGTCTAGGACTCCCTAGCCCTAACTTTCTGAATACCGAAGATGGCATCAGATTTATACTTGCCCCCAAGTCGCATAACCCACGAGCTCGGATACTTTGCCCAATCGTCAGCTGGATAGTAAAACTTCCAGGATCCTTCAGTTTAGTGGGCAACCTATTCTGAATACGGGATGTGCATTCCTCCGTTAAAGCCACCGTGGCATACTCAGTCAAGCGACTTTTGTTGGCCACGATGTCTTTGATATACTTTGCATATTTTGGCACACCCTGCAAGACATCAACAAAAGGTAAGTTAACATGTACCTGTTTAAGTACCTCCATGAATTTCTGGAAACACACCTCCTCCTTGTGTTTCTTAAGTCGTTGAGGGAACGGGGGTGGAGGCCTTGCTGGTTCAGCTTCTTTGGTCTTCCCCGTATCTGAGGTTTGTTCTCCCTCAACATCTGCTGCTCCTGACTTCTGAGGCGGTCTTTCCGGTTCCACCTCCCTTAATTTTAAACCACTCCTCGTGGTCACTGCATTTACCTGCTTAGGATTGGGATCCGTGTCTCTAGGTAGTCCTCCCCTTGGTCTAGTATTTTGGGCACTAGCAAATTTCCCAAACTGATATTCAAGAGCCTTGGTTGCCAATTGATTGTTCTTTACTTCGGCTGCCAATTTGACATAGTCAGCCTGCAATTGTGCCTGGTTGGCAATCATGGTCTTGAACATTTCCTCAATAGTCGGTGATGGTGGTGGAGGAGGGGCATTGTGATTTCTAAACTGATTCTGATAGCCTTGTTGCCCTCCTTGGTTTCTGTGCATACCCTGCCCTGAACCCTGGCCTTGTTGATTGTTGCTACCCCACGAAAAATTTGGACGATTCCTCCAGTTCGAGTTGTAGCCACCACCAAACTGCTGTTGATTCCTCTGTGCATTACCCACAAAGTTGACAGAATCAGGATTTGCACCACAGCATTCAGCTGAATGCTCACTACTACCACACACTTCACACCACATCTGTTGGACTGCATTGACTGAGGCTGAAGGCTGGTTCAAATTCATATTGCTAAAGTGAGTGTTTAACTGATTTTGCAGAGCAGCTATCTGTGCAGCGATAGCTGTGAATCCATCAACTTCAAGCACTCCCGCTGCTTTCCTTGCTCCACCTCTTGAAGAATCTGCATTCCATTCCGGATTGCCTTGTGAAATTCGGTTGAGCAAAGTGTACAGCTCCTCGTAAGTCTTCTCCAGCGCTTGCCCTCCAGCTGCTGAGTCTAAAAAAATTTTAGTGTGGGGTTCCAAACCCTCAATAAAAGTGTGTACCAACACCTCGTTTGACTGATGATGATGAGGACAGTCTCGCAACATGGACTTGAATCTTTCCCAGGCTTGATAAAGATTTTCTCCTTCCCTCTGTTTAAAACTTAGAATCTGACTTCTAAGTTTAGCTGTTTTACCTGAAGGGAAAAATCTGATCAAAAACTTCCTTGCAAGATCATCCCACGTTGATATAGAGTTGGGTGGCTCAGCTTTTAACCACCTCTTGGCTTCACCCAGTAAGGAAAATGGAAATAAGGTGAGCCGAACATAATCAGGTGACACTCCAGCGGGGATGTAAGTGTCACTTATCTCCAAGAAGTTCTGGAGATGTCGTTGCGGATCTTCGTGAGGGAGACCGGTAAACTGCCCGCTAGTGTGCAAAAGTTGCACCATATTTTGCTTTAACTCAAATCTCCCCCCAGGATCTGGTTTGCGGATGCTGGAATGTACATTATTAGCGTGTGGGATTGCCACCTCGCGAACCGGCCTGGCTGCTACTTCCTCGGGCACTAACACTGCCCGCACAACTGGTGGATTTGGTTGCTCCATCATAGACTGTTTGAGCAACTGCAGCTTCTTCCGAAGAGCTTCTCTACGTTGACTGTGCAATTCACGTTCTGGCTCTAAGTAAGATTCCACCAGCTCCTTGTCCCTTGCCAGTGTTCACAGAAATAAAAATCTTCAAAATACAGGCTAAGACCAAGTTGTTAACACTTAAGAAAATAAAAATACAAATACAGTAAATTTACACTAAACACAATTTTACAAATCGCCTAGCCTCCCCGGCAACGGCGCCAAAAACTTGTTGCGCGCGTATCGCTGCTCGGTATAGATTAAAAACCGACACGCAAGTGTACGTGGTCAAACAAGTAATAAAGTGGCTAAGTAGCCAAGTATCGATCCAAGGAGGCTGCTCTAGATATGCAAAACTGCCTAGTTTACTATATCTCTATTCTATTTCTAACTATGTTAACAACAATCCAACCAAGATTTCAGTGAGTTTTGTTTCTAAACTAATTATACACTGAAATTAATAACTACTATTTACGTTGAATTTAGACAATGGATATGCACATGCCAAGGTTAAGAACGAGTAATGAACTTGACAATTATGATAATTTGGTCATCCTCTTCTTCATATTGCTAGCCAAGAACGTTTGCCTAGAAATTAAAACTTCCGTATTTAATTTCACTTTAGAATCATAAACCATCCGTCTACATTTCTGTGATCAAATGCAATTTATGACCTAACACTCTAATTCCGGTTCCTAAATTGACTAATATGGCTTTCAAGTATATTTCTATCAAGAAAGCACATCAAAACCCAATTTTCCCAAATCAAGTTAAGAACAATACCCTATTAATTCACAACTTTCCAATTTCATGCTCTCTCGAGTGAAATTGGACTTTTTAGATATACATTAATGGTGGCCAATCAATAATGTAATAAATACAAGAATTAATAGAACAACATGCAAGAAGAAGAAGAAACCATATCAATTATTACCAACATTCATTACACAAGTTCAAAACCTCAGCAAGAAAGGAATTAGCCACTCATTCTTGGATTAATCATCCTAGAATGAGTGTTAATCATGCATACAATTGAAGGAAAGAAGAAGGGAAGAGAAGAAAACTCTTATCTTTTCTATTCTTCAACTGCCACAAAACCACGTTCCTGCTCTCCACTTCTGAACTCAAGCTAAAAAAAACTAAAACTAAAAAACTCTCCTTTAAAAATAACCTAAGTGTGTTATTTATACTAGTGGGAAATTTTTCCCGGAATAACAAGCAACGTGTCACGGAGGCCAACGCGGAGCACTGCCTCCGTGACACGGCGTGGACGCGGACCCTCTCTGGAAATTGCAGGGTCCGGATAATTGGCCTCAACGTGGCACGGAGGCCATCGCGGAGGCCTATCTCCGTGCCACGGAGCTGACGCGCAGGCACACTGGAAATTGCCACTTTTATTTCTGCCCAGGCAGTGTGCTACCGCGATGGCAGCGTGGCACGGCTCCATCACGGAGCCACTATAAAATGTGCCATCCAAGGCCTTTTCCACGCTCGCATCCCAGTCCAACTCCGACATAGTTCCAACACGCATTTTAGCTCCTCAAAATCACATTATCCTGCAAAACAAATGCTAATCATGTTGGTTAGTATAAATTCGCATTTTATTACCAAATACATGATATTATATACACATTGCACAACCAACAAGGTAAAAATGATACGTTTGAGTATCACTTGGGCATATAAATCTGCCCAAGATCAGTGTACTTAGCTTTTCTCTCTAACTCTATATCTTCTTCCTCTCTCTTTTCTACCCCCTTTTGCAGAGTACTTCTCTTTCTATTTATACCTTGAAAAGTAGGATACTTTTTCTTTCTTTTTCAGCAATGGACAATTATACCCTTAAAAGCATCATTCTAAAATCGGTGAAGGTATCGGCAGTTCGCCGATGAAATCTGTGAACCGCTGGATACTTGCTCTTCTACTATAGTCATTTCCAATGAACTTCGGCGGTTCACCCGACATTTCGCCAATGCCAATCCATGAACTGCCAGACCTTCAATGCCAATTCCATAATTTTTTTGAGTGTCATTCGGCGACTACACGGGCATCTCGCCACTGGTGACTCATGAACCGCTGGTAGCATTCCTCCCTTGAGGCAGTGACCTTCAGCTTTTAACCGGCATTTTGCTGGTTAACACCTGCGATTCGCCGCTTACACTCATTTCCTCCTTTTTACTCCTTTTTTGCTCTTCTTCAAACTTAGGCATCTGCACACAACAATAAACTCCACATAATCAACTCGGGAACTAGCCAAAAACTCATGTTTTAGAGTCTAATGAATTGGTAAATTACCAACTTATCAAACCCCCAAACTTGAAGCATTGCTTGTCCTTAATTAATGCAATATTTCAACTGTTGAGGAAAATGTCACATTTCTTCACAATTAGACTTCACCAATCACCTGGACTATGACAACCCAAAAATACTCACTATACTCATCGAAAAGAGAAGGAAATACTCCAAAAGACCAAAACAATGAAGATGTTTCAAGAAGGAAGCAACTTTCTGTCAGTAAAGCTTTGAAAGGAATCATTAACCGTACAAGGGCATTTTTCAACCAATTAACACACATAGCATCACAAGTTGTAATGACTGAAAATTGAAGACTTTCCTTAAAGTTTGCACGCATTGTTCTATGTCCATATGATCTCTAAATGCTCTTGCATCCCTAAAAGGAATGATGCCACTCACCAAATATCAGGATCCCTATTCTCCTTGACTCTTTGATCATTTGAATGCATATCAGGGATTAATTGGAAGTGGCGCTCACACTCACTGTCCCAAAATATATCTTCATGCGTACACTTGACCCATAGGCTTGCCCTTCATGTAGTTCGCCACTAATGTAGAGTAGCTGCACCTAGAATCATTTAGGACTTTCGGGCTATGATGTAGGCTTAAGGTCAGGGTAGGATGAAGATTTGGCTATAGTGACTAGATCTTCCCTAATGCTTTTCGTGACATGCCTTACATCAATTTTGCTTAGTCAACCTTCTTTTCATTTCTCTTCTTGTTGTTGCCTTTTATTTCTTTAATACTTCCCCTTATAACCCCTCTTTTGTTTCCACCACTAACCTTATCACCTCAATAGGGAACACCACTTTACACGAATAGTCCTTTTTCTTATTCATCTTTTTACGCACTTGAACAAAAGGTGATGTTCCCTTCACACTATCAATCTTGTCTTTCCCCCTTTGTTTTGCATACCCCTAAACTTAGGCTCTTGACTCATTTTCCACACTTACTTTTCTCATTCCCTTCTTCTTAGGCCTTGAGCCTTACTTCAACACTTATCTTGTCATTAGCATTTAGGGAGAACGGGGAGCAAAAAGAGGTATTAAGAATGGTCTTAAGGCTTGTAATGTGGTTGCCAAGGAAAGGTTTTAGGGCTCAAAATTGGCTAAAAAGGATTAATGATCATGGAGGGCGTATGGTTGAAGTGGCTAGACAACTGAGGGCCTAAACTCATTTTCTTGGTGCCACTACATCTAGGATTTCGCCTTGAATCACAATCAGAGCAAGTTCTAGACAAGATGTAATGCATAAGATTCACAAAAATATTCTCTCCACACAAAGCATCACCCTTAAAGGGTCTACAAGAGTCATTTTCCCAAACAAAACATCACATTAGGACATCAAGCAAGCAAACATTATAAGTCAAACAGGGAATTTACAATGCACAATCAAGATTACTATGCTATGGTGTCAACATTTGCTCATTATCTTTATCTCCATGCCCTTGTTTTCACATTCTCATTTCAACACAAGAAAAATTTTAGTTGGTGCCTCTTAGAACATCTTCACAACAAACTCAAAAAGACATGGTATTTCTCTTTAAAATGTCGCCACTCAATCCATCATCGGGAAAAGCCAACCCGGTTCAACAACAAAAATAACTAAAATAAAAGAATGCTCTTTGGGAAAGAACCGTGGTATAAAGAAAACCCTCGGAGTTTTAATGTATATCCTACTATTTACAATGGCAAAAAATGAAACACAATTTTTGGGGTCCTATCGTTCAAGATTTTCAAAGGATGATACTTATAATCAAAGATCCCATTTAGTCACTAATTACCTTTCACAAAAAGACACCAACCTATTCCTTCATTTATTCATAAATATTTATAAAACAAAACTCGCTGACACAATTTTTGGGGTCATATAGTTCGAGATTTTCAAAAGATGATACTTACAATAAAAGACCCCATTTAGTCACTAATTACCATTCAAAAAAGAGAAACCAACCAATTCCTTCATTTATTCATAAAAATTTATAAAACAAAACACGCCCAACAAGGGCAATCACCAATCACAATAGCCCGAAAAAGGCTGGACTTACTCAAGTTTAAATAAAAACCTAAGAAGCAAATATCCCTGTATCAACAAGACTCATCCCTCCCCCCACTTAAAATCACACATTGTCACCAATGTAAATATGAAAAAAAAACAACGAGAGAAGGGACAAGGAACTCCCTGAATGGGTCACTCCTCTTCATCATCAGCCTCAGCGTCACCACCATCACCTCCACTGGCATCAACAAGTCTAGCAAAATCATCGCCCAGCCCTTCAAATAAGTCATCAATTAGCGCTCGAACTAGAGACGGAGCAGCCATTGCAGTATCCAGAGCACTCATATGGGCACTTCAACTAAAGTTCGACTTTGCCACTCCTATACCTCAATTCAGAGGGACGTGACTTCCCCTTCTGCTGCATACACCCTCTCACACAAAGTGAAAACATTCTCGTACAATGATTTGAGCTCCTTCTTGATTGTTTTGGCAATGAGTGCTAGGAGGCTCTTAGCCAAATGTTGAAGCTGGCTTTCGTGCGAGTTTGTCATCTCCACAAGGTGATGGAGACCACTTGATTAAGAAGATTGGGAAGATGGAGAAACTCTTTGTTAGGGAATGTCACCCGATGCTTGGCCTGACATGGAAGGCTGGGCCAAATTGGATTCAGGGGAGATTGAAGATTGAGCTGACCCTTGGGAGAAGGCTTTTTCTTGTACGATGAAGGCTTGTAGGCGCTTCTGTTTCACTATCGGTCCCTCTGTGTCTCTCTTCCTGACAATGGTAATCACTCCTAGAGAAGAAGATGGAGTCTCGTTCGGAAAAAGAGGCACTTCGACTACAACACAAAGTTGGGAGATCAAAATAGCATATGGAATGGAAGTGATGGACTGCCTAGCCTTCTTCTTCATATGTTGAGCAACAATTTTTCAAAAGTTGATGGGGACTGTTGTTGCCCGCAAGTGTACGGGTCGTACAAGTAATATAGTGGCCCTTTTTAAGAGCCGGATGTCGAACCCACAGGGACTGGACCAATTCAGCTAACTATCGAGTTCAAGTGTGATATTAAATGTCGCAAGTGTTGATTATAGACTTTTTCAAAATATTGAATTAAGTCTAGATGTGGTCAACGAAATACTCTGAATTAATTCAAGGAGCAACTAGAGTTAAAGCCAGATAATCATGCGATACTACGATTTGCAATGGTTTAAGTATGAAACTATCAATTGTCGTCTCACATAATTGTCATTGCATATTCATGGTCTTTCTAACCTCTAAACATGACAAACTAGCCTCACTACTACATTGTTGAGCGAGGATGTTATTTCTAGTTCGTGGGCAATTCACTACGTGGATGTGGTTTACGGGGTTATGGCTCTTGATTAAGGACTTTCATACCTCTAATCATTTAACTCAACTTAGCCTCACAACTATTTCTTCGAGTGGTGATGTGATAATCCTAAGTTGGTGTCTAGCTCATCCCATGTTATCAACCAACCAAGGTATTAGGAATATTTCTATCCTAACACAAATCATATTGTGAGATACAATCTTGCTCCCTACATTATTTTGGTCTTGCCTAGGTTATCTTTCTCAAGCATGTACCTAAGCTTAACCCACTTGTTTTCATGGTGATCAGTCATAAAAACAACCATAATTCAGAATGCAAGACAAAACAAAAATCAATAACTTAAAACCAAAACAAAATCGCAAAATCACAATCACATCTTGTGGCTTCAACCCTAGAGGAAGGGTTCTAGCCACTCATGCTCGTATAATTACAAGAAAACATAATTAAAGTAACCTACTTACAAGAATTGGTAGACAAGAAGATGAAATTGATGAACCCTAGGTGAGTTCTCCCACTTCTCCCTCACTCCTTGGCAGTTTTTCAAAACTAAATCGTGACTTTTTTTCTTTTTAGGAGCTAAGGAACCTATTTATAGTAAATGAGAATTGTGCAAAATTATGCCTGTCGTGGAATGCCTCTGTGACACGGAGTGTATCGCGGAGCACTGCCTCCGTGACACGGAGTGTATCGCGGAGCACTGCCTCCGTGACACGGAGTGTATCGCGGAGCACTGCCTCCGTGACACGGAGGTATCGCGGAAGCCCTCTGGAAATCACCCAATTTATTCCAACTTTGGTGTTTCGCTCCCGATATCATTCCTCCACTTCACCAAATCATATATTGGGTCCTCCAATGTATTATTTCCTTCAAAAACAAAGACTAATCATGTTGGTTAATATTTCTTCTCATTTATATAAAAAGGTATGAAAATGTACATAATTAAATACATAAACAAGGCAAAACTAAGTTATAAAGTATCACTTGGGAATGCTATTTTGCCCGAGATCACCTACCCCACACATAAAGCCTTGTTCGTCCTCGAACAACCCTTTTACACCTCATGTAAATGATGACTCACACATAACTAATTTAGCAAGACAATTCAAGCTACGGCTAATGATTATTTAAGATACCAAGTTAAAAATAGAGCATGCACGATTTAATCAATGAAATGATATACAACTCCGTTAAGACTTCCTAACCTCAAGAATCGACTCTCAATCTTAGCAAACTCATGCAAATCAACCAATCAAGACATCTCACATGAATGTTATCTCTCATTAAACATGTGCCCTCACAACAAGAGAGTTACCCATCTTTACTCACAAATTTTCAAATCACAACATGTATGGGTATATGAATAAGATTACGCTCGCTCTCTCAAAGAATTCACCTGCATCATGTAGTGACCCATAAGCTTGCCCTTAGTGTTTTACTCCACTAATTTAAGGATGTATGAACGTAAGATCAAGTAGGACTTAATGGGTTGTAATGTAAGCTAAGGGATGGGTAGGTACTATTCTGGCCAGTTATAGAGGCTATCTTCTCCAAGCGCTTTTAATAACTTCAACATTCATTAAGGATATCTCTTCTCTTACTTCACCCTCATTCTTTTCAATCCTGAATTTTTTTCCTTCTTGTTCCCCTTTCTTTAAGCACACTCAACTTAGTTGTAAGGAGTACTTAAACAATTTTTTTTCATTCATTTATTTTCTTACTCCCTACTAATAATCAACCATTTTCACACAAGTGCACCTTTGTCCTTTTCTCAACTTTTACAACTTGCTACTTTTCCTCCTTTTTCCCGTTCCTCACTACTTCACTCTTTTGGATTTTTTTTACTTACGCGCTTAGGAGTTTTGGATCAAATTCAAGGATAATGAAAGAAAAAGGATTAAGCTTATGTTGTAGCTATCAAAGAATAGGCTCAAGGCTCAATGGGGCTAACTAGGATTAAATATTCAAGGTAGGTAAAGTGAGGGATAACATTTAGGTTCATTCAAAGAAATGCCTAAATCATCTCCTACAATTCACATCCTTCATTTCATTTTATATACACACCAAGCAAGTTCTAGACATTCCACAATAGCACGGAATATTCGAAAAACTTACACTCACAGCACATGCTCAATTCAAGACACATTCAGCAGACTCTCAACTCATCTAATCACAAGAATTCAAAATTAAGCTTCAATCACATTGAGTCAAATTCAAGAGCCTAAGTGTCTCACACAAAGTTATACACTTCTTACATGCTTCAACACTAACCACACTTGTATCTTACAATCATGTATAGCACATAACAAGAACATCAAGCCATCAATTAGCTACGGGTTCAAAAACCAAAACCTATTGACTAATTTTTCCTCAAGATGGTCATCATCCATCCATCGTCGGAAATAGTCTCTTACTATGACTACAAACATTATATACAAAGAAAAAAATTTTTATTCCTCGGTTCAAAGACCGCCCGTCGGAAAAGAACCGAAAAGAAAAACCAACGGGTGGTGAAGTCATGCTTAACTCAAAATTCTTTCCAATATGTATCAAGCACTACATTCACCAAAAATCATTAAGAACAAAATTTTTATATTTCCCTCACCCCACACTTAAATCATGCTTTGTCCTCAAAGCATCTAATCCAAATTCAAAAGGGTGAGAAATACTCCCTGAGGCCTCTAGGCCTAGCTAACAGCATGTTTTTCTTTCTTTGAACACGTGGGTATTAAACCCCACACTTTTTCTCTTTCATGCTTCTAAGCTTCCTCCTTGCTGGGTACTCAGACTTCCCCTACATCTATGCTTAAATCTCCAACAAAAACAACAACAAGATGAAAATAAACAAAATCACACAAATGCAAGAAATTAAAATGGTACCCTTGGGTTGCCTCCCAAGCAGTGCCTAATTTTACGTCGCGGCTCGACGCTACTCATTCTCAATCATCCTCTAGAGTGATGGACGTCTTCTCTCGAATAACGTCCTTACCCCAATAATGCTTACATCGTTGCCCTTCACCAAAAATATGGCACTTCTATCTTCTTGCCGCAACTCCACTGCCCCGTGTGGGGTCATTCTCACCACTTCAAACGGCCCTGACCACTTGGACCGCAACTTACCTAGAAAAAGCTTCAACCATGAGTTAAATAACAACACTTTCTGCCCTGGATGAAAGATCCGATGCACCATATGCCTGTCATGCCATCTTTTAGTTCTCTCCTTGTAGCATTTGGCACTTTCATAGGCATGCCATCAAAACCCATCTAGTTCACTGAGTTGCATCAATCTTTTCTTCCCTACTAGCTCCCGATCCATGTTCAGCTTTCTCACAGCCCAAAAAGCTTGATGTTCCAGCTCCAAAGGCAAATGACATGCCTTTCCATAGACCAATCTGTACGGAGAAGTCCCAATGGGTGTCTTGTATGCAGTTCTATAAGCCCACAACGCATCGTCAAGTTTGCTTGACCAATCAATTCGTTGTGCACTCACTATCTTCTGTAGAATCTGCTTTATCTCTCTATTCGACACCTCCACTTGCCCACTAGTTTGGGGATGATATGTTGTTGCTACCTTGTGCCTCACCTCATACTTAGCTAGCAAATTCTTGAAACTTGCATTCACAAAATGAGCCCCTCCATCACTGATAATAGCTCGGGGTGTCCCGCACCTGGTGAAAATATGCTTTTTCACAAATTTTGTCACCACCTTGTTGTCATTCCTGGGACAAGCTGTTGCCTCGACCCACTTGGATACATAGTCAACCGCTACCAAGATGTAACGATTACCAAATGACGGTGGAAACGGGCCCATGAAGTCTATTGCCCATACATCAAAAATCTCCACTTCTAATATCTGCTGCAGTGGCATCTCCTTTCTTCTACCAATTGTGTCTGTTCTTTGACATCTATCACACATTTTTACATATGCTATAGAATCTCTAAACAGTGTAGGCCAAAAGAAACCTGACTGGAGCTCCTTGTGAGCCGAATGCTCGCCTCTGTGGTTCCCTCCATACAATGATGAGTGACAACTCCTCAATACTTCTGTCACCTGGCTCTCTAGGATGCTGTTCGGTGTTGTTCTGCTCGTTGGTAATTTATATTAAAAACCGACACGCAAGTGCACGTGGTCAAACAAGTAATAAAGTGGCTAAGTAGCCACGTATCGATCCAAGGAGGCTCAAGATACGTAAAATTGCCTAGTTTACTATATTCCTATTTCACTTCTAATTATGCTAACAATAATGTAACCAAGAGTTACTTTGAGTTTTTGTTTCTAAACTATATATACTACAATTAATAACAACTATTTACTAGTGAATTTAGACAATGGATATGAACATGCCAAGGTTAAGAACAAGTAATGAACTTGATAATCATGATAATTTGGTTAATCTCTTCTTCATGTTGCTAGCCAAGAACATTCGCCTAGAAATTAAAACTCTCATATTTAATTTCACTTTAGAATCATAAACCATCCGTCTACATTTCTGTGATCAAATGCAATTTATGACCTAGCACTACAATTCCGGTTCCTAAATTGACTAATACAGCTTTCAAGTATATTTCTATCAGGAAAGCACATCAAAACCCAATTTTCCCAAATCAAGTTAAGAACAATATCCTATTAATTCACAACTTTCCAATTTCTTGCTCTTTCGAGTGAAATTGGACTTTTTAGATATACATTAATGTTGGCAATTCACTAATGCAGTAAGAACAAGAATTAATAGAACAACATTAAAGAAGAAGAAGAAACCGTATCAATTATAATCAGAATTCATTACACATGTTCAAAACCTTAGCAAGGAAGAGAATTAGCCACTCATTCTTGGATTGATCATCCTAAAATGAGTGTAAATCATACGTACAATTGATAGAAAGAACAAAGGAAGAGAAGAAATCCCTTGGCTTTTTCGTTCTTCAACTGCTACTAACCCACGTTCCTGCTCTCCACTTCTGAACTCAGTCTAAAAACTCCAAAAAACTAATTAAAATAAACCTAAGTGTGCTATTTATACTAGTGGGAAATTTTTCCCGGAATAACAAGCAACGTGTCACAGAGGCCAACGCGGAGCACTGCCTCCGTGACACGGCGTGGATGCGGACCTTCACTGGAATTTCCAGGGTCCGGTAAATTAACCTCAACGTGGCACGGAGGCCATCGTGGAGGCCTATCTCCGTGCCACGGAGCTGACGCGAAGGCACACTGGAATTTGCCATTTTAATTCCTGTTCAGGCAGTGTGCTACCGCGATGGTAGCGTGGCACGGCTCCATCGCGGAGCCCCTATAAAATGTGCATTCCAAGGTCTTTTCCACGCTCACATCCAAGTCCAACTCTGACATAGTTCCAACATGCATTTTAGCTCCTAAAAATCACATTTACCTGCAAAACAAATGCTAATCATGTTGGTTAGTATAAATTCGCATTTTATTACTAATTACATGATATTATATACACATTGCACAACAAACAAGGTAAAAATGATACGTTTTAGTATCACTTGGGCATGTAAATCTGCCCAAGATCACTTACCGCACACTTAAATCCTTGTTCGTCCTCGAACAACACATACACAAATCATGCAAATTACATCCCAACCTTCATCACTATGGTGCAACAATTTACGCTACGGTCATACCGATTATTCAATTTTAGCAAATCATCAAGAAAACATGATTGGTCGTACAATACAATGACCTTTAATACATCAAGGCTTCCTAGACTTTTAAGAATTTATTCTTGATATCGGCAAACTCATGCAAATCAGCTAATCAAGAAATCCGACACGAAAATCAATCTTTCATCAAGCATGTGCCCTCACAACTCGAGAGAAACTTCCCCTTTTTTGTTCATGCAGCACACAAACATGCAAGTAGAGGCATATAAAAATTAATTTCACTCTCTCTCCCAAAAGAATTCACATGCATTATGTCATGACCCATAGGCTTGCCCTTAATGTATTACTCCACTAATATAAAGAAATGCAATATAGGATCACGTAGGACTTTAATGGGTTGTAACGGGGCTATGGATCTAGTATATATATATTGGATTAGCCAATAATAGTCGCTAGCATCCTTAAGCGCCTTTTCAATACATTCCCATCGACTCATGGACATTGTTCCTCTCTTTTCTCTTTTTCTCCCATTCATGCTGGTTTACTTTCGTACAGCCCATTTCATCAAACACACTTGACACCAAACAGAGGGTTTTCATGTACCCTCACTATCATTTAATTACAACAAGTGCCTCTTCAACCTCATCTTTCCTTTCCTCACTTTGCTTTTCTTTTTCTTTTCACTCTTTTCACTCTTTAACACTTTGGGAAACATTTTCTTTGCTTTGCAAGCGCTTAAGAGATTCGTATAGACTTTAAGGTTAATGAAAAGAAGGAATAAAGCTTAGTTCATACAATTTTGGACAAAAGAAAGAAATCGGCTAAAGGCTCAACGGGCTGACTAGGGTATACAACATATAAAAAGGTAGAATTTGACAAGAAAAAAATGGAAACTATCGGTTAAAACAAAGAAATGCCTACATCCTTTCCAACACTACACCTCCTTCATTTCGTTTTGTATACACACCAGGCAAGTTCTAGACAATTCACAATGACATGGAATAGCAAAACTTCACTTCACACTTCATGCACATGCTCGAATCAAGATGCATTCACAGTCTCTTTAATTAGTCAATTACATGAATTCAAGATTAAGCCTCAATCATACTGAACCAAATTCTATAGCCTAGGTACTCAACGTATTTACAAAATTGCATGCTTTCAAACGAATCACTTTCACATTTGAACATCAATTACAACACGCAACGAAATTTTAGCAACCATAAGCAACTACAGTTAATTGATGCAATCCACCAAAGAAAAACTAAAAACAATTAAAAATCCTACTCCTACCGACTCCATTTCCCTTAAGACGGTCGTCATCCATCCATCATAGGGAACGGTCACTAACTATGACATCGGTTCAATGGGACTATTCTCGGTAAAAGATCCGAAAACAAACTCCGAGAAACCCAAAAATAAAAATCAAAAAAATTTTGCAACACATCGATCATTTCGATAGAAAGAAAATATTTACAAGTGCAAAATATTTTCGCTAAAATTTTGAAAAATATCGATCATGTCGATAGAGAAAAAAAAAATATTTACAAAATTTACAAAATATTTACACTAGAAACCATAACTTTCAAAAACACACATCATCAGCCACAAAACAAATATATACACATACGTCACAAATCAGTTCGCCACAGGGAAAACACAAACATGCATAAACATCAAGGAAAAATATACAGCAGTTTAGAGCCTATGTCCCAGCACCTAACTACTCCCCACCCCACACTTAAATCGAACACTGTCCCCAGTGTTCACAAAAATACAAAGCACAAAATTTTGGGTGGTGGAACTCCCTGCTTAGTCGAAATATTCGACTTCCTCATCCGGTGTTGCGGCCTCGTCGCCCATATCTGAATCAGCTCCATCGTCGTCATCGGACTCCACATCAGAGTCCTCACGACGTGTCTCCTCATCAGTAGGGACATCGTCATCTGTCGGCTCCACAAAGGCTGGCCCCACCTTACATAAGGCTCTCGCGTTCTCGCCAAAGGGGTAGTCCAGCTCCAACTGCCATAATTCTTCCTCGGTGGCTGGTCTCCCACCAATCCGTAGCTGCAGCATCTGCATGCCGAACATACGGGCCATGTACTGATCGTCACGAGCATGTCGCTCGCCCAAAGTCAATACAGGTCCGTGTGTAGTGTCGGGGGCCTTAGTCTTTGTCACGTCGAGGGCCCTCCGCTCCAACTGCGGAATATAATCCAAGGCTTCTTCCTCAATGTGGAGGCCTCGGAGGAAGGTGGTGATGAGTCCGCCAAACCCGTATCTGTGGCCCTGGTGCAGTCTGGCTCTCTTCATGGCGGATATTATGACCGCCCCCACATTAATCTCAAGCCCTTTCATAAGGGCATACACCAGGCAGACACGGTCCCGGGTCACATCTGTCATATGGACTCCCGGGATCAAGCACGAATATACAATCTTCAGCCAGATTCTGGCCTCCCTGTTCATCTGCGAATAAGGCAGAGTCTGGTGGTAACCCCTCTCCTTATGTCTACTCCATCGGGCTATGGATCGAGGCCCACACAACGTACGTCTGATGTCAGCGTACGGTGGGGTGATGTTTAGCTGGCGGAGAACGTGGGCGTCTGTGTCCCGCGCTCCAACGATGGCATTTAGCTGCTGGGGTTCCAGAGTGACAATTAGCCCTCTGATTTTTATAGTGTGGCTTCTGATGGCCGGGTTCCAGTTTGCATAAAATTCCCGGACCAAGTGAAGGTTGCACTCCTTGGGCTCCTGAAAAATAAAGCTGAGCCCAGCTGCCTCGATTCTCTGTACAATGCGAGGGAACTCCTGTGCAAGTGGTTCCCGAGCAATATGTTCCTCGGGGAAGTACTTGTTTTCTTTGTGTTTCGCGTACCATTTCTTCCCTTCATCGGTGACCCATCTTGTTCCGTATTGGCTGCATTGGCCGCACGGAACAGCGGCTGCAGCTGGGACTGCGGTGCCCAGTCTCATCCGATTCCTACCTGTGCCTGAGGTAGAACCACCCTTGCCTTTATCTTGTCTGCTAGCCATTGTACCTGTCAATTTACACAAACAAGCACAACGTTAAGCTAAAAACTTGTTAACTTCGGCTAAGGTCGGGTTACAAAACATTTACCCCACACTTAGGCCTTAGCTTCGTCTACAAAATTACGGCAAAGAATAACTCTATTCACAACCCCAAACACAAACAACTATACACATATTGCTTAGTGCGTTCGCAACAAAATTTCGATAGCATAACGGTTAGCGTACTACTCAGACTTCATACAGCTAATCTCAATCCTACTATCGCCAACAATTCACACATCGCACAAGCAACAAAAACAACAACAAAAATAAAAACAACTATAAAAACATTTTATATACAAGCTAATCTAAACAATCTAACCAATTCACACATTTTATGCATTTTCCCACAAAAATTCGAGAATTAGTCGTCTTGGAACATTTACACAATATTTACCACGACTTCTCTCAAATAATAAACACACCCCGGCGTCGAATTCATCAAACTATCAAGTTGCCCAAGTCAAATTCAACAACCCAAGCCCTAGAATACAATTTGACAATCAAATTTGAATTATTCACATAATCGACAAGTTCAAACGCTAACTACAACAATCCGAACATAATCAATCACAAATAATCCACATTCATGTTTAATTTCTCCCTAGGGTGATATATCTCACCTTACATGCCCAAATTTGACAACAATCGCCAAAAAATTGAGATAGACGATGAAACCATACCTTAGAATTGAAGAACCGAAAAAACTTTTCGTTTTCCTTGCCTAGGAACGTGGCACGGTGCTTGGGGAGGGGGAAACGGGTGTTTGGTCGCGGAGGGAAAAGGGAATGGGAAAAAATGGGCGAAAATCGGGGGTTAATTTATAGAAAACACGCGGGTCACCCGGCAACCCGGTGTGACCCGGCACTGAATAAGGGGCAACGTGTCACGGAGGGTAACGCGGAGCCCCTCCTCCGTGACACGGAGCCAACGCATTGGCTTACTGGATTTTTGAAAAATCCGAATTTTGCCTTCAACGTGTCACGGAGGCCAACGCGGAGCACTGCCTCCGTGACACGGCGCCAACGCGCCAGTGCACTGTTTCTTCAATAAATTTAATTTTTCATACCTCGCCTCATTTTCTCGATTCCATGTATATTTCCTCCGTTATACCTGAAAATCACCTCACTAAACAAAAATTGGTTAAATTAATACATTTCCCTAACTAAAATAAAAAAATACTATCTAAAATGAAAATCTAAACCTAATCAAGAAAAGAAAAAGAAAAATAAAACTTGGAAATAGAAAAGAAAAACAAAAATAAAGATAAAAATTAACTACACTGTGCAAAAGAAAAAAATAAAATATTTTTCTCACGGGTTGCCTCCCGTGCAGCGCCTGGTTTACCGTCGCGGCTCGACGTCCTTTATGCTCATTTGTCTACTAGGGAGATGGACGATTTGTCCCGATCATGGTTGTCCCCCAGTAGTTCTCTACCTTATCCGGTAGCCTACCTAGTAACTCTCGGGAATCACTCAATCCATTAGCATTCCCATGATCAATCACGTTGATCACCGAGAGATCCTTATAAACAGTCGGGAGCTTAGGTACCTTGTACACATCAAACACTTCGACCTTGTCATGTGCTCGCATTGTGAGTTGACCCGCAGCTACATCAATTAATGCCTTTCCGGTTGCCAAAAAGAGTTGTCCTAAAATAAATGGGACTTCAGCATCTGGTTCAAAATCCAGAACAATGAAATCGACCGGAAAAATGAGGGAGCCTACTTGCACTAACACATCCTCCACAATGCCATCCGGCTTAGCTAAAGACCTGTCTGCTAGCTGCAAGATTACCGTTGTAGGTCTAGGACTCCCTAGACCTAACTTTCTGAATACCGAAGATGGCATCAGATTTATGCTTGCCCCCAAGTCGCATAATCCACGCGCTCGGATACTTTGCCCAATTGTAAGCTGGATAGTGAAACTTCTAGGGTCTTTCAGTTTTGTGGGCAACCTATTCTGAATACGGGAAGTGCATTCCTCCGTTAAAGCTACCGTGGCATACTCAGTCAAACGACTTTTGTTAGCCACGATGTCTTTAATATACTTCGCATATTTTGGCACTCCCTGCAAGACATCAACAAGAGGTAAGTTAACATGTACCTGTTCAAGTACCTCCATGAATTTCTGGAAACACGCCTCCTCCTCGTGTTTCTTAAGTCGTTGAGGGAACGGGGGTGGAGGCCTTGCTGGTTCAGCTTCTTTAGTCTTCCCCTTATCTGAGCCTTGCTCTCCCTCAACATCTGTTGCTCCTGACTTTTGAGGCGGTCTTTCCGGTTCCACCTCCTTCAACTGTAAACCACTCCTCGTGGTCACTGCATTTACCTGCTTTGGATTAGGATCCGTGTCGCTAGGTAGTCCTCCTCTGTGTCTAGTATTTTGGGCACTAGCAAACTGCCCAAACTGATATTCAAGAGCCTTGGTCGCCAACTGATTGTTCTTCACTTCGGCTGCCAATTTAACATAGTCAGCCTGCAATTGCGCCTGATTAGCGATCATGGTTTTGAACATCTCCTCAATAGTCGGTGATGGTGGTAGAGGAGGGGCATTGTGATTTCTGAATTGAGCTTGATAATTTTGTTGCCCTCCTTGGTTTCTGTGCATTCCCTGCCCTGAACTTTGGCCTTGTTGATTGTTGCTACCCCACGAAAAATTCGGATGGTTCCTCCAATTTGGGTTGTAGCCACTACCAAACTGCTGTTGATTTCTCTGTGCATTGCCCACAAAATTAACAGAATCAGGATTTGCACCACAGCATTCAGCTGAATGCTCACTACTACCACACACTTCACACCACATCTGTTGAACTGCATTGACTGAAGCTGAAGGCTGGTTCAAATTTATATTGCTGAAGTGAGTGTTTAACTGATTTTGCAAAGCAGCTATCTGTGCAGCGATAGCTGTGAATCCATCCACTTCAAGAACTCCCGCTGCTTTCCTTGCTCCACCCCTTGAAGAATCTGCATTCCATTCTGGATTGCCTTGTGAAATTCGGTTGAGCAAAGTGTACAGCTCCTCATAGGTCTTTTCCAGCGCCTGCCCTCCAGCTGCTGAATCTAACAGAATTTTAGTGTGGGGTTTCAAACCCTCAATGAATGTGTGTACCAACACCTCATTGGACTGATGATGATGAGGACAATCCCGCAACATGGATTTAAATCTTTCCCAGGCTTGATATAGATTTTCCCCTTCCCTCTGTTTAAAACTTAGAATTTGACTTTTAAGTCTGGCTGTTTTACCAGAAGGGAAAAATCTGATCAAAAACTTCCGCGCAAGATCATCCCACGTTGATATAGAATTGGGTGGTTCAGCTTTTAACCACCTCTTGGCTTCACCAAGTAAGGAAAATGGAAATAAGGTGAGCCGAACATAATCAGGTGACACTCCAGCGGGTATATAAGTGTCACTTATCTCCAAAAAGTTCTGGAGATGTTGTGGATCTTCATGAGGGAGTCCGGTAAATTGCCCGCTTGTGTGCAAAAGTTGCACCATATTCTGCTTTAATTCAAACCTCCCTCCAGGCTCTGGTTTGCGGATGCTAGAATGGACATTATTGGCGTGTGGGATTGCCACCTCGCGAACCGGCCTTGCTGCTGCTTCATCGGGCACTAAAACTGCCCGCACAACTGGTGGATTTTGTTGCTCCATCATAGACTGTTTAAGCAACTGCTGCTTCTTTCATAGAGCTTCTCTACGTTCACTATGAAATTCACGTTCAGGCTCTAAGTAAGATTCCACCAGCTCTTTGTCCCTTTCCAGTGTTCACAGAAACAAAATCTGCAAAATACAGGCTAAGACCAAGTTGTTAACACTTAAGAAAATAAAAATACAAATACAGTAAATTTACACTAAACACAATTTTACAAATCGCCTAGCCTCCCCGGCAACGGCGCCAAAAACTTGTTCGGTGTTGTTCTGCTCGTTGGTAATTTATATTAAAAACCGACACGCAAGTGCACGTGGTCAAACAAGTAATAAAGTGGCTAAGTAGCCAAGTATCGATCCAAGGAGGCTCAAGATACGTAAAATTGCCTAGTTTACTATATTCCTATTTCACTTCTAATTATGCTAACAACAATGTAACCAAGAGTTACTTTGAGTTTTTGTTTCTAAACTATATATACTACAATTAATAACAACTATTTACTAGTGAATTTAGACAATGGATATGAACATGCCAAGGTTACGAACAAGTAATGAACTTGATAATCATGATAATTTGGTTAATCTCTTCTTCATGTTGCTAGCCAAGAACATTCGCCTAGAAATTAAAACTCTCGTATTTAATTTCACTTTAGAATCATAAACCATCCGTCTACATTTCTGTGATCAAATGCAATTTATGACCTAGCACTACAATTCCGGTTCCTAAATTGACTAATACGGCTTTCAAGTATATTTCTATCAGGAAAGCACATCAAAACCCAATTTTCCCAAATCAAGTTAAGAACAATATCCTATTAATTCACAACTTTCCAATTTCTTGCTCTTTCGAGTGAAATTGGACTTTTTAGATATACATTAATGTTGGCCATTCACTAATGCAGTAAGAACAAGAATTAATAGAACAACATTAAAGAAGAAGAAGAAACCGTATCAATTATAATCAGAATTCATTACACATGTTCAAAACCTCAGCAAGGAAGAGAATTAGCCACTCATTCTTGGATTGATCATCCTAAAATGAGTGTAAATCAAACGTACAATTGATAGAAAGAAGAAAGGAAGAGAAGAAATCCCTTAGCTTTTTCGTTCTTCAACTGCTACTAACCCACGTTCCTGCTCTCCACTTCTGAACTCAGTCTAAAAACTCCAAAAAACTAATTAAAATAAACCTAAGTGTGCTATTTATACTAGTGGGAAATTTTTCCCGGAATAACAAGCAACGTGTCACGGAGGCCAACGCGGAGCAGTGCCTCCGTGACACGGCGTGGACGCGGACCTTCACTGGAATTTCCAGGGTCCGGTAAATTAACCTCAACATGGCACGGAGGCCATCGCGGAGGCCTATCTCCGTGCCACGGAGCTGACGCGAAGGCACACTGGAATTTGCCATTTTAATTCCTATTCAGGCAGTGTGCTACCGCGATGGTAGCGTGGCACGGCTCCATCACGGAGCCCCTATAAAATGTGCATTCCAAGGTCTTTTCCACGCTCGCATCCAAGTCCAACTCCGACATGGTTCCAACATGCATTTTAGCTCCTAAAAATCACATTTACCTGCAAAACAAATGCTAATCATGTTGGTTAGTATAAATTCGCATTTTATTACTAATTACATGATATTATATACACATTGCACAACAAACAAGGTAAAAATGATACGTTTTAGTATCACTTGGGCATATAAATCTACCCAAGATCAGATGCATCGTCTCATCACTTGATCAGATCCCTGCTTAAACAGATACGACTCATCCCAAATGTAATACCTGCAATCATGTCTCAACTTCTTTCTTTGCTGAGCCATAGCCTCCGGTGGGTAGACTCCACTTACCAGCAAATTCACAATGTCTACATACCAAGGGATTTTAGCTTCCCTTATTGCTAAGAGCTGCTCATCTGGGAACTCTTCTTTGATAATATCACCTTCCTTTATATGCAACCAGCTTTCCAATCGCGATAGGTGATCTGCCACTTGATTCTCGCTCCCCTTTCTATCCCGAATCTCTAGGTCAAACTCTTGTAGCAACAATATCCATCTGATTAGTCTGGGCTTTGCATCCTTCTCGTTAAACAGATACTGAATTGCTGCATGATCAGTATATCCACTACTTTAGAACCCACCAAGTAGGACCTGAATTTATCAAATGCGAACACCAGTGCTAGCATCTCCTTTTCCATGACCGTATAATTGACCTGGGCTACGTCAAGTGTTTTGCTTGCATAATAAATGGAATGAAAAATTTTATTCCTCTGCTACCCCAATACAGCTCCTACAGCCACGTCACTTGCATCACACATTAATTCAAACGGTTGCTCCCAATCCGGAGAAATGAGCATAGGCGCTTCTACCAGCTTCTGTTTTAACTCCTCGAATGCTTTAACACCATCCTCGTGAAACTCAAACTTCACCTCTTTTTTCTAGCAACCGGCATATTGGTCTAGAAATTTTAGAGAAGTTCTTGATGAACCGTCTGTAGAACCCAGCATGTCTGAGAAAACTACGAACACCCTTCACTGACACTGGTGGTGGTAGCTTTTCAATCACTTCGATCTTTGCACGATCGACTTCCAACCCCTTGCATGACACCTTATGGCCAAGGACGATACCCTCCTTAACTAAAAAATGGTATTTCTCCCAGTTGAGCACAAGGTTAGAGTCTTCACATCGAGCTAGCACCCTGTCAAGATTCTGCAAACATGTAGCAAACGAATTACTGAAAACAGAAAAATCATCCATAAATACCTCGACAAAATCTTCCACCATATTGTGAAAGATCGCCATCATGCATCTCTGGAAGAATGTTGGTGCATTGCATAGACCAAATGGCATCCGCCTGAAAGCATATATCCCGTAAGGACATGTAAAAGTGGTCTTCTCCTGGTCCTCCGGTGCTATGGCTATTTGGTTATAGCCAGAATATCCATCAAGGAAACAATAATATTCTTGACCTGCCAACCTGTCCAATATCTGATCAATAAATGGGATAGGATAATGATCTTTCCTCGTGGCCTCATTGAGCTTTCTTAGTCCATGCAAATTTGCCAGCCTGTGATTGTGCGTCTAGGAATCAGCTCATTCTTTTTGTTGGTGACCACGGTCATCCCTCCTTTCTTTGGGAAACACTTAATGGGACTGACCCATTCACTGTCTGAAATGGGATATACCACACCTATATCAAGCCACTTAATCACTTCCTTCCTAACTACATCCTTCATCACCGGATTCAACCTCCACTGATGTTGTACAGTTGGCTTGGATCCTTCTTCCATGAAAATCCCGTGTGTGCAAAAAGCTGGATTAATTCCTCTGATGTCCGACATTTGCCAACCCATTGCTTTCTTCCGCCTCTTGAGCACCACCAATGCATCTCTCACTTGTGCCTCTGTCAGTTCTATAGAAATGATGACTGGAAAGGTGTCATCTTCCCCCAAAAATACATACTTCAGATGTGGAGGCAATGTCTTCAACTCCAATTTTGGTGCCTCTTCAATTGATGGTTTTGTCAATGGTTCCAAGGACCTCATCAATGGCTGAAAATCTTGCCTCCTGGGAATCCATTTTGGCTCGTTCAGCATCAGCACCATCTCATACGTAGCACTATCTCCAAAATGATCGGAGCCCATCAAGGCTCTCTCCAATGGGTCTTATGAATCAACAATCTGCAGAAGTGCCTCCTGATTTAGCACATTGATTGCTGATAGCTCCTCATAAATGGGCGGTAGCTTCATGGCCTTGTACACATCAAAAACCTCTACTTTTTCATGTGCTCGCATGGTTAGCTGCCCGGCAGCCACATCAATCAAAGCTCACCTAGTTGCCAAGAAAGGACGTCCCAAAATAAATGGGACTTCCGCATCCGGCTCAATATCCAAGATAATAAAATCCACCGGGAAAATGAGGGAGCCACCTTGCACTAGCACATCCTCTACCATGCCATCTGGTCTGGCCAAAGAACGGTCAGCTAGCTGCAAGATCACAGTAGTTGGTCTAGGGCTGCCAAGCCCCAACTTCTTGAACACCGATGTCGGCATCAAGTTTATGCTTGCTCCCAAATCACATAATCCGCGAGCTCGAATACTTTGCCCGATTGTAATCTGAATGGTAAAGCTCCCAGGATCCTTGAGCTTTGTCGGCAACCTGTTTTGTATTCGGGAGGTGCACTCCTCAATAAGCGCCACCGTAGCGTACTCCGTCAATCTGCTTTTGTTTGCTATAATGTCCTTGATATACTTTGCATATTTCGGCACTCCCTGCAAAACATCAACCAAGGGTAAATTAATGTGTACCTGTTTCAGCACTTCCATGAATTCTTAAAGCAAGCTTCTTCCTTGTGCTTCTTTAATCTCTAAGGGAACGGGGGTGGTGGTCTTTCTGTCTCAACTTCCATTTCCTTCCCCCTCACATCATCATGTTCACCATATTTTCCACTGCTCCAGATTGCTGAGGTGGTCTTTCTGGTTCCACCTCCTTGAGTTGTAGTCCACTCCTTGTGGTCACTGTATTGACCTGCTTGGGGTTTGGGTCAGTATCACTCGGTAGTCCTCCTCTGGGCCCGGTGTTTTGAGCTCCAGCTAGCTGTCCACACTAGTACTCCAATGCCTTTGTAGCTAACTGTTCATTCTTCATGTCAGCTGCTAATTTCACATAATCAGCCTGCATTTGCGCTTGGTTAGCTATTATTGTCTTGAACATATCCTCAATGTTGTTGGGTGGTGGAGGAGGTGCATTGTTTCCTCTGTATTGAGACTGAAAATTCTGATGCCCCCTTGATTTCTCTGCACGCCCTGATTCGAACTCTGTCCTTGATGGCTATTACTCCCCCAAGAGAAATTCGGATGATTCCTCCAATTTGAGTTGTAATTGTTGTCATATTGTTGATTATTATTCCTCTGGACGTTCCCAACAAAATTCACCGAGTCTGGATTTGCACCACAACACTCAGCTGAGTGTTCACTACTCCCACATACTTCACACCATACCTGATGAACTGCATTGACTGGTGCTTGTGCTTGATTCAAGTTCATACTGCTGAAGTGGGTGTTGAGTTGATTTTGCAACGCAGCTATCTGTGCAGCAATAGTTGTAAAACCATCCACCTCAAAAACTCATGCAGCTTTCCTCGTTCCTCCTCGTGTTGAATCCGCATTCCATTCTGGATTTCCCTGTGAAATACAGTTTAACAAAGTGTAGAGCTCCTCATAAGTCTTCTCCAATGCCTGCCCACCAGCTGCTGAATCTAACAGAATTTTAGTATGTGGTTCTAACCCCTCAATAAATGTTTGCACCAACACATCATTAGATTGGTGATGATGAGAACAGTCCCTTAGGATAGACTTGAACCTCTCCCAAGCTTGATACAAACTCTCACCCTCTCTCTGTTTAAAACTTAGAATCTGACTTCTAAGTCTGGCTGTCTTCCCAGATGGAAAGAATCGTATCAAAAACTTTCTTGCAAGATCATCCCAAGTGGTGATAGAATTAGGTGGTTTAGCTTTAAACCACCTCTTTGCTTCCCCCAATAATGAGAATGGAAATAATGTAAGCCGCACATAGTTGGATGATACTCCAGCGGGAATGTAAGTGTCACTTATCTACAAAAAGTTTTGTAGATGTTGTTGTTGATCTTCATGAGGGAGACCTGTGAATTGCCCGCTGGTGTGCAACAACTGCACCATCTTCTGCTTAAGCTTGAACCTCCCTCCTGGCTCTGGTCTGCGAATACTGGATGTAACATTGTTTGCGTGTGGGATTGCCACTTCGCGGACCGGCCTTGCTGCCATCTCCTCGGGCACTAAAACTTCCCTTACAAGTGGTGGATTCTGTTGCTACTCCAAAATTTCTTGTCTTAGCAACTGCAGCTTCTTCTCTAGAGCTTCCCTTCTTTGGCGATGAAATTGTCTCTCGGGCTCTATAAATGAATCCACCAACTCTTTGTCTCTTGCCAGTGTTCAGAAAAATTCAATACCTGCAAGAGAAAGGCTAAGACCAAGTTGTCAGCACTTATATTGAATTTGTAAACTAACACTAAGAAAATAAATTTACCAATTTCTAGTCCCCCGCAATGGCGCCAAAGACTTGTTGTTGCCCGAAAGTGTACGGGTCGTACAAGTAATATAGTGGCCCTTTTTAAGAGCCGGATGTCGAACCCACAGGGACTGGACCAATTCAGCTAACTATCGAGTTCAAGTGTGATATTAAATGCCACAAATGTTGATTATATACTTTTTCGAGATATTGAATTATGTCTAGATGTGGTCAACGAAATACTCTGAATTAATTCAAGAAGCAACTAGAGTTAAAGCCAGATAATCATGCGATACTACGATTTGAAATGGTTTAAGTATGAAACTATCAATTGTCGTCTCACATAATTGTCATTGCATGTTCATGGTCTTTCGAACCTCTAAACACGACAAACTAGCCTCACTACTACATTGTTGAGCGAGGATGTTATTTCTAGTTTGTGGGCAATTCACTACGTGGATGTGGTTTACACGGTTTATGCTCTTGATTAGGGACTTTCATACCTCTAATCATTTAACTCAACTTAGCCTCACAACTACTTCTTCAAGTAGTGATGTGATAATTCTAAGTTGGTGTCTAGCTCATCCCATGTTATCAACCAACCAAGGTATTAGGTATATTTCTATCCTAATACAAATCATATCGTGAGATACAATCTTGCTCCCTACATTCTCTTGTTCTTGCCTAGGTTATCTTTCTCAAGCATGTACATAAGCTTAACCCACTTGTTTTCATGGTGATCAGTCATAAAAACAACCATAATTCAGAATGCAAGACAAAACAACAATCAATAACTTAAAACCAAAACAAAATCGCAAAATCACAATCATATCTTGTGGCTTCAACCCTAGAGGAAGGGTTCTAGCCACTCATGTTCATATAATTACAAGAAAACATAATTAAAGTAACCTACTTACAAGAATTGGTAGAAAAGAAGATGAAATTGATGAACCCTAGGTGAATTCTCCCACTTCTCCCTCACTCCTTGGCAGTTTTTCAAAAATAAATCGTGACTTTTTTTCTTTTTAGGAGCTAAGGGACCTATTTATAGTAAATGAGAATTGTGCAAAATTATGCCTGTCGTGGAATGCCTCTATGGCACGGAGTGTATCGTGGAGCACTGCCTCCATGACACGGAGTGTATCGCGGAGCACTGCCTCCGTGACAGAGAGGTATCGCGGGAGCCCTCTGGAAATTGCCCAATTTATTCCAACTTTGGTGTTTCGCTCCCGATATCATTCCTCCACTTTACCAAATCATAGATTGGTTCCTCCAATGCATTATTTCCTTCAAAAACAAAGACTAATCATGTTGGTTAATATTTCTTCTCATTTATATAAAAAGGCATGAAAATGTACATAATTAAATACATAAAAAAGGCAAAACTAAGTTATAAAATATCACTTGGGCATGCTATTTTGCCGGAGATCAGGGACCCCCAATATAATGCAAGAAATCGGGATGGCTGCCTACATAGTGACCAGCTGCTCATTCTTGGATGGATGATGTGAGAACAAATAAAGTCCAGCCATTGCTTGGCCTCAAACTTCAAATCGTGGCGAGAGATTTTGCCACCCATGAAAGCCCAGTGGGGAGTATCAGCAGGAATAATGCCAGCCACCCACTCATACTGGTCCTTTATATTAGCCACCAATGTCGTGTGCTCCGTAGCAGAGTCTATTTCATCTTCCCAAAACAGATAATTTATGGCGGTCGAGGTGATATCAACTTCCACCCCACGAATCATCACCAAAGGCAAGCAGGGAAATCATCCACTTTACCCCAATGTTGCATGCTATCTTGGCAGACCTGATAGGAAGCATAGAACTCTGTGACAAGGCTGGGGTAGTATGGGGGCAAAGGGTTTACAAATGCAATCCATTGCCGGTGGGTGAATTACTCGGTGATATTGGGGAAATCACCTTTCAACCCAGTCAAGTCAAACCTCTTCTCCACTATGATAGTGCGTCCCTAGCAGATGACATAATGTTCCTTCATATTCGGAACACAGAAATGATAGCTTCCTTCGTGTTGGCTCATGGAGGAGCAACCTTTGCTTTGCCTTTGCCCTTGCTAGCAGATGAAGCAGGGGCCTTTTCTTTGCCGATGTTCCTGGAGGATGACATGATTTGTGTTTCTGCAAGAGGTATGTTAGTGACAAGACACTGATTTAGAATTTACAAGAAAAGAAACTAATCTAAAGAAGAACTGAGAAGAAAATAAAAATCAAACAATCATTCAAAGAGCAGGAGGTACCGACATACAACCGGCGGTTCGCCAAGACAATTTGCGAGCCACCGACTGGCCGCCGATACTTAACAGAGCACTGGGTAAATCAAGCCATTTTTGATGGTTCAAGTAGGTTTTCTTCGGTCACGTTTTGCGAACTGCCAAAGTAGCATCAGATTCACTCAGTAACCATGACTAATTTCAGAGTGAACTGGCACCCCAAGCAGCATTTAGCCGACTCTGACTAGTGAATTGCCGGCCCTTGTTGTCCCAAATTATGACTCATTACTCACAAACACCCATTAACACACATTCACAACAAACATAATACCAGCAATTATACTCCATTCTCACATATATTTATGACGTTTATCCCATAAGATTGGAGTCACCCGGTCTATCATCGGGCAAAATATTGTGCTAGATGTAAATGGGTTACTCAGAATTCACCATTTTCATGATTTCATCACAAAAACACATATCCACACATTCAAGATTTTAACAAGGAATGAAAGAAAAATATTACTCCTACAAAATTAGGTACCTAAATAAATTTAAAATAGGGGCTAGAGAAATGTTACCGAATTGGAAGAACACTTGCACATTCTGTTAATCTTCAAAAATAAAAGTAGTTCACAATTTCAATGGCACCTTCAGATGAGTAAGTATAGAGTAGCTAGTACGAGTGAAGTGTTTTTGATGGTGAAATATGGACGGGTATTTATAGGAGAAAAGTGGGAATGTGATAGGTTGAGGGGAAGGTGGGGAGTTTAATGTGGGTATGTTGGTGGAAAGTTGGAAGGTGAAAAGGTGGAAAAAGTAAATGGAAGAATATAGGGAATTGGGGATCTTGGGTAATGAACAGACAAAAATGGAAAGAAAAATGTTGGACAAAAGGGAAGCTATGGGAATATTTGCAGAATTAGGGTGGTTGGGTAGGCATTTGGGATTTTGTGGGCCCATCTATTTAGATTCTCCCCTTTTTACTTAGTACAAGCCCTGACCGACGTTACACCAGTGGTTCGCCGATCCCATTCAGCAGTTCGCCACTTTGCTCCATTTCAACTTGTATTGTGCCCAGTAATCTGGTTCTATTCGCTGATGTACTGGTGGTTCACGAATTGCATTTGCGATCTGTCAGCTATCCATCGAATCTATGAGTTGGTTCAAGTTTCTGCTTTAGGCCAGTAATACACCGGTGACCCACGAATCTGGTTCGGCGGTTCGCTGGTCGCCCGGCAGTTCTTCAGTTCAAACCTCATCTTTCTGCTTTGAGCTCCATCATCCTCGGCGATCCACATTTCAAGACCGGCATTTCGCCGGTCTCTCGGTGGTTCTTTCTTCCTGATTTTCTTCTTACTTTGCTTCTCATTTCTCAGTTCCTACACAAATAAAAAAATCAAAAACATCAAATAATTCAATAATCACTTGGGTTGCCTCCCAAGAAGTGCCTTATTTGTCGTCGTGGAACGATGTAGTCCTTTTCAATTCTTCATTTTTGACGGGTCATCATTCGCTTCCCTATCCCTCAGCTTCAATCCCTTATCCTCATCATCATTTTGCAATACTCCAATCACCTTGCATTTCGGTGGAGTTCCAGCTGACGGACATACCTTGAAGGTGACTTCCTTACTACCAACCCGAAATTTAACTCTCCAAGCTCCACATCTACCACTGCTCTCCCGGTAGCCAACAAAGGTCTTCCCAAAATAATGGGAACTTCCACATCCATGTCACAATCCAAAATAACTAAATCAGTCGGGAGAATGAACTTGTCCACTTGCACCAGTACGTCTTCTAGCACCCCCACAGGTCTTTTGATTGACCTATCTGCCATTAGTAGCCGTATAGATGTTGGTTTCGTGCTTTCGTCGCCTAATTTTTTAAAAATGAGCAGGGGCATTAGATTTATATTTGCACCAAGATCACATAGAGTCTTCTTAAACACACAAATCCCAATCATGCATGGAATTGTAAAAGCTCCAGGATCTTCCCTTTTTGGGTCAAGGTTGCTCATCATTACCGCACTACAATGGTGTGTTTTCTCTTCATTTCCAGCATCAATCACCTTCTTCTTTTTCAACAAATCCTTCATAAACTTTGCATAACCGGGCATTTGGATCAAAGCATCCACTAGTGGTATGTTTATGGACAACTTGCTAAACATGTCAACAAACTTCTTGAACTGATCCTCCTTCTTGTTCTTGGTAAGCCGTTGTGGATACGATGGTGGGATTCTTAATTCAACCCTATCATTAACTGAGGGCTTTGATCTTGGGCAGATTTATATGCCCAAGTGATACTCAAATGTATCATTTTCGCCTTGTTTGTTGTGCAATGTGTATATATTCTCATGTAATTGGTAATAAAATGCGAATTTATACTAACCAACATGATTAGCATTTGTTTTGCAGGCAAATATGATTTTTAGGAGCTAAAATGCATGTTGGAACTATATCGGAGTTGGACTTGGATGCGAGCATGGAAAAGACATTGGAATGCACAAAGTATAGGGGCTCCGCGATGGAGCCGTGCCACGCTACCATCGCGGAGGCACATTGCCTGGAGAGGAAATTAAATGGCAAATTCCAGTGTGGCCTCGCGACAGCTCCGTGGCAAGGAGATAGGCCTCCGCGTTGGGCTCCGTGCCACGTTGAGGCTAATTTACCGAACCCTGGATTTCCAGTGAAGGTCCGCGTCCACGCCGTGTCACGGAGGCAGTGCTCGGCGTTGACCTCCGTGACACGTTGCTTTGTTATTCCGGGAAAAATTTCCCACTAGTATAAATAGCACACTTAGGTTTATTTTAATTAGTTCAGACTTGGTGGAGCTAGGACGTGGGTTAGAAGCAGTTGAGGGACGAAAAAGCTAAGAGATTTCTTCTCTTCCTTTCTTCTTTCAATCAATTGTATGTATGATTTACACTTGTTTTAGGATGATCAATCCACAAATGAGTGGCTAATTCTCTTCCTTGCTGAGGTTTTGAACAATGGTGATGAATTTTGATTGTTAATGATATGGTTTTCTTCTTCTTCTTCCATGTTGTTCTATTAATTCTTGTTTCTACTGCATTAGTGTGTGGCCGACATTAATGTACATCTAAAAAGTCCAATTTCACTCGAGAGAGCAAGAAATTGGGAAGTTGTGAATTAATAGGGTATTGTTCTTAACTTGATTTGGGAAAATTGGGTTTTGATGTGCTTTCCTGATAGAAATATACTTGAAAGCCGTATTAGTCAGTTTAGGAACCGGAATTGTATTGCTAGGTCATAAATTGCATTTGATCACAGAAATGTAGACGGATGGTTTATGAATCTAAAGTGAAATTAAATACGAGAGTTTTAATTTCTAGGCTACTGTTCTTGGCTAGCAACATGAAGAAGAGATTAACCAAATTATTATTATAATCGAATTCATTACTTGTTCTTAACCTTGGCATGCTCATATCCATAGTTTAAATTCACAGTAAATAATTGTTAATAGTTTTAGTATATATATATTTTATAACCAGAAACTTATTTAACTGTTGGTTACGCTGTTGTTAGCATAATTAGAAATAAGATAAGAATATAGTGTACTAAGGTAATTTTACTTATCCTGAGTCTCCTTGGATCGATACTTGGCTTACTTAGCCACTTTATTACTTGTTTGACCACGTGCACTTGCGTGTCGGTTTTTAACCTATAGCAAACACCCACCGAACAAGTTTTTGGCGCCGTTGCCGGGGAGACTAGGCAATTGGTGAAATTGTGTTAAGTGTAAATTTACTGTATTTTTGTTTTATTTTCTTAAGTGTTAACAACTTGGTCTTAGCCTGTATTTTGCAGATTTGATTTCTGTGAACACTGGCAAGGGACAAAGAGCTGGTGGAATCTTACTTAGAGCCTGAACGTGAATTTCATAGTCAACATAGAGAAGCTCTACAAAAGAAGCTGCAGTTGCTCAGACAATCTATTATGGAGCAGCAACATCCACCAGTTGTGAGGGCAGTATTAGTGCCCGATGAAGCAGCAGCAAGGCCGGTTCGCGAGGTGGCAATCCCACATGCCAACAATGTACATTCGAGTATCCGCAAACCAGAGCCTGGAGGGAGGTTTGAATTGAAGCAGAATATGGTGCAACTCTTGCACACAAGCGGGCAATTTACCGGTCTCCCTCATGAAGACCCACAACAACATCTCCAGAATTTTTTGGAGATAAGTGACACTTATATACCCACTGGAGTGTCACCTGATTATGTTCGGCTCACCTTATTTCCATTTTCCCTACTTGGTGAAGCCAAGAGGTGGTTAAAAGCTGAACCACCAAATTCTATATCAACGTGGGATGATCTTGCACGGAAGTTTTTGATCAGATTTTTCCCTTCTGTAAAACAGCCAGACTTAGAAGTCAAATTCTAAGTTTTAAACAGAGGGAGGGAGAAAATCTATATCAAGCCTGGGAAAGATTTAAATCCATGTTGCGGGACTGTCCTCATCATCATCAGTCCAATGAGGTGTTGGTACACACATTTATTGAGGGTTTGGAACCCCATACTAAAATTCTGTTAGACTCAGCAGCTGGAGGGCAAGCGCTGGAAAAGACCTATGAGGAGCTGTACACTTTGCTCAACCGAATTTCACAGGGCAATCCAGAATGGAATGCAAATTCATCAAGAGGTGGAGCAAGGAAAGCAGCAGGAGTGCTTGAAGTGGATGGATTTACAGCTATCGCTGCACAGATAGCTGCTTTGCAAAATCAGTTAAATAACCACTTCAGCAATATGAACTTGAACGAGCCTTCAGCTTCAGTCAATGCGGTCCAGCAAATGTTGTGTGAAGTGTGTGGTAGTGGTGAGCACTCAGCTGAGTGCTGCGGTGAAAATCCTGATTCTGTTAACTTTGTGGGCAATGCACAGAGAAATCAGCAGCAGTTTGGTAGTGGCTACAACTCAAATTGGAGGAACCATCCAAATTTTTCGTGGGGTAGCAACAACCAACATGGTCAAAGTTCTGGTCAGGGTATGCAGAGAAATCAAGGAGGGAAACAAAACTATCAAGCTCAATTCAGAAATCACAATGCCCCTCCTCCACCACCATCACCTACCGTTGAGGAGATGTTCAAAACCATGATCGCTAATCAGGCACAATTGCAGGCTGACTATGTTAAATTGGCAGCCGAAGTGAAGAATAATCAATTGGCGATCAAGGCTCTTGAATATTAGTTTGGGCAATTTGCTAGTGCCCAAAATACAAGACCCAGAGGAGGACTACCTAGCGACACGGATCCTAATCCGAAGCAGGTGAATGTAGTGACCACGAGGAGTGGTTTACAGTTGAAGGAGGTGGAACCGGAAAGACCGCCTCAAAAGTCAGGAGCAGCAGAAGTTGAGGAGGAACAAAGTTCTGATAGGGGGAAGACCAAAGAAGCTGAACCAGAAAGACCTCCACCCCCGTTCCCTCAACTACTTAAGAAACACATGGAGGAGGCGTGTTTCAAGAAATTTATGGAGGTGCTTAAACAGGTACATGTTAATTTACCTCTTGTTGATGTCTTGCAGGGAGTGCCCAAATATGCAAAATATATTAAAGACATCGTGGCTAACAAAAGTCGCTTGACTGAGTATGCCACGGTAGCTTTGACGGAGGAATGCACTTCCCGGATTCAAAACAGACTGCCCACGAAACTGAAAGACCCTGGAAGTTTTACTATCCAGCTCACTATTGGGCAGAGTGTTCGAGCTCGTGGATTATGTGACTTGGGGGCAAGTATCAATCTGATGCCATCTTCGGTATTCAGAAAGTTAGGTCTAGGGAGTCCTAGACCTACAACTGTAATCTTGCAATTAGCAGACAGATCCTTAGCTAAGCCAGATGGCATTGTTGAGGATGTTCTAGTGTAAGTGGGCTCCCTCATCTTTCCGGTCGATTTTATTGTTCTGGATTTTGAACCAGATGCTGAAGTCCCATTTATTTTGGGATGACCCTTTTTGGCAACCGAAAAAGCATTAATTGACATAGCTGTGGGTCAACTTACAATGCGAGCACATGACAAGGTCGAAGTGTTCGATGTGTACAAAGCACCTAAGCTCCCGACGGTAAATGAGGAACTCTCGGTGATCAATGTAATTAATCATGGGAATGCAAATCAGATGAATGATTCCCGAGAGTTACTAGGAAGGCCACCTGATAAGGTTGAGAACTACTGGGGGGAGGACCACGATCGTGAAAAATCGTCCATCACCCTAGTAGATAAATGGGCATAAGGGACGTCGAGCCGCGACGGTAAACCAGGCACTGCACGGGAGGCAACCCGTGAAAAATATTTTCTTTCTTTCATTATTTTAGTGTAAATAATTTTTATTTTTATTTTTCTTTTCTTAATTAGGTTTAGATTTTTGTTTTAGTTGATATTTTTCATTTTAGTTAGGGAAATCTATTAATATAACCAATTTTGTTTAGTGAGGTGATTTTCAGGTCTAACGGAGAAAAATATGCATGGAATTGGGAAGAATAAGGCAAGGTATGAAAAAATAATTTAATGGAAGAAACAGTGCACTGGCGCATTGGCTCCGTGTCACGGAGGAAGGGCTCCGCGTTACCCTCCGTGACACGTTGAAGGCAAAATCCGGATTTTTAAAATTTCCAGTAAGCCAATGCGTTGGCTCCGTGTCATGGAGGAGGGGCTCCGCGTTACCCTCCGTGACACGTTGCCTTGTATTTGGTGCCGGGTCACACCGGGTTGCCGGGTGACCCGCGTGTTTTTCTTTAATTAAACCCCGATTTTCACCCAATTTTTCCCCATTCCTTCTCCTTTCCGCGACCAAACACCCAAATCCCCCTCCCCAACCAACGTGCCACGCTACTAGGCAAAGACATCGTCAAGTTTCTTCGGTTCTTCAACTCAAAGGTATGTTTTCCTGGTTTCTCTCAAATTTTTGGCGATTTTAGTCGAATTTGGACATGTGAGGTGAGATATATCACCCTAAGTATCAATTTAACATGATGTTGAGTTATTTGTGATTGATATATGTTCGGATTGTTGTAACTAGCGTTTGAACTTGTCGATTACGTGAATAATCCGAATTTGATTGAAAAATTGCATTCTAGGGCTTGGGTTATTGAATTTGAATTGGGTTATTTGATAAGTTGATGAATTAGATGCCGGGGTGTGGTTGTAAATTGAGATAAGTCATGTAAATATTGTGTGAATGTTAAAAGACGACGAATTCTTGAGTTGTTGGGAAAATGCGAAAATTGTGTAAATTGGTTTGATTATTTGGATTCGATTGTATATAGAATGTTTTTGTCTTTGTTTTTGTTGTTGTTTTTGGTTGCTAAGTGCGATGGTTGAATTGTTAGAGATAGTAGGATTGGAATTAGCTGTATGAAGTCTGAGTAGTACGCTAACCGTTATGCTGTCGAAATTCTTGGTGAATGCACTTAGCATAAATTGTATAGTTGTTGTCTTTGGTGTAAATAGAGTTATCCTTGCCGTAGTTTTGTAAAAGTAGCTAAGGACTAAGTGTGGGGTAAACGTTGTGTAACCCGACCTTAGCCGAAGTTAACTTGTATTTAGCTTAACGTTGTGCTTGTTTGTGTATATTGACAGGTACAATGGCTAGTAGGCAGGATAAGGGCAAAGGTGCTTCTACCTCAGGCACCAGTAGAAAAAGAATGAGAATGGGCACCGCAGTCCCAGCTGCACCAGCTGTTCCGCGCAGCCAACGCCGCCAATACGGAACAAGGTGGGTTTACGAGGAAGGAAAGAAGTGGTATGCTAAGCATAAGGAAAGCAAATACTTCCCGGAGGAACATATTGCACGGGAACCACTAGCACAGGAGTTCCCCCGTATTGTGCAAAGGATTGAAGCAGCTGGGCTCAGCTTTATATTCCAGGAGCCCAAGGAGTGCAACCTACATTTGGTCCGGGAGTTCTACGCAAATTGGAACCCGGCCATCAGAAGCCACACAATAAAAATCAGAGGGCAGATTGTCACTCTGGAACCCCAGCAATTTAATGCCATCGTTGGAGCGCGGGACACAAACGCTCACGTTCTCCGCCAGCTAAACATCACCCCACCGTACGCCGACATCAGACGTACGTTGTGTGGGGCTCGATACATAGCCCGATGGAGTAGACATAAGGAGAGGGGTTACCACCAGACTCTGCCTTATTCGCAGATGAACAGGGAGGCCAGAATATGGCTGAAAATTGTATGTTCTTGCTTGATCCCGGGAGTTCACATGACGGATGTGACTCGGGACCGTGTCTGCTTGGTGTATGCCCTTATGAAAGGGCTAGAGATCAATGTTGGGGCGGTTATCATATCCGCCATGAAGAGAGCCAGACTACACCAGGGCCACAGATACGGGTTCGGCGGACTCATCACCACCTTCCTTCGAGGCCTCGATGTCGAGGAAGAGGCTTTGGATTACATCCTGCAGTTGGAGCGGAGGGCCCTCGATGTGACCAAAACTAAGGCCCCCGACACCACAGATGGGCCAGTGCTGACTTTGGGCGAGCGACATGCTCGTGACGATCAGTACATGGCACGTATGTTTGGCATGCAGATGCTTCAGCTACGGATTGGTGGGAGACCAGCCACCGAGGAAGAGTTATGGCAGTTGGAGCTGGATTACCCATTTGGCGAGAACGCCAGAGCCTTATGCCGAGTGGGACCAGCCTTCATTGAGCCTACTGATGACGATGTCCCTACTGACGAGGAGACACGTCGGGAGGACTCCGATGTGGAGTCCGATGACGACGATGGAGCTGACTCAGACATGGGCGACGAGGCAGCAGCACCAGATGAAGAAGTCGAATATTTCGACTGATCAGGGAGTTTCACCACCCGCAATTTTTTTGTTTTGAAATTTTTGTGAACACTGGGGACAGTGTTCGATTTAAGTGTGGGGTGGGAAGTAGTTAGGTGCTGGGACTTAGGCTCTAATCTGCTGTATGCTTTTTCCTTGGTTTGTATGTATGTTTATGTTTCCCTGCTGTGAACTGATTTGTGTTGTATCCGTATATATTTTTGTGGTTACTGATGTGTGTTATGAAAAGTTGTGGTTGCCAAGGTAAATATTTTGTAAATATTTCTGTATATCGAAATGATCGATATTTTTTTTTCAAAATTTTTGCGAAAATATTTTGCACTTATCAAAATCTTTTGTAAATATTTTTCTATCGAAAGGATCAATGTGTTGCAAAATATTTTTCGGTCTTTATTTTGGGTTTCTCGGAGTTTGTTTTCGGTTCTTTTACCGAGAATAGTCCCATTGAACCGATGTCATAGTTAGTGACCGTTCCCTATGATGGATGGATGACGACCGTCTTAAGGGAAATGTGGTCGGTAGGAGTAGGATTTTAATTTGTTTTCAGTTTTTCTTTGGTGGATTGCATCAATGAACCTGTAGTTGCTTTATGGTTGCAAAATTTCATTGCGTGTTGTAACTGATGTTCAAAATGTGAAAGTGATTCGTTTGAAAGCATGCAATTTTGTAAATATGTTGAGTTACCTAGGCTGTAGAATTTGATTCGGTATGATTGAGGCTTAATTCTTGAATTCATGTAATTGGCTAATTCAAGAGTCTGTGAATACATCTTGATTCGAGCATGTGCATGTAGTTGAGGTATTGTTATTCCATGCTATTGTGAAGTGTCTAGAACTTGCCTGGTGTGTGTACAAAACGAAATGAAGGAGGTGTAGTGTTGGAAAGGATGTAGGCATTTCTTTGTTTTAACCGAGAGTTTCTATTTTTTTTTCTTGTCATACTCTACCTTTTGATGTGATAGTATACCCTAGCCAGCCCGTTGAGCCTTTAGCCGATTATTTCTTTCTTTTGTCCAAAATTGTATAAACTAAGCTTTATTCCTTCTTTTCATTAGCTGTAAAAGTCTATACAAAACTCTTAAGCGCTTACGAAGAAAAGAAAATTTTTCACAAAGTGTCAAAGAGTGAGAAGAGTGAAAAGAAAAAGAAAAGCAGAGTGAGGAAAGAAAAGATGAGGTTGAAGAGGCACTTGTTATAATGAAATGATGAGGAGGGTACATGAAAACCCTTTGTTTTGTGTCAAGTGTGTTTGATGAAATGGGTTGTACGGAAGTAAACCAGCATGAATGAGAGAAAAAGAAAAAAAAGAAGAAAAGTTATCCACGAGTCGATGGGAATGTGTTGAAAAGGCACTTAAGGATGCTAGCGACTATTATTGGCTAATCCAATATATATACTAGTTCCATAGCCCCGTTACAACCCATTAAAGTCCTACGTGATCCTACATTGCATTTCTTTATATTAGTGGAGTAATACACTAAGGGCAAGCCTATGGGTCATGACATGATGCATGTGAATTCTTTTGGGAGAGTGAGTGAAATTAATTTTCATATGCCCCTACTTGAATGTTTGTGTGTTGCATGAACATGAAAGGGGAAGATTCTCTTGAGTTGTGAGGGCACATGCTTGATGAAAGATTGATTTTCGTGTCGGATTTCTTGATGAGCTAATCTGCATGAGTTTGCCGATCTCGAGAGTCAATTCTTAAAGTCTAGGAAGTCTTGATGTATGAAAGGTCATTTGCATTGTAAGACCATGCATGTTTTCTTGATGATTTGCAAAAAATTGAATAATCGGTATGACCGTAGAATAAATTGTCGCACCATAGTGACAAAGGTTGGGATGTAATTTGCATGAGCTGTGTATGTGTTGTTCGAGGACGAACAAGGATTTAAGTGTGGGGTAAGTGATCTTGGGCAGATTTATATGCCCAAGTGATACTCAAACGTATCATTTTCGCCTTGTTTGTTGTGCAATGTGTATATATTCTCATGTAATTGGTAATAAAATGCGAATTTATACTAACCAACATGATTAGCATTTGTTTTGTAGGCAAATATGATTTTTAGGAGCTAAAATGCATGTTGGAACTATATCGGAGTTGGACTTGGATGCGAGCATGGAAAAGACATTGGAATGCACAAAGTATAGGGGCTCCACGATGGAGCCGTGCCACGCCACCATCGCGGAGGCACATTGCCTGGAGAGGAAATTAAATGGCAAATTCCAGTGTGGCCTCGCGACAGCTCCGTGGCACGAAGATAGGCCTCCGCGTTGGCCTCCAGGCCACGTTGAGGCTAATTTACCGGACCCTGGATTTCCAGTGAAGGTCCGCGTCCACGCCGTGTCACGGAGGCAGTGCTCCGCGTTGACCTCCGTGACACGTTGCTTGTTATTCCGGGAAAAATTTCCCACTAGTATAAATAGCACACTTAGGTTTATTTTAATTAGTTCAGACTTGGTGGAGCTAGGACGTGGGTTAGAAGCAGTTGAGGGACGAAAAAGCTAAGAGATTTCTTCTCTTCCTTTCTTCTTTCAATCAATTGTATGTATGATTTACACTTGTTTTAGGATGATCAATCCACAAATGAGTGGCTAATTCTCTTCCTTGCTGAGGTTTTGAACAATGGTGATGAATTTTGATTGTTAATGATATGGTTTTCTTCTTCTTCTTCCATGTTGTTCTATTAATTCTTGTTTCTACTGCATTAGTGTGTGGCCGACATTAATGTACATCTAAAAATTCCAATTTCACTCGAGACAGCAAGAAATTGGAAAGTTGTGAATTAATAGGGTATTGTTCTTAACTTGATTTGGGAAAATTGGGTTTTGATGTGCTTTCCTGATAGAAATATACTTGAAAGCCGTATTAGTCAGTTTAGGAACCGGAATTGTATTGCTAGGTCATAAATTGCATTTGATCACAGAAATGTAGACGGATGGTTTATGAATCTAAAGTGAAATTAAATACGAGAGTTTTAATTTCTAGGCTACTGTTCTTGGCTAGCAACATGAAGAAGAGATTAACCAAATTATTATTATGATCGAATTCATTACTTGTTCTTAACCTTGGCATGCTCATATCCATAGTTTAAATTCACAGTAAATAATTGTTAATAGTTTTAGTATATATATATTTTATAACCAAAAACTTATTTAACTGTTGGTTACGCTGTTGTTAGCATAATTAGAAATAAGATAAGAATATAGTGTACTGAGGCAATTTTACTTATCCTGAGTCTCCTTGGATCGATACTTGGCTTACTTAGCCACTTTATTACCTGTTTGACCACGTGCACTTGCGTGTCGGTTTTTAACCTATAGCAAACACCCACCGAACAGGCTTCATGCCCGCCTCTTCATGATCAACTTGAATGTGGATCTCATCATCTTTTTCCTGTGTTTCTTCCTCAATGTTTTCTTCAGTCTCTGGAGTCATTGGAATTTTATCAACCTCATCTTCATCAACTACTTTCGGGTTCTCCACCTCACTAGGCTTTCCCGGGGCATCTCCAATTCTCTTGCCACTTCTAGTGACAATAGCCATACATTGACTATCTATCTTCGGATTAGGCATTGTGTCATTAGGTAATGTTCCCTTCATTCTAGGGTTCATTTGGTCCAATAGGTGATTCATTTGAGCTTTCAAATGCTTGATGGAAGCCGAGTGTGAACTCACTGTTTGAGCGAGGTTAGACACCTCCCCTCTTAATTCTTTCACCCCACTTTCGGTCAACTCCAACTTCTTCAAAACTCTTGAGAGCATTTCTTTGATTTTTGAGCTACCTGCATCACTTACTCCTGGCTGGTTTTGAAGATTTCCTGTATTAGGAGGTGGAATGTATGGATTTGCACTTCGATGGTAATGATCACCTTCTTGGTTCGGCTCTCTATTGCTCCACCTCTCATTCCTTTTGGGCCATCCTTCTTGTTCATGATTTCTCCACCCTTGGTTATCATCCCTTGGGTTCCATGGACCTTGGTTTGCTCCTTGGAAGCCAGGTCGAGGCCCTCCCATTTGGTTACCCATATATTGGCATTCTTCGTCATATCTTGGTGGTGAAGGCTCTCTTTTATATTGCAGGGGGCCTTGCTTCCCACAGCTTTTACCACCTTCGGACCTGTTCACATCACATGCTTGGTCATTAATTCTATTTGTGTCATCATCTTGGCAAGAGTCTCATCCCGCTCATCATCCCTTTTGTTGAAACTCCGCTGCCAATGCACTTGAGCTGATCTCATGAGTAGACACACTCGTCTCCCTTGTATGACAAGCCCTGTTGGTTTTTGTCATTCGGTCAAGGAGAGCTTTGGCTAACCCATATGTTTGGTCTATAATTGATCCCTCGGTTAGGTTGTTGGCAACGTATTTGTTGATTGAGTCAAGGGCCCTATAGAAGATTTGGAGAAGTACTCCATTCGGTAATCCATGATTTGGGCAAAGAGCAACCTTCTTTTTAAACATTAACCATGCCTCATGCAAAGGTTCTCCTTGTTCTTGTCGGAAGTTTGTAATATCATCCCTCAGTTGTAACATCTTTCATGGAGGAAAAACCCGATCTAGGAAAGCCTCGGTTAACTCTTTCCACGAAGTAATACACCCCGGAGGAAGTTCCTCCAGCCACATTGTTGCTTCCCCTGTCAATGAGAAAGGGAAGAGTCTCAACCTAATTGACTCTTGACTAATGTTTGTGATGCTGAAGGGCTGGCAAATTTCTAAGAAATTCCTCCAAGTGTCTATTTGCACCTTCTCTTGATTTGCTGCCGAATAGCCCTTTCATCTACAATAAGTGCAACATGGTGCTAGTAACATGGAACACCACATTCCCTACTGTCGGTGGTAGGTGAATGGCTCCTGTAACTTCCGGCATCACCTGATTATCTGCTTCAAGCTCCATGTTCCCCTCCACTGAGCTATCTCCTGCTTGGGAGTGATGGTTGATGAGGTGGTGAGATCCGAACAACAATGTAGTAAATAAAATCAAGTAGCCACGATGCACACTAATTCAATTTAACAATCAAGCGCTAGTCCCCGGCAACGGCGCCATTTTTGATAATCCAAAATATATTCTTAAATCAAAGAATATACACGGTCATTGTATCAAAACAAGTAACCTGACGAGTGCCGGGGTAGAATCCCACAAGGACTAGAGAGTGATGAATTCAAGCGTCAATTGAGAAATTGATATTAGCTTGCACCATATAGATTTAACATAAAAACAAGGAAAATGGGGGGAATAAACTTTGTGGAGAATTACACAAATTTCTTTAGTGAACTAAAACTAAAAGGATCAGCTAAGTTGTTGACAATATTGTGAAATACTAGAGATGCGGTGTAGATGAAATACTGATTAGATCGGGATGGGCCAGGTCATCTTCATAAGCTCAATAAGTGTAAATGATCTCGTAAAATAGGTAGCCTCAGCTTCCCAGCCTATTGACTACCCCTAGCTAACTCTAGCTGCAATTTAGAGTAGCTGAATTGATTTGGATCAGCAACTTCACTATCTTAATTAGCTGCTAATTAGGAAGGATAAAGTAATTTCAGCTATTACTAGCTTAATTTTACAATCTCTTACGAATACCCACTACTAGATTCCCTTCCAATACTTAACTATTCTCTCCCGAGAAATAATCAAGCAAGTATAGATAGACCCATATCATCATCAATGGATCTTCATTAATAGATTGAAAGGAATCCAATAGAATTACACTTAATTGAACATTATGAAGTTAACTCTAGCAATACCCAATCCAATTAAGTATTCTCATCACACACCTCTAGTTAATGATTTTAGCTACTCATAGTTAAGAAATTCAAAAACACAATCATCAATAGCATTAGTGAATTTAATAAGAAAAGTAGATAAATCAAAAACACAATTATCCTTCACTACAGCTGAAACTTAATTATATCAAAGAAGAAAATAGAGCACAGTATCGTCTACAAATTTCAATCAAAATCCCTTTCCCAGCTAAGAGATTGTCTTCAGCTAAAAGAGGAAATAATGATGTGATGTGTACTTGGATTTTCTCTCTAACTCTATATCTTGTTCCTCTCTCTTTTCTCCCCCCTTCGTAAAGTACTTCTTTCTATTTATACCCTGAAAAGTAGGGTACTTTTCCTTCCTTTTTTAGCAATTGATAATTATACCCTAAAAAGCATCATTCTGGAATCGGCGAAGGTACCGGCGGTTTGCCAATGAAATCCATGAACCGCCAGATACTTTCTCTTCTACTACAGTCATTTCCAGTGAACTTCAGTTGTTCACCCGGCATTCCGCTGATGCCAATCCATGAACCGACTGACCTTCAATGCCAATTCTAAAATTTTCTGAGTGTCATTTGGTGACTGCACCGGCGTCTCGCCATTGGTGACTCGTGAACTACCGGTAGCATTCCTCCCTTTAGGCAGTTACCTTCAGCTTTTAACCAGCGTTTCGCCGATTAACACCTGTGATTCGCCGCTTACACTCATTTTCTCTTTTTTTCTCCTTTTTTGCTCTTTTCTTCAAACTTAGGCATCTACACATAACAAAAGCAAAAAAGGCATAAAATCCACATCATCAACTCGGGAACTAGCCAAAAACTAATGTTTTATAGTCTAATGAGCTGGTAAATTACCAATTTATCAGTTGCAAGCACACTCCCTTCTATTGCAATCATGGCACTAGAGATGTTCGTGGCACTCAAAGGAACATCACTTGGGGAAGTGGTTACCCTCTCAATGGTGGTAGTCACCTCAATGACCTCATCATCAACTCTGGCTGAGTGTAGCTCACCCAAAGGGTCCTTGCCACTCCCAAGCTCACTCAGGAAACTGGCGGAGCTCCCCTCTCCTTTGGGTCTATCCTGCAACTCTAACATATGCTCATCATAAGTTTGTAGGCTATCCAGTACCACTCACTTTCTCTCTCTTTTCTCCTTTCTCTTCCTATTCTTCTTTGAGGACTCATCTTCAACTACCTCCGAGACCCTCTTCTTTCCTTTTCCTCCATCGACGGCTTTCAGAGCCTAAATTTTCCTCCAAATCTAGCACCTCCTTGAGCTCGAAATCTAAATCCAAAATGATGGGATCTACTAATATTGTCGGTTGTCTAGACAATAACTCAGTGACTTGGCTCCATAAAGCCCCCAACTCATCCCTCAAACTTCTTGTATCCGGCTGTTCAGTTAAGTGCATTCAAATGGAGCTTAAAGCTATCCAACCTGTCATGTAATCCTCTAGAGGCCTCCTGTATCTCAGCCTTCACCTAAGATTTGATGATCTCCAGCATCAGGTTGACCTTTTTCTAGGTCAAAATCAACCTCTTGTCCATCTTCCGGACAAACTCCTGGGGAACCAAGACATAGCCAACTGTGACTGGGCTAGGAATGCCCAATGGAGGTGTGGAGAAAGTACTCGGTGCTGCCTCTGTGTGGTACACCTCTATAGTCAGCATCTTTCTTTGCTCTTGAGAGGTAGGGGAATCTATATGTACGCACCCTGGTAGCTTTGGTGGTGGAACTACTGCAGGTAGCCTTACCCGGCTCATCGAATTCATCTCGTCCTCAATCAAACTATGTCTGCATTTTTGTGTCCCCCAACCTCTGTATCAACTCTCCCTAACACCCTCACCCAGCATCTCTGCAAAGCCTATGAATGAGACTTGGGAATGGCATAGTGGCACTCAAACCCATAGCATGATCTTGAATCTCTTCCGCTGCCACTCTCGGTATGTTAATGGCATATCTAGACATGACAAACGCAACAAATGCTTCTCTTCATGCAATGAGGGTGTTTTCATTCACTGTCAGCGCTAGCCTGTAGTGGACCAGTATCCAACAGGCCTTCGCTATGAAGTTGAGCAAAACCTTTGTGACCTAACGACCATTGGTCACCCACTCTACCTCCTTATCATCTGCTAGCACCCTCAGCAGCTATTTCACTTGGCTCTGCCTCTCCTCTAGACTCATCTGCTTAACCTTTTTCAGGGAATCCACTCTATAATCAAACTTAGTTATGGAATCTAGAGCTCTGAATTGTGGCCCATATAGCATTCACGCAATGGTCCTCTCAGAGATATCAACTGCTTGTCCCCAAACCATCACACTGTCAAGCTTAGGCTACTCTTAATAGTTGGCATAGAACTCCCTGACTAATGCATCACTGTAGCTATTAGGGGTCTTAGCCGTCTAGTCAAATCCATAGAAGCTGAAGATCCGCTTCATCTCCTCGACCATATTAAATGCACTGGTCAGGATCCATGGTTCTCCTGAATACTCCGTTAGGGTGATTCTTGGAGGTGAGGGAAATACCCTTCTCATAGATTTCCTGAGCATTGAGTACATGCCACCTTCTAGTTCGATTTTCTCGAGGCGGGGTCTAATTATTCCCATCCTCAATGGCCTCTTCCTCAAACCCAGCCTCATCTGCACCCTCTCTAGAATGGGCCTCCTCAGACTCCTCCTCAGCATTTGAGCCACTTCTAGACTCCTGAGCCTGATCACTTGCTCTCTCCTCAGACTAGGGAACATTTGGTAGAGCGGCGGATGTAGCTTCAGCCTGAACCTTGACCTGTGCCCTAGTGGCCCGTGTCTTATCAGTGTCTATTGTACAAACTTTGTATTCCTCCATCGAACCACTAGAGGTGTTGCCTTCTTGGTCGGAGCCGGAGGGCTCATCCCTCAATGCCCTCCGAGCAGCAATTTAATCCTTGGCCCCCTTATCTTGGGTCTTCTTAATTGATTTCCTCTTGAATGTCATTGTACCTTTAGAGAAAAGGTTAAAATGTATGATCTAAGAAAAAGAAAGCAAAAAACTCATCCTTAGAAATTTTCTAGGAGTCATTAGTACGAGTCGTACCATGATGGTACGATCGGTGCTAAGACACGTAGTCTGCTTTGACAGTCACAACTCCTTGGAATGACTTGTATCGGGTTGGTACGGCACGTAATACAGGTCATATGAAAACTATGTTTCTCAGTTTTTTATGCACTTGTGTTATGGATCGTAGTTTGATTCCACGAGTCGTACTAAGGATCATACTGTTAATTTTGAACTTGACCCTTTTTGCTTCTTGTTACAATCACCGGGTATGACTTGTAGTGAGATACCACGGGTCATACTAGGTCCCGTACCAAGGGTTTCCAGTTTAACTATCCTAGGAAAGTCTCAGTGAGTCATTATATGAGTTGTGATGTGAAACCACAAGTCGTAGGAAGACTTGTGAAGCCTTTCCTCACCTGTGTAGTGTCAGTTATGCGGGTAGACATGTTTTTCTTTTATTCAAACACATTTCTATGGGTGATTATTCAGACTTTACCACCCTATTTATTCGTATTACACAAGAAATAATCTACCCCAATCTATCCTCATCGTTTCAAATTTTCCATTTAGTGTACTCCCTCCAACACTCAGTTTATACACTTCAAAACCCGATAACCAATGTCAAGAATCACCCACTGATCACATTCCTCCATTTACATTCATTTATGGAGGAATCACAGTGGTGGCACAAATTTAAAATCATTAGAATAGTATAAGGGAAGAGACTCCACTTATTTTCTAAATTCTTGATTCACTATTGCTTGTTCGAAGTTTTAGAGGATGAAACTCAACTAATCTCAGTGATTTTATTTCTTGAATCATGTGTGAGTTGATTGAGAGTGAGTTAAGGGTGATTGAAGATTGTGGGGAGGTGATCGTGGTATTGTGCATGTGATTGCATGAGAGTTTGATGTTCAAAAATACAATGCCCCACCTTGGGAGGTACGACTGGAACCAAATACAATAATGGAATCTGGGCTGACCTGGCTGGGCACAGGCACCTCTGGTGCCTACTAATGACTTAAATTCAAGAAAAAAACTGTTATATCTCGGTTGTAAGCACAACCCGGGCCAACAAGGCCACGCAACACCTGTAAAAGAAAACAGCTAACACAACCAACAAACATCAATAGGGATCCTATGCAGGCAGACAAGACCACCATGTTGTCTAGTTATAACACAAAGGGAAATAAGAAACTATACTAGACCCTACACGGCCAACACATAAAATAAGACATACATGGGTCCCACATGGTCAACAATAACTAACTAACTGATGTTGTAGTCGGCAAGCCTCTAAGAATACAAATAGTAGTCGGGATAGGGCCTCAGACTATCCAAATACTGCACAACAAAAGATAGGTAATCCTCTACAACCTGGAACTCTGAATGAAAGGAGCTGGCCAATGTGTTGACTCCGAATAGCTCTCAGTAGATCTCACAACCTGTCTGCCTAAACCTACAGGCAAGTAATGCAACGCCCCATAGTTGGGCATCAATATAATATATATCGAATATATAAGGCAGTAAATAAGCTGAATAAAAGTTGTTAAAGACTGAAAGTAAGTAGAAGGAAGGGACAGAAAGTAACCTGGAAGTTTGCTTATTCAAAACCTGTATCTAGTAAGACACCACAACTATATGAGATAAGACTGCATAATTACATATTCATAATGATAACTAGCAGACAAGAGTTCAAACAAGAACCTAATTTGGCCCCCACAAACCTGGAAAGTACAAGAAACACAGAAATAACCTACCCGGGCACCATAAGCCCTGGCAAGTACAATTCAATCTATATACCTCTCTTTAGGTTCTATGACTCTACTGGTTCTGTAGCCAACCTACTTGGCTTCTGGGTCCGCATCTGAGCCCACTGGACTCCTATAACTGTTCTGAGCCCGATGGGCTCAAGTAACTGCACCTTGGGCACCAGGCTCGACAAGGGTCACTGATGCCGATACGGCATAAAAAAATAGTCCATCCATAGAATGGACTGTAATATGGGCCTTGGGCCTTAGCATCGTCCCTTGGGATGACATATAGCTCCTTGGAGCAACATCATATAGCCTGTAGGCAACATCATATAGCCCCATAGGCGATGACACAATTAGAAACCATGAAGTTGTGGATAGAAGGCTATCTTAGGTGAGGATAATCCCAATCGATGTGCTATACTAAAGTCTCAATCTAGCCACTCAAAAGTCGTATCAGGCCTTCTAGGCCTAATGCAACCGTTGCTCGTTCCTAGAATAATCTGTATAGCTGCTAGCAGGCACACCCCGTGTACCTGTATCGGATTAAAGGGTCCTGATAGTGTTCATAATCTCTAATGGTCTAGAATGAATAGGGCAAGGTATGGAGTGGCATAAATAATACTCTAAATGTCATGTTGGGACAACTATAGCTCATAACAAACTGTAGGGTCGCAGACGAACAATTACTTAGTTCCACTACTTAGAACAACTGTTAGGCTGCTATTGATCGGGCTTACCTAATGCCTGTGGCCGGTAGTAATCAATCTGGAGCAATTCCGACAACTTTTACTCGGTGGAGTTCCGGTATGCCAAGTGAATTTTCAAGAATTAACTCCGTAGTAATGCTTCTCGTAGGCCTAGAACTTATTACCCAAAGTTAATTTGCGTTTGGACAGCATCTGGTAGCATAATCGAATGAAAACTAATTAAAAGTTGCGCCTCCTCTTGATTCTGGCCGAAAGTTATATTGTTCACTTAATATATATATATATATATATATATAGATAGATAGATAGATAGATATAGATAGATATAGATAGATAGATAGATAGATAGATAGATAGATAGATAGATAGATAGATAGATAGATATAGATATATAGATATATATATCCTTGGCGTTCGCAGGGACACTTTTTGATAACGCTCAAACCACATCTCCTTACGAAGTATGAAGTGGACGTTGTCAATAAAGAACCCAACTAGAGGTTGGGGTCAATCCCACAGAGAATACAGAAGGATATAGAAGAACACTAGTGCTTAAGTTTTTTAGTTAATTATTTCCTAAAGGGAGGAATTTGTAAAAGTAATAAATAACAACGCTGAGAAATTGTTTGTTATTTCCAAATTAATGCAACTAACTAGGGTAAGTGTTCCCCATGACTTCATAACCACAAGGCATTTTATACTAGTGATCTATTCCGGTGCTTAGAATGCAATATCGGTAAGTTAATTTCAACTAAATGTTTGGTCCCCTATTTAGATGATTATCACCACGCAACTTGGTCCGTCTACGGGTGTATGCTTTACTAACCCTTGCCCTTGATATTGGATTAGCTATGCCCGAACAAGTCAAGCTATTAGATGAGGGTTGATAGCCTCAAATCTCCATTGTTAATCCCTTTTTCCCATTCACTAACTCCTTGGTCCGGTAAGTAAGAATAAGGCGAGTCCTAACGTTTGCAACCGTCAAGAATCAATCAAAACGAAGGAAGAAACAATATATGCATAAACTTCGTTCAAGAATCACTAAATATTTTACTTATGTGTGTTAATTTGTCATGGTTCCCACAACCCTAGTTGTGGTGGTTTTAGCCTATCATGTTTACAAGTAAATTAATAGAATTCATAAATAATCGGAAGAATAATGTTACAATCGTATCTCAAATATGTCTTCTAACACATCTTAAAATTTATTCTAGAAACTTGTTGTGAAACTTCAACTCTTGAAGACACATAAAACTTAAAACTTGACAGCTATTACATGAAAATAAAGAGGTATTTATAGCAGTAGATTGATGTTTTTCTTTTTTCTTGACGAATTTGACTTGGACTTGATGTTCCTTTTCCTAGTTGAAGTGAGAAATCCAATTTTTACCTATCTTGGAAGCCTTGCCACATCACACATGCCGACGCGCCTGGACAGTTCTGTTATGCTCTTGCCATCGCGCGGGGAAGGGGTTGCCGCGCGTGCCTCATCGCGCTGGGACAAGGCTACCTCGTGCATGCCATAGCGTCAGGCGAAGGCTGCCTTGTGCATGCCATCATGCCGCTCTCCTGCCACATCGCGCACGCTGCTGTGCCAAGGAATGCTGTCGTGTCGCGCCTGGCCTAGCGCCAGTGTGCTGTTGCCTCCCGCAGCTGTGTGCCAACCTCGTGCGACCTTCAATCCTTGCATTCTTCAATCCCACTTCTGCACATTTGATCAATAAGCCTCAAATACCTTCAATTTCATCATTTTAAGCCCTAAAAATATCTCATCACATGTGTTAGCTAATTTAACATAATAACATGCAAACACAACATAATTTATTCTCAAAAAAAAGTAAAGTATGGGCAAAAATATGTCTATGAAGTGCGTGAGTACGCCCTTCATCAGCACCCCACGCTGGCCAGTGCACTGTCGGCTGGCGCATCATGTTGGCCCCTCACAGCCTAGCCTCGCCCAACCCTGCTTTCAAGGCTCTTTTCACACGCGTTGAGCTCTCCTTACTAGTCACAAACCCACGCATACGCCTACTAACCGTTGACATTTTACAGGGTGTAACATCCTCCCCCCTTAGGAACATTCGTCCTCGAATATCATCTCAAGCTTAAAAGACTCAAATCTGATAACTATTGCCAGAAAAAATTTTGGCAGAGTCTCCTCTGTAATATGGACTATCCAGAAACCTAAAACACAAAAAGGTCCAAGATAGGTTTCTCACAGGATGTTACAAGCAGCGATACAACATAGCTTCACCACATATATATTTAAACGACTGATAATAACAGCAGAGAAAGTAGTTATACAACACCTGAACTACTTTTCCTTGATTGTGACTGTCTAAGTTTATACACTATCGGTATAGAGCCTAGAGCTACTGAGGGTATCCAAACTTAATGTCATCCTTAGTTTTTCATTTCACCTCAGCTAAACTCCTGTTCCTCTTTAAGACTTCTAATGGATCACATCTTGATTCCCAATGTAGCCCTTACAGACTTAGAGACCTAGTATAACTGTTGGAGCCTCTGTGTATGAAGGCTCTCCTGTAATCTATGCATTCTCAACTGGGTCAATCTGAGAAAAGTTCTCCAACGCGCTTGCGTAGTGTTGATATATAGATCTTAGCCCCGAAGGCAACTCTATCTCATAGGCCTCTTGGTCTTTCTTTCAGAGGGTCTGATAGAGATTAGTGAATCTAGGGCTGGGTTTTCCCTTCTTATCAGATCTCCTAACGCCCTCCATTGATGAAATATTCATGAGTACCTCATCATTGCTTCAATATTTAACCATATTTTGGAATAGGACTCTTGACAACCCTGCGCTTGTCAGTAAATACTCTCAATTGAGTTGAACCTTTCCCTTTTGACTGATGTGTTATGCCAGGTTTGATTAGTCTTGACTTTTCTACTTCAGGCCATCATACAGGGGACCTATATTTCCACCCAAGATATATCTCCAAGCACCTAAATCAGGTGCGTCGCTTGGCCCTTTGCCTAGGGATGGGAAGTCATACTCAAATTAACTCGTGTCACAATCTGTTCTGACACCTCTCCAGAACCTAGTTGCGTGTTGCACCTCTTTGTCAGAATTTATTAGATACTAGGGCTCCACATAACCAACTACTCCTTAGGCATTTACTCAACATAATTTTTAGTTGAAACATAATTCCATCTGGCAAGGCACGAGTTAATCTCGTTAGCCTTTCTATACTGACTCAATTAAGGTCAATCTACACCTGGTACAAGATAAACCCATAACTATATTAATGTTGATTACTTAACCCCATACCTATATTCATGTTGATTACTCTCCACCTCCTTACAGGAACATCCATCTCCTGAATTTCCCTGCTCGGTTCCTGTTGTCTAGCCTTCCCTGGCTGGTCATTGGAGCTATGTGCTATGACTCAACAACATCTTCCCTTTTCCCTTGCCATCAGTAGGTCTCTCTTTCTGACATGACGTGTCTTCATTAGAATCTGGGTGGAGGGAGTAATAGACATGGTGTACCTTGTACATAGTCTACTAATGAATTCCTACCACCTTTAGAACACGGAGTCGACCCCTGGGTCTCACGACTCCGCTCCTTATTATCTTAAAGGCTAGTGGCTTCCACTGGGCCTTGTCTTTGGGCTGCACTAGGTTAGAGACTCCGTGTCGCCACTCCTTTACCTCCACAACTGTGGTGTTATTGCAGCATCCTAGGTTACAACCTCACTATCTCTTAAATGTTAGCTCGATGCTTATTTCTCGGCATTCAGTGGCAGTCCCATGCTTTGTCAATCTATTTCAACCTAGAGGTAATTTTGTTTTCCTCCAAAATTAGATACTCATGTTTTTCCCCTTACTTCCTTAGGCTGAGACCTGGGGTTCATGTCGTCTGCCTCATACTGTCGAAGGTATTACTAACCAAGTCTACCGACCTGTATCCTTCTGACCCGCACTCTGTCCTATTTCGATCATATGATCTTTAGATCCTTCAACATAACAAACTAGGGCCATAGCCATTATCTTGCAGGTATGTCCTACCGTCATTAGCACACTGTGGAAGAATCAACCTATTCCTAACCTGATCCTTACCATTGTTGGGGGTCTATCATTCATGGACTCTCTCTCACACGCACTTGAGTGCTACTGAAAATCTTATCTGCCCTCCTGATTCATTATTTTAAGCGTCTAGATAACTTTGTAAATACTAAGGGTCTCAACCACTTTCTAATTCCTCTCGAAGTCGACAATTCTATCCTTCCTTTACTATTTATTCTAGGCAATATGGCACTGATAATTACACTCTCTATTGTACTTGAAAGAACAAGTTGGGAGGTGGAAAATGACCCCATCATTCTATAACAGGGCTAAGGCATAAAGTCCGACAAACTTTAAAAGCTGGAGGTACAACCCTCGCACAATCCTTCGCATATTTCCGGTAATCCAACAATAACTGTCGCCCCTGTCTAATTCTAAATATCTAGTAGGTAAACCAAATCATATATATACTATACTCTTGACCTCCTACTTTGAGGCTACAGAAAGAACTTGGGACGGTGTTGGCTTATCTATTACCTTATGAGATTCCTGATGCCCTGGGAGAATGTCGGGGAATTAAAAGACATTTGCTTCGCCTTCAGGCTGATTGTTTCCAAACTGTGGTCCCTCATTGGTACCCTCTCCTGCTGCTGCAGCTGGATGAAATTTCTCTTATATCAGGCATTACTCTAGACAGACATAACAATCAAAGCTTAGGGGTTCAAACCTATACAACTCGGCTCTATAGCACGATTTGAGAAGAAGGAAGGATAACCATACTATCATGCCTCGTAGCCTCCTGCTTATAAAATAAGGTGCACAACACATTTATAAGTAAGACTCTACTAAACATGACTTGCAGACTCCCTGGGATACGACCTGCTATGATACCAAGTTTGTCACGCCCCACCAGAGGCACGACTGGCACCTAATGCCACACTGGAATCTGGGCTGACCTGGCTAGGCACAAGCACCTCTGGTGCCTACCAATGACTCAAATTAAAGAAAACAAACTGCTATATTCTCGGTAGTAAACACAGCCTCCGACCAACAATGCCACGTAGCACTATAAAAGAAAATAGTTAAACCCAGCCAACAAACATCAATAGGGATCCTATGCGGGCCGACAAGACCACCATGCTATCTAGTTAAACGAAAAGGGAAATAAGCAACTATACTAGGCCCCACACGGCCAACACATAAAATAATACATACATGGGCCCCACACGACCAACAACAACTAACTAATTGGATACTATAGTCTGCAAGCCTCTAAGAATAGAAATACTGGTAAGGACAGGGCCCCAGCCTAGCCAAATACTGCACAACAAAAGACAGGTAATCCTCCACAACCTGGCAACTCCGAATGAAAGAAGATGGCCAATGTGCTAACTCCGAATAGATCTCAGGAGATCTCACAACCTTTCTATCTAAACCTGCAGGCAAGTAATGCAGCGCCCCATAGTTGCGCATCAGTACAGCATGTACCGAATATGTAAGGCAGTAAATAAGCTGAATAAAAGTTATTAAAGACTGAAAGTAAGTAGAAGGAAGGGGAAGAAAGTAACCTGGAAGTTTGCTTATTCTAAACTTGCATCTAGTAAGACACTACATGTATATGAGCTAACACTGCACAATTACATATTCATAATGATAACTAGAAGACAAGAGTACAAACAAGAACCTAACTTAGCCCCTATAAGCCTGGAAGGTACAAGCAACCTATCGGGGCCCCCATAAGCCCTAACAAGTACAATTCAATATATATACCCCTATCCAAGTTCTATGACTCTACTGGTGTTGTAGCCAACATACTTGGCTTCTGGGTCCATATCTGAGCCCGCTGGACTCCTGTAACTGTGTCTAAGCTAGGTGGGCTCCTATAACTACACCCTAGGCACCAGGCTAGACGAGGGTCAGTGATGCCGATACAACATAAAATAATAGTCCAGCCATGGAATGGACTTTAATATGGTCCTTTGGCCTCAACATCATCCCTTGGGATGGCATACAACTCTTTGGCGCAACATGATATAGCCCCGTAGGCAACATGATATAGCCCCTAGGCAACATCATATACTCCCGTAGGCAATGACATAGTTAGCAACCCTGAAGTTATGGATGGAAGTCTATCCTATGTGAGGGTAATCCCAATCGATGTGTTATACTGAAATCTCAATGTATCCACTCAAAAGGAATATCTAGCCTTCTGCGCCTAACGCGACCGCTGCTCGCCCCTAGAATAATCTGCATAGCTGCTAGCAGGCACACCCCGTGTACCTGTATATGATTAGAGGATCCTGATAGTGTTCATAATCTCTAATGGTCTAGACTAAATAGGGCGAGGTCTGGAGTGGCCTAAACGATACTCTGAATGTCATATTGGGACCTCTATAGCTCATAACCAATTGTAGAGTCATAGACGACCAATTACGTAGTAACCCTTCTTAGAACAACTGTAAGGCTGCCACTGATCGAGCATGCTCCTGAGCAGTCAGCCCCTAAATTCCCATAAGCAGTCTACCATAATCCTTAGCCTGAAGGTAATACTGTACTAACATGGTTCTAGTCCATTGGACTTTAACATGGTCTGTTCAGATTTCCTATGTCTTTGTTGGACGATTCTTAACCTCATAGGTAAGTCTATCTGAACCTAGCCACTCACGGCAACCTGTTCCTGAGTATCTTATGAGAGTAGGCTGGGGTGTTGGTCCCACATTCAACTACTGATAAGGTTCCCTCCTTAGGGTACCCATGGGTCTATCTGACTTGGATAGCTGGGATGACTTCCTGGTTGACCTGTATGACAAGTAATAAGTCGACTGCAACTAATAGTCACTGGCAGTGGCCAACTACGTGGCGGGCTATCACTTATTTCACTTGCGCAATCCTGGTGCCCTTGATTCTAAGGTAAGACCATCCTATTCAGATTTTGGCCCTGGAAGCGTCAAGGTACGCCAACTGCCTCTGGGCGAGCTTTACTAACAACATTGATGAAAACTGTAAGTTATATTGCCCGGTTGTGCCCAATGTTGTTCAACTTATCAAATCAGGACCAACAACTAAACCTAAGCTTCTAACCCCTGGGCATGACAGAGAGTCATCAAAACCCTACCAACATATTTAACAGAAGCATAGAAGGCTTATTATAACGCTTCTAGTGTGGGTCACACCCAAAATACTCTTTCCCGATGAGGGATACTGTAATATATTCTCAATACATCTTCTAACAGCTAACCACAACATCTATAAGCATTATATACAAGCAGTAGCTAATACAACACATGGGATTGTTATCTAAATTCAAAAGCATAAGTCTTATCATTATACAACAAGAATAACTTTCCGACGGGATTAGCCTTAACATACCTCGAATGCTGATTTTGATTTTAACTGGCGAGGTTTAAGTTGCAATCGGTAGTTCTTTCCAACTATAACTTTTATACTAATATAATAGAACTAATTTCAATCCAAACTAGACAAATATCGATAACTTTCGATAATAATATCAATTATAATTCAACTTTGAATAACTCGGCTGAAAACCTATAATTTCCCGAGAGTTCAAAAGGGAGAAATTCTTACCTAATGCCTGTGGCCGGTAGGAATTAATTTGGAGCAATTTTGATAACTTTTACTCGGTAGAGTTCCAATATGCCGAGCACATTTTTGAGAATTAACTTCGTAGTAATGCTTCCCATTGTCCAAGAACTTGTTACCCAAATTTAATTTGCGTTTGTATGGTATTTCGTAGCGTAATAGGATGAAAACTAATTAAAAGTTGCGCCTCCTCTTGATTCTGACTGAGAGTCATATTGTTCACTTAATTTTAAATGGACTAGAACTATATATGTACATCCTTGGCGGTGGTAGGGGGCGCCCCACACTGCCCAAAGCGCCAGCATCCTACCACGTTGCGCCTCCCATAGTGCCCATGTCCTAGGCGTGCCGCGCTGGCCAGTGCATTGTTTGCTGGCGTGTCGCCCTGGCCCCTCGCGGCCTAGCCTCGCCCGACCCTGCTTCCGAGGCTCTTTACACATGCTTCGATCTCTCCTTACTCGGCATAAACCCACACGTACTCCTACTAACCATTGACATTTTACAGGGTGTAACAGAAAATTTTGGATTGTTTCGGGCAGATTAGAAAATCTGGGTTGAATCGAGTCACTTTAATTAATATTATCCCATCACGACTCATACCACCTGTGACTCATAGCAAGATACTAAGAGAACTTACCGGGACACCCATGAGCGTGTGGTACGATCCGTACCTAGGTACTACGACCCATCCCATGACTCATAGGTCGAAATTTCTACACTTTCACACTTAGAAAAATTCATCCTGATAGTAAGTACTATGACTTATACTATGAAGGTACAGTTCCTAGTGACCAACCGTAACATGAACTCATGCATCTGGACCAGTCTCTACTTTTAACCATGGACAGTACTATGAGTCATACCACGGACCTATGACTCGTACTAAGACTCGTAGTACAGTCTTGTGTTGCAATTTTCACTCGCCAGTTTTATTTCACCTGCACATTGAACACATATAAGTTAAGATACTTGGGTTGCCTCCCAATATGTGCTTGATTTAATGTCGCAGCGTGACGCAGGTGCTTTGGTTACTCAGACTTCACCAAACCACCTCATGGGTTGCCTCCCAAGAACCCCCTGATTTAACATTGTAGCACGACACAAGGCTCTTTGTAACACCCCAAAATTTCCTAAGACTAGACTCGAGATTGGGAATGTGATCAAGAGAAAAAGTTGGAAAAATGTCTCAGGACAACTCATTATACGAGTCATGGGAAGGACTAACGGGTCATAGGATCGAGTCATGGTGAGCTTTTGGTTGACAGGTTCTGGACAAATAGGCCAAGGTATGACCCATTAGTTGATCTGAGGATTCGTTGTCATGGTTCGTGGTCAGTATCTGCAGAAGGAGGCCTAGTGTAACGAGTCAAAAATACGACTCGTATGTCCCCATAATGGGCCATTATCAGGAGTCATATTTTGATGTTAAGTTTCCCAGGTTAGATTGTACAGGTCGTGGTATAACCTGTTGTGGGAAACATTGAGTCATGATAGGCGATCTTGGAATTCTTTAGGGGGTTTGAGGAGTTGGATTGGTTAACTATGGGAGCAAACCACGAGTCATTGGTTGGTGGTACTACTCACGGTAAGGAATCATTGCGGGATTTTGGGTCTCCAAGTGATGGTCATACAGACGAAGGTCTGATCCATAGGACGGAACTACGGGTCGTGGAAACCATCCTTGGAAAGAATCAAAGAATTGGGAAAAAGGACTGGTCTGGCAACAGGAGGAAACCACGGGTCATTGGTTCTAGGTACGACCTGTGGTACGATCTGTGGTAACTGGCAGTGAGGCTTTTCCTGTAAAATCATTAAGGTTACATTCGTAATTTCTAAGCTCCTAAGTCCTAAACTACATCATTTTAATCTTGGAAAAGGGTGTTTTAGAGGGATAATCAACCCTAGCCTATTCATTCTAATCCTAACACTCTAATTAGAAGATCTAAGGCTCTCAAATTCTCTCAAGCTTACTAGGGCTCTTGCTCAAATTCTCCTAAGATTCAATTGGGGATTTCACCACTTGTCATTGATTTTCAATACCAGGTATGTGGGCTTATTCGATGAAGGTTTTTCCACCCTCATGCCCTTCTCTAATTAAATTTATGATCACCCATTCCCCAAAACCCTAATTTCAAAATTCAAGAGGGTTTGTATTGGGTTATGAAATTTCTCCATGATTCCCTTATGGGTATAGTTGAATTAATACGAATTTATGATTTCCATGATTGGAATTTTAAGTTTTCTTCAAGTTTTCATGAAATTTTGGTTCCTTATGATTCAAGCATGATTGTGAACTTTTAGGGCTAAATTCCTTTTTATCCAATTCTACGATTCTATTATGATTCAATTCTCGCAAGCCCTAGTTTATGATTTTAGATTTAAGACACATGATTTCTTACAAGAACTCTTTGTGAATTTATGAGTTTCAAGTATTGGGATTTTCCCAAATATGCATGGCCTTCACAATTATCACGTTTATGATTATGACCGACTCACGGGCTCCTATTTTATGGCTAGTTCAAGTATGTCAAGCATGTTCATGGTTATCATGATTTAAACTAGCCCATGAACTTCATGTATGATTTACGATATTTATTATGAGTCATGTGCATGTTTTTGGGAGTAGTGTCTAGCACCGAGTAGACCAGGCTTTCAGACAAACCCCTAGTTCTTAGAACTATATGCCAACATGCATATATAGTCAGGGTTAAGCCTAAGAGGTCCCTACTAGTGATATTACGCCATATATCATTCCTTTCCTTTGAAAGCTTGGGACGGCTCTGCCCACTTATGTGAGATAGTTGGGGTATTATGTAAGCTCTATCATGATGGTGTCGTCTATAAAGAGTCCTCCCATTATTCCTTATGTTTATTCATACTAATGTTTACAATATTTTTGCTCTAGTTATGATTTACAAGGTTTCACTTATGATTACGATTATGACTAGTTATGGATAGTTTTGAAAACCTTGAGCCCTCATGTTTAAATTATGATTAATACATCATGTTTTAGGAATGCTCTATTCTCATGTAATCTTATGTATTTTATTGTCCGTGTTTACCTATCCCACATACACAGTATATTCCAAGTACGGGCCGCATATTCTATGTTGTATCATTTCATGATATAGGTCCGATCGATCAGTCCCAGCCCCACTGTTAGTCCAACTCTCCCCTCAGTCCAACTCAGCCCCTTTGTTGGTGAGTCCTCATATTTCGAGTACATTCAATTTAGATTATGTTTTATGCTATTTTAGTTTCATATTTAGCGAGCACGTTGGGGGTGTTGTCCCATCAGCTCATCGTACAGTTTTAGAGGCTTATCAGACATTATGCAGACTTTTCAGCTTTTCTAGTTGTAACTCCATCTTTTTATCATTGTTATGTGTAAGAATTCCGCTTATTGATGTTTCACTAAAATTTTTGTGTATTTATGTTATTAAGTCATACTATATATATGCCATGGGTTAGCTTAGTATCATTCGTGGTTTTAGGTCCCGTGTCTCAATTCGTGGCCCCAACTCGGGTCGTGATAAACTTGGTAACAGAGAATTAGGTTTAGAGTGTCTGAAAGCAGCATTAAGTGGAGTCTTTTTCATGGGTGTGAAGTGCGCCACACTTATGACAAAGAGGTTACGAAATGTTTCTAGGAAACTTCCCTTCTTTCATAATTTTACTTCGTGCTATGAGTTCAACTCTCTCTATTCCTCTAACTCTAGCTTTACATGTTTGCAAAATCATGCCTCCTCACCGAGTTAACAATAGAAGAAATGGCAATGAAAATGGCCATGGAAATGGGAATGGAGATAGGCATCAGCAAGCCCCACCAGCTTTAGTGGATCCTTTACTCGAGCAGGTTATGAATGTCGAGTTTAGGCCAGTCTTTCAGGTGTTTACATAGTCTATGACCACTCAAGTCAACCAACAGGCTATGGCTCATGTTCCTCAGAATGGGAAATCAATGGTGGCGAGAATACAATATGAACCCACCTGAGTTTCTTATGTCAAAGGTGGATGAGGACCTGCATGAGTTCCTGGAGGAGATACAGAAGATCACCCAGATTATGGGGGTGACGGGAGAGGAGAGAGCATACTTAGCTTCCTATCAGCTAAAGGGAGTTTGTCAAATATGGTTCTGCCAGTGGAAGGATAGCAAAGGAGTTCTAGAACTTCCCGTGGATTGGGATGAGTTCATGAACGCTTTCTTAGAGAGGTTATTTCCTAAGGTGTTGAGGGAGGCAACGGCCGCAGAGTTCATCAACTTGAGGAGAACAACATAACTGTCCAGGAGTATGCTTTAGAGTTCACCTGTGCCTCGATCCAGGGCCCAGCTTGGCTTGTGATGCTATTGACTACTCAGAATTCAGCAAGAGACTCAGTATCATCCTCATCATAATTTGTTAGGACTGCTGCCTATGTCTCAACACTCATTCGTGCCACTAGAGGCACTAGCTGCCTTATATCCTCCATCAAAGTGTTTATAGAGGTTGATCTTGCATTAGGGTTTCCTTGTTGCATCCTAAATAGAAAAAAACAACAAAAAAACGTAAATAAGGAACTAACAACTAAAACTTAAACACAGGCAATTACTCTAATCCTAAGTTGTATTCCCCGGCAATGGCGCTATTTTTGATAACACTCAAATCGCACTCCTTAAAAGTATTTTGCGGACATTTTCAATAGAGAATCCAACTAGGTTGGGGTTGATCCCATAGAAAATATGGTCAAGGTGTAGAATAATACATGTATTTATGCTTTTAAGTTTGTTATTTCCTAATGGGGGTTTAGAATTTAACACGTAACAGTATTGAGAATTGATTTTCTATCAAGTTGATGCAATTAACTAGGGAAGTGTTCCCTATGGGTTCATAACTACTTCGGGTTTTAAACTTGTGATCTATCCCAATACCTAACTTATAGAACTAATAACATAGGTTATTATAAATGATTGATTTGTCCCTATTGGAACTTGGTACGACTCGTACAATGATCCTATGGGTCGTTTCATCCTTCGACCCATGATTGCCTTTCATACATTAAGATCAGCCATTCCACAATCATTCTGAACTTTACAATGGCTCCTTGGTATGGATTGTAGGTAGTCATCATGATTCATAGTTTCTACCCATACCAGGAGACTACTATGTGCACTTCTTCTAAACTTTTCCATGCCTGCCTTGGTATGGCTCGTACTAGGATGGTACGGATCATAGCAAGAGTCGTAACTTGGCCTTTGCCTTAAGCACACCTTATGGACTTTTCCACAACTCACAGTACGTCTCGTACCATCAAGGTACGGCTCATACTAGGACCTGTATTTTGCCCATTTTCTGCACTATTTTTACTTCTTTTGTAGATTTCAACTCCAACACCTTATTTTCCTGAAAACACAGAAAAATTGCATCATATACGTATAAACACACCTAAGACCATACTTATTTTCTTAGTTTTAAGCATCAAAAGTGATGTAAATCCACAGCACATCACATCCCATAGATAATGTTACTGGAACTTCCCTACTAGAACACTCAATACTTGACTTGGTCCTTCAACTTAGCATCTCCCCTTTAGCTTAAAGTCATCATTCTAAAGATCTTGGATCCTTTCTTAAGGCTAGACTAACATCACTAACTCTTGAGTTCCCATTCTCCTCTAAAGCTATCACAAAAGGCTTCATACTTATAACCATTTTATACTATCCACAAGACAAATCTCATACTAGGATGTAAAAAGGGATCTTATACCTCATAATGTGACTCTTGGGTCTAACAACATGGAAGTATCAACATGAAAAGCTCACAACATACCTGTAACTACCTCTAGCAAGTTTTCTCAATCCTGATGTAATGACATGGCGGTCGCAGCAACTAAAGAGGTGGTTGGGGCTCTATCTGTGCCCCATTTTGCTTCTGGCAATCTCCAAGTTTATGGCCTGACTTGCCACACCAAAAGAAAGCGCCTAAACCAGTCATGCACTCTCTCAAATAGTGCTTCCCATAGTTCTTGCAAGCTGGATATGTAATCTTCCTTACCTTGGGTCTGTGTGGAATACTATCTTTCGAAGGTGCTAGGGTTGATTACCTCTGTTAGGACTGTGAGAGGTGTCCACCACTCATCCTCTAATGAGAAAACTCTAAGTCTCCCTTCCTAGCTCGCTTTTATCCCTTTCCTGTTCCTTTAACTTTTCCTCCTCAATCAACTGGGCATGGATCATGAGTCTGGAAATGTCCATGTCACTGATAAGCATAGCGGTCCTACGCTCCTTGAACATTAAGTTTGAGACTCCATTTATGAACTTGCTCATGTGAGCCCTCAGCTCGGCCACTATCTCTAGAGAATATTTCAACAGCTGAGTGAACTTCAAAGCATACTCCTGAACCATAATATCATTCTGTTTCAAGTTGATGAACTCTTCAGCCTTTTCTTCCCTCAACTCCTAAGGAAAAAACCTATCCAAGAAGGCTATCACGAACTCATTCTAACTCACAAGAGCTACACCTGCCCTACGGCCTTTCTTCCACTGTATGAACCATATATGAGCTATCCCCTTTAGCTGATAAGAGACTAAATCTGCACTCTCTTCCCCGGAGATCACCATAGTCTGGATAATATTTTGAATCTCATCAATGAACTCTTATGAATCCTCATCCTCCTTTAACCAAAAATATTTTGACGGGTTTATTCTAATGAAATCTCACACCCTTGCCGCTATAGCATTCCTATTAGGGTTCATGGTTTCCACTGCCTGATAGTTGGACTGTGTTGTGATGGCCTGCCCAACACCTAGAATGCAGCCCAAAACTCTGTATGGGTAACTTGCTCATTCATCGGGTCCGCTGGGGCTGGTGGGGATGGCTGTTGCCCATTACCGTTTCTCCTTCCGTTTGCTCATATGGGAGGTATTGTCTGTGAATGCGTAAATCATAAGTTAGAAGAGTAACTTTTAGAGTTTCACACCCTACGCATGATAAGGATCATGAAGATAGGAATTTTCCTTAAAATGTCTTGTAGCCTCTTCCTCATAAGTGTAGCGCGCTACACACTGATAAAAAATACTCCACTTGACGCGGCTTTCAAATACCCTAGGACACTCTAAACCTAAATAACTGATACCAAGTTTGTCACGACCCGAGCATAGACCTCGGACGTGACAGGGGACTTAGAATTATGAATAGCTCCAAGCTAACCTATTGCATAGCATAGTTCTAACACAACAACAACTCATAGAAAATATATATAAGTGGAAGCTTAACTAAAATATAACTAATCAAAAGGAAAGGATAAAAATCTGAAAACAACACTAAGTCATAAGCTAAAACTAACACTACACTATGAAAGCTTCTACTAATTTGATGAGTTGCTGGGACAAGTCCCAGCTAACTCCAAAATCTTGACAAGAAATATACCAAAATAAAGAAAACATAACTCTCATCTTCAAAAGATGAGGACTCACCACTGTCAGTTGATAGAGAGCCTATTTGGATTGACTTATTTTAGGTTCTTTTAAGTCAAAATAGTTTTTAAGTAGTTTTAGAGCATTTGGATAAATTAAAAAGTGTTTTTAAGCACTTATTTTTAAGATAAAAGAACAAAAATAAGTCATAAGTAAAAACCTATCCAAACAGGCTCAAAGTGTGGAATGTGTTTAACCACGGTGCTGAGTCTAAATACCTAGATCTGTATCATAAAACAATATAGCACATAGAGTATGCAGTCAGTACTTAAAATGTACTGCGTATATGGTATATGCACTGATGTTTAAAACATGCTGGAAATTTGGGAAGGACTGTACTAAATACATAGTTAAATGCATAAGATGAGATAAACTATAATGGCCCTATCTGAGATTCATGAATACTGACATGGGATGCTAGTTTTAGGGTCATGTACATGTACTGAAGAGTGAATCTAAAATCATAACTGAAAATTGTAACTAAAATAACTGTACTGAAACTGAAATTGAATTGTACTATGAGAGAGCCTATTAATTGACAAACTTCAATATGATCCTCATGGAGCCCGACCTGTAACCCTGGTTGGGAGGGCGTTCATTCATTGCCAGGGGTAAGAACCATGACTGGTGTGATATCACTCATGACTCAGGGCAACAATATCTAATAACAACAACCCCTGCATGCGCCCATTGAGGCGAGGGAGACACTCTCGAATAATGAGGATCCCATATTCCTCGGGCTAAGGGAAACCTTCTCTACAATTGACAATCCCTTGTCCTATGGTGGCAAGTAGTTCTGAGACCTAGATGTGCTGGAACCCTGGCCTACTCGATGCTAAGTACTACTCCCAACTGAACATGAAGATACAGGTAAACTGAAAGTCTGAAGCTAATGTCCTAAGACTAGTCGGGACCACTTTATCTAGAAAGAGTCACGAGAGCCTAAGGACCATGAACATACTGATATTGAGGGCTCAAAACTAATTTTCTAAAACTAGTCAGGGCCACTTTCTAAATAGAAAGAGGCCTAAGAGTCTAGAGAACCATAAATCTATTAATCATATTGAATTTACGAAAATCTTAGAGCCAAATCATAGTGTAAAGCATATGTATGGAAATGATGGAAAAATCATATATTTCAATAGAGCCATATTTTTTAAAAATAGTGTTAAATCATAGTTGAGCCTTAGAAATCATGCTATTATCGTATCATGGATAACATCATAAAAATTGAGAGGGAAATCATGAACGTACATAATTATTGATCATTAAAACTTGAAAGACATGGCTAATCATAAGATATGTTGTACGTAGAATCAAAATCTTAAGACATGTTTTACTAGAGAATTGAAGATTCTAGTTGGGACAAAAGTGTGAAAGAAACCCTTGTTGAAGTCCCACGTACCTGGTTAAAGTATCCCCCTAAAGATCTTGAAGCTTGCTGCACCTTGGAGAGGAAACCCTAGTACTTGAGCCTAGAGAGAAGAAGGGAGAAGATGACTTACTGATGGTTTTGAGTAGAATGAGGGATTGGGATAGGAAAATCCCTTTAATTCATCAAATAGGATGCATAAAATGACCTAGTTTAGGAGTTAAAAGAATAAGAAATTACAAAAATACCCCTATATAAAAGTTCTCAAAAATCTGCACGTCCAGTGCTATAGGACCACGGGGTCATGGTATGCCATTCGTGGCTTCTGGGTGGCTTATAATCTTGCTAAAACTCTTTCTATGGGTGCTTGGTACGAGTCGTATCATGACTCGTGGTGACTTGTTGGTCCTGGCCATCAAACCTGATAGTGCTTCACTAAATTGGTCATAATATTTTAGTCTGAACTCTGATTGATGCAAGGTCAGATGTGTTGGAAAGAAGATTCAAAGGCCTTCAATTTGATATGCCGAATTACACAAAAACACTTCGTAAAATAGGATTTATGATCATCTAATGTTAACCCTTGTAAGAACTTACATGAAAAACTCAATCGTAAGAAGGCTCTCAACTAAACTTTGTGCTAGAGATTCCTTATAACCTTAACTTGCATCCAATGCACTTCTTACACCTAATGATCTATATTAACACCTTTTTTCAATAAAATTCATCAGGTTTTGATCTATCCACATACCTAAAATGATTTCAAGCTTAGCCCAAAAGTCTGAGGCATTGTAATATCTCAACTCACGAACAGATTGTACAAATCGTACTATGATCCTACGATCTGTTACATGCTAATCATATCTCCCTAGACAAATTGGTCATTCTTTAAACCCCTTTCCACAAATTCTAACAATGAATTGTACCACCTTACCATAGGCCATACCACGGCTAATGGTTATCCAAGATTTCCTAAGCATTTCTCCGATTTTTCCTACTACGGACCATCACTGTAGACCATCACTGTGACTCATACAATCTAGGTAGGAACCACTCGTGGTTCTTACCAAACTTCTATTGAACATTTAGGACTTCATACTAGGGTCCTTGGTATGACTCGTACAATCCTCCTATAAGTCGTACTGAGGCTCACTCTAAGGGCATTTTCTAGTTTTCTCTACATGATCAAACTTCAAATCTAGGGTCTAGTCTTAGGGACTTTTGGGGTGTTGCATAAAAAGGAAGTATTTATTTTTTATCCCTTGTAAAATATGTGTGTATAACCTAGAGTTAGGACCATAAGACATGTATAACCAATTAGGAATATACATTCTAGTTAGCTGACAGGGCTTGAATAGGCCTCTTTACGGAGGAAACTCCGTCAAAATTTTAAGAAATGACAAAGTTAAGAAAATAGTAAGTCATAGCCTTTATTCGAGGATGATACGGGAGATAATGCAATACCCTGTGATTTGTAGTATGTATACGAGTAAGTAGATGCCAATAACTACTTGAATTTATGAGAATCAAGGTGTATTTGATTGTATGCTAAAGATATATATGTACAAAGAATACATGTACAAGTGTAGGAAATAAAGTATGAAATAGTGACGTCTTGTACAAATAGGCCAATTACAATGGCATATGCGAACCTCATGTGGAATCTGCGATTTGCATGTGCACCTGCGGCGGGAAGCCCATATTTTTAAAAATAAGTGTTGGGTCATATATGGTGACTCACGATTGTATAATTGACTTAAGGTCGTACCTTTGCACTGTATGTCCTTATTTAGCGAGTCAAATTTTGGATATGTCTATATATGACGGCCACATACAGATCGTAAATAGACTATACATTTTTATGTGGTGGCCGCAGATAAGAAGTTCATATATTGAGGCTTTGAAGTTTTGACCGACAATGCCACAAATGGACCATACATGAAATGTACTGCCATATTATGGGCATAGGTGGGAGTCAGCAGAGCCAGTTCAACACATGTTTCCGGAGAACTGATAAGCATCTTTTGGTAACCTAGCCTTCTACATCCCTCGTGACCAACAAGGGGTAGTACAGGAATATTCATCTGTTATCCATCAACTATGTCTTTCAGCCTGATCTTAGGCCCTGAGTCACCCTCCATGGATGAACCTTGAGGAGGAACCTATACGGCTTGAAAGTGACTTTTACGGACCATATGGGGAGCCGCAAGTTGTAGGCGATGGAAATCCTACATATCCATAATTACGTTTTTCAATAATTTTTCATTCTATATTTGACATAGAAGCTTCCTTAATCTCTCAAAGGTTGAAAGAGTTTGATACCTTAAAACTAATAATAACTGCTATTTTATTGGATTTGAAAAATAATTGAATTGAGAAACCAAGGTTATGTCCCTATTAATGAAGTGTAATGCCCTATCTATGGATGAAATATATTGCTAATGAGTTATTCTAGATGCGCATGTGATCTCTAAATTACTACTGAATATTTTCCAATAGTTGAATAGTATCTCTTAATGATTTTTCCAAATACACAAAAATTGTACTGAAGAACGATCATGTAATGCCTACTAAATTCAACTTATTCCTAAGTGAATCTCGTTTAATACCTCGGGATTTTTCTATTTATATTTTTCAAACCTAGTCCACTTTTCTAAGTAAAATTAGAGTAATCGTCTTTGGCTAATGTTTGCAACTACCAACCAACAAATAAGAATAAGAAATAAATAGATATCCCAACCCATTAATCATATATTTAGCAAAAAAATCCCATGAAAAAACACTCATATTGGGTTCACAACCTTAGTATTAATTTAGTTACTTGTATAGAGCGGAAACGAAAATAAAGCAAAAAACAATTCATAGTTACCTACAATAATGATGAAAATGGATCACAAGAATCCAATATTTTATCCTCGAAAATGACAAAGAAAAGCAATGTTCAAAGCTCTACTTTGAATGTAAGTGTCCTCGAAGATACTATACAAAAATCCTACAAAAACTATTTATATTAATCCATAAAATTGGGATTAAAATCTAACAAAAGTACCCATCGATAACCTATGGACCATAAAACTCATGTATGGTCTGCAGATCTTCTTCTTCTCTCCATAAATGGCTTGACAATTTTTGTAATATCTCAAAGATGCCTAAGATTATACCCAGGATCAAAAACTGGAAGTTGGCTGAAACTGAGAAGAATGTTGCAGAACGAGCGACCTAACAGATTGTTGGTCCAACCAAGGGCCCATTGGGAGTAGTCTTGGGGAAATCCATGCTTGGTGACAGTGAAGGTTACGAGTCATCTAATGACTCGTCATAAGTAGTAACGAGTCGTGGGATGAGTCGGTACCAGGTATAAGGGAATTTCAAGAATTTGGGGCAGTGTACATAACGGATGGTGACCATGAGTCGTGGTCACCAGTAATGAGTCATGACGTCTTCCGTTACCAGCCCCGGATGATTAATAGATAGTGTACTTAACAAGTGATGCCACGAGTCGTGGCCCAGGGTAACGAGTCGTTAGGTCCTTCGTGGTGACCCTTTTAACCAGATCCGGTATTTTCAGGCTTCAGGCAGTAGACCCAATGTGAGGTCCCAACAAGTCGTGGTCTCAACCAATGACTCGTTGAGTGATCCATTGGGACTCCGTCGACCAGATTCCATATTTTAGCCCAGGGTCATTTTTGTAATATCCTACCTATTTAGTCCCTAAACTATGTTGTTTTAGGTAAAATTTCAAAGTTATTAGAGGGATTGAATGGTTTTTCCCTTCATTCCCCACGTAAACTTTTAGAAAACAATCGTATTTTCCTCTCAAGAACTCTAAAGAAAGAGTAGGGCTTCTCACCCATTGCAACAGATTCAAGCTTCCTTCTCCAAGGAAATTCAACTCAAGTATGTGGGAATTAAACAAGGGAATAGTTCTTCCCTTGTGTCCCCAAAATACCTCTTGTTTGCTCTATAAATCCTGGCCCTGAGTTTTTCGAATGTAAAGAGAATCCATGTAATTACTCCTTGAATTCACATAGGATGATATCTGTAGTTATTTTAGTTGTTTTTTCCATCAGTTTACGATTTTATTAATGATTATTCCTACAAAAGCGAGTTTTAGCCCTGCAGAATTTTCTAATGTTAAGAAATTCCTTGATAGACCTCGTTTAATTCATGGGGAATGTTGTTCTATGTTAATTATAGTTATTTTTTCCCCAGTTTGTGATTTCAATAATGATAGAAATTGTGAGATGAAAATCTATCTCTATTCATCGAATTAGAAAATCTGAGACTCTATTCTAGTGCCTGAATATCAAATTTTAGATGAAATTTACAATTGTTGGGAACCCCCATGTTGCTAGTAGTATTGAATCTCAATTAGATTATTGTCAGTTCAGCTTTAGCAAGAATGTTAGAATACCCAGTGTCAGTCATAAATGTCAGCTGATCAGTTTGACTTTAGAAACTCCTGAGGTGTCTGTATCACCTCCCAGTTTTCAGAATAAAAAAATTCAAAATTTAGTTTATTGGTCCATTAGGTGGTCATGATATTTTGGATATAAAGCTCCAACTAGCCTTAAGACCCCAATTCAGATTATAGTTTGTTCTTAGACGGTTATGACGCTTCTAGATAAGCAGCTCTGACCAGTCTAAAAGCAAGTTTTGAGAATCGAGTGCGATAAGTCTCTTAAGGTACTTTTATTTATATGTCCCTGACTAATCTTGGGCCCTAGTTTTGAACTGCAGCTTAGTAATCAGTTTTAGGTTATCTAGTGGAGTAAAAATTAGCATCGAGCGGACCAGGGTTCTAGCACACTCAAGTTCCTAGAACTACGTTGCCAGTGTAGGTTTAAGTATTTATTGGCCTGATTGTCCCCAGACTTTTGTGATCACCCAGTTCATGTCTCTATACCCTGGCAAGGTATATTGGGTCCTACCAATGGGGTGTATACATCAGACTCCACATTTAGCTCACATGGTTACATGTCGGTTATAGACTCTCCCACTAGCCAGTTTAGTGTAGTCTCAGTCCAGTTCAGTTCAGATCAATACTCTAGACCTAGAACCTGCTTTGACTATCAGACCGGGTCTTCTAGACCTTCTCAGTAATTCAGTGTTTCAGCTCAGCAGACTTAGTTGGTCATTGCATGTTTTATTAGCAGTACAATATTTCTTTTACTATTTACTCTATTGTATTATGTTCCTCTCACTTACTCAGTATATTCAAAGTACTGATGTATACTTTTATGTTGTATCATTTTATGATACAACTGTAGGATCACAGTCCCAGCTTTGTTAGTCATTTACTTCTCAAAGACCTCAGCTTTATGAATTGGTGAGTCCACATCCTTCGAGAACGAAGTTTATTTACTGTAGTTATTCCTTCATTTCTTTTATTTAAATTTGGAGCTAGCTAGGGGGTCTGTCGCAGCAGCTCATCAAATTTAGTGGCTTTCAGACGTAAAGTTGGTTTCAAACTTAGCTTGATTTTATTAACTATGTAACTTTTGCTCAAGTATTATTACTTTTGTTCTGGATTTCTGTTGCATGTATTTGTATGTTACTCAGAACACCAGTGTATGATAGACCAGGGGTTGACTTAGGGTCACTTATGGCTTCAAGTACCATGTTCCGTCCAGGGTGTAAACTCAGGGTGTGACAAACTTAGTATCATAGCACTAGGTCCAGAGTATCCTCGAATGTCCGAAAGCTGCATGGAGTAGAGTCCTCTTCATGGGTGTGAAGCGCGCCGCACTTATGACGAGGAGGCTATGAGATTTCATTAGGAAATTTCCCTTTTTTTCATATACCCTATCGTGCATTAAAATACAGTTCCAAAAATCATTCTCCTAACTTGTTCTCTACTTCTTTTCAATGATCCATGCCTCCACGATGCGAAAACGGAAGAAGGGCCGTAAATGCCCAACGGACTACTCCACCAGCCCCGACGGCCCTACAAGATGATTCGATGTCAACCGCAAAATTCAAGGCGTCCATTCAGCTGCTTGCCCAAACCATGACTAATCAGGTGAACCAGCAGGCGATTCCAATTAATAACAACGGGTCCTCAATAGCTGCAAGGGTGTCACAACCCGAGAGTACACCCGGATCGTAGACACGGTACAAGGAGTCCCGAGAGACCAAAGTCAACCCATAGAGTGAGCATAACACTAATCAATTCATATACAGCGGAAAACTTAACTTATCAATCATAAACTAACTGAAAATCGTATCATGAATTTGTAGGGAATAACAAACCAAAATACAATCATCACTAACAAAATACTACACATAAGTCTGACAGCCTCTAATCATAAAAGACGGATTGAAAGGACAAGACCCCAACTAACCCAAACAGTCTAAAAACATAAGATAAACAAGTTCCGAACATGAAGCCCTCGGATCATGAGGACTCACCACTGGAGATTTAGCGAAACTAAGCACAAACTAGGGACGATGCTGATCCTGCGAACCAGATCCTGAAAATATATGGGTCAGTACTCGAAAAGTCTGAGTATGTAAGGTATGCAAAAAATGCTTAAAAACATAAAAGTTATAGGAGTGGGGACATCATGATCATAACACTGAAATCGTATGTATATCGTAAGGCTCAATATTTTTAAAAATATTCATAAACCCATCAAAGTCATAACATGCGGGGAAAAACATTTCTTAAATTATAACTTAATCCAAAAGAACATAACCATGCATAATTCAAAACCTTGAGGAACAATGAGAGATTTCTATAATCGACATACTTCACATGAGCACACATGAAGTCCGACTTGTACCCCTAGTCGGGAGGCCGTTCATACCTTGCCAAGGGTATGAACCACAAAAGGCGTGATATCACTCATGAAGGCCCCATAGGGCATAGAGGACAGTCACTGAGGAGGTCTCAAACATAATCCTACGGTGGCACGTAGTTTTGAGATTCAGGGCGTAACCTAGGCCCCGAACCTACTCGGTGTTTAGTACTACTCCCAAAACATGCAACGTGCTCATAATATTCATAACATGACATGCATGGCTAGTGAAAACATGGGAATCATGACATACTTGAGAATTCGTATTACTAGCCATGGAATTGGGCCCGTGAGTCGGTCAAATCGTAATATAATTCATAAGCGACATGTGGGCATTGACCATAGTTTCAAACATACTTGATATGTTTAAAATAATAAGAAAATGATCATGCTAACATGGGAAATTAAAACTTGAAGACATGCTAAAAAATGTAAGAGAAACTTGTTCATGTTTTCGGAATCATCTTGACCATGAAATTCACTAAAATTTCCCCATGATTAGGCATACATAGTTTTAAAGATTTAAATCATGAAATATCAAATATGCAAGAAATATCAGCCCAAATACTTCAAAATCCGTAATTTAAACATACTACCACACTTTCATGTAAATTTGTGGGAAATCATGGAATTGGGTTAAGACCCACAAGAATTTGGTAACTTAATCGTAGGAAATGGGAAGAAATGGGCATGGGTAGGGTATAATCTACCCAATCAAAACCCCACATACCTGGAGATTTCATGATTTCCTACTCTGTTGAAGAACCCTAAGTGAAAACTTGAAGAACTTGAAGAAAATGGCTTGAAACCCTTCCTACTCCCTTCTCTAACACTTGAAATTGCTAAAATGAACTTCACAGGAGTTTTCATCCCTTAAATACCCTGACCTCAAAATGATGTGGTTTAGGGCCCAAAAGAGTAGAAAAGTCAAAATTGCCCTTACTGAAATTTCCCTGAAAAGCAATTCTGGCCCCGACCAAGAGTCGTGCCACGAGTCGTACCATCAAGTCACAACTCGTGGTTACCTCTAGTGGTCACTTCACCATTTTCCCTGACTTTCTGAATTCGGCCACGACTGGTAACCCACGACTTGTACCACCATCCTACTGGTCATACTGTCTACAGTGGGACCATCCACCCAAACCACTACAACTTAACCACAACTCCTCACCACGACTCGTTGCTTCATCCTACGAGTCGTACCATGACTAGTGATAACTCACTCTGGCACCACTGAGATATTCACCACGACTCCTAACCACTAGTCGTACCATCTACCATGGTTCGTAGGACTACCTGTGACACAACCTCATGCTCTCGGTCTCCTCACGACTCGTGTCACGAGTTGTAGGTCCTCACCACGACTCACTACCTTGAGTCGTACTGGTGCAAAATTCTTGGTTTTCTACAATTTTTGACTTAAAATCCCGGGTATATTCATAGGCCCTTCCGGGGTGTTACAATATCTCCCCCTTGAAAACATTCATCCTCAAATGTAGGGAAACAAGAAGCAAACTCAGAAACAAACAATCACTATATATAGATGCTAATCATTGACATTCATGCCGAAAATTGATGAACGACTACCCTCGAAAAGAACCACATAGCTAGTCTTAGTTCAGAAATCAATTGCATACATCATATAATAAAACAAACTTATATGAATGAATAGATCATGAAAAACTGAATAGAGGTTTTAGGGCGAAAATTGATACCTCAAACTGAAGCTAAGCCGGTAGGGAACAAATGGGGGTATTTAGCCATCATATCCGCTTCGACCTCCCAAGTGGCTCCCTCGACATGTTGGTTCCTTCATAACACCTTTACTGAGGCTACTTCCTTGTTCCTCAGTCTCCAAACCTGACGATCCAAGATTTCAACAGGAATTTCCTCATAATTGAGACTATCCTTCACACCAACACTTTCCAAGGAACCACTTAGGATAGGTCTCCAAAGCACTTTTTCAAGAGCGATACGTGAAATACGGGATGAACTAAAGCCAACTCTGAGGATAAATCTAACTCATAGGCCATTTTACCCCCTCGCCTCATAATCCTGTATGGGCCAATATTACAGGGACTGAGTTTCCCTTTCTTTTAGAATCTCATTACTCCCTTCATGGGAAATACCTTCAAAAACACCCAATCATCGACCTCGAACTCAAGACCCCTTCTCCTCACATCTTCATAAGACTTTTGGCGACTTTGATCCATTTTCAGCCTTTCCCTTATCAACTGAACTTTCTCCATGGCCTCATGGACTAAATCTGGACCCACTAACAAAGCCTCACCGACTTCAAACCACCCAATGGGCAATCTACACCGTCGCACGTAAAGAGCCTCGAACGGTTCCATTTGTATGCTGGAGTGGTAGCTATTGTTGTAAGAAAACTCAACAAAAGGCAAATGCTTGTCCCAACTACCCTTGAAGTAAATAGTATAAGCTCTCAACATGTCCTCAAGATTCTGGATGGTCTGCTCCGCCTGACCATCTATTTGCGTATGGAATGTCGTGTTAAGCTTGACCTAGGTGCCAAGTCTCTTTTGAAAAGATCTCCAGAATTGAGAGGCAAACTGGGTAACTTTGTCTGATATAATGGACAAGGGCACTCCGTGCATTCTAACCAACTCTCAGATGTATAACTTCGCATAATCTTCTGCTGAATCAGTGGTTTTGACCGGTACGAAATGAGCAGCCTTGGTTAACCTGTCCACTATTACCCAAATGGATTCATACTGTCTACGGGTGTGGGACAAACCTGTTACAAAGTCCATGTTGATCTCTTCCCACTTCCAAGTAGGAATGCTCATGTCTTGAAGTACACCCCTCAGTATCTGGTGCTTAATTTTCACCTGTTGGCAATTCGGGCAATTGGCTACAAACTCTGCAATATCCCTCTTCATGCCATTCCACCAATAGATTTCCCGCAAGGCATGATACATTTTGGTGGCACATGGATGGATATAATATCTAGACCCGTGAGCCTCATGCAGCATCCGGCTTCTCAAATCACCCACATTCGAGACACATAAGCGACCCTGGTACCGAAGCACACCATCTCCCCCTTGGATAAGACTTCTACGTTCTGATTTTGAATAGCTTCTTTCAACTTTACCAATGTTGGATCTTTATCTTGTTTAGCCTTCACCTCCACTACCAAGGATGACTCTGACCTGTTCTGAACTACTACCCCACCATCGCTCGAGCCGACTAGTCTAACTCCCAACCGTGCAAGTCGATGTACCTCCTTTACCATCTCCTTCCTGTCTTCACTCACATGTGACACACTTCTCATATAAATTCTACTAAGGGCGTCTGCTATGACGTTGGCCTTACCCAGGTGATATAGGACACTCATGTCGTAGTCCTTAAGTAGCTCCAACCACCTCAGTTGCCGAAGATTTAGTTCCTCCTGTCTTAACACATATTTTAAACTCTTGTGGTCTATGAATACATGTCTACATGAACCCCATACAAGTAGTGTCGCCATATCTTAAAGCAAATACCATATCTGCCAACTCAAGATCATGGGTCGGGTAATTCTTCTCGTGAGTTTTCAGCTGTCTAGAAGCATATGCTACAAGTTTCTCGTGCTACATAAATACACATCCCAGTACGACCCTCAAAGTATCACAATATATAATGAAGCGACCAGTACCCTCTGGTAAAGTCAACACCGGTGCTGAAGTGAGTCTGGCCTTCAATTCCTGGAAACTCGTTTCATAAGCTTCCGAAAATTGGAACTTCACCATTTTCTAAGTCAATCTCGTCAATGGGGCTGCAATGGATGAGAAACCTTCCACGAACCTCCAATAATAACTCGCTAAGCCCAAAAAGCTTCTGATCTCCGAAGGGTTTACTGGTCTGGGCCAGTTCTTTACTGCTTGTATTTTCTGGGAGTCCACCCTTATACCTTCGCTTGACACTATATGTCCCAAGAATGCAACTGATTTTAGCCAGAATTCATATTTACTGAACTTGGCGTACAACTGATTATCCTTAAGAGTCTAGAGTGCTACCCTCAAGTGTGCGGCATGTTCCTCCTAACTCTGGGAGTATACTAATATGTCATCGATGAACACGATCATGAACATATCCAAATATGTCTTGAATATCTATTCATCAGGTCCATAAAAGCTGCAGTAGTTAGTCCAAAAGACATAACGACGAATTCAAAATGGCCATACCGGGTTCTAAAAGCAGTCTTTGGGATGTCACTCTCCCGAACCCTGAGCTGGTGATACCCGGACATAAGATCTATCTTGGAGAAATATTTGGAACCCTGAAGCTGATCGAATAGGTCATTTAATCCTGGATAAAGGGTATGTATTCTTGATAATGACCTTGTTTAATTGTCTATAGTTAACACACATCCGTACGGACCCATCTTTCTTCTGGACGAATAACACTGGAGCACCCCATGGGGGACTTACTAGGTCTAATGAAACCCTTATCTAGCAAATCCTTCAACTGCTCCTTTAACTCTTTTAGCTCAGCTGGGGCCATACGGTAAGGAGGGATTGATATGGGTTGCGTGTCAGGTAAAAGATCAATTTCAAAATCAATCTCCCTATCGGGAGGAACACCTGGTAGTTCATCTGGAAATACCTTGGGATATTCACATACCACAGGGACTGATTGCATGGTTGAAGTCTTGGATGGGACATCCTTAACCCTAACCAAATGGTAAATACAACACTTGGAAATCATTTTTCTATCCTTGATATAGGCGATAAACTGACCTATAGGAACCGTTGAACCATCCCTCTATTCTAAAACCATTTCATCTGGAAATCGAAACTCCACTGCCCGAGTTCTATACTTAATAGACGCATAACATGCAAACAACCAATCCATGCATAAGATGATTTCAAAATTAGTCATAGCTAATTCTACTAAGTTTGCAGAGGTAACATTATGCAATACTGTAATAGGGAAACCTCTATACACCCGCCTCGCTACGACTGAATCATCAACCAGTGTAGAGAATGAAAATGGTTCGGACGAGACTTCAGGACTGACTCCAAAGTGATTAGCAGTGTAAGGTGTTACAAAAGATAGTGTGGATCCCGGATCTAATAAAGCATAAGCATCAATGTGAAAAACTCATACATATCCATAACCACATTGGGAGAAGTCTTTTACCTCTACCGAGAGCCAAGTGCATAAAACTGGTTCTGGCGCTGGACGCCAGCTGAGCTAGTTGGAGCACCCTGCTGAGTCTGACGTGCCACTAGGATGGCTGAACTGGCTGCTGAAGTGTGGCTCCACTACTCGCTGACCTAGTCGCAGGGCAATCCTTAAGTCTGTGTACGGGTTTTCCACTCCCGAAACAAGCGTCTGAGCCCACCAAACATTTCCCTGGGTTGTTCTTGCCACAAGTAGCACAAGATGGGAAAGTACGCTATGTGCACATGCTTTTTTGACTTCTCAAACCTGAGGCCCTGCTCCTCTGACCGTCCTGTGGCCTAGATGGAGTACTGGTGGAAGATGGTGCTGGTGTAGTGGACCTGTGCTGGAACTACTGGTGAAATTCACCCCTTGGCTTAGGCTGGGAGAACCTGTGGCTATTAGTTTTGTCCCTCTTGTTCTCTCTCTGTCTCATATGAGCTACTTCCATCTACTGAGCATAGAGGACTATCCGTGGATAGTCCATATCCTGATGAAACATGGTTGTTTTGTAGTGTTTGTCCAGATACTCAGCTACTCCCTGCACGAAGCTACTCACCTGCGCCCTTTGGTCCATCACTAACTCCGGGGAATATTTTGACAGGAGTGAACTCAAGTGAATATTCCAGCACCGTCATCTTTCCTTGCTTAAGGTTGACAAATTCAGTTTCTTTTAGCTCCCTTATCTCCCAAGGGAAGAACCTGTCGAGAAAGGCTATGTGAAACTCATCCCAGCTGATAGGGTCTACTCCCGCTGCCCTGCTATCCCTCCATTGCTTGAACCAAATGTAAGCGACCTCCTTCAGCTGATAAGAGGCCAAATCAACACATTCTCACTTGTCACTCCCATGACCTGAATGACCTTCAAAATCCCTTCGATGAATCGTGTGGATCCTCGTCCACCTTTGCCCCAGTGAACTCAGGAGGGTTCATCCTCAAAAAGTATTTGATCCGGGTCACCGCTGCATTGTCGTTTTAGGGAACAGGCGCAACAACCAACTGGTTGACCTGAGCGGTCAAGGCATGCGCGCAAGGATGCGCCAGCATTTTAATAGCTGCCCGAAACTTGGCATGGGCAGCTGGCTCAGGTGACTGGGGCTCCTGAACAGTGGCCTTCATCATTTTTGTCCCTCCTTCTGATTATCCTTCTGGGATCCATAAATTTTTTGCAATCACGAAATGCACGAATTAGAAGGATGGAGAGATTTTGACCGCACGACATAGACCATGAAAGAAGGGAACATTTCCTAAAATGTTCAGTAGCCTCTTCGTCATAAGTGTGGAGCACTTCACACCCATGAAAAAGACTCTACCTAACGCGGCTTTCAGACTCCCTAGGACACCTCAAAACCTATTGCTCTGATACCAAGTTTGTTATAACCCGAGAGTATACCCAGATCATAGACACGGGACAAGGAGTCCCGAGAGACCCCAAGTCAAACCATGGCATGAGCATAATACTAATTCAATCATATACAGTGGAAAACTTAACTTATCAATCATAAACTAATTGAAAATTGTATCATGAATTTGTAGGGAAGGAAAACCCGAAATACAATCATCACTAACAGAATACAACACACAAAAGCCTCTAATCATAAAAGATGGGTTAAAGGGACAAGACCCCAACTAACCCAAACAGTCTAAAAACATAAGATAAACAAGTTCTGAACATGAAGCCCTCGGATCATAAGGACTCACCACTGGAGATTTAGCAAAACTGAGCATAAACTAGGGACGATGTTGAGCCGCGAACCAGATCTTGAAAATATATGGGTCAGTACTCGGAAAGCACTGAGTATGTAAGGTATGCAAAACGATGCTTAAAAACATAAAAGTTATAGGAGTGGGGACATCATGATCATAAAACTGAAATCGTAAGTATATTGTAAGGCTCAATATTTTCAAAAATATTCATAAACCCATCAAAGTCATAACATGCGGGGAAAAACATTTCTTAAATCATAACTTAAGCCAAAAGAACATAACCATGCATAATTCAAAACCATGAGGAACAATGGGAGATTTCTATAACCGACATACTTCACATGAGCACACATGAAGTCCGACTTGTACCCCTACTCGGGAGGCCGTTCATACCTTGCCAAGGGTATGAACCATGAAAGGCATGATATCACTCGTGAAGGCCCCGTAGGGCATAGGGGACAGTCAGTGAGGAGGTCCCAAACATAATCCTATGGTGGCACGTAGTTCTTAGATTCAGGGCATAACCTAGGCCCCGAACCTACTCAATGTTAAGTACTACTCCCAAAACATGCGACGTGCTCATAATATTCATAACATGACATGCATAGCAAGTGAAAACACGGGAATCATGACGTACTTGAGAATTCGTGTTACTAGCCATGGAATTGGGCCCATGAGTCTGCGAAAATTTAATATAATTCATAAGCGACATGTGGGCATTGCCCATAGTTTCAAATATAATTGACATGTTTAAAATCATAAGAAGACGATCATGCTAACATGGGAAATTAAAACTTGAAGACATGCTTTAAAATGTAAGAGAAACTTGTTCATGTTTTCGGAATCATCTTGACCATGAAATTCACTAAAAATTTTCCCATGATTGGGCATACATACTTCTAGAGATTTAAATCATGAATATAAAATATGCAAGCAATATCAACCCAAATACTTCAAAATCCATAATTTAAACATACTACCACACTTTCATGTAAATTTGTGGGAAATCATGGAATTGGGTTAAGACCCACAAGAATTTGGTAACTTAATCATAGGAAATGGGAAGAAATGGGCATGGGTAGGGTATAATCTACCCATTCAAAACCCCACATACCTGGAAATTTCGTGATTTCCTACTCTGTTGAAGAACCCTAAGTGAAAACTTGAAGAACTTGAAGAAAATGGCTTGAAACCCTTCTTACTCCCTTTGTCTAACACTTGAAATTGCTAAAATGAACTTCACATGAGTTTTCATCCCTTAAAGACCCTGACCTCAAAATGACGTGGTTTAGGGCCCAAAAGATTAGAAAAGTCAAAATTGCCCTTACTGAAATTTCCCTGAAAAGCAATTCTAGCCCCGACCAAGAGTCGTGCCACGAATCGTACCATCAAGTCACGACTCGTGGTTACCTCTCGTGGTCACTTCACCCTTTTCCCTAAATTTCTGAATTTGGCCACGACTGGTAACCCACAACTCGTATCACCATCCTATAGGTTGTGTTTTCAACCGTGGTACCATCCACCCAAACCACTACAACTTAACCACAACTCCTCACCATGACTCGTTGCTTCATCCTACGAGTCGTACCATGACCCATGACGACTCACTCTGACACCACTAAGATATTCACCATGACTCCTAACCACGAGTCATACCATCTCACCATGGTTCGTAGGATTACCCGTGACACAACCTCTAGCTCCCGATCTCCTCACGACTCGTGTCTCGAATCATAGGTCCTCACCACGACTCATACCTTGAGTCGTACTGGTGCAAAATTCTAGGTTTTCTATAGTTTTTCACTTAAACTCCTGGGTCTATTCCTAGGCCCTTCCAGCATGTTACATAGGGCGCGGGACTTTCCCCGAATAAATCCTCCGTCATTTTAGGGATCCAAGGTGGGGGAGGACCCCCAAGAGTTCATAGATGAGATCAGGAAGATTACCTGTATAATGGGTGTCAGCTCCTCCGAGATTGCTGACCTGGCTACCTACCAACTAAAAGGGGTAGCCGAAGTTTGGTATGAGCAGTGGAAGCAGAGGCGACCAGCGGGAGCAGGACCAGTGGAGTGGGAGGAGTTCAACACTGCTTTTTTTGACAGAATTTTCCTGAGGGAGCTCAGGGAATCCAAGGTAAGGGATTTTATGAACCTGAGGCAGGGGAACAAAACAGTGGAGGAGTATGCTCTGGAGTTTACCATGTTGTCCAAATACACTCCAAAGATGGTGGCTGAGCCGAGGGCTCGCATGCTAAATTTTGTGAATGGGTGTCAAACCTGGTCCTTAAAGAGTGCAGGACCGCAATGCTGATCAAGGATACAACCTCTCCAATTTGATTGTTTATGCCTAACAGATCGAGACAGAAAAACTGAGGGACCTAGAAAGAAAGAATAAGCGGGCTAGGACTGGCCAGTCAGATTATGGCCACCAGACGTCAGGCGATAGCAATCACCACAACAGCAGCAGCAGCAGTAGAGGGCTCCAACATCTAACTCAGCCAGCGCCCCTATCTTCTGGTCCTGCCAGGTCCGGAGGAGTGGAGCATCTGACATTTAGTCTCAAAGCTACAGTGCCGGGAATAGATATCCAGCTTTACCCAAGTACGGCAAGAACCACTCAGGAGAGTGTCTTCAGGGATGAGAGGGTTTTTTCGGTTATGGACAGCTCGGGCATCGACTTAAGGAATGCCCATCAGCAGGACGAGGGAAATCACAATCCACCACCTCAACAACTCCAACAGGCTGACCAGCTCAGTAGGCTAGCAGATCAGTGGGCGATCAATGGTAAAACTATTTTTATTTATTATCATCTCATCAGGGCCAGGAGAACTCACCAGATGTGGTCACGAGTATGTTACGTATTTTCCACCTAGATGTATATGCCCTACTTGATCCAAGGGCCACACTATCATTTGTGACTCTCTACATAGTAGTCCATTTCAATATCAGTCCAAAAGTATTATCATAACCCTTCTCAATCTCCACTACAGTTGGCGAGTTAGTTAGTCCAACTGAGTGTATAGAAACTGTCCAATCTTAGTCTACAATAAAGTTATTCTAGTCGATCTTTTATAGTTAGACAAGGTCAATTTTGACCTCATTCTTGGCATGGATTGGCTACACTCTGGTTATGCCTCAGTTGACTTCAGAACTAGGGTCATCAGGTTTCAGTTCCCTAATGAACCATCTCTAGAATGGTCGGGCAATAGTTTAGTGCCGAGGGGTAGGTTTATTTCCTACCTTAAGGCCAAGAAGCTTATTTCTAAGGGGTATATTTATCATCTAGTTCAAGTCAAGGATTCTGATTCTAAGACCCCAACTATCAAGTCAGTCCCTGTTGTCAAAGTGTTTCTAGATGTGTTCCCTGAAGATCTTGCTGGAGTCCCTCCTGAACAACAAATTGACTTCGGCATAGACCTTATTCCAGATACTCAGCCTAACTCCATCCCTCCTTATAGTATGGCTCCGGCTGAACTTAAGGAGTTGAAGGAGCAGTTAAAAGATCTCTTGGATAAGGGTTTTATCAGACCCAGCATCTCTCCCTGGGGTGATCCATTGTTATTTGTGAGGAAGAAAGACTCACTCTCAGAATGTGCATCAACTATCATTAGTTGAACAAGGTCACAGTCAAGAATAGATATCCCCTACCCAAAATTGATGACCTATTTGACCAACACTAGGGAGCCAGCTGTTTCTCCAAAATAGATCTCAGCTTGGGGTTTCATCAGCTAAGAGTCAGGGAGTGTGACATACCAAAAACAGCTTTCAAGACTCGGTATGGTCACTTCGAATTCGTGGTTATGTCCTTCGGACTAACAAATGCCCCTGTAGCCTTTATGGATCTGATGAACAGAGTCTTCAAGCAGTATCTGGATATGTTCATCATCGTATTCATCAATGACATTCTGGTATTCTCTAGAAATGAAGAAGAGCATACTAATAACCTGAGAATAGTGCTTCATACACTCATAGACCACCAGTTGTTTGCCAAGTTCAACAAGTGTGAATTCTGGCTGAGGTCCGTGACTTTCCTGGGTCACGTGGTCACAAGTGAATGTATCCAAGTTGATCCTCAAAAGATAGCAGCAGTGAAAGACTGACCCAGACCAACCTCCCCAACCAAAATCAGAAGCCTCTTGGGTTTGGCCGGTTACTACTGACGCTTTATAGTGGGCTTTTCTTCTATAGCATCTCCACCGACTAGGCTGACTCAGAAGAAGGTGAAGTTCCAGTGGTCAGATACGTGTGAGAAGAGTTTGTAGGAGTTAAAAACTTAACTCACTATTGCTCTAGTATTGAATCGACCAGAAGGGTCGGATAGATTTATGGTATATTGTGACGCTTCCATAGTTGGACTTGGTTGCATTTTGATGCAGTGGGGCAAGGTGATAGCCTACGCCTCCAGAAAGCTCAAGGTTCATGAGAAGAATTATCCAACACATGACCTGGAGTTGGCAGTGGTAGTGTTTGCATTAAAAATATGGAGGCATTATCTATATAGGGATCATGTTGATATTTTCACCGATCACAAGAGCCTCCAGTATGTATTCAGTCAGAAGGACCTGAATCTTCACCAGAGAAGATGGTTGGAACTCCTGAAGGATTATGACATAAGCGTGCTATATCACCCGAGAAAAGCCAATATGGTGGCTAATGCCCTAAGAAGAGTGTCCATAGGTAGCGTGGCTCATATTGAGGAAGGAAAAAAGAAGTTGGCAAAGGATATTCATCGGCTAGCTCAGTTAGGGGTGTAGTTGGTTGATTCAGTTGAGGGTGGAGTGGTGATGCAAAACGGGCCAAACTCTTCCTTGGTTATGGAAGTTAAGTCCAAATAGGATGAAGATCCCATCCTTCTTAAACTCAAGGAAACAGTTCTCAGAAAGGAGATTGAGGCTTTCTCCAAAGGGGGAGATGGTGTGCTCCGTTATCAGAGCAGATTGTGTGTACCGGACGTCGATGACCTGAGATAGTAGATATTGGCTGAAGCACACAGCTCGATATACTCTATCCACCCTGGTGCTACTAAAATGTATAGCGATCTGCGGGATATTTACTAGTGAAACGGCATGAAGAGAGACATTGCCGAATTTATAGCCAAGTGTCCGAACTGCCAGCAAGTTAAGGTAGAGCATCAAAGACCGGGAGGTATGACCCAAGATATCAGCATAACCACGAGGAATTGGGAAGAAATAAATATGGACTTTATTATGGGTCTACCTCGAACTCGCCAGCAACATAACTCCATATGGGTAGTAGTAGATCGGATGACTAATTCAACACATTTCCTCCCACTTAAAACGATGGATTTAGCTGAGGACTATGCTAGACTTTATATCCGAGAGTTGGTCAGGCTTCATGGGGTACCATTATCCATTATTTCAGAAAGAGGTACTCAATTCACCTCCCATTTTGAGAAGTCCTTTTAGAAGGGACTTGGTACCCAGGTCAAGCTCAGCACAGCTATTCACCCGCAAACAGATGGGCAAGCTGAGTGGACTATTCAGATCCTAGAAGATATGTTAAGAGCGTGTGCGATTGATTTCAAGGGCAGTTGGGATGACCATGTGCCTCTTATCGAGTTTGCGTACAACAACAGCTACCACTCCAGTATCTAGATGGCTCCATTTGATGCATTGTATGGTAGGAGGTGCAAATCTCCTATAGTGTGGTTTGAAGCAGGTGAAGCTACAATAATCGGACCAGACTCAGTCCATGAAGCTATGTAGAAGGTACAGCTCATTAGAGAAAGATTGAAAACAGCTTAGAGCCATCAGAAATCTTACACTGATGTGAGGAGAAGAGAATTGGAGTTTGTTGTGGATGACTGGGTCTATCTAAATATTTTTCCCATGAAAGGGGTGATGAAATTTGGGAAAAAGGGAAAGCTCAGTCCGAGATATGTGGGACCCTACAGAATCCTGAAGCGAATTGGCAAGGTAGCTTTTGAGTTGCAGTTAACTTCAGAGTTTGCATTTGTACACCCTGTATTCCATGTGTCACTCTTGAAGAAGTGCATCAGGGACCCAACTTCAATTGTGCCATTGGACAGTGTGGGAGAGAAAGATAGTCTCTCATACGGGGAGGTTCCAGTTTAGATCCTTGGCCATCAAGTTCGTAAGCTGAGGAACAAGGAGATAGCGTCAGTCAAGATCTTGTAGAAAAACCAGTAGGTGGAGAGATCTATGTGGGAGGCCGAAGCTAATATGATGGCCAAATACCCGGACTTGTTCTCTACGAGCTCTGTTACAGGTTGAGATATTAGTTTTTCCCTAGAACTCAATTTAGTTTTCATGTTCAGTTCATGTGTTCAAGTTTCTTTTACGTTTATGGATGTATGTATGAAAGGTAAATTTAGTTCAACTATGTAGTTTGAATCAGAGGTAGTCATTCCACCAGTGTTGGTTTAACTAATCAAGTATATGAATATCATGATTGTGTTTCTCTGCTTTTTCTGTGTGTATCCAACATTCGAGGATGAATGTTCCTAAGGGGGGGATATTGTAATACTCGGAAGATGCTTAAGATTAGACCAGGGATCAAAAATTGGAAGTTGGTTGAAAACTGGGAAGAATGTTGCAGAACAGGCGACCTAACAGATCGTTGGTCCAACCAATGACTCTTTGGGAGTAGTCATGGGGAAATGAAAGTGTGGTGGCAGTGAAGGTAACGAGTTATCTAACGACCCATCATAAGTAGTAACGAGTCGTTGCTCGTCCTGATGAATTGTCAGGTCACCCGTTGGGGTCACCTGGCAGCCATTTTCTGTGAAATAGTAAGGGCCTTCTCATAATTTCCTAAGTTTATAAGACCTATACTACGTCGTTTAAGGCTCGTTTTAGTGGGTTTTAAGCAGGGTAAAACCTATTCCAAGCGATTCTTCCCATCCATGCAAGTTTGTAGTTTGAAGGTTTGAAGTGGAGATTCAAGGAAAAATCTCAAGGTTTACATTGGAATCTCAGCTTGGGCTATTAGAGGGTGTTAGAATTCACCATTTCCAGGTATGTAAGTCTATGAGTGGGTGTCTTCTTCCACACCCATGCGCAATTTCTATCAAAATGTGATGTACTATCTATGATCAAGTACGGGGTTTTACTCAATTGCATGATTCTTCAATCTCTATACATGGGTATGATTAGATTATGTTTATATTGGTGATTTATGAAGCTTGGGCAGATTCTAAATTATTTGTCCTTATAAAATTTGTTTTTCAAAAATTGAATCTAAAACGCCCATGGATAGTGAGTTCATAAAAGAAGTGACTTATGACAAATGTGTGATGATGATGAGGTTGATGATGAAAAGCGTGTTTCTAAAACTACTCATGATCTATGTTGTTATTTTCAAAAAGAATTGATGAGATCCAAATATGATGGAGCTTTGGGTGATGCCCACATGTCGATTTAAAGTGATAATTTTCCCGACATAAGCTAACCACATTTTTGAAGTGAAATTTCTCAAGTTTTATTATAAATTCTAGTTGTGGTATATTGAGTAAATATTTATATACGTAGCTTATCACATGATTTGGGGTAGTTTCTCCCACCTATGATTGAGCTTGTGGTATGTTTGAAATAAAGCTTCTCATATGCATGAATTCATAATTGAGATGTGTGTCATTATTGAGTTTTGTCAAGGGACAATGTTGAGCTTCATTTTCATATGATGTCGACTCTATGCGTGATTTTATTAATGAGCTTTATCAATAGACAATGTTGAGCTTCGTTTCATACGATGTTGAGTTATGCATGATTTCCCATTGAGATTTGTCATTAGACGATGTTGAGCTTCATCCATAGATGATGTTGAGCTTCGTTATATACGATGTAGAGCATTGCATGTTTTTGGGAGAAGAGTCTAGCACCGAGCGGCTTAAGGGTCGATCACTCTATACCCCGAAACTATGCGCCAACTAGGTTAATACAATTATATAATTGGGACCTCCCTTGTGGGATATCACTGGCCCGATTTGCCTTTCAGCTTGATATCGATATCGTGGTAGCATCCTTAGCCTTGGCAAGGTTTGGGACGGCTCTGCCCACTTGAGTGTGATAGTCGGGACCACGTAAGCTCTATCGTGGTATGTTGGTTAAGTAACGAGTCTCCCACTGTATAAATCGTTCAAATTGCATATTCATTACTCATGATATTTATCTTATGCATGCATGTTCAAAAAGCAAGGTTTGACTCATTGTTTAGGTTTTGATATAAATGCATGTTTTAGCTTCGAGTCAGTCATGATGTTTTAAAGCTATGCATGGTTATGTTATGATAAGAGTATGATTTTAGAATGAATGCATATAGCCTTCTATTTACACTTTAAAGTTTATGATTACGTTATGAAATGCTTTAAATGATTTATTTTACTTAAGAGGTTTTACTTACCTTCCATACTTGGTACATTCCACGTACGGACCGCATACTTTCTATGCTTCACCCTTTCATGATGCAGGATCCGGTTCTCAGGTTCAGCCCCGTTCGTAGTCATTGTTCAGAGTTAGCACCTGCTTTATTGGTGAGTCCTCCTCTTTCGAGGACTAGACCTCCAGTTGTTTTACATATCCTTTCAGTTTCAGTATTGTTGAGCTAGTTGGCGGTGTTGTCCCATCAGCTCGTCCAGATTAGAGGCTTATCAGACTTAGACATGTATTCAGCTTCAGATATTTATTCTATTGTTATGTTAAGTTTGACTTCCACTGAGTTTATAATTATGTTTTCTTCAGGTTTATCGAATGAGTTAGTTGAATACTTATTCCATGGGTCGACTTGGGGTCTCTCGGGGTCCCTTGTCTTGTGTCTATGATCCGGGACTCTGTTTGGATCATGACATATACTCTCAGAGCGAGGAGGAGCATGCCACTCATTTAAGGACCGTTCTACAAACTCTCAAGGATCGCGAGCTATTTGCTAAATTCAAGAAATGTGAGTTTTGGTTGGCCTCAGTAGTATTTTTGGGTCATGTGGTGTCTAGCGAGGGTGTACAGGTGGACTCTTAAAAGATAGAGGCGCTGAAGAATTCGCCTAGACCAATTAATCCTTTGGATATCAAGAGCTTTTTGGGTTTAGCCGGCTACTACTGGAGGTTTGTTGAAGGATTTTCATCCATTGTAATACCGTTGACTAAATTGACCCAGAAGGAAGTCAAATTTCAGTGGTCGGATAACTATGTGAAGAGTTTTTAGAAGCTAAAGACTCGACTCACTTCAGCCCTAATATTGACCCTACTTGAGGGCACAAATGGATTTGTTGTGTATTGTGATGCCTCTAGGTTTAGTCTTGGTTGTGTGTTGATACAACATGGTAAGGTCATTGCATATGCCTCTAGACAGCTTAAGACTCACGAGAAGAATTACCCAACGCATGACTTAGACTTGCCAGCAGTGGTATTTACATTGAAGATTTGGAGACATTAGTTTTATTGGGTGCACGTGGATGTGTTCACGGACCATAAGAGCCTTCAGTATGTGCTCACTCAAAAGGACCTGAACTTGTGACAAAGAAGGTGGTTAGAGCTTCTCAAGGATTACGACATGAATGTCCTTTATCATCCGGACAAGTCCAATGTAGTGGTAGATGCCCTTAGTAGACTGTCTATGGAGAGTGTGTCTCATATGGAAGGTGGAAGGAAGGAGTTGGTGAAGGAAGTGCATCGGCTTGCTCGTTTAAGGGTTCGCCTTGTGGATTCGACAAATGGTGGTGTCATTGTTCGGAATGGGTCTAAATCTTCATTGGTGGCTGAGTTCAAGACAAGGCAAGATGAGGATCCTATTTTGGTAAAAATGAAGGAAGTGGTTCAAAATCAGAAAGTGGAGGTCTTCTCCCAAGAGAGAGATGATGTGCTTCGATATTAGGGTCGTTTATGTGTTCCGAGTGTTGATGACTTGAGGGAGTGGATGTTGCATAAGGCCCATGTTTCTCGATATTCTATCCACCCAGGTGCCACCAAGATATACCGTGACCTACGAAAAATCTATTGGTGGAATGGCATGAAGAAGGACATAGTGGAGTTTGTGGCTAAGTATCCAAATTGTCAACAAGTGAAAGTTGAGCATCAGAGACCTAGAAGTATGCTACAGGACATTAGTATCCCTACCTGGAAGTGGGAAGAGATCAATATGGACTTCATCACAGGGTTGCCTCGTACACGCTGATAGTATAACTCTCTTTGGGTGGTTGTAGACAGATTGACCAAAGCAGCGCATATTCTAAACTACCAATTCAGCTGAGGAGTATGCTAGATTATACATTTAAGAATTGGTTGGGTTTCACGAAATTCCTTTATCCATCATTTCATACATAAGAACTCAGTTTACCTCACAGTTTTGGAGATTGTTCCAGAAGGGACTTGGTACTTGGTCCAAGCTTAGCACAGCTTTTCACCCGAAAATAGATGGTCAGGCAAAGCAGACCATTCAAACTCTTGAGGATATGTTGAGAGTGTGTGTGATTGACTTCAAGGGTAGTTGGGGTGATCATTTACCTCTTATCGAGTTTGCTTACAATAACAGTTACCACTCCAGTATTCAGATGGCTCCGTTTGAGGTTCTTTATGGGCATAGGTGTAGATCGCCTATTGGTTGGTTCGAAATAGGTGAGTCTACATTGATAGGGATAGATTCAGTTCATGAGGCCATGGAGAAAGTTCAGCTTATTAGGAAAAGGCTGAAAATAGCTCAGAGTCGTCAGAAGTCATATGGTGATGATAAACGGAGAGAACTTGAGTTCAAAGTTGATGATTGGGTGTTCTTGAAGGTGTCTCCTATGAAGTGAGTCATGAGGTTTAGTCCCCGATATGTTGGTCCATACAGGATCATGAGATATGTTGGCAAGGTGGCCTATGAGTTGGAGTTTCTGGCGGAGTTAGCTTCGGTGCATCCAATTTTCCATGTATCATTGTTGAAGAAATGCATTGGTGACCTAGATTTGGTTGTTCCGGTGGAGAGCACAATTGTGAAAGATAACCTTAGCTATGAGGAGGTTTCAGTTGAGATCCTTGATCATTAGGTTTGAAAGTTGAGAAATAAAGAAGTAGCTTCAGTAAAGGTTTTGTGGGGGAATCAGCTTGATGAGGGAACTACACTAGAAGACGAAGCAGATATGGTGGAGAAATGCCCGCATCTTTTCCCTTTTGACTAAGTTTCGACATGAGGTATCAATTTCCTCCTTAGTACTCTATTCAATTTCCCTGTCAAGTTCATGTATCTCAATTCCTATCATGTTTTAGCATGTATGCCTGAATCATGAATTTAGTTCAGTTATGTATCTCAGTCTGAAATCAGCCACTCCATCAGATTTCAGCTTCATTTATTCAGTTTTGGCATTTGCAGTCCTCTTCCCATCATTTCAGCATGTTTAACCCACATCCATAATGTTCCCAGGGTGGAGATATTGTAATACCCCAAAAAGTCCCTAAGAATAGATTTGGGATTTGAAATGTGATCAGCAAAAAAGTTTGGAAAAAAATGACTCAGGACGACTCATTAAATCAGTCATGGTGAGAAGTGACAGGTCGTAGGATCAATCGTGGTCAGCATCTGCTGAAAAAAGTCTAGTAACAATGATTCATGGAATGACTCGTGGATCCCTGTAATGACCCGTGGGTTGGAGTCATTGTTTAGATCTGTGTTGTTAGGGTAGAGGGTATAAGTCGTGGTACGAGTCATTGTTTAGTACCCGTGAGAAGCTACAGTAAGAGTTTGGAGAAATGACAATGGATGGGTCCAACGATCTGTCGTTTGAAGGTAAGAGTCATTGTTTGGCCTGTGGGAGCATCAGGATGTTAGGTAAGAACTGGAGGAAACCATGAGTCGTGGTTCCAAGGTACGACTTGTAGTGTAAGTCGTTACTTCTGGCAGTGAGGTTTTTCTAGCAAATTCAGTAAGGGCATTTTTGTAATTTATAAGCTCTTAAGCCTTAAATTACGTCATTTTAAGCTCTAAAAAAGTGTATTAGGAGAGTTTAACCTATTCTAATTCATTCAGCTCCCATTTATGCAAGTTAGAGGTTTCCCCTTGAAAATCAAGGTTGAAATTCCTCAATTCTTCCCCAAATCTCTTAGGCTTTCAAAGTCAAGTTTGATTCAGCTTACCCAGATATATAGCGCTATGCATGAGAGTTTTCTTTCACTCTTATGCCAAAATTTCTCCTCAAGTTCATGAATTCAAGTCTTAATTCAAGTACATGATCTTATGGGGTTTTAACCCAATTTTATGAAATTCTCTATGAATTGTTTATGGGTCAAATCTCTTCATGTTCCAAAGTATGTTTTAAGATTCATGGGATGATTTTAATACCTATTTTGATTTTAAATTCATGATTTCAAGTTTTAGAAAATTATGCCCAATTATGTAAGTTTCATGAAAATTTAAGTTTATGATTCATGATTTCAAGTATGATGAGATATCTAGCAAGAATGAATGTTTACAAATTACCCTTAAGTGAATCTATGATTTTGATTTATGGAGTTTATTTCAAAGTAAGCATGATTTTAAGATTTAGGCAAGCCCACACAAGTTATGTATCTTTTCATGGCTTAGACAAGTCTAACAAGATCAACTTATCATATGTTTTGGATTCAAGACTCCCACTACAACTTATGATATGTTTTTAAGTCAAGACTCCCAATGTTCAAATTTCAGACTATGCATGTGATTATGATTTCAGCTTAGTTGAAAAACAATGGGAGCACTGTGCATGTTTTTGGGAGTAGTGTCTAGCACCGAGTAAGATTAGGGTTCCAAGGTTCTCCAGTCTCAGAACTACGCGGCAATGTAGGTATATTTATATTTGGGACCTCTCAAGAGAGTTTTTCACCACCCACCAGAGGGCCTTCAGCTTCATATCAATATCATGGTAACGTCCTAAGGCATGGCAAGGTTTTGGGTGGCTCTACCTACTTGAGTGTGATAGTTAGGACATCACGTAAGCTCTATCATGATGGTGTCAGTTATGATGTCGCATTGTTCCTCATGATTTCAATTATTCATGTTTACTACTTATGATATTATGTTTTACAAAAGGTTTGACCCAATGATCAGTTTATGAGATTTTACTTGTGATTTCAGTTATGACAAGTCATATGATTTCTATTTTAGCTTTGGGTCATTCTATTCAGATATGATATTCAGCTTGTGATTATACATGTTTCAAATTTAGATTTCAGCATGCGGTCCTTACTCTCATGACCTTATGATTTATGTTTATATGAATGATTTCAGTTCATACTTACTCATCATGTTTTGCTTACCTTGCATACTGAGTACATTTCAAGTACTGACCACATACTCTATGTTGTATTATTTCATGATATAGGTTCCAACAATCAGACTCAATTCCGTTGTAAGCCCTTGTTCCTGCAGCTTAGTCCAGTTTCCCATTGTTGGTGAGTCTCATCCTTCGTTGACCTTCAGTTTGATGTTGAGTTAGGTTATTTCAATTTTCGAACTTAGTGATCTAGTTGGGGATGTTGTCCCATCAGCTCGTAAGACATGTTAGAGGCTTATCAGATAATTTGTGGGATTTAAGCTTTGTCAGTGTTAACTCTATTATGTTTGATATATATTCACATTTTCGCTTATTCATGTTTTAGTTATTAGATTCTGCTTTATGTATGTTCTTTATTTATCATGCTCATGCCATAGGACGAGTTAGAGTCACTCATGATTCTAGGTTCCGTGTCTCAATCGGGGGTCTCGGCTCGGATCGCGACACACAGAATTGTTATTGACATTTGGAGGTGCCATCTGGAGGGTGATGACCTTTTAGTCGATCAAATACTGAATTTTATGCTTTAAGTTAATGCAATCCTCAGTGAAATTTCCTGTTCCTCCAGAATGATAGAAATAGTGTTGTCGGCTTTATAGAATTTGGATGTGGTGCTGACAAATTTGTGGTCCACAAGCTATATTAGACCTGCTGCTTTCAATCGCTCAAAAAGTTGAGTCCGGCTCTCTGCTAGAGGGGTGAAAGTTCTAACGGGTTTTCTTTTAGGGTTTGAGCATGATGGGTTATAGGTGTTTGGATGATTTTGTTAGGGATTTTGGTTTGATGACGTGGTGGCTCGATTATAATTTTGAGGGTTTTGGTGAACGGGTCTTGGCGCTTAGTAGTTGTGCTAGAAATTGAGATATGTTTGAGGAGGTGGTTGGAAATTTTGCTGAGCATAGAAGATAGGATAGGGACTATATGGAGCTGGGGGTGGTTATTTAGTAGAGAGAATCGATTGGGGTTTCTAATAGGGGGACAAATCAAAAGTTTCCCCAGGACCATGAAGCGGGACTTAAAGGAAACTGACACAACCTCCTTTTTCTCCTAATAAAACCTGTTGCGTTGGCCTGCATCGCTTTGCTAAAAATTTCCCGGTCTTGAGACCATACTGAATTGCTTCCCCTATTTTGACCAACTCAAAGAATTTTTGTCCAATCATAGTTAACATCCTCTCATAATATTTAGGTTCTTGCGTTCGAATAAAGACATCCATGATCTTTTTTTCGGATATCAAAGGTCGCACTCTTGTAGCCTCTTTTCTCCATCTGTAGGCATACTCATGATAAATTTCTAAGGTTTTTTGCTTAAACACTTTCCAAGAAATACCAATCCGGAACAAACTCTATGTTAAATCAAAATCGTTCAATTAAGTCTTTTGTCAAATCTCTCCAACTCGACCACTGGCTCAATTCTTGTGTAGTAAACCATTCCAAGGTCTCTCCACTCAAATTGCGACTGAATGACCTCATAAAAAAAACTTCATTCTTTCCTACCCCCACGAGTTTATCGCAATAAGCTCAAAAGTATGCCACAGGGTTACCAACACCATTGAATGCATCAAAATTCGGTACTCTGTAACCCTATGGAAAATCCAAGTCTAGGTTCATGCACAAATCTTCATAATCCAACCCCATAGTATTATGTGAAAACTAGAGGTCCTTCATTGCTTTAGCAATGACATCTTTCATTGCTTGCATCTCTTGGTCTCTTATTCCCTTTTTATCTCTCCATTCTTATTCCTTCTCTTATTAATGATCCAACTGTAGTTGTGCGATGAGGGTTGGATATGGCTCAGGAACCGTATGATCTTGGAAAGTGGTGGTTGGTGGGATGTAGGAGTTAGAGACAATGGGATGATTTTTTATGGTGGCGGCTGGAGGGATTGGCTGATTGTGGGTAGCAGGTGGGTTTTGAGAGGTAGTTAATGGCGTATGGTGGAAAGGTGGAAAGTTTTGAGAGTGGATAGTGTGAGATATATGGGCTTGATTGGCTGGGGGTGGTGTCTGGTAAGAGGTACTGGGTCAGATGTGATTAAATCGATAGCGGTGGTTGATCTTGGGCAAATTTATATGCCCAAGTGATACTCAAATATGTCATTCTAGCCTTGTTTATCTATCAATGTTTATACATTCTCATGTGATTGATAATAAAATGTAAATTTATACTAACCAACATGATTAGCGTTGTTTTGCAGGTGAAATATAATTTTGGGAAGCTAAAATGTGTGTTGGGAGAGATTGGGGTTGGACTCGGATGTTAGCAAGGGAAAAAGCACTTGAAGGCACAAATTAAAGGGGCTCCGCGATGGAGCCGTGTCACGCTGCCATCGTGGATGCCTTCTGCCTGGATATGGAATTTTTGCCAAATTCCAGTGAAGGTGCGCGTTAGGGCCGTGGCACGTTGGCCTAGCCCCGCATTGCACGTCATGCCACGTTGGGCCTGAATACCTAGACAACCAAATTCCAATAAGGCTCCGCGTCAGTGGCGTGTCACGGAGGCAGTGCTCCGCGATGCACTCTGTGACACGTTGCTTGTTATTCCGGGAAAAATTTCCACCAGTATAAATAGAACACTTAGGTTCGTTTTTAATTATTCTGACTTGGTGGAGCAAGAACGTGGGTTACAGGAAGTTGAGGGGACGAAAATCTCAGGGTTTTTCTCTATCTCCTTCTTCTTTAATTCAATTGCTTGTATGATTTACACTCATTTAACGATGTTTCATCCACAGATGAGTGGCTAAATCCTCTTCTTGTTGAGGTTAAGAACAATTGTATTGAAATGTGATTTTTGATAAATTGGTTTTTTCATCTTTTCTTTCATGGTTGTTCTATTGATTCTTGTTCTTACTGCATTAATGTGTGGCCAACGTTAATGTATATCTAAAAAGTCCGGTTTCACTCGAGAGAGCAAGAAATTGAAAAGTTGTGAATTGATAGGATATGATCTTTTCTTAGTTTGGGAAAATTGAGAATTGATTTACCTTCAGGATAGAAATATACCTGAAAGTCGTATTAGTCAATTAAGGAATTGGTTTGTATGGCTAGAACATGAATTTCTTTTAATCACAGAAATGTAGGTGGACGGTTCATGATTCTTAAGTTGGGTTAAATACGAGAGTTTTAATCCATTGGCAATAATTCTTGACTAGCAACTGGAGGAAAGATTAACCAAAATTGTATCGATAATCTGTTTCTATACATGTTCATTTAGCCTCAGCATGCTCATACTTATAGTTCAGACTCAAATTGTATATTCGTTTTAGACTTAGTGTAAAATTAGGAAACAAAATATCAAAATCTTCTTTACACTGTTGTCTGCATTTTTAGAGTTAAAGTATAGTGACACTTGAGTAGTTTGTTACCTTATCCCAGTCCCTGTGGGATCGATACTTGGCTTACTCAAGCCACTTTATTACTTGTTCGACCACGTGCACTTGTGTGTAGCTATATACCCAAAAGCAACCGAACAGTGGTTTTGGGAGAGGAGGTAGTAGGAAAATGATGGGAAATTTTCAGGTACAGGTGTGCTTAAAGATGGAAAAATTGGGTGGAGGCCTCCTTACGTTGAGAGGAGATGGGCTTGAAGCAATGACCAGATTGGCCAAATCCGAACTGTGTTGCATTCTGCCCGTATCTCTGTTATCTGTTGCACTAACTGAGCGATTAACTCACTCTGGTCATTGGGGTTCCTGATGGCCACATTTGTCAAACTAGCATCTTCAATGGTTTTATCAGTCATTTTGCTCTTTCCTTTTTCTGAGATAGTGTTAGGAAGGGCTAGTATGACTGCTTTTAATCAGGTGAAATAAGGGTAATCTGCCATCTTTATCAACACAGATCAGTTTTTGTACCTGCTGATAAAAATAACTCAAAATTAGATATGTTAGTTTCTATTCATAATGAAATAATGCAAATAATAGCATATAATAAACAAACAATTGTTTTTGTTAAAGACAGATCAATCCATGGGAGGAATTTTGGATTGAGAAGAAGGACTCAAACGGACAGGATTTTGCCCATTGCATTTTTTTGAGAAATTTCAGGAAGGTCTACTTGTGGTGAGTTGTGCTTTCCTTGTGCAAACTTGTAATCTCTTTAGATGTTTTACTTGATAGGTGCTAGCGTAGCTAAATCTTTTGTACTTCTTTCCAAAAGGAAATAAAAAGATATAAAGATAGTGATCAAGTCTTAATTAGAGTGCCTATGTATCCCCCCCCCCCCGGGGAATTCAGGCCCAATGTAGTTCAATTATAGAAAAGTCCTAAAATACCCTTCCCAAAAGCTAACAAAGAGATCAGGCTCGGTATGAGCTTTCTATGTACCCTCCATGGGCTCAGGTCTTGCGTAGTTCTTGATTACAAGGAATAAATAGCATACAGACAACATTGCTTGGAAAATGCAAAAAGTAAACTTAAAATCTACCTCAAAGTCATCCCCTTAATAACAGTTCGAAGGAAATTCGACCCAAATATTCCCACTCTGAATGATATGCTCCAAGTCAAACTTGAAGATTCGACACTCTCTGATAGTGTGCCTCACTTCTCGGGAGTGGTAGGGACAAGTTTCTTTATCCTTCTATTTTACCGAGGACTTCCTCTTCCTCTCTAAAGGATAGATTATTTTTGCGTCGACCAACTTCTGGTAAATGATGGCATAACGTTCCTCGAATATTGTGAAATCAAGGAGGTGAATCTAAGCGTCTTCTGTGATGGGAGTTCTGAGTTTTGCTTGATCACATGCAAGTATGGCGTGAGGCCCCAACATGTGCCTAATTTTCCTAGTGTTGATCATCTCATGAATTTTGTCTCTCAAGATCGAGCATTCATTAGTGGTATGATCGCGCTGGTCGATGTGATACGCGCATCTCTTATACTCATCTCTGGGGTCACACCTAGAGCCTCCTCCTTGGATGGGAGAAATATTCATAAAGACTGCAATGCTTGATAAATTTTGGAACACGAGATGACCTCTGGGACTCGTAGATAGTTCCTGGCATGGGCCTTGAGCATAATTTTCTCATTCCCTTGGATGAATCTAAAAAGCTAAAATGACTCATCATATGGTGTTGCTTCAAACCTCTTCTTTGCATGGTTCTCCTAAAGTGATACTTCTTTGTCTTTATCTTTCATAATATCCGCAAATTCATGAAGTAACTATTCAATCTCTTCAGAATTCGTCTCCTGGGCGGGCAAGGATTTAGAGAATTCATGAAGAGCTCTACAAAATGTAGCTATCTCCAAATCTATTCTAGTAATTTTCTTTTTTACCCAATCCATTTGTTGGTCAACTTCCTCTGTTTTAACTAGTATGGCTTCTTTATTCTGGTCAACCTATTTTATGCTCTTCCTTTTCATGGCTATCTCTTCATCCATCTTATTGATTTTCTTGAACAGGGACTTCTCAGTTTCCTCAGATACTGTAGTTGAACCTCTTTCCATTTTGATGGGAAGCCGACCTTCCTATAGAGAGGAGCAAGGTCTTTAGAGGGCTATATTTTTATGGAAAACTTTGGACATGACCCAAGGATATTTGGACAGACTTTGTTTCAATAGGTTTATATATATGCTTAAAAAGTTCTAAGAGGTCTTGGCGAACCTGGATTAATCATCTTTATACAAAATAATATACAATCACATAATGGCAGTTATATCACATAGCACAAAAATAATTTAAGTGTGTCTTATAATGGTGACTTTTTATGCCAAAGGTGGGCCTAAATGAATTGAAAGATGTGTACGCCATTTTCTAATCAATAGATTGCCCCCAAAATATTTTATTAATATCGATAAAATTTTTACGTCAACACTTAAAATAGAGCAAATGGGTACATCTAGGGACATAAAAAAGGAAATACTAAAACAATCCCACGCCGGCGTAAATACTAAACAGAGTACCACACAGGGAAAAAATACTAAAACAGAGTCCCACGCAGGGGAAAATACCAAAACAGAGTCCCACGAAGGGAAAAATATAAATTTTATGTAGGGAAAAAACATATGATATGCAATGACATTTCTGCTAGGTCATGGATGATCCTTCACTGATTTCTACTTTCTTGGCCTTGTCCACCTCTTCCCAAATTAGATACTGGTTCATTATCAAGTAAGAATCGATCAATTGAGCCCTTTGTTCAATACTTAACTCTGTGGACCTAATTTGTTATTCCATACGCCTATCCACTTCAACTAAACATCCTCTGGCGATGCTTAGATCCTGGTATGCGTATTCCAAAGCCCTTTTTTCTTCCATTCTCTCTCTTTTATGTTCCCTTCATGTTTTTTAAAGTTCTTGTTCTTTCTCTTGCAGAGCCTCTTGAAGAAAGCAAAGTTGTACCTGAGTTTTGGAATGCACATCCTCTATTTGTAGGCCTACATTCAGTCTCGGGATGAGAGTCCCCAACAGATCTTCTTGCTACCAGGCTTTATATGTTTCATGACACCTAGCCGAAAATCTATCTTCAGCCAAGTCTTTCTTGCTAGAAAATATACATCCTTTCCATTACTTAAGGATATCGTTAGAAAATGGCACCACATCCAAACCGTCATAATCAATAACGTACTGATGCATGTCCCCTACAAGAGGTCCAACTTGTTTCCTTCCGAATTGTCTTAGGACTCTATTTGGGGCATAAGGTCGTATCCCTCTAATACCCATGACTGCCAAGAAAGGAAGCCTTCGTCCCTAAAGGATGACCCTTTGAGAGATGAACTTCCTAAACATCCATTGTATGTTATTTTCTCTCAATTCAGAGAGTATTTGGGACCAACCCTCTCTACTTCATCCTTTTTTGAAAATGGATTAAGCTCAACCTCATGTCATAAAAACCCCACTCATCTCCCTTATTTTGGGTAGTCAACGTTTGTTCCTTGTTGTCATCTTTAATAAGGTGTTGCACTATCCACCATTGTAGCATCAGGTTACAATCTTGAAAGTAATGATGCCTATTTCTACACCTCCCTAATGATCGGTAGATGTCAGCTAAGATAACCGGGGCCAAGGAAAAGTACTTGGTTGTCTTATCTTTTCTGATACCGTGAAATATGACATAGGAAACCATGACCACCTGAGAGTTTATATCATGCTCTCGATGTCGGGGAAAGACCATAGTTCCTAAGAAACATATGGAGAATGCTAAGGCACGAGTATCATCCCAATTCTGATAATTGTTGAACTCCTTTCTAAATATCTCAAAACCACTCAGTCTCCAAAGCGTAGATAAAATTCTGCAAGTGGAATGTCATTAGTTTTTAACCATTCTCCTTCAATGAGAAGCAACATGTTCAGCTTTTCTTTGTGACTCCATTTGTAAGGGATTAGGATATTGTGATTAGGTTTGTCCTTTCATTTGGAGAACATTCCAATGGTGTCTAGACATTCTCGAATCTCCTCAACGGTTTGAATCATCTCCAAGTCTCCAAAACGGAAAACCATTCTCTCTCTATCCCAATATCGGGTGAGTACTTCGACAAACTCAAGCCAAGTCTTAATCTCCATTAGTGAGAGTAAATGACCTATGTTACTGGTGACCTCTTTCTTTTTCAGTCAATACTATTCCATCAGTTCCTTATCAGTTCTGGGGTCTCAGTAACCATGTTGAAGTTCAAAATTCATTTATCCATCCTACAAGAGAATACAACTAATTAGAAGCCCCCTACCCTTAAGAACAATGGTCTATCATAATGACATATACATCCTTTACTTTAAACACGTAGTTGGATGAACTGTCTTTATCTCGGCCCCAGGCCAATTTAGACAAAGCGTGGTTTTCTAATGGACTTAATACATCTTGGGTATTAAGCCATCTTAGGCTAATGCACTAATAATGGTTTTGATTTCCTCTATATGCTAGGTTGACTAGATTTGGGTTTTTAAAAATACTTGGTACCCGAGCGGACAATTCGGGGTGGGACAATGACGACTATTTGGTCGCCCTGTGAATCAACTATCCATCGGGGTGCCCCAAAAAATATTTGGATTCTAGAAAGAAATGGTTGCAACCCACATAACTACTTTGTGTTCGTATGATTTGTGTTTTATGCCAATTGATGGAAAAATATCATGAAATGCAATGATAGCTTATATAGAAATAAATAGATAAGACATAATATAACAAATAGAGAAAATAAAGGTTAGCCACAACATATCAAAAAAAATTCTTTTGGTTAGAACCTACATGAATTCCTAGCAGAATCGTCATCCGTTACGATCCTTTTTAAACTCACGTTCAAAACATTCCATAACTTGGCAATTTTACAAAAAGACAGAGTCGCAACATAATCATTATGGATATTAGGAAACCATAAAAGGTTTTTTTCTTGAAAAAAACCTTTATTTAAAACTAGAGTCTCAGTAAGGGTACAAATGATTTTTAAAGAAGGTGTTATGCACTTTAAAAAATTCACAACTGAGGTTACTGACGAATTTAAACATTTGTGGCTAAAAATAATATAATTTATCTAAAAAAGAGAAAGAGTTTGAAAGAAATCTAAAGAAACAATATTAAACATTTAGAAAATAATACATGTAGGGACTAAAAGATATCCTAAATTTATCAATTCACTTTTCGACTCATGAAACTCTCATTTAAATATTAACAAAAGAACACTCTGAATTTTTTTATTCGAAAGCAAAATATATAGACTGAAATTTATTCGATTTCTTCCCTTTGAAAGACGAAAATTGAACTTAGAAATTTTTTTTTTGAAAAAATAAAGGAGTTATAATATCAAATCCTATGATTTAATAAAAGCTGACCAATTTGAAAACATCTCCATCTTTATTTCTTTTCCTTGAAGAATGATTGAGGATGGGAAAACACATGAAATCAAATGAATTTATCAACGATGTATATATTTGATGACTCGTAATTCTCCTTCTCTTTGGGCATTCATCTAAGCTTGAGTAAAAGAAAATAACTAATGTTAGAGTTACATAATCACAAAATAACAAATATAATATCAAAAATTAATGAAAACAAACGAAAGTAAACTAATTCAGGGCTTTTTAGCCCAAATATGGAAGCTGCGAGCTAGCGCTATGTTCTTGTTCTGTTGATCCTCTTATTCCTTTTTTGTTCTTCCATGGCAAGGTTATGGGTTAACTCTGGAAATAATATTATGTTGGATCAAATTCCCAACATATGATATGATGGGATTCAGGCTTTTCATACATAGCATGTATGCAGTTTCAACCGTGTGTTATGTATTCAGATGTTATGATATTTTCAGATTTCCGCTTTATTATACCTGTTAGACTTCTGCTTGATTATGTTGATTTTGGATATCATTTTCATTCCATGGATCGAATTAGAGCCTCTCGGGGTTCTTTGTCCCATTTCTCTATCCGGGCCTATGTTCGAGTTGTGACAAACTTGATATCAGAGCATTTGGTTTTGAAGTGTCCTAGGGTATCTGAAAGTCATGTTAAGTAGAGTATTTTTCATGGAAATGAAGTGCACCACACTTATGACGAAGAGGCTACGAAATGTTTAAGGAAATGTTCCCTTCTTTCATGATCTAAGTCGTGCAATGAATGTCTTTTTATCCTTCTAACTCGTGCTATACGCATTTGCAGAATCATGCCTCCTCGCCGAGTTAACCGAAGAAGAAATAGGAACAGAAGCGGCCACGAGAATGGCAATAGAGATGGGCACCAGCAGGCCCCACCAGTCCCAGAGGACCATGTACCCGAGCAAGTTGCCCACGCGGAGTTCAGGGTAGCCATACATACGCTAGCTTAGACTTTCAACGCCCAAGTCCTCTATCTTCATGCCCTTTCATTTCTTAGCCTATGGTAGCACAAGTGTTTTTTTAAATTTATTTACTTATTTATTATTTTAGCAGTTCCTACGTTTCATTTATAATCTCTCTTAGCATATTAATTTTTATGATCTAGTGTACATCTTCGTTCATTTTCTAATTTTTTTCCTCTTATTTTGTTACATTGAATCCTGTATGAGTCCGCACGAACATGAAATCATTAACGTAACTCTAAATTTCCAGATTTATCGAGACTAGAAACGGGAGATATAAATGCTAAAAAATACATGAGAAGGGAATATTGAGATATGAATTCATGTCAGAAATTTACTTAATAATGGTATTATATGCATACAAATTCAAACATTCTTTCTGTGACAAAACCATGCAGATTCTGTAAATTTGCAGTCATGTAACTGTAATTCCCCAGAAACTCAAAGCTAGATCCGGGACTTAAATCAGAGAAAACTAGAAAATCTGCACTAGGTCACAGAACGAGTTATTCTGTGACCCGTGGTGGGTGACCACGAGTCTTTAAGTGACTCGTGGTGGGGACTCTAGACTTAGTTGAAAATTTTGGAAATTTAGGTGACCACGAATATGACCACGAGTCGTGATAGGACCCATGGTCAAGAACAAATTTATGGCCGGGAAGAAGTGGGGCGGTGCACCTAACGACTAGTCACCACGAGTCGTGGTCCATGCCATGACCCGTTAGGTGACCCGTGGTTAGGATTTGCTGAAGAGTTAGAAAGTTAGGAAGTGTACCCAATAGGTCCTCACCATGACTCGTTTGGGACACCACGAGTCATGGTGTCACTCGTGGGGACTCCAGGGACTTTTGGGAAGTGGAGACCATGATAGGTGACCACCAGTCATGGTCACCAACCACGACCCATTAGGTCCCTTGTAGGGACTGTCGATCAGTTTTTCCCTACGAGTTTTTCAAGGGTTTTTCAGTAATTTCCTACCTTCTAGACCCTAAACTACGTTGTTTAAAGCATATTTTCATATTATTAGAGGGGTTAAACGATTTCTTTCCTCATTCTCCCTATTCAGACTCTCAGAAAACAATGTCGAAGTTATCTCATAGCATTTCAGAGTAAGAACTAGGGAAATCCTTTTCTCCTCAGGTTCTCGAGGAAATTCTTCGAGCTTCTTCACCAGGTATGTGGGAATTCAATAAGGGAATAGTTCTTCCTTTGTGTCCCCAAAATTCTCCCTATTTTCTTTATTAGTTCTAGCCTTGCAGATTATCGAATGTTAAGAAATTCTTAGTCATGCTTCTTATAATTCATGTGGAACATTATTTCATGTTAATTATAGATATTTCCACCAGCTTATGACTAAAATGATGTTTGTTCTTGTGAGGTGAAATTTAGCCCTAGTCCTTAAACGTAGAAAAATCTAAAATCTTGCTACAGTGATTAAACCTTGAAATTTTCCTGATTGTATCAATGTTGTGGATTCCCATATTATTTGTATATGTTGAATTCTCAGTCGGGTGCATGTTAGCCTAGTTTTAGTCAAAATGGTAGAACACTCAATGTTAGTTAGAAATGTCAATTGATCAGTTTGACTACAGAAATTCTCGAGGTGTCAGTAGTGCCTCCCAGTTATCAGAATCAGACTCAGTATCATTTTTAGTGGTTCATTAGGAGGTCATGACACCTTCAGATAGGAAATTCTGACCAGCCGTAGGACCCCGGTTTCATAATTATAGTTTTTTCTTTAGATGGTTACGACGCTTCAGATAAGCAGCTCTAACCACTCTTAGAATCCAGTTACAGAATCCGGTCTGATAAAACTCTCAGGGTGCTTCCACATAGGTACTCCTGACTAGTCTTAGGCCCCAGTTTCGAGCTATCAGCTTAGCAGTCAGTCTAGAAATATTCAATGGGAGTAGGACTTAGCACTTGGTGGATCGGGGTTGCAGCGTACCCAGGTTCCCAGAACTACGTCGCCATCGTAGGTTATAGTTTCATTGGCCTCATGGACCTAGACTTTTGTGATCACCCAGTTCATGTCTTTATACCCTGGCAAGGTATATTGGATCCTACCGATAGGGTGTATACATCGGACTCCACATCTAGCTCACGTGGTTATATATCGGTTATAAACTCTCCCACTAGTCAGCTCAGTCCAGTTTTAGATCAGTTCATATTGATATTTTAGATTTAGAACATGTTTTTGACCATCAGACAGGGTCTTTTAGACCGTTTCAGTTATTTCAGTTATTTCAGTTATTTAGTCCAGTAGCCTCAGTTGGTCATTGCATGTTGTTCCAATGTAGTTATTTCATTTCTGGTGTATGGTTTCTCTCACTTACTTAGTACATTCAAACTACTGATGCGTACTTTTATGTTGTATCATTTTATGATACAGCTGGAGGACCTCAGTCTCAGCCTCGCTTGCCGGTCACCCTCAGAAGACTTCAGCTGTTCTAATTGGTGAATCCTCATCTTTTGAGGACGATGATTATTTCATTCAGCTACATTTTTTTCTTTTCCTATTTAGACTTAGAGTTAGCTGGGGGCTTGTCCCAGCAACTCATCAGTTGTAGTGGCTTTCAGACATAGAGATGACTTTCAGATTTTTATCAGATTTTCAGTTGATTGTAAACTATACGTTTCAGCTTTATTTATCATAATTGTTTTATAGTAGTATTTTAAAGCTTCCGCTAGTTATGCTTACACAGAATGCCAATGTATGATAAACTAGCAGTTGAATTGGGGTTACTTGTGACTCCAAGTACCGTGTTCTATTTAGGGTGTAAACTCGGGGTGTGACAAACTTGGTATCAGAGCACTAGGTTTAGAATATCCTCGGATGTCTGAAAGCAGCATCAAGTAAAGTCTTCTTCATGGGTGTGAAGCACGCCACACTTATGGTGGGGAGGCTACGAGATGTTATTGGGAAAATTTCCTTTTTTTTCATACGCCTTATCGTGCGTTGAAATTCAGTTCCAGGATCATTCTTCTAACTCATGCTCTGTTTCATTTTAGTGAATCATGCCTCCGTGACGTGGTAACGGAAGAAGGGCTGATAATGCTCACCAACCTGCCACACTAGCCTCAACAGCCCCTCAGGACGACTAAGTGTCTACCGCAGAGTTCAGGGCGCCATTCAGCTGCTCACTCAAACTTTTACCAACAAGGTGAACCAGCAAGTGGTTCCAATTAATAACAATGGTTCTGCAGTCGCTGCCCGAGTGTGAGATTTCACTCGGATGAACCTTCTGAATTTTCACGGATCTAAGGTGGGAGAGGACCCACAAGGGTTCATGGATGAGATTAAGAAGATCACCTGAATTATGGGTGTCAGTCCCTCAGAGAGTGCTGACTTGGCTTCCTATGAGCTGAAAGGGTTAGCCCAGGTCTGGTACGAGCAGTGGAAGGAGGGGAGGCCAGCGAAAGAAGGACCGATGGGTCTGTGAGAACTGTTGGGAGAGAGAATATTAGAAGCGGAGGAGGGAGATGTCTAATGAGAACGCAGGGGAGGTCTATAGCTGATTTAAGAGGATAGAGTGAGCGTGGGAGAAAGAAAGAGGCAAAGAGTGTAGGGGTTAGGTCTGAAAAGGTTTGCTCCTTTTTTTGACTTATTTTGGATCATCCGATCATCTTGATCGGACCACTGAGATTAAACATGAAAAATAAAATAACACATTAAAAAAATCTGATTTGAATATATATATAAAGATAAATTAGCCAAATTGGCTAAAAATCAAAACATTCTTTAAATATCAATTTGAGACAAAATTAAGATGAATTATTTTTCGATTAATTAACCAAGCTTCTTGAATTTAATGAAATAAAATAATAATTTTTTAATAGTGGACTAATTGTCACGCTTAAGTCGTAAATGACTTGCGATTTATAAAATGATATACATACTTAAATAACTTTGTTCTAAATAAAAAAAAACTTAACTGATCAAATTAGCATATTTAATATTTATTATTTATAAAATATATATACATATATGTTAGGATATTTTACCAAATAAGCTGAAAAAATAACACCAAATGTTTTAAAATATATTTTTAATTATGTGAAAATAAACATTTTACTTTATTTGTATTTCGAGAAACTTGAATAATTAATTAAAATTTGGAGGGACAAAATTGGGAGTCAACAACCTGTAACCCCCATAATCTAGTTGATCTTCTATACTTCCTCAGCAAACTCATGTGGGTCCTCATCCATCTTCGGCCCCAAAAACTCAGGTGGGTTCATCTTGAGAAAATCTCGTACCCTAGTCGCTGCTGCATTCCTATTCTAGGGAACATGGGCCACCGCCTGCTGATTAACTTGAGTGGTAATTTCCTGTGCCAACATCTGGAATGCCGCCCTAAACTCGGCATGAGTGACCTGCTCGGGTAAGGGACCCTCTAAAGATGGTGGGGCCTGCTGATGCCCATCTCCATTGCCATTTCTTCTCCCATTCACTCAGCGATGAGGCATGATTCTGCAAACGCATAAAGCTCAAGTTAGAGGAATAGTGAGAGAGCTGAACTCATAGCATGAGATAGATTCATGAAAGAAGGTAAGTTTCCTAAAAACGTCTTGTAGCCTCTTCGTCATAAGTGCGGCGCACGTCACACCCATGAAAAAGACTCTACTAAACGTGGCTTTTAGACACCCTAGGACACTTTTCAAACCTAATGCTCTAATACCAAACTTTAAATGATTTGAGTTGGGACCCTAGATCGAGACAAGGGACCTAGAGCCACGAATGACTCCAAACTAATCCATGGCACATGCATAATAAATCAAAGAGCATAATTAAAGTGAAAATTAAAGAAAAACATCTTCAAGCGGAAGTCTAAAATATATCAACGATCATAAACAGAGTCAACACTCGATAAAGCTAAAAAATCTACATAATATCTGATAAGCCTGTAAACTGTTTAATGAGATGATGGGACAATAACCCCAACTAGCTCGCTAAAGTCAAAAACTGAAATAGCATAATCAACAAACTAAACTTAACATCCTCAAAAGATGAGGACTCACCAACACAGGGACTATGCTAGACTGAGGTGGGAGTAGGACTAACGACGGGGCTGAGACTGATTGATCGGACCTGTATCATGAAATAATACAGCATAGAGTATGCAGTCGGTACTTGAAATATACTGAGTATGTAAGAAAAGTAAAACATGCTAGCAAAATTGTATAAAAGACATAAAACATAAGTTTCTAAACATAATCTGAACATGAGGGCTCAAGGCCTACAAATCTGAGCATAATCTGAATATAACTGAACTCATGAGTAATACTTTGTAAAAACATCACTTAAGTAAAATAAAATAATCATAGACATGCATGAGACATGAGGAACAATGGGAGACTCGTCATAATCGACACCATCACGATAGAGCTTACGTGATTCCCCAACTATAATACTCAAGTGGGCAGAGCCGTTCAAAATTTTGTCAGGGCTAAAGACACTGCCATGATATCGGTATCAAGCTGAGCCCCTTAGGGCGGGGGAAAACTCTCAAGGGAGATCCCATATATATAGACACATATATATATATACACCTATGTTGGCGCGTATTTCTGAGACCGGAAAATATCAGACTCTAAGCCTGCTCGGTGCTAGACACTACTCCCAAAAACATGTATAATGATCACATCATTTTTCAATGAAGCTGAAATCATATTCTATACATAGCTTAAAATTTGAACATTAAGAGTCCTGGCTCCAAACATATCATAAGCTAAATTAGGAGTATTGACTCCAAACCATATGATAAGCTGATCTGATTAACCTTAGCTAAATCATGAAACCATACTTAACTTGTGTGAGCTTGCCCAAATCATAAAATTATGCATACTAGAATGGACTTCACAAGTCAAAATTAAGGGTTCATACATAAAAAATTTATAAACATTCGTTCATGCTAAATATCTCATCATACTTAAAATCATGATTCATAAGCTTGACTTTTCATAAAACTTGTATAATATGGCATAATTTCTAATAACTTAAAATCATGAATTTAATATCAAATTATATATATAATCTGTCCATTAGACTTGAAATATGTTTTAGAACATGAGAGTATGAGACCCATAAACATATCATAGAGAATTTCACAAATTTTGGTTAAAATCCTCGAGATCAATACACTTGATTAAGAACTTAAATTTATGAACTTGAGGAGAAATTTGGGTATGACGGTGGAAGGAAACCCTCATTCATAACCCTACTGTAATGAATTAAAAAAATAGATTTGTTCTTGGCCTATTTAATTGCTTAATTCTGAAGGCTGGACCACTACCTCCTTAATAATAATAATAAATTAATTAAGAAAAAGAGGAGGCGGTAGTCAGCAAGCATAAAAGAACACTGCTGGGTTCAAACCAAGTTGTCCAACAACAGCAATTCTCTAGGGAAAAAAAAGAGAAGAAGGAAATAATAGAGAAGTGATCACTGACAACCAATTCCAACCCAAACCGCAGCCTCTAAAACATCAAGTACACGTTGAAGGAGAAGACCCAAATCCCTGTACCCTACTTTCAAGTTCCAGCAGTAAGTTTTTTAATTTCCTAGTTACCAATTAACTTCTTCTTTTTTCTAAGTAAATAACTTAAGTGGTAATTGAGCTTAGGATCACAAGAACTTGGATTATTGAGAGGTTCTAGCATTGAAGCAAGAGATTGGTATTGAATTTCTTAGCTACACAAGTACTGTTAAAATTTTGGGGAACATAGGTTCTATGAAAGGTATTTATGTGTGGATTGAGGTAAGACTAATTAATGGTAAGCCTTACATATTGCTAGCATCTAAAATAGTTGATATTACTATCGAAATTTTTTAGAATCTTCAATGCTTGGGCAGCTGTTGATATCTTTCTTTTAATCTAAACTTGACCTTTTATAGGAGGAATATAAGAACTTGTAGGGAGGTGGGCAACTTGGCTAACAGTTGAACAAGTTCAAGTATTATAATTGTCCATCAGAAATATAAAATTTCATGGAATTTTAGGGATAAATTAATATTTAAATGTTGCATTATATTTTTAAAGATACTTGATACCTTGAGAAGGCGGTTGTTGGATGCAATTGGAGTTATTCGGCCCAAGTATTGTGAGTGATAATTCTTCTATAGTTGATTTTAAACTATAGTGTTTTTAAGTTGTTTTCCTGCATTGAAAGATATTATTTAGAAATTGACTACTTGCACACGGACAACCAATAGTATGATCAAGTATTTGAAATGTATCGAGTCACTCTTACCATGATTTGCATATTGATTACTTTGAATATACGTGATATTTACGAGTTATGATACTTGTTGAATTTAAACTTGACACAAAAATACTATGAATATATGTGGTGGTATTATAAAGAAAATACTTCAGAAAGTTACTTTTTCCAGTTTTTCTAGTATCTAACATCGAGATTGTTAGACCTGGTGCACCTTATAGGAATGATGAATGTTATGCAAAGACCTTCTAGAAGAAAACCTAGCTGATAAGGTAGTCAGACAGCTATGGTAAATTCATAGTGTCACAAGGTATATTTGATATTGACATAGGATCCTCCTAATAACTAACGATATGATTATTTAATCATCTTGAATAAAGTTTTCATATATAAAATGTTATATTTATTGAGATAAGATATTGTTTTTATAAAATTGCATGATTTTAATATATGCTTGTCTTAAATAAATGTGATGGTTGATATTATTACTCACTCAGTCGGTGTGACTGACCCTACTCCTTCTTTCTTTTTTCCCTAACAGATAACTTAGCTGAGGGTAACCTTTTGACTTGACAAAGTGATACATAGAGTTGATGACTAATCCAGTAAGGCTGCACTTGTTTCGCGTGGGCCAACATTTTGTTTAGACTAATATAGTATATTAGTTTAGTTAAATTCTAGAGACTTTCTCCTTGAATTTGTCTTGTAAATTTGGTTTTGGCTTGTGATAGTAATGGCGTGACTTGAGACTTCTAAAGTCTTGTGGTAGTCATTGACTCTAATTTGATATCCTCATAGACCTATTATGTTGTTATTGTAGTATGTTGGGTTCTTGTTTACTGAATGCTAACAGGTCTGGATTTTTGGATGGCTTGCTGTACAAAGGAAACTCTGCCGAATTTTTAGCATGAAAATGGTCCAGGCTTGCTCAGTACGCTTAGGATTGTTGAGCGTCGGTCATGGCCTGGGGGAAGGAGGGGATCATGACAATGTTCGTATAAGAGCCTTAGGTTTAGGGTATGACTTAAGGAGCATCGATTTCTACGAAGACTTAATTGTGCATATATTGTGCACCATATGCATGATCGAGACTCTGTAGAAGTCAGATAGGATTGGTCTTTTCTATTCTTTGTTAAATCTTATAGGTTATGAGTGGTTTAGAGCCAAGTAAGAATCTAATATTGTTGATATGATTGCAGATGACAGATAGAGTCATGTTTTCACCAAACTTAGGTTGGGGTCGAAGGAGAGGTCGGGGCATACCGACTAGGCAGACCATCAATCTGGTTACTAAAAATAAGGTGATACCACCGTCAAAACCTTAGAATGGTACTATTGTCGACATAATAGCTGCAATGTTTCAACAGGCGATGGAAAGCTTGGTATAGAAAATCCAAATGCAACCTCGAGTCAATATGATGCCTGGAGGGAATAATGGACATAATCAATCTGACGAGCCACTCCGCAGGTCAATTCGAGAGTTTTTGAGTTAAAACCTCCAGTGTTTACAGGGACTAGAGAGACCGAAGACCCCCTATTATTTTTGGACAGAATTCAGAAAGCCTTAGATGCTCTTGAATATTCTAGCACAAGGTCGGTTGAGTTGGTTGCCTATCATTTACAAAATATAGTTGTAGAATGGTTTAAATCTTTTAAGGCAGGGCAACCAAGTAACTCACGTCCCATAACATGGAAGGAGTTTTCTGATGCCTTTACTAATCAATTTTTGCCCATGATCCTGAGGGATGCTTTGTCAATACAATTCGAGGGATTGAGTCAATCCACAAAAATATCAGTGAATGAATTTGATATCCAATTCACTCATTTGTCTCGACATCCGTCATATGTGATGAGTGATTCTATGTAGGCTAAGAGGTTCATACAAGGTCTGATTGATCCACTGTTCAAACCACTGGCCTAACATTTGACAAAAGGAGACATAACTTACTCACAGGCAGTGGATGTTGCAACAGAGGTAGAGACTAGATGGAGAGATGAAATAGAAGTTAAAGCACAAATAAGAGAAGGAGGATCGCCAGATTTTTTGAAGGGGGTGTCGATACAAGATGTGGCTCTAGATCTCAAATCCATCTGAGGACCGCATAGGCTGGGGGTGCATCCTTCATCCAGTAATCTAATGGTGCTTCCACTGCAAAATAGAACCATAAAGGTTCCACACCATCAATTGGACAAACCAATCGCACTACCACTACTTACCCTAGTTATCATAAGGCTCATTTTGCCCAGTGTTGGAGAGAGATTGGTGCATGTCTTCGATGCAGATAGATGGAACATTACAAGAGGGATTGTCCACGTAACCACATGGGACCTAGTCAAGCATCAACATTCCTGAATGGTGCACCAACAAATTCTACAGCTTATACAGCTAGGGATAATTCTGGACGAACAGGAAGAGGCACTGGGAACAAAAGTACTAGTGATAGAGGATCAGGGGCAGTGGATAGAGGCCAATATCCAGTGTTTGATCTTACTAGGCAGGATGTTGAAACATCAAATGCAGTTGTCACATGTATACTTTTAGTGTGTTCATTTTATGTTATTTATTTAATTGATCCTAGATCTACTCATTCCTATGTATCCTTATATTTTGCAATGAGGTTTAGCAGATTGCCAAAGTTTTTAACAAATACTTTCTTGGTCGCTATACCAACTAGAGAATCTTTACTATTTAAGCGAGTGTATCAGTCTTGTCAACTCAGTGTTCAGGGAAAAGATACATTAGCAAACTTCTTTGAGCTGGATATGGTAGATTTTGATGTAATCATGGGCATGGATTGGTTAGCACCATGACACGCATCTATTGATTGCTATCCTAAAATGGTTCTCTTTAACATACCGAGAGATCCAAGTTTCGTCTTACAAGGAAACCAAGGATCACCTCCGAATAATTTGATATCATTTACGAGTCTCAAACGAATTCTAAGAAAAGGTTGCCAAGGCTTCTTGGATTTTGTCAAGGATATAGAGATTTCCACACCAGAATTAGATGTTGTCCATGTGGTTAGAGAATTCCCTGATGTGTTTGTCACGTCCCGCTCATCTGATAACTGTGAGCTCCTCCTACCGGTCCCCTTGGGTACGTAGCTCAAGCCTTGGCCTCTGATAATAAAATGTGTCTGAGTCCGAAGACTCCTGCCTCTAGGCGCAAGTGCACACGGGGTGTGTAATTAAAACTGCCCCTAGGTGCAAGCACGCAACAGGGTAATTTTATAAAAATCTGTATCTGAAACTGCCCCCGTTCACAAGTGCACACAGAGTGATCTGCCCCTGTAAACAGGGTAAACTGGCTCTGCGCAGAGTAAACTGAACTACCCCTGCAAGCAGGGTGGTCTGGACCATATTATCATGGTGGTTGGCCATCATCGTCCTCTAGGCGGACGGTATCGCCCAGCTGGTGGCGGTATCTGAATCTAGTATCGACACATCTATAACCCAGGGGCGGTGTGGATGCTAAAGGGACACCCACATGCCATAGCAAGTCTCAACAAACAAATAGCACATATAAATAGCAAGCATGTACAACTGAAAAGACTATCTGAAATCTAACTTCTTATTCTGATCTGTCTCTACACTGAACTGATTCTTACTAATTAGACTAATTCTGTAACCTCTGTTTAACTGGACGGCTAATCTGTTGCCAAGATACTATCTGTCTGAATGGCTAAACTGTAGCCATAACTGTCTGTCTATCTGATCTTTCTTTACTGACTTTTATTATGAAAAATTTGTTTCTTTTATTCTACTATGGAGTTTATTGTACTATACAAGGCTAAAGCTACCAACTTGCCGAAGGAACTAGCTTTACATACCTTAACCTCGAGTTATCCGTCTGTCGGACGAGGCTCGGTCAATACTCCAGTTATTTCTCCCAACTGCATTCATGTATACGCTAATTAATACCAAATATAGCTTTATTCCAAAGAACAACGTCACTTTTGATATAATTATAGCCTAAACTTAGGCTTATAGAAAGACGGTCAAAAACTCGCTATTTTCCAGAAGTCCAGAAGGGAGAAGTATTCACTTCACAGCTAGGAACACATAGATACTAGTTTGGAGCAATTCTACTTACCTTAGCTTGGTAGCTCGACGATTCGTCGGCCGTATTTCACAAAACTAAATCCGTAGGAATGCTCTCTGCTGCTAAATACCTCGGTATATGAGCTTAATTTAGGTTTGGACTGTGTTTGGCAGCGTAATTGGACGAAATTATATTACCCTCTTCGTTCTTTTCCTTTCTCTGGTTTTTCCTCTCTGTTTTCTGGAAATTTTATGATTTAAATCCAAAATAAACCAAAGAGCTACTTGAATAGCAGGCGGCACATGTCCTGGTTCTGGTTCTGGCTGATCCACCGACGTGCCCGTTTCCGTAGATTGATTCCATGATTCCAAGAGGACATCAATCATAGCGATACAGTGTTCATACTCGAGTTGCTCAAATCCAGTAGGAATATCAGGAATAGTAGGATCTAGTAGGAGCTTGCCTTGGAATGCAGTGAGGGAGCCCGGAGCGGCTTTATATACTTGAGCTTGGACAAGGCCAATGTGTCACGGAGCCAATGCGGAGGCTTCACCTCCATGACACGCTGCCATCGCGGAGGGGCTCTGCCTCGGCTCCTCCCGCGATGGTTTGACAGGTTACTCATCCGGTCTTTTCCCGGGCCTTTTCCTAGCACGTATGGCTTCCAAATATGCTTTACCAATGCACGAATAGGCCATCTAGGTGCCGGGAATCCTACGGGGTATAACATTCTCCCCCCTTAAGAACATTCGTCCTTGAATGTAAACTTCTATCTAGAGGACTTCTCAACTTACTACCTAGAAAAATTTCGGCAGAGTTTCCCCTGTAATATGAACTATAGCAAAAACCTGAAATGCAGAAAAGTCCATCACAGGTACTGCACGCAATGCTTTAAGATTCACTGGATAGCTAAACATCAATCTTTCTCATTTATACATATACAACCATAAGGTACTACATAAGTAATAATACGGACATACCTGTCGCCTGACTAGACCTGGAATAGGTGAGGATATCTAGCTTTCATATCTTCTTCAGCTTCCCACGTCATCTCCTCTCGGTTCCTGTTACGCCACAATACCTTGACAGATGCAATATCCTTAGTTCTCAATCTACGAACCTGCCTGTCTAGGATGGCTACTGGAACCTCTTCATAGGCCAGCTCTTCGGTAACCTGGATATCCTGGACTGGGACTGCTCTGGATGGGTCTCCTATGCATTTCCTCAGCATGGACACATGAAAGACGGGATGAACGAATTCTAGCTCTGGAGGTAAGTTCAACTCATATGCTACTCGGCCTATCCTTCGACGAATCTGATAAGGCCCAAACAAACCTCGGACTAAGCTTACCCTTCTTACCGAATCTCATCACCCCTTTCATCGGAGACACTTTCAGAAATACCCAGTCATTCACATTGAACTCCAGGTCTCTGCGCCGTATATCTACATATGATTTCTGGCGACTCTGTGCAGTTAATAGGCGTTCTCTGATAAGCTTTACTTTCTCTTCTGACTGCTGAACAATGTCTGGCCCAATCATCGTTGATTCCCCTACTTCGAACCAGCCAACCGGCGATCTGCACTTTCGTCCGTATAAAGCCTCAAAAGGTGCCATCTGAATAGCCGAGTGATAACTATTATTATAAGCAAATTCTATCAGCGGCAAATGCTCGTCCCAGCTACCACCAAAGTCTAGCACACACGCTCGCAGCATATCCTCGAGCGTCTGAATAGTGCGCTCAGCCTGTCCGTCTGTCTGAGGGTGGAAAGTTGTGCTCAGATTAATCTGCGTTCCCAGTCCCTTTTGGAACGATTGCCAAAACCTAGTCGTGAACTGCGTTCCTCTATCTGAAATAATGGATACTAGCACTCTGTGCAATCTGACTATCTCTCGGATATACAACTCCTCATAATCTTCAGCCGAGAAAGTAGTTCTTACTGGCAGGAAATGTGCTGATTTAGTCAATCTGTCAACTATCACCCATATAGAGTCATGTCTGTGTCTGGTACGGGGTAATCCGGCCACAAAATCCATATTCACTGCTTCCCATTTCCTGAGAGGTACAGCTATGTCCTGAGTTAACCCGCCTGGATTCTGGTGCTCTGCTTTCACCTGTTGGCAGTTCGGACACTAGGCTACAAATTCAGCAATTTCCTTTTTCATACCTGGCCACCAGTAGTTCTCTTTGATGTCATGGTACATTTTTGTCGCACCGGGGTGAAGGGAATAACGGGCATGATGTACCTCATTCATAATCCGTTGGCGGAGGTCTGAAACATTGGTAACACATAAACGATCTTTACAACGTAGCACTCCATCCTCTGTTACCCGGAACCCTGGCGCCTTCCCTAGCGAAATATAATCTTTAAGCTGAACTAGGTCAGGATCCTCAAATTGTCGTTCTTTCACTTCCACAACCAACGATGACACGGCAGTGTTCTGAATTACCATTCTACCGTCCTCTGTTTCTGCTACACGAACGGCTAGGCTAGCTAACTGATGTATTTCCCTGACCAATTCCCACTGCTCGTGCTGCAAATACGCCAAGCTCCCCATAGACTTTCGACTGAGAGCATCTGCTACAACATTAGCTTTCCCCGGGTGGTACAGAATGTTCACATCATAATCTTTTAACAACTCCAACCAGCGTCGTTGCCGCAGATTCAGCTCCCTATGAGTGAAGATATACTGTAGGCTCTTGTGATCTGTGAAAATATCAACATGAACGCCGTACAGGTAATGTATCCACATTTTCAAGGCATGGATCACTGCGGCTAACTCCAGGTCGTGGGTAGGATAATTTCTCTCGTGTTTCCTCAACTGTCTGGAGGCATATGCAATCACCTTACCATGCTGCATCAACACACAACCTAACCCAACGCCTGATGCGTCGCAATATACTGAATAACCTTCTGTACCTTCCAGCAAGGCTAACACTGGGGCGGAGGTTAATCTATCTTTCAGCTCCTGGAAGCTCTACTCGCAAGCCTCTGTCCACCGAAACTTTGCTGCTTTCTGCGTCAGTTTAGTCAGAGGTGCTGCTATGGTAGAGAATCCCTCGACAAACCTCCTGTAATATCCCGCTAATCCCAGAAAACTGCGGACTTCGATCGGAGTGGTAGGCCTAGGCCATGATTTGACTGCTTCTATCTTCTGCGTATCAACCCGTATACCAGCATCCGACACAATATGCCCTAAAAAGGCTACTGAATTAAGCCAGAATTCACACTTAGAAAATTTAGCATATAACTGGCGGTCCCTGAGGATCTGGAGCACTATCCGCAAATGAGTCCGGTGATCTACTTCAGAGCGAGAATACACCAGAATATCATCAATAAACACTATTATGAACAAGTCCAGGAAAGGTTTGAAAATACTGTTCATCAGGTCCATGAATACTGCTGGGGCATTCGTTAACCCAAAGGACATAACTAGAAATGCAAAGTGTCCATATCGGGTCCTGAACACCGTTTTGGGAATATCTCTCTCACGAACTCGAACCTGGTGATATCCGGACCGCAAGTCAATTTTAGAAAAGTATCTTGCTCCCTGTAACTGATCAAATAAATCATCAATCCTGGGAAGCGGGTACTTGTTCTTCACTGTAACTTTGTTTAATTACCGATAATCTATGCACATACGGAGTGAGCCATCTTTCTTTCTCACAAATAGAACTGGCGCACCCCATGGTGAAGTACTCGGCCTAATAAAACCTTTATCCAACAAGTCTTTCAGCTGCTCCTTTAATTCTCTGAGTTCTGCAGGAGCCATGCGATAAGGAGGAATCAATATCGGCTGGGTGCCTGGTAATAAATCAATAGCAAAATTGATTTCCCTTTCTGGGGAATACTAGGTAACTCATCTGGAAACACATCAGGGAACTCGTTCACCACCGGAACAGATTGGAGCGTCGGAGATTCTGCTCGGACATCCTAAACTCTGACCAGATGGTAAATACATCCCTTAGATATCAATTTCCTCGCCTGAAGGTAGGAAATAAACCTACCCTTTGGCGTAGCGGTGCTGCCCTTCCATTCCTGCACTGCTTCTCCTGGAAAGTGGAATCGGACCGTCTTGGTCCAACATTCAACATTGGCAAAGCACGGCACTAGCCAATCCATACCCATTATGGCATCGAAGTCTATCATTTCTAGCTCGACCAGATCTACTGTGGTCTGACGATCAGCAACCTCTACTGTACACCATCGGTAAATTCTACTAGCCATAATCGAGTCACCGACGGGTGTGGATACCGAAAAGGGCTGCTGTAATAATTCTAGTGCAATGTTGAACTTTCGTGCCACAAACGGGGTAACATACGACAGAGTGGATCCTGGATCAATCAGTACATAAACAGGGTATGAGCAGATAATCAATGTACCTGTGACCACGTCGGGAGATGCCTCTTAATCCTGCCTCCCCGGTAATGCATAGGTACGACTGGGGCCTACACCTGAGCCAGAGGCTCCTGATCTACCTCGGCCCCTATTTGCTGAACCTGAGGGTCTGCGCCCTGCTGAGGCTGCTGGAACTCGTGGCCCTGCTGATGCTCTATCCAGATCATCCCGGCTACCCTGTCCCCTGGATGGACAATCTCTCATTAAATGCCCTTCCTGTCCGCAGTAATAGCACCCTGGGAAGCCTTGCCTGCAGGCTCCAGAATGTAGTCGGTGGCATATAGGACAAGGGGTAGATGCAAATCTACTCTGTTCTAGCCTCCGCTACTGAGGTGAGGCTACTGTCCGTGAACTGCTACCGGACTCTGATTGACTCCGGCGAACAAATCTGCCTCTCTGCTGCTGTACCGGAGGTAAAGATCTGGGTGGCCTATCCAAAAACCGTGGTCTCAGCCCCCTAGGGATTTCCCCTCGAATCTCAGGGGGCCTGCTTCTATGGCGCTGCTCTGAAGTCGCCTGTCTGTCACCCCGCTGCCGCTGTCTCAAGCCCTCAATTGTCTGTGCGAAGGCCTGTACCCTGGCTATGTCCATGTCCTCTCTCAAGGTAGCCGTCATGCACGTCTCTATGTACTCTTGATTCAGGCCCATAATAAAGCGGTGGACTCTGGACAACATGGTGTCCACAAATGCTGGAGCTTAGCGGGCTAAGGAGTCGAACTGTAAAGAATACTCACGAAAACTCCTGGCCCCCTTCTATAAATGTAAAAACTGGTCCATCCGGGCCCGTCTGACCTCCCGGGGTAAATAGTGGTCCAGGAAGGCCTCTGAGAAGCTGGACCAAGTAGGAGGGGCTGCATCTCTTCCCTGAGATCTCTCCCAACTTTCGTACCACAAAACAGCAATATCCCTTAACCGGAACACGGCTAACTCAACTGATTCTGCTGGGGTTACGTGCATGACTCTAAAGATTCTCTGCATCTGGTCCAAAAAGTCCTGAGGGTCCTCCGCTGAATCCGACCCTGTAAACTGAGGGGGTCCCAATGCTAAGAATTCTCTAACCCTAGAACTACCTGGCCCACCTAGAGATTCTGCAGCTGCAGGTGGTGCTGGCTGACGCTGAGTAGCTAGCATCTGGGTTAACATAACCACCGCACTACGTAGCTCCTGATCAGATGAAGTGGGTGCAGGAGCTGTGGGAGGCGGTGCTGCCTCAAATGGTGTCTGGCGAGGCGGAGACTGCTGGGAGGGTCGAGATGATACCTCTGTATCGCTCTCAGACCGGGCTAAGTCTGGCTGTAAATGAGGCATCCTACTGGTGCCTTCGCTCGCTGTTGTATCCAATCTCCTGCCTGTAGCTGGGTGCCACTGGTCTGCCATAGTATCTGTAAACAAAGAGGGTGGTAAGTTTCAAAAGAACCAACCCTATACTGTACTGTGGTAGGCACGACTGAGTATGAAAAGAAGGTTAACTATCCTATTATGCCTTGCAGCCTCCTGCCTATGGTATGTGGTGCACAACACTTCCACAGACAAGACTCTACTTAGCACGGCTTGCAGACTCCTTGAGACACGACCTACTCTGATACCAAGTTTGTCATGCCCTGCTCATCTGATAACTGTGAGCTCCTCCTACCGGTCCCCTTGGGTAGGTAGCTCAGGCCTTGGCCTCTGATAATAAACTGTGTCTAAGTCCGAAGACTCCTGCCTCTGGGCGCAAGTGCACACGGGGTGTGTAATTAAAACTGCCCCTGGGTGCAAACACGCAAAAGGGTAATTTTATAAAAATCTGTATCTGAAACTTCCCCCAGTCACAAGCGCACACAGAGTGATCTGCCCCTGTAAACAGGGTAAACTGGCTCTGCGCAGAGTAAACTGAACTACCCCTGCAAGCAGGGTGGTCTGGACCGTATTATCATGGTGGTCGGCCATCATCGTCCTCTAGGCGGACGGCATTGCCCAGCTGGTGGCAGTATCTGAATCTGGTATCGACGCAGCTATAACCCAGGGGCGATGGGGATGCTAAAGGGACACCCACATGCCATAGCAAGTCTCAACAAACAAATAGCACATATAAATAGCAAGCATGTACAACTGAAAAGACTATCTGAAATCTATCTTCTTATTCTGATATGTCTCTACACTGAACTGATTCTTACTAATTATACTGATTCTGTAACCTCTGTTTAAATGTACGGCTAATCTGTAGCTAAGAAACTGTCTATCTGAATGGCTAAACTGTAGCCATAACTATCTGTCTATCTGATCTTTCTTTACTAACTTTTATTATGAAAAATCTGTTTCTTTTATTCTACGACATGCTTGCTAATCACGTAATAGGCTATACTGAATCTGAAATACTAACTTGCCCTCGGGCGCATACTTTTCTAACTTTCAGACTGAATACGATATAACAACGCAAACTAGGTTTACTGAACTTTGCACAATACTTAACATTCAACTCCGGGAATTCTACTACAGAGTTTATTGTACTATACAAGGCTAAAGCTACTAACTTGCCGAAGGAACTAGCTTTACATACCTTAACCTCGAGTTATCCGTCTGTCGGACGAGGCTCGGTCAATACTCCAGTTATTTCTCCCAACTGCTTTCATGTTTACGCTAATTAATACCAAATATAGCTTTATTCCAAAGAACAACGTCACTTTCGATATAATTATAGCCTAAACTTAGGCTTATCGAAAGACGGTCAAAAACTCGCTATTTTCCAGAAGTCCAGAAGGGAGAAGTATTCACTTCACAGCTAGGAACACATAGACACTAGTTTGGAGCAATTCTACTTACCTTAGCTCGGTAGCTCGATGATTCGTCGACCGTATTTCATAAAACTAAATCCGTAGGAATGCTCTCTGCTGCTAAATACCTCGGTATCTGAGGTTAATTTAGGTTTGGACTGCGTTTGGCAGCGTAATCGGACGAAATTATATTACCCTCTTCGTTCTTTTCCTTTCTCTGGTTTTTCCTCTCTGTTTTCTGGAAATTTTATGATTTAAATCCAAAATAAACCAAAGTGGGGCTTTATATACTTGAGCCTAGACAAGGCTAACGTGTCACGTAGCCAACGCGGAGGCTTCACCTCCGTGACATGCTGCCATCGCGGAGGGGCTCTGCCTCGGCTCCTCCCGCGATGGTTCGACAGGTTACTCATCCGGTCTTTTCCGGGGCCTTTCCCTAGCACGTATGGCTTCCAAATATGCTTGACCAACGCACGAATAGGCCATCTAGGTGCCGGAAATCCTACGGGGTATAACAGTGTTCCCAGAAGATCTAACTAAATTACCTCCGGTTAGATAAATTGATTTTGGCATTGATTTAGTACCAGGGATACATCCGATATCCATACCTCCATATCAAATGGCACCAACAAAGTTGAAAGAACTAAAGGAACAAATACAAGACCTATTAAATAAGGGATTCATTAGACCAAGCACTTTGCCATGGGGTGCACCAGTATAGTCTGTAAAGAAGAAAGATGGATCCATGAGATTATGCATAGATTACTGATAATTAAATAAGGTCATTGTGTGCAACAAATAACTGTTGCCATGAATTGATGATCTATTTGACCAGCTTCAAGTTTCAAGGAGGTTCTTGAATATTGACTTGAGATCGGGATACCATCAGTTACGTATTAGAGGTGAAGACATACTCTAAGACCACTTTTCAGACAAGATATGGACATTACGAATTCTTAGTGATGCTTTTTGGGCTAATGAATGCACCTGCAGCATTTGTGGACATAATGAATAGAGTGTTCAAGTTGTATTTGGAAAAATTTGTGATCATTTTTATCAATGATATCCTTGTGTATTCAAAGACGTATAAAGATCATGAACAACACTTGAGGATGGTTTTATAGGCACTCCGAGAACATAAGTTATATGCTAAGTTCTCCAAGTGTGAATTTTGGTTGAACCAAGTTGCCTTCCTAGGTCATATTGTATCTGATGAAGGGATTTTAGTTGATCCAAAAAAGGTGGAAGCAGTAAAGAAGTGGCCAAGGCCAACACCCGTGACTGAGATACGAAGTTTCTTGGGTCTCGCGGGCTATTATAGGCACTTTGTGCAGGATTTCTCCAAGAGAGCTGCACCTTTGACAAAGCTAACACAAAATATTGTGAAATTCCAATGGTCAGAGACATGAAAACAAATTTTCAAACACTCAAGTAAAGTTTGACAACATCCGTAGTATTAGTACTTCTATCGGGAACTGAAGGATTTGTAGTTTATTGTAATGCCTCTCGAGTAGGACTTGGGTGTGTGCTTATGCAAAGTGGATGGATCATAGCATATGCTTTGAGGAAGTTGAAGAAGCATGAACAAAATTATCCTATACATTACCTAGAGATGGCTGCAGTTATCTATTTGTATGGAGAGAAATGTGAAATTTATACTGATCACAAGAGCCTGCAATATATCTTTCAACAAGAAGATTTGAACCTTCAACAATGAAGATGGGTGGAGCTACTGAAGGATTATGACTGTGCAATTTTGTACCATCCGGGAAAAGCTAATGTAGTGGCCGACGCACTAAGTCAAAAATCTATGGGCAGTTTGGACAACCTAACCCTACTAAGGAGACCTTAGCAAGAGAAATTTACAAATTGAAAGAAAATGAAGTAACCTTCAATTTGGGCCATACTGGTTCATTATTGGCATGTGTTTAGGCCAAGTCATCATTAATGAAAGATATAAAGGCAAAGAAATACTTAGATTCTCCGTTATGAAAAATTAGAGATGAAAGTGTTATCAATAAGAATAAAGAATTTACTCTTGATTGTCACAGGGTGTTACGACTTGGAGATTGCATTTGTGTACAGATATTATTTACACCTCGTAAAAGTTAATGATTAGTGAGCACACGCGTGGATTTGTGATGAATAAAGAGAGTACAATGCGTGTAGGAAAAAGCCTTGGAAGCAGGGTCAGACAGAACCAGAGTGCAGGGGGCTAGCAGCGCACTGGCCAACGCGGCGCGCCAGGCCTACTAGAGCCTTTAGAGGCACAACGCGGCATGGAGGTTGGCGCGATGGGCAGTGCGGCGCACCCTCCTGCCACCGCCCTAATATGTATATAAGGCCCCTCTATTCATTTGAAATCATTCACAACTTATCTCCCTCGACCATACATGAAAATGAACGAGGATTTCTATAGTTTTTCATTCGTTTACACTGCCAAATGCTGTTCAAATTCAAATTAACTTCAGGTCTCGAGTTCTAAGCCTGCAGGGAGCATTACTACGGAGTTATTTTCTCAAAACACGCCCAGCAAATCAAAACTCCACCGGAAGTTGTCAGAATTGCTCCTAATTGATCCCTACTCGGCCATAGGCATTCGGTTTCAGTTGAAAGGAGTCATGGATTACAAGTTGAAACTTGTCAAATAATCGAGAATCGGCGATCGAGGTATGTTAAGGCGAATTCCTTCGGCAAGTTAGTTTATATAGTATTGTAATACAGTTTGAATCCCAGTAAGAGAGCTAGAAGTGTGTCTATTATGATTAGTTGTTGCTATTAGCTGAGGCCAGTACAACTTTCTCATCTTAAATGATACGACTTATGTTTTAAAATGGAAATAATGGTTCCACATGTTGCAAATAGTTTCTATCAGTAAATCGCAATCAGATATGTTGTGGACAGTTGTTGTTTGTGGACTATGAATGTATATATGTTGTGGTTAGATGCTAGAAAACGTATAAGGTCTATTTTGAAATATCCCTTGTCGGGAAGGAACATGTCAAGTATGACATACGCTAGGAGCGTCATAGAGACTGCCCTACTCTTCTGTTTACAGTATTAGCAGAATGCTGATGTTTTTGTTGGGCCTAGACCTTAGAAGCTTGTGGATAGTCATTGGGCCTAAGTTAGTCAGTTGAATAGCATAGGCACAGCTAGGTGATATAGCCATTAGTTTGGCATTTTTATTGTTAGTAAAGCACGCCCAGAGGCCATTGGCACACCCGTACGCCCTAGGGCTAGAAATTTAGATAGGAAGGTCATACTTTAGAGTTAACAGCCTAGGGTTGTCTAATGAACTGAGTGACAGCCTGCCATCTAGTTAGCTATTACCAGTGATTGTCAGTCCCATTTGACTTAGTATTCATCATACAGGTCACCCAGGAAGTCAACCCAGTCGTCCAGGTCAAATAGACCTATGGGTACCCTAAGGAAGGGGACCTTATTAGCAATTAGAGGCAGGGCCAGTGCCCTAGCCGGTTATAAGATACTCAGGTATAGATTGCCGTGAGTGGCTAAGTTTATATAAACTTATCTATAGGATTAGAAATCAGGCAAAAAAGTCATATAAGATCTGAGAAGACCAAGATGAGGTCTAAAGGACTAGAACCATGTTGGTACAGTACTACCCATAGGCTAAGGATATCAGTAAGCTGTTTGGGGAGGATTAGGGGTCGATCGCTCAAAAGCATGTTTGTTCAGTAACAGCCCTACAGTCATTCTAAGCAGAGGAACTAAGTAATTAGTCATCTGCGACCCCACAGTTCTTTATGAGTTATAGTTGTCCGGGCAAGACATTCAGAGTATTATTAGGCCACTCCAAATCTTGCCCTATCCAGCCTAGACCATTAGAGATCATGATCGCTATCAGGAACCTCTGATCAGATACAGGTGCACGGGGGTGCCTGCTAGCAGCCTTACAGACTATTCTAAGGGGCGATCAGCTGTAGCGTTAGGCCAGATACGCCTTTTGAGTGGCTAGATTAAGACTTCAGTATAGCACCTCGGGTGGAGTTGCCCTCACTCCGGAGCCTTCCGTGACCACCCCAGGGTTACTAGTTGTGTCGTTGCCTATGAGGACATGACATTGCTCTGAGGAGTGGTATGCCATCTGAGATGGATGAAGATAAGGTCTGAGGACCTTATACAGTCCATTCCATGGCTGGACTATTTTTATATTGTATCGACACCACACCCCCATCGAGCCTGGTGCCTGGGATGCAGTTATCAAGAGTCCACCGGACTCAAACACAGCTATAAATCAGGAGCCAAGCGGGCCCAGTTGCAGACCCAGGGGGACAAGTAGGTTGGCTATAGCACCAGTAGAGTCATAGAAACTTGGATAGGGGTATGTAGATTGAAGTGTACTTGTCAGGGATTATGGGGGTTCCGGTAGGTTATTTCTATATTGCTTGTACCTTCAAGGCTTATGGGGGCCAGGTTAGGTTCTTGTTTGTATTCTTGTTTGCTAGTTATAGCTTATGAATATATGATTGTACAGTCGTAGCTCATATATGTGTAGTGTTTTGCTAGACGCAGATTATGAATAAGCCAGCTTACAGGTTAATCTTTCTGCCCTTTCTCTCTATTTACTTTTAGTCTTTAACAGCTTACTTATTGCCTTACATATTCGGTACATATTGTACTGACGCCCATCCCTAGGCGCTGCATTACTTACCTGCAGGTTTAGACAAACAGAGTTAAGGTTTTTTAATAGCAGTTATTCAGAGTCAGCAGTTTGGCTAGCTCCCTTCGTTTAGAGTTGCCAGGTTGTAAAGGTTACAGTCTTTCAGTTTTATAGCATTTGGGGTAGGCCGAGACCCTGTCCCGACCACTATTTATATTCTTAGAGGCTTGCAGACTACAATCGTCATTAGTTATGTTTCATATGTTGGCCGTGTGGGACCTAGTATAGTAGCTTGTTCTCATTCCTGTTATAACTAGACAGCATGATGATCTTGTCGGCTCGTATAGGTTGCCTTTTGTTGCCTGTTATTGGTTAGCTGTTTTTATTTACAGGTGGCTATACGTCCTTGTTGGCCGGAGGCTATGTTTACAGTCTAGATATATCTCATTGTTTTCTTGAGTTGAGTTGCAGGCATGCACTAGATGTGCATAAGCCTAGCCAGGTCAGTCAGATCCCAGTATGGCACTAGGTTCTAGTCATGCCTCCCAAGGTGGGGCATGACAATATTGATGGTCTGAAATAAATTTTGCTCCAAGAAGCCCAGGGTTCCAAATACTCAGTTCATTCCGGATCCACAAAGATGTATCAATACCTTCGTCAGTTGTATTGGTGGGAGGGTATGAAGATAGATGTTGGGAATCATGTCACTTGATGTTTGACTTGCCAATAAGTTAAGGCTGAGCATCAAAGACCCATAGGGTTAATACAACAACTCAAGATACCAGAATGGAAATGGGAGCGAATCACCATGGACTTTGTGACTGGTTTACCGCAGACTCTTAGGGGTTATGATTCTATATGGGTAGCCATAGATCGATTGACGAAGTTGACACACTTTTTTCCAGTCAAAACTACCTATAATGGTGCACGTTATGCACAGATTTATATGGATGAAATTGTCAGGCTTCATGGAATTCCAATTTCTATTATATCAAATAGAGGTTCCCAGTTCACCTCGCACTTCTGGAAAGCATTCAAAGGAGCATTAGGAACACGAGTGGATTTGAGTTCTACATTTCACCCGCAGACTAATGGACAATTAAAGAAAACCATATAGACATTGGAAGATATGTTAAGATCTTATGTCCTTGATTTTGGTGGTAGTTGGAACAAATATTTATCTTTAGTTTAGTTTGTTTACAATAATAGCTTCTAAGCAAGTATACAAATGGAACCATACGAGGCTTTATATGAAAGATAGTGTCGATCTCCCATTGGGTGGTTTGAGGTTGGTGAGAAAAAGGTATTGGGTCCAGAACTGGTAAAATCAGCAGTGGATAAGGTTCAAATAATTAAACAGAGATTGTTGATAATAGAGCTTATTTTCTCTTATGTGTGAATGAATATGAGCGCAAGATTCTAATGTTATTCTCCCTTTCAAGTTCATACTAATATTGGGGAAAATCTTGTGTGAATCTACTCATGACTAGTTCAAGTTCCTTTTCCCTGTATTTGCTTAAGTGTTTCGGTGCCAAAAGTGAATTTGTATGGTCTCTCTTTCGTTGAAACTAGATTGAGTAATTGCTACACATTGAAAGTTATGTTCTTATAAATTTTATTTCTTGACAACAGATAGAATTGTGCCTTAGAACTACATATCCTCAATTCTTCAAATCTTATTCTTTGTGTTCATTGATCGATCTTACAAAGTGATACGAGAGGTTGACTTTGGGACATGTTGCATTTTATTTTCTTTCATTTTCCGTGTTTAAAAAGATACCAGAGAAGCCATGACATAAGGACTATTTGATTTAATCAAAACAACATATACTAATATTCTTGTATTCTTTTTTTTTTCTTTTTTTTGTGCAATAGACTCGTGTGGTTCTGCTTTAGCATCATCAATTATGTTTCACTTTTCTCCGTATGTGATAACTCATATTAAGCTCTCTCTTATATATGCACTTTTGTGATAAATTATTATATTTCAAATTGCCCAAAGTGTATGTGCATTAATTGAAGAATTGATGCCCACAATTCATATGTAATATAGTCTTGGAATGTTGTTGTTAAATCTTTATGAGAGATAAGACATTTGCAAAATTTAATTATTACCTCTTTGTTTAGAAATCTTTGGCATTATTATAAATAATTTTTATTAATTAATTTTTTTGAGAGATAAATTGATATAGTATGCCTCTGTTTGTTCGCATTTTAAATTTTAGTTAGAAAGTTCGGTTAGATGTTTTTATCATCTCCTCATTTGCTTCTTCTTTATTTCATATCCTTTATTTGCTCATTCCATTATAGTGAAAAATATAGTTTTTGAATACAAGAATGCTTCTACTGATACGCTAGTTAGCACTTGTTGGATTTAATCAATGATTGATTGAGAATTTTTCAAGAAGAATAGTAAGATATAATAATATTTTATGTACAACTCAAAGTAGACAAAAAGCTTTGCGGATAAAAGACATCGAGAGTTAGAGTTTTTGGTAGGAGATCATGTATTCCTATGAGTATCACCAATGAAAGGTGTCTTGAGATTTGAGAAGAAGGGAAAATTGAGTCCAAGATACATCAGGCCATATGAGATACTTGATAGAATTGGTGTTGTTGCATACTAGTTAGCGTTTCCACCTAAGTTGTCATATGTACATCTAGTATTTCATGTATCTATTTTGCGAAAGTACACACCAAACTCCTATCATGTGCTCGAAGCATCGAATATTCAGTTAGATGAAAATCTAACTTATAAAGAGGAGCCAGTGATCATAATAGAAAGACAAGTCAAGAAGTTGCGATAGAAAGAGATTGCGACAATGAAAGTAGTATGGAAAAATCATTTCAAGGAGAAAGCGACATGGGAAGATGAGGAGGTCATGCGAGTCAGGTACCGTCATTTTCTTGATTCCACAGGTAAGTATATGTTTAAAATTCAAGGATCGAATTTCCATAAAGGGGAGAGAATTTAACAACTTAAAAGAAAAGGTTTGGGCTTGGCCCATTTAATTGCTTAAGTCTAAAGGCTGGACCACCACCTCCTTAATAATAATAATAATAATAATAAATTAATTAAGAGAAAGAGGAGGCGATAGTCAGCAAGCGTAAAAGAACGTTGCTGGTTCAAACCAAATTGTCCAGCAGAAGCAGTTCTCTAAAAAAAATGAAAATCAGAGAGGAAGAAAATAGGAGAGAAGCGATCACTGGCAACCAATTCCAACCAAAACCGCTACCTCTAAAACATCAAATACACATTGAAGGAGAAGACCCAAATCCTTGCCCTACTTTCAAGTACTAGCAATAAGTTTTTTGATTTCCTAGTCACCAATTAACTTCTTGTTTTTTTTAAGTAAATAACTTAAGTGGCAATTGAGCTTAGGAACACAAGACCTTTGGATTATTGAGAGATTCTAGCATTGAAGCAAGAGATTGGTATTGAATTTCTTAGCTACACAAGTACTGTTAAAATTTGGGGGAAACATAAGTTATATGAAAGGTATTTATGTGTGGATTGAGAGTAAGACTAATTAATGGTAGGCCTTACATGTTGCTAGCATCTAAAATAGTTGATACTACTGTCGAAATTTTTGAGAAACTTCAATGATTGGGCAGTTGTTGATATCTTTTTTTTTTTAATCTAAACTTGGCCCTTTATAGGAGGAATATAAGAACTTGTAGGGAGATGGGCAACTTGGCTAATAGTTGAATAAATTCAAGAATTATAATTTACCAATAGAAATATTAAATTTCATGGAATTTTAGGGATAAAGTAATATTTTAAATGTTGCATTATATTTTTTTAGATACTTGATACCCCCAGAACAACGCGGTTGTTGGATGCAATTGGAGTTACTCGACCCAAATATTGTGAGTGATAATTCTTCCGTAGTTGATTTTCAACTATAGTGTGTTTGAAGTTGTTTTCCTGCATTGAAAGATATTATTCAAAAATTGACTACTTGCACAGAGACAAGCAATAGTATGATCAAGTATTTGAAATGTATCGAGTAACTCTTACCATGAGTTTGCATATTGATTACTTTGAATATATGTGTTATTTACGAGTTATGAAATTTGTTGAATTTAAATTTGACATAGAAAGACTATGAATATATGCGGTATTATAAAGAAAATACTTCAGGAAGTTAACTTTGCCAGTTTCGTCATTATCTAACGTCGGGATCGCCAGACCTGGTACACCTTGATGGAAAGATGAATGTCGTGCAAAGACCCTCTAGAAGAAAACCTAGCTGACGGGGTAGTCAGACGGATATGGTAAATTCATAGTATCAGAAGGTATACTTGATACTGGCATAGGATCCTCCTAATAACTAACGATATGATTATTTAATCAGCTTCAATAAAGTTTTCATATATAAAATGTTATATTAGTTGAAATAAGCTAATTTTTTTTATAAAACTGCATGATTTTAGTATATGGTTGTCATAAATAAATATGATGGTTGATATTATTACTCACTCAATCAGTATGACTGACCCCACTCCTTCTTTCTTTTTCCCCTGGCAGATAACTTAGTTGAGGGTGACCTTTTGACTTGACAAAGTGATAGATAGAGTTGACAATTGATCCACTAAGCCTGCACCTGGTTCGCGTGGGCCAACATTTTGTTTAGACTTATGTAGTATATTAGTTTAGTTAAATTCTAGAGTCTTGCTCCTTGAGTTTGTCTTGTAAATTTGGTTTTGGCTTGTGGTAGTAATGGCATGACTTGGTACTTCTAATATCTTGTAGAAGTCAATGACTCCGATTTTGATATCCTCGTAGACCTATTATGTTGGTATTATAGTATGTTGGGTCCTTGTTCACTAAATACTAACAGGTTTGGATTTGTGGATTGCTCCTCGTACAAAGGCAACTCTGCTTAATTTTTAGCATGAAAATGGTCCAGGCTTGCTCGATAGGCTTAGGCTTGTTGAGCGTCGATCATGGCCTAAGGGGGAGGTGGGGTCGTGACCGAAGTCATGCCTGGGTAAACTGATTTCTACATTTGTCTTGAGACCCAGGAAGATTTGAGGAAGATGAAGATGGAGAATCCTTGCTTTGCTTGAGGCTTTGATCTACTAATGAAAGGGTTAGGAATAGAGTGAATGTTCTAGGGTTGGTAATACCCTTAAAACATCCTTTTTCAAGCTTAAAACAGCGTAGTTTAGGACTTATGAGCTTAGAAATTACAAAAATACCCTTAATATTTCACAGGAAAACACTCACTGACAGTCCCCGTGATTCGTACCATGAGTCGCTCAATCAACCTATGACTCGTGGTGTTCCCCCATAACTAGCCAGTTCATTTCTCTCCAACTCTCTGATTATTTCCACGACTCGTAGTTCATTACTATGAGTCGTACAAATTGCTCGTAGGACAAACATATGTTAACCCAAATGCATACCACGACTCTGTGACAACGAGTCATACCACCAACCTATGAATCATGGTGTGGACTCGTGGTCTGGGGAAAGAAGCCTCTGAACTGAACCACGGGTCTTCCTACGACTGTACCACCTGACCACGACTCGTACCATCGGTCGTACTGAGAGAGAATTTCCAGACTTTTCTGCTAAACATATTTCCAATCCCGAATCTAGGCTTAGGAACTTTTGGGGTATTACAGCCCCGAAAGTAAGATATAGGGTTCATAGATGACGATCGTAGATGGTTGAGTAGATGATCTACGCCACTAGAGGGTTCCTTCTCCTTCACTTACAGCCCGTGGAATGGACATATGGTTTGTGGGTGGCACTATAGATCAGCTTCTCATTTCCACCGTACTTCATTTACAGTCCTTGAATATCCCTTACATCCCATACTTTTCAGTCGTAAATTTACACCTCAAAATTCTAAGCTACAAAATAGTGACCCTCTTTCTTCCACGACCAAACATGTATGTGAGACAGTCATATGTGGGTTTGTATCTAGACCATCAGTTGACAACTTCATCTACGAGGCTCTAAGCTCATCCACGACTTCAAGTACGGCCCACAATATGCCAAAATTTAGGTCCTTTGCGTATTACTTCTTGGTTTTGTTACTTTTTCTCTGAATACCTAGAACACAACATTTCAATATCAGAATCACATGAAAAAGAGTTTGAAGACAATAAAAACTTGCAAAAGATATCAAATGTGTCATAATTTCATGACATATTATGCCCTCGCGGCACTGAGATGTCGCTCACACACAATGGGCATGGCACCCATGCGACGCACAAGTAGCGCGGTCCTTGTCTACTGCTTCTGGATAAAAGGAAAATGTTTTGGTGTACATGGTTGAAAATAAAAAGAGAACGTTTTCATTAACAGATTGTCTTTTTTTATTTTTAGAAAGGTACCATATAAATGAACAGATCTGCCAATTTGTTCGAACATGTGCTATTCATAATCATTACTTCCTTTTTTTAGCTTAATAAATATGTCGCTTATTTATTTTATTAAATCTATCTCCTTCGCCTTTAAGTTTTCAACAAATTTTTTATTCTTAAGAAAAGTTTTGAAGGAAAATCTTTAGAATTTGCTGCACTACAGATTTTGAAGGTGTTATTGTATCTTGTAAGATTTGTTGCTAATCTCAATAGTAATCGTTCATAGTCTAAGAAGGAATAAAATATAATTTAATCCTGAGAACTTTTTTTATAGAACTTTTTTATTCATGGGTATGTCTTGATCTAAGCAAAGATAGTGGACTTAAGGAATGTTCCTATAAGTGGATTTGTGGATTATAACAAAAGATGTTCATAAAATAAAGAGACTTCTTTTAACTATAGAACAAGCTTTTTAAAAGAATTATCATTAAAGAAAGCCATAAAAAGAGACACCCTCACATGCATTCTCTGATCAAACTTTATTTTAGTTCTAATATTTAGTGTTAATCTCTGATCTTTAGATTCTAATCAATGTAATGGTTGGTCAAAGAATTAATTTTTCTGTTGAACTTTAGGAGAACTTATGAAGGTTAAAGTATTTTAAAATAATTTTTTTCGAGAATTAGAGTCTTTTTGTATCTTTCTTTCTTATTTTAATACCAACAAGAACAATATACAAGGAGACAAGATGCACATAAATAAAAAACTCAACTAGTATAGGAGTGATGGATAGTTCATAACTGGAATTTATCTGTTCGAGTTTCGTATTTGAATTCTCAAAATAGGCAATCATTTCGTAGAAAAGATTTTAATTTATAAACCTAAATTATTCGAATTAGTTCGTGAACTTTCGGATATATGAGTTGAATCAATAAAAAGGACTCACGACATAAATTCAAACAATTCATAAAAGTTACATTAGATTAAGTAAAAAAAGAAAGCATCTTTTAAGTCGTCAATTAAATACACTTATAAGAATTTTATTTTATTTTTAATTAGAGTAGGGGAGAGAGAATGAGGTATGGAGTTACGGAGTGGAAAATCAAATCATCATCAATAAGGTAAAAATTTAGATAAAATGAGCTCATATTTTATCAACTCACACATATTTTAATGGGCTGGGGAGTGATTTTTCAAATAAGTAAAATTTGAGTTTTAGTCCATATTTGGCCTATAAGAATGGGTAAAGTAAGAAAATTGAGGGGATATATAGGGTGTACTTAAGATGAAGATGTTTTTCAGTTTTCTCATGTTTAGTTGGCTTAAATATTTTTTAAATTGACTTTTTTTCTCCAATTTAAGGAAAATGACTTTTCTACATAAAGTAACAAAAATATTTTCTGAACTCCAATCTAAAACCCAAATTTAGATCCCAACCCATATCCAAGATCCGACCCCGACATGATCCAGGATCCGACTCTGAAATCGAGCTTGACTCGGTACCCAACCCAAAAACTGACCCGACACGCGACTCTGGACCCCAAGCCCCAGCCCAAGACTTGGATCTAGACCCCTAGCCAGGTTCAGAAATTTGACTTTAAACCAAAACACGAGACTTGAACCAAAATTCGACTCCAGACTTTGACCCCAGCCCCTGATTCGAGACTTGAGACCCAAATTTCGATCCTTATTCTAGACCCCACTATCGATTCTGACCCAGAATCTTCGACCCTCAACCCCAATCAAGACTTGAGATCCGAATCCCAGCCCTAATCTAGGACACAACATAGAACCCAAACCAGACATTCAGTCCCAACCTCGACCTTGACTCAGGGGTTGACGGAGATCCATCTTGGAACCCGACTCCTAACCTCAATCTACGAGTCAAAACCCAACCCTAATCCAGGACTTGAGTGTCGCGCCCAATTTTCCTCGCGAAAAGCGAAACTCAACACGTGACAACTCTTGAATGATTGTTTGAAGAGAAAGAGTCGTCACCTAACGAATTAAGGTGCGTTAGGGCGCCAGACTAAATTAATTATACAGAAAGACCTGTTTAACTAGCCTACGTCACTAGAAATCGGGTAAAGACATCAAGTTACATCGAAGGAAGATGTTAAGCACCTTTCGAGGTCCACAACTGTGGGTCCTAGCCGAATTGAATAATATGTGGGGAATTACTAAGTGATCAAAAAATGATTAATTATTATTATGAACTAATATAACTATGTGATTTGGACAAATAAACTCTTAGTAAAATTAAATTAAAAAAAACTTAAGCCAATTATTTTTTAAAGCAAAAATTAAATTATAAAAAATTAACTAAATTATTTAACAAATGAACACATACGACATATTTTAATGCAAATAAGTAATTAAATTAATTCACTAGTTAATATTAAATCTAGGTGATAATCATTTTAAACATGCATACATATCAAAATGGAAAGATAATATTCTCAAATATTACATAAGATAATTAAATAAATTACTATTTTGCATAAATTAAGTCATTCATCAATTAATGCAAACTATGTGATAAAATAATAATTACACTATTTTTAATTATATAAAATTATTTAAAGGAAAATAAATATCTCAATACAAATTAACTTAGTACAAAATATAAGTGATAAAGCAATTTGATTCATCAACTTATTTATTACCCACTATACTAATGACACTTGCTAATTAATAGTTAAATTTTAAACCAGAGAGAAGAAGGGAATTAAACAATATCAAAATATAGCAATCGAATTTAATTCATAATAACTAAAGATAAATATCAAGATTGTAAATAGAATAAAGAAAGTTAATAAATAAAAATTGTAAATAGATTTATGACGAAAAAAATTTGAAAGTTTGAAATGTTTGTTGCTTTTTAAGGATAAGAACATGATATTTTAAATCATGATCTTCAATCTTAGCAACAGATTTATTTGAGGTCAGTTTCAAGTTCAAAAATATAATAATAATATATTTAAGAAGATTTGAACAAAGCTAAACACATAAATATCTACATATAAATACACATAATCATTTTAAAATCTTAGGTTGATATTATGTTCGGAGAACGCGTCGGTTAAGTTTTAAAAATTCGAAATTAGACCGTAATTTCTTTTACTTTCCCAATAACTATATGTTAAGGGATAATATTCAGAAGAAGAACACATAGCCCTAGTTTAAGGTGAAAAAATGAATCTGGACAATGGTTTTAAAATAAAAATAAATCAAATAAGAAAAAACATGCAAAAATATAAACTTGGGGAAAAAAATTAAACAATTAGCACATAATTCTCAACCCCTTCAACATCCCCTTTCACTATATATCAGCATTCATTGCAATATTACAACTGATAAAAATAATTGAAATAAATAAAAATACATAATTAATATTAAACTAATTCAAACAGCCGACTTGTCTAGTCTCAGACCCGAAACCAACGCGACTCTTTTGTATATCCAAACAAAGACAAGGGAATACCTGCTTCCAAAAGACTAAACAAACACAAGCAACATACATATATATGTAGATACAGACGATAATTTTACATTAAATGAAATCCAAAGATTTATTATGCAGACATAAAGAAACTCGCAACAAATAAATCAAATAAAATATACATGCTTCAAATAACAAACTAGTCATGAATAATTATCTGTCAAACAATGATTAAGTTATTAAGTGATTGAAGATTCTCATAGTTTGATGGACTAACCAGTTGGAAGTGAATTAAAAATAAAAAATGCTATAGGAACCAACGAATCTCAATAACGAACAGTTGAAAAACTACAGAAGAATCTCAAATATAAAAAAGTCTCTTTGAGTGCTACAAAAGAAGAGAAAATTATTCTAGTGATGTTTGGATGCTAAAAAAGATAAAGTAAAGTTGTATTGCTTAAAGAACCAAGTGAGATTTTTGTTATGTTGCTAGACCCCAAGAAGCAGAGAAGTAACCCCCATATATACTTAGAGGCACCTAATCATTTAAAGAATAAAAAGAAAGAAAAGAGATATTCAGCACAATTCTTCCAAGGAATTATTTCCTTCCAAAAATATACGAAATCAATTCTGTAAAAGACAATAATTAGCTACCAAAATTAACTAAGTGCTAAAGTTGTCATATAATGAAAGGAAAGGATATCCCTAGAAGAGAAATCAAACAAAGGAAAATCCTTTCCTTAATTAACCTAGGTAAATCAATTAATCAACGATTACCTTAACTATTCAAGTAAGAAGCTGTCTCAAAATAATTAAGGAAAGGGAATTGATCACAATTTCAAAAATAAGTACGGAAGGCCTTGTTAAGGGCCAAAAAAATCAATCAAAAGTGAAGGTAGATTACAGTCAATGTTATCATATGTAACCAAACTCAATGCTATCATGATTTGAACTTTATGAAGGAAGGAAACAATTTATTCAACTAGGCAATGGAGTAAATCTGCTATTGCCAAATTCAACGGGTCCAAAATTGTCATAGGTAAGAAGACACCATAACTTGAAAATGGATTACACAAGTATAGAATTTCCTATTATCATAATCACACAAAATAACTTTTATGGGCCAATTTATGAAGAATGGAAACAAGTTAACCAAAACTTGTTTCCCAAAATTATCAAGAATATTCAAAGAATTAAAAGGGAGATTTTCAAGTTCGTAATTCAATAAGCTTCAGTGTTAGCTGTATCAATATAAGAATAATGACTCTACCATGTTCAGCATATATCTGATATTTCGACGTATAAATCAAATCTAAAGACTGTTGCTAGAAGACATACAAGTAAGAAATGGAAACTATAATATGCAAAAGAAAACAAACCAGATATAGATTCTTGTTAATCTATTATAATCCTTATAGTCTCAGAAGTCGGGTATGAATGGATATGTATCGTCGCTGCTTCGCCGGAGCAAGGGAGAGGGAGAAGAGAGAAAGCATGGTGCGGTAGCGGCTAATTACAAGCTGTTGTTTCTGCGTCATTCTAGCCGGAGCAGACGAGGAGGAGAACTGGGATGAGGCGGCGCATTGTTTGCTGGAGAAGACGAAGTAACAGCGCTTGGGGTCTGTGAGGTGCGGTTGTGCGATTCATTGTTGTTCGCCGGCGGCAGTGACAGGGAGTGGCGAACGGCGTTGGATTATGGCAACTCGCCGGAGAAGGCAATGGGAGGAGAGAATGAAGAGGGAAAAAAGAGCAGAGGGGCTGAGGGTGATTCACGGATAAGACAGCGGCGAGAGAGGGAGAGTCGAGAGAAGGAGGAGGCGGTTGTTGGTTTCTCGGTGGTGTTGACTGCAAAATTGACCGAAAATGGAGAAGTCGGAAGAGCTGCGACGTTTCGCCGGAGAAGAGAGAGTGAAGGCGGTTGTGGTGTTGTTATTTGGCAAAGTAATATCTATTTTTCTGCTAGGGTTTTGGGGTGTAAGATTAATATGGAAAATAGGAGTATTAATCTCAGCCTTAGGATTTAAAGTATAGACGGCTGAGATTGATTTTAAGTTCTAGATCGGATCAGGGTGGCTAAATTGGGTCGCGGGTTGAATAAATTGGGTTGAAATTTAATTAAAATTGAATTGAATTTTAAAAAGTGAACAGATTTGGTAAAATAGGCTAAAATTGGCAGGAATTAGATGAAAAGTGATCAGATTTTAAATAAGTTAGCCAAAATTAAAATTGGCTGCTATTAAATTAATAAAAACACTATGTTTGCAAATGACTTAATAAATAAATAACATAATAGTTTAATTTACAATAAAATAATATAAATATTATTATTACGAAGTTAAATATAAATAATTTATAAAACTAAGTAAAATATATTTTGTAAATAAACCTTGTTTAATTGAAAATATGTATGCATGTATATTATTATGCAATATGTTATATATGACGTAATTACATATAATATTGGAAAATTAAAAACTTGAAATTAATGTAATAAAATGTTTTAGAAATATAAATTAAAATAATTATGCAAAAATTCAAATATGTATGCTAATTAATGCTAGAATATTACGAATATGAATTAAATAATTTCGTTAAAAAGGATAATTTTAAGTTACACACATATATATATTAATATGTAGCTTAGACGGGGCATAGGGGGGTCAAAATTGGGTGTCAACATCGAGGACAACTCTTAACTCCAACTCTGGGTCCCGACCCAAGACCGGCTACTTACCTTGATTCGAGACTCGATCCAGAACCTAATCCCGACCATGGGATAGGTTCTTAACCCTACCTCCCGACCCCATCCCTAGTTTGGGACTCGACTCGAGATCCACCCCAACCTAGTTCGAGACTCAACCCTAAGATTCCAACCTGGTGCTGAGACATAGGATCCAACCCTAACCTGTGACCCAATTTCTGACCCGATACCCGACCCGAGACTATGAATCTAGACCCGAACTGATTTTGATTTAGACCCAGAACCCTACTCCCCACTCTTGACCTCAACTTGATACCCAACTCTCATATCGTTTTCTAGGATCGGGGTCAAGTCCGATCTTGGTTAATTGTACTTTGACTTTAAATGTGATGCAGATAAAAAATAATGTGAAATATTGCTTGCAAATCGATTATCAAATTACTAGAGTTCGACCTGGATGTTAAATTCTAAAGTGGAGTACCATTTATTTATGAGAATATGGATAAATATGAGTTAATCCATCTTTTACTCTACCCATCTTGTCACCCAACCCCACTTTCACCCATATGAAATATGTACAAGTGAGATTACATTCTGGGTTGACCCATTTTTAGACCGCCCATATTTGACTAAATCCGTCCATTTACCATCACTATAATCAATTAACTAGCTACTAAGTATAATTTATTAAATTTATTAAGTTTACGTATTAACTCAACCTTATTTAATTTTGTATGTTAATATATATATATATATATATATATATATATATATATATATATATAATTTATTAAATTTATTAAGTTTACGTATTAACTCAACCTTATTTAATTTTGTATGTTAATATATATATATATATATATATATTGTGTTTCAAATAAATACTCCCTTTTACTGTAAAGCTTAATTTATTCCTGGAAAGTGTCAATGTTTTTAAAAAAACATATATTAACTCAAATAATGGAAGATAAATATCTATTAAATATAACATATATTAACTCAAATAATGGAAGATAAATATTTATATAATATTTATTACGAAAGTTCCTTTAAAATTAGTAGTACAATCAAACTTCTTTCTATTGGCGCCGTTAATTTATCTGAAATTTTATGGCTGCGACAGTAAGATGCTGTTATATATGTATACTGATATTTGACGTTTAGATTTTATTTAACTGTTATAAATAAAAGTATGCAAATATTTAGTTTAATGATTTTTGGTATCAAGAAGAAGGAATGTATTTGTTAATCATTTTACCAAAAAAAAAAAGAAAATAGAAAGAGTATATACAAATGTAAAAAAAAAACAAAGTCTTTCCTCGTGAAGTTATGACCATAATTGATGGATATTATTTTAATATAATATTTTTTGTTTAAATATTCGTACTTGAAATTTACTATGTGCATGACATTAATGATGATTATCATAAATAATTTAATATTTATTTACACATAATATATTTTTTATAGAATATGATTGCACAATATTTGAGAATGACTATTATAGAGAGGTAATTTTACAAAGAATGTACCACTATAATGAACGTCATTATTGTTATAGGTAGAGTGTTATTATAGAGAAGTAAAATATAATATAAAAAATAGATTTTAAAAAAAATCAAGCTATTATAATAAAATATTATTATAACAAATGAGTGTACGGAGAGATTTGACTATAACATCTTTCCAATTTTACTAATTGCATATAATTTGTATTTGTAAAGTTACTTTACAAAACTCACACTACATGATATACACAAAATCCTTTTAAGATTTGAGCATGAGACTCAACACAAGTTTCAATTGGATGTTATCAGAAGATAAAGTGTCAAACTTTGGCACAAAAATTAAGATGAAGTAGTTTAATGTGAAATCACAGATTAAAAGTGTTTTGACCAATTTGACTTCTGAAAATATAACTTATTCTATACAACAAAACTGAGGTCCACTAGACACTACTCTATCCAAAAGGAAAAAAAGGGAACAATATAATTGTATTTGAGTGCTTGTTTGAAAGTTAAAATATTATCATGATGAAAGAGATCTCAAACCAAACAAACGAAACACTTTAACTTTTGGTCATTCATAATATATAATTTTTTACAACTTCAACTTAAGATGACCTTTGTACAACTGCAGTAAATAAGCAACTATGTTTTTATAATGTCTGATTTAGAAAGAGTTAAAATTACACGACTAAATCACTTCAAAAATAATTATCATATATATTTATAATAAATAAAATCAGTAACCTGAAAATTAGGATACATGTAGCTTGATACAACTTATCAAACACTGATACTTGCATTGATAATATAAAAATCAATTTCATTGTTAGAAAATAATAAAGGTAAACTTTAATCCACGGGTCAACTGAATCTAATATTTTTTTTAACACGTATCAAAAAATAAAAATAAAAAAATTTAAATTCATAATTTAAAATATAATTTTATTATGTTTAAGTTTTAAATTAGCTTTTGATTTCACTATATATAAGTTAAAAGGACAAAAACATACATAATCCTTCAAACTTGCCCTCATTTTCAGTTGGCACTCCAACTCTATTTTTCATGTTCTATTTAAACACAAAAAAATATTATTCGGTATAAAATATTTAACATGTGTTGATAAATATTTTTAAAAAGACACGAAATATTTAATTAAATAATGTCACGTACTTTTTTCATATCATCCAGGTCATATGAGTTTAACCCAAATATGCGCTTCCTAATTTTTTAACTTGCTCCAATACGAGTAAAAAGAATCTATCTTTAATAAAATTTAAAAAACAACTCCGATTTATTGCTAATAACACAACTAAAAAGTACTACAATTCAACAGACTCTGTTGGGTTGCCAATAATTTTTATAAAAGAAGAAAATAGACGAACTTTAAGAAAATCAATATACTTTCGTTGTTTATTACCACAAAAATGCACAGAAACTATAAACAAAATTTGTTATACCCCGTAGAATTTTCGGCACCTAGATGACCTATTCGCACGTTGGTTAAGCATATTTGAAGGCCATACGTGCTAGGGAAAGGCCCGGGAAAAGATCGGACGAGAAACCTGTCGAACCATCGCGGAGGGAGCCGAGGCAGAGCCCCTCCGCGATGGCAGCGTGTCACGGAGGTGAGGCCTCCGCGTTGGCTCCGTGACACGTTGCCCTTGTCTAGGCTCAAGTATATAAAGCCCCACTTCGGTTTAATATCATTTAACTCATTATAATTTCCAGAAAACGCAGCAAAACAGAGGAAGACGAAGGAGGGATTATAATTTTTGACTGATTACGCTGCTAAACGCTGCCCAAACTCAAATTAATCCCAGATACCGAAGTATTTAGCAGCAGAGAGCATTCCTGCGGAATTACTTTCGTGAAATACGGCCGACGAATCAGCGAGCCACCGAACTAAGGTAAGTAGAATTGCTCTAAATTAATGTCTATGTGTTCCTAGCTGAGAAGTGAATATTTCTCCCTTCTGGACCGCTGAAAAATAGCGAGTTTTCGACCGTCTTTCGATAAGCCTAAGTTTAGGCTATAAACTATATCGAAAGTAGCGTTGTTCTTTATGATAAAGCCGTATTTAGTACTAATTGACGTATTTATGAATGCAGTTGGGAGAAAATAGTTGAAGTACCGGCCGAGCCTCGTCCGACGGACGAATAGTTCAAGAATAAGGTATATAAAGCTAGTTCCCTCGGCAAGTTAAGTAACATCGGTGCAGTACCGTAATTTAAAGGCCAGTCGATTGTCCAGAAGTCATGTGTTACGTTTGTTACGACTGTTGGTACGATATTGAGAGTATCGAGTTACAACTTGCGTGAAATTTGCTAGTACGATATAGATTCTAATATAAGCATTAGAAACTGCACAGTATGCTCAGTATGCGATGTAACACAGAATGTTAGTATATCATTGTATTCAATCGAAACCCAGTAGAACAAAGTAGTATCTGTAAGGCAGCTCAGAAATAGAATGATAAGTTGAAATGAAGTAGAAAGCATGTTAGGAATAGTAAATCATGTTACTATAGAAAATCAGTATACAACACAGTTTTCAGTAGAAACACTATCTTATATAGCATTTGCCCCAGTACAGCCCGGCAGGAGACTATATTCATATTTATATATATTTACCAGTCTCAGTACGTATTAATTACGCACAGATTACTATTATCAGTTCAGCATGTAATATATATGATACTTTACCCTTATTAGCCTCAGTATGTGAGATATACAGACAATATTACTAGTTGAAACCGTTGTATTGTTTGGGGTTGGACTACCTAGCATTCATGACTGCCCCAAGGTTGATAGCTGTATTGACTCGTCAGCCAGAGGACGAGGATACGTCGCTCTACGGAGTGGCATGCCGTCCCACAGGGGACGAAGATGGGATGCCAGTTTCCCCATATTTTGCCTTGGTCGGCTTTTATACACCCCCGTCGAGCGGGTACGCCCGGGGTGTTGATTCAGGAGTCCTCCGGACTCAGATGCAGTTATAGTCAGGGGCTCAGCGAGCCCAAGTGCCTACCTAGGGAACCGGCAGGATGCTTACGGGGTTGATAGGAGATGGGTTGACCGGGGTAGGGGCATAGATTCTGTGCTGGTTGTACCTCCAGGCTTATGGGGGCCGGGTAAGGTTTATGTATGTTATATATGTTATGTATGTTATGATATGTTGTGCCATGCTATAGTAGATACGAGTAGTTCGACAATAGGACGATAAATCCTCAGGTATAACTTCCGCTCCTTCCAGTATAATTGCAAGAAGGTATGACTTACATTGTCAGACAGTTAATCTAATCCTCCTTATTTCAGTTTTATCAGTTACACTGTTGTCTTTAGATTTTGCTTTAAGTTGTTGCTTTACATACTCAGTACCAGCGGTACTAACGCCCAGTGGGGCGCTGCATTACTTGCCTGCAGGTACTCATAGACGAGCAGGCGACACCACGTGATTCCTGTCAGCGTTCGAGTATTCAGCTCCTGTCATCCGGAGACTGAACTCCAGAGGTGCAGTCCATTTTCTTTTGTTGTATAGTATAGGTAGGTCGGGGCCCTGTCCCGATCATTTCTATTGCTATTCCTAGAGGCTTGCAGTCTGTATATGCTTTCCCTGTGGTCAGATGAGCCTGTCGTGTGAGGCCGTGCAGTTGTATAGCTGTTAGTACTCTTTCTTTCTTTTATGATGGTCGTGTGGGGCCATAACTTGCCAGTAGTGGTGACCTTGTCGGTCACGTAGCTTTTAATACTTCATGATTGAGTTGCAGATAACTAGACAGCATGGTGGCCTTGTCGGCCCGCATAGGTTTCCCTGAATTGGTATGTTTCTGGTCAGCTGTTAGAACAGGTACAGAAGGCTATAGGCCAATGGGCCGGGGGCTGTGTTTACAGCCGTTATATAGCCCTTTGTTTCTAGAAATCTGAGTTAGAGCCAGCCGGGCACCAGATGTGCCCAGGCTTAGCAGTCCAGCAGTTCAGGTCCTAGCAGGGCACCAGGTGCCAGTCATAGCCCCCAAGGCGGGGTGTGACAAACTTGGTATCAGAGCAGGTCGTATCCCAGGGAGTCTGCAAGCCGTGCTAAGTAGAGTCCTGTCCATGGATGTGTTGTGCACCACATACTATGGGTAGGAGGCTGCAAGGCATGATAGGATGGTTGTCTTTTATTCTTATTCAGTCGTGCTGTAGAGCGGTACAGTATTGAGTTGAGTCCCTAAGAGCTTACTATATTCTTTGGATACAGATAATGTCAGACCAGCGACATCCTATCACGGGTCGGAGCTTAGATGTTGCAGCAGGGGAAGGCACTAGCAGGATGCCTCCCCCTCGTCTAGAAACAGCCCGGTCAGAGGGCACTACAGAGGCATCGTCCCAGCCTTCTCAGCAGTCTCCACCACATCAGGAGCCGCTTGGGGCGACACTACCTTCAGCAGTCCCTATACCGACACCCTCCGACCAGGAGGTTAGGAGTGCTGTGGTTATGTTAGCACAGATGATGGCTGCTCAGCGTCAGCCAATGCCATCTATAGTTGCAGAATTATCAGGAGGGCCCGGTAGTTCGAGGGTCCGAGAGTTCTTAACTTTGAACCCCCCACAGTTTACAGGTTCAGACCGGACAGAGGACCCTCAGGATTTTCTGGATCAAATGCAGAGAATCTTCAGGGTTATGCATGTCACGCCTACTGAATCAGTTGAATTGGCAGCATTCCGGTTACGGGATATCGCTGTGCTATGGTATGAAAGCTGGGAAAGGTCTCGAGGGAGAGATGTTTCCCCTCCCACCTGGTCCAGCTTTTCAGCAGCTTTTCTGGATCACTACTTGCCACGGGAGATTCGACAGGCTCGGGTAGACCAGTTCCTACATCTAGAGCAGGGGGCCATGAGTGTTCGGGAATATTCCTTGCGGTTTGATTCTTTGGCTCGATATGCACCGGCCTTTGTTGATACCATGGCATCCAGAGTGCACCGTTTTATTATGGGGCTGAATCCAGAATATGTTGAGACTTTTATTACAGCTACACTACGAGAGGACATGGACATTGCTCGAGTTCAGGCATTTGCCCAAAATATTCAGGGCATCAGACAGCGACAACGGGAGATCAGAAGGGTCGGTCAGGAGCAGCGTCGCCGGGACAAGCCAGTTGAGTTACAAAGGGAGGCCCGGGGAGGACCCAGGCCACGGTTGTCAGACAGGCCGCCCAGGACCCCGCCTCCGCCACAGTCACAGGGGGGTAGATTCAGCCGCAGGGGGCAGTCAGAGACTGGTAGAGGCTTGCAGATGACAGATTCACCATTACAGAGGAGGGCAGAGCAGAGTAGGTATACCTAGCCTCTTTGCCCTATATGCAGTCGACGTCATCCTGGAGCATGCAGATATGGCTCAACCGCATGTTATATTTGTGGCCAAGAAGGCCATTTGATGAGAGATTGCCCGGCCAGAGGCCGAGAGGACCGAGATAGACAAGATAGGGCATCTGCAGGGTCACGAGCCACAGTATCCTCGACTGGGCGCAGGCCCTCAGTTTCAGTAGGCAGGGGTCGAGGCAGATCAGGGACCTCCAGTACAGGCGTGGGCCCAAGCCGCACATATGCTTTACCAGGGAGGCAAGATTCAGAAGCGTCGCCTGATGTTGTGACAGGTATGCTAACTATCTGCTCACACCCTGTGTATGTGTTGATTGATCCAGGGTCTACCTTGTCCTATATTACTCCTTTTGTGGCACGAAAGTTTAGTATTGCACCAGAATTGTTGCAGCAGCCCTTCTTAGTATCCACGCCCATCGGTGACTGTATCACAGCTAGCCGAATCTACCGCGGGTGTACAGTAGAGGTTGCAGACCGTCAGACCACTGTAGATCTGGTCGAGTTAGAGATGATAGACTTCGACGCCATAATGGGTATGGACTGGTTAGTACCGTGTTTTGGCAACGTTGAATGTTGGACCAAGACGGTCCGATTCCACTTCCCAGGAGAAGCAGTGCGAGAGTGGAAGGGTAGTACCGTTACGCCAAAAGGTAGGTTTATTTCCTACCTTCAGGCGAGAAAGTTGATATCTAAGGGATGTATTTATCATCTGGTCAGAGTCCAGGATGTCCAAGCAGAACTTCCGACACTTCAATCTGTTCCGGTAGTGAATGAATTCCCTTATGTGTTCCCAGACGAGTTACCTGGTATTCCCCCAGAAAGGGAAATAGACTTTGCTATTGATTTATTACCAGGCACTCAGCCGATATCGATTCCTCCTTATCGCATGGTTCCTGCGGAACTCAGAGAATTGAAGGAGCAGTTGAAAGATTTATTGGATAAAGGTTTTATCAGGCCGAGTACTTCACCGTGGGGTGCGCCAGTTTTATTTGTAAGGAAGAAAGATGGCTCGCTCCGAATGTGCATAGATTATCGGCAGTTAAACAAGGTTACAGTAAAGAACAAGTACCCGCTCCCCAGAATTGATGACTTATTTGATCAGTTGCAGGGAGCTAAATACTTTTCTAAGATTAACTTGCGGTCCGGATATCACCAGGTCCGAGTGCGTGAGAGAGATATTCCTAAGACAGCGTTCAGGACCCGATACGGGCATTTTGAATTTCTAGTTATGTCCTTCGGGTTAACGAATGCCCCGGCAGTCTTCATGGACCTGATGAACAGTATTTTCAGACCTTTTCTGGACTTGTTCGTGATAGTATTCATTGATGACATTCTGGTGTATTCTCGCTCTGAAGCAGATCACCGGACTCATTTGCGGACAGTGCTCCAGATCCTCAGGGACCGCCAGTTGTATGCTAAATTTTCTAAATGTGAATTTTGGCTTAACTCAGTGGCCTTTTTAGGGCATATTGTCTCAGATGCTGGTATACAAGTTGATAAACAGAAAATAGAAGCAGTTAAGTCATGGCCTAGGCCTACCACTCCAACTGAAGTCCGTAGCTTTCTGGGGTTGGCAGGATATTACAGGAGATTTGTTGAAGGGTTCTCGACCATTGCAGCACCTCTAACCAAATTGACACAGAAAGCAGCAAAATTTCAGTGGACAGAGGCATGCGAGCAGAGCTTCCAGGAACTGAAAGACAGATTAACCTCCGCCCCAGTATTAGCATTGCCGGAAGGCATAGAAGGTTACTCAGTCTATTGCGATGCGTCAGGTGTCGGATTGGGCTGTGTGTTGATGCAGCATGGTAGAGTAATTGCATATGCTTCCAGACAGCTGAGGAAACACGAAAAGAATTACCCTACCCACGATCTAGAATTGGCCGCAGTAATTCACGCCTTAAAAATGTGGAGACATTACCTGTACGGCGTCCATGTTGATATTTATACAGATCATAAGAGCTTACAGCACATCTTCACTCAGAGGGAGTTGAATTTACGGCAGCGCCGCTGGTTAGAATTGTTGAAAGATTATGACGTGAATATTCTATATCACCCAGGAAAAGCTAATGTTGTAGCAGACGCCCTGAGCCGTAAGTCAATGGGGAGCTTGGCGTACCTGCGACCTGAGAAACGAGAGTTAGCCAGAGAAATTCATCAGTTAGCTGGTTTAGCTGTTCGAGTAATGGAAACAGAAAATAACGAGGCAGTAATTCAGAATTCTGCTGTGTCATCATTAGTTACAGAGGTAAAAGAACGACAGTACGAGGATCCTGATTTAGTCCAACTCAGAGATAGAATTCAAAGGGGTAAGGAGTTAGATTTTCAGATAGCCGAGGATGATGTGTTACGTTGTAAGGGCCGCCTTTGTGTCCCGAATGTTTCAGGGCTTCGTGGGTGGATCATGCATGAGGTACATTACGCTCGCTATTCCCTCCATCCGGGAGCGACGAAGATGTACCACGATATCAGAGACCTCTATTGGTGGCCAGGTATGAAAGCTGAGATAGCCGAATTTGTATCTAGATGTTCTAACTGTCAGCAGGTGAAAGCAGAGCACCGGAAACTAGGTGGTCTGACGCAAGATATAATGGTGCCTACATGGAAATGGGAAACGATAAACATGGATTTTGTAACAGGGTTACCCCGTACCAGACGCAGAAATGATTCCATTTGGGTAATAATTGACAGGCTGACAAAATCAGCTCATTTCCTGCCAGTGAAGGCTACCTTCTCAGCTGAGGATTATGCCGAATTATATATCAGAGAAATAGTTAGATTGCATGGAGTGCCAGTATCTATCATTTCAGATAGAGGAGCACAATTCACAGCTAGATTCTGGCAGTCATTTCAGAAAGGTTTGGGAACACAGATTAATTTGAGCACAGCATTCCATCCTCAAACAGATGGGCAGGCTGAACGTACAATTCAGACACTCGAAGATATGCTACGAGCATGTGTGTTAGATTTCGGGGGTAGCTGGGATGAGCATCTTTCGTTGATTGAATTTGCTTACAATAACAGTTACCATTCAGCTATCCAGATGGCGCCTTTCGAGGCATTATACGGGCGGAAATGCAGATCACCGGTGGCCTGGTTTGAAGTGGGGGAATCAGCATTGGTTGGCCCAGACATTATCCGACAGTCAGAGGAAAAGATAAAGCTTATCCGAGAACGATTACTGACTGCTCAGAGCCGCCAGAAGTCTTATACAGACACGCAGCACAGGGACCTAGAATTTGCAATAAATGACTGGGTGTATCTGAAGGTGTCTCCAATGAAAGGGGTAATGAGATTTGGCAAGAAAGGCAAGCTTAGCCCGAGGTTTATTGGGCCATATCAGATTCGGCGAAGAATAGGCCGAGTTGCATACGAATTGAACTTGCCTCCGAAGTTGGCATTTGTTCACCCAGTGTTTCATGTTTCTATGTTAAGAAAGTTCGTAGGGGATCCTTCTACAGTAGCCCCAGTTCAGGATGTCCAGGTCACGGAAGAGTTAGCATATGAAGAGGTTCCTGTAGCTATCTTAGACAGACAGATTCGCAGGTTGAGGACTAAAGACGTTGCGTCTGTCAAAGTGTTGTGGCGTAACAGGAATCGTGAAGAAATGACGTGGGAAGCTGAAGAAGATATGAAAGTCAGATACCCTCACCTATTTCAGGCCTAGTCAGGCGACAGGTATGTCCGTATTACTACTTATGCAGTACCTTATGGTTGTATGCCTATAAATGAGAAAGATTGATATTTAGTTATCCAGTGGATCTTAAATATTACGTGCAGTGCCTGTGTTGGACTTTTCTGCATTTCAGGTTTTTGGCTATAGTCCATATTACAGGGGAAACTCTGCCAAAATTTTTCTAAGAAATAAGTAAGTAGTCCTCTAGATGACAGTGTACATTCGAGGACGAATGTTCTTAAGGGGGGGAGAATGTTATACCCCATAGAATTCCCGGCACCTAGATGACCTATTCGCACGTTGGTTAAGCATATTTGAAGGCCATACGTGCTAGGGAAAGGACCGGGAAAAGATTGGACGAGAAACCTGTCGAACCATCGCGGAAGGAGCCGAGGCAGAGCCCCTCCGCGATGGCAGCATGTCACGGAGGTGAGGCCTCCGCGTTGGCTCCGTGACACGTTGCCCTTGTCTAGGATCAAGTATATAAAGCCCCACTTCGGTTTAATATCATTTAACTCATTATAATTTCCAAAAAACGCAGCAAAACAGAGGAAGACGAAGGAGGGATTATAATTTTTGACCGATTACGCTGCTAAATGCTGCCCAAACTCAAATTAATCCCAGATACCGAAGTATTTAGCAGCAGAGAGCATTCCTGCGGAATTAGTTTCATGAAATACGGCCGACGAATCGGCGAGCCACCGAACTAAGGTAAGTAGAATTGCTCTAAATTAATGTCTATGTGTTCCTAGCTGAGAAGCGAATATTTCTCCCTTCTGGACCGCTGAAAAATAGCGAGTTTTCGACCGTCTTTCGATAAGCCTAAGTTTAGGCTATAAACTATATCGAAAGTAGCATTGTTCTTTATGATAAAACTGTATTTAGTATTAATTGACGTATTTATGAATGCAGTTGGGAGAAAATAGTTGAAGTACCGGCCGAGCCTCGTCCGACGGACGAATAGTTCAAGAATAAGGTATATAAAGCTAGTTCCCTCGGCAAGTTAAGTAACATCGGTGCAGTACCGTAATTTAAAGGCCAGTCGATTGTCCAGAAGTCATGTGTTACGTTTGTTACTGATCACGGGCAAAATAGCATGCCCGAGATACGCTTTATACCTTAATGTAGTCTTGTTTATCTAAGTTATTTTCCATACTTTCATGTGATTTTATATAAATGTGAATATATGTGCTAACCAACATGATTAGTCCTTGTTTTGTAGGTTAATAATGCATTTGAGGAACTAATTCACAAGTTGATGAATAGCAAGGAATGGAGTGGAAGCAAGTGGCGAAAGTCGGCAAGGAGCATGCCTTGGCAAGGCTGGCCGCGCCAGGCAGCGTGCCACGCCCTTGCCAAGCGCACGAGAAAAGGCAGCAAACGGCAGCAGCAGGCAGTGAACTAGCGCGCCAGCGCCGTGCCACACTAGGCCAGCTGCGCGACAGCAGCTTGCCAACGCGCTGCATGAGCAGCGTGCCACGTTGTCCAGCACGGTGACCCTCGGCAGCTTGGGTTCCTGAGGCACTTTCCAGAGAGCTTTCGCGTTGCCTCTGTGTCACAGAGGCAGTGCTCCGCGATACACTCCGTGACACGGAGCCGTTCCATTACAGGCTAAATTATGCACGTTTTCCATTTACTATAAATAGGACCCTTAGCTCCTAAAATCATTTGGTCACGATTTTATTCTGAAAAACCACCTAGGAGTGAAGGGAGAAGTGGGAGAACTCATCTAGGGTTTATCAAATTCCCTTCTCATCTACTAAATTCATGTAAGTATGTTAGTTTAGTATTAGTTAATTGTAGTTTTACGAACATGAATGGCAAGAACCCTTCCTCTAGGGTTGAAGCCATGAATTATGATTGTGCTTTTATGAATTTGTTTTGGAATTAAGTTATTGATTGTTGTTTTCGTCTTGCATTTTGGATTGTTGGTTGTTTTTATGATTTATCACCATGAAAGCATATTTGTTAGCTTGAGTAATAGCTTGAGAAAGCATTACCTAGGTCAGGACATGAGAATGTAAGGAGCATGTTTGTATCTCGGGAGAGATTTTTGTATCAGGATAGAAATATACCTAACACCGTGCTTGGTTGACACACGGGGGTTATGAAAGACCAACTTGGGATGTCACATCACCACTCGAAGAAGTAGTTGTGAGGCTAAGTTGAGTTAAATGGTTAGACGCACGAAAGTCCCTAATCGTTTCCCCGTAAACCACAACATAATTGATTGCCCGCGACTAGAAAATTAAACTCCTCGCTCACAATGATGCAGTGAGGCTAGATTGCCGTGTTTAGAGGCTCGAAAGACCATAAACATGCAATTCTAATTATGTGAAATAACAATTGATATTTCCATGCTTAACCCATTGCAAATCGTAGGATCGCATGATTAATTGGTTTTAACTCTATGTTGCTCCTAGAGTGATTTCAGAATATTTCGTTGACCCAAACTTAGACTTTATTAATCTCAATCGAAAATGTCTATAACCAACACTTGAGGTATTTAAGATCACAATAGAAATGGATAGTTAGAGGAATGGGTACAGTCCCTGTGGGTTCGACAATCCGGTTCTTAAAAAGAGCCACTATATTAGTTGCACGACCCGTACACTTGCGGACGCGCGAATCGGGCACGTCAAGTTTTTGGCGCCGTTGCCGGGGACTCGGTGAAGTTTTGATAATTTATCTATTTTTGTGTGATTTTTAAATTCTCTTAAGTGTTGAGAAACTTGGTCTTAGTCTGATTATTGCAGGTGACAGGTTGTCCTGCCTAGCTGGCTAGAAATAGAGAGCTTGTGGAACCGTTGCTTGATCCTGAACGTCAAATCCATTTGCGAAGGAGAATAGCTCTAGAGCATAAGCTGAAGAGACTTCAAGAAAAGGTACAACAACAACCACCCGCGGGACAAGTACAATTGTCATCCGAAGCAATGGAAGCAAGACCAGTTCGCGAAGTGGCAATTCCACTAGCGACGAATGTGACCTCTAGCATCCGTAAATCGGAACCTGGAGGGCACTTTGAGCTTAAACAGAACATGGTGCAGCTGTTACATTCTAGTGGTCAATTCACTGGGATGGCACATGAGGACCCGCAGCAGCACTTACAGAGCTTTTTAGAGATTAGTGACACGTTTGTCCCCACCGGCGTGTCCACAGATTATGTCCGAATGACCCTCTTCCCATTTTCACTGTTGGGAGAGGCGAAGAAGTGGCTGAAGGCTGAGCCACCGAACTCCATAACTTCATGGAATGACTTGGCTAAGAAGTTCCTTATCAGATTCTTCCCTTCAGGCAAAACTGCAAGGTTAAGAAGTGAAATACTCAGTTTCAAGCAGAGGCCTGATGAGAACTTATATATGGCTTGGGAAAGATTCAAGTCATTGTTGAGAGATTGCCCCCATCACCAGCAATCAAATGAAGTGCTGGCCCATACCTTTGTAAAAAGTCTAGACCCACACACAAAAATATTACTAGACTCTGCATCGGGTGGGCAAGCCTTGGATAAGACGTATGATGAGTTGTACACTTTGTTGAACAGAATTGCACAAGGAAATCCAGAGTGGCATAGCGAGTCATCGAGAAGGGCAGGAAACAGATCGGGGTTGATAGACGTAGATGGTTTGAATGCTTTGGCAGCACAATTAGCTTCGTTCCAGCATCAAATGATGACTCAGTTCAATAAACTGAGTATGAACCAACGCCAGGGCCAGGTTAATGCATTTCAGCAAGCTCCGAGTTGGTGTGAAATTTGTGGTAATAATGGGCACCATGCAGAATCTTGTGGAGCCAATTCGGAGTCAGTCAATTTTGTTAGTAATGTGCAGCGCAACAATCAGAATTTTGAAACCAGTTACAACAGAAATTGGCGGGGCCACCCGAATTTTTCTTGGGGTGGAAACCCAAAGCAGAATTTTATGCAACCTCAACAACAGCAGTATCAGCAGTATAGGCAGAATGATGGGCAATTGAGTAGCAACATTGAGGAAACACTGCAGAAAATCATGGAGACCCAGACTCAGTTAGTGGAAAATCAGGCGAGGATGGCAACAGACTTAATGAATCAGCAAGTAGCCACCCGAAATCTTGAAAAACAAGTGGGTCAGATAGCAGCTGCTCAAAACATGAGATCACAAGGGGGATTACCAAGCGACACAGATCCTAACCCCCGGCAGATCAATGCCATCAGTCTGAGAAGCGGTAAGCAATTAGCTGATGCAGTGCCAAAAGAGCTGAGAAAGGAGGTGCAGCCGGAGTTGGTTAGACCAGGACCATCCATCAACATGGGAGATAATCAGAGTGCTAGGCAACAAAATGCACAACTTCCATTGCAGCCAGCACAAAGACCACCACCACCATTCCCTCAGAAATTCCGAAAGAGCAAGGAGGAGGAATGCTTCAAAAAGTTCTTCGAGAGCTTCAAAGAACTTCACATAAATTTGCCTCTTCTTGATGTTTTGCAGGGAATGCCCAAGTATGCTAAATACTTGAAGGACGTGATGGCGAACAAAGTGAGATTGGTGGATGTCCAGACTGTAGCACTGACTGAGGAGTGCAGTCACAGGGTATTGAGCAAAATGCCAAAGAAACTCAAAGACCAAGGGAGTCTTACCCTCCCCATACAAATTGGTAAAGCTGAGGTGCTACGAGCTTTGTGTGACTTAGGGGCAGCAGTCAATCTAATGCCCCTATCCTTATTCAACACCTTGGGGTTGGGACAACCGAGGCCAACAAGGTTGATGCTGCAGCTGGCTGACAAGTCGCGAGTGACACCTGATGGAATAATAGAGGACCTTCTCATCAAAGTAGGTAAGTTCATTATACCTGCTGATTTTATTGTCTTAGATTTTCAGGTTGATGACCAGGTACCCCTGATCTTGGGACGACCATTCTTGGCCACTGGAGGAGCGGTGATTGATTTGAAAGCAGGGACCCTGGAAAAGAGGGTCGAGGATGAAGAAGAAATCTTCCGCGTCTACCAAGAAATGAACCCATCTGCACACTACAGAAACCTTTGTCAGGTTAGTGTGTTGGCAGAGGATAAGTGTGGGGTGGAGGATTCCACAGGTGCAGGGCCAAAGGGAATTACAAGTGTTCAGCCCGAGTCTGATAAAGGGCTTCAATTAGAGAAGAAGTTGGAGAAAGAGAGGAACAGAGTGGAGGCTGTTTCCTCTAAACAGCAAAAGAAAAGGAGATGGTTCTCGAAAGAGAACCCAGGTATGAGGATGTCCTGAAAAGGATAGTCCACGTCGGGCCACGACGTAAAATAAGGCGCTACTTGGGAGGCAACCCAAGGGTACCACAGGTACCATTTTAATTTCTTGCATTTGTGTTGATTTTATTTATTTTTCATCTTGTGTTGTTTTTGGTGGAAAGTTAAGCACAGATGGAGGGGAAGTCTGAGTACCCGTGGAGGAGGAAGCTAAAAAGCATGGACGATAAAAAGTGTGGGGTCGACACACACTTGTGCAAAGTTGAAGAAAATCATGCTATTAGCTAGGCCTAAAGGCCTCAGGGAGTATTTCTCACCCCTTTTAAATTTTAATTTGATGCTATGAGGACATAGCATTATTTAAGTGTGGGGTGAGGGAAATTTCAAGGGAATTTCAAAAAATTTTGTGCTTAACAAGTTTGTGGTGAATGTAATGCTAAAATTTGAAAAATTTGAAAATTTTTCTGAATTAAGCATGACTTCATCACCCGTTGGTTTTTCTTTTCGGTTCTTTTCCGATGGGGGGTCTTTGAACCGAAGAATAAAAAATTTTATCTTTTCCTTTTCTTTGTCTGTATATAGTGTTTTAGTCATAGTTAGGGACTGTTTCCGACGATGGATGGATGACGACCGTCTTGAGGAAAAATTAGTCGGTAGGTGTTGGGTTTTGAAACCATAACTAATTGATGGCTTGATGTTCTTGTTATGTGCTATGCGTGAGTTTAAGATGCAAGTATGTTTAGTGTGAAGCATGCAGGTGTATAACTTTATGTGAGACGCTTAGGCTCTTGAATTTGACTCAATATGATTGAAGCTTAATTCTGAATTCTTGTGATTTGCTGAGTAAGAGTCTGATGAATGTGTCTTGAATTGAGCATGTGCCATGAGTGTAAGGTTTTTGAGTATTCTGTGCTATTGTGGATTTTCTAGAACTTGCCTGGTGTGTTTATAAAACGAAATGAAGGATGTGAATTGTAGGAGATGATTTAGGCATTTCTTTGAATGAACCAAATTTTTATCCCTCATTTTACCTACCTTGAAAAATTAATCCTAGTTAGCCCCATTGAGCCTTGAGCCTATTCTTTGACAGCTGCAACATAAGCTTAATCCTTTTTCTTTCATTAGCCGTGAACTTGATCCAAAACTCCTAAGCGCTTGAGTGAAAAAATCCGAAGGAGTAAAGGAGTGAGAAGAATGAAAAGAAAGGAAAAGTAGCAAGTTGTAGAAGTGAGAAAAGGACAAAGGTGCACTTGTGTGAAAATGGTTGATTATTTGTAAGGAGCAAGAAAACAAATTAATGAAAAATTATTTATAGAGCTCCTTACTAATAAGTTAAAAATGCCTAAAGAAATGGGGGAACATAAGAGGAACAAGAAAGATGAAAGGAGAAAAAGGTAAAGTAAGGGAAGGGAAGTTCGTAAGGAGGGCGTAATGTATTGAAAGCGCTTAGGAAAGATAGTCACTATTACTGGCCATAATAGTACCTACCTGTCCCTTAGCCTACAGTACAACCCATTAAGTCCTACTTGATCTTACGTTCACACATCCTCAAATTAGTGGAATAAAACACTAAGGGCAAGCTTATGGGTCATTACATGATGCATGTGAATTCTTTGTGAGAGTGAGTGAAATTCTATTGATTCACCCACACATGTTATGATGTATAAATATTTTTTGCGTGTGATTGGGTAACTCTATTTCTGTGAGGGGCACATGTTGAATGAAGGATATAATTCATGTGAGATTTCTTAATTAGTTGATTTTCACGAGTTTGCTAAGATTGAGAGTCGATTCTTGAGGCTAAGAAGTCTTAGCATTGTTGTATTTCATCTCGGTGATTAAATTATGTATGCTCTATCTTTAGCTTGTTATCTTACGTAATCATTATAGCCGCAGCTGGAATTATCTTGCCAAATTAGTATGTGGGAGTCTCCATATGTATGATATGTAAAAGGTTGTTCGAGGACGAACAAGGCTTTAAAGTGTGGGGTTGTGATCACGGGCAAAATAGCATGCCCGAGATACGCTTTATACCTTAATGTAGTCTTGTTTATCTAAGTTATTTTCCATACTTTCATGTGATTTTATATAAATGTGAATATATGTGCTAACCAAAATGATTAGTCCTTGTTTTGTAGGTTAATAATGCATTTGAGGAACTAATTCACAAGTTAATGAATAGCAAGGAATGGAGTGGAAGCAAGTGGCGAAAGTCGGCAAGGAGCATGCCTTGGCAAGGCTGGCCGCGCCAGGCAGCGTGCCACGCTGTGCGTGTGCCGCGCCCAGCGCCGTGCCATGCCCTCGCCAAGCGCACGAGAAAAGGCAGCAAACGGCAGCAGCAGGCAGTGAACTAGCGCGCCAGCGCCGTGCCACACTAGGCCAGCTGCGCGACAGCAGCTTGCCAACGCGCTGCATGAGCAGCGTGCCACGTTGTCCAGCGCGGTGACCCTCGGCAGCTTGGGTTCCTGAGGCACTTTCCAGAGAGCTTTCGCGTTGCCTCTGTTTCACGGAGGCAGTGCTCCATGATACACTCCGTGACACGGAGCCGTTGCATTACAGGCTAAATTATGCACGTTTTCCATTTACTATAAATAGGACCCTTAGCTCCTAAAATCATTTGGTCACGATTTTATTCTGAAAAACCACCTAAGAGTGAAGGGAGAAGTGGGAGAACTCATCTAGGGTTTATCAAATTCCCTTCTCATCTACCAAATTCATGTAAGTATGTTAGTTAGTATTAGTAAATTGTAGTTTTACGAACATGAATGGCAAGAACCCTTCCTCTAGGGTTGAAGCCATGAATTATGATTGTGCTTTTATGAATTTGTTTTGGAATTAAGTTATTGATTGTTGTTTTCATCTTGCATTCTGGATTGTTGGTTGTTTTTATGATTGATCACCATGAAAGCATATTTGTTAGCTTGAGTAATAGCTTGAGAAAGCATTACCTAGGTCAGGACATGAGAATGTAAGGAGCATGTTTGTATCTCGGGAGAGACTTTTGTGTCAGGATAGAAATATACCTAACACCGTGCTTGGTTGACACACGGGGGTTATGAAAGACCAACTTGGGATGTCACATCACCACTCGAAGAAGTAGTTGTGAGGCTAAGTTGAGTTAAATGGTTAGACGCACGAAAGTCCCTAATCGTTTCCCCGTAAACCACAACATAATTGATTGCCCGCGACTAGAAAATTAAACTCCTCGCTCACAATGATGCAGTGAGGCTAGATTGCCGTGTTTAGAGGCTCGAAAGACCATAAACATGCAATTCTAATTATGTGAAATAACAATTGATAGTTCCATGCTTAACCCATTGCAAATCGTAGGATCGCATGATTAATTGGTTTTAACTCTATGTTGCTCCTAGAGTGATTTCAGAATATTTCGTTGACCCAAACTTAGACTTTATTAATCTCAATCGAAAATGTCTATAACCAACACTTGAGGTATTTAAGATCACAATAGAAATGGATAGTTAGAGGAATAGGTCCAGTCCCTGTGGGTTCGACAATCCGGTTCTTAAAAAGAGCCACTATATTACTTGCACGACCCGTACACTTGCGGACGCGCGAATCGGGCACGTCAGTTACGACTGTTGGTACAATATTGAGAGTATCGAGTTACAACTTGCGTGAAATTTGCTAGTACGATATAGATTCTAATATAAGCATTAGAAACTGCACAGTATGCTCAGTATGCGATGTAACACAGAATGTTAGTATATCATTGTATTCAATCGAAACCCAGTAGAACAAAGTAGTATCTGTAAGGCAGCTCATAAATAGAATGATAAGTTGAAATGAAGTAGAAAGCATGTTAGAAATAGTAAATCATGTTACTATAGAAAATCAGTATACAACACAGTTTTCAGCAGAAACACTATCTTATATAGCATTTGCCCCAGTACAGCCCGGCAGGAGACTATATTCATATTTATATATATTTACCAGTCTCAGTACGTATTAGTTACGCACAGATTACTATTATCATTTCAGCATGTAATATATATGATACTTTACCCTTATTAGCCTCAGTATGTGAGATATACAGACAGTATTACTAGTTGAGACCGTTGTATTGTTTGGGGTTGGACTACCTAGCATTCATGACCGCCCCAGGGTTGATAGCTGTATCGACTTGTCCGCCAGAGGACGAGGATACATCGCTCTACGGAGTGGCATGCCGTCCCACAGGGGACGAAGATGGGATGCCAGTTTCCCCATATTTTGCCTTGGTCCGCTTTTATACACCCCCGTCGAGCGGGTACGCTCGGGGTGTTGATTCAGGAGTCCTCCGGACTCAGATGTAGTTATAGTCAGGGGCTCAGCGAGCCCAAGTGCCTACCCAGGGAACCGGCAGGATGCTTACGGGGTTGATAGGAGATGGGTTGACCTGGGTAGGGGCATAGATTCCGTGCTGGTTGTACCTCCCGGCTTATGGGGGCCGGGTAAGGTTTATGTATGTTATATATGTTATGTATGTTATGATATGTTGTGCCATGCTATAGTAGATACGAGTAGTTCGACAATAGGACGATAAATCCTCAGGTATGACTTCTGCTCCTTCCAGTATAATTGCAAGAAGGTATGACTTACATTGTCAGACAGTTAATCTAATCCTCCTTATTTCAGTTTTATCAGTTACACTGTTGTCTTCAGATTTTGCTTTCAGTTGTTGCTTTACATACTCAGTACCAGCGGTACTGACGCCCAGTGGGGCGCTGCATTACTTGCTTGCAGGTACTCATAGACGAGCAGGTGACACCACGTGATTCCTGTCAGCGTTCGAGTATTCAGCTCCTGTCATCCGGAGACTGAACTCCAGAGGTGCAGTCCATTTTCTTTTGTTGTATAGTATGGGTAGGTCGGGGCCCTGTCCCGATCATTTCTATTGCTATTCCTAGAGGCTTGCAGTCTGTATATGCTTTCCCTGTGGTCAGATGAGCCGGTCGTGTGAGGCCGTGCAGTTGTATAGCTGTTAGTACTCTTTCTTTCTTTTATGATGGTCGTGTGGGGCCATAGCTTGCCAGTAGTGGTGACCTTGTCGGTCACGTAGCTTTTAATACTTCATGATTGAGTTGCAGATAACTAGACAGCATGGTGGCCTTGTCGGCCCGCATAGGTTTCCCTGAATTGGTATGTTTCTGGTCAGCTGTTAGAACAGGTACAGAAGGCTATAGGCCAATGGGCCGGGGGCTGTGTTTACAGCCGTTATATAGTCCTTTGTTTCCAGAAATATGAGTTAGAGCCAGCCGGGCACCAGATGTGCCCAGGCTTAGCAGTCCAGCAGTTCAGGGCCTAGCAGGGCACCAGGTGCCAGTCATACCCCCCAAGGCGGGGTGTGACAAACTTACTTTTTAAAGAAAATTTATTGGCGTCTGCCAATTTTTTATTATTTATTTTTACGAAAATTTATGGACATTCATCTATTTTTAAAGTGCAAAATTACAGTTGAAGAGTATAAGTAAAAATAATGAAAGTATAAAAAAATAATATGTTGTGTTTAAATGAAACATGAAAAGCAGTGTTAGAAAGTAAAAATGGGACAAGACTAAGATAGAGAACCAAAATGAAAAATGATTGAAAATTTGAAGGGTTCTCTATGTATTTGGCCTATGTTAAGTCCACTGAGAAACACACATGCGCACATGCAACTAGAACATACACACAAGCTAAGAAGGGGAAGGAGACACATTCTTTTTTCTTCCTTAAAGTCTAACCTTTTTCTTAACAAAAAAGCTAGATAGCCTTAATGGCTTCTTCCATTGGTGGTGATCAAGGAAAAATTTTCACAGTGCAAAAGGCAATGGCTGCACCCTTCTTGACAAAGACATACCAATTAGTAGATGATCCAAGTAGTGATCACATTATTTCATGGGGTGCATATGGAACCACTTTTGTTGTATGGAGACCTCCTGAGTTTGCTAGGGATCTTCTTCCTAACTACTTTAAACATAACAATTTCTCCAGCTTTGTTAGGCAACTCAGTACTTATGTAAGTACATATTACCCTCTCTCTCTCTCTCTCTCTCTTTATTTAATTGTTTTTTTTATGTCTTTTGATTTCTCAAACTTACCAAGAATGGAGCTAGTTATGTTAACTCTTTATGAATTAGAGTTTCTTTTCTTTTTCTATCTTTTACTATTTAGTTTTTTTTTCTCACTCTTTGTCTGTTATCCGTATTAGAGGCCGATTAAATATAAATTCGCGTTGAGAAATCTCACACTAAAGATAATGTGCTCCCTAACAAAAATTACTCGATACCTCATGCAGTAAAGGTCAAACACGACACTTGTGATTAAGAATGAAAAATACTTAGCCGAACACAACCCTCATTGATAACTTTTACTATTTTGTATTCATGTCAAGCTAGTATTGTTTGAAAGGAGATAGATGAAACCCTTGGGCTTGTACATACATTAAGGATTTAATAAGTATATACACAGCCAGTATAAAGAGTTTTAATATTATTTGTGTTTTAACTTGTAGAAGGTAAATTTGCATTATTTTTTAGATTTATTAATCTCACGTTTTACTTGCTCAATCTTAGGCTAGAAATCATTATGCTTAGTTTGATTTATGCTACAGCTTGACCTTAGAAAATTTTTTATCCTTTGCTTTGTGTACTTAACCTTAAATTAACTAGCATTGTTTATTTCAAAGAATAAGTGAAAATTGGACCATATAAATTAAGAATTCCAGATTTTAAAAAATACATGAAGAAGTAGAGTCATAATCAGCTCAATTATCCAAGAAAGGATATCTCATCTCCATTATACATCTTTGTTTTCTAGTATTTCATTATATGGCTTGGAGATGAGGCACATTTTCTAACAACATAATCATTTCTTTGGGTTATGGAAACTTTATATGGTTTAAAAGATAAACTTTTTCCCTCTTCTTTTTTGTTTTTGTTTTCGTGGGGTTCAACCCAAACCTAGTAAATTTTATAATACTGATGATGGTGACCAAAGATTTCTCCTAGCACAATGATTTGCTTTCGCAAATCATTTTCTTGGGCTTAGCAACACCTTTTGGCTGGAGTTCACTTATTCAACACCATGATTCTACAAATAATTAGTATTCCTCATTTTCAATTTATACGGTCACATTTTTTTTAGTCAGAGAAAAATAACAATTTTTTTATATTTAATAATAATTTATTTCTAAAATATTCATTTCACTCTCATAAATATTTATGAGTTATTTTATATTACAAATTTCAAAAGTTTTTTCATATTTCTTAAACTCCGTACTCAATCAAAATACATCACATAAATTGAGACGGAGAGAGTATTTTATATCTAAAAAGGTTTCCTTATTTATGGAGTATATATCGAATTTCTGTTTCACATTTTTTATTTCAGGGATTTAAGAAGACAGTTCGAGATAGATGGGAGTTTGCAAATGAACATTTCAAGAAAGGGCAAAAACACTTACTTTGTGAGATCCAAAGAAGAAAGAGTACACCTCAACAATTACACCATTTGACACCCTACAAAGAACACATCACAAGAAGCATCTATCACCAAGAAACACAATACCCTAGTAGTACTGTTGATCATGATATCCTTTTAACTCTCACACAAGACAATCAAAGGCTAAAGAAAAGGAACATTTTACTATTAGCTGAACTCACACACATGAAGAATCTCTACAATGACATTATCTACTTCATTCAGAATCATGTCAAACCGGTTGAGCAAACATCTCATTTGTTTTCACTTAATAGAGATCTGACTCAGAAAATCATTGATCATCATCATCATCACCATGTAAATATTGAAGATAGTGAAGATCCCAACAATGACAGTGTAAAGTTATTTGGAGTGAGTTTATGTGGGAAGAAGAGATTGTATCATGAAAGAATTGATCAAGAAGTATTAGAATGTTGATTAGTGAACATTTCTTTATGAAGCAATAATACTGTTGATAGAACTTAATTAGCTTTAGATTAAATTAGTTTTTTAGCTAATGTTCCATTTAAATATTCCTTATATCCAGAGGTGAAAAAAATTGAACAAAATAATTACACAAATAGCTTCTTACCGTACAATTACCATGTATCAAACTTTCAACTTTCTCTCTCCAATCACATTACCCCGTATTTTGCTCCAATCCAAACACCGATTTTTCATCTTCCAAAATCTCCCAATATTTTCGCCGTTTTTCACTCCCACGATTTTCATCCGATTTTCACCTTCTCTGATCTCTCTCTCTGTATTTTTTTCTTTCTTCTTCGTAAGAAATCAAACAGATCTGGGAAGAGATGCCGACATTAGGTTGTTGTGTAGACGCTGATGTTTATCCTCCTCTTGGATATGCCTTCTCTTGAGATAACTCACTTCCCACGCCGGAGTTCTTTTCCTCCGACATACCTCGATTGGAAAACGTCGCCACACCGCCAGTTTTTATTGGTCTACCAGATCTATTCTCGGGTCTGTACCAGGTGGATGGGTGGGGTGCTCCTTATTTCTCTGTTAACTCCTCTGCAGATTCCATTGTCAGAGAAATCGAAGCTCCAAATTTGATTAGCAATCTTTCTAATGGAGAAGCCTGTGCTTCACCAATGTCGAAGAAACCGAAGCAGAAGATTTTATTAGCAATCTAATGGCGGAATTGATACATGTATCAGTATCAAATTATATAGATGCACTTGTATTTTTTAGGTTACATGTATCTGCTTAGGAAATTTATTCAGTCATGATACATGTATTAGCGTAAGGTAGTTTAGGATACATGTATCATCTTAGCTTTTCTCATTCATGATACATGTATCAGTATTTATATTTTTTAGGCAGAATACATAAACATGCCCTTAAACTTGGCTGCTGCTGGCAAGTATGCCCTCAAACTTTGGGTGTGCACAAGTAGGCACTTTAACTTGTATAAAGTTGGACAAGTAGATACACGCCTCCTACCTAGCACGCTGCGTGAAATACAATCGATTTGACACGCGTTCCACCTCAAATTTGCGGTCCTCAACGGTAAAAAAATCAATGAAATATCTATTATACCCTTAACAAACTCTTCCTATATTTATCCCCATTTCTCAATTCAAAGACCCACTTAAATCTCTTTTTAATTTCTTCAACAGCTCTTTTATTCATTATTTCATGATTTTCTAATTTACAAATGGCATCTCAATTTTTCTTCATGATTTCTCAATTCACTTTTTTATGTATTCTGGCTAAATAATTTTCTTTGACATGAAAATTGAAATAAGTACTATAATTAACTTATATTCAAAATGTTGAACATTTGACTCAAGTTTATATTTCAACCTTTTCTGGGTGTATACTTTATAAATGGCTAATATTTTCAATTATTTTTTATTTTATTTATTTATTATAATTTAATTTGATATAAACTTTATAATTTTAAAATTAAAAATGCAAATAGTATATTAAAATATTTTTATTCCTATAATTTTAAATATGTCCAAAAAAATATTGAATCTAAAAAGTTATTGAATATAAAAATAATTATTGTTTAAAAATAAAAATAAAATAAAAAAATTAAAATCAAGAAAGTATCATTTCAAAAAAAAGTTGGAGGGGAGTTCTGGTCCATTACTACCCTTAAATCTATTTTGGATTTTTTAAAATATTAAATCTACTTGTAAATTAGTTGGCAACCTTTGAGTAGATCACTAATCCATGTCGTTTGTTTTTCACGCGTGTGGCCTGCTAAGAAATTGTATCTACTTGTGCAACTTTATACAAGTTAAAGTGCCTACTTATGCACACCCAAGTTTGAGGGTATACTTGCCAGCAGCGACCAAGTTTAAGGGCGTGTTTATGTATTCTGCCTATTTTTTATAAGACAAACATTTTGTTATGATAATTTATATCAGTATCAATTATCATACGAAACGTATTCCTTGATGATGATTCCATCTATAGCATAATCTCTATATTCATTGTCCGAAGTCCACTTACCTAAATGACGAAGTAATACCGTTATGTTGGACATAATTTTAAAAAGCCTGTAACGTTGATACAGTCAAAGAATCAGAATTTTCAGCAAATTCTAAACGTTAATACACACACACAAAAAAAGGAAAAGATCGCCAAAATTAAAATTTCAGGCAAGTTAATTTCGCAAATGCGGTATTTGAATTCAAAACTTTAGAAATCTGGAGAAAAAAACTTCCGCATCACTTAAATATTTATTTAATGGCATTGATTATGCAGATTCTATTTTTGTGTAACAGATGACGTACATTAAGGAGACTTTTGAGGGTTTGATACTCTGATACAAGTCTAATTCTTATAGAAAATGGTATCAAAAAAATAAAAATATCATTATTTTGTATAATTTTGGTAAATATCATTTTTTTAATAATTATTTTCCTACATAGTTCTATTTATGAAAATTTCTCAAAATAATTAGCTCATAAAATCATAATTCATGTCCAACTCATTCAAGTTTAGGCTAATTATTGATTCACTTAATTATTAGCTTAGCCTATTAAAATTTGGGTTGACATGTAATTCAAATTAATGAAAAAATTATATAACATAGCATAATTATGAAAGTATTTACTTATAATGGCCACAGTTTTAAAAAATTACATAATATGGCTTTATTTCATTTAATGTGCCATCTATTTACTTTTTTACTTTGTATTTGATTACTATTTATCTCTCTCCTAATCATCAGCGTAAATTCCTCCAATAACCATCCAATCTCTCGTTCATCTTCTCTCTCACTCATTGTTCATCATCAAACTCAACCCAATCCCTCTTCCATCTTCCTTCCACCTCCCCCCCTCATTTTTCTCTCACATCTCTCTCTTTCTCTTTGATTGTTCTTGTTCAAAAATCATAGTTTTTCGACCTGCCTCAAAAGTCAACTCAAGTCGTCGATGACTAATTTACCAATCAAATTTGGTCAGAAATACAAAATTTTGATCGGAGAACGATGGAGAAGATATGATGATTTCCTTCCGTTTCTTATCCCAAAAGTATTTCTATATGTATTTTTGATAGAAAATTTTTTCAAATTCAGATGTATTTTTGTATTTTGCTTGTATTTTTATATTATGAGGAAGGAGAAATTTTCATTCATGTAAGTTTCATTCATGATTTTTATTTAATTTTTAATTTAAGATATATATTTTTTGTATTTTAGAAAAAAATCTTCAATCGTGTTATTCATCGGATATTTACTAATCAAATCTTTATGATAATTGGAGTCTCAAATAAATTATAGAATCCTGTTAATTGTGGTAACTGATTTTTCTATTTTTCCTTTTAAATTTTATTAGCGTATTTTATAGGTTATGTATACTATGTATTTCAACATTATTTTTTCACCCGTATGTATTTGATTTTTAGGACTTTTATTTATATTTATTTGTATTTATGACACAATGCAAACACATAAATTACAACATGATCATACTATTATGTTATACATATACATATATATATATATATACAAGTTGTATTGTTATGTATTTATCAATGGACACAGTTTCTTTTAACATAGATACATATTAGTACTCCTTGATACACAATCTTTTATGCATTTTTTAGAATTTATTTGTTAAAATATATATATATATATATTTGATTGTATTTATGATACAAATTATTCCTTTTTTGGCTGATAATTCAAAGAATGAAAAGTATATAATTATGAAAAATAAATCACTTTTTCAGATTCGCTTTACAAGGTGTTAATATAAAATAAGAATTTCATCTGTTTTTAGAGTCCATTTAATTAAGGAATGTAATAGTTATCAATTGCATGAATAATGGTAACTGATTATGGAAATAAATTACTTTTTCATATTTTCTTTACAAGGTGTTAATATAAAATAGGAATTCCATCCGTTTTTAGAGTCCATTTAATTAAGGAATATAATAATTATCAATTGCATGAATAATGGTAACTGATTATGGAAATAAATCACTTTTTCAAATTCTCTTTACAAGGTGTTAATATAAAATAAGAATTTCATCCGTTTTTAAAGTTATTTATTTAAGGAATGTTACAATTATCAATTGAGTGAATAACAATAACTGATTATTTATGTGAAACATAATTCCTAAAATCAGTCACGTAATCAAATTTTATATTTGTATTTGATGCGTTTTACCTAGGGTAAATATAACTTATGGCACATAAAATATTGTCATTTTATGTAAATAAGTAAAATGTTGCTACTTCAGTCTATTTTGGCCCAAAATATTATCATTTCTGAAATTTTCTCTAAATTAATCCATGAAAAATCTTGTCAAAATATTTCAAAAAGATAAATTTTTTCACATATTATATATAGCGATAATTAAAAAAATAATAATTTATAGGTACTGAAAAATTATAAAATAATTAAAACTTAGTAAGAGTTGGGCGGATTGAATTTTGACTTGCATTTTAACCCAATTTAGCCCAAGTAATTTGAGCATATTAATAACCCACTCATTTATTAACTCAATCCATCTTGACCTGCCCATTTACACCCAAGCCTCCACTAACATCTCCAAACTAGATTTTGATTTTCGTTCAATTAACTTATTGGTATTGTACGTAGATATATTTTTTAAATATTGATGTCTATAATTTCTAGGTGTAATTCCCACCATAATGTGTAATAATACTCACACCTTTATTACCTCCTTATTGATCCCCCATACTCTCCCATAATATTTTGACATTCTGAAAAAGTTAATGTCATGTTTAAGGCACCTTTACAACTATCCTCTTGTAATAGTATCTGTAGGGGTATGATATGTGATGAACAATACACTTAAAGATACTTGTACACTTCAATACACTTGGAAGGATAAGAACGTTCTCCTCTCATGCTCTATACATTTCTTGCCTACTTTCTTATTTCATATTAGTACTTTTAGATTTATTTTATAACACTTTATTAGTACGAAACTCAAACTTATTTTCTAGCACATTATTGCTCTCTACATTTCTTGCTTACATGCTAGGATCTTTGATGCAGATACTAGCATTAGTAGACCCTGTTGATTCTGATCATCCGAGGTTACGTCTGTTTCGAAGTTGTGGTGACCTACCTGCATTCGGAGCAATAGTGTAACACCCCAAAAGTTTGCAAGATTTAAAACATGCAATTTGAAATGAGCTCAGCAGAAAAATCTGCAAAAATGCCTCAGAACGACTCATCCAACGAGTCGTTGAAGCAGTCATTGAAAGTACTTCAGGAAAGGTTCCAGGTCACACCACGAGAGGAGGTACGAGTCGTTGTGAGAGACAACGACTCGTTGGAGGCAGTCGTAGTGAGGTTTCAGTCTAGGGTAATCAAATGGAATGAGTCAGGTGATGACTCATTGGTGGCTTTAACGGGTCGTCATGAGGAGTCGTGGGTTGGAGTCCAGGGTTTTAGGTCAGTGGCAACGGGTGGTGTAACGCGCTGTTGAAGCTTGCAATGACCCATGGAGTCGATTGTTGGAAGGGGACTTAAGGATGGTCCAGTGGGGGTGATGGAAGGATTGATGAGTCGTTGGATCAAGTAACGACTCGTCATGTCGATCATTGGATGGATGCCAGTGAGGAACTAGTGAAGTCGACGGATGGTCACCGCGAGTCGTGGTGAGGACCAACGACTCATGGTGAGGGTCGTGGTCTCAGATCGACAGATTTTTAAAGTTTTTCCTAGGGATAATTTGGTAAAGTCTTATGCTTTCAGTTTTAAAATGACATCGTTTTGGGCTTTTAAGGGATTTTTTAGGGCATTTCCTAGCCTAAACCCTCATTCTCACAACTCTCCTCCCTCTCCTCTTAAGATCAAGGATTCACCAAGATTTTCGTCAAAGCTTCAAGGTATAATTTCGAGTGGGATTTCTTCTACCAGGTATGTGGGTTATCCAACAAGGGTACTCTTCCATCCTTGTGCCCAAAAATATTTTATTAAAAATTCAATTTCAACTATTCTAAAAAAGCATGATCTAGGGTTTGTGTGATGGGTAATTTCTTCTACATTTTTCTTTAAATTCTAAAATCTACTATAATTATAAGTTAATTATGAATATAAAATTATTGGGTTATCTCGAATTATGTGTTAGATGATGAAAAATGTGAGATTATAGAATGTTCTTCATAAAATGGCTTGGACCTTGAATGGGACTTTATTATTGTTTGCTCGCTTATCGTAATAACTTGTATCCATGTTTAAATATGTGAAGAGCATAGGACTTCCCTTAAGAACTTGAATATGCCATTGATAAATATGTTGAGATGAGATTAGAGTTTATGGGCTTGATCAATTGAAAGTAAATTATGTATTATCACCATGGTTTCGATGGAGTTGGTCGGGTATGAAGTAAATCTATGATAATGGTCTAATTATTGTATCTTTCTCATGAATTGGAGTAAATTATGAAATGGGTCTTATGGAAAGAAAATATATGCTTCTCTCATGAATTTGTTGTTAATGTTGATGTATGAGTTAAATGTATGGGTTTTTTCGTAAATCTAAATAAATGAAGTAATGTATCTATAATAAAGTATGAATTGGATCTATGGACCATGCATAATCCTATGCTACATTTTGAATGAGATGAACTCAAAATTTGAATGTTGTGGATACATGTAAAGTATGATCTAAACCTAGAGATGTTTCATGAATGTAAAATGTGTGGGTTAAATAATGATTGGGTACCATGATGATATGAATTATGATAATAAAGCATGAGAATGATCCTTTAGACGTTGGGCTTGTTGTCAATAAAAAGTAGCCGTAATCAACTCTAAATGAATTCAGTTATGATGTAATCAATTGAATTCTCATGTCTTTGATTAGCTGCAGTAGTTTAGACTAGACGAATGATGTCAGATTATTGTACTCCATGTTTCCTTAGTCAGTCTAGGATTCTCCACAGCAGAGAATGTTTCCCTAGTCAGTCAGAGATTCTGTACAATAGAGAATGTTTTCTTAGTCGGTCAGGGATTCTCTACAGTAGAGAATGTTTCCCTAGTCGGTCAGGGATTCTCTACAACAGAGAATGTTTTCCTAGTCAGTCTAGGATTCTCCACAGCAGAGAATGTTTTCCCTCGTCAGTCAGGGACTCTCTGCAGCAGAGAATGTTTCCCTTAGTTAGTCAATGTCTCTCTATATTAGAGAATGCTCTCCCTTAGACAGTCAGGGACTCTCCACAGTCGAGAATGTCTCTCTTCGATAGTCAGGAGATCTCTATGATATCAGTCACAGCTTCAGTCCTCTGTATTGGTTCAGTTTATAACCTTTGTGTATCAGTTGATCATATTTTAGTAAATGCCCTTATAAAGTAGTTACATTAAAATGTATATGTATATTTTATATAAGGTTGTTGTATCTCCTTTCAGTTATATTATTATTAGTGTGTTCGATTTATTTTCTTCTTTATACTTGCATTGTTTTAGTTTATTTACGCTTCCCACATACTTAGTACATTTCAAGTACTGACTGCATGCCTTTATGTGCTATATCTTTCATGATATAGATCCAGGTCTCCAGACTCAGCCTTGTGGTTAGATACGCTTCATCCCCTCTCAGCTACTAGTGGTGAGTCCTTATCTCCCAAGGACGTGATTCATGTTTATATTTTCTTTATGTTTTAGTATTCAGATTTTAGGAGTTAGCTGGGGACTTATCCCAACAACTCATCAGTTTTATAGAAGGCTTTCAAACTTGTCTAGACAGATTCAACGTTGTATCAAAGTGTTGTTACATTTGATCTTATGGTTCCTGCAGTTAGCTTCTGCTTATTCTTGTTGTTAGTCATTTCTATTGTTAAGTGATATGCTATGACCATGCCATGGGTCGACTTGGAGCCTTTTGGGGTCCCTTGTCCCATGTTACGGCTAAGGTGTGAACTTGGGTCGTAATAAACTTGGTATCAAAGTCAAGGTTTAAAGTGTCCTAGGGTGTATGAAAGACGCGTTAAGTAGAGTCTTCTTCATGGGTGTGAAGCTCTCCACACTTAAGACGAAGAGGCTAAGAGACGTTTAGGAAATATTCCCTTCTTTAATGATCTAAGTCGTGCGATGAAATGTCTCTCCATTCCTTTAATTTGTGCTAGACGCGTGTGCAGAAACATGTCTCCTCAAGGGACCAACGGAAGTCAGCAAGCCCCATCAACTCCAACGGATCCCATGTTCGGGAAAGTTACGGATGTATAACTCGGGGTCACAATCAGAGTGTTGATACATGCCATGATCACCCAGTCTAACCAGATGACTATCGCATCAGCAAACCCTACTAGAGAGGCATCAACTATTAGAGTTTAAGACTTCGGTAGGAGGAATCCGACTAAGGTTGGTGGTTTGGGTATAGAAAGAGAGTTTAAAGGGGAAGAAAGGAAGAACAAAAGGCCCAAGACCGAAAACCTTGAGGGTTCCCAATAGGGGTCAAGTAGTGGGAATCACTCACAACCCCAGCAGAGGTCTTTAGCTCATGTTCGGGGATATCAGTCCCCGGTGAGGGAGAGTACTTATCCAGTTTGTGGGCATTGCGGGAAGAACCACCTAGGAAGATGCTTGACAGGTTCAAATATTTTTTTCTATTGTGGCCAGCCTAGTCATAGACACAGAGATTGCCCATTAGCCAAGCGGGATAGCCGAAAGGTCCGTGCCCCAGCGAACAGGTTTGCAGCCCGCCCATCTCAGCAGTGCAGGTTACCTAGAGCAGGTGGCAAGCCAACCACAGAAGTAGTCACAGGTATGTTATGAATTTCTTGTGTTACTCTTTGTATGTTTCCAACCTTAGAACCCAGTATTCAATAAGAAGCTCTGTAGTGATTGTTGGGGAAGAGATTGTCGATATGTGATATAATAGTTGTTAATGTAGGGATTGCAGTAAAGGTTAAAGATAAAGGAGAGGCTAGGAGTTAGTATATTAGCCTGACCTTAAGAGAGATTCAGGAGCCTTATAATGATAGATTTAAGCTAAGGGGAGATGGTGAGTATGTGAAGCAAGTCGGACTTTGAGAATAGTTATAGGGGAGTTCCACCCCTAGCAGTTGCGGTATGTCGATCGCTTCAGGTTTAGATAACCTCCCTTGTATTTCAGTTGAAGTTGAGTTATGTCCATCCCTATGTGCAGATTCACAGAATTTATAGATAACTGCTTCAGACAGTGATGTCGATCTTGCTCTACGAATCCTTTAGGCTCATCTTCATGTTATGAATTAATTATGTGTGTCTGCTCATGGTTCCCAATGTGATCAGCTCGAACTCTGTCTTTAGAAGTTGCTTATTCTCTTAGTAGAATTAGGTTATCTCATGTATGTGGTTAGTTATGGATGTCACGAATGATTCATGCTCATGAGTTCCTTACCTTTAGTAGACCAGGCATCATGAATTCTATCTCAGTACCCATTAGGGGAAAATAATCCTTCTCAATGTTCTATTTAACTTCATGCCCGTTCCATGTCTTTCAGTCCCTCTTACGTCTTAACATGCATGTACGATCTAGATATTCATTTCTGGTGTGTAAGGTCAGTTCGAAGTCAATACTCCATTGGGGTTAGTTGTGATTGATTGATTCTGGGATTTCAGTTCTGTCCCTATCCTTTTAGTAAGTATAGCCAACATTCAAGGACGAATGTTCCCAAGGGTGAGATATTGTAATACCCCAAAAGTTTCCAAGATTTAAAACCTGGAATTTGAAATGAGCTCAGTAGAAAAATCTGCAAAAATGCCTCATAATGACTCATCCAACACGTTGTTGTTGGAATGAACGGGTCGTTGAAGCAGTCGTTGGAAGTTCTTCAGGAAAGGTTCCAGATGATACAACAAGAGGAGGTATGAGTCATTGTGAGAGACAACGAATCATTGGAGGCAGTCATGGTGAGGTTACAGTCTAGGCTAATCAGAGGGTACGATTCAGGTGACGACTAATTGGTGGCTTTAAGGGGGCGTCATAAGGAAACATGGCTTGGAGTCCAGGGTTTCAGGTCAGTGGCAACGGGTGGTGTAACGGGCCATTGAATCTAGAAACGAATCATGGAGTTAATCGTTAGAAGGGGACTTAAGGATGGTCCAGTAGGGGTAATGGAAGGATTGATGAGTCGTTGGATTAAGTAACGACTCGTCATGTCGATCGTTGGATAGAATGCCAATGAGGAACCAGTGAAGTCGACGAATAGTCACCACGAGTTGTGGTGAGGACCAATGACTCGTGGTGAGGGTTGTGGTCTCAGATCAACAGATTTTTAAAGTTTTTCCTAGCAGTAATTTGGTAAAGTCTTATGCTTTCAGTTTTAAAATGATGTTGTTTTGGGCTTTTAAGGGACGTTTTCAGGGCATTTTCTAGCCTAAACCATCATTCTCTCAAATCCCCTTCCTCTCCTCTTAAGATCAAGGATTCACCAAGATTTTCTTCAAAACTTCAAGGTGTAATTTCGAGAGGGATTTCTTCTACCAGGTATGCGAGTTCTTCAACAAGGGTATTCTTCAATTCTCGTGCCCCAAAATATTTTATTAAAAACCCGATTTCAACTATTCTAGAAAAGCATGATCTAGGATTTGTGTGATGGGTAATTTCTTCTACATTTTTCTTTAAATTCTAAAATCCACTGTGATTATAAGTTAATTATGAATATAAAATTATTAGGTTATTTCGAATTATATGTTAGATGAAGAAAAATACGAGATTATAGAATATTCTTCACAAAATGTCTTTAACCTTGAATGGGACTTTATTATTGTTCGCTAGATTATTGTAATAACTTGTATACATGTTTAAAAATGTGAAGAGCGTAGGACTTCCCCTAAGAATTTGAATATGCCATTGATAAATATGTTGAGATGAGATTAGAGTTTATAGGCTTGATCAATTGAAAGTAAATTATGTATATCACTATGTTTTCGATGGAGTTGGTCGAGCATGAAGTAAATCTTTGATAATAGTCTAATTATTGTATCTTTCTCATGAATTGGAGTAAATGATGAAATGGGTCTTATGGAAAGAAAATATATGCTTCTCCCATGAATTTGTTGTTAATGTTGAGGTATGAGTTAAATATATGGATTTTTCCGTAAATCTAAATAAATGAAGTAATGTATCTATAATAAAGTATGAATTAGATCTATGGACCATGCATGACCCTATGTTACATGTTGAATGAGATGAATTCGGAATTTGAATGTTGTGGATGCATGTAAAGTATGATCTGAACCTATACATGTTTCATAAATGTAAAATGTGTGGGTTAAATAATGATTGGGTACTATGATGATATGAATTGTGATAATAAAGCATGAGAATAATCCTTCTATCACGAACCGAAATTTGACCCAGATCGTAGACACGGGACAAGGAACCCCGAAAGGCTGCAAGTCGACCCACAGCATAATCATAGCATACACTTAACATCCGATGCGACTAACAACATAAATGAGCAGAAGAAAATAACAAGAATCTAATATGAACCATAAAGACAATTTAATAACGCTTAGATACATAGCTGAAGCTGTCTAGACAAGTCCGAAAGTCTTCTACTAAACTGATGAGTTGCTGGGACAAGCCCCCAGCTAACTCCCAAAGTCTGAAAACTGAAACATAATAAAACAAGAACATAAACCACGTCCTCGGAGGATGAGGACTCATCACTAGCAACTGGGAGAGGAAGGAGCGTATCTAGCCACGCGGCTGAACCTGGAGACCTGAATCTATATCATGAAACGATATAGCACAAGAGGCGTGCGATCAGTACTTAGAATGTATCGAATATGCTGGAAGCATAAACAAACTAACTTATAATATGAACAAGAAGGAAACCATGTAAAACATTTTAACAGCAAGGTAATTGAAAAGAGATACGACAAACATATATGAGATTCACATATTCAATTAACATAACCACATTATATATACATGCATTATTATAGTAACTGCTGATGTGCAAAAGTAACAATCGAGCATAATACAAGGTATGATGCTGTGACTGATATCAAGAGGGTACTGCCCGTCTAAGGGGGAGTCCCTGACAGTCGAAGGGAGCGTCCCTGACTATCCAAGGGAACATTCTCAGCTAAAGAGAATCCCTGACTGTCAAAGGGAGAGAGATAGCTCTGATATAGAGAGTCACTGACTGACTAGGGATGTTAGTCCCAAACAACACAGGAAAATAAAATACTCAACTGACTAGGGATGTAAGTCCTGACTGACTAAGAGATGACATTCTCCACTAACGCCTAGTGATGCGAGTCCCGACCAACTACAAGATTACATTCTCCACTAACGCATAGATAAGACATTCTCCAGTAACGTCTATAGCCAATCTAAATTTACAACAGCTAATTAGAGACAAGAACATCCACCACTCTCATCATGCAATACTCATATTAAAAGGGATTAGAGCTATCCTTTAATAGGAACAGGCTCAACAAGTTGACATATTAGTCACAGGCTTTATCATCATGATTCACATTATCGCAGAACCAATTTCCTCATTAGCTTTAACATCATAATCCAACGAGCATGCTATAGATTCGTACTAGCATTATTCTATCATGGCATCTTGATTCCGTACTCACCTCATTCAATAGGTAAATATAATATCAAATATGATTTATAGAATTTAACTCATAATCTATCAAGGATGCATAACTTCATGTAACTAGGTTACAACCATTTCACACACTTGTCACAATACCTCTATTTATGAACTCTTTAGCCACGGGCGTTTTAGATTCTAAGGTTTTATAAAAATGATTTTTAGTAAGGAAAGCAATGTAGAATCCGCCCAAGCTTCATAGTTCAACAATGGAGATGCGATCTTGTCATGCCCGATCAATTAAATCTAAAACAGGGTGATGGCACATAATTTACTTCAATTACTCAAATCCACAATTCCTACTTAATCCAATATGGTCATCAATATCAAAATCAAGTCATTAGAGTTAATTATGCAATATTTCCACGATTCCATCATGTTCATGAATTACTACGACAATTAAGGGAGAAATGAACAAACCCCATTCAATACTCAAACCGATTTATGAAGAACATACTACATTCATACATTCTCAACCTATATTTCATAATTCAAGATAACCCATCAATTAATAATCCAATTAAATTCATAATTGCAGTAGATATTAGGATTTAAGAAAAATAAAGAAGAATTTACCCATTTTACAAACCCTACATCATGCTTTTCTAGAATTATCGAAATTGGTATTTAATGAAAATATTTTTTTGGGGCACAAGGATGGAAGAGCATCCTTGTTGAAAAACTCGCATACCTGGTAGACGAAAATCCCACTTGATTTGCACCTTGAAGCCTTGAAGAAATCCCTTGTATCTTGAAAGAAGGGAGGTAGAAGGATTTGGGAGAGTGTTTTTGAGAGAATGAAAGATTAGGTCTAGAAAATCCCTCAAAAGCGTCCCCAAACTTTCCTGAAATGACATCACTTAAGAAATGAGAGAATAGGATTTTACCCAAACACCCCTGAGAAAACTTAAAAATCTGGCCGAACTGGAACCCACGACTCACCTGACGAGTCGTTGTTACACGAAAGGACTCGTTAGGTGCACTCGTCAAGTACACTGGAAATCCCTTTAAAACCAAAGTTTCTCCCTCCTAACGACTGACTTGACGATTCATTACCACCCTAAATGACTTGTCACACCCATCCGTTATGAGCACTGCGTAAGGCTTCCTCGGCCTCCACCCAATGACCAACCTGACGAGTCGTTGCCAGGCTAGACGACTCATTAGGTCATACGTTGCCACTGCCTCCCTGACTCCCATATCATGAAATCACACGAAGACTCGTGGTATCCTACCACGAGTCATTAAGTCCCCCATTCTGAGATATTCTTGCCAGTTTTCTGCACTTTTCCAATTTAAATTCGGGGTCTTATTCTTAGTCTCCTTTCTAGGGTATTACAATATCTCCTCCTTGGGAACATTCGTCCTCGAATGTTGGATGAACATACTGAAAAGATAGAGAGGAAGCCGATATCCAAATATCAATCAATCACAGCTAAGAACTAACAGAGTATCTGACTCCGGACCAATCCTATAGACCAAATCTGAAGATTCACATCTAACATACACACCATGACTCAAGGAAAATCGAAGAACATGAAACCAACATAGAACTACACCAAAAAGAATTCTTTCCCCCTTTTTGAACCGACACGAATCTGATACGGACTAATTCTTTATTCTCAAATCACTTCTCGATATTAAGCTGGATTCACAACATCTAATCTAGCTGAGGATAAGGGATTCATGAGCATGAGTTATTCTCGACATCTAAAATCGAGCACATACAAGAGGTAATCCAACTCTACTGAGTTAATAAATAACTTCTAAAGACTGAGTTCAATTCGAACACATAAGAAAACGTGGATTAACACACATAATTGATTCATAACACAAAAATAAACATTAAGGACTCATAGGGCAAGACTGGCATCACTGACTAAAACGGTTACTTCTAAACCTCGAAAATCTGCACATAGGAATTGACACCACTTTGACCTCAACCAAAATTACAAGGGAAATTATCTGAACCTCAGAGAGATCGACATACTGCATCTACTAGAGATGGAACTTTTTATGAGCATTCTCAAGATCTAACTTATTTCACATATTCACTATCTCCCCCTTGGCTTAAAGTCATCATCCTAAGACTCCCCAATCTTTCTTCAAGTCAAGCTAAGATACGAGTTCTTAACTCCTCCTTCACTTCTAACCTTCACCATGAACCTTACACTAACATCTATTCACATCACACACCAACAATCTTTTCTCATCATCACAACTGCACTTCTTATTCACTATAGAGATTGACATCACATAAAGAATGACACAAGATTCATAACATACCTGTGGCCACTACCGGTGCCTTGCCCTTATCCTGATGGGCTGAAATAGCATAGGAGAGGTTTTGATAATGCCCTCCACCAGGATGAGAGGATGCACCCTACTGAGACGAGTGTGCTATCGGAGCTGTTGAAGAAGTGGCCGAGAATCTACTTTCACCTCGCTTAGCCGCTGCGCGATCTCGGTGCTTATGGCCCACCTTTCCACACCAAAACTAACATCTGAGCCGGCCATGCATACTCTCAAGTGGTGCTTTCCATAGCTCATACACAATGGGTATGTAATCCCCCTCACTTTGAGCTGATAAGGAGCACTGGTTGTCGAAGGTGTTGGAGCTGATGTTTTCTGCTGGTAGTGTGAGGGATATCTGGTACTCGACCTCTGATGGGAGAACTCTAGGTCCCCAGTCCTAGCCCTCTTTGCCTCGCTCCTTTTTTTTCACCTGCTCTGCTTCCATCTGTTGAGCAAATATTACCAAGCGTGGGAAGTCTATGTCTCTGTGTAGCATGGCAGTCCTGCATTCCTTGACCAAGGAGTCTAATACTCCATTCACAAACCGGCTTACTCGGGCCTACTGGTTGGATACCATTTTCAGCGCATACTTAGATAATCGAGTGACCTCCAGTGCGTACTCCTGGACAGTCATATCATTTTATTTCAAGTTAATAAACTCTGCTGCCTTTGCCTCTGTTAACTCTCGAGGGAAGAATCTGTCCAAAAATGCCATCATAAATTCATCCCAACCTACGGGACCTGCTCCAACTTCTCGACTGTCCCTCCACTGACAGTACCAGATATAAGCAACTCCCTTTAACTGGTAGGAGGCTAAGTCCGCGCTCTTATTCCCCGTCACTCCCATGATGAGTAATCTTCTGAATCTCCTCCAAAAATTCATATGGGTCCTCATCCACCTTTGACCCCAAGAATTGGGGCAAGTTCATCCGAAGAAAGTCTCATATCCTTGCCGCCGCTTTATTTCCATTCTGAGGAGCACGAGCCACTACTTGCTGGTTAATCTAAGCGGTCAGGGCCTGTGCCAACATGTGAAAGGCTTCTCGTAACTCAGCATGAGTAACATGATCATCTACTGGGTCTGCCTGGACTGGTGGTACCTACTGGCGGCCATTACCACGTCCTCTTCCATTTCTCTCGTCGGGGAGGAGTTATCTACGAGCGCGTAAAGCATGAGTTAGGGGAGGAACTATTTAGAGCTTCATACTCTATGCACGATAAGAATCATGAAGGAAAAGGAACATTCCTAAAACATCTCATAGCCTCTTTGTCATAAGTGTGGCGCGCTTCACACCCATGAAGAAGACTCTACGCGATGCGACTTTTAGACACCCTAGGACACTCTAAACCTTTGCTTTGATAACAAGTTTGTCACGAACCAAAATTTGACCTGGATCATAGACACGGGAAAAGGAACTCAAAATGGCTCCAAGTCGACCCATGGCATAATCATAGCGTACACTTAATATCCGATGCAACTAACAACATAAATGAGCGGAAGAAAATAACAAGAATCTAATATGAACCATAAAGACAATTTAATAACGCTTAGATACATAGTTGAAGCGGCCTAGACAAGTCCAAAAGCCTTCTACTAAACTGATGAGTTACTGGGACAAGCCCCCAGCTAACTCCCAAAGTCTGAAAACTGCAATATAATAAAACAAGAACATAAATCACATCTTCGAAGGATGAGAATTCACCACTAGCAACTGGGAGAGGAAGGAGCGTATCTATCCACACGGCTAAACCTGGAGACCTGAATCTATATCATGAAACGATATAGCACAACAGGCGTGCAGTCAGTACTTTGAATGTACCGAGTATGTAGGAAGCGTAAATGAACTAACTTATAATATGAACAAGAAGGAAACCATGTAAAACATTTTAACAGCAAGGTAATTGAAAAGAGATATGAAAAACTTATACGAGATTCACATATTCAATTAACATAACACATTATAAAGACATGCATTATTATAGTAACTGCTGATGTGTAAAAGTAACAATCGAGTATAATACAAGGTACGATGCCGTGACTGATATCAAGAGGGTCCCCACCCGTCTAAAGGGGAGTCCCTGATGGTCGAAGGGAGCGTCCCTGACTATCCAAGGCAACATTCTCGGCTAAAGAGAATCTCTGACTATAAAAGGGAGAGAGATAACTCTGATATAGAGAGTCATTGACTGGCTAGGGATGTTAATACCAATCATCACAGTGAAATAAAATACTCTACTGACTAAGGAAGTAAGTCCCGACTGACTAAGAGATGACCTTCTCCACTAACTCTTAGGGATGCGAGTCTCAACCAACTACAAGAATACACTCTCCACTAACGCATAGATAAGACATTCTTCACTAACATCTATAGCCAATCTAAATTTACAACGGCTAATTAGAGACAAGAACATCCACCACTCTCATCATGCAGTACTTATATTAAAAGGGATTAGAGCTATCCTTTAATAGGAATAGGCTCAACAAGTTGACATTTTAGTTACAGGCTTCATCCTCATGATTCACATTATCGCATAACCAATTTACTCATTAGCTTTAACATCACATTCCAACGAGCATTCTATAGATTCGTACTAGCATTATTCTGTCATGGAATCTTGATTCCATACTTACCTCATTCAATAGGTAATATAAGATCAAACATGATTTATAGAATTTAACTCATAATCTATCAAGGATGTATAACTTCATATACTAGGTTACAACCATTTCACACACTTGTCACAATCACTCCATTTATGAACTCTTTAGCCACGGGCGTTTTAGATTCTAAGGTTTTATAAAAATGATTTTTAGTAAGGAAAGCAATGTAGAATCCTCCCAAGCTTCATAGTTCAACAATGGAGATGCGATCTTGTCATGCCTGATCAATTAAATCTAAAATATGGTGATGACACGTAATTTACTTCAATTACTCAAATCCACAACTCATGCTTAATCCAATATGGTCATCAATATCAAAATCAAGTCATTAGGGTTAATTATGCAATATTTTCATGATTCTATCATGTTCATGAATTACTACGACAATCAAGGGAGAAATGAACAAACCCCATTCAATACTCAAATCGATTTATGAAGAACATATTACAATCATACATTCTCAACCTATATTTCATAATTCAAGATCACCCATCAATTAATAATCCAATTAAATTCATAATCGCAGTAGATATTAACATTTAAGAAAAATAAAGAAGAATTTACCCATTTTACAAATCCTATATCATGCTTTTCTAGAATTATTGAAATTGGTATTTAATGAAAATATTTTTTTGGACACAAGGATGGAAGAGTATCCTTGTTGAAAAGCCCACATACCTGGTAGACAAAAATCCCACTTGATTTGCACCTTGAAGCCTTGAAGAAATCCCTTGAATCTTGAAAGAAGGGAGGTAGAAGGGTTTGGGAGAGTGTTTTTGAGATAATGAAAGATTAGGTCTAGAAAAGCCCTTAAAAACATCCCCAAACTTTCCTAAAATGACATCACTTAAGAATTGAGAGCATAGGATTTTACCCAAACACCCCTGAGAAAACTTAAAAACTGGAACCCACGACTCACCTGACGAGTCGTTGTTACACCAAATGACTCGTTAGGTGCACTCATCAAGTACAATGGAAATCCCTTTAAAACCAAAGCTTCTCCCATCATAACGACTGACTTGATGAGTCGTTGCCACCCTAAACGAATCTTCACACCCATCTGTCATGAACACTCCCTAAGGCTTCCACGGCCTCCACCCAACGACCAACCTGACGAGTCGTTGCTAGGCCAGACGACTCATTAGGTCTTTCGTTACCACTGGCTCCTTGACTCCCATACCACGATAGCACACGACGACTCTTGGTATCCTACCATGAGTCGTTAAGTCCCCCATTCTGAGATATTCTTGCTAGGTTTCTACACTTTTCCAATTAAACTCTAGGGTCTTATTCTTAGGCCCCTTTCTGGGGTATTACACCTTCAGATGTTGGGCTTGTTTTCAATGAAAAGCAGTCGTAATCAACTCTAAATGACTTCAGTTATGATGTAATTAGTTGAATGCTCATGTCTCCAATTAGCTGCAGTAATTTAGACTAGACGAATGACGTCAGATTATTGTACTCCATGTTTCCTTAGTCAGTCCGGAATTCTCCACAGCAGGGAATGTTTCCCTAATCAGTCAGGGATTCTCTACAACAGAGAATGTTTCCCTAGTCGGTCAGTAACTCTCTATATCATAGAATGCTCTCCCTTAGATAGTCAGGAGCTCCCTATGATATCAGTCACAGCTTCAGTCTTCTGTATTAGTTTAGTTTATAACCTTTGTGTATCAATTGATCATATTTCAGTAAATGCCGTTATAAAGTAGTTACATTAAAATGTATATGTATATCTTATATAAGATTATTGTATCTCCTTTCAGTTATATTATCATTAATGTGTTCGGTTTATTTCCTTCTTGTATACTTGCATTGTTTTAGTTTATTTACGCTTCCCGCATACTCAGTACATTCCAAGTACTAACCGCACGCCTTTATGTCTTATATCATTTCATGATATAGATCCAGATCTCCAGACTCATCCTCGTGGTTTGATACGCTTCATCCCTTTTCAGCTGCTAGTGGTGAGTCCTCATCTCCCAAGGACATGATTCATGTTTATATTTTCTTTATGTTTCAATATTTAGATTTTAGGAGTTAGTTGGGGGCTTGTCCCAACAACTCATCAATCTAATAGAAGGCTTTCAGACTTGTCTAGACAGTTTCAGCGTTGTATCAAAGTGTTGTTACATTTGATCTCATGGTTCCTTATTAGACTCTTGTAGTTTGCTTCTACTTATTCTTATTGGTAGTCGTTTCTATTGTTAAGTGATATTCTATGACCATCCCATGGGTCGACTTGGAGCCTTTTGCGGTCCTTGTCCTGTGTTACGGCTAGGGTGTGAACTCGGGTCGTGACAAATAGTCTAACTTCATCTATGTTATCTACTTGTCTTTACTCTTTCCGGGCAGCTTTGTATTAGTGAACAATAGTATATTTTTATTGAAGCTCTTGTATTGGTGATACTAGGTTTTGGGCATCTTTGGTTTTTTCCGCACTTAATGTCTTTAATTACGCAGGTTGGATTTTTAGATTCATTCTCTCTTGCTTTACTTCTTCCGCAATTATTTCTTGTCGTTACAATTTATGAAGTGTTGACTTATCTATCAGTGGATTAGTTAGCTATCATGACAAACTCGAATTTTGGGTTGTGACACATTCATTGGTTATGCAAGGGTTACCAAAAAGGTTTATATCGTCCTGGACCACTTCACGCATTACCTTAAGGTTTTGGGTTGAATGTTCATATGTTTTCACAAGATTGACATTAGTTTTTTCCAACAAGTGATGTAGATGCCTTTGTGTATGTAGTAGACTCTGTTGTTACTAGCCACTGTAATAGGCTATTTAAGAGCAATGTTTGAGTGGTTTTTCTTGTTTGAACTAAATGTTTCTTCTTAATATTGTTTGAGGGGCTAGTAAATAGACTAGTTGATGACCTGACGAGTGCTAATTAGGCTGGTGGATTGAATTGAGTGATGGATCTGGGAAGTTTTCTTTAAAAGTGAACTTGTTTTAGATTTTGTGAGCCTCTAAGAATAGCATGGAATAGTATGACAGTTCATGCTATGACAAATGATAAACTGGAATAGAGCCAGGTGGATGTATGTATACTCTTCATTGGACATTTCCTTGTAATGGTGGGAATAATGTTCTAAGTGAATTTTCTTTGTGTATTTAGAATTTTAGTGGGGCTGCTTCTTAGGGTATAAAGATGCAATCAATTTTCTTAAGCTGCTGCTAGTTCAATTTAAAGTTGATCGAAGAAAGAGATATTGGACTATGAGTCTGTCAATGGTGCCTTTGTGAGAGACTTGAAGTAGATGAAAGGTTGCTAGATCCTTGAGTTTGTGATGGATCGAAAAAGTCGGCTTATGCGGTTAGAAAAGGCCCCCTAGACATTGGAAAACTACCAATTTTTCAAATTCCGTTTAAGGAAGATAGTTGAGGTAATTCGTTCTTTCTCCTATAAAGTTTCTCTGATGGACCAATTTGTACTTCTCTCACTCTCTTATGATATCAATATCATACTACAGTTTCAGATTCATCCTCTTTCTTGATGATTATTAAGGTTCATGTTCAGGGCAGGCCTGTGAACTACAAAACATGGGTCAAGAGTGTCTTTTATTGTGAGGAATAAGAATGCTATGGAGTAGACATTACTTTACATAAAAATTTGCATAGAAAAAGCAGTTAATCCAGAATTCAGAGCATTCAAGACTGTAAAAGTAGCAACCATGAGATTTCCTTGTTTTGTAGGTGCAAACTGCAATGTAAACTGACTAATTGCCTTAAATCATCTAATTCTTTTTCTTTTCTGCACTTTATTCTCAGACAAAGATTGCCACCCTTTTTGTTGTATTACTGTATTGTAATGTAATATTTTACTTACAATTATGCTAACATCTATTCATCAAATTTTCACCATTATTTTCTTTCTTGCTTTGTATATAATTGTTCTTACTTAACTGCAGTGTTTTACATATATCTCGCACAACACATATTTTTTCCAACTTCAGACTACTGTGTACCCATATAAGGGGCAAAAACAAATGCAAATCTATCACTTCTATTTCACCATCAAGAAATAATACAAATTGATCATACGAACAAAATATGTACTTACATATGAAGTGAAAAAATCTCTATAGTGTGAAAATGTTAGGATGAAGACTAAGTTTTGTATTTGCAGATTCTTAAACAAGAGGATTCCCAAGGTACCAACTACTAATGCTAAGGTAATATGTATTTAGATAGTATAAATAATTCCTGCTTGTCGATGCGGTCCATGTGCAATATTGGATATCTGTGTCCAAAAAGAACTGTAAGAGAACAACCAAGAAGCTTAGATACTTCAGCCAACAAAATTTAATATACAGGAAACAAGGACATCAAGAGATCTCCATTGATCTTTATAACCAGCACAATTCAAGATGAGTATATTTCTTTTCCAAAAGCTTTTAACTAAATCATTAACCTCTATCTAGTAGAAATCAACAAGCAGAGACTTAGTATATTAAAAACAAAAGAAAGAGAAATAAAAGACCCTAAGATTGAAATTAATTGCCATTAAATCCACTTAAAGCAATGGATAAAGTCATATAGACCAGTGCAAGCTAAAGGACCTTTATTATGTAAAATGTTCAACAAAACAATATACAAAAATGAACTTATTAATGAGTTCTTTGCTTAAGAACTCTGATAGCTTGTAGCAAGAAACAAATAAGAGAAATAAGAGAAGATGGAAAAGAAGAAGATGAGAGAATGATTAGAGAAGAAGATGAAGAGAAGAGAGATCTATTATTTCTTCAATTCAGAAAAATAGTTGTGTGTACAAGTGGAGGCATCTTGGCCTATTTATACACATCATGTATCTCTAACTCTCCTTCAACACTTGTAACTAACTTTTTCAGATCACCATTAAATCTAGTAACTACCTTCCTAATTGCTTTCTTCATCTATATACTTCTGTCTCTTTAACACTCCCCTCAATCTCAGAAGGAGTAAAGATTTCATGAATTCCTAGCTTGGAACATAAGTAGAAATGTTGAACTTTGTTCAATCCCTTGGTTAGGATATCAACTGATTGATCTCTTGTATTGATATATTGAGTTGTGGTCATTCCTTGAAAGAGTTTTTCTCTTATAAAATAACAATCAATATCAATATGTTTATTTCTTTCATGAAATACTGGATTTGCAGCAATTTCAAGGGCTGATCTATTGTCACTGTATATTTTAGCTGGCAACTTAACTTCATCTTCAATTTCTCTATGTAATCCTATTATCCAAACCAACTCAGCTACTGTTTCAGCTAAGCTTCTGTATTCTGCTTTTGCTGAGCTTCTAGAGATTGTATTTTGTTTCTTTGACTTCCAAGATACTATTAATTCCCTTACCTTCACTAAATATCCTATAACAAATCTTCTAGTTTAAGGACATACAGCCCAATCTGCATCACAATAGGTAGTGATAGAGCTTTCTTGTGCAGGTGCATTCTTCACAAATCTTGCAATCCTGAGAGTAGCTTCCATGTGAGACTTCTTGGGATGTTGTAAGAACTGACTTAGAGTTTGAACACTAAAGGATATGGCAGGCCTAGTCATAGTTAAATATAGCAATTTACCAACTAGTCTTTGATAGGCATTTTGATCAACCACAGGATCACTCTCATATGTGTATGTGTTAATGTGATCATCATAGGTTTTTTATATCAGTTTGACATTGGTATCCATAGGAGTATATGTTGGTTTGGCTACTGCAAGTACAACTTCAGAAATCATTTCTAGTGCATATTTCCTTTGGTGCATCAGTATACCTTGTTTAGACCTTGCAAATTCAATTTCAAGGAAATATCTTAGCTCCCCTAGATCCATCATTTTGAAGGCTTGTTGAAGAGCACCTTTAGTTTGTTCAATCAGTTTCAACTTATCTCCAGTGATCAACATATCATCTACATACACAAGTACTAGAGTTATACCCTCAGAAGTTTTTTTAATGAAAAGGGAGAGATCAAACTGACTTTTTTTAAACTGAAATTTGAATAATGCTTCTGAGAGCTTTGCATTCCACTGCCTTGGAGCTTATTTCAACCCATAAAGGGATTTAACAAGTCTACATACTTGTGTCTCCCCCTGACTTGTAAATCCTGGAGGTAGGTCCATATATATCTCATCATCAAGATCTCCTTGTAAGAAGGCATTATATACATCCATCTGATGTATGTGCTAAATTTTCCTTGCTGCAGCAGCCAACACAGAACTTACTGTTTTCATCTTCACAACTGGTGAGAAGGTTTTTGTCACGCCCCAAGTCGACACCCTAGTCAGAACACGGTACTTGGAGTCACAAGTAACCCCATGTCAACCCCTAGTCTATCATACACTGGTATTCTGAGTAAAATGTACATAGCGGAAGCTTTGAAATAATAACATAAAACATTTATGAAAGTAAGTCCGAATCATAAACTATAAAACATTTGAAAAATACTGATAGTCTGAAAACCACGTCTATGTCTGAAAGCCATCTAACTAAGGAGTTTTTGGGACAAGCCCCCAACTAACTCTAAGTCTAACTGAAAGTAATAAAGGAAAACTGAAATAATGAAATAATTTCCTTGAAAGATGAGGACTCACACTTCTGCTGCTGAGGAGGGTCTGAAGGGTGGCGACTAACGGTGCTGAGTCTGAGAACCTATGGCTATATCGTGAAATGATACAACATAAAGTATGCGTCAGTACTTTATGCCGGATATAAATGACAGAATTGAGATGAAATGTAATGACCAACTAATATACTGAATTGAAAACAACTAAAGTAAATTGAGATGGTCATGATGACTCTATCTGGTGGTCAAAGACATGCCCTAAGTCTGAAATATTGAGTCTGAGATACTGATCTTGGGCAATATAATTAGCATTGTTTTGCAGGAAAAATGTGATTTTGGGAAGCGTAAATGCATGTTGGATGATATCGGGGTTGGGCTTGGATGTGAGCAAGGGATAAAGCATTGGACAACATGAAATAAAGGGGCTCCACGATGGAGCCGTGACACGCTGCCATCGCGGAGGCCTTCTGCCTAGATAGGGAAAATTCGCCCAAATTCCAGAGAGGGTCCGCGTCTGGTCCGTGGCACGGTGGCTTGGCTCCGCGTTGCACGCCGTGCCACGTTGGGCCTTAATTCCTGGACCCCCAATTCCAGTAAGGGTCCGCGTCCGTAGCGTGTCACGGAGGCAGTGCTCCGCGATGCACTCCGTGACACGTTGCTTGTTATTCCGGGAAAAATTCCCACCAGTATAAATAGAACACTTAGGTTCATTTTTCAATATTCTGACTTGGTGGAGCAAGAACGTGGGTTACAAGCAGTTGAGGGACGAAAATATCAGGGTTTTTTCTCTCTTTCTTTCTTCTTTAATTCAATTGCTTGTATGATTAACACTCATTTTAAGATGTTTAATCCACAAATGAGTGGCTAATTCCTCTTTTTGCTGAGGTTATGAACAATTGTGATGAAATGTGATCATTGATTCTTTGGTTTTTCATCTTTTCTTCCATGTTGTTCTATTAATTCTTGTTCTTACTGCATTAATGTGTGGCCTACGTTAATGTACATCTAAAAAGTCCGGTTTCACTCGAGAGAGCAAGAAATTGGAAAGTTGTGAATTAATAGGATATGTTCTTTACTTGATTTGGGAAAATTGGGAATTGATTTACTTTCAGGATAGAAATATACCTGAAAGTCGTATTAGTCAATTTAGGAACCGGATTTGTATGGCTAGAACATGAATTGCATTTAATCACAGAAATGTAGGTGGATGGTTCATAATTCTTAAGTGAGGTTAAATACGAGAGTTTTAATCCCTTGGCAATAGTTCTTGGCTAGCAACTGGAGGAAAAGATTAACCAAATTATGATGATAATCAATTTCATTACATGTTCGTTTAACCTCAGCATGCTCTCATTCATAGTTCAGACCCAAAGTAGATAATTGTTTTAGCTTTAGTATAAAAAATTAGAAAACAAAATATCAAACTTTTGGTTACACTGTTGTCTGCATTTTTAGAAGTAAAATATAGTACACTTGGGCAGATTGCACTTCATCCAAGTCTCTATGGGATCGATACTTGGCTTACTAAAGCCACTTACTACTTGTTCGACCACGTGCACTTGCGTGTCGTTTTATATACCCACAAATCACGCGAACAAGTTTTTGGCGCCATTGCCGGGGACTTGGCAATCGGTGAATTTGTTTTAAGTGTTAATTTACTGTACTTTTATTTTCTTAGTGTTGACAACTTGGTCTTAGCCTGTATTTTGCAGACTTAATTGCTGTTGAACATTGGCAAGAGACAAGGAGCTGGTGGAATCGTATATAGAGCCAGAAAGGATATTTCACAGTAAACGGAGAGAAGCTCTACAAAGAAAGTTGCAGTTGCTCAGACAGATGATCATGGAGCAACAACAGAATCCACCGGTAGTACGGGCAGTGTTAGTGCCCGAAGAAGTAGCAGCTCGGCCGGTTCGCGAGGTGGCAATCCCACATGCTAATAATGTTACATCTAGTATCCGCAAACCTGAGCCAGGGGGGAGATTTGAACTTAAACAGAATATGGTGCAGTTGCTGCACACTAGCGGGCAGTTTACCGGTCTCCCTCATGAAGATCCACAGCAGCATCTCCAAAATTTTTTGGAGATAAGTGACACTTACATCCCCGCTGGAGTGTCATCAGACTATGTCCGGCTTATATTGTTCCCATTCTCATTATTGGGAGAAGCCAAGAGGTGGTTGAAAGCTGAGCCACCGAATTCTATTTGATACGGTTTTTTCCCTCTGGTAAAACAGCAAGACTTAGAAGTCAAATTCTAAGTTTCAAACAGAGAGAGGGAGAAAATTTATATCAGGCCTGGGAGAGATTTAAATCTATGTTGCGGGATTTTCCTCATCATCATCAGTCCAATGATGTGCTGGTGCACACTTTTATAGAGGGTTTGGAACCCCACACCAGAATATTGCTAGACTCAGCAGCTGGAGGGCAAGCGCTGGAGAAAACTTATGAGGAGCTGTATACATTGTTGAACCGTATTTCACAGGGCAATCCAGAATGGAATGCTAATTCATCAAGAGGTGGGACAAGGAAAGCAGAAGGAGTGCTTGAAGTGGATGGGTTTACAGCTATCGCTGCACAGATAGCTGCATTGCAAAATCAACTTAACACCCACTTCAGCAACATGACATTGAACCAGCCTCAAGCCCCAGTTAATGCAGTACAGCAGATGTGGTGCGAAGTGTGTGGAAGCAGTGAGCACTCAGCTGAGTGTTGTGGAGCCAATCCTGACTCGGTAAACTTTGTGGGTAATGCACAAAGGAACCACCAACAGTATGGTAGTAGCTACAACTCCAATTGGAGGAATCACCCTAATTTCTCATGGGGTAGCAACAACCATCAGGGCCAAAGTTCGGGTCAGGGTGTGCAAAGGAACCAAGGAGGGCAGCAGAATTATCAAGCACAATTTAGAAACAACAATGCACCTCCTCCACCACCATCACCCAACATTGAGGAGATGTACAAGACCATGATAGCTAACCAAGCTCAATTGCAGGCTGACTATGTGAAATTGATAGCTGAAGTGAAAAACAACCAGTTAGCTACCAAGGCGCTTGAATATCAATTTGGGCAATTTGCTAGTGCCCAAAACACAAGGCCTAGAGGAGGACTGCCGAGCGACACGGATCCCAATCCCAAGCAAGTAAATGCAGTGACCACAAGGAGTGGTTTGCAGCTGAAAGAGGTGGAACCAGAAAGACCACCTCAACAGTCGGGAGCAGCAGAAGTTGAGAGGGAGCACAGTACTGAAAGGGGGAAGACTAAGGAAGCTGAATCAGAAAGACCTCCACTCCTATTCCCTCAACGACTAAAGAAACACAAGGAGGAGGCGTGTTTCAAGAAATTCATGGAGGTGCTGAAACAGGTACATATTAACTTACCTCTTTTTGATGTCTTGCAGGGAGTGCCGAAATATGCTAAGTATATAAAGGACATCATGGCAAACAAAAGTCGGTTGACTGAGTATGCTACGGTGGCTCTAACGGAGGAGTGCACTTCCCGGATTCAAAATAGACTGCCCACAAAGCTAAAAGACCCTGGGAGTTTTACTATCCAGATTACTATTGAGCAGAGCATCCGAGCTCGTGGATTGTGTGATTTGGGAGCGAGCATAAATTTGATGCCATCTTCGGTATTCAGAAAGTTGGGTCTAGGGAGTCCTAGACCCATAACGGTAATCTTGCAGTTGGCGGATCGGTCCTTAGCCAGACCTGATGGCATTGTAGAAGATGTTCTGGTGCAAGTTGGCTCCCTAATTTTCCCAGTAGATTTTGTCGTGCTGGATTTTGAACCAGACGCGGAAGTCCCATTTATTTTGGGACGTCCTTTCTTGGCAACCGGGAAAGCACTAATTGACGTAGCTGCGGGGCAGCTAACAATGCAAGCACACGACAAAATAGAGGTATTTGATGTGTTTAAAGCCATGAAGCTGCCAGCTATACATGAGGAGCTTTCAGCAATCAATGTGGTTGAACATGAAGAAATTCGTCAGATTGTTGAATCTCAAGACCCATTGGAAAGAGTGTTGACGCACTCCGATCATTTTGGAGATAGAGAGGCGTATGGAATGGTCCAAATGTTGAATGAAGCACAGAATCATCCTAGGAGACAGGAATTTCAATCATTGATGAGGTCTCTAGAACCTTTGCCGAAACCATCCGTTGAGGAGGCACCGAAGCTGGAGCTGAAAGAATTGCCACCCCACTTAAAATATATCTTTTTGGGGGAGGATGAGACGTTACCAATTATCATCTCTGCAGACTTGACGGAGGCACAGGAGAAGGCAACATTGGGTGTCCTTAGAAAGAGGAAGAAAGCAATGGGTTGGCAAATGTCAGACATTCAGGGTATCAATCCATCTTTCTGTACACACAGGATATTAATGGAGACAGGAGCCAAACCAACCGTTCAGCCGCAACAGAGACTAAATCCGACAATGAAGGATGTGGTGAGGAAAGAAATAATCAAGTGGCTTGATGCAGGTGTGGTCTACCCGATTTCAAACAGTGAATGGGTCAGCCCCGCTCAGTGTGTTCCAAAGAAAGGGGGGATGACTTGGTCACCAATGAGAAAAATGAGTTGATTCCTACCCGAACCGTCACAGGCTGGCGGATTTGCATGGATTACAGGAAGCTGAATGAAGCCACGAGGAAAGATCATTACCCCATCCCGTTTATTGATCAAATATTGGATAGGTTGGCGGGATAGGAATATTATTGCTTCCTTGATGGGTACTTGTTCGCGGCTGCTTCGGTATGTGTTAAAAACCGACACGCAAGTGTACGTGGTCAAACAAGTAATAAAGTGGCTAAGTAGCCAAGTATCGATCCAAGGAGACTCTGGATAAGTAAAATTGCTTAAGTATACTATATTCTAGTTTACTTCTAATTATGTTGACAACAATGTAACCAAAAGTTAAATAATTTTGTTTATAAACTATATACTAAAACTATTAACAAATATTTACTTGAATTGAAACTATGGATAAGAGCCTGCCAAGGTTAAGAACAAGTAATGAATTCGATAGTAATCATAATTCGGTTATTCTTCTCTTCATGTTGCTAGCCAAGAACATTAGCCTAGAGATTAAAACTCTCGTATTTAATCTCACTTTAGAATCATAAACCATTCGTCTACATTTCTGTGATCAAATGCAATTTATGACCTAGCAATACAATTCCGGTTCCTAAATTGACTAATACGGCTTTCAAGTATATTTCTATCAGGAAAGCACATCAAAACCCAATTTTTCCAAATCAAGTTAAGAACAATACCCTATTAATTCACAACTTTCCAATTTCTTGCTCTCTCGAGTGAAATTGGACTTTTTAGATGTACATTAATGTTGGCCACACACTAATGCAGTAAAGAACAAGAATTAATAGAACAACATTAAAGAAGAAGATGAAAAACCATATAATTCACAATCAAAATTCAATACACATGTTCAAAACCTTAGCAAGGAAGAGAATTAGCCACTCATTTGTGGATTGATCATCCTCAAATGAGTGTAAATCATACGTACAATTGATTGAAAGAAGAAAGAAAGAAAGAAAAACCCTTAGCTTTTTCGTCCCTCAACTGCTGCTAACCCACGTCCTAGCTCTACCAAGTCTGAATTATGAAAAATAAACCTAAGTGTGCTATTTATATTAGTAGGAATCTTTCCCGGATTAACAAGCAACGTGTCACGGAGTGCATCGCGGAGCACGGCCTCTGTGACACGCTACGGACGCGGAGGCTCTCTGGAAAATCACCCGAAATCGGCCCAGGCAGCACCTTGCCGTGTTGGCAACGTGTCACGCTGCCTGGGCAGCGCGTTGTAGCCCCATGGTCGCGGAGTCCACCTGCCGTGGCACGTTGCCAACGCGCAGGTGGGCTGTTTTGAGCGGCCTGCCTGCCGTGGCACCTTGTCGACGCGCTGGTGGGCAGTTTTGTGCCTCTTCCTTGTCGACGTTCGCGTGTTAATTCCGTTTCCAAGCTTCTACTTCACCAACTCATGGATTAGTTACTCAAACATCATCAAAACCTACAAAACAAAGGCTAATCATGTTGGTTAGCACATATCTCCACATTATATAAAATTACATGAAAATGTATACAATAACTTAGATAAACAAGACTAATTGAAGTAATAAAGAGTATCTCGGGCATATATTTTTGCCCGTGATCACAACCCCACACTTAAAGCCTTGTTCGTCCTCGAACAACCTTTTACATATCATGCAAATGGAGACTCCTACATAACTAATTTAGCAAGATAATTCAGGTTATGGCTATAATGATTACGTAAGATACAAGCTAAAAATAGAGCATGCCTGATTTGATCATTGAAATGAAGTACAACCATGTTAAGACTTCTTAACCTCAAGAATCGACTCTCAATTTTAGCAAACTCATGCAAATCATCTGATTAAGAAATCCCACATGAAATATATCCTTCTTTCAACATGTGCCCCTCACGGAAAGAGAGTTACCTAATCACACGCAAAAACAATTTTTTACATCACAACATGTGTGGGTACATGAATAGAATTACGCTCACTCTCACAAAGAATTCACATGCATTATGTAATGACCCATAAGCTTGCCCTTAGTGTTTTATTCCACTAATATAAGGATGTGTGAATGTAAGATCAAGTAGGACTTTTTAGGTTGTAATGTAACTCAGGTGCGGGTAGGTACTATTATGATCAGTAATAGTGACTATCTTTCCTAAGCGCTTTTAATACATCACGCCTTCATTACAAACTTCCCTTCCCTCACTTCACCTTTTTTCTCCTTTTAGTTTTCTTTTTCCTCTTTTGTTCCCCCATTTCTTTCGACACTTTTAGCTTATTAGTAAGGAGTACTTAAGCAATATGTTTCATTCATTCCTTTTCTTACTCCCTACTAATAACCAACCATTTTCACACAAATGCACCTTTTTCCTGTTCTCAACTATTTACAACTTGCTATTTTTCCTTCTTTTCCATTCTTCTCACTCCTTTACCCTTTCGGATTTTTCCTTTAAGCGCTTCGGAGTTTTGGTTCAATTTCAAGGCTAATGAAAGAAAAAGGATTAAGCTTATGTTGCAGCTGTCAAAGAATAGGCTCAAGGCTCAATGGGGTTAACTAGGATTAATTTTTCAAGGTAGGTATAATGAGGGATAAAAGTTTGGTTCATTCAAAGAAATGCCTAAATCATCTCCTACAATTCACATCCTTCATTTCGTTTTATATACACACCAGGCAAGTTCTAGACATTCCACAATAGCATAGAATACTCAAAAACCTTACACTCATGGCACATGCTCAAATCAAGACACAATCAGTAGACTCTTACTCAGCTAATCACAAGAATTCGGAATTAAGCTTCAAACATATTAAGTCAAATTCAAGAGCCTAAGTGTCTCAAACAAAGTTATACACTTTGCATGCTTCATGCTGAACATACTTGCCTCTTACAATCACGTATAGCACATAACAAGAACATCAAGCACCAATTAGTTATGGTTTCAAAAACCCAAAACCTATCGACTAATTTTCCTCAAGACGGTCGTCATCCATCCATCGTCGGAAACAGTCCCTAGCTATGACTAAAAAAACTTTATATACAGACCAAGGAAAGAAAGAAAAAAGAAAAGAAAAAAGAAAAAAAAAATTTATTCTTCGGTTCAAATACCCCCCGTCGGAAAAGAACCGAAAAGAAAAACCAACGGGTGATGAAGTCATGCTTAATTCACAAAAAATTTTCAAATTTCTCACCAACTTTTGTACGAGCATTACATTCACCAAAAATCATTAAGCACAAAAATTTTGAAATTTCCTAGAAATTTCCCTCACCCCACACTTAAATCATGCTATGTCCGCATAGCATCAAACTAAAGGTTACAAAGGGTGAGAAATACTCCCTGAGGCCTTTAGGCCTAGCTGACAGCATGGTTTTCTTCAACTATGGACAAGTGGGTGTTCGACCCCACACTTTTTCTTTTCCATGCTTGTTAGCTTCCTCCTCCACGGGTACTCAGACTTCCCCTCCATCTGTGCTTAACTTTCCACCAAAACAACACAAGATGAAAAATAAATAAAATAAACATAAATGCAAGAAATTAAAATGGTACCCATGGTACCCTTGGGTTGCCTCCCAAGCAGCGCCTAATTTTACGTCGCGGCACGACGTACCAAGTTTCACCACTTTTTCCTCCACCTTGAGGATATGAATCTCACCCCTAATTTCTTCTCTAATTTCCTCTTATGCTCCAGGGGTGGTGGTGAAAAATTGTAAGGACCAAACAGTAGATGTTGCCTTTTGCATTTATTGGTCCTTAAGTAAGCGAAGTCATTTTGTCTTTCTGAGTTAGCAAATTTCAAAATATATGGTGCTTGGTCCTCCTCTAGACATTTCTCTACAAACTTGGAAGACTCTATTTCTATGTTGTCAACCAAATTTAATGTTGAAAAATGCGTAGAGTGTGGTCCAATACACCTCAACTCTGAAACTGCATTTTGCTTGACCTCCTTACTTGTATATACCTTCTCGACATCGACATCTATCTCACCATTAAAGTCGACTGGGGGATACGCTAACTCTTCTTCCAAGAATGGATTTTCCATAAGTGTGAGCCCATCACGGGGACACTCAAGAGATTCGAATTGTTGGGCTTCATCCAAAAATTCACCCTTGTCTTCCTCTTGTAGTTCCTCTTGAATATCGGCTAAAACTGTTGTCTGTGATTTATCACACGCCTCAGCTTCAGCGATCATCTCCGTGAATTTGATGGTCATCCTTTCTAGAGCCTCTGCATTCTCTTCTTGCTGATTTCTCAATACTGCCATCGCCTCCTTCATTGCTTCTGATTGCTCCAAGAGTTGTTTCAACATGTCTTCTATTTGAACTTGGCGTCCCAAGTCCTCATTTTCAACATGCCTATATTCAGCAAAAACAACAAAAGGATCATAGTAGGGGCTTGGGGGAGGGGAATATGCCTTTGGACAATCACCCCAATGGCCATATTGACACCCACATATATTGCACGTATTACAGTTTTGCCACAAGTGGGGTCCTCCACAGTTCAGACAAGATGCACTAAAATATGAGTATCCACCATTGAAACCATTTATATTCCACGATGTCATGTCAATAAGGGTATACGAACAAGCAGAAAAATAAAATAAACTAAAGAAGAATTAAAACAAACACTAGAACAAGTTGTCAACACTTAAGAAAATAAAACAAAAATACAGTAAATTTATACTTAAAACAATTTCACCAATTGCCAAGTCTCCCCGGCAACGGCGCCAAAAACTTGTTCGCGGCTGGTTCGGTATGTGTTAAAAATCGACACGCAAGTGTACGTGGTCAAACAAGTAATAAAGTGGCTAAGTAGCCAAGTATCGATCCAAGGAGACTCTGGATAAGTAAAATTGCTTAAGTATACTATATTCTAGTTTACTTCTAATTATGTTGACAACAATGTAACCAAAAGTTAAATAATTTTGTTTATAAACTATATACTAAAACTATTAACAAATATTTACTTGAATTGAAACTATGGATAAGAGCCTGCCAAGGTTAAGAACAAGTAATGAATTCGATAGTAATCATAATTCGGTTATTCTTCTCTTCATGTTGCTAGCCAAGAACATTAGCCTAGAGATTAAAACTCTCGTATTTAATCTCACTTTAGAATCATAAACCATTCGTCTACATTTCTGTGATCAAATGCAATTTATGACCTAGCAATACAATTCCGGTTCCTAAATTGACTAATACGGCTTTCAAGTATATTTCTATCAGGAAAGCACATCAAAACCCAATTTTTCCAAATCAAGTTAAGAACAATACCCTATTAATTCACAACTTTCCAATTTCTTGCTCTCTCGAGTGAAATTGGACTTTTTAGATGTACATTAATGTTGGCCACACACTAATGCAGTAAAGAACAAGAATTAATAGAACAACATTAAAGAAGAAGATGAAAAACCATATAATTCACAATCAAAATTCAATACACATGTTCAAAACCTTAGCAAGGAAGAGAATTAGCCACTCATTTGTGGATTGATCATCCTCAAATGAGTGTAAATCATACGTACAATTGATTGAAATAAGAAAGAAAGAAAGAAAAACCCTTAGCTTTTTCGTCCCTCAACTGCTGCTAACCCACGTCCTAGCTCTACCAAGTCTGAATTATGAAAAATAAACCTAAGTGTGCTATTTATATTAGTAGGAATCTTTCCCGGATTAACAAGCAATGTGTCACGGAGTGCATCGCGGAGCACGGCCTCCGTGACACGCTACGGACGCGGAGGCTCTCTGGAAAATCACCCGAAATCGGCCCAGGCAGCACCTTGCCGCATTGGCAACGTGTCACGCTGCCTGGGCTGCGCGTTGTAGCCCCATGGTCGCGGAGTCCACCTGCCGTGGCACGTTGCCAACGCGCAGGTGGGCTGTTTTGAGCGGCCTGCCTGCCGTGGCACCTTGTCGACGCGCTGGTGGGCAGTTTTGTGCCTCTTCCTTGCCGACGTTCGCGTGTTAATTCCGTTTCCAAGCTTCTACTTCACCAACTCATGGATTAGTTACTCAAACATCATCAAAACCTACAAAACAAAGGCTAATCATGTTGGTTAGCTCTTATCTCCACATTATATAAAATTACATGAAAATGTATACAATAACTTAGATAAACAAGACTAATCGAAGTAATAAAGAGTATCTCGGGCATATATTTTTGCCCGTGATCAGTACTCTGGTTATAACCAAATAGCCATAGCTCCGGAGGATCAAGAGAAGACTACTTTTACCTGTCCTTATGGGACATATGCTTTCAGGCGAATGCCGTTTGGGTTATGCAATGCACCTGCCACATTCCAGAGATGCATGATGGCTATTTTCCATGACATGGTGGAGGATTTTGTTGAGGTATTTATGGATGATTTTTCTGCTTTCGGTAATTCGTTTGCTACTTGTTTGCAGAATCTTGACAGGGTGCTGGCTCATTGTGAGGAATCCAACCTTGTATTAAACTAGGAGAAATGCCACTTCTTAGTGAAGGAGGGTATTTTCCTTGCCCACAAAGTGTCTCGAAAGGGGTTGGAAGTCGATCGTGCTAAGATCGAGGTTATTGAAAAGTTGCCACCGCCTGTGTCAGTGAAAGGTGTGCGCAGTTTTCTTGGGCATGCAGGATTCTACAGACGATTCATCAAAAACTTTTCCAAAATTTCTAGACCACTATGCAGATTGCTAGAAAAAGAGGTAAAGTTTGAGTTGAATGATGAGAGTGTTAAAGTATTCGAAGAGTTGAAGCAGAAATTGATAGAAGCACCTATCCTCACTTCTCCGGACTGGGAACAACCATTTGAGCTGATGTGTGATGCTAGTGATGTGGCTGTGGCAGCCGTATTGGGGCAAAGAAAAAATAGAATCTTTCATTCTATTCATTATGCAAGCAAAACGCTGAATACGGCCCAAAGAAATTACACAGTCACAGAGAAGGAAATGCTAGCCTTGGTGTTTGCATTTGACAAATTCAGGTCCTATTTGGTGGGTTCGAAAGTTGTGGTGTACACAGACCATGCAGCGATCCGGTACCTATTCAACAAGAAGGATGCTAAGCCTAGGTTGATCAGATGGATCTTGTTGTTGCAGGAGTTCGACCTTGAGATCAAAGACAGAAAGGGGAGCGAGAATCAGGTAGCAGATCACCTATCACGATTGGAAAGCCGGTCGTATGTGATGGAAAGTTATAACATAAATGAAGAGTTCCCAGATGAGCAACTCTTGGCAGTTGGGGAAGCTGAAGTTCCCTGGTATGCAGACATAGTCAACTTGCTAGTGAGCGGAGTCTACCCACCTGAGGCAACAGACCAGCAAAGAAGGAAATTGAGGCATGATTGCCGACACTTTGTTTGGGATGAACCATACCTATTTAAACAAGGACCAGATCAGGTAATGAGAAGATGCATCCCAGAGAGTCAGATTGCAGAGGTGTTGAGGGGCTGTCATTCTTCATTGTATGGGGGTCATCACGGAGGCGAGAGAACACCACACAAGGTTCTACAGTCAGGTTTCTTTTGGCCGACACTGTTCAGAGACTCTATGGCGTATGTCAAAATGTGTGATAGATGTCAGCGTACAGGAGCTTGTGTGCAGAATACAAGAGATGCCGCTGCAGAATATACTGGAAGTTGAGCCCTTTGATGTATGGGGCATTGATTTCATGGGCCCATTCCCACCGTCATTTGGTAATCGTTACATCTTGGTGGCCATAGATTATGTATCAAAATGGGTGGAAGCAATAACTTGTCCCAGGAATGACAACAAGGTAGTAATGAAGTTTGTGAAAAAACACATCCTCACCAGGTTCGGAACACCCCGAGCCATTATCAGCGATGGAGGGGCTCATTTTGTCAATGCAAGTTTCAAGAAACTACTAGCCAAGTATGGGGTGCGTCACAAAGTGGCGACAGCATACCACCCCCAAACTAGTGGGCAAGTAGAGGTGTCAAATAGAGAAGTGAAGCAGATTCTCCAGAAAACGGTAAATACACAACGGAATGATTGGTCAAGCAAACTTGATGATGCGTTGTGGGCGTACAGAACTGCTTACAAGACACCGATTGGAACCTCACTATACCGACTAGTCTACGGTAAAGCGTGTCATCTTCCGGTGGAGTTAGAGCACCGAGCCTTTTGGGCTGTCAGGAAGCTAAATATGGACTTAGAGCTGGCGGGCAAGAAGAGACTAATGCAGCTCAGTGAACTTGAAGAGTTCCGCTGGCATGCCTATGAGAGTGCCAAGTACTACAAGGAAAGAACGAAAAGATGGCATGACAAGCATGTGGTGCATCGCATTTTCGAGCCGGGACAGAAAGTCTTACTCTTCAATTCAAGATTGAAGTTGTTTCCAAGAAAGCTGAGGTCTAAATGGTCGGGACCATTTGAAGTGGTGAGAATGACCCCGCACGGGGCTGTAGAGTTGTGGCAAGAAGATCGGAGTGCCACGTTCTTAGTAAATGGCCAGAGGTGTAAGCACTACTGGGGGGAGGACGGTGATCGAGAGAAATCGTCCATCACCCTAGAGGACAATTGAGCTTAATGACGTCGAGCCGCGACGGTAAACCAGGCGCTGCACGGGAGGCAACCCGTGAAAAAAAATTTTCTTTCTTTTTGTAAAGTGTAAATAGATTTTTCTTTTCTTTCTCTTTTTCTCTTTCTTGATTGACTACAAAAAATTTTCGTTTTAGTTTTTGTTTTATTTGTATTTAGAGTGAAACCTATAATTCTAACCAATTTTGTATAGTGAGATGAATTTCAGGTCAAACGGAGGAAAATATGCACGGAATCGCGAAGGAAAAGTCAAGGTATGAAAAATTAATAAAAAGTGGCAACCAGTGAGCTGAGGCGACAGCTCCGTGTCACGGAGGGGGACCTCCGCGTTACCTCCGTGACACGTTGAGGTATAATCCGAAAATTTTAAAATTTCCAGAACAGTCTCGCGATGGCTCCGTGTCACAGAGGCAATGCACCGCGATGCACTCCGTGACACGTTGCCTTGTATATCGCGATGGGTCACACCGGGTCGCCGGGTCACCCGCGCGATTTCCTTACTTTTTAACCCCGAAAACCCTCCCTTTTCCCTCATTTTTAAGCTCTCCACGACCAAACCCCCCAAAACCCATCCCCCATCAACGTGACATGGAGTAAGGCAAGAAATTCAACAAGTTTTCTTCGATTCTTAAAAGACAAGGTATGGTTTTCGATTTCCTCTCAAATTCTTGTCGATTTTCTTCGATATTGAGCATGGGAGGTGAGCTAAATTGCCCTAAGTAGAAATTAATCATGAATTCAAGTTTAATTATTGTTGATGAGTGTTCGGAATGTTGTTATGATTTCTTGAACTAGTCAATTGCATAAATTAACCGAATTTGCTTGATAATATCAATTCTAGGGCTTATTTTTGAATTTGGAGTTGAAAATGGATTGAACTTGTGAATTTCATGCTGGGTTGTATATGTTGAATGAGATGAGTCGATGTACAAATTGTTAGGATGTTAATAGAACGACGGATTCTCGGGTTAAGGGAATGTTGAAATTTGTAAGAATTTGGTTGGTTGTATAGGTTCATGTAGATAAATTTTTGTTGTTGTTTTTGTTTCTTTGTTTTTCTTTGCTAAGTGCAATGGGTAAAATGTTAGTGATGGTAGTGATTGTGATTAGCTATACGAAGTCTGAATAGTACGCAGAAGTTATACCGTCGAATTTTTCGAACGCACTGAGCATGATTGTATAGTTGGTTATTTTGTGTAAATAAAGATAATCTTGCCGTAGAGTTGTAACTGTAGCTAAGGACTAAGTGTGGGGTAACCTAGCGTAACCCGACCTTAGCCGAAGTTAATATCCGTTAGCTTAACATTGATCTTGTCTACTTGGGTTGACAGGTAAAACGGCAAGCAGGCAAGAGAAAGGAAAAGGCGCATCAACTTCAGGCGCCGGAAGGAAGCGAATTAGACTGGGCACAGCAGTCCCAGCAGCACCAGCAGTTCCACATGGCCAATGCCGCCAATACGGAACGAGATGGGTGACTGATGAGGGGAAAAAGTGGTACGCGAAGCTCAAAGAAAACAAATATTTCCTCGAGGAGCATATAGCACGGGAACCATTGGCACAGGAGTTCCCTAGGATGGTCCACCGGATCGAGGCAGCTGGGCTAAATTTCATATTTGAGGAGCCCAAGGAATGCAATTTGCACCTGGTTCGGGAGTTCTATGCCAATTGGAACCCGACGATCAGAAGCCACACCATCAAGATCAGAGGGCAAATAGTCACTTTGGAGCCCCACCACCTCAATGCCATCATAGGAGCGCGGGACACAGACGCCCACGTACTCCGACAGCTGAACATTACCCCACCGTATGTGGACATCAGACACACATTGTGTGGGACCTGATTGACAGCTAGATGGAGCAGACACAAAGAGAGGGGTTACCACCAGACTTTGCCATATTCACAGATGAACAGGGAAGCCCGAATCTGGCTGAAGATAGTCTGCTCATGCCTAATCCTGGGGGTACATATTACAGATGTAACCCGGGATCGTGTATGCCTGGTGTATGCCCTGATGAAAGGGATGGAGATCAACGTGGGGGCGGTAATTATCTCCGCCATGAAGAGAGCCCGGTTGCACCAGGGGCACAGGTATGGATTTGGTGGACTACTCACCACCTTCCTCAGGGGCCTAGATGTCGAGGAGGAGGCCCTTGACTATATCCCGCAGATGGAGCGGCGGGCCTTAGATGTTACTAAAACTAAGGCTCCCGACACCACCACGGGCCAGTGCTTACACTTGGCGAGCGATATGCTCGTGACGACCAGTATATGGCTTGGATGTATGGGATGCAGATGCTCCAGCTGAGAATAGGTGGGAGGCCGGTGACAGAGCAGGAGCTATGGCAGCTCGAGCTAGACTACCCCTTCGGCGAAAACGCCAGGGCTCTATGCCGAGTGGGGCCAGCATTTGTAGAGCCCACAGATGATGATGTCCCCACAGACGAGGAGACACATCGGGAGGACTCCGATGTGGAGTCCGATGATGACGACGGAGGCGACTCGGACATGGGAGATGAAGCAGCAGCACCCGATGAAGAAGTGAAATGCTTTGACTGATCAGGGAGTTCCACCACCCGATTTTGTGCTATTTTAATTTTTATGAACACTGGGGACAGTGTTCGAGCTAAGTGTGGGGTGGGAGTAGTTAGGTGATGGGCTGGGCTGTTTTGTATGTATGCTCTATTCTGTTGTCGTGTATGTAAAAATTTGTTTGTCCCTGTGAGTTGTGAATTTGTTGTTCTGTTTGGAAAGTTATGTGAATTGATGTGTGTTGCTGAATGTTGCTAGCTGATTCTGATTTTGTACATATTTTTGTTATCGAAATGATTGATATTTTCATTTTTTTTTAATTCTTGGGTTTCTCGGCGTTTGTTTTCGGTTCTTTTACCGAGAATGGTCCCATTGAACCGAAGTCATAGTAGTGACCGTTCCCTATGATGGATGGATGACGACCGTCTTAAGGGAAATGTAGTCGTTAGGAGTAGTTTTTTCAATTATGTTGCAGTTTTTTTCTTTGGTGGATTGCATCCCAAAACCTGTAGTTACTGTATGGTTGTGAAATTATGGTTGAGTGTTGTACATGATATTTAAAATGCAAAGGTGATTCGTATGAAAGCATGCAACTTTGTAAATATGTTGAGATACCTAGGCCATAGAGTCGATTCAGTGTGATTGAGGCTTAATGTTTGAATTCCTGTAATTAGCTGATTGAAGAGTCTGTAAATACATCTTGAATTGAGCATGTGCAAAAAGTGTGAAGTGAGGTGTTGATATTCCATGCTATTGTGAAGTGTCTAGAACTTGCCTGGTGTGTGTACAAAACGAAATGAAGGAGGTGTATTGTAGAAAAGGATGTAGGCATTTCTTTGTTTTAACCGAGAGTTTCTATTTTTCCTTGTCGTACACACCTTGATTGTATACCCTAGTCAGCCCGTTGAGCCTTTAGCCTATTATTTTTTTTCTTTCTTTTGTCATAAAGTGTAAACCGAGCTTAATTCCTTCTTTTCATTAGTCGTAAAGTCTATGCAAAACTCTTAAGCGCTTAAGAAGAGAAAATCATTTTCCCAAAGTGTCAAAGAGTGAGAATGGTGAAAAGAAAAAGAAAAGCAGAGTGATAGAAGAAAAGAAAAGGTTGAAGGTGCACTTGCTATAAATAAACGATAATGAAGGTGCATGAATAATCTTTGTTGTTGTGTCAAGTGTGCTTCATACGATGGGCCATACTAAAGAAAATCATCAAGAATGGGATGATGAAAAAAAAAGAAACAATGTCCATGAGTTGATGGGATGTGTTGAAAAGGCGCTTAAGGATGCTAGTGGCTATTATTGGCTAATCCAATATTTACTGGTTCCGTAGCTTCCATTACAACCCGTTAAAGTCCTACGTGATCTTACATCGCACTCTTTATATTAGTGGAGCAATACACTAAGGGAAAGCTTATGGGTCATGACACGATGAATGTGAATTCTTTTGGGAGAGAGAGCGAAATTGTTTTTACATGCCCCTGCTTGAATTTTTGAGAGTCATATGAGCAAAAAGGGGAAGATTCTCTTGTGTTGTGAGGGAACATGCTTGATGAGAGATTAATGTTCCTGTCGGATATCTTGATCAGCTGATTTGCATGAGTTTGCCAATATCGAGATTCGATTCTTAAAGTCTAGGAGGTCTTAATGTATTGAAGGTCATTGCATTGATAAGACCATGCATGTTTTCTTGATGATTTGCTGTATTGAATAATCGGTATGACCGTAGCCTAAATTGTCGAACCAAAGTAGCGAGGTTGGGATGTAAATTGCATGAAGTGTAGGATTGTTGTTCGAGGACAAACAAGGATTTAAGTGTGGGGTAAGTGATCTTGGGCAAATTTATATGCCCAAGTGATACTCAAAAGTACCATTTTAACCTTGTTTATCTACCAATGTGTATACATTTTCATGTAATTGGTAATAAAATGTGAATTTATACTAACCAACATGATTAGCATTGTTTTGCAGGAAAAATGTGATTTTGGGAAGCTTAAATGCATGTTGGATGATATCGGGGTTGGACTTGGATGCGAGCAAGGGATAAAGCATTGGACAGCATGAAATAAAGGGGCTCTGCGATGGAGCCGTGACACGCTGCCATCGCGGAGGCCTTCTGCCTAGATAGGGAAAATTCGCCCAAATTCCAGAGAGGGTCCGCGTCTGGTCCGTGGCACGGTGGCTTGGCTCCACGTTGCACGTCGTGCCACGTTGGGCCTTAATTCCTGGACCCCCAATTCCAGTAAGGGTCCGCGTCCGTAGCGTGTCATGGAGGCAGTGCTCCGCGATGCACTCCGTGACACGTTGCTTGTTATTCCGGGAAAAATTCCCACCAGTATAAATAGAACACTTAGGTTCATTTTTCAATATTCTGACTTGGTGGAGCAAGAACGTGGGTTACAAGCAGTTGAGGGACGAAAATATCAGGGTTTTTTCTCTCTTTCTTTCTTCTTTAATTCAATTGCTTGTATGATTAACACTCATTTTAAGATGTTTAATCCACAAATGAGTGGCTAATTCCTCTTTTTGCTGAGGTTATGAACAATTGTGATGAAATGTGATCATTGATTCTTTGGTTTTTCATCTTTTCTTCCATGTTGTTCTATTAATTCTTGTTCTTACTGCATTAATGTGTGGCCTACGTTAATGTACATCTAAAAAGTCCGGTTTCAGTCGAGAGAGCAAGAAATTGGAAAGTTGTGAATTAATAGGATATGTTCTTTACTTGATTTGGGAAAATTGGGAATTGATTTACTTTCAGGATAGAAATATACCTGAAAGTTGTATTAGTCAATTTAGGAACCGAATTTGTATGGCTAGAACATGAATTGCATTTAATCACAGAAATGTAGGTGGATGGTTCATGATTTTTAAGTGAGGTTAAATACGAGAGTTTTAATCTCTTGGCAATAGTTCTTGGCTAGCAACTGGAGGAAAAGATTAACCAAATTATGATGATAATCAATTTCATTACATGTTCGTTTAACCTCAGCATGCTCTCATTCATAGTTTAGACTCAAAGTAGATAATTGTTTTAGCTTTAGTATAAAAAATTAGAAAACAAAATATCAAACTTTTGGTTACACTATTGTCTGCATTTTTAGAAGTAAAATATAGTACACTTGGGCAGATTGCACTTCATCCAAGTCTCTATGGGATCGATACTTGGCTTACTAAAGCCACTTACTACATGTTCGACCACGTGCACTTGCGTGTCGTTTTATATACCCACAAATCACGCGAACATATACTACACAAAATTGATCTAAACTGAACTGAAACTTGACTGAACTGACTAGTGGGAGAGTCTATAACCGACATATAACCACGTGAGCTAGACATAGAGTCTGATGTATATGCCCCACCAGTATGACCCAATATACCTTGTCAGGGTATAGAGGTATGAACTGGGTGATCACAAAAGTCTGGGGCCAATAAGGCCAATGAATGCTATAACCTACATTGGCAATGTAGTTCTGGGAACCTGGGTGCGCTGAAACCCTAGTCCCCTCGGTGTTAAGTCCTACTCCCACTGGAATATATAAACTGAATACTAAGCTGATAACTCGAATGGGGGTCCAAGACTAGTCAGGGATATACAACTGAAGGTACCCTGAGAGTCTTATCGGATCAGATTATGAAACTGGGTTCTAGACTGGTTAGAGCTGCTTATCTAGAAGCGTCGCAATCGTCTAAGAACAAACTGTCATCTGATTGGGGTCCTAGGGTTAGTCAGAGCTATCTGTATAAGTGTCAAGGCCACCTTGTGGACCTATACACTGAGTTCTAGATCTGATTTTGATAACTGGGAGGTGATACTGACACCTTGAGAATTTTTGTAGTCAAACTGATCAGCTGACATTATTCTGGTCAATCCGGAGGTTGCAAAAAAAATCTGATTGAGACTAGGCTGACATTTCTGAGTATATAAACTTTCTGACTGAAATTGTCTAACATATATTTGACTGAGTTTCTAACACCTACAACTATTATAAAAAAAACCCTAACTTTGAAAGATTCAAGAAATTTCGAGAATTCAACACTTATATGCAGGATTCTAGTTTATGTTTTCAAGAGTTAGGGCTAAAATTCACATTCAATGAAAGAAACATCATTCTAATAACAAATTGGTGGAAAACATCAAAAATTAGCATATAATAATATTCCTCAAGAATTAAACAAGGTTTGATAGCAATATCTTCACAATCGAAAATTTAGGGCTAGAACTAGTGAACTGGGGAAGAGTTTTAGGGGACACAAGGGAAGAACAATCCCCCTTGTTGAATTCCTACATACCTGAGTTGAATTTCATTGGAGAAGAAATCTTGGATCTTCTGTAATGGGTGTAAAGCCCTAGTCTTGCCTGAGAGTTCTTAAGAGGAAATACGATCAGTTTCTAAAAGTTTACGTGGAGAATGAGGGGAAAACCATTCAATCTCTCTAATATATCTGAAATTTTACCTAAACCAATATAGTTTAGGGATTATATAGGTAGTAGGTTACAAAAATAACCCTGGGTTAAATTTTGAAATCTGATTGACAGGGTCCCAACGGGTCACTCAACGAGTCGTTGGTTGAGACCACAACTTGTTGGAACCTCTCGTTGGGTTTACTTCCTGAAGGTCACTGAAGTCACCATGAGGGACCAAATGACTCGTCCCTCATGGCCACGACTCATCACATGACCCGTGAAGTGCACTGGTCATCTGGTCACCTAGGTTCATCACGGGCAACCCAATGACTCGTTAGTGGTGACCACGACTCGTGGTGACCATCCGTCAGGTACACTGCCTCAAACTTAGAAAATTCTCATCCATCTAGTAAATGATTCACATCACAACTCATGGTGGCTAACCACGAATTGTGATGTCCTTCTGTTAAGTACACTGACTCCTCCCAATCCCCCTTTCCACGACTGAGCTAACGAGTCGTTGGATCTCATAATGACTCGTTAGGTGGGTTTTTCTGAGGCATTTCTATAGATTTTCAGTTTTTTCTGTTTTAATTCCTAGATCTAGTCTTTGAGTTTTTGGGGCATTACAGTTTCTTTGTAATCAATACCCTCTCTTTGACTGAAACCTTTAGCTACAAGTCTAGCCTTAAACCTTTCAATCTCCCCTGAGGCCTTATACTTCACTTTATATATTCATTTACACCCAATAGGAATCTTGCCAGCTGGAAGTGATATAATATCCCATGTGTGATTGGATTGAAGAGCTTCAACCTCAGCCTTCATGGCTTCAACCCATCTGAGATCTTTACTTGCTTCTGAGTATGAGATAGGTTCAGTAATAGATGAAGAGGCTGTTATGTAAGCTCTATATGTGGGAGACAACCTGTAATGCCCTGGAAACTCAAAGATTAGACCCGAGACTCAAAAAGAGAAAATTCAATAAAAAGTAGGAAAATCTGCCACCTGTCACAAAACGGGTCGTTAAGTGACCCGTTAGAGGTGCCCACGAGTCATGAGGTCACTCGTGGGGAGGCCAGGTGAGGAAGTTTTAAGTTTTGGGAAAAGGTTACCCTACAGACAACCTAATGAGTCATGGTCAGTCCCTATGATTCGTTAGGTCAGTCGTGGGAAGGGGCAAATGGAAGTATAGAGAGGTGGAGGCGGTGTACTTAATGGATGGTGACCATGAGTCATGGTCACCGGTGACGAGTCGTGACGTCTCCCGTCACCAGTCTCGGACGGTTATTAGACAGTGTACCTAACGAGTGATGCCACGAGTCGTGGCCTTGGGAAACGAGTCGTTAGGTCCATCATGGTGACTTTAGTGACTTTCATGCAATAGACCTAACGAGAGGTCCCAACGGCGTGGTCCCAACCAACGACTCGTTGAGTGACCCGTTGGGACCACGTCAACCTGATTTCATATTTTAGTCCAGGGATTCTTTTGTAAATTACTAACCTCCTAGATCCTAAACTAGGTCATTTTGGGAAATTTTGAGGGGATTTATAGGGAAAAAATGGCTCCTCCCTTATTCCCACTTAATTTTCAAAAAAAAATATTGTAAGCTCTCCTCTCAAGAAACTCTCAAGCAATATTAGGGTTTTCCTCCATTACAGCAGTTCGAGTTTTCTTCTTTGGGAAATTTTAGTCAGGTATGTGGGAATTCAACAAGGGGATAGTTCTTCCCTTGTGTCCCCTAATACCCTCTTATAGCTTCTCTATCAGTTTTAGCCCTGAGCTTTCAAGTACGGAGAGATTACAAATTTGGTTTTGTTAATTCCACATAGAATGATATCCATGCTTATTGTTGATATGATCTCCATCAATTCTTGACCAAATTGTTGATATTCCTGCAAAAGTGAATTTAAGCCCTTTGTTATTTTTTAGTTCAGTCTTTTATATTCAGTTATGTTTTCTCCTTCTTACTCAGTACATTCAAAGTACTGATACACACTTTTATGTTGTATCATTTCATGATACAGCCGCAGGTTCTCAGACTCAACACCGTTAGCCGCCTCCATTCCGACCCTCCTCAGCAGCAGAAGTGTGAGTCCTCATCTTTCGAGGACGTTACTTCATTATTATAGTTTTTCTTTATTACTTTCAGTTAGACTTAGAGTTAGCTGGGGGCTTGTCCCATCAACTCCTCAGTTAGATAGCTTTCAGACGCAGACGTGGTCTTCAGACTATCAGTATTGTTCAGATGTTTTACATTTTATGATTCGGACTTACTTTCATAAATGTTTTATGTTATTATTTCAAAGCTTCCTCTATGTACATTTTACTCAGAATACCAGTGTATGATAGACCAGGGGTTGACTTGGGGTTACTTGTGACTCCAAGTACTGTGTTCCATCCAAGATATAGACTCGAGGCATGACAAACTTGGTATTAGAGCACTAGGTTTAGAGTATCCTCGGAATGTCTGAAAGCCACATCGAGTAGAGTCCTTTTCATGGGTGTGAAGCGCGCCACACTTATGAAGAGGAGGCTACGAGATGTTATTAGGAGAACTCTCTTTTGTTCATACCCTTTATCATGCGTTAAACTTCAATTCCAAAAATGCCCTTCTAACTCATGCTCTATTTCATTTCAGTGAATTATTCCTTCTAGATGCGGTAACGGAAGAAGGGCCGGCAATGCCAACTGACCTACTCCACCAGCCTCGGCGGCCCCACGGGATGATTTGGTGTCAACTGCTGAATTCAGGGTCTCCATTCAGTTGCTCACCCAAACCGTCACTAATCAGGTGAACCAACAAGTAGTACCCGTTAACAACAATGGATCCACAACTGCTGCTAGGGTGCGGGACTTCACCCGCATGAACCCTCCATCTTTTTAAGGATCCAAAGTGGAGGAGGACCCCCAAGAGTTCATAAACGAGATTTGGAAGATTACCCGCATTATGAGTGTCAGATCTTTTGAAAGTGCTGACCTGGATGCCTACCAGCTAAAAGGGGTAGCCCAGATTTGGTATGAATAGTGGAGAGAGGGACGGCCCATGAGAGCAGGACTGGTGGAGTGGGATGAGTTCAACACGACCTTCCTAGTCAGATTTTTCCTGAGGGAGCTTAGAGAAGACAAGGTAGCAAAGTTTATGAACTTGAGGCAGGGGGAATAGAACAGTGGAGGAATATGCTCTGGAATTTACCAGGTTGTCGAAATACGCTCCAGAGATGGTGGCTGAGCCAAGGGCTCGCATGTTGAAGTTTGTGAATGGAGTGTCAAACCTGGTCCTCAAGGGATATAAGACAGCGATGCTGATTAGGGATATGGACCTCTCCAGCCTGATTGTCTATGCCCAACAAGTTAAGGTTGAAAAACTGAAGGACATAGAGTAAAAAAATAAGTGGGAAAGGACTGGGCAGTCAGATCATGGTCATTAGAGGTCAGGCGATAACAACTGCCCATAGCAGCAACAACAGTAGAGAGGCTCAGCACCCAGCTCAGCCAGTGCCCCAACCTTTCGGTCGTGCTAGGATCGGAGGGGTGGAGTATCTAACTCTCAGTATCAGAGATACAGTGCCGGGAATAGATATCCAGCCTACCCCAAGTGTGGAAAGAATCACACAGGAGAGTATCTTCAAGGTCGAGAAGGCTATTTTGGTTATGGCCAACTTGATCATCGGCTTAAAAATTGCACATCAACAGGATGAGGGAAAGCACAATCCACCACATCATCAGCTCCAGCAGGCCAACATATCAAGTATGGATGGCGGTCAGCACCAAAACCGTTTTTATGTATTGTCTTCCCATCAGGATCAGGAGAGCTCACCTGACATAGTCACGGGTATGTTATGCCTCTTTCATTTGGACGTGTATGCCCTCCTAGATCTAGGAGCCACCCTCTCATTCGTGACTCCATACATAGAAATCTAGTTTAATATCAGTCCAGAGGTCCTCTCAAAACCATTTTCAGTCTCCACCCTTGTTGGCGAGTCAGTTAGAGCCAGCTGGGTGTATAGAAACTGTCCAATATCGATCTTGAATAAAGTTATTCCAACTGATCTCTTAGAGTTAGACATGGTCAATTTTGACCTTATCCTGGGCATGGATTGGTTAATCTCCAGTTATACCTCAGTTGACTGCAGAACTAGAGTTGTTAAGTTTCAGTTTCCAAATGAACCAGTGTTAGAATGGACGGGCAGTTGTTCAGTGCCTAAGGGTCGGTTTTTTTCCTACCTTAAGGACTAGAAGCTTATGTCCAAGGGATGTATTTATTATCTGGTTTGGGTCAAAGATCCCAACACTAAGACCCCAACCATCCATTCAGTTCCAGTGGTCAGCGAGTTTCCAAATGTATTTTTCGAGGATCTTCTCGGAGTTCCCCCTGAACGGGAAATAGACTTCGGAATAGACCTCCTAAATACGTAGTCCATCTCCATCTCTCCTTACAGAATGGCTCCAACTGAGCTTAAGGAGTTGAAGGTGCAGCTAAAAGATCTTCTTGAAAAGGGTTTTATCAGACCCAACATATCTCCCTGGGGTGCTCCAGTACTATTTGTGCGTAAGAAAGATAGTACCCTCAGAATGTGTATAGATTACCGACAACTGAACAAAGTCACAGTCAAGAATAGGTACCCCTACCCAGAATTGATGACCTATTTGACCAACTTCAGGGAGCCAGTTATTTCTCAAATATAGATCTCAGGTTGAGGTACCATCAGCTAAGGGACAGAGAGTGTGACATACCGAAAACAGCATTCAGAACTCGCTATGGTCACTATGAGTTTGTGGTGATGTCCTTTGGTCTAACAAACGCCCCCGTAGCCTTCATGGACTTGATGAAAAGAGTCTTTAAGCAGTATATGGATATGTTTGTCATTGTATTTATCGACGACATTCTGATATACTTCAGAAATGAGGAAGAGCATGCTAACCACCTGAGATTAGTATTACAGAGACTCAGAGACTGCCAGTTGTTTGCCAAGTTTAGCAAGTTTGAATTCTAGTTAAAGTTTGTGACTTTCTTGGGTCATGTGGTCTCGGGCGAGGGAATTCAGGTAGATCCCCACAAGATAGCAGCAATGAAAGATTGGCCCAGACCTACCTCCCCGATCGAAATCAGGAGTTTCCTGGGCCAAGTTGGTTATTATCGATAGTTTGTGCAAGGTTTCTCCTCTATAGCATCTCCTCTGACTAAGTTAACGCATAAGAAAGTGAAATTCCAATGGTCGGATGTGTGTGAGAAGAGTTTCCAGGAGTTGAAGACTTGACTCACTACTGCTCCAGTTTTGACCTTGCCAGAAGGAACAGATGGGTTGGTTGTCTATTGTGACACTTCCAGAGTTGGACTCGGTTGCGTTCTGATGTAGCGGGGCAAGGTGATAGCCTATGCCTCTAGACAGCTAAAATTTCATGAGAAGAACTATCCAACTCATGACTTTGAGTTTGCAGCGGTGGTGTTTGCGCTGAAAATATGGAGACACTACCTATGTGGGGCTCACGTGGATATGTTCACAAATCACAAGAGCCTTCAGTATGTGTTCAGCCAGAAGGATCTAAATCTTCGCCAGAGAAGGTGGTTGGAGCTACTGAAAGACAACGATATGAGTGTAATGTATCACCTGGGAAACGCCAATGTGGTGGCTGATGCCCTAAGCGGTTTATTTAAAGGGAGCGTAGCTCATGTTGAACAAGGAAAGAAGGAAATGGTAAGAGATATTCACAGACTAGCCTGGTTAGGAGTACAATTGGTGTATTTAGCTGAGGGTGGAGTAGTAATGTAGAGCGGGTCAGATTCTTCATTAGTTGTGGAAGTTAAGTCCATGCAAGATGAATATCCCACCTTACTTAAGCTTAAGGAAGCAGTTCTCAGAAAAGAAATAGAAGCTTTCTCCAAAGAGGGAGATGGGGTGCTCTGTTACTAGGGCAAATTGTGTATACCGGACGTCGGTGAGTTAAGACAGTAGATATTGACTAAAGCGCAAAGTTCTAGATATTCCATCCACCCTGGTGCTAACAAAATGTATCATGATTTACGAGATATTTACTGGTGGAATGGCATGAAAAGGGATATTGCTGAATTTGTAGCCAAGTACCCGAACTGCCAGCAAGTTAAAGTAGAACACCAGAGCCCAGGAGGCATGACTCAGGATATCAGTATACCCACATGGAAGTTGGAAGATGTGAACATGGTCTTCATTACGGGTCTACCTCGGACTCGTCGGCTACATGATTCAATTTGGGTGATAGTAGACTGGATGACTAAGTCAGCACACTTCCTCCCAGTCAAAACCACAGATTCAGCTGAGGACTATGCTAGACTTTATATTTGAGAGTAGTCAGACTTCATGGGGTGCCCTTATCCATCATTTCAAACAGAGGTACCCAATTCACCTCTCATTTCTGGAAGTCGTTCCAGAAGGGACTGGGCACCCAGGTCAAGCTTAGCATAGCTTTTTAGTCACAGACATATGGGCAAGCTAAAAGGACCATTCAGACCCTAGAAGATATGTTGAGAGCATCCGCGATCGATTTCAAGGGTGGTTGGGATGACCACTTGCCTCTTATCGAATTTGTGTACAACAACAACCACCAATCCAGTATCCAAATGGCCCCGTTTGAGGCATTTTATGGTAGGTGGTGCAGATCTCCTATCAGGAGATTTGAAGTGGGTGAAGCTGCTATAATCGGGCCAGAATTAGTTCATGAGGCTATGCAGAAGGTGCAGCTCATCAGAGAAAGATTGAAAACAGCTCAGAACCATCAGAAATCCTATGCTGATGTGAGAAGAAGAGAATTGGAGTTTGCTATGGACGACTGGGTCTATCTAAAAATTTCGCCCATGAAAGGGGTGATGAGGTTTGGGAAGAAAGGAAAACTAAGTCCCAAGTATGTGGGACGCTATAGAATTTTGAGGCGTATTGGGAATGTAGCCTATGAGCTAGAATTGCCATCAGAATTAGTAGTTGTGCACCCAGCATTCCATGTGTCTTTATTGAAGAAGTGCATTGGTTATCCAACTTCAGTTGTTCCATTAGAAAGTGTGGGGGTGAAAGATAGTCTCTCTTATGAAAGTCCCAGTCCAGATCCTTGACCGTCAAGTTCGTAATCTAAGGAATAAGGAAATAGCTTTAGTCAAGGTCTTGTGGAGAAATCAGCAGGTTGAGGGAGCTATGTGGGAGGCTGAAGCAGATATGATGGCCAAATACCCACACTTATTCTCTACCAACTCTGTTACAGCTTAAAATATTAGTTTTGCCTCAAAAACCAATTTAGTGTTGGGATCAATTCATGTGTTTAAGTTTCCTTTATGATTTTGGATGTATGTATGACAAGTGAATTCAGTTCAGTTATATATTTTGAAACGGAGGTAATCATTCTGACAGTTTTGGAGTTAAATGAACAGTATTTGAAAATTTATGATTGTTATTCTCTGTTTTCCTGTGTGTATTCCAACATTCGAGGACGAATGTTCCCAAGGGGGAGATATTGTAAAGCCCCTGAAACTCAAAAATTAGATCCGGGACTCAAAAAGAGAAAATTTCAGAAAAAAACAGGAAAATCCGCCACCAGTCATAGAACGGGTCGTTAAGTGACCCATTAGAGGTGCCCACGAGTTGTGAGGTGACTCGTGGGGAGGCCAGGTGAGGAAGTTCTAAGTTTTGGGAAAAGGTTTCCCCGCAGATGACCTAACGAGTCGTGGTCAGTCCCACAATTCGTTAGGTCAGTCGTGGGAAGGGGAATATGGAAGTATATAGAGGTGGAGGCAATGTATTTGACGGATGGTAACCACGAGTCGTGGTCACTAGTAACGAGTCGTGACGTCTCCCGTTATTAGACAGTGTACCTAACGAGTGATTCCATGAGTCATGGCCCTGGACAATGAGTCGTTAGGTCCCTCGTGGTGACTTTAGTGACTTTCAAGAAGTAGACCTAACGAGAGGTCCCAATGAGTCGTGGTCCCAACCAATGATTCATTCAGTGACCCGCTGGGACCCCGTTGACCTGATTTCAGGTTTTAGTCTAAGGATTATTTTATAAATTCCTAACCTCCTAGATCCTAAACTAAGTCGTTTTGGAAAATTTTGAGGGGATTTAGAGGGAAGAAACGGTTCCTACCTCATTCCCACTTAATTTTCAGAAAAGAATATCATAAGCTCTCCTCTCAAGAAACTCTCAAGCAAGCTTAGGGTTTTCCTCCATTGCAGCAGTTCGAGTTTTCTTCTTCGGGAAATTTTAGTCAGGTATATGAAAATTCGACAAGGGGATAGTTCTTCCCATGTGTCCCCCAAAACTCTCTTGTAGTTTCTCTATCAGTTTTAGCCCTAAGCTTTCGAGTACGGAGAGATTGCATGTTTGTTTTCGTTGATTTCAAATAGAATGATATCCATGCTTATTATTGATATGATCTCCATTAGTTCTTGACCAAATTGTTGATGTTCCTGCAAAAGTGAATTTAAGCCCTGAGCTTTCGAATGAAATGTATTTATGTATTAAATTTCTCATGGTTTGTGAAGTGTGATTTGGGCTGATTTTCTAGTATTCCTTATTGTTTAGATGTTGAGTAATTACTCCCTTAATAAGAATGATTTTAGCCCTGGTACGAATGAGAAAACTATAGTACTGCTTGTCGGATGAGATTCCCCGATTTTCTTGAAATTTCTACCATATCGTGGATTCCCATGTTGTCGGAATAAGTTGAATATTCAGTTAGCTGTTTAGTAGTTCAATTTAGTTAGAATGTAGAATTTCCTCAGTGCTATTCCGAAATTGTCAACTGATCAATTTGACTACAGAAATCTTTGAGGTGTCTATGATACCCCCCAGTTATCAAAATCAGACTCAGGACTCAGTTTCAATGGTCCACTAGGCGGTTATGACACTTTAGATAAACAGCTCTGGCTAGCCTTAGTACCCTAGACATATTAAATTTTGTTCTTAGATGGTTATGACACTTCTAGATAAGCAGCACTGGCCAGTCTGTGACCCAGTTTCAGAATCTGGTCCGATAAGATTCTCAAGGTACTATGAATTATATATCCCTAACTATTCTTATACCCCAGTTTCGAGCTATCAGCTTAGTATTCAATTTAGGTATTCTAGTGGGAGCAGGACTTAGCATCGAGCAAACCGAGGTTCCAGCGCACCCGGGTTCCTAGAACTACGTTGCCAGCGTAGGTTACAGTATTTATTGGCCTGATTGGCCCCAAACTTTTGTGATCACCTAGTTCATGCCTCTATACCCTAGCAAGATATATTGGGTCCAATCAGTGAGGCTGTGTACATCGGACTCCATGTCTAACTCACGTGGTTATATATCGGTTATAGACTCTCCCACTAGTCAACTCAGTCCAGTCTCAGAATAAGCAGTTCAGTTCAGTTTCAGCTCTATCAGTTTAGATCAGTTCAGTACAATATTTTAGACTCAGAACTTTCAGACTTAGGGTATGCCTTTGACCATTAGACAGAGTCATCTTGACCATCTCAGTTTATTACTGTTATTCAGCTCAGTATATCAGTTGGTCAGGGCTTGTCATTTTTTAGTTCAGTCTTTTATATTCAGTTATGTTTTCTCCTGCTTACTCAGTACATTCAAAGTACTGACGCATACTTTTATGTTGTATCTTATGATACAGCCGCAGGTTCTCATACTCAACGCCGTTAGTCGCCGTCGATCCGACCCTCCTCAGCAGCATAAGTGTGAGTCCTCATCTTTCGAGGACGTTACTTTATTATTACAGTTTTCCTTTATTACTTTCAATTAGAGTTAGAGTTATCTGGGGGCTTTTCCCAGCAACTCCTCAGTTAGATAGCTTTCAGACGCAGACGTGGTCATCAGACTATCAGTATTGTTCAGATGTTTTACATTTTATGATTAGGACTTACTTTCATAAAAGTTTTATATTATTATTTCAAAGATTCCTCTATGTACGATTTACTCAGAATACCAGTGTATGATAGACCAGGGGTTGACTTGGGGTTACTTGTGACTCCAAATACCGTGTTTAGTCCAGGGTGTAGACTCGGGGCGTGACACAACCCTTCATATGAGTTGTATTTAGACAAAGCATATGGCACATCTGTATGTATATTTAGAGACCCAAAACCATCCATCCAAGTTGGTGGTATTTTATCTCTAGTAGATCTTCTTTGTGGTTGAATGTTAACAAGTGATGAAGGAACTTAAGACTCTGTTTGAACTGATGGCAGATGATCACTAGGAGTAGGAATTTGAGTGTGATATGAAGTTGTAGTCCTGACTACTACTGGTATATTATATGGAATTGAATAGTTGGTAGGAATATCATTGAGTGGGAAGACATAAATTAAACTCTTTTGATTCTACCCTTTTGAATGGAAAGATGTCTTCTTTGAAAATTACATCTCTATTCACAAAGAAAGTATGATCAGACATGTCATCCAATAAATATCCTTTCTGATTTTCTGCATACCCATTAGTATAGCTGGTCTTGTTCTGGGAATAAGTTTGTCAGTTTGATCCACAATCTTTGCATAGCACAACCACCCTATTACTCTTATATGATCACAACTTGGTGCTTTGCCATAGAGTATCTGATATGGACTTTGATATTGCAGAACTGAACTAGGAAGTCTGTTTATTAAATATACAACTGCAAGCACACAATGTCCCCAGAACCTTATGGGAATCTCATCTTGAAACCTTAAGGCCCTCATAACTTCTAAGATGTGCCTATTCTTCCTCTCAGCTACTCCATTTTTCTGAGGAGTATAAGCACAAATTTTTTGATGTATAATACTAGCTGTTTTAAACAACTCAGCACAAAAGGAATTGACAAACTCAGTTATATTATCTATTCTAACCACTTTAACTTCTTTTTCAAATTGTGTCTTGACTAGTTGCAAAAACTGTTGTATTATAACACACACATCAGACTTGAGCTTTAGAAGAAAAATCCATGTCATTCTTGAAAAATCATCAACCATAGTAAGGAAGTACTTGTTGCCATCAATAGTGGAAACTTTATAAGGACCCTGCAAATCCATATGCACAAGATGAAAACACATTGTAGACTTAATACTGCTAGAAGGAAAGGGAAGCCTTGTTTGTTTTGCATAAGGGCAAATGTTGCACTTCTTAACACTATCTATTACATCCTGAACTTCACTTGAAACTAATTCTTGAATGATATTTGAAGATGCATGTTCCAGCCTTATATGCCATATATCAGCTTCTTCTGCTCCTTTATGTGTGTTACTGTTGCCCTCATTCACTACACATGTAACTGATGATTGTTCACTTCTTCTTGATGTAGTGTTCACTAGTAGATACAAGCCTCCATCTTCTTTACCAATCGCTTTCACCTTTCCACTCCAAAGATCATGTTGCATTGGTTGACTCCACATTAGTAGGCACATCCCTTTTTTCTTGAAGTAGATGAAGGATCTATTCATATTGCTCTTTAGTAAAAGTAGCAGTTCCCATCTGGCTAAGATGACTCAGCTGTAAGCCAGTGCCTGAGCTTGTATTTTATGTACCTGTGGGATGAGTAATTTGACCAATGCCTGCTTGTTCAAATGTGACATTATAGGCTGTACTATTTCCAGTGTTGTCTCCCTTCTTCCTTGGTTCGAAGTCTGGAGGGTAGCTTATGATCTTCCAATAATTTTCTCTGCGGTGCCCTTTAATTTTGCAGAAGTCACATTGACTGTTATAATTCTTTTTGAAACTTTGATTTCCACCATGTCCACTAGGGCCTACCTATCCATTATGATCAAAATATCCTCCATGCCTGTTTGAACCAGCTTGTCCACCTGCTCTGGTGTACATGGCCACTTCATAGTTCACATTACTCATTGTACGATTAACACCTAATATCCCTGCATCAGCTGAGATAGATTTTTGACTTTCATCACTTAAGATCATGGCATAAGTCTGGTTCATAGAAGGCATTGGGGACATGAGTAAAATTTGGCTACTTGCTTGCCCATTAGACTCATTCAATCCCATCAAGAATTGAAATAGTTTGAGTTTATACAAATATTGAATGAAATCTTTGGATTTCTCAAGGTTACATCATGGTGTAGGAACCAGTGCCTCAAATTCTTCCCACAAATATTTCAGTTTAGAAAAATAGCTTGACACAGATGCAGTTCCTTGAGTCAATGTGGCAATCTCCTTATGTAGATTATAGGTCCTAGAGCCATCTATTTTAACAAATCTTTCTGGTAAATCTTCCCAGACAATTTGAGCATTTGAAGCATGAATGATTCCTCATAACAATCCTTTTTCTACAGCATTCATAATCCAAGATAAAATAATGGCATTCACCCTCTCCCAATGATTCCCCATTTCAGTTGAAAATTTTTCCTTTTTACAAGTTTCATCCACCATTCCTAGTTTGTTTCTTCCTAATAAAGCTATCCTCATATATTTATACCAGATAGAGTAATTTTCCTTACCTGTCAACTGAAATGATATGATTTGAGTGCCACTGAAATCTGCAGGGCTCAGAAAGAGAGGATGATTGTAATCAATTCCCATGTATTGTGAGTTTTATGCTCCTGTAGTATGAGTATTTGGCCCTGAGTGATTTTCTCCAGTCGATCCCATAGTTCTTGTATCTACCACTTTAGTTTTTTCCTCAATAACTTCTAGATAATTAGAATCTTGTAACTTCATATGATGAACAATTAGATTGTTCTACTTCAACAATCAGTGCTTAAAGACCTTCGATTGTTTCTACCTTTAGAATCGATTTACACAACTAGATTCATCTAGTTGAAAAGCTCTGATACCATGAACTTAGTAATGAATTCTTTGAATAAGAACTCTGTTAGCTTGTATCAAGAAACAGATAAGAAAAATAAGAGAAGATGGAAAAGAAGAAGATGAGGGAATGATTAGCGAAGAAGATGAAGAGAAGAGAGATCTATTATTTCTTCAATTCAGAATAATAGTTGTGTGTACAAGTGGAGGAATCTTGGCCTATTTATACACATCATGTATCTCTAACTCTCCTTCAACACTTGTAACTAACTTTTCCAGATTACCGTTAAATTTGGTAACTACCTTCCTAACTGCTTTCTTCATCTATATAACTCTTGTCTCTTTAACAACGAAAGACCTTGTTGTTAAGTTGAACATATCCAAATCCATGCACTGACCCAAATAATCCACTGTGCCAGCACTAGTCCCATATATCTCTTTGTTAAGCATCATGTTTTAGTTAAGTTTTTCTCTCTAAGGAAGAGGCCCAGCAAGCAAATAATAACAACCATACAACCTTAATGCATGTAATCCACTAGACATGTCCAGTTAGTCAACTAAATTATTCATATAAAGAAAATGTTTGAGCATATAAAGTCTCACATTAGTCGTAACACAAAGCAATTATTTTTATTCTTCCTTGATTCAAGTTGCTTCATCTACCAAATTGGACAAGCAGGTAAAGACATCCCTCATATCTGGGTCTGCATTTGGATCCTCATGCAGACATTATGCTGCTAGTTTCGTAATTCCACAAGCGAGCTCACCCTTATAATCCTTTTGCAGAAGTGATTTATCCACTATTATCCTTTACAACCTTGTAGCTCCTCCAGAATCCAATAATGATATGGAGTGTGAATGTTCTCATTATTGACAATCAACCTCACAAGTAGAACACCAAAGACATGAACATCAGCTTTTAAAATTTGAGTACCATCATATGCCTCAGGAGCATCAGGAAGAATACAATAAGGGATAGTAACTTGTTATCCTCTTCCCTTACACGGACCAGGAAACCAAAGTCCACTACTTTTATGTTGAAGTCCTGCAAGTAATGGATGAGCCAAGAGTTTAAATAAAGGGATTTAGAAAGTACGATAATATCACACCAAGGACTTGAGCTTGCAACATAAGGAATTTTTAAACCTTGTGTCAGTATACCATAACTCCCCTAATGTGAAGGTGATTCAAAAGTTCATACGTTGTAAAAATAATTAATTTTTACCCTATTTTCACAATAGTATAATTTTCTGGTTTAGTGAATTCAATTTAACTCAACTGCCTTATTCCTGCCTGCAAGTCCAATTGAACAGTAACTTGTAAACATCATCAAGAAGATCCATAAGGTTCAGATACTACCTTGTCAATCATTATGCTAGAAGGCTTCATACCACCAGATACAAATTGCCTCTCATGAAACAAGGTGAAGAGGCTTGCAAATTGAGTTGCCACCTTCATTCTATCCTCCCATCGAAAGCTTTTGGCTTCTCAAGGAACAAATGACAAGTAAAAATTAAAGCACACAAAACTAGTAAACCTAGTAGCCCTTAACTATAGCAGGTGAAGATTTCTTTAAGTAGTTTAAATACGAGAATGAAGCACGTCCGAAAAATATTTAGTTGGTGTTTCATCATACAAAACTGCACGTACCATTTGAAAACAGAACCTCTTTAACTTCATCAAACATGAATGTCGGTTTTCATGTGTTAGTATTTCAAGCTCATTCTGCAAAATTTTCCAAGTATCGTAGTGAAATAAGTTAAAAGAGAGAAATTATAGAGCAATAGGATCCAATCCAGTGAAAAAAAACATATATATAATTTAACATACACAAAATCTAGATGGATGGTCAACATAGCTCCTTGCAAATAGCTAAAAGAAATCCCATGTTTTGATAGTAATAGCTTCATCACATATGCATCTGAAGAATCTTCCATGCCTAGTCTTTTTAAACATCATGCAAGGGTGAAAGTTGAGGGTCATATCTTCCAAATCCTTAAAGTTGTATGGTTTGGCATCACCCAAGGGTGTCGGGGTCATATTCCAAAGACCCCTACATATATTCAACAACAAACATAACCAGTACTATTGAGAATATGCAAATGAAGATACACAACTAGCCCATCACATTGTATAAGTTTGGAACTCAAAAATGCCAAAACAAACAGGGGAGGACAACTTACAACCAAAATTACCTGGCATAAAAAACTCATTTTTTTCCTCTTCTGGGGAGTGATAGATTTAGGTCAGATACGTTTTTGAATCAAGAGAAGGTTGATAATCGTAAAAGTGATGTTTCAAGAGTAATAGAAATATTTGCATTATAGTACACATAAAAACAGATGCAATACCCAAAAGCCCACAAAGAGAAGACCAATATATCAGAAAGACAGGAAAAAAATACACATAAAAACACAAAAATCAAGAGTACCCATGGTGATTCTTCAAAAATATTTGGGAAAACTAAAGAAGATATATTTGGAGAAGAATGAGAGATAAGATATACTTATCAAAGTACTCCGATGCAAGGGAACAATGCATCAGATAAAACTCAATAATGGGTCGATAACTGGTTCAAGTGTTAGAGTCATGATAGTTGTCCTCTTGATAGTAGTACGCCCCAAATTTTAATTCCTCCCTCATCTTCTCGAGGCTTTCCATTTTGCAGCGAGATGAAGCTTGGACAGAAGGCATGCAAGTACAGTTCATGCCCCAGAGGCCCCTAATACTAATATATATTTTTTTGTAAATTATGGGTAATGTAGAATAATATTAAATAAGATATATTGGATAAGAAATATAAAAAGAGTGAGAATTTTTTTTATTGTGTTTCTAATTTACGAGCTAAAGTGATTTATTTATAGTTATGAGAAACTTCTTCAAAGACAATAATGAAAAATATGATGTTATATATTGTGTAGATATTATTTTCATATAACATGTTGGAATCTTCGTTCTCAAAGAATAATCATATAATCATAAAATGTATTGAGTCATTGATCTCAACTATATATATTCTCGATTGGCTTCGTGAATGACTATTCTCTCATCATGATTTGAAGATGTAACAGTTAGAATTTATTTTATTGAATGTCATGATATATACTTTAGGTCAGCAAATATGTTTGACAATTGATTTGCAACATCTTGCAAATAAATAATTTTTTGAACCTCTTGTTCACACTGATTTGCACGAGGATCCAAATGGGATAGTGATAATGCATTCCAGTTTATCTCTTTTTCCTGCTTCGTATTATCTCTCCGTAATGTTGAAAAAATTGATTCATCAAAGTGGAAATCAACAAATTTGACCTTAAAGATATCTCCCGTCATAGGTTTCAGATATTTAATAATAGAAGGAGATTCATAACCAACATATATTCTCAACCTTCTTTGAGAACTCATCTTTGTTCATTTAGGTAGAGCAATTGGAATATATACCACATAACCAAAAATTCTAAGATGAAAAATATTTGGATCCTGACCACAAGTCAATTGTAATGGAAAGCTTTTATAATAACTTGTTGGCCTTATGCGTACAAGCAGCACAAGAAAATTTCTCAAATTGAAGAATCTTCTTGTTCTTCAATATATGCCCATGTGAATTCTCAATTATTTTGCATATCATAGTGGAACTGGGATGACCCAACTGGTCATGCCAAATAATAAAATCATTACAGCCTGTAAACTTTTCGTTTTACTATGGCATGTGACTATACTAATACTGGTGTATTGTAGGCCACATGAAAACGAGCAGTCTTTCATATTTATATAGGTGATCATCAATTTATATGAGAAATATTTATTTCACAAAGAATTTCATTCTCATTATAGTCATGGTCAAAATCATTATTAAAAAAATTCTTATCTTGCTTGAATTTTTCAATTTTAAAATTATTACGGAGGCTTGACAAAAATATTTTTTGGCATACGATAGATATGCAACACAATGACATATTCATATGACCACACAATGATATTTTCTCTTTATTTCTCTGAAACCTCCCTTGGAGGTGAGTTGTGGTATTTCTTCAACCATGAGCATCACTTCATATAGAAATTCACTTTTGAAAAGAATTATAATTATCTAGACATGCCTCATGACTTTCAGTATAAGTGTCACAAGCCGAGTCTACACCCTGGACGCGACACGGTACTTGGTGTCATAAGTGACCCCAAGCTAACCCATGGCTTAACATCACACTGGTATACTGAATTAAATAGAAGTAGAAGTTGAGAAAACTTAACAATATAAACTTTTTTGAAATTAAGACATGCCTGATAAACTACTGAAATTTATACAACTAGTGCAAAAATATGTTGAACAATGCTATGTCTGAAAGCCATCTAAGAACTAACGAGTTTCTGGGAAAATCCCCCAGCTAACTCTAAAGTCTAACTCAAAAAAAATGAACTAAAAAGATACTCTCATCCTCGAAAGATGAGTACTCACCGAGAAAACTGTTGTTTTTATCGTCAGAAGGAACTAGTGATGATGCTGGGACTGAGAACATGCACCTATATCATAATATGATACAACATAGAAAATATATGCATCAGTACTTTAAATGTATTGAGTAAGTGAGATATAATTAAAGCATGAAAATATATAACTGAACTGATAAAACATGAAATGACTAATTGTTAACTAACTGTGTTAGGATGTAACTGTAACAAGGTAAATATCTAATTGCGATCATAACATATCCTGAATCTAAATAACTAAACTGAGCTAAAAATTGAGGCTGAGTTGAATTAAGTTGTACTGACAAGTGGGACACTGTGGGAGAACTATAACCAACATATAACCACGCGAGCTAAATGTGGAGTCCGATGTATACCCCCTATTGGAGAAGTCCCACTATACCTTGCCGGGGTATAGTAGCTGAACTGGGTGATCACTGTCTAATGCTGATTCAGGCTAATAACCTATAGTGGCAATGTAGTTCTAGGAACCTGGGTGCGCTGAACCCTGGCCCACTCGGTGCTAATTCCTACTCCCACTGAAAATTCTAACAGTGACTACTAGGCTGATAGATCGAACTTGATGTCCCAATACTTAAGTTAGGAATACTTATCTGGAAGTAACCTGAGAGTCTAAAGGACCTGATAACTAAAACTAAGAGTTCTAAGACTGGTCAGAGATGCTTTAGTTGAAAGCGTCGTAACCATCTAAAGAACACCCTAACTACTGATAACTGAGACTACGGAGTTTTAGTGAACTCCTCGAGAGATTGAGTATAGTCAAACTGATCAGTTGACATTTCTGTAAGATACTGAAAAGCTAAGTACTGACTGGGACTAAACAATTAATAATTCAACTTTTTGGATAATCTAACTGTATTATTTTGTTTATTACAAGAACTACTAGAATCAAGCAACATTCGTATCTGGAAAAATATGCAAGACTCTTCGAATCACATTTACAGAGTAGGGCTAAAACACATACTTTATGAAAGGAGATATCAACACGATATGTAACTACTAATAACCTTCAAGAATTCACAGAATCATCACAAGAAGGAAGTTCATAATTTAACTAAAGCACAACCCTAGTGTTGATCTTTAAATAACTATAATTTGATAGAACTTCCTAAGGATTTGGGACAGAAGGGAAAAACAGTTCCCTTATTGAAATCCCACATACCTAGAGTAGAATTCATTAGAAGAAATCTTAAGAAAGATTGCAGCCCTAGCCTTTTCCTTGAGAAAGTTGCCTGGAACGTCTACGTACTGAATCTGAGGAATAAGAAGAAGAATAATAGGAACACGTCGATCAACCCCTTTAACTTCCCCAGGAACGTGCCCAAAACGACGTAGTTTAGGGATTAAAATAGCTAAAAGTAACAAAAATCCACTGAAATACGGACTTTTAGAATTTTGTTGCCCGTCACCACGAGGTACCTAACGAGTCGTTAGGTCACTGGATGACTCGTTTCCACTGGCTGTTTTTCCTCCTTTTAGAGCTTAATTGACTACTCCATCTAATGATTCGTCATGACTCCTAATGGATCGTTTCACCACACGTCACCATACTTTGAAACTCAAGGTTTTCAACCATCTATCTCGCCCCACGAGACACCTAACTACTTGTTAGGTGTCACAATGACTCATCATCATCATTGGAATTTTTCCTCCTTTCACCCCTTTCAGATAACGACTCACTTGACGAGTCGTAAAGTGGCTCCACGATTCGTCACCCAACTTGTTAAGTCCCAAAGAAATCCCAATATTCACCAACTGAGGCACACACGACAAGTCACTTAACGACCCATCAAGTTACACAATGAATCACTCCACGACTCATTCTATAACTTGGTTCAATATTTTTCTGCTTTCTCCATTTAAATTCCCAAGTCTGAGCTTAGAAACTTTTAGGGTGTTACAAGAAGCTTGTTATTTTGTCCTAAGATTTATCATAATTGTTCATGTGTCTCCATATTAACACCATATTGAAAGGCCAAGTGTGGTCTCTGTTATACCTGGGAACCCAAGGATCAGACCTGGGTGTCAAAACGGTGAAAAACTAAAATTTCACACCAGGTCACAGAATAAATCGTGAGGAGTGACCACGAGTCGTGAAGTGACTCGTGGTCCAGCAGGGTTGGAAGGGTATGTTGAGAATACCACGGGCATGACCACGAGTCGTGGTCAGGCCTCATGACTCATGAGGTCTCCCGTGGCCTAGACTAGTTGTTTGGCAGGAGGCATTGGGCAGTAGAAGCCACGGATGGTGACCAGAAGTTGTGGTGTCTTCGGTGAGGTCCCCAAGTTGTTTTGCACAGTGAACCAGATGACTCATGGCCACGAGTCGTGGATTGTGAGCACGAGTCGTCCAGTCACTCGTGGGGACTGGCAGTCAGCCAAATTTTGCGATTTTAGTATGGGCTTTTCCATAATTTCTAAGTTCTAAGGGCCTATACTAAGTTGTTTAAGGCTCGTTTTAGAGGGTTTAAGGAGGATAAAAACCTATGCTAAGTCATTCATTACATGCATGCAAAGTTGAGAAGTTGAAGAGGTGATTGAGAGAAAGTCTTCAAGGTTTCCATTGAAATCTCATCTTGGGCAATCAGGGAAGTGGTAGAGTCATCCCTTCCAGGTATGTAGGATTATGAGTGGGTGTATTCTTCCACACCCATGCCCAATCTCTATCTAAGTATGAGAAATTCCTATGATCAAGTTATGGAGTTTTTACCCAATTGCATAATTCTTCAATTTCTATACATGGGTACAATTAGATTATGTTTCTATTGATGAATTGTGAAGCTTGGGCAGATTTTCAATTGTTTTCAATCAAAATTGTGTTTTTTAAACTATGAAATTTAAATGCCCATGGATTAGAAGTTCATGAAAGAAAAGAATGATGATGAATATATGATGATGATGAGATTTGATGATGAAAAACATGTTTCTAAAGCTACCCATGATTATGATATTGTTTTCAAAATGAATTGAGTAGATCCAAGCATGATTAAGTTTTGGCAAAGGCCCTTATAGCGAGTATGAAGATGTAGTATCTCTAAAGTGAGCTTACCACATGATTTTGGAGTAGATACTCCCACTTATCTTTGAGCTTGTGGTATGTATTGAAATAAAGCTTCTCATATGCATGAATTCATAATTGATATGTATGTTATTGTTGAGATTCATTTTCATATGATGTCGGTTCTATGCATGATTTCATTATTGAGCTTTGTCAAATGACAATGTTGAGCTTCATTTCATACGATATTGAGTCTATGCCAGATTTCATTGTTGAGCTTCGTCAATAGACGATGTTGAGCTTCGTTATATACGATGTAGAGCATTGCATGTTTTGGGAGGAGAGTTTAGCATCGAGCGGGCTAAGGGTCGATCACCCTATGCCCCAGAACTATGCGTCAACGTAGGTTGATACTATTATGTATTGGGACATCCCTTGTGAGCTATCACCGTCCCTAATGGCCCATGAGCTTGATATCAATATCATGGTAGTGTCCTTAACCCTGGCAAGATTTTGGACGGTTCTGCCCATTTGAGTGTAATAGTCAGGACTACGTAAGCTCTATCGTGGTATGTCGATTAAGTGACGAGTCTCCCATTGTATATATGATTCAGATTTGCATATTCATTTATCATGGTTGTTATTGTACACATGCATATTCTAAAAGCAAGGTTTGACTCATTATTCAGCTTTTCTTATAAATGTCATATTTTAGTTTTGAGTCATCCGAGTCAGTTATGATGTTATGAAGCTATGCATGGTCATGTTATGAAAAGATTATGATTTCTGAAAGAATGCATGCAAGCGCTCCTCTCATATTGAAAGTTTATGATATGATATGAAATGCTTTAGATGATTTACTTTACTTAAGCGGTTTTACTTACCTTGCATATTCGATACATTCCACGTACTGACCGCATACTTTCTATGTTGTATTGTTTCATGATACAAGACCCAGCTCGCAGGCTCAGCCCCACTCGTAGTTGGTTGTCAGAGTTAGCACCTACTTGGTTGGTAAGTCCTCATCCTTCAAGGGCTAGACGTTTAGTTTTCTTATGTATTTTCCGCTTCCGTATTATTGAGTTAGTTGGGGCCTTGTCCCATCAACTCGTCCATATTAGAGGCTTTTCAGACTAGTGTATGTGTTTAGCTTCGGATGCTTATTCTGTTGTTATGTTGAGTTAGACTTTCGCTGAGTTTATATTGTTGATTCTTCATTTTTATTGATTGAGTTAGATGTATGCTTATACTATGGGTCGTCTTGGGGTCTCTCGTGGTCTCTTGTCTCGTGTTTATGATCCGGGCCCTCGTTTGGGTCATGACAGTCTCACTTTATTTTTCTTTCTTTTGATGGAGGATTGATAAAGGTTGATAAAATATTTGGCCAAACGACAGTCACATGCCTAATGCCCTTTCATACTACTTTAATGGAAAATCTTATCTTCACTTTTTTAAGGATTATTTCTGAGAACCCTTAATGTTCTCTTATCCATAGTTACCATCACGATGACAATTATTATCTCATCTCTTGTCAAACCCATGTTCATTCATATGGCCCCAATGATTATTTAGTCTACTTTCAGACTTTTGATCTATCTCTCCCACATTCTCTTCAGAGAATGGAGCATATCTAGTGGGACGAACTTCATAATAAGGCATTATTTTACCTTAATCACTACTATATTATTAATATAGTGCATAGGAAGGCGACCCTGATGTCTTATCCATATAAGACGCGTTAGGCCATAATGTGTTTGGAATAGAACCCAACGTCTTATCATCATGGTGTTCTAGGACTCGAATCTGATGTCTTACCCATATGGTGCATTTGGACTTGAAACCACAATCTTCTCATATAATTTTTATCATAAGTTTTGTAGCTCACTTTAAGGAATGGACTATAATTTTGCATAGCCATAACTAGGCATAAAATAATTTCATAAGGTTTTCAAATCTTCTTTTCGTAAATGTTTCTTCAGAAGAATATTTGAGATCATAACAGTAGAGAATATCTTCTTATACATTCTTGTAATTGATCTCAAATCTATTTAGATCAATATTCATGTATCCTTAATCCTGTAGAATAATTAAATATCATATCTTAATAGTCAAAGAGATAGTAATATGACTTGTCGCTTACTTGATGAGGGCTTTCAAAATTTATTCTTTTCTTGTACATTTGTGAGCTACAGTTCTTTTATATTATTAGCAAACTTACAAACAATAATTTTGTACGAACTATAGAGCAGTTCATCAATAATAAACATGACAAGCATTATAAATATTCATTTTTAGTGATCATAATAATCAATCATAATAAATAACACATTAAATATTTTATCACTTAATTTAACAGTTATAAAGTTAAATGAATATGTTTAGTTATAACAAGCCTTTATGAAAGTATTTATTATTATGGTCATATATTTCTCATTGAAACGGTCATGTATATTATAACCTTTAAAACTTTAATGAAGATACATCTAATATTTATATCTACAAATAAATATGATCATCATCACTCCCTTAATATGAAGGCGATCAAGATATAATTAATTGTGAACTACCACAATTTACTTGTGAAAAATATGAATAATCAAATGATATCAATATGAATAATAGTATTTATTTTTTGTACCACATATATTCAAACACATAATTGTGAATTGAGGTAAGCTTATTTAGTGACAGACATGATTGTAATTTACAAGAATAAATACAATTGATCTATATCAAATTCTACAAATCGAAAGTAGAAAAGCAAAATCATCATTCTCTTGAACTAAAGAGTTTTTTAATATTTGTAAACTTTTGTTTCATTAATTAAATTATTTCAAGTCCTACTCCATTCTTTCTTCTTTAGGTAAAAAATGAATATAATAAATCTCAAAAGTTCTTGATATTTTAATTTACTTTCACCGAAGTTGATTGGCAAGTCTTTTGCTTTGAACTAGTATAAAAATAATTGCTCGAGCATATCAAATTCATTTAAGTTACTATAGAAATTAATGTCGTTAATATAACTTCATGCTTATGTCTTGAGAATTCAAGATATAATTAAATTCTAGACTGACATGTATTAGAATGTAATCATAAATATATTTCAGCATTCCAAGATCCAAATCAAAGTAAATCATTTGGAAAGCATACCTCTCATTTGATGTTCGCAACACAAAATAAAAATTATACCGAAAATCGTCTTAGTTGATTAGATCTTCGTGTTGATAACGTGTTTTAAAATATGGATAATGTAGAACAATATTAAATAAGATATATTGGTTAAGAAATATAGAAAGAAGGAGAGAACTTTTTTTCAATTGAGTGTCTAATTCCATGAGCCAAATTGCTCTATTTATAGTTACAAAGATACATCCTCAAAGACAAGAATAAAAACGATGATGTTACATATTGTGTGCATACATCTGAATATAAATAATTTCATGCATGTGGATTAAATGGTCAATCCACTCCTATTCTCATCCATTGTATTCATAAAACTTGTTTATTTCTTTCCCGCTTTTTCTCTTTCTATTTTACAATGGTAGTAACTATTTTTTAAGTAAAATTACACGTGACTGTCACAAATTTTAATGACTTAAACTTCAAAGTGTTGGATTCAAAATATACTGTAAGCCAATTTATTTGTAAGTTATAACCCACAATTGTAAAAACTCATTAACAACTTGCTAACCTTTTAGTGTAACTTTCTTTTTTCAATACACACACTTTTCACAATTTAGATATCTTTCTCCGTAGTTCTCCATTGTAAGATCATTGGTGCTCTCAGTGTGTACGTTATCAAATTTCAACCCTATTTTATAATAATAATGAAAGAAAAAAAAAAAGCAAGCATCATTTACAAATGCAATGAAGTTATAAGTGGGTAGAGAATTGAAATATAATCCTAAATTTGTTGTCGAGGGCTATGATTTTAGTCAATCACCAAAGAGGGTTAAAATTAAATGTGATTTACAAACTCAGATAGAAGGATCAGATCACAAAGTTATAATGATGGAGTTAATTAAGATATTCCCATTGATAGAATGACCAGGTCATAAACTCTATTGTGTGTAGTAGAAAGGACGGAGCCATTAAAGCTTCAAAAAAGCAAAGGTTCTAAAAGAAAGAGAAAAATGGGTAAAAAAATTTGGGAAGGCGATTTTGTGATGTATAATGATAAGGATGATGTTGGTCTATCAAGAAAAATAGAAAGGTTCGAGTTCATCGAAATGGAAAATATCATTGTCTGGCCTAATTGAAAGTATCTTCTTAATTTTTGACGGAGTTGTGTATAAATTTGCATAAGTTGTATATGAATTGTATAGTGTTTTTCACTAACAGGGCGTATTGGGTAATCCAGAAATTAAATATGGATATAGGTTGCGGGGGAGAAAAGATTGTTATCAGCTTCACGAGCTTAATGAGTTTCGCCTGAATGCATATGAGAATGCTAAGCTTAGATGGTGGATGTTATGAAGGTTACATATACGAAAATTTTTTTTAAGTATAAATTTTTTATTGATTTCAAATTTTGGCTTTCTATATTTATCTGCATGATGATTACGAAACTCGTGTCAATTCACACAAATTGTCGTATTGTGAATCAGTTGAAAGTTCCTTTGGATGAATCATCAACTCGAGATGTTTAAAAATATATTCTGGTTATTTTTGAACTTGCACGCAATTTTCATACAAAATTAGCTTATACGTGTATAGTTTCTTAGAGATGTGGTGTCAGTGAGAGATGAAGAATTGTGGACTAAAGTAGTTTGTGCTTTAGACTTGTAGATTTTGATAAAATTACTAGTTCAAAGTACAAAGGTGATTCCTTCCCCCTTCCCCATTGGGTTCACCAGAACCTTGAGCCCTCCTCCTCTTCACAGAGTTGGACAAGGGAGGTCGGGGTGGTTGGGAATAGGGGCGAGCATGGTATGGTATATATCGAATATCATATTGAAATTGAAATTTTTGATATCGTGGTTTTGACATTATGGTATATGGTATGGTATTTGGTATGATTATAAAAATATTTTGGTATATGGTATGATATTTGGTATTTATAAAAAAAATATTGAAATACCGAATACTATACCGAAGTATATATGTACATATATAATTCATACATATTATATTATTATACTAGTAAATATATAAAATAGTATTAGTACAAAATTAATTATTTAGACATCGAAACTTTGACTACTCTATCTTAATTGAAATATTCTTTTTCGTGTGTAATAGATTCAAGAAGGAATTTATTTATACTTTTTTTAATATATTTACAGTGTAAGATGTTAGTATGATCTAATCGTGATATTTCTTAAAAAGCCGAAGTAATAATTCTCTATTGTATAAGTATATGTAAGTCGAAGTCGAATAGACTATGGTTACCAATTTATCGTACAGCAAAATACCGTAACTGAACTTTAAAATACCGAACCATACCGAATTAATTTGGTATGATAATGGTATACTTAAAAATCAAATATCAAAATTACCATATTAAAGTTTTAAATACCGTACCATGCGCGCCATTAGCTCGGAAGATCCATTCCACCCAGGTTGCTAAAACCCTAAATGTGATACGTGACTCTAAATGAAGGGGTAGTTTGACTGCAGATTTCTTTTCATAAAAACTTGTGAAAATTGACAAATTACTAAGGGCACCAGAATAAATAAAGAAACAAAGTAATATAGGACATATTTGTTTGAAAAACTACCATAGTTTTTGCCCCTCCATTTTGGGGAGAAAACGAACTTTCAGGTCCTATCCTCTCTGGTAGAGGTGCAAAAAATCACTCTCACCCAATCAACAATGTTAGACATACTAACAGATGAAACTTTGTAAATTGACGCCATGCACATGCAACGTGCAAGATATCAACAATAGAAAAAATCAAAAATGAGGCTCATGATTTTTCTTATGGTCGGGCTTCCATATTTTCGGGAATAAAAAGTCTCAAGCGATGAAGACACTCGGTCGGTATGAACATAAACCTCTCATATCATCCCCAGTCATACTCATTATTGATATTCAATTTTAGCCTCCTTATACCCTTATACGATACTTATATATGCTTCAAAAATTATCTTTTTACATAATTATTTAGTTCGAATTAATAATATTTAAATAATTAATTATCATAACTCTTAAATCTTGCATAATTATTTCAAATTATAATTTTTAAAAATATTTATTTACATTTAAATTTTAATTTATTAATTTTGTGATGTTACATGAGTATGTTATATGTAATACATTTTGTGCTAATATATATGTATACGTACCTTTAATAAACAAGCCTTTATTTTAAATATATATATTTTTGCTTAAATTTTATAAACTATGTACATAATAATATTTACATGATTTTACTTAATTTTATAAATTATTTATATTGATAATAATGTTTATATAATTTTTTCGTAATTTAAAATATTATGTTACCTATTTATTAAATTATTTACAAATATAGTATTTTATTAATTATATAGCAACTACCTTCTAATTAATTTAAAATTTAGCCACTTTTTTATATAAATTTGTCAATTTTAGCCACTCTTGTCAAAATTTGTCCACTTTTTTAAATCCAATTAATTTCCTAACCCATTACTCCATTCGGTCGACCCATTCACTACCCGAACCCGACCCAGAACCTAAGATTAAATTCTAGCCATTCATTTAATCTGATGCTACGGTTCATAATAAACCCTACCCACCTTCCTTTAATATTCCCTTTCACGCCCAGTCACTCCACTTTCAATTTCCCTCTAACACTTGAACCTGCTTGACAACCCCTACTCTTCCTCTACCATATTTTCCGGCTAACGTTGGCCGTAGAACTGCCAAACCAGTACCCCTGCGCCATAACCACTACCCCTCCACTCTCCCGCATTTCCTTGCTCTTATTATGGTTGCCTGCCAGATCCACCAACAACACCACAATAACTAAATCTTTCTCTCTTCTTCCCCCTCGCCGGAAAACCACCCTCTCCCTCATTCCCGGTGAAATTCATTAATGTCGGACCAGACCTCCTCTCTCCCTTCTTAGTCGCAAATCCCCACCAAACCCAGAACCACCGCCAGATCCTCCATACCCCAGGCCGAAGACCACCAAAATCAGTCCCACCACCATTATTTTCGACTGTCATCACCACTAGACATCCCTTTGCTCTCTTCTCCCTTTCACCTCTCCGGTAAGCCCTCACACCCGAAACACCAAATCTGCCCGTGACACGGTTCCTTGATATAGTTTTTTTTTTAAAAAGATTTTCTTTTTCTCCCTCTCATTTTTTGCTAAACTAGATCTAGAATTAATTATTATTTATGCTTGTTTTGAAAACATTTTTGATTATTATTCGTGTTTTTATATCACATAGAAACGTCTAAATATACATGCTATTTTTGTTTATGTCATATGACCGAATATTCCTGTGGAAATCATTGTCTATATGTTCTACATGTTTTGGGTATCACTGTTCTTTTTTAAAAAACTCGTTTATAGGGGTCTTGTAGTTTTTTTGTTTCCACGTATATGTATAGGGGTATATATGACCATTGTTTTTTAAGTCCTCGTTGATTTCTTCTTAATTGCTAATTTTTTCTGGTAATTGTGCAAGTTTTCTCTGAATTGTTCTACAAATTATTGCAATCAGCATCAATTTTATGGATTCATATTTATAGGATGATTTTGTAATTATTTATAATTGGCAAAAAATCAACTGTTACGTGCAAAGGAAATTCCTATTGATTTACATTCCCTCTTGTTTCTATCATTAAGTATTTGACAGCTTTGATACATGTTCATTTAAGTTAAGTCTTTATTTTCGCATTTAATTGATTAAATCACGTTAATTAAAGAAGGATTTCTATGATTAGTTATTCCATATTTATTCTTCTCTTCAACATTAGATGTGTATTTATGGTAAATCCCTTTTTGTTTGATTTGTTCTCTAATTAGTTTGACCCATTATATCGTGGTATGAATAATATATTTATTTACTTATTCTGATATATACAAATATAAAATTTTAGTATTTTTTTTAAGATATTAAGTGACAGCTTGCTCTCGTTCCTTTTAATTCATCTTAATTTAGGTAAATTTTCTATGATTGATTCTGCTTTCCTTTAATTAATTTGGTTCCCATTTAATTATGGAATAATAGATTTGTTTGGTATGAATACTCTTTTAGTTCTGTTAAGGACGTACATCCTTTTATGAATATTATTATTATTTTCTTTTTCCTTTATTTATTTAACTGATTAGTTACTTCGGCTATAAAAAGCAGCCTTCCCTTCTCTTGTAAATTCATTCGAAATTGGTTTTTACCTGAAAAAATACTTTAGTCCTAAATTCTTTTTCCTTCACTCCTCGCTCCCTCCTCAACACGAGCACTGCTCGGAATCTATGAGATTCTCGTGATCTTGACGTGTTAAGGTTTGGGTCTAATTTTATTGAAAAGTCTCTTTAAAATTGTTGTTAATTGCTCCCTCTTTATTGGAATTGCGATCTTATACTCATCATTAACTGGTCAGTTTTATTTCTCTGCGTTACCTTCGATAATAATGTGTGAATTTGCTATTTTTGTCAAGCTATAATGACTGTGAATTACTTTTAATATCCTGATATATTCTCTATAGTAGTAATTTATTTGCATACTTAATTCGTACCTTTGTAGAATAATTAGTTAAATGGGTTGGGATTCATGGATTCCCGAATATATATATTTGTACATGCACTTGTGGTGTTTGTTTAACAGGTCCTTTCTTTAAATAACACGAATATGTCGCTAGGACAAGACGGGTTTTAGGACTTGCTCAATTAAGTAATATTTTATTTATTTTATTGTAATTGATTTATTTATTTCCTTTTCATGAGCTGTAGACTGTAAAAATGCTAATAATAGTGGAAAGGAGTTTATGGGGGCGGAAATTATTTTTTACTATTTTTCTTAACTGCTAAATTCACCTAGAAAGCATGCCTATAGGATTTTTATAATATACGAAATACTAGAAATCATGCCTGTAGGATTTTAAACGATTTAACTTGAAATATGTCTTACGTTTGAATCTTAGAAACCTTGTCTATAAGAATGCAACGAACTCGATTATTTCGGTTAGAAATTATGTCTATAGGGTTTTATTCGATGTCTGCGTGGAAGAGTATTTTAATATATGGCAACATACTAAATTTGTTAAGGATTTGCCCGTTAGTATCCGATTCACCAATGTAATTTATTTCTTCTCCATAAAATTTGCATCAATTAGATAACTATCATGCCTATAGGATTTAACTGTTCGTCTGATTTGCATAATCTAAAAACCTAAGAGCCATGTTAATCCTTTAACCAAAAACTTTTCTTCCAAATGGTAGTTAAATGGACTGCTTATCTACATTAAAGAACATGCCTGTATAGAAATATCAGCTAATATCTTGTTCGTAGAATAATGTTACTGTCCGAAGGGTCTGTATAATTACTTGTTGAATGGAATATGTTAGGAGTGTAAACTATGTCTAAAAGAATCAGATTACAAGTGTATTTTATCATCTATCCATAGAATTTATGCTTATAGGATCACATGCTGATGAAATTTAAATCACATATTCTGTTTAAAACTATCATCATAAGTGTTGTATGTCTAAATCTAATATTTTTATATTAGAAATCATGTTTTTCTTCAGAATTTGTTCTAATAGAGACCTATTTGAAATCTATATTTGCTATCTGCCTTAATTTGCTTGTTTGACGATAACCACCTTTAAAAATCCTAAGAATTCTAGACCCCAAAAAATTCAAAACAGTAGTCCAACGCCTCTTGGACATAAAGTTTGGGACGGATAGGCAAATGCTAGGTCGTTAGTTTTTCTTCGCCTAGAGCGCTTTAGGATTAATAATTAACTAATTAGGTGGGTAGTAGGACATGATAGTTTGTGCCCGCTGAATAATATGAGAAATCTAAATGGTTGCGAAGTATTATTTAAGTTGCACGGGGTGATCCCATTAGGTTAAAAATTTTCCCTTTAAATGCAAAACTACGTTTGACCTGATTTCCTTTAGAGATACGTAGTCGCCTCAACGAGGCTCGGTCCAATTTTTTTAATTTCTATTTATTGGTTTGGTATGCTTTCCTTGTATTTTATTTTGTCAATTAAGAATTGTAATTTTTGTACCCTTGATTTCTATTTTCCCCACTTTCTTAATTTTCTCCTATGTAAATCTTTATAACAACTCTTTTTTTAGCAATTATTTGTATTGTAATAATTTTAAAAATAGTAATAATCTCTCTTAAAAATCTCTTTCTTCTCGCTTGTCTGATATTCCGTTTCTTTATCGTATAGTTTTAATTCAAATTGGACTTAATTATTTGGCTTAAATTTAAATAAAATAGGTTAAAATAAATCTTTCTTTTTTTCACTAGTTAATTTCCCCACATATTAATGAATCCGGATGGGAACCACATTTATGGACCTCGAAAGGTGCCTAATACCTTCCTTTCGAGGTAATTTGAACCCTTTCCCAAATCTGGTGATGTAGGCTACTCAAATAGATTTTCATGTAAATTAGTTTAGTAAGGTGCCCTAGCGCACCAAAAATCGTTAGATGGAGACTCTTCAATTTAATTAATCCTTCAAGAATTGTCACATGTTGAATCCCTCTTTTCGCGAGAAAAATGGGGCGCTACACTCATCATTAATATTGGCAATCAATCCCATCCTTTTTTAAAGGATCATATGAATGACTCTTCTTCGGGCCGAGAATAGTATAAATATATCATGTGATCCCCGATAAAGCTTACCCTTATCCAATTGACCAAGTGTTGGATGCAAGCAACGATCCTAAACCTAAGGCATAAGTTGCGCCAAGCAAAGCCAATACCTCCTACAAAATTCCTCCAGTAACTTTTGAAATCAGAAGTGTAAATCCAACAGTAAAAAGATCTATGTAGATCAAAGAGAAACCATTAATATGTTGAGTAATTTGTGCACCCTTGTGAATGATACTGATCTCTATGTATTTACCTAGTTACAATCTTGTCTAACTCGAGGAAGATCCCCCCCCCCCCTTGTATCAAAGATTCATAACTTCTCACCGATATGTTATAGCTTCCACTCTAACATTCGCTGAAAAAATAGAGGACCCTAGGGATGATGTCAGAAGTAAGTACTTCATCATCAACCCCACTTTAGGACTCACTCATATGGACTTTTCTCTCCAGCGAACTAATGTCAGAGATTTCTCCTCAATCTTCTCTTTAATAGAGAGAGGTTATGGTGGATTTTCTAATAGGATTTGGAGGAAGAATGTTACAGGGAAGACATTAGGTTAGGTTGTGAATACCGTGATAAAAAAGGGACAGGATAAATAAAGAGACTTCGAAACATGTTGTTTATGTGAATATGGTGCGAAAGGAAAAAAATAAAGAGGTTGATCGAGGACTAAACTGATTTATATAGGCTAAGGAGTCATTATTGCAATAGAAAACCACAAGATACAACCCAATCATAGCGTGATGTGTGCCCTAGATGATAGAGTGAAGGGTGTTGGAAGATGAGATTCGAGGATGGTAATAACGGTAACGTCTATTAGCCTATTCACATGATGATATGATGGCTATGTCGTATTCACATCTAAGAAAGCGAAATGTCAGATATAGTATTTCATTCCCATGCAAAACTCTTTCGTTTCCCTGAAAGCCTTGGGGCTTACCTAAAAAGTGCAGAGACTATCTATATTGGTTAAAATGTGATAAGCATTCAGCTGCGCACACGTGGTAACTAGGGATAGAACGGTACAATCAAATGAATTCGAAGACTAGGCCTGGAAAGCTTAAATGAGATGTGAACGAGTTCTCAATTACTTGTCACACGATCCGAGTTCACACCCTGGACGCGACATGGTACTTAGTGTCACAAGTGACCCCAAGCAAACTCTGGTAGAGCATATTCTACTAAAAACTGATCTACTAAGAATAATCATAAAAGAGCAAAAGTTGGTAAAAGAAATAACTGTTACTAATTCAATGACAAAATCTGAAAATCTAGCTGAGTCTATAATTATTGTCTGAAATCCTTCTAAAAAGAATTGATGAGTTGCTGGGACAAGCAACCCAACTAACTCCAACGTCTGAAACTAACTAAGGAAAAAAATGTAACTAAAAACGAAACTCCGGCCCTCGGCAGATGAAGAAGGCTCACCAATGAAGCTGCTGGAAGTCACCGAGTGACTAGCTGTGGTACTGAGGCTGGGTCCTAAGCCTATAGCATAGAAAGTATATGTCAGTACGTTGAATATACTGAGTATGTGAGAAGGAATTAAAACATACATAACTGAGTAATAGACAGCTATGTTGTAATACTGTAGGAAAATAGACTGATATCTGAAGAAACTGAACTGAACTAAAAATTATAATTGAACTGGACTAAACTATATTATGTTGTGGGAGAGACTATAACCGACATGTAATCACGTGAGCTAAACATGGAGTCCGATGTATACTCCCATCGGAGAAGGCCTACTATATCTTTCTAGGGTATAGTAGCTGAACTGGATGATCACTGTCTGAAGCCCATTCGAGCTAATAACCTACGACGACAATGTAGTTTTGGAACCTGGGTGCGCTGAACCCCGACCCACTCGGTGTTAAGTATTAACCCACTGAAAATCTTAATTATGTCTAACTGTGCTGATAGCTCGAAACTGATATCCTGAGATTTAAGTCAAAACTACTTATCTGGAAGTGTTCTGAGAGTCTAAGGACTTGAAAGAAACTATGTTTTAAGATTCGTCAGAGCTGCTTTATCTGAAAGCGTCGTAATGGTCTAAAGAACAACTAACAAGATGATAAACTAAGTTTACTGAGTTTCTAAAAGGCCGATAATGGTCAAATTGATCAGCTGACATTTCTGTGGAATACTAAATATACTGGGTACTGACTGAGACTTTGAGACTGATATGCCAAAATATTAACTTCTACTCAAGTATCTATACTAATCATTCGTAATTCGAGTAAAATCTACCATAGCAAAAATAACATTTCTGTCTGAGTTCTAAATCATGCAAATTTTACACATAATTATTGCTAAAGATCAAGACTAAGAAAGAAAACTAAATAAATAGAACTAGGAAATGAATTTCATCTAGGAATAACCATGTAAAGTTAGGGAATTAACAAAATTTAAAGAGTCTCTAATCTAACTGAAAACCCTAGCTTCAAATCTTCTGTAGGACTAGAATTTACAAAGTTTTCTGAAATTAATTTGGGACACAAGGATGGAAGAATCCTCTTGTTGAATTCTCACATACCTGTTGAAGAATCCTTGAGAATTTTTCTTGGAGAATCTGAGAAGGAATAGATGTCCTAGCTCTTGACTTGAGAGGAAGGTCCTGAACTTTTACGTACTGGTCTGAGAGAAAAGTAAGAACTGAGGGAGGAAGGTCGATCAACCCTCCCCCCCCCCCTTAATCCCCTATGAAAGTACTCCAAAACGAAGTTGTTTAGGAGTTAAAATAATAGAAAGTTACAAAAATATTCCTGGAAGTAAGTCTAGAAAACTGCCCGTCGGGATCCAACGGGTCACACAACTGGTTGTGACCATGACCTATTGGGACAAGTCGTTGGTCCTGGGTCTGAAAATTCTAGTTACTGGAACTGAACAACGAACGGATAGGATGACTCGTTGAAAGTAACAATGAGTCATTGGAGCCCGTCGTGGCCACTGGAAAGGTCGTGGACTTAATCTGGTCTTCTCACAACGGGTGAATAGAATGACTCATTGTAGGATACAACGGGTCGTCTAACCTAGTCGTTTCCCCTAAAAGAACTTGTATAGTTTTTGGATCTCTCCCAACGAGCCGTACAAACGATCCCTTAGACGATACAATGACACGTTGTATCCACTCATTGTTGTTGTTGTGCTCTTGCATGGTTTTTTATTCTCACCTAACGATTCAATAGGACGAGTCGTTGTTTCCTCCAACAACTCGTCACTGGGCTCATTTGTTCTGGGAAAGGTTTGAATAGGTTTCTGAACTGAGTAAGAACGAGTGACAGGACGACTCATTACGCCTTACAACGGGTCGTTCCATGTCTCGTTGGTTCCTGAATAACAACTTGTAGGGCTGACAATAGATCAGGCAATGGGTCATTGTTGCTGACAACGACTCATTGTCCGAGTCGTTCTGAGATAAAATTTTCTGATTTCTTTCTGGTTTTCCATGCTAAGTCAGGATTTTGGTCTACGAAACCTTTGGGGTGTCACATTACTCCAGCCTCAAATTTGTTTTCAAGCACACACTTACACAGAAAAATAGATAGTCAACTCACACTCTTGAAAATCAATAATTAGAGATAGCCATGCATTTCAATATTCGGGGGATCACATCTTATTCCATTTCTAGAATCTACGATCTTCACGCCAACAATAGACATAACGTGTCTAGGGTTAGGAGATTTAGTTAGTTGGGTCAAACTTATATGTACCCCCTCAATCCTTATTGTATCCATCTGAAAAAGCTCTGAGGAATACACTTTTTAAGTATTCTTGCGTTCATTATGATCAACTGTCTGTTACGTACATTCATTTTTGGTAACTCAAAGCGTTTAATCCCATCATTCGAAGATCGAATAAGCTTTCTTATCTCATTTTTACTTCGTCATTTCCTTTATTATTTACTATTTCGCTTAGTATTGTTTACTCATAATTGGTTCAAACTCTACGCCAAAGATTTTCGCAACTAACTTGAACTAATTTCATCGTTAAAGACTTCATTTAAATAAATTAGCTGATTTTCCTAATAATCAAAATTTAGGCTAAACATACAAAATTATCAATTCTAGTTTTTAGTTTTAAGAAAAACGGCCAATTTTCCTATTCAATTTACAATTTAATCTTTCGTTCTATAATTTTTTAATGCAAAAAATAGTGTTAAATATTAAAATGACTTTTCATAACTTGTGTCAATGTCAATATTAGTAATTAAGCAAAACGAAAACAGCTCAGACCAGCCCACTAAAGCTCAAAAATCTATAATCGAGGTTGGATCGAACATCACTTTTTCCGCTCAATCCTAACCCTTAAAAGTGGATCTGGACAGTACGAGCTCGGACCTGACAGGGTCCACTTTTAGGGATCCGAGTTGGCACAAGTCAACCTAGTTGCCACCCTTTGGTCAAACTAATGAGGCAGAACATAACTCAAAGGCGAATGATAGGTAATAACACTGGACTGAATTGAAATACTTTAAATTTAAGTGTTTTATAAATTTTATTATATGAAATTTATAATAATTCTGAAAGAGCTTGATTAGAATATTTTTTTTTTTTTCAGAATATTGAAATTTCATATGATACAACTTTAGTGTGTATGTGTTTTACAATTTTGTACTTGCTAAAATATTTTATCATTTGCAGTACTTGCTATATATCAAAGACGTACACCTCAATCAAAGCGAGTCCCACCGTTTTACTCCTTAATAAACTATCAAGTTCAAGTTATTTACATTCTCAGTGTTAAAAAGAATGGACAATTATCAAAAATATCTCTCTATTTTTATATATTAGCTAATTTTACCCTTAATTATATTATAGGGTCAAATATATCCTCACTGTTAACAAAGTAAATAAAATTATCCTTCAATCGGATGAAATCTCCCAAATTAACTTAAAATACCCGATTTTCAATTAAATTACCTATTCCCTCTTTAAATCCGAACCTGACCTACTAAACTAAATAAACTCATCTGATTTAACGGGCAAATATATACTTACATATATACAAAGGTTTGAATTTGCTAGCCTATGTACTCATATATATACAAATATACTCGATTTTGTGTAAATGAAGTTTGGTAGCCTAAACAATGTAGGATGTGAGAACAACTTAATTTCTTGTCGAAATACACCGATAAAGAAATTGTCTCAAACATGCATTCACAATTATAATTTTAAATAGGAATTCGAAGAATAACATACAAGATGAATTATTTCAATATCTCTGATGAAAGCTCCACCATCACAATACATAACAAAAATTTTACCATAATTAACCTCATCATCAAATAGCCTTTCCCAATCAAATTAAACTTTTCATTCTGTTAATTTAATCAAATTGTTCTCGAGAAATTTTTTTTTATAATTCAAAATGAGATGTTCACTGATTTGTGAATTTGTTGTACCTCAAACACATTCATGTTCACTTTAGCTGCAAAGTTAATCCGCTAGCAAATCCAAATCTTTGTATGTATGTAAGTATATTTGCCCGTTAATTTGGTTTGAGTTTATTTAGTTTAGTGGGTTGGGTTCGGGTTTAAAGAGGGAAATGAGTAATTTAATTAAAATCAAATATTTTAAGTCAATTTGGGGAATTTTATCCAATTGAGGAGTAATTTTATTTACTTTGTTAACGACGGGGTATATTTGACCCTATAGTATAACTATGGACAAAATTAGCTAATATACGGAAGTAGAGGGGTATTTTTGACTTTTTTCCCTAAAAAGAAATACTATATGATTTATTTTTTAAAAAAATTATTTTTTTGTTATATCGGGTAGGAAAATTGAATCTCATCAACAAGATAAAAATTCAAATAATCAACCAACTAAGCTACTAAGATCGTCCAAATTTACTATCAGATTATTTAAAAAATATTTACAATTTAACCTTTCTTAAACTATGAGATTTATAATTTAAAAAATAAGATAAACTAGCAATTATAAGAAATAATGAGACTTGATGGTTAAAAAATGCATAATATTAACGGGTATATAGCTTAAACTCTAAAATATACTTATTAACTGAACTGTAGTACAAATAAGTGAATTAGAATGTGTGGAGTACAATAATTTGTAGTAGTACTTTATAGACAAAGACATCACAATAAAGATATTGTCCTAGAATTGAAGTACCAGTACTAATTGTAGTACACTTTGATAATTCTGCACCTATTTAAAATCTCCCCTTTATATATTGTTTTCATGATTTCCCATAAAAGATGGAGTTAACAATATGTGGATGTGTTCAATAGGGATGATTTGAGAACATATGTGTTTGTGCATATTTTGTTTCAAAATTGGAACTATAAATGTGACACATATGTTCTCAGGTCGCCCCTGTAGAATTATTCTTCATCAATCGATTAACGGAATTGATTTTGATTTTTTGTTTTTACTTGTTTTAAAATTTTAATTGAGGTAAGCGTGTCAAGAATAAATATTTCTTTTCTATTTATTTTCCAACAAAGAGTGTCTATCCTCTTTGATAGGTAATATACTAATATGATTTCAAATTTGATCAGAGTCCTTAAGTTTTCAATACCAAATAGTTAAATCGAAAAGAAAAACTTCAAGTTGCATGTTGGATATACTTAAAAGAATACGAATAATTGTGTTCTAGAAGAGATTCATTTCCTAGATTTTTCTTTTGGATATATTATCTTCTGGTTCCTTGGTAATCTTTTCCCAATATTGGGCTAGTTTGCCATGGGAAGTTTATGGATCAATGTGGGCTTATATATATGGGCTAAAGTCCAATTGTTAATGCAGGCTTGATAGAAAATTGGAACTTTCATGGAAGTTTTTGCACAGATTGTCCCTCAAATATACTTGTGTTCAATTTTTGCTTCTCCTGTCTCTAAAAAGTCGTTTGGTAAGGGGATAAGAGATGATAAACTTTAGATAAAATGCAGGAGTATTTTAATTTTATATTTGATAAGGAGCATTAGTTAGTTCCGAGATTATTTACTCCATCATTTATACTATAACAATGAGATAAGCTATCCCATATATATGGTGGGATAACTAATCTCATGGGATATCCTAATTCATGGAATAACTTTATTTATCCATCCCCGTACCAAACAACCCCTTAAGTGTTTAACTTATGCCTCTTATGCTCATTAATAAAAAATTGTGAATGGAAATATTTTTACTTTTTCGCAGATAAGTATCTTTAAGTTATGCTCCACATTACTTTGGTTGTAAAAGACTTATGCCCTACTGGGCATAAGTTTAGTTGTTAAAAGGCCAAAAGTAGAAAAATAAGTCATTTTTAAGGGCAATTCATATAATTTTATGTTCATTCATGTATTTTTTTTTCTAAAAAAGATTTAAAAAATATATACTCAAAAACTATAATTTTAGTTTCCGCACACTACAATAAATTCTGAAAGTACTCCATAACTTATGTCTTTTATTTATATTTTTTGTTCACATCTATTTGATGAGTACAGTATAAGTATGACTAACGGTATAATTTATGGGATATAATGATACAAAAATATAAAATATATATTCCGAAAAAGTTATTTAATATTGTGGTATCAAAAATATTTTTATCAATTTGTATTTTTACAGGAAAAAAAAATAAAAAATCATAATATTTTAGCACAAAATTAAAGATTACTCCAAGGTGGGAGTGTTTGTGCATGACCCACTTTTATGCTACACAACTTCCTAATAAAGCCATGACATAAAAATTAGGAGGAGTAGGTAATTAACCACTTTTATGCTTTCAAATATTAACCATTAGTTTATATGTTATTAATATTGAATTTTTCTTAATTATTATTATAGAGGTGACTACAGAATTTAATTAAATTTATAGGTTATTAAAGATCTAAAAAGAAAATCTTTTAAAATTCTTATAAATGCTTGAGGGGATTTGAACCCTCATCAAGAGGGCAATAAAGTTTAAGTGGGTTTTATTACCACATAGAAATAGAGATTTTTTTCATTGTAAATCAATGAAAAATTTGTGTTATAAAACATGATTTTTCACTCATTTCCCATTGAATCTGTTTATTGGAAAAACGCATGCTGAGAAACAGTTTTTCATTGAAATAGTGAGAAATTTCATGATTTTTTTCATGTGAAAACATTATTATTTTTTTTTTCACCGATAATCAATGGAAATTAAATTAGTCTCTTAACATTTTTGAGCGGAAAAGTTCAAATGGTAAAATACTTATTTTTAGTAGTGTACTACCACTAAGCTAATAGTTGCTAGATTTGTTTAGCTTTCCTTTGTGTTTTGAATCAGTAAGCAGTAGCTTAACTTAATCTCTGCTTCAAACTAAAATAGGTTCTTGCTTGACATACTTTCTCTTAAATCTGTATTCTTAAATTGCTTTGGTACTTAATTAGCCTCTAATCCTTGTTTTCTTTGTTTTTCATTGCATAATAATCAGGGAGTGGGAGTTCTCTGTCGAAATTCATATTATTTGCGGCAGCAGCTATTAGATCTACACCAGCGGCCGCCGCTTCGGAGTCCCATTAGCATTACATTTGGAGTCCCAACATATTTTAAACTCTACTCTTCTCTTTGATTACTAACATTCTTGTTTTTGTATGTTTGTCTGCTAGTAGATGAAGTATTTACATTGAATGCCCACGCTCATTAAGTACGACATTTTTAGAGCTAAAACCAAATGGTAACTTTTATTTAGAATAACTATCGCTTATCAAAAATGTCCATTAGTTCTGTAAAGAGAAAAAAAATGTTGGAATAACAAGTTTAACATCGTGTAAAAAATATATTTTTCACAAAATAGCTCAAAATTTAGAAAAAAAAAAAAAGAATTCTCAAAGTACTAGGCTAATGTTCTATAAGTATAGCTTGCATATATGCAGATCTTGGCCCACTTCAGGCCCAGCGATATTTACTAACTATTCGCAGATTCGGCCTAATAACTGACCCATTTCGAATTTTGATAAAACAAGCCTAAACATCTGAGGTATATATTATTTATAAGCATATACATTATATACATATACTAGTTTATATACGTAAGTATATACAATTATATATTTATATTAAATATCTTTCCAATTATACTTATATACCATACCATACTAGTATCTTATGTATGCATACATTCTTTTAAATATCCATTAGATATTAGGTTTAACTTTAGCAGATTTTGTTTAAGATTAACGTTTTAGGGATGATTATTTATTTTTCACCTGCTACTTGCTTTTGTTTAACTACACTTTTAAAATTTATTTTTAATCTTCTTCTCTTAAGATATTTCTAGTTATGACTTGATCGAGGGATCAATTGACTCCGAAACATAAAACAAGTACTGTTCCATTTGAAAGGATGCATATTAATTAAATCCAAAGTTAGGTTCCTTATTTGCTTTTGAAAACACTAACTGTTATTGCTTTTTTTACACTGCCATATACATTTTCTATGAGTCTTTTTCACAAACGCATACTGTACACGCGCTCAAGTATATAGCACTTCTCGGGATATTTTTTTAAAATCCTTAGTTTCATAGAATGGAGCATTTAGTTTTATTATGCGTCTTCTCATAATTATTCAGTCCCTCTAAAAATTTAGAAAATACTCTTACTCAAAAAAACAAGCCATGTTACATAGCCCTGACAGGACAATCCTTGGAATCTTACATTTAGAAAATCATCTTGGTATTACATATATATATATATATATATATATATATGCACATACTATACATACCCTTATACATTATGAATATATATTAATATATTGCTTGCTTATGATATTGTTGTATATTTTGTATATCATTTTCATACAATTTATATGCCTCAAAGCAACTTTCATTAATGTTATAAATTTTAACAGAACTCTTAGCAAATATTTTGAAATAAACAATCCCCCTTTTTTAGTTGTCTAAACAAAATTTTAAATATTATTTTTAGATAGACTTTGAAGGATGCTTAACATATTTCCTTCGGGTAATCAAATTCTTACCCACAATCTCATGTTTTCAAGACCCAACAAAGTTTTATTTCAAAACAAATGATTTTCCTAATTTTCTAAAAATTAGGTAATGACTCTAACCTTTTCAAAAAATCCAAAGCTACTCAGCCGGGAAGTTGGGAACTATTACTACAACACATTATATATATAGCTACAAATTTAAAAATCGTGGCTAATACCTAATAATAGCTATAAAAGTTCAAATTCCATGGCTATTTTATAAATTATAAAATTTCTTAGTTACGGAAATTAAATTAACAAAGCTAATTTCTCATTTTTGCTATAATTGATATTTATTGTAGCAATAATTATCTAAATAGCTGCAAATCTGTTGTTACGATGAATTATTGTAGCTAATCATAAGTTGTTGCCACATGATCAAAGCTATTGTAACAATAAGATTCTTTTAGCCACAATAAATTATTTGAAATAAAATTGTGTAGCTAAATAAATTATTTTGCTTCAAGTAATAAAAAATGTGGCAATAATTAAATGACTAGCCATAGTTTATTCTTGTGATAAAATCTTGTAGCTAATCATTAATTGTTATCACGTGATAAAAGTTACCATATCAATAGTAACTTTTTAGCCACAATAAATTATTTGAAGTAAAAATTTATAGCTAAATAAATATTTTTGCTTCAAGTAATTAAAAATTATGATAATAATAAAATAATTAGCCTTAAATTTATTATTATAATATATTTTCATAGCTAATAATTAATTTTATCCACAAATAAAAATTTACAATAGCAATAATAAATCTTTTAATCATAACAAATTGTTTAAAATAAAGTACTATAATTAAATTAGTGCATAATAAAACTAACTGATGTAAAATAATTTAAACTTTAAAAAATTACTTGTAAGTTCCAAAAAATATAGAAAGATTTACCCATAAGTGAAGCCCATAACTTTAACTAACTAATTTGACTAAGGTTTTCATTGTTTATTCAAATTGGCCTTAATTCTCTTTCTTATTTCAAAATAAATTACTTTTTCATGTTTTATTTGTTTTTTTTTATAAATTTTCATGTCAACCCATATCTCCTAAGCTAATTTCTTTTTCTTTTCGACAAATCTTTCTTACTTTTTCTTTTTCTTTTTTATGTTTTTTTCTCCCATTCTTTCTCACCTTATTTGTTCGCTTTCCTTTTTCTTTTTCTATTTATATTATTTGATCTCTTATTTTTCTCTATTTTTCAGTCGCTTCACTTCTCTCACACATATTTTATCACTTCTCATTTTGAATTATATTTGAGTTATATTTTAGATTTTGATTTTTTCATGTTTGTTAATTATTTTAATTGAGGACTATTGTTTTAATTGATTTTAAATATCAATAGGAGTTCGAAACTTAAATTTAAAGTGACTTGGAGTAGATTTGAATTAAATTCCAGAAAAGGCAAAAGGAAGAAGACGAAGTCCTTTTTATTTAATAATGTATAATATTAAATAATCGTGTATATGAATATATAAACACCTCTTATAATTTTATATAATGTTATATACCAGCTGTATAATATTGTATATCGAGATTTTTAAACATTATTGTAAGACAAATCAAAATTTTGTATAATATTGTATATCGAATGCATAATGTTGTATGATAGATTTTTTAAACACTGCTATAAGAAAATAATGGGCTATGCGACTGAAAACTTAAAAAATTGACTACCAAGGTGCAATGTAATGTTATGAACAAAACTTTTGCGTTATTCCCCCTAAATAAGTATGTAATTATATTTAATTAAATTTGAATATTTGACCGTAGCAGATATAAATAATTGTGTGCTTGTATTTTTACTGAGACTATATATATATATATATTCTTTTTATTATATGGAAATAAGGAAAGGAGAAATGAGGAGGAAATTACAAGGTGGGGAATCAAACACTTACCTACACGGTGAAAGTTTAGTAGCCAACCAAGTGAACTACTAAAATCCTCCTTTTTTTTTTTAAATTACATATGGGGTAAGGAGAGGGAAAATGAGAGAGGGAAATATAAGATGGAGAATCGAATTCTTACCGATGAAATGAAAATTCAAGTAATCAACCAAATGATCACTAATTATATTTAATTTAATTAAATATAAAGTTTATTAATGTAATAGTCTAATACAATTTTAATACCCTAATATTATGAAGAAAATATTATCATAAATATAATTAAATACTAGTTATGTTATGAAATAATAAAACAAAAGGAATAATATTGTAGAGAAAGAGAGAATGAGAGAAGTTTTTATTTTTCTTGAAGGATGAATTACAATGAATGAAAACCCCTTTATTTATAGAGGAAAATTAACTTGGTCCCAAAGTTACTAACCCTTACTTTTCTTTTAAGAAATAGACATTCACCATAAATAGAAAATATATTTACATCACTCCCCCTTGGATGTCTATTTGATAGATAATATGTCTCATTAAAACCTTACTAGAAAAAATTCAGCGGAAAAAATTCTAGTGAAAGAAAAAGAGTACACATATCTAATCATACGCATTTTGGCTGCCTCACTAAAAACCTTACAAGGAAAATTTAGTAGGACAAAACCTCATAAGAAAAAAAGAGTACAACGCGTATTAACTCCCCCTAATGAGAAACATCCTTGAATCTTTGCATCCTGATCTTGTGCATCATCTTCTTGAAAGTTGCAATTGGTAGAGATTTGGTGAATAAATCAGCCATATTGTCACTTAAACGACTCTGTTGCACGTTGATATCACCATTCTTTTGGAGCTCATGTGTATAGAAAAACTTTGGCGAGGTGTGCTTCGTTCTATCTCCTTTTATGAATCCTCCCTTTGGTTGTGCTATGCATGCTGCATTATCTTCATATAAAATTGTGGGTACTGTCACATTTCAAATCACATTTTTCTCTAATGAGATGTATCATGGACCTCAACCACACACATTATCGGCTTGTTTCATGAATAGCTATTATCTTAGCATGATTTGATAAAGTGGCCACGAGAGACTGCTTTGTAGATCTCAAAGATATGGTAGTACCTCCACATATGAACATGTAACCAGTTTGAGATCGAGCTTTGTATATGTCAGATAATACTCTGCATCAGCATAACCAACAAGATCGGGACTGCAATTGTTAGAATAAAATAAGTCCATATCTATAGTCCCTTTTAGATACCGCATTATGTGTTTGATCCCATTCCAATACCTCCTAGTAGGAGCAGAACTATATCTTGCTAATAAATTAACCGAAAAGGCTATATCAGGTCTTGTAGTGTTAGCAAAATACATTAATGCACTAATTGCACTAGGATATGGTACTTCAGGACCAAGAATTTTCTCATTCTTTTCTTGAGGTCGGAATGGAACCTTATTCACATCAAGTGATCGAACAACCATCGGAGTACTTAATGGATGTTCTCCATCCATATAGAATCTTTTCAAACACCTCTTTTGTATAGGATATTGATGAGCAAAGATACCATTTGTCAAATGCTCTATTTGCAAATCAAGACATAATTTTGTCTTTTCAAGATCTTTCATCTCAAATTCCTTCTTTAAATAATCAATTTCCCTTTGAAGCTCTATTGGAGTTTCAATAAGGTTTATGTCATCAATATAAACAAGTATGACAAACTCCGATGTTGTTTTCTTCATAAAAACACATGGGCAAATTTCATCATTTATATAACCATTCTTAGATAAATACTCACTAAGATGGTTATACCACATGCATCCAGATTGGTTCAAATCATACAATGATCTTTGCAATCTAATTGAATACATTTGTTGAGACTTTGAACGATATGCTTCAAGCATCTTAAATCCTTCGGGTATTTTCATGTATATCTCATTATCAAGTGATCCATATATATAGATTGTAACCAAATCCGTCAAATGCATTTCAAGCCTCTCATGGCCAGTGAAACTAATAAGATAACACAACTTTATTCATCTATAACTGGTGAGTATAATGTGCCGTGATTTTATGATACTTTCAACACTTAAAACCAAGAAATTATGTACATTTTGGGTATATTTATATAGGTATGATGTGTTTTGTTCTTAATGTTGCAGGAAAACAGGTTCGAAAGTGAACTGGGTGAATTAATTCTAAAAATAACTGAAAGGGTGACTGCCAGGCACTTCACGAGTCGTTGGCAGAAGGCACGACTCGTTGCTGAAACCATGAGCAAAAGATGAAGTTTGAAGATGCTGAGATAGTGTACCTGAAGGGTTGAGGGAACGACTCGTTACACTTGGTAAAGAGTCGTGAAGTCAGTCGTGAGGGCTGAGAGAGAAAATCTTGACACAGTGACCAGTGGAGTTGATGACAGACATAACGATTCGTCACGTGATGAAATGACTCGTTGGCAGATCACTAGAACCATCCATAAGGTGCACTGGAGTTTTGAAATAATCAGACCACGAGGGACCTAACGACTTGTGCTCAGGCACGACGAGTTGTTAGGTGACTCGTTGCCACAACTAGGTAAGACACTAAGGACGACTATTTTAAGCATGGCACGACTCGTTAGAGGTCCCAACGAATCGTCACCAAGCCCATTTCCACTGTCGACCTGGTTTCCAGTTTTAGTTAGGAAAAGGATTTCTTGGAACTATAAATACACAGTTTAGGTTTATTTTTGAATATGTTATTCAGAGAGCCGATTATTATTAGTTTTGGTGTTGTACGATTGTTCTTGAGTCAAGAAACAAGGTTTACAATTTTTGTTCTTGAATTTGAGGATCAAAAGCAACATTGGAATTTATTCATCAACTTTAGAGTTTTATTCAATCTACTTGATTTTTCTTCTACGATAATTTGTAAGTTGTAATTATGATTTATTCACTATTTTATGATTGTGATTATATGAGCATGAGTAGCTAAACCCATAACTAGGTTTGTGGGAACCAAGATGAATTAACACAACATAGGTAAAATACTTAGTGATTCTTGAACGGGGTTTGATGCATGTATTGTTTTTCTGAGTGCTGCTGCTGATGTTCCCGAGTCATCATCTACAGCAGTAGCACTCAGAACACCAGATGCGCCTCCTCGTGCCACTACAGCTGGCCTAGTTACGGTTTCACAGGATTTGTTAGTTGATATGGATAGGCGGATGGCGAAGGTCGAAAAGCAGCGGGCACACACGACTCTATAGGTAAAAGTGCTGATGGAGCAGGTAAAGCCGTGGGTGTTGAAGGAGTTGGAGACATTATCCAGTTCGGTGCATGGCCGATTGGATGCTTTTGAGAAGAGAAAAGATGAGAGCCTTGCACAGTTACAGGTGCCTGAGTTGTTAAGATGGTACTCAGAGTTAAGAGCGCTCAAAGCTGAGGTACGTGACTTGGCCGCACGACAGGTAACTGCAGTACTTCCATCGGTACTTTCTGTGATAGACGACGAGTTTGAAGAAGAATTACCATCGATTTTTGAATTTATCATGGAGGAGACGGTGGCACATGATAAGGAAAAGAGGCCTCGTGAGGAGGCAAGTTTTGATGATGATGCTTCTCTGCTCCGTCAGCAAAAATGAGAGCAGAGTGAGATGAAGAGAGTGTTGTATGAATCGAGAGAGGAGGCTCGACAGAGAGCTGAGACTGAGGTAACAAGAGCTCGTGGAGAAGGAACGAGCTCTGTTGGATCTAAGAATGCACCGGGTCAAGCCGGTGAAGTTGGAGATGTCACACAGGTATGTTCCCTATTTCCTTAGCTTTGTCTGATTTATAGATGAGTCGAGGACGATGCATGCTTTTCCTGATGGGGGTGGGGAGGGATACCTGTGCATTCTTTTTGCTAAACATAATCCGAGGGTTTTTCTTGCTGGATATCTTTTTCCTCAGATATTCCATGTCTAGTAGAACCGGCACATTTAGAATTTTATTTTATGTTTTTTGTGTCAGTCGGAAGAAAGTTAGGAAAACTGAAGACAAACAAGAGCTTAAATTGTTGATTTTTTTGTGGATTGATAATTTGATACCCCTCTGAATTTTTTTTATATGTGTATGTGAAAGTTGACAAGTATGACATTTGTGAATCTTTGCATGGCATTGAAACTGTGAACATGTTTATTATTGTATGGCTATACCTGAACTAGCAATTAGTAGAAGTGATGATGTTGACCTGTGATATGTGTGAGTGAGGTTTACTAGCTGAATTCGATTGTGTGTGTCAATCTAGAACTTGCTTGGTCAGTCATATCGAGATAGAGGATAGGAAACTAGGAAAGGATCATAAGTCGTTTTTGATTTATAAGCCCAATTTAGCCTTAAAAAACCTACCAAAAGAGAATAAAAATCCTTGATCCAAATGTTTGAGCTTAAATTTACCTTTCTTTTTGTTTATACCAATTCACTTCCTGCTTTTATTAAGAATCAACTTGTTTTGGCCCTGGTCCCTCCTTGGACATTGTGAACCTCAACTCAGGCAAATAGCCTAAGTTGAGGGTGGATACTATAGGGGTGATTAAGAAGAGTTGGGAGGAATAAAAATTGGGTAATGAAAAGAAAAATAGCGGGTGCGGTATGCATAATGAAAATAAAAGAAAGAAATAAAAATTATTGTCAGAAAGCAATAAAAGAAAAGAAAAGAAAAAAGTGACATCAATGAGTGTTTGAATAAAGAGAAACCGCATCCGCAGTTGCAAAAGCAAAGAAAAAAGAAGCAGTTAAAGAAAAAAAAGGGAGAAAATAGGAAAAAGATGAAAAGTGGAGCCAAGAGGTGTGTAGTGCCAAGGAGGGTTGAGCTACTAATTCTATATGTACCATACCTGAGCCCGAGCCTACGTTACAATTCTAGAAAGTCCTATAGTGATCCTGGTTATTTGTCTGAAAATCGAGGTATTGAAAGTAAAGGCAAGCCTATGGTATTTTATGCATACAGTACGAATTTCTTTGTGAGAGTGAGTGAATCTTACCTAGTCCCAAGAGAAATATATCGAGTTAATTATATACACATGTGTGAGTATGGGACTTCTTTGAGGTGAGAGCATTTGGTCAACAAAATCATCTGTAAATTGTCTGGGCCAGTGTTATAGATTTATGTGCATGGTTGCAAGTGACAGTGTTTTGCCATGTTTCGATTCCCTTGTGTCATAGTTGGAAATTTTGCATATGCATAGTGATTTGAGTTGATGTGATGAGGGAGGGGTTAGAAAATTTTGATTTGATGTATAAATGTGACTGTCGTAAGTTTCTTAGAGTTCCTTAATTGAAGGTTGAAGTAGTTTTGTTTTATTTTATTTTATTTTATTTTAATTTTGTCTGAGGACATGCAAAAGTTTTAAGTTGAGGGTGTTGATGTGGCGTGATTTTACGCCACTTTTGACGCTTAACACCAAGAAATTATGCACATTCTGGGTATGTTTACATAGGTATGATGTGTTTTGTTCTTAATGTTGCAGGAAAATAGGTTTGGAAGTGAACTGAGCGAATTAATGCTGAAAATAACTGAAAAGGTGACTGTCAGGCACTTCACAAGTCATTGACAGGAGGCACAACTCATTGCTAAAGCCATGAGCAAAAGATGAAGTTTGAAGATGCTGAGACAGTGTACCTGACGGGTTGAGGGAACGACTTGTTACACCTGGTAACGAGTCGTGAAGTCAGTCGTGAGGGCTGAAAGAGAAAATCTTGATAAAGTGACCAGTGGAGTTGATGACAGACATAACAAGTCTTCACATGATGAAACGACTCATTAGCAGATCACTAGAACCATCCATAAGGTGCACTGGAGTTTTGAAAGAATCAGACCACGAAGGATCTAACGACTTGTGCTCAGGCACGATGAGTCGTTAGGTGACCCATTGCCACAACTGGGTACGATGCTAAGGACGACTATTTTAAGTAAGGCATGACTCTTCAGAGGTCCCAATGAATCGTCACCAAGCCCGTTGCCACTGCCGACCTGATTTTCAGTTTTAGTTAGGAAAAGAATTTCTTGAAACTATAAATACACAATTTAGGTTTATTTTTGGATATGTTATTCAAAGAGCCGATTGTTATTAGTTTTGGTGTTGTACGATTGTTCTTGAGTCAAGAAACAAGGTTTACAATTTTTGTTCTTGAATTTGAGGATTAAAAGCAACATTGGAATTTATTCATCAACTTTAGAGTTTTATTCAATCTACTTGATTTTTCTTCTACGATAATTTGTAAGTTGCAATTATGATTTATTCACTATTTTATGATTGTGATTATATGAGCATGAGTAGCTAAACCCATAACTAGGTTTGTCGGAACCAAGATGAATTAATACAACATAAGTAAAATACTTAGTGATTCTTGAACGGGGTTTTATGCATGTATTGTATTTCCCTTCGTTTTGATTGATTCTTGACGGTTGCAAACGTTAGGACTTGCCTTATTCTTACTTACTGGACCAAGGAGGTAATGAATGAGAAAAGAGATTAACAACAGAGATTTGAGGCTATCAACCCTCATCTAATAGCTTGACCTTGTCCGGGAATAGCTAATCCGATATTAAAGGCAAGGGTCAATTAAAGTACACCCATATACGGACCAAGTTGCGTAGTGATAATTATCTAGATAGGGCAACAACCATTTAGGTGAACCTAACTTATCAATATTGCATGTTAAACACAAGAATAGATTACTAGTATATAAGCCTTGTGGTTATGAAGTATTGAGGAACACAATCCTAGTCAAGTCGTTAATTGAATATAAATCGAATTTGATCTAAGCATTCAGTAGTTTTACTTTTGTTTATTACTCTATTTGTTTCCCCCACTAGAACTAAGTAACTCAATAGTAACAACTATTCGCATTAACTTAAGTTCTTTCCAAATTCCCTGTGGGATCGACCTCAATCTTTATTGGGTTCTATATTTGACAATCGACCGTATATATCTCAATTGCGAGGTGTAATTTGGGCGACATCAAGTATGTCTCTTCATAGTTGACACCAGGCCTTTGTGAAAATTCTTATGCAAAAAGGCGTACCTTGTACCTTTGTACTTCATTTTTCTCATTTCTTTTTCGCACAAAGACCCATTTATAGCCACCAGGGTTAATACCATTAGGTATTTGAGCTATAGGTCCAAAAATTTCACGCTTGACAAGTGAATTCAATTCTGATTGAATTGCTTCTTGTCATTTTGGCCAATCATTTCTTTGTCGATGTTCTGTAACAAATTGAGGTTCAAGATCCTCTGTATCTTGCATGATTTTTGTTGCAACATTATATGCAAAGACATAATCCACCACTACTTCGGATAGATTAATTTCAACATCACTTGAATTTATGGATAGTTTCTCATTTTCTTGAGTCTCAGGCTCATTGATTCCTTCATGAATATCAAAATTGCTCAAGTTTTGAACTTCCATATGTGGTTCTTTCGTAGTGTCATCTTGACCATTTTTTTAGAATTTCAATCCTTAGAACCCAATAGTCTACCACGCTTTAGGCGTGATTTGGACTTACTAGCTATGACACTAGTAGATTGTCCTTCAGGGACATCAATTCGAATTGGGATATTCTCTACAGGAATATGTGATTTAGTAATCCTTTTCAAATCTGTAAATGCGTCTAACATTTGATTTGCAATTTTCTACAAGTGAATAATCTTTTGTACTTCTTGCTGACAAATAGAAGCACGTGGATCAAGATGAGACAGTGATGAATTTTTGCACAAAATTTCTCTTTTGATTTCACTATTTTATCCCCCTAATTTTGGAAAAACTATCTCATCAAACCGATAATCTGCAAATCGGGCAGTGAAAATATCTCCAGTTAATGGTTCAAGGTAGCGAATAATGGAGGGCGATTCAAACCAAAAATAAATTCCTAACCTTCTTTGGGGACCCATCTTTGTGCGATGTGCTGGTGCTACAGGCACATATACAGCACATCCAAAAATTCTCAAATAAGATATATTGGAATCTTGACCCAAAATCAATTGCAACAGAGAAAATTTATGATAATTTATAGGTCTAATACGAACAAGTATTGCAATATGCAGAATCACATGATCCCAAACAGAAGCGGGAAGCTTAGTTTTCATGAGCAATAGTCTTGCTATCAACAATAGATGTTTAATTAATGACTCAACAAAGCTATTTTGAGTGTGAACATGAGCTACAAGATGTTCAATTTTTATCCCAATTGATAAGCAATAATCATTACATGCTTGGGATGAAAACTCTGCAGCATTATCAAGGCGAATGGACTTAATTTAATTATCAAAAAATTGTGTCCGTAATCATATTATTTGTGCCAATAATTTTGTAAATGTCAGGTTGCGAGATGACAACAGACACACATGAGATCATTTAGAAGAAACATCTATTAGGACTACAAATTATCTAATAGGTCCACAAATATCCCCATATATAAGTTCCAAGGACGCAGGGGATTCAATCTAAACCTTTGTTGGTGATGATCTCACAATTAACTTGCCTTGATAAAAAGCAATATAAGAAAATTCACCATTTGAAAGAACCTTCAAGTTCTTTAATGGATGCCCATTTGAATTTTCTATAATTCATCTCATCATTATAGATCCAGGTGTCCTAGACGATCATACCAAAGTACAAAAGTATTGGAATTAGTAAATTTTTGGTATACTATATAATGTGTCTCAATTGTACTAATATTTGTCCAATACAAGCCAGAAGATAAAACAGAAAACTTTTCTACAACACATGACTGGCCAATGACATTCTTGGTGATATCAAGATATTCAAGATTCATCTCATCCATTGTATTGATATGATAACCATTTTAACGGAAATGTTTAAAACTCAAAAAATTTCTCTGAGACTTAGGAGAAAACATCACATTATTTATGATGATTTTATCTCCCTTAGACAAGATTATAATGGTTTTTCAAAGTCTTCAATCAAATTGGTACTACCAAAAATCGTAGTAACATTTATCTTGTCCATGTCTAAATAAAAAAAATATATTTCATCTTTGAATATTGTATGTATTGTACTATAATCAATCAAATAAATATCTTCATAATTGGACAACTTATTTTGAGAATTATCCATATCGTCAAATAGAATAAAATATATTTTAAAACTTTGTACAAAGTATAAAATAATAAATTATTGAATGTCTTGTACTAAATAATTAATACAATATATATATATATATATATATATATATATATATATATATGAATTATCATGTAGAATTAAATAATTTCAATGTTCATAAATTGTTAAAGAATCATATGCAATGACTACTTCACAAGGTTGCCGAAATTTTCTGCACATAGTTATAGACTCATTTGATAGGAAACAATGATATGTAATGAAGTATTTATTTCTTTGTTAACTGTTTTTTCAGATTTACATATATCTAATGGAAGTAATTGCTTGATGGACTTGGTTATTCTTGTCATACATCCTATGATGAGAGTAGGTTATAAGCATGACATTGCAGAACAATTACAGTATGTTATATCGAAAAAAAATCACATCTTCCTTTTTCACGAGCAATTTTCATGTTATATCATGTTATGTCGAGCAAGTTTTAGAAATTTGATAGTGCACTTTTCTTTAAAGTGATGACAGTAGCATAACAAATAAAGATTTGTGATATTGTCTGCAATATTGCAATCTTTTGCTATTTACTCCCACACAAAACAAATCAAATAAATATTAAAAGAAGGATGCTACCTGACATGTTTCACATTATAGGGATATGCAAATTTCAGGTCAAATCAATAATTCGAACCAATAATCTTATTATTGGGTTAATGATTTGGGTTGTTGATTTAATGGTCGGGTCTTGATTTATATAATATAATTATCGGGTTATCGGTTCGGGTCTCGGTTTATCCAATTTTTTTATCGGGAGAACTGATAACCCGTTATCACTTTAGTTAATTACAATTCTACCCCACTTTGGACGCAGGCAGTGAGCACTCATAGTATTCTTTCTTTTATCCTTGTTGTTCTCACCAACAGTTTCAGTAAATATTTTTTATCCTCATAACTTAACAGTGAACATGTTCTTGTTGCCTCTGTGTCTGCCTTTCTAGCAGCACTTCCCTTAATTAATTGTATTCCCAACTGCTTACTCAACTTCAGAGCATTCTCTTTGTCTAACTTTACACATCTGAAGCTATTGCTCTAAGCATAAAAACAATATGTTTCTTCTTCCTCCTCGTACCATTGAGGTAGTAGGATCTGTGGAGTAAAGTTTGCACTTGGCACCATCATTATGTAAAATGAACAAAATCACATTTTATTTATAAAAAGTACTACAGTGTCTTTGATAATGAGTTATGTGTTGAAATATTGGTAGGTAATGTATTCTAAGAAAAAATGAAGGGTACTATGAATGCAATTATTAGCAGTCACACTTTTGATTCTTGAAATATTTTTTATGTGAAATGTTAACGGTTAACCCGATAACCCAACCGATAACAATTAATAATCGATAAATCGATAATCCGATAACCAATAAATTGAGTTCTTAATGATTTTTTAACAGTTTAACATGTCTACAAACTGATAATTGATAAGCAAAATCAATAACTTTCAAAATCGAACCGAACCGACCGATACGAAGCCCTATCACATTGTTGGAACGATTAGGGGACAGAAAACATTCGACGACTTCGACTTTCTTAAACAAATAATAAATAAATTTTAGTAATCCAGGCATGTAAACAATCATTAAATTGCCTTTTGAAATTTATTAATAACTAATGATAATAATATGACTAGACTAACTAATACTAATATGACTAGTATTCATGATCTTTCTTCACTACTACAAATTGGTAAAAATTAAAATCAAGTTAATCAATCTTCACAGACCCATTACCAATTAAATGATCTATCTTTCCTTCAGGGTGCTCAAAGAAATCTGCTACATCTAAACATGTGATGTCAACATGATTTTCGGAGATAAAATCATCCTCAGGATTTTTCTCTTTCTTCTTTAATAATGCTTGATAAAGCTCAACTAAGTATTTGGGAGTACGATATACACGTGCATGGTGTCCTTTTCCACCACATCGAAAGCATTCAACTGTTTCATGCTTCTTATGCTTTCCTTTTTCCTTTTGATGGTGTTTTTTCTTTGATGAATGATCAACACCAGGAACATAATTTCTTTCTTGATCATAATCATGACCACAACCACGTCCACGTCCGCGACCAGAGTCGCGAGCTTTTCCACGCCTAGCATGATGAATGTACACCTTATTCACTTCAGGGAATGGTGTAGATCCAGTAGGTTGATTCTCGTGGTTTTTAATTAATAAATTATTATTTTGTTCAGTCATGAGAAGATGAGAAATCAGTTCAAAATACTTCGTGAAACCTTTCTCTCGATATTGCTGTTGTAAAAGCACATTCGAGGCATGAAAGGTGGAGAACATTTTTTCCATCATATCATTGTCATTAACAGTCTCTCCACATTGTTTCAACTGAGAAACAATTTTAAACATGACAGAGTTATACTCATGAACAGACTTATAGTCTTGAAACCTCAGATGCATCTAATCATATCGTGCCTTTGGGTGGATGACCATCTTTAGGTGGTCATATCTTTCTTTCAGGCTATTCCACAAAACAAGTGGATCCTTAATCATGAGATATTTAATTTTTAGAATTTCGTCAAGATGATGATGCAAGAATATCATCGATTTTGGTTTGATGCTTTATTTTCAGTTTTAATGGTGTCTCCAAAATCCATTGCATTCAAATAGATTTCAACATCTAGCATCCATGAAAGGTAGTTCTTGCCCGAACTTTGAAGGGCAACAAAATTAGTCATATTAAAAGGAAGAAATAAATAATACCTTAGCCTTAGCCTTCAAATTAGTAGAGTTTCGTGCTGATAACGTGTTATGAAATAATAAAACAAAAGAAAGAATATTGTAGAGAAAGAGAGAAGGAGAGAAGTTCTTATTTCTCTTGAGGGATAAATTAAAATGAATGATAACCCCTTTATAAATAAGGAAAAATTAACGTGGTCCCAAAATTATTAACCCTAACTTTCCTTTTAAGAAATAGACATTCACCATAAATAAAAAATATATTTATAACAAGTTAATACTTTTCTAATTTACTTGATATATTATATATTTATTCTCTTTGTTTTTCCTTAGAATATTAACAACATAAGCCCATGCCAAACCTAAATTCTATATATCCTTACTTCTTCTCCTTTCAGCCGCCACACTCATTCCCCCTTCTTTTACATTTTTTTTTCCAGTTATTAGTAAATTTCTCCCATTTTTGTTCAAAGTATTTTTATATTTTTATGTTTTAGTGTTCTTGATTCTTATATCAATTTGATTTATATTTTGAGTTTTAATTTTGCAAGTTATTTTATTAAGTTGATAAATATCACGGATAAAAATTTATCTGTTTCAATATTATACTGGGAGATGATATAATAAAGGTAAGGATATATGAGATAGTCGTATATTTAATAAATATTGATTGAAAATCTGAAGATTATAAAGTTGTAATGTTGGAAGGAGTCAACTATAATAGCAAGAAGAAGAATTTGAGATGAAGATCGCTTAAGAATTCTTTTTTAAAAAGTGTATAGACTTGTTTTTGAATCTCTTATTGAATTTCTATTAGAAATTTTAAAAATTATATTTACATTTTATACTAAAAAGTTTTTTAAATGTGATTATTTTTCATTATGCTAATTATTATTTCTTTTGAATTTATAGGTTGTATTTTAATCCTTGGATGTAAGAAGATCATGGATTCAACCTTGATGCAAAGAGTGAAACTACTTCATCCTTGAACGCAATAGGATCAACATCTCTAATTTCAAACCTTTAGAATTTTATAGATTAAAATTAAAATATCTAATATATTGTACTAGTTTTTATTATGTTAATTTGATAAGAATTTAAATTTGCATTTGAGTTCTTCTTTATCATCTAGTCTCTCATTAGTTAATTTGTGTTTTACAAACTATATTATGGCTCTTCTATAATTGTGTATTAGAGATGCCATGAACTTTAAATATACAATTGTATATTTTAGAATTAACATTTGAAATTATTCAAATGTCATTTCATGAAATAAGTGATATCCAAAGCTTATTATATTTTTAGTTTTATGAAATATGACTTAACAGGTAATATGTGAGAATTTTAGAAAAATTAATGAAAAAAAATATTTGTGACGGAAATATTTATTACTCCTAATAATAAAAAATTGGTGAATAAAATTAGAAATTTTAGTCACAATAAAATATAATTAAAAAATCTAATTACGGATATTATGACTATTTATAAATATGAAAATTGAATTTATAGCTACATACTTATTTTTTGTAGCAAAATAATTATATTTTTTTTTCATGAATCTTTTTTGTGGCTAAAGTATAAAACTAGCTACAACGTAGATTTGTCGTAGCAAGAAAATTAGCTATTAGCTATAAATATATATTTCTGTGCAATTTTATTTTTTCAATATAGCCACATCACAAAAATTCTTGTAGCAATAGGTGTTAGTCGTTAGCCACGAAATGTTAAAATTTGTAGCTGACTTTTAGTTATGCTATAGCTACAACGTACTTTATAACTATATATGCATAATGTTATAGTGTATTTTGAATCTGTTCGAAATAGGGTGCGACAGAATCATGACTTTGCTGGGAAAATTTTAGATTTTATGTTTAACTTTAGCAGATTTTATTTAAGATTAATGTTTTAGGGATAAATATTTATTTTCACTTGCTACTTGCTTTTGTTTAACTACACTGTTTGAATTTATTTTTACTGCTCCATTTGAAAGTTATTAAATCCAAACTTTGGTTCCTTATTTTTTTGATAAACAATAACTGTTATTGCTTTCCCTACACTGCCATATACATTTTCCTATTGAGTCTTTTTCACAAACACACGATGAAGTGTATTGCACTTCTCGAGATATTTTTTCAAAATCCTTAGTTTTAGAGAATGGAGTATTTATTTTTACTATGTTCCTTCTCGCAGTTACTCAGACCCATTCTAAAAATCTAGGAAATACTCTTACTCTAGAAAAATAGGTCATGTTACATAGCCCTAGATAAGACAATCCTTGGTATTGATCTCACATTTAGAAAATATCATATTTGTGTCAACGATTCTCATACCCAATGACCCCCCCCCACCCCCCCATATATATATATATATATATATAATGTTAAAATAATTGATTGATCCAAATACTAAATCGTGATAGATTCAGGACTTTTGGCTTAACCTCCTTCCTTTTTCTTTCAGATTGAAATTAACCAAAACCTAATCTATTCAAATGGTGTCTAAGGTCTCCCCAAAATTTGAAGCACCAATAAGGGGATATTCAGGTAGCGCATGAAAATAATGTGTTGTCGTGCTTAGAATCTCCTACCAATATTGAAACTGAGGATGAACAAGCCACTCATCAGCTCGCTAATAGAGCTATGCGATCCAACCACTGTCACGTTCAGATTCTCGAACTTCGAGATTATGCCCACACTAAAGGAGGTTAGTCAGCTTGCAGACCTACTCTTAAGGACTAACAACCAATTGCACTATTAGCAATATCGAGGAATGGTTTCCCACTAGCTTTGGGACTTAGGGTCGGCCTAGGATTATGGAATATCGAGGACATATAGGTTAGGCTAGAATATCTCTTACAGAGATTTGGACATTGAGAAAGTTATGGCAAGTACCGATAAGAACTTTTCAGCGTAGAGAAGACTCGATGAAAGTCCGAGCCCTTGCTTTCTCAGTGGCCTTTAATCATGATTTTTCCAAGGAGAACGGGTCATATAAGCATAAGTTTTTTTCCCATGGTTGTCGGCATGTTCAGAGGACTTTTCAAAATGACACTGGTGCCAATGATCCTAGCAGAAATCTTCTGATCTCTATCAGTTTGCTCTAGAGGATATGACTTTCTCAATGGATGCAGCCTATTGTTGCAAGTCTGGGCACTAGAGCACTTCTACAAGATAGATGTGGTCCGTGGCCTCGTCAAGCCATGGCCAGTAGAATCAGAAGTCATGAGCTAAGGTTGAACTAGTGAAACGCTCCAACTAGAAAAGAGGAATGGTGTTTTTTTCTGATTTATCTCACGAGGAATCTCATCCAATGGTAATTACCATGGACCAAAGGCCGAGTCTTACTGAGAAGTGAGCAAAACTATTTCCTCAAGTTGATTGGTTTAGAGAGGATACAACCTTATGCCTCGCATAGAGTTCCTCGACAATTTGGAATATTCTAGGATGTCTTGTTATGATCCAACATGGTGTTAGAAGAGGATGACTATGATATAACAAGATCCAACATGGCGTTAGAAGAGGATGACTATGATGAAACAACATTGCAAGAAAAATCAAGGATCTACATAAGAATAGAAAAATATCCTCGGTATCTATATGAGGGTCATGGTGTACTCTGGAATATGAGGGTCAAGCGCTACAAAAATTGCTGGAATCTCAAATGATCGAAGGGCAAGACAGATTGCTATTGAACTAGTGTATATCCTGCCCATCTTTACCACTATATCAATAGGTAGTCCTACACTCTCTTGATCACCTCATACAACTAGTTGACCATGACGAAGATGAAGAAATCCAATAGAGTCAATGGAAGAAATGGAAGAAGACTTAGAAGAGGACCTAGAGTATGTTCCAGATATATACGACCTTAGAGATGGAGGAATAACAATTCCACCAGTATATCCTGAGGAGGAGGTAGAAGTCCAATCTGCATATAGACCAGCTGAGCATGGTGAAATAGAGGATCCTAATTATTAGAGACGGCAGATAGGCGATTTTGGCCAACTTGAGGAGTCTCTTAAATACCATCCAACACCTTATTATGATTTGGATGACGACAATGATGACTACCTAACTTGGCCCTAGGCAAATTTTCTCTTGAAAGGGTATTGCACAACCCACTTTTGACGATTTAGTACGTCTTCGGGGCATTAGTTTCTAAAATCTCAGAAGCCAAGATCTTTGTACAAATTCGATTTTCTTTTGTAACTTGGGATTTCCCCCCATCTATTAACAAAATTTTAGAGTTTTTATGAATCGAAAAACATGTTGAAAATCTTAAGATCAAATCAATCATTAATATTTGCAACGTAGGCCTACCTCGGGTAAAGAGAGGCTCCATATTATGACATGCTTTTGTGATTTCAAACTTTGCCAACTTGGCATGAATACCTTCCGTATCTTCCAATATTTTCCAAACTAACATATTTTACTTTTCCTTTTTTTATGTTTTAATCCCCTAAAAAGAAAAGTTGATTTTGTCAATTTGTAAACTAGCCAACTCACATTATAACCTTTGATCCAAGAGAAAAATAACCGACTTTGAACAATCTAACATCACAACAAATATCAAGATACTAATAGAGAACCATGAGAGTTCAAAAAGTACAACCGACACTCAAAATGAAGAGCAAATGGCCCACATGGAAAAATAACTCAAAATCTTGAAAAATGAATTACGTCTAGTATAAGATTTGGCCAAGCTCACAGTAGCATCTTTATGGCATCAACTTGGCCTTTTATCCTTTGAGGCACAGATCTACTTCCCAAGTTTTGACATACCTCTGGCCGCCGCCACCAACTCATTGACTCTAGCAAAGCAAACTCCATGTGTGCCCACTTACGTCTAAATCTCGTCTTCCTCATCGCCAACAGGAAAGACCACACCTTGAGCAAAGCAACCATCAAGGCAACTGATAACAATCAAACCACACCTCTTACTGAAGTGAGAAGCGGACATTGTCAATAAAGAACCCAACTAGAGGTTGGGGTCGAACCCACAGGGAATAGGGAGACTGGATTATAGCCAACAATTGAGCTTGTGGGGTAGTTACTTCAAAATAGGGGGATTCTAAAAAAAATCAATAATAAAAACAAATATTAAAATTTTGGTGTTAAATCAATATCAAAGGATAACTAGGGTTTGTATTCCCCATGGGTTCATAACTGCTTTGGGTATACACTCGTGATTATCACCAATACTTATTTATAGAACTAATAACTTAGGTTCATTTAAATGACCGACCAGTCCCTACTGAATGACTATACTCAATTACTCGACCAAGTCTCATGAGTGGTTTCAAACTATCCGTTATCACTAAGTTCCAGATTTAACTATCATGCGACCACAGAAGTTAATACAATGATTATCAAAATCGAGGCTCTGTTGTAATTCTTTTTTTTCCTAATCTCTACCTCTTTGACCAAAGCAAGTAAAGAATTCGGGCATATCCTAATGTTGCGCACCATTAAGAAACATTTAATCTTGAAAAGAATACAATATAAGTTTTTAGTATTGGTTTTAAAATCACTTTGTGTAACCCTAGCTTGTTAATCCACCATGGTTCCCACAACCCTAGCTATGGAGGTTTTAGCCTCTCATAGTTGTAAAGTTGTGATTTGCATTCATGATTAAGAATAAAAATCAATACTTACAATAATGATTGAGAAAAACGCTTCCTTTAATTACTCCGCAAATTCTTAAAAAACAAGTATCAAGAAGAAGATGAATTTAAGAAAAGGTTGATCACAAGTTGAATCAACTCAATCCTCTCTCTCTTAATTGTTCAATGTTGTCTCTAATCGTTCTCTTACTTGTTTTCCACTTCTCTCTGATTGTCTATAGAAAAATAAAACCTAAAACATATTTATACAGACACAAGAATCCTTTTTCTAGGCTAACTAGATGAATTTCCATATCTGGTGCCGCAGTCGTCACGAGCCAAGTTACGATCCATATAATCTTCCTACGACTCGTGGCTGCATGTCGTACCTTTCATTGTTGGAAGAATTTCGGCTAAGTGTTGGATCCAGGTACATTCATACCTCTTTCATACGACCTGTACTGAGCTCCAGTAGTTTAATTCTAAAACTTTGGAATTCTTCTGAAGTTCAACACGACCGTCATGGTACGACTTGTACCTTCTTCCCATGGGTCATACATTCCTTCCGTAGAAGGAGTCAGCACTTTTATGCAAATTTTCTGAATTTTGTCATGATTTCTTCATCATGACTCGTACCATCTTGGTACGATTCGTACTGAGACTTGACATTGCCTCTCTACACCTTAAGCCTTCTGCAACTTTTCATGGCCCTTAGTACGACTCATAGGTCCTTCCTACGCTCGTACTGTGGTCTGTACATTATGCCTATTTTGCATCTTTCAGGCTTTCTTTTGCCATTTTTAGGTCCAACATCAATTCATCCTACAATCAAAGGAAAAGTGACTTATATCCACATAAACATACCTAAGTTCATGCTATTTTCTTAGTTTTGAGGGTCGAAAGTGTTGTAAATCCACAACACATCAACACCCTCAACTTAAGGCTTTTGCATGTCCTCGGGCAAAGAAAAAAAACTAAAACACGACGCTCAACTAGAAAATAGACTTAAGATACTACAACCAATATTCAAACAGAACTTGCACTTTCTTCACAAACTCTATTGACCCTTTCTCATGGAACAACATTAGCTAATGTATTACAAGCAACCTCAAAAAATCATAAATAGGGATCAAAACATGTCATTCATCTGTCAATAGGTAATCAAGTCATCACCAATATTTTCAACACAGTCTAATGGTAAAAGCAAACATAATCCATGTACCCTCACACAAATGAAGTCCCCACTCAGATGTGAAATGTCAAACATGATATGGGACTAAGCAAGTAAGGCACTCACTCTCACAAAGAAGTTACAAGTATTATGTGTCAGATACCATAGGCTTGCCCTTATTTTCTCTACTTTGGGTTTTCAGATGGTCAGGTTAGGATCACTATAGGACTTGATATGACTTGTAATGTAGGCTCAGGGCTGGACATGATAAAGATGGAAGATTTATAAGTGACTATTCCTTCCTTGGCACTACATACATTGGCTACACCATTCACCTAATTCACCATTTTATTCTTTTATTCCCCTTTTTTCCCTTTTTCTCCTTTTTATTCACATTTGCATGGGTGTGGTGAGTTTTCAACTTTTTTCAATATTTTCACAATTTCTTTGATCTTTATTTCTCAATATTTACAACATTTTTCATCCTTTTCTTTTCATCTCACAACACCTTAATTTTCAACATTTCTTTCTTTTCTTTTCTTCCGTTCCCCCCATTTACGCACCTCTACTCTAGCCACTCTCAACTTAAGCATTTGCTTATGTTGAGGTTCACAATATCCAAGGAAGGACCAGGGCCAAGACAGGTTCATTGTAAAAAATGGGTACGGTTAATTGGTAAATCAAAGAAACATGATCTATTAAGGCTCAAACTTGGGATCAAGGGATTCATGCAACTTTTGGTAGGGAAATATAGGCTAAAAGTGAGCTAAACAAAAATAGCCTATGATCATATCCTAACCAACCATCCTTAGCCTATGCATAGACCAACCATGCAAGTTCTAGATCTACAACACAATACCAAACTGACTAATATACCTCACTCACATATGATACATGAACTATTTTCACCTCACCTGTCTGGTTTATACATGGCTTAACAAAACTACTCATGTTGACAAACTAAATGACATCCAAAGATCCACAAAAATCATGCATGTTGTCATAAATACATAGCTAATGCATCAAAAAAAATTTTAAACAGGGTAATTTTTTTCAAAAACCAAAACTAGTGCATTTTTATTAGTTGAGTACTCCTAAGCTACTTTCTAATTAAATAAAAATCACAAGCTAAAAATATAAAAATCCTACACATGCCGATTCTACTAGATAGCATGTCCGAGGGAAAAGAAACACGGCAAGAAAAACCCTCAGATGAATCAAAATTTCCAAAAATCACAAGTACACCCCCTTCCTTTTTTGAAAAGTAAGCTTCGTCCCCGAAGCATCATCTGGGGGACCATAGGGAAGATAACATACCTGGGCTACTCAGACTTCACCTTCCATGGGTTGTCTCCCATGCAGCGCCTGATTTAACGTCGCGACACGACGTAAATCTCTTGACTACTCAGAATTTGTCAAGTGATTCATACTCATCCTCCAATGCTTAGATCACACTAAATTCCTTGGGTTGCTTCATTGTCTTGTAGATGTTGAATGTGACCTCCTCTTGATTTAGCCTAAACTTCAATAGGCCAGCTTCTACATCTACTAGAGCTCTCCCCGTCGCAAGTAATGGTCGCCCCAAAATGATGGGGACCTCATAATCAACCTCGCAATCCAAAATCACGAAGTCTGTTAGGAATATAAATTTATCTACCTTGACAAGCACATCGATTAGGATCCCCACTGACTTCTTAACTGTTCTGTCGGCCATCAGTAGCCATATGTTGGTCGATGTAGGAGCTCCCAATCCTAACTTCTTGAATACAACCAAGGGAATCAGATTAATGCTAGCTCCTAAATCATAGAGTGCCCTGCGAACTCGACATTTACAATCATACATAGTATAGTGAAGGCACCTGGGTCCTCTTTTTGCTGTGCTAAGGCCCTTGTAGCTATGGCACTACAGTGATCACATTGTCAATAGGCTCATAGCTCACATATCTCTTCTTTGTCGCCAGGTCTTTCATAAACTTTGCATATCCCGGCATCTGCTCTAATGCTTCGACCAATGGTATGTTCACAGACAAATGCTTGAGCATTGAAAGGAATTTCTGGAACTTAACATTCTCCACCTTCTTCTTCATCCTTTGGGGGAATGGTGGTGGTGGTCATGGGATAGCTTTTTGCACTTGCATTGCCCCTTGATCTATGATAGGTTCCTTCTCACCTCTCGGGGCCTCTTGCAAATCACTAGTCTCTTTCTAAGCACTTGTATCATCATCCTCCATTATGTTATCTTTCTTCCGCTCAACTTCAACTGGAAATGGGGGTCAATTGTGGTTTTACCACTCCTAGTCATCACCGTCATACAATGTGCATCGTTCTTTGAATTTTGAACAATGTTGCTAGACAATGTACCCTTTTGTCTAGGGTTCATTGATGCTGACAGTTGCCCAAGTTGGTGTTCAATTTGCTTGATAGTGGTAGCATGAGATTCCACTTTTTGACCCATACTTGACAAATCACCTCAGATCTTCTTCAGCTGATCATCAGTGGACCTCACCTTATTCAACATCTTGGCAATCATGCTCTCTAACATTGATTGCCCAACCTCCTCTTCTCGTGCATTAGGAGGCACATAAAATCCATCCCGGTCATTGCGGTATCCATCATTTTGCCTCCAATCTCCTTTGCGCTCACGACCTCGGCTCTTGTCTCTAAACCCGTTTCTGTTGTAGTTGTCCCTATACTGGTTCCGACCTTGATTTTCAGAATCTTGGCGCCAATTGTCTTGTCTAGACGCTTGGGTGTTGGTTCAGAAACCCACCACCCGGCTATCCAAGAAGTTGGCCTCCTCCTCAGAATTAGAGTGATCAGCTTTTTGCTCCCTTCCTTGAGCACTCACTGCATTGACCTATTTGGCTTCGGCTCCCATAATATGCTTTGTCAGCAAGTCTAATTATGTGAGCATATGAGCCAACTCCTGGTCACGCTCTTCTTTTTTTCTTCGTTGGTCTGCAGTCAAACTAATAGCATATGTGCCTGCCACTGCATCAGCCTCCCTCGTATACCAGGCCCTATTTGTCTTAGTCACCCTGTCAAGATTGGTGGCAGCTTGCTCCCAGGTGTGACTCATCAATGCTCCTCCAGCTACCGTGTCTGCTACAGCCTTGGTGCTATTGTTCAAAGACCTGTAAAAAGTTTCCAACAAACTATAATTTTGGATTTTGTGGTTGGGGCACTTAGCCAACTTCTTTTTGAATCTCAGCCAAGTTTCATGAAGTGCCTTAGTCACGATCTGTCAAAAATTATAGATCTCATCTTTTAGCTATAACATCCTGGACGGGGGAAAGAATCTCTCCAAAAAGGCCTGTGTAAGCTCCCTCCAGTTGGTTATGGAGTCATTGGGCAACTCCGATAACCACAAAGTAGCTTCCCCAGATAGAGAAAAAGGGAAGAGTCTGAGCTGTATTTCATCCTGGCTTACTCCGAGCAACCTGTACACCTTGCATATTTCTACGAAGTTCATTAAGTGCAGGTTGGCATCATCCACTGCATGACCACTGATCTTGGGCAGATTTATATGCCCAAGTGATACTCAAACGTATCATTTTCGTCTTGTTTATTGTGCAATGTGTATACATTTTCATGCAATTAGTAATAAAATGTGAATTTATACTAACCAACATGATTAGCATTGTTTTGTAGGTAAAACATGATTTTGAGGAGCTAAAATGCATGTTGGAACAATATCGGAGTTGGACTTGGATGCGAGCACGGAAAAGACATTGGACTGCACAATGTAAAGGGGCTCCGCGATGGAGCCGTGCCACGCTACCATCGCAGAGGCACACTGCCTGGAGGGTGATTTAATTGTCAATTTCCAGTGAATCCTCGCGACAGCTCCGTGGCACGGAGGCAAGCCTCCGCGTTGCATGTCGTGCCACGTTGAGGCTATATTCCCGGACCCCAGAATTCCAGTGAGGGTCCGCGTCCACGCCGTGTCACGGAGGCAGTGCTCCGCTTGTTATTCCGGGAAAAATTTCCACTAGTATAAATAGAACACTTAGGCTTATTTTTAATTAGTTCAGACTTGGTGGAGCAAGGACGTGGATTACAGGCAGTTGAGGGACGAAAAAGCTAAGGGTTTTTCTCTCTTTCTTTCTTCTTTCAATCAATTGTTTGTCTGATTAACACTTATTTTAGGATGATTAATCCACAAATGAGTGGCTAATTCTCTTCCTTGTTGAGGTTATGAACAATGGTGATGAATTTTGATTATTGAATTGTATGGTTTGTCATCTTCTTCTTCTATGTTGTTCTATTAATTCTTGTTTCTACTGCATTAGTGTGTGGCCGACATTAATGTACATCTAAAAAGTCCGATTTCACTCGAGAGAGCACGAAATTGGAAAGTTGTGAATTAATAGGGTATTGTTCTTAACTTGATTTGGGAAAATTGGGTTTTGATGTGCTTTCCTGATAGAAATATACTTGAAAGCCGTATTAGTCAATTTAGGAACCGGAATTGTATTGCTAGGTCATAAATTGCATTTGATCACAGAAATGTAGATGGATGGTTTATGATTCTTAAGTGAGATTAAATACGAGAGTTTTAATCTCTAGGCTAATGTTCTTGGCTAGCAACAAGAAGAGAAGAATAACCAAATTATGATTATAATCAAGTTCATTACTTGTTCTTAACCTTGGCATGCTCATATCCATAGTTTCAATTCAAAGTAAATATTTGTTAATAGTTTTAGTATATAACTTATAAACAAAATTATTTAACTTTTGGTTATGTTGTTGTTAGCATATATAGAAGTAAGATAGAATATAGTATACTTGAGCAATTTTACTTATCCAGAGTCTCCTTGGTTCGATACTTGGCTTACTTAGCCACTTTATTACTTGTTTGACCACGTGCACTTGCGTGTCGGTTTTTAACCCTATAGAAAACCATCGAACAAATTTTTGGCGCCGTCGCCGGGGAGACTAGGCAATTGGTGAAATTGTGTTAAGTGTAAATTTACTGTATTTTTGTTTTATTTTCTTAAGTGTTGACAACTTGGTCTTAGCCTGTATTTTGCAGACTTGATTTCTGTGAACACTGGCAAAGGACAAGGAGCTGGTGGAATCTTATACAGAGCCTGAACGTGAATTTCATAGTAAACGCAGAGAAGCTCTACAAAAGCAGCTGCAGTTGCTCAGACAGACTATAATGGAGCAACAAAATCCACCGGTTGTGAGGGCAGTGTTAGTGCCCGACAAAGCAACAGCAAGGCCGGTTCGCGAGGTGGCAATCCCACATGCCAACAATGTACATTCAAGTATCCGCAAACCAGAGCCTGGAGGGAGATTTGAACTCAAACAGAACATGGTGCAACTGTTGCACACAAGCGGGCAATTTACCGGTCTCCCTCATGAAGACCCACAACAGCATCTCCAAAACTTTTTGGAGATAAGTGACACTTATATACCCGCTGGAGTGTCACCTGATTATGTTCGGCTCACACTATTTCCGTTTTCCTTACTTGGTGAAGCCAAGAGGTGGTTAAAAGCTGAACCACCAAATTCTATATCAACGTGGGATGATCTAGCACAAAAGTTCTTGATAAGATTTTTTCCCTCTGGTAAAACAGCCAGACTTAGAAGTCAAATTCTAAGTTTCAAACAGAGGGAGGGAGAAAATTTGTATCAAGCCTGGGAAAGATTTAAATCCATGTTGCGGGACTGTCCTCATCATCATCAGTCCAATGAGGTGTTGGTGCACACATTTATTAAGGGTTTGGAACCCCATACCAAAATTTTGCTAGATTCAGCAGCTGGAGGGCAAGCACTGGAAAAGACTTATGAGGAGCTGTACACTTTGCTCAACCGAATTTCACAGGGCAATCCAGAATGGAATGCTGATTCATCTCGAGGTGGAGCAAGGAAAGCAGCAGGAGTGCTTGAAGTGGATGGATTTACAACTATCACTGCACAGATAGCTGCCTTGCAGAATCAATTGAACAACCACTTCAGCAATATGAACTTGAACCAGCCTTCAGCTTCAGTCAATGCGGTCCAGCAAATGTGGTGTGAAGTGTGTGGAAGCAGTGAGCACTCAGCTGAGTGCTGTGGAGCAAACCCAGATTCTGTTAACTTTGTGGGCAATGCACAAAGAAATCAGCAGCAGTTTGGTAGCGGCTACAACTCAAATTGGAGGAACCATCCAAATTTTTCGTGGGGTAGCAACAACCAACGAGGCCAAAGTTCGGGTCAGGGTATGCACAGGAATCAAGGAGGGCAGCAGAACTACCAATCTCAATTTAGAAATCACAATGCCCCTCCTCCACCACCATCACCTACCATTGAGGAGATGTTCAAGACCATGATCGCTAATCAGGCGCAATTGCAGGCTGACTATGTTAAATTGGCAGCCGAAGTGAAAAACAATCAATTAGCGACCAAGGCTCTTGAGTATCAATTTGGGCAATTTGCTAGTGCCCAGAACACAAGGCCCAGACGAGGACTGCCTAGCGACACGGATCCTAATCCGAAGCAGGTATATGCGGTGACCACACGGAGTGGTTTGCAGCTAAAGGAGGTGGAACCAGAGAGACCACCTCAAAAGTCAGGAGCAGCAGATGTTGAGGAAGAACAAAGTTCGGATAGGGGGAAGACCAAAGAAGCAGAATCAGAAAGACCTCCACCCCCATTCCCTCAACGACTCAAGAAACACAAAGAGGAGGCGTGTTTCAAGAAATTTATGGAGGTGCTTACACAGGTACATGTTAATTTACCTCTTGTTGATGTCTTGCAGGGAGTGCCAAAATATGCCAAATATATTAAAGACATCGTGGCCAACAAAAGTCGTCTGACTGAGTATGCCACGGTAGCTTTGACGGAGGAATGCACTTCCCGGATCCAAAATAGACTGCCTACGAAGTTAAAAGACCCTGGAAGTTTTACTATCCAGCTTACAATTGGGCAGAGTATCCGAGCTCGTGGATTGTGTGACTTGGGGGCGAGCATAAATCTGATGCCATCTTCGGTATTCAGAAAGTTAGGTCTAGGGAGTCCTAGACCTACAACCGTAATCTTGCAGCTAGCAGACAGATCCTTAGCTAGGCCGGATGGCATTGTTGAGGATGTGCTTGTGCAAGTGGGATCCCTCATTTTTCCGGTTGATTTTATTGTTCTGGATTTTGAACCAGACGCTGAAGTCCCATTTATTTTGGGACGACCCTTCTTGGCAACCGGGAAAGCATTAATCGACGTGGCTGCGGGTCAACTTACAATGCGAGCACATGACAAGGTAGAGGTGTTCGATGTGTACAAAGCACCCAAGCTCCCGATGGTAAATGAAGAACTCTCGGTGATCAATGTAATTGATCATGGGAATGCTAAACAAATGAATGATTCCCGAGAGTTGATGGGAAGACCACCAGATAAAGGTGAGCACTACCGGGGGGAGGACAATGATCATGAAAAATCGTCCATCACCCTAGTGGATAGTTGAGCATAAAGGACGTCGAGCCGCGACGGTAAATCAGGCGCTGCACGGGAGGCAACCCGTGAAAAATATTTTTTTTCTTTTTTTTCTATTATTTTGTAAAGTGTAAATAGATTTTATTTTAGTTTTTCTTTTTCTTGATTTAGTACAAAATTTTTCGTTTTAGTTAGTATTTTTCATTTTAATTAGGGAAATCTATTAATCTAACCAATTTTGTTTAGTAAGGTGATTTTCAGGTCAAACGGAGAAAAATATGCACGGAATCGGGAAGGAAAAGGCAAGGTATGAAAAAATGAATAAAATAAAGAGACAGTGAGCTGGGGCGTTGGCTCCGTGTCACGGAGGAGGACCTCCGCGTTACCCTCCGTGACACGTTGAAGGTTAATCTGGAATTTTTGAAAATTCCAGTGGACCATCGCGATGGCTCCGTGTCACGGAAGAGGACCTCCGCGTTACCCTCCATGACACGTTGCCCTATATTTTGTGACGGGTCACACCGGGTTGCCGGGTGACCCGCGTATTTTTCTTCATTTTAAACCCCGAAAAACCCCTTTTCCCCTCATTTTCTCTCTTCTCCGCGACCAAACACCCATATTTCCCTCTCCCATCAACGTGCCACGCTATTAAGAAAAGAAATTATCGAGTTTCTTCGGGTATTCAACTTAAAGGTATGTTTTCCTCTACTCTCTCAAGTTTTTGTTGATTTTAGTCGAATTTGAGCATGGGAGGTGAGATATATCACCCTAAGTCGAAATTTAGCATGAAATTGAGTTATTCTTTGATTGATAAATGTTCGGAATGTTGTAATATGCGTTTGAACTTGTCGATTGCATGAATGATTCGAATTTGCTTGTAAAATTGAATTCTAGGGCTTGGGTTGTTGAAATCGAATTGGGTGACTTGGTAAATGTGTGAATTATATGCCGGGGTGTGCTTGTACATTGAGAATAAGTCATTGTAAATATTGTGTGAATGTAATAGACGACAAATTCTCGGGTCTCTGGGAAAAATGTGAAAATTGTTCGAATTGGTTGATTATTTAGATTCATATGTAAATAGAATTTTTGTCGTTGTTTTTGTTTGTTGTTTTCTTTGCTAAGTGCGATGGTTGAATTGCTAGCGATGGTAGGATTGGGATTAGCTGTATGAAGTCTAAGTAGTACGCTAAAGTTATACTGTTGAAATTTTCTTTGCGAACACACTAAGCATAAATTGTATAGTTGTTTGTTTTTGGTGTAAATAAAGTGATCCTTGCCGTAGTATCGTAACCGTAGCTAAGGACTAAGTGTGGGGTAAACTTAGCTTAACCCGACCTTAGCCGAAGCTAATATGCATTTAGCTTGACATGGTGCTTGTTTATTTGTATTGACAGGTACAATGGCAAGTAGGCAGGATAAGGGTAAAGGTGCATCTACTTCAGGCACCGGGAGAAAACGACTTAGACTGGGCACTGCAGTCCCAGCTGCACCAGCTGTTTCGCGCGGCCAACGCCGCCAATACGGAACGAGGTGGGTAACCGATGAAGGGAAGAAGTGGTATGCTAAACACAAGGAAAACAAATACTTCCCTGAGGAGCATATTGCACGGGAACCACTAGCACAGGAGTTCCCCCGTATTGTGCAAAGAATCGAGGCAGCTGGGCTCAGCTTCATATTTCAGGAGCCCAAGGAGTGCAACCTACATCTAGTCCGGGAGTTCTATGCAAATTGGAACCCGGCCATCAGAAGCCACACAATAAAAATCAGAGGGCAGATTGTCACTCTAGAACCCCAGAAATTAAATGCCATCATTGTAGCGCGGGACACAGACGCCCACGTTCTCCGCCAGCTGAATATCAGCCCACCATACGCCGATATTAGACACACTTTGTGTGGGGCTCGATCCACAGCCCGATGGAGCAGACATAAGGAGAGGGGTTACCACCAGACTCTGCCGTATTCTCAAATGAACAGGGAGGCAAGAATTTGGCTGAAAATAGTTTGTTTGTGCCTGATCCCGGGGGTGCACATGACTGATGTGACCCGGGACCGAGTGTGCCTGGTGTATGCCCTGATGAAAGGGCTAGAGATTAATGTTTGGGCGGTCATCATCTCCGCCATGAAGAGAGCCCGACTACACCAGGGCCACAGGTATGGGTTCGGCGGACTTCTCACCACCTTTCTCCGAGGCCTCGATGTTGAGGAAGAGGCTTTGGACTACATCCCGCAGTTGGAGCGGATGGCCCTTGATGTGACCAAAACTAAGGCCCCCGACACCACACACAGGCCAGTGCTGACACTGGGCGAGCGACATGCTCGTGACGATCAGTACATGGCACGAATGTTTGGTATGCAAATGCTTCAGCTTCGGATTAGTGGGAGACCAGCCACAGAGGAGGAGTTATGGCAGCTGGAGCTGGATTACCCATTTGGCGAAAATGCCAGAGCTTTGTGCCAAGTGGGGCCAGCCTTCGTTGAGCCCACTGACGATGATGTCCCCACGGACGAGGAGATACATCGGGAGGACTCTGATGTGGAGTCCGATGACGACGATGGAGGTGACTTGGACATGAGCGATGAGGCAGCAGCACCGGATGAAGAAGTCGAATATTTCGACTGATCAGGGAGTTCCACCACCCGAAATTTTGTGATTTTTAATTTTTGTGAACACTGGGGACAGTGTTCGATTTAAGTGTGGGGTGGAAAGTAGTTAGGTGCTGGGGGCTGGGCTGATTTGCTGTATGTTCTTCCTTTGTTTTGTTCTGTATGTTTATGTTTTCCTGTGGTTGTGAGTGCAAACTGGTTTGTATCTGTATATGTACATTTTTGTGGTAATTGATGTGTGTTGTGAAATGTTGTGGTTGCCAGTTGGTAAAAATTTTGTAATTTTTTTGTAAATATTTTTTTCTCTATCGAAATGATCGATATTTTTAAAATTGTGCGAAAATATTTTGTACATATTAAAATATTTTGTAAATATTTTTCCATCGAAATGATCGATGTTTTGCAAAAAAAATTTTGATTTTTATTTTTGGGTTTCTCGGAGTTTGTTTTCGGTTCTTTCACCGAGAATAGTCCCATTGAACCGATGTCATAGTTAGTGACCGTTCCCTATGATGGATGGATGACGACCGTCTTAAGGGAAATGTAGTCGGTAGGAGTAGTGATTTTAATTTATTTTCAATTTTTTTCTTTGGTGGATTGCATCACGGAACCTGTAGTTACTATATGGTTGTGAAATTATGGTTGCGTGTTGTAACTGATATTCAAAATGTAAAAGTGATTCGTATGAAAGCATGCAATTTTGTAAATATGTTGAGTACCTTGGTTGTAGAATTCGACTCGGTGTGATTGAGGCTTAATTTTTGAATTCATGTAATTGGTTAATTAAAGAGTCTGTGAATGCATCTTGAATCGAGCATGTGCATGTGAATGCATCTTGAATCGAGCATGTGCATAAAGTGTGAAGTGAGGTGTTGTTATTCCATGCTATTGTGAAGTGTCTAGAACTTGCCTGGTGTGTGTACAAAACGAAATGAAGGAGGTGTAGTGTTGGAAAGGATGTAGGCATTTCTTTGTTTTAACCGAGAGTTTCTATTTTTTTTCTTGTCATACTCTACCTTTTTATGTGATTGTATACCCTAGTCAGCCCGTTGAGCCTTTAGCCGATTATTTCTTTCTTTTGTCCAAAAACATGTATAAACTGAGCTTAATTCTTTCTTTTCATTAGCCGTAAAGTCTATACAAAACTCTTAAGTGCTTAAGAAAAGAAAATGTTTTCCCAAAGTGTCAAAGAGTGAGAAGGGTGAAAAGAAAAAGAAAAGCAGAGTGAGGAAAGAAAAGAAAAGGTTGAAGAGGCACTTGTTATAATGAAATGATAATGAAGGTGCATGAAAAACCTTTGTGTCATGTCAAGTGTGTCTGATGAAATGGGCCATACGAAAGTAAACCAGCATGAATGGGATGATGAAAAAAGAAAAGAGAGAAACAATGTCATGAGTTGAGGGGAATGTGTTGAAAAGGCGCTTAATGATGCTAGTGGCTATTATTGGCTAATACAATATGTACTAGTTCCATAGCTTCCATTACAACCCATTAAAGTCCTACGTGATCTTACATTGCATTTCTTTATATTAGTGGAGTAATACACTAAGGGCAAGCCTATGGGTCATGACATGATGCATGTGAATTCTTTTGGGAGAGAGAGTGAAATTAATTTTTACATGCCCCTACTTGAATGTTTGTGTGTCGCATGAACATAAAAGGGGAAGATTCTCTTGAGTTGTGAGGGCACATGCTTGATGAAAGATTGATGTTCGTGTCGGATATCTTGATTAGCTGATTTGCATGAGTTTGCTGATATCGAGAGTCGATTCTTAAAGTCTAGGAAGTCTTGATGTATTAAATGTCATTGCATTGTTAAGACCATGCATGTTTTCTTGATGATTTACAATATTGAATGATCGGTATGACCGTAGCGTAAATTGTCGCACCATAGTGGCGAAGGTTGGGATGTAATTTGCATGAATTGTGTATTTGTTGTTCGAGGACGAACAAGGATTTAAGTGTGAGGTAAGTGATCTTGGGCAGATTTATATGCCCAAGTGATACTCAAACGTATCATTTTCGTCTTGTTTATTGTGCAATGTGTATACATTTTCATGCAATTGGTAATAAAATGTGAATTTATACTAACCAACATGATTAGCATTGTTTTGTAGGTAAAACATGATTTTGAGGAGATAAAATGCATGTTGGAACAATATCGGAGTTGGACTTGGATGCGAGCACGGAAAAGACATTGGACTGCACAATGTAAAGGGGCTCCGCGATGGAGCCGTGCCACGCTACCATCGCGGAGGCACACCGCCTGGAGGGTGATTTAATTGTCAATTTCCAGTGAAGCCTCGCGACAGCTCCGTGGCACGGAGGCAAGCCTCCGCGTTGCATGCCGTGCCACGTTGAGGCTATATTCCCGGACCCCAGAATTCCAGTGAGGGTCCGCGTCCACGCCGTGTCACGGAGGCAGTGCTCCGTGTTGGCCTCCGTGACACGTTGCTTGTTATTCCGGGAAAAATTTCCACTAGTATAAATAGAACACTTAGGCTTATTTTTAATTAGTTCAGACTTGGTGGAGCAAGGACGTGGGTTACAGGCAGTTGAGGGACGAAAAAGCTAAGGGTTTTTCTCTCTTTCTTTCTTCTTTCAATCAATTGTTTGTCTGATTAACACTTGTTTTAGGATGATTAATCCACAAATGAGTGGCTAATTCTCTTCCTTGTTGAGGTTATGAACAATGGTGATGAATTTTGATTATTGAATTGTATGGTTTGTCATCTTCTTCTTCTATGTTGTTCTATTAATTCTTGTTTCTACTGCATTAGTGTGTGGCCGACATTAATGTACATCTAAAAAGTACGATTTCACTCGAGAGAGCACGAAATTGGAAAGTTGTGAATTAATAGGGTATTGTTCTTAACTTGATTTGGGAAAATTGGGTTTTGATGTGCTTTCCTGATAGAAATATACTTGAAAGCCGTATTAGTCAATTTAGGAACCGGAATTGTATTGCTAGGTCATAAATTGCATTTGATCACAGAAATGTAGATGGATGGTTTATGATTCTTAAGTGAGATTAAATACGAGAGTTTTAATCTCTAGGCTAATGTTCTTGGCTAGCAACAGGAAGAGAAGAATAACCAAATTATGATTATAATCAAGTTCATTACTTGTTCTTAACCTTGGCATGCTGATATCCATAGTTTCAATTCAAAGTAGATATTTGTTAATAGTTTTAGTATATAACTTATAAACAAAATTATTTAACTTTTGATTACGTTATTGTTAGCATATATAGAAGTAAGATAGAATATAGTATACTTGAGCAATTTTACTTATCCAGAGTCTCCTTGGTTCGATACTTGACTTACTTAGCCACTTTATTACTTGTTTGACCACGTGCACTTGCGTGTCGGTTTTTAACCCTATAGCAAACCATCGAACAACCACTAAACACCCCTTTCATATTTAGCAGCTGAATCATGGTGCTTGTAATGTCGAATTTGGCCCCAGCGGGCAGTGGTGGCGGCACAATTTCTCCAGTTGACCCGACTTCATCAATATCTGGGTCATCATCATCGTCAAAGTACTGAAGAGAAAATCTATGAGCTCTGTTGCCCCTCCCTTGTCGACCAGCATTTACCACTTCATCTCTTTCATCTTCCACATGCTGTAGTGTAGCTTGCCGAGCTAGCTCGGCTTGCCTAGCTTCTTCAGCTATTCGGGCCTCTCTTTGCTTGTGGATTTCCATGTTATGGAGTGCTCTTTCGATTTCTGGATTTAATGGAACAAGGGAATCTCCTCTACTCTGAGTGCTTGGCATTCACCGGAGAACAACCTGTAAGTATCAAAAACACAAAAATAAACGCAATTAAAGAAATAACTACCAAAAAGTTAATTACAAGCTAATAACCTAGTTTTAGCCATATTCCCGGCAACGACACCACTTTTTGATAACGCTCAAACCACACCTCTTATTGAAGTGAGAAGCGAACATTGTCAATAAAGAATCCAACTAGAGATTGGGGTCGAACCCACAGGGAATAGAGAGACTGGATTATAGCCGGTAATTGAACTTGTGAGGTAGTTACTCCAAAAGAGGGGGATTCTAAAGAAAATCAATAATAAAAACAAATATTAAAATTCTGGTGTTAAGTCAATATCAAAGGATAACTAGGGTTTGTGTTTCCCATGGGTTCATAACTGCTTTGGGTATACACTCGTGATTATCACTAATACTTACTTATAAAACTGATAACTTAGGTTCATTCAAACGATCGACCAGTCCCTATTGAATGACTATACTCAATTACTCGACCAAGTCTCATGAGCGGTTTCAAACTATCCGTTATCACTAAGTTCTAGATTTAACTATCCTGCGATCACAACTCAAGTTAATACAATGATTATCAAAATCAAGGCTCTTGTGTAATTCTTTTTTTTCTAATCTCTACCTCTCGACCAAAGCAAGTAAAGAATTTGGGCATATCCTAACGTTGCGCACCATTAAGAAACATTTAAGCTTGAAAAGAATACAATATAAGTATTTAATGTTGGTTTTAAAATCAACTTTTTGTAACCCTAGCTTGTTAATCCACCATGGTTCCTATAACCCTTGTTATGAAGGTTTTAGCCTCTCATAGTTGTAAAGTTGTGATTTGCATTCATGATTAAGAATAAAAATCAATACTTACAATAATGATTGAGAAAAACACTTCTTTTTATTACTCCGCAAAATCTTGAAAACAAGTAGCAAGAACAAGTTGAATTCAAGAAAAGGTTGATCACAAGTTGAATCAACTCAATCCTCTCTCTCTTAATTGTTCAATGTTGTCTCTAATCATTCTCTTACTTATTTTCCACTTCTCTCTGATTGTCTATAGAAAAATAAAACCTAAAACATATTTATACAGACACAAGAATCCTTTTCCTAGGCTAACTAGATGAATTTCCATATCTGGTGCCGCAGTCATCATGAGCCAAGTTATGATCCGTAGCAGCTTCCTATGACTCGTAGCTGCCTGTCGTACCTTGCATTGTTGGAAGAATTTCTGCTAAGTGTTGGATCCAGGTACGATTCGTACCTCCTTCATACGACCTGAATTGAGCTCCCATAGTTTAATTATGAAACTTTGGAATTCTTCTGAAGTTCAACACGACCGTCATGGTATGACTCATACCTTCTTCCCACGGGTAATACATTCCTTCCATAGAAGGAGTCAGCACCTTTATGCAAATTTTCTGAATTTTGTCACGATTTCATCATCACGACTCGTACCATCTTGGTACGATTTGTACTGAGACTCGTACATTGCCTCTCTGCACCTTAAGACTTTTGCAACTTTTCATGGCCCTCAGTACGACTTGTAGGCCCTTCCTACGGCTCGTACTATGGTCTGTACATTAAGCCTATTTTGCATCTTTCAGGCTTATTTTTTGCCATTTTTAGGTCCAACATCAACTCATCCTACAATCAAAGGAAAAGTGCCTTGTTGTCACGCCCCGCCTTGGGGGGTATGACTGGCACCTGGTGCCCTACTAGGACCTGAACTGCTAGACTACTGAGCCTAAGCACTCCTGGTGCCGGCTGGCTCTAATTCTGATTCACAGAATCAACGGGCTATATAGCGGCTGTAAATACAGCCCCCCGGCCGGCTAGGCCTATAGTCACCTGTACAACAATTGCTAACCAGAATCACATCAATATAAGGGAACCTATGCGGGCCGACAAGGCCACCATGCTGACTAGGTTTCACTGAGAACTGAATAAGAAGCTAAACTACTCTGTGACCGGCAAGGTCACCAACTACTAACTGGATAAGGCCCCACACGGCCAACATAAACAACTAAACATACGCACAGCCTGACATGACCGGCACAACTAACCACAGGGAAATATGCAGTCTGCAAGCCTCTAAGAATACTGATGAGATGGTCGGGACAGGGCCCCGGCTTACCTGTACTGTATAATAAAATAAGATAGAGTAGACCTGTGACTATCGAGCTTCGGATGATAGGAGCTGATGACTCTGTGCTGGCTGGAATCATGAGGGGTCGGCTCCTCGTCTGTGAGTACCTACAGGCAAGTAATGCAGCGCCCCAAATGGGTGTCATTACCACTGGTACCAAGTATGTAAAGCAAACTGAACATAATTGAATATAAGCAATAATACTGGTAGTTCTGAATAGCAGAAAGTAGCTGAAACTGTCTGGGCTGGCGGGATCTGAAATAAGCTTATCTGTACTGAAGGTAAGGTAGAAGCGTACCTGTCGACATGGCGAACTACTATCTATCAGCTAATAAATAACATGTATATACATATATAACATACAAGGACCTATACCATCCCCCATAAGATGGAAGGTGCCAACCAACACACAACCTATATACCCCTACCCGGGTCAAAACCATCCAAAAGTAAATCACTCCACTCGCCTACTAACTATGAGCACCTCCACCGGCCCCCTGAGTATGCAGCTTGGGCTCTCTGGGCCCCTGACTATAACTGTATCTGAGTCCGGAGGACTCCTATAACTATAAACTGTAATATATATCTGTAATCTGCCCCCTTGGCGCAAGCGCTCGACAGGGTAAGCTATAATGCTATGCTGATCAGCCTAATATGGGGAATGCTGCATCCCATCTCCATCCTACTGCGAACGGCATGCCACTCCTTGGAGTGACGTATCCTCACCCTCTAGCGGGCGAGTCGACACAGCTATTAACCCTGGGGCGGTAAGGAAGCTCTAAGGGTGCCCTCATAGCACAAACAAGTCTCAACAAACAATAATCACGTATAGCAAGCATGTTCGATCTGAAAATACTATTCGTATTCTGATTTCTTATTCTAAACTCTTTTCTGCATTAAACTGATTCTCATACTGAGCTATACTGTATCTGAAATATTATCTGACTGTCTGATATTGCTTTACTAACTTTATTCTGAATTCAACATAATAATATAAAACATGCCTTCTGAATTAATACTGGACCCAATTCTCGACTTCTAGGTTCCTTCTTCTAGACTTTACTTTGTTTACTATACTGGGATTGCTATCTTGCCGAAGAACTAGCTTTACATACCTTCGTTTCTGATTTCCCGGCTAATTGGCGTAATTCGGTCAATATTCTGCTATTTCTCCCAACTACATCCATATATATATAACAATTAGGACTAAATACATTAATATTCTGAAAGAAAATATCACTTTTAATATATATATACCCCAACCTTTGACTTATCGAAAAACAGTCGGAAACTCGCTATTTCTCGAAATTCCAGAAGGGAGAAATACTCACTTTAGGGCTAGGGATATATTGACACTAATTTGGAGCAATTCCACTTACCTTAGCTCGGTAGCACGACGGTTCGCCGACCGAATTTCATGAAACTAAACCCGCAGGAATGCTCCTTGCTGCTTAATACCTCACTACCCAAGGTTATACCGAGTTTGGACCATGTATAACGCCATAATCGGAGGGAAATTCCTCAAAATCCTCATGCCCTCTGTTTTCCTTCGTTCTCTCCGAAAATTATAAGAAATTATCACTTAAAACCGAAGTTTGGAGGCTTTTATACTTGGGGCTGCACCTCACCTCCGTGGCACGTTGGCCATCACGGAGGTGAGCCTCCGTGACACGCTGGCCATCGCGGAGGTGAGCCTCCATGACACTCTGGCCATCGCGGAGAAGGTCTGCCAGCCTCCTCTTGCGATGGTTTGACGTGTCGCTTATCCGGTCTTTCCCCGGGCCTTTTTCTTAGCATGTATGGCATTCTAAAACTCTTAACCAACATGCGAATAGGCCATCTACATGTCGAGAATTTACGGGGTGTAACACTTATATCCACATAAACATACCTAAGTTCATGCTATTTTATTAGTTTTGAGCGTCGAAAGTGCTGTAAATCTACAGCACATAAGTAACACATGCTCCCACTTATCCTACACCGCCTAAAAGGCATAAAGCTCGCTTTACTACCACTTATGGTCCATCTTCATACCCCATGGAAGCTCCCCCTTTCACATTGTCAGTCATAGTAGAAACACCATCCGAAATACACTAGTATAATATATGAAAGAAACTCCCACTAGGATAATGAAGATTCAGTAAACAATCAGCTTCACAACTTAAGGAAAGCGTTAAAAAGTCACTAGAAGAAGTGAAATCTTGGACTACAATGACCTACACATTGATCTAGGCATTAACATGCCAATACGATATAAACCACCAAAATTTGATATGTTTGATGGAGCCAGTGATCCGTACGCTCATTTAAGGGCTTATTGTGATAAATTGGTCGATGTAGGCTTGAATGAAAAACTGAGGATGAGTTGTTCATCCGAAGTCTATTTTGGCAAAGCTTTAACATGGTACATGCGTAAAAACCCTCGCAGGTAGTGTAATTGGCATGAAAAGATGGAGGATCCATTTTTGTTTCAACATAGAAATCACCCCAAATCGGTCCTTATTTCCTAACATCCGTAAGAAGCCCTCTCAATCATTTCAAGAATACAAAAGACGATGGAGGACAGAGGAAGCTAGGGTACAACCCTTCTAGACGAAAGAGAACTCACTAAATATTTCATCAAAGCTTAAGAAGGAATTTATTTTGACCAAATAATGACAAAGATGGGCCAGAAGTCTGCCGAGTTGGTAAAAATGAGTGATTTCTTGGAAGAAGGGATTACGACCAGAAGGATTCAATCAATGGCCACATTGCAAGCTGCATACAAGGCTATACCGTTAGGGTTCATAGGCAGCGCAAAGAAGAAGGAGGATATATCAGTTATCACTCCTTACTACAATGTAGAGAGTCATATCGATGCATCCCAACAATCCCTAAATCTTGGCCCATACCCCATATATCCCTGACCCAGTATATAATGCCCAACCTTACTATAGCCTATCCAAAGAATCGACATATCATGTCATGCCCCACCTTGGGAGGCATGATTGACACCTAATGCCACACTGGGATCTGGACTAACCTGGCTTGGCATATGCACCTCTGGTGCCTACCAGCGACTCAAAATCAAGAAAATAAACTGCTATATCTCTGCTGTAAACATAGACTCGGGCCAACAAGGCCACACATCACTTATAAAAGAAAACAGCTAACCCAACAAACATAACAGTAAAGGGGATCCTATACGGGCCGACAAGACTACTATGTTGTTTAGTTATAACAGAATGAAAAACAGGCAGTCATATAAACACTACAGCCGATAAGGCTGCTAACTGAAAGCTATAGTAGGCCCCACACGGCCAACTTACAGAACTGAACATATATAGGCCCCACATGGAAAACACGGACAACTAACTGAAGACTGTAGTCTGCAAGCCTCTAAGAGTGAAAATATTGGTTGGGATAAGACCCCAGCCTACCCAAATGCTATACAAATAAAAGACAGATAAACCTCTACAACCTGGCAACTCCGAATGAAAGGAGCTGGCCAATCGGCTGACTCTGAATAGCTGCTAAGAGATCCTGCAATCTGTCTGTGTAAACCTGTAGGCAAGTATGCAGCGTCCCATTGTTGGGTATCAGTACAATATGTATCGTAATATGGAAGGTGATAACACTCAAACTCACACCTCCTACTGAAGCATGAAGTGGACGTTGTTAATAAATAACTCAACTAAGAGGTTGGGTCGAACCTACAAGAAATATGGAAGATCTAGACTAATGCCGGTAAGTGAACTTGTTGGTGAGTTATCTCCAATTTAGGGGGGTTTTGAAAATAATAATAAAACAAAGTTATAACTGTGAATTAAATCAAGTTTTACAAATAACTAGGGTATGTGTTCCCCATAGGTTCATAACTAATTCGGGTATACACATGTGATCAATCTCAATGATTACTTGTAGAACTGATAACTAGAGTTCATCCAAATGACTGGTTCATCCCTATTGGATGACTATACTCAATCATCGAATCAGGTCTCATGAGCGATTTCAAACTAACTGTTATCAATATGTTCCAAATTTAACTATCTTGTGACAATAGCTCAAGTTAATACAATGATCATCAAGATCAAGGTTTTGTTGTAATTTTTCTCCTAATCTCTACCTCTCTAGGTTCAAGTAAGTAAAGAATTCGGGCAAGTCCTAACATTGTACACCATCAAGAAATGTTTAAGAATGAAGAGAATACAATACCAACTTTTCGCATTGATTTTGAATCACTTTTGTGCAACCCTAGTTTGTTAATCCTCCATGGACCCACAACCCCTAGTTATGGAGGTTTTAGCCTCTCATGATTGTAAAATTGTGATATCCATTCCTAGATAAACACATAATTATTATTAAAAATATATATATAATACATTATGCTCTTATAGAGTATTCATCCTTGCACTCCAAGATAAATATGCATGACTTTATCATGTGAGCATCGTCACTGCGCCTTAGGCATCCCATGTAAAGCAAAGAAAAAAGAGCGATGTTTCTTGGCACGTAGGAATTTGGGAGGCAGTCCAAGCCTCTTAATTAAGAGTCCTTTAATCATGACTCAATTAAAATTTTAAATTTTAATTTAATTTTTTATTATATAAATTTCTTTTAGAATTAGTGGTAATTAGCTTAAGATTCTTTCAAGAACAATTTATAAAGAAATAAAGAATTGCTCCTAAGAAGTGTTAATAACACAAAAACTATTCAATTCTACGTTCTCTATTGATTCCCTGCTGCCTCTATGAAAATAAAACGTAAAAGGTATTTATACAGATATTAGAAACCTTTTTCAAAGCTAATAGGGAGATTCTCCATAACTGGCGCCACCTGTGTCATGACTTGTCATATGACCTGTAGCAGGATTGTACAGGTCGTAACTGCCTTTCGTAGGTCCTTGGTTGGCTGAAACTTTGGCTAAGTGTTGTGAGCTGCTACAACTCGTACCTCCTTCCTATGAGTTGTACAATGCATTTGTGGCTTGGTTCTGAGAATTCTGACTTCTTCCAGAATACTTCATGAGTGTTGTGGTACGAAGTATCTTCTTGCCACGACTTGTACTGTCTGTAGTGTCTGAAATTCCACCAAGTCTTGAATAGTCACTAGAGCTTATCACAGCTCATGGTACGAGTTGTATGTAAGTGCTATGACTTGTGGGTTCCACCCATACCAAGAGGTTGCCTTGTGAAAATTCTATAAAGTTTTCCATGGCTCTAGTTACGGCTCGTACCATCCTGATACGACTTGTACAGAGAGTCATATGTTGCCTTCTTCTTTATTCAGTCTTCTAAACTTTATCACGGTTCTCAGTACGACTCGTATAATCTTGGTACGGGTCGTATTGAGACTGGTACTTTGATTGATTTTCTGTATTTTCAGGCTTCTTTTGCACATCTTTGCTCCAACACTTATTTTCCCTGAAATCAAAGTAAAAGTGCCTTATATCCATATAAGCATACCTAAGTCCATGTTATTTTCTTAGTTTTAAGCATCAAAGTGTAGTAAACTCATAACACATCATAAGGCAGTAATAAAAAGCTTAATAGAAGCTGATAAAAACTAAAAGTGAATAGAAAGAAGGGACAGAAGTTAACCTATAAGCTTTCTTATCCATAACTTGCATCTAGTAAGTCACTAAACAAAGATAAACTGAAGTTGTATGACTACACATTCATAAGCTATATCTAGCTAGCAAGTACACAAACAAAAACCTAAACAGGCCCCCATAAGCCTGGAAGGCAAGCAACACAGAGATAACCTACCGGGACCCCCATAAGCCCTTCCAATCCAATTTATATACCCCTAACAAGATCCTTATGATTCTACTGGTACTATAGCCAACTTACCTGGTCTCTAGGTCTGTAATTAAGCTTGCTAAACTCTTGAAACTGTGTTTGAGCCCGTTGGGCTCCTGTAACTACATCATGGGCACACGAGGCTCGATGGAGGGTCAGTAATACCGATACGACATAAAAAGAGGTCCATGTGTGGATGGACGTAAATATGGCCTAGGCCTGAGTCTGGTCCCGTCGGATATCACATAGCTCCTTTGAGCAACATCGTATAACTCCTCTGAGTGATCAATAGCCCCGTAGACGATGACACAGTTAGCAACCCTGAAGTTGGTCAACAGGAGGCTATTCTAGGTGGGGTCAATCCCAACTGATATTCTATATTTTAGTCTCAATCTAGCCACTCAAAAGGCGTGTCTATCTCTTAAAGCCTAACACAACTGCTACTCTCCCATAGAATAGTTTGTATAGCTGCCAACAGGCACACCCTATATGCCTATATCTGATAAGAGGGTCCTAACAGTGATCATAATCTCTAATGGTCTAGACAGAATAGGGTGAGTTCTAGAGTGACCTAAACGATATTCTGAATGTCCTATGCTAGGAAAATGATAACTTATTAGCGAATAGTAAGGTTGCAAGCAACCAACTATTTAGTCCTCTCACTTAGAACGACTGTAGGGCTGCTACTAATTGGACATGCTCCTGAGCAGTCATCCCTACCCTTCCACAGGCAGCTTACTATAATTCTTAGCCTGAAGGTAATACTATACTACTATGGTTCTAGTCCCTTATATATTAACTTGGTCTGTTCATATTTCATATGACTTCTCTGGGCGATTTATAGCCTTGTAGGCAGGTACATCTGGACCTATCCACCTGCGGCAACCTATACATGGGTATCTATAAGAACAGGCTGGGGCGTTGGCCCCACATCCAACTACTAATAAGGTTCCCTCCTTAGGGTACCCACGGGTCTATTCGGCTTGCACAATTGGGATGACTTCCTGCACAACCTGTATGACAAGCACTAAGTAGACTGAAACTAACAGTCACTGACAGTAGCCAACTATATGGCAGGCTATCACTCAATTCACTGGGCAACCCTAGTGCCGCTAACTCTAGGGTAAGACCATCCTATCCAAATTCTGTCCCTGGAGGTCTCAAGATACACCAACAGCCTCTGGGCGAGCTTCACTGATAGTATAGGCGTCAAAATAAAAGTTATATCGCCCGGCTATGCCCTATGTTGTCCAACTTACCAAATCAGGCCCAACAGCTAACCATAAACTTCTAAGACCTTGACATGACATCAAAACATCATAATTCTACTAATACTGCAAGCAAAAGGACAGGGGAAGTCTCTATGACATTCCTAGTATTAGTCACACTCAACATGCCCTGTCTCGACGAGGAATACTGTGGTATAATCTCAACTTGTCTCATAACAGCTAACCACAACATACATAATCAATATCTACTTGCAGCAGCTAATCACAACATATAGGATCATTATAACTTTTCAAGACACTGGTCATATCGCTATACGACGAGAATAACTTGCCGAAGAGATAAACCTTAACATACCTCGAATGCCATCTTTCATTTTCCCGAACAGTTTCAAATCTGAAGCAAGTGATTCTACTCCATTGTAGCCATTACAACGATAATAAGGTTATTTCAATGCTAGGAATCGATAGATGATGATCTTGGGCAGATTTATATGCCCAAGTGCTCATTTTCGCCTTGTTTATCTAGCAATATGTATACATTTTCATGTAATTGGTAATAAAATGTGAATTTATACTAACCAACATGGTTAGCATTGTTTTGTAGGTAAAATGTGATTTCGAGGAGCTAAAATGCATGTTGGAATAATATCGGAGTTGGACTTGGATTCGAGCACGGAAAAGGCATTGGACTGCACAATATAAAGGGGCTCCGTGATGGAGCCGTGTCACGCTGCCATCGCGGAGGCATTCTGCCTGGAGGGTGAAAAATTAGTCAAATTCCAGTGGAGCCTTGCGACAGCTCCGTGGCACGGTGGCAAGCCTCCGCGTTGCACGCCGTGCCACGTTGGTGCTTTATTCCCGGATCCCCCAATTTCCAGAGAGGGTCCGCGTTCACGCAGTGTCACAGAGGCAGTGTTCCGCGATGCACTCCGTGACACGTTGCTTGTTATTCCGGGAAAAATTCCCACTAGTATAAATAGAACGCTTAAATGTATTTTTCATAATTCAGACTTGGTGGAGCAAGGACGTGGGTTACAGGCAGTTGAGGGACGAAAAGTTCAGGGTTTTTTCTCTCTTTCTTTCTTCTTTCACTCAATTGTTTGTATGATTAACACTTGTTTTAGGATGATTAATCCACAAATGAGTGGCTAATTCCCTTCCCTGCTGAGGTTATGAACATTTGTGATGAATTTTGATTATTGAATTATATGGTTTTTCATCTTCTTCTTCCATGTTGTTCTATTAATTCTTGTTTCTACTGCATTGGTGTGTGGCCGACATTAATGTATATCTAAAAAGTCCGATTTCACTCGAGAGAGTACGAAATTGGAAAGTTGTGAATTAATAGGGTATTGTTCTTAACTTGATTTGGGAAAATTGAGTTTTGATGTGCTTTCCTGATAGAAATATTCTTGAAAGCCGTATTAGTCAATTTAGGAACCGGAATTGTATTGCTAGGTCATGAATTGCATTTGATCACAGAAATGTAGACGGATGGTTTATGATTCTTAAGTGAGATTAAATACGAGAGTTTTAATCTCTTGGCTAATGTTCTTGGCTAGCAACTGGAAGAAGGGATTAACCAATTTATGATGATAATCAGTTCATTACATGTTCTTAACCTTGGCATGCTTATATCCATAGTTTAAATTCAAAGTAAATAGTTGTCAGTAGTTTTAGTACATAATTTATAAAACAAACTTTTCAATTGTTGGTTACATTGTTGTCAGCATATTTAGAAGTGAGATAGAATATAGTATACTTAAGCAATTTTCACTTATCCAGAGTCTCCTTGGATCGATACTTGGCTTACTTAAGCCACTTACTACTTGTTTGACCACGTGCACTTGCGTGTCGGTTTATAACCCAACCAAAGCACCAAACAGATGACACTATCTTTCAAAGACCATAACTACATTTCAAACTTCATTCAATTCCACCTAAAGCTTACAAATTCCCAAGATTTTAGAAGGTAGAAATGCTTACCTATCACCTAGCCGCTCAAGACTTAATTAGAAGTGATTCTGACAACTTTTACTCGGCGGGGTTCCAGTACTCCGAGAGAATTTCCAATAAATAACTTTGCAGGAGTGTTCCTCGTAGGCCTGAAACCCATTATCCAAGATGAATTTGTGTTTGGACGAAGTTTGGCTGCATAATTCTACCAAAAACTGAAGAAAAATCGAGAGAGAATATCATAGGGGTCAGAGGGCTGTTTGATGAAATATTAGAATGTATTGAACTTCACTTAAACATATATATATATATATATATATATAGGAGACGGTGGGGGAGGGTCGCAAACCGCCTTTCATCGTGGCAGGGACGGGCGTGGTATGCCTCTGAATACGCCAAGAGAGGGGCGTCGCGCGGCTCTCCTTGTGCTGTGGGGGTAACACGATGTTGCGCCTGGTGCGCCCTGCCCCTACTTTGACCTCCTACTTGCTCGACTCCGTACTTGTGCGTTTATTCCCTGAGCCCTTTTCCGTATGCGTCGTACTCTAGAACTCTCGACATACATACAAATGCATCGATTAAATGATAGGAACTTATGGGTTGTAACATCATCCCCCCTTAGGAATATTCTTCCTCGAATGTAATCCTAAACTTAGGAGACTCAATCCCTTTAACTATTGCAAGAGAAATTTTGGCAGAGCCTCCTCTGTAATGTGGACTATCTAGAAATCTGAAATGCCGAAAAGTCTAACACAGGCGTATCACAAGACTCTATCAACAATTACTCCACAACATCCAGTGAATAACTGAATAGTACTGATAGTATAAGCAATCAAATAACAACTAAATAACAATTTACCTCAACTGCTCAATCTGAGTCAGGTCTGGAACAAGTGGGGATATCTAAACCTCATGCTGTCCCCAGCTTCCCAAGCAATTCCTTCTACCTTCTGTTCCTTTATAAGACTTTGCTAGACTACAACTTTGGTTCTCAAAATAGCCCCTACGGACTTGCCAATTTAATATCACTATTGGAGTCCCTCCATAGTACAACTCTTTTGTAACCTGAGCATTCTTAACTGGGTCAACCTGAGAAAAGGTCTCCTATGCGCTTGCATAGTGTTGATGATTAGATCCTAGTCCCGAAGGAAACTCTATCTCATAGGCAACTTGGCCATTCTTCCTAAGGATCCGATATAGCTTAGTGAATCTACGGCTCGGCTTTCCCTTCTTATTAGATCCCATAACGCCCTTCATTGACAAAGTTTTCAGGAATACCCAGTTGTTGCTTCAATCCTTAATTCCCCATTCCATACGTTAGAGTAGGACTTCCGATGACCCTGGGCTACCGATACATATTTCCTGATACCATCTGACTGATGTAGTATGCCCGATTCAACTACCCCTAATTTACATGCTTCAGGTCATTACGTAGGGGGCCTATATTTCCACCCATAACACATCCCCGAGCGCCTGAATCATGTGGACTGCCTGGCCATCTGTCTGGGGAAGAAAACCTGTACTCAAATTAACTTGTATCCCAATCTATTCAGACACCCTTTCCAAAACCTAACTGTGAGTTATGACCCTTGATAAAAGGCGTACTCACGCACTTCATAGACATAATTTACCCGTACTTTACTATGTTTTGAGAATAAATTATGTGTGTTTGCATGTGTTTATGTTATATATTTGTGAAAATTAGCTAACATATGTGATTAGATGTTTTCAGGGCTAAAAAGGATGGATTTGAATGTATTTGAGGCTTATGGAATGAAGATGAAAAGAAATTGAAGGCATGGGTAAAATATGGATTTTTGATGATGCAAGACAGTGTACCTAACGAGTTGAGGAAATGACTCGTTACAACTGGTAACGAGTCGTGAGGTCAACCGTGAAAGCTGAAAGAGGAAATCTTAACAAAGTGGCTAGTGTAGTTAACGATAGATATCACGAGTCATCACAAGAAGGAACGACTCGTTGGATGATCAGTGGAACCAACCGTAAGGTACACTGGAAATTTGAAGGAGTTAGACCACGAGGGGCCTAACGACTCGTGCCCATGCAAAACGAGTCGTTAGGTGACCCATTGCCAAAACTGGCAATGCGGCCTGGAGGACACGACATTGACAAGGGTGACACAACAAGGAGGTTTCCAACGCCAAAAATGGGTCTCCCACTTCAACTAGGAAAAGGAACTTTGCAATCCCAAGCCAAATTCATCAAGGAATGAGGAAAGCATCTAACTAGTATAAATACCCTTTATTTTCATGTAATAGCTATCAAGCTTTAGATCAAGTTTTAAGTTGGAATGTCTTCAAGAGTTGAAGTTTCAAGTTCAAAAGTCTTCAAGTAGGATTAGAGTTTTAAGTCTCAAGTTTTTAGATACAAGTTTGGTGTCTTACGCTTGGAACTTCGAGACGATTGTTGAATTGTTCTTATTTATTATTGCAATAATCAAGTGAGTTTCTTCCTATCAACGTTATAAGTATTAATTTTTGCTTTTATTTATGAAATCTATTAATTTACTTATAAACATGATAGGCTAAAATCACCACAACTAGGTTTGTGTGAACCATGATGAATTAACACACATAGGTAAAAACACTTAGTGATTCTTGAACGGGATTTTATGCATGTATTATTTTTCCCTTCGGTTTGATTGATTCTTGACGGTTGCAAACGTTAGGACTTGCCTTATTCTTACTTACCGAACCAAGGAGGTAAAGAATGGAAAAAGGGATTAACAACGGAGATTTGAGTCTATCACCCCTCATCTAATAGCTTGACCTTGTTCGGAAATAGCTAATCCGATATCAAGGGTAAGGGTTAGTAAAGAATATACCCGTAGACGGACCAAGTTGTGTGGTGAAAATCATCTAAATAGGGGACCAACCATTTAGGTGAACCTAACTTACCAATATTGCATGCTAAGCACCGGAATAGATCACTAGTATAAAACACCTTGTGGTTATGAAGTCATGGGGAACACTTACCATAGTTAGTTGCATTAATTTGGAAACAACAAATAATTTCTCAACATTGTTATTTATTACTTTTACAAATTCCCCCCTCTTAGAAAATAATTAACTAAAAAGTTTAAGCACTAGCGTTCTTCTACATTCTTTCATATTCTCTGTGGGATCGATCGCAACCTCTAGTTGGGTTCTTTATTGAAAAAGTATTCTTCATACTTTGTTAAGAAGTGTGAGTGAGCGTTATCACCCCTCTGTCGAACCGAAATATATATGGGGTAGTATTTAACTCAGCGTAATCTTTAGTTGAAACACAATTCCATCTAGGGAGAAATGAGTTGATCTCATTAGCTTTTCAATATTGACTCAAACGGGGTCACGTTTATGCCTAGTACGAACTAACCTTGTAGTTATATTCGGACTGACTACTTCCTACTTCCACACAGGCATGGATATCTCCTAAATTAGCCTGCCCAGTTTTTGATGTCCAGCCCCTTCTTGCTGGCTATTGGAGCTCGATGCTAAAACTCGACCATGTCTTTCTTATTCCTATGCCATTAGTAGATCTCTTTCATAACCTGATACATTTTCATCAAACCCGAGTGGAGGGAATAATGAACATGGTGTAACTCTACTACAGTATACTAATGAAGTCCTGCTACATTTAGAACATAGAGTCAACCTCTAAGTCTCAAGACTCTGTCCCCTACTATCTCGCAGGCAAGTGACTCCGTCTGCTGGGCCTTATTTCTCGTTGTACTAGACTAAGGTCTCCATACCGTCACTCCTTTGCCTCTACAGCTAGTGGTGATATTGCCATATTCTAGGTTACAACCTCACTATCCTTTAAATATCAGCCCGATGCTTATTTCTCGACAACCAGCGATGATTCCAGGCTCTATCAACCTGCTACAGCCTAGAGGTGATTCTGTTTTCCTCCAGAGCTAGATACTCGTGCCTTCCCCTTACTTCTATAGGTTGAGATCTGGGGTTCGTGCCCCATGCACCGTACTGGCAAGGATATTATTGGCCAAGTCTACTAACCTGTATCGTTCTGACCCCCATTCGGGCCAATTTCACTCATATAATCTCTCTATCCTTCGACATAACAAGCTAGGGTCTACAGCCATTACTCTTCAGGCATTCGTTACCGTCGTCAGCACACTGCAGCGAAATTAACCTATTTCTAACTTGAACTTTACTATTGCTAGGGGGTTTATTGCTTATGGACTCTCACACATACTTGAGTGCTACGGGAAATCTTATCGGCCCTCCTGATTTACTACCATGAAGATCTAGGCGACTTATTTAAACACTAGGGGTCTTAACAACTTCCTAACACTTTCTAGGAGTCAACGAATCTATCCCTCCTTTACTATTTAATCAGGGCAACATGGGACATTGATACTTACGATTTCTACTGTACTGAAACAAAAAAATCGGAGGTGAAAAATGACTCTATGATTCTATAACGGGCTAAGGTGCGAAACCCAACAAACTCTAAAAGCTGGGGGTACGAACCTTGCACAATCCTTCACATATCTCAGGTAACCCAACATTAACGTTGGCGCGTAGTTCTAAGGAATAGGGTCGTCCGACCCTTAGCCTACTCGGTGTTAGATACTACTTTCAAAAAATATGCATATGCTCTCCATCATTTTTCAACGAAGCTTACCATCGTCTATTGACGAAGCTTAATAATCAAATACATATCAAATCTGAAATCATATATGAGGAGCTTTTGCTCAAACCATACCACAAGCTGAATATAGATGGGAGTCTTAACTCCAAAACCATGTGGTAAGCTAAATTCGAAAAATCATAAAATCATACTTGAACATATGGGTATTTCCCAATACTTTAATATGCTTGAAAGTACTTAATTCACTTGGACATGATTATAAACATGGGTAACTTGAAAACATGCTTTTTATTAATAATATTTCATCATACTTGAACATTAATCATAAATTGGCATTTTAGTTTGTAAGCTTGAAATATGATTATAATTCAAAACAATATAAAACTTGCTCATGAATCATAATTTATCAATTAATTTCATGCATCGGGTTAAAATCTCATAGAATCAACATAGGAATTTTCATGATTTAGAGAGGGATTGGCCATGGGTGTGAACAAATTCACCTATTCATAACCCTACATACCTGATTATAGCTGATTCTTACACTTCTCTGATTTCCCTAGGAAGATTTGAAGAAGAACCTTGAAGGATTTTCTTGATCACCTCTCTAGACTATTACTCTTGCATGCATGAATAGGAATGACTTAGAATAGGTTTCCCTTCTTAAAACCCACTATTCATAGCTTAAAATGATGTAGTTTAGGTCTTAGGCTCATAGGAATTACGAAAAAGCCCTTACTAAATTTGTTGAAAATTATTGACTACCAGTCCCAACGAGGGACTGGACGAGTTGTTGCCAAGGGGAACGAATCATGGCATCAATCTTCAAGTACACTGTCCAACAAATCATTCGGGGTTCATCACGAGGGACCTCATGAATTGTTATAGGTGACCACGACTCATGGTCACCACTCCTCACATGCGCTTCCTTAACTTCAAATAATTTTCATCCTGCTGACCACAACCCATCCCACTAATCGTGGTGACTGACCCCGACTCATGGGGACCTTCCGTAGGGTACACTGCCATACTTCTTCACCTTCTTCAATCCCTTACCATGGCTGACTCAATGAGTCATGGGGACTGATCACGACTCGTGGTCAGGTACGTGGGGATTTCAAATTTTAAAAATCCAACCCAAGCCTGGAACCTCCCCACGAGTCACCTCACGACTCGTGGTCTTAACATGGGTCACAGAACGACTCGTTCTGTGACCTAGTGCAAAATTTTTAGTTTATCCATTTCAACTCCTGCGTCTAATCTCTAAGCTTCCGGGGTATTACAATATCTCTCCCTTGGGAACATTCGTCCTTATATTGGGAAAAAATATAGAAAAGCAGAAAGATGCAATCATCATATTCAAATACTGATCATTTAAGCAGAAAACTGATGGAATGACTAACTCCAATTCAAACATGGTGGAACTGAATTCATGAATCATACATTCATATTTTGACATAACAGAAACTTGGGCACATGAACTGAACATGAAAACTAAATAGAGTACTAGGGAAAAACTGATACCTCAAGTTGAGACTGAGCCGATAGAGAATAAATGTGGGTATCTAGCCATCATGTCTGCTTCGATTTCTCATGTAGCTCCCTCAACATGCTGATTTCTCCATAAAACTTTCACTGAAGCTACTTCCTTATTTCTTAGCCTTCGAACCTGACGATCCTGTATTTCCACTGGAACCTCTTCATAACTAAGGTTGTCTTTCACACCAACACTGTCCACCAGACCAACTAGAGCAGGATCACCCAAACACTTCTTCAAGAGCGATACATGAAAAATAGGATGCACGAAAGCTAATTCTGAGGGCAACTCCAATTCGTATGCCACCTTGCCAATCCGATTCACAATCCGGTAGGGGCCAATATAGCGAGGGCTGAGCTTTCCTTTCTTTCCAAAATGCATCACTCCCTTCATGGGAGAAACTTTTAGAAATACCCTATCATCCACTTCGAACTCGATTTCCCTCCTTCTCATGTCAGCATAGGACTTTTGGTGACTTTGAGCCATTTTCAACTTGTCCCATATGAGCTGAACCTTCTCCATAGCCTTATGGACTGAATCTGGCCCTATCATTGCAGCTTCACCAACTTTGATCCAACCAATAGGTGATCTATATCACTGCCCATAGAGAGCCTCAAACGGAGCCATCTGAATGCTGGAATGGTAGTTATTATTGTATGCAAACTTGATAAGAGGCAAATGATCATCCCAACTAACTTTGAAGTCAATCACGCATGCTCTCAACATGTCTTCGAGAGTCTGAATTGTCTGATCCACTTGACCATCCGGTTGCGGCTGAAATGCTGTGCTGAGCTTAACCTGAGTACCAAGTCCTTTTTGAATGACCTCCAAAACTGAGAGGTAAATTGGGTACCTCTGTCTGATATGATGAAAAAAGGCACTCCATGTAACCGAACTAGCTCTCAAATGTATAGTTTGGCATAATACTCCGTCGACTCCGTGGTTTTGATCGGTAGAAAATGAGCTTCTTTGGTCAACCTATCTACAACAACCCAAATGGAGTCATATTGTCATCGAGTGCGAGGCAACCCTGTGATGAAGTACATATTGATTTCATCTCACTTCCAAGTAGGAATACTGATATCCTTAATCATACCTCTCGGTCTCTGATGCTTGACATTCACTTGCTGACAGTTTGGGCACTTAGCTACAAATTCTATGATGTCCTTCTTCATGCTATTCCACCAATAGACTACCCATAAGTCACGGTACATCTTGGAGGCACCTAGATGGATTGAATATCTGGAAACATGAGCCTCATGCAACATCCAATTTCGCAAACCATTGACATCTGGAACACATAAGTGGCCCTGGTACCGAAGTACACCATCTCCCCCTTTGGAAAAGGCCTCAACCTTATGATTCTGAACGACTTCCTTTAAATTTAACAAAATAGGGTCTTCGTCTTGCCTAGATTTTACATCAGTCACCAAGGACAATTCCGATCCGTTCTGAACAATCACCCCGTCATCGGTCGAATCAACCAACCGAACTCCCAACCTTGCAAGTCGATGCACTTCCTTCACCAGCTCCTTTCTTCCCTCATCCACATGGGACACACTCTCTATAGAGAGTCTAGTAAGTGTATCTGCTACTACATTAGCCTTGCCCAGATGGTAAAGGACACTCATGTCATAATCTTTAAGTAGCTCCAACCACCTCCTTTGCCGAAGATTGAGATCCTTCTGGGTAAATACATATTGCAAGCTCTTAAGGTCCGTAAACACATCCACGTGGACCCCATACAAATAGTGTATCCATATTTTCAAGGCAAATACCACCGCCGCCAATTCAAGATCATAGATCGGGTAATTCCTCTCATGAACTTTCAGTTGTCTAGAAGCATATGCTATAACTTTGTCATGTTGCATCAATACACACCCAAGTACGATCCTTGAAGCATCACAATACACCATGAACCCATCGGTACCCTCAGGTAGGGTTAACACCAGTGCTGAGGTAAGTCGAGCCTTCAACTCTTGGAAGCTCCTCTCACAAGTCACCTTCTTTTGGGTCAATTTGGTCAATGGTGCTGCAATAGATGAAAACCCCTCAACAAGTCCTCGAGAATAGCCCACTAAGCCCAAGAAACTCCTGATATCTGAAGGATTCACCGGTCTAGGCCAATTCTTCACTGCTTCTATTTTCTGAGAGTCCACCTGTATGCCCTCACTTGATACCACATGACCCAAAAACGCTACCGAGTTCATCAAAACTCACACTTGCTGACTTTGGCGTGTAATTGGAAATCCTTAAGAGCCTGTAGCACCACTCTCAAATGAGCGGCATGCTCCTCCTCGCTCTGAGAGTATATCAGGATATCATCAATGAATACAATCACGAACATATCCAAATATGGCTTGAACACCCTATTCATCAAATCCATAAAAGTTGTAGGAGCATTCGTTAGTCCAAAAGATATAACCACAAACTCATAATGACCATACCGTGTCTTGAAGGCTATCTTCGGGATGTCGCTCTCCCGAACTCTAAGCTGATGGTACCCGAATCTGAGATCTATTTTTGAAAAAAACTTGGCACCCTGAAGCTAGTCAAATAAATCATCAAACATGGGTAGAGGATACATGTTCTTGATGGTGACCTTATTCAATTACCGATAGTCAATACACATACAAAGAGAACCATCTTTCTTTCGGACAAAGAGAACAGGTGCACCCCATGAAGAATTGCTTGGTCTAACGAAACTCTTATCCAAAAGGTCCTTTAATTGCTCCTTTAACTCTTTTAGCACGGCTGGAGCCATTATTTAAGGAGGAATAGATATAGAGTGGGTGTCGGGAAGAAGGTCAATGCTAAAAGCGATTTCCCTCTCGAGAGGTACACCTGGTAAATCATTAGGGAACACTTCTGGATACTCACATACTACTGGAATTGACTGGATAGTCGGGGTTTCGGACTTTGCATCCTTAACCCTAACTAGATGGCACACACAACCTTTGGAAATTATCTTTCTAGCCTTAAGGTAGGAAATGAAATGACCTACAGGCACAGCTGAACTACCCTTCTACTCTAAGACTGGCTCACCCGAAAATCTGAACTCTACTGCTCCGGTTCTACAATTAACTGAGGCATAACATGCAAATAGCCAATCCATGCTGAGGATAACATCAAAATCGGTTATGGCTAACTCTACTAGATCTGCTGAGGTGATTCTATAAAGGACTGTGACTGATCAACCTCTATACACCTATCTAGCTACAACTGAATCACCCACTAGAGTAGAGACTGAGAAGGGTTCTGACAAGGTTTCAGGACTGACTCCCAAACTACTAGCCACATAAGGTGTTACAAAAGACAAGGTAGCCTCCGGATCTAACAAAGCATAAACATCAAGATGGAGAAATCGTAACATACCAGTAACCACATCGGGGGAAGTCTCCTACTCCTGATGGGACATGAGGGCATAAAATATGTTCTGGCGCTGACCGCCAGCTGAACTAGTCGAAGCATCCTACTGTGAGGGACGTGCTGCTGAACTAGAAGCTGGGCCTCGACCCCCCATCACGGCCCTGTCTTGCTGCTGGGCAATCTCTAAGCATATGTCCGGGCTTCCCACACCCAAAGCAAGCACCTGTATCTGCCAAGCACTAGCCCGTGTGCCCCCGACCACACCTGCCGCAAACTGGGATGCTAGAATCTGCGGGCCTTCTTCTCTGACCCCTAGAGCCTGATGCTCGCTCTCTCTAGTAGGGGTGGACATTCGATTTTTTGGTTCGGTTTACGTTTTTTCGGGTTTCGGTTTTTCATTTAGTGTACCAAACACCGAACCAAACTAATTCGGTTCGGTTTAGTTTTTTTCAAATTCGGTTCGGTTTGGTTTGGTTTTCTAATTCGATTTTTTCGGTTATGGGCCTAATTAATGGGCTATTTTTTTACTTACAAAATGAGCTACTTTTTAATTAAAAATGAGTTGTTTTATCTTTTTAAATTCAAAATAAATTATTTTAAGTTTGAATTCTAAAGTTTCATTCAATTAAGCTTAATTTTAACTTTTTAAGTAAAGAAAATAGCAGGATCAATTGATTTACATTTAGTAGTACATACATAGCATTTGAATTTTTGATAATAATTTTTCTCATATGCTTAATATCCTTATAACAAAACCAATAAAAAATTAAGGGTCTTTTAAGATTTCAATAATCTATGGTCCCTAATTTTTTGTTGAATAAATATTATATATTTCATTTTTCTTTCAAAGCATATTAATAATAGTAAGAATTTTCTTAACATCCTATAACTATTATAAAACTTGTTATTTGTAAAAAAAAAAACTTAAGCAATTGTGTCAATTATATAAATAATTCTCTAAATGGGCTTTAAGATTTGGGTTAGGTGTAGTATTTTTTTTTTTGAAATTAAGTTATAATTTTATTTTTTTAAAAATATATATATATAAAATTTCGGTTAAACCGAAAAACCGAAATTCCAAAATTTTAAAACCGAAAACCAAATCAAATAACCAAAATTTTAAGAAAAAAGAATCAAAATCGAATCGAAAAACCGAATTAGTTCGGTTCAGTCCGATTTTTTGATTTTTCGGTATTTATGCCCACCCCTACTCTCTAGTCATGCCTAGGTATGGATGGCACACTCAATGCTGAAGATGCTGGGGCTGAAGATCTCTGGTGGGTCTGCTGTCGATGCCCACCACTCGACCTCGACTGAGAGAACCTGTAGCTATCGGTCCTGGCCCTCTTGGCCTCTCTCTCCCTCATATGTGCCACCTCTATCTGCTAGGCATACAAGACTATCCAAGGGAAATCCATACCCTGGAAGAGCATAGCGGTCCTGCAATCCTTGTCCAAATAGCCTGCCACGCCATGAACGAACCTGCTCACCCGCGCCCTCTGATCAAACACTAACTCTGGGGCGTACTTTGATAAGCGAGTGAACTCAAGGGCATACTCCTGCACCGTCATTTTCCCTTGCTTAAGATTCACAAACTCGGTTGCCTTCAACTCCCTCATTTCACAAGGGAAGAATCGATCTAGGAATGTAACCTGAAACTCCTCCCAATTGAAAGGGCTTGCTCTGGCGGTCCTACTATCTTCCATTGTTGAAACCAGATATGTGCGACTCCTTTCAACTGATATGAGGCCAACTTTGCGCAGTCAACTCCATTCACCCTCATGACTTGGGTGATCTTCACAATCTCATCAATGAACTCGTGGGGGTCCTCATCTACTTTTGACCCAAGGAACTCTGGCGAGTTCATTCTCAAGAAATCCCTGACTCGAGCTGCCGCCACATATCCGTTTTGTAGGACATACACCACTGCATGTTGGTTGACCTGAGCGGTCAAGGCTTGCACTAGCATCTGAATAGCTGCCCTAAATTCAGCATAGGCAGCCGACTCTGGTGCATGGTGCTCCTGGACTGGTGGGGCTTGTTGGTGCCCGTATCCATCGCCATCCTCTTGGCCACTTCCATTCCCATTCCTCCTACCGTTAACTCTATGGGGAGCCATGATTCTGCAATTGCAAATAGCACGAATTAGAAGTATAGGGAGACATTTCATCGCACAACATTGATCATGAAAGAAGGAAACATTTCCTAAACTTCTCGTAGCCTCTTCGTCATAAGTGTGGCGCGCTTCACACCCATGAAGAAGACTCTACTTAACGTGGCTTTCAAACACCCTATGACACTTTCAATCTATTATTCTGATACCAAGTTTGTCATGACCCGAGCATTTGGCCCGGATCGAGACACGGGACAAGGAGCCCCGAGAGACCCCAAGTCGACCCATGGAATGAACATTCATCTAACTCAATCAATAAAGCGGAAGAAATAACATAATAATCTTAGCAGAAGTGTGAAATAAGCATAATATCAGAAATACACGAATCTAAAGTTGAATGCATTCTAATGTCTTAAATGCCTCTAAGTCTGATGCGTTGATGGGACAAGATCCTAACTAACTTTCTAATACTAAAACTGAAAGTACATCAATATCTGAAAGCGAATGTTCCTTGGGAGATAGGGACTCACCACTAAGCTGGGTGCTAACTTTGGAACGGGCTACTGATGGGGCTGAGGCTGAGTGTCGGGGCTTGTATCATGAAATGATACATCATAGAGTATGCGGTCAGTATGTGGAATGTACCGAGTATGCAAGGTAAGTAAAACCTCTTAAATAAGTAAAATCATTTAAAACATGCATAATGTGAAATATAAACAAAATAAGAAGCTGTGAGTAGGGATGGCATGCTATCTTTCTGAAAACATGATCTCAACATTACATAGTATTATAATTGAATCGATTGACCCAAAGCTGAAATCTGATAATCATAAATAAAGCTGAATATCGGGTCAAACCTGCTTTTGAAAACATATATATTTATATATAACATGAGTGATAAACATGCATAATTGAAATCATGAGGAATAATAGGAGACTCATCTTTTAACCGACATACCACGATAGAGCTTACATGGTCCCAACTATCACAGTCAAGTGGGTAGAGCCGTCCAAAGCCTTGCCAAGGCTAAGAAGGACACCATGATATCAATATCAAGCTCGAGGCCCATTCGGGGCAGGGGATAGCTCACAAGGGAGGTCCAAAAGTATATGTGATATGTATAAACATATGTTAGCACGTAGTTCTAAGGCATAGGGTCGTCCGACCCTTAGCCTACTCGGTGCTAGGCACTACTCCCAAAAAAATATGCATATGCTCTCCATCATTTTTCAACGAATCTTACCATCGTCTATTGATGAAGCTTAATAATCAAATACATATTTAATCTGAAATCATATATGAGGAGCATTTTCTCAAACCATACCACAAGCTAAATATAGATGGGAGTCTTAACTCCAAAATCATGTGGTAAGCTTAATTCGGGAAATCATAAATCATACTTGAACATATGGGTATTTCCCAATACTTTAATATGCTTGAAAGTACTTAATTCACTTGAAACATGATTATAAACATGGGTAACTTGAAAATATGTTTTTCATTAATAATATCTCATCATACTTGAACATTCATCATAAATGGGCATTTTAGTTTATAAAGCTTGAAACATGATTATAATCGAAAACAATGTTAAACTTGTCCATGAATCATAATTCATCAATTAAAACATACTTTGATCATACCCATGACATAGACTTAGGAATTTCATGCATCGGGTTAAAACCCCATAGAATCAACATAGGAATTTTCATGATTTAGAGAGGGATTGGGCATGGGTGTGAACAAATTCACCCATTCATAACCCTATATACCTGATTATAGCTGATTCTTACACTTCTCTGATTGCCCCAGGAAGATTTGAAGAAGAACCTTGAAGGCTTGCCTTGATCACCTCTGTAGATTATTACTCTTGCATACATGAATAGGAATGACTTAAAATAGGTTTTCTCCTCTTAAAACCCACTATTCATAGCTTAAAACAATGTAGTTTAGGCCTTAAGATCATAGGAATTACGGAAAAGTCCTTACTAAATTCACAGGAAATAACTGACTGCAAGTCCCAATGAGGGACTAGACGAGTCATTGCCAAGGGGAACGAATCGTGGCATCAATCGTCAAGTACACTATCCAAAAAATCATTCGGGGTTCGTCACGAGGGACCTCACGAATCGTTACAGGTGACCATGACTCTTGGTCACCACTCGTCACATGCACTGCCTTAACTTCAAATAATTTCCATCCTGCTGACCACGACTCGTGGGGACCTTCCATAGGGTACACTTCCATACTTCTTCACCTTCTTCAATCCCTTACTCACGGCTGACTCAACGAGTCGTGGGGACTGATCATGACTCGTGGTCAGGTCCGTGGGGATTTTAGATTTCAAAAATCCAACCCAAGCCTGGAACCTCACAACGAGTCACCTCACGACTCGTGGTCTTCCCCACGGGTAACAAAATAACTCATTCTATGACCTAGTGCAAAATTTTTAGTTTTCTCAAATTCAACTCTCGGGTCTGATCTCTAGGCTTCCAGGATATTACAGCTCCTCTGAGCAATCAATAGCCCTGTAGGTGATGACACTGTTAGCAACCCTAAAGTTGGTCAACAGGATGCTATTCTAGGTGGGGTCAATCTCAACCAATATTCTGCATTTTAGTCTTAATCTAGCCACTCAAAAGGCGTATCTGGCTCTTAAGGCCTAACGCGATCGCTACTCACCCCTAGACTAGTCTATATATCTGCCAACAGGCACACTCCGTGTGCCTACATCTAATCAGAGGGTCCTGGAAGTGATCATAATCTCTAATGGTCTAGAAGAAATAGGGCGAGGTCGGAAGTGGCCTAAACGATACTCTGAATGTCCTATGCTAGGACAATGGTAACTTATAAGTGAACAGTAAGGTCGCAGGAGACCAACTATTTGTTACTGTAAGGTTGCTACTAATCAGTCATGCTCCTAAGTAGTCAGCTCTAACCTTCCATAAGCAGCTTACTATAATTCTTAGCTTGAAGGTAATATTGTACTACTATGGTTCTAGTCCCTTAGACATTAACTTGGTATGTTCAGATTTTATATGACTTCTCTGGGCAATTTATAGCCTTGTAGGCAGGTATATCTGGACCTAGCCACTCACGACAACCTGTACATGGGTATCTATAAGAACAGGCTAGGCATTGGCCCCACATCCAACTATTAATAAGGTTCCCTCCCTTAGGATACCCACGGGTATATCTGACTTGCACAACTGGAATGACTTCCTGCGTGACCTGTATGACAAGCACTAAATAGACTGAAACTAACAGTCACTGATAGTAGCCAACTATATGACAGGCTGTCACTCAATTCACCGGGCAACCCTAGTGCTGTTGACTCTAGGATAAGACTATACTATCCAAATTTTGGCCCTGGAGGTGTCAAGATATGCCAACGTCCTTTGGGCGAGCTTCACTGATAGTACAGGAGTCAAACTAAAAGTTATATCTTACTAAATCAGGCCCAACAGCTAACCATAAACTTTTAAGGCCTTGGCATGATAGCAAAACATCATAATTCTACTAATACTGCAAGCAAAAGGACAGGGAAGTCTCTATGACGCTCCTAGCGTTAGTCACACTCAACATGCCCTGTCTCGATGAGGAATACTATGGTATAATCTCAACTTGTCTCATAATAGTTAACCACAACATACATAATCATTATTTACTTACAACAGCTAATCACAACATATAGGATCGTTATCTACTTTCGAAGACACTGGTCACTGGTCATATCTCTACACGATAAGAATAACTTGCCAAAGAGATAAGCTTTAACATACCTCGATGTCATCTTTCGTTTGCCCGAATAGTTTCCAATCTGAAGCCAGTGTTTCCACTCCATTGTAGCCTTTATACTGAGAGAATAAGGCTAGTTCAATGCTAGGAATCAGTAGATGACACTATTTTTTCAAGACCATAACTACAATTCAAACTTCATTCAATTCGGTCGAAAGCTTATAAATTCCCGAGAGTTTAGAAGGTACAAATGATTACCTATCACCTATAGCTGCTCAGGACTCAATTAGAAGTGATTCCAACAACTTTTACTTGGCGCGATTTTGATACTCCAAGCGAATTTCCAAGAAATAACTCCGTAGGGAAGTTCCTCGTAGGCCTGAAACCCATTATCCAAGATGAATTTATGTTTGGACAGAGTTTGACGACGTAATTCAGCCAAAAACCGAAGAAAAATTGAGATAGAATATTGTAGGGGTCGTAGGTCTATTTGATGAAATGTTATAATGAATTGAACTTCACTTAAACCCATATATATATGAGGCAGTAGGGGAGGGTCCAGGACGCACCTCTCATCGCGGTAGGGGACGAGCGCGGCGCGATACCTGGTGCGCCCTGCCCCCAGCCTCGACCTCTTGCTTGCTCGACTCCATACTCGTGCGTTCATTCCCTGGACCCTTTTTTGTATGCGTCGTACTCTAAAACTCTCGACATACGTACGTATCGATTAAACGATAGGAACTTATGGGGTGTAACATATCAGATCCTATCGAGGCCATATACCTGAGTACAATTTCAACAAAATAGACCAGCCTACGCCCAAATCTCCAAGTCAGGCAGTCAGAATGATTCAGCCAATTGAAGGAAGGATTCCAGATCCAATCCCATGGAATTTCAATAAAAAATAAGCTCTCTTATAATTCAGGAGTTCAAGGACATAACACTAAAGAATGCTATAATTTGAAAAACTAGGTCGAGTATTTGATAAGAAATAGAGCAATCAGATATATTATGACACCACTTAATATAAACAACAACCCACTGCCAAACCATGGAAACCAAGGGGTAAACATGTAACCGTGGATAAATAGTACGATTTGAGACCTTGTGTTATGAGTAAATTAATTTTAAAAGAAAATAATTGTTTTGACCTTAGGGGCTTGGGATTGACCTTTTGAGCTCGGGATAAAAGTATAATATGGGTGTCTACCAACTCATATACTTATATAGATTATATATTTGACTAGGTTGGGATAGATTGAATGCATTGCAGAAGGGCAAGTTTGTTATTTGACTATTTGAGCTTCGATTGCGGCAAGCTGAGACTTTATAGACTCTTTATGAAATGTTAATATGTTTGAAATATTTAACTAAAGGAATAATGGGGTAAAAGAGGTCCCATATAAATGAATTGAAGAGCATTTATGCAGGTATTAGTTTCATGATATGGGTAAAAATGATGACTATCTATTTGATTGTTGAATTCATGATTATGTAAGCATGAATCATGATTAATTGATAACTGATTTGGCTTGAAACCTATAAACCTATATGATATTTTATTTGGCTTAAGGTCCGTCCATATTTCTCACTTGGCATTGGTAATTGATTTGACTTGAGGCTCGTATATTGCTCGCTTGACATTGATAATTAATTGACTCAAGGCGTTTACAACGCTTGCTCTATTTTTGATGTGTTGATTTTGACTAGAAGCCCATATAAGTATGTATACATGCGTTGTTCATTGCGTGAATCATTCACTTTCTTACTCTCATTTTTGAATAATTCGGAGTTGGTTATGATTGTCAGTGTTAAGGTTTGAATCTGGCGTAGGATTATCTAATAGCATTGCATTTCATGCACATTAACATTGTGAAAGTGAAAGGATAAAACTTTATGTAAGGCAGAGTTCCCGATAGAGGGTCACCTAAGGTATTAATGATATAGGGTTTATCTGGTATAATTTTTTACATCCAGAGCATTTCTTTAGTATTGTCTGGTATATGATGTGTATATGCACCTCGGCGAGTCCCCTATGGGTCCCCTCTATCCGACAGATGAAGCGGATGTATACAAGTTATTAGCCAGAGCATGTGCATTTGCATCTCATTTCATTCTCATTAGCATATTGATTTTGAGTAGTGAAATGGTATCGTGTTTGTGAGTTGTTTCCTCCCTATTTGGTTGAGATAGATTGAAAGAGCTAGAATGCTATTCTTGAGACAATTTGTGAATTTCTTTATTATTGACTGATTTTGGTTATTGCTCCTATCTTGATTATTGTGAGCATTGGTTGTTGAATTGTCTTGTATTGAATATTATTATGATATTTATTATCTCTGGTTTGAGAAAGGTTATCGTGGGACCAATCTATTATTAGTTTTTATTTTTTAATTAGTGTTATTTATATTCCGCTGCTTTGTCTATTTTGGATCATATCAATATGTTTAGTCAAATATTGCGAAAATCAAAATAGCCAATTCACTAATATTTGTGTTATCAAAATCATTAGAATCACTTTTATGAGATGTCAACATTTATTATTTTTTCACCCTTTTGCATGAAAAAGCATTTACTTTTTTTCTCTCTCTAGAATTTTCTCTCAACTCTCTCTATGACGTCAAATATTGCTGCTGCAGCAATACCACCAGAGCCACCAGACGCAACCAATGAAAAAGACTCAAACCACCCACCCGTCCACCCAAATTACAATAACGGTAACAAAACCACCCAAATAACGGCTAATTGTGAGGGCGGAGCCACCGGTCAAATGACTGAGATCGATGCTGGAAAAAATTCTCTCTCTGGAAATAGGGATTCTCAAACTTCTAAACAACCCACAAAGCAGACCCCCAATTTCAGATGTCCAAAATTTCCTCAAACTTTGATCGGATCTCCCACAAATCAAACCAAATTGTTGAACCATCTCTGACTATCATGCAAGCCCAGAGAAGCATGAACCCTCAAAATAAAAATGACGACATCGATAAAAAGGAAAGAACACTCTCAGTTGTTTTAAGACTAGAGAAAACCACCCTAAACCTCTTGTCTCAAAACCAACATTTGCTGCCATTGTTCAAGCAAAATTTCCATCTTTAAACAATGGCGAGGCAATGGTAGAAATCAACCATGGAACTCACCTGGGGAAACCAACGGTTTTCTTCAAAGTTGAAGATTACTTCGTCAATTTGGCCAAAGAATGTAAACTCACTGTTATTGGTAAATTCTATTGAAACAAACCAACAATGGAGGAAATAAGGAAGACTTTCATCAGCTAGTTTCACTTAACAGGTCCAGTTAAAATTGCATATTTTGATCCCAGACATGTGTATTTGGATTTTCCGAATGATGTGGATTACAACCATATTTTCGCAAAAGAGTTCATTGATATTGGGGACTCCCCTATGAAGATCCAGAAATGGACCCCAGATCTTAAACCAAAGGAAGAAACTACAATAGTTCCGGTATGGATCTGATACATCAACTCCCATGGCATTTGTTTAAACAAAAAATTATATCCAGACTTGTCAGTGATATAGGCACTACAATAGCCCCGGATCAAGCTACTTACTCAAAATTAAGGGAAAATATTGCAAAAATCAATGTTGAAATTGATATCCTAAAGCCTAGAGTGGAACAAATTTGGCTAGGCTTTAAGAGACTAGATGGCTCGGATGATGGCAAATGGCTAGATATTGAATATGATAAATCAAGATACTGTTTGTACTGCAAATTGAAGGACATAATGACAGCCAATGCAGAATAAAAGTCAGGGATGAAAGAATCAAAGCTCAGAAGGAAATGCAGAATAAGAAAGGAAAAGATCAGAAGAGAAGTAATGACAAAGGCAAAGAAAATTTTCAAATTGTCGCTAGAAAGAAAGGAAAAAAGGATAAAGATCATCAAGGAGTTGACATCAACAAGGAGCAGATTGAGAAGGAACAAAAGGATTGTAACAATACCAATATGCAGCAGGAGCAAAACAGACAAGGAATGGGAAGGCAAAACAAAAAACTTGGGATCATCATAGAAGAACCAACTCATATGCCCAAACTCCTCACGCACATGGATGTACCAGGGAAAGGAAAAGAGAAAGTGGTAGAATACAATAGTAACATCAACACTACCAGAAAAAAGAGAAAATTCAAGAACAGAAAAGTGAACCATAACAGGGACAAAACAGGCGTCTACACAAAAGAGGCAACGATTGACAAAGGGAACCATAATGTAAAAAACAACAATACTCATAATCAAATGGAGCATCAATAAACTTACAATCAAATAGAGGAAAAACACACTGGTCACACGAAAAAAAGGGAAGATGAGAAGCAAGACCTCGACAATGGGAAGGTAAAGGAGATCATAATAACTCTTACAAAGAACCAACTCAAAGACAGTGAGGAAGATCTGACAAGCAGAAATAATGACCAGCCTCATTCCACTAACATATCCATTCTCAATGACCCAGGTGATGCTAATAGTAACTTTCTAAAACTAACTAGTGGAACCATCCCGGAAGAAGACTATGATAATGTTAACAATTTGATGAAGACACATGATCATGATTCTGAATCATCCGTAGATGATGAGGAAGGATACAATAGAGAAGAAGGAGATAGTTCTGAAGATCTTGACTATGAAGAGGAAATGAGCAGTTCGGAGGAATCAGAAGATTACGCCAGTATGTACAGTGAAAGCTTAATCAATGAACAATATTTGGAGAACTCTGATGCTGCTACTAAAGAGAAAAGCAACTCTAAACAAGAAACCACCAGTGATCAAAACTTGGTTGATGTAGATATCATAACTGAGTTTGAAGGGGTGATCGATAAAGTACACCTGTCTCCCAAAGGTAGAGGAAGAGGAAAAAACAGTTCCAGAGGAGGTAGATAAACGAATAGAGGAAACGGAGGTAGATCCTCTCAAAAATAGGACCTTAACTTGGAAAATTGATATGATTTTTATGTCCTTATATTAGAATATAAGAAGCATCAACTCTAGTGGTTCTCTTAAGAGACTTTTACAAATCATTAGACTTCAAAAACCTTCTTTCATAGACATAAGTGAACCATTCCACAAATCTAATCAGGTGGATAAGTTTATAAGGATTCTGGGGGTTCTCAAAGGCTTATTCAAATTGCAATAGTCAAATTTGGTTGTTCTGGGATGACCTTTGTCACGCCCCGCCCTGGGGGGTATGACTGGCACCTGGTGCCCTAGTAGGACCTAGATTGCTATCTGGTGAGCCAAAGCACATCTGGTGCCTGGCTGGCTCTAACTCAAATTTCTGGAAACAAAGGGCTATATAACGGCTGTAAACACAGCCTCCGGCCAACAGGCCTATAGCCACCTGTACCTGAAAAACAGCTAACCAAAAACATACTACTGTCAAGGGAACCTATGCGGGCCGGCAAGGCCACCATGCTATCTAGTTCTCTGTAACTTAACAATGGCACGCTAAATAATTACGTGACCGGCAAGGTCACCACTACTGACTGGTTATGGCCACACACGGCCAACAGGAACAGAAATAACAAATAACTATAACAAGCTGCACGACCTCACACGACCGGCTCGACTGACCACAGGGAAATATATACAGACTGCAAGCCTCTAGGAATAACAATAGAAATGATCGGGACAGGGCCCTGATCTACCCGTACTGTACAACAAAAGAAAACGAAATACACCTCTGGAATTCAGGCTCCGGATGACAGGAGCTGAATACTCAATAGCTGACTGGAATCACGAGGGATCGCCTCCTCGTCTATGAGTACCTGCAGGCAAGTAATGCAGCGCCCCACTGGGAATCAGTACTGCAGGTACTGAGCATGTAAAGCAACTGAAATACATAACTAAAATGGATAACAACAGTAACATGACATATAAGCAGAAAGTAGCTGAGTCTATCTAGCTGAGAATAACTGGGGAGAGTTTATTTATTTCATAACTAAACTAAGCGTACCTGATGTCGTGTCGTCCCACTGTCTATCAGTATTTAATAGCACATAGAGGTATACATAATAATACACACAATACCTGACCGACCCCCATAAGCCGGAAGGTGCCAACCAACACACAATCTATTTACCCCTACGCGGGTCTAAACCAACCAAAAATAAGTCACTCCACTCATCTGATAACTGTGAGCTCCTCCTACCGGTCCCCTTGGGTACGTAGCTCAGGCATTGGCCTCTGACAATAAACTGTGTCTGAGTCCGAAGACTCCTACCTCTGGGCGCAGGTGCACGCGGGGTGTGTAATAAAAACTGCCCCTGGGTGCAAGCACGCAACAGGGTGATTTTATAAAAATCTGTATCTGAAACTGCCCCCGGCCACAAGCGCACACAGAGTGTTCTGCCCCTGTAAACAGGGTGGACTGGCTCTGCGCAAAGTAAACTGAACTACCCCTGCAAGCAGGGTGGTCTGGATCGTATTATCATGGTGGTCGGCCATCATCGTCCTCTAGGCGGATGACATCGCCCAGCTGGTGGCGGTATCTGAATCTGGTATCAACACAGCTACAACCCAGGGGCGGTGGGGATGCTAAAAGGGGACACCCACATGCCACAACAAGTCTCAACAACCAAATAGCACATAAAAATAGCAAGCATGTATAACTGAAAAGACTATCTGGAATCTAACTTCTTATTCTGATTTGTTTCTATACTGAACTGGTTCTTACTAATTATACTAATTCTGCAACCTCTGTTTAACTGTACGGCTAATCTGTAGCCATGATACTATCTGTCTGAAAGGCTAATCTGTAGCCATAACTGTCTGTCTATCAGATCTTTCTTTACTGACTGTTATTACGCAAATCTGTTCCTTTTTATTCTACAACATGCTTGCTATCCACATAATAGGCTGTACTGAATCTGAACTACTAACTTTCCCTTGGGCACATGCTTTTCTAACTTTCAGACTGAATATGATATCACAACGCAAACTAGGTTTACTGAACTTGCACAATACTTGACATTCAACTTCCGGGAATTCTACTACGGAGTTTATTGTACTATACAAGGCTAAAACTACTAACTTGCCGAAGGAACTAGCTTTACATACCTTAACCTCGAGTTACTCGACTGTCGGACGAGGCTCAGTCAGTACTCCAGCTATTTCTCCTAACTGCATTCATATATACGTCAATTAGTACTAAATATAACCATATTCTGAAGAACAACATCACTTTCGACAAAATTATAGCCTAAACTTAGGCTTATCGAAAGACGGTCGAAAACTTGCTATTTTTCAGAAGTCCAGAAGGGAGAAGTATTCACTTCACAGTTAGGAGCATATAGACACTAGTTTGGAGCAATTCCACTTACCTTAGCCCGGTAGCACGATGATTCGTCGGTCGTATTTCGCGAAACAAAATCCGTAGGAATGCTCCCTGCTGCTAAATACCTCGGTACCTGAGGTTAATTTGAGTTTAGACCGCGTTTGATGGCGTAATCAGACGGAAATTATCAAGAAACCTTCGTTCCTCTTCCTCTCTGATTTTCTCTCTGTTTTAGCTGGAAATTATAAGAATTGCAACTTTAAAACCGAAGTGGAGGGGCTTATATAATAGACACTGTAAATCGCATTCAGAGAATGCGATTTATAAGTCGCATTTTGCCTTGCGATGCACCGACTTGGCGTTGGTCCGATCTTTTCCCGGGCCTTTTTCTAGCATGTATGGTTTTCAAATACTCTTAACCAACACACGATTAGGTTAGGCCATCTATATGTCGGAAATTTACGGGGTGTAACAACCTTATTGATTGCCAAATTATTGATCATTCTGGTCAACAAGTTTCCTACACCATTAACTGGATGGGAAGAAACATCCTTGTCACCGTTGTATGTGCTAAATGTGATGCGAACTAAGAGAAGATCTATGGGAGAATTTGAAGGATATATCCCAAAGATATAATCTTCCTTGGTTTATAGTTGGAGATTTCAATTACATCATTGATCTTAATGAAAAATAGGGTGGAAAATTCCACGGGATGTCCAAAAGTATGTCTTTCCTTCAGTTTATTATGGGGTATGACCTTATTGATCCTAGATACTCTGGATCCACGTTTATTTGGTGCAATGGATGGTCTCCAAATAAAAGAGTACGGAAAAGATTGGATAGGGTCTTGGTAATTCAAGAATGGATGAATTTCTTTGACTCTACTAGTGTCGACCACCTTATCAGAACTGGCTCTGACCACTCTCCTCTTTTCACTATCTCTAAAGCTTCGCACCATGACTATACTAAGTTCTTCAGGTTCTTATATTTCTGGACTGAAGAAGGGGATTTCAGGAATATTGTTAAGCAGGCCTGGGATATCGATGTCCAAGGATCCCCAATGTGGAGATTCCATCTTAAGCTTAAAAATACCTGTAAAAATCTGTCACAATGGTCCAAATCATCCATTGGGAACATTTTTGAAACTGTTAAGGAGTTGGAAATTAAGGTGGCTAACCTGGTAAACAAGACCTAATCGACAATAGTGAGAGCAACTAGACTGATTTAAATCATTACAATGCTCTCCTTATCAGAGCCTACAAAAAAGAAGAAGCTTTCTGGAAACAAAAAGCGGGAATCAAATGGTTACTGGAAGGAAAAATAATTTTCAAATTTTTCCACTCAATTATCAAAGGAAGGAAAAAAAGATTATCCATCAAGAAGATCAGAAAAGAGGATGAAAGTTGGATTGAAGGAGATGCTAGCATTACCAGTGAAGTTATATCCTTTTTCCAAAATCAATTTTCTGAAGATACTTTCAATTATGATTTCTCAATCCTTAATTATATTCCTAAGGTTATTACAGAGATGGACAATGACAATCTCACTAGAATCCCTATTATGGAAGAGCTCAAGAATGTGGTATTTTCTATAAGTGCCACCAGTGCACCTGAACCTGATGGCATCTCTAGGGAATTCTATCATTCTTGTTGGGATATTATCAAAGATGACTTACTACTAATGGTTACTGATTTTATTGCAGGAAATCAAATTCCGAAGGCTATCACTCATACTTGTATCATGTTGATTCCTAAAATAGAATGCCCCCAGACTTTTACTGAGCTGAGACCTATTAGTCTTAGTAATTTCTCTTGCAAAATTATTTCCAGTCTAGTTAATCAGAGACTGAGTCTTATTATACATAAGTTAATCTTGCCTAACCAAACAGGGTTCATCAAAGGTAGATCTATCACTGATAACATCATGATGACTCAGGAAATGGTCCACAACATTTCTAAGCAAACAACCAATGGAAATGTTGTTTTTAAACTCGACATGGCTAAGGCTTATGACAGGGTCTCTTGGGAATACCTATGTCAAGTGCTTAGGCAGTTTGGTTTTAATGAAATTTGGATTGATTGTATTTGGATACTAATCTCCAACATCCGGTACTTTGTTAATATAAATGGTGGTAGGCATGGGTTTTTCAATTCTACTAGAGGATTAAGGTAGGGTGACCCTTTGTCACCTTCCTTGTTCCTCATAGGGGCTGAATTACTCTCTATTTTGATGAACTCACTTACTAATACGAATTTCATTCCTTACTCTATTGACAAGAATGGTCATGTAATATCTTACTTATGTTATGTTGATGAGACAATCTTGTTTTCTTCAGGTGATCCAGATTCTCTTAAAATGATGATGACCAATCTAGATAAATATGAAAGGACTTTTGGGCAAATGGTCAACAAAATGAAGTTTGGCTTTTATGTTACATTCAAGGAAGATGATCCCAGGATTAACACCATCAAGTAAATCACTGGCTTTGCTCAATGCCAATTTCCAATGCAATATCTAGGATGTTCAATCTATGTAGGAGCAAAGAAGATTGTCTACTTCAATAATATGGTGGTTAAAGTTGCCAAAATGCAAGGTTGGCATAGGAAACTTCTATATTATGGAGGCAAGGCGGTTCTTATCAAATCTGTCCTCCAAGCTCTTCCTATCCATCTTCTGGTTGTGGTTCAACCTCTTAAGACAGCTATTCATCAGATTGAGAAGATCATTGCTGATTTTTTCTGGGGAATGGAAGGCAATAGAACAAAAAGACACTGGATAGCTTGGAATGACCTATGTTGTCCAGTCGAGGAGGGAGGGGCTGACTTTAAATCTTTCAATGACACTTGCAATGCCTTCTCAGAAAAACTGTGGTGAAAATTTAGAACTCAAAGATCTCTTTTTAAGGAGTTCATGGAAGCAAAATACTGTAAAAGGTTCCATCCAGTAGCAAAAAAAGGGGGACCTGGACAATCCCACACTTGGAGAAGAATGATGATCATCAAAGATAAGTGGAACCTCATATAACTTGGAAGCTTAGCAAGGGAGAGGTTTCATTCTAGTAGGATTGGACTAAGTTTGGACCTCTTGCCTATATGGCTCAAGACAGAAGAACCCCTAAAAGAATTTTGGTTAAAGACTTCATTAGAAATAACGGTTGGAATGAAAGGAAGCTGATGAGAATCCTCCCTCAGAACATTATTAGTAGCATAATGGACATTCATATTGATCCTACTAAAAACGACACTGCTATCTGGATGCCCGACCAGGAGGGAAATTTCACCAGTAAATCAGCTTGGCAAAAGTTGAAACAGAAAAAAAGCTCTATCTTATCCAGCATAAATTGTTGGAACAGGATCATTCCCTTCAGAATTTCTTTTTTTATGATGAAAACTCTTATGAACAGGGTTGCAACGAATATAGCTGTTAAAAAATATGGTGTTAATTTACCTTCTCTATGCAACTGTTGCACCTCGAACAAGGAGGAAACTACTTTCATTTATGCAGTGAAGGGAAAATTGTAAATTAGGTTTGGAATTTCTTTTTTAATGCTTGTGGCATTAAAATTACTTAAGGACGGGTGAGGAAAAAGGCCTTGGTGGTTAATTAAACCAAATAATGAGGCCCATAAAACTATTCTTAAGACTGTTCCTACAGCCATCTGTTGGCATATTTGGAAAATCAGATGTAAAGCCAGGTTTGATAATATCAAAATGAATTCTTGGTTTATTATTCAACAGGTGATGAATTTTATTTACTTGATTATAAACGTTAAGTGCAATGATCTTAACCTTCCTAAGGATTGACAAGATTTCTATAAAATGCTGGAAAATTTGAGGCCATACATCCTTACACAAATTGTATATTGGCACAAACTTAACTCTGATTGGGTCAAACTTAATGCAGATGGATGTAGTAAGAGTAATCCTGGATCATCAGGAGGAGGAGGCACTATTAGAGATCATAAAGACAATTTTATTATTGCATATATAGAATATTATGGGGAAGGCAACAATAACAATGTAGAAGCGAAGGCCATCCTTAAAGGCATACAAATTTGCATTAACAATGGCCTTACCAAGGTCATAGTGGAATCAGATTCAATGGTGATCATCAACTGGATTAAAAGGTTTAAAAAACCTCCCTAGCAATTACATCAAATCATAGAGAAGATTCAAAAGCTTGTCAAGGATGCCGATTTTAAGTTTTCTCATGTTTTTGGAGAAGCCAACACTACTGTGGACTACTAGCAAATATGGGTGAAGAATCAAAATCTAACACTATCTTCAAAGAGGTTGTTTCCTTACCTACCAAGGCTAGAGCCTCAATGAAATTGGAAGCTGAAGGAATCCCAAATTTTAGATTCAAACAGAGGAAGAACAAATATGTCATTACCAATAGCTGATACTCTTTTGGTCATGGCAGGCTCATCATTGTATATAACAACAAAGGATGACTATCCAAATCTTCCTTTCTTTTGTAATTATAGTCTTGACTGAGCTCGATATTTTTGCTCTATTCGGGATAGTAAGAAGACTACAACCAATTCCCACAAAGTCTTGGAGGCCAAGGTTTACGTCCTCCTCCGTGTAATTAAATTTTTTTAAAAATATATAAGTTGGAGTCATGCCTAAACTCCTCCACTCCTTGAGTGGAATCACAAATAAAAAAAAAAAACCCCTTTTACATAACAAAGAATAGAAATACAATATCCAATACCGCACTTTATGAAAATCAAATTTAAAAAATATTGAATCATATTCAACTAATTTATTTGATAATAATATAATTTTAAAAAAATTAAATTATCCCTAAAAAATTAAAAATTGACACCTAATCCGTTCCTTACTATGATTCACCCCTACAGCGACGCACCTTAAAAACTAAAATAACCAGAAAAACCTCAAACCTAAAGTAGTTTCTTATACCACCAACGTTGAAGATCCCAAAATTTCAGAATTAACTTTACAAGATTCCCTATCGTGGGTCCGTGTGACACTGAAAGTCAAAACTGATTGCAATGGATACATTGGTGGCTTTATCCAATTTTCATAACAACTATTAGAGAGACTCAATAATTCGATTGACCCATCAATGAAGTTTTTCCTCAGAGTTCAATTTTTGATTCCTTTGGTTTCTGTGTTTGCTCTTTTCTCCACTCTTTTCCCTGTTTCCGAATCCAACAATAACCAGGTATGTCTTTCTGTCTATTTGATTTGAATTTTTCCTTCTTGTTATATAGTCTACGAGAGTTGGAAAGCTTCAATCTTGACAACACTAAATCCTAAACGAGTATTGGAAGTTGAAGTTAAAAAAATATTTGGAAATAGGAGTTCTGTTTGGACATGAATAACAGTTGAAGTTTTGTGAGAAAGACTCCTCAAATGAGTTTCTCAATATTTCAAATACTGATGACCAAAACATTATTAGCAAATGCTTTAGTTTGAATTATTTCTTGACCACTAGACTAGACTGATCACTAAGTGTATCTTTGACAGATGAATCACACTTGAAATCTGGTTGAATCTTCTGGTGTGAATTATTTCTTGACCACTAGACTAGACTGATCACGAAGTGTATCTTTGACAGATGAATCACACTGAAATCTGGTTGAATCTTCTGGTGGTTTTCTAATAAGTTGATTTGTTCCTTCTGTTTTTGTACTCAATGAACTGTTTCAGATTTTGTGGATGACCTCTCATTTGAATCGTGGTAGATGATTAGGAATAAGAACTGTAGTATGTAAATTTTGAGGAGTAAAAAAGAAAAAGAATTTTCTGCATTTCATATCATTGTCAAGCAGTTTCTTTTGAAGGATGGTCTAAATCCTTTTTATCTTTCTCAGTTTTGTGATGCCACAAATATTTATGGAGATTTTGGGTGCAATGTTCCGTCTTCAGTTTCATCAAAGATACTGATAAAAGGAGGAACTGTAGTTAATTCTCATCATAAGGAGGTTGCTGATGTGTATATAGAAGATGGAAAAATTGTGGCTGTGCAGCCTAACATTAAGGTAATTGTTGAAGTTTCTCTATTTGGTTTGAGTTTTCTGAATTGACTGGGAAGTGAATAATAAATGTTCTGTGGGAGAGCTAGTTGGGCCGCTTCTCTGAGCTGATAGCTGAATTTGATGCCAATCATTGTTCTGGATTCATTTGTAGCTAACTACATTTTGTTCTTATTAGGTGGAATAACAAAAGGGTTTAACAAATAATCTGTTATTCTGTTAACAATCTGACAACCGAAAAGCGCTTCTCATATGTGAAAGTTTGACCGGTATAATTCTGAAATAAAACCTGGTTACCGATACACCAAGATTGAAAGACTAGCACTCTTGTGAGTTATTTCATGAGAATATGTTATTGTTTAGTGCAGTAACATAGTATCTTCTCATTTGTTTTCCTTTTCTGGATTTTGCTGAAGACAAATCCAAATGAATTCACATGGTTTATGATAACATGAGATTTATCATGTCCGAACTGTGATCTAGAATGTTCAGGCCTGGAAAAATATTTGGAAATCCTGGGTTGTGCCATAGAAAATGGTGATTTTTCTTAATTTTTTAAAAGAATATGTTTTTAATTAGTCTAGAGATGGGTAAGAGTCATAAGACGAGATTCTAGATGATAGCTAAAAATTCCCTGGAAGTACTTTGGTGGATATATGGATGTAGGATCATATGAAAGTTTTTACTGAGGAAGGAATAGCTTTTTTGACTTCACACCATTTTGCTAAATGTCACATCATTATAACTGGATATAAATTGTCCCGATTACTTTAGCACGATAAAAAGAACTTCTTGCTTTCTCATTTTATGATGCTGAAGTTTGCTGAGCTGGGAGAATTGGCTTAGTCTTCTAGTCCTTCACTTTGTGTTTTAGGTTCTTTTGTTTCTTCACTTGTTGGTCAGCACAGTGGACACATTTATTCCATTTACTTCTTAAGTTTACTTGCTAATATGCAACAGCTGCGCCCTCAAGCTGGCTTTAGTTATTCCTGAAACTCTCTGTATGTTTCACTGGTTGTTTATCTTTATCCTTATTGGATAGCTTCATTGCTTTTCATCTGAATATGATGCACATCTCAGTTTACAAGACCATCTGCAGGTTAGTGACGATATCAAAGTCATTGATGCAACTGGAAAGTTTGTCATGCCAGGTAGAGTTTCTTTCTTCAGGGCTGTGGTGCTCAGTTGATTGCAATTCTAGTCTCAGAATCATAGTTTTGCTTTTTTTCCCTGCCAGAAAAAGACCCATAAGGTATCGCTATTGTAGACGAATACGTTTTAGTGTCATATGTGCAGCTCTTACATCAGTACCACTTATGTTACGTTTATGTGAATGAGCAGAGTTTTGTTTAATACAAAATATTTGAGTCTTAATTGTAAAATATGGATGAGAGCATTTTCTCAAAATTATAGTTCCTAATAAACAGTCTCACTAGTAAACCTTGGCTAATAGACAATTTACCTTCGCTTGCTGATTCTTATGATGATGACAGGGGGAATTGATCCTCATACACACCTTGCTATGGAATTTATGGGATCTGAGACAATTGACGACTTCTTCAGTGGACAGGCGGCTGCATTAGCTGGTGGAACAACAATGCATATTGACTTTGTTATTCCAGTAAATGGAAGCTTATCTGCAGGCTATGAAGCTTATGTAGAGAAAGCTAAGAGGTCATGCATGGATTATGGTTTTCACATGGCAGTTACTAAATGGAATGAAACTGTTTCAGAGGAGATGGAAATTATGGTCAATGAGAAAGGTTTTACTTATTTCTAGAGAGTGTTTCATTCATCTGAATATTTTTTAAGTTTCGGTTCATTCTTGCTGGGTAGTTCATGGGAAGCATATTCCCCGCTGCACTTTTTGGTATCTCTTTAAGTACTCCTCTTGACTATCTTTCTCTTATCCTAGGTATCAACTCTTTCAAGTTTTTCCTTGCCTACAAAGGCTCCTTTATGGTTAATGATGAGCTTCTGATTGAGGGATTGAAGAAGTGCAAGTCCCTTGGTGCCTTAGCTATGGTTCATGCAGAAAATGGGGATGCTGTATTTGAAGGTCAAAAAAGAATGATTGAACTTGGTATTACGGGTCCAGAGGGACATGCACTATCAAGGCCTCCAGTGGTAAATTCAACCTATTTTGCTTCAGCATTCATGCCTAGGGATAACCTGCTTTAGGTTTTTCTGTCTTCTAGCTTGTCAACATGCATGCATGCACTTTTGCCCCATTACCACCAAGTAGCTGGAGCTTTGAGTTCCAGAAAGAAACAATTATTTGGTAGAAATTTGTGCTGTAGAATGGTAATGCTTTCTCATTATTAGAACCAGTGGAACAGAGAGTAATGTCTAGGACATCCCAATGTAGGAAATATTTTTCCATTTTCTATTGAGGAATGTATATTACAACGCAAAATATCTTGAGGCAAGTTATTAAGGCCTGCTGACCAACCATACAAGACATCGGTTCTATTTGTGACAGCTCGACGGGGATAGTGAAGTAACTTATTTCTACTTCAAGCTTTTATGTAGTTAGGGGTCGTTTGGTTACTGGATAAGACCCAAGTTAATACATGAATAACTTGGTTATTCATGTATTAATTTTATTTCATGTTTGGTTTTCAAATAGGATAAAAATTATTCATGTATTAATTTTATATAATGTTTGGTTGGTAGGTTCCAAATATTGTATAAAAGTTATTCATGTATTAATTTTATACGGTGTTTGGTTGTGTTTTAGTAATTCTACATAATTAATACTCACATAACTTGCACCCAAGGGTGTGACCTAGTGGTCAATGAAGTGGGTGAGAACCATGATGTCTCAGGTTCGAACCTTAGCAGAGACAAAAAACACTAGGTGATTTCTTCCCATCTGTTCTAGCCTTGGTGGACAGAGTTACCTAGTACCTGTTGCTGGTGGGAGGTGGCAGGTATCCCGTGGAATTAATCGAGGTGCGCAAGCTGGCTCAGACACCACAGTTATCAAAATACTCACATAACTTATGAGGAAATCTATGTATAATTTTATGCGGGCTAGAAGGTAGAATAAGTTATGTGGGTATTACATGGATTAAAATAATAAAATTACACATTTACCCCTATCAATTTACTTTTAAAATCTTTTTTAATTCGATTTTTTTTTTAAATTATCAAATCGCTTGATGTTTAATTGAAATTTTATTCTTTGATTTTGTATAATGAGTCTTGCCTTTCCGTAATCAGCTAGTTTAATGGAAAAAACTGAATATTAGGCGTTCGATAAAATGTTTGTATATTTACCCATAATTAGTTATAATTTTTTTTATTTGGTGTACATTTTTTTTTGGTAATATGAATATTTTATATATATAATTAAACCATTATTGATCCACTTTTTTTTGGGTATGCTGATAATAATAAGCATAATAATAGAATATAATTTTATACTATTTATGTAGAATTACTAAAATACAATCAAACATCATATACAAAATTATGTAGAATTACTAAAACACAATTTTATATAGTAGTGAGTCAATAACTTTTTACAGTAGTCAATTACTCACTACGATATATGTGAGTACACAAGTTTTAAACTAAAAAATATTATTAACTCACTACAGTATGTGAGTAATCTGTTTTTCTTTAAAAGAATAAATAAAATTCAATTATATAATAAAAATTCATACTATTTTGTTTACTTATTTATTTGTAAATAATATATATTAATTATAATAAATTAAATTTTCAATAATAAATAATTCATGTATTGTAATCTCTACATAACTAAACTCTACATAAATAATACCTACATAACTAATACCTATATAACTAATACATGAATAACTAAAATTTGCATAACTAATTCCTGCATAAAATAATACATAGATTCCCTCATAACTAATTCATGTATTATTAATACTTGCATCACTCCAACTCGTAGCCAAACGGCCCCTTAAGGTTCCTTTGGGATTCTCCCTTTCTCTTGCTTGAGAATATGTTCTCTTTCTCTTTTGGTAGAAAAAGTTTTTACAGTTGGCCAACTGTGTCTTAAAAAGTACTCATCATTGTAATAGCTTTCGTTGGAAAACTTCAAATGAAATTGTGGCATTACTATTATTCTGGTAATCTTTCATGAAATTAATTAATTAAAAGTAGGATGAGAGTTGTGCAGCATAGGTACAAACACAAGTGTATTGTTTGACATGACAGAACTTACTTCTAGATAAATTATATAGGTGATTGCAATGAAGAAACAGAAGTACTTCTTTAATTCCTATTAGTGGGTCAAACTGAATATATGAGTTGATTCGATAAACCATACAGAAAAGCTTCTGTGTATACATATAATTTGATTGCATATGAATAAGCAATAAACATGTTTATGTCCTCTGCATATATTGATGGTATAGGATAGGTGAGTGACCGTTGGTTAGATAATGGGAAATTTTTTTAGACACAGCACAAGGGGTAAAAGATGCTTGGCAACTATAGTTGTCAGTCATGGATAATCATTTTTTTTTTGGATAAGGCAGTCATGGATGATAATCACGGACATATAATTTCTGAAGTGTTGATGCAACATAGTTGTATGAATTAAATATATATGTTAGATTATAGTGATTTCCTCAGGAATTTTTGTTATTTGTCGTATTTCTGTTCTTTCTAGCCAACAATGTCCGCACAGTGATTATGAATGTTTGTGCTTTGGTTTGACAAGGCTATTTCATTCTTTGAATAAATTTCCTAATGGTGTTCCTTGCAATGTCATTAATAATTGCAGCTGGAGGGCGAGGCTACTGCTCGAGCTATTCGTTTGGCTAGCTTTGTGAACACTCCATTGTACGTTGTTCATGTCATGAGCATTGACGCGATGGAAGAAATTGCCAAAGCTCGGAAGTCAGGTTTGGCATAAACTGTTTGAATAGTGTATTTGATGGAAATTTGGATTAGTGGCTTGGTAATACTTACTTTATGGTGAATCTTCCATGATTATTTGTCCCCTCTAAGGAATATTAGTAAGTATTCCCATCAACACGTTCATGCAAACCCATTCTGGGGCTAAAACTTTTGTTAGTTTTTTCAATTGAGCATAGAGCTCCTTTGATTTGAAGGTCCTCTTTTCTGCTTTTGTAATCAAATTGTTTACTCTACTTTAAACTAACCAACCTTCATTGGGAGCTTGTAAACAAAACTTTACTTGGTACTTGTAATGTTCGTAGCTCTAACTTCCACTGTGCGCGTTTTTGCCTCCTATCTGAAAGACATGTTTATTTGCGTACTCTTTGATTTGGAACTATTTCTGGTCCATGTTAATGTTTTTTATTTAAATACTCTGCTTCAGATGCCAGTTTCATGGCACTTTACTTATGCCTCTAGACTAAATTTACTATCTCATTTCAGGTCAAAGAGTTGTTGGGGAGCCAGTAGTTTCAGGTTTACTTCTTAATGATTCAGTTCTTTGGGACCCTGACTTCCATTTTGCAGCAAGGTAAAAATCATCTACTCCGCCGTGGTTAGATTTTCTTTCTTCTCTTTTCTCCCTTCATAGATGGCATAAGATGCCCATAATCGTTTTTTACTATTTCAGGTATGTCATGAGCCCACCAATCAGAGCAGCAGGCCATGGAACAGCTCTTCAAGCAGCTCTTGCGATGGGGCTTCTGCAGGTTTTCAATCCTGGTCTTTGTATAGATATCAATATATGCTTTTTTTGTGCTATTACAAAATTTAAGGCTACTTGGGGGACTCCATCAGCCATAGGCAATATCCAACTATTCCACTTTCCCATCTTATGATCCATCCATCAACTCATATGAGCAAGATAGAAGTCATTAGCATTCCTTTTCTCATTTATAAAACTAATCAGCATGGTTTCATATATGCAGCTGGTAGGAACTGATCACTGTACCTTCAACTCAACTCAGAAAGCCCTAGGAATTGGTGATTTCCGGAAAATACCAAATGGTGTTAATGGTATGAAAATGTTTCTTGTTCCTTTCATATATCTATTGCTGCTTCTTTAGCTTCCTTTAATGTATTTCTAAGTTCTTCAGTATATACATTTCTTTATAGGTATGGAGGAGAGGATGCATTTGGTTTGGGATACAATGGTGGTAAGCTGTGACATTTTCTATTGTTCTAAATACGACATGATGCTCAAATAAATTGTCCTACGCGAGTATACTGTTTACTTTCTTTCAACGGTTCTGTCAGGCATCTGGTCAAGTATCTGTCACAGATTATGTTCGCATAACAAGCTCAGAATGGTAAACTACTAACTTTTTCTTAGTAACTTCTCAAAAATTGGATAATGGGCACGCCCCTCTACCCTTCTCCACTTAAGTACCAGACTTTTATTGACGGCAATGGTAACTTACTAAACTTTGGCCAAGAGTCTTGCAGATGTTTCTGATATTTATTTCAACGTGAATCTAATTCCACCAGCCTAATGCTTATGGTTTATTCTTTGGTTTAAATCCGCTGTATTTCGATTTTTAACAATTCAACCGTCGTATTATGGAAGCTTAACTGGAAATATTTGATCTTCTGTGTTAGTGCTCGGATTTTCAATATCTATCCAAGGAAAGGAGCAATACTTGTTGGGTCTGATGCAGATATAATCATTTTAAATCCAAATTCAAGCTTCAAGATCAGTTCAAAGTCACACCATTATAGGACAGATACCAATGTCTATGAGGGTTGGAGAGGCAAGGTAAGCATTCGAAATTATCGAGTTTTATGAATGTAATTTTATGTTGTAGAACTTTGCCAAATGCAGTGACTCTATTGTTTCAATGTTCTTATAAAGTTACTCAATTACTGTTTCAGAATATGATTAGCCAAATTAAAGGAGCGACTCTAGAATACTTTCCTTTTGTTCATTTTGATTTATTTCCTTTCACAGAATTCCTTGTAAAAACCGAAAGTTACTTATCTCAACCTCTCTCTTCATTAGTACTCTTTTCCTGTGCCATATAATGACCATATCTGTTGTATTTCCTCGAGAAGGTGATTAGTTATCATTATTTCCTGAAATGGCATTCAATACAAGATGGCTGGGTATTACAGTTAAAATTGTGAGGTTCATTTACTATAAATTCAGAAGATGGTTACAATTATTCCAAAAAATACAGAGCAAGGCCTCCTCAATTCTGCAACTTTCAGAAGAAACAAATGGATATCAAGGGAAACAAATGAAGCTATTGTCCAGGAAAATGGCAGTATCCATATTTCTAGAGAATCCAGTCAAACCCAAAACAAACTCCTAAGCAGGAGTGTCGTTTGTAGTCTTCCTGAAGGGATATCTGATATCCTCACACTAGCAGAGGTTCACCAGTGGGCTGGTAATTCTTGGAAGCAAGACAATTGTGTCAATATATACAAAATGGGGGCATAATATATTCCTCTTCTAATTTGCATCAAAGACAATTGCAGAACATGTCGTAAAAGGAGTGTTATTAGAAGAATCATAAGTTCCAACTCCTACAGTGGTTGCCAATGGTAGGAACTGTGTCAGCAAACAAGGAGATAAAGCAAGAGTGGATCAGGTTGGTGGGTCTTCCAGTCTGGTTATGGACCCACAAAGTGTTCAAAGAAGTTGGGGTTTACTGCGTTGGATGGAATCACACTGAAGAGGAGCCCAAACTTAGAAGTCACTTGAAATGAGCGAGTTTGAAGGTCAAAGGGGATGGTTGATCTATTCCAAAAGGCGTGAAAGTGGAACTAGAAGGATTATCTTTTCGGTTATGATTTGGTGTGAGTCGCGTGTGAGGACATATGTTGAAGAAGATGGGGTGAATTATTTGGACAACTGGGTCTTAAATGACTCGAGGGGGTAGGGGGGGGGGTAGGGTGGTGGGCTCAATGTAATGATAAGTTGATGGGGCACGTGGGTTGCTCAAAAGAGGTCAACTCTTTTAACTGCACACATGCTTTAGCCCGTGGGAGTTATAAGTCTTAGTTTGGCTGTGACCTACATACTCAAAAAAACAAGTTCTTTGAACAACTATGCAAGAAGGTAACTTGCGGAATAAGTAAATCAACACAAGTATTATAGCGTGAAAAACTCCTTGCTCAAGAGAGGCAAAAACCACGACCCACTTCTATAGGATTTTCCCAAAACTCTTCGCTAAACTCGAGCAATTTAAGGTTACAACCGCCCTTGTATACACTTAAGGAACTATTCCCAACAATCCCTGCCTCTATCCTCTTCTTTACTCTTCTGCAATGACTCTATCCAGTCAATGAATTCCCTTGCAACACAAAACAACGTTTACTACAATTAACTAAGAAAGTAATCAAGAGCTTGTCTTGAAACGACACAAAGAAACTAAATATAACAACACAAGAACTGTATAGATATATCTTGATAAGACCATGTTCTTTGGTTGTAGCTGTTGCTTCTTCATCGAGACTCTTTGTGCTGACTCTCTCACTCTGACATCTCTCTCTTTGGGTGCGGTCAAACTCCAAAGCTTTATGTCGTGTTGTTTATATAAGAGTAAATTGTCGCCTTGTAGTTCTCCAATCCTAACAAGAATATTCTCCCGTATATCTTTTTCAGAAACATCTCTTCAACTTTCTGCACAAGAGCCAAGTTCTTTCTTTTTCAGCTTTATCGTCAATGCTCTACAATCAGTTGTATATGATGCGGTGACAACTTTCTTCTTCATGAACCTTCTTCTTAACCTTTCTTTAGGACATTGCATCTTCTTCATCTTCAACTGTCAATATATTCTGTGCTTCTATATAGAACTAGACTCTTTTACAAATAAGAACTTGTTTCTTTACAATTCAGCCTATAACACATGAATACATTGGAGTTGATCTATGAGTCGAACTTATATGATAATAGAACATTTCCAAACTTTCCCCTTTTGGCATCATCAAAAAGCAACATTGCTTAGTCGAATCCTCTTTGAGAACATAACAATATTATTTTCCAACCCAAGAACTCATCAAAGCCTAAATAGAAGATTTTTTATGCATCATTTTAATCCGTAAGGACTGAACCAAATAGACAATTACATTAGTATGATTTTGGTATTCAAAAGGTGGCTAAAAATAAGTTCTTGTTAAGAAGGAAGGTCTTCTAAGTTACTTCCAGGTGTTTTGTGAAGGGAAACAATGACATCTTTTAATTCCCCCTCTCCTTCTTAATCATCAATTTTCTACTCCTTGAACCTGCTTTTGTGAAGATTTCTTTTTTTCCGATTCGTTTTTTTCTTACAACACAATACTCAAATCTAGATTTCTTCTCAATCAAACACCAGTGATGAGGTCTTTATCATTGTAAAGAAATGGATCTTAGGTCTAACTCAACTCCAAAAGCTAGCTCATAAGGTGAGAATCGCCTAAGTCCATAATTCCCTCATCCCACCGATGTGGGACTTAACACCCCGCCTCATGCTCAGGACTGGACATCTGGTGCATGGACAATTTAATATGGGGGCCCAACATTAATAAATCATAAATTGGGATAGGCTTGAATTCTGATACCATGTGAAGAAATGGATAACTCAACCCCATAAGCTACCATGTAAAGAAATGGAGCTTAGGCCCAAGATTCATTTCTTTACATGGTATCAGAGCAGGACCCATCTCACCCGATGTTGGCCTCCCAGATTAAATTGCCCACGCTCCAGATGTCCAGCCCTGGGCTTGAGGTGGGGCATTGAAGAATGAAAAAAGTCCAAGGTGATATCCTTATATGGACTTGGACAATCCTCCCTTCGTAAGCTAGCATTTGGGATTGAGTTAGGCTGAAGACCTATTTCTTTACAATAATCACATCTCTTGATCCATCCCACATCTATTATGGGACTGACATTCAAGGAACCAGGTTCTTTATCAGTCCTTTTAATTTTTTCCGGCTCTTAATCGACATTCAAGATTGAATTTTACAAGTTTCCTACCATTCCGTTTTGATCTTTTGCATACAAATCTCTCATTGATATACTCCTCAATTCTCATCAGTATCTATTCCTCATAGTCCTGAGCCTCCTTCCTCAAAGTCCACCTCTTTTTTCCCCAAAGTCACTGCCTCCCAGATCTATTTTTTTATTGGGCTTTTGGAAGTAAGGAATTTTTTTGGGATTTTAAAGTTTGGGAATCTCAAGCTCCTTGTTCATTCCCTTGGCTTGTCCTTCCAGCAACTTTCGTCTCTTCCACACCACATACATATGACACCCCCTTACATTCTTTGCCCATACAGCTCGGACTCTTTGTTGAAATTGTGCCTCTTGTATTAGTACATTCAGAGTCTAAATGGTCTTCTGAGTGGCCTAGTAGGGATATTTGTGGTTATCATTACAGGTGAATGGTCTGAGCATCCAAGTAGCATAAGATCAGCTTCAATGAAGCTATAACTAGTAAACTAGTCAGCATTCCCTAGTACCCAGTCTATGTTTCTATAAATCCTATCATATGTACCCCTCTTGTTGCACCATGAGAATTGGCAACCTCTCCTCGTAATATGGCCAAGCCCCAGATCCTCAATACATTGCTGAAAATCCCTTGTTTCTGCCTGATGCGCAGGAGCACCATGTCACCTATCCTCAGTATGCAGTAAAGTGTTGAAGTCCCCTAGAATAAGCTGGGGCCATCCGCACTTTTCTTAATTGTTCTTAGCTGTTCCCAGAGATTCTTCCTGTCTTCAATAGTATGAAGGCCATATACAAATGTGGTAAAGCAGACAAAAGCAGAGTTTCTATTAGCTATGTGAAATGAACTAGCTGTGCACTAGCATTCTTATAGCCTGTTTGGTCAAGCTTCTGAGAGGCCAAAAGTTCTTATTTTTTCTAAAAAACACTTATTTTAAAAAAGAGGTGTTTGGCCAAGATATTGTGAGAAAATAATTGCTTTTAGGGAGTAGCAGAAGCTGTTTTCCAGAAGCTAAAAAGAGTAGCTTCTCCCAAAAGCACTTATTTGAAAAGCACTTTTGTGAAAAATACACTTAGAAGCACTTTTCAAAAGCTTGGCCAAACACTAATTGTTGCTCAAAAATGTTTTTCAAATTTATTGGTCAAACACAAACTGCTTTTCACCAAAAGTACTTTTTTGATAAGCACTTTTGAAAAAAACACTTTTCAAAATAAGCTGATTTGAGAAGCTTGGCCAAACAGGCTATTAATAGCTAATATGACATTCCCAGCTCCCAGGTCTTCAATCGATCCGTAGTCTACTATTTGGTGCATGGTCATAGTTAGCATAAAAATTCCAATCTCTGCCAAATTTCTTCTGAATTCTAGTAGCTTTTGGTCTCTTGACCCTTGTTTCTATACACCCTAATTCATCCACCTTATTCTTCAGAAAGAAGGAAGTCAATTCCTCTTTTTATAGGGCTTATTGAGGCCCATTAAGTTCCATGTTGTGAGTATCATGGGGGAAGGTTATCTTTAGGAATGATCCCTTGGATAATATCTGGGGGAGTCCCCCTACTCTGTTGAATAATAGGTGCAACATTAGAAGTAGTTGGTACTACCTCTCTTCTTTGGTTTTGACCTCCTTCATTGATCCTCAGGGTTGCATTGGCATTCCTTGCAGCTATGATGGCATAATCAATGCCACCTGTTTTCTGCTTTCCATTGTCCACCTTTGGATGTCCAGCCTTCTTCCCCTTGTCAACAGTCACCTATGCTGGATCTTCTTGTGTTACCTGAGCTGGTGCAACCTGTATTTCATCAGTTTTGATTTCCCTGCAGGCTTCCCCCTTTTCTTCTTCTTCTTGTTATGCTTTGCAGGTTCCTGGAACTCGTCAGCCTTCTTCTTGCAGTCACCAGAATAGTGTCCAAATGTGAAGCAATCTAGACACCATCTAGGTTCCCAATCATATTTAATAGCCTGTTCCATCACATCATCATTAGGATTCTCTATATTCATATCAGATGAAAGAGGTTGGGATATGTCCATCTCAATAAGCATTCGGGCATATGAAATCCTCACTTGGAGCTGTCAATTTATAGTACATAGAGGCTTCCCCAAGAAACTTTCAATCCTCCCTAAATTTTCTTCTGTTCAGTAGTGTAGAGGTAGACCTGGATAAGTGACCCATAAGGGTACTACTCACGTAGGCTCTTTGTTCAGCTGAAATTCAGGTTCCCACTCCTTCAACACCATAAGACGATTGTGAAAATTATATGGGCTATTTCTTAGGATCTGCTCCTTATCCCCTGTTGATTCGAACCTGAAGATGAAGCATCCATCCTCATGAAGAAAATTTTTTGGTGTAGTGACAGAGTTCCAGAACCCATACACAAAGCTCAGCATCTCCTTAAATGGTGGATTTTCCCAATAATGTAACTAATCAATGTGCACCCCGCTTACGATACTGTTCTTTGATTTCGTTAGGGTTTAATTGTACGAACTTCTAACCATCCTTGATCACAGAAGGGGTAGAAGTTTAGCTTCATACCTTGATTAAGAGGCCAATTTCCTCTAACCACATCGGCTAGAGTTGAGCCAGCCTCCTTTGATCCCCCCGAGAAAGTCAACTTCCTTGCCGCTATGTTCACATCTATCTCAACTTCAGGTGGCTTTGTGGTGATAGTAGTCGGCTTCGTCAGTGCTTGGAATATGGTTGCCGGTTTTGGCAAGACATTTGATACGCTTCTTTTATCCAACATCCAGTGAGCTAACTGGATGGGTTGCATCTTCTGTAGTACTCCAGATTCAGGTGCAATCAGTCGTTCCTCAGCTTCCTCAATCACCGGTGTCTTTGGATCTGGCAGGGGCTGCCGTTTCTGACGAACCATTTGAAGAAGCATACGTTAGAAACTTTACTAATGTTGCATTAGCATCTTTACTTTGAACTTGTTCCCCTTCTGAGTCGACTGTTGTTGTTGTTATTAGGTGCTAACTACTGAAAGAAATAAAAGAGAATCCTACAAATCTGCTAGCTACATATGGGCTATGTACTATGTTCAATCTATTGCGGATATTTTCTTTTGTTTAACGTAGGAAAAACTGTTATCGAGCTTCACCTCAAACTGTTTGAACTCCGACCTTAAGGGAAAAAAAGTCGAGATAGCTGCAATCAAGTGTGACCCTTTAGAACTTGTGCCTTCAATATATTTTTGTGTATCTTGGTATACATGGAATGACTTAAACAGTCGAGTATTACATTTTTCTGGAATCTATAATCTCATGCTGGTTTCTCATTGATAATCACTTCATTTAAAAGTTGTAATTATCCAATCCCAAACAGAAAATTTCTGTTGTCGCCAGAAACGAACACTATATTTTCCTGAAACGTATATTTTCTAATAATTTAACCATCCGCTAACTTTCTGTTTTTTTCTGAACGACATTTGTTTTTGCACTAAGTTCACCAAATTTCTGCAGCCCCTCCTTTTACTGCTTCTCAAACATTGCCACTGCTTTGTGTTTGCAATTTATTGAACCGATGCTTTCTTTTTTTCCCCTCTTTATTCCTTATACAGGGAAAGGTTGAAACTACAATTGCAGGAGGAAGGGTTGTTTGGGAAAATGATGAGCTGAAAGTCATTCCTGGTGCTGGCAAATACATTGAAATGCCACCTTTCAGTTATCTTTTTGACGGGATAGACAAGGCTGATGCAAAGTACCTTTCTTCCTTGAGAGCACCCATAAAACGGTCAACGACTTGATTTGGCAAATTCACTTTTCATTATGAGGAACAGAAAGTCTCTGTCTATTTACTTGTAAATACAGAACAACCTTAAGGACATTCAAACTCATGCAGTTGTAGATAGGCCCTTGGGCACAATAAATATTATTTTATCAAAGTTATGTTTATTCCATAAAGGATATTATACAATGGTGTATAGCTGGATTCTGATTGGAGATTGAGTGTTTACCTCGTAGTGCAGAATATAAGTAGATCCAAAAAATCACACAGCTTTTGATTGTAACATTGCTAAATTTTCTTTGATTTTTACTCCAAGCAAGAGGCTTGGATGCATACATATACTCTGATGAAAAATGATAAAACTCTCTCATGCTTTCATTTATGAATACAGGAGAGAAATAGTCAGTTCAAGATTGCTACAAAGGGGGCTCCTCGCTCACACTAAAAATCACGGCATCATACAGGAAGACAGCACCTAAGGTAGGTTAGGAACCTCTTCTTTTTCCTCTGCACAAAGGACATGTTCAAAATGATTAGAGGTATGGTTGGACTTGCATAACTACAAATTAAAGTTATATCAGTACATACTGTTTGGCATGTTCTGATCCTAGGGCGTCAAGCAAGGACGAATATGGATCAGAACAAACCCCAATATGCACTTCTATTCTGTTACTTGAGGAAATTCTGTCTTGAGAATATTATAATCCATAGAATTGAAGATGTGTTCACCATAACATAATCTTTTGGAGATTAGGATGTCGTACCGTGGCAGATTTCTCTTGCTCCCTGCATAGTTGATCCTGACCAAAATCATAGCTACGATGAGTTAAATCACTCTTGTGCTTCCTCCTGTTGGCGCGCGCCTGAGAGAACACCACAGAATAATTGGTCTCACTCGGAGTCTTTTGCTCCCACTCTCCAAATTGAGGTACAGACAGCCAACCAGTTTTCTACAGATTTAGGAAACCATCTGATAAGTTATTAAGAGCTGGTGAGTATTTTTCTTGTACAAATCTCATAGTAGTTTATGGATGATTAATATGAAATTCATGACTAAAACAACTTTGCAGTGCTTGATTAAAAATGTGAACAAATTGAACACATTACTCGTTAGCTAAATAAATAATTTGAAGGAGAGATTGCTGTAAAGGGAATAGTTTCATGCATTAAGTAGACTTCTAGGTGCACTAATGATCGATCACTTGTAATTTCTGGCTGGTGTTACTGTGAAAGCAAATTTTCACTCTTCAAGGGCTATATGACTCCTATAGAAATTCTACAATGTGCATTGACTAGTACAAGTTCAGTTAAGCTGCGAAGATGTAGGAAAAATAATGAAACTTTGCTAATTGAGAAATAGTGGAACATGTTGATCTTAGTATAGTCCAATTCCCGTTCCCAGCCCATGGAACTTGTACCGGCTTGCGTTTTACTTCCTTTTTCTTACATCCATACAAATTCATCAATATACAAATAAGAGTTGCTATATATGGCAATCACTGTAAAATTACAAAAATAGGAAAGGAAGAAATTGACTGTGTTCATGAAAAATGATCTTTTCAGTGATAGTTATTAAGAGCCTGTTTGGATTGACTTATGGCTTATGACTTATATGTCAAAGTTATAAGTTAGGATTTCTAACTTATGACTTTTGACTTATTTTTGTTATTTTGGCTTAAAAACAAGTGCTTAAAAGCATTTTTTAAACTTACCCAAACACTACAAAAGTACTTAAAAACTATTTTGGATTAAAAGCACTTTAAAATAAGTCAATCCAAACAGGCTCTATCAAAGCCCATTATTATAGAGTGAATATCTACCAATTTCAGCTCTCCATACTTCAGAGTTAACCTAGCTAACAATGGTAAACAACACCACTAAAAGAATCACCTCCAAATTTGTCCATATGTGATTAGTCAGAAGTTTCTATTCTGACTAGAAAACATATTCTGTTAGGCATGATGCTAATCATCAATCAATTAACTATACCTCCATTCCAAGGTAGCAGGTTGACTATATATATTTTTGTACCCATTTAATTCAAATTAGGTCAATTTCATTCCAGTACTAAATTTTTTTCTTCTCAGACAAATTAATTATTATCAAAATAAAAGGACTCCGGACCAATACTTTCATACCAACTTACTGGTACGTATGGAGGTCTATGCTAAGGTTTAGAGCAAAGCTTACATCGAATTTGACTCATTTCTTTCGGGAACGGTTTCCGTTCTCTTTTATCACCTTCAATCATTATGTTGTCATACATATGTTTCGGTTCATATGAAGGTCTACAAGAAATGACCAAACTATCCTAAGAGACATTCTCTCATTTTATCCTTTGTGTTAGTTTCACACTGTATTAGATGTGTCCGGCTAATCTTGTCCAATCTTGTATGACAACACATCTATGTTAACATCCATATTTCTATGATATTCGTCTTGTGAATATGTCGGGCCATAGAGGCCAGTAATCATGCATTTACCAAACCAAAGACAAGTCTTTAGGACTCTTACATAAGGCATAGCCAAAGATCATAAATTTTTGCAAGTGTAGCCACTTCGAAATTAACTTCACAAACTTCCGATATATGCCTTAAAAAGTTTGGCTTGCCAAAGCCTAATGTCTGAAGTTGGCAGATATGACTTAACTTAATGCATATATGACTAAACTTCAGGCATAAATGACTGAACTTCTATTTGAATAAGAATTAACGTCCAATCAAAACAAAGTCTTATATCTCATATCCGAAATTTCAAGCTCGAAATGGGTTTGATGGTGTTTCAAGTTTCTCACACTTCAAACCTTCAAACCGATAGTTGTCTTTCAATCTTTTCAGCTCAAATGACCCCGAATAGATCTCAAGTGCCAAGTACTCCACAAATATCCAAAAATGGAGAGTCAAGTTTGAAGTTTTTATTATTTTTTCTTCAACAATGTTGGATATCTTCTAAACCTCAAACAGCAGATATTTTCGATTTTGATTCCACAAGATAACGAAATCAGATTTCAAATTCAAACAATTCCAGGGAATTCAAATTTTCAGTTTCAAGCTTGTTTCTCCTCGTGGGTTTTGAAAATACCTAATGGCTGATATTTGAATTAATAAATGGCAATGAGAAAAAGAAGAAGAAGATGAAATGGAGGTGTGTCTGCATATTTAAATGAATATTCATGTGTTTAGAAAAAAAAAATAAGTTCTTACCATAGGTGAAACATCTCTGTGCTTGCCAAGCTCTTGCTCAGTTCCCAAGCTGTGGCGTGCTAAACCATGTCTACGCTGCTTCTTTTTGGCACGATCTTGGGACAACGCCATGGGATTATTTGGATTGTTTCCAGTCTTCTGATCCCATGCTCCATACTGAGGTACTGCCATAGGACTATTTTTCTAAAAACTCAAAAAAAAAAAAAAAATGAAGAAGAAGAAGAAGAAGCTATCAGTGACACGATAACACTATGATTAACCCACTCTCTGGAAGACTTGAAATGTTATCTAAGTTTTGAATCATTAACAATAACATAAACTATTTTAGTTGAAAGGCCTGGTTACCGGAGAGTGGATAACATAACATGGGCCGATCGGGTAAATCAAGAATTGGGATGAGCTGGTTCTGATACTATGATAATAAAAAAATGGACCTTAGCTCTAACTCAGACTCAAAAGCTAGCTCAAGAGGTGAAGATTTTCCAAGACCATATAAGGAGATCAATGGACACATCCCCACCGATGTAGCATATCCAATAATTATAGAAAGTGAAACAAGATTATGAATAATGATCATGTGAAACATTGTTGATATCCCTATGGTCAAAGCACACTAACTGAACAAACCATGATGAACATAGTGTTATAAAGTGAAGTTAAACAAATCATGATATATGTAGTGTTAAAACTGGAATTAAATTCACATTTCTTGTGAACTTTCATGCATATTCAATTTTGTATGTGCATATTAAAGTGCACTTTATAGCTATTGCACCAGAAAGTTTGTCTACCTTTTTTCCCTTTCTTTTTACAAAGTTATAGGACAATAGGAATGATCTAAATGCACTAGAATTGCTAAAAGACCTTGGATTAGAATTTTTGAAACCTTACTTTGAATTCTCATCTCTTCACCACGCCTTTCGCAGATGCATTAGATGTTGGTACATTAAATATGTGCAGTACTTTTTTCTCTCTAAGTCATCCATTACAAACTATACAGACTAGAGTTGTCTGGGATGATGTATGAATATTTCCTTTCTAGTCAATGGTGCAACTGCTAGTTTTCAAACCAGCAGTAGGTAATAGATCTAGTAAAATGCACATGTAGATAAAGTTAAAACTTAATACGTGATAAATATAAATAACTTCATAACCTTTCTACTTATCTCTCACCGCAACCCCCACTAGACACTTCTAGCCCAGTTGGGGAAAATGGGTTTATACAGTAATCTATGGTTTTAAATTGCTGACAAAACCAATTATTCTCATGTACCTAACTGAAAAAAAGAGTTGAAGGACTTTTTGTCTTACTTTTCTCAAGCAAAACCATACTATCAATTTCTTATCTTTACCATTTTCTTACTTGTTTCATATGGAGGACCCCTTTAAATGTTAGAAAATGCTGTCAACTTTTACTGGTGAAGTATCTCCACCTTTAACTGGTTGATTGAGCATTCAAGTCGTGTAGGGAGTAAGTAGGAACAATGTTTAAACCCCTAAGGTCATGTGCTCGCCTAAGTAAATGCCATACTACTTGTGTTCTTAATTAATTTGTCTGACGGCATATGCAAAATAGGGGGTAGTAATCATGTTTTCACTATACCAAAGATAGTTTCCATTGTATAACTAAAGAGAAGTGCGTCTTGTATCTCATAAGAAAAAAATGTGTTTCTTACATGGGGTGAAACCTCATGTTGCTTGCCAAGCTCTTGTTCATTTCCGAAGCTGCGGCGTTTTGAATCATTCTTATGCTGCTTCTTGTTGGCACGAGCTCGAGGGGACACTTTTGAGTAATCAGGACTACCCCCACTCTTCTGATCCAACTCTCCAAATTGAGGGACATACTTTGGGCGAACCTTATACAATTTATATGAAAAATATTAGTGAAACAATAACATTATGGGTGTGTTTGGTACTAAGGAAAATGTTCTCCGGTTCCCTGACATATCTTTATTCTCGATTGGTGCTTTTAAAGTTTAGTTCATATTCATTTATTTTAGACTCTTGTTGTCTTGTTGTTAGCTTAGTAAACCCTTAATTATAGATTCTTGTGGTGTTGGTGAATGATGGTAGAGTAAGGATATGTTCTCTGATGGGGCAGTGGGTGGGGGTCAAGGGTGACAAGCCGATAGGCTGAGAGTTGGGTCTTGGAACATAGAGACTATGACGGGGGAAGTCTATAGAGTTAGTGAAGATTCTCAAGAAGAGCAAGATTAGTATTGCTCGTGTTCAGGGGACCAAATGGGTGGAAACTAGGGCTAGAGACATCAAGGGGTTTAAATTGTGGTACTCAGGAGGTTCGTAGAATAGAAATTGAGTAGGTAGTTTAGTAGATAGGGAACTCAAGTAGTTAGTGGGAGAGGTTGGGAGGGTGAACGACAAAATGATGATGATTAAGCTAGTCATTGGAGGACTTACCTTAAATGTATCAGTGCATATGCACCACAAGCAGGCTGGGATGAGGAGGTTAAAAAGCGATTTTGGAAGGATTTAGAAGAGGTACACCAAGAAGCTATTCATAGGTGGAGATTCAATGGCCACGTCAGGACAACTTCAAGGGGTTATGATTGATGTACATAGCACGGTTTTGATTTTGGGGATAGAAATGAAGGAGGAGTTTCACTTTTGGACTTCGCTAAAGCTTTTGATTGGTGATAGTTGATTCGAATTTCCCGAAGAAGGAGGATCACTTGGTGACCTTCCATAGTACGGTGGCTAAGACTCAAATAGATTACTTTCTCTTTAGAAAGTTGATAGAAGTATATACAAGGACTATAACTTTATCCCGAGTGATTATCTTATAACTCAACATAAACTCTTTGTATTGGATTTATAGGTTAAGAGGGAAAGGAAGAAAGGACTCTATATGACCTAGCGACAGTCAAATAAGGTGGCTTGACTACTGTGAGGGAGATGGGGAGAAGTTGATGGCGATAGAGGCTTGGGGAGTAAAAGGGATGCAAACTGTATGTGAGATATGACAACTAATTACATTGGGGAAGTAACTAGAGAGGTGTTGGGGGTCTCGAGGAGTAATGCTGGTGGACATTGAGAGGATTGGTGGTCGAATGGAGCGGTCCAATAGGATGAAGTCGAGAAGGTTGCTTATTCGGAGTTGGTGGATAACAAAGACAAGGAGGAAAAGAGAGCAAATAGGGAGAGGTATAAGAGGATGAATAAGGAAGCGAAGTTAGCGGTTATAACGACTAAAACGATAGTGTTTAAATGCTTGTATGAAGAATTCCAAGACAAAGACGCGGAGATGTTGAGTAGGCTCTCCTAGACGAGAGAGGGGAGGGATTGAGACCTGGACCAAGTGAACTGCATCAAAAATGAGAAAGATAGTATTGGTGGAAGAGGCTCACATTAGATAAAGATCGCAAACATTCTTCCATAAACTCTTGAATAAAGAGGGGGACAAGAATATTGTTTTGGGCGATTTAGAGCACTATGAGAGTCATCTAGATTTTGAGTATTGTAGGGGTATAAAGTTTAAGGAGGTTAAAGAGGATATCCATAAAATATTAAGGTGGAGGGTGATCGGGCCAGACGAGAACCTAGTGTAATTTTGAAAGAGTTCAGGTATGGAGTGGCTAACTGAGTTGTTTAATGTCAATTTTAGGACATTAAAAATGCCCGAAGAATGAACGTAAGTACAATGATCCCGTTATACAAGAACAAGAGATATTCAGAATTGCAACAACTATAGGGGTATCAAGCTACTAAGCCATACTATGCAAGTTTGGGAGGGGGTGGAGATGAGAGTGAGCAGGGGTGTGTCTATTATCGAGAACTAATTTGGATTCATGTTGGGGCATTCAACTATAGAGGTCGTTCATCTCATAAGGAGATTGATGGAGTAGTATAGGGAGAGAAAGAGGGACTTACATATGATGTTTATTAACCTAGAAAAATCAGAGGACAAAGTTCCTATGGGGTTCTATGAAGATGTTTGGAGGCTAGAGGTATGCTTGTTGCTTACATTAGAGTGAATTAAGGACATGTATGATGGAGTCAAGACCTGGTTGAGGACAGTGAGAGAAGACCCAAAGCACTTCCTAGTCGTGATGGAGTGAGTTGCACCTAGGATAAATTGTTAGCCCGTTTTTATTTGTCTTGGTGATGGATGAATTGATGCTATATATCTAAGAAGAGGTTCCATGGTGTGTGCTATTTATAGATGACATAATATTGATTGACAAGATACACATAGGAGTTAATGATAGGTTGGAGGTTTGGAGACTGACCTTAGAGTCTAAATGGTTCAGGTTGAGAAGGACTAGTGCAGAATACTGGGAGTGCAAGTTTAGTGACGTAATTCACGAGGCAAATGTGAAAGTGATGATTACACACAACTCATCTCTAAGAGGAAGTTTCAAGTATCTTGGATCAATAATCAAGGAAATGGTGAGACTGACGATGATTTTACACATCGTATTGGAGTGAGTCGGATGAAATAGAGGCTTTCATTCAATGTCTTGTGTGATAAGAATGTGCCACCAAGACTTAAAGATAAATTTTACAAGTGGTTAGTTGACTATGCTGCATAGGGTGGAGTGTTGGCCGGTCAAAGAACTCACACGTCTAGAAGATGAAAATAGCAAAAATGAGGATGTTGAGATGGATATGTAGGCATACTAGGAGAGATAGGATTAGAAAAGAAGATATTCAAGACAAGGTGGGAGTGGCCTCCGTTGTGGACATGATGAGGAGGCGAGATTGAGATGGTTCGTGCATGTGAAGAGGAGGTACGCAAAGGCCCTAGTAAGGAGGTGTGGGAATTTGACTATAACAAGTTTTAGGAGAGGTACAAGTAGGCCAAAGAAGAATTGGGGAAGATGATTAGATAGAACATGATACTCTTCAACTTACTGACGGCATAACCTTAGATAGGAAGGAACAAAAGTCTAGGATTAGGTAGAAGGGTAATAGGTAGGCGAGGTGTTATCTAGTTTCCCATAATCAGTATTATTATTATTACTATCTTATTCTTCAATTTCCTTATTACATATTTTCTTTATTTTGGTTATCGTATTATTTTCTTTTAATTTTTTAAACATGGCTTCTTCACTACTATATTTCCTTTTCATATTGATTTTGATATGTTTTATTTGAGTTGAAGGTATATCAGAAACATCTCTACCTTTACAAGGTAGGGATAAGGCTGTATACACACCACCCTCCTCAGACCCCACTTATGAGATTACACTAGGTAAATTGTTGTTATGTTTTTCAGGCAAATAAATGAGTTTCTTACCTATTTTCTTTTGTTCGCTACGTAAAAAAAAATATTATCCTAAAAGCATTTATATATAATGCAAACAAATACTATGGGAGGTGGGAGGTATGGGGTGGCGGGGATGGACGCTAGGAGAGTGGGGGTGAAGATGAGCTGTGTTGGAGGGTGGGGAAGATACAACGAAAGATGGAATATTACTTGTGGAACTTATTTTTCCTACTTTCACTATGGAAGTTATTTTCCTCATCTTTTAAGAAACTTGTTTTCCTAGAGAATGTTTTCTAAGAATTTTTGACCCACCGAACGTGGAAAAAATGAAAAATATTTCCCTCCGTGTCGAACACATCCTATGTCTTATCCATTTTCTCGAAGAAGTAAGAAATGTTATCTACATATTGAATTATAATTGTTTGGTGCATGTAGTGGGTACGAATGAGATATGTAAATGAACTATTTAGGAGTCTTTTGATAGAGTGTATAAGAATAATGCTAAATAAGGTGTATTACTAATGCTTGCTTTGGTAATGCTGGTATTAGTTATGCTGATGTTATTTCTAATGCTGTGTTTGGTTTAGTGTATAAAAGATAATATTCATTGAATAATTTATTTAAAAGATTATTTATTTATAAAAATACCCTCCACAAATAAGATAGAAAGAATGTGGAAAAGATTTTGAGGGACAATTATGTCTTTAACCATGCTAAAGCATGCATTAGCAACCATTGCATTAGTAATACCATGGTTTTTAAATAGCTTAATATCAAATAGTGTATAACTAATGCAAGCATAGGTTGAAAAAGTGCACCAATGCTTGCATTATTTTTTCTAATGCACTCTACCAAACGACCACTTATGATTTACAAGAGATGTATTTCATACCATTGTTGAAACCTCTTGGTGCTTGCCAAGTTCTTGGCCATTTCTTAGGCTTCGTTGTGTTATATCAAGTTTATGTGGCTTTTTATTGGCACGAGCTTTTGGAGACACCACGTAATTATCAGGATTTCCCTTAGTCTTCGAATCCGATGCTCCAACTGGATTATAACTACTTTTCTACAAATTTAGAAAAAGTATTAGTTAAATGATGACATTCTGAGTTACCCACTCTAGAATAACTTGCATAATGGAGGAGCAACCAATGATATTGATAAAATTGGGAAGCATGGTCATAAATTGATGATACTGAGAATCATAGTCTATATGTTCTATTACTTGATTTTCCAGTGGTTGATGCACGTTAGTTACCCCAAAACACTGAAGGACATCGTTAAAGTGAAAATAACCATCCGAATGATAAATTGTTAAAAGTGGAGAAAATTCAAAGATCAAGTGAACTTTGATGTCTAGGATGACCATTAGTGAAGTTCATCACTATCATTATTAATCTAGTTGGAACAAACTAAAGTATATCAAAATTGTATATCAAAATTGTTAATTCTTAATTTACCCAAAATTAGACCTTCATGTTATGTTATCCGTACTCTAGACATTTAGAGCTAGGCGTGAATAGGGGTGTTAGAATATCCTACATCAGGTAAGGGAATGACATGGTGTCTCCTTGTATAGACTTGGTTAATTCTCACATAAGCTATTTTTTGGGTTGAATTAGATCCAAAAATCATTTTTCTTAAAAACAAAATAAGGGATTATTCATGTTTTTACCCATATCAAAGAGAAGTTTCCATTGTATCACTAAAGGAAGATTTGTCTCTCGATCTCATTTTTTTCTGTTTAATCATCTTGTATTCTTATCCCATTGGCCAGTCTAATCCAGATTCTCATCGTAAAGTCGATTTTTAGCAGTCCCCGCCAAAGAGAACTCCATTGCCAAGACTCTGAACCATTATAAAGTCTCTCCTGATCATATTAAAGTGAGGATGTATGTGTATATGCAAATGAATTTTCCTGAAGAAAAAGAAAGTATTTTCTTACCCTGGGCGAGACAAGCATCTGTTGCTCATTTCCTGGGCTGTGGTGCGATAGGTTGTGTCTATTCTGCTTCTTGTTTGCACGAGCTTGGGAGAATACCATGGAAAAATTAAGATCGTCCCCGGCCTTTTGATCCCACGCTCCAAACTGAGGCACAGACGGTGACCCATTTCTCTATATACAAATATTAACTTTAATTAATTACTGAAACAATGACTATCTATTATAGTTTTTTTTTTCTTTCCTTTTTTCTAGAATAAAAAGAATTGGACCAAGAAAAGATAGTTAAAAATGTAAAACTCACATACCAAATGGATTTTGATGTATAGGAACTGTCACTAGTTAAATCTCAAGCTTATTAAGCAAATTAAATTATTTTAGGGATATTGCACCACAAAATTTGTTATATTTGTGATGTTCAAGTTTTTGTATACCATTAAAAGTGTACTTTTGTCTCCTTTGAAAGTTTTTCTTATGATGCAGTTGTTCATCATAAGAAGCCACTATGAGCTCGTTCTATCACCAATCTGGTTTACCATCTCTATTAACCGAGAAATCTTCGTAAGCCAGTGTCAGGCGGTTTAAAATTATGAGCTCGTTTCTTTACTCTTTTCAGCTTAAATACTAAACCTTTTTTATTTGTGATAGACAGTTTGAGCCAGCAGTGTGCATCTAACCTATATATTATGCATTGTGCTTTTGCCACTAGACCAAATATGTCTGCTATTTTATTTGATGGGGACCATCTTTTAAAGGACCAAACGTTGCATTCAACAATTAGGAGTATAAGTATCAATCTATCATCTGTTTTTATGGAAAAATATAACAAAATAAGTAGAATAATATCTCAGTTCAAAATATTGAATATACACCTATATAAATAGAGCTTTCTGTATTACCCCCGACTTCTCAATTTTAGTGTTTCTGTTTGGTTCAGTTTTCCATGATTAAGATAAGAATAAAGTTTTTGCATACAAAAGTGTATGTTAATTATTTTTTTTGGGTTAATAATTAAGGCCAATTTCCTTTCTCTATGTTCACGTATTAATTGTATTATTGTGTATGGGATACATTTTTTTGTAGATACAATTTTGGGAAACCAAATACAGCAAGTAGGACAATTAACATGAGAGACTAGTACCTTTTTCATCCTATCCTATAATTAGGGGTGTACATAGGTCGGTTTGATTTGATTTTTCTTTAAAAAATTACTAAATCAATCATATCAATTTATTAAATTCATAAATCAAATCAAACCAAAATAAATTGGTTCTTTCGATTTCGGCTTTAATTGGTTCTTTCGATTTTTTTTGATTTTTCGATTTCTTTTAACTAAATCAAATAGTTAAAAAATCAAAAATAATTAAATTGGGTCTTTATATTTGGTTTTTTTAAAAACTAAATAAAACATAACCAAAATTAACCAAAAATAAGAAAACTATAAATGACCTCTGAGAAAATAAATGAAGAAATGGAGGCAGTTTAACGGCTTAACTCATAAGAAAAATAGAAAGAAGATATACTAACAAACATGTGAAAGTAACCAGCTCCTGATGAATGAGGGGATGAGGAGAAATCGATCTCTGAAAAATGAAGATGAACACTGAAGGTTTTAGTTTATCTTGTTAGGTTTTTAGGTTAATATTAGGTCTTTATATTTAGATCATTTACTTATTAGTTAGTGCCTACTAAACAAATATTACAATTTACAAGTTTATAACTTATAAGCTCAAATATGAATATATATCTAATTTTTAAACATTGAAGTTAATAAAACTAATTTAAAAAATATCTATAAAATAGATTATAATTAATATTTTTATCTATAAAAGTTTAAAATTATATATATATTATGTCGGTTTGGGTTGAGTTCGGTTTGACTTTTTTATGGTTAATACCAAATCAAATCAAGAATGGTCGATTTTTTTTCTCCAACGCCAAACCAATCAAATCAAACCACATGTCGATTTTTTTTCTCAGTTTGATTTGATTCCTTGATTCGATTTGACTTGATGGATTGGCTTGTACATCCCTACCTATAATTGTTATGATTTCTCATATGTTAATTTTAAACTAAATACAGTGAAACTTTTTACAATTACGAAAAGCAAAGAGATGAAAGTACATTTAATGCAATGTACGCAACTTTAATGCACAAATAATAAAACAATACAAAAGGGGTTTAATAACTTATATCAACATTAAGAATAAATATTACCTGTTTATATATCCTGTTATTAATTAATTAAAGTAAACAAATGAAAGCTCATACGGTGCAAAAGAATCAGAATCAATCTAGTAATTTCACCTATAATGCTTCAATAATTACCCAAAATAATAGTACCTCTAACATTTTAATTCATTCTAAGAACCATATAAGATTATATTTAACATTAATGATGAGGTATAAAAATATATTTAATCTGTTTAAAATGGTAGTTTTATTTTTATTCCTTAGAAATCATTATTCTTGAAGGCCAGAAGCAAAAGATACGCTGGAGGAGAAACAAAATTATCAAAGAAAAATAAGCTCTAATGGGTGTCCGAGAAACAAAATCTTCAAAAGAAACTTAAAACAATCAAAAACATTTAATTTCTCTCTCGTTTTCCATTTACAAAAAAAAGGAAATATGTGAGAATTACCCAAGAAAAATTACAATATTCAAAATAACAAAAAAGAAATTTAAGAATTTTTTTTTTTTAATTCTTTCTCACTTCAGATTGTAATCTAAAAACATACCTCCCCTTGTTTCGTCATGGTGAAAGAGGATAGGAAAAGAAGAGAGAAAATGGTGGAAAATTTTTGGGAAGAGATTATTATGTGTTGAATCATTTATATAAAAGCCTCTAATTTTTATGGAACATGAAAAATATTCTAACTATTCACCTATATTCATTGCCTTAAGAAACTAGAGGTGAAAATTAATGGGTAGATATTAGACAACACACACGCCCAAAAAAAAAAAGGGAAAAAATATTAAGAGCAAAAAAGTAGCTTAAAAATTATTTTGGAGGAAAAGTGTTTTAAAAAATAATTGTTGCTTTCTATTGTTTGGATGTCGAATGAAAAGTAACAGAGGGTAAATTTGTATTGCTAATTGTTATGAATTATTTTCCTTATTTTCTCTTTGATCTTTTGTGAGGAGAATTTCCTTAAAAAATAAAGAGAAGCATTTAAGTTAAAGGAGATTTCTCCCGAAGAATGCTTTGGTTCCTTTGTTTCAAATTAGTTAAATGTATTTCTTTTAAGTTATATATAGGGATGTAATTAAATGACACAAGGGGGGCAAGTCTGTTAACTTAGAACAGTCCACCAACACTCTAGGGATCAGGTTTCTAGAATTGTGCAGCACAAATAAGATAAATAAAGTAAAGAAAGAACAAAGAGACCTGATTTTCATGGGGAAAACTTTCTTGCTCAAGGGAAGAAAAAACCACGACCTACCTCGTAGGATTTACCAATCATCTTCACTAAAACTCTGAGCAAAGAGTGATTACAGACTCAAGCACTTCACGAGATTAAACTCTTAATCCCAGACTCCATTGAAGCAACTCTACTACAAGGCACTAATGCAACAACTCTATTGCACCTTCACAACCAGCTTACTCTAGCCAGCCAACACAGCTAACTCTAGCTATCACTCAACCAACTCTAGTTGAAAACTCTACACACAAGTTGTAAGAACGATTACAAGAGAAAAATACCTACACAAGCTTCACAATGAAGAGTAGGTGTACATTCAGAATCAACGACACTTGCAAAAACGAAGAGTAAGAAAATATTCAACTTCTTCAAAGCATCCCATCATTTTTGCATTCAGAGAAACGAATCTTCACTTTTTCTCCATGGCGGCAACAGTAAAAATATGAGAAAAGAGAAGCTTCTTTTTCAGATTTTAAAAACTAGGTTTTGAAAAAGATGTCCAAGGAGAATAATTATAAGAGCACATAACCAAAGGTGAAATCCTATTAGTTAATACTTTACCTCTCTGATACGTAGTGGTGCTCTTTTTCCGCACAGCAGTGGTTCCACTCGCAGACAGAAAGTAGTACACTTTTACAGCTGTAAATTTTGTCTGTTATCTATTACACACTTCATAAAACATCTGAACCAGGTTCCCGCATGGTTTGTCTATCATCAAAATAAATGTTCAGACATACTACTACAATTTTCTCCTTTTTGATGCTGACAAACCCCATATTCCCCCTGAATCCAGAAACCTCTTCCCTTTCCTTCATTTTCTTTCCCTTTTTGGCATTATTAAAAAGAACAACAGTAAACCAAGTAGAGCACAATTTGTCTCAAAGATAACTCATACATTGGGGCAACACTAACATGAATAAGCAATAAGCATAAGAATAAAGAAGTAAACAACAGAGAAGGAACCAACATGATTTCAATAACCATAGTTAGGAAAAGTATTACAAGCATTAAGAGCAAAATCATCATTAAAACATCCAGAGAAAAACACACAAGGCCATGATTAAGACGGAGTAGAACACAGGAGGCAAAGAAAAGCAAAAAGAGAATAGGATTTGGAGTCAAGGACGGGATGGGCCAGAGAGCTTTTGAAGCAAGAGAGACATGCGCTCATCAGCAGCTTCATGGGCATGTAACAATTTCTGAGTGAGTTCATGAACCTTGGCTTTTAACTCATCATTTTCCTGACGAAGAGCCTGCATTGGACCTAGTCCCTCAGTCTGAGCCGCCTTCAGATTGGCAAATTTAGCATCACGTTGAGCAAACAAAGTAGTCAGCCTTTCTACTTCCTTTGTGGAATTTTCTTGAGAGGCGATCAAGTCAGAAATGATCCATTGAGAACCCTCACTTCCCCTTCTTTTAACACACTCACATTCCTCAAGAGTAGAAAGCGTAAACATTTCCTTCTTCGAGCCTGCAATTCCCTTTTCACATGGAACTTGAAAATAGTCAAACACTTTGTTCAGAAGAAAGCGATACCCTAGCCCATGTTTTCCATCTTTAACAGTTAAGATTTTGTGCATATGCTCAATCATGATCGCGGGCAAGCTTATGGCTTGAAATGTACTCAGGGCTTCAATGAGGTAGAGATCCGCAACTCCTGCGACTGTTCTTTTCTCAGTCCGTGGAAGCAAGACTTTGTTGATAAATTCAAAGACTAGTTGATACTCCCCTTTCAACTGCTTATTAAGGAGTCTTTCACCAGAAAGATTATACAATTTCCCAATCATTTCCATAAACTTTCGAGATGTACACTCGTCCTTCACTGATTTAATTCCCTCAGTAGGAGCTCCGAGAATTTTTCCAAGTATGGCCTCATCAAGAACAATAGAGACACCATGAACCATTGTGCTTAATTATAACCCTTTCTTAGTGAATGCCATTTCATGATAAAACTCACGAACTTCCTTTTCATGCAGATCAGGTACAGGTGGAGAAAAAAGGTCTTTCCACTCCTGATACACCACCATCTCAACTAAATCAGCCATTCCATGCATACTATCCACATCGGAATCAAACACTTTACCTCTCAACACCTTTTGTTGCTTCATTAATGCCTGAAGTTCTGCTCTGGTAAGAACCTTAGAGACAGAAGAGGTACATGGTCCCTCAGAAGGTCTATCAGTGGACAATGAATTTCATTTGGTTCTGATGGAGGTGACACTCTTTGCAAGCACATCTTCAGCAAGGGCATTTCTTAGTCGCCTTCGAGAGCTGGAAGTAATCCTATTAGTGGGGAACCGTTTTGTCTGTGGAGCGGTTCCTGGAGGTAGGTGGTGATGTCCTTTTGGCTCGCTTCACTGTAGAGAGCATAATGTCTTCAGGTTCTTTTTCTCCTTCCTCTGGGTCAAGAACATTTTCTGGTTGAACTGGTACATCCTCCTCCACAATCATCTTTCTCTTGAGTTTTCTCCTCTATGTCATTTTCTATTGGTTGTCCTTTAATACATCCTCCATCAACCTTCTAGAACTTGACCTGGTAACCGGGGGACGAACCTGGTCCCCTGACTCCTTCTGATGTGAGCGAACTGCCAACTTCTTAACTTTCCATATTAAAGGTTGATCATCATCGCTTAAATCAACTTCATTCTCAGCAATCCGTTGAAGATTTAGAACCCCTGAAGTCCCATCCCATTTAGGAGTAGATGACAGAATTGGAGATTTTGGTATTGAGGAAGGAGATCGAGATATGGTTCTTTCATTGCTGGGAGAACGTTCTCCCCCCAAGGCCATTTGAGTGAGACTTTGAATAATCAATTGATCACCATGAGCAAGGATATTGGAAGAAGTCCCCTTTTCTATGGGAAAATCCCCTTCAAAAATATAATCGTAAGAGGTTTCCAGTGGACTTTTCTTAGGGACAACCTCAGTAGCACTGTTCAGAGGTTGTGAGGGACCAGATATAGATAGCAGACCAGGTTTAGATAGACCAATCTTAGTAGAATTTTCAGCAGAGGTGTCCACCGGAGGATCATCAGTTTGGGGATTTAGAGAGATGTTGAGATCAACAGGGGTAATGGAGGAATCACAGGGCGGAGAGGTCATAGATGTTCCTTCAACAGGAGGGATTTGAGGGGAGTCTGAAGATTTGGAGAAGGGGTTTTCGAAAACAGGCAGAGTAGTGGTTGTTTCATAGAGGGGCTGAAGAGGGACCTGGGGAAGATAGAAGAGACATGGTGAGAGAGAGGAAGAGTGAGAGTAAGCCAAGGGTTTTAAGAATTTTTGAACAAAAATGGAATGGAGGCAGTAGAAGAGAGGAATGTGGAAGACAAAGGAAAGAGAAGACGACTATTTAAGATGAAAGAGGCAACGTGTTAGAAGAGGGAGAAAAAGGAGGCGACTATTCGGTTGTTGTCCTTTTTTTAAAAAAATAATTAAAACTCCAGAGATTGCAAAAGGCGGGAAAACAGAGGCTTTGTGTGATTACCTTTAGATGTCTCAAAGAGTTATTTTCAAGTAATACTTGAAATACTAACTTGGGGAGGACCTGATACATCCAATGAATATTGAATCATTTGCTCCAAATCTATCATGTCTTTTTCCTTCTTTGATCATGCTTACCATGCGTGTATACCTAGTTAAGGTATGGAACTGAGCTATACATTGATTGAAAAGCACTCACCCGGATACCTGTTGTCTATTCATAACCAAAAGAGAGAAAAGGTAAGAAGAGAAAATAAAGGAGTAAGAGACTAAGTCAACTTTATTAACCCCTTCATACGATTTTTCTCAAACTGGTCCATGCTCAAGGCCTTCGTGAAGATATTAGCAATTTGGTCTTCTGTCTGCAAAACTCCACCCAAACATTTCCTTTCTCCACATTGTCTCTTAAGAAATGATGACGAATATCTATGTGCTTGGTCCTTTTATGTTGAATTGGATTTTGAGCCATGTTAAGAGCACTGGTGTTATCATACATGAGGGGAACACACTCCAAAAGGATCCCATAGTCTGCAAGTTGCTTCTTTATGCACAATAGTTGAGCACAACATGAGGCCGCCGCTACATATTCAGCCTCAGCAGTGGAAAGAGCTATTGAATTTTGTTTTCTTGAACCCCAAGAGATCAGTGATGAGCCAAGAAAATGAGTCATTCCATAGGTACTCTTCCTGTCCACCAAGTATCCATCATAGTCAGCATCCGAATATCCCACTAAGTCAAATGAACCACCGGATGGATAGAAGAGAAATAGATCAGGAGTTCCCTTCAAATATTTGAGAATTCTTTTTGCAGCTTTGAGATGAGACTCCTTTGGACAAGCTTGAAATCAAGCACAAATGCCCACACTGAAAACTATATCGGCTCTGCTGGCAGTCAAATATAGGAGAGATCCAATGATTCCTCTGTACATTGTTTCATTTTCTGGGGGACCTGGTTCATCTGCATCTAGTTTTGACGAAGTACTGATTGATGTATCAATTGGTTTAGCACTGTCCATGTGAAACCTTTTAAGAATCTCCTTGATATACTTTTGTTGACTGATCAAGATGCCATTTTGAACTTGTTTCACTTGAAGCCCGAGGAAAAAAGTTAGCTCTCCCATCATACTCATTTCAAACTCATTCCTCATGAGTTTAGCAAAGTCTTCACATAGGGAGTCGGCTGTAGCTCCAAAGATGATATCGTCCACATACACTTGAATAATGAGAAGATTTCTCCCTCTGAATTTCAAAAAGAGAGTGTTGTCAATTTTCCCTCTCTTGAAACCATTATTCAGGAGAACTTGGAATGCCTTTCATACCATGCCCTAGGTGTTTGCTTCAATCCATAAAGAGCCTTATCCAGCTGATACACATGATGTGGATGATCAATATCTTCAAACACCGAAGGTTGCTTCACAAAAACTTTCTCTTTCAAGTACCCATTCAAAAAGGCACTTTTGACATCCATTTTAAATAACTTGAACTCCATAAAGGCTGCAAAAGCTATTAACATTCTTATTGCTTCCATTTGTGCTACAGGAGCGAAGGTTTCATCATAATTAATGCCTTCCTCCTGATTGTATCCCTTCACCACCAACCTGGCTTTGTTTCTTGTAGTATTACCTTGTTCATCCAACTTATTCCTGAAGACCCACCTGGTCTCTATAAACGTTCGATCTGAGGGCTTAGGAACTAGATGCCAAACCTTATTCCTTTCAAACTGATGAAGCTCCTCCTGCATTGAATTTACCCACTCTACATCAACTAAGGCCTCCTTGATATTCTTGGGTTCTATCTGTGAGATGAAGGCTGAGGAGGAAAACATGTTTCTGGATCAGGATCTTGTGTTCACAGCTTCTGCCCTGAAGTTTTTGGCCAAATCTCTATCAATTAGCAATGTCCTGGCAATGTCTATCAAGGTCCTGTTCTTTATCTCAACAACTCCATTTTGTTGAGGGGTTCTCGGAGTTGAAAAGTTGTGACTGATTCCCTTTTCTGCACAGAAGGCATCAAATCTTGCATTCTCGAATTCTGTCCCATGGTCAGACCTGATCCCCACAATTCTGCAATCCAACTTTACTTGTATTTGATTTGCAAAGGATTCAAATACAGGGAAAGTTTCATGCTTAGATCTCAAAAACATTGTCCATTTAAACCTTGAATAATCATCAACAATAACAAAAATGAATTTCTTCCACCTCTACTTGCAATTTTCACAGGCCCACATAAATCCATGTGAAGATTCTAAAGGTCTTGTGGTGCTCATGTCCTTTTTCTTCTTGAAGGAGGACCTAGTTTGTTTTCCCTTCACACAAGCATCACAGATTTTTTTCTCTACAAACTTCATTTTGGGCAATCCATGAACTAACTCTTTGGAAACCAGTTTGTTAAGAAGAGAAGAGCTTACATGCCCTAATCTTCTATGTCGTAGAACTGAGTCATCCTCCATCGCACTCAAACAGGTGAGATTTTCACTAGTTATAGTGTCAAGATCTGTAACATACATGCTCTTGCTTCTCCTGGCAATCAAGATCACCTCCCCCGATTGAAGAATTGTTACTATACAAGCAGCAGACAAGAACTTGACCTCATTTCCCTTATCACAGATTTGAGACACGCTTAGAAGACTGTATTTTAATTCATTGACATAGAAGACATTTTCTATAGCATGTTCAAGAGATTTCCCATTTTTTCCAACACCTAGAATGTGCCCTTTCTTTCCATTGCCAAAAGAAACACTTCCTCCTTGAAAAGCTTTGAATGAGAGAAAATCTTCCATCTTTCCCCTCATATGCTTTAAGCAGCCACTATCCATAAACCAACTTTGGCTGCATCCTCTAACTCCAACCTGCAAGATTAGTCATAAATTAAATTTGGGAACCCATTTAAGTTTGAGTTCCCAAAAATGAGACAAGGGATAGATTAGGCTCCTCTTAGTCCAAGAGGGTTTCTTAATTTGAGATATCCAAGGACCAAGTACCTGGTATCTATTTTGGCTTCGAAAACCTTTAAGAACCCTTTTTCAGCAGCTTGCCTGGCAGGACAAGCTTGTTTAAGATGACTATTTCTACCACAGTGAGTGCACAAGAGATTGTTAGGATCAGACACATACTTTCTATGGAGATTATAAGGGGGATTAATCCTTTTGTACCATAACCCTTCTCTTCCATTAGACTTTTGATTTGTTAGGTTTGTTAGGATCTGAGAGGAGGCAGTCCACTTGAGAGAGTTTTCAAGATCAGTCTTGATTCCAACCAGATCCCTTTCAAGTTCAGAGTTTCTCTTCAGAGAAGCAGTGAGATTCAGCTGAGTTCTTCTCAATTCAACTTCAAGCTCAGTCTGAAATTTTTGAATCTCATCAGTTCGATTTTCTCCATTTTGAGACATCTCACTGATTTTTTCATTTAATGTGAGATTCTCAATTGACAATCTTTCAAGTTTCTCCTTCATGTCATTCAACTTAGAAACCAACAAAACCTTCTCAGATTCAAAATCATCAAGACTTTTATTTAAAGCATCCTTTTCTTTACAGACATCAAGAAAGGAATCGATCAAAACATTTGCAAGAGACCTCAACTCCTTAAGATTATAGTCCTTAAGATTATTGTCTGCTATCTATCACACACTTCATAAAACATCTGAACCAGGTCCCTGCATGGTTTGTCTATCGTCAAAATAAATGTTTAGACATACTGCTACAAAGTCTCACTTATTAAGATTTTATTTTGTTCTACCATATTTACCATCTTTTTTCAAAATTTTGTCTGTCCCGTTCTACTCCATTTATGTTTCTTTCATTTTTTTAAAAAACTTTTGTTGTATTCTGTTTAAAATTTTATATGTTTTTGATATTTTAGTTTAACCGTATAATTTTTTAAAATGAAAGGCTTACTATTATATATGTATATATCACTATAATGAAACGAGACCGGCATCGGAACGAACAAAATTTTCTTTAAAAGTTTCAAAACGGACATTGAATTTGTTGGCATACCAAAATGGACACCTCGTTGCCTTTGCAACGAGGTCTCATAATTTAATTTTTTTAAAAATAAATTCACTAAAATTCGTTGGCCACTAAAAATTTTGTTAAAAAGATTAAGGAGCAACGAGGTTCTCTTTACTTCTCCGTCAGAATTCCCACACAAACCAGGCTTTAATTGCTAGTCTAGTGTTTCGTTATGTATTGTCCATTTTCCTCGGCCTCTTTTAGGCAGGCAAAGAGACTAATAATGTTGCCAACTTCAATAACTAACAAAGGATTAATTAATTTATAGAGCCAAACAAGTTGACATTATTAGTAATGTGATTTATTAACAGTATGAATTATCCTTAGGCATTTTGTTTGACCATTTTCCTCTCTGCCTCCGTGAGGTAAGAATAACGTCTGCATATATTTTATTCTCATCAAATCTTATTTTATGAGATTACACTAGATGATAAGATGTATGAGTCCACCACCGTATTCAGGATCAGGTCCTTTCACCAGGTTGCCCAGAACAGAGACACACAAGCAAATAATGCAGCAAGAAACGTGACACACAAATTTTACGTTGAAACCTCCTTGCTCAAGAGAAGAAAAAACCACGACCTACCTCGTAGCATTTCTCAACAACTTCACTAGATCTGAGCAACAATGATTACAGACTCTGGTAATCCTAAGAGATTAAGCTCTTAATCTCCCACTTGCAACAGCTCTATTACAAGACTTCAAGGCAGTAACTCTACTATCGACTCTCCAACCAGCTACCTCTAACTGATGCACAATGGCTAACTCTAGCCAAACTACCAACTAACTCTAGTTGACAATATCAAGAATATAATTTGAAAACGAGAAAAACAAGCTTACACAACATTCATGTCTTCTAGCTATTACAACTCAACATATCACAACTCTAACAATAGCCTTTGGACAAGAAAGCATTAGCACCGATCTTTTATCTGCCCAGAGACAGTCACAACCTTTTTTGGAGAAGAGAATATTCTTGTAAAAGGTATCTGCACATTGTTGTGTATTTTAAAATCTATTCTTTGTCCAAAGTACAAAAGGCAAGTATAGACACATCAACAAGAAATCAATCCCATTGGTCTAGTACATTTGACCTGCTGGGACTAGATTGCTGCACTGCTGCCACTCACCAACCTCCTGCAAAAGCACTTTTTACAGCAGTAAAAAGTTTTCCGCCCAGCTCAAATCAAAACGACTCCACCATGAGGATCGGCACAAGGGAACTGGTCTCGGTATGGCTTCATCATCATTAAAACCAGCAATCTAAAAATTTTCCCTTTTTGATGATGACAACCATCTTCTTAGCTACCAAGATTGCACAAGTTCACCCTATTCCCCCTGTCTACCATATTTCCCCCAACTGAGAATCTTCCCCCTTTGGCATCATTAAAAGGAACCACAGTAAACCAAGGCAAGAAAGCATAGATATGTTAACTCATGGCCACTAAGGCAACACTAACACAAATGAGATATAAATCAAGCAAGAAGATAGACAATAGAAACACGGAAGCATCAAAAAAAAGTTCATTGATTTAAGTCAGCATTACAACATCACTTTTGAAAGACCAATTGAGAGAAATAAACAGCAATTGCCATAACAAGAGGAACAGGGATTTGAGAGGGAACTGTTATCAGGGCATGGGAAGGGAGAAAGACAGGAGAGGGAGATGATCATGGTCCAGATAATTTGGGTAAGAAAGCTGAAATATGGTCATTGAACGTCGCGTGACCATGAAGTAATTTCTTGGTCAATTCTTTGACCTCTGCCTTGAGAGCTTCATTCTCTTGTTTTAGCGCAGAGACAATACCAGTTTCCTCCACCTGGTTTGCTTTAAGACGCACTATCTCAACCTCCTTTTGTGCGAGCAAACCTGTAAGTCGCTCAATTTCCACAGGCGACTTCTCTTGGGAGGCAATCAGATCAAACACTAGAGATGGACCCTTCACCCCTCCCCGTCTAGATACACACTCACACTCTTTAAGAGTCATGAGAGAGAACATCTGCTTTTTCGACCCAACAATCCCTAGACCACATTCAATATTGAAAAAATCAAAGACTTTGTTCAAGAGGAACCGTATGCGAGACCATGCTTACCATCCTTTACATACATGATTTTATGCATGTGCTCAATCATCACACCAGCCAGATTAATATGCTGAAATATACTGAGGGCTTCCATCAAAAACAAGTCAGTTAGACCAGCAACAATTCTCTTCTCGGCTCTTGGAAGAAGAACCTTGTTTTTGAATTCAAAGACCAACTGGTATTCCCCTTTCATTTGTTTCTTAAGAACTCGTTCCCCTGTAATGTTCTCCAACTTTGCAATCATTGAGATGAACTCTCTTCTCGCACATTCACCTTCCACAGACCTGATCCCTCGAGCAGGTACCTTTAGAATGGAGCTGAGTATTCGCTCGTTCAGCATGAAAGTAACCCCATTTACTTTGCTAAACAGCTCGGTTCCATTCTCAGCAAACTCAAGTTCATGGTAGAACTCTCTGACTTCTGACTCATGTAGGGCAGGGACTGGAGGAACAAACAGATGCCTCCATCCTTGAAAATTCACCATTTCTACCAACTCAGCCATGCCATCCATATCGACAATCTCTGGATCGAAGACTCTACCCCGCAACACCTTTTGGGATCACATGATTATCTTCCTATCCTCCCTTGACAGACCCGTAGAGGACTCGGGTTGAGACCTGACTCTGGAAGGAGCACCAGGTCCCATTGTCCGATAATCCCTGCCTTGAGAAAGGGGGGGAGAGTCCTCTGTAGAATCTTCCATAGTACTTTTTGAGGTTGCTTCCTCTTTTTCTGAGGAACTGTCGCTTTCCATTTTAGACCAGTCTGTGTATTTTATTTACTGGAACTGGAAGTTTTGCCTTTCGCTTTTATCTTTACACTGGTTGTCTGGGCCTTCCCCCTTTCACTAGCATCCTTTTTCGTCTGGTCCCCTTCTTCCTGATCAACCACAACATCCGGTTGAATATCCTCCTCGTCAGTTACTATTTTTTGTTTCAGCTTTCTCCTCTTGGCAGTCTAAACTTGGCTTTCCTTCAGGGGATCAGCCAAAAGTTTTCTTGTTGAGGCTCTGGTGTGCAGTGACTGAACCCGGTCCCTTGATTGACTTTGAGGTGGATGAGAGATGATTTTTTTAACCTTTCATGAGAGGGGTTGTTCGTCCTCACTATCTTCACTCTCCCGACCAGCATCTGGGTTAGGGAGGATATGTAGCTCCTGAGGAGTGCCATACCATTTTGGAGATGAAGCAACAACAGGTGGGGAAGTAGAAGAGGAAGAGTTTTCGGGGAAAGGCTCAGAAGTAGGAGCTTTAGAAGGGTTTTGCTCCGGTGACTTGAATACAGAGGGAGAGGGGACTGTGGACCAGGTTCCTGGAGGGGTTCTCCTCTTGTGGAACTTCCCACAACAATTCTGAAAGTGGGGCCAGTAGAGGGGATTTCCATCTCAAACACAACAGGGGAATAATTATCAAGGGAGGAAGAGTTGCGAGAGGAGTAGCAGATATAGGGTTATCCAGGTCTTGCTCAGCAGAAGCAGCAGATATAGGGTTATCCAGGTCTTGCTCAGTAGAAGCATCGGACGGACCCGAAGGGTCAGAACTTACTGTCAACGCTATGTTCAAGTCTGCTAAGGGCGGTTGAGGTGCCAAAGATGGTGTGGTTGAGAACGGATTTTCAAAGGGCGTAGATGAAGGTGTTGACTCCACCGTTTCAGACATGGTGGGTGAGGAAATGACAGGGTTTTCCGGTTGCTTAGAGGTTGAAGGGGAGTGAGACATCGTTGTGACAGGGAGAATTTTACAGAAGACAGTGAGGGTTTTGATTTAGCGAAGATGAAGAGAGAGAGAGTTTGGTTTTCTTTTAGCATAGGAGAGTTTGAAGTGTGTGAGAGAGAGGGTGACAGTTGATAGGCTTTACAGAGAGGAAGAGACATGTCTAATCAAGAAAATGTTTGGGCTGAAAGAGGTGAGGGGGGAAACAGTTCGAGTGACCGGGTACCGGATGAAAAGAGCGGGAAAAGTTTTCTAGTTCACTGATTATTTCCACAATCTGTTCATAAGTGAAGAAGTAATAGTAACCTAGTCAGGACCTGGTCCCGTCTTGAAGTTGAGTAAAAGATGTGCCAAGTTTCTATCTTGTCAACTTCTAGCTTTCTCACATCCACCATGCGTGTATACCTGTAAGGGTATGAAACTGAGTTAGACACACCAATCACAACCTTGCAAGGATACCTGCGTTCTGATCATAGCCAAGTAAAGGAAATCAAAACTCAGAAGGTGAAAGAAGGTATAGTTAATTCATTTTGATTAGTCCCAACTTCAGTCTATTTCTCTCGAAATGGTCCCTGCTCAAGGCTTTAGTGAAAATGTCTGCAATCTGATCTTCTATTCTGCAGAACTCCACTCAAATGTTCCCTTTTTCTACATTGTCTCTCAAAAAGTGATGTCGGATGTCAATGTGCTTGGTTCGCTTGTGTTGTACTGGGTTCTTAGCCATGTTGAGAGCACTGGTATTGTCACACATCAATGGCACACATTCAGTTAGAACTCCAAAATCCTCCAGCTGCTGTCTGATCCATAATAACTGAGCACAACACGAAGCAGTAGCCACATACTCTGCTTCAGCCGTAGAAAGTGCCACAGAATTTTGCTTTCTTGACCCCCAGGAGACCAGTGAGGGGCCTAGAAAATGAGCCATCCCCGAGGTGCTTTTTCTGTCAACCAAGTACCCATCATAGTCGGCATCGGAGTAACGAACAAGATCAAACGAACCTCCACATGGGTAGAAGAGAGCCAATTCCATGGTTCCCTTAAGATAACTGAGAATTCTCTTAGCATATTTCAAATGAGATTCCTTGGGACAAGCTTGAAATCGAGCACACATCCCCACACTGAACACAATATCCGACCTACTGGCTGTTAGGTATAGAAGTGATCCGATGATTCCTCTGTACATGGTCTCATTCACCGAGGGACCGGGTTCATCATTGTCCATTTTTGAAGCAGTCCCTATGGGTGTATCAATTGGTTTGGCATCATCCATGTGAAATCTAGTGAGAAGCTCCTTGATGTATTTCTGCTGGCAGATCATGTTTCCAGCTTTGTCTTGCTTGACTTGTAAACCCAAGAAGAAGTTGAGTTCACCCATCATGCTCATCTCAAACTCATTTCCCATAAGTTTTGTGAAATCCTCGCATAGCGAGTTGAGAGTGGCTCCAAAAATAATGTCATCCACGTACACCTGAAGAATGAGCAGATTTCTCCCTCTTGACTTAAGGAAAATAGTGTTATCAATTTTTCCTCTCTTGAACCCATTGTCTAGGAGAAATTTGGATAATCTCTCATACCATGCTCGAGGAGCTTGCTTTAGTCCATACAACGCTTTGTCCAGTTTGAACACATGATGAGGTCGATCAATGTCCTCAAAGCCCGGAGGCTGCTTCACATAAACTTCTTCCTTTAGGTATCCATTCAAAAAGGCACTTTTAACATCCATCTGAAACAATTTGAATTCCATAAAGGAAGTAAAAGCAATCAGCATTCGAATAGCCTCCATTCTTTCCACAGGAGCGAAGGTTTCATCATAATCAATTCCCTCCTCTTGATTGTATCCCTGGACTACCAGTCTAGCCTTGTTTCTGGTAGTAACTCCTTGTTCATTCAACTTGTTCCGGAAGACCCAACTGGTCCCAATAACAATTCGATCGGTTGGTCTTGGAACCAGATGCCAGACTTTATTTCTTTCAAATTGATAAAGTTCCTCCTGCATTTCATTAACCCATTCAACATCCTTCAGAGCCTCCTTAATGTTTTTGGGTTCAATTTGAGATATGAATGCTGAGGATGCAAACATGCTTCGAGTCTTTGACCTGGTTTGCTTGCCTGAGTCCAGAGGTGACAGCAAGTTGTCCATTGGATGAGATGATTTGTGTTTCCAGTTGGATCTTATTATAGAGGATTCTTCTGCTTCTGTACCTGATCCCTCTTCAGGGCTGCTTTCTGCACTTGCTCTCTCCTGTGAATCCTCTGTGCTGGCATGTTCCACTGCATCATCTGAAATAACATGATCTTTATCCTGCGTTGGGTTTTTCATTAACTCCGGTTCCACAGGTAGATCACAATCAACTGCATCTCTTTGGGTTTGCCACAGTTCTTCAAGGTCATCATCATTGGTCACTTCTGCATCTTTCATCTTTCCAGTCTCATCAAAGATAACATGAATACTCTCTTCAACACTTTGTGTCCTCTTGTTGTAGACTCGATATGCCTTGCTGTTTGATGAATAACCTAGGAAAATTCCCTCATCGCTTTTGGGATCAAATTTTCCTAAGTTATCCTTGTCATTGTTCAGCACAAAGCATTTGCATCCAAAGACTCTAAGGTAGTTCAACATTGGTTTCTTCTTATTCAGCAGCTCATAGGGGGTTTTTCCTAGCAAGGGTCGGATTAGACACCTGTTCACCACATAACAGGCAATATTGACTGCTTCTGCCCAAATGGCCATGGCTACACCTCCATCTATGAGAAGTGTTCTGGTGATATCCACAAGGGTTCGATTTTTCCTTTCGACCACTCCATTATGTTGTGGGGTCCTGGGAGCAGAGAAGTTGTGACTGATCCCCTTAGCAACACAAAAGGCCTCAAATTTTGCATTTTCAAATTCAGTCCCATGGTCGGACCTGATCCCTGCAATGTTGCAGTTCAACTTCACTTGAATTTAATTTGCAAATGATTCAAAAATTGTGAATGTTTCATCTTTAGAGCGAAGAAACATTGTCCAGGTATATCTTGTATCGCGGTAGGGTGTGTTAATTACTTTGAGTGACACTGATCAATTTTTAAATCGGGATAGACTTACCCAGAATTATCTTTACCTCGTCAAAGGTAAAACTATGCATCCAGAATTTTTATGTATTGCACTTAATATATTCTGAAGTTCTAATAGTTTTTGCAACATTGCTACATGTATATTCCGACTCCAACAATTCCTTTTGGCGAGATTCAAAATTAGATCAATTGCTGTACTCGCCATTCGTTGTCATTTTTAATAGGGTCTGCTAATGATTTTGAATGTCATCAGCTAATTTTCAACCAAAACTAGACTTACCCATAATCATATTCATACTTGGCAAAGCTATGCAATAAATCCTCATTTTTCAACCACTGATTTTTCTATTGTTACTTTTCTGCCTTGACCATGGATATATTGTTTGTGCCGCTATGTGATAATAAATCAACACGTTAGTATATTTATTACCAAACAGTAAGCCTTCATGCAAAAAGGTAATAAATTAAATATAATAATTTTTGCACAATCAAACATTCTGATGTACTACTATTTTTTGATACATGTAAATTCAACTTGAATAATTCTCATCATCAGATCAATTCTTGTTCTATCAAATCGTATTTGCTTTATTTCAGGACAGTGTTTGGAGTTTCCTACCTTATTAAACTTGAAAACATTTCGAATTATGTATCTAGCTCCCATTTGCAATATTCTGATGACTTTGTTGACTTCAACGCTCTGACTCATCCTCATCAAAGAGCAACAACGACAGTGGTAGGAACTACAGAATTGATGGTAGTGGGAAGAAGTAATCGATCGGTTAGATGCTTCCAGCTTGGCATCCTTCACCAATGAGCTCCAGGTTTCAAATTCTTGTAAAATATTTTGATAAGATATGTTCACAATTTATCGAGATCTTCTTGAAATTTGATTAGCAAGATATAAATTAAATTCACCAAATAATTCGAATCATTATGGAACAACTCTTTTTTACAAAGGGGAAATGGTTCAAAATATTTTTAAACTATGTCCGAATTTGCTGTTAGACACTTTAATTTTATGGGGTACTAAGATCCTCTAGACTAATTTAAAATAGAATTATTAAACCCCCAACTGCTTATATTGCAAAGAAAGTGTAATACACTCTCCTTGAGAGAGTAAGAGCGGAAAAATATGCTAAAATTCGATTTTCATAAATTTTTTTACTTTTTTTTCTTTTCTTTCTCTTTTATTTCTCTCTCTAATTATTTTTTTTAACTTTTTCTCTTTCTTTTTTTTATTTCTCTCTCTATCTTTTTTATTCTCTATTTCACTATTCATCTTCTTCTTCGCTACTCCAAAAGTGATTCTGGCGATCTCCACTCCGGCAAATTTTCATAATCTAAAAACAATAGTTTTTCTTTTAATCTTCTTCTCTTCTCTTTCTCTCTATCTTTTTTATTAGTATCTTCTTCATCGTTCCTAACTGATTTCGGTGATTAGTTCGGATATGGTGAATTTTTTTATTATTTTGTAATCATTTCAACTTTAATTTCATTACTAAAAAAACTCCAAATGTTTAATCCGATCCATGTCTCCCCGTCATCCATCAATAGCATTTTTCCATTGAAGACCTAGATAATTAATTTTTATTTTTGTCATTTTCTTCCACAAAATACACAACAAAACACTCATATATTTCTTTTAAAGATATATAAATTAAAACTAATCCAGATATAAAAATAAAATATAAAATTTCATTATTGAAAAATTTTTAGTCGCTGGAAGAAAAACTCACTACCAAGAGGAGGTAATTTAAGTACTGATATTAGCAAAACCCAAGAAAAGTAAAAAAGGAAAAACGATTAAAAAAGAAATATTAAGAAGCAAAAAATATGAAATTTACACGTGGGCGTGTGCATATCACCCTTTAACACAAATTTGAATATGACTTTTTAAGGGGGTATATATATTCTATTTTAAATTAGCCGGGGGAGGGGGGGTCATAGGACCCCTGCAAAGTTAAAGTGTGTAATAGAAAATTTCTAACATAGTTGAAGTAACCGTTTTTCCTTTTATAAATAGACCAAATAGAACTAATTTATACAGTACTCAAATGTCAAAATAACAAATTAGGCGAAAAGTAGTGAGTACATTTTTTCAACTACTTCTTTATGTTGGTTGTATACATCAAGTATGATTTTGATTTATTTGTGTAGCTTTTTTAGAGTCCTGCTCCTCACAAGAAAGCATATATACGATATGAGGTGTGTTACAATAAATGCAAACGGTAACTATCATCCACATGAATATTGTGAATTTTTTGTGCTTAAAAGCACTGAGGGGCATTTGGTTGCAAGTTAGAGTTACGAATGTATTAGTAATACATGAATTGGTTATGAGAGAATTCATATATTATTTTATATAAGGATTAGTTGTGCAGGTTTTAGTTATTTATATTGTAGTTATGTAGGTAGTAGTTATATAGATATTATTTATGTAGGATTTAGTTATTGTGGCTTTTCTCCTCAAAGTTACTTAAAATTGAAGAAAAATATTTTTCTAAGTGGAAAAAAATTTCATGAATGACATTTTCCACTTTAAATTGAATGCAAAAATTCTAAGAGACAAATAATATGGATTAGATATCATTAAATTTTTTCTCCAAAATTTCTTCGTCAAATTTTCAAGCAAATGCAACGTGTCTACAACTTTCTCTAACACTATTTTATGAGTTTTAAAAGAGTCTTCCACCTATATAATTCTCTCTATTTTTCTTAATAATATCGATAATAATTATATCTCAATTTCAAACAATTTAAAAATTGGTAATATGAATTCTTAATTTTTTATTCTACATCGATTAACAACAAATCTCAAATATTAATAATAATATTATTTTCTTAATAATATCAATGATAATTTTGAAAAGAAGTACCAAATTTAAAAAAAAAATAAAGTAAATTGATAGGAGCAAATATGTAATTTTATTATGTTAATCCATGTATAACTAATACTTATCCTGCATAAAATTATACATTAATTTCTTCATAAGTTATTTGAGTATTAATTACATGGAATTACTAGAATACAATCAAACACCATATAAAATTAATACATGAATAGTTTTATACAACATTTGAAACTCGATCAAATATTGTATAAAATTAATACATAAATAACTTTTATTCAATTTGAAAACCAAACAATATACAAAATTAATACACAAATAATCAAGTTATTTATGTATTAATTTAGGTCTTCTCCAATAATCAAACGACCCCTAAGCTCTTACGTGTAAATAAAATTAGAAGCATCGTGGTCATGACAAGGACTGAAAGTTGTTGCTAATGCTGAGAATTGCTCTTTAGGATCTGTTATGTTTAGCAAGTACTTAAGCAGCTTTATTTCTTTTGTTTCCATATTCCTTAGACTACTCTATGTAGTTTCATTTTTGGATTTAGGATGGTTGAATCTTTTGTTCTTATATGCTATGTGATCACGGGCAAAATAGCATGCCCGAGATACGCTTTATACCTTAATGTAATCTTGTTTATCTAAGTTATTTTACATACTTTCATGTGATTTTATATAAATGTGAATAGATGTGCTAACCAACATGATTAGTCCGTGTTTTGTAGGTTTCAAGGATTTTGAGGAACTAATTCACAAGTTGGTGAAAGCAATGAATGGAGTGGAAGCAAGTGGCGAAAGTCGGCAAGGAGCATGCCTTGGCAAGGCTGGCCGCGCCAGGCAGCGTGCCACGCTGTGCGTGTGCCGCGCCCAGCGCCGTGCCACGCCCTTGCCAAGCGCACGAGAGAAGGCAGCAAATGGCAGCAGCAGGCAGTAAACTAGCGTGCCAGCGCCGTGCCACGCTAGGACAGCTGCGCGACAGCAGCATGCCAACGCGCTGCATGAGCAGCGTGCCACGTTGGCTAGCGCGGTGACCCTCGGCAGCTTGGTTTCCAGAGGCACTTTCCAGAGAGCTTTCGCGTTGCCTCCGTGTCACGGAGTCATTGCTCCGCAATACACTCCGTGACACGGAGACGTTCCATGACAGGCTAAATTATGCACGTTTTCCATTTACTATAAATAGGACCCTTAGCTCCTAAAATCATGGGGTCATGATTTTATTCTGAAAAACCACCTAGGAGTGAAGGGAGAAGTGGGAGAACTCATCTAGGGTTTATCAAATTCCCTTCTCATCTACCAAATTCATGTAAGTATGTTAGTTTAGTATTAGTTAATTGTAGTTTTACGAACATGAATGGCAAGAACCCTTCCTCTAGGGTTGAAGCCATGAATTATGATTGTGCTTTTATGAAATTGTTTTGGAATAAAGTTATTGATTATTTTTTCGTCTTGCATTCTGGATTGTTGGTTGTTTTTATGATTGATCACCATGAAAGCATATTTGTTAGCTTGAGTAATAGCTTGAGAAAGCATTACCTTGGTCAGGACATGAGAATGTAAGGAGCATGTTTGTATCTCGGGAGATATATTGTGTCAGGATAGAAATATACCTCACACCTTGCTTGGTTGACACACGGGGGTTATGAAAGACCAACTTGGGATGTCACATCACCACTCGAAGAAGTAGTTGTGAGGCTAAGTTGAGTTAAATGGTTAGACGTACGAAAGTCCCTAATGGTTTCCCCGTAAACCACAACATAATTGATTGCCCGCGACTAGAAAATTAAACTCCTCGCTCACAATGATGCAGTGAGGCTAGATTGTCGTGTTTAGAGGCTCGAAAGACCATAAACATGCAATTCTAATTATGTGAAATAACAATTGATAGTTCCATGCTTAACCCATTGCAAATCGTAGTATCGCATGATTAATTGGTTTTAACTCTATGTTGCTCCTAGAGTGATTTCAGAATATTTCGTTGACCCAAACTTAGACTTAATTAATCTCAATCGAAAATGTCTATAACCAACACTTGAAGTATTTAAGATCACACTAGAAATGGATAGTTAGAGGAATGGGTCCAGTCCCTGTGGGTTCGACAATCCGGTTCTTAAAAAGAGCCACTATATTACTTGCACGACCCGTACACTTGCGGACGCGCGAATCGGGCACGTCACTATGTGGCGCCGCTGCCGGGGACTCGGCGAAGTTTTGATAATTTATCTATTTTTGTGTGATTTTTAAATTCTCTTAAGTGTTGAAAAACTTGGTCTTAGTCTGTTTATTTGCAGGTGACAGGTTGTCCTGCCGAGCTGGCTAGAAATAGAGAGCTTGTGGAACCGTTGCTTGATCCTGAACGTCAAATCCATTTGCGAAGGAGAATAGCTCTAGAGCATAAGCTGAAGAGACTTCAAGAAAAGGTACAACAACAACCACCCGCGGGACAAGTACAATTGTCATCCGAAGCAATGGCAGCAAGACCAGTTCGCGAAGTGGCAATCCCACTAGCGACGAATGTGACCTCTAGCATCTGTAAACCGGAGCCTGGAGGGCACTTTGAGCTTAAACGGAACATGGTGCAGCTGTTACATTCTAGTGGTCAATTCACTGGGATGGCACATGAGGACCTGCAGCAGCACCTACAGAGCTTTTTAGAGATTAGTGACACGTTTGTCCCCATCGGCGTGTCCACAGATTATGTCCGAATGACCCTCTTCCCATTTTCACTGTTGGGAGAGGCGAAAAAGTGGCTGAAGGCTGAGCCACCGAACTCCATAATTTCATGGAATGAATTGGCTAAGAAGTTCCTTATCAGATTCTTTCCTTCAGGCAAGACTGCGAAGTTGAGAAGTGAAATACTCAGTTTCAAGCAGAGGCCTGATGAGAACTTATATATGGCTTGGGAAAGATTCAAGTCATTGTAAAGAGATTGCCCCCATCACCAGCAATCAAATGAAGTGCTGGCTCATACCTTTGTAGAAAGTCTAGGCCCACACACAAAAATATTACTAGACTCTGCATCGGGTGGGCAAGCCTTGGATAAGACATATGATGAGTTGTACACTTTGTTGAACAGAATTGCACAAGGAAATCCAGAGTGGCACAGCGAGTCATCGAGAGGGGCAGGAAACAGATTGGGGTTGATAGAAGTAGATGGTTTGAATGCTTTGGCAGCACAGTTAGCTTCGTTCCAGCATCAAATGATGACTCAGTTCAATAAACTGAGTATGAACCAACGCCAGGGCCAGGTTAATGCAGTTCAGCAAGCTCCGAGTTGGTGTGAAATTTGTGGTAATAATGGGCACTATGCAGAATCTTGTGGAGCCAATCCGGAGTCAGTCAATTTTGTTAGTAATGTGCAACGCAACAATCAGAATTTTGAAATCAGTTACAATAGAAATTGGCAGGGCCACCCGAATTGTTTTTGGGGTGGTAACCAAAAGCAAAATTATATGCAACCTCAACAGCAGCAGTATCAGCAGAATAGGCAGAATGATGGGCAATTGAGTAGCAACATTGAGGAAACACTGCAAAAAATCATGGAGACCCAGACTCAATTAGTGGAAAATCAGGCGAGGATGGCAACAGACTTAATGAATCAGCAAGTCGCCACCCGAAATATTGAAAAACAAGTGGGTCAGATAGCAGCTGCTCAAAACATGAGATCGCAGGGGGGATTACCAAGCGACACAGATCCTAACCCCCGGCAGATCAATGCCATCAGTCTGAGAAGCGGTAAGCAATTAGCTGATGCAGTGTCAAAAGAGCTGAGCAAGGAGGTGCAGCCGGAGTTGGTTAGACCAGGACCATCCATCAACATGGGAGATAATCAGAGTGCTGGGCAACAAAATGCGCAACTTCCATTGCAGCCAGCACAAAGACCACCACCACTATTCCCTCAGAAATTCAGAAAGAGCAAGGAGGAGGAATGCTTCAAAAAGTTCTTTGAGAGCTTCAAAGAACTTCACATAAATTTGCCTCTTCTTGATGTTTTGCAGGGAATGCCCAAGTATGCTAAATACTTGAAGGACGTGATGGTGAACAAAGTGAGATTGGTGGATGTCCAGACTGTAGCACTGACTGAGGAGTGCAGTCACAGGGTATTGAGCAAAATGCCAAAGAAACTCAAAGACCCAGGGAGTTTTACCCTCCCCATACAAATCGGTAAAGCTGAGGTGCTACGAGCTTTGTGTGACTTAGGGGCAGCAGTCAATCTAATTCCCCTATCCTTATTCAACACCTTGGGGTTGGGACAACCGAGGCCAACAAGGTTGATGCTGCAGCTGGCTGACAAGTCGCGAGTGACACCTGATGGAATAATAGAGGACCTTCTCATCAAAGTAGGTAAGTTCATTATACCTGCTGATTTTATTGTCTTGGATTTTCAGGTTGATGACCAGGTACCCCTGATCTTGGGACGACCATTCTTGGCCACTGGAGGAGCGGTGATTGATTTGAAAGCAGGGACCCTGAAAATGAGGGTCGAGGATGAAGAAGTAATCTTCCGCGTTTACCAAGAAATGAACCCATCTGCACACTATAGAAACCTTTGTCAGGTTAGTGTGTTGGCAGAGGATAAGTGTGGGGTAGAGGATTCCACAAGTGCAGGGCCAAAGGAAATTACAAGTGTTCAGCCCGAGTCTGATAAAGGGCTTCAAATTGAGAAGAAGTTGGAGAAAGAGAGGAACAGAGTGGAGGCTGTTTCCTCTAAACAGCAAAAGAAAAGGAGATGGTTCTCGAAAGAGAACCCAGGTATGAGGATGTCCTGAAAAGGATAGTCCACGTCGGGCCACGACGTAAAATAAGGCGCTACTTGGGAGGCAACCCAAGGGTACCACATGTACCATTTTAATTGTGTGTTGATTTTATTTATTTTTCATCCTGTGTTGTTTTTGGTGGAAAGTTAAGCACCGATGGAGGGGAAGTCTGAGTACCTGTGGAGGAGGAAGCTAAAAAGCATGGACGATAAAAAGTGTGGGGTCGACACACACTTGTGCAAAGTTGAAGAAAATCATGCTATTAGCTAGGCCTAAAGGCCTCAGGGAGGATTTCTCACCCTTTTTAAATTTTAATTTGATGCTATGAGGACATAGCACGATTTAAGTGTGGGGTGAGGGAAATTTCAAGGGAAATTTCAAAAATTTTTGTTGTGCTTAACGATTTTTGGTGAATGTAATGCTTGTGAAAAATTTGAAAATTTTGAAAAATTTTTGTGCACTAAGCATGACTTCATCACCCGTTGGTTTTTCTTTTCGGTTCTTTTCCGACGGGGGGGTCTTTGAACCGAAGAATAAAAATTTTATTTTCTTTCCTTTGTCTGTATATAGTGTTTTAGTCATAGTTAGAGACTGTTTCCGACGATGGATGGATGACGACCGTCTTGAGGAAAAATTAGTCGGTAGGTGATGGGTTTTTGAAACCATAACTATGTGGTGCTTGATGTTCTTGTTATGTGCTATACGTGATTGTAAGATGCAAGTATGTTCGGTGTGAAGCATGCAGGTGTATAACTTTGTGTGAGACGCTTAGGCTCTTGAATTTGACTCAATATGATTGAAACTTAATTCTGAATTCTTGTAAGTAGCTGAGTAAGAGTCTGATGAATGTGTCTTAAATTGAGCATGTGCCATGAGTGTAAGGTTTTTGAGTATTCTGTGCCATTGTGGAATGTCTAGAACTTGCCTGGTGTGTTTATAAAACGAAATGAAGGATGTGAATTGTAGGAGATGATTTAGGCATTTTTTTTTCGAATGAACCAATTCTTATCCCTCATTTTATCTACCTTGAAAAATTAATCCTAGTTAGCCCCATTGAGCCTTGAGCCTATTCTTTGACAGCTGCAACATAAGCTTAATCCTTTTTATTTCATTAGCCTTGAACTTGTTCCAAAACTCCTAAGCGCGTGAATGGAAAAATCCGAAGGAGTAAAGGAGTGAGAAGAATGAAAAGAAAGGAAAAGTAGCAAGTTGTAGAAGTGAGAAAAGGACAAAGGTGCACATGCGTGCAAATGGTTGAGTATTAGTAAGGAGCAAGAAGACAAATTAATGAAAAATTATTTATAGAGTTCCTTACTAATAAGCTAAAAGTGCCTAAAGAAATGGGGGAACATAAGAGGAATAAGAAAGATGAAAGGAGAAAAAGGTAAAGTAAGGGAAGGGAAGTTCGTAAGGAGGGCGTAATGTATTAAAAGCGCTTAGGAAAGATAGTCACTATTACTGGCCATAATAATACCTACCTGTCCCTTAGCCTACAGTACAACCCATTAAGTCCTACTTGATCTTACATTCACACACCCTTAAATTAGTGGAATAAAACACTAAGGGCAAGCTTATGGGTCATTACATGATGCATGTGAATTCTTTGTGAGAGTGAGTGAAATTCTATTGATTCACCCACACATGTTATGATGTACAAATGATTTTTGCGTGTGATTGGGTAACTCTATTTCTGTGAGGGGCACATGTTGAATGAAGGATATAATTCATGTGAGATTTCTTAATTAGTTGATTTGCACGAGTTTGCTAAGATTGAGAGTCGATTCTTGAGGTTAAGAAGTCTTAGCATTGTTGTATTTCATCTCGGTGATTAAATTGTGTATGCTCTATCTTTAGCTTGTTATCTTACGTAATCATTATAGCCGTAGCTTGAATGATCTTGCCAAATTAGTTATGTGGGAGTCTCCATAAGTATGATTTGTAAAATGTTGTTCAAGGACGAACAAGGCTTTAAGTGTGGGGTTGTGATCACGGGCAAAATAGCATGCCCGAGATACGCTTTATACCTTAACGTAATCTTGTTTATCTAAGTTATTTTACATACTTTCATGTGATTTTATATAAATGTGAATAGATATGCTAACCAACATGATTAGTCCTTGTTTTGTAGGTTTCAAGGATTTTGAGGAACTAATTCACAAGTTGGTGAAAGCAATGAATGGAGTGGAAGCAAGTGGCGAAAGTCGGCAAGGAGCATGCCTTGGCAAGGCTGGCCGCGCCAGGCAGCTTTCCACGCTGTGCGTGTGTCGCGCCCAGCGCCGTGCCACGCGCACGAGAGAAGGCAGCAAACGGCAGCAGCAGGCAGTAAACTAGCGCGCCAGCGCCGTGCAATGCTAGGACAGCTGCGCGACAGCAGCATGCCAACGCGCTGCTTGAGCAGCGTGCCACGTTGGCTAGCGCGGTGACCCTCGGCAGCTTGGTTTCCAGAGGCACTTCCAGAGAGCTTTCGCGTTGCCTCCGTTTCACGAAGTCATTGCTCCGCGATACACTCCGTGACACGGAGACGTTCCATGACAGGCTAAATTATGCACGTTTTCCATTTACTATAAATAGGACCCTTAGCTCCTAAAATCATGGGGTCACGATTTTATTCTGAAAAACCACCTAGGAGTGAAGGGAGAAGTGGGAGAACTCATCTAGGGTTTATCAAATTCCCTTCTCATCTACCAAATTCATGTAAGTATGTTAGTTTAGTATTAGTTAATTGTAGTTTTACGAACATGAATGGCAAGAACCCTTCCTCTAGGGTTGAAGCCATGAATTATGATTGTGCTTTTATGAAATTGTTTTGGAATTAAGTTATTGATTGTTTTTTTGTCTTGCATTCTGGATTGTTGGTTGTTTTTATGATTGATCACCATGAAAGCATATTTGTTAGCTTGAGTAATAGCTTGAGAAAGCATTACCTAGGTCAGGACATGAGAATGTAAGGAGCATGTTTGTATCTCGGGAGATATATTGTGTCAGGATAGAAATATACCTCACACCTTGCTTGGTTGACACACGGGGGTTATGAAAGACCAACTTGGGATGTCACATCACCACTCGAAGAAGTAGTTGTGAGGCTAAGTTGAGTTAAATGGTTAGACGTACGAAAGTCCCTAATGGTTTCCCCGTAAACCACAACATAATTGATTGCCCGCGACTAGAAAATTAAACTCCTCGCTCACAATGATGCAGTGAGGCTAGATTGCTGTGTTTAGAGGCTCGAAAGAACATAAACATGCAATTCTAATTATGTGAAATAACAATTGATAGTTCCATGCTTAACCCATTGCAAATCGTAGTATCGCATGATTAATTGGTTTTAACTCTATGTTGCTCCTAGAGTGATTTCAGAATATTTCGTTGACCCAAACTTAGACTTAATTAATCTCAATCTAAAATGTCTATAACCAACACTTGAGGTATTTAAGATCACACTAGAAATGGATAGTTAGAGGAATGGGTCCAGTCCCTGTGGGTTCGACAATCCGGTTCTTAAAAAGAGCCACTATATTACTTGCATGACCCGTACACTTGCGGACGCGCGAATCGGGCACGTCACTATGTGGCAGTCTGGCATAAGTTTGTTCATGGACTACATTTCGTCCTATTTCTTTATTACATATGTTTTAATGATGAATCAACCACGTAATGTTATCTTATCTTATCTTATATTTATACAGAATGTTTGGACTAAATTAGGCTTGTTAGCCCATATTATTGTTAGCCCATATAATTCTTAGTAGATGGGCCTTAGGGTTTTAGGTAGTCTTATGCCTATATATAGGCATCCCCTTCCCCATTCTTGGTTGTTGCCTTCTATTCTCTTATGTGACTTTGTAGTTAGCCTTTTGATTCTTTCTTTTCTTGTTCTTCAATAAAGCCCTTGTTATATATCAACATGGTATTAGAGCCAAATAAATCGATCATTCCCTAGTTGTAGCAACTACTAGATTGAGTTTGTAGTTCGCCTGAGTTTGCTGCTTCCGCTAGATTCATTTAGATCTATTGTTACTGTTGTTGTTGGTTTGGTTTGATTTGGACGGTGTTGTTGGTTTGGTTTGATTTGGACGACGTTGTTGGTTTGGTTTGATTTGGACTAGGGTATTTTGTTCTTATCGTTGTTTTGAGGTTGCTTATCTTGTTGTATTCCCTTTGATTTTGTCAATATGGCTGGAAAGGATGATTCTCTCCAACCATTAACACTCAATTAGATGGCAAAAATTATGCGTATTGGAGTTATGTCATGAAGAATTTTCTTCGTGGCAAGAATATGTGGGGCTATGTTACTGGGGTTAAATCCAAACCTAAGGATGAGAAGGCTGAGGATTTTGTACTGTCGTTGGATTTATGGGAAACTGCTAACTCCAAGGTTACCACTTGGATTAACAACTCCGTAACTCAGTCAATTGGTATGCAATTGGCTAAATATGACACAGCAAAAGAAATTTGGGATCACTTGGAGAGACTGTACACTCAGTCTAACTTTGCGAAGCAGTACCAATTAGAATACGATATTCGTGCTCTTCAACAGAATGCTATGAGCATCCAAGATTTCTATACTGCTATGTCTGATTTGTGGGATCAATTGGCCCTTACTGAATCTGCAGAATTGAAAGGTTTTGCGCCGTATATTGCTAGGAGGGAAGAACAACGTTTGGTTCAATTTCTAATGGCATTGCGTTCTGATTTTGAAGGACTACGTGGAACAATCCTTCATCGATCTCCCCTCCCCACAGTTGATTCAGTTGTCCATGAACTGATTGCAGAAGAGACTCGCATCAAGTCTCAATTGGATAAAGGGTCGAAAACACCTACTACTCCTGCTGTGTTTGTTGCTTCACCGGATCAGTCTAGACCACACCGTTATCAGACTTCCAATTAATTGCGACGATCTCCTAAAGTTGCGTTTGATGAGTGTGCATTTTGCAAGCAGAAAAATCATTGGAAGGCTTAGTGTCCGTTGTTACTCAACAAGGCTAAGTCTGGTCAGCAACAGAAGAATGGACAGCCACACTCCTTTGGTACTCCTCCTCTTCCTCCACAGTTCGCTGCTGCTGCACCATCAGTAGATGTTGAGTCTGTTAGCACTGTGCCTCCTTCGGCGTTGGATCCTCGGGTGTTCGAACAGTTCAGACAGTTTTTGGCCTCCAATCCTACTGCCATGTCAGCATCCAGCTCAGGCCCAGCTTCCTCTAGTACATCAGGTATTCCCTCATCCTTATGGATTCTGGATTCTGGTGCGACCCAACATATGTCATATTGTCTGTCATCGTTTGGTTCCTTGTCACCCATTTCACCACTCTCTGTTATGTCTGCCAGTGCTACGTCTATGCCAGTCGAGGGTGTCGGTTCTATTACTACTTCTCAAATTGTTCTGTCTAATGTCTATTATATTCCTAAACTTACTTTTAATCTTGCTTCTGTCAGTCAGTTGTGTAGGACTGGTCATTGGATATTCTTTTCTGATTCTGTTTGTGTTGTACAGGACCAACACACTCAGAAGGTGATTAGGATTGGCCGTAGGTTGGGGGAACTCTATGTCCTGGAGAGTCTCAAAGTGTCTGTTGTTGCCGCCTCTAGCATTGATTTGTCTTCTTTTCGTTTGAGTCCTTTGTCTTCGCAGTTTTATCTTTGGCATTCCCACTTGGGACATGTATCAGTGTCACGTTTACATTTTTTAGCCTCTACTAGTGCTTTGGGTCATTTAAACACTTCTGATATTTCAGATTGTAGTGGTTGTAAACTAGCAAAATTTTCTGCCTTACCTTTTAATAAAAGTATGTCTTATTCAATTGCTCCTTTTGATATTATTCATTCTGATGTATGGGGACCATCACCAGTATCCACTAAGGGTGGTTCGAACTATTATGTTTCGTTCATAGATGACTATACTCGGTATACCTGGGTTTATCTTATGAAGCGCAGGTCTGACTTCTTTGGCATTTACAGCAACTTTAGAGCCCTTGTTAAAACGCAACATTCGACTGTGATAAAGTGTTTCAGGTGTGACTTAGGGGGTGAATATACCTCCAGTGATTTCACTCAGTTACTTGCCTTTGATGGTACCATACACCAGTCATCTTGTACAGATACTCCTGAGCAGAACGGTGTTGCCGAAAGGAAACACCATCATATTGTTGAGACAACACGCTTCTTATTATTAACTGCAGAGGTTCCTAGTAATTTTTGGGGAGAAGCAGTCCTAACTGTTGTATATGTGATCAATCGTATTCCTACTGCATTGACTTCAGGGATGTCTCCGTTTCAGAAATTATATGGTCACATGCCAGATTACTCTGCATTACGAGTTTTTGGATGTACTTGTTTTGTTCTTCGTCCTCATGTTGAACGAAACAAGCTGGAGCCAAAATCAGCTATATGTGTGTTTTTGGGGTATGGTGTTGGACAGAAAGGTTATCGTTGCTATGATCCTGTCAGTCAGAAATTATATGTTTCACGGCATGTCACCTTTTTGGAGCATATTTCTTTCTATTCAATTTCAGCTAAATCCCATGATGTTACTAAGTCAGATCTTCGACGTATTGATCCATTTGGCATTGACACAGAGGCTCCAGTTTCGGATTCCGCTGTGCCACCCGATGTGCTTCCTGACAGTGCTTCAGCCCCGCCTGTGTCTGAGTCTGATCCTGAGACTGGAGATCCACCACCTCTGAGGAGGTCTACTCGTCAGAGTACGTCCACCAAACTACTTGGTTTTGCTTATTCTGTCTACTCACCCCCATTTGCTTCCTTTATTACAAACATACATCAATTGTCTGAACCTGAGTCCTATAGAGAGGTTGTGTCTGATCCTCTTTGGCAGAATGCTATGGCAGAGGAACTCAATGCTCTTTATCAGACACACACATGGGATTTGATTACCCTCCCACCTGGTAAACATACGATTGGCTGTCGATGGGTGTATAAGATAAAAACAAAGCCTGATGGGTCTGTTGAGCGATACAAGGCTAGATTTGTGGCAAAAGGGTACTCACAAAAATATGGTATGGACTATGAGGAGACCTTTGCCCCGGTGACAAAGATGACGATTGTTCGCACTATGATTGTCGTTGCATCCGTTCGACAGTGGAAGATATTTCAAATGGATGTCAAGAATGCATTTCTGAATGGTGATCTCCATGAGGAAGTGTATATGACTCCTCCACCGGGTATTGATCACCAGCCGGGTGAAGTTTGTCGGCTTCGAAAAGCTCTATATGGTCTCAAGCAAGCCCTCGTGCTTGGTTTGAGAAATTCTCCACTGTGATTACTTCCCTTGGCTTTGTCCCGAGTAACCATGATTCGGCGTTGTTTGTTAGAAGTACGAGTGCAGGGCGAATCCTTTTGTCCTTATATGTAGATGATATGGTTATAACTGGTGATGATCATGATGGTATTGAGTCATTGAAGCATGATTTGGCTCATCGGTTTGCCATGAAGGACTTGGGTCTGCTACGTTATTTTTTGGGTATTGAGGTGGCTCAGTCTAAGAAAGGATATCTTCTCTCTCAGACTAAGTATATATCTGACTTGTTTAAACGAGTGCGCCTTTCTGACAACAGGACTGCAGATACTCCACTTGAAACCAATGCACGGTACTCTCCTAGTGATGGTGTTTTGTTAACAGATCCGAGTCTTTATCGGACTGTTGTAGGTAGCTTGGTGTATCTTACCGTTACTCGCCCGGATATAGCTCATGCAGTTCACGTTGTTAGACAGTTTGTTACTGCTCCTACTTCAGTTCACTGGGGAGCTGTACTTCGTATTTTGATATATCTTCGTGGCACCCAGTTTCAGAACCTCTTGTTTCCCTCGACGTCATCTCTCGAGTTGCGAGCCTATAGTGATGCTGATTGGGATGGCGATCGCAGTGATCGCAAATCCACTACTGGTTTTTGTGTGTTCCTTGGAGATTCTTTGATATCATGGAAGAGCAAGAAATAAGATGTTGTCTCTAGATCTTCCACGGAGGCTGAGTATCTTGCTATGGCAGTGACTACATGTGAGATTATTTGGTTACGCTGGCTTCTTGCAAATGTGGGGGTTCACATTTCTCTGCCTACTCCTCTACATTATGATAACAAGAGTGCGATGCAAATTGTAAAGAACTCTGTTTTCCATGAGCGGACGAAGCACATTGAGATTGATTGTCACTTCACTCGTCATCATCTCCAGCTCGGGACCATATCGCTTCCTTTCGTTCCATCGGCCTTGCAGATTGCTGACCTTTTTACGAAGGCTCAGTCGGCGTCTCGGTTTCGTTTCTTGTGTGACTAACTCTCAATGCTTATTACTGTCGCATTATGAGTTTGAGGGGGAATGTTAGCCCATATTATTGTTAGCCCATATAATTGTTAGTAGATGGGCCTTAGGGTTTTAGGTAGTCTTATGCCTATATATAGGCACCCCCTTCCCCATTTTAGGTTGTTGCCTTCTATTCTCTTATGTGACTTTGTAGTTAGCCTTTTGATTCTTTCTTTTCTTGTTCTTCAATAAAGCCCTTGTTATATATCAACAAGGCTAACCTTGCATAATTCTCCAGAAATAGGTATTGTTATATCTTTTTCGTGTCTAACAGAAAATTGATATACCCAACTTCTTATGAGTTTCTGCCAGGTTTTTTCTATAGGTTAGATTTTTGTTGGAGATTACTTTGTCAGCTATACATGTTGATCAAATGGTGATTCATTCCGCTTGAGATCCTTGGCCGAGGACAACTCTTTGTGGTGAATTACTTCTGCAACTATTTTACCTGTGGCTTAGATATACTATTTTGATGAGAAGGTAGTTCATCCTCTGGGTTTCCATAAGCACATGTTACAAAATTGATGTTTGTTCTCAAATCATTGTAGTTAGTTTCTATACACATAAGATCAAAAAGTTTGTCTTGCACACTAACTATCCTGGGATGTCGATTTTCATTCATACATGAAGTTCAATTTTCTTTTTACATCGTTTTGTCTACAGTTGTAGGGTTGTATAGTAAGTACTTAAGAAACTTTATTTCTTTTGTTGCCATACTTCTTGGACTACTCTATGTAGTTTCACTTTTAGGTTTTAAAATGCTTGAATCTTTTGTTTTTATATGTTGTGTGGTAGTCTGGCATAGGTTTGTTCATGGACTGCATTTCGTCCTATTCCTTTATTAGATATGTTTTAATGACGGAATCAACCATTCAACCTTGTCTTATCTTGTCTATATGCATAATGTTTCGATCGAATTAGGCTGACCTTGCAGTAACACATCCTAAAAGTAAAAGGGTAAAATTATAAAATAAATTCGAAGATGATTGATTTAAGAATGAATGATAACATATTTTTATGGTCTTGACCGGTGCTATAAAAAATGTGAGAGCAAACTGAAAAAATATATTTATATTTATCATTTATTTAATTTATAGAGTTATTTTACTTGTGTATTTGTTATTTAATTCATTGCTTTTCTAATGATCACGCGAAGCGCGGATAATTTTACTAGTTAAAGAAATATTTTAAATATAAATTATATATTTTGTATAGGGACTTTATCAAAACAAATTCGAAAAATTTGAGAAATCCGAAAAATTCGAAGTTGAAAAACCTGATTTTTATTGGTTTGATTGATTCGTAAATTTAAAAATCTGATACTATTAATTTGATTATATTTAAAATACCTGAACCAACCCAAACTATGTATACTCATAGTTGTAAGAATAGTTAGATAAAAAATGAGAAACATGGGCTTTTTATTTCATTAGTATCTTTTCCTAGACTCAATAGTCATCCTCATTTATCACGTACTTGTATGTAATAATTTTACTTCTTTTCTTTTAAAATAATTGTCATGCTTAATTTAATTAATTTTTAAGATTAAATTAAATTAACGTTTTAAAAATTCAAATACTTACCAAAAATACTATAAGTTATAATTTTTTTCTCATTTAATATTATAAAAAATATATATTTTTAAATATTTATCAAAGTTAAATATATATATATATATATATATATAAGAGGAACATGAGGTTGGTGATGTGGCGTTCTCTAATATCAGCATTTCTATTTATCTTTTTTATCTGATTTTAGTCTTTTTAAAATTTAAATACCCATCTTAAAAACTTAATAACCCCAATATACGCAACATTTCGCCCCCCAACCCAATCGTTCGTAATAGATATTCTCTTTCACTGAAGATTATTGTGCTCTTGTTGCAACAGAAGTTGCTCCTTCAAAATTTGTGGTAAAGCATCCACTTCCTAAAGTAGTGGCAACCATCAATGAAGAAGAGGCTTATGCTTGAAGACTGATTTGGCAAAATCATCGAAAGGAAACAGAACACGACTTAATCTTATAATTTTTCTATGCAAATTAACTGTGTCTATAAACCCTTTCCACAATGTACTATGGACTATCATGCATGCGCTATCATCTACTGTCTCTTCTTCTTTATATTTTTCCCCATCTTTTGCTAAAAGATGATGTATCAAAAGAAAGGTTGGAAGACTAATTAAAGTCTTCTCTCTTGAATTTTATTAAGAGATTTGCATAAAATTAGGAGAATAAAATTCAAAAATCTATTATATCTTATCAATTCCTTTGAAGAGAACGTCGATTACATAGAACAACAGCTTATAACCGTGTGAAACCAACCGCATCAATTCCTTTGAATAATTTTTCTCCAAAAGTGATTAGCCTTCTATCTCTTCAATAAATAATTTAACTCTTGAGTTCTTTCATTATCACATTATTTATTTATTTTTCAAGTTTATTGAATATAATATATGTGTTTTTTTGTTTCTTCATTTATTATTTAAAAATATTTTCAAGAATAAACTATGTTTTGTACTTTATAAGGTTATATACTGTGAGTGTCTGCAAAGAGCCGATATCATGGTGCTAAACCTTCCCGTCTATGTGAGCTCTTGGTAACGATTAGCTAATTATATCTGGAGTAATTTTTATTCCACTCGGCACCATTGGATCACTAAAGCCGACTTTTTCAGTGTATCTCTATGTATACGATTAACTTGGCTTTTGGATCTATCATGTAACTTCTGTTAATGTGTAATGGATGACAACTTTTAATATTTTTAAATATTTAACTTGAACTTCCTTAAGTGTGTTTTCATCGGGTGTATAAAATTTTTTAACATGTACATATCAGCCTTAGAAAGAACAATCTGATGCACTAAATTCCCACTATATCAATCTTGATCTTTAGAATTTCTCCACTATTTGTTAGCAATAAAAATGCACTAGAAATTTTAAGAAGAGTTAATTAACTTTTTAGGCCACTTACAGCTTTTTTTTTTTTAGTTTGATGATTTTCAACAAGTGATCTTCATTTATACATAAGAAATTTGAAAAGACTATTTTCTTCTATTCATTTTATAAGAGGCTAAAAGAACTCATTTCCTCAAAACACTCATCTGGTGTTATACTTCTTGGATAGTTCATAAATGACAACATCTAATTCTCATAAATAAGATTCTCACACGTCTAGCTTATATCTATTCCGCTAAATAATTCATTATGTGATAAAATCCTAATTCTCACGTATTGTGACAGACTCCCAATTTCCACATCGTTATAATATCTTATCAACTACTTCACATGCTACCAAAATCCAACAGAAGTTCCTGTCTCAATATTTTCTTTCTCTTATATTTGTTTTTATGAGAAATTCTTATTGATGTCAAGAAAGGAAGTATCCCTTAGCCTTTTCAATATTGACTTTAACCAAGCAATATTTATCCATTGGTATCTCTTAATGCAATAAAAAGTTGAATAGTCAACTTTTATATATATATATATATATATATATATATATTTATAAGAAGGTTGTGGACATGCTATTGTGGCACCCTTCTAAGTCACCTTTTTCATTTATTTTTTTTTTAGCATTTTCTCCATTTTAAAATTATTTTTTAACTCATTTATTTAATTATTGCCATTTAATGGCCGATTTAATGATTTTCACTGTTTTTCATTAAACATAGTTGGTTTTAATTCACCTTTCCCACTATTTTCTCCTTCATCTTTATTATTTGCAATTATAATGACTTTTAATGTGTATTAAACTCTGAATAATTATATCGTTAATTAATTTTTGTACTTTTTCATATTCTGTTTTTGTGCTATAAATAGATTGGGTGTGACTCTTTTGCTTTATGTGTCTTACTTTTGATTGAATTTTTAAAAATGTCATATTTTTCTCTTTTAGAATTGGTTAGTGATAATAGACACGATTTGATTGCCATTAATCCCAAGAAAAAATGACAAATTGATCAACATGGATATGATATTTATTGACGAAAAAATACCTTAATACATGATTTTTATTCTTCTCTATACATATTTTTTTGAACCTTTCAATTCTCAAATCACTTATAAGTTTTTTCTATTATGAAAATATGATGCATACTATACTTAGGAAAAATCAAGTTAACAAGTTCAAAAATAAGTTAGAGTGAAGATATTTTATTTATCATCAAAAACTTCAAAGTTGTTAAAATTAGTGACGAATATAGACCTATTAAAAATTGATTAATTATTTTTTTTGCCTCTGTAATTAAGAATTTTTTCTTACCTTACAGATGTTATCAATGGTTAAATTATTATCTGTTGATATTGCAGACGTTTAAATTATTGAATTGTGTATGGAAATGAATGTCTAATCCTTGACAACTATATTCAACTATTTGAAGTTTTGTAATTTCAGAGGAACACAACCTCTAGCCCATTATATATTACATAATTTCATGATTCATGATTACATGGGTGACCCTAGCCCATAACGTATGAGTTGACGCGTATATGTATTGTATTAAGAAATTTATAAAATATTTATAATTGTTTGATTGTGAATATCAATTATTATTGTATATTTAACTTAAAAGTCATTATAGAAATTCATAAACCTCAAATGCTGTAAATTATTTCTAATATTAATACTAAAGCAATTACAAGTATTTTGTAGATTTGAACTTAATGACTAAAATGGATCCTTAATATATTAAAAATATCAAATATTAGAAATAATTTTTTTTCGTAAATGAAATGAGAATTTTAACACTGCACGAAACGCGAATAAATTTTTTAATTTAATAATAAAATATGAAAAAATCATTTTAAAATAGGTGAATATAAAATAAATAACTTCTGAAATTCAAAAACATCACTTTTTTTTTTTTGAACAAAAGAGTAGAGGACAAATTGCTACAGGCAATAATTAGCTACGGCTTGCAAAAATTAAGGCATAGTTTGCAAAATCCACAACCTGCGCTGTTATCTTAATTTTCAGCAACTTTAATCTCGTTCTGCTCTGTCCTATTCAGCCCCGTTAATATTTTGCGTTGTCTCATTTTACTTTAATTGTCATTCCTAACGATACATTTTTGAAATCCAATGTTTTCTTACCATATAAATGGGTACAATTTATATATATATATAATTTAAAAACTTTTTACACCGTCAATTTGTGAAAATAGCTAATTTCTAATTAATGTTTAGCATATATAAACTAATTGTTGGCAATCACTTTAGTGACAGGAGTGTGTAAATATTTGTTTTCGCGGTCAGTATATTTGAGTTAAACTCTAGTTATAATAAACCAACTATTAAAATATTCTTGACCAGTCCTTCAAATTTCTAAATAGTATAAAAATTCATATTTTACCTGAGGTTCAACACAGGGGGGAATTTATTTTGTCCCTACATTCTTATGATTTTTGAATAACAAAAGAGGGGAAAAAACAATATTTTTAAAACAAGAAATGATATATGAGTCATTAGTGACAGAAAAATCATTATATAGTGACAGCTTTGGCCCCAGGGGTGAGACAAAGAGTGTGTCCGTGCGGAGGGAAATATTTTTTAAATTTTTTATGTTTATTGATTAAAATTTTTAATAAATATTTTTTAATTTTTTTTTATTTGATTGGTTTTAAAATTTTTAAAAAATATTTTTTCTTAGAAAAATAACTTTCATAAAATGAGAAAAATGACTTCCTAGTGAAAATAGGGAAAACAAGTTCGACAAGTAACATTAATTGCGTCTTTTTCACTCTGCAACACACCTCTCCGTAGCTCCCATGCCCACCAACACTCCTACTCCCACATCCTCGTCTCCCATCATTTTTAATCTAAATTATACACAAATATTTTCAGAATAATATTTTTTACTTATGCATCAAACACAAAAAATTAATACAACATTTACTTATTTTCACAAAAAATATTTTCCTTCCACGCACGCATGGGTGGCTGTTTATAATAATAACAAGAGAAAAGACATAAAATCCCTCCTGGACTTATCCACACAACTCACTTTAACACTTTAACTTTATATGTAATTTTTTACCCCCCTAATCTCGTTTGAAGTCTATTAAATATCATCCTAAGAGAATAATACACTCTCACAATGTGAAGTGTTTTACACTCGCGCCACGTTACTGCCACGTTGAAAATTATTTAAATTTTATTTTTTTATTTTTTTCATTTCTTTTTGCTCATTCACAAAATTTTCTTTTCCTTACTTATATTTTTATACGCTAATTAATTTCTAATCCTATAATTCAAGAAAAATGGAGGTTGCTTTTCTCCATTGGGTGTCTTTATTTTTTTAAAAAAAATTCAACACTTTTCTTAAAAAATTGAATATTGAAAGTACAAAGTAGAAAAAAATTGATGAATAAGCGTATTTTTTTTGTGTGTGTGTGTGAGGGGGGGGGGGGTGTTGGGTGGATGAGGTGAGGTTGAAAATGGAGAAATGGTGGGGGTGAGGGTCCAAAGAAGGAGAAATTGTGAGGTGGTTTGAAGAAGAAGATAGGTCTGGGGGAGAGGGAGTGAAGAAGGAGAAAGGGGGTGGCGGGGTGGGTTGAAGAAGGAGAGAGGAATGACAAATCTGAAGAAGGAGAAGCGTGGTGGGGGAGTTTTGAAGAAGAAGATAGAGTTGGATAGGGGGTTTTATTTATTTTTTATTCTTTATTTTATTAAATAATATAAATATCAATGGACCCATTTTTTTTTAATTACGCACCTTTTTAATATTTCTTTTAATTTATTTTTCATGTCAGCCTTTTGAGTGGTATTTAATAGACTTCAAATGAGATTAGGGAATAAATAAATTCTCGTAAAGTTAAAATGCTAAAATAAATTGTGTGGACAAATTCAGAGGAAATTTTATATCTTTTTCCTAATAACAATAACAATTTTATTTGATGTCCTCGTATGCATGTTACTGGTTTGGACAAAAAGTCAATTTTGTTCCCCCGTCGAAAAAATACCAATTGAATTCGAATGCCCCAAAAAAAAAAAGAAAAAAGAGAGGACATATTACCCATTAATTATTATTATATAATATAAGGTATATTAATGGGAATCTCAATGAAAATGATTGCTTGAAATTGTATTTATACTACCTAATAGCATAAAACAATATGATTCTGACTATTGTATAGCTTCAAGATATAAAACTATGTGAATTATATATCTCTAAGGTACACACTTACAAAACTATGCTGATTAATTTTTAAATTGGGTAAGGCGCTTAATTCTTTTACCCCACCTATACAAAGGTTGCATATCGATCGATTCAGTTCGATTTTGAAAGTTATCGATCTTATTTATCGGTTATCGAGTAACCGTTAAAATCTCACCAAAACAAATCTCATATGTTATAAGTATGTTTAGTTAGAAAAAAAATAGGTGAAAAGACAAAGAGCATATAAAACTAACCCAGCTAAAGCAATCAACTTTAATTTAAATTTAAATAATATTCCTTTCACTTTTCGTTGACACCCAATTCATCTTCTTGCTAAGATACTTTATACATTACAGGCTAAAATGGTAATTTAACAAATTATTATTGGATTATCGATTCACCTATTAAAAAAGTGATCAAATTGATAATTGAACCAATAAATCAATACCTTATAATAATAAACCAATAATCAAACTGTTAAATCAATAACTGAAATTACTAATCCAATAACAATTACTAGTTTAAGTTATTGGTTTAGCTGTTAATTTGCAAAGCCATATGTACAGATCCCTTTAGATCACCTCATGCCAAACTTTTGTACAAGAAAGTAGAGAGAGTGGTCTCTAGAGGTATGTATATGGTACAAGTACGTACACACCGAGGGCCAAAAATATGTGCATCTAGACAGAGATGCTACAATAACAACTACTCCTCAATCTAAGACAATTACAATGACAAAATCAACAGCTAAATAACAATGCAAAAATTGGAGGTAAATCAGTGAATGTCCATTTCCATTAACCTAACTGGCAACCCATTATATATGCTAAAATACAACAACAATTCATTGATCACACACTGTCTATCGAAGTTAAATATGAAACAATGTTACAAATACCATTACAAGAGATGAACAAGTAGGACCGAAATGGCTGCCTAAAAATCTAAGCTGGTAAGTATTATCAGCCACCATGAATTTCGAAAGAAATATATATGTCTATATATATATCCGTTAAAGCCCAGCAACTTTCCCACAAAGAGGTTTCTCATTTACAAATGTCACCAAGAAGCTTTTAGAACAGAGTCTTAGTAAGAAAGTAAATGTTATTCCCGAGGACGAGCAAGCCAGAGAGAGCTCAGTGCGCGAAGCCGAGAGAAATAATCGCTGATCGCAAGAAGAGCACGAGCTGATTGGCGAGTTGTCAATATGCGGTGCATTTGCTGCAATGTCTGTTGCCGAAGGTTATCAGCCTGAAACGAGGACATTTTAATTTTATGTGAAAAAAAATCTTCAAACATGTGCAAGATGCGGTACACACTCCTAGCAGTGGCGGATTGTGATACGAGAGAGTGAGTTTTGAAACATATAACTCACAAACATATGTATATATAGTACGACCCTGAAGCATGGGGTTCTGCAAAACCTGTAAACCCATGGTTGGATTTTCCACTGATTCCCAATATGTTCAAAAGCAAATTTATGTAAACTATCATCGCTAAATAGGAGTCGGCCTTTAAAGCAATCCCCCCCCCCCCCCCCCCCCCCATCTTCAAAACAAATACACAAACCTAAGGCTTGAAAAGCAATGAGTAGAAGACCCATTAAAATACTAACCCCCAACACACACACACACACATCTTCAAAAACAAATACATAAACCTAAGGCTTGAAAAGAGAGAATCCCCAAGATAGAACTTAAATGCAACTAATAACGCCTAATTCCAGATCCATGGATGTAAAGAATCAATCAAATATTTCACAGCAGGAGTATGTACAACTCCTAGATTAACAAGTAATAAGCAACTTACAAATAGGCCGTGCACAAACTAGGGAGTCTAGGACAGAGAATTTTACTTTAGTAATTTCAGGCAGTAAGTGACCACAGCTGGTATGAGGAGGTGCAATTATCATGACATATATTTGTTGGTTTTGGTCACGCAAAAAGTGTTTGAAAGTACTGATTGAAAATGTGCCTCAATATTTTATTCTTACCATAGGATTTAAATTAACCACTTAAAACAAAAAATCTGCATAATTTAAAATTTAAAAAAAAAACAACTAAAATATCTCAACAAACTAAACAAAATCTAATAGAAATTTAAAATCCAAATTCATCCTAAATCTAGCAACTTATTATGCTATAAAATTACTGCAGTAACTAAAATAAATTTCAACACTCCTCAGGTTTAGTTGCAGCAATTTTAAAAAAAATTGTTCCACCTCAAATTTTGCCTTTGAGATTGGTGCTGAATTTTTTTGAATGCTTTTGAACTTGCACATTTTTTTGAATGCTTTTGAACTTGCACATTTTTTTAAAAAATATTGATCTTTCTCTTCTTTTGATTTTTTGCTAAAAAACACCCTCAATAATCTTCTCTTGTCTGAGTTTATTTGAAAATGTTTTAATTTTGACAATGATAGGAGCAGGGAGTGTCTGTACTGATTGTTCTTCCATCACAACATATCATAAATTATAGGTTTCAAAATATGATTTCATTCTCACTAACCAAATTTAATTTCGTTAGTGAAAATTTATGGGGCATTCAAAGAGAGTCTGTTGATTGTTGTGGTTGAAAAATAGGTTCAAAAATTAATTAAAATTGGTATTGGTTGATAATATCCCTGTGGATTAAAAATAAGCAGGGGTTAAAAATGAATTGGAAACAGATATGGTTAAAAGTGATTGAAAGTTGTTTTCTTCAATGAACCCACGGATCCATTAAGATTAACTGGGCTCTTGATATCACTATTTGTTTTTTAAAAGATGGTGCAGTAGATTGTGTAATGATGATACTGAAAAAGATTATGTGCATAAAATGTATGATCTTATGTTAAATGGACCATATGGAGGAACTATCAAAAGATGGTTTTCACTTTCAATCATAAACAATACTTTGCTAAAAAATTTGAAAGAGAGTTAAACTAAATAGGATTTTATACTATCTTTCTTCTGAATACTAATTACCAAGAATTTGAACAAAAAGTGAATACGGTTGATAAAAAATCATTACCACTAGAATGACGAGTTCTTAACTTTAATTGATGAATTTGATAATGAACCAAAATTGAGTTTAAATTTGAAAGACCTTTCTTTATTATCAAACCAAGAACAGGTAAGAGCGAACTCAAAAAAAAAAAAAGAACGAAATTCATATTCAATGCAATTATCCTAGGTATAGATTGGAAATGTCTCTCAATTTTTTTATTAAGCATATTAGGGCTTTACATGGCCAACTTAAAACAAAACTCTGCATAATTTATTTTTAAAAAAATAAATAAAACGAAATATCTCAATAAACTAAACAAAATCTAATATAAATTTAAAAATTTGTATTCATCCAAAAACTAGCAACTTATTATGCTGAAAAATTAATGCAGTAACTAAAACAAATTTCAACAATATCAGATGGTTCTCCCCTGCTTATGGCATTACTACATTTTCTGGATCTTGCAGATGACAAAAAAAATGATTCACTCTGTTACAGAACCACTATGAGGAGTGGTAAAACTTAAAATGTTCTCAGCCAGCATTTGGCAGCGCATATGCAACTGCAGGTAGTGGTCCTTCCAGTAGACAGGAGAATATGTCACTCAGTTGGCTAGTGGTATTGTGAATGAAATGGACACTTTTCGTTTGGCTGGGACCTAAAGCCGTTCAAAGATGTTAATTTGTGTAGGAAACAAGAATTAGCTGTACCCAGCTTCACTTGCCTTAGAGTAAGCAAGAGTTCAATTAAGGAACTTCAGGGTTTTCCTTCCCTTCCCCTCCCCGGGCCCTTCATTGCTTGTACTTCAAAAAGTATTGATGATAATAATAACAATATGATGGTGCAGTAAACAAGTTTATTTGGATTAAGTTGGAATACGATAATCTGACAAAGAGACTTGGAATTCATTACTTCTCCCTTTTCCTTCTCCGTATGCATCTCTCATTTTTCTTTTTAAGGAGACAACTATGGAAAAGGCTAGCCAACAGAAAGATGCATAAGTTTGACACGTCAATGATGAATCTGTAAGCTTTTAGGAAGCACTTCGGACAAACCAAGCATATTATCTCAAAGGAATAGACACAGATGTGAAGGATTAAGCACCTGCCGTATGAAGCCCTCAAGAGTTCCAAGCTTTCCCATTGCCATGGCCATTTGGCCCATATAATTTGCAACATTCCCAGAGGAACCTGAAGGTCCAAGAGACCCTGCAAGAGTCTCAGCCAAAGACTGCTGCAATGCCTCCATTCCCTGGGATAAAGCATCTTCAGCCTGTTGGGATGACTGTTGTAAGTTGTTGATTGCCAATAGTTGTTGTTCGGTTAAAGGCTCCAACTGATTAATGAGCAGCTGCAACCAAGCGGTAAGAAATTTAAGAACTTGTAGGAAAATAAGTCAATAGTCTCTTCTCATCATCTTTACCCCTTGAAAAGAAAAAGAAAAAAAAAGAAAGGAAATGTCCAACGGATATTAGAGTGTACCTAGTTTTGTAAATGGGAAGATAGGGGTGGATTGAGAGGTCTGACTAAAGCAAGACCATCAGAGAAATGAAAACATTCAGAGCTGTTTATTTACTGATAAGAACTGCAATACATAGACGATAAATAGGAGTTGCAAGAATGTTGAAATAAGAGCACTGCATAGCAAAACAAAATCTTCACCAAGAACTTCCAGCTAGAGAAGTAAGCAGATGTCATTCATCAAGAAGGTGGCTGTAACTAAGGTCAGAAGCTCTCTCTATGTTTCATAGTGAAGGTATATGCCAAAAGACTTTCATATAAAAGATAAAAGAGAGAGAGAGAAAGAGAATAAGGAGGAGATTTTAGATGCTGAACTTAATTAGACGAACTAGAATGGAAGAAGGTAAGAGTGGAGGGAGAGTAAATAAAGAGAAATCATAGGGACAACAGAGATAATCTCTGTTCAATCTCTGGAAATCAGAGTAGTGCACCCCAAAAGAGCAACCTTACTGAGAGCTTCTAGTTAGAGAAGCATACAATGGTAGTTTATCAAGATGCAGCAGTAAATTAGGTCTGAAATTGTCTTTAAAGAAAGAAAAAAAAACAACTTAGGTCAGGAATTAATATTTGTCCTCTACTGTTCCTGTCAATGGTGGAAATATGAAAAAAGAACCACCATTCACAAGTATATGAGCTTTTCTTTTTCTAATTTTCTCTTGGTTATTTTTTGAACCAAAGTGAGGGCGGAGAAAGCTATTCGCCGAGCTGCACATTCACTTGTGGGAAGACAAAGGCTCTCACCTTGAGGAGTTCAGACGAACGGAATCCACCAAGCCACAAGAAGCATCTTTCTGCAGGAGTTTTCCACATGCCCGACAATATGTGGAAAACGTCAGCCTTTGCAGCATCCCCTTTTATCCTGAATATGTCATCATAGTGTGCCAAGATGCCATCAACTATTATGCGAAGTTCAGCATCACCAGCATGAGAATTAACAGCTCCCCTTAACTCATTAATTCGTCGGTTCTGCTCTTCCAACCATCGAGCATATTCTACATCAAATGCCAAAGCTCCTAGAAGGACCAGAAGTTAGCATTACTTACTTTAATGGAATTTTATGTTCTGGTTTTAGAAAATCAATTATTCTGAATTCAAGGGCATTCCATGTTATTTAAAGGAATAAAGACCATCAAATAGCTGATGATTCACTACTCCACAGAACAACAATTATTGATGACTAATCTAAAAACTGCTTTCATGGTTATGCTTCTCCTCCATGACAACAGATAACCAAGGAGGAGGGAAATTGTTACAGGGCGGTGCAGCCTATGCAAGAGGCATAGAGAGGACATAAATCGCCTCTCAGTGGATCTAGTTTCACATCACAGCTATGGAACCTTGTAATGTTCCTTGTTTAGCGTCTCATGGGTGTTCCCAAGAACAGATGAGTTAGTACCATCGAGCTGAAGCACAGAGCTTGAGGAACTACACTGTTGTGCCTTTTTTTGATTATTTGGATCAAACGTAGGAGACTATTCCATTATAGTTGAGAATGATATAAAGAATATAGAAGTTGTTGTTTTTCTTATACTTACAGGTGCAAGAAGAGAATCCAATTTTGAATAGAAAAAAGGACTATCTTGTTGAATGAATGTGTAAAGCAGACACCTTATCTATATATATTCCCCGCACCATCTTGGTAAGTATTAATAAATGCATTTGACTTATCCAGAAAAGGTTAAAAAAAAGAATGCAATAACCTCCATACTAAACTTCTTCCACTATTCTGGTCAGATTCTTCTCCACCCTTTCTTTTTGATGAAATGTGTTATAGGTCCAATGCCTTCAGGCAATAACTTCCTTGGCATGATGAAACATATGGGTAAATATTGCTTCGACAATTACGATAAATGAAGCCCACTAATGAAATCTGAAAGTCTATAGGAGAAACTTTGATCGATAGATTAAAATTCAATTACAGCATCAAGTGGTAAAATAAAATAAAGGAATCAAACAACGAAAAAAAAAAGTAAGAACCCTGGATCTGTCCAAGGCCTTCGAAGAATCAACCTAGAAAACTATAAGGAAGTCCACCATTAAGATGCAAATCTATAGGGTATCTAATAAGTAACACATCAGAAAGGATATAGAACAGAAAGTGAAAAATTACGAAAATCTCTGGGCTCCTGTACTAAGGCACACTCCTGGTCCTAGACTAGTTAAAGCCTAATGAGACCAAAGAGACAAATCTTTTCAAATCTGCTAAAAACCCTGTAGACCACAGAACTAAAAATGCCTGCCAAATGTTAGTCCCTTTCAAGAACACACAGCCTATTGCTCAATAAGACAATAACCACCCACTCCCTCCAGTCTATACATATCAATGGTCGATAAGGACCCAAAGCCTATCTTTTAACCAAGCAAAATGACATTCTCAACCAAATCAAGCAAAAGTAAAGAACAAGGCAGCTCATTAACGTAAAAAAAAATAATTAAAAAAAAAAAATCAAGCACGTGTCCCACATGATAAATGGCAGTTATCTACATTCCTGACATTATTTTATGGCACAGTCCTCAACCATATCTTCTAGTTTTCCATTGAAAGCTGCTAAAATATACACAAAGTAAAGAAAGTAATGGTTCCGTTTCCAATGCATTTATCCAAATATTTACTATTTAGCCCTATGACTACCCACTTGAAATCCATTTATTGTGCAGTAAACTTTAACTTCAGACAAATTTGGCCCTTGGGTCTAGGTTGTTATACTACAGAGGCATTTACTTTTTCGAAATCACTTTAAAATACAGTACTTCATTCTCTCCTTCCTCTCCCACTCCCCCCAATCACCACCCCTGGGGCAAAAAAAAAGGAAGTAGGAGAAAATATAGAAATACTGTTTGATTACCCACTTGCAATGCTTGCACTTTTCATTGACAGATTGATACATGCCATTTTGGGCTGAACCGGAAAATATGACAATAACATATCAAACTGCTCTATGCAGAACTGGTTATATATCAAAGATTGTACAGTGGAAAAGTTGAATAAATCAGATCGACTAGGGAACAAATGATAATTCCCATTGCTGATGAAAATTCATCTAATTGTCGTTGAGTCGAGTCACAGGAACCTTGTTAATGATTATATATTAAGTTTCAGTGGAAGCATCTCGAGTCACCAATAAACTACTTAGAGGGCATTATAGTCTAGGTTCCACGCACCAATTCCACCATTAATCTAGTTATACTTGGTGATAACAGATCGTTATGGAGCCATAATGTTTTGTTCGTATTTTTCGAAAAATCAATCGTACTAGATTCTCCAGCATACAAGAAGTGAAAAACTTTAATGATAAAAGTCTGAATGCAGAAAATGAGCATACCATTTCCACTCATTGACTGCGATTGATCTCCTGAACCTGAAATAAATATTCCCTTTGGGCAAAGAAAAAAATCGTCTCAAAAAAATGATCGGACAGGTCGTGAACTAATATTTACAGAGGTGCTAAGTATTTAGGTGACCAAAGAAGAAAAACAGATGAAGACACAAGATTTACTGAACAAACCTGTTGCCGAGCTCGTTGAAGCTCCTGTTCTAGTTGTGTCAGCTTCATCCTGCTGCTCTCTAACTGTTGCACATATGCCTAGACCAACAAAAAAAAATATAGGAAGTACTATTTTATGATAGTAGATCTATCATGCCATTACAAATGGTGCACATCTATGTAATATTGATACCCATATATATAGTATATTTACCCATATATGAAGTCTGATTCACATTGGAAGTGTGACACTTTAGCTCATTATGTGCCACATTTGTAGAGGGTGAAATTGCTGAATCAGGATTTCGGCAATGAAATTGAAAGCTAGAAGCATTTATTGTGTGGGCAACATGGCGATAGGCACAATGCACACATAAAATCCTTCATTTATTCAGGGGTGACAACTGACTAGATTCTGAATTAATACATTCTGACATTAAACCTCCCCTTTTTCATCTTGACTAGTATTATAACACTGTACTTGACCCACCAGATAAAATTTAAATGGAAAGATCTTGTCAAGCAGGTTTTGGATGACAACTAACATAAGGACTGTTAATTACTTTCCAAATTAATTTCAAGTAAAATGAATGGACTGTACATCACATGAAACTGCAAATAGCGCCATAGAAAGAGAACTTACCTTTTTCCTCAGACGGCTTTTTCGAGCGGCTTCACGATTTTGAGCAAGTCTACGGAGTGTCTGCACAAAAGAGCTCAATATCATACCAACTTTTCTTTTCCACTCATATTCCATCATTCGATATATGATGATAATTATGTGATACCTTTTGATCTTTTGGTCTGTCACTTCCATCAGAAGCTACAGCACACAGTTGTTGATTTAGGAACTGCACCAACAGAGACCAAATAACAAATTCATTAACTTTTAATGCAGATTAGTTTCCCGGATAAAAGCTACAGAACAATATTCAGGAAAGTTCTGGATGAATTTGTTAATGGCCTTCTTTAATCAGGAATGTTTTCTATTTCTTGTTCTTATCCAATATCTAGGAATTAGGTTAATCAATCAAATAAATGTCTTAGTATTAGATTAAAGTGGTAATTTTTCTTTTATTTTTTTTTAATTGAGATATTTGGTAACAGATGCTGCTTATCAAGCAGGCACAACGGTTTCAAGATGTTCTACCCACATACATAAACAAAACATGTAATGTAGCTTAGTCAGAAAAGCATAGTCAGTAAGGTGTTCGTTCTTAATACCCCTTACTAGTGTACCTACCTAATGTGAAACCGTGTTGGTAAGATATTCTTTTCAATCTCATATGAGATTTTTGGTTATCAGAAGCAGATATTCTTTTGAATTGGCTTCAGTTATCGTATTATTTGTTGTTGCTATTGTTCTTTTCTCCATTATTCTCGACACATTTTGTAATGCTTTACTTGAGCCGAGGATCTATTGAAAACAACCTCTCTACCATCCCAAGGTAGGAGTAAGGTATGCATACACAGTATACGCCACCCTCGCCAGACCCCACTTATCGGATTACATTGGGTATGTTGTATATTCTTTTGAATTAATGTCCACTTCTTATTCTTTTATTATTAGTACATATATCTCCTCTTTGTCCCTCTTTTCTTAAATAAGCCTCTTCGTCCTTCACCCCCACCCCACACTTTCCACCCTCAACATTCATTCCATCATTTCAATAACTCCATCAATCATCTTTTACTGCATTGTCAATTCAAAGTTCAATAACAATGCAGAAGGATCATCATGAACCCTTAGTTCGGTTGAATAGATAATGGAGGCATAAGGTTCCATGTCTTTCCTCCATAGAAATATTACTTTTGAGTTCTTTTTTCACCACTGCTCACCCATTTAGCCTACTATCATCCTCAACTATTGGCTCCAGCCAGTTTCAGTGTTGTGAAAAGCGCCGAAGCGCGCGCTTAAAGCGCAAAGCAAGGCGAGGGGAAGCCTTTGCTCTTTTTAAATTTGAATCGAAGCGATCTAAAATAAGCGCACGCTTTGATCACTGAAGCGAGAAGCGCAGCGAGGGATAAAAGCGACAAAAGCGCACTTAAGCGAGGTAGTTTAATTTTAAAATTTATTTAAAAAGGGTAAGGTCGGCAGCTAGGGTTTTCTCATTAAAATATACACGCGACCTCTTCTGGCTGCTGCTCCTCTCTTCTTCTTGCAATACTACTGCATACTGCTGCTGCGAGCCTCTTGACATACTGGTAAGTTCTGTTCTTTCTCTTCTCCTTTCCTTCTCTCTTCTTCTTCTCCTGTTCTTCTTTCTCTTTTTCTATTTTTTTTCTCTTCTTCTTCTCCAGTTCCTCTCTACTCTTTCTCTGTTTTTCTCCGTTGCTGCTGGACACTGGTTGCTTCTTTCTTCTTACTCTGTTTTTTTTCTCCTCTGTCTCTGTTTCTTTTCTCTTCTTTCTCTTTTTTTATACTCTTCTTTCTCTGTTTTTTGTTTTTCTCTGCTGCTGAGGGAGTTAGCAGCCAGTAGCACACTTTTATTTTCAATGGCATCAAGTCAAAGAAGAGATCCTGCTTGAGCGTATGGAACTGCAATGGGCAATAACTTTTACTTTTTAATTTAAGAATTGAAAGATTTGTTTAATATGTTGTTTCTATTTGAGTTCTTTGTTATCTATGCATATTTAATATTTTTTATTTTTATATGCGCTTTAGTTGAAAAAAGCGCGCACTTCACTTCACGCTTCTCGCTTCGGTTAAGCGAGTCCTCGTCGCTTTTTTCCACTTTGTGCTCTCCAAAACACTGCCCAGTTTATAGAAGCAGAAATAGGTAAGAAACTTTTGCTGGAATAGCATCTCAAGGAGTTGGTTGATTTTTCATTTATTACTAAAGACATAAATTAACGGAATTATATATGTCATTGCCAGTTTCATTTTAAATGTACTACATACATGTCTACCTTTCACTTATCGCCAAGTCAAAGAGCATAAAAATGTTTATACTTTCCTTGATATAGGAAATAAAATAAATCTACTTACACAGGTTTTAAAGGAAAACCAAATTTAAATTACAAAGTCATAATAATCAATCAAAATTTGTGCTTATTGAAGTCAAGACTAGTCATAGTTCAAGACATAAATTAAATAATAAGGACTAGATATGGATTTGAGAGGTAATTGACTTACCCTGTTCTTATCTTCAGTATCGGCATCTGTTGATGTACTGGGACTGATATCAGCCATCGTGGACAACAGCCAACTTTGTGGATTATCAATTGAAATTGAAACACAAATCAGATGTAGTATCTTCTGTATATCACCAAGGCAGAAGCAGATGTCAATACATATCGACTTGCAGACATCAAGTTGATAACTGCCAAAGATATTTGGGTAACACTATCAAAGCACAAAAGACTTGTCTTCAGCTTAGATTACAAAAAGAAGGCATCTTATTTAGCAGATCTTGGTATTTAACTCTCCAAGTTATGAACATACGAATATTCTATCATCTCCCTCAATGTCATAATAGTATTGCCAAAGTGTGACCTACAATATTTGAGAACCACAAGCATGATTCATTCACAGGTACCACATGGTCAAAGATTTTGGTGTCTCTTTAGGTCACATAAACTTGGAAAAGGTACATATTCATTACGGGTGTAAGTATCTGGTAAGGGTGCGTGGAATTTTTTGCTAATCTTTAGTATATTTTGGAGGATCCGCAGAAAACCTGTACCTATGTCACACCCCTTTCATTGAACAAACCAAAACCAGATTAAACTGAATTTATATTTTCCAATTCAATTGACTAAACATTTGTAGCAGTTTGATTCAAAGCACTCTGGTAATTTCAATTCACTCATTCAAAAGCAATACAATTGCTGAATCAATATAAACCATATTACTAACATTTGTTAAATCTGATTCTGAACAAATAGAGACCATTCGTAGTTATTTGATTTCATTACTTTACAATTGGGCTCTCGGTAAATTTCTTCCATCCTGCATGATGGAATGTCATAATCTCTTGAAACATAAAATAAGCTAACAAGCTGGCTAAGCTGGATACCAGAAAATCAAGGTCTATTAATGCATATCGCGTTCCACAACAAGCTAATTATGTTAACTATAAAATCAATAACTAATTCAAGAAATATCGTCTCCCAAGTATTTATCTAGCAAGATAATGCACACTTATCTGCCATCTAATGCTAAGCCTTAGTTTGCATACGTTCTTTAACAAGTAACATTCTCCAGGTGAGCTTCTTGAAGCAAATATTAGTTGTTATGGTCAATATCTGAATCAGCTGGTTGCTTAAAACTCAACTCCTCAAATATTGGCTGCAGACCTGAAATTTCTCTCCTTTTTCTCAGTGACGGTGGGGGAAGAAGGGAAGGGGGTTAGATTGGGTTGGGGTGGTGCTTGGCAAGAGACTTGAATTATGATGGACTTCGGAAAAGATGCTGAAAACTAAAATATTTATTGCAAAGCAAGCAAAAGTAAATTGTAGACTCAAAGACTCATTATTCTGGCACCTTACATTACAAGATTCTATCAATTAATAAGTTTAATTCATTTTGCACCAAATTACAGCAACTAGAAAACAAAGCACTGAAATCTAAGCAACATTAAGGAAGCATATGAAATGTTTATATAAGATAAAACAGCAAATACCAGCCGCGTACTACTTCCAACTCTCTATTGAGGACAGAACTATCAAAAGCAACAGAATGATTGAATACACAGCCTCAGCAAAAGACATACAAGCATAGACATCGCGATAGATTCATCTTCCATCAAGTAATTTGGCTTAAGCTGAAGAACATCTGCAGAGCTTATATAGCCTTTTCTCATATCAAAAGTAAAATGACACTAAAATAGAATTTCTCATCTAATCAAATCCTAGACACTAATAATCCCAAAATTAAAATTTCTAACCTATATGATGATCAAGAATCATGCTCACAACAAATATCTAGTAAAATCAAACGAAAACTCCTCCCTAATCCACACCACACCCACCCCATCCTCAACAGAAAAAGAATGTAAACTCTTTGCTCACGAAGTTCTCAAAATCCAAACTTTATAACCCTCCACCCGCAAACACATACACCCAACTTCAAAAAAGCAGTATGCAATACAGTAGCAAGTTACAGAATAACTGAAGATCAAAGCAATACAGTAGAGAGTTACATAATAATTGAAGATTAAAGAAAGCTAAGACGCTTACAGTTCAAGAAACGAAAAGGGTCTACAGCAAAAGGCTCAAGCTTTGCCAGAAAACCAAAGTAAAACAACAGAATCATCAAATCTTGTTATTTTACTTCTATTTTTGTTGGATTTTTTCCTTCCTCTTTCTTTGGCCTTCTGGGTTCCTCTTCTTCCTCAGCTGTTCTGTAAATCAGTGAGAAATCAACTGAAGTTTACAGTCAGCAAACATTAATCAACCGCTGCCGGAACTACCCAGATGAGAAGCAGGTGAAAGTTGGGAAAATGGGATGACGTCCTATACCTTGTCAGCTCTCTTTCTCTCTCTTACCAGCCAATTTTGACTTTTTTGGTCACGGTGTCAATCTCTTATTTCAAATTTTCTCATGAGGTGATTTTAAAGCCGTTTGAATAAACTTACTTATAAGTCTTTTTTAAGTTAAAATAATTTTTAGTAATGTTTGAATAAAAATAGAAAAATATTTTAAAATATTTATTTTTTAAATTAAAATAGTAAAAATAAATTAAAAGTCAAGTTATGCTTTCTAATTTTAACTCATTATTGATGGGAAACTCTAAAGCTTGTTATTTCTCAAGTTGGTGTTTTAAAAGGTGTTTTGGGGAAAACCGCAGTAAAAATGTATTGGAATGATTTATGGGGGCAAAAATATTGTGAGTTGTAAGTCTCATTAGTCTATACGTATGTTTAGGTGTTGAGAGATTTTTTATTTTGAGAGTAAGTCTAGAAAATTTTTCCTAATTAAAACTACAATTGCTAAACAAGTCCTTAAATTAATTCTAAGAAAAATAAAATGCAACTTGTTATTAAATTATAAGAAGTCAAAAGACTTAAAAATCTAAATATTTTTTATTCTTACTAATTTTTATACTTTTTCTTCGTCTTTCACGAGGTAATGGGGCAAAAGATCAATGTGCAAACCAAAATAGCATCATCCTTTTTCACTTGCTCTGGTTTGATGCTTCTGATTGTAGGTTCCTTCTTTACTTTTTTTTTTACAAGTTAATTTATAAATTTCTACTCAACTTTTTAAAATAGTCTAATTAGTCTTTTGAGATGAGCAATTCTGATTATTTGTTTTAGTCAATTGTTGATTTTGATTAACGTTTTATGCACATTTTCACTTATTTTATATTTTCTTGAATTTTCAATAATATTTATGTAATTTTATCTTTTTATTATATTAATTTATAAATATTAAAAATTAAAGATCCAAGGCTTATGCCCTAGTGTCGCCTAGCGCTCACGCATTTTAAAATACTACTTTCATCCACTTTAGTTTGAAAAATCAAGAGATAATTTATTTGATTCTTACTATTAAGTCTTATTCATTTTTCAACATTCAGATGACTTATAATAATTAGAAATGATATAGTAAAATTATTATTTTATTTATTATTTTTAAGGAGTGTGAAACAAGTCAAACATGGATGAATAGAATAAGATTTTTCCTTTTTTCTCATGTCCGAATCAATTTGTGCATGAATTGATATTCTACTGAGTCTCTTGCTATTTTATTTGTACATGTATTAAAAATTCTTTCCACAAAAACTTATATAAATAGAAAAAAAACATTTCTTTTGTTATAAAATAATAAAACAAGAAGAAGAATATTGTAGAGAAAGAAGAGAAAAGAAAGAAAAGGGAAGATTTCTTATTCTCTTAAGCGATGAACTACAATGAATGGAAATCCCTTTATTTATAGGGAAAAATTAACTTGGTCCCAAAATACTAACCTTAACTTTTCTCTAAAGAAATAGACATTTACTATAATACAAAATATATTTATAACACTCCCCCTTGGATGTCTATTTGATAGATAACGTGTCTTGTTAAAACCTTACTAGAAATAACCTAGTGGAAAAAATTCTAGTGAAGGAAAAAGAGTACACATATTTAATTTTAGCTGCCTCATTAAAAACCTTACAAAAAAAACCCAGTAAGACAAAACCTTGCAAGGAAAAAAGAGTACGACATGTATTTACTCCCCCTGATGAGAACATTAATCCAAAAACTTGAATATTTGCACCCCAATCTTGTGCACCATCTTCTTGAAAGTTGCAGTTGATATAGTTGATAGAGACTTGGTGTATAAATCAGCCACATTATCACTAGAACGAATCTGTTGCGCGTTGATATCACTATTCTTTTGAAGACCACATGTGAAGAAAAGCTCTGGTGAAATGTGTTTCGTTCTATCTCCTTTTATGAATCCTTCCTTTAATTGTGTTATACATGCTGAATTATCTTCATATAAAATCGTAGGTATTTTGTCACATTTCAAATCATATTTTTCTTGAATGAGATGTATTACTAACCTCAGCCACACACATTCTCAACTTGCTTTATGAATAACTATTATCTCAACATGAATTGATGAAGTAGCCACAATAAACTATTTTGTAGATTGCCAAGATATGACAGTACCTCCACATATCAATATATAGCCTGTTTGAAATCGAGCTTTATGTGGACCAGATAAATATTCTACATTAGCGTAACCAACAAGATCGAATAAGCTCATATCAGTAGTCCCTTTTGTATTTCACAATATATGTTTGATTCCGTTTCAGTGTCTCCGGGTAAGAGTAAAACTTTATCTTGCTAACAAATTAATTGAAAGTATTATGTCACGTCTTGTAGTATTAGCAAGATACATTAGTACATCAATCACACTGAGACATGGTACTTCAAGACCAAAGATTTTCTTATTCTTTTCTTGAGATCAGAACATATCCTTATTCACATCAAGTGATCAAACAATCATTCAGTACTTTGGATGTACTTCATATAAAATAATTTCAATATCTTTTCTATATAGGTAGAATGACGGACAATGATATCTTTTGTCAAATGTTCAATTTGCAAACCAAGACATAATTTTGTCTTTCCAAGATCTTCCATCTCAAATTCCTTCTTTAAATAATCAATTAATTTTTTTTAAGCTCTGGCGGAGTTCTGATGAGGTTTATATTGTCAACATAAATAACAAGTACTTTTTTAAGCTAATATAAGCTCGTAGCTCTTTTATTTAATCCATAAAAAAGTTGTACAAATAGACTCATATTGAACCCAAAACAAAAATAAAAGAATTACATCTGATTGACCTAGACTTATACTATACTGGATCTTTTTTAACTAAGAATTCAGTCTACTGCCTTGACCGGAATTAAGATAACCAAATAGACTCCTAAAGATCAGGGTTTCCTAAACCTTGTGCTCCAACTATTAATGTCATCGTTTAGTCTTCAACTTCTCCTTCTTCTCCTCTGGGTTATCAACTGGCTTCCTCCTCATCTATGGCTAGAGCTTTTTCTTCAGCTCAAAAAGGTAAAGTTCTTCTGGTTTATCTTATCCTATTCTTCTACTGACTTTATTTTTTTCTGTCTAGGTGATGTTTCAGTAGAAAGTGGACTTTTAAGAGGTGTAAAGTCGTGTATTTTGGTGCTTTAACTAATGATGAAGCAGACATAAAGAAAAACAAGTAGCTCCCACCCTCTTCGTCGATGGTTCTTCACTGGGTACGAGAAAATATCGTTGCATGTGATTCTAGTGTCCTTGATTTTTGCTGGTGACCCCCTTTTTGTAAGTTGTCTTAGCCTAGGCTAGGTAGTTCCTTCTTACAGTATTTTCTTCTGTATTAGCAAACTTGGCTTGTAAATATCTTTATTGTGAGACCTACTTTATGCTCTTAAACTGCTCTTTGTTGGGATGTTGTTGTGTTTATCCTTTTTGTTTTGATCTGCAAGCTCGACATCTGTTCTTTATCCATGTTTATTATCTGTTTGCATCTGATTGGTAGCTACTCGAGATTGTTGAATGTGCATCTTCCAGTTTGATTGAAAGCAAAATTAGCTAAATAGTTTTCTAATTGATTTGCCTCCCTGAATGCGTGATGAATTTCCCTATTTAACTGTGTCAACATATAGTGAATCTCTTCCATTACTCCTGCTATTTCCCAAGGAACTTTTCATTCCCTCAATAACATCTTTTGTAGACAAAGTGAATCAGTCTCTAAAGTGATGTTATTCCGAGAATTAGAGCAACATTTTAGTGCATGCCATATAGTTGTCAACTCTACCTTCATGTCACGCCCCATCTTAGGAGGCACGATTGACACGTAATGTCACACTAGAATCTGGCTGACCTGGCTGGGCATAGCATCTCTGGTGCTTATTAGTGACTTAAAATCAAGAAAACAAACTGTTATATCTAGGCTGTAAACACAGCCTCAGGTCAACGAGGCCACGCCATACTTATAAAAGAAAACAGCTAACCCAGCCAATATACATCAATAGGGATCCTATGCGGGCCGACAAGACCACCATGTTGTCTAGTTATAATAGAAAGGAAAATAAGCAGCTATACTACGCCCCACATGGCTGACACCTAAATAAGACATACATGGGCCTCACACGGCCAACAACAACTAATTAATTGGATATTGTAGTCTACAAGCCTCTAAGGATAGAAATAATGGTCGGGATAGGGCCCCAGCCTACCCAAATGCTATATAAATGAAAGACTACAATCTCTACAACCTGACAACTCCGAATGAAAGGAGTTGGCCAAACTGCTGACGCTGAACAACTGCTAATGGATATCTTGAACTCTGTCTGTCTAACCTGCAGGAAAGTAATGCAGCGCCTCATAGTTGGGCGTTAGTACAATATGTACTAAATATGTAAGGCAATAATAAAAAGCTGAGTAGAAATTGTTAAACAAAACTACAATTTACTTAGATTTATTGAATCCATAATGGATTCAATCAAGTTAAGTGAGATAAACAAACTTAAATACTGAAAGTAAGTAGATAGAAGGGGCAGAAGTTAACTGGAGGTTGCTTATTTATAACCTGCATCTAATAAAACACTACACATATATGAGCTAAGACTATACAATCATATATTCATAAGCTATAGCTAGCAGACAAGAATACAAACAAGAACCTAACCTGGCCCCCATAAGCCTAGAAGGTAGAATCAACACAGAATAATCTACCGGGACCCCCATAAGCCCTGGCAAGTACACTCCAATCTATATACCCATATCCAAGTTCCTATGACTCTACTGGTGCTACAACCAACCTACCTGTCTCCTGAGTTTGCAACTGAACCCGCTTGGCTCTTGATTTGTAGTTCTGTCTAAGTCTGGTGGACTCATGCTAACTGCACCTTGGGCACCAGGCTTGACGAGGGTCAGTGATGCCGATACGACATAAAAATAATAGTCCAACCATGGAATGGACTGTAATAAGGCACTTGGGCCTCTACATTGTCCCTTGGGACAGCATATCGCTCCTTGGAGCAACGTCATATAGCCTCTGTAAGCGATGACACACCTAGTAAACCTTGGGTGGTCACGAAAGGCTCCTAGGTAAGGGCAATCCCAACCAATGTGCTATACTGAAGTCTCAATCTAGCCACTCAAAAGGCGTATCTGTCCTTCTTGGCCTAACAGGACCACTGGTCGCCCTTAGGACAGTCTATATAGTTGCTAGCAGACACATCCCGTGGTTCTATATCTAGTTAGAGGATTCTGATAGTGATCATGATCTATAATTTTCTAGATTAGATAGGGCGAGGTCTGGAGTGGCCTGACAATACTCTGAATATCTTGCTCGGACAACTATAACTCATAAGCAACTGTAGGGTCATTGACGACCAATTACTTAGTTTCTTTGCCTAGAACGACTATAGGACTGCTACTGATCGAACATGTTTTTGAGCGATCGACCCCTAATCCTCCACAGGTAGCCTACTGAAATTCTTAGCCTGAGGGTAATACTGTGCTAACATGGTTCTAGTCCTTTAGACCTTAACTTGGTCTATTCGGATCTTATATGACTCTTTTGGACGATTCCTAACCTTGTAGGTAAGTTACATGGACTTAGCCACTCACGAAAACCTGTACTTAAGAATATTATAGGAGAAGGTTGGGGCGTTGGCTCCGCCTCCAATTGCTAATAAGGTCCCTTTTCTTAGGGTACCCACGGGTCTATCTGACCTGAACGACTGGGATGGCTTCCTGGGTGACCTGTGTGATGAATACTAAGTCAACTGGAACTGACAGTCACTGGTAGTAGCTAACTAGATAACATGTTGTCACTCAGTTCATTAGACAATCCTAGTGCCGCTGACTCTAAAGTATGGCCATCATACCTAAGTTTCTATCCTTGGGGCATGAGGGACGCCAATGGCCTCTAGGCGTACTTCACTGACAATACAGGAGCCAAACTGATAGTTGTATCGCCTAGCTGCGCCTATGTTGTTCAACTTACTAACTCAGGTCCAATAACTATCCCTAAACTTCTAAGGTCTAGGCCAGATAATGAAACATCCAATTCTACTAACATAATAAACTGAAGAACAGAGGAGTTCCTATGATGCTTCTAGCGTGTTCACACTTAATATGTTCTTTCCCGATAAGAGATACTGCGATATAGTCTTTATACATTTTCTAGCAGCTAACCACAACATATGTAACCGTAATCTACTGATAATAGCTAACCACGACATACCTGATCCTTATATACTAGCAGTGGCTAATTACAATATATAGGAACATTATCTACGTATAAAACATAAGTCGTATCAATGTACGATGAGAATAACTTTCCGAAGGGACAAGGCTTAAAATACCTCGAATGCTGATTTCTAATTTAACTAGCGAGGTTTAAATTGCAAACTGCAGTTCTTTCTAACTATAACCTCTATGCTGAGAGAATAGAACTAATTTCAATACTAAACTCGACATATATCGATAACTTTCGATAATAGAATTAACTATAATCCAACTTCGAATAACTCGATCGAAAATCTATAATTTCTTGAGAGTTCAAAAGGGAGAAATGCTTACCTAATGTGAGTGACTGAGTAGGAAATAATTTGGAGCAATTCTGAAAACTTTTACTCGGCGGAGTTCCGGTTTGCCGAGCAAATTTTTGAGAAATAACTCCGTAGTAATGCTTCCCATAGGCCTAGACTCGTTACCCGAAGTTAATTTGAGATTAGACGGCGTTTGGTAGCATAATCTGACAAAAAACTATTGAAATACGTGTGCTTCTACTTCTCTGGCTGTGATATCATTTGGGAAATGATTTAAATAAAAGAGGGAGGGGTTTATATATAGCTAAGGGCGTTGGAAGGGGGGCGCCCCGTGCTGCCCAAAGCACCAAGAGTGCCCCCGTGTCATGCCCCTCCATGCGCCAGTGGGCCTAGCGCGCTGCGCTGGCCAGTCCCGTGCCGGCTAATGCGTCGCGCTGGCCCCTCGCGGCCTAGCCTCGCCCCACCCTGCTTTCGATGCTTTTTCCACACACGTCAAGACCTTCTTATTCATCACAAATCCATGCATATGCTTACTAACCGTTGACATTTTTATGGGGTGAATATGCTCCCCCCTTAGGAACATTTGTCCTCAAATGTCATCTTCAGGCTTAACGAAGTTAACTCTTTCAACCCACACTTATAAAAATTTTTGCAGAGTCTCCGCTATAATATGGCCAATCCGGAAACCTGAAATGTAGAAAAGTCCAATATAGGTGCCTTATAAGATGCTATAAACAGTTATTTCATCATAAAGAGGTAGCTAGTTAAATAGTACTGATAACATAAGTAGTGAAATAACAACTGAGTAACAACATCACTTTAACTACATAATCTGAATCAATCCTAGAGAAAGTGAGAATATCTAGACCTCATGTTATCCTCAGCTTCCCAGGCTATCTCTTCTTTAATCCTGCTCCACTATAGTACTTTAACAGAGACCACATCTTAGTCCTTAGCCTGCGACCTGCTGATATAGTAGAGCAACTGGAACCTTTTCGTAGGCTAACTCCTCAGTAACATTAATGTCCGCAACTGGAATGACTCGGGACGTGTCCCCTATGCACTTTCGCAGCATGGATACATGAAAGACTAGATGGACAGATTCTAGATCTAGAGGCAGTTCTAGCTCATATGCCACTTGGCCTATTCTCCGAAGGATCTGATACGAGACAGTAAATCTAGGGCTAAGCTTGCCCTTTTTACCAAAGCTCGTAACACCCTTCTTTGGTGAAGTTTCTAGAAATACCTAGATGCTGCTTCAATCCTTAACTGTCTACACCGTACATTAGGGTAGGACTCGACCCTAGGCTATTGGTACCTATTTTTTGGTAAGTTTAACTTTCTCCGTCTGCCTGATATAGTATGCCCTGGTTCAACTATCCCTAATTTGCCCGCTTCAGGTCATCATATAGGGGACATGTATGTATATATATATATATATATATCTGAGCACCTAAATCGGGTGCGCTGCTTGGCCTTTTTCCTGGGGATCGGAAGTCATACTCACAACAACTTGCATCCCAATCTATTCTGACACCTCTCCAGAACCTAGCTGTGCGTTGTGCCTTTCCATTAGAATTTATTAGATACTTGGGCTCCACGCAACCAATTAGTTCTTAAACATTTAACTTAGCATAACCTTTAACTTCATGTCGATTACTTTCCACTTCCTTGCAGGCACGATCATCTCCTGAATTGGCCTGCTCCGTTCGTGCTGTCCAGCCTCCCCTGGCTGGTCTTTGGAGTTCTGTGCTGCAACTCAATGATATCTTCCCTCTTCCCATGCCATCAGTAGGTCTCTCTTTACAACCTGATGTGCTTTCATTAAACTCTGGGTGGAGGGGGTAATGGAAGAAAGGGTAACCATACTATCATGTCTCATAGCCTCCTACCTATGGAATGTGGTGCACAACACACCCATAGACAAGACTCTACTAGGCACGACTTGTAGACTCCCTAGGATATGACCTGCTCTGATACCAAGTTTGTCACGCCCCACTTTGGGAGACACGACTAGAACTTAATGCCATACTGGAATCTGAGTTGACCTAGCTGGGCATAGGCACCTCTGGTGCCTGTCAATGACTTACACTAAAGAAAAAAAGCTGCTATATCTTGGCTGTAAACACAGCCTCGGGCAGGCGAGGCCATGCAACACCTATAAAAGAAAATAGCTAACCCAGCCAACATACATCAATAGAGATCCTATGTGGGTCGGCAAGACCACCATGTTGTCTAGTTATAACAGAAAGGAAAATAAGTAGCTATACTATGCCCCACACGACCGACACCTAAATAAGACATACATGGGCCCCACACGACCAACAATAACTAATTAACTGGATGCAATAGTCCGCAAGCCTCTAAGGATAGAAATAATGGTCGGGACAGGGCCTCTACCTACCCAAATGCTATATAAATGAAAACAGTAATCTCTACAACCCGGCAACTCTAAAATAAAGTAGTTGGACAAACTGCTAACGCTGAACAACTGCAAATAGCGATCCTGAACTCTGTCTTTCTAACCTGCAAGCAAGTAATGCAGCGCTCCATAGTTGGGCATTAGCACAATATGTATTGAATATGTAAGGCAATAATAAAAAGCTGAGTAGAAGCTGTTAACGACTGAAAATAAGTAGATAGAAGGGGCATAAGTTAACCTGGAGGTTGCTTATTCATAACCTGCATCTAGTAAAACACTACACATATATGACCTAAGATTGTACAATCATATATTCAAAGCTATAGCTAGCAGACAAGAATACAAACAAGAACCTAACTTGGTTCCCATAAGCTTGAAGGTAAAATCAACACAAAATAACCTACCGAGACCCCCATAAGCCCTGGCAAGTACACTTCAATCTATATACTCCTATCCAGGTTCCTATGACTCTACTGGTGCTATAGCCAACCTACTTGTCCCCTGGGTCTGCAACTGAACCCGCTTGGCTCCTGATCTGTAATTGTGTCTAAGTCCGGTGGACTCCTGATAACTGCACCTTGGGCACCAGCTCGACAAGGGTCATCAATGCCGATACGACATAAAAATAATAGTCTAGCCATGGAATGGACTATAATATGGCCTTTGGGCCTCTACATCGTCCTCTGGGATGGCATATTGCTCCTTGGAGCAACGTCATATAGCCTCTATAAGCAACGACACAGCTAGTAACCCTAGGGTGGTCATGGAAGGCTCCTAGGTAAGGGCAATCCCAATCGATGTGCTATAATGAAGTCTCAATCTAGCCACTCAAAAGGCGTATCTGGCCTTCTGGGCCTAACACGACCGCTGCCCGCCCTTAGGATAGTCTGTATAGCTGTTAGCAGGCACAACCCGTGTACCTATATCTGATCAGAGGATCCTGATAGTGATACATGATCTCTAATGCTCTAGACCGGATAGGGCGAGGTTTAGAGTGGGGCCTAACAATACTCTGAATGTCCTGCTCGGACAACTATAACTCAAAAGCAACTATAGGGTCACAGATGACCAACTACTTAGTTCCTTTGCCTAGAACAACTGTAGGGCTGCTAGTGACTGAACATGCTTTTGAGCGGTCAGCCCCTAATCTTCCACAAGTAGCCTACTGAAATTCTTAGTCTGAGGGTAATACTGTGCTAATATGGTTCTAGTCCTTTATACCTTAACTTGGTCTGTTTGGATCTTATATGACTCTTCTGGATGATTCCTAACCTAGTAGATAAGTTTACATGGACTTAGCCACTCACGGCAACTTGTACGTGAGCATCTTATAGGAGCAGGCTGGGGCATTGGCTCCACCTCCAACTGCTAATAAGGTCCCCTTCCTTAGGGTACCCACGGGTCTATCTAACCTGAAAGACTGGGATGGCTTCCTGAGCGACCTGCATGATGAATACTAAGTCAACTGGAACTGACAGTCACTAGTAGTAGCTAACTAGATGGCAGGCTGTCACTCAGTTCACTAGACAATCCTAGTGCCACTGACTCTAAAGTATGGCCATCCTACCTAAATTTCTGTCCCTAGGGTGTGAGGGTATGCCAATGGCCTCTGGGCGTGCTTCATTGACAATACAGACGCCAAACTGATAGTTGTATTGCCTAGCTGCGCCTATGCTGTTCAACTTACTAACTCAGACTCAATAACTATCCACAAGCTTCTAAGGTCTAGGCCTGACAATAAAATATCTAATTCTACTAACATAATGAACTAAAGAACAGAGGAGTTCCTACGATGCTTGTAGTGTGTGCCACACTTAACATGTTCTTTCCCGACAAGGGATACTGCGATATAGTCTTTATACATTTTCTAGAAGCTAACCATAACATATGTAAGCGTAATCTACTGATAGCAGCTAACCATGTTATACCTGATCCTTATATACTAGGACCAGCTAATTACAACATATAGGAACATTATCTACGTTTAAAACATAGGTCGTATCACTATACGATGAGAATAACTTGCCGAAGGAATAAGCCTTAACATACCTCGAATACTGATTTCTGATTTAACTGGCGAGGTTTAACTTACAAACTGCAGCTCTTTTCAACTGTAACCTCTATTTTGAGAGAATAGAACTAATTTCAATACTAAACTTGGCAAATATTGATAACTTTCTATAATAGAATTAACTATAATCCAACTTCGAATAACTTGGCCAAAAATTTATAATTTCTCGAGAGTTTGGAAGGGATAAATGTTTACCTAATGCCTGTGACCGAGTAGGAATCAATTTGGAGCAATTATGACAATGTTTACTCGGTGGAGTTTCGATTTGCCGAGTGAATTTTTGAGAAATAACTCCATAGTAATGCTTTCCGTAGGCTTAGAACTCGTTACCCGAAGTTAATTTGAGATTGGACGGTGTTTGGTAGCGTAATCAAATGAAAAACTATTGAAACGTTCGTGCTTCTACTTCTCTGGCCGTGATATCATTTAGGAAATGATTTAAATGAAAGAGGGAGGGGTTTATATATAGCTAAGGGCAGTGGCAGGGGGGCGCCCCGCGCCACCCAAAGCGCCAAGAATGGCCCCGCGTCGTGCCCCTCCATGCTCCAATAGGCTTGGCATGCCGCGCTGGCTAGTGCCTTGTCGGCTGGCGCATCCCGCTGGCCCCTCGCGGCCTAGCCTCACCCGACCCTGCTTTCGAGGCTTTTTCCACACGCGTCAAGCCCTTCTTATTCGTCACAAATCCATGTGTATTCCTACTAACCATTGATATTTTTACAGGGTGTAACATTTCATGTTTGTAGTGATTTCAATCTCTTGGGATTCTACATAGATCAGATTTCCATCAGCACTTCTAATACAGATTCCATAGCCACTCTCACCTGGATTTTCCCTATATGCTCTATTTGTTTTACATTTTACGTAGTTACTCTATGGAAACTCCTGTTTCATTTCTTTGTAATGAAGCCTGGGTTTATACTGAAGAAAGTAGTTCATTGTATCTCCCTACTGTGATGGTATTTGAATCCAAGGGTGTTTAATCTTTAAAAACTGGTGTATTGTTTGTTGACTTAACTTAAAACAGCTTGTGAAAGTTCACATTCTTCCAATGTCTACTAGCATTTCTCCTCTTCCATAGTTCCCACATGAGGATTGAAGGTATTACTTTAAACACTTTTTGCAATTTGGTTGGGGCTGGTTGTTCCCACCACTTGATGATGAGTTGTTGTAAATGTATCCCTTCCATAATCATACCTGCATAGGAAGCAAACTGCTTCCACAACCTTTGGGTTGTGGGAGCTATTAGAAATAAATGGCTCATTATTTTCTAGTTGTAGTTGTCACAATAGTAACATCTGGATATCATTTGTATCTGCATTCTTTTCAAATTGTCATCAGTAACAATTCTTTTCTTCCATGCCCTCTACAAAAAAAAAATTTTTTTTGAATGGTAGCCCTTGAATCTAGATGTTAGACAACCAACCAACTTCTTCCTTCTTCCTCCTTATCAGATTATAGGCAGATTTAACGATGAAAGTTCCTTTAGTATTCCCAATCCACCATGCTTTATCCACTTCTTCATTCACCAATGGACAAATATTTTTCACTATGTGTTCTGTCATCTCCTTAGAGATTTTCCTTCTTAATTTCTCCTTGTCCCAGTTTTCATTTTTAATGAACTCTTTAACCTTCAATTCCTCTTCTTCTGAGTTGGCCTCTTCAATAAAATACAAATCCCCTTGTGAGTCCGGTTGTTAAATTAGAAACTAGAGGTTCCTGCTTTAAGTTGCCACAATATCTCATACTCCACCTCTTCTCTAACCAGTAACATTTTTCTCCATATATGTGATGCACCTCTTCCCTTTGCCATTACATGATGTACTTTGTTAAAGTATTTGTTTCACATATAAGTACCCCACGGTGATAATGTTGAAACCTGAAAGTTCCCCCATGCAAGTTACAACAAAACAAATTTAGTCATTAGTAAAGTCGAATTCAGTGGGGGTACTATTGTGAAGAAATTGAAACCTCGAGCTCGAGGACATAATTTTTCGATAAAAAGATCGATCTGTCATATAGATCATTTGAAACATAATGTAATGATTTGAAACCCAACCCTCCTTCATTTCTAGGATAATACATATCATCCCAAGCTACCCAGTGTTTACTTTTTAAACTTTCTATTTTGCTCCAAAAAGCTTGGCAAAATGATGTATCTAGTCGATAATACCCTTAGGAGGATTCATAGCTAATAATAAGTACACATGCATTGTAATAACCCATATTCGTTTAGGGTTATTTGATAATTTTACCCAAAAAAGGGAGGCAAAGCCTAATTAAAAGAAAAGACTAGCGATGCTGGCAGAATCAAAATAAAAGAACGCTTAAGCAGGAAAAAAACACAGATAAGAAGAAAAAAAGTAGAAAAAGAGGAGAAAAATAGAGATTTTCATCCCAAAGCATCAATGTAGTGATTCTAAACTTTTAGATGAGATTATCATGTGATTATGAAAATTTTTTTGTAGTGGAAACATGGAGAAAATTATGAGAATTGAGAAAGTTTAGCCCTAGGGTTCTTCAAATTAAATCATTGATTTGAAAGGGAAAACATTATCAAAATTCAATTTTGAATCGTATTCTGAAATCCTCTTGCCGAGGAGAATCTATTGGTGATTATGGTTTGGAAATTCTGATCCGTTGACTAGAGTTAACTTTTTAGGTCAACCCTTTGACGTGGTTTGACTTACCTTAGAAATTAATAAAATATTCACCCAAGAGTTTTTGGCCATTCTGAATCTATTTTTGTGTAGTTTGAGGTAATTCGTAGACCCAAGAATGAAGTTATGATTTATTGAAAAGAGCGCTTGAGTTGTTAATTCGAGGTAAGTGAGACTTTAAGCTTTGGTGCCTACTTTTCCAAACTATATTTAAAAAAATATGTTTTGTCTGCCTGGTCCATGTATTGGAATGAGCATGTGCTTGGTAGAATCGATGGTCTTCGAGGCCAACCGCATATACTTTATGTTCAAGAATACTAAAATCGTCGTTATAAATTTGTTTCGTGGAGTGATACCAAGTTTGTCACACCCCACCTTGGGGGGTATGACGGGCACCTGGTGCCTGCTAGACTCTAGACTACTAAATGGTCCAGCTTGAGCACATCTGGTGCTTTGGCTGGCTTTGGCTCTATTTCAAGAAACAAATCGGCTATATAACGACTGTAAATACAGCCTCCGGCCAACTGGCCTGTAGCCATCTGTACCTGCAACAACAGCTAACCAGAAACAGACTTATAACAAGGAACCTATGCGGGCCGACAAGGCCACCATGCTGTCTAGTTATCTGTAACTCAACACAAGACTGCTGTAAAACTACGTGACCGGCAAGGTCACGACTACTGTCAAATTAAGGCCCCACACGGCCAACATAAACTGACATACTAAACAGCTACAGCAGACCGCACGGCCTCACACGACCGGCTCAACTAACCACAGGGAATATATACAGACTGCAAGCCTCTACGAATACAGTAAGAAACTAATAGAAATGATCGGGACAGGGCCCCGACCTACCCATACTGCACAACAAAAGAAAATGAGCTACACCTCTGGGAATCAGACTCCGGATGACAGGAGCTGATGACTCACTGGCTGGCTGGAATCACGAGGGATCGGCTCCTCGTCCGTGAGTACCTGTAGGCAAGCAATACAGCACCCCGCTGGGCGTCAGTACCACAGGTACTGAGCATGTAAAGCAAACTGAAATATGCAACTGAAACGAATAGCGCAATAACATGACATTTAAGCAAGAAGTAGCTGAGTCTATCTAGCTGAGGATAACTGGGGAGAGTTTATACATTCTGTAACTAACTGAGCGTACCTGAAGACGTGTCGTCCTTCTGTCTATCAATATCTACTAGCACATATCAATATATATAATAATACACACAATACCTGACCGACCCCCATAAGCCGGAAGGTGCCAACCAAGCAAGCAATCTATTTACCCCTACCCGGGTCTAAACCAACCAAAAACAAGTCACTCCACTCATCTGATAACTGTGAGCTCCTCCTACCGGCCCCCTTGGGTACGTAGCTTAGGCCTTGGCCTCTGACAATAAACTGTGTCTGAGTCCGAAGACTCCTACCTCTGGGCACAGGTGTGCACACAGAGTGGTCTGCCCCTGTAAACAGGGTGTGCTAGCTCTGCGCAGAGTAAACTGAACTACCCCTGCAAGCAGGGTGGTCTGGACCGTATTATCACGGTGGTCGGCCATCATCGTCCTTTAGTCGGACGGTATCGCCCAGCTGGTGGCAGTATCTGAATCTAGTATCGACACAGCTATAACCCAGGGGCGGTGGGGATGCTAAAGGGTGCCCACATGCCACAACAAGTCTCAACATACAAAACACATACACAACAAGCATGCTCAACGCAAAATACTAACCATATTCTCTTCTTGTATCTCAAGGCCAGTTTGTATTAAATAACTGAACTATATTCTGTGTTACACTATTCCTGATTGCTGGACTAACTGCTACCTGGCCTTTATCTGTCTATCTGATTATATCTGGATATAGCTCAATAACATAAAATGTACCACCTACTACTGGATACAATCTCAATAGATGTAATACGTATTGCCTGATTATCTACTATTCTGGTTATCGCATGATACGTAATTAATATACTAGCATGCTTGCTGGAAATTATACTAAAATCGTTCCTGTACGCTGGGTATCTATTAATAGCGTTTATTCTATTTATTTTCTACCCTGTACTTCCTGGCTTGCCGAAGGAATAACTTTACATACCTGGTTTCTGAGTACCCGACTGACCGGTGTGATTTCCGTCGGTACTTCTGCTGTTTCTCCCAACTACATTCATATACACGTCAATTAGAACTAAATACATTAATATTCGGGAGAAATTATCATTTTTGATATATATATTTATCCCAACTTCAACCTTTCAGAAAACGATCAAAAACTCGTTATTTCTTGATAGTCCAGAAGGGATAAATGCTCACTGCAACGCTAGGAACACATTGGTACTAATTTAAAGAAATTCTATTGACTTTACCTCGGTAGCACGATGTTTCGACGGCCAAATTTCACGAAACCAACTCCGTAGGATTGCTCCCTGCAGCTTTATATACCTGTACCTAAGCCGGAACGAAGTTTAGACCACGTTTCGTCGCGTAATTGGAAGGAAATTATATATTTTTGTCATGGGTTTTCTATACTACTTGGTCCCCTGTTTCTTTGCTGGAAATTTGCTGCTCTTGATGAAGGGGTCGACCCTTTTATCAATCCAATTAATTTTTTTTTTTTGCTTTCTAAATCCCTTAACCAACATGACATTAGGCTATTTATTTATTTAAAATTTACGGGGTGTAACATCCTCCCCCCCTTAAGAACATTCGTCCTCGAATGACATTCTGTCTAGAGGACTTCTCAACTTACTCAACTTGTTTCTAGAAAAATTTTGGCAGAGTTTTCCCTGTATTATGGACTATCTCAAAATTCCTGAAAAGCAGAAAAGCCCAATACAGGTACTCCACACAGTGCTATAAGTTCACTTAATAGCTAACATCAGTCTTTCTCATTTCATACATACACAACTATAAGGTGCTGCATAAATAATGATACGGACATACCTGTCGCCTGACTAGGCTTGGAATAAGTGAGGATATCTAGTTTTCATATCTTCCTCCGCCTCCCATGTCATCTCAATTCGGTTTCTGTTACGCCACAATACTTTGACAGATGCAATATCTTTAGTTCTCAATCTATGAACCTGCCTGTCTAGGATGACTACTGGAACCTCTTCATAGGCCAGCTCTTCGGTAACCTAGATATCCTGGACTGGGACTGCTCTGGATGGGTCTCTGTGAGCCGTGAGGTTGGGGTATTGTATGCTTCTTGATATCACCGGGCATTTGAGTGTGGTTCATCACAGTATTGGGTATTGTGTATGCTTCTTGAAAATACTGAACATATGTATGCTTTCTAGTATATTTGAGGACATGCATACCCTCCTCTGCTAGATGACATAATCGATTGGAAGGTTTTTAGCACTATATGTGCAATTGAAAGTGGCATTGAGCATGGGACATCGTATGTATTGATTGTAATTGAGATTGGACAGGTTGTACATTTCGAGATAACTTTATTTAGAAATAAACCTCTGCCAAAATTTTAAAGAAGTTCGAAAGTTAATGAAATTTTTGAACATCAGAAACTCGCGTGAATGTAAAAGTGGCCAAATGATATGAGTTTTGCATAAGAGTGACTTATTTAAGTTTGAGGTTGTGACTATATCTCTCTGATATGAGTTTGATCAGTAAAAAAATGTTTCTAGCAGGAAAGTAAGAAGTGTAATAGTTTATCCATGTCTAAATAGTAGGGTTTGGTGGTGAAACATATTTTAAGGAAAGTGCCTATATAGTTTTAGGTTTAATGCCTCTTAAAGTGAATAATTTGTATTAGTGTGTTGTGATAGTAATTTCATGAGTGTGACTGTGGTATGAGAATTCATGATTTAAGTGCATTGAGTATAATCAAGATAGTGGTGCTACGAGATGCATAATATATCCATTGAGCAGGTTTGTGATAAATTTTAGATTGTCAGAGAGGAAAGGACTTAAAGTACAATATTATGACCAAACATGGTAAAATATCGAATATGCATAGTGGCATGATTAGTTATTAAAGTAAGGGAAAGATGTAAAAATATTAACATTACCACGCACCATGAAACAAATAAATCATAAAAGAATTTTGAGTAGTAACATGATTGTCACAAGAAAAAGTAATCAGTTTGTACAGTTTCATTAACATAAGTTGTGTTGATAAAATACAAGCTTGAGGTAGACGAGCAACACACTAATGAGGTGATATTGTAGATGAGGATAAAAAGAGAATTTGAGTACTTAAAGGTACCATTTATAATTTTGACCCAAGTGGGGGAATCATTATTGTTAACCGATCTATCGAATATGCGTTAATATAGTTCAAACTCAGAATACACTTACATACTGTTATAACTTGGCATAATTGACATTGAGGTTATCTTTATTTCAAATTGGATGACTTGCTTTATCTTATTCTTAGTTCTCATGAAAAGACATTGAAATTTCTAGTTCAGTTGAGCCTCAAATTGGATATAAAGGATTCACTTTATATGTGTCACGACCCGAAATAGGTCCGAATCATGACACGGGACAAATAACCTGAGAGGCGCCTAGTCGACCCATCGCATGAACATGACATCTAACCCAACATAATCAAGCGGGAGTCCAACATACATAACATAGCGGAAGTCTGAAAATCTGATAACACGAATATCTGAAACATACACAAGTCTGAAGTTGAAATTCATACTATGTCTGATAAGCCTCTACTACTGACGAGTTGATAGGACAAGACCCCAACTAATTCACTAATATCTGGAACTAAAAATACTAAAAATACAACTGAGAAGAAGGGCCCTCGAAAGATGAGGATTCACAATTCTGGATGGATAGTGCTAACACTGAGGATTTGGCTAAAGCGAGACTGAGTCTGAATATTTGAGCCTGTATCATGAAATGATACAACATAGAGTGTGCGGTCAGTACGTGGAATGTACCGAGTATGCAAGGTAAGTAAAAACCGCTAAGTAAGTAAAATCAGTGATCATGCATAACATTACATTTGGTTATAAGAGTTTGAGTGTAGGGCTTGCATGCTATTATATGAAAATATGATTTAAACATAATTGACTCGAATGACCCAAAGCTGAAAACTGATAATCATAAGTAAAAATGAACATTCGGTCAAACCTGTTGAAAACATGATAACATGACTGATGAACATGCATAACTGAAATTATGGGGAACAATGGAAGACTCTTCTTATAACCGACATTGTCACGATAGAGCATACGTGGTCCTGACTGTTATACTCAAGTGGGCAGAGCCGTCCAAAGCCTTTAGAGCTAAGGACGCTACCATTATATTGATATCAAGCTAAAGGCCCCTTGGGGGTAGGAAAAACTCACAAGGGAGGTCCCAAATAATCTAAAATACCTACGTTGGCACGTAGTTCTGAGGAATAGGGTTGACTGACCCTTAGCCTACTTGGTGCTAGAGACTACTCCCAGAAACATGCATATGCTCTCCATCATTTTTAATGAAGCTGACCATCATCTAGTGATGAAGCTAAATCATAACATACATGCATAGTCTGAAATCATAACATGAGGATCCTTGGGCTCAAACCATACCACCACTTAAAAATAGTGGGAGTCTAGACTCCAAAATCCACGTGATAAGCTAATAACATGAAATTTAGATAAATCATGAAATATACTTGATCATATGGGCTTGCCAATACTTAAACATGCTTGACATATACTTGATCATTCTAAAACATGAACATGGACATGGGTAATTCAAAATCATACTTTCATAATATACATCTCATCATGCTTGAATATATATCATAAATCTCAACTTTCATGAACTTCCATGGGTGGGCATCATAATTTGTAAAACTTGAAAACATAATTTGTAATTGAAAACATTGTAAAATATGGGCATGAATCATAATTCAATATTAGAAACATGTATAGATCATACCCATGATTGATACTTAGAGAATTCACATGTTGGGTTAAAACCCCATAGATTCATCAACTAGAATTTTCATGAAATTGAAGAGGGATTGGGCATGGGTTTGGATGAATACACCCATTTATAACCCTACATGCCTAGAGAAGTCTGATTTCACAAACCCTCTTGAAAGACCAATGGAATTTGGGGAAGAACTTGATGAATCCTAAGATTGATCACTCTTAGAAACCACTAAGTTTGCATAAGTTTCCACTCACTACCAAAGCGCTGTGGCACCTCTACTCCGGTGAGCTGTCCTCCTAGATTTTCTGAAGGTAATGCCAGGGCCTTTTCAGTACTGACGACTCTTGTTGCCAAGAAGGAGACCAACTGGATGAGACAGACCATTGTTCATAGGTTGGTTATGAGCCCGGAGATCGAATCAGATTCTTTCCCTTTGAGAGGGATTCTCGTGATGGAAGAGAATGGGTTTAGAATGAGCTTAACCCTCTTAAACACCATTTTTTGAGCTTAAAATGATGTAGTATAGGATTTAGGAACATAGGAATTATGAAAAAGCCCTAAATAAATTCGCAAGGAAAAATACACTGCAGTCCCAATGAGGGACTGGACGACCCGTCGCCAGAACTCGTTGCCAGAACTGGAAATCCATCATCAGTGGTCACCACGAGGGACACCACGACTCGTGGTGTGCCCGACACTTTATGTTCAAGAATACTAAAATCATCGTTATAAATTTGTTTCGTGGAGTGACACAACTGTGAGCCATGAGGTTGGGGTATTGTATGCTTCTTGATATCACTGGGCATTTGAGTGTGCTTCATCACAGTATTGGGTATTGTGTATGCTTATTGACAATATTGAGCATATGTATGCTTTCTAGTATATTTGAGGATATGCATATCCTCCTCTGCTAGATGACATAATTGATTGGAAGGTTTTTAGCACTATATGTGCAATTGTAAGTGGCATTGAGCACGACATCGTATGTATTGATTGTAATTGAGATTGGACAGGTTGTACATTTCGAGATAACTTTACTTACAAAGAAATCTCTGCCAAAATTTTAAAGAAGTTTGAAATTTAATGAAATGTTTGAACATCAGAAACTTGCGTGAACGTAAAAGTGGCCAAATGATATGATTTTTGCATAAGAGTGACTTATTTAAATTTGAGGTTGTGACTATATCTCTCTGATACGAGTTTGATCAGTAAAAAAATGTTTCTAGCAGGAAAGTAAGAAGTGTAATAGTTTTTCCATGTCTAAATAGTAGGGTTTGATGGTGAAAGATATTTTAAGGAAAGTGCCTACATAGTTTTAGGTTTAATGCTTGTTAAAGTGAATAATTGCTATTAGTGTGTTGTGATAGTAATTTCATGAGTATGACTGTGGTATGAGAATTCATGATTTAAGTGAATTGAGTATAATCAAGATGTGGTGCTACGAGATGCATAATATATCCATTGAGCAGGTTTGTGATAAATTTTAGATTGTCAGAGAGGAAAGGACTTAAAGAACAAAATTATGACCAACCATGGTAAGATGTCGAATATGCATAGCGGCATGATTAGTTATTAAAGTAAGGGAAAGATGTGAAATATTAAGACTACCACGCACCATGAAATAAATGAATCATAAAAGAAGTTTGAGTAAAATCATGATTGTCATAAGAAAAAGTAATCAGTTTGTACAGTTTCATTAACATAAGTTGTGTTGATAAAATACAAGCTTGAGGTAGACGAGCAACAAAGTAATGAGGTGATATTGTAGATGAGGATAAAGAGAGAATTGAGTACTTAAAGGTACCATTTATAATTTTGACCCAAGTGGGGGAATCATTATTGTTAACCGATCTGTCAAATATGCGTTAATATAGTTCAAAGTTAGAATACACTTACATACTGTTATAACTTGGCATAATTGACATTGAGGTTTTCTTTATTTCAGATTGGACGACTTGCTTTATCTTATTCTTAGTTTTCATGAAAAGACATTGAATTTTCTAGTTCAGTTGAGCCTCATATTTGATATAAAGGATTCACTTTGTATGTGTCACGACCCGAAATAGGCCTGGATCGTGACACGGGACAAATAACCCTAAGAGGCTCCAAGTCAACCCATGACATGAACATGACATCTAACCCAACATAATCAAGCGGGAGTCTAACATATATAACATAGCGGAAGTCTAAAAATATGATTACACGAATATCTGAATACATACACAAGTTTGAAGTTGAAATATATTCTATGTATGATAAGCCTCTACTACTGACGAGTTGATGGGACAAGACCCCAATTAACTCACTAAAGTCTGGAACTAAAAATACTGAAAATTCAACTAAGAAGAAGGGCCCTCGAAAGATGAGGACTCACCAATTCTGTATGGATAGTGCTAACACTGAAGATTTGGCTAACGACAAGACTGAGTCTGAATATTCAAGCCTGTATCATGAAATGATACCGCATAGAGTGAGCGGTCAGTACATGAAATGTACCGAGTATGCAAGGTAAGTAAAAACCTCTAAGTAAGTAAAATCAGTGATTATGCATAACATAAAACATCTGAAAATATGATTTAAAAATTAACTAAATATCATAACTGAATCGAATGACCCAAAGCTAAAAACTGATAATCATAAGTAAAAATGAACATTGGTTCAAACCTGCTGAAAACATGATAACATGACTGATGAGCATGCATAACTAAAATCATGGGGAACAATGGAAAACTCTTCTTATAAGCGACATTATCATGATAGAGCTTACGTGCCCGACTGTTACACTCAAGTGGGCAGATCTGTCCAAAACCTTGCCAGAGCTAAGGATGCTACCATGATATTGATATCAAGCTGAAGGCCCCTTGGGGGTAGGAAAAACTCACAAGGGAGGTCCCAAATAATCTAAACATACCTATGTTGGCACGTAGTTCTGAGGAATAGGGTTGACTGACCATTAGCCTACTCGGTGCTAGAGACTACTCCCAAAAATATGCATATAATCTCCATCATTTTGCAACGAAGCTGACCATCGTCTAGTGACGAAGCTGAATCATAACATACATGCATAGTCTGAAATCATAACATGAGGAGCCTTGGGTTCAAACTATACCAGAAGTTGAAAATAGTAGGAGTCTAGACTTCAAAATCCATGTGATAAGCTAATCACGTGAAATTAGATAAATCATGAAACATACTTGATCATATGGGCTTTCTCAATATTTAAACATGCTTGACATATACTTGATCATTCGAAAACATGAATGTGGACATGGGTAATTCAAAATCATACTTTCATAATATACATCTCATCAAGCTTGAATATATATATCATAAATCTCAACTTTCATGAACTTTCATGGGTGGGCATCATAATTTGTAAACCTTGAAAACATAATTTGTAATTGAAAACATTGTAAAATATGGGCATGAATCATAATTCAATATTAGAAACATGTATAGATCATACCCATGATTGATACTTAGAGAATTCACATGTTGGATTAAAACCCCATAGATTCATCTACTAGAATTTTCATGAAATTTAAGAGGGGTTGGGCATGGGTGTGGATGAATACACCCATTCATAACCCTACATACCTAGAGAAATCTGATTTCACAAGCCCTCTTGAAAGCGAAATGGAATTTGGGGAAGAACTTGATGAGTCATAAGCTTGATCACCCTTAGAAACCACTAAGTTTGCATAAGTTTCCACTCATTACCAAAGCGCTGTCGCACCTCTACTCCGGCGAGCTGTCCTTCTAGATTTTTCAGAGGTAATGCCAGGGCCTTTTTAGTACTGACGACTCTTAATGCTAAGAAGGAGACAAACTTGATGAGAAAAACCATTTTTCATTGGTTGGTTATAAGTCCGGAGATCGAATCAGATTCTTCCCCTTTGATAGGGATTCTCGTGATGGAAGAGAATGGGTTTAGAATGAGCTTAACCCTCTTAAACACCATTTTTTGAGCTTAAAATGATGTAGTATAGGCTTTAGGAACATAGGAATTGTGGAAAAGCCCTAAATAAATTCACAGGGAAAAATACACTGCCCGTCCCAATGAGGGACTAGACGACCCGTCGCCACAGACCACGACTCGTGGTTAGAACTCATTTCCAGAACTGGAAATTCATCATCACTGGTCACCATGAGGGACACTACGACTTGTGGTGTGCCCGACGACTCATAGTGACTAGCCGTTAGGAGCACTGTCCAAACTTCCAACCTTTAAATAAACTTTTGACCATGGATAACATGACGACTCATGGTGATGACCGCGACTCATGGTCTCACCCATGGTCAACCCTTATGTGCTGTGGGTTTACAACACTTTTGACGCTCAAAACTAAGAAAATAACATAGACTTAGGTGTATTTATGTGGATATAAGACAACTTTTTTTTGGTTGCAGGATAAATTGGTGTTGGACCTAAAAATTGCAAAAGAAAGCCTGAAGTATGCAAAATATGCTCAAAGTGCAGACCACAGTACGAGCCATTGGAAGGTCCTATGAGTCATACTGATGGTTGTGAAAAGTTGCAGAAGGCTAGAATTGAAGAGATGCAATGTACGAGTCTCAATAAGGTCGTACCAAGCTGGTATGAGTCATGGTGTTGAAGTCGTGACAAAATCCAGAAGATTTGCATAAGAGGCTAACTCCTGTTACGAAAAGACACTATGACCCACGGGAAGAAGGTATAAGTCGTACCATGACGGTCATGATGAATTTAAGAAGAATTCTAAAGTTTCAGAATCAAACCAAGGGAGCTCAGTATGGATCGTAGGAAGGCGATAGAATCGTACCAGGATCCAACATTTAACCAAAATTCAGACAACCATGCAAGGTACGACATGAAGCTACGGGTCGTAGGATGCTTCTATGGATCGTAAGTTGGCTCCTGACAACTGCGGCACCAGATATGGAAATTCATCCTGTTAGCCTATGAAAAGGATTTGTTGTGTATGTATAAATACATTTTAGGTTTTATTTTTCTGTAGATAATCGTAAACAAGAAAAGACAAGAGAAAAGTTCGAGAGAGAAGAGATTTTTAGCATAATTGAGTTGATTCAACTTGTGATCAACCTTTTCTTGAATTCTTTTTGTTCTTATTACTTGTTCTTCAAGATTTTGGTGATTAATTAAAGGAAGTGGTTTTCTCATTCATTCTTGTAAATATTGATTTATATTCTTAATCATGAATAGAATTCACAACCTTACAACTATGAGAGGCTAAAACCTCCATAGCTAGGGTTGTGGGAACCATGGTGGATTAACAAGTCAGGGTTGCACATAGTGATTTTGAAACTAATACAAAATACTTATATTGTATTCTCTTCAAGCTTAAATGTTTCTTAACAGTGCACAACGTTAGGACATGCCCGAATTCTTTATTTGCTTAGGACTAAGAGGTAGAGATTAGGAAAAAAGAATTACAACAGAGCCTTGATTTTTATAATCATTGTATTAATTTGAGCTATGGTTGCAGGATAGTTAAATTTGGAACTTAGTGATAACGGATAGTTTGAAACCGCTTATGATACTTGGTCGAGTAATTGAGTATATTCATTCAATAGGGACTGGTCGGTTGTTTGAATGGACCTAAGTTATCAGTTCTATAAGTATGTATTGGTGATAATCACGAGTGTATACCCAAAGCAGTTATGAACCCATGGGGATCACAAACCCTAGTTATCCTTTAATATTGATTCAAAACCATTATTTTGATACTTGTTTTTATCAAATCCCCCTATATTGAAGTAACTACCTCACTAGTTCACTTACTGGCTGTAATTCAGTTCTGCCATATTCCCTGTGGGTTCGACCCCAACCTCTAGTTGGGTTCTTTATTAACAACGTTCGCTTCATACTTCAGTAAGTGGTGTGGTTTGAGCGTTATCAAAAAGTGGCGCTGTTGCCAAGGAATACGGCTCAGACTAGGTTATTAGCTTGTATTTGACTTTTTGGTAGTTATTTCCTTAATTATATTTATTTTTGTGTTTTTTTGATACCCACAGGCTGTTCTACGGTGAATGCCAAGCACTCAGAGTAGAGGAGATCCCCTTGTTCCACTAAATCTAGAAATCAAAAAAGCACTGCATAGAATGGAGAACCACGAGCAAAGAGAAGACCATATAGCTGAAGAAGCTAGGCAAGCCAAGCTAGCTCGCAAGCTGCACTACAACATGCGGAAGATGAAAGAGATGAGGCGGTAAATGCTGGTCGACAGGGGTGGGGCAACAGAGCTCATAGATTTGACCCTCAGTTCTTTGATGATAATGATGACCTAGACATTGATGAAGTCGGGTTGACTGGAGAAATTGTGCCACCACCACTGCCCGTTGGGGCCAAATTCGACATTACGAGCACTATGATTCAATTGCTAAACATGAAAGGGGTGTTCAGTGGCGACGTAACGGATGAAGCCAACCTGCACTTAATGAACTTTGTAGGAATATGTAAGGCGTATAGGTTGCCCGGAGTAAGCTAGGATGCAATACGGCTTAGGCTTTTCCCTTGTTCTCTATCAGGGGAAGCTATTCTGTGGTTATCGGAGTTGCCCAACGAATCCATAAATAATTGGAGGGAGCTCAAACAGGCTTTTTTGGAGAGATTCTTTCCCCCATCTAGGATGTTCCAGCTAAAGGATGAGATTTATAATTTTCAACAGATTAAGATTGAGGCCCTTCGTGAAACTTGGTTGAGATTCAAAAAGAAGTTGACAAAGTACCCTAACCACAAAATCCTAGATGATAGTTTGTTGGAAATTATTACATGTCTCTGAACAATAGCACCGAAGCTGTAGCAGACACGGTGGCTGGAGGAGCATTGACGAGTCACACTTGGGAGCAAGTTGCCACCATTCTTGACGCGGGTGAACAAGGCTTGGCATACAAGGGAGGCTGATGCAGTGGCAGGCACATATGCTATTGGTTTGACTGTATACCAATGAAGAAAAGAAGAAGAGCGCGACCAGGAGTTGGCTCATATGCGCACATCATTGGATTTGCTGATAAAGCATATTATGGGAGCCGGAGCCAAATAGGTCAATGCAATGGGTACTCAAGGAAGAGAGCAAGGAGCTGATCACTTTGATTCTAAGGAGGAGGCCAACTTCTTGGATAGCCAGGTGGTGGGTTTCTAAACCAACACCCAAGCCTCTAGACAAGACAATTGGCACCAAGGTTCTGGAAATCAAGGTCGGAACTAGTATAGAGACAACTACAACAGAAACGGGTTCAGAGACAAGAGCCAAGGTTGTGAGCGCGAAGGATATTGGAGGTGAAATGATGGATACCGCAATGACTGGGCTGGATTCTATGTGCCTCCCAATTCACGAGAAGAGGAGGCTGGGCAATCAAAGTTGGAGAGCATGATGGCTGAGATGTTGAAGAAGGTGAGGTCCACTGATGATCAGCTGAAGGAAATCTGAGGTGACTTGTCAAGTATGGATTAGTAAGTGGAATCTCATGCTACCACCATCAGGTAGATTGAACATCAACTTGGGCAACTGTCAGCATCAATGAACCCTAGACAAAAGGGTACACTACCTAGCAACACTGTCTAAAATCCAAAGACTGATGCACATTGTATGGCGGTGATGACTAGGAGTGGTAAGACCACAGTTGAGCCCCCATTTCCAGTTGAAGTTGAGCAGATGAAAGAAAGCAGAATGGAGGATGTTGATACAAGTGCTGAGAGAGAGACTGGTGAGTTGCAAGAGGCCCCGAGAGGTGAGAAGGAACTTGACATAGATCAAGGGGCAATGCAAGTGCATAAAGCTATCCCACGACGACCACCACCATTTCCCTAAAGGATGAAGAAGAAGGTGGAGAAGGGAAAGTTCCAGAAATTCTTTTCAATGCTTAAGCAACTATCTGTGAACATACCATTGGTCGAAGATTTAGAGCAGATGCTAGGATATGCAAAGTTTATGAAGGACCTGGTGAATAAGAAGAGATCTGTGAGCTATGAGCCTATTGACAATGTGCATCACTGCAGCTCCATAGCCACAAGGGTCCTAGCACAGAAAAAGAAAGACCCAGGTGCCTTCACTATACCATGTATGATTGGCAATGTCAAGTTCGCAAGGGCAATCTATGATCTGGGAGCTAGCATTAATTTGATGTCCTTGGTTGTATTCAAGAACATAGGATTGGGAGCCCCCACACCGACCAACATTCGGCTACTGATGGCCGAAGAATAGTTAAGAAGCCGGTGGGCATCCTGATCGATGTGCTTGTCAAGGTTAATAAATTTATATTCCCAATAGATTTCGTAATTTTGGATTGCGAGGTTAATTATGAGGTCCCCATCATCTTGGGGTGATCATTCCTTACGACAGGAAGGGCTCTAGTAGATGTGGTAGCCAGGCCTATAGAAGTTTAGACTAAATCAAGAATAGGTCACATTCAACATCTGCAAGATAGTGAAGTAACCTAGGGAATTTAGTGTGATCTCAGTGATCACGGGCAAAAATATATGCCCGAGATACTCTTTATTACTTAAATTAGTCTTGTTTATCCAAGTTATTGTATACATTTTTATGTAATTTTATATAATGTGGAGATATGTGCTAACCAACATGATTAGCCTTTGTTTTGTAGGTTTTGATGACTTTTGAGCAACTAATCCATGAGTTGGTGAAGTAGAGGATTGGAAACGGAATCAACATGCGAACGTCGGCGAAGAGGAGGCACAAAACAACCCACCGGTGCGTCGACAAGGTGCCACGGCAGGCAGGCCGCTCAAAACAGCCCACATGCGCGTTGGCAACATGCCACGGCATGTGGCCTCCGCGACCAAGGGGCTGCAACGCGCTGCCCAGGCAGCGTGACACGCTGCCAACGCGGCAGGGTGCTGCCTGGGCCAATTTCGGGTGATTTTCCAGAGAGCCTCCGCGTCCGTAGCGTGTCACGGAGGCCGTGCTCCGCGATGCACTTCGTGACACGTTGCTTGTTATTCCGGGAAAGATTCCTACTAATATAAATAGCACACTTAGGTTTATTTTTCATATTTCAGACTTGGTGGAGCTAGGACGTGGGTTAGCAGCAGTTGAGGGAAGAAAAAGCTAAGAGATTTCTTCTCTTCCTTTCTTCTTTCTACCAATTGTACGTATGATTTACACTCGTTTTAGGATGATCAATCCACAAATGAGTGGCTAATTCTCTTCCTTGCTAAGGTTTTGAACATGTGTAGTGAATTTTGATTGTAAATGATATGGTTTTCTTCTTCTTCTTTCATGTTGTTCTATTAATTCTTGTTCTTACTGCATTAGTGCTTGGCCGACATTAATGTACATCTAAAAAGTCCAATTTCACTCGAGAGAGCAAGAAATTGGAAAGTTGTGAATTAATAGGGTATTGTTCTTAACTTGATTTGGGAAAATTGGGTTTTGATGTGCTTTCCTGATAGAAATATACTTGAAAGCCGTATTAGTCAGTTTAGGAACCGGAATTGTATTGCTAGGTCGTAAATTGCATTTGATCACAGAAATGTAGACGAATGGTTTATGATTCTTAAGTGAAATTAAATACGAGAGTTTTAATTTCTAGGCTATTGTTCTTGGCTAGCAACATGAAGAAGAGATTAACCGAATTATTATTACAATCGAATTCATTACTTGTTCTTAACCTTGGCATGCTCATATCCATAGTTTAAATTCACCGTAAATAGTTGTTATTAATTGTAGTATATATAGTTTAGAAACAAAAACTCAAGTAACTATTGGTTACAGTGTTGTTAGCATAATTAGAAGTGAAATAGGAATATAGTAAACTAGGCAATTTTACGTATCTTGAGCCTCCTTGGATCGATACTTGGCTACTTAGCCACTTTATTACTTGTTTGACCACGTGCACTTGCGTGTCAGTTTATAATATAAATTACCAACCCGAGTACAAGCCGAACAAGTTTTTGGCGCCGTTGCCGGGGAGGCTAGGCGATTTGTGAAATTGTGTTAAGTGTAAATTTACTGTATTTTTGTTTTATTTTCTTAATTGTTGACAACTTGGTCTTAGTATTTGTTTTAATTCTTTGTTTATTTTAATTTTTCTCTCTTTCGGATACCCTCATTGACATGACATCTTGGAATATAAATGGTGGATACTCATATTTCGGCGAATCTTGCATGAATTGCGGAGGACCCCACTTGTGGCAAAAGTCAATATGGCCATTGGGGTGATTGTCCAAAGGCATATTCCCCTCCCCCAAGCCCCTACTATGATCCTTTTGTTGTTTTTGCTGAATATAGGCATGTTGAAAATGAGGACTTGGGACGCCAAGTTCAAATAGAGGACATGATGAAACAACTCCTGGAGCAATCAGAAGCAATGAAGGAGTCGGTGGCAGAATTGATAATTCAGCAAAAGGAGAATGCAGAGGTTGTAAGCAGGATGAGCGTCAAACTCATAGAGATGTGTGCTGAGGCTGAAGCTTGTGATAATTTGCAGGTGACAGTTTTAACCGATATTCAAGAGGAACTACTAGAGGAATACAAGGGTGAATTATTGGATGAAGCCCCACAATTAGAATCTCTTGAGTGTCTCCGTGATCGGCTCATACCTATAGAAATTCCATTCATGGAAGAAGAAAAAGAATATCTCCCATTTGACCTTAATGGAGAAATAGATGTCGATGTTGAAAAGGTGTACACAAGTAAGGAAGTCAAGCACAAAGCAATTTCAGAGTTGAGGTGTATTGGACCACACTCTACGCATTTTTCGACATTAAGTTTGGTTGACAACATATAAATAGAGTCTTCCAAGTTTATAGAGAAATGTCTAGAGGAGGACCAAGCCCCATATATTCTGAAATTTGCTAACTCAGAGAGACAAAATGACTTCGCTTACATAAGGGCCAATAGGTTCAAAAGAAAACATCTACTGCTTGGTCCTTACAATTTTTCACCACCACCCCTAGAGCATAAGAGGAAATTAGAAAAGAAATTAGGGGTGAGATTCATATCCTCAAGGTGGAGGAAAAAGTGGTGAAACTTGGTACGTCGTGCCGCGACGTAAAATTAGGCGCTGCTTGGGAGGCAACCCAAGGGTACCATTTTAATTTCTTGCATCTAAGTTGATTTTATTTATTTTTCATCTTGTGTTGTTTTGGTGGAAAGTTAAGCGCAGATGGAGGGGAAGTCTGAGTACCCGTGGAGGAGGAAGCTAACAAGCATGGAAAAGAAAAAGTGTAGGGTCGAACACCCACTTGTGCAAAGTTGAAGAAAGGCATGTTGTTGGCTAGGCCTAAAGGCCTCAGGGAGTATTGCTCACCCTTTTTAGATTTTAATTTGATGCTATGAGGACATAGCATGATTTAAGTATGGGGTGAGGGAAATTTCAAGGGAAATTTCAAAAATTTTTGTTGTGCTTAACGATTTTTGGTGAATGTAATGCTTGTGAGAAATTTGAAAAATTTGAAAATTTTTTGTGAATTAAGCATGACTTCATCACCCGTTGGTTTTTCTTTTCGGTTCTTTTTCGATGGGGGGTATTTGAACCGAAGAATAAAATTTTTCTTTTTCTTTTCTTGGTCTGTATATAAAGTTTTTAGTCATAGTTAGAGACTGTTTCCAACGATGGATGGATGACGACCGTCTTGAGGAAAATTAGTCGATAGGTTTTGGGTTTTTGAAACCCGTAGCTAATTGATGGCTTGATATTCTTTTTATGTGCTATACATGGTTGTAAGATGCAAGTATGTTCAGTATGAAGCATGCAAGTGTATAACTTTGTTTGAGACACTTAGGCTCTTGAATTTGACTCAATATGATGGAAGCTTAATTCTGAATTCTTGTGATTAGCTGAGTAAGAGTCTACTGATTGTGTCTTGATTTGAGCATGTGCCATGAGTGTAAGGTTTTTGAGTATTCTATGTTATTGTGGAATGTCTAGAACTTGCCTGGTGTGTATATAAAACGAAATGAAGGATGTGAATTGTAGGAGATGATTTAGGCATTTCTTTGAATGAACCAAACTTCTATACCTCATTATACCTACCTTGAAAAATTAATCCTAGTTAACCCCATTGAGCCTTGAGCCTATTCTTTGACAGATGCAACATAAGCTTAATCCTTTTTCTTTCATTAGCCTTGAAATTGAACCAAAACTCCTAAGCGCTTAAAGGAAAAATCCGAAAGAGTAAAGGAGTGAGAAGAATGAAAAAGAAGGGAAAGTAGCAATTGTAAGAGTTGAGAAAGGTCGAGGGTGCACTTGTTTGAATATGGGTGAGTATTAGTAGGGAGTAAGAAAATAAATAAATGAAAAGTTACTTGTAGAACTCCTTACTAATAAGCTAAAAGCGCCTAAAGAAAGGGGGAACAAAAGAGGAAAAAGAAAGATGAAAAGAGAAAAAGGTGAAGTGAGGGAAGGGAAGTTTGTAATGAAGGCGTGATGTATTAAAAGCGCTTTGGAAAGATAGTCACTATTACTGATCACAATAGTACCTACCTGCACCTGAGTTACATTACAACCTAAAAAGTCCTACTTGATCTTACATTCATACATCCTTAAATTAGTGGAATAAAACACTAAGGGCAAGCTTATGGGTCATTACATAATGCATGTGAATTCTTTGTAAGAGTGAGCGTAATTCTATTCATATACCCACACATGTTGTGATATAAAAATTGTTTTTGCGTGTGAAAATGGGTAACTTTCTTTCCGTGAGGGGCACATGTTTAATGAAGGATAAAATTCATGTGGAATGTCTTAATCAGTTAATTTACATGAGTTTGCTAATATTGAGAGTCGACTCTTGAGGTTAAGAAGTCTTAACATAGTTGTACTTCATTTCAATGATCAAATCAGGCATGCTCTATTTTTAGCTTGTATCTTACGTAATTATTATAGCCGTAACTTGAATTATCTTGCTAAATTAGTTATGTGGGAGTCTCCATATGCATGATATGTAAAAGGTTGTTCGAGGACGAACAAGGCTTTAAGTGTGGGGTTGTGATCACGGGCAAAAATATATGCCCGAGATACTCTTTATTACTTAAATTAGTCTTGTTTATCCAAGTTATTGTATACATTTTCATGTAATTTTATATAATGTGGAGATATGTGCTAACCAACATGATTAGCCTTTGTTTTGTAGGTTTTGATGACTTTTGAGCAACTAATCCATGAGTTGGTGAAGTAGAGGATTGGAAACAGAATCAACACGCGAACGTCGGCGAAGAGGAGGCACAAAACAGCCCACCGGTGCGTCGACAAGGTGCCACGGCAGGCAGGCCGCTGAAAACAGCCCACCTGCGCGTTGGCAACGTGCCACGGCAGGTGGCCTCCGCGACCAAGGGGCTGCAATGCGCTGCCCAGGCAGCGTGACACACTGCCAACGCGGCAGGGTGCTGCCTGGGCCAATTTTGGGTGATTTTCCAGAGAGCCTCCGCGTCCGTAGCGTGTCACGGAGGCCGTGCTCCGCAATGCACTCCGTGACACGTTGCTTGTTATTCCGGGAAAGATTCCTACTAATATAAATAGCACACTTAGGTTTATTTTTCATATTTCAGACTTGGTGGAGCTAGGACGTGGGTTAGCAGCAGTTGAGGGAAGAAAAAGCTAAGAGATTTCTTCTCTTCCTTTCTTCTTTCTACCAATTATACGTATGATTTACACTCGTTTTAGGATGATCAATCCACAAATGAGTGGCTAATTCTCTTCCTTGCTAAGGTTTTGAACATGTGTAGTGAATTTTGATTGTAAATGATATGGTTTTCTTCTTCTTCTTTCATGTTGTTCTATTAATTCTTGTTCTTACTGCATTAGTGCTTGGCCGACATTAATGTACATCTAAAAAGTCCAATTTCACTCGAGAGAGCAAGAAATTGGAAAGTTGTGAATTAATAGGGTATTGTTCTTAACTTGATTTGGGAAAATTGGGTTTTGATGTGCTTTCCTGATAGAAATATACTTGAAAGCCGTATTAGTCAGTTTAGGAACCGGAATTGTATTGCTAGGTCGTAAATTGCATTTGATCACAGAAATGTAGACGAATGGTTTATGATTCTTAAGTGAAATTAAATACGAGAGTTTTAATTTCTAGGCTATTGTTCTTGTCTAGCAACATGAAGAAGAGATTAACCGAATTATTATTACAATTGAATTCATTACTTGTTCTTAACCTTGGCATGCTCATATCCATAGTTTAAATTCACCGTAAATAGTTGTTATTAATTGTAGTATATATAGTTTAGAAACAAAAACTCAAGTAACTATTGGTTACATTGTTGTTAGCATAATTAGAAGTGAAATAGGAATATAGTAAACTAGGCAATTTTACGTATCTTGAGCCTCCTTGGATCGATACTTGGCTACTTAGCCACTTTATTACTTGTTTGACCACGTGCACTTGCGTGTCGGTTTATAATATAAATTACCAACCCGAGTACAAGCCGAACACTCAGCACTAGAGGATGAGTATGAATCACTTGACAAATTTGGAGTAGTCAAGAGATTTGGGTCGTGCCGCAACGTTAAATCAGGCGCTGCATGGGAGGCAACCCATGGAAGGTGAAGTCTGAGTATGACAAGGTATGTTCTCTTTCCTATGTTCTTATAAATGATGCTTCGGGGACAAAGCTTACTTTTCAAAAAGGAGAGAGGGTGTACTTGTGATTTTTGGTTCGTCTGAGGGTTTTTCTTGTCGTGTTTCTTTTCCCTCAGGCATGCTATATAGTAGAACCTGCATATGCAGGATTTTTATTTTTTTAGTTTGTGAGTTTTGTTTAATTAGAAAGTAGCTTAGGAGTACTCAACCAATAAAAATGCACTAGTTTTGGTTTTTGAAAAAAAAAATTTGACCCTGTTTAAAATTTTTTTTGATGCATTAGCTATGTATTTGTGACAACATGCATGATTGATGTGGATCTTTTGATGTCATTTAGTTTGTCAACATGAGTAGTTTTGTTTAGCCATGGATAAACCAGACAAGTGAGGTGAAAATAGTTCATGTACCATGTGCGAGTGAGGTATAGTAGTCAGTTCGGTATTGTGTTGTAGATTTAGTACTTGCCTGTTTGGTCTTTGCATAGGCTAAGGATGATTGATTAGGATATGATCATAGAAAATTTTTGTTTAGCTCACTTTTAGCCTATATTACCCTACCAAACTTGCATGGATCCCTTGTTCCTAAGTTTGAGCCTTAATAGACCACTTTTCTTTGATTTACCGATTAACCATATTCATTTTTTATAATGGACCTGTTTTGTCCCTAGTCCTTCCTTGGATATTGTGAACCTCAACATAAGCAAAATGCTTAAGTTGAGGGTGACTAGAGTAGGGGTGCGTAAACAGTGGGAACAGAAGAAAGGAAAAGAAAAGAGAAAAGAAATGGTGAAAAATGAGGTGGTGTGAGATGAAAAGAAGAAAAGATGAAAAATGCTGAGAATCCTGTAAAAGAAGTTTCAAAAGAAAATCAAAATGAAATGAAAAAAAATTAAAAACTCACCACACTCATGCAAATGTGTAAAAAAGGGTAAAAAGGGAAGAAAAAGGAATGAAAGGGTAAAAGGGTGAAATAGGTTAATGGTGTAGCCAGTGTATATAGTGCTAAGGAAGGGATAGTCACTTATAAAATCTCCCATCTTTATCATGTACAGCCCTAAGCCTATATTACAAGCTATATCAAGTCCTATAGTGATCCTAACTTGACTATCTGATAAACCAAAATAGAGAAAATAAGGGCAAGCCTATGGTATCTGACACATAGTACTTGTAACTTCTTTGTGAGAGTGAGTGCCTTACTTGTTTAGTCCCATATTATGTTTGTCATCTCATATCTGAGTGGGGACTTTATGTGTGAAGGCACATGGATTATGTTTGCTTTTACCGTTGGTCTGTGTGGAAAATATTGGTGATGACTTAATTGCCTGTTGATAGATGGATGACATGTTTTGATCCCTGTTTATGATGTTTTGAGGTTGCTTGTAATACATTAGCTGATGTTGTTCCATGAGAAAGGGTCAATAGAGTTTGTATAGAAAGTGCAAGTTTTGTTTGGATATTGGCTGTAGTATCTTAAGTCTATTTTCTAGTTGAGCGTCGTTTTTAGTTTTTTTTTCTTCGCCTGAGGACATGCAAAAGTCTTAAGTTGAGGGTGTTGATGTGCTATGGGTTTACAACACTTTTGATGCTAAAAACTAAGAAGATAACTTGGAGTTAGGTGTGTTTATGTGGATATAAGGCACTTTTCCTTTGGTTGCAGGATAAATTGGTGTGGGACCTAAAAATTGCAAAAGAAAGCCTGAAGTATGCAAAATATGCCTAAAGTGCAGACCACATTATGAGCCGTAGAAAGGTCCTACGAGTCATACTGATGGCCGTGAAAAGTTGCAAAAGGCTATAATTGAAGAGATGCAATGTACGAGTCTTAGTACGAGTCGTACCAAGCTGTTACGAGTTGTGGTGTTGAAGTCATGACAAAATCCAGAAGATTTGCATAAGAGGCTGACTCCTGTTACGAAAAGACAGTACGACCCGTGGGAAGAAGGTACGAGTCGTACCATGACGTCATGATGAATTTCAGAAGAATTCCAAAGTTTCAGAATCAAACTATAGGAGCTCAGTAAAGAGCATAGGAAGGCGGTACGAATCGTACTAGGATCCAACACTTAGTCAAAATTCAACCAACCATGCAAGGGTAAGACAGGAAGCTACGAGTCGTAAGATGCTACTACGGATCGTAGGTTGGCTCGTGACGACCGCGACACTAGGTAAGGAAATTCATTCTTTTAGCCTAGGAAAAGGATTCTTGTGTCTGTATAAATATGTTTTAGGTTTTATTTTTCTGTAGATAATCGTAGACAAGAAAAGACAAGAGAAAAGTTCAAGAGAGAAGAGATTTTTAGGAGAATTGAGTTGATTCAACTTGTGATCAACCTTTTCTTGAATTCTTCTTATTCTTACTACTTGTTACTTGTTCTTCAAGATTTTGGTGATTAATTAAAGGAAGTATTTTTCTCATTCATTCTTGTAAGTATTGATTTATGTTCTTAATCATGAATACAATTTACAACCTTACAACTATGAGAGGCTAAAACCTCCATAGCTAGGGTTATGGGAACCATGATGGATTAACAAGCTAGGATTTCACATAGTGATTTTGAAACCAATACAAAATACTTATTGTATTCTCTTCAAGCTTAAACATTTCTTAACGGTGCAACGTTAGGACATGCCTGAATTCTTTATTTGTTTAGGACTAAGAGGTAGAGATTAGGAAAAGAGAATTACAACAGAGCCTTAATTTTGATAATCATTGTATTAACTTGAGCTGTAGTCGCAGGATAGTTAAATCTGGAACTTAGTGATAATGGATAGTTTGAAACCTCTCATGAGACTTGGTTGAGTGATTGAGTATAGTTATTCGACATGGACTGGTAGGTCATTTGAATGAACCTAAGTTATCAGTTCTATAAGTACGTATTGGTGATAATTACGAGTGTATACCCGAAGCAGTTATGAACCCATGGGAACACAAACCCTGGTTATGCTTTGATATTGATTCAAACCCATTATTTTGATACTTGTTTTTATTATTGATTTTCTTCAGAATCCCCCTATTTTGAAGTACTCACCTGACAAGTTCACTTACCGGCTGTAATCCAATTCTCCCATATTCCCTGTGGGTTCGACCCCAACCTCTAGTTGGGTTCTTTATTGACAACGTCCTCTTTATACTTCAGTAAGAGGTGTGGTTTGAGCATTATCAAACCCTCAAACCAAAAGTCCAACCAAGTCCACCCTCCTCCCCACGAGTCACTTAACGACTCGTGGTGTACCTCACGAGTCACTAGATGACTCATCTTGTGACCTGGTGCAGAAAATTCTATTTTCTCCGTTTTAACCCTTAGGTCTGATCTTATGGCTTTTAGGGTATTACAATAACTCTCCTTTGGGAACATTCAGCCTCAAATGTGGGTAAACATACTGAAAAGCTGAGAAATGCAACTGCCATATCAAATATTAAACATTTAGAGCTGAAAACTGAAGGAGTGACTGACTTTGGACTGAAATACATGACTGAATTGAATTCATGAATTATACATACATGTATTGACATGAAAAAAACTGGGCCACATGGACTAAACATGAAACTGAATAGAGTACTAGGGAGGAAACTGATACCTCAAGTTGAAACCGAGCCGGGAAGGAATAGATGCGGGTATTTAGCCATCATATTTGCTTCGGCTTCCAACATAGCTCCCTCAGCATGCTGGTTCCTCCATAATACCTTGACTGAGGCTACTTATTTGTTCCTTAACTTCCGAACCTGACAATCAAGTATTTTCACCAGAACATCCTCATAGCTAAGGCTATCCTTCACATCTACACTCTCCACCGAAACAACCAAAGCCAGATCACCCAAGCACTTGTTTAAGAGCGATACATGGAAAACTGGATGAATAGAAGCTAATTTTGAGGGAAACTCCAACTCATAGGCAACATTGTCAATGGATCTCACAATTCGATGTGGGCGAACATAACAAGGACTGAATTTCCCTTTCTTTCCGAACCTCATCACTCCCTTCATAGGAGACACCTTCAGAAATATCCAATCATCAACTTCAAACTCAATTTCTCTCCTCCTCATATCCGCATAGTACTTTTGAAGACTCTGAGTTGTTTTCAACCTTTCTCTTATAAGTTGAACCTTCTCCATAGCCTCATGAACCGAATCTGGTCCTATCAAAGTAGCTTCATCGACCTCAAACCATCTAATAGGCTATCTACACCTTTGTCCATAGAGAACCTCAAACGGAGTCATTTGAATGCTGGAATGGTAGCTGTTGTTATATATAAACTCATTGAAAGACAATTGATCATCCCAACTACCCTTGAAATCAATCACACAAGCTCTCAACATATCTTCCAGAGTCTGAATGGTCCGCTTGGCCTAACCATCTGTTTGCAGGTGAATTGCTGTGCTAAGATTGACTTGAGTGCCAAGTCCCTTCTAAAATGATCTCCAAAACTGGGAGTTAAACTGAGTATCTCTATCTGATATGATGGACAAGGGTACTCCATGCAACCAAACTAACTCCTGAATGTACAATTTAGCATAATCCTCTGCTGAATCGGTAGTTTTGACCAATAGAAAATGAACTGCTTTAGTCAACCTGTCTATGACAACCCAAATAGAGTCATATTATTGACAAGTACAAGGCAACCCTGTAATGAAGTCCATATTGATTTACTCCCACTTCTAAGTAGGAATTCTAATGTTTTGAAGCACACCTCTAGGTCTTTGATGCTCAACCTTTACCAATTGACAATTAGGACACTTAGCCACAAACTCTGCAATGTCCTTCTTCATGCCATTCTACCAATAGACTTCCCGTAGGTCATAGTATATCTTGGTGGGACCTGAATTTATAGAATATCTGGAACCATGAGACTCGTGCAACATCCGCTACCTCAATTCGTCAGCACCTAATAGACACAAATGACCCTGATATTGTAGCACACTATCTCCACCTTCTGATTTTGGATGGCTTCCTTTAACTTTACCAAAATTGGATCCTCGTCTTGTCTAGATTTTACCTCGGTCACCAAGGAAGAGTTTGATCCATTCTAAATAATAATACCTCCATCTGTTGAGTCAATAAGACGGACTCCTAATCATGCAAGCCGATGCATATCCTTCACTAGCTCTTTTCTTTCCTTATCTACATGGGACACACTCTCCATAGAAATCCTGCTAAGAGCATCTGCCACTATATTAGCTTTTCCCAGATGATAAAGGGCACTCATATCATAATCCTTCAATAGCTCCAACCACCTCCTCTAACATAGATTTAGATCCTTTTGGGTGAACACATACTGTAGGCTTTTAGGGTCCGTAAACATATCTACATGGACTCCGTACAGATAGTGTCTCCAAATCTTCAAGGAAAATACTACCGCCGCCAACTTGAGGTCATGAGTCGAGTAGTTCTTCTCATGGACTTTCAGCTGCCTAGAAGCATAGGCTATAACTTTATCGTGCTACTTTAATACACAACCAAGACCGATCCTCGAAGCGTCTACACTACAAACCCATTGGTACCCTTAGGTAGGGTCAACCTGGTGTGAGGTGAGTCGAGTCTTCAATTCTTGAAAGCTCTTCTCACAAGCCTCCGACCATTGAAACTTCATTTTCTTCTGGGTCAATTTAGTCAATGGTGTAATAATGGATGAAAACCCCTCAAAGAACCTTCGGTAGTAACCAACTAAACCCAAGAAACTCCTAATATCCGAAGGACTGACTAGTCTAGGCTAATTCTTCACCGCTTCTATCTTTTGAAAGTCCACTTGTACACCCTCACTTAACACCACATGACCCAAAAATGCCAAGGAGTATAACCAAAACTCACATTTGCTGAACTTTGCATAGAATTGGCGATCCTTAAGAGTTTGTAGCACCACCCTTAAATGAGCGGCATGCTCCTCCCGCTCCAAGAGTATATGAGAATATCATCATTGATGTCACGCCCCGCCTTGGGGGGCATGACTGGCACCTGGTGCCCTACTAGGACCTGACTCACTGGACTGTTAAGCCTGGGCACATCTGGTGCCTGGCTGGCTCTAACTCACATTTCTAGAAACAAAGGGCTATATAACGGATGTAAACACGGCCGGGCACATCTGGTGCCTGGCTGGCTCTAACTCACATTTCTGGAAACAAAGGGCTATATAACGGCTGTAAACACAGCCCCCGGCCTATTGGCCTATAGCCTTCTGTACCTGTATAATCAGCTGACCAGAAACAAGGTAATTCAGGGGAACCTATGCGGGCCGACAAGGCCACCATGCTATCTAGTTATCTGCAACTCAATCATAAAGCACAAAAGAACTACGTGACCGGCAAGGTCACCACTACTGGCAAGCTATGGCCCCACACGGCCAAGGTAAAAGAAAGCAAGAATACTGGCAACTAAACAACTGCACGGCCTCACACGACCGGCTCATCTGACCACAGGGAATATATACAGACTGCAAGCCTTTAGGAATGGTAATAGAACTGATCGGAACAGGGCCCCGATCTACCCGTACTATATAACAAAAGAACTGAAATACACCTCTGGAATTCAGTCTCCGGATGACAGGAGCTGAATACTCGATCGCTGACAGGAATCACGTAGTGTCACCTGCTCGTCTATAAGTACCTGCAGGCAAGTAATGCAGCGCCCCACTGGGCGTCAGTACCACTGGTACTGAGTATGTAAAGCAATAACTGAAGCAAAATCTGAATACAATAATATAACTGAAGAAACTGAAGTAGAGAGAATAGACTAACTGTCTGATAATGTAAATCATACCTTCTCTCAATCTTTACTGGAAAGGATAAGAGTCATACCTGGAAACGTATCGTGCTACTACTGATCTACTTGTATCTAACATAACATGGCATAACATGAAATAACATAACATAGCACACACAAACCTTACCCGGCCCCCATAAGCCGGGAGGTACAATCAACACAGAATCTATGCCCCTACCCCGGTCATCCCATCTCCTATAGTGGCTGTAAGCATCCTGCCGGTCCCAGGGTATGCACTTGGGCTCGCTGAGCCCCTGACTATAACTGCATCTGAGTCCGGAGGACTCCTGAATCTGCACCCGAACGTATCCGCTCGAATGGGGTGTGTAAGGGCCGATCAAGGCACAAATATGGGGAAAAACTGGCATCCCATCTTCGTCCCCTGGCGGGACGGCATGCCACTCCGTGGAGTGACGTATCCTCGTCCTCTGGCGGACGAGTCGACACAGCTATTAACCCTGGGCGGTCATGGATGCTAGGTAATCCAACCCCAAACAACACAACGGTCTCAACTGGTAATACTGTCTGGGTATCTCACATGCTGAGGCTAATAGGGGTGAAGTATCATATATATTACATGCTGAGCTAATGATAGTAATCTGTACGTATTTAATACGTGCTGAGGCAGGTAAAGACGTATAAATATGAGTATAGTCTCCTGCCGGGCTGTACTGGAGCAAATGCTATATAAGACAATGTTTCTGCTGAAAACTCTGCTGTTTACTAAGTTTCTGTATACACTATATGCTGGACTAGTAATAGAAATGTGTACATACTTAATACATGCTGAGGCTGGAAGTAATATATATGTATGTACGAATATAGTCTTCTGCCCGACTATACTGAGGCTAATGCTGAACATGATATAGACTTCCTGCTGAAAATATGCTGTATACTGATTTTCTATAGTAACATGAGTTACTATTCCTGACATACTTTCTAAACTTTGTTTTAGTCTACTATTCTATGTCTGAAATGCTTTACGGATACTATACTATTCCGCGGGGTTTCAGCTGAACACAACAATATCTTAACGTAGCATATTACATCACATACTGATAGGTCTCGTACACGTTACAGCCCAATGCTTCTCATGTTGTACCAATGTTCATAATAACGCAATACTGAACTATACTGTATCTGAGATATTATCTGACTGTCTGCCTATACTGTAACTGAGATATCATCTGACTATCTGATGTTGCTTTACTAACTTGATTCTGAGTATATGTATCTCATAATATCATAAAAACATGCTAACTAAATTCAAACTGGACTTAGTGCTTGACTTATAAGTTCCTTTTTTCTGTACATCACGCTATCTATCGTACTGGATTACTAACTTGCCGAGGGAATTAGCTTTACATACCTTATCCTTGAATTATTCGTCTGTTGGACGAGGCTCGGCCGGTACTTCAACTGTTTTCTCCCAACTGCATTCATAAACATATCAATTAACACTAAATACAACTTTATTTCAAAAGGCAACGTCACTTTCGATATAGTTTATAGCCTAAACTTAGGCTTATCGAAAGACGGCCAGAAACTCGCTATTTTTCAGCGGCCCAGAAGGGAGAAATATTCACTTCTCAGCTAGGAACACATAGACATTAATTTAGAGCAATTCTACTTACTTTAGTTCGGTGGCTCACCGATTCGTCGGCCGTATTTCGCGAAACTTACTCCGTAGAAATGCTCTCTGCTGCTAAATACCTTGGTATCTAGGATTAATTTGAGTTTGGGCAGCGTTTGGCAGCGTAATCGGACGGAAATTAATTAATTTCCTTCGTCCCTCTCTGCTCTCTACGTTTTCTGGAAATTTTTATAAGTTTCTATCATTTAAAACCGAAGTGGGGCTTTATATACTTGGGCCTGGACAAGGCCAACGTGTCACGGAGCCAACGCGGAGGCTCCTCCTCCGTGACACGCTGCCATCGCGGAGGGGCTCTGCCTCAGCTCCTTCCGCGATGGTTCGACAGGCTTCTTGTCCGATCTTTTCCCGGGCCCTTCTCCAACACGTATGGCCTTCAAATATGCTTAACCAACGTGGGAATAGGTCATCTAAGTGCCGGGAATTCTACGGGGTGTAACATTCTCCCCCCCTTAAGAACATTCGTCCTCGAATGTATACTGTTATCTAGAGGACTGATTACTTTACTTTCTGGAAGAATTTCGGCAGAGTTTCCCCTGTAATATGGACTATCGCAAAAACCTGAAATGCAGAAAAGTCCAACACGGGCACTGCTCACAATATTCTAAGATCCACTTGATGACCATATATCAATTTTTCCTTTATCATTTACAGACATACAACCATAAGATACTGCATAAATAATAATACGGACATACCTGTCGCCTGACTAGACCTGAAATAGGGTGAGGATATCTGGTCCTTATATCTGCGAATCTGTCTGTCTAGTCGTAACCTGGATATTCTGAACTGGGACTACACCGGACGGGCCTCCTATGCATTTCCTCAGCATAGCTACATAGAAGACCGGATGAATGGATTCTAATTCTGGAGACAAATTCGATTAATGGTAAATGCTCATTTTTGGCTATTACTGAAATCTAGCACACACGCTCGCAACATGACTTCGAGCGTCTGCGTTGTACGCTCAGCCTGCTCATTTGTCTGAGGATAGAACGCTGCGCTTAAATTAATCCGCGTGTCCAAACCTTTCTGAAATACAACTCAGCATAATCTTTGGCCGAGAAAGTAGCTCTTACTGGCGAGAACTGAGCTGATTTTTGTCAATCTGTCACCTATCACTCGTATAGAGTCATGTCTGTGTTTAGTACGGGGTAATCTTGCTACAAAATTCATATTCATCGCTTCTCATTTCCAAAGAGGCACAACTATGTTCTAAACTAACCTGCCTGGTTTCTGATATTCTGCCTTCAACTGTTGGCAGTTAGGACACTGGGCTACCAGTAGTTCTTTTTAATGTCATGGTACCTCTTTGTCGTATCGGGATGAAGGGAATAGTGGGCATAATGTACCTCGCTCATAAACTGCTGGCGAGGCCCCAAAATATCTGGAGTACAAATGCGGCCTTTATATCGCCACACTTCATCCCCAGGTATCTGAAAATGTGTCATCTCTCCTTACTGAATCTTGTGTTCAAGTTAAACCTGGCTAGGGTTTCTATACTGCCGTTCCTTTACTTCCACCTCTAACCGCAATACTGCGATATACTGTACTATCATTCTGTTATCCTTTATTTCTGCTATGCGAACGGCTAGACCGGCTAACTAGTAAAATTCTCGGGTCTACTCCCGCTGTTCAGGCGGTAAGTATGCCAACTCCCCATAGATCTATGACTAAGGGCGTCTGCTACCATGTTAGCCCTTCCTGGATGATACAAAATATTCGCTCTTGTAAGGCATAAGCTACTGCAGCTAACTGGGTAATACCCAAGTCGTGGGTGAGATAATTCTTTTCACGTTTCTTCAATTGCCTGAAAGTATAAACTGTTACTTTACCATGCTGCACCAATCCTCTGTACCTTCTGGCGATACTAACACTGGAGCTGATGTTAACTTGGCTTTTAACTCTTGGAAGTTCTGCTCACACACCTCAGTCTACTGGAACTTCACGGCCTTCTGTGTCAACTTAGTGAGAGGTGCTGTTTAAGGTGGAAAATCCTTCCATAGACCCTCTGCGGTATTCGGCTAACCGCAGGGACTGCGTACTTCGGTCGGAGTGGTAGGTCTGGCTATATCTTCGCTATTTCGATTTTCTGTGTATCTGTCTATACACCAAACTTCGACACAATATGGCCAACAAAAGCTACTAAACTCAATCAAAATTTACATTTACAAAATTTGACATATAACTGACGGTCATACTGGTTTATTATACCGGAGAATCTGACAAGTAATCTACCGGTATAGTTAGAGCTTATCTGGCCTTCTGGCCGCATGCTAAGGCTACTTGTTGCTGGGATAACCTGAATGACTGCCTGCGCACCTTGTGCCTTTATCTGATCAGAGGGTCCTAATACTGACCATGATCTCTAATGATCTGGCTACATAACCTTAAATGACTGAATAGTCGGGTTGAATGACCCGAATGTGACAGTAGTCTAGTAATGCTCTAACTGTACTACTTGAGTACTTATAGTTCGTGCATCAGCGCCAACTCGTGGGCATCTAATTGCTCTGTTATTTTGCTTAAACCACTGTAAGGCTGGACTTAATCAACTTACTCCCAGGCGATCAGTCTCTGGATCTCCACGGGGAGTCTACTGATCCCCTGGTCTTAATAAACACTATGCTAGCAGGGTACCGTTAATTTCTTACGCCTCGTGTGTATCCACTTGGATTTATACTGCTATTCTGGGGAATTCTTGGTCTTATGAGCTATTCTGTAAGTACTGGCCCTCTGCTAGGGCTCTGTATCTAAATACCTTACGAAAACCAGATGAAATACTAGTCTATCGCTGACTGCTGATGTGGACCCTTCCTTGGGGTACCCACGGGTATTCTGACTGGGATGGCCGGCTGACTTATGAGGTGTTCTACATAACAACTGCTAGGTTGGCTAAGGCCGACTGTCACCCACGAGGCTGGGAAAATGACGTATGACCACTTAGCATGCTAGAACAATTATGGTATTGCTAATCTCTGAAATTTGCCTATTCGGTCTCTAATCCTGGTTCCGGCAATTGCACTACTGTTATTGATCTTCAGGGATGCCTCCCTGCTGATGCAGCCGACAGCTGGTCGGTAGACTGTCTAACTGCGCCCTCATCATCTAGCCATCTGTCTTAGGTCAATAATTCTGGTAAGCTCCTAGAGCCTAGATCCGACAACAACACATGAATCTATCAACTTAATAACTGAGAACTGAGATAGTTTCTATGACTTCATACATAACTCACACTTAATCCACCCTTCCTCTTCTTCTTTTCTTTCTTCTCTCTTTTTTTTTGGCGGGGGGGGGGGGGGGGGGGGGGGCGTCCTGTAAGGCAATCTGTATAGGCTTTCTATTATTAATCAGCATCTGTGATTGTGGCCCTTATAGGCAGCCACTCACAACATATCTATGATCTGTATACATATATCTCACTAGCTACGTACAATATGTACTGATTTCTGCGGTAGTTCATAATCTCTGACAGGTTCTGCTGAGTCTCACATCGTACATGATACATTTCTTCTACGGCCTAATAATATCTCCTGCCCTGACTTATCATTTCATTGCATCGTCACCCCATTCTTAAAATAACAACATAAACATTCTAGTTATTGTCTGCTGTTTGAAATTCCACCACTCTTGCGATGTGGGGGGTCAACGTTCGAATCCTGTAGCCTTACTAGGCATATATTGAGAGCCCATGACTGTCTGCTGGGCCTTATCTCCAGGCTACACTAAATTAGAATTACTGCATCGGTAACTTCTTAACTTTTCCATAGCGGACATACTGCGGTATTCTGAACCACAATCTTACTGTCAGTATGAAGCTTAATCCTTAATACGATACTTTATCAATCTGGGGTAGTTCTAATTCCCCACAAGATCTGACATTCCTGCTTCTTCCTCTCATCTTGCTTAGACTGAACTCTGGGGTTCATAGTACCTGCCCTTCATTGCTAATGAGATCACTGATCAAGCCTCGGCCCATACTTCTTCTGGCGTATGTTCAAGCCCATCTAATTCACATGACCTCTATATCTTTCGAGGTCACAGCTAGATCGTACTATAATCTTACAGGTATGTCTTGCTATCTGTTAGCGTATATGGCGGACTTGGCCTTTTTCTGACTCAAACTTGACTATTATTAGGCATTCATCACTAGCCGGTCTGTTACCCCTACTTCGGGTAGACTAGCAGTCTTACTTTCTTTACTGGCGTGTTATCATAAGGGTCCGCACCACTTACGTAATCATGAGGGCTCTTTATACTTTCTAATACTTACTAGGATCAATCAGCCCATCTTTACTTACTGCTTGATCTGGCAACCCCATCTCAAGTCTTATGCCCTTTTACTATACTGGCATCAAAATCAGGAGGTAGGGATAACCCTTTTCTTAGTGCAGCAAATAAAAACATTCAACTGTACCAAATTCAAAAAGGATGTATTTGGGATTCCTGCATTTTCCCTCTCCTTTTTTTTATACCTACCCGGTGGTCTGACCTTATCTGTAATCATAATCAGATCTCATATAGCTATTATAAATGAATCAACTCATATATACATTATATTTCTGACTTCCTATTCTGACGTTATCAACATATACTGGGAATAATTCCAATAACAGTATCACGCTGGGAGGTCTCTGATACCTCCTCCTACGGTTGTAATTATCATGTAACTGACTGATGCTCTCTTCCGTTGCTATTTATGATCTTCTTCCTGTGATAGGGTAATACTGATCTGTCTTTGTATCTGTAACCAAAGAATACGGTGAGTTCTCAGGGACTCAACCATATACTATACCGCTCTAAAGCACGACTGACTGAGAAAGAAGGGTAACTATCATATCATGCCTCGCAACCTCCTGCCTATAGTATGTGGTGCATAACACATCTATAGACAAGACTCTACTTAGCATGGCTTGCAGACTCCCTGGGATACGACCTGCTCTGATACCAAGTTTGTCACGCCCCGCCTTGGGGGGCATGACTGGCACCTGGTGCCCTACTAGGACCTGACTCGCTGGACTGTTAAGCCTGGGCACATCTGGTGCCTGGCTGGCTCTAACTCACATTTCTGGAAACAAAGGGCTATATAACGGCTGTAAACACGGCCGGGCACATCTGGTGCCTGGCTGGCTCTAACTCATATTTCTGGAAACAAAGGGCTATATAACGGCTGTAAACACAGCCCCCGGCCTATTGGCCTATAGCCTTCTGTACCTGTATCATCAGCTGACCAGAAACAAGGTAATTCAGGGGAACCTATGCGGGCCGACAAGGCCACCATGCTGTCTAGTTATCTACAACTCAATCATAAAGCACAAAAGAACTACGTGACCGGCAAGGTCACCACTACTGGCAAGCTATGGCCCCACACGACCAAGGTAAAAGAAAGCAAGAATACTGGCAACTAAACAACTGCACGGCCTCACAAGACCGACTCATCTGACCACAGGGAATATATACAGACTGCAAGCCTCTAGGAATGGTAATAGAACTGATCGGGACGGGGCCCCGATCTACCCGTACTATATAACAGAAGAACTGAAATACACCTCTGGAATTCAGTCTCCGGATGACAGGAGCTGAATACTCGATCGCTGACAGGAATCACGTAGTGTCACCTGCTCGTCTATAAGTACCTGCAGGCAAGTAATGCAGCGCCCCACCGGGCGTCAGTACCACTGGTACTGAGTATGTAAAGCAATAACTGAAGCAAAATCTGAATACAATAATATAACTGAAGAAACTGAAGTAGAGAGAATAGACTAACTGTCTGATAATGTAAATCATACCTTCTCTCAATCTTTACTGGAAAGGATAAGAGTCATACCTGGAAATGTATCGTGCTACTACTGATCTACTTGTATCTAACATAACATGGCATAACATGAAATAACATAACATAGCACACACAAACCTTACCCGGCCCCCATAAGCCGGGAGGTACAATCAACACAGAATCTATGCCCCTACCCCGGTCATCCCATCTCCTATAGTGGCTGTAAGCATCCTGCCGGTCCCAGGGTATGCACTTGGGCTCGCTGAGCCCCTAACTATAACTGCATCTGAGTCTGGAGGACTCCTGAATCTGCACCCGGGCGTATCCGCTCGACTGGGGTGTGTAAGGGCCGATCAAGGCACAAATATGGGGAAAAACTGGCATCCCATCTTCGTCCCCTGGCGGGACGGCATGCCACTCCGTGGAGTGACGTATCCTCGTCCTCTGGCGGATGAGTCGACACAGCTATTAACCCTGGGCGGTCATGGATGCTAGGTAATCCAACCCCAAACAACACAACGGTCTCAACTGGTAATACTGTCTGGGTATCTCACATGCTGAGGCTAATAGGGGTGAAGTATCATATATATTACATGCTGAGCTAATGATAGTAATCTGTACGTATTTAATACGTGCTGAGGCAGGTAAAGACGTATAAATATGAGTATAGTCTCCTGCCGGGCTGTACTGGAGCAAATGCTATATAAGACAATGTTTCTGCTGAAAACTCTGCTGTTTACTAAGTTTCTGTATACACTATATGCTGGACTAGTAATAGAAATATGTACATACTTAATACATGCTGAGGCTGGAAGTAATATATATGTATGTACGAATATAGTCTTCTGCCCGACTATACTGAGGCTAATGCTGAACATGATATAGACTTCCTGCTGAAACTATGCTGTATACTGATTTTCTATAGTAACATGAGTTACTATTCCTGACATACTTTCTAAACTTTGTTTTAGTCTACTATTCTATGTCTGAAATGCTTTACGGATACTATACTATTCCGCGTGGTTTCAGCTAAACACAACAATATCTTAACGTAGCATATTACATCACATACTGATAGGTCTCGTACACATTACAGCCCAATGCTTCTCATGTTGTACCAATGTTCATAATAACGCAATACTGAACTATACTGTATCTGAGATATTATCTGACTGTCTGCCTATACTGTAACTGAGATATCATCTGACTATCTGATGTTGCTTTACTAACTTGATTCTGAGTATATGTATCTCATAATATATAAAAACATGCTTACTAAATTCAAACTGGACTTAGTGCTTGACTTATAAGTTCCTTTTTTCTGTACATCACGCTATCTATCGTACTGGATTACTAACTTGCCGAGGGAATTAGCTTTACATACCTTATACTTGAATTATTCGTCTGTTGGACGAGGCTCGGCCGGTACTTCAACTGTTTTCTCCCAACTGCATTCATAAACATATCAATTAACACTAAATACAACTTTATTTCAAAAGGCAACGTCACTTTCGATATAGTTTATAGCCTAAACTTCGGCTTATCGAAAGACGGCCAGAAACTCGCTATTTTTCAGTGGCCCAGAAGGGAGAAATATTCACTTCTCAGCTAGGAACACATAGACATTAATTTAGAGCAATTCTACTTACTTTAGTTCGGTGGCTCGCCGATTCGTCGGCCGTATTTCGCGAAACTAACTCCGTAGAAATGCTCTCTGCTGCTAAATACCTTGGTATCTAGGATTAATTTGAGTTTGGGCAGCGTTTGGCAGCGTAATCGGACGGAAATTAATTAATTTCCTTCGTCCCTCTCTGCTCTCTACGTTTTCTGGAAATTTTTATAAGTTTCTATCATTTAAAACCGAAGTGGGGCTTTATATACTTGGGCCTGGACAAGGCCAACGTGTCACGGAGCCAATGCGGAGGCTCCTCCTCCGTGACACGCTGCCATCGCAGAGGGGCTCTGCCTCGACTCCTTCCGCGATGGTTCGACAGGCTTCTCGTCCGATCTTTTCCCGGGCCCTTCTCCAACACGTATGGCCTTCAAATATGCTTAACCAACGTGGGAATAGGTCATCTAAGTGCCGGGAATTCTACGGGGTGTAACAATTGAACACAATCACGAACGTGTCTAGATATGGGTTGAACACCATGTTAATCAAATCCATAAAAGCTGCAGGAGCATTCGTCAGACCAAAAGACATAATTACAAACTCATTGTGACCATGCCGAGTTCTGAAGGCTTTCTTCAGAATGTCACTCTCTTGAACCCTGAGCTGATGGTATCCGAATCTGTGGTCTATCTTCAAAAAGCACTTAATACCCTGAAACTAGTCAAACAAATCATCAATCCTAGGGAGAGGATACTCGTTCTTAATTGTAACCTTGTTTAATTACCGATAATCAATGCACATCCGAAGGGAACCATCCTTCTTCCGGAAAAGGAGAACTGGTGCACCCTATGGGGATTTGCTAGATCTAATGAAACCCTTGTCTAATAGGTTTTTCAACTGCTCCTTTAACTCCTTTAGCTCAACTGGAGCCATTGTGTAAGGAGGAATAGATATAGGCTGCATATCGGGAAGAAAGTCAATACCAAAATCAATCTCCCACTTTGGAAAAATTCCCGGTAAATCATTTGGAAATACTTCTGTTACAAGCTGGAATGCTGGACTCTGCGGGTCTACTCCTATGACCTTATGAAGCTGATGCTCATCCCCTCTGGTCGTGCCTAGATCTGGATGGCACACTCATAGTTGATGGTGCTGAGGCTGAAGATCTCTGGTGGTACTGCTGAAGGTGCCTACCACCAGGTCTCTGCTGGGAGAATCCAAAGCTGTCAGTCCCGACACTCTTGACCTCTCTCTCCCACTCACTCACTTGTACCACCTCTATCTGCTGGGCATACATAACTATCCAAAGAAAGTCAATATCCTGATGAAGCATCATGGTTCGACAATCTTTGACCAAGTAATCTGCTTATCCCATGCATGAATTGACTCACTCGGGTTCTCTGATTTGCTACCATCTTAGGTGCATACTTAGACAAGCGAGAAATCTAAAGCGTTCTCCTGGACTATCATCTTTCCTTGCTTCAGGTTCATAAACTCAGCTGCTTTAATCTCCTTAATCTCACGAGGGAAGAACCGATCTAGAAATGCGTTATAGAACTCATCCCAACCAATAGGGCCTACTCCTACTACCCTGCTATCCTTCCATTGCTTGAACCAGATGCGCGCAACCCCTTTCAACTGATACGAGACTAGATCTGTGCACCCTCTCCAGTCACCCCCATGATCTGGGTGATCTTCAGAACATAATCAATAAACTCATATGGATTCTTGTCCACCTTTGATACAAGGAACTCCAGAGGATTCATCCTCAGAAAATCGCTGACTCTCACCACTGCTACATTCCCGTTCTAAGGGACATACGCTACCGCATATTGGTTGATTTGGGTGGTCAAGGCCTGAGCTAACATCTATATGGATGCTCTAAACTCTGTGTGCGCAACTTGCTCGGGTACATGATCCTCAAGGGCTAGTGGGGCCTGCTGGTGCCCATCCCCATTGCCATTCTCGTGGCCATTTCCATTTCCATTTTTTCTTTTGTTAACTCAGTGAGGAGGCATGATTCTGCAAACAAGTATAGCACAAGTTATAAGGATAGAGAGATATTTTATTGCACGACATAAATCATGAAAGAAGGGAACATTTCCTAAAATGTTTCGTAGCCATTTCGTCATAAGTGTGGCACGCTTCACACCCATGTAAAAGACTCTACTTAACACGTCTTTCAGACATCCTAGGACACTTCAAACCTAGCTCTAATACCAATTTTGTCACGACCTGAACGTAGGCCCGAATTGAGATACGGGACAAAGAACCCCGAGAGGCTCCAAGTCGACCCATGGCATGAACATGACATCTAACCCAATATAATCAAGTAGGAGTCTAACATATATAACATAGCGAAAGTCTGAAAATCTGATAACATGAATATCTAAATACATACACAATTCTGAAGCTGAAATACATACTATGTTTGATAAGCCTCTACTTGACGAGTTGATGGGACAAGACCTCAACTAACTCACTAAAGTCTGGAACTAGAAATACTGAAAATACAACTAAGAAGAAGGGCCCTTGAAAGATGAGGACTCACCAATTCTAGCTGGATAGTGCTAACACTGAGGATTTGGCTAACAGTGGGATTGAGTCAGAATATCTGAGTCTATATCATGAAACGATACAACATAGAGTATGAGATCAGTACGTGGAATGTACCGAGTATGCAAGGTAAGTAAAAACTGCTAAGTAAGTAAAATGAATGATCATGCATAATATAAAACATTTCTTTGTAAGAGTCTGAGAGTAGGGCTTGCATGCTATTATTTGAAAATATGATTTAAACATAACTGAATGTCCTAACTGAATTGAATGACCCAAAGCTGAAAATTAATTATCATAAGTAAAACTAAACATTGGGTCAAACCTGTTGAAAACATGATAAGACTGATGAAAGTGCATAACTGGAATCACGGGGAACAATGGGAGACTCGTCTTATAACCGACATTACCATGATAGAGCTTACATGGTCCCGACTGTTACACTCAAGTGGGCAGAGCCGTCCAAAGCCTTTCCAAGGCTAAGGACACTACCATGATATCGATATCAAGCTGAAGGCCCCTTGGGGGTAGGAGAAACTCACAAGGGAGGTCCCAAATAATCTGAACATACCTACGTTGGCACGTAGTTCTAAGACATAGGGTTGACTGACCCTTATCCTACTCGGTGCTAGACACTACTCCCAAAAACATGCATATGCTCTCCATCATTTTTCAACGAAGCTGACCATCGTCTAGTGATAACATACGTGCATAGTCTGAAATCATAACATGAGGAGCCTTGGGCTTAAACCATGCCCAATCTGAAAATAGTGGGAGTATAGACTCCAAAATCCATGTGGTAAGCTAATAATGTGAAGTTTAGATAAGTCATGAAACATACTTGATCATATGGGCTTGCCCAATACTTAAACATGCTTGACATAGACTTGATCATTTGTAAACATGAACATGGGTAATTCAAAATCATACTTTCATAATATACATCTCATCATGCTTGAATACATATATCATAAATCTCAACTTTCATGAACTTCCATAGGTGGGCATCATATTTTGTAAAACTTGAAAATATAATTTGTAATTGAAAATATTATAAAATATGCCCATGAATCATAATTGAACATTAGAAACATGTATAGATCATACCCATGATTGATACTTAGAGAATTCACATGTTGGGTTAAAACCCCATAGATTCATCAACTAGAATTTTTATGAAATTAAAGAGGGATTAGGCATGGGTGTGGATGAATACACCCATTCATAACCCTACATACCTGGAGAAATCTGATTTCACAAACCCTCTTGAAAGCCCAATGGAAATTGGGGAAGAACTTGACGAATCCTAAGCTTAATCATCCTTAGAAACCATTAAGTTTGCATGCATGGAAGAGAACGGGTTTAGAATGAGATTAACCCTCTTAAAACACCTTTTCTAAGCTTAAAAGACATAGTATAGGCCTTAGAAACTTAGGAATTACGGAAAAGCCTTTAATAAATTTGCAGGAAAAAATACACTGCCAGTCCCAATGAGGGATTGAACGACCCATCGCCACTGACTATGGATCGTGGTTAGAACTCATTGCCAGAACTGGAAATTCATCATCATTTGTCACCACGAGGGACACTACGACTCGTGGTGTGCCCGACGACTCGTGGTGACTAGCCGTTAGGAGCACTATCCAAACTTTCAACTCCAAATCAACTTCTGACCACGGATAACGTGATGACTCGTGGTGATGACCATGACTCATGGTATTACCCGTGGTCAACCCTCAAACCAAAAATCCAACCAAGTCCATCCTCCTCCCCACGTGTCAGTTAACGACTCATGGTGGGTCATTGGATGACTCGTCCTGTGACCTGGTGTAGAAAATCCTATTTTCTCCATTTTAATTATCGGGTATGATCTTAGGGCTTTTGGGGTATTATAATATGCCTACAGACTATGCTATCTCATTTAAAAGTTTTATATATGATAATTGAGGGATATGTGTTGTATCTAACTATAACTTGGGGCAATAGAGTTGAGTATCCTAGTATTGAGTTAGTGCTAGTGGATAATGAGTCTCTTAATATGTTCTTGAGAGCCTACATAGTGTACCACATAATAGGGAGAGAAACTTGGGTTTAGGTGTACTATCGAAAAATAGTGTATTTCTATATAGAATCACAAAATGGCTCTATGGAGTCAAAGAAACGAAAAAAGGTTGCAAGGCTTCAAGATTAAGAGGTTACGGATAAAAATATAGTCCTCTAATTTGTTTAATTTTGATTTGTTGAGAAGAACAGTGAATCATGCAGATTTTATTGATAAAGAACGAATAACTTAGAATGCCATAAAGGGCAAGTAGTTTTCCCATTCTTAGATAATTTGTGTCCTTAATTATAGGGTGTTATTTGTTAATATAAAATAGAATTGTGATTGAGATGACACAAGTAAAAGAAAAAAAAAGGTGGATACTCAGAAATACATGTTTCAAGACTACTTGTGGTTTGTGGTTAAATCTAGGGACATCTCTTGGATAGTCAAAGACACTAGTAATCGTCATATACCAAATGAATCAAGTGTTCAAATGGTTAGCATTCTTGTTATGATGTTTATTAATGATACAAGAGAATATTTTCATAGTCGAAAGAAGTATATATGTGAAACTATTTAAGACGATTTTATGAACATCGAGATAATACTGATTAAACAAAGGTCAGAAGAGTGAATTTTAATTTTTACATTGTGATATTTTAAATATAGTATTATAAAAAATGGTGAAAAGTTGACAGTATTATGCGCATTAATACGATACAAATGTCTTTGTTGGAGCAAGAAAAGTTGATCGATGTAAAAGATATGGATTTATTGAGGGTTGATGATAGTTTTTTAAGACAAGGGACTTACTAGATAGCGAATAAAAAGGGAACATTATAGTTAGAGGGTTTAATGTGGGTGCACTTGGGGTAGTTGACTTGAGGAGATTTGTACTCGAAGAGATATAACATTTACAAGATTCAGTACTCTCGAGATTCATAATGCATTGAAATTGAAGATAGTGAGCTAACATTGGCAAATAGTGATACGGGGTATTACAAATATTGTTCTTCTGTGTTTGAGATATCCATAAATTAAGTATGAGTGTTCATGAATCGATAAATTATCCTAATTAGGTTGTCTTCAAGAGGAAGTAAATAGATAAATAAATCACTGTATTCATTGTAGTTGACCTACATGTTTATTTAGGCAATTGTGATCGTAGCTTGGGTGATCTTAATAGGCTTATAAATATTGAGCACTTGATTCAAGTTGAATTGATTATACATCATACTAGTCAATGTGGTGATATGTTTTGAGAGATGGTGCAATGGTACGAGATGCTCATATTGTCATGTGTGACAACGGTAAGAGTACATGGAACGTTTACACAGGGATGTATGGATGTGTTCTAGCATTGTCGAGCATGAGAGTGTTACCTTAGGGGTATATAGATATGAATCAGTGATATTGTACATAAAAGTGTTATATAAGGGTGTATGGATGAGTTCCAGCACTACCATACACGAGTGTATTTTGTAGGAGTGTATGGAGATGTTCCAGCACTACTGTACATGTGATTGAAATATAGAGGAATAAGTCGGTGTTCCAGTATTATCTTACATGAGAGCATTATGTAGGAATGTTTAAATGTGTTCTATTACTACGGTATGCATTAATGTTTGGATGAGATTTGTGGCATAGAGTGTGTTCTTGCACAATAAAAGCATAAATGAGTATTGGTATTCCCTCTCAACACTAGCCAAATTGATATTAATGATTAGTTGCTTTTGATCGAGGTTTTACTTCATAATAGGTACTATTTTGGTATAGGAATCTTGTTGTTTGAGGCTTTACATGGATGTTTATGTCATTTCCTATTGCTGATTTGAAGTTGGTTAATCATAACTATTGCATTCAAAGTTGGTCCAACAAATATTGAAAAAAAAAGAAGAAGAGTCGCATTGCTACTAGACGACTTTGGACATGTAACACATCAAAAGTTTCTAAGATCAGGCTCCAAATTTAAAGAAAGAATTTAGAAGAAAAGTGGAATTTTGCCTCAGAACGAGTCATGGTCATACTCGTGGTAAGCAGCCGAGGAGTGCAAGGGTGGTTCAGTGATCACGGAGTATCCAATGAGTCATTAGGTAGGCAACGACTCTTTAGGTCGGCCGTCGGGTGGATGCTGGAAATATCCTTCTAGTCTAATCCTTCATTCCCTCAAAATATCCTCTCACACTCTTCTTCCTCCCCTCTCTCAAGACATTCAACTAGGATTCTTCAAAGGCTTAAAGGGTTGAGTTCAAGTGGGGATTTATCCTATTCAGGTATGTGTGTTTTCAACAAGGATTTCCTTCCATCCTTGTGCCCCAAACTTTTATATTAAAAACCCAAATCCTTGATTCTAGAAAAGCATGTTCTAGGGTTTCAAACTATGCATGAATTCTCATATGATTTCCCTAAATTCTAAGAACCATCATGGTTAATAGTAGTGTATGATTATGAAGTTACTTTCACCCTCTTGAAATATGAGTATGATATGTGAATAATATGAATGTGGGATTTTCACCATGAATTAGTCTAGAATTTCAAATGGGATTTCATAAATTATTCACATGCTCTTATCATGAACTCGCATTCTTGCTTAAAGTATATGTAGATTATATGGATCCCCGCAAATCTAGAACATATGTTGTATTATGGATGTTGGTACACGATTTGAAAGTAAGAGCTTTGACCAATGTGAAGTATGTGCATGTTTTCACTATGATATCGATGTAAATATTTGGGGTATGAGTTGAACCTACGGAAATGGCATGATTATCGAATTTTCATCATGATTTAGAGTAAATTTCAAATGGGGTTTCATGAAATATTCATATGCTTTCACCATGATCTCATTATACATGTTCAAGATATGAGTTGATTATATGGGTTTTCCGTAAATCTAGAATATATGATTTAATGTATACATGTTAATGTATGAACTTGGCCTAGGTATCTTACATAAATCTAAAATATACATCATGTGCAATGAACGCGAGATTTGAATATTATGGAAGTGTGTAAAGTATGATCTGATCTTATAGATGTTTCATGAATGTAAACTGGGTGGTTTAAATAATGATTCAGGACTATGATGATATGAATTATGATAATAAAGCATGAGAATGATCCTTCAGACTTGTGGGCTTGTTTTAGTAGAAAGTAGCCTGATCAGACTCTAAATGAATTCATTATGATGTAATTAGTTGAATGTTCATGTCTCTGATTAGCTGTAGTAATTTAGACTAGATGAATGACATCGGATTAGTGCTCTCCATGTTCTATTCTGTCGGGACTCTCATCAGCTGAGAATGTTTCCCTTAGTCTGTCGGGACTCTCATTAGCTGAGAATGTTACCCTTAGTCAGTCGGGACTCTCATTAGCTGAGAATGTTTTCTTTTGTTTGTCGGGACTTTCTTTAGCAGAGAATGTTTCCCTTAGTCTGTCGGGGCTCTCCTTAGCTGAGAATGTTTCCCTTAGTCTATCGGGACTCTCATTAGCTGAGAATGTTTCCCTTAGTCTGTCGGGACTCTCCTTAGCTGAGAATGTTTTCCCTTAGTCTGTCGGGACTCTCCTGAGCTGAGAATGTTTTCCTTAGTTAGTCAATGACTCTCTATGTCAGAGAATGTTCTCCGTTAGACAGTCAGGGACTCTCCATAGCAGAGAACGTCTCCCTTCGACAGACAGGGACTTTCTATGATATCAGTCCCGGCTTCGGTCCTTAGTATTTGTTCAGTATATAACTTTTGTGCATCAATTGATTATACTTCAGTAAATGTTTTCAGTAATCTTCATGTTAATATATATGTATCTCAGACAGGGTTGTTGTATCTCCGTTCAGTTATACATCCAGTAATGTGTTCATTTTACTTTCTTCTTGTATACTTGCATCTTTTAGTTTATTTACGCTTCCCGCATACTTAGTACATTTCAAGTACTGACCGCATACTTTATGTGTATCATTTTATGATATAGATTCAGGTTTCCAGACTCATCCATGCGGTTATATACGCTCCATTCCCATCTCAGCTGCTTGTGGTGAGTCCTCATCTCTCGAGGACGCGATCTATATTTTCTATTTCATTATGTTTTAGTTTCAGACTTTAGGAGTTAGCTGGGGGCTTGTCCCAACAACTCATCAGTTTATTAGAGGCTTTCATACTTTTATAGATAGATTCAATTTTGTATTAGAGTTCATGAGATTTTGTTATTTTGAGGTTTTAAATTAGACTATTTCAGTTAGCTTCCGCTTGGTTATGATTTCTGTTAGTTGTCATTCTGATAATGTTATGCTATGATCATTCCATGGGTCGACTTTGAGCCTCTTGGGGATCCTTGTCCTGTTTCTCGATCCGGCCCTATGTTCGGGTTGTGACAGGACTGCTTAAAGCAAACAAAAGTCCTATGAAGATAAGAGAGTTAGTGGTATGGAGATTATGAAAAGCAATACAAAAAATATAAAAAAGGAGAGAAATTTTACCCCATAAAGGAAGTTCTGAGATTCGATAAGTAAAGTAAATTAAGCTTAAAAATATATTAGTCCATATGAGAATTGCATCGAATCAAAGTAGTGAAATATAGACTTTCTTAGTATTCAGGAATTTTCGATTGCATATTCTACATTTTGTGTCTATGATTAGACAATATGTTCATGGTGATACTCGTATAATTTAACCCAAGAAAGTATAACTTGATGAAAAGTTGACTGACGAGGAGGGTCAAATATCTATTGTTAATAGACAAGTGCGATAATTGAGGTTGATGAAGGTTACTTAACTAGACGTATGGTGTGTAAATGATTTCATTTGAAACTTTATATGGATATCGATGTCATCTGTTAATTGAGTAACTTGAAATCAAGAAGAAAGAGCATACATATTTTTTTTAAATATTAATGTTATAGGCCTTGAATAAGGCCCATTTGGAACAAAAATACTTTAGTACTACTCAGAGTAAGTACAGGCTCTTTGTGGACAAGGAAAATTCATGACCTAAACTTATGGTTGGTGATCGCGTGTTTATTAAATTGTCTTCTACCATTAGTCGTATTATGTGAGATATTGAAAGAAGAATAAGTTGGGGTCCAAGAATATTGCCGATATAAGATATTGTGCAACAAGCTGTTGTTGTAACTAAGAGACTTGTTATGCTACCTGAGGTACATGTTATATTATGAGAAAGTCCAAGAGTACATTTATTACCTGACTCATGTTATTTAGATTAAGATAATGTTAGTAAGTGAGAATTGTGCCTTTGGGGAAGTTACTATTGTGTATCTGAACATAGGTCTTGCTAGTTAAGGTCAAAGAAATATTTTATGAGCCGAAATATTATAGCAGAACTATCTTCTATGAAAGACTACTTGAGAGTATGTAGGGGACATGTGTAGTGAATGTTCATATTCTTACACTTCGATAGAAGTTTTGGCCATGTTCAAGGATGAACATTATTTTAAGTAGGGGGGGGGATATAATAACGCATATTCTTTTAGGGTTATTTGGTAACTTTACCAAAAAAGAGAGGAAAATCCTAATTAAAAGAAAAGACTAGCGATGCTGGTAGAACCAAAATAAAAAACGCTTAAGAAGGAAAAAATGCTGAAAAGAAGAAAAAAAGTGAGAAAAAGAAGAGAAAAATAGAGATTTTCATCCTAAAGTATCAAGGGAGATTATCGTGTGATTATGAATAAATTTATATAGTGAAAACATGGATAAAATTATGAGAATTGAGAAAGTTTAGCCCTAAGTTTCTTCAACCTAAATCATCGATTTGAAATGGAAAACATTATCAAAATTTAATTTTGAATATTGTTCTGAAATCCTCAGTTGAGGAGAATCTGTTGGTGGTCATGGTTCAAAAATTCTAACCCGTTGATCAGAGTTGACTTTTCAGGTAAATCCTTTGACCGTGAGTTTGACTTACCTTAAAAATTAAGAGAATATTCACCCAAGAATTTTTGACCATTCTGAACCTATTTTTGTGTAGTTTGAGGTGGTTCAGAGACCTGAGAATAAAGTTCTAATTTATTGAAAAGAGTGCTTGAGTTATGAATTTGACGTAAGAGAGACTTTAAGTTTTGGTTCCTTATTTTCAAAACCATTTTTTATAAATGTGTTTTATATGCCTGGTCCATATGTTGGAATGAGCATGTGCTTGACAGAATTGATGGTCTTTTGAGGGCAATCACATATCCTTTTGTTATACCCCGGAAGCTCAATGATCGGACTCAGGAGTTGAAATGGGAAAATTCTGGAATTTATGTTGCAGGTACAGGAAGAGTTGTGGGACGACTCGTGAGGAGACCCCACAGGTCGTCAAGTGACTCGTGGGCAAGCCTGTAATAAAGAAAGGATCGAGGTCCCCACGAGGGAGATAACGACTCATGGGCAGTCCCCACGAGTCGTTATGTCACTCGTGTGGTGAGGTTGGGGTTAGGTTAGAAGAAACTCCCAGTGTACCTAACGAATGGGACCCCACGAGACGTGGCCTTTCCCAACGACTCGTGAGGTGGGTTGTGAGCAAGCCTATGGACTTTTATGGAGGATGAGGCAGTGTACTTGACGGGCCACACGATGAGTCATTGCCCATCCTGACTAGTCGTCAGGTCACCCGTTAGAGTCACCTGGCAGTTATTTTCTCCGAATTAGTATAGACCTTCTCGTAATTTCCTAAACTCTTAAGGCCTAAACTATGTCGTTTTAAGGTCAGAATAGGGTCTTTAAGGTGGGTTAAGTCCCTAATGCATACCCATTCCCATGAAAGAGCTTTTAGAGAGATTCAAGGTCTTCTCCTCCATGTTTCCATCAATTTCTTTATGGGTTTTCAGGGAACTTCGAAAGCAGTCCATCCCCAGGTGTGTAGGGTTTTAGAATGGGTGAAATCCTTTCACACCCATGCACAAATTTTGATTTAAATCATGAATTCTCCTATTCAAGTGTATGGGGTTTTACCCAAATGCATGAAAATATGATTTCTCTTCATGGGTATGATTTAATTGGGTTTTAATTATTAAATTATGAATGATGGGAAGGTTTTATATTATTTTCTTTAAAACCATATTTCAAGATGTTTAAATCTAAATGCCCATTGATGAAGATTCATGAAAGTTAGGATTTATGATGAATATGCAATATTTTGAATTTATTGATGATGGAAAAGCATGAATTCAAGTTACCAATGTTTATGATCATATTTTGAAAGAATTAAATATGATGAAGTATTGGAAAATGCCCATATGTTGAAGAATGATTTATGATTTATGAAACAAATTACTTGATTTATTGATTTATGATGTTGGCCGATGAAAAGGGCCTATTATTCTTGGCTAAGCATGTTTTAAAGGGGGTCAATGATGATAAATGTTATATTTTAGCCAATGAATCTTAATGCATGATGTTATTGATTTACGTATGAGAATATATGCATGTTTTTGGGAGCCGTGTCTAGCACCGAGCAGCCCGAAAGATTATGCCGGTGTCTCATAACCACGAGCCACCGTGGGTTTCTAAATGATATGATGTATTGATAATGATCCCCTCAAATGTGATATCACGCCTAATGCACGACCCTCGCTAGGCAAGCCAGGGTTGGCTCTGCCCACTTGAGCGAGATAGTGGGGTATCATGAAAGGCTCTACCATGATGGTGTCGGTTATGACGAGTCCTCCCATTGTTCCGCATGTCTTATGCATTTTTATGTTTATGTTATTGGCTCAAGTTATGTTTTGATAAAGTTTACTTATGATTATGATAATGAATGATTTGAAAGTCTTGAGCCTTATGTTTTCTTACAATATTTATGATACAAGCATGATGTCCTTCTTCTATGTTTATTTATGAGTTTATTATACTTTTAAAGTTTGTTTTACTTACCTCCCATACTCGGTACATTTCACGTACTGATCGTATACTTTCTATGCTGTATTATTTCATGATACAGGGTCCGGATCCCAGGGTCATCCTCATCCTTAGTCCATCTCAGTTTACACTCTCAGCTTATTGGTGAATCCTCATGTTCCGAGGGCCGTTTGACATACTTTTACGTTATCTCGTGTTTCAGTATTGTTCGGGTTAGTTGGGGATGTTGTCCCATCAACCAATCGTATGTAGTAGAGGCTTTCAGACAAGTATGTAGTACTTAGCTTATGTGTACATCTAGTATTTTCTGATGTTATGCTACAGTTACATTTCCACTATGTTTTATGTTTAGTATTCCGCTTATTTAAATGAGATTAGCTGTATGCATGTGGTATGGGTCGACTTGGGGTCTCTCGGGGTCCCTTGCCCCGTGTCTACGATCCGGGTGTACGTTCGGATCGTGACAAACTTGGTATCAGAGCAATAAGTTTTGAGTGTACTAGGGTGTTTGAAAGCCGCATTAAGTAGAGTCTTTTTCATGGGTGTGAAGCGCGCCACGCCTATGATGAAGAGGCTACTAGACGTTTAGGAAACGTTCCCTTCTTTCATGTTCTATGTCGTGCAACAAAAAGCTTTTCCATCCTTCTAATTTGTGCTATTTGCGATTGTAGAATTATGGCTCCTAGAAGAATGAACGGAATGAGGAATAGAAATGATGAAGGACATGAAGGTGGCAATGACCATAGGCATCAGCAAGCCCCACCTATTCAGGAGACCAAGGCACCAAAGCCAACTGCCCACGCTGAGTTTCAGACGACTACTTAGATGTTTGTGCAGGCCTTTACTACTCAGGTCAACCGGCAGGCTATTGCACAAGTCCCACAGAGCGGCAATGCAGAGGCGGCTCAAATTAGAGACTTCTTGAGAATGAACCCTCCTGAGTTTATGGGGTCAAAGGTGGACGAGGATCCACACGAGTTCATTGAAGGGATCTTGAAGGTCACCTAGGTTATGGGGGTGACAAATTGGGAGTGTGTTGATTTGGCCTCTTATCAGCTAAAAGAGATCGCTCATATTTGGTACAAGCAATGAAAGGACAACAGGGCAACGGGAGCGGGCCCTATTAGTTGGGATGAGTTCCACTTGGCCTTTCTCGATAGGTTCTTCCCTCGGGAGATGAGGGAGTTGAAGACAGCTGAGTTTGTGAACCTCAAGCAGGGAAAGATGACAGTGCTGGAGTATTTTCTTGAGTTCACTCGTTTGTCAAAATACGCCCCAGAGTTAGTGATGGATCATAGGACGCGGGTGAGCCGATTCGTTCATGATGTGGCTTGTTATTTAGACAAGGATTGCAGGAATGCTACGCTTCACCAGAATATGGACCTTCCTCATATAGTGTTGTACGCCTAGCAGATGGAGGCAGCTCATGCGAGGGAGAGGAAGGTAAAGAGGGATCGAACGAATAGTCGTGGTGTTTCTCATCAGAGGTCCGGCGGTGGCTACCGTCCACAACTCCAGTAGAGATCACTAGCCTCAGCACCATCATCCGTTAGTGTTCCATCTAGGCCCAGGAGTGATCATAGGAGTAGGGATTCAGGGTCGAGGGATCATAGGGGCACCCAGCTAGAGTATACTTCTCCAGCCTGCGGGAAGTGCCTACTCGATTCAGATGTTTGTTATGGGTGTGGTAGATCTGGGCACATGCATCGAGAGTGACCATATGATAGACCGGGTGATGATAGGGGCCGTGCATAGACCACCAGGACAGCCACAGCTCCAGCCTGCTCCGCTCCGCAGGGAGCATCGACTAGTAGGGGTGCCGGACAACGCCAAAATTGATTCTATGCCCTCGACTCGCGCCAAGAGCAGGAGACTTCGCCAGATGTGGTCACTAGTATGTTGCGTGTTTTCATATTGATGTTTATTCCTTGCTAGATCCAGGAACTACCTTGTCTTTCGTGACTCCTTAAATTTCTAGTAGCCTTGGAGTTAGTCCCGAGACCTTGTCAGAATCATTTTACGGTTTGACCCCTGTTGGTGATTCTATCATAGCTAGACGAGTATATAGAGAATGCCCGATCAATGTGTTGCATACGATTACCTCTGCAGACCTTGTAGAGTTAGCCATGATTGACTTTGACGTTGTTCTTGGCATGGATTGATTATTTGCATGTTATGCTTTGATTAATTGTAGGACCCGTACAGTGGAATTTCATTTTTCGGGTGAGTTAGTGTTGGAGTGGAAGGGTAGTTTAGTGGTACCAGCAAGTCGGTTTATTTCCTATCTGAATGCCAGAAGATGATTTCTAAGGGTTGCATATACCACCTAGTTAGGGTTAAGGATGTGGAGTCCGAGACCCCGAATATTCAGTCAGTTTCGGTGGTGTGCGAATATCCAGAGGTGTTCCCTGATGATTTGCCCGGTGTTCCTCCGGATAGGAAAATTGATTTCGGTATTGATCTATTACCCGATATGCAGCCTATCTCTATTCCTCCCTACAGGATGGCTCTAGCCGAACTAAAGGAATTGAAGGATTAGTTAAGGGATCTGTTGGATAAGGGCTTCATTAGACCGACCCAGTCTCCATGGGGTGCGCCAGTTCTATTTGTTCGAAAGAAGGACGGTTCCCTTCGCATGTGTATTGACCATCAGCAGTTGAATAAGGTTATAGTCAAGAACAGGTACCCCTTACCCAGGATCGATGATTTGTTTGACCAGCTTCAGGGTACCAAGTTCTTCTCTAAGATTGATCTCAGGTCCGGGTATCACCAGCTTAGGGTTCGGGAGAGTGACATCCCGAAGACCATTTTCAAGACTCAGTATGGTCACTACGAATTCGTTGTTATGTCTTTCGGACTAACCAATGCCCCTACATCTTTTATGGATCTAATGAATAGAGTGTTCATGGCATATTTGGACACGTTCGTGATCGTGTTCATCGATGACATCTTGATATACTCACAGAGCGAGGAGGAGCATGCCACTCATCTGAGAGTAGTACTTTAGACCTTCAAGGATCGTCAGCTATATGCAAAGTTCAGTAAGTGTGAATTTTGGCTAGACTTGGTGGCATTTCTGGGTCATGTGGTATCAAGCAAAGGCATAAGCGTAGATTCCCAGAAGATTGAGGTGGTGAAGAATCGGCCCAGACCGATGTATCCTTCGGAAATTATGAGTTTCTTGGGCTTAGAAGGCTCTACCGAAGATTCTTTGATGGATTTTCATCAATTGCAGCCCCATTGACCAGGTTGACTCAAAAAAAGGTGAAGTTCCAATGGTCGGATGCTTGTGAGGAAAGCTTCCAAGAATTGAAGACCTAACTCACTTCGGCACCGGTGTTGACCTTACCCGAGGGTATTGATGGATTTATTGTATATTTTTATGCTTCGAGAGTCGGACTAGGATGTAATTGATGCAACGTGAAAAAGTTATAGCATATGCCTCTAGACAGTTGAAAATCCATGAGAAGAACTACCCGACCTATGATCTTGAGTTGGTTGCGGTGGTGTTTTCATAATATATGGCACCACTACTTGTATAGGGTTCATGTAGATGTATTCACGGACCACAAGAGTTTGTAATATGTATTCACTCAGAAAGATCTCAATCTCCGATAGAGGAGGTGGTTGGAGTTATTAAAGGACTACGATATGAGTGTCCTTTACCACCCGGGCAAGGCTAATGTGGTTGCGGATGCACTTAGTAGGCTCTCTATGGAGAGTTTGTCCCACGTGGATGAGAAAAAGAAGGAGTTGGTGAAGGATGTCCACTGACTTGCAAGTCTGGGAGTTAGATTGATCGACTCGACTAATGGCGGCGTTATTATGCAGGATGGGTCAGAATCGTCCTTTGTGGTTGATGTCAAATCTAAGCAGGATGAGGATCCGAGTTTGAGGAAGCTGAAGGAAGCAGTGCGGAGTCAAAAGGTGGAGATTTTCTCCCAAGGGGGAGATGGTGTGCTACGATACCAGGGTCGAATGTGTGTTCCGAACGTCAATAATTTGAGGGTTCGGATATTGCAGGAGGCACATGGTACCAGATATTCCATCCATCCGGGATCTATGAAGATGTATCGGCACTTGCGAGAAATCTATTGTTGGGATGGAATGAAGAGGGATATCGCAGAGTTCGTAGCCAAATGTCCTAATTGTCAGCAAGTGAAGGTCAAGCATCAATGACCGGGAGGCATACTTCAGGATATTAGCATCCCCACTTGGAAGTGGGAAGAGATCAATATGGACTTTATTATAGGCCTACCTCGTACTCGCCGACACTATGACTCTATTTGGGTGATGGTAGACAGGTTAACTAAGGTTGCACACTTCCTACCAGTCAAGACTAGGAATTCAATGGGTGATTATGCCAGGTTGTATATTCGGGAGTTGGTTCGACTTCATGGAGTGCCCTTGTCTATTATTTTAGACCGAGGTACGCAGTTTACCTCTCAGTTTTAGCTGTCTTTTTAGAAGGGACTTGGATGCAAGTTAAGCTCAGTACAACCTTCCGTCCACAAACAGACGGCCAGGCATAACGAATCATTCAGACCCTCGAGGATATGTTGAGGGCATGTGTTATGGATTTCAAAGGTAATTGGGATGATCATTTGCCCTTAATCGAGTTTGCTTATAATAATAGCTATCACTCTAGTACCCAAATGGCACCATTCGAGGCTCTTTACGGGCGAAGGTGTAGATCTCCCATCGAATGGTTTGAGGTTGGCGAGGCAGCTATGATAGGGACAGATTTCGTTCACGAGGCGATGGTGAAGGTTCAGTTGACAAGGGACCGGTTCAAAACCGCTCAGAGTGGTCATAAATCATATGCCAATGTGAGGAGAAGAGGCTTGGAGTTTGATGTGGATGATTGGGTATTTCTAAAGGTATCTCCCATGAAGGGGGTCATGCGGTTTGGGATAAAGGGAAAACTCAGTCCCCGATATATTGGTCCTTACCGGGTTATGAGGAGAGTTGGTAAGGTGGTGTATGAGTTGGACTTGCCTTCAGAGTTAGCTTCAGTTCATCCCATTTTTCATGTATCGCTCTTGAGAAAGTGCTTGGTGATCCAACTTTAGTAGTCCCGGTAGACAACATTGGTGTAAAGGATAGCCTCAGCTATAAGGAAATTCCAGTGGAGATCTTGGATCATCAGGTTTGGAGGCTGAGGAACAAAGAAGTAGCTTCGGTTAAGATATTATGGAGAAACCAGCATATTGAAGGAGCTATGTGGGAAACCAAAGTGGATATGATGGCTAAATACCCACACCTGTTCCCTACTGGCTCAGTTTCAGTTTGAGGTACCAATTATGCCATAAGCCTCTAATTAGTTTTCATGTTCTGTTCATTCGTATAAGTTTGTTTTATGATGAGGTAAATGTATGAGATATCTAAATTTAATTCAGTTATGTAGTTCTTTTAGGAGGCAACCATTCCGTCAGTTTTCGATTTTAATAATCAGTATTTGCATATGATGATTGCATGTTTTTGCATTTTCTGTTTGTTTCTAACATTCGAGGACGAATGTTCCCAAGGGGGAGATATTGTTATACCCCGGAAGCTCAAAGATTGGACCCGGGAGTTGAAATGGAAAAATTCTGGAATTTATGTTATAGGTACAAGACGAGTCGTAGGACAACTCATGAGGAGACGTGACTCATGGGCAAGCCTGGAATAAAGGAAGGGTCGAGGTCGCCACGAGGGAGATAACGACTCGTGGCCAGTCCCCACGAGTCGTCATGTCACTTATGGGGTAAGGTTGGGGTTAGGTTAGAAGAAACTCCTAATGTACCTAACGGATAGGACCCCACGAGTCGTGGCCTTTCCCAACGACTCATGAGGTGGGTCATGAGCAAGCCTATGGACTTTTAATGGAGGATGAGGCAGTGTGCTTGACGGGCCACACGACGAGTTTTTGCCCGTCCTGACGAGTCGTCAGGTCACCCTTTAGGGTCACCTGACAGTTATTTTCTGTGAATTAATAAGTGCCTTCTCATAATTTCCTAAACTCTTAATGCCTAAACTATGTCGTTTTGAGGTCGGAATAGGGTTTTTAAGGTGGGTTAAGTCCCTAACGCATACCCATTCCCATGCAAGAGCTTTTAGAGAGATTCAAGGTCTTCTCCTCCATGTTTCCATCAATTTCTTTGTGGGTTTTCAAGGAACTTCAAAATCAGTCCATCCCTAGGTATGAGGGTTTTAGAATGGGTGAACTCCTTTCACACCCATGCCAAAATTTCGATTTAAATCATGAATTCTCCTATTCAAGTCTATGGGGTTTTACCCAAATGCATGAAAATGTGATTTCTCTTCATGGGTATGATTTAATTGGGTTTTAATTATTAAATTTTGAATGATGGGTAGGTTTTATATTATTTTCTTTAAAATCATGTTTCAAGCTGTTTAAATCTAAATGTTCATTGATGAAGATTCATGAAAGTTAGGATTTACGATGAATATGCAATATTTTGAATTTACTAATGATGGAAAAGAATGAATTCAAGTTACCCATGTTTATGAGCATTTTTGAAATAATTGAATATGATGAAGTATTGGGCAATGCCCACATGTTGAAGAATGATTTATGATTTATGAAGCAAATTACTTGATTTATCGATTTATGATGTTGGCCGATGGAAAAGGCTTATGATTCTTGGATAAGAATGTTTTAAAGGGGATCAATGATGATAAATGTGATATTTTAGCCAATAAATCTTAATGCATGATGTTATTGATTTACGTATGAGCCTATATGCATGTTTTTGGGAACCGTGTCTAGCACCAAGCAGCCCGACTTTCAAAGGACTACGTCGGTGTCTCATAATCACGTTCCATCATAGGTTTTTAAATGATATGATGTATTTATAATGATCCCCTCAAATGTGATATCACGCCTAATGCACGACCCTCGCTTGGCAAGTCAGGATTGGCTCTGCCCACTTGAGCGAGATAGTGGGGCATCATGAAAGGCTCAACCATGATGGTGTCAGTTATGAAGAGTCCTCCCATTGTTCCGTATGTCATATGCATTGTTATGTTTATGTTATTAGCTCAAATTATGTTTTGATAAAGTTTACTTATGATTATGATGATGAATGATTTATGAATGATTTGAAAGTCTTGAGCCTTATGTTTTCTTACGAAATTTATGACACAAGCATGATGTCCTTCTCCTATGTTTATTTATGAGTTTATTTTATTTTTAACATCCGTTTTACTTACCTTGCATACTCGGTATATTCCATGTACTAATTACATACTTTGTATGCTATATCATTTCATGATACAGGGTCCGGATCCCAGGCTCATTCTCATCCTTAGTCCATCTCAATTTACGCTCTTAGCTTATTGGTGAGTCCTCATGTTCCGAGGGCTATTAGATAAAATTTTATGTTATCTCGTCTTTCAGTATTATTCAGGTTAGTTGGGGATGTTGCCCCATCAACCCATCGTATGTAGTAGAGGCTTTCAGACAAGTATGTAGTACTCAGCTTATGTGTATGTCTACTATTTTCTGATGTTATGCTATGGTTATATTTTTGCTATGTTTTATGTTTAGTATTCCGCTTATTTAAATGAGATTAGCTGTATGCATGTGTCATGGGTCGACTTGGGGTCTCTTGGGGTCCCTTGTCCCGTGTCTACGATCCGGGTGTATGTTCGGGTCGTGACAACTTTATGTTCAAGAATACTAAAATCATTGTTATGAATTTGTTTCGTGGAGTGATACGGCTGTGAGCCATGAGATTGGGGTATTGTGTATGCTTCTTGATATCACTGGGCATTTGAGAATACTTCTTAACAATATTGGGCTTTGTGTATGCTTCTTGACAATACTGAGAATTATATATGTTTTCTAGTATATTTGGCACATTATGTATGTTTCTTGATAGTATTGACATTGTGTATGCTTTTTGAAAATACTGAGCATTGTGTATGCTTCCTAATATATTTGGCGCATTGGGTATGTTGTTGTGGAATAGTGGTGTTGATTAATTAATTTAAATGTCATTCATGATAAGTCCTCAGCGTAAATTGTATTGTGATATATTGTATTCTTGATAAATAATTGTGTGAACCTTGTTGGAAATTATATTATGATATAATTCTTATGCATAATATTTCTGTGCTTTTGGTGTGTTTATATTTTCTAACACTTGTTCCAGGGGTATTTAAAGTGGTGGGTCGAGAATCTTACTGAGTTATATTACGTATAACTCACTCCTTACCTGCTTGTCCATACAGATACTTTTGGTGACGCCGAAGCTAGTAGATGATGAGGGTGCTGGAGTTGATCTAGTTGCTAAGGTGAGCCATCGCATTGTTCTTGGAGGCTTCCAAAAAAGTCTTTATCATTATTGGTGATAACGCTCAAACCACACCTCCTACTGAAGTATGAGGCGGACATTGTAAATAAAAAACCCAACAAAGAGGTTGGGGTCAACCCACAGGGAATATGGAAGATCTAGACTAATGCTGGTAAGCGAACTTGTTGGTTAGTTACTCCAATTGGGGGGGTTTAATAAAAATAATAATTAAAAACAATGATTGAAATTGTGATGTAAAATCAAGAGTTAATACTAACTAGGCTGTTCATAACTACTTCGGGTATACACATGTGATCAATCCCAATGCTTACTTGTAGAACTAATAACTAGGGTTCATCTAAATGACTGGTTCGTCCCTATTGGATGACTTTACTCAATCACCGGGTCAGGTCTCATGAGAGATTTCAAATTAACCGTTATCAATTTTTTCTAAATATAACTATCCTTCGACCACAACTCAAGTTAATACAATGATCATAAAGATCAAGGCTTTGTAGTAATTCTCTTTTCCTAATCTCTACCTCTCTAGGCTCAAGCAAGTAAAGAATTCGGGTAGGTGCTAACGTTGTACACCATTAAGAAATGTTTAAGCATGAAGAGAATACAAGACAAGCGTTTTGTATTGATTTTGAATCACTTTTGTGTATCCCTAGCTCGTTAATCCACCATGGTTCCCACAACCCTAGCTATGGAGGTTTTAGCCTCTCATAGTTTCAAGGTTGTGATATGCTTTCATAATTAAAGACATCAATCAATACTTACAATGGTAGATGAGAGAAAAACTTCTTTGATTATATCAACAATAAATCAAGAACAATTCACAATGATCAAGAAGAAATTAAGAAAAGGTTGATCACAAGACAATCAACTCAATTCTATGTTGTCTTGATGTTCTCTAAAGTTCTCTCATGTCCTCTAACTGCCTCCTATAAAAATAAAACATAAAAAGTATTTATACAGACATAAGAATCCTTTTCCTAAGCTAACAGGGTAAATTTCCATAAATGGTGCCGCCTGAGCCACGACAGATCCTAGACCCATAACAGGATTGTACGTGTCGTACCTGCTATCCACATGTCCTTGGCTTGCTGAAATTTGGCTAAGTGTTGGGCCTTGGTATGACTTGTACATGATTCCTGTGAATCATACTATTCTTCCATGGCTTGACTATGAGAATTCTCAATTTCTCTGAAGTTTGTCACGAGTGTGATGGTACGACTAGTACCTTGGTGCCCCGACTCATACTGTCTATCCGTATTAGGAGTTAGCCTCTTGTACAATTCTTCTGAATATTTCCACGACTCAATACCACGACCCGTACAAGTGTTGTATGACTCGTACTGATAGTCTTAGAATACACTCTTCATAACTCAGCCATCTGAAACTTTTCACGATCTTCAGTATGGCTCATAGCATCAACCTACGGCTCATACTGAGACTTGTGACTTTAGCCATTTTCTGCACTTTCAGGCTATCTTTTGAACATTCTTGCTCCAACACATATTTGTCCTGTAATCAAAGAAAAAGTGCCTTATATCCATATAAGAACACCTAAGTCCATGCTATCTTCTTAGTTTTGAGCGTCGAAAGTGCTGTAAACTCACAACACATTAGTTGGATTTAGACACCCGAGTCTTTTGTTAGTTTACTTAGATGCTCCATGTTCTAGTGTGAGATTTGAATTTAAATTAATAATTGTAGATTTGAATTATTCATAATTAATTATCATATTATTTGAATTCATACCCAATTTATTAAGTATTTCGAATTAATAGTTAATGTACGAAAGTTGAGTTCTCCTGGCGGATGATGTATGCTGGGTGCCAATCACGTCTAGGGGGTAATTTTGGACATGGCATGCATTGATTGTAGAACATGAAATATTAATATATACCTTTCTTCAAAAGTCAATAATTTATTTTTCCAAGCCAGTATTCTCTTCGAAATCTTCCTTATCAATTTTTCAAAATATGACTTCTTTTTTTTCCATAAAAAATAGGATAACCAAGGTATATAAAAGGGAAAGACCCCTGTTTATGCCTGTCCACCTTTTCAATTTGTGTCCTAGTGCTATTGGTGTCTTCTTATGTAGCTAGAAGAAACTTTTGTTCTTATTGATCATTTGCCCTGACAGTTGTGCATGGCCAACCAGAATCCCCATCATCTTTCTCACTGACTTCTTATCTCCCAAACAGAAAAGTATTGTATCATTTGCTTAAGACAAATGATTAATCTCTGAAATCTATTTAGGAATTTCACACCCTTTAAATTCTTTATCTTCATGTAACTTGTTCAATCCCCTAGCCAACACTTCAACAACAATTATAAACAAAGTGCATGATAAAGAGTTCCCCTGCTTCAAACCTCTGGAGGACTAAAAAGACCATAAATGTAGTTAGTTTTCGCAGTTATAACATTGTAATTGAAGTTACCTATTGAATTTTGAAGGTTAAATTTCTCAATTCAAGTTTCTCTTTTCTAGTTCTTTCTTTATAAGTGAATATGTCTAATTACTTGCTTTCCTCTTCTTCTTTAGCTATGGGTAACTAAACCCAGATATAGGGTTGTGAACCCAATGGATGTGTGAACCCTAATGATTTTAATTAGGTGAAATTTAGTATGGGCTTGAGAATATTTGGTTGATCTATGCTTTATAGAGTGAGATTGGTGGTGAAAGTCATCCAATCATGCCAAATTGCCTCTATTGTGCTTAAGAAAGCCAATTCAAATTTGGGTAACATTAATCAACAATAACCCATAGATTTTAACCTTATTTAATGAATTCACCTATACATACGTGGAATTTAATTGATAAATTACAATTGGGTAGAACGAAGTGCTTATCAATTTAAGAAAATTAATATAGATTGACACCATCGAGATTGTTGAAAAACACCTAGTGGTTTCCTAAGTCGATTGCTTGTATATTCACCATAAGCCTATTCTCAATTACCCCTTTTGAGTGATTTAGGAGAATCAACCCAAATTTGAGGACATTTCTCTAGAGTTTAACTCTATATTGAATTGCAAATCATTTTAGATCTCAGTTAATTATACTTTTTACCACTAGTTCAAGTAGTTTCTCAACTTACAAATCACATTTGAATTGCTTGATAGTTTTGACCTAAACAAAGTCTACGTGGATGTATCTCAACTCTTTATTGGGTAATTATACTATATCGATCATGTACACACTCACTAGTTGAGATGGATCAAGGGAAATATCATTAATTTGGTGCCATTGTTGGGGACTTTGGCGTTAGGTCCTATCTGGCATTTCAAATTTTGGTTTATATGATTGAACTCTACTCTATCACACTTATTTTCTTATGATTGTGAAATATGTTTAAGAATGGATTTGTTTGAAGGGAAGGTGGATAATGTGTTTATGGAGGTCAATGATGAGGTGGAATATGATAGCGTAATTGTACCGCCGAGGGTCAACGCTACATCATTTAAGATTGATGGTAGCATCTACACTATGCTGAAAGCGAAAGGCCAATTCCATAATTCAACAGATAATGACGCACAGTAACATCTCAAAAACCTTCTGGAGATGTGCAATCTCCATAAGTAAAACATTTGTATCTGATGACACGATTCTCCTTAGAGTATTCAAATACTCCTTGGTAGGAGAAGCTAGGGAATGGTTGCACAAGGATAGGCTTTAGCAATATCAATCTTACTTTCCTTTAGCTTCTCCTACCCGTTGGAACTTACCATATTTTCATTGACAACCACCTCAACATATGGCCTAGTCACTTCAGCTTCAGCATTCTTACACTCTCCTCCATCACCATTAACATCAATATCACCATAAGCACTATCAATAATGGGCTTCACAATCTTTCCACTTCTAGTGACAATGGACATACAATGAGCACTGGAGGCACTCTCTTTCCCCTTTGGATTCACCATTGTATTTCTAGGGATTGCCTCTTTTGCTTGGGGTTATGCTCTTTTAAAAAGATCTCGAACCTACTACTCCAACTTTTGAATAGAAGTTGCGTGGGAGCCAATGATTTCAGTCAAACTCTTCCAACAAGAATCTAATCTCTCTTGGTTGGAGATCACCTTCTCCAACATGCTTTCAATTTTTGATCCCCCTTTCTCATGCAAAGGTCCCTCACGCCAGTTTGGGAACTAGAAGAAGGACCCCTTGGTGGAATATAGGGCTTGAAGCTCTTGTTCCCAAAATTACCATTATGCCACGCATGGTTAGAACCACCATAGTCATTTCTCCCATAGTATTTACCTTGGCCTTGGGGTTGAAAACGCCATTGGCTTTGATAATTAAAAAAAATGATGGCCTTGGTGTTGTTGATACAGCGACCTCGGATAACCACCCAGTGTATTCCTATTATAGTTAGCATCCTCGAATAAAGCCAGTGGTTGATCATGAAATTAATGAGCTTGGTAAAAAGGGGGAATCCATGTCCATATGGAGGACCACCACTGTGTTCTTCTTCCACTGCATGAACGTTCTTCACCTCATTTTCAGTCAATCTCTTGGTCAACAAAGCAATATTTATGGCCATAGTAGCCATCATTTGATCTCTTCCCTGGTTCTCCTTTATCAAATAAGTTAATAAAGGAGTACCCATGTTCAGACCCCCACTTTGATCTCCTCAGTGCATGCTTGATTATGCTTTGCAATTTGAAGCATGGCAGAAAAGTAAAGTTTTAGCTTCTTAAAGATGAGTGGAAAAATGGATCGCATCTTCAGGATGCAGTCTGTTAATCACTTTGTCTTCTGGAAGCCAGGTAAGGTAGTCTCTGGTTTGACAGCTTCGATTGACGGTCTAATTGGTGGATCACATTTTAGAAATAAAGGTCCATCTTTTGGGTCGTCTTTTTCTTTTAATGAGTTAGGGCAGCCAGGTCATTTTGAGTCTTTGTTCTGTGAAAAATGCATTCATATTTTTAAATGACCCCGTCTTTTGAAAATTATGATTTGACCCGGTGCTCGTCTTAATTGAGGATTGATAACGCTCAAACTACACCTCTTACTAAAATGAGAAGAGAATGTTGTCTATAAAGAACCCAACTAGAGGTTGGGGTCGATCCCACAGAAAATATGGAGACTGGATTATAGCCGGTAACTGAACTTATAAGGTAGTTACTTCAAAATAGGGGGATTAAAAAAATCAATAATAAAACAAGTATGAAAATTCTTATGTTGAGTCAATATTAAAGGATAACTAGGGTTTGTGTTCCCCATGGGTTCATAACTGCTTTGGATATACACTCGTGATTATCACCAATATTTACTTATAGAACTGAAAACTTGGGTTCATTCAAATGACCAACCAGTCCCTATTGAATGACTATACTCAATCACTCGACCAAGTATCATAAGCGGTTTCAAACTATTCGTTATAATAAATTCCAGATTTAACTATCCAGCGACCACAACTCAAGTTAATACAATGATTATCAGAATCAAGGCTCTGTTGTAATTCTGTTTTCCTAATCTCTACCAGTGTTTTTCACACAGACCTATAGTAAAAGCAAACATAATCCATGTACCCTCACACAAATGAAGTCCCCTCTCAGATATGAATTGTCAAACATAGCATGGGACTAAACAAGTAAGGCACTCACTCTCACAAAGAAGTTACAAGTATTATGTGTCAGATACCATCGGCTTGCCTTTATTTTCTCTGCTTTGATTTTTTAGATGGTCGAGTTAAGATCACTGTAGGACTTGGTATGACTTGTAATGTAGGCTTAGGGCTGGACATGATAAAGATAGAAGATTATATAAGTGACTATTCCTTCCTTGGCACTACATATATTGGCTACACCATTTACCTAATTCACCCTTTTATTCTTTCATTCCCTTTTTTCTCTTTTTCTCGTTTTTATTCACATTTGTATGGGTGTGGTGAGTTTTCACTTTTTTCAGCATTTTCAAAATTTCTTTGAGCTTTATTTTTCAACATTTACAACATTTTTCATTCTTTTCTTTTCATCTCACCACACCTTATTTTCCACCATATCTTTCTTTTCTTTTCTTTTTCTTTCTTCCATTCCCACCTTTTATGCACCCCTACTCTAGCCACCCTCAACTTAAGCATTTTGCTTATGTTGTGGTTCACAATATCCAAGGAAGGACCAGGGCCAAAACAGGTTCATTACAAAAATGGGTACGGTTAATCGTTAAATCAAAGAAATCATGGTATATTAAAGCTCAAACTTGGGATCAAGGGATTCATGCAACTTTTGGTAGGACAATATAGGCTAAAAGTGATATAAACAAACAATGGCCCATGATCATATCCTAACCAACCATCCCTAGCCTATGTAAAGACCAACCAGGAAAGTTCTAGATCTACGACACAATATCGAAGTGAATCATATACCTCACTCACACATGGTACATAAACTATTTTCACCTCACCTGTCTGATTTATGCATGGCTTAACAAACTACTCATGCTGACAAACTAAATGACATCCAAAGATCCACAACAATCATGCAGTTGTCACAAATACATAGCTAATGTATCAGAAAATTTTTAAACAGGGTCAATTTTTTACAAAAACCAAAACTAGTGCAATTTTCTTGGCTGACTCCTAAGCTACTTTCTAATAGAACAAAAATCACAAACTAAAATAGAAATCCTACGCATGCCGATTCTACTAGATAGCATGTCTGAGGGAAAAGAAACACAGGAAGAAAAACCCTCAGATGGACCAAAAATTCCAAAAATTACAAGTACACCTCTCCCCTTTTAAGAGCTAGCTTTATCCCCGAAGCATCATCTAGAAGATCATAGGGAAGAGAACATACCTGTGGTGCACTCGGCGCTCCTCTCATCTCGCGGAGGTGGTACCTCCACTGCAATAGTGGCATTAGTGGTGGTTGTCGCGCTCAATTGTGTGTCAATAGGGGGAGTGGTCCCCTCCTCAGCAATCGTGTCCCCTTGAACGACCTCTGAAAATATCTAGGCTAAATGTGGCTCTCTCAAAGGGTCGTGGCCATGGGAAAGCTTGGGCTAGGGTGCGTGGAGCTACCTGCTCCTCTAGTTCTCTCATGCAACTTAGTCATATGTGTATCATGAGTCTGCATGCTCGCTTCTCTAGCCCACTTGCGCTCTTTTCTCTCATTCGTTCTTCTTTTTCTCAAATACTCCTCACTAGCATCTTCAACATCTCTCATATTGCCTTTCTCACCAGCTGCGGTCGGCTCCCAGTATGTTGCCAAATCAATATCCTCATCAAGCTCGACATCTAGGTCCAGAAGAGTGGGGGCTGCTAACACTATTGGTTGTCATGATGACAACTCAACTACTTGGCTTCGAAGAGCCCCCAACTCCACACAGAGACTGCTGGTATTGGCCTGCTCCGCCATTCTCTCATTGAAATGGCTCTCAAAACTATCTAGGCGGGCATGTAGAGCCTGAGCTGTTGCCTCAATCTCTAACTTCACCCATGGTTTGACATTATCCGTCATGGACTAAATCTTACGCTCTACCATGGTCAATCTCTTAGCTAGCTTTTGGAGGAAGTCTTATGGTACCATGATGTACCCTGCTGGTGTTTGAGCCTATATGCGGGGCAGTGGTGTAGCTGAGGTGCTAGGAGCTGACTTTAAATGACTGGCGTCTGTAGCCGGTGTCTCGCTTTGCTCCTGTGTAATAGGGACATTCACCTGTACATCCCCTACCGGAAGGGTTGCTGGGATAGCTGTGGGAATCCTTGATCTACTTACCTGGTTCATCACATCCCGGATAAGGCCTATATCTGCAATCCTTTGGCCTCTAATCAACCGCTTATCACCCCATGGAACTTCTGCCTCCATACATAATCTGAATACAAGACTCGGGAATGGGATAGTAGTGCTTACTCCCATTGCCCAGTCTCGTATCTCATTGGCTATGATCCTCAGATTATTGATGGGGTAACAAGACATGAGGCATGCAACCAAAGCCGCTCTGTCAACACTCAGTGTGTTGTTATTGACCATAGGTGTTAACCGATGGCTCACTAGTGTCCAACAGGTTTTTTCAATGAAGTTTAGTGAATTCTTGGTCACCTGCTTTCCACCTGTAACCCATTCAACCTCATCCTTATTCTCAGCAATCACCTCTACTAGCCATTACAGCTGCCTCTGTCGCTCCTGCACTCTCAAGGATCTGATATTCTTTATTGCCTCCACCCTATAATCATACTTTGGCATTATCCTGGTAGGCAAGAACTGTGGGCCATACAACAATCGAGCAATGGTCCGCTCGGATATATCAACTTCTCGACCTCGAACAATAACACTTTCCAGAAGAGGATGGTCTTTTATTTTCTGCCCTTCCTTTGCCTTTACCTCCATTGCGGCCAAGTAGTTGGCATAGAATTCCCGAACTATGTTTTCTGTGTACTGTGTTGAAGTCTTGGCCATCCACTCAAAACCATAGAAGCTAAAAATCCGCTTTATCTCCTCAACTTCATTCAATGCGGTTGTGAGGATCCGCGGTTCATCTGGAATGCTCCTCCATGGCTTATTTTTGATGGTGAGAGAGATTCCTTGTTCATAGATTTCTTTGGCTCCCGGCACTCTCCACCGGGTTGTACGGTTTTCCCTGGGTGGAGTCTACTCCTGTGCAGTAGCAGGTGACTCCTCCTCTGCTTCTTCACTGCCTCTTTCCTCTTCACTCTAGGTCTCTCCTAACCCTTCTTCAGTATTGGAGTCTCTCCTTGACTTTTGACGTTCCTCTCTAACTCCCTCTTCAGACTGGGGAGCTTGAGCGGATGTGACAGTGGTTGCTTCAGCTTGGGCCTTTACTCTCGCTCTTGTGGTTCTGGGTCCATCGGTGTCTGAGCTGTCTACTTGATACTCCTAAATTGAACCACTAGGTAAGTCTCCAGCCTTGCCAGACTCTGAGTTAGTTGGTTCATCAATCAATCTTCTTTGGGCTTTTGATTTGTCTGCCCTGCGTTTGTATGTCATTGTACCTGTAGAGGAAGAAGTTAGCATTCCATTTTTGAAAAAGAGAAATTAGAAAAGAAAGTTGCAGCTTTTCATCAGGGGTCGACAGTACGAGTGATACCATGAAGGTACGACTCGTAGGAGGTCCCTGAGTCTGAGTCATCTAAGCTATGGCTCGAAGGTACGACTCGTACCATAAAGGTACGGTCCGTACATTGAGTCGTCTGATGTAGCTCCAATTTAATGTTCTTCTGAGTTTTTCTAGAACTCATGGTACGACCTGTATTTCAATTCCACGAGTCATACTGAGAGATTTGCTATGTGACAATGTTCAGTTTTGAGGTACGAGTGCTCAGTACGACTCGTAGTGTCTAACTATGATCCGTACTGTGCCTTGTACCCTTTCCAACCTTTGTTGTATTTTGTTTTTCTGTATTTTGTTTTCTCAGTGTGCATTGGTTCTTTTTGTCGCATTTTGGGTACTCAGAATTTCCCCAGGTTTCAGGCATGTTTCAAACTCATTTAAACAGTGCTCAACCCTCCCCTTTTTCTTTTAGCCATAACCCCTTTAAAAAAAATTGAAGTTTCAAACTCAACCCAACAATCATCATTCATTTATGTTTTCATGAGTATCACAGTTTCAACCCAATAAAATTGTATTTCCTTTTGAATCCATTTCTAGTATCACAATCGACTCACAAGGTCTTGAGTTTCGGCCCCTTCCACTTTTATTCATGAGTGATTGAAGAAATTCAAAGTGGAATACATACTTGTTTGTTGTTTCATGGACCGAAAATCAACTTCTAGGGATTTGCGAACTTAGTTGGAGCAAGGACTTTTGCTCGATTCCTTGGTGATGAAAAGCTACGGGTGTGGGGAAGGTTAATTCATTTGTGGGTTTGTGGTGATTGCGTGGGAGAAGGGTGTAATTTGAAGTTTAAATAGGTAGGGACAGATTAAAAAAATCTTGGCTGAATCAGGTTATTGTGACCCGACACAACTCGTACTGAAGTGAGAAGCGGACGTTGTCAATAAAAAACCCAACTAGGGTTGGGGTTGATCGCACAGGGAATATGGAGACTGGATTATAGCCTGTAATTGAACTTGTAAGGTAGTTACTTCAAAATAGGGGGATTAAAAAAATCAAAAATAAAAAAAGTATCAAAATCCTGATGTTGAGTCAATATTAAAGGATAACTAGGGTTTGTGTTCCCCATGGATTCATAACTGCTTTGGGTATACACTCGTGATTATCACTAATACTTACTAATAGAACTGATAACTTAGGTTCATTCAAACGACCGACCAGTCCCTTGAATGACTATACTCAGTCACTTGACCAAGTCTCATGAGCAGTTTCAAACTATCCGTTATCACTAAGTTCCAGATTTAACTATCCTGCGACCACAGCTCAAGTTAATACAATGATTATCAGAATCAAGGCTCTGTTGTAATTCTCTTTTCCTAATCTCTACCTCTTCGACCAAAGCAAGTAAAGAATTCGGGAACTTCCTAATGTTGCGCACTGTTAAGAAATGTTTAAGCATGAAGAGAATACAATATAAGCGTTTGTATTGGTTTTAAGATCACTTTGTGTAACCCTAGCTTGTTAATTCACCATGGTTTCCACAACCCTAGCTATGAAGGTTTTAGCCTCTCATAGTTGCAAGGTTGTGATTTGCGTTCATGATTAAAAATAAAAATCAATACTTACAATAATGATTGAGAAAAAACACTTCCTTCACTTACTCCACAAAAATCTTGAAAAACAAGTAGCAAGAACAAGATGAATTCAAGAACAAGTTGATCATAAGTTAAGACCAACTCAATTCTCTCTCTCTCAAGGTTTCTACTCTCTAAAACTATCAAACTGATGTCCTCCTATAAAAATAAAACCTAAAACATATTTATACAGACACAAGAATCCTTATCCTAAGCTAACAGGGTGAATTTCCATATCTGTCGCCGCTAGTGCCACGACTCGACCTACGATCCGTCGCATGCTCCTTTGACCCATAGCTTCCTCTCGTACAATCTCAACTAGCTAAATTCTGGCTAAGTTTTGGATTTGGGTATGACTCGTACAATCAATTCATGACTCATACTGATCTCCCGTACCTTGAATAAGAGAATTTGACGTTTTTCTGAAGTTCATCACGACCAGAATGGTACAACTCGTACTTTCGTCTCGGGTCCTACTTTCTTCTCGTAGCAGGAGTCAGACTCAGATGCAATTCTTCTGGATTTCATCATGACTTCCTCATCACGACTCGTACAGGCCTGCTATGAATCGTACCGAGACTCGTGGGTCACATCTGCTCAGCCTTAACTTTCAGCAACTTCTCACAGCCATCAGTACGACTCGTAGCTCCTTCCTACGATCCGTACTGTGGTATGCACTTTTTAAGCTATCTTTTGCAATTTTCAGTTCCAACACATGTTTATCCTGTAACAAAAGGAAAATTACCTCATATCCACATAAATACACCTAAGTCCATGCTGTTTTCTTAGTTTTGAGCATCGAATGTGCTGCAAATCCACAACACATCAACACCCTCAACTTAAGACTTTTGCATGTCCTCAGGCAAAGGAAATAAAAAATAGAACACGATGCTCAACTAGAAAATAGACTTAAGATACTACAGCCAATACTCAAACAAACCTGCACTTTCTATACAAACTCTATTGATCCTTTCTCATGGAACCACATCAGCTAATGCATTACAAGCGACCTCAAAACATCACAAATAGGGATCAAAACAAGTCATCTAGCTATTAATAGGCAATCAAGTCATCATTAATGTTTTTCACACATACCAACAGTAAAAGCAAACATAATTCATGTACCCTCACACAAATGAAGTCCCCTCTCAGATATAAATTGTCAAACATAGCATGGGAATAAACAAGTAAGGCACTCACTCTCTCAAAGAAGTTACAAGTATTATGTGTCAGATACCATAGGCTTGCCCTTATTTTCTCTACTTTGGTTTTTTAGATGGTCGAGTTAAGATCACTATAGGACTTGGTATGGCTTGTAATGTAGGCTCTGGGCTGGACATGAAAAAGACGAAAGATTTTATAAGTGACTATTCCTTCCTTGGCACTACATACATTGGCTACACCATTCACCTAATTCACCCTTTTATTCTTTTATTCCCCTTTCCCCTTTTTCTCCTTTTTATTCATATTTGCATGGGTGTGGTGAGTTTTCACTTTTTTCAGCCTTTTCAAAATTTCTTTGAGCTTTATTTTTCAACATTTATAACATTTTTCATCCTTTTCTTATAATCTCACCACACCTCATTTTCCACCATTTTTTTCTTTTCTTTTCTTTTCCTTTCTTCCATTCCCATCTTTTATGCATCCCTACTCTAGCCACCCTCAACTTAAGAATTTTGCTTATGTTGAGATTCACAATATCCAAGGAAGGAATAGGGACAAAATAGGTTCATTACAAAAATGGGTATGGTTGATCGGTAAATCAAATAAATCATGGTCTATTAAGGCTCAAACTTGGGATCAAGGGATTCATACAACCGTTGGTAGGCCAATATACATTAAAAGTAAGCTAAGCAAACAATGGCCTATGATCATATCCTAACCAACCATCCCTATCCCATGCTGATACTAACCAGACAAGTTCTAGATCTACAACCCAATACCGATCTGACTAATATACCTCACTCACACATGGTACATGAACTATTTTCACCTCAGCCGTCTAGTTTATACATGTATTAATAGAACTACTCATACTGACAAACTAAATGACATCCAAAGATCCACAGCAATCATGCATGCTGTCAAAAATACATAGCTAATGTATCAGAAAATTTTTAAACAGGGCCAATTTTTTACAAAAACCAAAACTAGTGCAATTTTCTTGGCTGAGTACTCCTAAGCTACTTTCTAATTAAAATAAAATCACACACTAAAAATAAAAATCCTACAAATGCTGATTCTACTAGATAGCATGTCTGTGGGAAAAGAAACACGGCAAGAAAAACCCTCAGACGGGCCAAAAATTCCAAAAATCACAAGTACACCCCTCCCTTTTTGAAGAGTTAGCTTCGTCCCGGAAGCATCATCTCTCTCCTCAAGGTTTCTACTCTCTAAAACTATCAAACTGACGTCCTCCTATGAAAATATAACCTAAAACATATTTATACAGAACAAGAATCCTTTTCCTAAGCTAACAGGGTGAATTTCCGTATCTGTCGCTGCTAGTGCCACGACTCGACCTACAATCCGTTGCATGCTCCTACGACCCGTAGCTTCCTCTCGTACAATCTTAGCTAGCTAAATTCTGGCTAAGTGTTGGATCTGGGTACGACTCATATAATCAATTCATGACTCGTACTGAGCTCTCATACCTTGAATCAGAGATTTTGAAGTTTTTCTGAAGTTCATCACGACCAGAATGGTAAGACTCGTACCTTTGTCTTACGGGTCGTACTTTTTTCTCATAGCAGGAGTCAAACTCAGATATAATTCTTTTGGATTTCATCACGACTTCCTTATCACGACTTGTACAGGCCTACTACAAATCATACTGGGACTCGTTGGTCACATCTGCTAAGCCTTAACTTTCAGCAACTTCTCACGGCCATTAGTACGACTCGTAGGTCCTTCCTACGATCCGTACTGTGGTCTGCACTTTTTTTCCATTTTGCACTTTTTAAGATATCTTTTACAATTTTCAGTTCCAACACCTGTTTATCCTATAACAAAAGGAAAAGTACCTCATATCCATATAAATACACCTAAGTCCATGCTGTTTTTTTAGTTTTTAGCATCGAATATGCTGCAAATCCACAACACATCAAGGGTTTAAAACGAGAACTTCACCCCTACTCCCTCACTCTCCATTATCTTCTTCGTTTTTCTTCTTATTAAAAACCTCCACTGATAAGCTTTGAATTTCTCTGAACTCACACCTCATCATCTCCACACACTCACACATCATTTCCTCCTTTCTAGCATCAGGTTCTTGAACACCCAAGGATACATTGTGCTGATGATTGAGCAAACTTCACTCCGTACACATGTAACATGATTCATTCAGAAAACCTAGGTATTTTTGCTCATCTTTTTACTTCATTACATGCACACATTCTTCTGGGTTGAATACCTTTGCTTTGGAAATTGTATGGGGCCGGGGGGGGGGGGGGGAAGGGGAGAGCTGGGTACCTAGCATGAATTAAATGGGGTTTGTTTTGAACTAAGATGATAATCGGAAATAACAGTTCATCATATGAAAGACAACTGTCTTTTTCCTCGTTAATTTGATTGTTGAAAAATTGGTTGCTTAATAAAATTTTGCTAAGTGTTTAATTTCCACAGTTGATCTAAAAGAATGGACTTTCTTTTAAAAGACGGGACTGCATTTTGCTCTGTTAATTGAAACAATAAGAACATATTGCTTGATTCAATTGAGTATTGGCCCCCAACCACTAAGGTGGCCACTAGAATAGCTCTAGCCCTGTCATCCACACTCTTTGTAATACCCCGAAAGTGCCTAAGACTAGACCAGGATTTAAAAAATGGAAGTTGGCAGAATCTGGGAAATTTCCACAAAATGGGTCATGTAACGGATGGTTGGTCCAACCAACAATCATTGGGAAGAATCCATGGTGAGGTTCGACTGGGTGGAAGTTGGAAATAATGGGTCATGTAACGACCCATTGTTTGATGTCATGATTTATGACTTGTGGTCGTGATGAGGCTAGTCCTTAGCTTAAGAGGAAGTAATGGGTCATAGGACGATCGGTCGTGAGTTGTGACGGATCGTGGTGAGAAATTATGGGAAGGAGTAGGAAAACCTCCAGTCTAGGTAACGGAAGGAAACCACGAATCGTTGGAAGGAGGAATAAGTCGTGGTGTGGCTCGTGGGAAGGCCTGGTGCATGTCGTCAAGGGGGAAACAATGGACGAGATAACGGACCGTCGTATGGTGAAATGACTCTTCTTGTCGAGTCGTGGGATTGAATCTAAGAATTTGAGAATGGGCAGTGGATGAAACAGATGGATACCATGAGTTGTGGTATCAAGGCACGGCTCGTTGGATCACCCGTGGTCTCAGGCAGTTCAAAAATTTTAGGAAATTCATTAAGGGAATTTTCGTCATTCCTAAGTCCTAGGGTCCTAAACTACGTTGTTTAAGGCTTGAAATGTAGTGTTTTATGAGGGTAAAACCTATCCTAGGCTCATTCATATCCATGCGTGCATATTGAAGGGGTTTAGGAGGTGATCAAGTAAGAGTTCTTCAAGTTTTCTTTTAATCTTTCATTGGGCTTTCAAGGAGTGGTAAAATCTGATCTTCCCCAGGTATGTAGGATTATGAATGGGTGAATCCATTCACATACATGCCCAAACTCTCTCTAAATTATGAAATTCCTATATTGATTCTATGGGATTTTAACCCGATGCATAAAATTTTGAATTCTCTACATGGGTATGATCTAAATGAGTTATTATTATTGAATTATGAATTATGGGCAAGTTTTACGTTGTTTTCCATTATAATAATATTTCAAACTTCTAAAATTAAAATTTCCATTTATAAAAAGTTCATGAAAGTTAAGATTTAGGATGAATGTTCATGTATGATGAAGTATTGATGATGAAAATTATGTTTTCAAGTTACCCATGTTTATAATCATGTTTTTAAGTGAATTAAGTATTTTCAAGTATGTTAAAAATATTGGGCAATGGCCACATGTTCAAGTATGATTTATGATTTATGAAATGGATTTCATGATTGATCGATTTATGATTTAGCTGACTAAAGGACCCTTAATTCATGGCTAATCATGTATTAAAAGTGGATCAACGATGTTAAATGTTTATTTAGCCATGAATCTCATGAATGCTGTTTATGATTTACGTGTGAGCCTAATGTGCATATTTTAAGAGCAGTATCTAGCACCAAGTAGCCCGACGTTCAAAGGACTGCGCTGGTGTCTTATAACTACATGCCACCGTAGGTTCATAATGATACATTTCAATGTTAATGGATCTCCTCTTTCGTGATATCACATAATGCACGTCCCTTGCCTGGCAAGCCTGGGACGACTCTGCCCACTTGAGTGACATAGTTGGGGCATCATGTAAGGCTCTACCATGATGGTGTCGGTTATGATAAGTCCTCCCATTGTTCCACATTTTTTTATGCATTATTATTTTTATGTTATTTGGCTCAAGTGATGATTTATAAAGTTTCTCTTATGACTATGATAATGAATGGATTACGATATGATTTGAAAACCTTGAGCCTTATGTTATATTATGATATTTATGTTATGAGTATGTTGTCCCACTCTTATGATCTCTTATGAGCTTTTATGTATTTTTAAATGTCTGTTTTACTTACCTTATATACTTGGTACATTCCACATACTAACCACATACTCTATGTTGTATTGTTTTATGATACAGGCTCTGACCTTTTGACCTAACACCATTATTAGCTCGTCTCAGAGATTAGCATCCAGCTCTTTGGTGAGTCCTCATTCTCTGAGGACTAGTTTGATATCAGTTATCTTTTATGCTCAGTTTTCTAGACTTGTGGGGTTAGTTGGGGGTGTTGTCCCATGAACCCATCAGATATGTAGAGGCTTTCAGTTTATGTGTAGTATTCAACTGTTATGTATGAAGTACATTCCTCTTTCTATGTATGTCATGGTTATGGTTCCGAGATGTTATTACGTTGAGTATTCTCTTTTATCGATTGAGTTAGATGTATGCTCATGCCATGGGTCGACTTGGAGTCTCTCAGGGATCCTTGTCCCATGTTGTGATCCTAGTCTACGTTCGGGCCGTGACACTCTTAGCCAGGATCACTTCAGCCAAGACACCATCTCAGGGCTCCGCTTCGCAGTCCTTAGCAGAGCAACCCATTGCACAGTCTAGTGGGAAGTAGATCGAGATATCTTCTAGCAAGTCCATAAAGGAGAACCCTCTAGTCAGATGGCCTTCCCCAAATAGATTTGGCCGGGCAAAGAAGAAAGTAGGGGAACAATATATTCAGGATTAGATGGGCTATCAAAGGTGACCACTAAAGATATTTGGAGGGTCGGACACTTTATTTGGACAAGCCTTAGTGGAGCATCTCTGAGGAGAGAGCTATTAATACCACCGGGTTGGACCAATACCCAGATCTCATGGAGCAGATCTAGTTCCATAGATAGGATTTCTTCCTCTGTCCTCCGAGGCAGAACATCTAGAATATTGTAAGGGAGTTCTATGTAGTCTGTGGTGCCTTCTTTTATATGACCAAGCTAGGTTTGAGGTCGTCAGTGGAGCCTCTGATGTCCAGAGTACCGGTTGATATCATCCCCGAGGAAATCAATCGATACTACCGTGGTGATAATTATGATGCCATAAACACCTCCACTTATGATTTAGTGATGGACTTGGGGATGCAAGCTAGGCCATGGATGGTTGATATTGTTGCTCGAGCTACACCTATATGGGTCGCACTTAACATAACCCCCATATTCAAGAGTGACTTGTGGCTACAGGCAAAATTCTGATGGAATATCATGTGTAGCCAAATCTTCTTGACTAAGAGCGACAATAAACTCACATATGGCCATGCATTTGTTATAAATTCTATCTTGGACCAGAAGAATATAGACATCGGGTAGATGTTATTGATGTTGGGCATATTTATATGCCAGCTTGCCACATTTTACCCATATTCTACCGTGTTTCGAGAAGAATATCATTATGAAATTTAATGTTTTCATGAAAGTTTTGTTAAAAAAGGCTAGAGAATGTGTTTAAATGATGTTTGCAGAAAACAAATGGAAAAATATCCGAAAAGGGAGCAACCAAGGAAAGTTCAAGTTGCAAGGTGTGATGAAAGAAGATCCAAAGAAAATTGTCCTGAGATGGCTGGCGTGGCGCGCCAAACCATGAACTTCAGAGAAATTTTTGTACAAAGTGACGAGATGCCTGACATGGCGTTCTAAGGGAGAAAAGTGGCTAAAAATTGTCTAACACTTGAGTGCAGTGGGTGGTGTGGCACGCCACCCCTTGAACTTTATAAAAAGTGTTCATGTACTTGGCGAGATGAGAGGCGGGGCGCGCCAAGACCCAAAATTCAGACGAAATCCAAGCATAGGTTGGTGCTATGCCTAGCATGGTACACCAGGGCTATTTTGGGAGAGATTTTTCTAAGCCCAAAAGTTGAATTACTCAGTAAAAATTGGATATTTTTCTTATGATTATAAATTTATCACTAGGGCTTCTATAAAGAGGATATCAACTGTTTTTAGGAAGAACACAGAGACAAGACTTTCATCTTTTAGGTTTTCTTCTTTTCTTTACTTCACTATTTCTTGTATGCAAATGATGATTATTGTAGTTTTCCTCTTGAACATGAGTGGCTAACAACCTCAATCTAGAGTTTTGGCCACAAGCATGATGGTTGTAGTTTAAGTTCATTTATGCTAGACATTTAGATCTCCTTTTTAAGATTGTTTATACTTTCTTGTTTTAATGATTGTTCATTAGCATGATCACCTTTTGAATAATACCTATTGACTCATGTGTTGAACTTAAAAGAGGGAATAGTGAGCGTAAAAAGAAGTACAGAGTAGGTTTCGATTCCTTGCCATGAACAAAGGGAATTAGATTCATTATTGTGGATAGAGATATACCTTGCAACCCTACTTAGTTGACTCAAGTAGTTATAATCAACATTTCACTTGTATCCTACAACCATAGGAATATAGATGCTAGGGTTAATGAGATAGCTTTTGACGTATTCAGAAGAATATGTTGAGAATTGAATTCACAGCCGGAAACTAACAATCCCGGAGACTAAGTTTAGTGTATTTGGACTCGATAACTTAACTTGAAAGAGAAAGTGCCAAGACCCTGGATTTTACTCATCATTTGAAATACAATCTTTCTGAAAATTAATCTCCAAAATATTTAATTTATATTGCAAAATTTAGTAAAATTTACTTTAACTCTTGCAAACCAATTTTCTTTCTCTTGCGAATAGTGAAATAAAGATTCAAACTGAGATAATTAATTCGACAAGTCTTTGTGGAATGATACCTGGAATTCTGTCCTATATTACTTGACGACCATGTACACTTACGTGTGCGCTTGGCCGCATCAAGTTTTTGGCGCCATTATCAGAGATTTGAATATTGATTAATTGTTTTTGGTTGGAATTTTCACTCCACTGTTCAGTATGTTACTTTGTTGTTGGTTGTTGCACATTGCAGGTATTGTTTTTTCAGTGTATGCCAGTTACTCGAAGTCATGGATAACCCTTGACCTTATTTGATCCTAAAATAGAGAGAACGTTTCATCAGTTGGTAGTAATGATAGACAATATTAGATAAAACCGTGCCAACAACCAAGAATGGATTCTAGTGTTGAACTTTGCTAGACCATACTTGGAGAATACTTCTAAAGCAATTATCAAGCTGGCCATCACTTGGAACTTTGAATTGAAGGAGGGAATCATGCAATTGGTTCAAAATACATGTCAGTATTAGGACAAGCCACACGAGGATCCCCACAGGCACTTGATGACATTTGTGGAATTGAGTGAAAACTTTCACTACTAAAACGTCTCTGAGGAGTATGTTAAGCTCACTCTATTCCTATTTTCACTTTGTTCCCATTTTCATTGCTATTTCTTTTTCTGTTGACTTGGTGGGGATGTATATTTCTGAAAGCATGTATATCACGAGTTAGAGGAATAGAGATATACTCCATCGCACGATATAGATCAAGCACCCTCACCTCTTTCCTTCTAGCTCAGTTCCAGTATGAGGTACTAGTTTCCTTCTTAGGACCCTATTCAATATCATGTCAGTTCCATGTCTCTTAGTTACTTTCATGTTTTAGCATGTATGTATGATCCATGAATTCAATTCAGTCATGTATCTCTATCACGCCCCAAAGATGAGATCCTGGATCGAGATACGAGACCTAGAATCATGAGTAGCTCCAAGCTAACCCATAGAACATACATAGCATAAATATGGGCATAGCTAAAGCGGAAATGAATCATAAACATGGATAAGCGGGAGTTTAAATGATATAAAGCATGAACAAGAACAATGATTCACAACACTGAACCATCTTGTACATAATTGTCTGAAAAGCCTCTAAACATCTGATGAGCTGATGGGACAACACCCCCAACTATCTTGCTAAGTCTGAAATTATCAGACATGAATAAAAAGACATAATCAAAACTGATGTCCTCGGATCATGAGGACTCACCAAAACTGGAGTAAGGCTGGACTGATTGGGAGTGAGCTAATATTGGGACTAAGATTGAACACCTGAATCTATATTATGAGATGATATAGCATAGAGTATGCGTTCAGTACTTTGAATGTACTGAGTTTGTAGAGGAAGTAAAACATGCTAGTAAAACGATAATAGAAAATCATAAACGTAAATCAAGATAGGACATAAGAGTAAAGACAACATGCTCAAATCCATATTCTCAAAGTAATCATGATCATAAGATATTCATCATAAACTGAACATAATGACCCAAGGTTTAGAAATAGAAATTTTATAGCGTGTCATGCTTGAAATCATAAGTGAAAACTCATAAACTGATCAATGGGTCACATATGCTATAAAACATAATATCATAAGTATTGAACATAAAGTAATTGAAAATATGAGGAACAGTGGGAGATTCTTATAACCAACATACCCCACGTGAGCAATATTAGAGCCCAACCTGTAAAACCCTAGTAGGAAGGGTGTTCATACCTTGCCAAGGGTAGAACCATGTAAAAGGCTTGATATCACTCATGAGTGGCCTATTCAGGCATGGGGGACACTCTCGTGGAGGACCCCATCATGGCTATGTTAGCACGTAATTTTAAGACCCGAGTGCTGGAATCCCCATCTACTCAGTGTTAAATACTACTCCCAAAATATATATAGTACTCATATCATAATTATGAAACATATTTAAAGTGCATGGGCTAGTTGAGATCATGAGATTCATAAACATGCTTAAAATACATGAACTAGCCATGAGTTAGGCCCGTGGGTCGGCCATAAACATAAACTTGAATTTTATGAAAATCATGCATACTTGAGTAAAACTTCATAACTCAAAGTCATAAATCATAAGCTTAATATTCCATAAATATTCATGCATACTTGATAATTCATCATACTTGAAATCATGGACTCATAAGCTTGAAATTCATAAATCATGCATAATAGGGCATAATCTTCATAAACTTGAAATCATGTATTAGAAAGTAAATTGAGGGTTAAATCTGCCTTAATAGCCATAAAACATCAATTTAAACATGAGGGGATTAAACCCATATAGATAGCATGGAAGATTTCATGAAAATTGGGTAAAACCCTAGAACTTAACTTGGCATGCCTAGAGATTTGAAATCATAGGATTGGGACGAAATTCGGCATGTGGGTGGAAGAATTCTCCCATTCATGAGCCTAAATACCTGGTATTGAAGAATCCTCAACTTAATTGGAGACCTAAAGGGAAATTGAGGAGGAGATTTAACGAAGAACCTAGCTTCCCTCGAGGGATATAATCTTCACTTAAGGGTGTAAAAAGTAGAATGAGGGTTTAGGATAATTAAAATACTTAAAAACATCCTTTAGAAGGCTTAAAAGGACTTAGTTTATGAGTTAGACACTTAGAAATCATGAAAACAACCTTAATGACCCAACAGGAAAAATACTCACTGTTAGACCCAACGAGTGACTAAACGAACAGTGGGGAGATTTGACGGGTCATCCCCTGACTCATTGTCACTGGCTACTTCTACTAAAATTTTCTGATCTTTTCTTGACGCTTCACTTAATGATTCATTGCATCACTTAATGGGTCACTTAATCATTTGTCAAGACTCTCTGAAACTCCACTTTTTCACCAACTTACACACTTAACGGGTCACACCATGACCTGTCGGGTCACTTGACAAGTCACACCATGACTCGTTTAGTGACCTGGTGTAGGTTTTGTTGTTTTCTCTATTTCAGTCCTCAAGTCTGATCTTAGGGACTTTTAGGGTGTTACAATATCAATTCAGAGTCAGTCACTCCATCATTTTTGAGTCTATAACTTTCAGTTATGGGATTGCAACTCTTTCCCTATCTTTCCAGTTGTGTTAGTCTCCATTTGAGGATGAATGTTATGAAAAGGGAGATAATGTAACACCCCAAAAGCCTCTAAGATTAGATCCTGAACCTAAAATAAAGAATCAGTAGAGATTGGCACCAGGCCACAGAACGACCCAAGGGACGGGTCGTTATATGATTCAATGGGTCATTGGTTGACCCATCCTAAGGATGTCTTGAATTTGGTGAAAATTTTCCCTGGAACTATTAAGTTGAGGGATGAATTGTTGTATCCTATGAATGGTTGTGGTTATAGGTTCATCGGATGAGAATTAGAGAACTGTTCCAGGCAGGGTCATGTGACTTTAGGTGATTGTACGAACCGTTGGAAGAACCAGCATGCCATTGTATGGGTTTCTACTGCAGGTTTTAAAGGTAGTTTTGTAACTTTCTATGCTTTCAACTCCTAAGAGAGGTCGTTTTGAGTTTTCTAAGGGTGTTGATTAGGGAATTATACTTAGCCTAAACCCTCATTCTTTTCAAACACCGTAGATTGAAGATTCATTCTCTCAAGTCTCTCAAGCTTCTAGGGTTCTTCCACTTCTCAATTCTCTTGGAATTAAATTCTAGGCAAGGATCCATCAAAGCCCAGGTATGTGGGAACATGAATGGGGGATTCTTCCACCCTCATGCCAAATTCAAGCTTTATATGATTTCAATTCCTTCAAGTCTCCAATTATGAATTTTATGAATTTCTAGGGTAAGGCCCCTTTGTTACACCACATAAAAGTCAATGGTTAGTAGGCGTACGCGCAGATTTGGGACAAGTAAGAAGAGCTTGATGCATGTGGAAAGAGTCTTGAAAAAGGGCTCAGACAAGACCGGCACACATCGGGCCAGCATGACGCGCTAGCCAGCAGTGCATTGGCTAGCATGGCATGCCAGGACTGCAGGCGCCTTGGGAGGTGCAGCACTCCAGGTAGTGGGGTGTTACAAGGGGCGCGACGCAGGGAAGGAGTTGGTGCTTTGGGCGGCACGGGGCGCCCACCCTGCCACCGCCCATAATATATATATAATCCCTCCCTTTATTTGAATTCATTTCCCAATTATATCATTCGGCCAGAGAGAGTATACTTTGAGGTTTTCGACGGTTTTTCATCCGATTACGCTACCAAACGCTATCCAATCTCAAATTAACTTCAGGTATTGAATTCTAACCCTGCAGGGAGCATTACTATAGAGTTATTTCTCTAAATATGCCTAACAAACTGGAACTCCGTCGAGTAGAAGTTGTCAGAATTACTACAAACTGATTCCCAAACAATCATAGGCATCAAGTAAGCATTTCTCCATTCTGAACCCTCGAGAAATTACAAGTTTTCAGCTGTATTTTATGTAGATGAATTATAGTTTCTGTTAATATCAAAAGTTATCCTTTTATGCTGAATTTGGTATTGAAATACATCTCTTTCTCCTAGTATAACGATTACAACAGAAAAGAGCTGACGAATCCAAGTTGAAACTCATCGGTTATTTGGGAAACAATAGTTGAGGTATGTAAGGATTAACCCTTGAAAAGTTATTCTCATCATACAGTGTTACGACTTATTTTCTCGAATAGAAATAATGGTCCCATATGCTGCAGGTAGTCGCTACCAGTAGATTGTGAATAGACATGTTGTAACTAGCTGTTGCTGGTATATAAAGACCAGATATGCTGTGATTAGATGCTATCAGTAGATTATGGTTATATAAATTCTGGTTAGCTGCTAGAAAACGTATATAGATTATACCGCAATATCCCTCGTCGAGAAGAAGCATGTTAAGTGTGATACGCGCTAGAAGCGTCATAGAAACTCTTCTATTCTCCAATTCATTCTATTAGTAGAATTGTATTTTTTATTTCCAGGCCTAGACCTTAGAAGCTCGTGAATAGTTATCGGGCCTGAATTAGTAAGTTGAATAGCATCAACACAGCTAGGTGATATAACTACCAGTTTGGTGCCTGTGTAACCAGAAAAGCACGCCTAGAGGCCATTCGCGTACCTTTATGCCCTAGGGCCAGAAATTTAGATAGGAAGGACATACTTTAGAGTTAGCAACCTAGGGTTGTCTAGGGAACTGAGTGACAACCTGCCATCTAGTTAGGTACTACCAGTGATTGCTAGTCTCAGTTGACTTAGTACTCTTCAAACAGGTCGCCCAGGAGGCCAGCCAAGTCGTCCAAGTTAGATAGACCCGTGGGTAACTCAGGCACAAATTGTCGTGAGTGGCTAAGTCTATATAAACATGTCTATAAGGTTAGGAATCGCCTAGAAAAGTCATATATGATCTGAGCAAACCAAGATTAGGTCTAAGGGACTAGCACAATGTTAGTACAGTACTACCCACATGCTAAGAATGTCAGTAAGCTTCTTGTGGAGGATTAGAGGCTGATCGCTCAAAAGCAAGCTCGGTTAGTAAAAGCCCTACAATCCCATAGTCGTTCTAAGTAGAGGTACTAAGTAATTAGTCATCCGTGACCCCACAGTTGCTTATGAGTTGTAGTTGTCTAGGCAGGACATTCAGAGTTATGTTAGGCCACTCCAGATCTCGCCCTATCTAGTCTAGACCATTAGAGATCATGATCACTATCAGGATGCTCTGACCAGATACAGGTGCACGGTGTGCCTACTAGCAACCTTACAAACTATCATAGGGGCGAGCATCAATAGCGTTAGGCCCAAAAGGCCAGTTCAACCTATTGAGTAGCTAGATTGAGATTTCAGTACAGCATCTTCGTTGGGTTGCCCTCACTCAGGAGCCTTCCATGACCACCCTAGGGTTACTAGATATGTCGTCGCCTACCAGGGGCGAGATGACATCCCTTCAAGGAGCGGTATGCCGTCCGCAAGGGATGAAGATGGGGTTCCAGGTCCTCATACAGTCCATTCTATGGCTGGACTATTATATGCCGTACCAGCACCACACACCCGTCGAGCTTGGTGTCCGGGGTGTAGATATGAGGAGTCCACTAGGCTCAGACACAGCTACAGTTCAGGGGCCGAGCGGGCTCAGTTGCAGACCTAGGAGGACAGGTAGGTTGGCTATAACACTAGTAGAGTCATAGAAACCTGGTTAGGGGTATGTAGAATGAGGTGTACTTTCCAGGGCTTTTGGTGGTCCTGGTAGGTTATTTCTGTGTTGCTTGTACCTTCCAGGCTTATGGGGGCCTAGTTAGGTTCTTGTTTGTATTCTTGTCTGCTAGTTATAACTTATAAATATATGGTTGTACAATCTTAGCTCATGTACGTATAGTATTTTGTTAAATGCAGATTACGAATAAGCCAACATACAGGTTAATTTTCTTCCCTTCTCTCTATTTATTTTCAGTCTTTAACAACTTAGTTATTGCCTTTCATATTCAGTACATATTCTAATGCACTTCCCCGGGCACTACATTACTTGCCTGCAGGTTTAGACAGACAAAGTTCAGGCTCTTCAGTAGCAGCTTTTCAGAGTCAGTAGTTTGGCCAGCTCCCTTCGTTCGGAGTGGCCAGGTTGTAGAGGTTACAGTCTTCCAGTTATATAGAATTTTGGGTAGGCCGGGGCCCTATCCCGACCACTATTTGAAATTCTTAGAGGCTTGCAATCTATAGTTGTCAGCCAGTTAGTTGCATGTTGGTTGTATGGGGCCTTAATCAATTATGCCTCGTATGTTGGTCGTGTGGGGCCTAGTGTAGTAGTATTTCTTCATTTCTATTATAACTAGACAACATGGTGGTCTTTTCGTCCCGCATAGGATCCCTTTTGTTGCTTGTTGTTTGCTAACTGTTTTATTTACAAGTGGCTATACGGCCTTATCAGCGGGGGGCTATGTTTATAGCCGAGATATAGCTCGTTGTTTTCTTGAATTGAGTCGTAGGCATGCAATATGCATGCATAAGCCAACCAAGTCAGTCAGATCCCAGTGTGGCACTAGGTGCCAGTCATGCCTCCCAAGGTGGAGCGTGGAAAACTTGGTATTAGAGAAGTTTGTATCCTAGGGAGTCTATAAGTCGTGTCTAGTAGAGTCTTGTTTATAAATGTGTTGTGCACCACATTCTATAAATAGGAGGCTACGAGGCATGATAGTATGGTTACCCCTCCTTCTTCTCAGATCGTGCTATAGAGCAGAGTTATATAGGGTTGAGCCCCTAAGTCTTCATTGTTATGTCTGTCTAGAATAACATTCGATATAAGACACACTCCAGCCAGTCGTAAGATGACTATAGTAGTAGGAGGAGGTATCTGTAAGGCGCGATAGTTGGGGAACGGTTAGCCTAACGATGGGAGTGGACGTCCTTTACATTTCCCCATCACCCTCCTGGGGCACTAGAAACTTTATAAGGTAATAGATATGTTAGTATCATCCCCGATTTCTTCTTCAGCTCCAAAATAGTACCTCAGAATAGTATACATATGAGTTGACTTACCTACTAGATATGTAGAATTAGATAGGGACGACAAGTAGCATTTGATTACCTGAAATACACAAAGGATCATGCGAGTACAACAGGAAGCATAGATAGCAATGCCATGTTGCCCAAAATAAAGAGTAAAGGAGCACTAGAATTGTTGACTTCGAGAAGAATTGGAAAGTGGTTAAGACCCCTAATGTTTACAAAAATACCTAGACCCTCACAGTAGTAAACTAGGAGGGTGGACAAGGTTGCTAGTAGCACTCAAGTGCGTGTGAGAGAGAGTGTATCAACAATAGACCCCCAGCAATAGTAAGGTTTAGGTTAGAAATAAGCCGACTTTGATGCAACATGATAATGGCAGTAGAGCATATCTGCAAGATAAATATTGTGGTCTTAGTTGTTATGTTGAAGGATAGAGAGAGATCATACGAACAAAGTAGGCCCGAGTGTGAGTCAGAAGGAATATAGGTCGGTAGACTTGGTAAGTAATATATTTTGATAATATGAGGTAGAAGCCATGAACCCCAGAGTTCAGTCTAATGAAAGCACAGGGAAAGGCACAAATACCTAACTTTGAGGGAAACCAGAATCACCTCCAGGTTGATAGAGCATAGGACCGCTGCCGAATGTTGAAAACTAAGCATCAGGCTGACAGTTAAGAGATAGTAAGGTTGTAACCTAGTATGTTGCGGTATCCCTTCCAGTTGAGAAGGTAAGGGAGTGCCGACACAGAGACTCCAACCTAGTATAACCTAGAGAAAAGGCACAGTAGAAAGTTATTACCCATCAAGATAACAAGGGGCAGAGTCATGAGACCCAGAAATCGACTCTGAATTCTAAAGGTGACAGGACTTCGTTAGTAGACTATAGCCAAGGTGCACATATCCGTTACTCCTCCAACCCAGAATTTAATAAAAAAACAATAGGTCGGCAAGAGAGATCTGCTGATGGCATGGAAGGACATAAAATATCGTTGAACCGTAGCATAGAGATCCAGTGACCAGCTCGAGGAGACGGAATAGCAGGAACTGAGCAGGCCAATATAGGAGATAGTCGTACCTGCAAGGGAGTGGAGAGTAATTGACATGAATACAGTTACAAGGTTACCAGGTGTAACTTGACCTTATTTGAGTCAGTATAGAAAGGCTAATGAGATCAATTTGTGTCTCGCCAGATGAAATTATGTTGTAGCTAAAGCTTATGCCAAGTTAAATATTCAAGAAGTAGCTGGATTGCGTGGAGCCCAAGTATCTAATAAAATCTGACAGAGAGGTTCCATTTAGAACCATGTTCTAAAAAAGGCATCGGAACAGATTGGACACATATCAACATAAGTATGGCTTCTTGTACCCAAACAAATGGCTAAGAATAACACATAACTCAGATACCGGAGATCTATTATGAAGCCCCTGAATGGTGACTTAAAGCAGATAAATTAGAGGTAGTCAAACCAAAGCATATTATAACAGGCGGACGAAAAAAGTTAAACTTATCAGGAAAAAGGGTACTGACAACCAGGATCGTCAAAAGTTTTACCCTAATGTATGGCATAGGCAGTTAAGAATTAAAGCAATGGTTGGATATTCCTAAAGTTCACCAGTGCAAGGAGTTATGAGATTTGCAAAAAAAAAAGGGCAAGCTTAACTTTAGATTCATTGACCGCATCATATCCTCAAGAGGACAGGCGAGATGACATATGAGCAAGAAATGCCTCCAGAGCTAGAACCTATCCATTCAGCTTTTACATGTCAATATTGCAAAAGGGGTATACGTAACCCGTCCTGAGTTCCTAGGGGGAGGATGTTACACCCCACAAAAGTCAATGGTTAGTAGGCGTACACGCGGATTTGGGACAAGTGAGAAGAGCTTGACGCGTGTGGTAAGATTCCCGAAAATGGGCTCAGATAGGACCGGCGTGCACGGGGCCAGCATGACGCGCCAGCCAACAGCGCACTGGCCAGCACGGTACGCCACGCCTACTAGCGCCTTGGGAGGTGCAACGCGCCAGGCAGTGGGGTGCTACGAGGGGCGCGACGTGGGGGAGGAGTTGGTGCTCTGGGCAGTGCGGCGCGCCCCCCGCCACCGCCCATAATATATATATATATATATATATATATATATATATATATATATATAAGCTCTCCTTTCATTTGAATTCATTTCCCAATTATATCATTCGGCCAGAGAGAGTATACTTCAAGGTTTTCGATGGTTTTTTGTTTGATTACGCAGCCAAACGCCGTCCAATCTCAAATTAACTTCAAATATTGAATTCTAACCCTGTAGGGAGCATTACTATTGATTTATTTTCTCAAAATATGCCCGGCAAATCGGAACTCCGCCGAGTAAAAGTTGTCAGAATTTCTCCAAACTGATTTCCAAACGATAATAGGCATAAAGTAAGCATTTCTCCCTTCTGAAACCTCGAGAAATCGTAAGTTTTTGGTCGTATTTTACATAGATGAATTATAGTTGCTATTAATATCAAAAGTTATCCTTTTATGCCGAATTTGGTATTGAAATTCATATTTTTCTCCCAGTATAATGGTTACAACTAAAAAGAGTTGACGAGTCCAAGCAAAAACTTGTCTGTTATTCAGGAAACGACAGTCGAGGTATGTAAGGCTTAACCCTCGGCAAGTTATTCTCATTGTACGGTGTTAAGACTTATGTTCTCGAATAGAAATAATGATCTCATATGCTGCAGATAGTCGCTACCAGTAGATTGTGAATAGACATGTTGTAACTAGCTGTTGCTGGTATATAAAGACCAGATATATTGTGATTAGCTGCTATCACTAGATTACGATTATATAAGTTCTGGTTAGTTGCTAGAAAACGTATATAGATTATGCCGCAGTATCCCTCGTCGAGAAGGAGCATGTTAAGTGTGATACGCGCTAGAAGTGTCATAGAAACTCCTCTATTATCCAATTCATTGTATTAGTAGGATTGTATGTTTTATTGCTAGGCCTAGACCTTAGAAGCTCGTGAGTAGTTATCGGGCCTGAGTTAGTAAGTTGAACAACATAGGCGCAGCTAGGCGATATAACTACTAGTTTGGCGCCTGTGTAGCCAGAAAAGCACGCCCAGAGGCCATTGGCGTACCTTTACGCCCCAAGGCCAAAAATTTAGATAGGAATGCCATACTTTAGAGTCAGCAGCCTAGGGTTGTCTAGGGAACTGAGTGACAGCCTGCTATCTAGTTAGCTACTATCAGTGATTTTTAGTCTCAGTTGACTTAGCACTGGTCATACAGGTCGTCTAGGAGGCTAACCAAGTCGTCTAGGTCAGATAGACCTTTGGGTACCCTAAGGAAGGGGACCTTATTAGTAGTTAGAGGCAGGGCCAGTGCCCCAGCCGTTTCTTATAGGATACTCAAGTATAGATTGCTATGAGTGGGTATGTCTATATAAACATGTCTATAAGGTTAGGAATCGCCCAGAAAAATCATATATAATTTGAGCAGAACAAGATGAGGTCTAAGGGACTAGCACCATGTTAGTACAGTACTACCCACAAGCTAAGAATGTCGGTAAGCTTCTTGTGGAGGGTTAGGGGCCGATCACTCAAAAGCATGGTCGGTTAGTAACAACCCTATAGTCGTTCTAAGTAGAGAAACTAAGTAATTAGTCATCCGTGACCCCCAGTTTTTTATGAGTTATAGTTGTATGGGAAGGACATTTAGAGTTATGTTAGGCCACTCCAGATCTCGCCCTATCCATTCTAGACCATTAGAGATCATGATCACTATCAGGATCCTCTAACCAAATGCAAGTGCACGGTGTGCCTGCTAGCAGCCTTACAGACTATCCTAAGGGGTGAGCAGCGATAGCGTTAGGCCCAGAAGCTAGTTACACCTATTGAGTAGCTAGATTTAGATTTCAGTACAACACCTTGGTCGGGGTTTCCCTCACTCAGAAGCCTTCCATGACCACCCTAGGGTTACTAGCTGTGTCATCGCCCGCCAGGGGCGAGATGACATCGCTCCAAGGAGTGGTATGCCGTCCACAAGGGACGAAGATGGGGTCCCAGGTCCTCATACAGTCCATTCCATGGCTGGACTATTATATGCCATATCGTCACCACACCCCCATCGAGCCTGGTGCCCGAGGTGCAGATATCAAGAGTCCACTAGACTCAGACACAGCTACAGTTCAGGGGTTGAGTGGGCTCAGTTGCAGACCCAGGGGGACAGGTAGGTTGTCCATAGCACCAGAAGAGTCATAGAAACCTGGTTAGGGGTATATATATTGAGGTGTACTTGCCAGGACTTATGGGGGTCATGGTAGGTTATTTCTGTGTTGCTTGTACCTCCAGGCTTATGGGGGCCTGGTTAGGTTCTTGTTGGTATTCTTGTCTGCTAGCTATAACTTATGAATATATGGTTGTATAGTCATAGCTCATGTACGTGTAGTATTTTGCTAGATGCAGATTATGATTAAGCCAGCATATAGGTTAATCTTCTGGCCTTTCTCTATATTTATTTTCAGTCTTTACCAACTTATTTATTGCCTTACATATTCAGTACATATTGTACTGATGCCCATCCCCAAGTGCTGCATTAGTTGCATGCAGGTTTAGATAGACAAAGTTCAGGCTCTTCAGTAGCAGTTGTTCAGAGTCAGCAGTTTGGCCAACTCCCTTCGTTCGGAGTGGCCAGGTTGTAGAGGTTACAGTCTTCCTGTTTTATAGCATTTTGGGTAGGCCGGGGCCTAGTCCTGACCACTATTTGAAATACTTAGAGGCTTGTAGACTACAGTTGTCAGTCAGTTAGTTGGATATTGGCCATGTGGGGCCTTAATCAGTTATGCCTCGTATATTGGCTGTGTGGGACCTAGTATAGTAGCTTGTCTTCATTTTTGTTATAACTAGACAACATGATGGTCTTTTCAGCCCGGATAGGATCCCTTTTGTTGCTTGTTGTTGGCTAGCTGTTTTATTTACCGGTGGCTATATGGCCTTATCGGTCAGGGGTTGTGTTTACAGCCGAGATATAGCTCATTGTTTTCTTGAATTGAATTGCAGGCATGCAACAGACATGCATAAGCCAGCCAGGTCAGTCAGATTGCAGCGTAGCACTAGGTGCCAGTCATGCCTCTCAAGGTGGGCATGACACCCTTTTTGATGAAAAACTCCATGATCTCTTATGAAATTAATTCTCTCATGATTTTATTTATGTTTTATGATTATAATTACATAAGTTCTTTAAAAAACTCTCATGAATCTCTCTTTTCAAGTCATGATAACTTACTCAATTATGCATGAATTTTATGAATCTCTAGCTTACATATCATGGCTTTATTTTCAACATTATTTTCATGGCTAGTTCACGTATGTTAAGCAATTTATGAATTTCATGATTTCTAACTAGCCCATGAAAAATCAAGTATGTTTCATGATTATGATATGATCACTACTTATGTTTTGGGAATAGTATTTAACACCGAGTAGGCTGAGATTCTAGAACACCCAGATCTGAGAACTACATGCCATCGTAGCCATGATTGGGTTCTCATTGAGAGTGTATTCCATGCCTTAATGGGCCCATGAGTGATATCACGCCTTCATGGTTCTTACCCTTCGCAAGTTGTGAACACACCTCCCAGCTAGAGTTATAAGCTGAGCTCCATGTATGCTTACGTGGAGTATGTCGGTTATAAAAATCTCCCACTATTCCATGATTTTTCTACGCATGTTCATGTTTATGCCTCATGATATTATGACCTATGATATTTTGGCTCAATATGCACTTTATGAGATTTTACCTATGATCTAATCCATATCTAGCTTTATGATTTAGTTTTGAAAATATTGAACCATTATACTCTAATTATGATAAGAAACTCATGTTTTAACTTATCTTATACTCATGATTTCGGAATATCATTTTACTATCATGTTTTACTTGCCTTACATACTTAGTATATTCAAAGTATTGATCACATACTTTTGTGCTATATCGTCTCATGATATAGGTTTGGGTGATCTGTCTCAACCCCGTTGTTAGCCTCAGTCTTGCTCTAGTTCAACCCAGCTCTTGGTGAGTCCTCATCATCCAAGGACGTCATTTTTTTGGCTTATGTCTCTTTTATGTATTTTCAGTTACAGACTTAGCAGAGCTAGTTGGAGTATTGTCCCATCAGCTTGTCCTATGTTCTATAGACTTTTCAGACTATGATGTATAGATGCCCAGTATTGTGGGAATATTTGTCTCGGTTTATGCTTTTATGGTGTTTTAGAATTTCTCTCACGTTATGATTTATGCTTTATTTTGCTTAGTGTATGCTTATTCTTCTATTATGCATGTACCATGGGTTAGCTTGGAGTCATTCGTGGTTCTAAGTCCCGTGTTGTATTCGGGGTCTACGCCCGGGTCATGACATCTTTGTAGCTAACAATTTTTTTTAATAAAACATTGTATTCATCTTCATAAGTATTAGAATTATCATCATTATTATCAATCCATTTGAGATACATCCAATCTATTTGGTGCATGACATTATCCACAATTCTCTAAACGGTTCATTTACAACTTTCTCACCTTTATACTAGATTTGGTTGTTGTTCATTTTGATTTATAATGGGTTCATTAACCTGTTCATGAACTTCATTAAGTTCTTGAACTTCAATCACTGAATGACAAATTCCTTGTCAATTTCAATACATCCAATAAAGGTTCCTCAAGTTGTATCTCATGTTCTTGATTTTTATGATTCATTAATTTCTTGAACTTCATCAAGTTCTATTTTTTCACCATTGTTCTCACAGGTTGTAATGTTGAGCTGGAAATCCAAGCCCAACACCCCACTCCCCAGGATACTCAGATTACTGCTGCTACTAGTGGAGTGCCAAAAGGAAATGTTCCACAAGACTCAGGTATTGACTCAATGCTCCCCACCCCCATGGCTCCCACATCTCATGAAGCTCAGATTAATGCTGCCACTAATGGAGTGCAGAAAGGAATTGTTCCACAAAACTCAGGTATTGACTCAATGCTCCCCACCCCCATGGCTCCCCCCAACTATATCACTGTTATTGATGCTGATGACTGTGTAGTTACTGGAGGTATGGATGGTGTGAAGGAGAAACCCACTAACCTGCAGGAAGGGGTAACCAAAGGGGGGAATCTGTCTCATGTTTTGCATGAGAACCAATCCACTGACCCTAGATGTGACTATAGAGCCCCTGCTACCACTTTTACTTCTAGTCTGAGTATTCCGAATCAGTGTGTAACAGACAGATTGGTTTGGAAAGACAATATGGTTCAAGATGGTACTATACAAACTCAAATGACAAAGAAAGCAAAACCAAATGCTCAAAAGAGAAAAGCAGCCCAAAAAAGAAAAGCCGAACTTGAAGCTGCCACAACTGCTAGTCATCAAGATAAGGATACACCACAAAATTTTGGAACCGACATGACTACTAGTGCCAGTGGTTCAGATATTCAGACTCCGGAAGATAAGAATTCAAGCCAGCTGGTTAGAAGTATTGAGAGGGAGGAGGAACCTGAGGAGGTGGATCATTTTATTTATGATCAACCTCAGCAGACCCCTACTCCAGCCCCTGAGACGCCTACTGCAAACCCCACTGATTGCGATCCTCCGGATCCGGTGTTTGCAGTGTGCGTTCTCAATATCTCGGGCACTAGAGCGTTTGATGCAGACGAATACAGACAGGTGGTGTCAGAGGAAGACACAGACTGTGACTCGGAGGAAGAACCCACAAATACCACAGAGGAAAGACGGTCCATCCAAATGATACAAACTCTAGGTGATACTACCTCTCAGATGTCAGAGGCCCAAATGAAGCAAGTTACAGATAGACAGGGTCTATCATCACGGGGAGCACCGCAATTTTCACCTGGACCTGAGACTGGCCCTCCAGCCAACAGGACCAGGCTGAAAGTTAAAACCCGTCAGCCCCATGATTAGTTCACTCATTTGGAATGCGAGAGGCATCAGGACTCTTGGTGCCTTGGAGAGACTAAAAATACTCAAGCAGATTCACAAATTAACTATTATCACCATATTGGAGCCATTTGCAGACAATGCTCATATTCACCTATTCACTAACTACCTGACCATGCACAACTCCGTCTGTAATGACAATGGGAAGATTTGGGTCTTTTGGAATAATGACATAGACTGTGTTCTTCTCAGTTGTGATGATCAACAAGTGACTTGTGAGTTCAGACATGTTGAATGTGCTGAGACCTTCACTATGACATTTGTCTATGCTAAGTGTCAGGAGAACCTCAGGGCCTCACTCTGGGACAATCTCAGATGCAGATCTCAGACTGCTACTCCTTGGTGCTCCATTGGGGATTTTAATGTCATTACTACCCTAGAAGAGAAACAAGGGGGTGCTCCTTATCGAATGCGGAAGAGTTATGGATTTCTGAGTACGATAGAGCAGTGTGGCTTGATTGATCTGGGATATCACGGTTCTAGATTTACTTGGTCGAATGGTAGAGGCCCGGACGATGTGGTATGGAAGAGACTTGACAGAGCCATGGTGAATGATAGCTGGCTCAATAAAATGCCTCTTACTACCGTTACTCATCTTCCTTTTGTGGGTTCAGACCATTGTCCGCTTCTCCTTGAGATGACTGACAGACAGGAAGCTCATGTCAAATATTTCAAGTTTCTCCACTGCTGGGTTGATAATCCGACCTTCATGGATACGGTGCGGCAGTGCTGGACTAGGGAGATTCATGGGCATCCTATGTGGGTATTTCACCAAAAGTTGAAGAGACTCAGCTCTACACTTAGCCAGTGGTCAAAAACTGAGTTCGGGGATATCTTTGCTCGGGTAAAGGAATATGAGGATGCAGTTAGAGTTGCTGAAGAAAAGTTCATCCAAACAAATAGTGATGTTGACAGATCTTCACTGCATGCTTTGAATGCAAAATACATCAGATTCCTTAAGCTGGAAGAGTCCATCCTAAAACAGAAAACCCAGCTGCAATGGTTCAAAGAGGGAGATGCCAACACTAGCTACTTTCATGCCCTCATGAGAGGTAGAAAGAGGCGACTCTTTATCCATAAAATTCAGAGTGATACAGGATAATGGATTCAGGGGGATGCCAATATTGCGAAGGCTGCGTGTGCCCATTTCCAGAATCTATTTTCTGGACGGGCATGCTATGTTAGGGAAGATCTCCTCACCTGTATACCGTCACTAGTCACAGATGATCATAATGAAAAGTTGACTGCTATACCTGACTTGGAGGAATTGAAGAGAGTGGTATTTTCCATGAACCCAAACTCTGCAGCAGGGCCGGATGGAATGAATGGGAAATTCTTCCAAACATGCTGGGAAATTATTAAGAGGGACTTACTCGATGTGGTGCAGTCTTTCTTTTGTGGTTCCTCTCTCCCCAAATATCTTTCACACGCGTGTCTAGTTCTAATACCGAAGGTGGAGTCCCCAAACCACTTAGCTGAATTTAGACCGATAAGTTTGAGTAACTTCACCAATAAGATTATCTCAAAACTTATTTGTCTCCGGCTGGCTCCTATTCTCCCGAGCCTAATCTCGACCAATCAGTCAGGATTTGTTAAGGGAAGGAGCATATCGGAAAACATCATGTTGGCACAGGAAGTTGTTCGAAGCATCAAGAAGAAGAATTCTGGGGGTAACGTGGTTATCAAGCTTGATATGGCGAAGGCATACGACAGAGTCTCCTGGGCCTACACCTGCCTTGTCCTCCGAAGAATGGGATTTGGTGAGCTGATTATTGACATGTTCTGGAGAATTATGGCGGATAACTGGTATTCAGTCATCATCAATGGCTCTAGACATGGCTTCTTTCACTCCACCAGAGGTCTTAAACAGGGGGACCCACTCTCTCCAGCCCTATTTATTTTAGGGGCAGAGGTTCTCTCCAGAATGTTGAACAACTTGAACCATAATCAATTCTTCCATGGATTCTATATGGAAAGAAGAGGTCCTCAAGTGAACCACCTAAGCTTTGCAGATGATGTCATCATCTTCACCTCAGGGGGGAGGAGATCTCTAGAGTTGATTATGCAGACCCTCACCGACTATGAAGGTTGCTCGGGACAGCTCATTAACAAATCTAAAAGTCACTTTATGGTCCCCGCTAATGCCCACCCTCCAACAGTCACTACTATTAAAGCGGTTACGGGTTTTTCACAGCAGGAGTCTCCCATCACCTATTTGGGTTGCCCGCTATATATCGGGACACAGAGGATTGTCTACTTCTCAAATCTTATTTCTAAAGTGGTAGGAAGGATTTCTGGGTGGCAGTCAAAAATGCTAAGTTATGGGGGAAAAGCTACTCTCATCAAACACGTTCTCCAGTCACTCCCTATCCACTTGCTCAGCTCCATCTCTCCTCCTAAAACGGTTATGGACGAGATTGAGAAGTTAACAGCTGACTTCTTTTGGGGCATGAAAAATGGTAGAAAGAGGTATCACTGGGCTTCTTGGGACACCTTATGCTACCCCTACGATGAAGGTGGGGTAGGATTCAGGAAGATTCATGAAGTTTGTAAATCCTTTGAACTCAAACAGTGGTGGAATTTCCGAACTAAGGAATCTCTCTGGAGGGACTTTCTTCTAGCCAAATACTGTCAGCGTTCCCATCCGGTCTCAAAAAAGTGGCACTCTGGTGATTCTCAAAGCTGGAAGAAACTCATGACTAACAAGCAGAGGGCTGAGGAAAACCTATTGTGGAAGGTTTACTCCGGCAGCTCTAGTTTTTGGTGGGATAACTGGCTCGGTATTGGACCTCTTGCTACCTATAGGATATTGCCTGGCAGGCCGGGCAAGGTGGCAGTTTCGGAATTCCTAAACCAGGGTCAGTGGAGGATAAATCGGCTACAACAGCAGCTCCCCCAACACTTGGTCACACAAATTATGAACACTCCGATTCTATTTCACCCGGACAGACCTGATCAGCCTTTTTGGAAGACCACTACCTCGGGTAATTTCACTTCTACTTCGGCTTGGGCGATGATAAGGAGATCCAAACAGACCACTATCATCGACAGAAGAACCTGGCAGAAGCATGTACCATTTAAATCCTCCTTTACATTGTGGAGGGCGCTTAGGAATAAGCTCCCTACAGCAGCCAGAATCCTGAGGTTTGATCCGGAGGCCAACACAGATTGTGTTTGCTGTCGAGACAAAGGCTATGAGGATGTTCAACATGTCATGGTCTCCGGTAATTTTGCTACTGCAGTTTGGACCCCCTTCTCTACAGCTATGGGTTTCAGACATCGCGATATGCCCCTCAGGGCCCTCCTAATGCACTGGTGGGCTCAGAAGCCCGGTAGTGACCCCCACAACACCCTACTTAGAGCCCTCCCTATCTTCATTTGCTGGAACCTTTGGAAGAACAGGTGTGCAGCGAAGTATGGTTACAAACAGTCAAACCTGTTGAGGGTGAAGTACGGTATTATTAGTGATATCTACAAACTCTTGACGACGGTTTTCCCATACGTACACTGGCCTTCAAACTGGAGAGAACTTTGTGCTAGGGTGGAGTCATGTACACACGAGATTAGAGTCACCAGAGTCCAATGGTCCAGACCGGCTACTGGACTGGTCAAAATCAACACCGATGGTAGTGCTCTTGGCAATCCGGGAAAGATTGGGGCAGGAGGTATCATCAGGGATCGTCATGGGGATCTGATTCATGCTTATGCTACTCCCCTTGGGGAAGGGACAAATAACCAGGCGGAGTTGGAATCATCTTATATAGGTCTCACTTGGTGCCTTCACAACGGCCACTCAGGCGTCATCCTCGAGGTTGATTCGGAGCTTCTAGTTGGTTGGATTAGGGGCACTTTTGCCCCCCCTTGGCATCTACACCACACTTTTCTCAGACTGCAGGACACTATCAGACAGCTTCATACCTTCTCGTGTCGTCACATACTCAGAGAGGGCAATACCGTTGCTGATGCACTGTCTAAACATAGCCACACCACTACTATCGCAGTTCACTTCTCTTGCCTACAGGACTTACCGGTACACATCAGGGGTTACCTCACGACGGACAAAATGGGCTTGCCTAACTTCAGAAGAAGGAAGACTAGGAGGATCAAAGAACCACCATGAGATACTGTGAATTGCTTGGTATGTATCCAAGCTCGGTATGGATGTCTCTATACCAATTTTTTGTTTGGTAACTCTTCCTTTTCAGGTAGGCTTTTCTTTCTTTTTCTAGAATAGGTCTTTCTTTGTAAAGGGAGAGTCTCCCTCATTTACTGCTTTCCTAGAATTTATGTATTGGAGAGGAGTCCTCTCCTGTAGGTGCATAGTTTCTAGGTTTCCATATTCGTATCGGGGATGGGTTGGCCAACCTTAGCAGGATGTCCGACCTATGAACCACCATTAAATCGGAGGTAAGGTTTTATGTCCCCCTCCATGTACTTATTTTTGCTGTTTTATTTATGATAAGGCCTGGGGGTGCTGCTCAGCCCCTGCCCGGGACAAGGGCGTTTACTAAAAAAAAAAAAAAAAAAAAAAAAAAAAATGAATCTACACTTATAAGATCTTGAGCCAAGTTTATTAGATTGCAATGTTTTAACATAAGTTGGACATCCAAACTTTAACATATTTAAAGTTAAGCTTATGTTCCTTCCATATCTCATGTGGTGTTTTAGACACTGACATAGTGGAACTTTATTAATTAAGTATGTTGCTACTTCTAAAGCATATTCTTATAAGTTTATTAGAAGATCAGTGAACCCTATTCATGATCTCACCATATCTAATATAGGTTGATTACTTTTTCAAATACACTATTGTAACACCCAGGAAGTTTATGAGATTAGATCCTGGAGTTAGATGGGGTTCAGCAGAAAAACCAGTAGAAATTTGCCTCAAAACAAGTCATAGAACGACTCGTTAGGTGACCCTCAAGAGGTGAAACATGGATCAGTGACCATGGACGACCATAACGAGTCGTTAGGTAGACAATGACTCATTAAGTCTGCCATTGGGTGAATGTTGGAGAGTAATGGTGAGGTCCCGAGGCAGTGGAGACCATGGAAGGAGGGACGAGTCTTCGTGCACCTGACGAGTCGTCAAGTGACCCATGGGGGAGAGAAAAGTAGAAAAAGGAAATTCAACCAGTGTACTCCACGACTTGGCCCCACGAGTCGTTGCCTACCCCACGATCGTGGAGTGCCTCATGGGGACTAGCGGGATAGTTTTCCTGCATTTTTCTAAGGGTGTTTTCGTAAAATCCTATGCTTCTAACTCCTAAACTACGTCGTTTTGAGTATGGTATGGGACGCTTTTAAGGGGATAACTAGCCTAAACCCTCATTCTATCAAAAATCACTCACAAACTCTTCTTCCTCCTCTCTCTCAAGAATCAAGGATTCAACAAGGGTTTCCTCAAGGCTTCAAATGCAAGTTCAAGTGGAATTTCTCTTAATCAGGTATGTGGTCTTTTCAACAAGGATATCCTTCCATCCTTGTGCCCCAAATTATTTTACTAAAACCCCGATTTCACAGATTTCTAGAAAGGCATGTTCTGGGGTTCAAATTTATGAATGATTTCTTCTAAGACCGTTATGAATTCTAAGACCCATTATGATTGACAGTCATATATGCTTATGGGAGTACTTTTAAAATCTCAAATTATGTACTTAATACGGAAAATGCATGATTATAGAATTCCCTCCATGAGATAGCTTAAACCTCAAATGGGATTTCGTTATTATTCACTTGATTATATCAAGAACTTGTATCCATGTTTAAAATATGAAAAGATCATAAGAATTTCCTTAAAAACTTGAAGATATGATTTGATAGATATGTTGAGATGAGATTAGAACTTATGGGCTTGACCAATGTAAAGCATGTATATGTTTTCATTATGATTCGATGTAAATGTTTTGGGTATGAGGTGAACCTATGATAGGCTTGTACCATGATTTCGTTGTACATGTTTAAGGTATGAGTTAATTACATGGGCTTTCCGTAATTCTAGAATATATTAATCAATGTATACATGTTAAAGAATGAATTAGACCTATGGATCCTACATGACTCTATGTTATATGTCATATGTTATGAACTCAGAATTTGCATTTTGTGGAGGTGTGTAAAGTATGATCTAAATCTATAGATGTTCGTGAATGTAAAATGTGTGGATTAAATGATGATTTGGTACCATGACGATGTGAATTATGATGATAAAGCATAAGAATGGTCCTTCAGACTTTCGGGCTTGTTGTTAGTGGAATGTAGCCTTAATCTATTCTAAATGAATGCAGTATGATGAAATCAGTAAATGCTCATGTCTTTGATTAGCTATAGTAGCTTAGACCAGATGAATAATGTCAGATCAGTACTCCTCATGTTCTAGTACAGTTAGGGACTCTCCATAGCCGAGAATGTTTCCCTTAGTCAGTCAGGGACTCTCAATAGCTGAGAATGTTTCCCTTAGTTAGTAAGAGACTCTCCATAGCCGAAAATGTTTCTCTTAGTCAGTCAGGGACTCTCCATAGCTAAGAATGTTTCCCTTAGTTCAGGTAGGACTCTCCATAGCTGAGAATGTTTCCCTTAGTTCAGTTGGGACTCTCCACAACTGAAAATGTTTCCCTTAGTTAGTCAGGAACTCTCTATAGCAGAGAATGACTCCCTTAGTTCATGTCATCTGTTTGTCTCAGTTCTATATGGTTCAGACTTCAGTTTAAATTAGATTTAGCAGAATGCAGTCTCAATTATCAGTAGATAGCCAGTACAGTGTATGATATTAGTTTCAGCTTCAGCTTTCAGTATATGTTCAGTACATGACTCTTATGCATGAGTTTGATGATGCTTCAGTAAATGAGTTCAAATAAAAGCTTCATGTAGATATATATGTATCTCAGACAGAGTTGTTGCATTCCAGTTTAGTTATATGTCGATGCACTTAGTTTACTTAATTCCTGTATAATTGCATGTTTTAGTTTATTTACGTTTCTCGCATGCTCAGTACATTCCAAGTATTGACCGAATACTCTATGTGCTATATCATTTCATGATATAGATTCAGGTTTCCAAACTCAGCCACGTGGTTAGATATGCTCCTTTCCTATCTCAGCTGCTTATAGTGAGTCCTTATCTCCCGAGGACGTGAGGTATGTTTTTTATTTCTTTTATGTTTCAATTTTCAATCTTTAGGAGTTAGCTGGGGACCTGTCCCAACAACTCATCAGTTTAGTAGAGGCTTTCAGACATGTGTAAATAGATTCAACTTTGTCTCAGAGTTTTGTTAAATTATGTCTTTGAGTTTTAAATTAGACTCTTTCAGTTTGCTTCCTCTCAGTTATGTTTCTGTTCGCTTCTTCTATTATTAAGTGTTATGCTATGATTATGCCATGGGTAGACTTGGAGCCTTCTCAGGGTTCCTTATCCCGTGTTACAGCTAAGGTGTAAACTTGGGTCATGACAAACTTGGTAGCAGAAAAAAGGTTTAGAGTGTCCTAGGGTGTCTGAAAGCCGCGTTCAGTAGAGTCTTTTTCATGGGTGTGAAGCGCGCCACACTTATGACAAAGTTGCTACAAAATGTTTTAGGAATGTTCCTTTTTCTTCATGATTCTTATCATGCGTAGAGTATGAAACTCTAATAGTTCCTCCCCTGACTCGTGCTTTACGCGCTCGCAGATAATGCCTCCCAGATGAGCGAATAGCAGAAGAAATAGTAACGAGCACCAACAAGCCCCACTAGCCCCAGTGAACTCGATGGACAACCATGTCACTCATGCCGAGTTCAGGGCATCCTTTCACATGTTGGAATAGGCCATGGCAACTTAGATTAATCAGCAGGCGATGACTCATGTCCCCCAGAATGGGAACACAACGGTGATTCGAGTAAGAGATTCCCTTAGAATGAATCCACCCGAATTCTTTGGGTCAAAGGTGGACGAGGACCCGTATGAGTTCTTAGAGGAGATTCAAAAGATCATCCAAATCATGGGGGTGACAGGAACGACGAGTGCAAGCTTAGCCTCCTACCAACTAAAATGAGTCACTCACATATGGTTTTGTTAGTGGAGAGATAGTCGGGGAGTCAGAGCAGTCCTCGTAGATTGGGATGAGTTTATGACTGCATTCCTGGACAAGTTTTTCCCTAGGGAGTTCGAGGCAAAGGCAACAAAGTTCGAACAGCATGACTATCAATAAGTATGCCTTGGAATTTACCCGATTGTCCAAGTATGCACCAGAGATAGTAGCCGACTAGAGGGCACATGTAAGTAGGTTTGTGAATGGAGTGTTGGACTCCTTGGTCATAGAATGCAGGACTGCCATGTTGCACAAGGACATAGACTTCCCATTCTTGGTGATGTTCTCCCAACAAATGGAGGCAGAACAGGTGAAGGAAAAAGAGAGAGAAGCCAAGAGGGATCGGGTAGGAGATTCAAAGTTTTCCCCGCAGAGGACAAGTGGTGGACACCGCTCACGCTCCCAGTAGAAATTATCAGCCCCAACACTTTCGCCAGTTAGTGCTCCGTACAAACCCAGGGTAAGGGACATTAGTGTTCAAGCTGTGGGAAGCATCATTTGGGAGAATGCATGTTTGGTTTAGATGCTTTCTTTTGGGGTGGAAAGTTGGGCCATAGCACTGAGATTGCGCAGCAGCTAAGCTGGGCGAGAGTAGAGTCCTAGCCACCTCTTCAATAACTCTAGTAGCCCGCTCATTTTAGTAGGGTGTATCATCGAGTGCGGGTGGTGGACATTATCAAAACCGCTCCTACACCTTAGCAGCACATCAGGATAAGGGCAAGTCGCTAGTAGTAGTCACAGGTATGTTATGAATTGTTCATGTTACCTTTGTATGTTGCTAAGCCCTTGAACCTCAGTATTGAATAGAAACTCTTGGGATGTTGTTGAGAATGAAGTTTTGATGTGTGGTGTGAATTAGCTGTAAGTATGAGGTTTGCAGTAAATGTTAGAGGTGGAGGAGATGTCACAAGTTAGTAGTGTACCCCCCCCCCCCCAGCCTTAAGAAAGATTCAGGAGCCGTAGAATGATGACGTTAAGCTAAGGGGGAGATGGGAGTCTGAGAGACCAGTAAAATATTAAGTATGTTAATAAAGGAGTTCCAGCCATAACAGCGAGGGTATGCCAATCCCATCAGGTTCAGATAATCCCTCTTATGTTTCAGTCGAAGTTATGCTCTGCCCATCCTTATGTGCAGACTCTCAGGATTCCTAGATAACCGCTTCATACAGCTATGCCAGTCTTCTCTATGAACCCTTAAGGCCTATCTTCATGTTATGAACTAGTTATGTGTGTTAACTCATATCTTCCAATATGATCATCTCAAACTCAGTCCTTAGAAGTTGCTTTAGTAGCTCAGTAGAACAGAGTAAACTCATGTGTATGCTCAGTTACAGATGTAATGAATAGTTCATGCTCATGAGTCCTTTACTTTCATTTAGACTAGGTATCATGAATTCTAGTTCAATATCAGAAAGCGATTTGAGAATAATGACTCAATCAGTAATCAGCTCAGTGCCAGTTAGAGGGAAAGAATCCTTCTCAGTGTTCTATCTAGTTCCATGGCAGTTTCACGTCTTTCAGTCCCTGTCACGCCTTAGCATGCATGTACAATTTAGATATTCAGTTCAGATGTGTAAGGTCAACCCAAAGTCAAATACTCCATTGGTTTTAGCTGTAATTGATCAATTTTGGGATTTCGGTTCTGTCCCTATCCTTTTAATATGTTTAGGCAACATTCAAGGAAGAATGTTCCTAAGGGGGAATATTGTAACACCCGGAAAGTTCCTAAGATAAGACCTCGGAGTTAGATGGAGTTTAGAAGAAAAACCAGCAGAAATTTGCCTTAGAACGAGTCATGGAATGACTCGTCAGGTGACCCCATGAGTTGTGGTCAGACCCGTGAGGAGTAGTCAAGAGGTGCAGCATGGATTAGTGATCACGGATGACCCAACGAGTTGTTAGGTAGACAACGACTCATTAAGTGGGCTGTTGGGTGAATGTTGGAGATTAATGGTAAGGTCCCAAGGTAGTGGAGACCATAGAAGGAGGGATGAGTTGTCGTGCACCTAACGACTCGTCAAGTGACCCGTAGGGAGAGAAGAGCAGAAAAAGGAAATTCAACCAGTATACTTCATGACTTGGCCCCATGAGTTGTTTCCTACCCCACGACTCGTGGAGTGCCTCGTAGGTACTGGCAGGGTGGATTTTCCTGCATTTTTCTAGGGGCGTTTTTGTAAAATTCTATGCTTCTAACTCCTAAACTACATTGTTTTGAGTATGGTATGGGATGTTTTTAAGGGGATAACTAGCCTAAACCCTCATTCTATCAAAAATCACTCTCAAACTCTTCTTCCTCCTCTCTCTCAAGACATAAAGATTCAACAAGGGTTTCCTCAGGGCTTCAAGTGGGATTTCTCTTAATCAGGTATGTGGGCTTTTCAACAAGGATATCCTTCCATCCTTGTGCCCCAAATTATTTTACTAAAACATCAAATGGGATTTCGTTATTATTCACTTGATTATATCAAGAACTTGTGTCCATGTCTAAAATATGTAAAGATCGTAAGAATTCTCTTAAAACTAGAATATATGATTAGATAGATATGTTGAGACTAGATTAGAACTATGGGCTTGATCAATGTGAAACATGTATATGTTTTCATTATGATTCGATGTAAATATTTTGGGTATGAGGTGAACCTATGATAATGTCATCATTTTCAAATCTTCTTCATGAATTAGAGTAAACTTCGAAATAGGGTCCATGAAATAAACATATGCTTCTACCATGATCTCGTTGTACATGTTTAAGGTTTGAGTTAATTATATGGGCCTTCCGTAATTCTAGAATATATGAATCAATGTATACATGTTAACAAATGAATTGGACCTATGGATCCTACATGACTCTATGTTATACGTCACATGTTATGAACTTGGAATTTGAATGTTTTGGAGGTGTGTAACGTATGATCTAAATCTATAGAAGTTCGTGAATGTAAAATGTGTGGATTACCATGTCGATGTGAATTATGATGATAAAGCATGATAGTAGTCCTTCATACCTTCAGGTTTGTTGTTAGTAGAAAGTAGCCTTAATCTATTCTAAATGAATGCAGTATGATGAAATCAGTAAATGCTCATGTTTCTGATTAGCTGTAGTAGCTTAGACCAGATGAATAATGTCAGATCCGTACTCCTCATGTTCTAGTATAGTCATGGACTCTCCATAGCTGAGAATGTTTCCCTTACTCAGTCAGAGACTCACCATAGCTGAGAATGTTTCCCTTAGTCAGTCAGAGACTCTCCATAGCCGAGAATGTTTCTCTTAGTCAGTTAGGGACTCTACATAGCTGAGAATGTTTTTCTTAGTTCAAATGGGACTCTCCATAGTTGAAAATGTTTCCCTTAGTTTAGGTGGGACTCTCCATAGCTGAGAATGTTTCTCTTAGTTGAGTTGGGACTCTTCATAGCTGAGAATGTTTTCCTTAGTCAGTCAAGGACTCTCCATAGCAAAGAATGACTCCCTTAGTTCATGTCATTAGTTTGGCTCAGTTATGTGTAGTTCAGACTTAAGTTTAAATCAGATTTAGCAGAATGTAGTCTCAGTTATCAGCAGATAGCCGGTACAATGTATGATTTCAGTTTCATCTTTTGCTTTCAGTATACGTTCAATACATGACTCTTATGCATGAGTTTTATGATGCTTCAGTAAATGAGTTCAAATAAAAGCTTCATGTAGATATATATGTATCTCAGACAGGTTGTTGCATTCCAGTTCAGTTATATGTCCGTGCACTCAATTTACTTAATTCCTGTGTACTTGCATGTTTTAGTTTATTTACGTTTTCTGCATGCTCAGTATATTCCAAGTACTGACCGCATAATCTATGTGCTATATCATTTCATGATATAGATTTAGGTTTTCAGACTCAGCCACGTGGTTAGATACGCTTCTTTCCCATGTCAGCTACTTATGGTGAGTCCTCATCTCCTGAGGACGCGAGTTATGTTTTCTATTTCTTTTATGTTTCAATTTTTAGTCTTTAGGAGTTAGCTGGGGGACCTGTCCCAGCAACTCATCAATTTAGTAGAGACTTTCAGACATGTGTAAACAGATTCAACTTTGTATCAGAGTTTTGTTAAATTATGTCTTTGAGTTTTAAATTAGACTATTTTAGTTAGCTTCCGCTCAATTATGTTTCTTTTAGCTACATCTATTATTAAATGTTATGCTATGATTATGCCATGGGTCGACTTGGAGCCTCTCGGGGTTCCTTGTCCCGTGTTACGACTAGGGTGTAAACTCGGATCGTGACAACTATTGAATTGTGTTGTTGCTAGATATGTCCATCATGAGAGAATCTCATTTTCTTTAAGATGTTTAGTAAAATCATCATAAGATATCCTTCACATTTATCAAAGTTTAGTATCTTGATAGTATTACCAATATGTTTTTCAACTTCACTGCAAAATCTTTTGAACATTTCAAGTGATTCAGATTTATGTATCATAAGATACACAAATATATCATCAATGAAAGTGATAGAGTAAGAATATCTGTATTTAACTTTAATTCTCATGGGTCTACAAACATCTATATGAATTAGTCCCAATAATTCTAAAGTTTTATATTCATTTTTTATAAATGGAGATTTAATCATTTTTACTTTGAGACAAGATTAACTAGTTGGTGTAATTTGTAATAATACTTTTCAATATAACTTTGATTCTCTTTTTCTAATATGATTAAGCTTACAATGCTAAAGGTATGTTTGATTTACTTAATCATCTCTTTTTCTCTCAAGACTTACAACATGCATAATTGAAGTACCATATTGGAGTTAACATTCACGTATAATCCATCACCATAAAGAATAGTAGATATGCCATTATTTAATGTATTGTGAAAACTTCGCTGGTATAACATAGAAATTGAAACCATGTTCGAAACAAATTTAGAAACACAATAATAATTTCCAACATAAGTATTTTGGTTGCAGTCATTATAAGAGAATTTTATTTATAACTAATGCTACAACTCTTATGCCATTTTCAACTTGTACATTAACTTTTTTTTAGTTAACCTTCTACTAAACTTGAACCCTCAAGCATATAGATAAACATTTGTTGTATTATCTAGGGGTTTACATTCGGATTTGATCGAATTTTTTAAATATCAAACAAATTAATTGCATTAGATTTTTAAATCAATAAACCAAATCAAATCAGTAAAGTCAGGTTTTTCAACTTCAGATTTTGGTTTTTTTCAAATTTTTTCAATAAAGTCTTCATATAAAATATATAATTTATATTTAAAATATGTATTTAATTCTACTACCATACAACTATTTAGGATATTTTTTAGTTAATAAGTTAACACAAAATATGATACGAATGTTGACGTGGTATTAAATTATTCAACAAAAAAGATAATGAAATTGCATAAAATAAATATTTTTAATTAAAAAGTCATAATAAAAATGATACTCTAAAAGTACTAAGTCATGCCAATAACTAAGTATGACTAACAAGTATTAATTATAAAACTAAATATTTAAAAAAAAAGTTACATGTTCTCACTATGTAAATTAATCAATGCAAAATTAAAGAATAAATATCTAATATTATTGTCATTCTTAGTATTGAAATCATTTCTTTTGTTAATATTAATATCACCTGGTTTTGGTTTGGGATTTATTTGAGTTCATTAAATGCATATATAAGCTATAAAACTTAATAAATCATTTAAAATTCTATGTTCAAGCTTGAATATGTTAAAAGAAAAATTTACGAAATTATTTAAAAAATATTTATAAATTAAATAAAAAACTTATAAAAATTATATACATATAATATCAGGTTGATTTGGTTTGATTTGACTTTTTTTTAGTTAAAATCAAACAAAATCACTTATGGTCGGGGTTTTTTTCAATACTAAATGAAATCAAACCAAACCATTGGTCAAATATTTTTCTCAATTTGATTCAAATTATTGAGTTGGTGTGGTTTGTTGATTTTCTTTGTACAACACTACTATTATCAGTATCTGATGCCCACAATAAAGAATCAACAGTGGTTAAATAAATTATAAAAATATTTTATTGAAGTCTTATCTTGTTTCTTGTTCTATAGAGTTGCAAGAAACTCCTTACAGTTTCTCCTTCAATTTCCTTTCTTCTTTTAGCGGAAATTGGTGTGTTAAAATTAGTGATACACCTTTAATTTATTTCATAGCATTTTGCATATCTTAAGCAGCTAAATTAAGTGAAAACTAACCTTATTATACTATGTTTTAGGAACCCAAACAAAATAAAGATGAGATATGTTAAAATCAGATAACTGTCCAAAGGACAAGACAATGGACAACCGGATGTCTGATAGACAGTCCGTATTATCAGCCATCCAAGTCCAGCAAGAGATTCCAGAAACCAAGTTGAAAGAGTCCCTAAACAACAATTTGAAGGATGAGCCGTCTTTCTAGAAGATGGTCCGTCAATTGAAGAACGGATTCTAACGAGGCAAAATGCAATTCTAAAGTACGGTACGAAGGATGAACCATCTTTTCAATAGACGATCCATCGATTAATGGATGACAAACTGTGGACAAAAGTCAAATTATAAAGTACAGGGTGAAGGAAGATCCATCCCTGCACACTTGGCACCTTCGAGTTTGAATTATTTGGGCTTTTTAGGACATAGTATAAATAGTTTTTTCTTGTAATTTTCTAGAGCTTTTCGTTCATATTTTAGTTAGCTTTAGTTTTTATTGTAGATCTTAGATTTTATCTTGTAATTCGAAGATCCAAATTCATCTATTAAAGATTTCTTCTCTAATTTCAATTTTCATTAGTAAGCATGTCTAATTACTCTCTTTATTTTTTTCTTCTTGCTATGGGTAACTAAATTCAGATCTAGGGTTGTGAACCCTAATAATCTCAATTTGGTAAAGTTGAGTTTGGGCTTATGAACATTAATTAATTATTACTTTGTAGTGTGTGATTGGAGATTAAAGTCACCAATTCCTACCCAATTACCTTTATGAGGCTTGAAACAACAAATTTAGATTGGGTTAGCATCAATCCATAATAACTCAAGGCAAAACCCTTTTTTAATAGATTCTCCTAGACATAGGTTGAATTCCAATTGGCAACAAACAATTAGGTAGAAAGGAGTTCTCTTTAATTTGACAAAATTAAAGTAGATTGACCCCTATGGTGCTATTGAAAGATACACATGGGTTGCCTAAGTCTTTGCTTGCATGTTCAGCCCAAATGCATTTTCAATCAATTCATATTGGGTAATTTAGAGGGATCGACCCATGATTGGGGTCATTTTTCTAGAATTGTCTCAAATTGATTACAACCCTAGCAATATGCACTCTATAGTTGTAGTTAAATTTTACCAATCTCAGTTCGAATAGACTCTGATCTTGCAATACTACATTGATTAGTACTAGATAGAGAGAGCTTAGCATAGTTTCTGCGGGATTCAACCCCAACTCCTTGTTAGGTTCTATATTTACTGTGATCATTTACACTACCCGATATTGGGAGTGGATTTGAATGGTATAAAATATTATGGTGATGTTGCTGGGGACAACAACATAAGCCCTATCTAGCTTTATTAGTCTAGTTTTCTTGCTTAGACCTATTCTTTTACCTTAATTTATTTTGGCTGATTGATATAGGATTATGGTCTCTCTTCCACTCAAAGACTTGGAGTACGTGTTTGCAGTTTCAATGAGGAAGTTGACTACACAAGTGCCATCGTTCCACCAAGGGTGAATGTTTCATCATTCAAGATAGACGAAAGCATCTACACCATGCTTAAGGTAGAGAGGCAGTTTCAAAACTCCATGTACAATGACCCTCATAGGCATTTAACGAATTTCTTTGAGGTATGCAACCTCCACAAGTAAAATAACTGTAACACTCCAACAGTTCCTTAGACCAAACCTTAGACTTGGAATGAAAAACTAGAAAGAAACCAAAATGTTTTCCCAAAATGACTCTTCAGATGAGGTATTGTCAAAGAAAACAAGCCGTTAAGTCAGTTGTTAGATGTCCAATAGGTTCCTCCCTTAGATTCAACGAGTGGTACAATGACCCGTCTTTAGTGGTAATGAGTCGTTGTGTTGCCCATTCTGTCAAGTCCAGAATATAATAAAAAATCTTCTCCCAAACAATGAGCTAGACAATGAGTCATTATTTGATATAACGACTCGTCCTAGGGAGCCTTTACAGAAAATCCAAAAAGGGTTAGAAATCTCTAGTGATGACGGGTGAAAACAATGAACCGTTGTTTCAGTTAGCGAGTTGTTTCGTCCATCCATTGGAAGGAGTCCAAAACTATTCACACTTTTCCCAGTGGCAATAATTAGAAAAAATGACCCATTATACCCACCAATGAGTCATGGTGTCATTCGTTATGAGAACTCTATAGAAGGGAAATTTTCAGTCCAGAAACAACGACTAGCACTAACGAGTCGTGGTCACAACCAATGACTCGTTTGAGGCCCGTTGGATCTTGACAGTCAGATTTTGAAATGGTTACCCAAGGGAATTTTTGTAAAATCTTAAGCTCCTAACTCTTAAACTACATCGTTTTAGGGAACGATTAGATGGTAATTAGGGGAATTAATCGACAGTCTCCTCTCATTCTCTCCCAAAGTTAGAGGATCAGTATGTAGAAACTCAAACAAGGCTTCTCAAGGCAAGAGTTAGGGTTCTGCTTCTTCTCTAGAGTTCCAAGAGTTTCCTCAGAGAATTTTTCTTTAGGTATGTAGGATTTCAACAAGAGTATCCTTTTGCCCTTTTGCCCAAAATATCCAGTGAACCCTAGCTTTATTTCAAGTTCCCTAGAAATCACGTCTTAGGGTTCATGTTCAGTTATGAATTCCCTTATTACTTCAATGTTCTCTAATCTCCTATGATTTTTAGTATGTGATATTCATGATTTTACAAATTCAGTTATAAACGATACTTTTATGACAGATTTTCACATGATTCAAGTTTAGTTATAAAAATATGTATTTTTCTTCTATATGGCTTTAAGTTAGCATGAATTCATATTTCAGTCTTTGTGATTTTGTCATGAGTTCATTATATACAAATGTTGATAGCATAATCAGTATTTTCAGGTTCTTTAGGCCTCAAAATACTATCAGATAAGGTTTCTGACTTAGCTTTAAGAACACTAGTTTTTGAGCTATCTATAAATTAGTAAACTTATCATTGGGAGTAGTTTTTAGCACTGAGATGGTACAGGGTTCAGTGTACCCAGGGTCTAGAACTACGTGGCACAGTAGGTTATTAGCCCGAATGGGCATCAGTTCTAGCGATCATATTAGCCATGCCTTTATATACTAACAAGGTATATTGGGTCCTATCGATGGGGCATATACATCAAACTCCACGATTAGCTCCCGTGGTTATATATTGGTTAATAGACTCTTCCATCATTCAGTACAGTTACAATCTTAGTCACAGTTATAGACTCCGTTTTTAGTACATGTACATGACCCTTAAATCAGTTTTACTGGTACTTTTAATATGTATTTTTCAAACTACTATTTCATAGCAATATCTATGTATCTTAGTAAGGGTCATTGTAATTCAGTTTACATATGCATTTTAGTACAACTTTCTAGATTATTAGTATTTTTTATATATTTCAGTTGCATATCTCATATACTCAGCACATTCAAAATACTGACTGCATATTTTTTGTGCTATATCATTTTATGATATAGGCTCAGGCTCTCAGCTTTAGCAGTAAGGTTAGCTTCTCTTTCAAGCTTATTGTAGCATAGTTCTATTGGTGAGTCCTCATATTTCTAGGACCGGAGTTTTCATTTTTAGTTTTAGTTTCAGACCTTAGAGTTAGCTAGGAGTTTGTCCCAACAACTCATCAGTTTTCTTTAGAAGGCTTTCAGACAGAATATGTTAGTTTCAACTTGTTCCAGTGTTGATTAAATTTCAGTATCTTATAAGATGTTCTTTATTTATAAAAGTATTTGGTTATTGTTTTTAGACAGCTTCCACTTAATAGTCTTTTACAGTAGTTCAGTTATTATAAGATTATGCTATGCCATGGGTTTGCTTGGGGTCACTTGTGATCCTATGTACCGTGTGATGTCCAAGGTGTTGACTCGGGTCATGAAAAACTTGGTATCAAAGCATCAGGTTTAGAGTTTACTAGAATGTTTGAAAGCCGCGTCAAGTAAAATCCTTTTCATGGGTGTGGAGTGCACCACACTTATGAGAGGGAGGCTACGAGGCATTTTAGAAAAAAATTGCTTTCTTCATGATTCTTATTGTGCGTAGAGTTTTAGTCTCTAAAATGTCCTTCTAACTCGTGCTCTACCATTTTTAGTTGACGATGCCTCCTAAAAGAGGAAATTAAAGGAGGAATGGTAATGCTTACCTGCCAGCCCCACCAACTCTAACAGCCCCGTAGGACGATTAGGTGTCAACTGTGAAGTTTTGGGCTACTATTGAAATGCTGGCTCAGGCAATGACGAACCAAGTCAACTAGCAGGTTGTCATACCTGTCAATGTTAATGGGTCTACAGCTGCTTCCAGAGTCCAGAATTTTACTCGGATGAATCCCCCAGCATTTTATGAGTCTAAGGTAGATGAGGACCTGCAGGAGTTCATTGATATGGTTCAATCACCCAAATCATGGGTGTTACTTCTGTTGGAAGTGCAGATTTGGTTGCTTATTAGTTGAAAGGTGTGGCTCAGATATGATATAAGCAATGGAAAGAGGGAAGGCGAAATGGTTTAGGTCCGGTGGAGTGGGATGAGTTTGTGACTGCATTCCTGGATAGATTCTTTCCTGGTGAGTTAAGGGAAGCTAAGGCCATTGAGTTTTTGAACTTGAGGCAGAACGACATGACAATACAAGAGTACGTATTGATGTTTACTCAACTGTCGAAATATGCTCCAGAAATGGTTGCGGAGCCGAGGGCTCGCATGCTCAAGTTTGTGAATGGAGACTCACACTTGGTATCCAAGGAGTGTAGGACTACCATGCTTATCCACGCACAATAGATAGAGGCAGAGAAACTAAAGGAGATAAAGAGGGAGAGTAAGCAGGCTAGGATAGGTTAGTTTGAGTATTCCCAGCAGAGGTCAGGAGGTGGAAATCGCCCCCAGCAGCAATAGAGACCTCCAACACTCTTATCAACTAGTGCTCCTTTTTCCAGTCCCCATAAGGATCGGAGGGGTGGAGCATCAGGCTCCCAGTCTTAGAGCGATGTCTCTAGCAGCCAAACTTTTTCAGTATGTTTTAAGTGTGGTAAGAACCATTCGGGTAAGTGCCGTCTAGACAGGGAAGGTTGTTTTGGTTGTGGCCAGCTGGGTCACAGGTTGAGATATTACTCGTCAGCAGGACGGGGGAAAGCCCAGTCCACCACATCAGAAGCTCTGCCAGGTCGCTTAGCTCAGCAGGGTACTACCTTAGGTATGGGTGGCAGTAGCTTCAAAACTGCTTCTATGCCCTATCCTCCCATTAGGACCAGGAGAACTCACCTGACATAGTCACTGGTATGTTACGTCTCTTTCAAATAGATATGTATGCTTTACTAGATCCAAGAGCCACACTTTCTTTCATGACTCCTTATATTGTAGACCAGTTTGATATTAGTTCAGAAATTCTGTCAGAGCCATTTTCAGTCTCTACCCCAGTTGGTGAGTTAGTTAGAGCAAGTCGGGTGTACAAGAATTCTCTAGTCATAATGTTACAGAAAGTTACCACAGTTGATCTAGTATAGTTAGATATGGTTTATTTTGACCTCATCCTTTGCATGGATTAGTTACATTCTTGCTATGCCTCAGTTGACTGCAGAACTAGAGTCATTAAATTCTAGTTTCCTAATGAACCAGTCCTAGAGTTGAAGGGTAGTACTTCAGCACCTAAGGGTTGGTTCATCTCATACCTTAAGGTTAGGAAAATGATCTCAAAGGGGTACATCTATCACTTATTTAGGTTTAAGGTTTCTAGTTCTGAGACCTCTAAACTTCAGTCAGTTTCAGTTGTAAATTAGTTTCCCAATATGTTTCCCGAAGATCTTCCTAGAGTCCCTTCTGAGTGGGAAATAGACTTTGACATAGACCTTCTCCTAGATACCCAACCTATCTCAATTATACCCTATAGAATGGCTCCAGTTGAGCTTGAAGAGTTAAACAAACAGTTGAAAGACCTTCTAGATAAGGGCTTCATTAGACCTAACATCTCTCCATGGGGTGCCCCAGTCCTATTAGTGCGAAAGAAAGACGGTATGCTTAGAATGTGCATCGACTATCGTTAGCTGAACAAGGTCACAGTTAAGAACAGATATCCTTTACCTAGGATTGATGACTTGTTCAATCAACTTCAGGGAGCTAGTTGTTTTTCCAAGGTAGATCTCAGATCAGGATACTACCAACTCAGGATTAGAGAATGTGACATTTTGAAAATAGCCTTTAGAACTCAGTATGGTCACTACAAATTTGTAGTTATGTCTTTTGGACTAACCAATGATCCTATAACTTTTATGGATCTGATGAACAGGGTATTTAAGAAATACCTGGACATGTTCGTTATTTTCTTTATAGACGATATTCTGGTTTACTCCAAAACAAAGGAGCATGCAGACCATCTAAGAATAGTTTTGCAGACTCTCAGGGACCACCAGTTGTTTGCTAAATTTTGCAAGTGTGAATTATGGATGAAATCAGTAGAATTTTTCGGTCATATGGTCTCTAGTGAGCGTATTCAGGTGGATCTTCAAAAGATAGCGGCAGTCAAGGACTGGCCAAGACCCATCTCTCCATCGGACATCAAAATTTTCTTGGGCCTAGCCGATTAATACAAATGGTTTGTAGAAAGGTTCTCCTCCATTGCTTTTCCTTTGACCAGACTAACTCAAAAGAAGGTAAAGTTTCAGTCGTCTGATGCATGTGAGAATATTTTTTAGGATTTGAAGACTCGACCCACTACAACCCCAATTTTGACTCTGCAGAAGGTTTGGATATGTTCATTATCTATTGCTATGCCTCTAAAGTTGGCCTTGGTTGTTTTCTGATGCAGCATGGTAAGGTGATAGCTTATGCTTCTAGACAACTCAAGGTTCATGAGAAAAACTATCCTACTCAAGGTTTCAGAAAGGACTTGGTACTCAGGTCAAGCTCAACACAACTTTTCACCCATAGAAAGATGGCTAGGCTGAGCAGACTATTCATACATTGGATGATATGTTGAGGGATTTCATGTTCGATTTCAAGGGCAGTTGGGATGATCACCTAGCTCTTATCAAGTTTTCATACAACAATAACTACCACTCTAGTATTCAGATGGCCCCGTTTGAGGCATTATATGGTAGGAGGTGCAAATATCCTATAGGGTGGTTTGAGGTTGGTGAAGCTACCTTACTAGAACTTGATTTAGTACATGAGGCCATGCATAAGGTTCAGCTTATCAGGGAACGACTGAAAACAACTCAAAGCTGATAAAAATCATGTGCAGATGTAAGGAGGAGGGAGCTGGAGTTTGCTGTGGATGATTAGGTATATCTAAAAATTTCACCTATGAAGGGGTGATGAGGTTGGGGAATAAAGTAAAGCTTAATCCTAGATATGTTGGTCCTTACAGAATCTTGAGACGCATTAGCAATATGGCTTATGAGTTGGATTTGCCTGCGGAGTTAGCATCGGTGCACCTAATCTTCCATGCATCCCTGTTGAAGAAATACATTAGTGATCCAACCTTAGTAGTGCCTTTAAATAGGGTAGGTGTAAAGAATAGTCTCTCTTATGAAGAAGTTCAGATTCAGATTCTAGATCGACAGGTTCATAAGCTGAGGAACAAGGAGGTCGCTTTAGTAAAGGTTTTATGGAGAAACCAGCTAGTTGAGGGAGCTATATGGGAATCAGAAGCAAATTTGATGGCAGATACCCTCACCTATTCCCTTCCAGCTTAGCTTCAGCATCAAGTACTAAATTCCTCCTCAGTACTCTATTTAGTTCCATACTCATTAGCTCTATTCATGTTTCTAGTGTGCACCCTAGTTTCATGAATTCTGTTAGTATGACTATCTCAGTTCAGAGTCAGCCACTCCTTCAGTAATCAAGTTATAGTCTTCAGTTCGGGATTGTAGCTCTTTCCTCAGTCTTTCATCTTACTTAGCCTTCATTAGAGGATGAATGTTCCCAAGGAGGAGACATTGTAAAACCCTAAAAATTTCTTAGACCAAACCCCAGACTTGAACTGAAAAATCAGAAAGAAATCAAAATATTTTCTCAGAACGACTCATCAAATGAGTCATTGTCGGAGACAATGACCCATTAAGTCAGTCGTTATATGTCCAGTAGGTTCCTTCCACAGATTCAACGAGTGTATAATGACTCGTTGTTAGTGGTAGTGAGTCGTTGTGTTTCTCGTTCTGTCAAGTCTAGAATGTGATAAGAAATCCTCTCCCAAACAACGAGCCAAACGACAAGTCATTGTTTGATATAACAACTCATCCTAGGGAGCAGTTAGAGGAAATCTAGAAAGGATTAGAAATCCCTCCAGTGACGATGTGTGGAAACAATGACCCATTATTTCAACTAATGGGTCATTCTATCCATCTGTTGGGAATAGTCTAGAAACTATTCGAACTTTCCCAAATGGAAATGATTAGAAACAATGGGTTGTGGTGTCATCCGTTGAGAGAATTCCAAAGAAGGTAAATTTTCAATCTGAAAATAATGACTGGCACCAACAAGTCATGGTCACAACCAATGACTCATTATGAGGCCTACTTGCATTTTTGTAAAATTCTAAGCTGCTAAATCCTAAATTACGTCATTTTGGAGTACAATTAGAAGGGAATTAATCGACGTTCTCCTCTCATTCTCTCCCAAACTTATAGATCAGTACGTAGAAACTCAGACAAGGCTTCTTAGGGCAAGAGTTAGGGTTTTGCTTCTTCTCCAGATTTTCAAGAGTTTTCTGAGAGGATTTTTTCTTTAGGTATGTTGGTTAAAAGACTCTCCTATCATTCAGTACAGTTACAGTCTTAGTCACAATTATAGACTCAGTTTTTAGTACATGTACATGACCTTTAAGTCAGTTTTGTTGGTACTTTTAATACGTATTTTACGTATTTTCAGACTACTATTTCATAGCAATATTTATATATCTTAGTAAGGATCATGTTACTTCAGTTCAAATATGCATTTTAGTACAGCTTTCCAGGTTATCACTATGTTCTATAAATTCCAGTTGAATATCTCATATACTCAGTACATTCAAAGTACTGACCGCATGTTTCTTGTGCTATATCATTTTATGATAAAGGCTCAGGTTCTCAGACTAAGCAACAAGGTTAGCTTCTCTTTCAGGCTTATTGCAGCGGAGTTCCATTGGTGAGTCCTCATCTTCCGAGGACCAGGGTTGTCCTCTTTAGCATTTGTCATTTTTAGTTATAGATTTAGACCTTAGAGTTAGCTGGGAGTTTGTCCCAATAACTCATCTGTTTCTTTTAGAAGGCTTTCAGACATAATATGTTAGCTATAGCTTGAGTTCTAGTGTTGATTAAATTTTAGTATCTTATCAGATGTTCTTTGTTTGTAAAAGTATTTGGTTATTATTTTTAAATTCCGCTTCATAGTCTTGTAATGCCCTGGAAACCTTAAGACCATACCGAGGAGTTGAAACGGAGAAAACATGATTTTTTGATCTAGTCACAGAACGAGTCGTCCATTAACCCGTGAGGTAGGCCACGAGTCGTTAAGTGACTCGTGGTGAGGAGTTTGAAATTGGTAGAAAAATTTGGAAATGGGGTGATCACGGGTGTGACCACGAGTCGTGGACAACACCACGAGTCGTTATATGATCCGCGGTCCAGAGTGGGAGAATTAAGCAGTGTCGACGACGGGTGGGTCACCACGAGTTGTTGGTATTCAACGAGTTAATGGTGTCCCTCGTGGTACCAACAGAGGAAAGTTGGTAGTGCACTTGACGGTTGTGACCAAGAGTCGTGGTCACTGGGCAGATCCGTGGAGTCCCTTATGGGGGACTGCAAGTCAGTTTTCCCTGTGACTTTATTAAGGGTCTTCCCATAATTTTCTAAATTCCTAGATTATAAACTACGTCGTTTTGGATTATTTTAAGGGGATTTAGAGGGACTAAATGGTTTTCCCTTCATTCCCACTTAGATTTTCAGAAAAAACAATCGTAAGTTTCCTATTAAGAACTCTCAAGCTAGGACTAGGGTACCTCATCAGTTGCAGAAATTCAAGCTTCCTTTCCAGAGAATTTTTAGCTAGGTATATGGGAATTCAAAGAGGGAATAGTTCTTCCATTGTGTCCCCAAAAATCTTCTCTGTCTTATCTATTAGTTCTAGCCTTGAAACTTTTGAATGTGAAGAAATTACATGTCAGGCTTCATTTAATCCATGTGGAATATTATTTATGTTAATTGTAGATATTTTCCCACCAGTTTGTGACTATGTTGTGGTTTTTCCCTATAAAGTGAATTTTAGCCCTAGCTCATGAATGCAGAAAAACTAGAGCCTTGCATAATTGAGTTATTTATCGAAATTTCTTGATTCTTTCAGTGTTGGGGGTTCCCATATTGTTATTTTGTATTGAACCCTCAATCATATATAGGTCAGTTCAGTTTCAGTTAGAATGTTAGAATACTCAGTGTTAGTTAGAAATGTCAGATGATCAGTTTGACTACAGAAATTCTCGAGGTGTCAGTAGTGCCTCCTAGCTATCAGAATTAGATCAAGTATAAGATTTTAGTGGTTCCTTAGGCGGTCATGACACTTTCAGATAAGAAGCTCTAACCAGCCTTAGGACCCAAGTCTCCAATTAAAGTTTGTTCTTTAGACGGTTACGACGCTTCTAGATAAGCAGCTCTGACTAGTCTTAGAACCCAGTTATAGAATCTCGTCCCATAAGACTCTCAGGGTGCTTTCAGATAGGTATTCCTGACTTAGTATTGGGCCCCAGTTTCGAGCTATCAGCTTATTAGTCAGTCTAGAAATATCCAGTGGGAGTAGGACTTAGCACCGAGCGGATCGGGGTTCCAGCGCACCTAGGTTCCCAGAACTACGTTGCCTTTGTAGGTTATATTTTATTGGCCTCATTGCCCCAGACTTGTGACCACCCACTTCATGCATCTATACCCTGGCAAGGTATATTGGGTCATGTCGATGGGGTGTATACGTCGGACTCCACGTCTACCTCAACTGATTATATGTCGGATATAGACCTCCCACTAGTCAGCTCAGTTCAGTCTCAGATTAGTCAGTTCAGTTTCAATTTGTTCAGTTCAGCACAGTTAGTTCATACTCAGAAATCTCAGATTCAGGGCATGTCTTTGATTATCAGAAAGTGTACCCTTGACCATCTCAGTATATTTTAGTTATTTCAGTTCAATATATCAGTTGTTCATTGCATGTCATTTCAGTTTAGCTATTTAGATCCATTATTATGTTTTCTCTTGCTTACACAGAACATTCAAAGTACTGACGCATACTTCCTATGTTGTATCATTTTATGATACAGCCGCAGGTTCTCAGTTCTAGCGCCGTTAATAGATTTCTTCAGGTGATTTTAGCAGCAGTAGTGGTGAATCCTCATCTTTCGAGGGCGGTATTTCATTTACTTCAGTTAATTACCTTTCAATTAGATTTTAAAGTTAGCTGGGGGGCTTGTCACGACCCGAATCGTAGCACGGGACAAGGAGCCCCCAGAAACTCCAAGTCGACCTATGGCATGAACATGCATCTAACTCAATTACTAAAACTGAAGAATCAACATAATACTCTTAGCAGAAGTCTGAAATAAACATAACATTAGAATACACAATCTGAAGCTGAATACATCCTTTTGTTTGAAAAGCATCTAAACATGATGAGTTGATGGGACAAGACCCCAACTAACTCGAGTGAGCTAAAAACTGAAAATACGTAGAGGAAATCAGAATAAGTCTAGTCCTCAGGAGATGAGGACTCACCAACAAGCGTAAGATGATATCTTTGAAGACTGGCTATGAACGAGGCTGAGTCTAGGTTCCGAGTCCTGTATTATGAAATGATACAACATAGAGTATGCGGTCAGTACATAGAATGTACCGAGTATGCAAGGAAAGTAAACCGCTTAAATAACTAAAATCATTTAAAGACATGCACAATGTAAAACAGACAATAAGAATCAGAGAGAAGGACTTGCATGCTTTCTTTCTAAAATCATGATCTCATTATAACATAACATAACATCATAACTGACTCGATTGACTCAAAGCTGAAGTCTAATAGTCATGAGTAAAACTGAACATTGAGTCAAACCTGCTTTAGAAGATATATAGATAATTGAGTCAAACCTACTTTAGAACATATATAGATATAGAAATCTCAGGAATGATAAACATGCATAACTGAAATCATGAGGAACAATGGGAGACTCGTCGTTTAACCAACATACCACGATAGAGCTTACGTGGTCCCAACTATCATACTCAAGTGGGTAGAGTCGTCCTAAGCCTTGCCAGGGCTAGGGATGATACCATGATATCGATATCAAGCTCGTGGCCCAATAGGGCAGGGGATAGCTCACAAGGGAGGTCCTGAAGTAATATATATATAAGACAAATCCTACATTGGCGCGTTGTTCTAAGGCATAGGTGATTGACCCTTAGCTTAATCGGTGCTAGACACTACTCCCAAAATCATGCATATCCTCTCCATCGTTTTTCAATGAAGATCAACATGTCTATCGATGAAGCTCAATAATCAAATACATCTCAAATCTGGAATCATGCATATGAGAAGCTTTAACTCAAACCATACCACAAGCTGAAAGATAATTGGAAGTCTTCGCTCCAAAACCATGTGGTAAGCTTAATTCAGAAAAATCATAAATCATACTTAAATATGTGGGCATTGCCCAATACATTCACATGCTTGAAAATGCTCAATTCACATTAAAAACATTATTATAAACTTGGGTAGCTTGAAAACATGCGTTTTATCATAATATCTCATCATAATCATACATTCATCAAAAATCTCATATTTCATGGACTTCTCATCAATGGGCTTCTTAATTCATAAAACTTTAAACATGATCTTTAATTGAATATAATATAAAACTTGTCCATGATTCATAATTCAATAGTAGAAACATATTTAAATCATACCCATGTAGAAAATTAGGAAATTCATGCATTGGGTTAAGACCCCATATATTATACATAGGAAATTCATAATTTAGAGAGGAGTTGGGCATGGGTGTGAAAGGATTCACCCACTCATAACCCTACATACCCAATTATAGCTGATTCTTACACTTCCATAAATGCCAAAGAAGAAATTGAAGAGAGCCTTGAAGGATTTGCCTTGATCACCCCTCTAGACTATCACTCTTGCATGTATGGATATGAATGAGCCTAGGATAGGTTTTACCCTATTAAAACACTGCATTTCAAGCCTTAAACAACATAGTTTAGGCCCCTAGGACTTAGGAATAATAAAAATTCCCTTAATGAAGTTCCAGAAATTTCTGCACTGGCTAAATCCACGACCAAACTAACGAGTCTTTCTTGGATACAACAACTCGTTGTATCTATCCATCGTCACCACTGCCCACTTAACCTTTTCAGATTCGATCCCACGACTCAACAGGACGAGTCATCCCTTCAAACGACGAGTCATCGTTTGTTGTTTTCCCTTGTGATGACCTGTACCAAGTCTTTCCACGAGCCATACCATGACTAGTTCCTTCTTCCAATGAGTAGTGGTTTCTTTATGTTACATCGATTGGAGATTTTTAATACTCCTTCCCACGATTTCTCACCAAGACCCATTTCTCTTCATAACGGGTCATCCAATGACCCCTCACTTCTCCCTTATGTTGAGGACTAGTCCAACCATGACTGCATATAATCGAATCATGGTGACGAACAATGGGTCGTTACTTGTCCCATTACTCCCAACTTCCACCCAGTCTTACCTCACCACGGGTGCTTACCATGGACTGTTGGTTGGACCAGCGACCCTTTAGCTGACCCGTCCTGTGGGATTTTTCCTAGATTCTACCAACTTCCATTTTTAAATCCCGGGTCTAATCTTAGGCACTTCCGGGGTATTACAATATCTTCCCCTTGAGAACATTCATCCTTGAATGTTGAAAAACATATAGAAAAGCAGAGAAATGCAATCATCATATTCAAATATTAATCATTTAAGTTTAAAATTGACAGAATGACTATCTTCGATTTAAACTATATAGCTGGACTGATTTCATGAATCATACATGCATCCATATACATAAAAGAAACTTGGGTACATGAACCGAACATGAAAACCAAATAGAGTTTGAGAGCAAAACTGATACCTCAAGCTAGAACTAAGCCGGTAGAGAATAAATGGGGGTATTATCTATCATATCCGCTTCAGCTTCCCATGTAGCTACTTCAGCCTACTGATTTCCTCCACAAAACTTTGACTGAAGCTACTTCCTTATTCCTTAGCATTCGAACCTGACGATCCAGTATTTCTACCAAAACCTCCTCATACCTACGGCTGTCTTTCACACCAACATTGTCCATCGGGAAAACTAAGGCTAGATCACCCAAACACTTCTTTAAGAGCGATACATGGAATACATGATGTACATAAGCTAATTCTGAGGGAAACTCCATTTCATATGCCACGTTGCCAATCCGTCTCACTATCCGGTAGGGGCCAACATAACGAGGGTTGAGTTTTCCTTTCCTTCCAAACCGCATCACTCCCTTCATGGGAGATACCTTCAGAAACAACTAATCATCCACCTCAAATTCTAATTCCCTCCTTCTCACATCGGCACAGGACTTTTGGTGACTTTGAGCTATTTTAAACAAGTCCTGTATGAGTTGAACCTTCTCCATAGCCTCATGGACTGAATCTGGTCCTATCATCACCACTTCACCAACTTCGAATCAACCAATGGGCAATCTACATCTGCACCCATAGAGAGCCTCAAACAGAGCCATCTGAATATTGGAGTGGTAGCTGTTATTTTATGAAAACTCGATAAGAGGTAAATGATCATCCCAACTACCTTTGAAGTCAATCACGCATGCTTTCAACATATCCTTGAGATTCTGAATTGTCCGCTCCGCTTGATCATCCGTATGTGGGTGAAATTCTTTGATGAGCGTAACCTGAGTACCAGGTCCTTTTTAAAATGACCTCCAAAACTGAGAGGTAAATTGAGTACTTCTATCTGATATAATGGAAAAGGGCACTCCATACAATCAAACTAGCTCCCGGATATATAGTTTGGCATAATCCTTCGCCGAATCTGTGGTTTTGACAGGTAGAAAATCAGCGGCCTTGGTCAACCTATATACCACAACTCAAATGGAGTCATATTGTCGAGGAGTGCGAGGCAACCCTATGATGAAGTCCATGTTGATTTCTTCCCATTTCCAAGTAGGAATACTGATATCCTGAAGCATGCCTCCCAGTCTTTGATGCTCAACCTTTACTTGTTGACAGTTCGGAACCTAGCCACAAATTCTGCTCTGTCCTTCTTTATGCCATTCCACCAATAGACTTCCCGTAAATCACAGTACATCTTGGTGACACCTAGATGAATAGAATACCTGGATCCATGATCCTCGTGCAACATATGGCTCCTTAAATCATCAACATCCAAAACACATATGCGACCCTGGTACTTAAGCACACCATCTCCCCCTTTGGAGAAGACCTCTACCTTATGATTTTGAACCGCTTCCTTCAACTTCACCAAAATAGGGTCCTCATCTTGTCTAGCTTTTACATCAGTCACCAATGACGATTCTGATCCGTTCGGAACAACAACACCACCATTGGTTTAGTCAACCAACCTAACTCCCAACCTTGCGAGTCAATGCACATCCTTCATTATCTCCTTCCCCTCACTCACATGAGACACACTCTCCATAGAGAGTGTACTAAGTGCATCTGCTACTACATTGGCCTTACCCGGATGGTAAAGGACACTCATATCATAGTCTTTGAGTAGATCCAACCATCTCATTTGCCGAAGATTGAGATCCTTCTGAGTGAACACATATTGCAAACTCTTATGGTTTGTAAACAAATCTACATGGACCCCATAAAAATAATGTCGCCATATATTCAATGCGAACACCACCGTGGCCAATTTAAGATCATGGGTTGGGTAATTCTTCTCGTGGACTTTTAGCTGTCTAGAGGCATATGCTATAACCTTCCCATGCTACATAAACATATACCCCAGTCTGATACTTGAAGCATCATAATACACCACGAACCCATCGGTAACCTTGGGTAGGGTCAACACCGGTGTTGAGGTAAGTCGAGTCTATCGCGCCCCATTTTTCCTCGCAGAAAGCGGGATACGATATGTAACAACTCTTAAGGGTTGAAAAGAGAAGAGTCGCCACCTAACGGATTAAGGTGCGTTAGGGCACCATTCTAAACTAAGTTTATTTCCTAGGTTACCAGAGTCGGGCAAGGGCTTAAATTACCTCGAAAGGAAGGTGTTAGGCACCTTTCGAGGTCCACAAATGTGGTTCCCGCCCGGATTCATTAAGTGGGGGAATTATCTAAGTGATCATATAAAATTAATTTTAGTCTGTATTATAATAATTAAAGTAAATGATTAATGACAACCGAGAAGAAAGAAATTTAGGCAAAATAAAATATAAAGATAATTTACCTTATTTTATTTTTGTTTAACAATAAATACAAAAGTTATGGCAAACAAAGCAAGTAAATAAAAAATAAACAATAAAACGGGGCAAAATGCACACAACATTATAACCAAATAAATAATTATTTTAATTATGGGGCCGAACCTCAAAGAGGCGCCTATGTATCCCTTAAGAGAATCAGGCGGAACGTAGTTCTACCACGTTTTAACCTAACGGGATCACCCCGTGCGACTAAAATATTATCTCTCAACCTATTGAGGTTACTCATATTGTTCAGTGGGCACAGACTATCATTTCCCACTACCCCCCTAGTTAATTTAATTATTGTTAAGCCTAAACAATCTAAGTGGAGAAGACTAATGCCTTAATATGTGCCTACCCGTCCCAATTCTAATGTCCAAGAGGCAATTGGACTACTATTTTGGAGTTTGGGTTCTAGAATTCTTAGGGCTTTATTAAAGGTGGTTAAATGCCAAACAATTAGCAAATAGTAATCAAAACACTTAGCATACAAAGGTTTCAATTAAGCCTCTATCTTGCGTATTTCCTAATGCAATAAGAGTCAAATTTGAATATATAGCACATAAAGTAAACAAGATATTTAGTTTAAGCAAATTCAAATTTAACTTCCTCAGAGCAACACAGGTTTAACACTTATGCACATGATTTTTATTCAAAGATCAGACTAAATTATGACAGATAAATGGGACTCGTAAAAGAAAGCGATTTAATGGCCAGCAACTTGGCCGGGATAACATGAGATTATGGTTATAATTATGGATTAACTATCGAACAAGCTTGCTTCAACCAGTTATTAACCAATTTTTACGCCTACATGCCGGATATTTATACATGATAATTAATGACGAATGGATTAGAAGTACTAACACGTATTGCAAGTAATTATTATAGGCTAGTTTTACCCAAAATTAAAACATAAGACATGCTTTGGAACAGATTGTTTTAATTCCTACGAACATGATTTCTAGATGTGATAATGTGTACGTTACAGATATTATTTAATTTCTATGGGCGTGGTTTCTAGAAAGATAATTGTACTTGTATTGTTTTTGAGGGCAAGGCTACTAAAATATTAAACATAAACACCTACTTAAACTTGAATTATTTAAGACCTATAGGCATGATTTCTATGTGCTTGTTAATCCTATAGGCATGCTTTCTAGGTGAAATTGGCAGTCAAGAAAGCAGTAAATAAATATAAAACCCTCACCCCCCATAGGCCCCTTTTCCACTATTATGAGAGTTTATTACACTTATTACAAGCTGATAAAAATAAATAAATAAATTAACACAACATGTGAAAGAAAAATAATATTAAATTAGTTTATGGTCTTCTCTTATCTCCACAGCTCTTCAACGGATTCTTCGAATTAAAATGATACCTGCTTAAAGATTAAGACAGACGATATGCATGCAAGGATACAAAAGAGTAGTGTGCTAACAAATAGTGGTGTTGCAACATGAATAACTTTAAAGATTAATATTTTTTCCTAAAATCTAACAGATGATAAACCAAATAAAATTGCATGTTTAAATATAGTTTATGAACGGTCCAAGTAATAAACAAAATGTGCATAGCTAAAGTAACTAACCGATTAAGAAGCTTAAATTAATAGGAAAACAATGAACCAATATCATCATCCGGACCTCAACACATCAAGATCACAAGAATCTCATGGATTCCGAGCAATGCTTGTGTTGAGGCGGGTTAGAAGAAATATAAAATTATCAAGAAAAGAAGAGAGCAGAGGTATATTTAGGAACAAAGTAATTTTCAAGCTCTTAGGTTGTTCAAAGAATAGCAATGTTAGAATGAAAAAATGATAAAAATTATCTAATGTCTTAATATCTAAGACCATGTCCCCTCTAAAAGAAAGAGAAGACTTGTTTATATAGTAGATAATCACTCCATCTAAGAAGTAAAACAGGAAAGAAAAATAATTAATAGAATAATCAGAGGACGTCTCTTCCTTAATTAGTGAGGTTGAATCAATTACGTCCATAGCATGTTCAAAGTACCAAAAATAAATAAATACTCAAGTTGTTACACATAATTCTGGAAGATCCTTAACAAATTTTCCTTAAAAAGTTTAGTACAATTAATTAATTAAGGGAAGAGAAGAATGAATCATGGGCGTCCTTTAAGGAAATGGTAAAATGTTTTTGGTATCTCCATTAGGATGTGCCAAGAATAAACCAAGTATGAAATATTCACATGCTATCAAGCAAATCATATAATAGTAAAGGTACCAAATTACCATAAGTACTAAACTTTCAAGCCAAATGAATGGAGAGAAACTCAACCAACAACCAGATCTTTACCATAATTAAAGAAATAATATGCTGTAAATTACTTAAATGAAGGGGGAGGGAAATTTTCAATTGACCACAGTAAACGTGTCTACAATTTTTAACATTGTTATGGCTAGTAATATTGCCTTATTACTATGCCAATATAAAATTACCATAATAACAAATGAAAAATATTTATGAAAAGGAGGATTATCAAGCTTTACCATAAATAAATTGGCAATAGTGCTGTCACAAGCCATACAAATAAATAAATAAAAAAAAACTCTAGAGCTACCATGAGGCAATGAGTCACAAGATTATCATGAATTAAACCCGGGAGCAGGTAAGAAAGAGACTTTCATGCCGGAAGTAATGACTTGATTAAGGAGAAGAATAAATTTCTAAGTATACTACCCTGCCTGAATAGAGAAGAAAGACAACTGATATCACACTGAGGGCGTGAATGTCACACTAATGTCCCAAATTGAACACACAAAATATTAAAATTAGAGATATAATCAGTTATTCTCAACATTCTATTATGCTCAACACACAATGGTACACATGGTTTAGACATACCACCCTAATTAGTAATTAATCCACAATTAAAACTACAGGAAAAGAATTTACAATGAAGTCTTGCAAACCTTTTAGCAAACAAAAATAATTTTTTAAGAAAACAAATGAGAAAAGACGGAAGAACAAAATGCGGAACCAGCCGTACACAGATTCATAAGAATCTATACAAAAATTGATAGGGCGAGAGAATTGGGCGTTATTGGTTTGGCGGCGTTAATGGATTTCGCCAGATATTGAAGCGGTAGAGAGTGGAAGAGGGAAGATGCTGGTTAGTATGGTGTCGTTCTAGTAGCATCGGCAGGAGAAGAAAATGGAGAAGAAGGGAGAGAGGCGGCGTGGTAGGGCTGGCAGTCGCTGCTGGTGGTGTTCTCCTCGCCGGAGGCTGTGTTGTTGGTTACTGTGGGCATTTCTTTCCAGTCAGTGGTGACCGGAGATAGAGAGAGGAGGGTGTTTTTAGCCGGAAACGATGGGAGAAGAGGGTGAAGGGTGAGGGTGTTGATGGTTGTTTTCCGGTTGGGTGGAAGAGTGAGAGGAGATAGGGAGGTCTGGATGTTGTTTTCCGACGGGTTGGGGTTGTTCCCGGAGTTCATGGAGGGAGAGAGGAGAGAGTGGTGCGGCTAGAGATAGAGAGAGGAAGAAGAAGAGAGGGAAAGGTAGAAGGAAGTCGGCGGCGCGGCAGATTACCTGCCGGAAAGAATGGAGTGAGATGGAGGAATGGTGGCTATCGGCATAGTGAGGGAGAGGGCGGCGGGAGGCTTGAGAGAAAAATGGAGGGTCTGTGTCGGCTATAGGAGGGAGGAAGATGATGGAAAATGTGAAAAATGGTAGGGTTTGGGGTGTGAGGGGATATTAAAGGAAGTTGGTAGGGTTTTATCAGGACCGTTAGATTAGATGGGATGGACGGTTAGGATTAGATTTTAGGATAGATGGGTCGGGTCGCGGGTTAATTGGATCGTCCGAATGGGTTATTGGATTATAAATTAGCTTAGGCTGAAATTGAATTTAAATAGTAGCCACAATTGATCAAAAGTGACTACAATTGACATAAATTCAATAGAGAGTGGCCATAATTGAAATAAATTGGATGAAATTGAACAGAAAATGGCTAGAATTTAAATAAATTGGAGGAAAATGAATTTAGATGCTATTAAATTAATAAATATACTACATTTGAAGATAAATAAATAATAAAAATAGTTTAAATTATAGAAAATCATTTAAATATTATTATTAATAAATAAAATCATAAATCTTAGTATACTTATGTAAATATCACATAATAAAATTATTATATTTATGAATAATTTAATGACTAAAATATAAAATCAAGTTATCAAATATTATAAAAATCATATTATTAACATAAATAATTTATAAATTCAGGTAATATTATTATTCAAATAAATTTGTAAAATTTAGTAAAATTAGGTAAATAGTTTATTAAGTAAAGAAATATTTCAAGATAAGAGCGCATATTAATACGAAATATATTATATACGACGTAGTTATTTAATATAAAAAAATTAAAATTTAATTTGAGTCCTATATATGTAACTTGAAATAATTTTTACAATTATGATAATAAATTATTTTATAAATATAAAAGTAAGTCAAATATTTGCGTAAAAATAAATACATACATAAAATATATATAAACAACATATTAAGGCGCAGGTAGGTCAAAATTGGGTGTCAACAGAGTCTTTAACTCTTGGAAGCTCTTCTCACAAGCCTCCAACCATTGAAATTTCACCCTCTTATGAGTCAATTTGGCCAAAGGTGTTGCAATCAATGAGAAACCTTCCATGAATCTTTGATAGTAGTCAGCTAAACCCAAGAAGCTCCGAATATCTGAAGGATTCACCGGTCTAGGCCAATTCTTCACTGCTTCTATTTTCTGAGAGTCCACCTTTATGCCTTTGCAGTATACCACATGGCCCAAAAATGCCACTAAGTTCAAGCAAAACTCACACTTTTTGAATTTAGCATATAATTGGTGATCCTTGAGAGTCTGCAGCACTACTATCAAATGAGCGGCATGCTCCTTCTCGCTCCGAGAGTATATCAGGATGTCATCAATAAAAACAATCATAAACATGTCCAAGTATGGCTTGAACACCTTGTTCATCAAGTCCATAAAAGTTGCAGGAGCATTCGGTAGTCCAAAATACATAACTACAAACTCATAATGACCATACCGTGTCCTGAAGGCTGTCTTCGAGATGTTGGTCTCCTGAACTCTGAGCTGATGGTACCCGGATCTGAGATCTATCTTTGAGAAGCACTTGGAACCCTGAAGTTGGTCAAACAAATCATCAATCCTAGGTAGAGGATACCTGTTTTTGATGGTGACTTTGTTTAATTGCCGATAATCAATACACATACGAAGAGAACCATTTTTATTTTGGACAAAGAGAACTGGTGCACCCCATGTGGACTTGCTCGGTCTAATGAAACCCTTATCTAACAGGTCCTTCAATTGTTCCTTCAACTTTTTTAGCTCGGCTGGAGCTATTTTGTAGGGAGGAATAGATATAGGCTGCGTGTCGGGAAGAAGGTCAATACCAAAATCAATCTCTCGCTTAGGATGGATTCTTGGTAGATCACCAGGAAAGACGTCTAGATACTCACGTACAATTGGGATTGACTGGATAGTCAGGATCTCGAACTAAACATCCTTAATCTCAACTAGATGGTACACACAACCCTTTGAAATCATCTTTCTGGCCTTAAGGTAGGAAATGAAATGACCTACAGGCACAGCTGAACTACCCTTTCATTCTAAGACCGGTTCACTCGAAAATATGAACTCTACTGCTCGGGTTCTATAATTAACTGAGGCATAACATGAAAATAGACAATCCATCTCGAGGATAACATCAAAATCTATCATGGCTAACTCTATCAAATTTGCTAAGGTGACTTTCTGGAAAACTGAGATCGGGCAACTTCTGTACACCCGTCTAGCTACAACAGACTCACCTACTGGACTATAAACTGAGAAGGGTTCTAACGAGACTTTAGGACTGACTCTGAAACTACTGGCCACATAAGGTGTCACAAAAGACAAGGTAGCCCCCAGATCTAACAAAGCATATACATCAAGATGGAAAACTCATAACATACCAGTGACCACATCTTGGGAGACCTCTTGCTCCTGGCAGGATGCTAAGCATAGAATCTGTTTTGGTTCTTTCCACCACCTGTACTGGTAGATGTCCCCTGATGTGCTGAGCGTGTGGGTGGGGCTGCTGAACTAGAAGTTGGGCCTCGACCTCCATTATGATCCTATATTGCTACTGGGCAATTTCTGAGCATGTGTCCGGGCTTCCCATACCCAAAATAAGTACATGTACCTGCTAAGCACTGACCCATGTGCCCCCGACCACATCTACGGCGAGCTGGAATACTAGAATCTGCGGGTCTGCTGCTTTGATGCCTAGAGCCTGATACTCGCCCCCTCTGATCGTGCCTAGGGCTGGATGGCACACTCAATGCTAAACATGCTGCGGCTGAAGATCTCTCGTGGGTCTACTGTTGGTGCCCACCACCTAACCTCGGCTGAGAGAATCTATAGTCTTTGATCCTGATCCTCTTGGCCTCCCTCTCTCTTAGATGTGTCGCCTCCATTTGCTGGGCATACAACACTATCCAAGGGAAATCTATATCCTGGTGGAGCATAGCGGTCCTACAATCCTTGTCCAAATAGCTCGCTACTCTATGAACGAACCTACTCAACCGCTCACTCTGATCAACCACTAACTCTAGGGCATACTTTGATAGGAGAGTGAACTCAAGGGCATACTTCTGCACTGTCATTCTCCCTTGCTTAAGATTCATGAACTTGGATGCCTTCAGCTCCCTCATCTTATGAGGGAAGAACTGATCTAAGAATGCAATATGGAACTCCTCCCAAGTGACAGGACCTGCTTCAACGGCCTTACTATATTTCAAATATCGAAACAAGATGTGTGCTACCCCTTTTAGCTGGTATGAGGCAAACTCTGCACATTCAACCCCATTTCACCCCCATGAACTTAGTGATCTTCACAACTCATCAATGAACTCATGCGGGTCCTCATCTTCTTTTGACCCAAGGAACTCTAGCGGGTTCATTCTCAAGAAATCCCTGACTCAAGATGCCGCTGCATTGCCATTTTGTGGGACATGTGCAACTGCTTGCTGATTGACCTGAGAAGTCAAGGCCTGCATGAGCATCTGAATAGCTTCCTGAAACTCAGCATGGGCAACCGGCTCTCGTGCTCCTGGACTGGCAGATGGTGCTCCTGGACTGGCGGGTCCTGCTGGTGCCCATTTCCATTGCCATCCTTGTGGCCATCTCCATTCCTATTCCTCCTACCATTTACTCTTCGAGGAGCCATGATTCTGCAATCACAAATAGCATAAATTAGAAGGACAGGGAGACATTTTATCACACGATATAGATTATGAAAGAAGGGAACATTTCCTAGACATCTTGTAGCCTCTTCGTCATAAGTATGGCACGCTTCACACCCATGAAAAAGACTCTACTTAACACGGCTTCAAGACACCCTAGGACACTTCAACCATTTTCTTTGATACCAAGTTTGTCACGATCCGAATGGAGACCTAGATCACAACACGGAAGAAGGAGCCTTGAGCGACTCCAAGTTGACTCATGGCATGAACATGCATCTAACTTAATTACTAAAACTGAAGAATCAACATAATACTCTTAGGAAGTATGAAATAAACATAACATCAGAAAACATAATCTTAATCTGAATACATCCTTTTATCTGAAAAGCTTCTAAACATGATGAGTTGATGGGACAAGACCCCAACTAACTCGAATGAGCTAAAAACTAAAAATACATAGAGGAAATTTGAATAAGTCTAGTCCTCGGGAGATGAGGACTCACCATCAAGCATAAATGAATGAGGTTGATTCTGGGTACCGGGTCCTGTATCATGAAATGATACAACATAGAGTATGCGGTCAATACGTGGAATGTACCAAGTATGCAAAGTAAGTAAACCACTTAAATAAGTAAAATCATTTAAGATATTCACAATGTAAAACATAGACAATAAGAATATGAGAGAAGGGCTTGCATGCATTCTTTCTAGAATCATGATCTCATCATAACATAACATAACATCATAACTGACTCGATTGACTCAAAGTTGAAGTTTGATAGTCATGAGTAAAAATGAACATTGAGTCAAACTATATTTAGAACATATATAAATATAGAAAATAGATGAATGATAAACATGCATAACTAAAATCATGAGGAACAACGGGAGACTTGTCTTTTAACTGATATACCACGATAGAGCTTACATGATCCCAACTATCACACTCAAGTGGGTAGAACCGTACAAAGCCTTGCCAGGGCTAGGGATGATACCATGATATTGATATAAAGCTCGTGGCCCAATAGGGCAGGGGATAGCTCACAAGGGAGGTCCTGAAGTAATATATATATAAGACTAATCCTACATCGGCGCGTTGTTCTGAGGCATAGGATGATCGAACCTTAACCTACTTGGTGCTAGACACTACTCCCAAAAACATATATATGCTCTCCATCATTTTTCAACGAAGCTCAATAATCAAATTCATCTCAAATATGGAATTATGCATATGAGAAGCTTTAACTCAAACCATACCACAAGCTGAAAGATAATTGGGAGTCTTCGCTCCAAAAAACCATGTGGTAAGCTTAATACGAAAAAAATCATAAATCATACTTGAACATGTGGGCACTGCCCAATACTTTCACATGCTTGAAAATGCTCAATTCACATAAAAGACATGATTATAAGCATTGGTAGATTGAAAATATGCTTTTTATCATACTATCTCATCATAATCATACATTCATCACAAATCTCATCTTTCATGAACTTCTCATCAATGGGCTATTTAATTCATAAAACTTGAAACATGATCTTTAACTGAAAATACTATAAAACTTGCCCATGATTCATAATTCAATAGTAGAAACATATTTAAATCATACCTATGTAGAAAATTAGGAAATTCAGGCATTGGTTTAAGACCCCATAGATTAGACATAGAAAATTCATGATTTAGAGAGGAGTTGGGCATGGGTGTGAAACAATTCACCCACTCATAACCCTACATACCCGTTTATAGCTGATTCTTACACTTCCTTGAATGCCAGAGAAGGAATTGAAAAGATCCTTGAAGGATTTGCCTTGATCACCCCTCTAGACTATCACTCTTGCGTGCATGGATATGAATGAGCCTAGGATAGGTTTCATCTTTTAAAACACTGCATTTCGAACCTTAAATGACGTAGTTTAGGCCCCTAGGATTTAGGAATAACGAAAATACCCTTAATGAAATTCTAGAAATTTCTGCATTGGCTGAACCCACGACCAAACTAACGAGTCGTTCTTGGATACAATGACTCGTTGTATCCATCCATCGTCTCCACTGTCCACTTCACCTTTTCAAATTCAATCCCACAACTCTACAGGACGAGTCATCCCTTCAAACAACGATTTGTTAAGTTGTCTATTATTTTCCCTGTGATTACCTATACCAAGTCTTTCCACGAGCCATATCATGACTTATTCCTTCTTTCAACAAGTCGTGGTTTCCTTCTTTTACATCGACTGGAGATTTTTAATGCTCCTTCCCATGACTTCTCACCACGACTCGTTTCTTCTCACAACGGGTCGTCCAATGACCTATCACTTCTCCCTTATGCTGAGGACCTGTCCCACCACGACTGCATACAATCGATTCGTGGTGACGAAAAATGGGTCGTTACTTGACCCCTTACTCCCAACTTCCACCCAGTCATACCTCATCATGGGTGCTTACCACAGACCCTATTAGGTGACCCGTCCTGTGGGATTTTTCCAGATTCTGCCAACTTCCATTTTTAAATCCCGGGCCTAATCTTAGGCACTTTCAGGGTATTATATGGCTTTTCCCAGTAACTCATCATTAGTAGATGGCTTTCAGATAGAATTTCAGATGTTCAATATTATTTTCCTTTTAGATGTATGAACTTATTATTCATTCAGTTTCCTTAAATGATTCGAGTATTTAAAGCTTCCGCTATGTTTTACTAAGAATTGCCAGTGTTATAATAGACCATGGGTTGAGTTGGGGTTACTTGTGATCCTAAGTACTGTATCTCATCCAGGGTATAGACTTGGGGCGTGAGAAATTTGGTATCAGAGCACTAGGTTTGGAGAATCCTCGGATTTTGAAAGCAGCATCGGGTAGAGTCCTTTTCATAGGTATAAAGCACGCCACACTTATGACGGGGAGGTTATAAGATGTTATTAGGAAAACTCCCTTTTTGTTCACACTCTTTATTGTGCGTTAAAATTCAATTCTAGAATTGTTCTCCTAACTCGTGCTCTATTTCGTTTCAGTGAATCATGCCTCTGTGACGTGGTAACGGAAGAAAGGCCGGTAATTCTCACCGACCTACCCCACCAGCTCCAACAGCCCCTCAGGACGACTCGATATCCACCACAGAGTTTAGGGCAGCTATCCAGCTATTCGCACAGACAGTTACCAATCAGGTGAACCAGTAGGTGGTTCCGATCTACTACAATGGGTCCGCAGCAGCTGCTCGGATTCGGGACTTTACCCCAATGAACCCTTTGATTTTCCATGGATCTAAGGTGGGAGAGGACCCACAGGAGTTTGTGAATGAGATTAAGAAGATCACACGTATTATGGGTGTTAGCTCCTCCGAGAGTGCTGACCTGGCTGCCTACCAGCTGAAAGGGGTAGCGCATTTCTGGTATGAACAGTGGAAGGAGGGGAGGGCAGTGGGAGCAGGAGCAAGAGCGGTGGAATGGGAGGAGTTCACTACAGCCTTCCTAGACAGATTCTTCCCTTGGCAGCTCAGAGAGGCAAAGGTGACGAAATTCATGAACCTGAAGCAGGGTAACAGAATAGTAAAAGAATATGCACTAGTGTTCACCTGGTTGTCTAAATATGCTCCAGAGATGGTAGCCGAGCCAAGGGCTCGCATGTTGAAGTTTGTGAATGGAGTTTCAAATTTGGTCCTTAAGGAGTGCAAAACAGAAATGCTTATCAAGGACATCAATCTCTCCATCCTCATAGGTCGGGCCCAAAAAATTGAGGTAGAAAAATTAAAAGATCTGGAGCGGGAGAACAAACGAGTGAGAACCGGCCAGTCAGACTATGGCCATAAAAGATGTGGCGGTAGTAGCCGCCCACAGCAGCAGCAGCAATAGAGGGCTCTAGCACTTAGTTCATCCAACGCTCCTACTTTTCGGTCCCATAAGATCGAAGAGGTGGAGCATTTGGCTCTCAGTCCCAGAGCTTTAGTTCCAGCAATCGCTACCCAGCTTGCCTTAAGTGTGGCAAGAATCATCTCGGGGATTGTCTTTAGGGTCGAGAGGGCTTTTTTGGTTGTGGATAGATTGGTCATCGGGATGTGGTACATCGGCTAGAGATATTTTTATTTTACCCTGGTGTGGTACACCGGTCGGATAAATTTTATATATGGATTTACGGTTGGCTGGTTGCTGGCATTACAGTTATAGTTTCTTTCTTGTGCATTTTGTTAATTGCATTTTCATCTCATTATAGAGTTATTATCAGTTTTCAGTTTCCAAGATTCCAGGTTGTTACCATTCCTTATTCCTGGTTCAGTTATCTTGAGTTCAGTTATGATATAGTAAGTTGTTATCAATTACAGGTTGTAGAGTTCCAGGTTATATTTATCCTTTATATGTTTATGTGCTAAGTCAGTTATTACAGGATTGTTATCTCATGGTTACAGTTTCAGCCTTACATACTAGTACATTTCATTCGTACTGACATCCCTTGCTTGGGGACCTGCGTTCGTGCCGCAGGTGCAGGTAGAGGTCAGGATGGCCAGTTGAGTAGCAGTTCGTGAGATCAATAGATGGTTGGTATGCTCCTTTCTTCCTGGAGCTAGGGCTTAGTTATTTATTCTTGAGTTTTGAGATGCAGTTATGGGTAGGTCGGAGCCCTATTCCGACCATCAGTCAGTTTAGTCTTTAGAGGCTTTGTGGACTTAGTGTGTACAGTGTTATTCAGTTCGTGGCCTCATCGGCTTATTGTTGCTTGGTTTAGCACACTAATTGCCTTGGTTGCATTTCGATTGTTTACCCCGTACTGTTGAGACCTTATGGGTCTAGTTTATTCTTCAGTTGATTGTGACAGGTGGCCTAGATGGCCTAAGTGTTACAGTTACAGATGTCATATAGCCGGTTCTTGATCAATCATGAATCGAGTGCCAGTTGCGCCCTACCCCAGTTTTGGGAGGTGACATAAACTACGTTGTTTTGAGTTATGAATAGTGACTTTTAAAGGGGTTAAGTTCATTTAGGCCATTTTCCTATTCATGCATGCAAGAGTGATAGGCTAAAGAGGCGATCAAGACAATACTTCAAGGTTTTCTTCAATTCCTTCTTGGCATTCAAGGGAGGGTAAGAATCAACCATTTACAGGTATGTAGGATTATGAATGGATGTTTTCGTTCACACCCATGCCCAATCTCTTCTAATTCATGAAGAGTTGTTCAAAAATCTTATGAGGTTTTATCTTAAATCTTATGGAATTCTAATGATCCATCAATGGGTTATTATTTTTTGTGATTTACATCATATTTTACGAATTGTGAGAAGATTCTACAATTACTTTGATTATAAATTTAATGATTTTGATTTCTACTAAATTATGCCTATATGCATGTTCTATGATGAATCGAGTTATGATCTTTACCTTAATTGTTGATATTCATAAACCCATCATGATTTATGATTTATGATTTACAAAGTCTATACATTATCTACAAGTATGCATGAATCCCATGGTGTACTAATTATGTTTTGGCCAACTCACGGGCCTTAACCCTTACCCTCATGGCTATTTCACATATTTACAAGTACGTTTATGAATATCTTGATTTAACTAGCTCATGAATTTCATGCATATTATACTATGAGCACTATATACATTTTTGGAGTAGTATTTAACACCGTGTAGGTTCGAGGCCCAGGTTTTGCCTCGAATCTCAGAACTACGTGCCACTGTAGGATATGATGGGACTTCCTTTATGATTGTCCCCTTGCCCAAATGGGCCCTTTCATGTGTGATATCATGCCCTTCATGGTTCTACCCTTGGCAAGGTACAAACACCCTCTCGACTAGGGATTTACAGGTCGGACTCCATGTGCGCTCATAAGGGGTATGTCGGTTATAAGAATCTCCTACTGTTCCTCATGATTTATGCATGTTTATGATTATGCATATTGGCTCAAGCCATGTTCAACAAAGCTTTTCTCTTATGATTAGAATTACAATTGAATTATGAATGTTTTGAAAACCTTGAGCCTTATGTTATTGTATGCTACTTATGTTATGAGCATGTCATCCCACTTTTATGATCATTTATGTGCTTTTATGTATTTTAAATGTTTGGTTTACCTACCTTGCATACTCGGTATATTTCACATACTGACCACATACTTTCTACGTTGTATCATTTCATGATACAACACCCGACTCTCAGGCTCAGCCTCGTTAGTAGTCCATTTCAGAGTTTAGCATCCAGCCTTTTATGAGTCCTCATTCTCTGAGGACCATATGCTTCAGATATTGATGTCCCTTTTTGCTTTCAGTTTTGTCGGGTTAGTTGGGGATGTTGTCCCATCAACCCATCTGATACGATAAAGGCTTTTAGACTAATGGTAGTACTCAGCTGATATATATTTTGTGCGTTCCGCTTATCATGCTATGTTATGTTATGTTTATGTTTCCGCTATATCTCCATATTAAGTATTCCACTTAATGATATGAAGTTAGATGAATGTTCATGCCATGGGTCGACTTAGAGTCTCTCAGTGCTCCTTGTCTCATGTTGCGATCCAGGTTTAGTTCGGATCGTGAAAAACTTGGTATCAGAGCAATAGGTTTGAAGTGTCCCAGGGTGTATGAAAGCCGCGTTAAGTAGAGGTTTTTTTATGGGTGTGAATCGTGCCACACTTATGACAAAGAGGCTACGAGATATTTAGAAAATGTTCCCTTCTTTCATGATCTATGTCGTGCGATGAAATGTATTCCTATCCTTCTAATTTGTGTTATTCACGATTGCAGAATCATGGCTCCCCAAAGAATGAATGGTAGGAGGAATGTAAATAGAGACGGCCAGGAGAATGGCAACGGGAATGGGCACCTGCAGGGCCCACCAGTTCAGGAGCACCAGGAACCGGAGCCAATTGTCCATGTTAAGTTTCAGGTAGCTATCCAAATGCTTGGGCAAGCCTTTACCGCTCAGGTCAATCAGCAAGCCATTGCGCACGTTCTAAAAAATGGCAATGCAGCGCCGGCTTGAGTCAGATATTTCTTGAGGATGAACCAACCAGAGTTCCTTGGGTCCAAGGTAGATGAGGACCCGCATGAATTCATCGATGAGATTCTAAATATCACCTAGGTCATGGGGGTGAAAAATAGAGAGAGCGTTGATTTGGCCTCTTATCAGCTGAAAGGGGTGGCGCATATCTGGTTTAAGAAATGGAGAGACAATAGGGCAGTGGGGGCAGGCCCTATAGGTTGGTAAGAGTTTCATGCAGCTTTTTAGGATCGGTTCTTCCCTCGCGAGATGAGGGAACTGAGGGCGGCCGAGTTTGTAAATCTGAAGCAGTGTGATATGTCGGTCTAGGATTATGCTCTGGAGTTCACCCCCTAATCCATGTATGCACTAGATTAAGTGGCAGAGCAGAGGGCTCGGGTGAGCCGATTTGTGCATGGAGTGGCAGACTACTTGGATAAGGATTGTAGGATCGCCATGCTGCATTAGGATATAGATTTTCACCACATAGTGTTGCATGCCCAGCAGACTGAGTCAGTGTATCGGAGGCAGTGAGAGGCCAAGAGGGCCAGGACAGACAATTATGGGATTTCTCAACCTAGAATGAGGGGTGGACAGTGCCAGCAGTCTCATCATAGGTCTTTTGCTCTAGCACCATCATCAGCTAGTACACCATCTAGATCATTAAGGGATTGGAGGAGCAGGGCTTCAGATTTGAGGGGCCAAGGTAGCATGCAGATAGAGCACACTTTCCCAGCTTGTGCAAGGTGCGGCAAGAATCACCTTGGGAGGTGCCTAGTTGGCTCAAATGCTTGTTTCGGGTGTGGAAAACCCGGACATAGACTCAAGGATTGCCCTTTGGCCATATCAAGGGGCGGCGGAGCCCGTATGCCAGCCGCTAGTTTAGCTGCTCCAGCAACACGTCCCTCTCTGCAGGGTGCCTCGACTAGCTCAGCCGACAATCAGCCCAGAACAGGTTCTATGCCCTTGCGACCCCTCAGGAGCAGGAGACTTCACCAAATGTGGTTACTAGTATGTTAAGAGTGTTTCACCTTGATGCTTATGCTTTGTTAGATCCAAGGGTTACCTTGTCTTTTGTGACACCTTATATTGCTAGTAGCTTTGGATTTAGTCCCTAAACTCCGTCAGAACCATTTTCAATTTCTACTCCTTTTGGTGATTCGATTGTAGCTAGGTGAGTGTATAGAAGATGCCCGATCACTATATTGCATAAAGTCACCTCCGCAGACCTTGTAGAGTTGGCCATGACTAACTTTGATATTATTCTTGGCATCGATTGGTTGTATGCGCATTATGCTTCTGTTAATTGTAGAACCCGTACTGTGGAGTTCCGCTTTCTGGGTGAGTCAGTCTTGGAGTGGAAGGGTAGTTCAGCTGCGCCTGTAGGTCCTTTTGTTTGATATCTTAAGACCGAAAAGATGATTTCTAAGGGTTGTATGTATCATCTAGTTAGGGTTAAGGATGTTGAGCCCGAGACCCCGACTATTCAGTCAGTTCTGGTAGTGCGTGAGTACCCAGAAGTATTTCCTGATGATTTACCAAGTGTTCCTCCCGAGAGGGAAATTGATTTTGGTATTGACTTTCTTCCCTACATGCAGCCTATATCTATCCCTCCTTACAGAATGTCTCTAGCCGAGCTAAAGGATTTGAAGGATCAACTGATGGTCCTATTAGATAAGGGTTTTATTAGACCGAGCAAGTCTCCATAGGGTGCACCAGTTTTCTTTGTCCGGAAGTTTTAAAGATGGTTCTCTTCGAATGTGTATTGATTATCGATAATTGAACAAAGTCACCGTCAAGAACAGGTACCCCGCACCAAGGATTGATGATTTATTTGACCAGCTTCAAGGTGCCAAGTGTTTCTCAAAGATAGATCTATGGTCCAAGTTTCATCAGCTTAGAGTTTGGGAGTGTGACATCCCAAAGACAGCCTTCAAAATGTGGTATGACCATTATGAGTTTGTAGTTATGTCTTTTGGACTAAAGAATGCTCCTGCAGCTTTTACGGACTTGATGAATAGGGTGTTCAAGTCATACTTGGATATGTTTGTGATCGTGTATATTGATGACATTTTGATATACTCTAGGAGCGAGGAGGAACATGCCACTCATTTGAGAATAGTGCTTCAGACTCTCAAGGATCGCCAACTATATGCCAAATTTAGAAAGTGCGAGTTTAGGTTAAACTCTGTAGCATTTTTTGGCCATGTAGCATCAGGTGAGGGCATAAAGGTAGATTCTCATAAAATAGAGGAGGTGAAGAATTGGCCTAGATCGGTGAATCTTTCAGATATTCGGAGTTTCTTAGGTTTAGCTGGATAATATCGGAGATTTGTTAAGGGTTTCTCATCCATTGCAGCACCTTTGATAAAATTGACTCAGAAGAAGGTGAAATTTCAATGGTTGGAGGCTTATGAGAAGAGCTTCCAAGAGTTGAAGACTTGGCTTACCTCAACACCGGTGTTGACCCTACCCGAGGGTACCGATAGGTTCGTGGTGTATTGTGATGCTTCAAGGATCAGACTGGGGTGTGTGTTGATGCAGTACGAGAAGGTTATATCATATGCCTCTAGACAGCTAAAAGTCCATGAGAAGAATTACCCGACCCATGATCTTGAATTGGTTGCGGTGGTGTTCGCATGAGATTATTTGTATGGGGGTCCACATGGATGTGTTTATGGTCCATAAGAGTTGCAATATGTGTTCTCTCAGAAGGATCTCAATCTTCAGAAAAAGGAGATGGTTGGAGCTACTCAAAGACTACAATATGAGTGTCCTTTACCATCCGGGTGAGGCCAACATAGTAGCGGATGCACTTAGTAGATTCTCTATAGAGAGTGTATCTCATGTGGATGAGGGTAAGAAGGAGATGGCGAAAGATGTACGTTGACTTGCAAGGTTGGGAGTTAGGTTGGTTTACTCGACTGATGGTGGTGTTGTTGTTCAGAACGGATTAGAATCGTCCTTGGTGACTGATGTAAAAGCTAGACAAGATGAGGACCCTATTTTGGTGAAGTTGAAGGAAGCGGTTCAAAATCATAAGGTAGAGGTCTTCTCCAAAGGGGGAGATGGTGTGCTTAAGTACCAGGGTCGCATATGTGTTCCATATATTGATGATTTGAAGAACTAGATGTTGCATGAGGCTTATAGATCCAAGTATTTTATCCATCCAGGTGCCACCAAGATGTATCATGACTTATGGGAAGTCTATTGGTGGAATGGCATGAAGAAGGATATCGCAGAATTCGTAGCGAAGTGTCCGAACTGTCAACAAGTAAAGGTTAAGCGTTAGAGGCCGGGAGATGTGCTTCAAGATATCAGTATTCCTACTTGGAACTGGGAAGAAATCAATATGGACTTCATCACAGGTTTGCCTCGCACTCACTGACAATATGACTCCATTTGGGTTGTGTTAGACTGGTTGACCAAGGCCGCCCATTTTCTATTGATCAAAACCACGAATTCGGTGGAGGATTATGCCAAACTATATATCTGGGAGCTAGTCCGATTGCATGGAGTTCCCTTGTCCATCATTTGAGATAGAGGTACTCAATTTACTTCTCAATTTTGGAGGTCGTTTCAAAAAGGGTTTGACACGCAGGTTAAGCTCAGCATAGCATTTCACCCGCAAACGGATGGCCAAGCAGAGCGGACAATTCATACTCAGTACATTCCATGTACTGAGTATTTTAAATGTCTGTTTTTATGTATTTTAAATGTCTGTTTTACTTACCTTTCATACTCAGTACATTCCATGTACTGACCACATACTTTCTACGCTATATCATTTCATGATACAGGACCCGGCCCCGTCAGTAGTCCGTTTCAGAGTTTAGCATCCAGCCTTTTGTGAGTCCTCATTCTCCGAGGACCATATGTTTTAGATATTGATGTACCTTTTTGCTTTCAGTTTGTTGGGTTAGTTTGGAATGTTTTTCCATCAACCCATCTTATACGATAGATGCTTTTAGACTAATTGTAGTACTCAGATATTATATACTTTGTAAGTTCCTCTTATCATGCTATGTTTTGTTATGTTTATGTTTCTGCTATATCGTCATGCTAAGTATTCCTCTTAATGATATGAAGCTAGATGAATGTTCATGACATGGGTCGACCTGGAGTCTCTCAGGGCTCCTTGTCCCGTGCTATGATTTGGGTCTACATTTGGGTTGTGACAACTGTGTTGACCATATTCTGCGTAGACGATCTGTCCATTGGACTATTTATGGTTTTTAAAATTTTCATGGTGGGGCCTTGGTTGAGATGGATTTAGGTCGGGTTCTTGTACATTTGGGTCGGGTTGGTCTTTAATTAGCCACCCATGGGTTGAACCGACCAAATCCATCATCCTTTAAATGAAAAATCAAGAGGAGTCATGGGCAGTTTTGTCTGATGATTAAACCCTATCCATCTCTTCCGTTTTCATCCACTCCATCTCTTCCCCATTGCTAAAAATATCCATTCTTGTACTTTCTTGCTCAAAATTGCATCCCACAAAGGCACACCAAGCTCAAGTTGCAGCCTGGGATTTTGAAACCCCAACATTTTATGTATCTCTTCACTCAAGCACACGAGCACTTAAAGTTATTCAGGTACTTAATCTTGCACTTTGATCTTCATTTTTAATCCCTAATGTGATGTGTATAATGTATTGACTTGTGGGTATTGTGAACCTATTCTTGGAGTATGACTTTGGGGAGAGGGGGAGAACTTGGGTTAAAATTGCTAGAAATTTGGACGAGCTTATGTGATTGTTTGGATGTGTTTAAATGCTGATATATTGCTTCATGAACTTGAAATTGATATAACCCCCTCCTATGTCCATGCTTTATTCAAAATTGAATTGCACTTGATGTTGGAACAATATTGAACCCCCAAAGGACGGAGGAATTGATGGACCATTTCTTTCAAAGATGGCTAGTTTGTGTCTCCGTCACTTGACCCGGAACCATCAAATCTTCTGAGTTCAAAGGACGACGCAAGGTACAGATTGTCATTTGAAAGGAATGCCTGCACCTTGAGTCGTCCATTGAAATAGTGTATGTAAAGTTTTGGAGTCAATCAATGATGCATGGTACGGTCCGTCTCTCATCTTTGCATCTGTCTATTGCTAGATTCTTCTGATTACATGTTATCCCTACTCCATATTTTGAAAAATTTGTGCATGATCACAGGTAATGGCACCAAAACGAGCAATATCTGGAGAAGGAAAGCCTAGTACACCAAAGAAGTCCCGACTTAGGGACAAGGATGAGGAGTAGTACTTGCCTTTAGGTAGCAAGAGGACTACCGAGCAGACAACAGAGGTGTCATCAACTCCTTCAGATTGGGTGGCATCTGTAGAGATACCGTCTCTGGGATCTTCATCCTAGTCCAGTGAGGATCGTGGTCAGGCCAAGGCTAGTGGTGCCTAAATAGACATTTCCTCCAGTGAGTCTACTGAGGAGGAAGCATCCAGTCAACCTCCTCTCCCCTAGCAGTTGTAGCAGAGTTGAGACAAAAACAGAGGGAGGAGATGTAAAGACTTTAGTGGGCTGTTCAGGGTGCTATGAAGCTCTACTTATAGGGACAAGAGACCATCAATGGGAGACCTCATCGGGGAATTATAGAGAAGCGCACTATTAGCTCCAATAGCTTAGAGATGTACCTCAACATCATGGAACAACTCACATTCCAGCATTGGGAGTTTCTATTCCACCTGATGGGTCAGTATGTTCAGATATTGGTCTAGACATTTTATTCTTGTATGGGACAATCCTTTTGGGATCGAACCTAGTGCTGAAGATGCAAATTGAGTCGCTGACGTCAGTGGTCATTATAGGAGTGTCAGTTGATATTAGTCTGGAGGTGATCAATTGATACTATATTGGAGATGATTATGAGGTGGTAGACACTTTTGCGTATGATGAGATAGCTGCCTAGGGCCGGGCAAGCTAGAGGTTGGATGTTTGGAGTGATATCTAGGGGCATACAACATGGACTGCACTTGAGAAAGCCGATATCTTCGAAATAGAGCTTGATGTTGGGCATATTTCTATGCCAATTTGCCATGTTTTTTCCCATCTTTTACCTTGTTTTGAGTTCATAATCCTTATGAATTGCATAAATTCATGTTTTCTATGTTTTGTATACTAAAAAACGATTTGAGGTGTTTTGAGCAGGAAACCAAGGAAAAAGGACCCAAAATGACCCAAGGTTGAAGGTTTGAGAAGCTGAGAAGAAAGATCTGGATCTATGGTTGGTGCCCAGCACCCCTTCCTCAACTTCAAAAGAAATTTGCATCAAATCTGGGGCTATGGCTGGTGCCTAGTGCCATGTCCCAAACTTCAGAGATGTTTCATTGAACATCTTGGTGAGATGAGAGGCGAGGAGCCCAAAAGTATTCCAGACATAGAAATATTTCCCAAAATTCTAAAGAAATGGATGGGGATAGGAGCCAGAGAGGTCTTAGAGCCAAGAAACTTGACTAAGACTCGGGGGCTATGAGTGGCGCGGGGTGCCCGGATGATCCAAAAGTGTTGAAATTTGGATAACTCCTTGGTGCTACTGATGGGGATGGGCACCCAAAGCCAAACTTTAGAAGAAACTTGAGCCTAACATGGGGCTATAGGTGGAGTGGCACGCCAGGCTTCTTATGGAGTAGAAATTACTGATTTAAAGCTAAGTATTAGAGGGCAGAAACATCATTTGAAGGCTCAACTACAGATATATCCTCTAGGTCATTTGTTAATCATCTTTTAATCACTTTTACATTACGTTTATCATTTTATAAGTGTTGTAAGCCGTTTGGAAGAGGAGACAAGTTATACACTAGGTTTATTTTTTCTTCTTTATTTTACTTTGAATGATGATGATTATGTATTTGTTTTTCCACTTGTCTATGAGTAGCTAAACTCATACTCTAGGATTTTGGCCATGGTGGATGGTTTATGTTTGATAGACTAATTTTATGCTAGTTTTGATTCTTATTTTAATGGTTGTTTATATTTACTTATTTTAATTGCTTATTCACTAGCCTGATCAACTTGTGAGTAAATCTGTTGGCTTTCGATTGAACTCGGGAAAGGGAACAAAAGTGTTAAAGGTAAATATAAAACAGGAATTCAAAAACCCTTAAACTCATTGGTAAGAGGATAGAAGTTGTTGTTGAGTATAGGGATATACCCTTTAACCATGTTTAGTTGAAATACAAATAGACATAACCGTTGTTTCATGTTCCTCCACCCCACATGTAAAAAGGTGCACTATACTTAGAGCACACCAATCAAATCATAAAGGGAGAGAAAAGGAACTTCCTAGGTCGCTAAGCATCATCCTCGGGATTGTACTCCTCATCCTCATCATCATCTTCGCCATTAACCTGTATGGCTGCCCTAGCAACATCCTCCTCCTCATCCATATATAAATTATCAACACCATCAGTAAGGACTGTGGCCTCATCATCATCAAGCGGCTCCTCAAAAGCTGGGTCCACTCAGCACATCAACATAACACTCTCCATGAGTGGGTACCATGCTTCTAAAGTTGTCATCTCCTCTGCAGTGGTGGGTCGACCTCCTAGCTTCAACTATAATTCAAACATCCCTAATATACAACCCTACCAACTCTCGTACCGGTCTTGCCTATCAATTATAGTAAGAAGAGGGCCTGTGGAAGGAATAGTCTCCTTCACCTTTGTGACGTCTATCATCATTCTAGCCAGGTGTCCTGCCAAATGTAAGACAAGGTCTGCATCCTTCTCCTCAATACCTGTCTCCCTCAAGAACATGGTCAAGAGACTGTTGTGACAATATTTCCATCTACAATTACCTCGTGATCTTCTCATATTGTCCATGACACCAATGTTGATCGGTATTTCCTTCATCAACATGTATACCAAGCAATCCGCTCTTGATTCATTTTTTTCATATGTCCCAGGGAGAAAGACCACACACACCAACTTCATCCACACCTTTGCCTCTCTATTCAAATAAGCAAACGCCAATATAGAATGAGTGCCATTATGATTCCTCGCCCAACGGGCGGATAAGTGCTCACCACATAAAGTATGACGGATGTCTCTGTATGGAGGCTTCTATAGCAAGATAAAATACTCCGAAGGGTCTACTGCAGGTTTCTCTAGGAAGACATTGAACCTTTTTTCTGTGAATTGCACCACCTGACTTTTGATTTTCACCTTAGTTCTCTCTCCGAATGAAGTATCCCAATTTGCGTAGAACTCCCTCACCAAAGTGAGGTTGCACCTCTCTAGCTCATTGAAGATATAACCAGCTCCCAACTCACATATCTTGTCCCAAATGGCTAGGAACTCAAGTGCAAAGAGGCCCTCATCTATCCAATTCTTAGGTGCATACTTGGCTTCTTTTTGAGTGTTGAACCAAGTAAACCCATGAGGCTCTACCACTTTTTCTCCAAATCTCCTCGCAGGGCCGGCTTTGGAAGCAGAAGCACTAGCCCTCTTTTATCCTTTTCCTAGCCCTCTTGACACTGGGAAACGCAATAACCACCTCCTTTCCTTTTGATGCCATGGTACCTAACAAGCAAAAATCAAGAACTTCACAAAATTATCTTATAAACAAAATGGCTAACCAATTAAGTGTTGAAGGTGCAAAATCCACCCTACACTTAATTTGCTAGCGTGCTTGTGAGAATTTGTCAAATGGAGTACTCAAGACTTCCCCCATCATCATCAAATCTCAACAATTCAATTTAATTCACTAACTCCATACTACACCAGGTTCATGATTTTTTTTCTTTCTTTTCCACTCTCCTCTAACTTTAACTTTTATTTTCAAGAATGCCTCAACTAGGTCATCTCTCTCACTTTCCTCCTCCAACTCATAATTGAAGTAATTCATGTAATGTAGTAACAATATTCAATTCAATCAACAAACAATAAGAAATTTATCACCATCCAACATGAATTAATCGAGAATCTCACCAACTCAAGAATTTATCATATTCAAGAATTCAATACCCATGTACTTTCTCTCTCTACAATTAATACATCTACCCACCTATCAAAATTCAATTTACCAACCCCTATCATCCCCACAAGATCAAATCACCATATTCAACCAAGAATTAATTAATCGACAAAGATGACATACAATTATGGAAGAATTTAAGGAATTAAACTCATTAATCCCAAAACATAAAATTTAAGCTTTTCACCATAAATGGTGATTTTTGATTCTAAATGATGGGGAAGAGGTGTGTGGGAGAATAATTTCATTATTAATATAACTAGAGAGAAAAAAATGTACTTACTTGAATTGAAGATGAGAGCTTCACCAACTTGTTGGAGAAGACAACAATGGAGGGGGCAAGGGGATCGGGAGCTATGACCTAAGAGGAGAGAGAGAGGAATTTTTTCTTTTTTCTTTTTCAACTTTTTGAGGGAAAATAATGAGTGGGACTTTAAATAAATTAGTGGGAATGGACTTTTATGTAATTTTAAGGTCTTTTAAGTCAATATTGATAAAAAAAATTTGTCCAGTAAGCCCCTAGCCCGTCGTCCCCTCTATCTCCCCACAGACTTGGAAAAACTTTTCTCTGGAGATAGGGGGTGCGCGCCTCACATGACAAAATTTTTTCTTCTAGAACTCTTGGTGCCTAATGCTAGTCATATAACCCTAGACTTACACTTTTTTAGCTCAATGTCCTAGCTTGTTCTTACCTATATGCCCTGTTCGTCTCTACAAACAAAGAAAAATATACAAAGTGTAAGAAGGATGGGTTGTCTCCCACAAAGCACCTTAGTTAAAGTCGTAGCACAACATTCATGGGTTGTCTCCCATACAGTGTTCGATTTAACTTCGTGGCATGACTATGGTCCCCATCACTCCTTCATCCGTGTAGACTTGTGACCACACGAAGGATCTGCTAAACTTTCATGCAGCACTTACTGTTCCACTAATTGACTACAACCTCTAGGTTCTCCCGCCGGCTTCACTTTGAAGTCCTTATAGTGAGGTGGCATTTGTGCTACTCTAAATACTTCATACACTACCTCCTAATCATATACTCTCATAGACATCTTGCCCAAATGAACATGTATGATAGCGTCAGCGGTGGTTAAGAATCCTCTCCCCAAAATGAGGGGAATTGCTGCATCTGCCTCATAGTCCAGGATTATAAAGTCCACCGTTGGGATGAAAGGTTCTACCTTAATCAAGACATCTTCAGTGATTCCCTCAGGATAGGCCAGAGACCGATCCACAAGCTGCAACATCACTATGGTAGGATGTGGTTCACCTAATCCCAGTGTTTTGAATAGGGATGCAGACATTAAATTGATGCTCGCACCCAAATCACATAAGGCTGGACCAACTTTCTTGCTCCCAATAGTGATAGGAATAGTGAAACTCCGGGGATCCTTTAGCTTTTTAGAAATTTTGTTCTTGATTTGGGAACTGCACTGTTCCTTGAGAGCCATGGTTTCAAACTTTGTATGCCACCTCTTATTGTCCATGATATCCCTGAGATACCTAGCATAGTTTGGAACTTCTGCAAAAGCTCCATCAATGGAATATTCACATGAACCTACTTTAACAATTCAAGAAACTTACTATAGGCTATGTCCTATGTCTTCTTCTTCAACCTTTGAGGGAATGGAGGAGATGGTCTAGCTACCATAATTTTCGGTTGTGGGTTGCTAGACTCCCCCACCTCAGTCTTGGATCTCACGGGTTGTTCCTCATCAACTTTTTCTTTTCTGGGGATGGCCTCACCCAACTCCTTACCACTGCGCAATAAAATAACACTCATATTTTCCTTGGGGTTCTTCTCGGTGTTACTCGGGAGTGCCCCCTATGGTTTGTTGTTCTGCTGTGGAGCCAATTGTCCCATTTGCCTTTCAATCTCATGGGTGGACTTTTGCATTTCATTGACCACTTGCATTTGCTGTACCATCCATTGCTTCATTGTCTCCTTAAGAGTATTGTTTTGCTGCTAGCCCTGTGGCCTTTGATAAGTGTTCTAGGGTGTTGGGAAGTTTTGAATCCTTCCCAATGAGGGATTTTCTCCATTTCGATACCCTTGATTATATTAATTACCTGCAAAACCTCTACCACGACCTTGTTGTTCCACAAAATATATAGACTCAAAATTAAGAGGACAACCTAAATATGCGTGGATTTCTCCACACGCCTCACATGATGGTGGTGGGATTTGTACCTGTTGTACCTGCTGCACTTGGCCTTTTGTTTGGTGTGCTCACCAACTTACTAATCGCATTCATCAACTGGCTAATGTCTGCCCTGATTGCCGCTACACCATCCACCTCAAGCTTTCCTAGCACCTTTGCTGCTGCAAATCATCTGCCTCAGTCTTGATAATCCTGACGCCTTGATAACACTCAAAATCATACTCCTAACAAAGTATGAAGCAAACGTTTTCAATAAAGAACCCAAAAAAGAGGTTGGGGTTGAACCCACAGGGAATATGGTAAGAACTAGATAATGCTGATATTTAAGCTTTTTGATATGTTATCTCCAAATTGGGGGGTTTATAGAAAAATAATTGTAAAATAAGCATGAAAATCAGTTGTTGTATATGAAGATTTACAATTAACTAGGGTAAGCATTCCCCATGGATTCATAACTACTTCTGGTTTACACTCGTTATCAATCCCAATGCTTACTTGTAGAACTGATAACTAGGGTTCATCCAAATGACTGGTTCATCCCTATAGGATGACTATACTCAATCACTAAGTTAATTCTCATGAGCGATTTCAAGTTAACCGTTATCAATTTATTCCAAATTAACTATCCTGTGACTGCAACTCAAGTTATACAATGATCATAAAAATCAAGGCTTCACTGTAATTCTCTTTTCCTAATCTTTACTTCTCTAGGTTCAAGCAAGTAAAGAATTCGGGTAAGTCTTAACGTTGCACCTCATTAAGACACATTAAAGATGAAGAGAATATAATACAAGTGTTTAGCATTGGTTTCGAATCACTTTGTGTAACCCTAGTTCATTAATCCACCATGGTTCCCACAACCCTAGTTATGGAGGTTTTAGTCTCTCATGATTGTAAGATTATGATTAATATTCATAGACAAACACATAACTAAATACTTACGACGATGATTGAAAGAAAACTTCCTTTGATATTGCAAGAAAATATGATGAACAAATTCAAGAACAATTGAGAAATCTAAGTTATGATCTTAAGAATTGCTCTCCCGTGTTGTCAAAAACTAATTACAAACTTGATAATCAACTTCTCTAACTAATTCTGACTGAATCTAACCTCTTCTTAACTAAAACAAACATAAAAAGTATTTATATAGATAATTAAATCCTTTTCCTAAGTTTACAGGGAAATAGACAAATTTGGTGTCGACACATCCTACCACTCCTCATATGACCTGTAACAGGATTGTACAGGTCGTGCCTTGTCTCGTTCATCCCTTGGCTTCTACAGAATTTTCGAAGTGTTGGCATCTGGTATGATTCGTAACATGATCACACGAGTCATACAATCAAGTTGTGCTCTGGCTTTGAGAATTTTGGCATCTTCTGAAGATTTCTACGAGTGCCTTGGTACGCCTCGTACCTTGCTCCTATGACTTGTAACAGCTTTTCATATCATGATATCTGCTAAGTCCCAAAAATCATTGAGGCTTTCCACAGCTCCTGGTACGGATCGTAGGTAGATGCTATGATCCGTAGGTGTTGCCCCTATCGGAGACTTTAGTTGTGTAAATTTCTCTAAAGTTTTCTATTACTCAAGTTATGGCTCGTACAAAGAGTCATACTTTGCCTTTTCCTTGTACCAATCTTCTAAGCTTTTCCACGAATATCGGTATGGCTCATACTGAGATCAGTACTTGGCTGCTTTTCTACACTTTTCTGTAATTTTTGCACATTTTTACTCCAAAACCTATTTTTCCTAAAAAAACAAAGTAAAAACACCTTATATCCATATAAATATACCTAAGTCCATACTATTTTCTCATTTTTAAGCATCGAAAGTGCTATAAACTCACAACACTTCAACACCCTTAACTTAAGACTTTTTCATGTCCTTAGGAAAAGAAAAAAAATTTTAAATGACGATTAACTAGTAAATAAACCTAGGACACTACAACAAACACCAATCAAAATTTGTACTATGAATACAAACAGCTTTTGACCCTTCTCTATGTAAACCAAATCAGCTATGCACATCAAGTGACCACGAACCATGATAAACAAGGATCAAGATATGTCATCCGGTTATTAACAGAGAATCAAGTTATTACCAATTCTTTTCACACAGACAACTGGCAAAATAAAATACAAACCATGTACCCTCATAGCAAATGAGTCCCCAACTCACAGATATATAAAAATATGAAACCTAGGACTAAAGAAGTAAGGCTCTCACTTTAATTAGGGAGTTCCAAATATTGTACATCAGATACTATAGGATTGCCCTTATTTTATCTACTTTGGCTCTTCGGAAAGTCAGGCTAGGATAACTATAGGACTTTGTTCGGCTTGTAATGTAGGCTTCAGACTAGGTATAGTAAATATGAGATTTTAGTGATTAAACCCTCATTTGCACTACATACTCGTGGCTCTACTTTTCACTTATTTCACCCTTTTCGCCTTTTCAACTTTTTCCTCTCTTTTCTCCATTTTTATGCAATCTATATGTGTGGTGTGTTTTCAATTTTTTCATTCATTTTTTCTTTTATTTTGTATTTTCTTTTCAATTTTATCTTTTTCAGCTCTTTCTTCTTTTTTTGTCACACCACAACTCATTTTAAATCCTTTTTTCTTTCTTTTCTTTTTTCACTTCCCCACGATCTATGCACCCTACTCTAGCCACCCTCAACTTAGGCATTTTGCCTGGGTTGAGGTTCACAATGTCAAAGGAGGACCCGGGCCAATACAGGTTTATTATAAAAAAATAAGTAAGGTTAATCAATTAATCAAGGAAACATGGTCCATTTAAGGCTCAAAATTGAGATCAAAGGAATCATATCATTTTAGTAGTATTTTTTAGGCTAAAATGGGATAAACAAAATGACCTATGATCCTTTCCTAACCAACAATCCTAAAACCTGTGTAAAGACCAATCGGGCAAGTTCTAGATCCTCTATGCAGTATTGAACTATGTATATGACCTCATTCACTCATGACATGTTTTGCATTCATTCTACCTATATGGTTCATACATGGCTAACTATAAATACTCATGCTAATACAGTAAATCACACAAAAAGATCCACAGAAATCATGTTTTGTAATCAACAAGTACACAACTAACATCCAAACAATATAAAATAGGGTCATTTTTTTCAAAACCTCAAAACTAGTGCATTTTATTGGCTGAGTAATCCTAAGCTAACAAAAATATCCTAGACATGCCGGTTCTACTAGATAGAAAGCTCGAGGGAAAAGAATCTCGGCAAGAAAAACCCTCGGGCAAATAAAAAATGCCAAAAATATACAAGTACACCCCCTTCCCTTTTGAAAAGCATGCTTCATCCCCAAAGTATAGAATATAAAAACACAAGGGAAAGAGACATACCTGTGGTGCACTAAGTGCTCCTGTCATCTCGCGGAGGTGGTACCTCTACTGCATCTGTGGCACTAGTGGTCGCTGGCGCACTCAATGGTACCTCTACGAGGGAAATGGTCATCCCCTCAGTAGTAGTGGTTGCCTCTGCAACCTCAGTAACAACTAGGGACAAATGTGGCTCACCTAAAGGGTCCTTGCCATCTGTAAGCTCTGCATGGGCAGTGGCTAGATACCCACTCCTCTAGCTCTCTCACGCAGCTCCGACCTATGCTCGTCGTGAATCTACTGACTCACCAATCTTGCCCTCTTGCATTCTTTATTCTCCTTCTTTCTCTTCTTCTTTAGGGTCTTATCTCCAACATGCTCTAAGACCCTCTTCTTCCCTTTTCCTCCTTTTACTCCAGTAGGCTCCCACTATGATGCCAAGTCAAGATCATTGTCCATCTCAATATCGAGGTCAGGAAGAATGGGGCTGCTAGAATTGTCGGCTATTGAGATGACAGCTCGGTCACTTGGCTCCGAAGAGCCCCCAACTCCTCATGGAGGTACCAATGTCTGTCTGCTCTGCCATGCACTTATTCAAGCGACACTTAAAGCTATCAAGTCTGGCATGTAAGACCCGTGTGGCCGCCTCAATCTCAACCTTCACACAAGGCTTCACATTCTCCATCATAGACTGCACCTTTCTCTCTGTCATGATCAGTCTCTTTTCCATCTTTTGCATAAAGTCCTGAGGCACAAGCATGTATCCTACTGGGTTCTGGCTTGAAAGGCCCTTAGGTGGCGCAACAGAGGTGCTAGGAGCTACCTTCGAATGACTAGCCTCTATAGTTAGTGTCTCATCCTTCTCCTGTAAGGTGGGGGCATTAACTTGCTCTCCCCCAACTGCTTGTGGTAATGGGACTATGATAGAAAGTCTCTCTCGGCTTACCGGGTTCATTTCATCCTCGATCAACCCTATGTTCATTGTCCTCTGTCCTCCAATAAATCTCTTTTTACTAGGAAGTACCTTGAGACTTGCCTCCATGCACAATCTGAACACGAGACTCGGGAATGGGATAGTAGTGCAAATCCTAAATCTCGATCCCTAATCTCCTCCGCGACGACCCTCGGAATGTTGATGACGTATCTTGACATGATACATGCCACCAATGCTACTTTGTCTGTACTGAGGATGTTGTCATTTATAGTCAGTGCCAACCTGTGGTGAATTAGCATCCAGCAGGCCTTCTCTATGAAATTCAGTGAATTTTTGGTGACATGCTTTCCTCATTATCCTCAGTAATGAACCTAGACAACCACTTTATCTGATTTCTCCTCTCCTCAATACCTAACTGCTTGATCTTCTTCATGGCGTCCACCTGGTAGTCAAGTTCTGGTGTTGTATGTGGTGGTATAAACTGAGGCCCATATAATACCCGAGCAATAGTATGCTTGGATATGTCAATAATGCGGCCTCACACCATTATACTCTTCAACTTAGGCTGATCTTTCAACTTCTGCCCATCCTTTGCTTTCCGCTCCATGGTAGCCTAATAATTGGCATAAAACTCCTAGACGATCTCGGTAGTGTATCGATCTGGGGTTTTAGCCATCCACTCGAATCCGTAGAAGCTGAATATTCGCTTCATCTCCTCCACCTCATTCAGTTCATTGGTGAGGATCCGCAGCTCTTCTTGAATAAACCACCTAGGCTGGTTCTTGACTGTGAGAGAGAGACCATCTTGTAGATCTCTTGCGCACATGGTACTCTCCACCAAATAGTACAGTTCTCTCTAGGTGGAGTTTGCTCTCCCTCATCACTGACTGCCTCATCCTCTGACCCGGACTCACCATCTCCATCTCTGGATTGGTCCTCCTCAGACCCCTCATCATCATTAGAGCCACTCCCAGACTCTTAGATTGTTCCTCAGCTCCCTCCTTAGACTGGGAGTATCAGCAGATGTGTAGTGGCCGCCTCGGCTTGGGCTTTACCTTTTTCCCTGGTGGATCGTGTCCCATCAGTATCAAATGTATCCACCCTGTACTATTCCACTGAAACACTAGGAGAGGTGTCTACATGTTCAGAGTCGGAGGGCTCATCTCTCAATGCCCTCGAACAGCTATTTATGCCCTGACTGCTTTGTCTTTAGCGGCTATGGTTGCTTTCTTCTTCAAAGTCATTGTACCTATAGAGAAAAAGGATTAGAACTTCTGATCTGAGAAAAAGAAAACAAGAAAATGTCCTCTGAATTTTTTCACGGGTCTTTAGTACAAGTCATAGCTAGAAGGTATAATTCGTATTGAGACTCATAACATCTCAGGTTACAGTCACGACTTTGAAGTACGACTCATATCATGAAGGTACGATCTGTACCACGAGTTATTTGAGGATACCCCTTGAAAACCATTATTTTGTATTTTTTCACGACTCATGGTAAAACCCGTAAGTCAATTCAATGAGTCGTAGTAAGGGTAGTATAGTTGGCTTTGGACTTGAACTTTTTCAAATTTCTGGTACGATTGTTAGGTTTGACTCGTAGTAGGATACCACAGGTCATACTAGGTTCCGTACCAATTGATATTCATACATTTGTCTTAGGAAAATCCCAACGAGCCTTTCGACAAGTCCTACTATGAAACCACGAGCCGTAGGAAGGCTTGTGAAGCCTGTCCTTGCCTTTGTTCATTTCAGTTTTGCAGGTACGTTCAATTTTTTGTTGGGTACTCAGAATTTCCCAATTCTAGGCATGCATTTTTCACATTTTTACAACTAACCAGTTCTCCCTTTTTGATTGACAACCTATAGCTCTGTTCATAACAGTTTAATTTCGATTCTAAGCATGTTCAAATTCCTACCCAATTAACAAAATCATATTGCAAGTTACTGATCATTATCCTCATCTATTTTCATGCATTTTGAGGACTCCCAGTTGTTAAACAAGTTCACATAAGCATGTAGATCCTTTTATCCAACTCAAGGAAAAACCAGTTACTTGAATTTGTAAAATCTTGCTCAACTTGATGCATGAGTTAGTGATTAGGGTTGGAACTCGATTTAAGTAGTGTTAATTGAGCACAAATTTTTCTTAATCAATTATTTATCTTGAGTTACTGGTGTAAGGGTGTCGGGGGAGATATTCGTGAGTTTGAGTTTTGATTGCGTGGGCGAAGAGTTTGAAGGATTTGGAATTTAAATACATTAGGGCAAATTTAAAAAATTAGGTCGAGTCGGGTCATTTTAAACAATTTGGCCCATCACAATTCATACCACGAGTCGTAGGTTTGACCTATGACTCATAGCAGAGGTTTAAGAAACTTACCTGTGGACCTACGAGCACATCATATGACTCGTACCATAGAGGTACGAACCGTACCACGACTCATAGGTCACTTTAAACTGGAGTTCCATACTTTGCATATTTCATAACTATAGTGAGTACTATGACCCGTACAATGGAGTTACTACTCATAGGACCAACCGTAACATGAACTCATGCATTAGGCCATGTCTCTGCTTCTCATCACAACTCATATTACAACGTGTACAATGCTCTTACGAGTCCTATTGAGGCTCATAAAACCAGTATGTACTGCAATTTTTCTACAACCTATTTTTGTTTCACCTGCACACTGAGCACACATAAGTCAATAAACTTGGGTTTCCTCCCAAAAAGTAGTTGATTTAATGTCACAGCACGACGCAGGTGGTTCAGTTACTAAGACTTCACCAAACCACCTCATGGGTTGCCTCCCAAGAAGTATCTGATTTAACATTGTGGCACGACACAAGTCTCTTGACTACTCAAACTTCACCAAGAAACTCAAACTCATCCTTGATTACTAAGAGCACTCTAAACTCATTTGGCTGCTTCATTGACCGTAGACATTGAAAGTGACCTCCTCTTTATTAAGCCTGAATTTCAGTTGGCCAGCCTTAACATCTACTATAACCCTCCGAATAAAAGGAATGGTCGCCCCAAAATGATGGGGACCTCAAAGTTAACCTTGCAATATAGGATCACAAGGTCTGCCGAGAATATTGATCTGTTCACCTTGACAAACACATCAAACAGGATCCCCACAAGCTTCTTCACAGTATTTTCGGCCATTAATAGCCGCATAGTAGTTGGTGTGGGGGCTACAAAGCACAGTTGCTTGAACACAACTAATGGCATCATATTGATGCTTGCTCCCAAGTTGCAGAGTTCCTTCACGAATTCAACATCACCAATAGTACATAGAATGGTGAAGGCACCTGGATCCTCCTTTTTCTGGGCAAGGACCCGTGAGGCTATGACACTGCAATGATGCAAGTTACCCACTGGCTCATAGCTCATGGACCTTTTCTTGGTAACAAGGTGCATCATAAACATGGCGTGTCCAGACATCTGCTCCAATGCCTCGACCAATGGTATGTTTACAGATAATTGTTTAAGCATAGATAGAAAATTTTGAAACTTACCATCTTCCGCGTTCTTCTTTATTCTTTGAGGGAACGGTGGCGGTGGTCGTGGGATAACTTTATAGATCTGTGTGTCCCCTTGTTTCATACCTTGTTCAACTTCAGGATCCATCTCAACAACTGGAGCCTCAGTCAACTCAGCCTCTTCCTTAAGATCTTGCTCAACAACCTCTTCATCATCATTAATTACGATCTCTTTCTTCCGTTGCATTTCAACTATAGCCAGCAGAGGGGGATCACCTGTTGTCTTTCCACTCCTAGTCATCACAGCCATACAGTGACTATCTTTCTTTGAATTTTGGACTGTGTTGCTAGGTAGTGTTCCCTTTTGCCTAGGGTTCAGGGATGCCGATAGTTGCCCCAACTACTGCTCTATTTGCTTGATGGTCGTGGCATGCGACTCAACTCTATGGCCCATGCCAGATATATCTCCACGAATGTCTTTCAGCTACTCCTCCATGGATCTCACCTTTTTGAGCATCTCATCCATCTTGCTCTCCAATTTTTATAGTCCAGCCTCCCTCTCTCGTGCATTAGGAGGCACATACAATCTTGATTGGTCATTGTGGCAACCATCTTTCCTTCTCCATTCTTCCTCTTGCTCATGACCTCGACTTTTGTCTTTGTACCCATTTTAGTTATAGTTGTCTCGATATTAGTTCTGACCTTGATTTCCAGAACCTTGGCACCAAGCATCCTATCCAGACCCTTAAGTGTTGGATTGAAAACCCGCCACCTAGTTGTCCAAGAAGATTGCCTCCTCCTGGGAATTTGAATGCTCTGACCCTGGTTCTTTTCCCTGTGTCCCTACTGCATTAAAATTTTTGGCCTCAGCACCCATGATATGCTTCATGAGTAGGTCTAATGATGTATGCATGTGGGCCAATTCCTAATCACGCTCCTCCTCCTTCTTTCGTTGATCTGCAGTCATACCAACAACATATGTACCAGCAACTGCTTTTGCTTCGTTGGTGTGCCAAGCCCTATTAGTTTTAGTCACTTTTTCAAGAATAGTGGTAGCTTGTTCCATAGTGTGACTCATCAGTGCTACTCCCGCCGTAGTATCCGCTACAGCTTTAGTGTTATTATTCAATGGACTATCGAAAATCTCCAACACACTATCATCAGGGATTTTATGGTTAGGGCACTTGGTCAACTTTTTATTAAATCTTAACCAGGTTTCATGAAGTGCCTCTGTTTTCAGTTGTTGAAAATTGTAGATCTCATCCTTAAGCTGTATCTTTCATGAACTGCCTTCATTTTCAGTTGTCGAAAGTTCCTCCGTTTTCAGTTGGAAAGGGTGGGAAGAATCTTTCTATAAAAGCTTGTTTGATCTCCCTCTAGATGGTAATGGAATCATTGGTCAACTTCGATAACCATAAAGTGGCCTCCCCAGATAGAGAGAATGGGAAGATTCTCAGCCTTGTTGCATCCTAACTGACTTTGGGAAACCTGTACACCTTTCATATTCCAACGAAGTTTATTAAGTGCAGGTTGGCATCATCAGTTGCATGAACACTAAACACCCCTTTCATATTCAGCAACTGGTTCATGGTGCTAGTGATGTCAAACTTTTCCCCAGAAGGAAAATGTGGTGGCACGATAACTCCTGTCGACGCTAGTTCATCAATATTGGGTCGTCCTTATCAAAGAATTGAGGGGCATATCTCTGGCCTCTGTTTCCCCTTCCATGGAGACCAACATTTACAACTTCATCCTGAGCATCATCGGCTTCCTGAAGTGCAACTTGCCGAGCCAGCTCGGCTTGCCTAGCTTCTTTAGCAAGACGTACATCTCTTTGCTCTTGGTTCTCCATTCTTCACAATGGTTCTTTCAATTTCAAGATCCAAATGAATCAGGGGGTTTTCGCTCTGTCGAGTACTTGGCATTCACCAAGAGACAACCTGTGGGTGTCAAAAACAAAAAGAAAACGTAAATGAGGAAATAACAACCAAAAGTTAAACGCAAGCAATTAATCTAATCTTAGCCGTATTCCCCGACAATGGCGCCACTTTTTGATAATTCTCAAACTCACACTCCTGTCGAAGTATGAAGCGGATATTGTCAATAAAGAACCCAACAAAGAGGTTGGGGTCGAATCCACAGGGAATATGGTAAGAACAAGGCTAATGTCGATATTTAAGCTTTTTGGTATGTTATCTCCAAATTGGGGTGTTTATAGAAAAACAATTGTAAAACAAGTGTGAAAATCAGTTGTTATTTATCAAGATTTCCTATTAACTAGGGTAAGTATTCCCCATGGGTTCATAACTACTTCGGGCTTACACTCGTGATCAATCCCAATGCTTATTTGTAGAACTAGTAACTAGGGTTCATCCAAACGAATGGTTCGTCCCTATTGGATGACAATATTCAATCACCGGGTTAGATCTTATGATCGATTTCAAGTTAACCGTTATCAATTTATTCCAAATTAACTATCCTGTGACCACAACTCAAGTTATAAAATGATCATAGAAATCAAGGCTTTGTTGTAATTCTCTTTTCCTAATCTCTACTTCTCTAGGTTCAAGCAAGTAAAAAATTCAGGCAAGTCTTAACGTTGTGCTTCATTAAGAAACCTTAAAGATGAAGGGGATACAATACAAGCGTTTAGCATTGGTTTCGAATCATGTTGTGTGACCCTAGTTTGTTAATCCACTATGGTTCCTACAACCCTAGTTGTGGAGGCTTTAGCCTATCATGATTGTAAGATTATGATTAGCATTTATAGACAAACACATAATTAAATACTAACAATGATGATTGAAACAAAACCTACTTGGAATATTGCAGGAAAATACGATGAACAAATTCAAGAACAATTGGGAAATCTAAGTTATGATCTCAAAAATTGCTTTCCAATGTTGTCAAAAACTAATTACAAACTTGATAATCAACTTCTCTAACTAATTCTGACCGAATCTGACCTCTTCTCAACTAAAAGAAAAATAAAAATTATTTGTATAGATAATAAAATTCTTTTCCTTAGTTAAGAGGGAAATAACCAAATCTGGCGCAGACTCCTACAACTCCTCATACGACCCCTAACAGGATTCTATGGTTCATTCCTTGTCTCGTACATCCCTGGCTTTTGCAAAATTTACTAAGTATTGGCATATGGTAAGACTCATAACATGATCCCACGAGTCGTACAATCAAGTCGTGGTTTGGCTCTGAGAACTTTGGCATCTTCTAAAGATTTCTACAAGTGCCTTGGTACACCTTGTACCTTGCTCCTATGACTCGTAACATCTTGTCGTATCATGATATCTTTTAAGTCCAAAAAATCACTGAAGCTTTCCCCTCAATTCTTTAGTTTTTCTTGAAGAAAAAAATTGGTTGATGAACTTATTGGAGAGGATCTCCCAAATGGTGATGTATCCTGCAGGCTCATTCTAAAGCCACTCCTTGGCTTCTCCGATTAGTGAGAATGAAAACAGAGTCAACTTAACATATTCATCTGACACATTTTGACAATGGAAGTTTTCACTCAGTTCTACAAGCGTCATTAGATGCCTATTGGGATCCTCATGCTGCTTGCCCTGAAATTGGCATGTGGTTTTGGACCAACCACATAGTTTCTTCTTTCAGCTCAAAGTTCCCTGGGATGGTCAGTTTGACAATCGCCTTAGACGTGTTCTCCAAATTTGGCCTATAAAAATGCATCATTGGAACTCTCTCATTCTCTTCACCTGCTGCTTGCCCAATGTTTCCCATAGCTAACCTTTGAAAGGTTCTCTCTACTTTAGGAACAAGAGAATACAAATGTGGTCCTTGACTTCTCCTGCTTGGCATACATTGAGGCAAATAACCCTGTAAACTTCAACCAAAACAAGAAACAAACGTAAAATATAGACTAGCGAAACAAAATTCTGACCTACAAATGATTAAACAATATTCAAGTCCCCATCAACAGCGCCAAAAACTTGATATCGCCCAAGCGCATGCAAGAGCACGTCGTCATCAAGTAATGTAGGTTTTTGAAGTCCAGATATCGTACCCAAGGGACTTGTAAATTTAATCGTTATTAGGTTGTAACTTTAATTTCACTAATCTATACAATAAATAAAATAAAGATTAGTTTGAAAAATTAAACTACAAAAACTTCAAATATAAAATTAACTAAAATAAATGCAAGCTTGATTGTATTTCGATAATGATAAAAGACTAGGGCAATGGCACTTGGTCAGTTTCAAGTTTTGTTTTCCAGACGTAATTAAACTGGCGTGATTCTTCCTATGGTTATAGTTACAAGTTACTATCTCATTTCTTTCCACTATCCATAGTATTCAAAAACTATTTATGAACCCTAATGCCTATATCCCTATGGTGGCAGGAGAATAACGAAACGATGGATATGCCTACTTATATTTCAACTCAACGGGTTGAAGGGTATATCCCTATCCTCAACAATAACTTCTTCCATCACCAGTGGGTTCAAGGATCTTTAAATTCCTATTCTATATTTATTTTTAACCCTTCCGATTCCCTTTCCCAAGTTCAATCGAAAGCCAACAGATTACTTACAAGGTGATCAATCTTATAATAATAAATTAACACAAATAAATACAAACAACCATAAAATAAGAATCGAAACCAAATTTAATTAGTCTTTCAAATAATAAACTATTCACCATGGCCACAACCCTAGAATATGAGTTTAGCCACTCATAGACAAGAGGAAAAATAAATATTTTATCATCATCATACGAAAATACGAAGTAAAGAAGAGAAAACCTAGTTGTAGAATGTTGTCTTCCTTCCAAACGGCTTATAAGCTTTCATAAATGAACTATGGAATGTAAAAATGTGTAAAGACTGCTCCATGAAATCCAAAACTTCTTAACAAATGACCTAAGGCCTCTATTTATAGATGATCCCTCAAGTGAAATTTCTACCCTTCAGGCTTGGCTTTAAAATCAGCATTTTCCATCTCGTAATGACCTTGGAGAGCCGCCCCATGTATCTCACCATAGACTTAGTCAAATTTTTAGCTATTACAGCTCTGTACAGGGTTTGGCGTGCCACCCCCTCTCTCTTGCCAAAGTGCTTGTCAAATTTCTCTAAGTCTGGATACCTCTGGCACGGGGCGCCACTGATCTCACCAAGTTTGTGAAGTGCAATTCTCTGAAGTTTAAGGGCTAGTGCGCCATAGCCCCAACGTGAATTTTTTATTCTCTAAAGTTTAGGACTTGGTGCGGGACGCCAGCCATAGCACCAAACCCGTCAGCTCCTCAAATCTTTAATTTTTGCATCATTTTGAGGCTATGTTTCTTAGTTTCCTTCTCAAATAAACTCAAATCATTTGTTATCCCATAAAACACACACATACATGAATTTAAGCATAAATTAAGGATTATGAACTCAAAAAATGATCAAAGATGGATAAAATCATGGCAAATGGACATAAAAGTATGCCCAACATTAGTTTGCTTAAGGGCAAACAAATGCTTTAAGTTGGGTGTGTTGATGTGTCAGGACACATCTTTGATTCTATGTTACAAGTATTCCATCTTGATGTTTATGCATTGTTAGATTCAAGGGATACATTATCCTCCTTGTGTTGTTGTTAGTTTCGAGTCAGTCCTAAAATCTTATTAGAACCCTTTTCAGTCTCTACTCTTGTTGGTGAGTCAGTTTTAGCTCGATGGATATACAGGAATTGCTTTATCACGATTCTTTAGAAATTCATTTTAGCTGATTTAGTAGAGTTAGATATGACTGATTTCGATGTTATCCTCGATATAGTTTGGTTGCATGCTTGTTATGCTTCGGTCAATTGTAGAACTCATACGGTAGAGTTCTAATTTCCGGGTGAATCAGTCCTAGAGTGGAAGGGTAGTTTAGCAGTACCTGTAGGTCGCTTTGTTTCCTACCTTAAGGACAGAAAGATGATATCAAGGGTTGTGTATACCATCTAGTTTAGGTTAAGGATTCTACAGCTGAGACCCCGACTCTTCAGTCAGTTCTTGTTGTATGTGTGCATCCGGAAGTGTTTCCAGATGATCTACTAGGAGTCCCTCCTAAGCAGGAGATTGACTTTTGCATTGACCTTCTTCCTGATACGCAACCATATCCATTCCACGTTATAGTTTAGCTCTAGCTGAGCTAAAGGAGTTGAAAGAGCAGTTAAAAGATCTTTTAAATAAGGGTTTCATCAGGACTAGTAAGTCCCGTGGGGTTCCTCAGTTCTCTTTGTTCAGAAGAAGGATGGTTCTCTTAGGATGTGCATTGATTATCGATAGTTAAACAAGGTCACAATCCAGAACAAGTATCCCTTCCCCAGGATTAATGACCTATTTGACCATCTTTAAGGTGCTAAGTGCTTTTAAAGATAGACCTCGGATCTAACTATCATCAGCTTAGAGTTAGGGAGAGTGACATTTGAAAGATAGTTTTCAAGACTCGGTATGGTCACTATGAGTTCGTAGTTATGTCTCTTAGATTAACGAATGCTCCTGCAACTTTTATGGACTTGATGAATAAGGTTTTCAAGCAATTTTTGGATATGTTCATGATTGTCTTCATAGATGATATCCTCATATACTCTGAAAGCAAGGAGGAGCATGCCTCTCATTTGAGGATTATTTTGTAGACTCTCAAGGATCACCAACTATTTGATAAATTCAGCAATTGTGAGTTTCACTGAACTCAGTAGCATTCTTGGGCCATGTGGTGCCTAGTAAGGGTGTGCAGGTGGACTCTCAAAAGATAGAGGCAGTGAAGAATTGGCCTAGACCTGTCAGTCCTATAGATATCAGGAGCGTTTTGGTTTTAGTTGGCTATTATGGGACATTTGTAAAGGGATTTTCATCCATTGCAACACCGTTGACTAAGTTGACCTAGAAGAAGGTCAAATTTCAGTGGCCGAAGGCTTGCGAGAAGAGTTTTCAGGAGTTATAGACTCGACTCACTTTAGCCCTAGTATTGACCCTACTGGAGGGCACAGATGGTTTCATGTGTATTGTAATGCCTCTAGGGTTGGTCTTGGTTGTGTGTTTATGCAACATGATAAGGTCATTGTGTATGCCTCTAGACACATTAAGACACATGAAAAGAATTACCCGATGCATGACCTAGAGTTGGAAACTGTGGTGTTTGCCTTGAAGATTTGGAGGTATTATTTTTATGGGGTGCATGTGGATGTGTTCACGGGCCACCAAAGCCTACATTACGTGTTTACGCATAAGGATCTAAACTTGTGGCAAAGGAGATGGCTAGAGTTTCTCATGGATTATGACATGAGTGTCCTTTATCATATGGGCAAGGCCAATATAGTGGCAGATGCTCTTAGTAGGCTGTCCATGGAGAAAATATCGCATGTCGAGAATGGGAGAAAAGAGTTGGTGAAGGATGTCCATAAACTTGCTCGTTTGGGAGTTCGCCTTGTAGATTCAGCGGATGGTGGTGTTAATTTTTAGAATAGGTCAAAGTCTTCATTGATGACGGAAGTTAAAAGCAAGGCAAGATGAGAATCCTATCCTAGTGATGTTGAAGGAAGTAGTCCAGAATCAGAAAGTGGAGGTTTTCTTCCAAGGGGGAGATGATGTACTCCATTATCTGGGCCGATTATGTGTTAAGCTTGTAGATGACTTGAGAGAGTGGATGTCAAGAGAGGCTCATGACTCTCAGTACTCTATCTATCTAGGTTCCATCAAGATATACCATGATCTATGGGAAGTCTATTGGTGGAATGACATGAAGAAGGACATAGAAGAATTTGTGGTTAAGTGTCCGAATTGCCAACAGGTGAAGGTCGATCATCAGAGACCTGGATGTATGCTTCAGGACATCAACATTCCTACTTGGAAGTGGGAATAGATTAATATAGAATTCATTACAGGGTTGCCTCGTACACGTCGACAGTATGACTCTATATGGGTGATTGTGCATAAGTTGACCAAATCAACACATTTCTTACTGTTAAAACTATAGATTCAGTCGAGGATTATGCTAGACTTTACATTCGGGAGTTGGTTTGGCTACATGGGGTTACCATGTTAATCATCTCTGATGGGAGTACTTAGTTCACCTCTCAGTTTTAGAAATCATTTTAGAAGGGACTTGGTACTCAGGTGAAGCTTAGTATAACTTTTTACCCGCAGACAGATAATCAGGCTTACTATTCAGACTCTTGAGGACATGTTGGGAGCATATGTGATTGATTTCAAAGAGATGATCACTTGCCCCTCATCGAGTTTTCCTATAATAACATCTATCATTCCAGCATTCAAATGGCTCCACTTGAGGCTCTTTATGGACGAAGGCCTAGATCACCTATTGGATGGTTCGAGGTAGGTGAGGCTACATTGATAGGACCATATTCATTTCATGAGGCCATGGAGAAAGTTCATCTTATTAGGGAAAGGATGAAACATCTCGAAGTTGTCAGTAATCTTATATGGATGTTAGGAGGAGAGAGCTTGAGTTTGAAGTCGATGATTGGGTATTTCTAAAGTTGTCTCCCATGAAAGGAGTTATGAGGTTTGGTAAGAAAGGGAAGCTTAGCCCCTGATATGTTGGTCCTTATAGGATTCTAAGGCAATTCAAAAAGGTGGCATATGAGTTGGAGCTACCGGCGGAGTTAGCTTCGACGCATCTAGTTTTCCATGTGTCCTTGTTGAAAAAATGCATTGGTGACCCAGCCATAGTTGTTCTAGTAAAAAGCATTGGGATGAAGGATAGCCTTAACTATGAAGAGGTTTTGGTTGAGATCTTCGATTTTCAGGTTTAGAAGTTGAGGAATAAGAAATTAGCTTTAGTGAAGGTTTTGTGGAGAAATCAACTTATTGAGCGAGCTACATTGGAAGTCGAAGCAGATATGATGGCTAAATACCTGCATCTTTTTCCTTCCATGTTAGTTCTAGCATGAGGTACCAGTTCATGTCTCTAAGTTTCTTTCATGTTATAGCATGCATGTATGTTTCATTGAATTCAGTTCAGTCATGTATTTCAGTCCAAAATCAGTCACTCCGTCAGTTCTCAACTATGGTTGTTTAGTTTTGGGATTTCAGTTCCTTCCCTAGCCTTCCAATATGCTTAAGTCAACATTTGAGGACGAATGTTCCCAAGGGTGAGATATTGTAACACCTCGAATCTCAAAATGGTTTCTTAAAGAAAAAGACTGCTGGTTTCAGATCTGGTGCAGGGGGTGACGGAGGAGCCGCTAGCTCGTCGATGTGGCATCGTGGCTATGATAGTGAGAGTGATGTCCGTCAAGTTTGAAACGGACAGTCACTCGTAAATGCTCAGGTTCTCCTGCTCTCTGGTGATGGAGGACTTGAAGGACCGTCAAAGGAGTGACGACCTGTCACTTCTACCGTCGGTAAGGTGGAATTTTGAACACCTTCTGGTTAAGGGTGACGGTAAGGACAACTACCTGTCAGGCGTGTGACGGCTCATCACTACTGATAACACTCAAACTCATACTCCTGATAAAGTATGAAGCAAATATTATCAATAAAGAACCCAACAAATATTGGGGTCGATCCCACAGGGAATATGGTCAAGATATAGAATAACGCTAGTATTTAGACTTTTAAGTGTGTTATCTCCAAAAAAAGAGGTTTTATGAAAGCAATTGTAAGACAAGATTGAGAATCGATTGTTGTTTATCAAGATTATGCAAATTAACTAAGGTAAGTGTTCCCCATGGATTCATAACTACTTCGGGTTTTACACTTGTGATCTATCCCAATGCTTACTTGTAGAACTTGATAACTAGCATCTAAACTACTGGTTCTTCCATATTGTATGACTATACTCAATCACTGGTTGAGGTCTCATGAGTGATTTTTCTTCAACCGTTATCAAATTTGTCCCAAATTAACTATCCTGCGACCGCCGCTCAGTTATATAATGACCCATAAAGATCAAGGTTTGTTGTAATTCTCTTTTCCTAATATCTACTTCTCTAGGTTCAAGTAAGTAAAGAATTTAGGCAAATCATAATGTTGTGCTCCATTAAAAAATGTTTAAGATGAAGAGAATACAATACAATCATTTAGCATTGCTTTAGAATCACTTTGTGCAACCCTAGTGTGTTAATTTACCATAGTTCCCATAATCCTAGCTGTGAAGGTTTTAGCCTCTCATGATTGTAAGAAAATTATCAGCATTCATAAACAAACATATAATTTAATACTTACAGAGATGATTAGAAGAAAACCCACTTTATTATTGCAAGAATTTATGAAGAATTATTCAAGAACAATGAAGAAAATCAAAGCAAGAAAATCTCCAAAACTTGAATATAAAGCTAACAACAATTTTCCTCTCAATGTTTTTCGTGTATTTCCCAACTTCTTTCTACTAAAAATAACCTAAAAAGTATTTATACAAATATTTAAAACCTTTTATCTAAGTAAATAGGAAAACTGTTGAAACTGCTGTCGACTTCACCTACGACCCATAACAAGATTGTACAGGTCATACCTTGACTCGTACTTTGGCTGGCATCTACTGAATCTAGCTAAGTGTTGTGAACTGGTATGAATCGTACCATGAACCTACAAATTGTACAATTAGTCGTGGTTTGATATTGAGAATTCTGGCAATCTTCTAAAATTCATCACGAATGGCTTGGTACGTCTCATTCCTCTGTTCAACGACTCCTGACTTCTTCTCATACTTTGAGACCTGCCAATCTTCACTTCTTCTGAACTTTTCCACGAATCCTTGATATGGGTCTTAGGTAGATCTCATGATTCGTGGTTGCTACCCATACCAGGAGACTTAGCCCGTGAATATCTTCTAAATTTTCCTATGATTGCTATGGTATGGCCCGTACCGTGAGCCGTAAGTTGCCTTTGCCTCAACACTCTTGGCCTGGGCTTTTCCATGATTCTTAGTATGACTCATACCAGGATGGTACGACTCGTATTGAGGTTTGTACTTAGCCACTTTTCAACAATTTTCTTCATCTTTTGCATAATTCAACTCCAACATCTATTTAGCCTGAAAACAAAGTAAAAGTGCCTCATATCCATATAACCACACCTAAGTCCATGCTTATTTGCTAGTTTAAGCGTCGAAAATATTGTAAACTCATAGCACATCAACACCCTCAATTTAAGACTTTTGCATGTCCTCAGGTGCAAAGAAAACCAAACAAAAAATGACGTTTAACTAGAAAGTAAAATTAGAACACCTACAACCAACAAAACAAAACTTGCACTATGAACCATAATCATCTAATGACCCCATTTCCGTTCACACTAAGTATGCTATGTACACATATAACCACAACCAATGACATACAAGGATCAAGATATGGCATCCAACTATTAGCAGAGAATTGACCCATCACCAATGCTATTCACACAAACAATTTGGTAAAATACAACACAAACCAAATACCTCACAACAAATGAAGTCCCCAACACTCACAAATATATAAAATTATGAAACTTCGGACTAAATAAATGAGACTCTCACAAAGAAGTTCCAAATAATGCACATCGGATACCATAGGCTTGCCCTTATTTTCTCTACTTTGGTTCTCTAAATAGTTAGTCTAGGATCACTATAGGACTTTGTTCGGCATGTGATATGCGCTTCGGGCTGGGTATGGTAGATATGGAATTTAGTGACCAAACCCTCCTTGACACTACATACTCGTGGCTTCAGTTTTCACCTTTTCAACTATTCCTCCCTTTTCTCGTTTAAATGCAATATGTGTGTGTGACTTCTTTTTCTCATCTTTTTCATTTATTTCTCTTTTATTTTCTTTTCTTTTCATTTTTCTTTCTCAGCTCTTTTCCTTTCTTTTCTTTTCACACCACACCTTGCCCTTTTTAATTTTTTCTTTCTTTTTCACCTCTCCACAGTCTATGCACCCCTATTTTAGCTACCTTCAACTTAGGCATTTTGCTTGAGTTGAGGTTCACAATGTCCAAGGAAGGACCAGAGCCAAAATAGGTTCATAATAAATAATGGGAAAGATGAAGGGTTAATGAAAGAAAAATGGTCAATGTTAGGCTCGAAATAGGGATCAAGGGATTCAGTTTTATTTGGTAGGGAAATTTAAGCTAAAGTGTCTAAAATAAAAAACGACCTATGATCATTTCCTAACCGACTATCCTAAAACCTATGTAAAAATCAGCCAGGCAAGTTCTAGATCCTTAATGCAGTATTGAGCTAAGTATGAATCCTCACTCACTCATGGTACCGATTTGCATTGAATCTACCTATCCAGTTCATACACGGCTAAGCTACAACTACATGTGCTAATAATGTAAATGCCATAAAAAGATCCACAAAAGTCATGCAATTGCAATTAACTACACAGCTAACATTAAAAATTTTTAAACAGGGTCAATTTTTTCAAAAACATTAAACTAGTGCATTTATTGGTTGTCAAGTAATCCTAAGCTACTTCTAATTAAAAAAATAACAAAAATATCCTAAACATTTCGGTTTTATTAGATAGCATGCTCGAGGAAAAAGAAATACGGCAAAAAAAACCCTTGGATGAACAAGATACCCAAAAACTACAAGTACACCCCCCTTTTGAAAAACATGCTTCTTCCCCGAAGCATTAACTGTAAGAACAAGGGAAAGGAACATACCTGTGGCTACTCAGACTTCACCTTACATGAGTTGCCTCTTATGCAATGCCTGATTTAACATTGCAGCATGGTGCAAGTCTCTTAACTACTCAAAATTCATCAAGAAACTCGGAATCATCATCAATTGCTAAGACAACCCTGGACTCATTGGGCTGTTTCATTGACCGACAGACGTTAAAAGTGACCTCCTCTTTATTTTGCCTGAATTTTAATTGGCCCGCTTTAATATCTACCAAGTCTCTCCCAGAGGCCAGGAATGGTCGCCCCAAGATAATGGAGACCCCAAATAAATGTTGCAATCTAGGATTACGAAGTCCGCTGGGAAGATGAAATGGTTCACCTTGACAAGCACATCTAGTAAGATACACACTAGTTTTTTGACTATACGGTCTACCAATAGCCGCATTAATGTTAGTGTGGGGGCTCTCAAGCCCAGCTATTTGAATATAGCTAATGGCATCAAGTTGATGCTTGCTCCTAAATTACAAAGTGCCTTTGCAAACATAAAATCACCAATCATACACGAAATGGTGAAGGCACCTGAATGATCCTTCTTTTGAGCAAGGACATGTGAAACTATGGACTGCAATGATGCAAGTTACCTACCAACTCATAGCTCAAAGACCTCTTCTTGGTCACAAGGTCCTTCATGAACTTGTCATATCCAGGCATCTGCTCCAATGCTCTGACCAATGGTATGCTCACAGATAACTGTTTAAGCATAGAGAGGAATTTTTGGAACTTACCATCTTTTTCCTTTTACTTCATCGTTTGAGGGAATTGTTGCGGTGGTCGAGGGATAGCCTTATAATTTTCGTGACCCGTTGCTTCTTACCATTATCAGCTTCGGACTCCTTTGCATCAACTAGAGTTTCTGCCAACTCAGCTTCACCTGTGAGCTAATGCTCAACAACCTCATCTTCCTCACTAATCTCAATCTCTTTTTGTCTTTCGATCTCAACTACAACTGGTAGAGAGGGATCAACTATGGTCTTTCCACTCCTAATCATCACAGCCATACAGTCACTGTCATTCTTTGGATTCTGTATTGTGTTGCTCGAAAGTGTTCCCTTCTGCCTTTGGTTTAGGGAAGCTGACATTTGACCAAGCTGCTATTCGGTCTATTTGATCGCTATGGCATGTGATTCAACTTTCTGGCTCATACTAGATATATCCCCCTGAATGTCCCTCAGTTGATCAATGATGGAATTTACCTTCTTGAGCATCTCAACCATTATGTTCTCTAATCTTGAGGGTCCACTCTCACCCTTATATGGATTAGGAGGAACATACAAACCTATGGAATCGTTGTGATATCCATCATTCTTTCTCCATTCTCCCTCTCGTTCACGACCTTGACTCCTATCTCTATACCCATTTTGGTTGTAGTTGTCTCGATACTGGTTCTGACCTTGATTCCCGAAACCTTGGTGCCAGGTGTCCTGTCCAGACCCTTGGGTGTTGGTCGAAGACCGCCATCTGACTGTCTAAGAAGTTCACCTCCTCCTTAAAATTTGAATGATATTACCCCGGTTCCTGACCCTGAGCTCCCACTGCGTTTACCTTTCTAGCACTAGCGCCCATGATATGCTTTGTGAGCAGGTCTAATGATGTCAGCATATGAGCTAGTTCCTGATCAAGCTCCTCCTCCTTTCTGCGTTGATCCACAAACATACCAACAACATACGTACTTGCAGCTACTTTCGCTTTCCTGGTGTGCTAGGCCCTATTCATCTTAGTCACTCTATACAAAATAAGAGCAACTTGCTCCCACGTGTGACTTGTCAATGCTCCTCCGGCCACTGTATCTGCTATAACTTTTGTGCTGTTATTCAAGGACCTGTAAAAAATTTCCAACAAACTGTTATCTAGAATTTTATACTTCAAGAACTTGGTCAGCTTATTCTTAAATCTCAACCATGTCTTCTGCAGTGTCTCAGTCTTCAATTTTTGGAAGTTATAAATTTCGTCCTTTAACTAAAATTTCATGGAGGGGGGAAGAACCTTTTTAGGAAAGCCTGTTTAAGCTCCCTCCAATTGGTAATGGAGTCATTGGGAAACTCTGATAACCATAAAGTGGCCTCTCCATAGAGAGAGAAGGGGAAGAGTCTCAACCTAATCACACCCTGACTTACACCAGGTAACTTGTACGCCTTGCATATCCAGAAAAAATTCATCAAATGTAGGTTAGCATCGTTAGCTGCATGATCACTAAACACCCTTTTCATATTCAACAATTGTATTATGGTGCTAGTGATATGAAACTTCACCCTAACAGGAAAAGGTGGTGGTACGATGGCTCCACTTGACCCGACTTTATCAATATCCGGGTCATCCTCATCATAGAACTGAGGAGCATATCTTTGGCCTCTATTTCCCCTTCCACGGTGACAAGCATTCATGAATTCCTCTCGAGCATCCTCGGCTTTCTGAAGTGCAGCTTGCCGAGCTTCTTCAGCAATACGGGCCTCTCTCTGCTCAGAGTTCTCCATTCTCTGCAGAGTTCGCTCTAATTCAGGATCAAAAGGAATTAGGGGGTTTCCACTTCGTTGAGTACTTGGCATTCACCAAGAGAAAATATGTGGGTGTCAAAAACAAAAATAAAATGTAAATAAGGAAATAACAACTCTAATCCTAAGCCATATTCCCCAACAATAGTGCCACTTTTGAATAACGCTCAAACTCACACTCCTTATAAAGTATGAAGCAGACATTATCAATGAAGAACCCAACAAAGGTTGGGGTCGATCCCATAGGGAATATGGTCAAGATATAGAATAATGCTAATATTTAAACTTCTAAGTGTGTTATCTCAAAAAAAGGGGGGGTTTATGAAAGCAATTGTAATACAAGATTAAGAATAAATTATTCTTTTATCAAGATTATGCAATTAACTAGGGAAGTGTTCTCCATGGGTTTATAACTACTTCGGATTCTACACTTGCGATCTACCCTAATGCTTATTTGTAGAACTTGATAACTAGGGTTCATCTAAATGACTGGTTCGTTCCTATTGGATGACTATACTCAATCACCGATTGAGGTCTCATGATCGATTTTACTTCATTCATTATTAAATTTGTCCTAAATTAACTATCCTGCGACCGCATCTTAAGTTATACAATAACCCATAAAGATCAAGGCTTTGTTGTAATTCTCTTTTCCTAATCTCTATTTCTGTAAGTTTAAGTAAGTAAAGAATTCAGGCAAATCCTAACATTGCGCTCCATTAAGAAACGTTTAAGATGAAGAGAATACAATACAAGCATTTAGCATTGGATTAGAATCGCTTCGTGCAACCCTAGTTTGTTAATTCGCCATGGTTCCCACAACCCTAGTTGTGGAGGTTTTAGCCTCTCATGATTTTAAGAAAATTATCAGTATTCATAGACAAACACATAATTTTAATATTTACATAGATGATTAGAAGAAAACCCACTTGATCATTGCAAGAATTTATGAAGAATTATTCAACAACAATGAAGAAAATCAAAGCAAGAAATTCTCCAAAACTTAAATAGAAAGCTAACAACAATTTTCCTCTCAATGTGTTTCGTGTATTTTCCAACTTATTTCTACTGAAAATAACCTAAAAAGTATTTATACAAATATTTAGAACCTTTTTCTAAGTAAATGGGGAAACTGCTCAAACTTCCGCCGACTTCACCTACGACCCATAACAAGATTGTACGGGTCGTACCTTGACTCATACTTTGGCTAGCATCTACTGAAACTGGCTAAGTATTGTGAACTGGTATGACTCGTACCATGAACCTACAAGTCGTACAATTAGTCATGGTTTGATACTGAGAGTTTTGGAAATCTTCTGAACTTCATCACGAATGGCTTGGTACAACTCATACCTCAGTTCTACGACCAGTGAATCCTTCTCGTACCTTGAGACCTTCCAGTCTTCACTTCTTCTAAACTTTTCCATGGCTCCTTGATATGGGTCTTAGGTAGATCTTAGGATTTATGGTTTCTACCCGTACCAGGAGACTTAGCCTGTGCAACATCAACTGAAGTTTCCTATGAATGCTATGGTACGGTTCGTACCATGAGCCGTAAGTTGCCTTTGACTCAACGCTCTTGGCCTTGGCTTTTCCATGACTCTCAGTACGGCTCATACAAGATGGTACGACTCGTACTGAGGTCCATACTTAGCCACTTTTCTAGAATTTTCTCCATTTTTTGCACAATTCAACTCCAACACCTATTTTTCTTGAAAATAAAGTAAAAGCGCCTCATATCCATATAAACACACCTAAGTACATGCTTATTTCCCAATTTTAGGTGTCGAAAGTGCTATAAACTCACAGCACATCAATTGTCATCGTTGAGACATTTAGTGATAAAGTCCAGCATGTTTCTCCAATGTCAGTATTGTAATTTTCCTAAGCTTCTAATCCCTAAGTGACGTCGTTTTGGCGATCCTTAAGGGTGTAATTGAGGGTTTCACTTAGCTTATTGTTCACTCCTCTCATACACAAAGGTTGGGAAATATCAAGCTCTCAAGGAAGAAAGGATTTCTCAATTTCTTCTTCTCTAATTTCTCTTGGGCATCAAACTCTAGCAAGAATCTCACCAAGCCCAGGTATGTATGGGTCATGAATGGGAGAATTCTTCTACCCTGATGCCCTTTTCAAGCTCAATCTCACGATCGCTATCCCTTAGATTCTAAATGGTGAAGTTCTAGGGTCTAATCAAATTCCATGCAATTATCCATGATATCTTCGTGGGTTCAATTCTCTCATGTTCTATTTGATGAAATATGATTATTAGGGCAGATTTAACTCTCAAATTTCTCATGAATTGATGATTTCAATCTTATGATGATTTTGCCCTATTATGCATGATTTATGAATTTCAAAATTATAAGCCCATGATTTCAAGTCAGGATGTATTATCAAAATATGTATGAAAGTTTGTGAATCTTAAGCTTATGAATTTTATGATTTCAAGTTATGAAGATTTATTCAAGCATGTATGATTTTCATAAGATTCTAGTTCAAGTATCATGGCTAACTTTATGACATCCTTTTCATGGTTATTTAACACATATCAAGTTTAATTATGATTTCATGTTTCTGCTAGCCCGTGCAAATTCAAGTATTGTTTTCATGTTGATGAGTATGATCCATGTTCATGTTTTTGGAGTAGTGTCTAATACCAAGTAGGCTAGGGGTTCAGGAAAACCCCGAGTCTCGGAACTACGTCCAATCGTAGGTATATATTCATGCTCAAACCCTATGGGAATTCACAAGTGATATCATGCCTTAATCGTTTCTTGGCTTGGCAAGCTTGGAACGACTCTGACAACTGGAGCGATATAGTTGGGCATCATGTAAGCTCTCTCATGATGGTGTTAGTTATGATGAGTCTCTCATTGTTCCACATGTTTTATGTTACTCATGTTCATGTCTTATGATATTATGTTTTATGGAATATTTGACCCATTGATCAGTTTATGAGTTTTTACTTATAATTTCAAGTATGGTAGACTATATGGTTATTTTTTCAAATCCTTGGGTCGTTATGTTTAGCTTATGATGAATAACTCATGATTATGATTACTTTAGGAATATGGATTTTAACACTTGTCCTTACTCTCATGTTCTACCTTGTTTGATATTTATGATTTCAATCTGTAATACCCTGGGAAGGCCTAAGAATAGATTCAGGAGTTGAATTTGAAAAGTGCAGAAAACTGGCAAAAATATCATAGGATGGGCAACTCAACGATCCTGGTTGGATACCACGAGTCGTCGGAAGCAGTCGTGGTATGGGGGTTAAGGAAACAGTGGTGACAACGGACGGGGTAACGACTTATTATCAGGAACAACGAGCCGTTGTTAGCGGTCATAGGAAGGGCCAAACTTAGACTGATGGGAAATAATGGGGCATCCCATGATTCGTGATGAGGAGAGATGGCCCGTTGTTTCGAGTCGTTGTTTGTGGGTTGAGGATTCCAGTGTATGCAATGGATTGAGACTATGACTCATTGGAAGCCACCACGAGTCGTGGTGAGGATCATGGTAAGTGAAGTTAGATTGGTCAAGGAGTTGACGACGGTCGATCCAATGACTTGTTGATTGAAGCTACGACTCATCCTAACGAGTCGTGGTATCATACAGAGCCCCGTTGGATCGGTCGTTGGTCCGTCAAGACCAGTTTTTAGGAAAATTTTATTAAGGGTATTTTTGACTTTTCTATGCTTTGAGACCCTAAACTATGTCATTTTTTGTATTTTTATGAGTGTGTTAAGATGGGTTAAGTCCCTAATGGATGCCCATTTCCATGCAACAGCTTTAGAGAGTTTTAGGGAAATTCAAGGTCTTCTTCTCCAAGAATTCCATCAATTTCTTTGTGGGCACTCAAGGGGGAGTAAAATCAATCTATACCAGGTATGTAGGGTTTCAGAATGGGTGAAATCCTTTCACATCCATGCCCAGATTTTGAATTTTGTCATGAATCCTCCTATTCAATTCTATGGGGTTTTATCCAAAAGCATGAAAATGTGATTTCTCTTTATGGGTATAATTTAATTGGGTTTTACTTATTGAATTTTGAATGATGGGCAGGTTTTATATTATTTTCTTTAAAATCGTGTTTCAATCTTTTTAAATTTAAAATGCCCATTTGATGAAGGTTTATAAAAGTTATGATTCATGATGAATATTCAATATTCTGAGTTTATTAATGATGAAAAAGCATGATTTCAAATTACCTATGTTTCTGAGTATATTTTGAAAGAATTGAGTTTGTTGAAGTATTGGGGTAATGCCCACTTTGAAGAATGATTTACGATTTATGAACGAATTACATGATTTATCGATTTATGATGTTGGCAGATGAAGAGGGCCTTTGATTCTTGTCTAAGCATGTTTTAAAGGGGATCAATGATGATAAATGTTATATCTTAGCCAATGAATTTTAATGCATGACGTTATTGTTTTAAGTATGAGCCTATATGCATATTTTTGGGAGCCGTTTCTAGCACCGAGCAGCCCAATGTTCAAAGGACTATGTCGGTGTCTCATAACCACGTGCCACCATGGGTTTCTAATGATATATTGTATTGATAATGATCTCCTCAAATCTGATATCGCGCCTAATGCACGACCCTCGCCTGGTAAGCCAGGGTCGGCTTTGCCCACTTGAGTGAGATAGTTGGGGCATCATGAAAGGCTCTACCATGATGGTGTCGGTTATGATGAGTCCTCCCATTGTTCCACATTTTCATGCGTTGTTATATTTATGTTATTGGCTCAAGTTATGTTTTGATAAAGTTTGCTTATGATTATGATAATGAATGATTTATGAACGATTTGCAAGCCTTAAGCCTTATGTTTACTTACGAAGTTTATGATACAAGCATGAAGTCCTTCTCCTATGTTTATTTATGAGTTTATTTTACTTTAAATGTGTGTTTTACTTACCTTGCATACTCGGTACATTCCACGTACTGACCGCATGCTTTCAATGCTGTATCGTTTCATGATACAGGGTCCGGATCTCAGCTCATCCTTATCCTTAGTTCGTCTCAGTTCTCGCTCTCAGCTATTGGTGAGTCCTCATGTTCCAAAGGCCGTTTGACAAACTTTCATGTTATTTATGTTTCAGTGTTAGTAAGGTTAGTTGGGGATGTTGTCCCATCAACCCAACGTATGTAATAGAGGCTTTCAGATAGGATGTAGAACCCAGCTTATGTATATGCCCAGTACTTTCGGTCTTTACTCTATGTTTATGTTCCCGTTATGTTTTATGCTACGTATTCTGCTTTATTAAATGAGATTAGATCTATGCATGTGCCATGGGTCGACTTGGGGTCTCTCGGGGTCCCTTGTCCCGTGTCTACGATCCGGGTGTACGTTCGAGTCGTGAAAAACTTGGTATCAGAGCCGTAGGTTTGGAGTGTCCTAGGGTGTCTGAAAGAAGCAGTTATAGAGTCTTTTTCATTGGTGTGAAGAGCACCACGCTTATGACGAATAGGCTACTAGACATTTAGGAAATGTACCCTTCTTTCGTGATCCTATGTCGTGCGACGAAAAGTCCCACTTGTCCAGGAGCCCTAGGCACCTGAGCCAACTGCCCACGCTGAGTTTCGGGAAGCTATTCAGATATTGGCATAGGCCTTGACCACTCAGGTTAACCAGCAGGCCGTTGTGCAGGTCCCATAGAATGGAAATGCAGCGGCGGCTCGAATTAGAGACTTCTTGAGGATGAATCCTCCTGTGTTTACAGGATCAAAGGTTGACGAGGATCCACACGAGTTCATTGAAGGGACCTTGAAGGTCACTCAGGTTATGGGGGTGAAAAATGGGGAGTGTGTGGACTTGGCCTCTTATCAGCTAAAAGAGGTCACTCATATTTGGTACAAGCAATGGAAGGACAGTAGGGCAGCGTGGAGCAGGCCCTATCAACTGGGATGAGTTTCACATGGCTTTCCTCGATAGTTTCTTCCCTCGGGAGATGAGGAGTTGAAGGCAGTGGAGTTTGTGAACCTCAAGTAGGGAAAGATGATAGTGCTGGAGTATTCGCTTGAGTTCACTCGCTTGTCAAAATACGCCCTAGAGTTAGTGATGGATCAGAGGGCGAGGATGAGCTGATTCGTTCATGGTGTAGCTGGTTACTTAGATAAGAATTGTAGGACTGCCATGCTTCACCAGGATATGGACTTTCCAGCCTGCGGGAAGTGCGGCAAGAGTCATTCTGGGGAATGCCTGCTTGGTTTAGATATTTGTTATGGGTATGGTAGATTTGGGCACATGCGCTGAGCGTGCCCATATGCTAGGCAGGGTAATGATAGGGTCGTGCACATACTACTAGGATAGCAGCATCTCCAACCTGTTCTACTCTGCAGGGAGCATCGACTAGTGAAGGTGGCAGACAACGCCAAAACTGATTCTACGCCCTTGCCTCACGCTAGGAGCAGGAGACTTCGCCAGACGTGGTCACTGGTATGTTGCGTGTCTTTCATATTGATGTTTATGCCTTCCTAGATCAGGGAGCTACCTTGTCTTTTATGACTCCTTATATTGCTAGTAGCCTTGGAGTTAGTCCCGAGACCTTGTCAGAAATGTTTTCAGTTTTGAACCCTGTTGGTGATTCAGTTATAGCTAGACGAGTATATAGAGGTTGCTCTGTCACTGTGTTTCATAAGATTACCTCCGCAGATCTTGTAGAGTTAGCCATGACTACCTTTGACACTATTCTTAGTATGGATTAATTGTTTGCATGTTATGCTTTGATTAATTATAAGACTCATACGGTTGAATTTCATTTCCAGGGTGAGTCAGTTTTGGAGTAGAAAGGTAGTTCGGGGTACCAGCAGGTCGATTTATTTCCTATCTCAAGGCCAAGAAGATGATCTCTAAAGATTGTTGTACCACCTAGTTAGGGTTAAGGATGTGGAGTCTGAGACCTCGACTATTCAGTCAGTTTTGATGGTGTGCAAATATCCGGAGGTGTTTCCCGATGATTTTCCAGGTGTTCCTTTAGAGAGGAAGATCGATTTTGGTATTGATCTATTACTAGATACACAATCTATCTCTATTCCTTCTTACAGGATGGCTCCAACCGAGTTAAAAGAGTTAAAAGAACAGTTGAAGGACTTTTTGGAAAAGGGTTTCATTAGACCTAGCCAGTCCCTATGGGGTGCACCAATTCTATTTATTCGAAAGAAGAACGATTCCCTTTGCATATGTATTGGCTATCGACAGTTGAACAAAGTTACCATCAAGAACAGGTACCCCTTACCCCGGATCAATGATTTGTTTGACCAGCTTCAGGGTGCCAAATGCTTCTCCAAGATTGATCTCAGGTCCGGGTATCACCAGCTTAGGGTTCGGGAGAGTGACGTCCCGAAGATTGCTTTCAGAACTCGACATGGTCACTATGAATTTGTTGTCATGTCTTTCGGACTAAACAATTCCCCTATAGCTTTTATGGATCTAATGAACAGGGTGTTCAAGGAATATTTGGACATGTTCGTGATTGTATTCATTGATGACATCTTGATATATCCACGGAGTGAGGAGGAGCATGCCTCTCACCTGAGAGTAGTACTTCAGACCCTCAAGGATCGCCAACTATATGCAAAGTTCAGTAAGTGTGAATTTTGGTTGGACTCGGTGGCATTTTTGGGTTATGTGGTGTCAAGCAAAGGCATAAAGGTGGATTCACGAAAAATTGAAGTGGTGAAGAATTGGCCCAAGCCGGTGAATCCTTCAGAAATTTGGAGTTTCTTGGGCTTAGTAGGCTACTACCAAAGATTTTGTTGAGGGATTTTCATCAATTGCAGCCCCATTGCCCAGGTTGACTCAGAAAAAGGTGAAGTTCCAATGGTCAGATGCTTGTGAGAAAAGCTTCCAAGAGTTGAAGACCCGACTCACTTCAGCACCAGTGTTGACCTTACCCAAGGGTACTAATGGATTTGTTGTATATTGTGATTCTTTGAGAGTCGGACTGGGATGTGTGTTAATGCAGCATGGAAAGGTAATAGCATATGCCTCGAGACAACTAAAAGTTCATGAAAAGAATAACCTGACCCATGATCTTGAGTTGGCCGCGGTGGTGTTTGCATTGAAGATATAGCGACATTACTTGTATGGGGTCCATGTGGATGTATTCACGGATCAGAAGAGATTGTAATATGTGTTCACGCAGAAAGACCTAAATCTTCGGCAAAGGAGGTGGTTGGAGTTACTAAAGGACTACGACATGAGTGTCCTCTACCACCCGGGCAAGGCTAATGTGGTTGCGGATGCACTTAGTAGGCTCTTTATGGAGAGTTTGTCCCATGTGGATGAGGGAAATAAGGAGTTGGTGAGAGATTTCCACCGACTTTCAAGATTGGGAGTTAGATTGATCGACTCGACTGATGGCGACGTTATTGTGCAGAATGGGTTAGAATCATCCTTAGTGGTCAATGTCAAATCTAAGTAAGATGAGGACCTGACTTTGAGGAAGCTGAAGGAAGCAGTGTGGACTCAAAAGGTGGAGGTTTTCTCCCTAGGGGGAGATGGTGTTCTACGATATCAAGTTCAGCTATGTGTTCCGGACATTGATAATTTAAGGGTTCGGATATTGCATGAGGCACATTGTACCAGATATTCCATCCATATGGGATCCACAAAGATGTTTCAGGACTTGCGGGAAATCTATTGGTGGGATGGTATGAAGAAGGATATCGCAGTGTTCGTAGCCAAGGGTCCAAACTGTCAGCAAGTGAAAGTCAAACATCAAAGTCCAGGAGGCGTACTTCAAGATATCAAAATCCATACTTGGGAGTGGGAAGAAATTAACATGGATTTCATTACAGGCCACCTCGTACTCAACGATACTATGATTCCATTTGGGTGGTGGTAGACAGGTTAATAAAGGCTGTACACTTCCTATCGGTCAAGACCATTGATTCAGCAGACGATTATGCTAAATTTTATATTTGGGGAGTTTGTTCGACTTCATGGTGTTCCCTTGGCAATTATTTCAGACCGAGGTACTCAGTTTACCTCCCAGTTTTGGCGATCTTTTTAGAAGGGACTTGGGGCTCAGGTTAAATTCAGCACAACAATCCACCCGCAAACAGATAACTAGGCGGAACGAACGGTCCAGACACTCGAGGACATGTTGAGGGAATGTGTTATGTATTTTAAAGGTAGTTGGGATGATCATTTTCCCTTAATTGAGTTTTCCTATAATAACAGCTATCACTCTAGTATCCACATGGCACCATTCAAGGATCTTTACAGATGAAGGTGTAGATCGTCCATCGGATGGTTTGAGGTTGGTGAGGCAGCCATGATAGGACTTGATTTGGTTCATGAGGCCATGATAAAGGTCCAGTTGATAAGATACCGGTTAAAAACCGCTCAGAGTCATTAGAAATCCTATGCTGATGTGAGGAGAAGGGATTTGGAGTTTGATGTGGATGACTGGGTATTTCTAAAGGTATCTCCAATGAAAGGAGTCATGCGGTTCGGAAAGAAAGGGAGACTCAGTCCCGACTATGTTGGTCCCTACTAGGTTGTGAGGAGAGTTGATAAGGTGGCGTATGAGTTGGACTTTCCCTTGGAGTTATCTGAAGTTCATCCTGTGTTTCATGTGTCACTTTTGAAGAAGTGTTTGGGTGATCCAGCCTTAGTAGTCCCGGTAGACAGCGTTGGTGTAAAAGACAACCTCAGTTATGAAGAGGTACCCATGTAAATATTAGATCGTCAAGTATGTAAGATAAGGAACAAGGAAGTAGCCTCAGTTAAGGTTTTATAGAGAAATCAACATGTTGAGTGAGCTACATGGGAAGCCAAAGCAAATATGATGGCTAGATACCCACATTTGTTCTCTACCGGCTCAATTCCTACATGAGGTATCAGTTTTGCCCTATAACTCTATCTAGTTTCCATGTTCAGTTCATGTGTACATGTTTCTTTTATGTGTATGAATGTGTATATGAAGTATGAGATCAGTTCAGCTATGTGGTTTTATTCGGAGGTAGTCATTCCGTGAAAAATTCAGTTAAAATGATTAGTATATGGCTACGATAAATTGTATGTTTCTGTTTGCTGCTTGTTTCCTACATTCGAGGATGAATGTTTCCAAAGAGAGATATTGTAATACCCCGGGAAGGCCTAAGAATAGATTCGGGAGTTGAATTTGAAAAGTGCAGAAAACTGGCAAAAATATCACAGGACGGGCGACTCAACAACTCGTGGTTGGATACCACGAGTCGTCGGAAGCAGTTGTTATATGGGGGTTCAGGGAAACAGTGGTGACAATGGACGGTGTAATGACTTTTTGTCAGGAACAATGAGCCGTTGTTAGCAGTCATAGGAAGGGCTGAACATAGGCTGATGGGAAAAAACGGGGCATCCCATAATTCGTGGTGAAGAGAGACAGCCCATTGTTTCGAGTCGTTGTTTGTGGGTTGAGGATTCCAGTGCATGCAATGGATTGAGACCACGACTCATTGGAAGTCACCACGAGTCATGGTGAGGCTCGTGGTAAGAGAAGTCAAATTGGTCAAGGAGTTGATGGCAGTCGATCCAATGACCCGTTGTTGAAGCAATGACTCGTCCTTGATGAGTCGTGGGAAGAACCTGAGGTTGCTGTGAGGTATTGGACCCAACGACTCGATACCACAAGTTGTGGTATCATACAATGACGCGTTGGATCGGTCGTTGGTCCGTCTAGACAAGTTTTTCAGGGAAATTTTACTAAGGGCATTTTTGACTTTTTCATGCTTTAAGACCCTAAACTACGTCGTTTTGTCTATTTTTCTGAGTGTGTTAAGATGGGTTAAGTCCCTAATGCATGCCCATTACCATGCCATAGCTTTAGAGAGGTTTTAGGGAGATTCAAGGTCTTCTTCTCCAAGGTTTCCATCAATTTCTTTATGGGCACTCAATGGAGACAAAAATCAGTCTATACCAGGTATGTAGGGTTTTAGAATGGGTGAAATCCTTTCACACCCATGCCCAATTTTCAAATTTTACCATGAATCCTCCTATTCAATTACTTATTAATTTTGAATTACGGGAAGGTTTTATATTATTTTCTTTAAAATCATGTTTCAATCTTTTTAAATTTAAAATTCCCATTTGATGAAGGTTTATAAAAGTTATGATTCATGATGAATATTCAATATTTCGGTTTATTGATGATGGAAAGCGTGATTTCAAGTTACCCATTTTTATTAGCATATTTTGAAAGAATTGATTTTGTTGAAGTATTGGGGCAATGCCCACATGTTGAAGAATAATTTACGATTTATGAATGAATTACATGATTTATCGATTTATGATGTTGGCCGATGAAGAGGGCCTTTGATTCTTGTCCAAGCATGTTTTAAAGGGGATCAATGATGATAAATTTTATATCTTAGCCAATGAATTTTAATGCATGACGTCATTGTTTTATGTATGAGCCTTTATGCATATTTTTGGGAGTCGTGTCTAGTATCGAGTAGTTCGGCATTCAAAGGACTACGACGGTGTCTCAGAACCACGTGCCACTGTGGGTTTCTAATGATATGTTGTATTGATAATGGTCCCCTCAAATATGATATCAGTCCTAATGCACGACCCTCGCCTGGCAAGCCAGGGTCAGCTCTGCCCACTTGAGTGAGATAGTTGGGGCATCATGAAAGGCTCTACCATGATGGTGCCGGTTATGATGAGTCCTTCCATTATTTTGCATGTTCATGCATTTTTATATTTATGTTATTGGCTCAAGTTATGTTTTGATAAAGTTTGCTTATGATTATGATAATGAATGATTTATGAACAATTTGCAAGCCTTGAGCCTTATGTTTACTTATGAAGTTTATGATACAAGCATGACGTCCTTCTCCTATGTTTATTTATGAGTTTATTTTACTTTAAATGTCCATTTTACTTACCTTGTATACTCGGTACATTCCACGTACTGGCCGCATGCTTTCTATGTTGTCTCGCTTCATGATACAGGGTCTGGATCTCAGGCTCATCCTCATCCTTAGTTCGTCTCAATTCTTGCTCTCAGCTATTGGTGAGTCCTCATGTTCCAAGGGCCGTTTGACAGACTTTCATGTTATTTATATTTCAGTATTGGTCGGTTAATTGGGGATGTTTTCCCACCAACCCAACATATGTAGTAGAGGCTTTCAGATATGATGTAGAACCCAACTCATGTATATGCCCAGTACTTCCAGCTGTTACACTATGTTTATGTTCCTGTTATATTTTATGCTAAGTATTCCACTTTATTAAATGAGATTATATGTATGCATGTGCTATGGGTCGACTTGGGGTCTCTCGGGGTCCCTTGTCCCGTGTCTACGATTTGGGTGTACGTTTGGGTCGTGAACAAACTATCGATATTACTAGCATGTTTTACTTTTTCTACATACTTAGTCCATTTCACATACTTATCACATACTCTATGCTATATCACCTCATGATATAGGTTTGGGTGATCCGTCATAGTCTTGTCATTAGCTCGCTCCCATTCTTTCCAGCTCAATTTCAATTGTGGTGAGTCCTTATGATTCGAGGACATCTGTTTTGATTGTATTTCTTTTGTTTGTCTTTTAGTTTCAGACTTAGCGTGCTAGTTGGGGGTGTTGTCCGATCAGTTCATCATATGTTTAGAGGCTTTTCAAACAATTATGTATAGATGGTTCAACGATGTTGGCTCATGTTTACGTTCATGTTGATATGCTATGAAGACTTCCGCTTAGACCATGTTTATGCTTTATTTTTGGTTAGTGATGCTCTTGTTCATGCTATATATGTGTCATATGTTAGCTTGGAGCCATTCGTGGTTCCAGGTCCCTTGTATCGATCCAAAATCCATGCTCGGGTCGTGACAATATCGAGGCTGAGAATGAAGATGATGGTGGTGAGGCTAAGGTGGTTGATGATGATGGAGAGGAGTAGCTGGTTCAGGGAGTTCTTACCCTTCCTTATTCTTCATTTGTACTTTTGGGACAATGTATTATTTTTAGTTGGGGTGTGGGAGTGCTCCTTTTTTATTTGCCTTTTATTTTCCATTTGATTATTGACACTTGTTGCCCTTGTCCAGCTTGATTGTTGATTTTTTAAAAGTATTTTGCATGGTTTTTTAGATGGATGAATGCCCTCGTCGAGCTTGTTTTGAATTAATGAAATTGTTGGACTGAATTCCTTCTGTTGATGAAGTGAAGTGCCATTAACAGGTTGGTTTGACATTCCAATTAATTCATGACCCGTGCTTTACAATGCCTTTATAGATAGTAGATAGTAATACAATTCAAGGATTTTCTTTATACCACGATTCTTTTCCAAGGAGAAAATTTTGTTTTTCTTTTTGTGTGTTGAATCGGGTGACATTTTCCTCTGATAGATTGAGAGGTGACTTTCTTAAGGAAATATGCCATATCTTTGAGTCATTGTTGCGCTTACTTTGATTGGTACCATCAAAATTAAATATTTTTGGGTGTAAAAAAATGATTTATAAAGTTGAAAAGGGGCTTGAATTTGAAAAAAAGTGCTCTTTTGTCATGAGTTGTATATTCTTTGTTTGGCTTCTTGATTTGCAAATTGAGTGTGCAAAACTCAAAAATATCTTGTCTAAAGTCATACCTTTAAATTGATTGTGAAAATAGTTGAACTCTTTGGAGCGTGATGCTTTGTGTGGTGAGACTTTTTGCTTGATTCTTGTGTATGCACATTTGTCTAGAACTTATCTCGAATATGGTCCAAGTCGAAACCTTAGATGTTGCTGCACTTGGGAAATGAACTTAGACTCTATTTGGTTAGTCACTTCTCACCCAAATGACCTCTTTGAACATCAAACCTTATTGACTACTTTTTGAGCCTTAAACTTTTCTCTTGGAAACCATATTACAAGCCCTATACCGTTTTTAATCTTATATTTTGGCACCTATCCTCCCTAATTGCTAGCGACGAAAGAAAAATGGGGCTTGAAGCCCAAGATTTAGGGCTAAAATAAATAAAATATGATGTAGGCAAAAGCCTAAGTTTGGGGGTGTGCAAAGAATAGGAATGAGCTTCTAGGAGAGGTAGCACCTATTGCTTGAGGAAAAGACTAACCTGGTTGAGAAAAACTTGATAAGAAAAAAAAAAACCAAACAAGAAAATGAGAGAAAGAAAAGTTGAATAGTGTTATCCCTTATTGAGATGAGGATTAATGAAAAATTGAAGGTGTCAAAAGTGTGGATCTAGAAAAACAATTATGAATGACGAGAAGGGAGAGATAAGATGAAGTAAACTAGCCGGATGTTTGAATGTATGCACAAAAGGCATTTGGTAGGTTGTAGCCACTAGAGCTAAACGTTATCCTACCTTTTACCCCTATCCTTCATTATGACCCTCAAGTCCTTAGTGATTCCAAGTGTAGAAACTCTACATTAGTGGTGAGTTATATGAAGGAAAAACCTATGATTCAATGTGTATGCATTTGAATTTCCTTGAGAGAGTGAGCATCTTTGCATCATCCTACAATCCCTATGTTATGAATGACATTTATGTGAGTGGGATTCTCTTTTTTTGGTGAGTGGTATCACTTCCTTGGAATAAATGCTAAAACTTGTGTTTTCAATTGAGAGGTATGAATGCGACAAGTTGTGCAGTGAACTTTGAGGCAAACCTTGAATGTTTATTGAATGACTTAAGATGATTGTGAGCCTTGATTTGTTTGAACTTGCCCTTGGTTTAAATTGAAAGAATGAAAGTCAGATGTGCCAAAAGTTTGCGGTTACCAATTGAATTTGTGCAACATATTTTGAGTCTATTTATTTTCTTTAGTCGGTGTGAAATTTTGGGGTTGTCTTAAGTTTTAGCAGTCCCTTGTGCAACTCTTATGATGAAGATGCTTAATTCAATTATAAGTTATGGGTGTGCTTGAGGACAAGAAATGATTCAAGTTTGGGGGTTTGAATAGTTGGTAATTTACCAATTCATTAGGCTTTTAAGTATGAGCTACTATTATGTTTTCACACAGATTCGGAAGGTTTTTTTGCCTTTTTTCTTTGATTGTGCAAGTATTTAGACTTAGACAAGGAAAACAGAAGAATTGAATGAAAAGCACCCTGCTGGAAGCAAGGAACATGCATGGCATATGTTGGCACCTGCGAAACACAGGTGCCATGCAGTTAACACTAGGGGAGAAGCTGAAGTGAACCTGCAAAATGCAGGTTGGCACCTGTGAAACAAAGGGGCAAACACAGTCAGCACTAAAACAAGGCTTCCTTGACCTGTGAAGTAGCTGCGAGCCGCGGATGGGCACCTACAAAATGTAGGTACCTCGCAAGTGACCTAAAATGCTGACATGGGCAAGACCGATCAAGGAAAAATTTGGAAAGCTGTGCCAAAGGGAATGTGCAGATTTTACCCGAATTGTACAAACCGAAGTCATAACAGATTGGGGCAGAGAATTGAATTGTAGAGAGAAGTAGAGAGAGAGATAGAAAGTAAACTTTCCTTTTTCTTCTTCTGCTTCTTCTTCCTCTTCTCCAATTACATTGGAAAATACACCATTGTTGTAGGTTTTTGAAAGCTTAATCTACTATTCATTATGATGATTATTGATGATTTATCTATGGGTATAATTTATCTATCTTCATTCATGAGCAGCTAAATTGTTAGCTATGGGTGTGTGCTTAATAAGTGTTTAATTTGATTGGGTATTGATAAATTGTTCTTAAATTCAATCTATAAGGATAGATCTATTATTTCGTCTAAATTTTAATTAAAAAATTAATGGTTGCAAACACTAGTTAAGTTTACTTATCTTTCTTGATCTTGAGAAAGAAGAGTGAGATTTGGGTGAGGAAATAATAGGGAGGATTTGGAGTGCAGATGTGCGTGGTTGAGCTAGAGATAGTTAAAATCCACATTCCTACTCCATTAAAGGGTTAAAAGGCTAGAGATAGCTTGACCTTTCCTCAAGCTTTGTGTGACTAATTTTTTAATGTGACCTTGGGGTTTGAGAAAACCAAGGCAAAAGCATTCTTGTGGTTGAAATATAAGAGGATGTATTTTGATCCATGCTATCCATAATATAAATTGAAGTTAAGGCAATTGAATCAATCCCAGTCTAGTTAACACTATATCTATTTCACATCCCTAGCACTTTCCTATCACTTGCAACAAATCATTTACTCAAACTCGTTTCATAATTTTGTATTCAATATTATTTCGCTCCCCCAAATTTTTACTTTACACATGTTAACAATGATGCATTCCATTTGAATTAATTTATAACTTTTGGAGTATCTTTCTCAATTTCTTGTGGGATTCGACCCCGACACCCGTCGGCTATTTTATTTTTGTAACCTCCGACACCTTCCTTAATTGGGAGAGATGTATTGAGTGTTATCATGTACCTAATCAAAGGTACAAGAGTGTATTACTAATAATGATCTAGAGAGACTATAAGCATAAGAATAAACTAATTTCTAGTCAAAATAGAGAGAGAATGAGGTGCATATATTCAATTGAGTTTAATGAGTCCAAGCTCCACATGAATTCTTTTTTATGGTTCCCATCCCAATGCCCTTGTGAAAATGTTAGCCACCTGATCCTCTGTCTTGTAGAATTCCATGAAAATATTTTTGTTTTCCACATTGTCTCTCAAAAAGCGATGGCGCACATCACTGTGTTTGGTTCTTTCGTGACGGACCAGGTTCTTTGCCATGTTGGTTGCACTGATGTATTCATATAGGATGGGGATAATTTTCATCTTGATTCCATAATCTTTCAACTGTTTCTTGATCCATAATACCTAGGCACAACACGAAGTAGTTGTAACATATTCTACTTCAAAAGTAGACAATGCCACTGGGTTTTGTTCTTTGATTGCCCATGAGATTAAGCAAGTACCAAAAAGTATGCCATCCCAGATATCTCTATTTACCAAGAATCATGCATAATCTGCATTAGCATACCTAATGAGCTTGAAGGAATCACTGACAGGATACTAGAGAACCAGGTCCATTATTCCTTTGAGTTATCTCAAAATGTGTTTGACTGCCTTCATGTGAGATTCCTTAGGGCTTGATTGAAATCTTGCACACAACCCCACACAAAGTACTATGTTTAGTCTGCTCACATCCAAATAAAATAGAGATCTAATCATTCCCCTATACTTTGTCTCCTTAACCTTTGGTCCAAATTTATTAGAGTCTATCCGAGTAATGGTTGCATGGGAGTATCATTCGTTTTGGAATTCTCTATGTCATACTTAATCAATAGTTCCTTGATATATTTTTTCTGGTGGATTGAAGTGCCTTCTTTTGTTTGCTTGATTTGTAATCCCAAAAAATAATTCATCTCTCCCATCATGCTCATCTCGAATTCATTATTCATGAGCTTTGCAAACTCACTACACAGAACTTGATTAGTAGATCCAAAGATGATATCATCAACATAGACCTACATAATTAGTACATCCTTCTCCTTCTTTCTATGAAATAGTGTGTTATCAATTTTCCCCCTCATGTACTCATGATTTAGGAGGAAGCTTGATAGCATGTGATACCACACTCCTGGTGCTTACTTAAGCCCATACAATGTAATAACTCAAAGGTTTCTAAGACTAGACCCGAGAATTGGTATGTGTTCAGCAGAAAAAAAGGACATTTTTTCATAGAACGACTCGTGGTACGAGTCATTATGAGAAGATATGACTTGTAGAAAGTGTCGTGGTTAGAATCTGCAGGAAAAGTTCAGTGACAATGAGTCAAGATACGACTCGTGGGATCATGTCATGAGTCTTAGGATGAACCATTGTTTGAGGAATGGGTTACCCTAGTTAGAAGGTACGAGTCGTTATACGACCCATTTTGGGAAACCACAGGTTAATGTACGATTCGTCGGAAGGATGAAGGAGCTGAACGAGTGAACTACAGAGCAAGCCACGAATCGAAGGTTGATGGTACGACCTGTGGTTTGTAGTAATAAGGGATTTCTTGTGTATCAGATTTGGAAGGAATGAGTTAGGGTATGACTTGTAGTGTGAAACAACGAGTCGTGGCCTGTACCCATGAGGAGGAACTAAGGATCTTGGAAACAGTGACCACAGGTGGATCTAATGACTCATAGGTTGGTCATATGAGTCATGGTCTGACCAGTGGAAAACTTTAGAAAAGTCAGGAAAAGTGAAACAACGAGTCGTGGCCTGCACCCGTGAGGAGGAACTAAGGATCTTGGAAGCGGTGACCACAGGTAGATATAAGGACTCATAAGTTGGTGATATGAGTCATGGCTTAACCAGTGGAAAACTTTAGAAAAGTTAGGAAAAGCAATGATGAATACGAATTGTAACCATGAGTCGTGGTAGGGAGGTAGGACTCGTGGCGTGAGTCGTGACATCCGATAGAGTAAAATTTTCTGTGATATAAGTAAGGGAATCTCCATAATTCCTAAGCTCCTAAGCCCTAAACTATGTCATTTTAAGCTCTGTTAAGATGATTTAGCCTATTCTAACCCATTCCCTTCCCATGCATGCAAGTTTAGAGGATCCCATAGGATATCAATCCTAGAATTCTTCAAGTTCTTCCCTAAATCTCTTGGGCTTTCAAGGAAGGGTGTAGATTCAGCTTATCCAGGTATGTGAGGTCATGAATGAGAATTTCTTCCACCCTCATGCTCATAATTTTTGTCAATTTCATGAAGAAAGTCTCAATTCAAATAATGATTTAGAAGTGATTTCAATCTAATTTAATAAATTTCTTACAAATTGTTTATGGGTTGATTCCCTCTGCATTTTAAAGTATGTTTTATGATTAATGGGCAGATTTTTATGCATGTTTTGATTGCAAATTCATGAGTTCAAGTTTTAGAAGATTTTTACCGATTATGCAAGTTTATGAAAAAGTATAGTTTGTGATTGATGGTTTCAAGTATGATGAAATATCTAGCATGTATGGATGTTTACAAATTACCCATGTATGTATTTACAATTTTACTTATGATGTCTATTTTAGGTAAGCATGATGTTAAGATTTGGGCAAGCCCACTCAAGTTAAGTGCAATTTCATGATTTAGCCAAGGCTAATAAATTCAATTATCTTAAGCTTTGGAGTCAAGATTCCCCATATGTTAAGATTTAAGTTATTTTTTGATATATGATTATATGAGCATTATATATATTTTGGGAGAAGTGTCTAGCATCGAGTAGGCTAGGGGTTCCAAGGTTCCCCAGTCTCATTAACTACTCGCCAATGTAGGTATACTTTGGGGCGTCTCAAGAGAGCATTTCCCCAGCCCAAGGGCACACCATGATATCAAACCTTATTTAATCCTTCACCCTTGCAAGGCTTAGAGTGACCCTCCTTAACGTGGGCAAGACATGGGATCATCATGTGCTCATAAATGGTGGTTGTCAGCTAAGACGAGTCTCCCATTATTCCTTATAATTTCAGTAATGCATATACTAGAAAATATTATGTCATGTTTTCAACAGGTTTGATCCAAGGATCGGTTTATGAGCTTTTACCTATGATTTCAAATATGGCAAGCCATATGCATTTATTTTTAGTTTTGGGGTCATCTGATCTGGATATGAAATTCAGTTTATGTCTATTCAGGTTTCCAGATATCAGCATGCAGCCTTTACTCTCAGAATCTTATGATGTTATGATTTATGATATGCATGTTTTTAGTTTTTACTTACTTAGCCTATTTTACTTACCTTGCATACTCAGTACATTCCAAGTACTGACCACTACTCTATACTGTATCGTTTAATGATACAAGTTCAGACGTTCAAACTCAATCTCACTGTTAGCCAATTCCAAAGCTCGAATCTAGTTCTCCAGTTGGTGAGTCCTTATCCTTCGAGGACCTTCAGTTAGTTGAGCTATGTTATTTTTAGTTTCAGACTTCTAGTGAGCTAGTTGGGGTGCTTTCCTATCAACTCGTCATTACGTTAGAGGACTTTTCAGACATAGACTTATATTTTTATCTTCGGATTTAGTGTTATGATGCATCATGTGATAGAAGTTTTGTTATTTAGACTTATGCTATTTCAAAATTTAGTTATAAACTTTGTTTATGATGATCTTTAGCTATCATATTCATGCCATGGGTTGACTTGGAGCCATTTATAGTTTTAGGTTCCGTGTCTCGATTTGAGGTTTCAGCTCGGGTTGTGACAAACTTGGTATCTGAGCATTAGGTTTTGAAGTATCCTAGGGTGTCCGAAAGCCAAATTAAATAGAGTCTTTTTCATGGGTATGAAGCACGCCACACTTATTATGAAGAGGCTATGAAATAATTTAGTGAACTTTCCTTCTTTCATGATTCTATCTCGTGCTATGAGTTCAATTCTCTCGATTTCCTCTAACTCCAACTTAACACGTTTGCAGAATCATGCCTCCACACCATATGAATGGAATAAAGAATGAAAATGGAAATGTCCATGAGGATAGCAATGGAGATAGGCACTAGCAAGCCCCACCAGCCCCAGCGGATCCCGTGCTCGAGCAGGTTGCCCATGCTGAGTTTAGGGTAATCATTCAGATGTTGGTACAAGCATTGACCACTCAGGTCAATCAGCAGGCAGTGGCTCATGTTCCCTAGAATGGGAACGCAGTGACGGATAGAGTCTGGAATTTCCTTAGGATGAATCCCCCTGAGTTCCTTAGATCGATAGTGGAGGAGGACCTACACGAGTTCATAAAGGAGATCCAGAAGATCACCCAGATTATGAGGGTGATAGGGGAGGAGTGTACATAATTAGCCTCCTATCAGTTAAAAGGAGTCTCTCATATATGGTACATGAAGTGGAAGGATAGTCGAGGAGTCAGAGCGGGCTCCGTTGGTTGGGATGAGTTTCTCATTGCATTTTTAGACCGATTCTTTCCCTGGGAGATGAGGGAAATCAAGGAGGTCGAGTTCCTGAATTTGAAACAAAACAACATGACCGCCTAGGAGTACACTCTAGAGTTCACCCGATTACCAGGTATATGCCGGAGATAGTGGCTGATCAAAGGGCTCGGGAGAGCAGATTTGTGAATGGAGTAGCGAATTATTTGGTCAAGGACTGTAGGACCGCTATGCTTCATTAGGACATTGACTTCTCCCGATTGGTCTTGTATGTCCAGTAGATGGAGGTGGTGTAGATGAGGGAGAAGGAGAGAGAGGCCAAGAGGTCCAAGACAGACAACTTTGGGTTTTCCCAATACAGGTATGGTGCTAGACATCGTCAATAGTCCCACCATCGATCTTCAACCCTAGCACCGTCATCATCCAGTGTGCCATCCAGATCTAGGCACGATCAAGGAGAAAAGAAATTAGGTCTTGAGGTTAGGGGAGCAGGTTAGGAGAGCCTAGTATTCCAGTTTGCGGCAAGTGTAGCAGGAAGCACCTTGGAGAGTGCTTAGCTGGTGAATGGTGCATGTTACCGGTGTGGAAGCTCGGAGTGGAAGCCCGGACATTTACTCAGAGATTGTCCAGCAGCCAGACAGGGCCATGGTAGAGGCTGTGACCCAACTTTCAATTTAGAAGCTCCACCAGAACGCTCAGCTCAGCAGGGTGCATCCACTAGTGTAGGTGGTGGTCAGCGTCAGAGCACATTTTATGCCCTCTCATCTCGTCAGGTGCAGGAGGTCTCTCCAGACGTGGTCACTGGTATGTTACGAGTATTCCATCTTGATATTTATGCATTATTAGATGGGCTACCTTGTCTTTTGTGAATCTGTATGCTGCTATTAGTTTCAGAGTCGGTCTCGAAATCCTATTAGAACCCTTCTTTGTCTCTACTCCAGTCGGTGACTTAGTTATAGCTTGACGGGTGTACAGAAATTACACTATCATAGTCTTTCAGAAAGTCCCCTCAGCTGATCTAGTAGAGTTTGACACGACTGATTTTAATGTTATCTTTGGTATGGATTGGTTGCATGCATGTTATGCCTCAATGAATTGTAGAACCCGTACAGTAGAGTTTTGGTTTCCAGGTGAGCCAGTCCTAGAATGGAAGGGTAGTTCAGCTATGCCTGCAGGTTGCTTCATTTCCTACCTTAAGGCCATAAAGATGATTTCCAAGGGTTATGTTTACCATCTAGTTTGGGATAAGGATGATACATCTGAGACCCCGACTCTCTATTTAGTTCCTATAGTGTGTGAGTATCCTGAGGTTTTCCCAGATGATCTACCAGGAGTCCCTCCCAAGAGAGAGATTGACTTTGGTTTTGACCTTCTTCCCGATACGCAACCTATATCTATTCCTCCTTATAGAATGGCTCCAACTGAGCTAAAGGAGTTGAAAGAGCAGTTGAAGGATCTCTTAGATAAGGGCTTCATCAGATCTAGCAAGTCCCCATAGGATGAACCAGTTCTCTTTGTTCGAAAGAGGGATGGGTCTCTTCATATGTGTATCGACTACTAGCAGTTGAACAAGGTTACAATCAAGAACAAGTATCCCCTCCCCAGGATTGATGACTTGATTGACCAACTTTAGGGTGCCAAGTGCTTCTCAAAGATAGACCTTAGGTCCAGTTTTCATAGCTCAGAGTTAGGGAGAGTGACATTTCGAAGATAGCTTTCAGGATACGGTATGGTCACTATGAGTTTGTAGTTATGTCTTTTGGACTAACAAATGCTCCTACAACTTTTAACGATTTGATGAATAGGGTGTTCAAGCCACACCTGTATATGTTCATGATTGTCTTCATAGACGACATTCTCATATACTCTCGGAGCAAGGAGGAGTATGCAACTCATTTGAGGATCATGCTACAAACTCTCAAGGATCGCTAGCTGTTTGCTAAATTTAAAAAGTGTGAGTTTTGTTTGAAATCAGTAGCATTTTTGGGCCATGTGGTGTCAAGAGATGGTGTGCAAGTGGACTCCCAAAAGATAGAAGCTATAAAGAATTGGCCTAGACCAGTTAATCCTTCGGATATCAGGAGTTTCTTAGGTTGGCTATTACAGGAGGTTCATTTAAGTATTTTCATCCATTGCAGCACCATTGGCTAAGTTGACCCAAAAGAAAGTTAAATTTCAGTGGTTGGATGCTTGTGAGAAGAGTTTTCAAGATTTGAAGACTCGACTCACTTCAGCCCCAGTATTGATCCTACCTAAGGGTACAAACAGATTTTTTCTGTATTGTGATGCCTCTAGGCTTGGTCTTGGTTGTGTGTTGATGTGCATGATAAGGTCATTGCGTATTCCTCTAGACAACTTAAGACTCACGAGAAGAATTATTCGATGCATGACCTAGAATTGGCAGTAGTGGTGTTCACATTGAAGATTTGGAGGCACTACTTGTATGGGGTGCATGTAGATCTGTTCATAGACTATAATAACCTTTAGTATGTGTTTACTTAGACCTGAATTTGTGACAACGAAGGTGGTTAAAGCTTCTCAAGGACTATGAAATGAGTGTCCTTTATCATCTATGAAAGGCCAATGTAGTGGCGGATGCTCTTAGCAGGATATCCACGAAGAGCGTTTCTCACATGGAATATAGAAGGAAAGAGTTGGTGAAGGATGTGCATCAGCTTGCACGACTAGGAGTTCACCTTGTTGATTCGACGGATGGTGGTGTCATTGATCAGAATGGTTCAGAATCTTCTTTGGTGACTTAGGTTAAGGCTACGCAAGATGAGGTTCCTATTTTGGTAAAGTTGAAGGAAGTGCTTCAAAATCAGATGGTAGAAGTCTTATCCCAAGGGACATATGGAGTACTTTGATATCAAGGTTGTTTGTGTGTTTCGGGCATTGATGATTTGAGGGAGCGGATGTTGCATGAGGCTCATGGTTCTCGATATTCTATACATCTAAGTGCCACTAAGATGTACCATGACCTACAAAAATTCTATTGATGGAATGATATGAAAAATGACATAGCAGAGTTTGTGGCTAAGTGTATGGACTGTCAACAAGTTAAAGTTGAGCATCAAAGACCTAGAGGTATGCTACAATACATTAGGATTCCCACTTGGAAGTGGGAAGAGATCAATATGGATTTCATCATGGGGTCACCTCGCACACCTCGTTCATGTATGTATTTATGATTTTACTTATGATGTCTAATTCATGCAAGCATGATGTTAAGATTTGGGCAAACCCACTCAAGTTAAGTGCGATTTCATGATTTAGGCAAGGCTAATAAGTTAAGTTATCTCAAGCTTTAGAGTCAAGACTCCCCATATGTAAAGATTTAAGTTGTATTTTGGTATATGATTATATGAGCATTATATATGTTTTGGGAGTATTGTCTATCACCGAGTAGGCTAGGGGTTCCAAAATTCCCCAGTCTCATAAACTATGTACCAACTTAGGTATACTTTAGGGCCTCTCAAGAGAGCATTTCCCCGGCCCAAGGGCATACCATGATATCAAACCTTATTTAATCCTTTGCTCAGTCAAGGCTTAGGATGGCCCTCTTCTATATGGGCAAGACGTGGGATCATCATGTGCTCATACATGGTGGTTGTTTATTAAGACGAGTCTTCTATTGTTTCTTATGATTTCAGTAATGCATATAGTATAAAATATTATGTCATGTTTTCAACAGGTTTGATTCAAGGATCAGTTTATGAGCTTTTACCTATGATTAAAGATATGCCAAGTCATATGCATTTATTTTCAATTTTGGGGTCATTCTATTATACCCTGAAAGCCCTAAGATCAAACCCGGGAGTTGAAATGGAGAAAATTGAATTTTCTATACCAGGTCTCTAAACAAGTCGTCCTATGACTCGTTAGGTTGACCACAAGTCATTAAGTGACTAGTAGTGAGGGGTGTTGACTTATTTGGAAATTTTCAAGTTGGGGTGACCACGGGTGTGACCACGAGTCATGGTCAGGCCCAAGAGCCATTAGGTCACCCGTGGTGAGGGATGGCTGAAGGAAAAGGGAGAATGGGGCAGTGTACTTAATGGGTCCTCACTATGACTCATTGGAATCACCACGGGTCGTGGTGTCGCCCGTGATGACCCCCTAGTGGTTTTCGGCAGTGAGGACGACGGAAGGTGACCACGAGTCGTAGTGTCACGCGTGATGACCCCCTAGTGATTTTTTGTAGTAAGGATGATAGAAGGTGACCACGAGTCGTGGTCACCAGTAACGAGTCATCATGTGCCCCGTGGTGACTGGTGTTGAGTTTGTGGCAGTGTACAGGATGGATGGTGGCCACGAGTCGTGGCCTGGGACGACAACTCGTCCAGTCCCTCATTGGAACTGGCAGTCAGTTTTTCCCTGTGAATTTAGAAAGGGCTTATTCATAATTCCTATGATCCTAAGGCCTAAACTAAATCATTTTAAGCTATGAATAGTGAGTTTTAAGAGGGGTAAGTTCATTCTAAGCTATTCCTATTCATGCATGCAAGTGTAGCAGTCTAGAGAGGTGATCAAGCTTAATTCCTTCCAAGTTCTTCTCAATTCTTCCTTGGGCAATCAGAGGAGTTACAGAATCAGATTCTCTTAGGTATGTAGGGTTATGAATGGGTGAATTTGTTCACACCCATGCCCAATCCCTCTCTAATTCATGAAAAGCTATATGTTGATCCTATCGGGTTTAACCCAATGCATGATTTTCCTAAGTTTCTACCATGGGTATGATCTAAGCATGTTTCTATTATTGAATTATGTTTCATGGGCAAGTTTTAAAATGTTTTCAATTATAATCATGTTTTCAAGTTTTAAAAATTATAATGCCCATCCATGAGAAGTTCATGAGAAAGAATGTTTTCAAGTTACCCATGTTTATGATCATGTTTTCAAGTGAATCAAATATTTTCAAGCATGTTTAAGTATTGGGCAAGTGCATATGTTCAAGTATGATTTATGATTTCAAGAATTAGCTTACAATATGTGATCTTGGGCAGAATTGCATGCCTAAGTGATACTCAAATGCTTCATTTTGACTTGTTTATCTATCGTTATATGTACATTCTTATTACATCCCATAAATTTTAAATGAATAAATATCCTAATGGCATGTTGGTTAAGGGATTTAGAAGGCAAGCAAAAAAAAATAATAAATAAATAAATAAGGTCGGTTTTTCATTGATATCAATGAATTTCCAGAAAAAAAATAGGGGAATATAGGAAGAAGGAGGAACCCACGACATTTCCTTCCGATTACGCTACGAAACGCGGTCTAAACAACATTTCGACTTAGATACCAAGGTATAAAGCTGCAGAGAGCAATCCCACGGAGTTGGTTTCGTGAAATTTGGTCGGCGAAACATCGTGCTACCGAGGTAAAATAAATAGAATTGCTTTAAATTAGTACCAATGTGTTCCTAGCCTTGCAGTGAGCATTTATCCCTTCTGGACAATCGAGAAATAACGAGTTTTCGACCGTTTTCTGAAAGGTTGAAGTTTGGGATAAATATATATCAAAAGTGATAATTTCTCCCGGATATAAATGTATTTAGTTCTAATTGACATGTATATGAATGTAGTTGGGAAACAGCAGAAGTACCAACGGAAATCACATCGGTCAGTCGGGTACTTAGAAACCAGGTATAAAAAGTTATTCTTTCGGCAAGCCAGGAAGTACAGTCTAGAAAATAAATAGAATAATGACTATTAATAGACACCCAGCGTACAGGAACGATTTTAGTATAATTTCCATCAAGCATGCTAGTATATCATTACATATCATGCGATAATCAGATTAACGGATAGTCGGATGATTTTAGATAGTAATGTGGTATCAGCTAGTAGCTCAGCATGTTCTTACGTAGTACCCAGAATGGAAGTTGTAAAAGCAGTATAATGAATTAGCAAGATTACAGATAGTATGTATTACATTTGTTGAGACTGTATCCGGTAATAGATGGCACATCTTATGTTATTGAGCTATATCCAGTTATAGATGGCATGTTCTATGTTATTGAGTTATATCCAGATATAATCAGATCAGTAATCAGATATAGAAATAGCTCCAGACACAGATGTAGCTCCAGAAATAGATATGGCTCTAGAAATTGACATAGCTTCAGATCGCGGATAACAATAATCAGATAAACAGATAAAGGCCAGGTAGTAGTTAGCCCAGCAATCAGAAATAGTATAAAACAGAATATAGCATCAGTTGTTTAGTACGGACTGGCCTTGAAATAAAAGAAGAGAATATGATTAGTATTTTTTATTTGAGCATGCTTGTTGTGTATGTGTTTTGCATGTTGAGACTTTTTATGGCATGTGGGCACCCTTTAGCATTCCCCACTGCCCCTGGGTTATAGCTGTGCCGATACCAGATTCAGATACCACCAGCAGCTGGGCGATACCTTCCGCCTAGAGGACGATGATGGCCGACCACCATGATAATACGGTCCAGATTACCCTGCTTGCAGGGGCAGTTCAGTTTACTCTGCGCAGAGCCAGATTACCTTATTTACAGGGGCAGATTACTCTGTGTGCACTTGTGGCCGGGGGCAGTTTCAGATACAGATTTTTTATAAAATTACCCTATTGCGTGCTTGCACCAAGGGGCAGTTTCAGTCACAGATACAGCAGCAGATTACCCCATTGCGCACTTGCGCCCAGAGGCAGGAGTCTTCGGACTCAGACACAGTTTATTATCAGAGGCCAAGGCCTGAGCTACATACCCAAGGGAGCCGGTAGGAGGAGCTCACAGTTATGAGATGAGCGGAGTGACTTATTTTTGGTTGGTTTAGACCCGGGTAGGGGTAAATAGATTGTTCTGTTGGTTGGCACCTTCCGGCTTATGGGGGTTGGTCAGGTATTGTGTGAATTTATATGTATATCTATATGTGCTGTTAGATACTGGTAGACAATACGATGACACGTCGTCAGGTACGCCCAGTTTAGTTTCAGAATAGGTAAACTCTCCCCAGTTAGCCTCAGCCAGATAGACTCAGCTACTTCCTGCTTATATGTCATGTTATTGTTGCTATCCATTTCAGTTGTATATTTCAGTTTGCTTTACATGCTCAGTACCTGTGGTACTGGCGCCTGTGGGGCGCTACATTGCTTGCCTACAGGTACTCACAGATGAGGAGCCGATCCCTCGTGATCCTAGCCAGCGTAGAGTTATCAACTCCTGTCATCCGGAGCTTGATATTCAGAGGTGTATTTCATTTTCTTTTGTTGTATAGTACGGGTAGGTCAGGGCCCTGTCCCGACCATTCTATTATTACTTCCTAGAGGCTTGCAGTCTGATGTTTCCTATGGTGGTGGAGCTGGTCGTGTGGGGTTGTGCATGTATATATGTGTTTAGTTATTGATGTTGGCCATGTGGGGCGTTCTTCTTGTTATAGTTAGTGACCTTGTCGGTCACAAATGTGAATAGTAGTTGCTTCAGATTATAGTGTCATCTGGTTAGCTGCTGTGCTTTGCAGGTGGCTATAGGCCTAATCGGCCGGGGGCTGTATTTACAGCCGCTATATAGCCGGTTCATTTCTTGAAATAGAGCCAGAGCCTAGCAGGCACCAGGTGCCCGTCATACCCCCCAAGGTGGGGTGTGACAAACTTGGTATCAGAGCAGGTCGTGTTCCAAGGAGTCTACAAGCCATGCTTAGTAGAGTCTTGTCTATGGATGTGTTGTGCACCACATACTATAGGCAGGAGGCTGCGAGGCATAATAGGATGGTTACCCTTCTTTCATACTCAGTCATGCCATAGCACAGTACAGTGTAGGGTTGGTTCTTTTGAAACTTACCACCCTCTTTGTTTATAGATACTATGGAAGACCAGTGGCACCCAGCTACAGGCAGGAGATTGGATACAGCAGCGGGCGAAGGCACCAGTAGGATGCCTCACTTACAGCCAGATTCGGCTCGGTCTGAGAGCAATACGGAGGTGTCATCTCGACCCTCCCAGCAGTCTCCACCTCGCCAGACACCATTTGAGGCAACACCGCCTCCCACAGCTCCTGCACCCACTTCATCTGATCAGGAGCTACGTAGTGCGGTGGTTATGTTAACCCATATGCTAGCTACTCAGCGTCAGCCGGTACCACCTGCAGTAGTAGAATCTCTAGGTGGGCCAGGTAGCTCCAGGGTTAGAGAATTCTTGGCATTGGGACCCCCTCAGTTTACAGGGTCATATTCAGTGGAGGACCCTCACGACTTTCTGGACCAGATACAGAGAATCTTTAGAGTCATGCACGTAACCCCAGCAGAATCAGTGGAATTAGCAGTGTTCCGGTTGAGGGATATTGCTATTTTTTGGTACGAAAGTTGGGAGAGATCTCGGGGAAGAGATGCAGCCCCTCCTACTTGGTCCAGCTTCTCATAGGCCTTCCTGGACCACTACTTACCCCGGGAGGTCAGACAGGCCCGGATGGACCAGTTCTTACACTTAGAGCAGGGGGCCAGGAGCATCCGTGAGTATTCTTTACAGTTCGACTCCTTAGCCCGCTATGCTCCAGCATTTGTGGACACCATGTCGTCCAGAGTCCATCGCTTTATTATGGGCCTGAATTCAAATTACATAGAGACATGCATGACGGCTACTTTGAGAGAGGACATGGACATAGCCAGGGTACGGGCCTTCGCACAGACAATTGAGGGCCTGAGACAGCGGCAGCGGGGCGACAGGCAGGCGACTTCAGAGCAGCGCCGTAGAAATAGACCCACTGAGATTTAGAGGGATACCCCTAGGGGGAAGAGACCACGGTTTTCAGATAGGCCACCCAGATCTTTACCTCCGGTACAGCAGCAGAGAGGCAGATTTGTTCGCCGGAGTCAGTCAGAGTCCGGTAGCAGTTTACGGACAGTAGCATCACCTCAGCAGCGGAGGGCAGAACAGAGTAGATTTGCACCTACCCCTTGTCCTATATGCCACCGACCCCATTCTGGAGCCTGCAGGAAAGGCTTCTCAGGGTGCTATCACTACGGACAAGAAGGGCATTTAATGAGAGATTGTCCGGCCAGAGGATAGGGTAGCTGGGATAGTCTGGATAGAGCATCAGCGGGACCACGAGCTCCAGCAGCCTCAACAGGGCGCAGACCCTCAGGTTCAACAAATAGGGGCCGAGGTAGATCAGGAGCCTCTAGCTCAGGTGCAGGCCCCAGCCGTACCTATGCATTACCAGGGAGGCAGGATTCAGAGGCATCTCCCGATGTGGTCACAGGTATATTGATTATCTGCTCATACCCTATTTATGTATTGATTGATCCAGGGTCTACCTTGTCATATATTACACCATTTGTGGCCCAAAAGTTGGGTATCGAACCAGAATTGCTTCAGCAGCCCTTTTCAGTGCTTACACCGGTCGGTGACTCGATTACAACTAAAAGAGTTTACTGAGGGTGTACAGTAGAGGTTGCTGATCGCTAGACCACAGTAGACTTAATAGAACTTGAGATGGTCGACTTCGATGCCATTATGGGTATGGACTGGTTAGTGCCATGCTATGCCAACTTAGAATGCTGGACCAAGACGGTCCGATTTCACTTTCCGAGGGAAGCAGTGCGAGAGTGGAAAGGGAGCACAGCTACGCCAAAAGGTAGGTTTATTTCCTACCTTCAGGCAGGAAAATTAATAGAAAAGGGATGTATTTACCACCTAGTTAGAGTCCAGGACGTTCGGGTGGAACCTCCGACTCTTCAGTCTATTCCAGTGGTCAATGAATTCCCTGACGTATTTTCGGATGAGTTTCCTGGTATCCCTCCCGAAAGGGAGATAGATTTTGCAATTGACTTGTTGCCAGGGACTCAACCCATATCCACTCCCCCGTATCGCATGGCACCAGCTGAGCTTAGAGAGTTGAAAGAGCAGTTAAAATATTTGCTTGACAAAGGCTTTATCAGGCCTAGTACTTCCCCGTGAGGTGCACCAGTTCTGTTTGTAAGAAAGGAAGATGGCTCACTCCGTATGTGTATAGACTACCGGCAGCTGAATAAGGTAACGGTTAAAAACAAATACCCACTCCCTAGAATAGATGATTTGTTTGACCAGTTGCAGGGGGCCAGATGTTTCTCTAAGATAGATCTAAGGTCCGGATACCACCAGGTCCGAGTTCGTGAGAGAGACATTCCAAAGACTGCTTTCAGGACCAGATATGGTCACTTTGAATTTCTAGTCATGTCTTTTGGGCTGACGAATGCTCCCGCAGTGTTTATGGACCTGATGAACAGCATATTCAGACCATATTTGGATTTGTTCATGATAGTATTTATCGATGATATTCTGGTATATTCTCGTTCAAAGACAGATCAGCAGAACCATTTATGAACAGTACTCCAGATCCTTAGAGACCGTCAGCTGTACGCCAAGTTTTCTAAGTGTGAGTTCTGGGTGAACTCAGTTGCCTTTTTGGGGCATATCGTGTTGGATGCTGGGATACAAGTGGACACACAGAAAATAGAGGCGGTCAAGACATGGCCCAGACCTACCACTCCGACCGACGTCCGCAGTTTCCTGGGTTTAGCAGGGTATTACCGGAGATTTGTTTGAAGGATTCTCCACTATAGTAGCACCTCTGACAAAGCTGACATAGAAAGCAGCGAAATTTCAGTGGATGGAGGCATGTGAGCAGAGTTTTCAAGAATTGAAAGACAGATTGACCTCCGCTCCAGTACTAGCATTGCCAGAGGGAACAGATGGGTATGCGGTGTATTGCGACACTTCAGGATTTGGACTGGGTTGTGTGATGATGCAGCATGGAAAGGTAATTGCTTATGCTTCCAGACAGCTAAGGAAGCACGAAAAGAACTATCAGACTCATGACCTGGAACTGGCCGCAGTGATCCACGCTCTGAAAATCTGGAGGCATTATCTGTATGGCGTTCATGTAGACATTTTTATAGATCATAAAAGCCTGCAGTACATTTTCACACAGAGGGAGTTAAATCTGTGGCAACGTCGCTGGTTAGAATTGTTGAAAGATTATGACGTAAATATTCTCTACCACCCAGGGAGAGCTAATGTAGTAGCCGATGCCCTTAGCCGTAAGTCAATGGGGAGTTTAGTGTATTTGCGACCCGAGAAGCGGGAGTTAGACAAAGAAATTCATCAGCTAGCTGGTTTAGCCATTCGAGTAGTAGAAACATAAAATAACAGAGCGGTGATACAGAACTCCGCTGTGTCATCGTTAGTTACAGAGGTAAAAGAACGGCTGTACGAGGACCCTGACTTAGTCCAGCTCAGAGATAGAGTTCAAAAAGGTAAGGAGCCAGATTTCCAAGTGACTAAGGATGAAGTGTTGCATTGTAAGGGCCGCCTATGTGTTCCGAATATTTCAGGGCTTCGCCAGCAGATCATGCATGAGGTACATTACGCTCGCTATTCCCTCCATCCAGGAGCAACGAAAATGTACCACGACATCAGAGACATCTACTGGTGGCCAGGTATGAAAGCTGAAATAGCTGAATTTGTATCTAGACATCCTAATTGCCAGCAGGTGAAAGCAGAACACCAGAAATCAGGCGGTTTGACGCAGGATATAGCTGTGCCTCTTTGGAAATAGGAAACAGTGAACATGGATTTTGTAACAGGGTTACCCCGTACCAGACGCAGAAATGATTCTATTTGGGTAATCGTTGACAGATTAACAAAATCAGCCCATTTCCTACCAGTACGAACTACATTCTCTGCTGAGGATTATGCTGAACTGTATATCAGAGAGATAGTCAAATTGCACGGTATTCCGGTGTCTATTATCTCAGATAGAGGAGCACAATTTACAGTGAGATTCTGGCAGTCGTTCCAAAGAGGCCTGGGGACACAGATTAACTTAAGTACATCCTTTCATCCTCAGACAGACGGGAAAGCAGAACGAACTATCCAGACGCTCGAAGATATGCTACGAGCGTGTGTACTAGATTTTGGGGGTAGCTGGGATGAGCGTCTGTCGTTGATTGAATTTGCCTATAATAACAGTTATCATTCAGCCATCTAGATGGCGCCCTTTGAAGCATTATATGGGCAAAAATGCAGATCGCCGGTTGGCTGGTTTGAAGTGGGGGAGACGGCGCTGATTGGGCCGGATATTATTCATCGGTCAGAAGAGGCGGTGAAGCTTATCAGAGAACGCCTACTGACTGCTCAGAGCCACCAGAAGTCTTATGCAGATATGCAGCGCAGAAATCTAGAATTTGCAGTAGATGATTGGGTATATTTGAAAGTGTCTCCGATGAAAGGGGTGATGAGATTTGGCAAGAAAGGCAAGCTTAGCCCGAGGTTCATTGGGTCGTATCAGATTCGGCAGAGAATAGGCCGAGTTGCATACGAATTGAACTTGCCTCCAGAGTTAGCGTATGTTCACCCAGTATTCCATGTATCTATGTTGAGGAAGTTCGTAGGAGACCCTCTTCCACAGTTGTTCCAGTTCAGGATGTTCAGGTCACAGAAGAGTTAGCATATGAAGAGGTTAGCATATGAAGAGGTTCCAGTAGCTATCTTAGACAGACAGATCCGTAGACTGAGAAGTAAAGATATTGCGTCTGTCAAAGTATTGTGGTGTAACAGGAACCGAGAAGAAATGACCTGGGAAGCCGAGGAGGACATGAAAGCCAGATATCCCCACTTATTCCAGGCATAGGCAAACAGGAGGTATGTTAGAACTGTTTTTCCTTATGAATGCTTATACTTTATATATGAAAGCAGGCGATTGATTATAGACAGTTATATATGAATGTTATTATATCATGTGGAGAACTTGTATTGGGCTTTTCTGCTTTTCAGGAATTTTGAAATAGTCCATAATACAGGGGAAAGTCTGCCGAAATTTTTCTAGAAACAAGTTGAGTAAGTTGAGAAGTCCTCTAGACAGAATGTCATTCGAGGACGAATGTTCTTAAGGGGGGAGGATATTACACCCCGTAAATTATAAATGAATAAATATCCTAATGGCATGTTGGTTAAGGGATTTAGAAGGCAAGCAAAAAAAATAATAAATAATAAATAAATAAATAAGGTCAATTTTTCATTGATATCAATGAATTTCCAGAAAAAAAACAGGGGAATATAGGAAGGAGGAAACCACGACAATTATATATAATTTCCTTCCGATTACGCTACGAAACGCGGTCAAAACTCCGTTTTGGCTTAGATACCGAGGTATAAAGCTGCAGAGAGCAATCCTACGGAGTTGGTTTCATGAAATTTGGCCGGTGAAACGTCGTGCTACCGAGGTGAAGTAAATAGAATTGCTTTAAATTAGTACCAATGTGTTCCTAGCCTTGCAGTGAGCATTTCTCCCTTCTGGACTATCGAGAAATAACGAGTTTTCGACCATTTTCCGAAAGGTTGAAGTTTGGGATAAATATATATCAAAAGTGATAATTTCTCCAGGATATTAATGTATTTAGTTCTAATTGACATCTATATGAATGTAGTTGGGAGAAACAGCAGAAGTACCGACGGAAATCACATCGGTCAGTCGGGTACTCAGAAACTAGGTATGTAAAGTTATTCTTTCGGCAAGCCAGGAAGTTCAATCTAGAAAATAAATAGAATAAAGACTATTAATAGACACCCAGCGTACAGGAACAATTTTAGTATAATTTCCAGCAAGCATGCTAGTATATCATTACATATCATGCGATAATCAGATTAACGAATAGTCGGATGATTTTAGATAGTAATGTGGTATCAGCTAGTAGCTCAGCATGTTCTTACGTAGTACCCAGAATGGAAGTTGTAATAGCAGTATAATGAATTAGCAAGATTACAGATAGTATGTATTACATTTGTTGAGACTGTATCTGGTAATAGATGGCACATCTTATGTTCTTGAGCTATATCCAGTTATAGATGGCATGTTCTATGTTATCGAGTTATATCTAGATATAATCAGATCAGTAATCAGATATAGAAATAGCTCCAGATACAGATGTAGCTCCAGAAATAGATATGGCTCTAGAAACTGACATAGCTTCAGATCGCGGATAACAATAATCAGATAAACAGATAAAGGTCAGGTAGTAGTTAGCCCAGCAATCAAAAACAGTGTAAAACAAAATATAGCATCAGTTGTTTAGTACGGACTGGCCTTGAAATCAAAGAAGAGAATATGATTAGTATTTTTCATTTGAGCATGCTTGTTGTGTATGTGTTTTGCATGTTGAGACTTATTATGGCATGTGGGCACCCTTTAGCATTCCCCACCGCCCCTGGGTTATAGCTGTGTCAATACTAGATTCAGATACCGCCACCAGCTGGGCGATGCCTTCCGCCTAGAGGACGATGATAGCCGACCACCATGATAATACGGTCCAGATTACCCTGCTTGCAGGGGCAGTTCAGTTTACTCTGCGCAGAGCCAGATTACCCTGTTTACAGCGGCAAATTACTCTGTGTGCGCTTGTGGCTGGGGGCAGTTTCAGATACAGATTTTTTATAAAATTACACTATTGCGTGCTTGCACCCAGGGGCAGTTTCAGTCACAGATGCAGCAACAGATTACCCTGTTGCGCACTTGCGCCCAGAGGCAGGAGTCTTCGGACTCAGACACAGTTTATTGTCAGAGGCCAAGGCTTGAGCTACATACCCAAGGGGGCCGGTAGGAGGAGCTCACAGTTATGAGATGAGTAGAGTGACTTATTTTTGGTTGGTTTAGACCCGGGTAGGGGTAAATAGATTGTTCTGTTGGTTGGCACCTTCTGGCTTATGGGGGTCGGTCAGGTATTGTGTGAATTTATATGTATATCTATATGTGCTGTTAGATACTGATAGACAATAGGACGACACGTCATCAGGTACACCCAGTTTAGTTTCAGAATAGGTAAACTCTCCCCAGTTAGCCTCAGCCAGATAGACTCAGCTACTTCCTGCTTATATGTCATGTTATTGTTGCTATCCATTTCAGTTGTATATTTCAGTTTGCTTTACATGCTCAGTACCTGTGGTACTGACGCCCGTGGGGCGCTACATTGCTTGCCTGCAGGTACTCACAGACGAGGAGCCGATCCCTCGTGATCCTAGCCAGCGTAGAGTTATCAACTCCTATCATTCGGAGCTTAATATTCAGAGGTGTATTTCATTTTCTTTTGTTGTATAGTACGGGTAGGTCAGGGCCCTGTCCCGACCATTCTATTATTACTTCCTAGAGGCTTGCAGTCTGATGTTTCCTGTGGTGGTGGAGCCGGTCGTGTGGGGCCATGCATGTATGTATATGTTTAGTTGTTGATGTTGGTCGTGTGGGGCCTTCTTCTGGGTCGTGTGGGGCCTTCTTGGGGGGTATGACGGGCACCTGGTGCCTGCTAGACTCTAGCTCTATTTCAAGAAACGAACCGGCTATATAGCGGTTGTAAATACAGCCCCCAGCGGATTAGGCCTATAGCCACCTGCAATACACAACAGCTAACCAGAACAATGACACTATAATCTGAAACAACTACTATTCACCTTTGTGACCGACAAGGTCACTAACTATAACCAGAAGAAGGCCCCACACGGCCAACATCAACAAATAAACACATATATACTTGCATGGCCCCACACGATCGGCTCCACCACCACAGGAAACGTCAGACTGCAAGCCTCTAGGAAGTAATAATAGCATGGTCGAGACAGGGCCCCGACCTACCCAAACTGTAATAAAAAAGGAAATAGGAACAACATCCAACTGTCTAGCTCCGGAGGATAGGAGCTGATAACTCTCTGACTGGATCACAAGGGATCGACTCCTCGTCTATGTGTACCTGCAGGCAAGCAATGCAGCGCCCCACGGGCGTCAGTACCACAGGTACTGAGCATATAAAGCAAACTGAAATGGATAGCAACAATAACATGACATATAAGCAGGAAGTAGCTGAGTCTATCTGGCTGAGGCTAACTAGGGAGAGTTTACCTATTCTGAAACTAAACTGAGCATACCTGATGAAGTGTCGTCCTACTGTCTATCAGTATCTAATAGCACATATAGATATACATAATAATACACACAATACCTGACCGACCCCCATAAGCCGGAAGGTGCCAACCAACAAAACAATCTATTTACCCCTACCCGGGTCTAAACCAACCAAAAATAAGTCACTCCACTCATCTCATAACTATGAGCTCCTCCTACCAGCCCCCTTAGGTACGTAGCTTAGGCCTTAGCCTCTAACAATAAACTGTGTTTGAGTCCGAAGACTCCTGCCTCTGGGCGCAAGTGCTCACGGGGTAATCTGCTGCTATATCTATAACTGAAACTGCCCCTGTGTGCAAGCACGCAACAGGGTAATTTTATAAAAAATCTGTATCTAAAACTGCCCCCGGCCACAAGCGCACACAGAGTAATCTGCCCCTGTAAACAGGGTAATCTGGCTCTGCGCAGAGCGAACTGAACTTCCCCTGCAAGCAGGGTAATCTGGACCGTATTATCACGGTGGTCGGCCATCATCGTCCTATAGGCGGACGGCATCGCCCAGCTGGTGGCGGTATCTGAATCTGGTATCGACACAGCTATAACCCAGGGGCGGTGGGGATGCTAAGGACACCCACATGCCACAACAAGTATCAACATGCAAAACACATACACAACAAGCATGCTCAAATGAAAAATACTAATCATATTCTCTTCTTTTATTTCAAGGCCAGTCCGTGTTAAACAACTGATGCTATATTCTGTTTTACACTGTGTCTGATTGCTGGGCTAACTGCTACCTGGCCTTTATCGGTTTATCTAGTTATCATTATCCGTGATCTGAAGCTATGTCAATTTCTAGAGCCATATCTATTTTTGGAGCTATATCGGTATCTGGAGCTATTTCTATATCTGATTACTGATCTGATTATATCTGGATATAGCTCAATACATAGGACATGCCATCTATAACTGGATATAGCTCAATAATATAAAATGTGCCATCTATTACCGGATACAGTCTCAACAAATGTAATACATACTATCTGAAATCATCTGACTATCCGTTATTCTGATTATTGCATGATACGTAATGATATACTAGCATGCTTGCCGGAAATTGTACTGAAATCGTTCCTGTACATTGGGTATCTGTTAATAGCCTTTATTCTATTTATTTTCTAGACTGTACTTCCTGGTTTGCTGAAAGAATAACCTTACATACCTGGTTTCTGAGTACCCGACTGACCGATGTGATTTCCGTCGGTACTTCTGCTGTTTCTCCCAACTACATTAATATACATGTCAATTAGAACTAAATACACCAATATTCTGAAAGAAAACGTTACTTTCGATACATTTATAGCCTAAACTTTGGCTTATCGAAAGACGGTCAAAAACTCGCTATTTCTCAAAAGTCCAGAAGGGAGAAATATTCACTTTAAGGCTAGGAGTATATTAACACTAATTTGGAGCAATTCCACTTACCTTAGTTCGGTAGCACGACGATTCGCCGGCTGAATTTTGCGAAACTAAATCCGTAGGAATGCTCCTTGCAGCTTTATACCTCGGTATCTAAGTCGGAACAGAGTTTAGACCGCATTTCGTAGCGTAATCGGAAGGAAATTTGTATAAAAATCATGGGTTTCCTTCTTCTTCCTATATTCCCCTATTTTTTTTCTGGAAATTCATTTATTTGAATGAAAAACCGACCTTTTATTTAATTTTTTTTTGCTTGCCTTCTAAATCCCTTAACCAACATGCCATTAGGATATTTATTCATTTAAAATTTACGGGGTGTAACAGGAGTCGAAAGATCCAATCCATAGGCAATAATTCTTGACTAACAACCGAAGAAAAGATTAGCTAAATTGAATCGATAATTTACTTCCCTGCATGTTTGTTTTAACCTCACCTTGCTCATTACTATTGTTCAGACTCAAATTATAATCTTAACTTAGATTTTTATTCCTTAGCAAACTTAACTCTCAAAATATTGTTTAATTGGTTGTCTGCATTCATAAAGACATAGTTCACTGACGCTTAAGTTAATTAGTACTGTAGTTCAGTCCCTGTGGGATCGATACTTGGCTTTACATAAGCCACTTTACTACTTGTTCGACCACGTGCACTAGCGTGTAGTCACTACAGCATCGAACAATATGGTCTTGGAGTCAAGAATCCCAATTATGTGCATCTTGTGGTATGGTTTGAGCCAAGGCTCCTCACGTATGATTTCATATTTTATATGTATATGATTATTCAGCTTCATCTGTAGACGATGATCAGATTTGTTGAAAAATGACAGAGAGCATATGCATGTTTTTGGGAGTAGTGTCTAGTACCGAGTAGGCTAAGGGTCAGTCTACCCTATGCCTCAGAACTATGCGCCAATGTAGGTTATGATCAGATTATTTGGGACCTCTTTTGGAGCTCTCCCCTGCCCCAAGAGGCCTTCAACTTGATATCGATATCATGGTAGTGCCTTTAGTCCTGAAAAGGCTTTAGACTCTTCTCACTTGAGTGCGATAGTCGGGACTACATAAGCTCTATCATAGTAATGTAGGTTATATGATGAGTTTCCCATTGTTCCTCATGATTTTAGTTATTCATATTTATCGTTCTTGATATATATATGTTCTAAAGCATGTTTTACCCAATGTTCAGTTTTAGTTATGATTATTAGATTTTTGCTGTGGTTCATTTGATTCAGTTATGATGTTCAGTTATGTTCAGATCATGATTTCAGAAAATAGCACGCAAGCCCTACTCTCAGATTCTTATCTTGATTATGTTTCATATTATGCATGTTTTAATGATTTTACTTACTAAACAGTCATTTTATGATACAGGCTCTGATCTTCAGACTCAGCCCCGTCACTAGCCAATTTTCGGAGTTAGCATCCAGCTTCAGTGGTGAGTCCTCATCTCCCGAGGACCATTCGTTATCAGTTATCTTTGTATTTTCAGTTTCATACTTAGAGAGTTAGTTGGGGTTCTGTCCTATCAACTCATCAGAATTAGAGGCTTTTCAACCATAGTGTATAATCAGCTTCAGATTTGTGTATGTATTCTAATGCTATGTTGTGTTCATACTTCTACAATGATTATTATGTTAAGTCTTCCACTTTAATGGATTGAGTTAGATGTATGTTCATTCCATGGGTCGACTTGGAGTCTCTCGGGGATCCTTGTCCCGTGTCTCGAATCGGGCCTATGTTCGGGTCATGAGAAACTTGGTATCAGAGCAATAGGTTTTGAAGTGTCCTAGGGTGTTCGAAAGCTGTGTTAAATAGAGTTTTTTTCCATGGGTGTGAAGCGCGCCACACTTATGACGAAGAGGCTATGAGATGTTTAGGAAATGTTCCCTTCTTTCATGATCTATGTCGTGCGGTGAAATGTCTCTCTATCCTTCTAACTCATGCTATTCGCGATTGCAGAATCATGCCTCCCCACAGAGTTAACAGTAGAAGAAATCGAAATGGAAATGGCCACGAGGATGGCAATGGAGGCGGGCACCAACAGGCCTCACTAGTCCATGAGCACCATGCACTGGAGCAGGTTGCCCATGCAGAATTCAGGGAAGCCATTTAGATGCTAGTACAGGCCTTGATGCCCAAGTCAACCAGCTGGCAGTAGCGCATGTCTCATAGAACGGGAATGCGAAGGCAACATGAGTTAGAGATTTCCTAAGGATGAACCCTTTAGAGTTTGTTGGGTCAAAGGTGGACGAGGATCCACATGAATTTATTGATGAGATTCTGAAGATCACTCAGGTCATGGGGATGACTTGAGAGGAGTGTGATGATTTGGCCTCATATCAGTTGAAAGGGGTCGCACACATTTGGTTTAAACAGTGGAAGGATTATAGGGCAGTCGGATCAGGCCCTATCAGTTGGAATGAGTTTCATGTCGCTTTCCTAGATTGGTTCTTCCCTAGTGAGATGAGGGAGATGAAGGCACCCGAGTTCGTGAATCTAAAGCAGGGAAAGATGACGGTCCAGGAGTATGCCTTAGAGTTCACTCTTCTGTCTAAGTATGCCCCAGAGTTAGTGCTTGATCAGAGGGCTCGATTGAGCAGGTTTGTTCATGGGGTGACGGACTATCTAGATAAGGATTGTCGGATTGTGATGCTTCATCAGGATATGGATTTTTCTTGGATAGTCTTGTACGCCAAGTAGATGGAGACAGTGCATGTGAGGGAGAGGGAGGACAAGAGGGCCAAGACAGATGGTTATGTGTTCTCTCAATAGAGACCAGGTGGTGGACACCGACAGCAGTCCCGCTAGAGATCTTTAGCCCCAATATCTTCAGCAATGAGTGTGCCATCCTTATCTAGGCACGACCATAAGGGACGACCATCAGGCTCTAGGGGGCATACTAGTAGGCCCACAGATTCCAGTATCCCAGTTTGCGATCAGTGTGACCGAAGGCACACGGGTCAGTGTTTGGCGAGTACAGGTGCTTGCTTTGGGTGCGGGAAGCTCGGACATATGCTTAGAGATTTCCCAGCAGCTAGATAGGGCCATGATTGGGGCTGAGGCCTAGCTTCTAGTTCAGCAGCTCCACCAGCATGCCCAACCCAGCAGGGGGCATCTACTAGCACAGGTGGTAGTCAGCGCCAAAATAGATTCTATGCCCTAGCATCCCACCAGGAATAGGAGGTTTCCTCGGATGTAGTCACTGGTATGTTATGAGTTTTCCACCTTGATGTATATGCTTTGTAGATCCAAGGTCTACTTTGTCTTTTTTGATGCCCTATGTGGCTAGTAGTTTCGGAGTCAGTCCCGAAATCTTGTCAGAACCCTTCTCAGTCTCTACTCCAATGGGTAATTCAATTGTAGCTAGACAGGTGTATAGAAGTTTCCCAGTCACAGTCCTTCAGAAAGTCATCTCAGTAGATTTAGTAGAGTTAGCCATGATCGATTTTGATGTTATCCCTTGCATGGATTGGTTATTTGCATGTTATGCCTCAGTTAATTGTAGAACACATGCGGTAGAGTTCCGATTTCCAAGTGAACCAATCTTAGAATGGAAGAGTAGTTCACCTGTGCCTGTAGGTCATTTCATTTCTTACCTTAAGGCTAGAAAGATGATCTCCAAAGGTTGTGTATACCATCTAGTTAGGGTTAAGGATTCTACGTCTGAGACCCCAACTATCCAGTCAGTCACAGTAGTATGTGAGTATCCAGAAGTCTTCCCATATGATCTACCAGGAATCCCTCCTGAGCGGGAGACTGATTTTGGTATTAACCTTCTTCCCGATACACAGCCTATATCTATTCCTCCTTACAGAATGGCTCTAGACGAGTTAAAAGAGCAGGTGAAAGACCTTTTAGACAAGGGTTTCATCAGACCGAGCAAATCCCTATGGGGTGCACCAATTCTCTTTATCCGAAAGAAAGATGGTTCTCTTTGTATGTGTATTGATTATCAGCAATTGAACAAAGTCACCATCAAGAATAGGTATCCTATTCCCAGATTGATGATTTGTTTGACTAGCTTTAGTGTGGCAAGTGCTTTTCGAAGATAGATCTCAGATCTAGATACTATCAGCTCAGGGTTCAGGAGAGTGACATCCAAAAGACAGCCTTCAGGATGCGGTATGGTCATTATGAGTTTGTATTATGTCTTTTGGACCAAAGAATACTCCTACAACTTTTATGGATTTGATAAATAGGGTGTTCAAGCCATACTCGGATATGTTTGTGATTGTGTTTACTGATGACATCCTAATATACTCTCGAAGCGAGGAGGAGCATGCGGCTCATTTGAGGGTGATGCTATAGACTCTCAAGGATCGCCAATTATATGTCAAATTCAGCAAGTGTGAGTTTTGGTTGAATTCAGTGGCATTTTTGGGCCATGTGGTGTTAAGTGAGGGCATAAAGGTGGACTCTCAAAAGATAGAAGTGGTGAAGAATTGGCCTAGACTGGTGAATCCTTCAGATATCAGGAGCTTCTTGGACTTAGCTAGTTATTATCGGAGATTTGTTGAGGGATTTTCATATATTGCAGCTCCATTGACCAAATTGACCCTAAAGAAAATGAAGTTCCAATGGTCGGATGCTTGTGAAAGGAGTTTCTAGGAGTTGAAGACTTGACTCACCTTAGCACCGGTGTTAACCCTACCTGGGGATACCGATGGATTTATGGTGTATTGCAATGCTTCTAGGATAGGCCTTGGTTGTGTATTGATGCAGCATGGTAAAGTTATAGTATACGCTTCCAGGCAGCTGAAGGTTCATGAAAGGAATTATCTGACCCATGATCTTGAATTGGCGGCGGTGGTATTTTCTTTGAAAATTTGGAGACACTATTTGTACGGGTCCATTAGATGTGTTTACGGACCACAAGAGCCTACAATATGTGTTTACCCAAAAGTACCTAAATCTCCGCCTAAGGAGGTGGTTGGAGCTACTCAAGGATTATGATATGAGTGTCCTTTACCATCTAGGAAACGCCAATGTAGTAGCAGACGCACTTAGTATACTCTCTATGGAGAGTGTGTCCCATGTAGAGGAGGGGAGGAAGGAGCTGGTGAAGGATGTGCATTGACTTGCAAGGTTGGGAGTTCGTTTGGTTGACTATACTGATGGCGGTATTATAGTTCAGAATGGGTCAGAATCATCCTTGGTGACTAATGTGAAAGCTAGACAAGACGAGGATCCCATTTTAGTAAATTTGAAGGAGGCGATTCAGAACTAGATGGTAGATGTCTTCTCCAAAAGGGGAGATGGTGTGCTTCAATATCAGGGTCGCTTGTGTGTCCCAGACATTCATGATTTAAGAAATTCGATATTGCATGAGGCTCAGGGTTCCAGATATTCGATACATCCAGGTTCCACCAAGATGTATCGTGACTTACGGGAAGTCTATTTGTGGAATGGCATGAAGAAGGACATTGCATAATTTGAGGCCAAGTGTCCAAATTGTCAACAGGTGAAAGTGGAGCATCAAACACCGGGAGGTGTACTTCAAGACATTAGTATCCCTACTTGGAAATGGGAGGAGATCAATATGGACTTCATCACAGGGTTGCCTTGCACTCGTCGACAGTATGACTCCATTTGGGTGGTAGTGGACAGGCTGACCAAAGCTGCTCATTTTCTACTGGTTAAAACCACTAATTCCAAAAGGATTATGCCAAACTATACATTCAAGAGCTAGTTCGATTTCATGGAATGCCTTTTCCATCATATCAGACAGAGGTACTCAGTTTACCTCTCAATTTTGGAGATTGTTTCAAAAGGGACTTGGTACTCAGGTCAAGCTCAGTGCAACATTTCATCCGCAAATCGATGATCAGGTGGAATGGACTATCTAGACTCTCAAGGACATGTTGAGAGTGTGTGTAATTGACTTCAAGGGTAGTTGGATGACCATTTGCCTCTCATTGAGTTTGCATATAACAATAGCTACCATTTCAGCAGTCAGATGGCTCTGTTTGAGGCTCTCTATGGGTGGAGGTGTAGCTTACCTATTTTTTAGTTTGAAGTCGGTGAAGCCGTGATGATAGGACCAGGTTCGGTTCATGAGGCCATGGAGAAAGTTCAGCTTATACGGGACAGGTTGAAAATAGCTCAAAGTCGTCAAAAGTTCTATGCTGATGTAAGGAGAAGAGAAGTTGAGTTCGAGGTTGACGATTAGGTGTTTCTACAGGTGTCTCCCTTGAAGGGAGTGATGAGGTTCAGAAAGAAAGGAAAACTCAGTCCCTGTTATGTTGGCTCGTACCAGATTATGAAATGGGTTGGTAAGGTGGAATATGAATTGGAGTTGCCCTCAGAATTAGCTTCCATGCATCTTGTTTTTTGCGTATCTCTCTTAAAGAAGTGTTTGGGTGATCCAGATCTAGTTGTTCCGATAGACATATCCGTGTGAAAGACAGCCTTAGTTATAAGGAGGTTCCAGCGGAAATACTGGATCGTCAAGTTCAAAGGCTAAGAAATAAGGAAGTAGCTTCAGTCAAGGTTTTATGGAGGAATCAACATGTTGAGGTAGCTACATGGGAAGCCAAAAGCTGATATGATGGCTAAATACCTGCATTTATTCTCCTTTGACTCAATTTCAGCTTAAGGTATCAGTTTCCTGCTTAATAATCTATTCAGTTTCATGTTCAGCTCATGTACCTCAGTTCTTTTCATGTAAAAGTACGTATATATGATTCATGAATTCAGTTCAGTTATGTAGTTTAAATCGGAATCAGTTATTCCGTCAATTTTCAACTTATATGATCGGTATTCGAGTGTGATGATTGCATTTCTCTGCTTTTCTGATGTTTTTCAACATTCGAGGATGAATTTTCCCAAAGGGGAGATATTGTTATACCCCGAAAGCCCTAAGATCATACCCAAGAGTTGAAGCAGAGAAAACATGATTTTCTTTACTAGGTCACAAAATGAGTTGTCCTGTGACCCGTCAGGTTGACCACAAGTCATTAAGTGACTCATGGTGAGGAGTCTTGACTTGTTTGGAAATTTTCATGTTGGGGTGACCACAGGTGTGATCACGAGTCGTGGTCACTCCCATGAGCCGTTAGGTCACCCATGGTCAGGGATGGCTGAAGGAAAATGGAGAATGGGGCAGTGTACTTAACGGGTCCTCACCACGACTCATAGGAAGCACCATGAGTCATGGTGCCACCAGTGATGACCCCCTAGTGGTTTCAGCAGTGAGGACGACGGAAGGTGACCACGAGTCGTGGTCTCCAGTAACGAATCTTCATATGCCCCGTGGTGACCGGCGTTGAGTTTGTTGCAGTTTATAGGACAGATGGTGGCCACGAGGCGTAGCCTCGGACAATGACTCGTCCAGTCCCTCGTTGGGACTGGCAGTCAGTTTTTCCCTGAGAATTTAGAAAGGGATTATTCGTAATTCCTATGGTCCTAATGCCTAAACTACATCATTTTAAGCTATGAATAGTGAGTTTTAAGATGGGTAAGTTCATTCTAAGTTATTCCTATTCATGCATTCAAGTGTAGAAGTCTAGAGAGGTGATCAAGCTCAATTCCTTCCAAGTTCTTCTCAATTCTTCCTTGGGTAATCAGAGGAGTTACAGAATCAGATTCTCTTAGGTATGTAGGGTTATGAATGGGTGAATTTATTCACACCCATGCCCAATCCCTCTCTAATTCATGAAAAACTATATGTTGATCCCATCGGATTTTAACCCAATGCATGAATTTCCTAAGTTTCTGTCATGGGTATGATCTAAGCATGTTTCTATTATTGAATTATGTTTCATGGGCAAGTTTTAAAATTTTTTTAATTATAATCATGTTTTCAAGTTTTAAAAATTATAATGCTCATCTATAAGAAGTTCATGAAACTTGAGATCTATGATGTATGATCAAGTATGTTGAGATACTTATGAGAAAACATGTTTTCAAGTTATCCATGTCTATGATCATGTTTTCAAGTGAATCAAGTATTTCAAGCATGTTTAAGTATTAGGAAAGCCCATATGTTCATGTATGATTTATGATTTCACAAATTAGCTCACCACATAGTTTTGGAGTCAAGACTCCCAATTCGGTTCAACTTATGGTATGGTTTGAGCCAAGGCTCCTCACATATGATTTCAGATTTTATATGTATATGATTATTCAGCTTCGTCTCTAGTTGGCGAATCCTCATCCTTCAAGGACCTTTTGTTAGTTGAGCTATGTTATTTTATATTTTAGACTTCTACTGAGCTAGTTGGGGTATTGTCCCATCAGCTCATCATTAGGTTAAGGCTTTTCAGACATACACTTGTATTTTTCAGTTTCAAATTTAGTGTTATGATATACCATTTGATAGACGTATCATTATTCAGACTTTTGTTATTTCAAAATTTAGTTATCATCTTTGTTTATGATGATCTTTACCTTTTATGTTCATACCATGGGTTTACTTAGAGTCAATTATGGTTCTAGATTTCGTATCTCGATCGAAGTTCTCAGCTAGGGTCGTGACATACAATGCCTTGTTTAGTCTATACACATGATCTGGTAATTGTGATCATCAAATCATGGGGGCTGCTTCGCATAAACTTCTTCCTGTAGGTAGCCAGCCATTTAAGAAAGCACTCTTAACGTCTATCTAAAACAGTTTGAACCTCATCTGTGTAGCAAAAGCAATAAGGATTCTAATAGCTTTCATCCTAGCCATAGGAGCAAAGGTCTCATCGTTGTCAATGCCCTCTTCCTAGTTGAATTCTTGAACTTCCAGTCATGCTTTATTTCTGACAGAGATTCCCTGTTCATCAAGCTTATTTCTGAAGATCCATCTGGTTCCTATAACTGTTCTGTTGTCAAGACGGGGGACCAGGTTCTACACTCTTCTATGCTTGAATTGTTCTAGTTATTCTTGCATGGAAATGATCCAGTCTGCATCCTTCAGTGCTTATTTTACATATTTTTGCTCAATCATGGATAAATAAGTTGTGAAGGCCCACATGTTTCTCAATCGAGATCTAGTCTGTATCCAAGAGTCTAATAGTGAGAGCATGTTCTGAATTGGATCAGAACTTTTATGCTTCTATTTTCCAGCCTGTACCTCTTGATGATCCGGTTCACTGGATGAACAAGGTGCTTTAGCATGTTGAGCTTGACTGTAAGTAGGATCCTTATCATCTGCTGGCCTGAGGTCTGACATGTCTGGTATGGTGATTTGTTCATCAGTTTCTGAAGGCTTGAATGCATCCATTTGTACCTACTTATCATTCTTATCTTGCGTACCTGGTTCCCCTCATTATTTGTGATTGGTGCCATACCAATCTTTTCTTGAGAGCTTGGGCACTCGACTGAATTTTGTTCATCAAAGATCACATGAACACTCTCTTAAACGCAATTTGTCCTCTTGTTTAGGATTTGTAAGCTTTATTGTGAAAAGAGTAACCAAGAAAAATTCCTTTTGTCACTCTTGGCATCAAACTTTCTCAAATCATCCTCACCATTGTTGTGGACGTAGCATTTGCATCCAAATACTATGAGGTGATCCAAATTTGGATTTCATTCCTTCAACAATTCATAGGGAGTTTTGTCAAGCAGAGGTCCAATGATACACCTATTTAACAAGTAACAGTAATATTAACTGCCTCAGCCCGGTATCCTTATGATAGTCCATTGGCTATCAATATAGACCTAGCTATATCCTCAAAGAGTTCTGTTATTCCTTTCAACTACACCATTTTGTAAGGGAGATCTTGGTGCTGAGAAGTTATGATCAATCCCTGCATCTACACAATATTCAAGAAATTTTGAGTTTTCAAACTCAGTTCCATGATCTGACGTGATGCTTACCAGTTCACTGTTAAGTTCCTTCTACACCCATTTGACAAAATAGAGAATACATCAAATGTTTCATCTTTAGATGCCAAAAATAGTGTTCAGGTGAACCTGGGATAGTCGTCTACAATAACAAACACATATCTCTTATCTCCTCTGCTTGTGACTCTTATCGGACTACACAAATTCATTTGAATACGTTGCAAACATTTGGAAGTACTAACTATCTTCTTACTATTAAAAGAGGACCTCACATGTTTTCCCTTTGCACAAGCATCACAAATCAAGCTATCTTTGAACTTTCTTTTAGTCAATTCAAGTACCATTCTTTACCAACAAGCTTGTTCGATGTGAAAATCTAGTATGACCCATATGTTTGTGCCAGAGTAGAGAGTTATCCATCAATGCACTCAAACAAGAAATTGGCCTTATAAACGTTTTTGTACCTTTGTTCCCTTAGTACCAGGTTCCTTGTCTTCAAGATGGTTACTTTGCAGTCTGCTGAGGTGAATAGAACAGAGTTCCCTTTATACACATTTGAGAGGTGCTCAACAGATTGTGTTTTAACCCTTTCACATAGTATACATTGTCAATTGCATGGGACATGGATCGTCCAATTTTGCTGATTCCAACAATTTCACCCTTCTTTTTGTTTTCAAAGGCTACATTTTCGCCTTTATGATTGTAACACCCCAAAAGTCCTTAATATTAAACCCAAGGACTGAAATAAAGAAAAGAGGAAAATGAGACTAGAGTCACAGAACGACTCAAGGAACGAGTCGTTGTTGGAAACAACGACCCATTGTGTGCCTCGTGTAAGCCTTTAGTCAAGATCTCCTAGAAACAACGAGTCCATCAACGACTCCTTAGTCCATGCAATGGGTCATCCTAAGGGGTCATTAAGTGAAGATCAGAAAGAGGTCAAAGTTTGTTCAGAGACAACAGACGATATCATGACTTGTTCGGGCATGTAACACCCGTAGTATTGATCGGTTTGAAGGATTTAAAAATCAGTGCAAGTGTGGCAGTGGTGGAAACGAGAGGAGTGATGAGTCATTGTTTTATATAAAGACTTGTCCTGTCTAACTTTTGGTCAGAGAATAAGATTACTAGAAGTACTTCTGAAACAACGGATGGATCTAGTGAGTCATCAAATCCAAATTTAACTCGTTGGATGGGTCATTGCAGCTGACAGTAAGTTTTTAATTATGTGTTCGCAGGAGTATTTTTGTAAATTTCTAAGCTTATAACTCCTTAATGATGTTGTTTTAGGCTTCTTAAAGAGTATTTTAAGAGGGTTTAACCTAGCCTAAATCATTATGCTCTCATACATTCATTGAATTTGAAATATTCTTCCAAAATCAAACTAGGGTTCCTCATCAAATAAACTCTCAATCCTCTTAGGCTTTCAAAACCAGCTTAGAAATCAGTTTACCCAGGTATGTAGGGCCATGAATGGGGAATTTCTTTCACCCTCATGCCCAATTTCTTCTCTAAATCATGAATTCAAGTCTCTAATTAAGTGTACTGAAGATTCTATTGTTTAACTCAATTCCATGAAATATCCATGCTATGTCTATGGGTCCTATTCCCTTATGTCTCAATTAATGATTTAAGACTATTGGGGTATATTTTACTTTCAATTTAATTATAAATTCATGATTTTATGTTATTAGAAATTATTCCCTGTTATGCATGTCTTATGAAATTCAAGCTTATGATTCCATGATTTTAAGCATGACGAGTTATCTAGTATGCAAAAATATTTATGAATTCTTAACTTATGATTTCATGATTTCGAATTATGATGCCTATTTCAAGAATGTATGATTTCATAACTTGGGCAAGTCCATACAAAGTTATATGTTTATCATGATTTTAGCCAAGGATTAAAGATCAGTTTTAAAGAGATATTTAGAGTCAAGACTCCCCAATTATTTAGATTTAAGCTATGTTTTGAGAATACAATTGTATAAGTAATATGCATGTTTTGGGAGTAGTGTATAGCACCGAGTTAGTTAGGGATTCTGAGGACCCCAGTCTTAGAACTACGCGCCAACGTAGGATATATATTCTTATTGGGACCTCTCAAGAGAGTGCTTCCCCCGCCACAGGGCATACCTGTGATATCACATCTCATTCATCCTTTGCCATGGAAAGTCTTGGATGGTTCTCCTTCACGTGGGCAAGACGTGGGATCATCATGCACTGGTACATGATTTGTAGGTTATGATAAGTATCCCACTATTCCTCATGATATCAGTTACGCATGTTCATGACTCATGATATTATATTTTATAGCATATTTGACTCGTTGATCAGTTTATGTGCTTTCGCTTATGATTTCAAGCATTACAAGTTATATGATTTCTATTTTTAAATCTTGGGTCATTATGTTTAGATTAAGATGAATTGCTTATGAATATGTATACTTCGGATTTATGGCTTTTAGCATGTAGTCCTTACTCTCATGAACTTTCTTGATTTATATTCATGATTTCAGACTATCGTTTTACTAGCATGTTTTATTCACCTTACATACTTAGTGCATTCAAAGTACTGACCATATACTCTATGTTATATCATCTTGTAATATAGGTTCGGATGATTCAGCTCTATCTCACTGATAGCATGTTCCCAATCAGTCCAGTCCAATTCCCGCTTGTGTGAGTCCTCATTCTCCGAGAACATTATTAGTTTTATGATTTTACCATGTCTTTCAATTTCAGACCTAGTGAGCTAGTTGGGGGTATTGTCCCATCAGCTTGTCATAGTAGTAGAGGCTTTTCAGACTAACATGTATAGACAGTTTAGAGTTGTTGAGTTGTGTTTATGCTTTTGACCTTATGATATGTAAGCTCGGGTCGTGACAAACTTGGTATCAGAGAAAAGGTTTAGGAGTGTCCTAGGGTGTCTAAAAGTTGCGTTAAGTAGAGTCTTTTCCATGGGTGAGAAGCATGCCACACTTATGGGGAAGAGGTTACGAGATGTTTTGGAAAATTTTCCTTCTTTCATGATCTATGCCGTGCGATGAACTGCCTATCTATTCCTATAACTCATGTTATACGCGTTTGCAAAAGTATGCCTCTTTACCAAGTCAATGGTAGAAGAAATAGCAACGGAAATGGCCATGGCCATGACAATGGGAATGGAAATGGGCATTAGCCCGCCCAACTAGCTCCAGCGGATCCCTTGCTCGAGTAGGTCACTCATGCTGAGTTCAGGGTGGCATTTCAGATGTTAGCACAGGGCATGACCGCTCAGGTCAATTAACAGACAGTGGCCTATGTTCTCCATAATGGGAATGTAGTAGTGGTAAGAGTGCGAGACTTTCTCAAGATGAACCCACCCATGTTTCTTGGGTCGAAAGCGGATGAGGACCCACATGAGTTCATAGAGGAGGTGGAGAAGATCACCCAAATTATGGGGGTGACTAGAGAAGAGAGTATAGACTTAACCTCCTATCAACTAAAAGGGGTTTCTCATATATGGATCCATTAGTGAAAGGATAGCATGGGAGTTGGAGTAGTTTCCGTGGGCTGGGATGAGTTTGTGACCGCTTTCTTGGATAGGTTCTTTCCTAGGGAGTTGAGAGAGGCAAAGGCAGTTGAGTTCGTCAATCTGAAGAGAACAACATGGTTGTTCAGGAGTATGCCTTGGAGTTTATCTGGTTCTCCAAGAATGCACCAGAGATGGTTGTTCATCCAAGGGCTTGTATAAGCAAGTTTGTAAATGGAGTGACAGATTCACTGGCCAAGGAGTGCAGGACCTCCATGTTGATCAATGATATAGATTTCTCCCGGCTGATCACATATGCCCAGTAGGTAGAGACAAAGTAGATGAAGGAGAATGAGAGAGAGGCCAAGAGGGCCAGGACAGGGAGTCATGGACACTTCCAACAGAGATTCAATGGCAGACACTGCCCTCAGTTCCACCAGAGGTCGTCAGCCCCAGCTCCCTCATTAGCCAGTATTCCATCTATACCTCGAGAAGATTAGAGAGGTAGAGCATCAGGCACTAGGGGTCAGAGGAGAATGTTAGGGGAACACACTTTTTCAGCTTGTAGGAAGTGTTGTAGGAAGCACCTTGGCGAGTTCTTAGTTGGCATTGATGGTTGTTTTGGGTATAGAAACCTCGTACATATGCTCAGAGATTGTCCTTTATCTAGGAAGGCGACAATAGAGTCCTTGCCCCAGCTACCACTTCAGCAGCTCCAGCAACTCGCCCATCCCAACAGGGCGCATCTTCTAGTGCGGGTGGCGGATAGCGCCAGAACAGGTTCTATGCACTATCATCTCATCAGGAGCAGGAGGTCTTTCCCAATGTGGTCACTGGTATGTTATGAGTATTCCATCTTGACGTCTATGCATTATTAGATCTAGGGGCTACTTTATCTTTTGTGACTCCTTATATTGCTGTTAGTTTAAGAGTCAATCCCAAAATCCTATCAGAACCCTTCTCAGTCTCTACTCCGATCGATGAGTCAGTTTTAGCTCGATGAGTGTACAAAAATTGCCCTGCAACGATTCTTCAGAAAGTCACCTTATCCAATTTAGTGGAGTTAGATATGACCAATTTCGATGCTATATTCGGTATGAATTGGTAACATGCTTGTTATGCTTTTGTTAATTGTAGAACCCGTATGGTAGAGTTTCAGTTTGCAGGTGTGTAATACCCCAAAAGTTCCTAAGATATGGATGAGAGAATTGGAAATGAGTTCTATAGAAAATCTGTATTTTTACACTAGAATGACTCATGGTATGAGTCTTGATGAGAAGTGATGAGTCATGGTCTCAGTCGTGGTGAAATTCTGAAGTTTGGTGTCCAAACCATGAGTTACACCACAAGTATTGATGTGTGGGTATTACTCGTGGTCAGGAGTGTGATGAGTTTCTTGGTGATGGGGGTATGGTGTAATGGATCATGGTACTACTCGTTGTAGGTAACAACAAGTTGTGATGGGAGTTATTGTTAGGAATTGGCAGGTGAAGGAGGGGTGATGTTACGGCTGATAGTACGACTCATGGTACGACACCATGAGTCGTGATATAAAATCATGATGAGACTTAGAAATGTTGTAGGGAGAAGCAATGGTGATCACAAGAGTTAACCATGAGTTGTTACTTCCTGGTACGACTCGTGGTGAGAGTCATGATGACTGACAGTTCCCATTTTCCATATTTTCATTAAGGGCATTGTCATAATTTCTAAGCTCCTAAGTCCTAAACTACGTTTTTTTAAGCACTGTTAGGAGGATATTAAGAGGGTTTAACCTATCCTAATTCATTCAACTCCCATGCATGCAAGAGTAGAAGTTTTCCTTTAAAGATCAAGCTTGAAACCCTCCAAATCTCTTGGGCTTTTAAAGTCAAGTTAAGAATCAGTTACCCAGGTATGTGGGGCTATAAACGAGAGTTCCTTTCACTCTCATGCTCAAAATTCTCCTCAATTCCATGAATTTAAGTTCTAGATCAAGCTCATGATCTTATAGGGCTTATTCCTAATTTTATAAAATTCTCTATGATTTATCTATGGATCAATTACCTTCATGTTTCTAATCATGTTTTAAGATCTATGAGTAGATTTTATACCTACATTAATTATTAATTCATTGTTTCAAATTTTAACCAATTTATGCCAATTATGTAAGTTTTATGAAAAGTCAAGTTTATGATTCTATTATGATTTTGATTCTTCTAAGCCCTAAACTATGATTTATGTTTTATGAGATGATTTCCTACAGTACTCTTCATGAATTTATGAATTTCAAGTATAGTGATTTTCTCAAGCATGTATGTTCTTCATGATTTATTAGATTATGATTTTTGGCCAACTCATGGACCCTATTTCATGACTAATCATGTATTTCAAGTATTATCAAGTATGTTATGATTTATCTAGCCATGAATTTTATGTATGATGTCACGATTATGATATGAGTCTTCATGTGCATGTTTTTAGGAGTCGTGTCTACCACCGAGTAGGCCCAACATTCAGGTAAACTTTATGGTCTCAAAACTACATGCCAACGTAGGTTTATTCAGATTCATTGGGACCTCCATTGTGAGCTTTCCCTGCCCCCAAGGGGCCTTCAGCTTGATATCGATATCATGGTAGTGCCCTTAGCCCTGAAAAGGTTTTGGACGGCTCTGCCTACTTGAGTGTAATAGTCGGGATCACGTAAGCTCTATCGTGATTATGTTGGTTACATGATGAGTCTCCTATTATTCCTCATGATTTCAGTTATGCATGTTCATCAGTTATGATATTATGTTTTCAACAAGTTTGACCCAATATTCAGTTTATCAGTTTTACTTATGAACATTAGTTCCAGATTTGGGTCATTAGTATCAGTTATGAAATTCAGTTATGTTTAATCATGTTTTCAAGATATCAGCATGCAGTCCTTACTCTTAGAATCTTTTGATGATATGATTTATGTTATGCCTGTTTCCAGTTTTACTTATTTAGCCTGTTTTACTTACCTTGCATACTCAGTACATTCCAAGTACTAACCGCATACTCTATGTTGTTGGTAAGTCCTCATTCTTCGAGGATCGTTAGTTAGTTTTGTTGTTGCTATTTTCAGTTTCAGACTTATAGTGAGCTAGTTGGTGTCTTGTCCCATCAGCTCATTAGTATGTAGAGGCTTTTTAGACATTGGGTTATATTCAGCTTTGGATTTAGTGTTATGTATTTCCATTGTTCATATGTTTTAATATTCAGACTTCTGCTATTTCGGAATTTAGTCTTCCGCTTTATTTATGCTGAGCTTCAATTTTCATGTTCATGTCATGGGTTGACTTGGAGCCATTTATGGTTCTAGGTTTTGTGTCTAGATCCGAGCCTATGTTCGGGTCGTGATAGGGTGAACTAGTCCTAGAGTGGAAGGGTAGTCAGTTGTTCATATAGGTCGCTTTGTTGCCTACCTCAAGGCCAAGAAGATGATCTCTAAAAGTTGTGTGTACCATATAGTTCGGGTCAATAATTCTATGTTCGAGACCCCGACTCTACAGTCAATTCCTGTTGTACGTGAGTACCTAGAGGTGTTCTCAGATGATCTACCAGGAGTCCCTCCCGAGCGATAGAGTGATTTGGTATTGATCATCTCCCTGATACACAACTTATATCCATTCCTCCTTATAGAATGGCTCCAGATGAGCTAAAGGAGTTGAAAGAGAAGTTGAAGGATTTCTTAGACAAAGGTTTTATCAGGCCTAGTAAGTCCTCATGAGGTGCTCTAGTTCTCTTTGTTCGGAAGACTGATGGTTCCCTTAGGATGTGCATCGACTATCGGCAGTTGAACAAGGTCACAATCAAGAATACCCCTCCCCAGGATTGATGACCTGTTTGACTAGCTTCAGGGTGCCAAGTTCTTTTCAAACATAGATCTCAGAACCATCTATCATCAGCTCAGATTTAGGAAGAGTGACATTCCAAAGACAAGTATTAAGACTCGGTATGGTCACTATGAGTTTGTAGTTATGTCTTTTGGACTAACGAATGCTCTTACAGCTTTTATGGACTTGATGAACAAGGGGTTCAAGCAGTATTTGGATATGTTCATGATTGTCTTCACAGATGATATTCTTATATACTCTTAGGTCGAGGAGGAGCATGCCGCTCATTTAGGATTCTCCTACAAACTCTCAAGGATCACCAACTATTTGCTAAATTCAGCAAGTGTTACTTTTGGTTGAACTCAGTAGCATTCTTGGGTCATTCAGTGTTTAGTGAGTGTGTGTAGGTGGACTCTCAAAAGATGGAAGCGGGTGAAGAATTGGCCTAGACCTGTAAGTCCTATAGATATTAGGAGCTTCTTGGATTTAGCTGGCTACTACAGGAGGTTCGTAGAGGGATTTTCATCCATTGTGGCACCGTTGACTAAGTTGACCCAAAACAATTCAAATTTCAGTGGTCTGAGGCTTGTGAGAAGAGTTTTCAGGAGTTAAAGACTCGACTCACTTCATCCCCAATGTTGACCTTACCGGAGGGCATAGATGGATTTGTTGTGTACAATGCTTCTAGGGTTGATCTTTGTTGTGTGTTGATGTCGCATGTCAAGGTCATTGCATATGCCTCTAGATAGCTTAAGACTCATGAGAAGAATTATCCGACGCATAACCTAGAGTTGGCAGCTGCTGTGTTTTCTTTGATGTTTTGGAGGCACTACTTGTATGGGGTGCATGTGGATGTGTTCACGAACCACAAGAGCCTTTAGTACGTATTTACTTAGAAGGACCTGAATTTGCGGCAACGGAGATGGCTAGAACTTCTCAAGCACTACGACATGAGTGTCCTTTATCATCCGGGCAAGGCCAATGTGGTGGCGGATGCTCTTAGTTGGTTGTCCATTGAGAGTGTGTCTCATTTCAAGGATGGGAGAAAGGAGTTGGTGAAAGATGTCCATAGGCTTGCTTGTTTAGGCGTTTGCCTTACAAATTTGACGGATAGTGGTGTTATTTTCCAGAGTGGGTCGGAATCTTCTTTGGTTATGGAAGTCAAAGCTAGGAATGATCAGGATCCTATCCTAGTGAAGTTGAAGGAAGCTATTCGAAATTAAAAAGTGGAGGTTTTCTCCTAAGGGGGAGAGGGAGTACTCCAATATAAGGGCTAATTGTATGAGCCGGTGATATATGACTTGAAAGAGCAGATGTTAAGTGAGGCTTATGGCTCTCGATACTCTATCTATTTAGGTACCACCAAGATGTACCATGATCTATGGGAAGTCTATTGGTGGAATGGTATGAAGAAGGACATAGAGGAGTTTGTGGCTAAGTGTCTGAATTGCCAGCAGGTGAAGGTTGAGCATCAAAGACCTGGAGGTATGCTTCAAGATATCATCATTCCTACTTGGAAGTGGGAAGAGATAAATATGGAATTCATTATAGGTTTACCTCGTACACACTGATAGTACGACTCTATATAGGTGATTGTGGATAGGTTGACCAAATCAGCCTATTTCCTACCGGTCAAACTTACCGATTCAGCTGAGCTTTATTCTAGATTGTACATTCGAGAGTTGGTTCGATTGCATGGAGCTCCTTTTTCCATCATCTCTGATAGGGGTACTTAGTTCATCTCTCAATTTTGGAGATCGTTTCAAAGTGACCTTTGTATAGGTGAAGCTTATCACAACTTTTCACCTGCGGACAAATGGCCAGGCTGAGCGGACCATCCAGACTCTTGAGGACATGCTGAGAGCATGCGTGATTGATTTTAAGGGTAGTTGGGATGATCACTTCTAACACCCCAAAGTCCTTAACATCAGGCCTGATTGAAATGGAGAAAATAGGAAAAATTGCAGTAGATTCACAAATGACTCGAGGAACGAGTCATTATTAGAAACAATGACCCATTGTAACGCCTCGTCGTAATCCTTCAGTCAAGCCTCCTAGAAACAACGGTCTTAACAATGACTTGTTGGTTGATTTAACGGGTCATCCTAAGGAGTCGTTGAGTGAAGTTCAGAAGAAAGGGTTGAAGTTGGTTGAGAGGCAACGGGTAGATACAACGACCCATTGGGGCAAGTAACGATCCATTGTCTGGAGTTTGGAATCAAGGCAGGTGAGGAGCAGTTGTGCCAATGGAAGGAGTGATGAGTCATTGATTCATATAATGACTTGTCATGTTCATTCGTTGGTCAGAGAATTAGAAGGGTACCAGGAGTACTAAAGATACAACGGACGGATCCAACGAGTCATCGAGTCTAGCAATGACTCATTGGATGGGTCATTGTAGCTGGCCGTCTAGATTTTCATACATTTCTTGGGGGTAGTTTGTAATTTTCTAATCTCCTAACTTTCTAATGACGTCATTTGAGCCTTTTAATGAGTGTTTTATGAGGGTTTAGCCTAGCTTAAGTTATTATGCTCTCATTCATGCTTTGAATTAAAATCCTCCTCCAAGATCAAGATGGAATTTCTCATCAATTTCACTCTCAATTCTCTTGGGCTTTTAAGATCAGTTTGAAAATCAAATTACCCAGGTATGTAGGGCCATGAATGGGGGATTTCTTCCATCCTTATGCCCAATTTCTCCTCTAGTTAATGGATTCAAGTCTTTAATCAAGTGTATTGGAATTCTAGGGTTTTAACCCAATTCTATGAAATTATCTATGTTATGTCTATGGGTCCAATCCCCTCATATTCTAATTAATGATTTAAGACTACTGGGGATGATTTTACCTTTAATTTGATTATCAATTCATTAATTCCAAGTTAGAAATTATACCCCATTATGCATGTTTTATGAAGATCAAGCGTATGATTCCATGATTTCAAGTATGATGAATTATTAAAGTATGCATGAATGTTTATGAATGCTTAACTTATGATTCCGTGATTTTAAATTATGAAAATTATTTCAAGTATGTATGATTCCATGATTTAGGCAAGCCCATGTAAAGTTAACTATATTTTATCATGATTTAGCCAAGGCTTACAAGATCAATTTTAAAGAGATATTTGGAGTCAAGACTCCCCGCTATTCAGATTTGAGCTTTATTTTGAGATGTTTTGGAGTTGAGACTCCCAAGATATCTTCATGAGCTATATACATGTTTTTAGGAGTAATGTCTAGCACTGAGTAGGCCAGGAAGTCTGAGGGCCTTGGTCTTATAAACTATGCGCCACTATAGGTATATATTTGGGACCTTTTGAGAGAGTGCTTCACCCGCCTGAGGGAATACTTGTGATATCACACTTCCATCGTTCTTTTACCTAGCAAGGCTTAGGATGGTTTTTCCCACTTGAGCAAGTTAGTGGGGCATCACGTAAGCCCTATCATGATGGTGTTGGTTATGACGAGTCTCTCATTGTTCCTCATGCTTTCAGTTATTTATGTTCATGACTTATGATATTATTTTTTATTGCATATTTGACCCAATGATAAATTTATGAGATTTTACCTACGATTTCAAGCATGAAAGTTCATATGATTTCTATTTCTAAATCTTGGGTCATTACGAACAGTTTATGATGAACAACTTATGTTATGCATATCTCATATATATGGCTTTTAGCGTATAGTACTTACTCTCATGATCTATCTTGATTTATATTTATGATTTTAACTAACATTTTACTAGAACATTTTACTTATCTTACATACTCAGTACATTCCAAGTAGTCACTGCATACTCTATGCTATATTGTTTCATGATATAGGTTCAGGTGATCCTTCTCAGTCCCGTCGTTAGCTCGCTCTCGCTCTAACTCCTAAGTTCTAACTCCTTAATGACATCATTTTTCTTCTTAAAGAGTATTTTAAGAAGGTTTAACCTAGCCTAAGTCATTATGCTCTCATACATTCATTGAATTTGAAATCCTCTTCCAAGATCAAGCTAGGGTTCCTCATCAAATTCACTCTCAATCCTTTTGGGCTTTCAAGACCAGCTTAGAAATTAATTTACCCAGGTATGTTGGGCCATAAATGGGGGATTTCTTCCATGCTCATGTCCAATTTCTTCTCTAACTCATGAATTCAAGTTTTCAATTAAGTGTATTGAATATTCTAGGGTTTAACCCAATTCCATGCAAATATCCATGCTATGTCTATGGGTCCAATTCCATTATGTCTCAATTAATGATTTAAGACTATTAAGGGAGATTTTACGTTCAATTTAATTATAAATTCATGATTTTAAGTTATTGAAAATTATTCCCTATTATGTATGTCTCATGAAATTTAAGCTTATGATTCCATAATTTCAAGCATGATGAGTTATCTAGTATGCGTGATTGTTTATGAACTCTTAACTTATGATTCCATGATTTAGAATTATGTCGTCTAATTTAAGTATGTATGATTTCATTACTTGGGAAAGCCCATACAAAGTTAAGTATGTTTATCATGATTTTGGCCAAGTCTTAGAAGATTGGTTTTAAAGAGATATTAGGAGTCAAGACTCCTTAATTATTCACATTTAAGCTATGTTTTGAGAATATGATTATATGAACAATATGCATGTCTTGGGAGTAGTGTCTAGCACTGAGTACGCCAGGGATTCTGAGGACCCCGGTCTCTTAACTACTGATGTGGTGAGGGTTTACAGCACTTTCGACACTTAAAACTGAGGAAATATGCATGGTCTTAGGTGTGTTTATACAGATATGATGCACTTTTTGCTATGTTTTTAGGGAAATCATGTGTTGGAGTTGAATTTAGTAAAACAAGTGAAAAGAGTGCAGAAAATGGTGAAGTTGCAGGCCTCAGTATGAGCGGTACCTTCACGGTACGAGCCGTACTATGCATTCGTGATAAGAATCATTCGAACTACACAAGGCGATGGCCAAGTACGACTCTTGATTTGAGTCATACTATCTTTATACAAACCGTACTAGAGCAGTCATGGAAAATTATATAAGTATGCACTTGTCTAGTCTCCTGGTACGGGTATCATCTATGAGTCGTGATGACCATGTATGACTCGTACCAAGGAGTCGTGGTGAACTTCAGAGAAAATGTTGATTGGCAGATCTTGTGGTACGAGAGAATACCACGAGCGGTAACATTAATGTACGAATCATACCCAAGACTCATGGAAATATTCAGAAGGTTCTAGACTTCACAGTATCAGACCATGACAGAAATGTATGACTCATAACAGCATTGTACGAGTCATACCAGCTCCCAGGACTTAGCAAATTTCAAAGCTGCCTAGCATTGTATGGATAGAACATACGACTCGTAGCTACAAGCTACGACTGGTAGGTTCTGGCGGTGATAGTTATATCAGTTTCCCTGTTAATTTAGGAAAGATTTCTAATTATTTGTATAAATACTTGTCTATGTTATTTTTGTTAGGAGACCGACTTTTTGATAGAGAATCGATATTTTTGAGATTCTTATTGAGTTTTCCAATATTCTTGGAGATATTACTCATCGTTCTTGAATTATTCGAAGTTGAATTGTGCAATAATTTTTATTTCAATCATCATTTTAAGTCTATACTTATGATTTCTTTCATGAATGTTAATTCGTTTCTTACAAACATGAGAGGCTAAAACCTCCATAACTAGGGTTGTGGTAACCATGGTGGAATAACTAACTAGGGTTTGCACATAGTAATTCGAAATCAACACTTATGTTTGTGTTGTTTTCTCTTCATCTTTAAATGTTTCTTAATGAAGCACAACGTTCTGGCTTGTCTAAATTCTCTACTTGCTTGAACCTAGAGAGGTGAAGATTAGAAAAAGAAAAGAACAACAAAGCCTTGAACTTTATGATTCATTGAATAACTTGAGCTGAGGTCGCAAAATAGTTAATTTGGAACAAATTGATAATGTATTAAAGTAAAAATACCCAAAAGACCTAATCCAATTATTGAGTCCAATATAGACGAATCGGTCGTTTGGATGAACCTAGCTACGGGCTAAGTATTGAGGTAGATCACTAGTGTACCCAAAGTTGTTATGAATCCATGTGGATCACTTCCCTAGTTAATTGCATAAACTTGACAACAATATCAATTTACAATACTAATACTTGATTACTTCTTTAAAAACCCCTTAAGGAAACAATTGCACTGAAGCATAAATATTAGCTTTATTTTATATCCTGATCATATTCCTCTGTGGAATAGACCCTAACCTAGTTGGGTTCTTTATTGACAATGTCCGGGTCATACTTTTACAGGTGTGTGATTTTAGTATTATCAAAAGTGGCATTGCTGCGAGGAATACGATTTAAGATTAGATTAATTGCTTGTGTTTAACTTTTAGCCGTTATTTCCTCATTTACATTTTTCTTTTGTTTTTGACACCCATAGGTTGCTTCTTGGTGAATGCCAAGTACTTGGCTAAGAGAAAACCCTCTGATTCCATTCGATCTTGAGCTAGAACGAACATTGAGAAGAATGGAGCACAACCTTGAAACCCCTGAGTAAAGGCAAGCCAGATTAGCTGTTGAGGCTCGTCAGGTAGAGTTAGCATGAAAAGCTACTCTTCAGGGAGTCGAGGATCCCCAGGGAGTGGTAGACAATGCTGACCATCTCAGAAGGGGTAATAGAGGCCATAGATATGCTCCTAAATTTGATGATGATGAGGACCCGGATATTAATGAAGTCGGAGGTCAACAAGAGTCATTGTGCCACCACCTTTGCCTACTGGGGCAAAGTTTGATATCACTAGCACCATGATACATTTTCTCAATATGAAAGCGATGTTTAGTGGTCATGCAGCGGACAATGCAAATATGCACCTGATGAACTTTGTAGGGATTTTCAAGGCATACATGTTGCCAGGTGTGAGCCAGGATGCTATTAGACTGAGGCTCTTCCCATTCTCTCTATCTGGAGAGGCCACTTTATGATTGTCGAAGTTGCCAAATGACTCCATCACCAACTAGAGGGAGATGAACAATCCTTTTAGGAAAGGTTTTTCCCACCTTCTAGGATGTTGCAGCTAAAGGAGGAGATCTATAATTTCCAGTAGTTGAAGACTGAGGCACACCATGAGACATGGATAAGATTCAAGAAGAAGCTAACCAATTGCCCAAATAACAAAATTCTCAATGACAGTTTGTTGGAAATTTTTTATAGGTCTTTAAACAACAATACTAAGTTTCTAGCAGATATAGTGGAAGGAGGAGCACTGATGAGTCATTCGTGAGAGCAAGCAACTATCATACTAGATCAAGTGACCAAAACAAATAGAGCCTGGCACACAAGGGAAGCTGAAGCAGCTGTAGGTATATATACTATGGGGATGACTGTGGATATAGGGCTGATTTGAGATTTCATGAACTTGGTGATCTAGGTAAGATTACCAGCAATGGTCCCACCACCACAACCAGCAGGGGGCAAGTAGATAGATACCCTTACCTCGGTGGAGTAGCGTGATACACCAGGCACAAAAGTCGGTCACACAGTAGCTGACCTCAACATTTCCTCCACACCGCCATTGGCCACGCTGGGCCAGGTTCCTTCAGAATGTATATTGGTGGCCCATGATTTCCTCTAGAAGTTGGCAATTAGATTTACATTGATCGAGAAAAAGGTCAACTTGATGATGGAGAATGTCAAGCCTTAGGTCAAGGCTGAGATCGAGGAGGCTACTAGAGGACTACAACATCGGCTCGATAGCTATGAGATCCTATTAAATGAGCGATTATCTAAGCAGTCAGACACAGGGAGCTTAAAAGAGGAGTTGGGGGCCCTACAGAGTCAGGTAGCCAAGCTATCGTCTAGACAGCTGCCATATTAGTAGTGTCCACCATTCCCGAGCTAGATGCTAATCTTGATGAGGACTTTGACCTTGGGGAATTTTGGGCTCCGAAACAGCTGGTGGAGAGAAGGAGAAGAAGAGGTCCTCGAAGGTGGTTGATGATGAGCCCTCAAAGAGGAGGAAGAGAAAAGAAAGGAAGGAGTGAAAGCGAGCAATAGCAGCGAGCCTGCAGACTCATGACTAGCATATGTCAGAGTTGTAGGACAGAGCTAGAGGAACGGGGAGCTCCACTGCTGTGCCTGGAGAGCTTGTAGGAGGCAAGGACCCTCTGGGTGAGCCACATTCAACCCATGTTGATACAGAGGTTGATGAGGCGACCATGATTACTAAGGGGGTAACCACAAACCCCGGGACCATATCATTGAGTGCGCTGGCCACCGTTGGAGCCATGATTGCAGCGAAGGGGAGTGTGCCTTTACACCCACCTCCACAGGATGACAGAAGTGTTAGAGTGCCACAGGTATGTCCCTCTCCTAGTTTTTCATTTGTTATTTCTTTGGGGATAAAGCATGACTTTTGAAAAGGGGGGTATATCTGTCTTTTGAGTTTTTGAACGTCCGAGGATTTTTGTTGTCGTGTTTCTTTTCCCTCAGACATGCTATCTAGTAGAACCGATTTGTTTTTGTTTTTGTTTAACTAGAAGTAGTTTAGAAGTATTTACAGCCAATAAATGTACATGTATTTGATGTTTTGGAAATTGTTGAAAAAAATGACCCTTTTTAAAAAAAATAGGGTTCAACTGTGTATGTTGATTGTAAAGCATGACTACTGTGGATCTTTTTATAGAATTTGATAGATCAGCATGTGTTTATAGTTTAGCTGTGCATGAACTAGATAGGTAGAATAAATGCAAACCTGTACCATATATGAGTGAGGATTCTTACCTAGTTTAATACTGTGTAGAGGATCTAAAACTTCCCTGGTTGGTTTTACATAGGTTGTAGGAAAGTTGGTTAGGAAAGGATCATACGTCGTATTTGATTTATCCCACTTTTAGCTTATATTGCCTACCAAATAAAATTAATCCCTTGATCCCATGTTTGAGCCTAAAAGTGACCTTTTCATTGATTAGCCCATTCACCTTCCCTATTTTGCTCATAATGAACTTGTTTTGGCCTTGGTCCCTCCTTGAACATTATAAACCTCAACTCAGGCAAAATTACTAAGTTGAGGGTGGCTATTATAGGGGTGCATATATGAGGTGGGGGAGAAAAATAGAAAAAGTTGATTAATCAAAGGTTGGGTGTGGTGAAGAAAAAAATGAAAAAGAAAAAGAGCAAAAAGAAAAGAAAAATAAAAATTCAAGAAACAAGTTAAAAAGAGAAAAAGAGAAAATTCACCACATCCACAAATAGCAGTTGAATGGAGAAAAAGGGAGGAAAAAGAGGAAAACGGAAACAGGGGGTAAAAAGTAAGAAGTGAAGCCAAGTTGTGTAGTGCCAAGGAGGATTAGTCACTATTTCCATATCTACCATTCCCGACCCAAAGCCTACATTACAAGCCGATAAAAGTCCTATCGTGATCCTAGTCTAACTATTTGAAAAACCAAAGTACAGAAAATAAGGGCAAGCCTAAGGTATCCGCTGTGCAATATTTGAAACTTCTTTGTGAGAGTGAGAGTCTTAATTGTTAGTCCCAAGTTTCATATATATAAATATCTGTGAGTGTTGGGGACTTCATTTGCTAAGAGGGTTCATGGTTTGCATTGCATTTTGCCAGTTGTCTGTGTAAAATAGCATTAGTGAAAGCTCAGTTCACTGCTAATGCTTAAATGCCATATCTAGATCCCTGTGTGTCATGAGTTGTAGTTGCATGTATGCATAGGTCACTTGGTTTTGAATGAAAAAGAGGGTCAATATATGATAATGTTCATGTGTGCAAATTTTGGTGTGTTGGTTATAGGTCTTCTACCTTACTTTCTAGTTAAGCGTCGTGTTTTAGTTTGGTTTTATTTCCCTGAGGACATGCAAAAGCTTTAAGTTGAGGGTGTTGATGTGTTGTGGGTTTACAACACTTTCGACACTTAAAACTGAGGAAATATGCATAGTCTTAGGTGTGTTTATATAGATATGATGCACTTTTTCTATGTTTGCAGGGAAATCATGACTTGGAGTTGAATTCAGTAAAAGAAGTGAAAAGAGTGCAGAAAATGGTGAAGTTGTAGGGCTCAGTACGAGCCGTATTACGCATTCATGATAAGATCCAGAGGAACTACACAAGATGATGGCCAAGTACGACTCTTGGTACGAGCCGTACTATCTTTGTACGAACCATATTAGAGCAGTCGTGAAAAATTATAGAAGTATACACTTGTCTAGTCTCTTGGTACGGGTAGCAGCTACGAGTCGTGATGGCCACATACGATTTGTACCAAGGAGTCCTAGTGAACTTCAGAGAAAATGTTGATTAGAAGATTCCAGGGTAGGAGAGGATACCATGAGCCATAATATCAATGTACGAATCATACCCAAGACTCGTGGAAATATCCAGAGTATGCCAGACTTCATAGTATCAGACCACGTTAGAAACTTATAACTCGTAACAGCATTGTACGAGTAGTACCAGCCCCCAGGACTTAACTAATTTCAAAGCTGCCTAGTATTGTATAGATGGAAGGTACGACTCGTAGGATCTGGTAGTGACAATTATAGAAGTTTTCCCATTAATTTAGGAAAGGTGTCTGATTATTTGTATAAATATTTTTCTGGGTTATTTTGTTAGGAGACCAACTTTTTGATAGAGAACCGATACTTTTTAGATTCTTCTTGAGTTTTCCAATATTCTTGGAGATATTACTCATTGTTCTTGAATTGTTTGAAGTTGAATTGTGCAATAATCAATTTGTTTTATTTCAATCATCATTGTAAGTCTCTACTTATGTTTTCTTTCATGAATGCTAATTTGTCTCTTATAAATATGAGAGGCTAAAACCTCCACAACTAGGATTGTGGGAACCATGGTGGAATAACAAACTAGGGTTTGCACGTAGTGATTTGAAATCTACTTATGTTTATGTTGTTTTCTCTTCATCTTTAAATATTTCTTAACAGAGCGCAACGTTAGGACTTGCCCGAAATCTCTACTTGCTTGAACCTAGAGAGGTAGAGCTTAGAAAAAGAGAAGAACACCAAAAGCCTTAAACTTTATGATTCATTGAATAACTTGAGTTGCGATCTCAGAATAGTTAATTTGGAACAAATTGACAACGGATTAATGTGAAAACACTCAAGAGACCTAATTCAGTAATTGAGTATAGTCATCCAATAGGGAGGAATCAGTGGTTTGAATGAACGTATGTTATCAGTATTACAGGCTAAGTATTGAGGTAGATCACTAATGTATTCACCCAAAGTTGTTATGAATCTATGGGGATCACTTCCTTAGTTAATTTCATAAACTTGACAACAACATCAATTTACAATACAATTCCTTGATTACTTCTTTAATACTAGTGTTATTCTATATCCTGACCATATTTCCTATTGAATCGACCCCAACCTAGTTGGATGATGTCGCCCAAGCGCACGCAAACACACGTGGTCATCAAGTAATATAGGATTGTTCAGTCTAGATATCGTACCCACAGGGACTTGTTTTAATTGTTATAAGATTGTCGATTTAATTTCACTAATCTATCAAACAAATAAAATGGAGATTGGTTTAAGAAAATAAAACTACTATACTTTAAATGTAAAGATTAAATAAAACTAATGCAAGCTTGATTGTATTTCGATAATGATGAAAAACTAGGGCAATGACACTTGGTTGGTTTCAGGTTTAGTTTTCCAGACGTAATTAACCTAGCATGATTCTTCCTACAGTTGTTAGTTGCAAGTTACTATCTCATTTCTTGTCACTATCTCTAGCATCCAAAAACTATCTCATGAACCCTAACGCCTATATCCCTATGATCGCAGGAGAACATAAAGCGACGATTATGCCTATTTGTATTTCAACTAAACGGGGTTGAAGGGTATATCCCTATCTTCAACAACAACTTCTATCCTATAACGAATGGGTTCAAGGGTTTTTGAATTCCCATTCTGTATTTACCTTTCGATTCCCTTTCCCAAGTTTAGTTGAAAGCCAACAGATTACTTACAGGGTGATCAATCTCATAAATAATAAATTAAAACAAATAAATATAAACAACCATAGAGAAGAATCAAAACTAAGTTTATTACACTTTCAAACAATCAACCATCCATCATGGTCATAACCCTAGATTATAAGTTTAGCCACTCATATACAAGCAAAAAATTGAATAAGTAGTCATCATCAAACAAAAATACGAAGTAAAGAAGAGAAAACCTAGTTGTAGAACTTTGTCTTCATTCCAAACGACTTACAAGCTTTCATGAACAAAATATGAAAAAGAAAATGAGAGGAGACTCCTCTCTGGTGCCTCAGCCTCTCCCAAATGTGAAGTACTGTTAAAAGATTGATAAAAGATCTCTAACAAATGACCTAGTCCTCATATTTATAGATGGGCCTTCAAATGATGCTTTTTTCCTTTAAGACATGGCTTTAAAATCAGCATTTTTCACCTCGGAATGGGCCTGGTGCACTGCCCCCTCTATCTTGCCACATACTTAGTCAAATTTTCAACAATTTCATCTCTAGAATAGGTCTGGCACACTGCCCCCTCTATCTCACAAAGTGTTCGTCAAATTTCTCTAAGTTTGGACATCGCTTGGCGTGGGGCGCCTCCTATCTCGCCAAGTTTGTGAATTAAGATCCTTCGAAGTTTGAGGACTGGTGCGGGGCGCTAGCCATATCACTCGAATGAGATTTTATTATCTGAAATTTGGGACTTGGTGCAGGACGTCAGCTATAGCACCAAACCCGTCAGAATCTCAACTATTCATCTCTTACATCATTTTGAGCTCCTTTTTCATAGTTTCCTACTCAAATCAACTAAAATTGTTCGTTAGCACATAAAACACAACATATACATGAATTTAAGCATAAATTAAGGATTATGAACTTAAAACATGATCAAATATGGATAAAAAGAGAGGAAAAAATGGGCATGAAAATATGCCCAACATCAGCACCCCACACTTAAACCATTGTTCGTCCTTGAACAATCCTTAAAAACATACCTAAAATCATGTTTCACCATCACACTTGAAACCTCTATCAAATCATACTCAACCATCTAGCATGGAGCAAATATAGAGTGGTTTATCATCATACAACTATTCTCAAGAACACACAACCTCTATAAATGCCTCCTCTTTTCAATACAAAGGGCCAACATGATTAAGTGTGATACATGCAACAAGTAGTACACTGAATTAGAGCTTTTGTTCCCCTCACTTTTAGTGATGTTCCTCTCTCAACTTCATCAATATAAGACATGGAACATGATAAGTAAGGCACACTCACTCTCACAAATAATGTAATGCACATATGCCACATACCATATATAGGCTTGCCCTTCACGTAACCTAATTGTTTCAAGAGATTAAGATCACAAGGACTTTTGTTGGTTGTAATGTCAGCTAAGGGACAGGTAGGATTGATATTTCATTCAATAGTGACTACCACCTGATAATGCTTAAACTCACACCTCCTGCTGAAGTATGAAGCGGACGTTGTCAATAAAGAACCCAACAAAGAGGTTGGGGTCGAAACCACAGGAAATATGGAAGATCTAGACTAATGCCAGTAAGTGAACTTGTTGGTTAGTTACTCCAATTTGGGGGTTTCAAGAAAATAATAATTAAAACAGTGATTGAAATGGTGATGTAAAATCAAGAGTTAAGAATAACTAGGGTTTATGTTCCCTATGGGTTCATAACTGCTTTGAGTATACACATGTGATCAATACCAATGCTTACTTAAAGAATTGATAAATAGGGTTCATCCAAATGACTGGTTCGTCCCTTTGGATGACTATATCCAATCACCGAGTCAAGTCTCATGAGCGATTTCAATGTAACCATTATCAACTTTTCCCAAATTTAAGTATCCTGTGACCACAGCTCAAGTTAATACAATGATCATCAAGATCAAGGCTTTGTTGTAATTCTCTTTTCCTAATCTCTACCTCTCTAGGCTCAAGCAAGTCCTAACATTGTACACCGTTAAGAAATATTAAAGCAGGAAGAGAACAAAATACAAGCATTTTGCATTGGTTTTGAATCACTTTTATGTATCCCTAGCTTGTTAATCCACCATGGTTCCTACAACCCTAGCTATGGAGGTTTTAGCCTCTCATAATTGCAAGGTTGTGATATGCATTCATAATTAAACACATAATCCAATACTTACAATTGTAGATGAGAGAAGAGCTTCTTTGATTATATCCGAAATAACTCAAGAACAATTCACAAAGATTAAGAAAGAAATCAAGAAAAAGTTGATCACAAGTCAATTAACTAAAATCTATGTTTTTTATCACTTTCTAACCTTCTCTAACTACTTCCAACATTCTCTCTTGAAAATAAAACATTAAAGGTATTTATACAGACATATGAATCCTTTTCCTAAGCTAACTAGGTGAATTTCCATAACTGGTGCCGCCTGAACCACGACAGATCCTACGACCTATAGCAGGATTGTACGGGTCGTACCTGCTATCCGTAAGACCTTTTCTTGCTGAAATTTGGCTAAGTGTTGGGCCTTGGTATGACTCATATATTCTTCCTACGAGTCATACTTTGCTTCCGTGGCTTGACTCTGAAAACTCTGAATTTTTCTGAAGTTTGTCATGAGTGTGATGGTATGAATCGTACCTATCCGCCATGACTCGTTCTGTCTATCCGTATCAAGAGTCTGCCTCTTGAGCACTTCTTCTGAATATTTCCACTACTCAGTATTACGGCTTGTACAAGTGTTGTACGGCTCGTACTGAGAGTTGTAGGTTGCACTTTTCACAATCCATCCATCTAAAACTTTCCACGATTCTCAGTACGGCTCATACCGAGACCGTGACTTTAGCCCATTTTATACACTTTCAGGCTTCTTTTGTACATTATTTCTCCAATACTTATTTGTTCTGTAATCAAAGAAAAAGTGCCTTATATCCATATAAACACATCTAAGTCCATGCTATTTTCTTATTTTTGTGCGTCGAAAGTGTTGTAAACTCACAGCACATCAACACCCTCAACTTATGACTTTTGTCTGTCCTTAGACAAAGAAAAGAAAAAAAAACTAAACACGACGCTCAACTAGAAAATAAACCTAGGATACTATAGCCAATATCAACCAAAATTTGCACTATAAATTCAACGACTTTTGACCCTTCTTCCATGGACCAACATCAGCTAATGTACTACAAGCAGCCACAAAATATGATAAGCAGGGATCAAGACATGTCATCTAGCTATCAATAGGCAATCAAGTTATCGCCGATGCTTTTCACATAGACCAATGGTAGAAGTAAACATAACCCATGTACCCTCATAGAAAATGAAGTCACCACTCTCAGATATAGCAACAGATATGGCATGGGACTGAACAAGTGAAACTCTTACTCTCACAAAGAAGTTTCAAGTACTGTGTATTAGATACCATAGGCTTGCCCTTATTTTCTCTGCTTCGATCTATCAGATGGTTCGATTAAGATCACTATAGGACTTGCTGAGGCTTGTAATATAGGCTTTAGGGTTGGACATGATAAATCTAAGATATTTTTAAGTTCCTTGGCACTACATACATTGGCTTCACCATTCGCCTATTTTACCCTCTTTTCTTTTCATTTCTTTTCCTCACTTTTCACCTATTTTGTATGCATTTGTATGAGTGTGGTGTGTTTTTAACCTTTTCAAGCATTATTTTTCTTTTGAATTTTCTTTTTCAAAATTTTCAACTTTTTCATCTTTTTTGTTCATTTGTCACACCACACCTCATTTTTCACCTTTTCTCTTTTCTTTCCCTTTTCCTCGTTCCCACCATTTATGCACCCCTACTCTAGCCAACCTCAACTTAAGAATTTTGTCTATGTTGAGGTTTATAATTTCCAAGGAAGGACCAAGGCTAAAACAGGTTCATTACAAAAAAAAATAGGTACAGTTCATCGGTTAATCAAAGAAAAATGATCTATTAAAGGCTCAAAATTGGGATCAAGGGAATCATATGATTTTGGTAGGGTCATTTTAGGCTAAAAGTGAGATTAAAAAAATGTTCTATGATCATATCCTAACCAACCATCCTTAGCCTATGCAAAGACCACCAGGCAAGTTTTAGATCTTTAACACAGAACTGAACTAAGTATCAAAACTCAGTCACTCATGGCACGTGACTTATATTCACTTTACCTGTCTGGTTTATACATGGATTAACAAGAATACTCATGATAATAAACTAAATGACATCAAAAGATCCACAGAAATCATGCATACAATCACAAGTACACATCTAATGCGTCAAAAAATTTTTAAACAAGGTCAATTTTTTTTTCAAGAAATCCAAAACTTGTGCACTTTCGTTGGTTGAGTATTCCTAAGCTACTTTCTAATTAAACAAAAATCACAAACTAAGAAAATAAAATTTGAAACATGCCGGTTCTACTAGATAGCATGCTCAAGGGAAAAGAAACACGGCAAGAAAAACCCTCGGACGAATCCAAAAACCCAAAAATCCAAGTACACCCCTCCCCTTTTTGAAAATTGTGCTTCATCTCAGAAGCATGAACTACAAGAACAGACGGAATAGAACATATTTGTGGTGCTCTAGGCACTCCTGTCATCCTGTAGAGGAGGTACCTTCACTACAATCGTGGCGCTAGCAGTGGCCGGCACACTAAGAGATATGTCAACAGGGGGAGTGGTTACCCTCAGTAGGCTTTGCCGTCTCTACAGCCTCTGTGGCGGTTGGGTCTGAATGTGGCTCACCCGAAGGGTCCCTGCCACTAGAAAGCTCAGGCTGAGTCATGGTAGAGCTGTCTGCTCCTCTAGCTCACTCCTGCAACTCTGACATATGTGAGTCATGAGTCTTCAGGTTCTCTGTCCGTGCCCACTTGCATTCTCTTCTTCCTTCTTTCATTCTCTTCTTCCTCAAACTCTCTTCTCCAACATCCTCGGAGACTCTCTTCTTTCCTTTTTCCTTTGTTGTTGTCATCAACTCCCAATAAGCCACCAAGTCAATGTCCTCATCTGTCTCTTCATCAAGGTTCAGAAGAGTAGGGGCTGATATGACTGCCGATGGTCGTGATGACAGCTCGGCTACTTGGCTCCAAAGTGCATCCAACTCCTCACGGAGGCTGCCGGTATCCGTCTGCTCTGCCATACGAGTGTTGAATTGGCTCTCAAATCCTCCAAGGCGAGAATATAAGGCCTATGCTGCTATGTTAATCTATGTTTTTACCCAAGGCTTCACATTCTCCATCATTGCCTTATTTTTTCTTTCGGCCATCGTCAGTCTCTTGTCCGATTTTGGAGAAAGTCCTAGCGTAATAGGATGTACCCTAATGTATTCTTAGTCGGCAGGCTAGGTAGTGGTGTAGCAGAAGTGTTGGGAGATGCCTCTGAATTATCGGCATCTATAGCTAGTGTCTCGCTCTGCTGCTATGAAGTGGGGACCTTCACCTGTGTGCCCCCGGGTGGCTAGGTCCGTGGAACTGCTGTGGGAAGTCGGGCTTCATCTCGAATCAAGACAATGTCCGCTATCCTCTTCCTCCAATTAAGCGCTCCTCACCCCGTTGCACCGAAACTCCTGCCTCTTTGCATAATCTTAAAATGAGGCCGGGAACGGGATGGTAATGCTCAATCCCACATCCCAATCTAATATCTCCTCTGCGATGATCCTCGAGATGTTAATGGGGTATTTGGACATAAGACATGCCACCAGAGCTACTCTGTCTACACTCAAAGTGTTGTCATTGATTGTTGGTGCTAATTAGTGGCGTACTAATGTCCAGTAGGCTTTTGCTATGAAGTTGAGTGAGTTTTTGGTAAGAGAATCCAATATAAGTAATTGGTATTGGTTTTAGAATCACTTTGTGCAACCCTAGCTAATTAATTCACCATGGTTCCCACAACCCTAGCTTTGGAGGTTTTAGCCTCTCATAATTGCAAGGTTGTGATTTGTGTTCATTGTTGAAAACATATAACAATACTTACAAAGATGATTGAGAAAAATAATTCCTTCAATTAAACCATGAAATCTTGAATAACAAGTAGCAAGAACAAGATGAATTCAAGAAAAGGTTAATCAAAAGGTTTAACCAACTCAATTCTATCTCTCAATAATATCAAATTCGCTTACTACAATGTTTTTCTCCTAGAATTTTGTCTATTCGTCCTCTCCTTTGAAAAATAAACATAAAAAGTATTTATAGAGACACAAGAATCCTTTTCCTAAACTAACAGGGCTGCTTTCCATATCTGGTGTCGACCTCATCACGGGTCCACCTATGACTCATAGGGGCTTCTCACGGCTCGTGACATCAACTCGTGGCTTGGAGTGTTGGCTGAATTTTGGCTAAGTGTCGGTCAAGGTATGATTCGTAACATCATGCTATGACTCGTACATCGACACCCGTGGTTTGATCCTGATCTTTTGAACTTTTTCTGAACTTCACTACGACCGGTATGGTACGACTCATACCTTCATCTCACAGGTCGTAGATGCTCTCGTACTGAGAATTAGCCTTCAGTGAAATTCTTCTGGATTTCATCACGACTGGATTACCATGACTCGTACCACCATGGTATGACCCGTGACAAGTCTCATCAGTTCAGTCTTCCAGGTTTTCTTTTAGCTTCTCATCAAATCCCTCAGTATGACTCGTAGGTCCATCCTACGGATCGTACTGTGGTCTGCACTTTTTTCACCTTTTTGCACACTTTTAGCTTCCTTTTGCAATTTATTGTTCCAACATCCATTTATCCTAAAATCAAAGGAAAAGTGTCTCATATCCACATAAATACACCTAAGTCCATGCTATTTTCTTAGTTCTGAGCATCAATAGTGTTGTAAATTCACAGCACATCAACACCCTCAACTTATGACTTGTGCATGTCCTCAGGCAAAGAAAAAGAAAAACTAAACACGACGCTCAACTAGAAAATAAACTTAAGATACTACAGCCAAAACTCAAACAAATTTGTGCACTTTATATACAAACTCTATTGACCCTTCCTCTAGAAACATCACCAGCTAATGTATTGCAAGCAACCTCAAAACATCATATTCAGGGATCAAGACATGTCATCCAGCTATCAACAAACAATCAAGTCATCACCTATGTGTTTCACACAGATCAATGATAAAAGCAAACATAATCCATGTACCCTCACAAAAAATGAAGTCCCCACTCTAGTATGAAGTGTCAACTGAAACATTGGACTAGGCAAATGAAGCACTCACTCTCTCAAAGAACTGCAAGTATTATGCATCAAATACCATAGGCTTGTCCTTATTTTCTCTGCTTCCGTTTGTTAGATGGTCAAATTAAGATCACTATAGGACTTTATATGGCTTGTAATTTAGGCTTAGGGCTAGACATGATAAAAATTAAAGATTTTATTAGTGACTATCCCTTCCTTGGCACTACATTCATTGGCTACACCGTTCTCCTATTTCACCCTTCAGTCTCTTTATCTCCTTTTCTTCCCTTTTTCCCATTTTATGAACATTCGCATGGGTGAGGTGATTTTTCACATTTTTCAACAATTTCAAGCTCTTTTGAATTTCTTTCTTTTTCAGTATTCTCAAACTTTCAGCTTTTGACTTTTTCACCTCACCACACCTTATTTTTCACCATTTTCTTCTTTTTCTTTTTCTTTTCTTTCCTCCCGCTCCCACCATTTATACACCCCTACTTTAGCCACCCTCAACTTAAGCATTTTGCTTATGTTGAGGTTCACGCTATCCAAGGAAGGAGCAGGGTCAAACAGGTTCATTATAAACAATTGGGTACGGTTAGCAGGCAAATCAAAGAAATATGGTCAATTAAGGCTCGAACTTGGGACCAAGGGATTCATGAAACTTTGGTAGGGCAATATAGGCAAAAGTAGGCTAACAAAAAAATGACCTATGATCATCTCCTAACCAACCATTCTCAACCTATGCAGAGAACAACCAGGCAAGTTCTAGATCTTCAAAAACATACCGCAACAAATATTACAACCTCACTTACACATGGTACATGAACTATTTTCACTTACCTGTCTGGTTCATAGATGGCTTAACAAGACTAGCACTATTAATAACTAAATGACGTAAAATGATCCACAAAAATCATGCATTATTGTCACAAATACACAACAAATAAAAATATGGTCAATTTTTCAAAAACAACAAAAGTAGTGAATATCCACTGGCTAAGTATTCCTAAGTTATTTTCTAATCAAACAAAAATCACAACTAAAAACAAAAAGATCCTAACACATGTCGGTTTTACTAGGTCGCATGTCTGAGGGAAAAGAAATACGGCAAGAAAAACCCTTAGGCGGACCAAAAATATCCCAAAAATACAAGTACACCCCCCCCTTTTTAAAGAATGAGCTTCGTCCCCAAAGCACAAAATATAAGCTTGAAAGGAAAAGGAACATACTTGTGGCTACTCAGACTTTGCCTCTGTCGTCTCACGAAGGTGGTATCTCCGCGGTAATCGTGGCGCTAGCGGTGGCCGGCGCACTCTATGGTAGAATAATGGGGGTGGTGGTACCCCCCCTCAGTGACTGTAGTCGTTTGAACGACCTCTGTGGAAATTGGGGCTGAATGTGGCTCACCCGAAGGGTCATGGCCACTAGCAAGCTCAGGCTGAGCTGTGGTGGAGCTTCCCGCTCATCTAAATCTCTCCTGAAATTTGGTGATATGCTCCTCCTGAGCTTGCATACTCTCCGTTTTAGGCCGCTTGCTCTCTTTTTTCTCCTTCTTTCTCTTCTTTTTCACACTTTCCTCACTAGAATCATCAACAGCTCTCTTTTTACCTTTATCACCGGCCGTAGTTGGCGCCTAGTATGCTGCCAAGTCAATATCCTCATCAAGCTCTGCATCCAAGTCCGGAAGAGTGGGGGCTGCTATGACAGTTGGTTGCCGTAAAGACAACTCAACCACTTGGCTCTGTAGAGCCCCTAACTCCACACGGTGACTTCCAGTGTCTGACTGCTCCACCGTCCTCAAGTTAAATCTGCTTTCAAAGCTATCCAGGCGGGCATGAAGGGCTTGAGATGATGTATCTATCTCAGATTTGACCTATGGCTTTACATTCTCCATCATAGCCTGAATTTTGCACTCGGCCATGATCAATCTCTTTGCTAGCTTCTGGAGAAAATCATGTGGTACCAAGATGTACCCCGCTAGAGTCTGCATTTGTATACTGGGCAGTGGTGTAGCTACAGTGCTGGGAGCTGACTCTGAATGACCGACATCTGTAGTCAGTGTCTTTCTCTACTCCTGAGTACTGGGGGCATTCACTTGTACATCCCCTGCTGGCTGAGCTACTAGGATGGTTGTGGGCATTCTGGATCTGCTTACCAGGTTTATCTCATCCCAGATAAGGCCTATATCAGCAATCCTTTGGCCTCTGATCAATCTCTCATCACCCCTCTGTACTCTCGCCTCCCTGCACAAAGTGTATAAGGCATGGGAATGGAACAGTAGTACTTACTTCCACTACCCTGTCTCGTATCTCAGTGGCTATGATCCTCAGGATGTTAAGAGGGTAGAGGGACATGAGGCATGCCACCAACGCTGCTCTATCAGCACTCAGCGTGTTATCATTAACTGTGGGTGTTAATTGATGCCTCACCAATGTCCAGCAGGCCTTTGTGATGAAATTTAATGAACTCTTGGTCACCTTCTTACCACCTGCCACCCAATCAGTCTCTTCCTTTTTCTCAGCTATCACCTCTTCCAGCCATTGCAGCTGCCTCTGTCACTCACCCCTGCTCAGACTCCTAATCTGCTTCATTGCCTCCACCCTGTAATCATACTCGGGTGTTTAACCTTGTTGGTCTGAATTGGGGTCCATATAATATTCGTGCAATAGTCCTGTCGGAAACATCAACTGCTCGCCCTTGGACTAGAACACTCTCCAAGCAAGGCTGCTCCTTTATCTTTTGGCCCTCCTTTGCTTTCTTCTCCATTGTGGCCAGGTAGTTGGCGTAGAACTCCCTGATGATCTCCTCTATGTATTGTGAAGGGGTCTTGGCCATCCAATCTAACCCATAAAAGCTAAAAATATGCTTCATCTCCTCAACTTCATTCAATGAATTAGTGAGGATCTGCGGCTCTTCATGGATGCTTCTCTTTGGTTTGTTCTTGGTGGTGAGAGCTAAGCTTTGTATGAATATCTCTTTAGCACCCAGCACTCTCCACCGCATTGTTCTGTTCTCTCTAGCAGGGGTCTCCTCCTCCACTGCTTCCTCACTGCTTTATGCATCATCATGGGTCCCTTCTGACCCTTCCTCAGTGTTGGAGTCGATTCCCGGCCTTTGTTGTTCCTCTCTAGCTCCCTCTTTAGACTGGGGAGCTTGAGCGAATATGGCTGTGGTTGCTTCAGCTTGGACCCTTGCTCTTGCCCTAGTGGTTCTTGTTCCATCTGTATCTGAGGTGTCTAATTGATAATTCTCAAGTGAACCACTAGGTGAATTTCTAACCTGATCCGACTCTGAGTCTATTGTTTCATCTAGCAATTGTCGGTGGGCTTGTGTTTCGTCAGCCCTGCGTTTTAATGTCATTTTACCTTGTGAGAAAGAGGTTAGCATTTCATTATTGAGAAAAAAAATTAGATAATAGAAATTCAGTATCTCATCACGGGTCTTTTGGTACAAGTCATACCTCGAAGGTACGACTCGTGAGAAGCCCTGATGATGCCCCACGACTCGCAGGTACGACTCGTACCATGGAGGTACGATCCGTACCTTGAGTCGTCTAATGAAGTCCCATTTTGCACAATTTCTGATTTTCACCAAGACTCGTAGTACGACACGTAGGTCGATTCCACGAGTCGTAGGATGGCTTCTTAAATTGATTTCCCAAGATACGTGGTACGAGCACTCAGTACGATTCATAGTATCAACCTACGTCCCGTACAATGTTACATACCTTATTTCAGCCCATTTTTACAACTCTTTTGCTCAGAGTGTAAGTATTTATTTTGCACATTTTTGGGTACTCAATTTTCCCCCAGGTCTAGCATTAGGTGCCCTTCCTTTTTTTTTTATACCACGTAATTCTCCCCTACCTGTAACCCCTTAGGTTTTCTAGGGACAAAATTCAATCAATTTCCAATTGGTTTTCGGTTGAGTTAGTGTATTTCGCACCCACCCATTGCTTTTTAAGCACACGCAGTGGTTCTTATTGGTTTTTGATGCCCTCAACTTCACTTTCAAGCATTAAAAAGTTATAACGTAAATTACTTACTTGACTCACGATTCATAGACTGAAAATCAACTGTGAGGGCTTCGCACACTCAGTTAGAGCAAGAATTTCTAGCCTATTGTCTTGATGTTGGGTGTTTACTGGTCGTAGGTTTTGGGGTTTTGAAGTGTTTAGCGTGAGAAATTGGCTTTGTTTGGTATTTAAGTAGGTGAGGGCCAATTTAAAATTTTGGGCCGGATCGGGTCTATTTAACCCGCCGCGACTCATACTACGAGTCATAGGAGTGACCTACGACTCGTTCCTGACCCGTAATAACTTTAGTTTCAGAGAACTTACCTGGTGACCTAGGAGAGCATCCTAAGACTCATACGATCCAGGTACGAATCATAGGATAAGTTGTAGGTCATACTTTGCTTAGAATTTGCTTTGCTTTTCACCACCATTGCTACCACGACTCGTAGGACCTTACCACGAGTCGTATTGAGATCCTGTAGCAGCAGATTTTTCAGCCACCTATTTTTATTCCCCAGCACATTGAGCACATATTAGATCAATAACTTAGGTTGCCTCCCAAGAAGCTCTTGATTTAATGTCGCGGCACGACGCAGGTGATCTGGTTACTCAGATTTCACCAAACCACCACTTGGGTTGCCTCCCAAGAAGCACCTGATTTAACTCGCGGCACAACACAAGTCTCTTGACTACTCAGAATTCGTCAAGTGACTCATACTCATCTTCAAGTGCTGAGATCACACTAAATTCCTTAGGTTGCTTCATAGTCCGATAGATGTTGAAAGTGACCTCTTCTTTGTTTAGCCTGAATTTTAACAGGCCAGCTTCCACATCCACTAGAGCTCTCCCAGTAGCGAGAAATGGTTTCCCCAGGATGATGGGGACCTCATAATCGATCTCACAATCCAAGATCACGAAGTCTGCTGGGAATATAAACTTATCAACCTTGACGAGCACATCGACTAGGATGCCCACTGGTTTCTTTACTGTTCTGTCGGCCATCAGTAGCCACATGTTGGTTGGTGTTGGGGCTCCCAAACCTAGATTCTTGAAAACCGCCAAGGGCATTAGATTAATACTAGCTCCCAAATCATAGAGTGCCCTTGCGAACTCGACATTACCAATGGTGCAAGGGATCGTGAAAGCACCTGGGTCTTCTTTTTTCTGAGCTAAGACCATTGTTACTATGACACTGTAGTGATGACATTGTCAACCGGCTCATAACTTACATATCTTTTCTTTGTCACCAGTTCCTTCATAAATTTTGCATATCCCGGCATCTTCTCTAGTGCTTCGACCAACGGTATATTCAAAGAAAGTTGTTTAAGCATTGAAAGAAATTTTTGGAACTTACCGTTGTCCGCCTTTTTCTTCATCCTCTGCGGGAATGGTGGCGGTGGTCAGTGATCTTGGGCAAATTTATATGCCCAAGTGATACTCAAATGTGTCATTTTAGCCTTGTTTATCTATCAATGTTTATACATTCTCATGTGATTGGTAATAAAATGTGAATTTATACTAACCAACATGATTAGCATTGTTTTGCAGGTAAAATGTAATTTTGGAAAGCTAAAATACGTGTTGGAAGAGATCGGGGTTGGACTCGGATGTGAGCAAAGGACAAGGCATTGGAAGGCACGAAATAAAGAGGCTCCGTGATGGAGTCGTGTCACGCTGCCATCGCGGAGGCCTTCTGCCTGGATAGGGAATTTTCGGCCTATTTCCAGTGAAGGTTCGCATTGGGTCCGTGGCATGGTGGCCTGGCTCCGCGTTGCACGCTGTGCCACGTTGGGCCTGATTACCTGGACCCCCAACTTCCAGTGAGGGTCCGCGTAGGTGGCGTGTCACGGAGGCAGTGCTTCGCGATGCACTCCGTGACACGTTGCTTGTTATTCCGGGAAAAATTCCCACTAGTATAAATAGAACACTTAGGTTCATTTTTCAATATTTTGACTTGGTGGAGCAAGAACGTGGGTTACAGGCAGTTGAGGGGACGAAATTATCAGGGTTTTTCTCTCTTTCCTTCTCCTTGAATTCAATTGCTTGTATGTTTAACACTCATTTAACGATGTTTAATCCACAAATGAGTGGCTAATTACTCTTCTTGCTGAGGTTAAGAACAATTGTAATGAAATGTGATTATTGATTCTTTGGTTTTTCATCTATTCTTCCATGGTCGTTCTATTGATTCTTGTTCTTACTGCATTAATGTGTGGCCTACGTTAATGTATATCTAAAAAGTCCGATTTCACTCGAGAGAGCAAGAAATTGGAAAGTTGTGAATTAATAGGATATGATCCTTTCTTAGTTTGGGAAAATTGAGAATTGATTTAATTTCAGGATAGAAATATACCTGGAAGTCGTATTAGTCAATTTAGGAACCGGGTTTGTATGGCTAGAACATGAATTTTCGTTTAATCACATAAATGTAGGTGGACGGTTCATGATTCTTAAGTTGGGTTAAATACGAGAGTTTTAATCCATTGGCATTAGTTCTTGACTAGCAATCGGAGGAAAGGTTAACCAAATTATATCGATAATTAATTTCTTTACATGTTCAATTAACCTCAGTATGCTCACATTCATAGTTCAGACTCACATTAGATACTTTTTTTAGACTTAGCATAAAAATTAGAATCCAAAAATATCAAACTCTTGGTTACACTATTGTCTTCATTGTTAAACTGAAAATATAGTAACACTTGATTAATTGTTACCTTATCCCAGTCCCTGTGGGATCGATACTTGGCTTACTTGAGCCACTTTACTACTTGTTTGACCATGTGCACTTGCGTGTAGTTATATACCCATATAACAAACGAGCGAACAGTCTCGGGATAGCCTTCTGCACTAGAGTTGCCCCCTGATCAATGTCGTATTCCTTAGTGGCCTCTTGCAACTCATCTTGTTGTGTCTCATCACCAATCTCTTCTTCCTCAATCACGCTCTCTTTCCTCCTTCTAACTTCAATAGGAAACAGGGGGTCAACTGTGGTTTTACCGCTCCTAGTCATCACTTCCATGCAATGAGCATCATTCTTCGAATTCTGGACGGTGTTGCTAGGAAGTGTACCGTTTGCCTAGGGTTCATTGATGCCGACAGTTTCCCAAGTTGGTGTTCTATCTGCTTGATGGTGGTGGCATGAGATTCCACTTTCTGACCCATGCTAGATAAGTCACTTCGAATCTCTTTTAACTGATCATCCATGGACCTCACCTTTTTCAGCATTTCAGCCATTATACTCTCCAACTTTGATTGTCCAGTCTCCCCTTCTCGTGCGTTAGGAGGCACATAGACCCCAGCCCGATCGTTGCGGTATCTGTCATTCCTTCTCCATTCTCCCTCTCACTCACGACCAAGGCTCCTATCTCTGAACCCATTCCTGTTGTAGTTGTCCCTGTATTGGTTCCGACCTTGATTTCCAGAACCTTGGGGCCAATTGTCTTGTCCAGATGCTTGGGCGTTGGCTCGGAAACCTGCCACTTGGCTATCTAGGAAGTTTGCCTCTTCCTCAAAATCAGAGTGTTCTACTCCCTACTCCCTTCCTTGTGTTCCCACTGCATTTATCTTTTTGGCTCCTACTCTCATGATATGCTTTGTCAGCAAATCTAATGATGTGCTCCTCTGAGCCAACTCCTAATCGCGTTCTTCCTCCTTCCTTGGTTGGTCTGCAGTCAAACCAATAGCATATGTACCTACCAATGCATCAGCCTCCCTCGTATGCTAGGCCCTGTTCGTCTTTGTCACCTTGTCAAGGATAGTGGATGCTTCCTCCCAGGTGTGACTCATCAATGCTCCACCCGCCACCGTGTCTACTACAGCCTTGGTGCTATTATTAAGAGACCTATAAAAGATTTCCAACAAACTGTCACCTGGGATTTTATGGTTCGGGCACTTAGTCAACTTCTTCTTGAACCTCAACCAGGTCTCGTGAAGTGCCTCTGTCTTAATCTGCCGAAACTCCTTGATGGGGGGGGGGAGAATCTTTCCAAGAAGTCTTGTTTCAGCTCCCTCCAGTTGGTTATGAAGTCGTTGGACAACTCTGATAACCACAAAGTAGCTTTCCCTGATAGAGAGAAAGGGAAGAGTCGGAGTCTTATTGCATCCTGGCTTACTCCGGGCAACCTGTATGCTTTGCATATTCCTATAAAATTCATCAAGTGCAGGTTGGCGTCATTGGCTGCATGGCCGCTAAACACCCCTTTCATGTTTAGCAATTGAATCATGGTGCTCGTAATGTCGAATTTGGCCCCAGCGGGCAGTAGTGGTGACACAATTGCTTCAGTTGACCCAACCTCATCAATATATGGGTCTCATCATCGAAGAATTGAGGGGCAAATCTTTGAGCTTGATTTCCCCTTCCATGTCGACCAGCGTTCACCACTTCATCTCTATCATCACCAGCTTCCTGAAGTGTAGCTAACCGAGCTAGCACGGCTTGCCTAGCTTCTTAAGCTAAGAGGGCTTCTCTCTACTCAGGGTTTTCCATTCTATGCAGGGTTCGTTCGATTTCGGGATTGAGTGGAACAAGGGGGTCTCCTCCACTCCGAGTGCTTGGCATCCACTGGATGACAGCCTATGCATATCAAAAAAATAAAAACAAATGTAATTAAAGAAATAATTACCAGAAAGTCAAATACGAGCAAATAACCTAGTCTTAGCCGTAATCCCCGACAATGACGCCACTTTTCGATAATGCTCAAACCACACTTCCAACTGAAGTATGAAACGGATGTTGTCAATAAAGAACCCAAACTTATGGGTTGGGGTCGAACCCACAGGGAATATGGAAGATCTAGATTACAGCCGGTAGATGAACTTGTATGGTAATTACTTCAGGGAATTCTAATAAAAAGTAATAATAGAAATAAACAGTAGTCAAGATTATGTTGGTGAATCAATAATTAAAATATAACTAGGGTTTGTGTTCCCCATGGGTTCATAACAGCTTTGGGTATACACTTGTGATCTTTACCAATACTTACTTACAGAATTGATAACTTAGGTTCATTCAAATGATCGACCAATCCCTATTGAATGACTATCCTCAATTACTCGACCAAGTCTCATGAGTTTTGCAAACTAACTGTTATCACTAAGTTCCAAATATAACTATCCTACGACCACAGCTCAAGTTAATACAATGATCATCAAGATCAAGGCTCCATTGTAATTCTCTTTTCCTAATCTCTATCTCTTCGACCAAAGCAAGTAAAGAATTCAGGCACTTCCTAACGTTGTACACCGCTAAGAATCGTTAAAGATGAAGAGAATCCAATATAAGTAATTGGAATTGGTTTTAGAATCACTTTGTGCAACCCTAGCTAATTAATTCACCATGGTTCCCACAAACCTAGCTATGGAGGTTTTAGCCTCTCATAATTGCAAGGTTTTGATTTGTGTTCATTGATGAAAACATATAACAATACTTACAAAGATGATTGAGAAAAACAATTCCTTCAATTAAACCACGAAATCTTGAATAACAAGTAGTAAGAACAAGATGAATTCAAGAAAAGGTTAATCACAAGGTTTAACCAACTTAATTCTATCTCTCAATAATATCAAATTCTCTTACTACAATGTTTTTTTCCTAGAATTTTGTCTATTCGTCCTCTCCAATGAAAAATAAACATAAAAAGTATTTATAGAGACACAAGAATCCTTTTCCTAAACTAACAGGACTGCCTTCCATATCTGGTGCCGACCTCATCACGGGTCCACCTACGACTCGTAGGGGCTTCTCACGGCTCGTGACATCAACTTGTGGCTTGGAGTGTTGGCTGAATTTTGGATAAGTGTTAGTCAAGGTACAATTCGTACCATCATGCTATGACTCGTACATCGACACCCGTGGCTTGATCCTAATCTTTTGAAATTTTTTTGAAATTCACTGCAACTGGTATGGTACAACTCATACCTTCATCTCACGGGTCGCAGATTCTCTCGTACTGAGAATCAGTCTTCAGTGATATTCTTCTGGATTTCATCATGACTGGCTTACCACGACTCGTATCACCTAGTACGATCCGTGACAAGTCTCATCAATTTAGTCTTCTAGGTTTTCTTTCAGCTTCTCATCAAATCCCTCAATACGACTTGTAGGATCCTACGGATCGTACTGTGGTCTGCAATTTTTTCACCTTTTTGCACACTTTTAGCTTCCTTTTGCAATTTAATGTTCCAACACCCATTTATCCTGAAATCAAAGGAAAAGTGCCTCATATCCACATAAATACACCTAAGTCTATGCTATTTTCTTCGTTTTGAGTGTCAATAGTGCTGTAAATTCACAGCACATCAGCAGCAACAACCCATACCCAAGAAACACATAAGTTCCAACTTCACTTCCAACATAACTTGTTAATTCATGAAAATTTAAGGAGTAAAAACACCTACCTCCTTTTGTACTAAACTCTCACCAATATGGAGGTAGAACTTCACCTCCCTACTGCCCAAAAATGCAGCATCTTAGCAGCCAAAACCGCAGCAACTCGACGATTAGAAGCTCACGACATAAGAAACCCTTTCCAAGCTTGGACTATAAGGAAATTTGACCTATCCATACAATTTCTTAACTGGGATTTGTTTTCACCATTGGATAGAGCTCTGAATTATCTGAATTCTAAAAAAAATCAAGTAAAATGGAGTATAAATGAGCTTTCTGGCTCAAATTTACTTCATATAGGAGAGTTGGCCAAGGCGTGAGCGGTGCCCGCATGGGGCGCCCGTAGAGCGTGCCCTCGTGCGCACGTGCACGCCTGTTGCCTGCCTGACTCAGCGCCCGCGCGCATGACCACTTTTCCAGCCAATAGTGCTATCTTCAAACAAGAATAACTTTTTACTCCGAACTCCGATTGATGAGCGATTTTTGAACTGTAAGCTAGACCCAAATACATTTCATTTGATAGGTTATAGGACTTCTGAATCATTATATATTTGGAGATATGTCCATTTAAAAGTGACCCTTACTTACAAACTTCACATACTCTTCGCTTTTCCCCTTGCACATGTTTCCCTCCTCACCTAAGGCCAACATACAACCCATAATACCCTTAATATGACAAATAAACATCAAATAATCATCAAAAAAAATTTCAGGGTGTAACAACTACTTGACGCAGCTTTTGGACATACTAGGGCAGTCTAAACCTGATGTTCTGATATCAAGTTTGTCACAACCCGAGTCTACACCCAGGACACGACATGGTACTTTGAATCACAAGTGACCCCAAGAAAAACCATGGCATAGATTAATTCTATAAAGACTGAACTACTGATAAAGACTAGTAAGCAAAGCTGATTAAAGAAATAACCAAATAACCACATACTGGGTAATAAAGAGCATTTGATAAGTTACTGATATTTGCTCAAATTTTGAGACTCAAATCGAATTTTGGGACAAACCCCTAGCTAACTCTACTATCTGAGACTAAAACTGAAATAACAAAGCTGAAGATGAAACTCCGACCCTCGGCAGATGAGGACTCACTTCTATTAGGCTGCTGAAAATCATTGGGAGGAACTAGCTGCGGTACTGAGGCTGGGTACATGAGCCTACATCATAAAATGATATAGCACATAGAAATATGCGATCAGTACTTAGAATGTACTGAGTATGTAAGATGTAAATAAAATATACATATACTGAAGACTTGTAAACTAAACTGAAATAACATGCAATCACTCTATCTGATATCAGCAATACTACAAATAGTCTAAGATATATGGGAATACTGCAAGAACTAATAAATTGAATTAGATTTATGAGAATATCTTGAAATCTGATAGACTGGACTGGACTGAGAACTCTGACTGTACTGGACTGTAGGAGAGCCTATAACCGACATATAACCATGTGAGCTAGATCTGGAGTTCGATGTATACACCCCGTCAAAGAGAGCCTACTGTACCTTGCCAGGGTATAGTGGTTGAGCTGTGTGATCACTATTTGGGGCCCATTAAAGATAATAACCTATGCTGGCATGTAGTTCTGGGAACCTGGGTGCGCTGAACCCTGGCCTACTCGGTGCTAAGTACTATTCCCCGCTGAAAACCTACTTATATCTAGCTGTGCTGGTAGCTCGAAACTGATATCCTAATACTAAGTCAGAAATACTTATCTGATGGTGTTCTAAGAGTCTAAGGACCTGAAAAAAACTACGTTCTAAGACTTTTCAGAGTTGCTATCATGACCTAAACAAAGGCCCGAATCTAGACATAGAACCTAAAACCATGAATGGCTCTAAGTCGACCCATGGCATGAACATGATAACTAAAGAACAACATCTAAGTAAAACGAATAATTAATTCTGAAATAGAGGATGTCTGAATACACATCAACCATACATAGACAATACTAACAATCTAAATTCTACATATTATTTGAAAGGCCTCTAACATCACTAACGAACTAATGGGAAAACATCCCTGACTAACTCACTAAAAATCTGAAACAAACTAACATAACGATACTGAAAGATAGATGTCCTCAGAGGATGAGGACTCACCCAAAGCAGGGTCTGAACTGAAACGAGAGAAAGACTAATAATGCGCTGAGTCTGATTGCTAGGACCTGTATCATGAAATGATACAGCATAGAGTATGTGCTTAGTACTTGAAATATACTGAGCATGCGAGGTAAGTAAAATAGGTTGTGTAAATATAAACCGAAATCATGTATAACAACGTAAATCATAACATCATAAGAGTAAGGACTACATGCTGATATTTGAATACATGAATAGTCATAGACTGGACCTCATAACTGAATCAAATGACCCAAAGCTGAAAATAAAGTCATATGGCTCGCCATATCTGAAATCTTAAGTAAAGACTCATAAACTGATCATTGGGTCAAACCTACTAAAAACATAATATCATATCTTATAATACATGCCTAACTAAAATCATGAGGAACAATGGGAGACTCATCTTAATCAATAACCACCATGTATGAACGAATGATGATCCCAAGTATTGCCCACATGGAGGAGGGCCATCCTAAGCCTTGCTAGGGTGAAGGATTAAGTAAGGTGTGATATCACCATGTGCCCTTGGGCGGGGGAAATTCTCTCTTGAGAGGCCCCAAAGTATACCTACATTGGCGTGTAGTTTATAAGACCAGGGAACCTTGGAACCCCTAGCCTACTCGATGCTAGACACTACTCCTAAAACATGTATAATGCTCATATAATCATATATCGAAACATAGCTTGAATCTTAACATATTGGGAGTCTTAACTCCAAAACTTGAGATAACTGAACTTATTAGCCTTGGCTAAATTATGAAATCATGCTTAACTTGAGTGGGCTTGCCCAAATATTAAAGTCATGCATGTTTGTAATAGACTTCATAAGTAAAATACTAGACTAGTACATGGGTAATTTATAAATATACATACATGCTAGATATTTCATCATACATGAAATCATCAATCATAGACTAGACTTTTTTCATGAACTTGCAAAATTGGGCATGATCTTCTATAACTTGAACTCATAAATTTATAATCAAAACATGTGTAAAATCTGCCCACTTATCATCAAACATACTTTAAAACATAGAGGGAATCAACCCATAAAAACTGTAAGAATTCTATGAAATTAGATTGAAATCACTTTTTGATCATGATTTTAATTGAGACTTGATTCATGAAATTGAGAAGAATTATGAGCATGAGGGTGAAAAGAACCCTCATTCATGGACTCAAATACCTGGGTAAGCTGAATCTAAACTTGTCTTTGAAAGCCCAAGAGTTTTGGGGAAGAAATTAAAGGATTTAAGCTTGATCTTCACAGGAAACCTATAAACTTGCATGCATGGGGGTTGAATGAATTAGAATAGGTTAAACTCCCTTAATACACCTCTTATAGAGCTTAAAATAATGTAGTTTAGGTTTTAGGAGCTTAGAATTTACAAAAACATCCTTACTAATTTCGATAGGAAAATTGATACTGTCAGACCTAATGAGGGACATCATGAGTCATTAGGAGGAGTGACGACTCGTGGCCCTTACTCGTTGCCACTGCTAAACTTTTCCCTTAACTAAAATTCTCCAACTAACGACTATCATGACAAGTCATTAATTGGATGACAACTCATTACTCCATTTGTTGTTACCCCTGGAAATTCCATCCTTCATTCTCATTAATCTTGACAACGAGCCACCTGATGAGTCGTGAAGTGACACCACGACTCGTTTTTTAACCCGTTAAGTCTCTTGGTTTGCAACTTTCTCAGTACACCTGACAGGCACACTAAAGAGTCATTGAGTCATGTGACGAGTCAATCCTCGACTCATCGCCACTAGTAACACTTCTTCCACATCCAACTCCACCCTGTCTTAACGGACCACTTAACGATTTTTAAGTGACCTCTCGGGAAACTTGATAGGTCATTATGTGACCTGATGCAAATTTTCCTGCTTTCTCAATTTCAACCCTCGAGTATGAACTTAGGGACTTTTGGGGTATTACAATATATCCCCCTTGGGAACATTCATCCTCTAATGTGGATAAAAATACTGCATGGCTAGGGAAAGAAATTGCAATCCCAAATACTGAACATCTGAAGCTGATAACTGACGGAGTAACAGACTCCGAAATGATATACATGAATAAACTAAATTCATGAATCACACATACATACACTGACATGAAAGGAACTAAGAGACATAAACTTGACATGAAACCGAATAGAGTACTAAGGAGGAAAACTGATACCTCATGCTGGAACTGAGTCAAAAGGGAATAAATGCGGGTATCAAGCCATCATATCTACTTCGGCCTCCCATGTAGCTCCTTCAACAAGCTGATTCCTCTACAAGACTTTTACTGAAGCTACTTCCTTGTTCCTCAACTTCTAAACCTGAAGATCAAGGATCTCAATCGTAACCTCTTCATAGCTAAGGTTATCCTTCACACCTATTCTCTCCACCGGGACAACCAAAAGCGGATCACCAATTTAGTTCTTTAACAATGATATATGGAAAACTGGATGTACTAAAGCCAACTCCACTAGTAGCTCCAACTCATAGGCCACCTTACCAACACGTCTCACAATCCTGTAGAGACCAACATATCAGGGACTATGCTTCCCTTTCTTTCTGAACCTCATCACTACCTTCATGGGAGACACCTTCAAAAACACCCAATTATCTACTTCAAACTCAAGTTCTCTCCTCCTCACATCAGCATATGACTTTTGATGACTCTGAGCTGATTTCAGCCTTTCCCTCATAAGTTGAACTTTCTCCATAGCCTCATGAACTAAATCTAGTCATATCAATACAGCTTCACCTACATCAAACCAACCAATAGGCAATCTATATCTCCACCCATAAAGAGCCTCAAATGGAGCCATTTGGATGCTAGAGTGGTAACTGTTGTTATAAGAAAACTCGATGAGAGGTAAATGATCATCCCAACTACCTTTGAAGTCAATCACACAAGCTCTCAACATATCCTCGAGAGTTTGAATGGTCCGCTCCACCTGACCATCTGTCTGTGGGTGAAAAGTTGTGCTAAGAATGACCTGAGTACCAAGCCCTTCTTAAATAATCTACAAAACTGGGAGGTAAACCGAGTACCTCTGTTTGAGGCGATGGATAAAGGCACTCCATGCACTTGAACTAACTCTTGGATGTACAATCTAGCATAGTCCTCCACTGATTCGGTAGTTTTGACTGGTAGAAAATGGGCTACTTTAGTGAACCTATCTACAACCACCCAAATAGAGTCATACTGTCGACAGGTATGAGGTAACCCTGTGATGAAGTCCATATTGATTTCCTCCCACTTTCAAGTAGGGATACTGATGTCTTGTACACACCTCCCGATCTTTGATGCTCAACTTTCACTTGTTGACAATTTGAACACCTAGCCACAAACTTTGCTATGTCCTTCTTCATACCATTCCATCAATAGACTTCACGTAGGTCATGGTACATCTTGGTGGCACCTGGATGGATAGAATATTGAGAAACATGAGCTTCATGCAACATCCATTTTCTCAAGTCCTCAACATCCGGAACACACTAGTGACCTTGATATCAAAGCACACCATCTCCCCTTTGGGATAAACCTCCACCTTCTGGTTCTGAATCGCTTCCATCAACTTCACCAAAATAGTATCCTCATCTTACCTAGCCTTGACCTTAGTCACCAAAGAGGATTCTGAATCATTCTAAACAATGACACCACTATCTGCCGAATCCACAGAGGTGAACCCCTAACCGTGCAAGTCGATGCACATCCTTCACCAACTCCTTCCTTCTATCTTCCACATGAGAGACACTCTCCATGGATAGCCTACTAAGGACATTCTCCACCACATTTGTCTTGTCCGGATGGTAAAGGACAGTCATGTCATAGTCCTTGAGAAGCTCTAGCCACCTTCTTTGTTGCAAATTCAAGTCCTTCTGAGTGAACACACACTGTAGGTTCTTGTGATCCATAAATACATCCATAGGGACCTCATACAAGTAGTGCCTCCAAATCTTCAATGCAAATACCGTTGCTGCCAATTCTAGGTCATGAGTCGGTTAATTCTTCTCATGAGTCTTAAGTTGTCTAGAAGCATATGCAATGAACTTGCCATGCTGCATCACCACACATTCAAGACCAACCATAGAGGCATTACAATACATAACAAATCCATTTGTACCCTCAGGTTGGGTCAATACTGGTACTGAAGTGAGTCGAGTCTTTAACTTCTGAAAATTCTTTCCACATGCATCTGACCACTGGAATTTGACTTTCTTCTAAGTCAACTTAGTCAACAGTGCTGAAATGGATGAAAATCCCCCAACAAACCTCCTGTAGTAGCCAGCTAAACCCAAGAAACTCCTGATCTTCGAAGGACTAACTGGTCTAGGCTAATTCTTCACCGCCTCTATCTTTTGAGAGTCCACCTGCACACCATTGCTTGACACCACATGGCCCAAAAATGCTAATGAGTGCAACCAAAACTCATACTTGCTGAATTTATTGAGGGCCTATAGCACAATCCTCAAATAAGTGGCATGCTTCTCCTCGCTTCGAGAGTATATGAGAATATCATCGATGAAGACGATCACGAACATGTCCAAATAAGGTTTGAACACCTTGTTCATCAAGTCTATAAAAGCTACAGGATCATTCGTTATTCCAAAAGACATAACTACAAACTCATAGTGAACATACCGAGTCCAAAAGGCTGTCTTCAGAATGTCACTCTCCCTAACTTTGAGCTGAAGATAACCGGATCTGAGGTCGAACTTTGAGAAACATATAGCACCCTGAAGATGGTCAAACAAGTCATCAATTCTGGAGAGGAGATATTTGTTCTTAATGGTGACCTTATTCAACTATCGGTAGTTAACGCACATACAAAGAGACCCATTCTTCTTTCGAACAAAGAGAACTGGTGCACCCCACGGGGACTTGCTAGGTCTAATGAATCCCTTATCTAAAAGATCCTTCAACTGCTCATTCAACTCCTTTAGCTCTGCTAGAGCCATTTTGTAAGGAGGAATAGATATAGGTTGCGTATCAGGAAGGAGGTCAATACCCAAGTCAATCACCCTCTCGGGAGGGACTCTAGGTAGATCATCTAGGAACACCTCTGGATACTCACATAGTACAGGAACTGACTGGAGAGTCGGGGTTTCAGATGTTGCATCCTTAACCCAAACTAGATGGTACACACAATCCTTAGAGATCATCTCTCTAGCCTTAAGGTAGGAAACAAAGTGACCTACAGGGACTACTGATCTACCCTTCCATTCTAGAACTAGCTCACCCGAAAACTGGAACTCTATTGTACGATTTCTACAATTCACCAAGGCATAACACGCATGCAACCAATCCATACCAAAAATAACATCAAAATTAGTCATGTCTAACTCTACTAGATTGGAGGTGACTTTCTGAAGGACTGTGATAGGGCAATTTATGTATACCCATCGAGCTATAATTGAGTTATTGGCTGAAATAGAGACCGAGAAAGGTTATGATAGGATTTTGGGACTGACTCTGAAACTAATAGCAACATAAGGCGTGACAAAAGATAGGGTAGCCCCTAGATGTATAATGCATATACATTAAGATAAAATACTCGTAACATACCAGTGATCACATCCAAAGAGACCTCCTACTCCTGACGTGATGATAGGGAATAGAACCTGTTCTGACGCTGACCAACACCTACACTAGTGGATGCACCCTGCTAAACTGAGCGTGCTGATGGAGCTACTGAACTGGTAGCTGGGTCACGATCCCTTCCATGGCCCTGTTTGGCTGAATGGCAGTCTCTGAGCAAATGTCCAGGTTTCCCATGCCCGAAACACGCACCTGAACCCACTAGGCACTTTTCGGGGTGCTTCCTGCCGCACTTGCCACAAATTGGAATGCTAGGCTCTCCTGACCTCTGGAGCCTGATGTTCTTCCCCTCTGTTCGTGCCAAGATCTAGTTGGCACGCTAGCTGATGACGGCGCTAGAGCTGATGGTCTTTGATGAGACAGATGACGATGCCCGCCACTGGACCTCTGTCAGGAAAACCCAAAATTGCTCACCCTGGCCCTCTTGACCTCTCTCTCCTTATCCTTCATCTGATTTGCCTCCATCTGCTAGGCGTGTATGACCAATCGAGAGAAGTCTAGGCCATTGTTCAGCATCACCAACTTACACTCCTTGACCATCGAGTCGGACACTCCATACACAAATCTATTCATAGGGGCCCTCTAGTCTGCCACCATCTCTGACTCATACTTGGACAGCCAGATGAACTCCAAGGCGTACTCTTGGATAGTCATATCATTTTGCTTTAAATTGATGAACTCCGCCGCCTTTGCTTCCCTCGACTCCCTAAGGAAGAATCTGTCTAAGAAAGTTGTCATGAACTTATCCCAACTCACGGGAACTGCACCCACTGCTTTATTGTCCCTTAACTGATGGTACCAAATATAAGCAACCCCCTTCAGCTGATAGGAGGCTAAGTCTGCGCTCTCTTCTCCCGTCACCCCATAATCTGGTGATCTTCTGTATCTCTTCCAGAAACTCATGTGGGTCCTTATCTACTCTCGACTCAAGGAACTCAGGGAGATTCATCCTGAACTTGAGTTGTTGCTGTGGTCCCATTCTGTAGTACATGGGCCACCACCTACTGGTTGACCTGAGTGGTCAAAGCCAGGGCCAACATCTGAAAGGCTGCCCTAAACTCGACATGGGAGACCTGCTCGGGCAAAGCACCTGCTAGGGCTGGCAGGGCTTGTTGATGCCTATCTCCATTGTTATTTCCCTGCCCATTCCCGTTTCTATTCCTTCTTCTGTTAACTCAGCGTGGAGTCATGATTCTGTAAACGTGTATAGCACGAGTTAGAAGAATAGAAAGTTACTTCATCGCATGACATAGATCATGAAAAAAGGAAAATTTCCTAAAACGTCTCATAGCCTCTTCCCCATAAGTGTGACGCGCTTCACTCCCATGAAAAAGATCCTACTCAATGTGTCTTTCAGACACCCTAGGCCACTCTAAACCTTTTCTCTAGTACACAGTTTGTCACGACCTAAACATAGGCCTGGATCTAGACACGGAACCTAGAACCATAACGGCTCCAAGTTGACCCATGGCATGAACATGATAAATAAAGAATAACATCTAAGTAAAAATAATAATTAAATTATAAAATAGCAAAAGTTTGAATGTACATCAGCCATACATAAATAATATTGACAAGCTGAATTTCTACACATTTTCTGGAAAGACTCTAAAATCACTGACTGGCTCATCCCTAACTAATTCACTAAAAATCTAACACAAACTGACATAACAATACTAAAAGATAGATGTCCTCGGAGGATGATGACTCATCCAAAGTAGGGTTTGAACTGGAATGAGAGAGAGACTAACGGCGTGGCGGAGCCTGATCGCTAGGGCCTGTATCATAAAATGATACAACATAGAGTATTGCGGTCAGTACTTGGAATATACTGAGCATGCGAGGTAAGTAAAACAGGTTGTGTAAGTATAAACCGAAATCATTTATAACAATGTAAATCATAACATCATAAGAGTAAGGCTACATGTTGATATTTGAAAACATGAATAGTCATAGACTGGATCTCATAACTGAATCAAATGAACCAATGTTGAAAATAAAGTCATATGGCTTGCCATATCTGAAATTCTTAAGTGAAGACTCATAAATTGATTATTAGGTCAAACCTGCTGAAAATACAGTATCATCTCTTATAATACATGCCTAACTGAAATCATAAGGAATAATGGGAGACTCATCTTAATCGACAACCATCATGTATGAGCACATGATGATCCCGCGTCTTTCCCACGTGGATGAGGGCCTTCCTAAGCATTGCCAAGGTGATAGGATTAAGTAAGATGTGATATCATGGTGTACCCTTGGGTGGGGGAAACGCTCTCTTGAGAGGCCCCAAAGTATACCTATGTTGGCGTGTAGTTTGTGAGATCGGGGAACCTTGGAACCCCTAGCCTACTCGGTGCTAGACACTACTCCCAAAACATGTATAATACTCAAATAATCATATATCGAAACATCGCTTGAATCTTAACATATGGGGAGTCTTGACTCTAAAACTTGAGATAACTGAACTTATTAGCCTTGGCTAAATCATGAAATCGTGTTTAACTTGAGTGGGATTTCCCAAATCTTAAAATCATGCATGCTTGTAATAGAATTCATAAGTAAAATTATAGATTCATCCATGGGTAAATTATAAATATACGTGCATGCTAGATATTTCATCATACTTGAAATCATCAATCATAGACTAGACTTTTTTTCACGAACTTGCAAAATTGGGAATGATCTTCTAAAACTTGAACTCATAAATTTATAATCAAAACATGTGTAAAATATACCCATTTATCATCAAACATACTTTAAAACATAGAGTGAATCACCCCATAAAAAATTTGTAAGAATTCTACGAAATTAGATTGAAATCACTTTTTGATCATGATTTGAATTGAGACTTGATTCATGAAATTGAGAAGAATTATGAGCATGAGGGTGAAACGAATCCTCTTTCATGGACTCACATACCTGGGTAAGCTGAATCTAAACTTGACTTTGAAAGCCCAAGAGATTTGGGGAAGAAATTGAAGGATTTAAGCTTGATCTTCAAAGGAAACCTCTAAACTTGCATGCATGGGGGTTGAATGAATTATAGTAGTTAAACTCCCCTAATATACCTCTTCTGGAGCTTAAAACAACGTAGTTTAAGTCTTAAGATCATATGATTTATGAAAACACCCTTACTAATTTCGCAGAAAAACTGACATTGCGAGGCCTAACGAGGGACATCACGAGTCTTTAGGAGAAGTGACGGCTCATGGCCCTCCCTCGTTGCCACTGCTAAACTTTTCCCTTAACTAAAATTCTCCAAGAGAGGACTGTCACGATGAGTCTTTAACTGGATGACGACTCATTACTCCCTTTCGTTGTCACTCCTGGAAATTCCATTTTTCATTCTCATTCATCCTGGCAATGAGCCACCTAATGAGTCATGAAGTGACACCACGACTCATTTCTTAACCTGTTAGGTCTCCCAGTCTGTAAATTTCTCAGTACACCTAACGAGCATACTAACGACTCATTAAGTCACGTGCGAGTCATTCCTCGACTCGTCGCCACTGGTAACACTTCTTCCACATCAAACTCCACCCTATCTTAATGGACCACTTAACGATCCGTTAAGTGACCTCATGGGTCACTTGACGGGTCATTCGGTGACCTGATGCAAATTTTTTTGCTTTCTCAGTTTCCACCCCCAGGTTTGATCTTAGGGTCTTTTAGGTTATTATAGTTGCTTTATCGGAAAGTGCCATGACAATGTAAAGAACAACGAACATGATGATAATCTGATACTACCGAATAAACTGAGTACTGACAATATTACTAGACTAAACATACTAAAAGCATTGGCTCCTTATCAAAGAATATGTGCTAAAATTCATACTTCAAGTGAAAGCACCATGATTATATAATATTTCTATTTGAATTCTAAATCATGCAAGTTTTATTCAAAAAAATCATACTAAAGATCTGGGATAGGAAAGCACACTTTGTGAATGAAACCAAAACATGAATTTCAGCTTGTAATAGTCATGAAAGCTTAAAGAATCATCAAGATTAAGGAATTCTTAATCTGACTGAAAAAACTCGAGCTTTTAATCTTCTATAAGGATAGAATTCATAATGTTTTATTGTAAATTAATTTGGAACACAAGGGGGAAAGGGAACCCTTGTTGAAGTCCCACATACCTGTAGAATAAATATCTAAGAAGAGCTCTTGAAATCCACTGCACTTTGAGTTGACCTCTAGCATAGACCTGAGGAGATTCTCTAACTTCTACGCACAGATCCTGTAGGCTTGGGAAAGAAATGAGAGAAGAATGTCGACTAAATCCCTAAAATCTCCTCTAACCGCATCCCAAATGACGTCATTTAGGAGTTAAAATAATGGGAAGTTATAAAAATGCCCCGAGAAGAAGTCTGATAAACTGCCCATACCAATTCAACGGCTCACACAATGAGTCGTTGGTTGTGACCACGGCTCGTTAGGACCTGTCATTGGTCCTGGTTCTGAAAATTAAAGTTGCTAGACTTGACAAACGTATGGAAACAACGACCCGTTAGATGAGACAATGAGTCATTGGTTCCATTTATTGCTACTAGGCGAGTTTTGAACAACTTCTGGATATCCCCCAACGGACGGACATAATGACTCATCATATGAAATAACGGGTTGTTATTTCCAACCATTGTCAAGGAATTTCTAATCATTTTTGGATTTCTTCGAATAGCTCCCTATGACGAGTCGTTATACCAATTGACTCATCGTCTGGCTCATTGTTTGGAAATAAATTTGACAAATTTCTAGACTGCTACCAACGGATATAAAAATGAGTCATTACTTGCAGCAACGGGTCATTGTATTACTCACAGAATCTAGGGAAGGAATCTGTGAAGGCTAACAATGACTCAGACAATGGATCGTCATTACTAACAACGACTCGTTGGTTGAGTCGTTCTGAGATAAATTTTCTGGTTTCTTTTCGGGTTTTCATTGCAAGTCTGGGTTTGGTCTAAGGAACTTTTAGGGTGTTATAGATCAAGAGGAGAAGAATGATCATTGGCATTGCATGGAGAGAAGCAGTGGCAAGTTCAGTCGGAGGTTCAGGCTACTGGAGAATGTGAAGATGGGGGGAATTAAAGTGGTGATGGAGAATGGAGTGCTTACTGTCAGTTTTGGTTAAGTTAGGTCGGGGTGGGCGGGTTGTATTATGTTTTAATGAGTTTTATTTTTTTAAAATGGGTAATTTATTATTATTTGAGAATTTTTGTTAAATGAGTGGTAAAAGTAAATACTTTAATGACAACGCCGCCTCATAATATGATAGAGGGTAAAATTAGCCATTAAACTGAAATAGAGGGGTAAATTTGACCCTTTTTCCTAAAATAATTCCATGTTAGTGGTTTCTCAAAGAAATTTGAATATATGCTTAACACCATTTCAATGTCTTCTTATTAAGGAGGAGCTGAATCTTGCCAATAAACTTACTACAAAATAAATATCTGGTAGGGTATTATTGGAAAGATACATTAGTGCCCTAATTATACTGAGATATGATACTTTCTAACCATTTTCATGAGATCAAAACTGATTTTTCTTCATGTTAAGTGATCTCATAACCATTGGGGTACTCAATGGAATTACTTTAATCCATATAAAGATTTGTTGAAATTTTATTTAACAAATTTTCAGAAATTTTTATATGCTTCAAAATAAATTAAACCCTTCAAGGATTTATAAATAAATTTCACTGTCTAACAAGATATGAAAACAATTTCATTATCGGAATATCAAAAAAAATGTATGTATTTGGCAGACTCATAACAACCTCAAAATAGTTGCATCTACCACATGAGGACCTCTTCACATAAAAATATCAGGACATTTGCAAAAAACCTTTATGCCCTCAGGCATAAACCAAGCTTTATGTCTTATGAATTTATTATCATTTCACCTTTGGCACAACAATTCATTTGTACCCCAATAATATTATACTTTGACGACTTTGGACTACAACTCTTGTAATACTCCAAAAGCCCTTAAGATCAAATCCGAGGGTTAAGCGGAGAAAAACAGGAATATTATGCAGGTCATAGGATGAGTCATCCAGTGACCCCTGAGGAGACTCCATGAATCGTGGAGTCACTCATGAAGTGAAGGATGGTGGTGAGAAGTCGTGATTAGGGGGTGACCACGAGTGGTAGTCACGAGTTGTGGTGTACCTAATGACTTGTGAAATGTCTCGTGGCCTAGCTCAAAAAAATCCCAGTGTTGACAATGGATGGGACCCCACGACTCGTCCAGTACCTCACGAGTCGTGATGTCCCTCGTGAGGACTGGCAGGGTCCAATTTCCTACATTTTTAGTAGGACATTTTCGTAATTTATAAGTTTCTAGGCCCTAAACTACATCGTTTTGGAGTTATTTTTAGAGGAATTTAAGAAGCTAGTCGATGGTTTACCCTTATGTCTCTCATTCTCACAAGTTAGCAGTGTGGGAAACTCACAAGAGATAAAGAGTAAGATCAAGGGTTTCAGTTCTCCCCTCAGATTTCTCCAGATTTTCTCAAGGAATTCCACTCCTGGTATGTGGGAATTCAGAAAGGGAATTGCCCTTCCCTTGTGCTCCAAAACCCTTCTGAAAATCTTTATCAGTTCTAGCCCTGAAGATCAAAGTTAGGGTTTGTTTGTTAGATTAATATGAATTTTCTTTCTGCTATAATTTTCATAATACTTGAGAGTTGTTCTTAGCTATGCTCCGTGTTGATATCTTTATTCCATGAAATTATATGATTTATCCCTTGTTTCTACAAATACAGTAAATTGAGACTTGCATAATTGTCTAGATACAAGTGTTGCTGGACTCTGTAAATTCTCGAAATTACCATATTTCGACTGTCATGTGAATTATGAATCAGTTTAAATGTTAGTTTAGTCTTAGTCTAAAGTTAGCCTTTTCAGTATCTTTCAGTAATGTCAGCTGATCATTTTGACTATAGTCAGTTATTGAGGAGCTCCGTAGTACTCCTTAGTATTAGTTATCAGGTTGTTCTTTAGACGATTACGACGCTTTCAGAAAAAACAGCTCTTGCTAGTCTTAGAACACTAGTTTCTAGTTATCAGGTCCTGTAGACTCTCAGGATACTTCCAGATAAGTACTCCTGACATAAGTCTTGGTACATCAGTTTCAAGTTATCAGTCTAGCAGTAACAGTTAGGACTTCCAGTAGGAGTAGGACTTAGCACCTAGCAGGTCGGGGTTCAGCGCACCTAGGTTCCAGAATTACGTTGCCACCGTAGGTTTTTTTGCCCGAATGGGCATTAGATAGTGATCACCTAGTTTAGCTACTATACCCTAGCAAGGTATAGTGGGTCTTCTCCGATGGGGGGTCTACATCAAACTCCACGTTTAGCTCATGTGGTTACATATCGATAATAGTTGCTCCCACAGTATAGTACCGTACATTTTGTCAATATAGCTCAGTCTCAGTTTCAGCTTAGTTCGGTTATTCAGATTTCAGGACATGTGTATGACTATCAGTTAGTGCCTGTAGTTACACTATTACAATTATATCATAGTACTCATCAGGTTATATTTGGTCATTTCATGTCATCTTAGCTCAGTTATGTACTCTTATTGTTTCACTTACATCTCGCATACTCAGTATATTCAAAGTATTGATGCATATTTCCATGCTATATTGTATTATGATACAGGTACAGGTTCTCAATCACAGTAGCGAAAGTAGTTCTCCTCAAGCAACTTCAGCAGCTTTACCTTGGTGAGTCCTCATCTTTCGAGGACAAGGCTTTAGTTCCATATCAGTTCTAGCTTTCAAATTTTAGAGTTAGCCGGGGGCTTGTCCCAGCAACTCATCAGTTATTAGTTGGCTTTCAGACAGAACATTATTCAGCTTGTTTTGAAGTATTTGCACAAGTTTTCAGTATTTTTATTAGATATTTCTTATTTTAGAATCAGATTATTAGTTATGTTTCCAGCTTCCACTATGTTATTTCAGTTTACTAGTGTGATGTTAAGCCATGGGTTAGCTTGGGGTCACTTGTGGCATCAAGTACCATTCCACGTCCAGGGTGTAGACTCTGATCGTGATAAACTTAGTTTCAGAGTACTAGATTTAGAGTATTCTAGGATGTCTGAAAGTCACATCACGTAGAGTCCTTATCATGGGTGTGAAGCATGCCACACTTATGATGGGGAGGTTACAAGGTGTTATTAGGAAATTTCCCTTTTATTCATAAACTTAATCGTGTATTGATGTAATCTCAAAACGTGCTCCTAATCAGTACTCTACTCTTTTCATATAACGATGCCTCTAAAATGAGGAAACGGAAGAAGGATCGGGAATGCTAACCGGACAGCCCCACCAGCTCTGCAGCCCCTCAAGACAATCAGGTGTCCTCTACTAAATTTAGGGTGGCGATTCAGATGCTAGCTCAGGCCGTGACCAACCAAGTGAACCAGCAGGTAGTGCCCCTCAACACCAATGGGTCTACAGTTGCGGCCAGGGTCCGAGATTTCACTTGGATGAACCCTCCGGCATTTTATGGATCTAAAGTTGATGAGGACCCATAGGAATTTGTTAATGAGGTACAAAATATCACTAAAATCATGGGGAGTCACCTCTATTGAGAGTGTCGATCTGGTTGCCTACCAGTTGAAAGGGGTGGCTCATATCTAGTATAAGCAGTGGAAGGAGGGAAGGCCGAATGGAGCAGGCACGATAGAATGGAATGAGTTCATGACAGCATTTATAGATAGGTTCTTTCCTCGAGAGCTGAGGTAAGCTAAGGCTACCGAATTCATGAGCATGAGGCAGAACAACATGATGGTGGAGGAGTATACACTGAAGTTTACTCAACTATCGAGATATGCTCCAAAAATGGTCACTGAGCCAAGGGCCCGTATGCTCAAGTTCGTTAATAGAGTTTCAGACTTGGTGCTTAAGGAATGCAGAACCGCGATGATGATCAAAGACATTGACCTCTCTAGTCTCATCATTCATTCCCAACAGATTAATATAGAAAAGCTGAAGGATATACAGAGGGAAAACAAGCGAGCTAGAATCAGACACTTTGAATATGGCCAGCAGAGATCAGGCGACAGTAGTTTCCCACAACAGAAGAGACCTCCAGCACCCACATTAGCCAGTGCTCCTTCTTTTCGATCCCACAAGGATCAAAAGGGTGAGCATCAGGCTCCCAATCCTAGAGTCACGTTTCCAGTAGCTGCTCATTTCCAACCTGCCCAAAGTGTGGCAAGAATCACCCAAGGGAGTGCCGTTTGGGCAAGGAGGGTTGTTTCAGTTGTCGTCAGCTAGACCACATATTAAGAGATCGTCCATCAGTGGGCTGGGTAAAGGCTCAGTCCACTACCTCAGTAGCCCCAGCAGGTCACCCAAATCATCAGGGTACTACTACTTCAGATATGGATGGCGGTCAGCGCCAAAACCATTTTTATGCCTTGTCTTCTCATCAGGATCAGGAGACCTCAACTGACGTGGTCACGGGTATGTTACTTATTTTCCATCTAGATGTTTATGCCCTAATAAATCTAGGATCCGCACTTTAATTCATGACTCCTTACATAGTTGTCTAGTTTGATATTAGTCCAAAAGTCCTCTCAGAACCGTTCTTAGTCTCTACTCTGGTTGGTGAGTCAGTTAGAGCCAGCCAGGTATGTAGCAACTGCTCGGTCTTAGTGTTGAGTAAAGTCATCCTAGTTGATATAGTAGAACTAGACATGGTCTACTTCGACCTAATTCTTGGCATGGATTGGTTATATTCCGTTTATGCCTCAGTCAACTACAGAACCAGAGTCATCAAGTTCCAGTTTTTTCCAACGAGCCAGTTGTAGCGCCTAAGGGTTGATTTATTTCCTACCTTAAGGCAAAGAAGATGATTTATAAAGGATGCATCTATCACCTAGTTAGGGTCAGAGGCTCTAGCTTTGAGACCCCGACTATTCAGTCAGTTCCAGTTGTCAGAGAATTTCCTGATGTTTTTCCTGAAGATCTTCCCGGAGTCCTTCCTGAGTGGGAGATAGACTTTGGCATAGACCTTCTTCTAGACACCTAGCCCATCTTTATTCCTCTTTACAAAATGGCTCTAGCTAAGCTTAAGAAGTTGAAGGAACAGCTGAAGGACCTTCTAGATTTGGGCTTCATTAGGCCCAGCATCTCTCCATGGATCTCTCCACTGTTGTTCATGCCAAAGAAAGATGGTATACTCAGAATGTGTATCAACTACTGTTGGCTGAACAAAGTCACGGTCAAAAATAGGTATACCCTATATAGGATTGATGACTTGTTCGATCAGCTTCACGAAGCTAGTTGTTTCTCCACAGTAGATCTCAGATCAGGATATCATCTACTCAGGGTCAGAGAATGTGATATATCGAAAACAACCTTCAGAACTCGGTATGGTCACTATAAATTTATGGTTATGTCTTTTAGACTAACCATTGCTCTTGCAGCTTTTATGGACCTAATGAACAAGGTATTCAAGCCATACCTGGACGTATTTGTCATTGTATTCATAGACGACATCTTGGTATACTCTAGGAACTAGGATGATTATGCTAATCACCTGAGGATAGTGTTGCAAACTCTCAGAGACCTCCAGTTGTTCGCTAAATTTAGTAAGTATGAATTCTGGCTGAAGTCAGTAGCTTTCCTTGGTCATGTGATCTCAGGTGTGGGTATTCAGGTAGATAGATAGTAGCGCCCTTAAGCCTGGCAAGGCTTTCGACGGCTCTGCCCACTTGAGTGTAATAGCCGGGATCACGTAAACTCTATCGTAGTAATGTCGATTATATGAAGAGTCTCCCATTATTCCTCATGATTTTCAGTTATGCATGTTCATCAGTTATGATATTATGTTTTCAGCAAGTTTGACCTAATGTTCAGTTTTACTTATGATTATCAGTTTTAGCTTTGGGTCATTCGAATCAGTTATGATACTCAGCCATGTTTAAATTATGTTTTCAAATAATAGCATGTAAGTCTTACTCTCAGAATCTTATCTTAATTATGTTTTATGATATGCATGATTTTAGCTTTTATTTACTTAGCAATTTTACTTACCTTGCATACTCAGTACATTCCAAGTACTGACCTCATACTCTATGTTGTTGATCTTGGGCAGATTTATATGCCCAAGTGATACTCAAACGTATCATTTTCGCCTTGTTTATTGTGCAATGTGTATACATTTTCATGTAATTGGTAATAAAATGTGAATTTATACTAACCAACATGATTAGCATTTGTTTGCAGGTAAAATATGATTTTTAGGAGCTAAAATGCATGTTGGGACAATATCAGAGTTGGACTTGGATGCGAGCATGGAAAAGACATTGGAATGCGCAATGTAAAGGGGCTCCGCGATGGAGCCGTGCCACGCTACCATCGCGGAGGCACACTGCCTGGAGGGTGATTTAATTGGCAATTTCTAGTGAAGCCTCGCGACAGCTCTGTGGCACGGAGATAAGCCTCCGCGTTGGCCTCCGTGCCACGTTGAGGCTATATTCCCGGACCCTGGATTTCCAGTGAGGGTCCGTCCACGCCGTGTCACGGAGGCAGTGCTCCGCGTTGGCCTCCGTGACACGTTGCTTGTTATTCCGGGAAAAATTCCCAATAGTATAAATAGAACACTTAGGCTTATTTTTAATTAATTCAGACTTGGTGGAGCAAGGACGTGGGTTAGAGGCAGTTGAGGGACGAAAAAGCTACGGGTTTTTCTCTCTTTCTTTCTTCTTTCAATCAATTGTTTGTATGATTAACACTTGTTTTAGGATGATTAATCCACAAATGAGTGGCTAATTCTCTTCCTTGCTGAGGTTGTGAACAATGGTGATGAATTTTGATTGTTAATTATATGGTTTTTCATCTTCTTCTTCTATGTTGTTCTATTAATTCTTGTTTCTACTGCATTAGTGTGTGGCCGACATTAATGTACATCTAAAAAGTCCAATTTCACTCGAGAGAGCACGAAATTGGAAAGTTGTGAATTAATAGGGTATTGTTCTTAGCTTGATTTGGGAAAATTGGGTTTTGATGTGCTTTCCTGATAGAAATATACTTGAAAGTCGTATTAGTCAATTTAGGAACCGGAATTGGATTGATAGGTCATAAATTGCATTTGATCATAGAAATGTAGACGAATGGTTTATGATTCTAAAGTGAGATTAAATACGAGAGTTTTAATCTCTAGGTTAATGTTCTTGGCTAGCAACATGAAGAGAAGAATAACCGAATTATGATTATAATCAAGTTCATTACTTGTTCTTAACCTTGGCATGCTCATATCCATAGTTTCAATTCACAGTAGATATTTGTTAATAGTTTAGTATATAATTTATAAACAAAAATTATTTAACTTTTGGTTACGTTGTTGTCAGCATAATTAGAGGTAAGCTAGAATATAGTATAGTTAAGCAATTTTACTTATCCAGAGTCTCCTTGGTTCGATACTTGGCTTACTTAGCCACTTTATTACTTGTTTACCACGTGCACTTGCGTGTCGGTTTTTACCCATATACCAAAGCACCGATCAAGTTTTTGGTGCCGTCGCCGGGGAGACTAGGCAATTGGTGAAATGGTGTTAAGTGTAAATTTACTGTATTTTTGTTTTATTTTCTTAATTGTCGACAACTTGGTCTTAGCCTGTATTTTGCAGACTTGATTTCTGTAAACACTGGCAAAGGACAAGGAGCTGGTGGAATCTTATACAGAGCCTGAACGTGAATTTCATAGTAAACGCAGAGAAGCTCTACAAAAGAAGCTGCAGTTGCTCAGACAGTCTATTATGGAGCAACAAAATCCACCGGTTGTTAGGGCAGTGTTAGTGCCCGATGAAGCAGCAGCAAGGCCGGTTCGCGAGGTGGCAATCCCACATGCCAACAATGTATATTCAAGTATCCGCAAACCAGAGCCTGGAGGGAGGTTTGAATTGAAGCAGAACATGGTGCAACTATTGCACACAAGCGGGCAATTTACCGGTCTCCCTCATGAAGACCCACAACAACATCTCCAGAATTTTTTGGAGATAAGTGACACTTATATACCCGCTGGAGTGTCACCTGATTATGTTCGGCTCACCTTATTTCCGTTTTCCTTACTTGGTGAAGCCAAGAGGTGGTTAAAAGCTGAACCACCAAATTCTATATCAACGTGGGATGATCTAGCACGGAAGTTCTTGATCAGATTTTTTCCTTCTGGTAAAACAGCCAGACTTAGAAGTCAAATTCTAAGTTTCAAACAGTGGGAGGGAGAAAATTTGTATCAAGCCTGGGAAAGATTTAAATCCATGTTGCGGGACTGTCCTCATCATCATCAGTCCAATGAGGTGTTGGTACACACATTTATTGAGGGTTTGGAACCCCATACTAAAATTTTGTTAGACTCAGCAGCTGGAGGGCAAGCGCTGGAAAAGACTTATGAGGAGCTGTACACTTTGCTCAATCGGATTTCACAGGGCAATCCAGAATGGAATGCTGATTCATCTCGAGGTGGAGCAAGGAAAGCAGCAGGAGTGCTTGAAGTGGATGGATTTACAGCTATCGCTGCACAGATAGCTGCCTTGCAGAATCAGTTAAACAACCACTTCAGCAATATGAACTTGAACCATCCTTCAGCTTCAGTCAATGCGGTCCAGCAAAGGTGGTGTGAAGTGTGTGGTAGCAGTGAGCATTCAGCTGAGTGCTGTGGAGCAAACCCAGATTCGGTTAACTTTGTGGGCAATGCACAAAGAAATCAGCAGCAGTGTGGTAGTGGCTACAACTCAAATTGGAGGAATCATCCAAATTTTTTGTGGGGTAGCAACAACCAACAAGGCCAAAGTTCGGGTCAGGGTATGCAGAGGAATCAAGGAGGGCAACAGAACTACCAATCTCAATTCAGAAATCACAATGCCCCTCCTCCACCACCATCACCTACCATTGAGGAGATGTTCAAGACCATGATCGCTAATCAGGCGCACTTCCCAAATTCATTGACAGAGGAATGCACTTCCCGAATTCATAATAGACTGCCCACGAAGCTGAAAGATCCTGGAAGTTTTACTATCCAGCTTACTATTGGGCAGAGTATCCGAGCTCGTGGATTATGTGACTTGGGGGCGAGCATAAATCTGATGCCATCTTCGGTATTCAGAAAGTTAGGTCTGGGGAGTCCTAGACCTACAACCGTAATCTTGCAGCTAGCAGACAGATCCGTAGCTAGGCCGGATGGCATTGTTGAGGATGTGCTTGTGCAAGTGGGCTCCCTCATTTTTCCGGTCGATTTTATTGTTCTGGATTTTGAACCAGATGCTGAAGTCCCATTTATTTTGGGACGACCCTTTTTGGCAACCGGAAAATCATTAATTGACGTGGCTGCGGGTCAACTTACAATGCGAGCACATGACAAGGTAGAAGTGTTCGATGTGTACAAAGCACCCAAGCTCCCGATTATAAATGAGGAACTCTCGGTGATCAATGTAATTGATCATGGGAAGGCTAATCTAATGAGTGAATCCCGAGAGTTGATAGGAAGACCACCTGATAAGGTTGAGCACTACTGGGGGGAGGACAATGATCGTGAAAAATCGTCCATCACCCTAGTGGATAATTGAGCATAAAGGACGTCGAGCCGCGACGGTAAACCAGGCGCTGCACGGGAGGCAACCCGTGAAAAATATTTTTTTTTCTTTTGTTTAGTAAAGTGTAAATAGTTTTTATTTTATTTTTTCTTTTTCTTGATTTAGTACAAATTTTTTGTTTTAGTAGTATTTTTCATTTTAGTTAGGGAAATCTATTAATCTAACCAATGTTGTTTAGTAAGGTGATTTTTAGGTCAACCGGAGAAAAATATGCATGGAGTCGGGAAGGAAAAGGCAAGGTATGAAAAAATGAATAAAATGAAGAGACAGTGCACTGGGGCGACGGCTCCGTGTCACGGAGGAAGGGCTCCGCGTTACCCTCCGTGACACGTTCAGGTTAAATCTGGATTTTTTAAAAATTTCAGTGAGCCATCGCGTTGGCTCCGTGTCACGGAGGAGGGGCTCCGCGTTACCCTCCGTGACACGTTGCCCTATATTTAGTGCCGGGTCACACCGGGTTGCCGGGTGACCCGCGTGTTTTTCTTCTTTTTAACCCCGATTTTTGCCCTTTTTTCCACATTTCCTCTCTTCTCCGCGACCAAGCACCTAAATTCCCTCTCCCAACCAACGTGCCACGCTACTAAGCAAACAATTTGTCAAGTTTCTTCGGTTATTCAACGTAAAGGTATGTTTTCCTCGTTTCTCTCAAGTTTTTGGCGATTTTAGTTGAATTTGAGCATGTGAGGTGAGATATGTCATCCTAAGTAGCAATTTAGCATGATATTGAATTATTCTTTGATTGATAGATGTTCGGAATGTTGTAACTAGCGTTTGAACTTGTCGATTGCGTGAATGATTCGAATGTGATTGTAAAATTGAATTCTAGGGCTTGGGTTGTTGAAATCGAATTGGGTAACTTGCTAAATTGGTGAATTATATGCCGGGGTGTGTTTGTGAATTGAGATAAGTCGTTGTAAATATCGTTTGAGTGTAATAGACGACGAATTCTCGAATTTTTGGGAAAATGTAAAAATTGTTCAAATTGGTTTGATTATTTGGATTCTTATGTATATAGAATTTTTGTCGTTGTTTTTGTTTGTTGTTTGCGTTGCTAAGTGCGATGGTTGAATTGCTAGCGATAGTAGGATTGGGATTAGCTGTATGAAGTCTGAGTAGTACGCTAAAAGTTATACTGTCGAATTTTTTTGTGAACGCACTAAGCAATAAATTGTATAGTTGTTTGTTTTAGTGTAAATAAAGTAATCCTTGCCGTAGTATCGTAAAAGTAGCTAAGGACTAAGTGTGGGGTAAACTTAGTTTAACCCGACCTTAGCCGAAGCTAATATGCATTTAGCTTGACATTGTGCTTGTTTATCTATGTTGACAGGTACAATGGTTAGTAGGCAGGATAAGGGTAAAGGTGCTTCTACTTCAGGCACCGGGAGAAAACGAATGAGATTGGGCACTGCAGTCCCAGCTGCACCAGCTGTTCCGCGCGGCCAGCGCCGCCAATATGGAACGAGGTGGGTGACCGATGAAGTGTTAAGTGACAGTTCAACATTGTTAAAATAATATTTTTGGTCTATTCTCGTGGTGAGACAATATTCAGTAACAAAGATAAAGTGTTAAGGCTTTTTAATGATTTTTAAATTTGGTACGAGTATATCAAATAATGTATATTAAGGATAACATATTTTGGTATCACCTCGGTAAGTCGCTTCGATGAGAATTATGTAAGGCTAATTCTCTACACACTTATGAACTAGACGATGTTCATGGCTGAAACGAACCAAACAATGAGAATCAAAGATGGTTTAAGGGTTTATTGTGTGACTTATAGTTGTCTAGGTGTACACCAAAGCTCGACAGTTCAAAGATATCAAATCTACCGATTGACCAAGTATATCCGATATATGTTCACCACGAAAAGTTCAAAGGAAAATCTACTTATCCAAATATGGTTAATCTTTACTTGTGAATCATACAATTTTATTATGCATACTTTCATCATATAGCCATTCTCCATTCATGTGGGGCATTTTTGAATTTTAATATGTGAATAGGAAATAAGAAATCGTACCTGTTGGATTACACCAAGAAGACACTTTTAAAATTGCACCTCTTTATTTCACCATTTTATTATCTATAAAATCAGAGGTCTTACTTCAGATTTTAGACATTAAAAAAAGAATCAAAATTTGAATTATTTCTCTCCTCTAAATTGTTTTATGCATTTCGTTTTCAAAATAAAAATATAATTGAGTCGTATGACTTACTCTGTCATTTGAGTTTGCTGAAGTTCTGTAAATTGGAGCACCACTTTTACAGAATAGATTTTCATTCTATCCTAGGAGAAATTAATTGGTAAACACCTTGAGTAACGGTGAAGGGATTAGATTAGATTTCTTAAGGACACACAAAAAGCTCGTGGGCTCAAAATAATTTTTGTTTGTTTATGATTTTATTAAACTAACATTTTTGCTTCCCAATTTTCTTTTCATGAACACAGATACTAACAAAGATTAAGATTGAAAAGTCTCTTTTAAGCTAAAATGCAACCAAACAAACTAAATTGATTATAATGCACTGAAACTTATTTAATTTTATTGTACTTTCTAATATGATGTAATTTTTGCATCTGAATGACTTTGAAATTTATCTTAAAGTGTTACAATTGATTTAAGTTGACTAGTATATAATGTTTATTTCTTAACGAGAGAAGTCTCTTGCAAGATAGACTCGATTCTACCGGCTATTAAATTTATACAATTGATTTAAGTTGACTAGTAAATAATGTTTATTTCTTAAGGAGAGAAGTCTCTTGCAAGATAGACTCGCTTCTACCGACTATTAAATTTATATATCTTCCTAATTTTTTAAGAGAGAATCAAGCTAATATTTATGAATTCAGGGGAAACATCAAGTTAAAAGAGCATTGCTGAAAAATAAAGATGTACATTTTGCTGTTACGACAGAAGGGAGGAAACTCATTCACACAAAGCTTTTCAATTAATTGCTTTTGTCCATGTTTCTTATACTTATGGATCTCTTAATCATTGAGTAAGCTCTATTAATTTATTGTTGCTAGAGTGTCAAATATGACTCAAAAATTAGTAGCGCGCTCAATTAGCTCAACTTATGGGTTAGACACAAGATAATTTCATGTTGGATTAATTTTAATCCAACCCAACATAACTCATTTTTAAAGTGATCTCCAATTTAATTCTATTCTAGCCATATCCTAGCCCATTTTTAATTTACTTTAATTTGAATCTACTGCTTGAAGTGTATTTGATCTTTTCTATGAGTTGGGGCTCGAGTCCTGGGTAAAGATCTGGAGTCTCAAGTTTTAGGTCAGAATTTGATTTCAGTTGGGGTCAGATCTCGAGACTCGAGTCAGGATTGGATCTTGAGTTGGCGTTGATTTTGAGATTGGGGTTCCGAGTCAGGTCCATGTCTCAGATCATGGCCAAGTCTAGGGTCCTAGGTCAAGTTTGAGGGGTGCTGATTTGAGACCAAGGGTCGGGTCCTGAGTCTCAACTCTTAAGTCAGGATCGAATCTTAGTCGGGGTTTGGGTCCTGAGTTTGGAACAGGTCTCAGTTCAGGCTCGGGACTCGCGTTTGAGGTCTTGGGTTGGGCTCAGGTCTTGAGTCTTGGGTTAGGATCGTATTTTGGGTTGGGTAATAAGTCCCTGGTCAGGGTCAAATCTCCAGTCAGAATTGGGTACTTTATCTTGTGTCCAAGGTATTAGGTCGAGACTGAGGGTCGAGTCTCAAATCTCGTGCCAAGATCGAGTCTCGTGTCCCATGCCAGGAACGAGTCTCGTGTCCCGTGCTTGGGCCAAGTCTTGAGTCCCCATCTAGGGTAGGGTATTGTCTCGTATCCTATGTCCCAAGTCGAGGCCAAGGGTCGAGTTTCGTGTCCCGTGCCAAGGTCGTGTCTAATGTCTTAGGTTGAGGCTTGCGAGTATTGGATTTCTAGTCCAGAGTGAAGGTCGGATCTCAGGTTCCGAGTCAAGTTTGAATCTCAGATCAAGATCAGGCCGCAGGTCTTGAGTCAGACTTGAAGGCTCGAGCCTCGATGGATGGTAGGGGAGGGGTTGACCTAAGCAAAGGGTAGGGGTGGAATCGGGTGGGAGAAGGTGGACAATTCAAAAAAATTGGGCCAAGTTGGATGTCTTATGACTCAACCCATTTTTAACCTATTCCAACCCAAATAATTTTTGGGCTAATTTTAGCACAATTCATTTATTAACCTAACCTATTTTAATTTGTCCAAATTTAGTTTAAATAGTCTATTTGACATCTCCTGATTTATTACTATTAAAGTATAGCATTTTATAGCGATAATACATTCTACTTGGTTCAAATTATACAGTGTGTTGGAACTTTTTAAAGAATAATTACTTGTGCGAATTTCATTTTTTTAACGCTAAGACGAGAAGATAGTCTAGTAGAGCAATTAATGAAAACACCAATTTGGGATGAATATGGTCCTTGACGAAATCTGCATCGATTATTTTGAACATTAAATGAGATTTAAAGTCGTTGCCTTTCATTTATTCCTAATTCGATTTGATTAACTTTTTTCTCTAACATAACCAAGAAAGGCCATTTATCTAATTATCCTTTTGGGTTGACTTTCATTTATGTGTATTAAAGGTGGTATAACAAAAAAAAAAATATTTTCAGTTCTGCCACTTTTATGTTAGTTCATTTTCTTAATATTTGTGTCATTCTAAATCAAATGTTTGAATACAGATTAGGAAATTGAGTTGTCAATACGGGATGATTCATCCTATTTAGATTAATTCATGTGGATTTTAAAATTTGAAAGATTAAATTGAATTGATTTATTATTTGATGGCCTTAAAAAATAATCAGATCAACTCATTACTATATGGTTTGTGGTCGCGCCGAGTCAATCCACTTTTTTAAAAATATTTTTTAATATTTAAATTTTAATTTAAAAATGTTAATATAAATATTTACAAGATAATATTACATGAAGAGGGGGTTGGTCAGATGGTAAGCACCATCCACCTCCAACCTTGAGGCTGTAGGGTCGCGTTACCGGGGAAGTTACAATAGATTGCAAGAAAACATAAAGACAGATGCCAATATTTTATCCTTCTATTAAATGATGCAAAATTTTACATAAATGACCCAAATTTGGACGAAAATAAGCTTATGTAGCAAAATAATCCTTATTTACAAATTATGGCAATATTTGATGTGTCATTCATTGTATTTTTATTATTTAATCGTATCAAATACAAATACCAACATTTATGCTATTGAGAGGTTTTATGAATTTTATGTTTTTAAAAAGGTCAGTTACCATAAATCACGCTATTTTTAAAATAAAAAAGATTTCATATTGATATAGATTCTGAAAATAGTTGGAACTCAAATATTACATGAACATCTTAAGAGAGGAACGAGGATTTTGATATATTTCCTTCCACGTCATATAAAGTTTTCTTCATTCAATTCGATTCTGGTATATATTTCATTTTATATTATATTGAGATTTTTCAAATAAACAATCGTCATTAAATACAATTTAATGTCCCGTTTGTAAATATTATACATATTATACATACATACATACATACATACATACATATATATGTGTGTGTGTGTGTGTGTGTGTGTATAAGGGGATAATAGATACAGTCTGATATATTATTACAGTAAATACAATAACTATTATGTATGTATGTATGTATATCAAAAAGATTGATACATATTTCTAATAAAAAAATTGTTAGATTTACAAATACACAAGAATACAATATATATTTTATATGTATAAAACACATAGGTAAATTTAATTAGTATTTGTGTATATGTATAATGTGTATGTTTATGGTGTATTGTCAGCCATTGAAGAAGATTTGAGTAATACACGAGAAACCCCTAAAACTAAAAATACACCCAAGTCAACATTTATGATGAAATATAGTGAATACATATCTTAAAATATACTAATAACAACTTCAAACCATAAATGTGAATTACTTGAATTAAAGAGATTCTTGATTTGTAGTTGAAATCGCAAGAATCATGAAGATTTGGATTGAATTGTTTTTGAAAAATCTATGTAAATGGGAAAGAAATGGGGGAAGAAAGAGTGCGAAGATGGGTTGATTGATTGATGGCGTGAAAAATGGCACATCTACTGTGGGTGGGGTAAAAAATTAGCAAATACACTATAAAAGTAATTAGATGACCAATTAAATGAGATAAAGTTGTATCTTGTAATTATTTGAAACTGTAGCCATAATTTATAAATATTTTCATATTTGTGCTATATTATGTATTTTTTTTATTTTTAATTAACTTTTTATTTGACCCACAGATTGATCCAACCCACAATATTCAAGTCTTACTGGCCAACAGATTTACTCAAGTCAGCTTAAAAAGTTTCTTTTTTAAACGAACTTCAAAAATTATAACACAACCTAATTAAATTAAATATTAGACTAAAACACCAAGTTTAGCCCGTAATAACCACTCTATTAGAAAACAAGGAGCGAAATCATAATATAGAGTAAAATTAGCAACGTAAATTATGATTTTAATTTAAACGTGTTTAAAGTCATAGAAAAGAAAATTGTAGAATTAACTACTTTACAAAACAAAAAAGGAAAAAAGAAAAACCTTCTCAGGTTATAACCAACTATATGACCTTTGTTTTAGTGAAATTCAGCATTTACTAACCACGTTTCTTTATAACTAGTTTCTGGACACTTATTTCACACATGTATATTTATATTAAATAATTAAATCTAAAATTGTGACAAGTGTAAAATCAAAATGATTGAATTAGCGTTTTGGTTACCTTAGTTTGCTAATCATACTTTGATGAATATTAAGTATAAAACCTGACAAGATCACCTAAATAAAATGAAAACAAAAAAAATTTCAATATTTATGCAGAAAAGTGCAAGAATTACATAAAATACAAGTTACTATGATGGGAATAAATATAAGCCACGAGCCAAGAGTAAATTTAATCTGCAAGTTTGAGATTGTTTCTATCAAGTTTATGGATATTTCATACAAACCCAAAATGCCAACAATAACAAAATAAGAAGGTAAATCATAAAATATTTGAAAAATCATTAAAAAGAAGAAGAAAGAATATAACAACATCATATTATCTATTAAAAGGTGTAGAATATGATCATGACACAAAGACATATATTTTTCATACTGAGTCTGCTTAATGGTACAAATCTTCATTAGATGATTATGTATAAATATAATTGTAACCAGTAGATATTAGATATTTCATGGTAAAATAGTACTATTTAATTAGATATTTTATTATTTTTTAATTTACTACAGGGAAAAAATTGTAATCCAACTTTTACGATAAGGGTTTTCCACTTCTTATAATAATAATAATAATAATAATAATAATAATAATAATAATAATAATGATAATTTATTTATAATAATAATAATGATAATTTATTTGTTTAGTTAGTTATTAATTATTATTATTTATCATTATTATTATTATTATTATTATTTATTTATATTTATATTTATTTATTTTTATTTATTTATTATTATTATTATTTATATTTATTTATTATTATTTATTTATTTTAACTTTTCACTTTTTGGCTTCCCACTTATATTATGATAAATATATAAATATAATATGATAAAATATTAATATTTAATTATGTATTAATTAAATTTTAATTTAGTGAAGAAGAAAAATGGTAATCTAACTTTCAGCTTAGAAGCTTCCCACTTATATAATAATATGATTATTATAATGAGTTTTTGATTATTTTGACGTTATTTATATTTAATTTAATGTCTCTCTTTATTAAATATTTACCTAATAATTAAGAGTTTGTAATCTTTAAAAAAATTATACTAAACATAAAATAGAAAAATATTAATTAATTTTATTTTAAAATAACAAATAATTTAAAAAAATGATAAATGATTTGAAAAAAAAAAGTATCTATATTACTATCTAATAAAAAGGAATGCGCCTATGCAGAGACCAGGCAGTCAACATGCCGGCTTAGGTCATTCTCGTATCTTCTCTCTGTTTATTCTTAGAAAAAAAATGTGGGCCTTAAAAGCTTTGTTATCTTTTCAGATAACTTTTACAACTTGTGCAAAAAGGGCCTCATCTGAATTTTTTCATCAATTGTGACCTTTTAAATAATTTCTCTTATTTTTTAATTTAATTTTTTCCATATCATGTAGGATATAATTCATATACATGCAATATATACTAGGTGTTTATAGTTTATGAGCAAAAATAATTAATTTTATGTTAAATTTTTAAAATGATAAATAATTAGAGATAATTATTTTTAGTTCTTGATCTGTTTTAAAAAATAATTTTTTTTAATAACTCTTTAATTTCAATTTTTCACATAGTAAGGATCATAAAATTAAATAGTATTTTGGCACATTCGATATATTTTTAGTTTAAAATCATAAAATTTAAAAATCTTTTTTACCTTTTTAAACTTCGTGCTAAATTAAAATCAAAAAAATAAATTAAAACGAAAAGAGTATCATTTAATTCTCTTCACCTTTCATAAGAATTATATCACACTTAATTGTTATTTGAAATTGAAATTGAAATTTTAAAATCAAAAAACAAACAAGTTTCTATGGTTTGCATAATGCACAAATAAGTTTTTATAATTTGCATAATATATAATAAATAATATAATTTTATTCATATTAAGCTCGAACAACGCCCTAATTATCCTTCTTAAATAGGCAGGAGACTATCAACATGGCTACTTAGACCATCCTGTGTATCCTCTCGATGTTTTCTCCAAAAGAAAAAATAAAAAATGTGGCCCCAATAAAGCTATGTTATCTTTTTAAGTAAAAAAAAAAAGAGCTCATCTGAATTTCATCACTTGTAACCTTTAAAATAATTTTTCTTATTTTTTAGTTTAACTTTTGCGATATCAATGGAGGTTATATTTTTTTAATTTATATTGTATTCGTGTAATATGGACTCATGATTAAAGTATTTTTAGTCTTGAAGAATAATAACTACTAAGATTAAAATGAGCAAAAATAATTAATTTTATCTTGAAATTTAAAAATGACAACTAATTTGAGATAATTGTTTTCAACTTTTTGGTCCATTTTAAAATATTTTTCCTTCTTTAACAACTCTTGTATTTTTGAGAGAACCCATGTACTAAGACCTTGATTTTAAGAAAACACTTAAACATTGCAGAAGTCCTATTATCCCCCTAAATAATTTTGAACAGATATTAATATCTTCTTTTTTAGACACCCGGCATAGAGAGTGTATACACTTCTTAAAGAGCGTGAGAGACCCCAAAAAATGATTAAAATTTTTATTTATATAAAATTTTCTTTATAAAATGTATTTTTCAATAATTCTTGTCATTTTAATTCTTTTTTCTTTTCTTTCTTCCACCATTTTTGGCACAACTCCGCCCACTTTCTTTTACTACTATTACTTCAATTTTTTTCTTCTAATCCAAAATCATATTCAAAATATGTTCTTACATTCGAATAGTTTTACAAAATTATTAAATTTTAAGATCAACGGAGGTAGACTCTAATTCTTTTTGTTATTTTGATCTTCAACCCAACACTTTATAAATCATGAATTCTTTTTTAAACTTTTATTTTTAATTGGGTTGAACTTATATAAAAAGAAGAAACTAATTAATGATATCCCCAAGTTTTTGAATTTGCTCAGAAAAAGAAAAAATCACTAATGAAGAAGAAGAAAAAAAATTAAAAAATTGGATGGAAAAGTTACCTGGGAAGAAGAAGAAATGCGGGTGGGGGTGGGTTGATTGGGGAAGAAAAAGAAGTGCGAGAGGTGGGGATTAGCTAGGGAAGAAGAAGTGCGGGGTGGGGGATTAGTTGGGGAAAAAGAAGAAGTGCGGGGTGGGGAGTTAGTCGGGGAAGAAGAAGTGGGGGGAGGGGATAGCTGGGAAAGAAGAAGAAGGGCTGGGTGGGGGCAGTGGTGCGAGGTGAAGGTAAAAAAATTATTTATAATAAGTAAAAATAAGAAAGAGAAAAAAATATATAATATTTAGTTAAATAACACGTGTCAAACAAGCATTGAGGTGCGATTTACACCTTCTTTTTAGAATTTTGATTGGTCAAAAAAGGAGGTAATAATATAAGTAAAAATTATTTAGGAGGGTAATAGGTACCCCACAAAGTTTAAGTGTCTTCTTAAAATTAAAGTCTTAGTTCAGGGAGATTTTTATGTATTCTCTTTTTATTTTTCAATTTTTAACATGGCATGTTTAAGACCATAAGACTAAAAAGCGTTTTGGTATATTCGACATATCTTTAGTTTAAAATTACAAAATTCAAAAGTCTTTTTTCAGTTTTTAAAATTTCGTGTTATCAAAATCAAACAAACAAATTGAAACAAAGAGAATATCATTTAATTCTCTCCGCCCTTCATAAAATATAAAAGTCAAAGAACAAATAAATTTCTCCGTTATACACTATATAATAAACAATATAATATAATGTTGTTCATATTAAGCCTCCCACAACGTCCAAATTATCCTGACTAGCAAAATATATAAGAGGGATATAGAGTGACATGGCACCCTCTAAGATTAAAAATCATATTTATCTTTCTTTTTAAAAAAAAAAAAATTCTTTTTACCATTTTTCTCTAATTAAAATTTCTAGAAAAAGAAACAGGAAAAAAAATGAAAAATTTTCAGAAACATTGTGTGCTAATAAGTAACTAACCTCTTCTCTAACCGCTGACTTCTTTTAAAAAAAACGTTAAGCTTCAAGAATCAAAATCAACTCTCCTCAATATATCATCACAAAAATATTACTATATAATTTTAAACTTTATTATATATATATATATATATATATATATATATATATAAAATCTAAAATTTGAAATGCATATACTCCTAACAATTCCAAATCAATATAAAACAATAACCAAACGAAAGAACGAGTTCAAATATTATGTAATATAAAATTTAAAAGTAAGAATCACTTAAACACATATATGAAAAAAGACAGACAAAACCCAACTCCGACAAGCGACAAATATTATTTTTGCGAGAGGTGGATAATGACAACAGTTAGAAAAATAAATAAAATAAATAAATAAATAAGCACAATACATAAGAAGAAAACAAAAAGTGAAGAATCTGGTAGCAAAGTGGCACCGGCAAAATGAAAAATAGTGAAAATACAGTATTTTGTAAAAGCAACAATGACAAACGTTGCTCCAAAGGGGAGTTAAACCGTCGTCAATTAAAGGAGGAGAGATTAAATGGGCTTGTATTTGCCGCTGGACTGTTGGTCTGTTTTAGTTTTACGTTCTGAGATACAAAGTTTATATGCGTTAATAGATTTTTTAAATATAAATATTGAATTTGAATAAAAGTTATAAAGTTTTCGAGAACTCTCGTACCCAATATCATAGATCTGCTCAGGTATATACGTGGATACTCATAGTTCATTTTAAAGACTAAAATTGACCATAGTCAATATTTGGTCAAGAAGAGATCAGATCGGTGATTTGATAGTTCCAACAGGTCTGGAACATATTTTATGATCAATCTATATATTTGATTTGTATTTGGGAGGTTCTGAATGAATTTCGAGGGGTGATTCAAAGTTTTGGCCATTGTTGATGGACCAATTGCTGGTGTAATACCCTGAAAGCCCTAAAATGAGGGTTCAAACGGAGAAAACAGAAAATTTTGCACCAGGTTCCAGGACGAGTCGTCCAGTTGCAACGAGTCGTGATCAGGGAAATGAGTCGTTAAGTGAGTCGTGGTTAAGATGGTCTATGGTTCAAGGTTTGATTTCCTGGAGATACCACGAGAGGCAATCACGAGTCGTGAAGTGACTCCACGACTCATGGAGTTGGTCGTGGTCAGGAGCTGGCTGGACATTTAAATTTTTGGGCAGTGTTCATCACGACTGGGTCACCACGGGTTGTTAGGTACACCACGAATTGTGATGTCCCTCGTGGTGACTGGAAGTGTATGTTTTCCTTGTGTTTTAGTAAGGGTATTTTCATAATTTCTAAGTTTCTAAGTCCTAAACTACGTCGGTTTAAGCTCGGTTAAAAGGGTTTTAAGAGTACTTAATCTATTCTAAACCTTCCCATTCCATGCATGCAAGATCAAGGAGTCCATTGAAGATCAAACTAGAAGATTCTTTAGGTTATTCGTCAAGTCACTTAGATTCTCAAGAGAGGTTGTGAAATTCAAAGTACCCAGTTATGTGGGGTTATGAATGAGAGTATTTCTTCACTTCCATACCCAAATCCTTTTCTAGATTCATGTAATTCAAGGTTGATGAGTCTATGGGGTTTTAACAAAATTTGTGAAATTCTCTAAGTATCTATCATGGGTAAATTCTATTCATGTTTCTAACGTTGTTTCAAGATTCATGAACATATTTTATAATATTTTCAATTACAAATTTATGATTTCAAAGTCTTACAATTATAATTCCCAATTATGAAAGCTCATGAAGAGTTGAGATTATAATCTATGCTTTTAAGTATGATGAAATGTGTATGATGAAAGTGTGATTTCGAATTACCCATGCTTATATTCATGAATTTGACTATCGAATCTATTTCAAAGCATGTATAAGTTTTGGGAAATCCCATATGATCAAGTATGATTCATGATTTACTTCAAGTTCATGTTATTAGCTTACCACATAATTTTGGAGTCTAGACTCCCACTTTTCAGCTTGTGGTATGGTTGAGCCGAGGCTCCTCATGATATGTTTTCAGATTATGCATGTACGGTTATGATTCAGCTTCGTTGCAAGATGATGGTTCAGTTTCATTGAAAAATGATGGAGAGCATATGTATGTTTTTGGGAGTAGTGTCTAGCAACGTGTAGGCTAAGGGTTAAGTCAATCCTGTGGCTTAGAACTACGTGACAATGTAGGTATGTTCAGATTATTTAGGACCTTCCTTGTGAGTTTTCCTTGCCCCCGAGAGGCCTTTGGATTGATATTGATATCATGGTAGCTTCCTTAGTCCTGGAAAGACTTTAGACGGTTCTGCCCACTTGAGTGTAATAGTCGGGACCACGTAAGCTCTATCGTGATAATATCAGTTATATGACGAGTCTACCACTATTCCTCATGATTTTTAGTTATGCATGTTCATCAGTTATGATATTATGTTTTCAGCAGGTTTGACCCAATGTTCAGTTTTACCTATGATTATCAGTTTCAGCTTTGGGTCATTCGAATGAGTTATGATACTCAACCATGTTTAAATCATGTTTTTAGATAATAGCATGTAATCCTTACTCTCAGAATCTGATCTTGAATATGTTTTATGATATGCATGATTTCAGTTTTTACTTACTTAGCGGTTTTACTTACCTTGCATACTCAGTATATTCCAAGTACTGAGCGCCTACTCTATGTTGTATCATTTCATGATATAGGCTCGGACGTTCAGGTTCAATCCGCCGTTAGTCAGATCCTTAGAGTTAGCATTATCCATCCTATTGGTGAATCCTCATCCTTTGAGGACCTTTTATCAGCTCGTATCAGTATTTTCAGTTTCACTTTAGAAGTGAGTTAGTTGGGGTCTTGTCCCATCAACTCGTCATGTTATAGAGGCTTATCAGATATAGCATGTATTCAACTTCAGATCAGTATTACGTTTTCCATTGTTAAGATGTTATTGAATTTTCAGACTTCTGCTATTTGAATTGTTAGACTTTCTGCATTGATTTACGTTGATTATAGTTATCATGTTTATGCCATGGCTCGACTTGGAGCCTCTCGGAGTTTTTTGTCTCGTGTCTTGATCCGGGCATATGTTTGGGTCATGACAGCTGGTGCAGATTGTTTTGCTCTATCCATTTGCAAGGAGAGATCGTGATCGATAAATATGTTTAATTCGCGTCATCACGTTCGAGAAAAGGGGCTCACATTCACAAAGAATAAAGTTTGGGTTTGGTTCGGGTTTACCCATCACATTCATGGTGGCCTTGTCGCATTCGCAGTGAGTTGGATCGAGTCGAGTAGTTATGATCGTGAGGCTGAGTTGTGTTCACAAAGAATATTTAGACCCTATAGTGATTTAATCCTTATTTTGAACTTACACTTCTTATTTCGATTTTGGGAGTTAGAGACCTCAGATTTGAGCAATTTTTGAGGATATTTCCTCATCTTGGCTTCGGGTAAGATTCTAATCTAAATTTTAATAGTTTTCCATTATTTCATTGTTTACTTGCCTTTTTATCCGCATATAGGTGTTAGAAATTATTTTTTAGCCTAGAGTGTGAAATTGTATATTGATGATTTAGTGTCCAATTTAGACTCGATCTTTTATGAATTTTCATATTTGAGACCTTTGTGTTATGTGCGAGCTAATTTTGAAAGAAAATTACTGTCTTAACCTTGGGGCTTGATGTTGACTTTTTAGACACGAGATAAAAGTATAGTAATATGGGTGTCTACTAACTCGTGCACTTAGTAGATTATGTATTTGACTGGATTATGATTGTTTAGAGGTGTTGCAGAATGGAAAGCCCGTGAATTGACCATTTGAGCTCTGATTAAGGAAACTTGAGACTTCTAGAATTTAATAACAGTTGTTACACCCAATTTTTTTAAATATTTATTTGATGTTTGTATGTCGTATTAATGGAAGTACGAGTTATATGCTGGCCGTAGGTGAGGATGAAAACATGTACAAATGGAAAAACAAAAAGTATATAAAGTTCATAAGTAAGGATCAATTATAAATGATCATATCTCCCAATCTATATTGAGTTATTTAATACCTCGGAAGTGCCTAACACTAGACCCCGGAATTTAAAAATGGAAGTTGGTAGAAATCTAGAAAATTATCATAGAACAGGTCATGCAACGGATCGTTGGTTCCACCAACGATCCATAGGAGGTGTTCGTGGTGAGGTACAGTAGGGTCAAAGTTGGGAGTAACGGGTCAAGGAACAACCCGTGGTTTGATGTCACGATTCGTTGTTTGCGGTCGTGGTGAGACTGGTCCTTATTCTAGGAGGAAGTAACGGGTCGTAGAATGACTCATTGTGAGTAGCAACAGATCATGGTAAGTAATCATGGGAAGGAGTAGGAAAAATCTCCAGTCGAGGTGACGAGTGCAAACCACGATCATTGGAAGTAGGCATGAGTAGTGGTGTGGCTCGTGGGAAAAGTCCAGGTGCAGGTCATCAGGGGAACTAACAGAAGGATTCAATAGACCGTCGTTTGGTGTAACGACCCGTCTTGTCAAGTCGTGGTATTAGGATTTGAAGGTGAAGAAATCACAGTGGATGTAACAGACGGTCACCACGAGTCATGAGATCAAGGCACAACCCGTAGGATCGGTCGTTATCATTACAATGCAGAATTTTCAGGGAATTAATTAAGGGTATTTTTGTCATTCCCAAGTCCTAGGGTCCTAAACTGCACGCGCCAAAACTTGGCTAGGGCGCAACTGGCACTCGATTCATGATTGATCAAGAAGCTGGCTATATGACATCTGTAACTGCAACACTTAGGCCATCCAGGCCACCTGTCACAATCAATTTGAGTATAAAATGGACACATAAGGTCTCAAAAATACATGATAAACAACCAAAATGCAACCAAGGCAATGAGTGTGCTAAACCAAGCAACAATAAGTCGACGACGCCAAAAATTGAATAACACTGTACACACTAAGTCCACAAAGCCTCTAGAGAGTAAACTGACTGATGGTTGGAATGGGGCTTCGACCTACCCATAACTGCATCTCAAAACTCAAGCATAAATAACTAAGCCCTAGATCTAGGAAGAAAGGAGCATACCAACCATTTGTTGATCTTACGAACTGCTACTCAACTGGCAATCCTGACCTCTACCTGCACCTGCGGCACAAACGCAGGTCCCCAAGCGAAGGGACGTCAGTACGAATGAAATATACTAGTATGTAAGGCTAAAACTGTAAACAAGAGGAAATTTAACCTTAGTTTTTATCTAGTTATTCTCCTAAATATGAAGTATAATTATAGAAAAATAAACAACCAAAAAGCCTAAGGAAAACGAGCAAAACTCAGCTCACAACCAGTCCATCGGCAGCTCACTTAGCTGCCAATTTTTAGATTTTCGCTTTACAATTTGAGAGGTTTAAAAGGGGGAAATCCTTACCTTTTTCTAGGGGGTTTTTTATTGGTTAAAAATAGGAGTAATTGACCTCAACTTTTTGTCTCAAAATTCAGCAACGCTGCTGTCCAAAATGCAGCAAAAACAGTTCACCAACACACCAAACACACCTCCAACTTCTAGTCTTTTAATCAAGAATTCAAGCAAGGTTAGTAGTAGAATTTTTACATTTTATACTTGTGTTTAATACCTACCAAGAGGGAACATATATGTAGCTTATAACAACTTCAAAGACGCCAAAAATTCACCAAAAACATTGCCCAAGTGCAGCCAAAACAACCACCAACACACCACCTTCACCTTATGATAGCTCCCCTTCACTTAGCTTTACTTTTAATGGAGTTTAGCTTGGTGTTCTCCTTAGTTGTTTACTGGAAATTTGAGAGAATTTCAGAGGATAAGCAAGCACCTCAATTTTGGAAATGTTGAAAATGATTTCATAACACACAACTTAAAATATACAGGTTGTTGGGCGGTGCCACCTCACTGCCCGGCAGTGTCACGGTAAAACATCTATAATATTTTACTCTGAACTCCAATTGATGAGCGGTTTGATGTTATGAAAATTAAACTCAAAGACCTTTAATTTGATAGGTCATGGGGCTTCTAGTTCATTATATACTGGTAGATATTGGTTAGTTAAACTTGACCCTAACTTATAAACTTCACATACTCTTTGTTTTTCCATTCGTACACATTTCTCTTGTAATCTACGATCAATATACAATACGTACTTCGCTTAACATAGTATACAAACATCAAATAATTACTAAAAATTTTTTGGGGTGTAACATCCTCCCCCCTAGGAACATTCATCCTCGAATGTCATAACACCTTTAACTCATCCTTGTCTTCCGTCATAAATATATATTTCATATATTCATAAACATATCCTTTCCAATCGTTGCTTCATATCAAACTATACTTATTTAACTCAATCTATTTACCTAACATAAGGCAGACGTACCTTAACACCACATAATCGACGAACTTTTCTAACCATAAGCAACTGTATACACTACCACTACAGATAATTAACTCCAATACCACTTTCCATTCACTACTTAAGATACAAGATCAATGTTAAATCTGAAGCTGTGCATTTACCTTCGCTTTTACCATGGCCCCTTATTGATGGTCCTGATAACAGAAACTAAAGCCTGATCTAGGGACGAAGAAGGAACTAAATCTCCAGGAGAAATCGAATGTCTAGCCACCCGGGGCCTTGAAACACTACATGGGGCCTTAAATAATCCTATTGGCCTGGTCTCCCCACTTTATTCTACTTCTTTGTTGGTACTTGGAAATAGTAAATCAGATTCCTCTATATTTTGAGAAAATACTTGTATCCAAGCAATAGTCATTTCTGTCTGGGTAGACATTCCCAAACACTCTAAAACCAGATAGGGTCCCAAACCTAATACGATTGATATACTCTATCCCTTATATTCCGCACCCTATCTGAAGCATATCGGAACAAAGAATTAAACCTGAGACTATATTCGTGAATACTCATGATGCCCGACTTTAGGTACAAAAAATACTAACTTGAACTCGTTGAAGTTCACATGGTAAGTACTGATCTGTAAATGCTAGGGGATTTAGGCTCAAAACCCAGGGGTACTAAAGCTCTCAGAAGTATTCCCCTAGACCCTGCCATTAATTTCAACAGCTGATTTTTGAAACGTCACTATTCAGGTTAACATCTTAAATGCTTTCTCAAAATCTCGTCCCTTTGATATAGCTGAGGGTATTGGAGGATAAACAACTCTTCCTTCTCCTGGCTCTACTGAAACTGGGACAACATGAGGGGCTGAATCCCTTCCCATAGTAGCTCTGACTGGAACCAGAGGAACTGTAACATGGGGAGTAAAACAAAACTCACTTAGAACATATAATATATTTCTCGGATCGATAGGAGAGTGACTGGGACCCTTTGAAGAATTAGCGTAGATAAATCTCATAGCCATATGCCTTACTCCAGGTGAATTCTAAAACATAAGCACGATTTCGACTTCAAACAACCCTTACATCTTTGCTCTATAACACGATCTATTAATGAACAAAGTGAAACAACTCCTAAATGTCCTGTAGCCTTCTGATTATAAGTATGGTGCACAACATACCCATAAGCAAGACTCTACTAGACACAGCTTGTGGACTCCCTAGGATAAGACTTCACTCTGATACCAAGTCTGTCACGCCCCAAAACTGGGGTAGGGCACAACTGGCACTCGATTCATGATTGATCGAGAAGCCGGTTACATGAAATCTGTAACTGTAACACTTAGGCCATCCATGTTATACCCCGTAAAATTCCCAACACATAGATGGCCTATTCGCGTGTTGGTTAAGAGTATTTGAAAGCCATACATGCTAGAAAAAGGCCCGGAAAAAGACCGGATGAGAAACCTGTCAAACCATCGCGGAAGGAGCCGGGGCAGAGCCCCTCCGCGATGGCAACGTGTCACGGAGGTGGAGCCTCCGCGTTGCCTCCGTGACACGTTGGCCCTGTCCAGGACCAAGTATATAAAGCCTCCACTTCGGTTCATTTCAGTATTACATCATTTAATTTCCAGAACTCGTGAGAAAACAGAGAGGGTGCGAAAGTACTATTAAATTATAGCTCAATTACGCTGTCAAACGCGGTCCAAACTCAAATTAACTCCAGATACCGAGGTATTAAGCAGTAAGGAGCATTCCTACGGATTTAGTTTCATGAAATTCGGCCGACGAATCGTCGTGCTACCGAACTGAGGTAAGTGGAATTGCTCCAAATTAGTGTCAATATACTCCTAGCCTTAAAGTGAATATTTCTCCCTTCTGGACTTTCGAGAAATAGCGAGTTTTTGACCGTCTTTCGATAAGCCAAAGTTTAGGCTAAAAATATATCGAAAATGACGTTTTCTTTTAGAATATTGGTGTATTTAGTTCTAATTGGCATATATGTAAATGCAGTTGGAAGAAATAGCTGGAGTACTGACCGAGTTTCGTTCGTTAGTCGGATAAACCGAGGTTAAGGTATGTAAAGCTATTCTTTCGGCAATCCAGGAAGTACAGTATAGAAAATAAATAGAATAAAGGCTATTAACAGGTACCCAACGTACAGGAACGATTTCAGTACAATTTCCAGCAAGCATGCTAGTATATCATTATGTATCATGCGATAATCAGAATAACAGATAGTCAGATGATTTTAGATAGTAATGTGGTATCCGCTAGTAACCTAGCATGTTCTTACGTAATACCCTAGAATGGAAGTTGTAAAAGAAGTATAATGAATTAGCAAGATTATAGATAGTATGTATTACATTTGTTGAGACTGTCTCCGGTTATAGATGGCACATTTTATATTATTGAGCTATATCCAGTTATAAATGACATGTTCTATGCTATTGAGTTATATCCAGATATAATCAGATCAGTAATTAGATATAGAAATAGCTCCAGACATCGATATAGCTCCAGATACAGATATAGCTCCAGAAACAGATATGGCTCTAGAAACTGATATAGCTTCAGATCACGGATAACAATAATCAGATAAATAGATAAAGGCCAGGTAGTAGTTAGCCCAACAATCAGAAACAATGTAAAACAGAATATAGCATAAGTTGTTTAATACGGACTGACCTTGAAATAAAAGAAGAGAATATGAATAGTACGTTTCACTTTAGCATGCTTGCTGTGTATGTGTTTTGCATGTTGAGACTTGTTATGGCATGTGGGCACCCTTTAGCATCCCCACCGCCCCTGGGTTATAGCTGTGTCGATACCAGATTTAGATACTGCCCCCAGCTGGGCGATGCCGTCCGCCTAGAGGACAAAGATGGCTGACCACCATAATAATACGGTCCAGATTACCCTGCTTGCAGGGATAGTTTAGTTTACTCTGCGCAGAGCTAGATTACCCTGTTTATAGGGGCACACTACTCTGTGTGCGCTTGTGGCCGGGGGCAGTTTCAGATACAGATTTTTATAAAATTACCCTGTCGCTTGTTTACATAGGGGCAGTTTCAGTCACAGATACAACAGCAGATTACCCCGTTGAGCGCTTGCGCCCAGAGGCAGGAGTCTTCAGACTCAGACACAGTTCATTGTCAGAGGCCAAGGCCTGAGCTACGTACCCAAGGGGGCCGGTAGGAGGAGCTCACAGTTGTCAGATGAGTGGAGTAATTTATTTTTGGTTGGTTTAGACCCGGGTGGGGGTAAATAGATTGTTTTGTTGGTTGGCACCTTCCGGCTTATGGGGGTTGGTCAGGTATTGTGTGTATTTATATGTATATCTATATGTGCTATTAGATACTAATAGAAAGTAGGAAGACACGTCGTCAGGTACGCCCAGTTTAGTTATAGGATAGGTAAACTCTTCCCAGTTATCCTCAGCCAGATAGACTCAGCTACTTCCTGCTTATGTGTCATGTTATTGTTGCTACCTATTTTAGTTGTATATTTCAGTTTGCTTTACATGCTCAGTACCTATGGTACTGACACCCGTGGTGGCACTGCATTGCTTGCCTGTAGGTACACATAGACGAGGAGTCGATCCCTCATGATCCAGTCAGCAAAGTTATCAGCTCCTATCCTCCGGAGCTAGACAGTCGGAGGTTGTTCCTATTTCCTTTTTGATTACAGTTTGGGTAGGTCGGGGCCCTGTCCGACCATTCTATTATTACTTCCTAGAGTCTTGTAGTCTAACGTTTCCTGTGGTTGTGGAGCTGATTGTGTAGGGCCGTGCATGTATATATGTGTTTAGTTGTTGATGTTGGCCGTGTGGGGCCTTCTTCTGGTTATAATTAGTGACCTTGTCGGTCACAAATGTGAATAGCAGTTGCTTCGAATTATAGTGTCATCGTTCTGGTTAGCTGTTGTGCGTTGCAGGTGGCTATAGGCCTAATCGGCCGGGGGTTGTATTTACAGCCGCTATATAGCCGGTTTGTTTGTTGAAGTAGAGCCAGAGTCTAGCAGGCACCGGGTGCTCGTCATACCCCCCAAGGTGGGGTATGACAATCCAGGCCACCTGTCACAATCAACTGGAGTATAAACTGGACCCATAAGGTCTCAACAATAAGGGTAAACAACCGAAATGCAACCAAGGCAATGAGTGTGCTAAACCAAGCAACAATAAGCTGACGAGGCCACAAACTGAATAACATTGTATACACTAGGTCCACAAAGCCTCTAAAGAGTAAACCGACTGATGGTTGGAATAGGGCTCCGACCTACCCATAACTGCATCTCAAAACTCAAGCATGAATAACTAAGCCCTAGCTCCAGAGAGAAAGGAGCATACCAACCATCCGTTGATCTCACGAACTGCTGCACAATGGGCAACCCTGACCTCTACCTACACCTGCGTCATGAACGCAGTCCCCAAGTGAAGGGACGTCTGTACGAATGAAATATACTGGTATGTAAGGCTGAAACAGTAAACATGAGATAATAATCCTGTAATAACTCACTTAGCACATAAACATATAAAGGATAGATATAACCTGGGACTCTACAACCTATAATTGATAAAAACTTACTATAATATAAGGGAACTCAAGATAACTGAACCCAGAATAAGGAATAGTAACAACTTGAAATTCTGGAAACCGAAACATGATAATAACTCTACAATGAGATGAAAATGCAATTAAGAAATGCACAAGAAAGAAACAATAACTGTAATGCTAGCGACCAGCGAACTATAAATTCATATATAAAATTCGTCCAGCAGGTGTACCACACCAGGGTAAAATAAAAATATCTCCAGCCGGTGTACCACACCGGGGTAAAATAAAAATATCTCCAGTCGGTGTATCACACCGAGGCAAAATAAAAATATCTCCAAGTGGTGTACCACACCGGGGTAAAATAAAAATATCTCCAACTGGTGTATCATACAGGGGAAAAATAAAAATATCTCCAGCCGGTGTACCACATCGGGGTAAAATAAAAATATCTCCAGCCGATGTACCATACTGGGGTAAAACAAAAACAAATCTCAATCGCAATCATAAATGGAGTTGATAGGGCTCATATAGACTATATAGACTATCTGAATACTAAATACCATGAAATATGCCGATTCAGTAACTATAACATGTGTAGGATCTTACTATGACCCCTAATACTACAATTATGCCATACACATATAGGTCTTTCATTTAGCATTTAAATACATACATATGCTGTGAATGAATTCTAGGGGAAGTTCCTAGAACTGAAATATCATTAACACTGTGTAGACACACCTTCGTGATTTTAAACATCTCCTAGCAATTCTAACACGAGGAGCAGAGAGGAAGAGCTTAACTCAAAATTTTCTAGTAATAATCTTCGCATTCATTTCGTGCTTATATTCTTTTGACTTTCATACTTTTATATCAATAGTTGTGAGTATACCTCATTCGTTGCACATCATATCACGTCTCGAGGTAACTTATGAATAGGAAGACATAACTTGCATATCTCTAACTTGAAGCTCTTTAACATAAAAATGCTAGGCAACTGTCTAGGGACTGCCTTAAGATAAATAAAGACTTATAATCGTGCTTCAGACAACGTAATAAAAGCTCGTGTGAAACTTTGCAATATACGAGGAGCTTAGAAAAGCTTAACAACATTATAAATAGTTTCAAAACTTCCAAGAAAAAAAATCCTTTAAAACTTGAAAAAGTTAATCCAACTCTTAGAACAAATAATCAAAGATAATTGTTTAAAAAGCGATGAAGAACTTCTCCTTAACTTGAGTCATTATCTCAAAATATTCGATTCTAGTAATTTCTTTTGAAGTTAACACTTTACTGGCCTTTCGTTAGCTTAACACTACTGAACGTAACCAACTTTATTTTTAACTTTTTTTGCTAAATGTCATTAGAACAGGGTAAATCTTGTTGGTCATTTGCCTAACTCGTTAAAAATTGAAACACTTATCATATAAGTTAACAACCTTTAGCTTTACTTTTCGTATTCATCATAAATTCTTTTTCAAATAGGATTCGTGATTCCCTACTTAATTATTTATTCCAGCAATTCTTATACGTACTTACTTTTTACCTAATTTCCAACCTTATATCTTAAACATCGTCTTGTTCATATTTTAACGTCGCTCAAAGGTTCTTGAAATCAACTACGGACAGAGGACATATAACTCACATATTACCTTAAAAGGTCTAACATTTAATCTTATCTCTCCATTGCTACTAGAGCCTCAACTTTTACTCTTAGGTTAATTTTATTACACATCTACAACTTTCAAAGAACATGCGACAAGTCTACTTAAAGCCTTAAGCAATTCTCAGGAGGTCTAGATAACTCAAGAGCCCTAATAAATATATAACGACTTTTTAGAGGAAATCTTTGCCACTTTAGTGCGTTATTTGAACATAAGCGTAAACGTATATATTATGATTTTCATATAACCTGTTAAAATAAAGATATTGTGCATAACCTTTCAATAAATATGGTTCCATATAAATATCAATAGTTTACCCATTCGGGTTCTATTTTCCAAGTTTAACGTATCGGTTAATTAAGAAATACATTAATTAGTCGCTTAGCTTAAGGAAGAGGGATTGGGGAACCATCTCATAGACCTAGGTACCTTAAAACATGAATATAAGACGGTAGGTGACTGTCATAAGGAAATTCCATTTTGTTACCGTTGTTAGCCCTTATTGAGTTAAAACCGATTTCAATTATTAGGTTTGTCCGCGCGTCGTCGTCTTGCCAAGTTTACCAATTTATTTAGAAACCATAATGTGAAACAACTTTGACACCACAAGTACATAACATAATGTAAAGTACCATCTCACAGTTTCCCCACCGAGGGGACTTCAGACTCAATTTACAACTATGACCATAATCGAAGTCAATTGCCCTCTCCGCTTCACATTCATGCGTTCCAACTCTTTAGCAAATACACAACTTAATACCAAGTAATTCTAAAAACTGGGAAGAACCATAATATGCTACTACAGAAGCTCAAGTACAGGGGAATGCCGAATTAATCATCGACATGAATTCGTTGTTGAAAATCAAGAGACAAAGAACGCCTTACATACCTTCTCCGATGAACTTTTCTCTAGCTGATTTCCTATTTTAATTATCAGCCTTAAACCTCCTTAATCTAGTGGTTTTATAGGAAAACTACAAGATTAATCTATAGCATAAAATACAGCCAAAATAACTAACCAAAAGCAGTTACAATAGCAACAACAACACACGGCAACATCAACAACATTTAGCCATTTTCTCAACTTGTTTTCACTAAAGTTTGAGGGAGGAACAAGATAAAATTTTACCTTAGTTTTTCTCTAATTCTTCCCCTCAATATGATGTATAATTCCAGCAAAATAAACACCCAAAAATCCAAAGGAAAACGAGCAAAACTCAGCTCACAAACAGTCCATCGGCAGCTCACTTAACTGCCAATTTCCAGATTTTCGCTTTACAATTTGAGAGGTTTAAAAGGGGGGAAATACTTACCTTTCGTTGGGGGTTTGTTCTTGGTTAAAAATAGGAGTAATTGACTTCAACTTATTGTCCAAAAATGCAGCAACCCTGCTATCCAAAACGCAGCAAAAACAGTTCACCCACGCACCAAACACACCTCCAACTTCTAGTCTTTTAATCTAGAATTCAAGCAAGGGTAGTAGTAGAATTCTTACCTCTTATACTTGTGTTTAATACGTACAAAGAGGTAACATATATGTAGCTTAGAACAGCTTCAAAAACACAAAAATTTCACCAAAGCAACTATGCCCAAGTGCACCCAAAACAGCCACTAACACACCACCTTCACCTTATGATAGCTCCTCTTCACTTAGCTTTACTTTTAATGGAGTTTAGCTTGGTGTTCTTCTTAGTTGTTTGCTGGAAATTTGAGAGAATTTCAGAGGATAAGAAAGCACCTCAATTCTAGAAACGTTTAAAATGATTTCATAACACACAACTTAAAATATAAAGGTTGTTGGGCGGTGGCCACCTCACTGCCCGACAGTGTCATGGTAAAACATCTATAACTTTTTACTTCCAAAATTCGATTGACGAGCGGTTTGATGTTATGAAAATTAGAATCAAAGACCTTTAATTTGATAGTTCATAGGGCTTCTAGTTCATTATATACTGGGAGATATGGTCGTTTAAATTTGACCCTAACTTATAAACTTCACATGCTCTTTGTTTTTCCATTCTTACACATTTCCCTTGTCATCTACGATCAATATACAACCCGTAATTCCCTTAACATAGCATACAAATATAAAATAAACACTAAAATTTTTTCCAGGGTGTAATATAAACTACATCGTTTAAGGTTAGAAATGCAGTGTTTTATGAGGGGAAAATCTATCCTAGGCTCATTCACATCCATGCATGCATATTGAAGGGATTAGGAGGTGATTAAGTTAGATTTCTTCAAGATTTCCTTCAATCTTTCATTGGGTAATCAAGGAATGGTAGATCTTCCCCAGGTATGTAGGGTTATGAATGGGTGAATCCGTTCACACCCGTGCCCAATCTCTCTCTAAATCATGGAAATTCCTATGTTGATTTTTTGGGGTTTCATCCTAATGCATGAAATTTCTAAATTCTTTACATGGTTATGATCTAAATGAGTTTTATTATTGAATTATGAATCATGGACAAGTTTTATGTTGTTTTCCATTAAAATCATATTTTAAGCTTTATAAATTTAAATTCCCATTTATGAGAAGTATATGAAAGTTGATATTTATGATAAATATTCAGGTATGATATGATATTATTGATGAAAATCATATTTTCAAGTTACCCATGTTTATAATCACATCTTCAAGGGAATTGAGTATTTTCAAGCATGTTAAAGTATTGGGCAATGTCCACATGTTCAAGTATGATTTATGATTTATGATTTATGATATGGATTTTATGATAGATCGATTTATAACATTGGCCGATTCGTGGGCCCTTGATTCATGGCTAAACATGTATGTAAATGGAGATCAATGATGTTAATGTCTATTTGGCGATGAATCTCATGAATGATGTTTATGATTTACATATGAGCCTAATATGCATATTTTTTGGAGCAGTGTCTAGCACCGAGTAGTCCGACGTTCAAAGGACTACGCCGGTGTCTGATAACTACATGCCACCGTAGGTTCATATTGGTATATTACAATGTTAATGGATCCTCTCTTTCGTGATATCACATACTGCACGTCCCTTGCCTGGCAAGCCTGGGATGACTCTGCCCACTTGAGTAAGATAGTTGGGGCATCATGTAAGGCTCTACCATGATGGTATCGGTTTTGACAAGTCCTCCCATTGTTTCTCATGATTTATGCATGGTGATATTCATATTATTTTGGCTTAAGTTACGTTTAATAAAGCTTTTCTCCTATTATTATTATTGTTATGACTGGTTCACGAATGTTTTGAAAACCTTGAGCCTTATGTTGCATTATGATATTTATGTTATAAGCATGTTGTCCTACTCTTATGAACTTTTATGCATTTAAAGATGTCTGTTTTACTTACCTTGCATACTCGGTACATTTTGTGTACTGACCGCATACTCTATGTTGTATCATTTTATGATAAGGGCTCCGATATTCAGAACCAGCACCATAATTAGTTCATTCCCGGAGTTAGCATCTAGTTCATTGGTGAGTCCTTATCTCTCGAGGACCAGTTGATATCAGTTATCCTTTATGTTTAGTTTTCCAGACTTGTCAGGTTAGTTGGGGGTGTTGTCCCATCAACCCATCAGACATGTTAGAGGGTTTCAGACTATATATAGTATCCAGATGCCATGTATGAAGTGCATTTCGCTTTCTATGTTATGTCATGATTATGCTTCCGCTATGTTGTTATGTTGAGTATTCCACTTTATTTGATTGAGTTAGATGTATGTTCATGCCATGGGTCGACTTGGAGTCTCTTGGGGCTCCTTGTCTCGTGTTACGATCTGGGTCTATGTCCGGGTCGTGACAAACTTGGTATCATAGCAATAGGTTTGAAGTGTCCTAGGGTGTTTAAATCCGCGTTAAGTAGAGTCTTTTTCATGGTTGTGAAGCGCACCACACTTACATTTAGGAAATGTTCCCTTCTTTCATAATCTATATCGTGCAATGAAATGTCTCCCTATTCTTCTAACTCGTGCTATTCACAATTGCAGAATCATGGTTCCCTAGCAGAGTTTACAGTAGAAGAAATGGAAATGGAAACCGCCAAGGAAACCACGAAGAGGATGGCAACGGGAATGGGCACCAACAAGCCCCACCAGTCCAGGAGCACCATGCACCAGAGCCGGTTGCCCATGCTGAATTTTGGGAAGCGATTCAGATGCTAGAACAGGCCTTGACCACTCAGGTCAATCAGCAGGAAGTGGCACATATCCCACAAAATGGAAATGCGATGGCAGCACAGGTCAGAGGTTTCTTAAGGATGAACTCACCGAAGTTCTTTGGGTCAAAAGTAGACAAGGACCTGCATGAGTTCATTGATGAGATTCTGAAGATCACCCAGATAATGGGGGTGACTGGGGAGGAGTGTGATGATTTGGCCTCATATCAGTTGAAAGGGGTCGCACATATTTGGTTTAAGAAATGGAGGGATAGTAGGGCCGTGGGAGCAAGTCCTACTGGTTGGGAGGAGTTTGACATCACTTTTCTAGATCGATTATTCCCTCGAAAATTGAGGGAGATTAAAGTAGCAGAGTTCGTAAATCTGAAATAAGGAAAGATGACGGTTCAAGAGTATGCCTTGGAGTTCACCCATTTTCCTAGATGTGCCCTAGAGTTAGTGGTTGACCAGAGGGCTCGGGTGAGCAGGTTCGTTCATAGAGTGACGAACTATTTGGACAAGGATTGTAGGATTTCCATGCTTCATCAATATATTGACTTTCCCTGGATAGTGTGGCACGCCCAGCAGATGGAGGCGGTGCATTTGAGAGAGAGAGAGAGAGAGGCCAAAAGGGCCCCGAAAAACAGTTATGGGTTCACTCAGCAGAGATTCGGCAGTGGTCACTGCCCTCAGATTCAGCAAACATCATTAGCTCTAGCACTATCATCAGCTAGTGTTCCATCCAGACCCAAGGGTGATTAGAGGAGCAGGGCCTCTAGTTCGAGGGACCAGAGGGGAATGCAGGAACAGTGCATGTTTCCAACCTATAGGAAGTGTGGTAAGAGTCATGTCGGGGAGTGTTTACTCGGATTAGATATCTGTTATGGGTGCGGTAGATCTGGCCACATGCGTCAAGCGTGTCCATTGGCTAGAAAGGATGATGATAGAGGCCGTGCTCAAACTACTAGGTCAGTAACAGCTCCAGCACACTCAGCTTTATAGGGGGCATCCACTAGTGGGGGTGGCGGACAATGCCAAAACAGATTCTATTTCATTGCCATGCGTCAGGAACAAGAGACTTCACCGGAGGTAGTTACTGGTATGTTATAAGTGTTTCATCTTGATGGTTATGATTTGTTAGATCCAGGGGCTACTGATCTTGGGCAGATTTATATGCCCAAGTGATACTCAAATGTATCATTTTCGCCTTGTTTATCGTGCAATGTGTATACATTTTCATGTAATTGGTAATAAAATGTGAATTTATACTAACCAACACGATTAGCATTGTTTTGTAGGTAAAATGTGATTTCGAGAAGCTAAAATGCATGTTGGAGGACATCGGAGTTGGACTTGGAAGCGAGCAAAGGAAAAAGTATTGGACTGCACCAATTAAAGGGGCTCCGCGATGGAGCCGTGTCATGCTGCCATCGCGGAGGCATTCTGCCTGGAGGGTGGAAAAATGCATAAATTCCAGTGGAGCCTCACGACAGCTGCGTGGCACGGTGGCAAGCCTCCGCGTTGCACGCCGTGCCACGTTGATGCTTTATACCTGGACCCCCAAATTCTAGTGAGGGTCCGCGTCCACGCCGTGTCACGGAGGCAGTGCTCCGCGATGCACTCCGTGACACGTTGCTTGTTATTCCGGGAAAAATTTCCACTAGTATAAATAGAACACTTAGGCTCATTTTTCATAATTCAGACTTGGTGGAGCAAGGACGTGGGTTACAGGCAGTTGAGGGATGAAAAGTTCACGGTTTTTTCTCTCTTTCTTTCTTCTCTAATTCAATTGTTTGTATGATTAACACTTGTTTTAGGATGATTAATCCACAAATGAGTGGCTAATTCCCTTCCTTGCTGAGGTTATGAACACTTGTGATGAATTTTGATTATTAATTGTATGGTTTTTCATCTTTATCTTCCATGTTGTTCTATTAATTATTGTTCTTACTGCATTGGTGTGTGACCTACATTAATGTACATCTAAAAAGTCCCATTTCACTCGAGAGAGCACGAAATTGGAAAGTTGTGAATTAATAGGATATTATTCTTTACTTGATTTGGGAAAATTGAGTTTTGATGTGCTTTCCTGATAGAAATATACTTGAAAGCCGTATTAGTCAATTTAGGAACCGGAATTGTATTGCTAGGTCATGAATTGCATTTGATCACAGAAATGTAGACGGGTGGTTTATGATTCTTAAGTGAGATTAAATACGAGAGTTTAATTCTCTTGGCTAATGTTCTTGGCTAGCAACTGGAAGAAAAGATTAACCAATTTATGATTATAATCAGTTCATTACATGTTCTTAACCTCTGCATGCTCATATCCATAGTTTAAATTCAAAGTAGATATTTGTTAGTAGTTTTAGTATAGAAATTATAAAACAAATTATTCAAATTTTGGTTACGTTGTTGTCAGCATATTTAGAAGTGAGATAGAATATAGTATACTTAAGCAATTTTCACTTATCCAGAGTCTCCGTGGATCGATACTTGGCTTACTAAAGCCACTTACTACTTGTTTGACCATGTGCACTTGCATGTCGGTTTAGATACCTAACGAACCACCGAACAGCTACCTTGTCTTTTTTTGACACCTTATATTTCCAGTATCTTTGGAGTCAGTCACAAAATTCTGTCAGAATCATTCTCAGTCTCTACTCCCGTTGGTGATTCAGTTGTAGCTAGGGAGTGTATAGAAGTTGCCCATTCATAGTATTGCATAAATCACCTCCACAGACCTAGTAGAGTTAGCCATAACCGAATTTGATATTATTCTCGGCATGGATTGGTTGTATGCATGTTATGCTTTCGTTAATTGTAGAACCCGTGCGGTGGAGTTCTACTTTCCTGATGAGTCAGTTATAGAGTAGAATGGTAGTTCAGTCGTGCCGGTAGGTCATTTTATTTCCTATCTTAAGGCCAAAAAAATGATCTCTAAGGGTTGTGTATACCATCTAGTTAGGGTTAAGGATGTTGAGTCCGAGACCCTAACTATCCAGTCAGTCCCAGTAGTAAGTGAGTTCCCAGAGGTCTTTCCAGATGATTTTCCTGGAGTTCTTCCCGAGCGGGAGATCGATTTTGGTATTGACCTTCTTCCCGATACGCAACCTATATCTATTCCTCCTTATAGAATAGCCTCAACTGAGTTAAAGGAGTTGAAAGAGCAGTTGAAGAACCTGTTAGATAAGGGTTTCATTAGACTGAGCAAATCCCCATGGGGCGCACCAGTTCTCTTTGTCCGAAAGAAAGATGGCTCTCTTCGTATGTGAATTTATTATCAACAATTGAACAAGGTCACTATCAAGAATAGGTACGCTCTACCGAGAATTGATAATTTGTTTAACCGCTTCAGATTGCCAAGTGCTTTTTGAAGATAGATCTTAGGTCTGGATACCATCAGCTTAGTGTTCAGGAGAGTGACATCCCGAAGACAGCCTTCAGGATGCGGTATGGTCATTATGAGTTTGTAGTTATGTCTTTTGGACTAACGAATGCTCCTACAACTTTTATGGACTTGATGAACAGGGTGTTCAAGCCATACTTGGATATGTTCGTGATCGTGTTTATTGATGACATCCTGATATACTCTCGGAGCAAGGAGGAGCATGCCGCTCATTTGAGGGTGATGCTACAGACTCGTAAGGATCGCCAATTATATGCTAAATTCAGCAAGTTTGTGTTTTGGTTGGACTCTGTGTCATTTTTAAGCCATGTGGTGTCAAGTGAGGGCATAAAGGTCGACTCTCAGAAAATAGAAGTAGTGAAGAACTGGCCTAGACCGGTGAATCCTTCAGACATTAGGAGTTTCTTGGGTTTAGACTGGTACTATCGGACATTTATTGAGGGATTTTCATCTATTACAGTGCCACTGACCAAATTGACTCAAAAGAAAGTGAAATTCCAATGGTCAGAGGCTTGTGAGAGAAGCTTTTAAAAGTTGAAGACTCGACTTACCTCAGCACCGGTGTTAACTCTACCGGAGGGTACTGATGGGTTTATGGTGTATTACAATGCTTCAAGAATCGACCTTGGTTGTGTTTTGATGCAGCACAACAAGGTTATAGCATATGCCTCCAGACAGCTGAAAGTTCATGAGAAGAATTACCCGACCCATGATTTTGAGTTGGCGGCGGTCGTATTCTCATTGAAGATATGGAGACATTATTTGTATAGGTTCCATGTAGATGTGTTTATGGATCATAAGAGTCTACAATATGTGTTTACCTAGAAGGATCTAAATCTACGGCAAAGGAGGTGATTAGAGCTACTCAAGGACTATAATATGAGTGTCCTTTACCATCTGGGCAAGGCTAATATAGTAGAAGACACACTTAGTAGACTCTCTATGGAGAGTGTGTCCCATGTGGATGAGGGAAGAAAGGAGCAGGTGAAAGATGTGCATGGACTCGCAAGGTTGGGAGTTCGGTTGGTTGGCTCGACCGATGGCGATGTTATAGTTCAGAACGGATCAGAATCGTCCTTGGTGATCGATGTAAAATCTATACAAGACGAGGATCCCATTTTGGTAAAGTTAAAGGAAGTCGTCTAGTATTAGAAGGTAGAGGTCTTCTCCAAAAGAGGAGATGGTGTGCTTCGATATCAGGGTCGCTTGTGTGTTTCAGACGTTGATGATTTGCGAAACTGGATTTTGTAGGAGGCTCATGGATCTAGGTATCCAATCCATCCAAGTTGCACCAAGATGTACTGTGACTTACAAGAAGTCTATTGGTGGAATGGCAAAAGAAAGACATCACAGAATTTGTAGCTAAATGCCCAAACTGTCAGCAAGTGAAGGTTGACCATCGAGACCTGAGGGTGTGCTCCAAGATATTAGCATTCCTACTTGTAAGTGGGAAGAGATCAATATGGACTTCATAACAGGTTGCCTCGCACTTGTTGGCAATATGACTCCATTTGGGTTGTTGTAGACAGGTTGACCAAAGCTGCTCATTTTCTACCGGTCAAAATCACTGATTTCGCGGAGGATTATGCCAAACTACACATTCGAGAGCTAGTTCGGTTGCATGGAGTACCCTTGTCCATCATATCAGACAGAGGTACCCAATTTACCTCTCAGTTTTGGAGGTCGTTTCAAAAGGGACTTGGTACTCAGGTGAAGCTCAGCACAATATTTCACCCACAAACGGATAGTCAAGTGGAGCGGACAATTCAGACTCTTGAGGACATGTTGAGAGCATGTGTGATTGACTTCAAGGGTAGTTGGGATGATCATTTTCCTCTTATCGAGTTTGCATACAATAACAACTATCATTCCAGTATCCAGATGGCTCCATTTGAGGCTCTCTATGGGCGGAGATGTAGATTGCCTATTGGTTGGTTCGAAGTTAGTGAAGCTGCAATGATAGGACTAGATTCAGTCCATGAGGCCATGGAGAAAGCTCATATGGGACAGGTTGAAAATAGCTCAAAGTCGCCAAAGTCCTATGCCGATGTGAGAAGGAGAGAACTTGAGTTCGAAGTGGCTGATTGGGTGTTTCTAAAGGTGTCTCCCATGAAGGGAGTTATGAGGTTTGGAAAGAAAGGAAAACTCAGTCCTTGTTATGTTGGCCCCTACTGCATTATGAAGCGGGTTGGTAAGGTGGCATATGAATTGGAGTTGCCCTCAGAATTAACTTCTGTTCATCCTGTTTTTTATGTGTCAGTCTTAAAAAAGTGTTTGGGTGTTCTAGCTCTAGTTGTCCCGGTGGACAGTGTTGGTGTGAAAGACAATCTTAGTTATAAGGAGGTTCCGGTGGAAATACTGGATATCAGGTCCGAAGGATGAGAAACAAGGAAGTAGCTTCAGTCAAAGTTTTATGGAGGAATCAGCAGGTTGAGGGAGCTACATGGGAAGTCGAAGCTAACATGATGGCTAGCTACTCACATTTATTCTCTACTGACTCAGTTCCAGCTGAGGTATCAGTGTTTGCCCTAGTACTCTATTTAGTTTTCATGTACAATTCATGTGCCCCAATTTCTTTCATGTATGTGGATGTGTATAAGATTCATGAATTCGGTTCAACCATGTAGTTTGAATCGGAGTTAGTCATTTTGTCAGTTTTCAGCTTAAATGATCAGTATTTGAGTATGATGGTTGCATTCTCTGTTTTCTTTATTCTTTCCCACATTCGAGGGTGAATGTTCCCAAGGGGGAGATATTAAAATACCCCGAAAGTGCCTAAGACTAGATCCGGGAATATAAAAGTGGAAGTTGGCAGAAATCAGGAAAATTATTAGAGAACGGGTCATGCAACGGAACCAACGATCCATAGGATGTGTTCTTGGTGAGGTACATCAGGGTTGAAATTAGGAGTAACGGGTCAAGGCACGACCCGTGGTTTGATGTCACGAGTCATTGTTTATGGTCGTGGTGAGACTGGTCCGTAGTCTAGGAGGAAGTAACAAGTCGTAGAACAACTCAGTGTGAGTAGCAACGAATCGTGGTAAGTAATCATGGGAAGGAGTAGGAAATATCTCCAGTCGAGGTGACGGGTGCAAACCACGAATCATTGGAAGTAGGCACGAGTCGTGGTGTGGCTCGTAGGAAAGTTCCAGGGGCAGATCGTTAGGAGAAATAACGGAAGGATTCAATAGACCGTCGTCTGGTGTAACGACCAATCCTGTCAAGTTGTGGTATTAGGATCTGAAGGTGAAGAATCACAGTGGATGTAACGAACGGTCACCACGAGTCGTGGTATCAAGGCATGACCTGTAGGATTGGTCGTTATCACTACTAGTGCAGAATTTTTAGGGAATTCATTAAGGGTATTTTCATCATTCCTAAGTCCTAGGGTCCTAAACTATGTCATTTAAGGCTCGAAATGCAGTGTTTTATGAGGGGAAAATCTATCCTAGGCTCATTCACATCCATGCGTGCATATTTGATAATGCTCAAACCACACCTCTTACTGAAGTATGAAGCAGACGTTGTCAATAAAAAATCCAACTAAAGATTGGGGTCGATCCCATAGGGAATATGGAAGAGCTAGATTACAGCCGGTAAGTGAACCTGTGAGGTAGTTACTTCAAAATTGGGGGGTTTTAAAGAAAATCAATAATAAAAATAATTATCAAAAATCCAATTTTGAATAAATATTAAAGGATAACTAGGGTTTATGTTCCCCAATGGGTTCATAACTGCTTTGGGTATACACTCATGATCATCACCAATACTTACTTATAGAACTGATAAAATGACCGACCAGTCCCTACTGAATGAATATACTCAATTAATCGACCAAGTCTCATGAGAGGTTTCAAACTATCCATTATCACTAAGTTCCAGATTTAACTATTCTGCGACCACAACTCAAGTTAATACAATGATCATCAAGATCAAGGCTCCGTTGTAATTCTCTTTTCCTAATCTCTACCTCTTAGACCTAAGCAAGTAAATAATTCGGGCATGTCATAATGTTCCGCACCATTAAGAAACGTTTAAGCATAAAGAGAATACAATAGAAGTGTTTGTATTGGTTTTAGAATCACTTTTTGCAACCCTAGCTTCTTAATCCATCATGGTTCCCACAATCCTAGCTATGGAGGTTTTATCCTCTCATAGTTGTAAGGTTGTGAATTGCATTCATGATTAAAAACATAAATCAATACTTACAAGTATGAATGAGAAAAACACTTCCTTTAATTAATCAGCAAAATCTTGAAGAGCAAATAGCAAGAACAAGAAGAATTCAAGAAAAGGTTGATCACAAGTCAAATCAACTCAATTCTCTCTTTCTCTCGAATGTCTAATCTATCTCCAATAATGTCTCTCATAAAAATCTTCTCTGACCAAAATCTACTAAAAAATAAAACATAAAACGCATTTGTATAGACACAAGGATCCTTTTTCTAGGCTAACAGGGTGAATTTCCATATCTGGTTCTGTCTGCGTCATGAGTCGACCTATAATCCGTAGCGAGATCCTACGGTCTGTAGCATCCTTTCGTACATTGCATGACTGGCTGGATTTTGGCTAAGTGTTGGATCCTGGTATGACTCGTACCTCCATCTTATGATCCTTACTGGGCTCCCGTGGCTTGACTCTAAGACTTTGAAATATTTCTGAAGTTCATCACGACCACTATGGTACGAATTGTACCTTCATTCCACGGTTCATACTTCCTTTCCGTAGCATGAGTTAGCCTCTTATACAAATCTTCTGAATCATTCCACGACTTCATCACCATGACTCGTACAAGCTTGGTACGACTTGTACTGAGACTCGTATACTGCATCTCTTCAACATTAGCCTTCTTCAACTTTTCACGGCCACCTGTACGACTCATAGGACCTTCTACGGCTTGTACAATGGGCTGCAATGAGCCTATATTGCACATTTCAGGCTATCTTTTGCATATTTTAGCTCCAACACCAATTTATCCTGTAACCAAAGAAAAAGTGCCTTATATCCACATAAATACACCTAAGTCCATGCTATTTTCTTAGTTTTGACCATCGAAAGTGCTGTAAATCCACAACACATCAACACCCTCAACTTAAGACTTTTGCATGTCCTCAGGCAAAGAAAAGAAAAACTAAACACGATACTCAACTAGAAAATATACTTAAGATACTACAACCAAATACTTCAAACAAAACTTGCACTTTCTATACAAACTCTACTGACCCTTTCTCATGGAACAATATTAGCTAATGCATTACAAGTAATCTCAAAACATCATAAACAGGGAACAAGACATGTCATCTAGCTATCAACAGGAAATCAAGTCATCACCAATGTTTTTCGCACAAATAAATGGTAAAAGCAAACATAATCCATGTACCCTCACACAAATGAAGTCCCCACTCAGATATGAAATATCAAGCATAGCATGGGACTAAATAAGTAAGGCGCTCACTCTTACAAAGAAGTTACAAGTATTATGTGTCAGATACCATAGGCTTGCCCTTATTTTCTCCGCTTTGGTTTATTAGATGGTCGAGTTAGGATCACTATAGGACTTGGTATGACTTGTAATGTGGGCTTAGGAATGGATATGATAAAGATGGAAAATTTTATAAGTGACTATCCCTTCCTTGGCACTACATACATTGGCTACACCTTTCACCTATTTCACCCTTTATTCTTTCATTCCCTTTTCTTCCCTTTTCACCCCTTTTTATACACATTTGCATGAGTGTGGTGAGTTTTCAACTTTTCTAGCATTTTCATTTTCTTTTGAGTTTTCTTTTTCAAGATTCTCAGCATCTTCATCTCTTTTCTTTTCATCTCACCACACCTCATTTTTCACCATTTCTTTTCTCTTTTCTTTTCCTTTCTCCCATTCCCACCATTTATGCACCCCTACTCTAGCCACCCTCAATTTAAGAATTTTTCTTATGTTTAGGTTCACAATATCCAAGGACGGACCAGGGCCAAAATAGGTTCATTGTAAACAAATGGGTATGGTTAATAAGTAAATCAAAGAAACATGGTCTATTAAGGCTCAAACTTGGGATAAAGGGATTCATGCAACTTTGGTAGGATAATATAGGTTAAAAGTGAGCTAAACAAAAATGGCCTACAATCATATCCTAACCAACCATCCTTAGCCTATGCAAAGACCAACCAGGAAAGTTCTAGATCTTCAACACAATACCGAACTGAATACTATACCTCACTCATATATGGTACATGAACTATTTTCACCTCACCTATCTGGTTTATACATGGCTTAACAAGACTACTCATATTAATAAACTAAGTGACATTAAAATATCCACAGAAATCATGCATGTTGTCACAAATACATAGCTAATGCATCAAAATTTTTTTAAACAGGGTCAATTTTTTCAAAAACCAAAACAAGTGCATTTTTATTGGCTGAGTACTCCTAAGTTACTTTCTAATTGAAAACAAATCACAAGATAAAAATAAAAAAATCCTACACATGCCGGTTCTACTAGATAGCATGCCTTAGGGAAAAGAAACACAACAAGAAAAACCCTCAGATGAATAAAAAATTCCAAAAATCACATGTACACCCCTTCCTTTTTTTTTAAAAAAGTAAGCTTCATCCAAAATCACATGTACACCCCTTCCTTTTTTTAAAAAAAAGTAAGCTTCATCCTAGAAGCATATACTATAAGAACATAGGGAAGATAACATACCTGTGGCGCACTAGGCGTTCCTTTCATCTTGTGGAGGTGGTACCTCCGCTGTAATAGTGGCACTAGCGGTGGCCGGTGCGCTCAATGGTGTGTCAATAGGGGGAGTGTCCCCCCCAGTAATCGTGGCCGCTTCGATTGCTTTAGTAACTATTGGGGATGAATGTGGCTCACCCGAAGGGTCACGACCACTGGCAAACTTGGGCTGAGCTATGGTGGAGCTACCTGCTCCTCTAGCTCTCTCATGTAGCTCAGACATATGTGTTTCATGAGTCCGCATGCTCTTTGATCTAGCCCGCTTGCACTCTTTCCTCTCCTTCTTCCTCCTCTTTGACTCTCCTCTCTAACATCATCAATAACTCTTTTCTTACCCTGTTCAACAGCTGTAGTCGACTCCCTATATGCCACCAAATTGATCACCTCGTTAGGCTCGGCATCTAGGTCCGGAAGAGTGGGGGCTGCTACAACTGTTGGTTGTCGTGATGACAACTCAACTACTTGGCTCTGAAGAGCCTCCAACTCCGTAAGGAGACTGCTGGTATCTGCCTGCTCCACCATCCTCACATTGAATCGGCTCTCAAAACTATCTAGGAGAGCATGTAGAGCCTGAGCTGCTGCCTCTATATCTGACTTGACCCATGGTTTTACATTGTCCATCATGGCCTGAATCTTTCGCTCTACCATGGTCAACCATTTGGCCAGCTTCTGGAGGAAGTCCTGTGGTACCAAAATATACCCTGCTAGTCTCTGAGTCTGCAGGCTGGGTAGTGGTGCAACTGAGGTGCTAGGAGCTGACTTTGAATGATCGGTGTTTGTAGCTGGTGTCTTACTCTGCTCCTGTGTAATGGGGACATTCACCTGTGCATCCCCTACTGGCTGGGCTGCTGGAATTGCTTTGGGAATCCTGGATCTGCATACCGGGTTCATCATCCCGGATAAGGCCTACATCTGCAATCCTCTGGCCTCTAATCAAACGCTCGAAACCCCGTGGAACTTCTACCTCCATACATAACCTGAATACAGGACTGGGGAATGGGATAGTAGTGCTCACTCCCATCGCCAGGTCTCGTATCTCATTTGCTATGATCCTCGGGATATTGATGGGGTAATGAGACATGAGGCATGCCACCAAAGCTGACCTATCAACACTCAATGTGTTGTCGTTGACCGTAGGTGCTAACCGATGGGGCACTAGTTTCCAGCAGGCTTTTTCTATGAAATTTAGTGAGTTCTTTGTCACCTGCTTTCCACCTGTAACCCACTCAGCTTCTTCCTTGTTCTCAGCAATCACTTCTGCTAGCCATTGAAGGTGCCTCTGTCACTCCTTCACACTCAATTGTCTAATCTGCTTAATTGCCTCCACCCTGTAATCATACTCTGGCATCATCTTTGTAGGCAAGAACTATGGTCCATAAAACCATTCGAGTGATGGTCCTCTCAGATATATCAACCTCTAGACCTCGGACCATAACACTCTCCAGACAAGGCTGGTCTTTTATCTTCTGCCCTTCCTTTGGGTTTACCTCCATAGTGGACAAATAGTTGGCATAGAACTCCCGGACTATTGCTTCTGTATATTATGCTGGAGTCTTGGCCATCCATTCAAAATCATAAAAGCTAAATATCCACTTCATCTCCTCAACTTCATTCAGTGAGTTTGTAAGGATACGCGGCTCTTCTTGGATGCTCCTCCTTGGTTTATTCTTGGCGGTGAGAGTGATGCCTTGCACATAGATTTCTTTAGCTCCCGACACTCTCCACCGAATAGTACGGCTTTCTCGGGGTGGGTTCTGTTCTTGTGCAACATCATGACCCTCCTCCTCTGATTCTTCATTGCCGCTCTCTTCTCTATTTTGGTATCCCCTGACCCTTCTTCATCATTGGAGTCATTTCCCGACTTTTGTTGTTCCTCTCTAACTCCCTCCTCAGACTGGTGAGCTTGAGCGGATGTGGCAGTGGCTGCTTCGGCTTGGGCCTTTGCTTTTGCCCTAGTGGTTCTGGTTCCATTAGTGTCAGAGGTGTCGACTTGATACTCTTCTACTGAATCACTAGGTGAGTTCCCTGCCTTTTCAGACTCCGACTCAGTTGTTTCATTAATTAATGTCCTTCAGGCTGTTGATTTGTCTGCTCTGTGTTTGTATTTTATTTTACTTATAGAGAAAGAAGTTAGCATTCCATTTTCGAAAAAGGAGAATTAGGCAGGATATTTTCAGATTCTTATCATGGGTCATTACTACGGGTTGTACCATGAAGGTACGACTCGTGAGAAGTCCCAGAATTACAACAAATTTTTAGTACGACTCACAGGTACGACTCATATGATCTGTACCTTGAGTCCTCTGATGAAGCCCCCGCATTAGTATTTCTATGGATTTTTTCATGACTCATGGTACGATCCATAATTTGATTCACGAGTTGTAGGAAAGACTTTTTATGCAACCTTATTCAATTTGGTGGTACGAGTGCTCAGTACGACTCGTAGTAGCAACCTACGATCCGTACTATGACTCATACCACTTCCAGACCTTAGTATTTTCTTTTCTCAATTTGCAAGGGTTCTTTTTTCACAATTTTAGGTACTTAGATTTCTCCCAGGTCTAGGCACATCATTAACTCAATTTAACCCATGCTCAATCCTCCCCTTTTTGACCTATTACCCGTAACTCTTTGTGAGTGTTTCAAGACCTAAGTTCATCAAAGTTTTATCATATCTCCAGTCGAAAACCATTTCATAACATCTTGATCATTGTCTTTCTTTTAAAAATTATTTATCAAGCATAGTGACTGACTCACAGGGGTTATTGCACCATCACTTTCAGCAAATGAGTGTTTAACAATGTTCAATGCAATATACTTACTTGATAGATGCTTCTTCAACTGGAAATCAACATATAGAGTTTGTAAGAACTTGGTTTGAGCAAAAACTTGCTCGATTCTTTGATGATTATGAGTTACAGGTGTAGGGGTGGTGAGTTCAAGTCATGCGTTTGACTGTTATTAGCGTGGGAGAAGGGTCGGTTCCATTTGTGGGATTTAAATAGGTAAGAGCAAATTTTAAAAGAATCTGGGTCGAGTCGGGTATTATTGCTATTTTTGACCCGTCACGACTCATATCACGAGTCGTAGAAAGTACCTACGACTCGTCCCTTGGACTCGTAAGTGACCCTATTGAAGAAAACTTACCTGGCGACGTATGAATAGATCCTACGACTCGTACAACTGAGGTATGATCCGTAGGATGAATCGTAGGTCGGAGCTTGGAGTCATTTTTTCTTTGATCCTCACCACGACTGCTGCTACGGCTTGTAGGATCCCATCATGAGTCATACTAAGACCTATAGCAGCTGATGTTTCAGCCTCCTGTTTTTAATTTCCTAGCACATTGAGCACTCATTAGTTCAATAACTTGGGTTACCTCCCAAGAAGTGCTTGATTTAACGTCACGACACGACATAGGTAGCCTAGTTACTTAGAATTCACCAAACTACCACTTGGGTTGCCTCCCAAGAAGCGCCTGATTTAACGTCGCGGCACGACACAAATCTCTTGACTACTCAGAATTCGTCAAGTGATTCATACTCATCTTCTAGTGCTAAGATTATACTAAATTCCTTGAATTGCTTCATTGTCCTACAAATGTTGAAAGTGACCTCGTTTTGGTTTAATCTAAACTTCAGCAGACCAGCTTCCACATCTACTAGAGCCCTCCCGGTTGCAAGGAATGGTCACCCCAAAATGATGGGGACCTCATAATCAACCTCGCAATCCAAAATCACGATGTCTGCTGGGAATATAAATTTGTCTACCTTGACAAGCACATCGACTAGGATGCCCACTGGCTTTTTAACCGTTCTGTTGGCCATCAGTAGCCGCATGGTGGTCAGTGTGGGGGATCGTAATCCCAATTTCTTGAATACTGCCAAAGGCATCAAATTAGTGCTAGTTCCTAGATCAGAGAGTGCCTCTGTGAACTCAACATTGCCAATCGTACATGGTATAGTGAAGGCACCTGGGTCTTTTTTTTTCTGAGCTAGGACTCTTGTTGCTATGGCACTACAGTGATGTATATTGTGAACATGCTCATAGGTTATGAATCTCTTCTTAGTCACCAGGTCCTTCATAAACTTTGGATATCCTGTCATCTGCTCTAATGCTTCGACCAATGGTATGTTCACAGATAGTTGCTAAGCATTGAAAGGAATTTCTGAAACTTACCATTCTCTGCCTTTTACTTCATCCTTTAAGGGAATGGTGGCAGTGGTCATGGGATATCTTTATGCACTTGGGTTGCCCCTTGATCAATGTCAGGTTCCTTCTCACCTCTCGGGGCCTCTTGCAACTCACCATTCTCTATCTCGGCACTCATATCATCTTCCTCAATTATGCTCTCTTTCATTCCCTCAACTTCAACTGGAAACGGGCGGTCAACTGTGGTTTTACCACTCCTAATCATCACTGCCATGCAATGTGCACCGTTCTTTGGATTTTGGACAGTGTTGCTAGGTAGTGTACTATTCGGTGCTTTGGTGACTACACGCAAGTGCATGTGTTCGAGCAAGTAGTAAAGTGGCTTAAGTAAAGCCAAGTATCGATCCCACAGGGACTGAACTATGGTACTAATTAACTTAAGTGTTAATGAACTATATCTTTAAGAATGCAGACAACCAAGTAAATAATATTTTGAGAGTTTGAGTTTACTAATTAATAAGAATCTAAGGCAAAATTATAAAGTGAGTCTGAACAATAGTAATGAGCAAGCTGAGGTTAAAACGAACATGCAGGGAATTAATTTATCAATACAATTCAGTTAATCTTTCCTTCGGTTGCTAGTCAAGAATTATTGCCTATGGATTGGAACTTTCGACTCCTATCCAACTTAAGAATCATGAGTCTTAATCTACATTTCTGTGATAAAAGAATTTTATGTTCTAGCCATACATTCCCGATTCCTTAATTGACTAATAAGACTTTCAGATATATTTCTATTCTGAATGTAAATCAATTCTCAATTTTCTAAACTAAGAAGAGATCATATCCTACCAATTCACATCTTCCCAATTTCTTTCCTTTTCAAAATCAAAATTGCATTTTTTAGATATACATTAACATTGGCCAAACATTAAAGCAGTATGAACAAGAATTGATAGAACAACCATTGAAGAAAAGATGAAAACTGAAATGATTAACAATTATATTCCACTACAATTGTTCTTAACCTCAGCAAGAAGTGAATTTAGCCACTCATTTGTGGATTTAACATCATCAAATAAGTAGAATTCATACAAACAATTGAGATAAAAGAGAAAGAGATAGAGAAGAACCCTAGAATTTTCGTCCCCTTAACTGTCTGTAACCCACGTTCTTGCTCAACCAAGTTAGAATGTTTAAAATAAAACCTAAGTGTGCTATTTATACTATTGAGAATTTTTCCGGAATAACAAGCAACGTGGCACGGAGTGTATCGCGGAGCACTCCCTCCGTGCCACGGAGGTATCGCGGACCCTCACTGGAAGTCGGCCCCCCAGGTAATTTAACCTCAACGTGCCACAACCTGCATCGCGGAGCCTGGCCAACGTGACACGGTGCTATCGCACACCTTCACTGGAAATTGCCAAAATTATTTCATCTGAGGCAGAGTGCCTCCGCGATGGCAACGTGACACGGCTCCATCGCGGAGCCCTTGTTTTTGCTGATCTTCCATGTCCTTTTCCACTCCTTGTTTCCAAGTCCATTCCCAATTTCACCAACATGTATCTTAGCTTCCCAAAATTCCATTTTACCTGCAAAACAACACTAATCATGTTGGTTAGTATAAATTCACATTTAACTACAAATCACATGAGAATGGACATAATAATGATAGACAAACAAGTCAAAATGAAGCATTTGAGTATCACTTGGGCATGAAATTCTGCCCAAGATCACTTACCCCTCACTTAAAACCTTGTTCATCCTCGAACAATATTCTCACATCTCATGCAATTGACACTCACGCATAGCTACTTTGGCTCAACAATTCAAGCTACGACTATATCGATTACTTAATATAGCAAATCATCAAGAAAACATGCATGGTCTCATCAATCAAATGAAGTACATCACATTAAGATCTCTTAAGCTCAAGAATCAATTCTCGATCTTGGAAAACTCGTGCAAATCAACTGATCAAGACATCCAACATGAAATTAATCTCTCCTCAAGCATGTGCCCTCACAACACAAGAGAAATACCCCATTTGCTATCATATGATTTCCAGAGCACTACATGTAGGGGTATATGAATACAATTTCGCTCTCTCTCCCAAAGAATTCACATGCATCATGTCATGAACCATAGGCTTGCCTCTAGTGTATTACTCCACTAATATAAGGACGAGTTGATGTAAGATCACCTAGGACTTAACGGGTTGTAATGTAAGCTAAGGAACTAGCAAATACTGGGCTAACCAATAATAGCAACTAGCTTCCTTAAGCGCTTTTCAATACTTCCCACCATCATTACGACCATTTTTTTCTTTTCTTCATCCTCCCATAATTGAAGAATTTTTTCTTTGTTTTTGTTCCCATTTCTTTAAGAACACTCGACTTACTAGCAAAGATTAGTTATACATCTTTAGTTTATTTAATTTCAGCAAGTGCACCTTTGACCTTTCCTTTAACTTTCACCACTTCCGCTTTTCCTTCCTTTTCACAATTCTCACTCCTTTACACTGTGGGAAAATTATTTTTCTTGAGCGCTTAAGAGTTTTGGATCAAATTCACGGCTAATGAAAAGAAGGGATTAAGCTCAGTTTGTACCTCTTCAAAGAAAGAAAAAAATAGGCTAAAAGCTCAATGGGGCTAACTAGGATGCACATTCAAGGTAGGTATGATAATGGAGAAACTTTCGGTTTAATCAAAGAAATGCCTACATCCTTTCCTACAATACACATCCTTCATTTCGTTTAGTACACACACCAGGAAAGTTCTAGACACTTCACAATACCATGGAATAATCGAAACTTCACCTCACACTCATTGCACATGCTCAACTCATGACATATTCACAGACTCTTCAATCAGCTAATTGCAAGAATTCACTATTAAGCCTCGATCACACCGAATCGAACTTTATGGCCTAGGTATCTCAACATGTTTACACATTTGCATGCTTTCATACGAATCACCTTTGCATCTTGATATCATGTACAACACGTAACAAGAATTCCGAACCATGAAGTAACAACACGTTTGGGACACAAACAAAATAAAGAAAAGAAAGAAAAACTACTCCTATCGACTACATTTCCCTTAAGACGGTCGTCATCCATCCATCATAGGGAACGGTCACTATCTAGGACTTCGGTTCAATGGGACTATTCTCGGTAAAAGCACCGAAAACAAAGGCCGAGAAACCCAACATAAAAGAAATTCAACAAAATTTTTTAAAAATTTCGATAATTTCGATAGAAAACAAAAATATTTACACAAAAACCATTCAACAAACCATTCAACAACAACTCAACACAACATACAACAACTTAACATTCATTACAATACCTACTTAATTACAGACACACCACACAGTCACAGGGTCACATTTTTCACAGGCACAACAACAACACAAAACATAAACATAAACAAAAATGAAGCAGTTGGCACCTAACTACTCCCACCCCACACTTAAATCGAACATCCCACCCCACACTTAAACCGAACACTGTCCCCGGTGTTCACAAAATTTCAACATATCACAAAGGTGGGTGGTGAAACTCTTTGATCAATTGAAGTATTCAACTTCTTCATCAGGTGTCGTTGCCTCGTCTCCCATATCAGAATCTCCCCCGCTGTCCTCATCTGACTCAACATCTGAGTCCTCCTGGCGTGTCTCCTCATCGGTGGGGACGTCATCATCTAGGGCTCCAAAAATGCCGGCCCCACTCTGCATAGAGCTCGGGCATTCTCGCCGAATGGGTAATCCAGCTAGAGCTGCCACAGCTCATCCTCCGTTGCCGGCCTCCTGCCAATGTGCAATTGCAGCATCTGCATCCCATACATGCGGGCCATATACTGATCATCCCGAGCATGTCGCTCGGCTAGTGTGAGCACCGGCCCATGAGTAGTGTCAGGTGCCTTGGTTTTGGTGACTTCCAAGGCATGCCTGTCAATCTGTCGGATGTAATCCAGGGCCTCCTCCTCGATATCATGGCCCCTCATGAACATGGTAAGAAACCACCGAACCCGTATTTGTGCCCCTGATGCAGTCGGGCTCTCTTCATGGCGGAGATTATCACCGCCCCAACATTGATCTCTAGCCTCTTCGTCAGGGCATACTCCAAGCACACTTGATCCCGGGCGATATCTGTCATGTGCACCCCCGGGATCAAACAGGAACACACAATTTTTAGCCAAATCTTGGCTTCCCTGTTCATCTGAGAGTAGGGCAACGTCTGGTGGTAGCCCCTCTCCTTGTGACTGCTCCACCTTGCTGTCGAACGGGTTCCACATAGAGTGCGTCTGATGTCCGTATAAGGTGGAGTGATGTTCAGCTGCCGGAGTACATGGGCATTTGTGTCCCACGCCCCCAATATAGCATTCAAGTGATGGGGCTCAAAAGTGACAACCTGCCCCCTGATTTAGACGGTATGACTGCGGAGGGTCGGGTTCCAGTTGGCATAGAACTCCCAAATAAGATGGAGATTGCACTCCCTGGGCTCTTCGAAGATGAAGTTAAGCCCAGCGGTGTCAATCCGGTGTACGATCCACGAAAATTCCTGTGCCAGCGGCTCCCTTGATATTTTCTCCTCCGGGAAGTATTTGGTTTCTTTGTGTTTTGCATACCATTTCTTCCCTTCATCAGTCACCAATCGGGTTCCGTATTATCGGCGTTGGCCTCTCGAAACCGCTGGTGCTACTGCAACTATTGTTCCCAATCTTATTCTTTTTCTGCTGGCGCCCGATGTGGATGCGCCTTTACCCTTATCTTGTCTGCCTGACATTGTTCCCGTACCATCAAACATACAATCCCAATGTTATTCAAGTCATAATTAGCTTCAACGAAGATTGGGTTTAATTAGGTCACCCCACACTTAGTCTTTAGCCACAATCAAAACAATTCGACAAGACATTCATGGTTTTCCTCATTCTTAACATTCAACCGACTTAGTGCATTCATATAAATCGATGGAACAATTACTATGTAATACTCAAGCTTCGTACAATGAAAAAAAATTATCGCCATCGATTCACGTTCAACATCATAGCACTTAGCCAAATTTTTGTTCTCAACACCCTATGCAATTCACCAATTTTATTCTCCCGAAAACCCCTTGTCTTCGTAGCATATTCAACATTAATCACAACATAATTCAATTCACCCAACATGCACAACCCAATTTTGTTCAACATTTCAAACAATTTTAGTCTCTTCCTATTCAATTTCCAACCCTAGCTAACAATTCCGCAAAAATTCAATAAAACATGCATTCATCGAGTTCATATACTCACAACGATACTATGAACATCAATCAATCATAAATTCAAGCTTAATTCTCACTTATGTCAAGTTTCAATCACTACACATGTTCAAGAATCGAAAATTCAAGAAAAAATGAGGTAAAGTTCAAGAACATACCTTTAATCCGATGAAATTGAAGAAAACTCGAAGAAAATCGATGCCTAAGTCCATGTCACATTGGGGGAGAAGGGAATTTGGGGTGTTGGTCACGGAGGAAAGGGAAAATAATGATGAAATTGAGGGAAATCGGGGTTTTAAAGTGATATTTTGAGCGGGTTACCCGGCTACCCCGTGTGACCCGACGCGAAATAACACTCAATGTGTCACGGAGGGTAACGCGGAGCACCCCTTCCATGACATGGAGCCATCGCGCCAGTGTTCTGGATTTTTAAAAAATCCGAAGCACTCTTCAACGTGTCATGGAGGGTAATGCGGAGCACCCCCTTTGTGACATGGAGCCATCGCGTAGGCTCACTGTAATGTGTCAATTTTTATTTTCCTTACCTCGATTTTTTCCTTTGTGTTTCTTTGCATTTTTGCCCTCCGTTCCACCTGAAAATCACTTCACCACAAGAAATTGGTTAGCATTCCTAGGTTCCAACCCAAAACAAATTTTTTATTTATTTATTTATTTATTTATTTTTCTTTTTCTTTTCTTTTCCTTTTTTTTCCAAATATTTCTACTCATCTATTACAACTATTTCACGGGTTGCCTCCCGTGCAGCGCCTGATTTACCGTCGTGGCTCGATGTCATTCACGTTTAATCATCCTCTAGAGTGATGGATGTTCGGTGCGTAGTATGGGTATTATAAAACCAACACGCAAGTGCACGTGGTCGAACAAGTAGTAAGTGGCTTTAGTAAGCCAAGTATCGATCCCTCAGAGACTTGGGATAAGTGCAATTTGCTCAAGTATACTATATTTTTAGTTCTAAATATGCTGACAACTAAATAACCAAAAATTGAATAATTTTGTTTTATAAATATTATACTAAACCACAAACAATTATCTACTTTGAATTTGGACTATGGATAAAAGCATGCCGAGGTTAAAGAACATGCAATGAAACTGATTATCGTCATAAATTGGTTAATCTTTTCTTCTAGTTGCTAGCCAAGAACAATTGCCAAGAGATTAAAACTCTCGTATTTAATCTCACTTAAGAATCATGAACCATCCGTCTACATTTCTGTGATCAAATGCAATTCATGTTCTAGCCATACAATTCCGGTTCCTAAATTGACTAATACGGCTTTCAAGTATATTTCTATCAGGAAAGCACATCAAAACTCAATTTTCCCAAATCAAGTAAAGAACAATATCCTATTAATTCACAACTTTCCAATTTCGTGCTCTCTCGAGTGAAATCGGACTTTTTAGATGTACATTAATGTAGGCCACACACCAATGCAGTAAGAACAAGAATTAATAGAACAACATGGAAGAAAAAGATGAAAAACCATATAATCAATAATCAAAATTCATCACAAGTGTTCATAACCTCAGCAAGGAAGGGAATTAGCCACTCATTTGTGTTCACAAAAATTAAATAGCACAAAATCGGGTGGTGGAACTCCCTGATCAGTCAAAGTATTCCACTTCTTCATCTGGTGCTGCTGCCTCATCTCCCATGTCCGAGTCACCTCCGTCGTCGTCATCAGACTCCACATCGGAGTCCTCCCGACATGTCTTCTCATCCGTGGGGACATCATCGTCTGTGGACTCTACAAAGGCTGGCCCCACTCGGCATAGAGCCCTGGCGTTTTTGCCAAACGGGTAATCTAGCTCGAGCTGCCATAACTCCTCCTCCGTGGCTGGTCTCCCACCTATCCTAAGCTGGAGCATTTGCATCCCATACATCCACGCCATGTACTGGTCATCACGAGCATGTCGCTCGCCAAGTGTCAGCACTAGCCCATGGGTGGTTTCGGGAACCTTAGTTTTGGTCACATCCAAGGCCCGCCGCTCCAACTGCGGGATATAATCCAAAGCCTCCTCCTCGACGTCGAGGCCCCAGAGAAAGGTGGTGAGTAGTCCACCGAAACCATACCTGTGGCCCTGGTGCAATCAGGCTCTCTTCATGGCGGATATGATGACCGCCCCGACATTAATCTCCAGCCCTTTCATCAGGGCGTACACCAGGAAAACACGGTCTCGGGTCACATCAGTCATGTGTACCCTCGGGATTAGGCACGAGCAGACTATCTTCAGCCAGATTCGGGCTTCTCTGTTCATTTGAGAATATGGCAGAGTCTGGTGGTAGCCCCTTTCCTTGTGCCTGCTCCATCTAGCTGTAGATCGAGCCCTACACAATGTGCGTCTGATGTTAGCATACGGTGGGGTAATGTTCAACTGGCGGAGAACGTGGGCGTCTGTGTCCCGCGCTCCTATGATGGCATTGAGCTGGTGGGGTTCCAGAGTGACTATCTGCCCTCTGATCTTGATGGTGTGGCTTCTGATTGACGGGTTCCAATTAGCATAGAACTCCCGGACCAGGTGCAGGTTGCATTCTTTGGGCTCCTAAAATATGAAACCGAGCCCAGCTGCCTCGATCCGGTGAACTATTCTGGGGAACTCCTGTGCTAATAGCTCCCGTGCTATATGCTCCTCGGGGAAATATTTGTTCTCCTTGTGCTTGGCATACCACATTTTCCCCTCATCAGTCACCCATCTCGTTCCGTATTGGCAGCGCTGACCGCGTGAAACTGCTGGTGCAGCTGGGACTGCTGTGCCCAGTCTGAGTCTTTTCCTTCCGGTGCCTGAAGTTGATGCACCCTTCCCTTTATCTTGCCTGCTTGCCATTTTGCCTGTCAATACAAGTAAACAAGCTCAATGTTAAGCTAAATAGATATTAACTTCGGCTAAGGTCGGGTTACGCTAAATTTACCCCACACTTAGTCCTTAGCTACAGTTACGATACTACGGCAAGAATAACTTTATTTACACCAAACAACCAACTATACAATCATGCTCAGTGCGTTCAAACGAAAATTCGACGGTATAACTTCTGCATACTACTCAGACTTCGTACAGCTAATCCCAATCACTACCATCGCTAGCATTTTAACCATCGCACTTAGCAAAGAAAAACAACGAAACAAAAACAACAACAAAAAAAATCTATACACATGAACCTATACAACCAACCAAGTTTGAACACATTTCAACATTTTCCCAAACCCGAGAATTCATCGTCTATTAACATTCAAACAATTTGTACAATGATTCAACCCATTCAACACGTACAACCCGGTATACAATTCATGATTTCAACACATTACCCACTTCACATTCAACAACAAGCCCTAGAATTGATTTCTTCCATTAAATTCAAATAATTCATGCAATCGACAAGTTCAAACAATCAAAATGATATTCCGAACATTTATCAATCAACAAATAACTCAAATTCATGCTTAATTTCGACTTAGGGTGATTTATCTCACCTCCCATGCTTAATTTCGAATAAAATCGACAAAAACTTGAGAGAGAATCGGAAAACATACCTTGTAGTTGAATAAGCGAAGAAAACTTGGTAATTTGTTGCCTTAAGCCGTGGCACGTTGATGGGAGAGGGGTTTTGGGATGTTTGGTCGCGGAGGAAAATGAAAATGAGGGGAAAAGGGGAGAATTCGGGGTTTAAAAAGTAGAAAAACACGCGGGTCACCCGGCAACCCGGTGTGACCCGTCACAATTTACACGGCAACGTGTCACGGAGTGCATCGCGGTGCACTGCCTCCGTGACACGGAGCCATCGCGATAGCTTTCTGGAAATTTTAAAATTTCCGGGTTATACCTCAACGTGTCACGGAGGGTAACGCGGAGGTCCTCCTCTGTGACACGGAGCTATCGCCCCAGCTCACTGTCTTCTACATTTTATTAATTTTTCATACCTCGCCTTTTCCTTCACGATTCCATGCACATTTTTCTCCGTTTGACCTGAAAATCATCTCACTAATCAAAATTGGTTAGACTAATAGGTTTCACCTAACTAAAAATAAAAAATACTAACTAAAATGAAAATTTTTATAATAAATCAAGAAAAAGAAAAAGAAAAATCTATTTACACTTTACAAGATGAAAGAAAAAAAAAAATTCACGGGTTGCCTCCCGTGCAGCGCCTGGTTTACCGTCTCGGCTCGACGTCATTTAAGCTCAATTGTCCACTAGGGTGATGGACGATTTCTCTCGATCATTGTCCTCCCCCCAATAGTGCTTACACCTATCCGGTGGTCTTCCCATTAACTCTCGGGAATGCTTCATCTGCTTAGCATTACCATGATCAATCACATTGATCACCGAGAGTTCTTCATGCACCATCGGGAGCTTGGGTGCTTTGTACACATCGAACATCTCTACCTTGTCGTGTGCTCGCATTGTCAGTTGCCCCGCAGCTACATCGATTAATGCTTTCCCGGTTGCCAAGAAGGGTCGTCCCAAAATAAATGGGACTTCCGCGTCTGGTTCAAGATCCAGAACAATAAAATCTACCGGGAAAATTAGGGAGCCCACTTGCACTAGAACATCCTCAACAATGCCATCCGGCCTAGCTAAGGATTGATCTGCCAACTGCAAGATTACGGTTGTAGGTCTAGGACTCCCTAGACCCAACTTTCTGAATACCGAAGATGGCATCAGATTTATGCTCGCTCCCAGGTCACACAATCCACGAGCTTGAATGCTCTGCCCAATAGTAAGCTGGATAGTAAAACTTCCAGGGTCTTTTAGCTTTGTGGGCAGTCTATTTTAGATCTGGGAAGTGCACTCCTCAGTTAAAGCCACCGTGGCATACTCAGTCAAATGACTTTTGTTTGCCACGATGTCCTTTATGTATTTGGCATATTTAGGCACTCCTTGCAAGACATCAACAAGAGGTAAGTTAACATGTACCTGTTTAAGCACCTCCATGAATTTCTTGAAACACGCCTCCTCCTTGTGTTTCTTGAGTCGTTGAGGGAACGGGGGTGGAGGTATTTTTGATTCAGCTTCTTTGGTCTTCCCCCTTTCCGAACTTTGCTCCCCCTCAACTTCTGCTGCTCCCGAATTTTGAGGTGGTCTTTCTGGTTCCACCTCCTTCAGCTGCAAACCACTCTTTGTGGTCACTGCATTTACCTGCTTCGGATTCGGATCCGTGTCGCTTGGCAGTCCTCCTCTGGGCCTTGTATTTTGGGCACTAGCAAATTGCCCAAATTGATACTCAAGAGCCTTGGTCGCTAACTGGTTATTTTTCACTTCGGCTTCCAATTTAACATAGTCAGCCTGCAATTGCGCTTGGTTAGCGATCATGGTCTTGAACATCTCCTCAATGCTGGGTGATGGTGGTGGAGGAGGTGCATTGCTATTTCTGAATTGAGATTGATAGTTCTGTTGCCCTCCTTGGTTCCTTAGCACACCCTGACCCGAACTTTGGCCTTGATGGTTGTTGCTACCCCATGAAAAATTTGGATGGTTCCTCCAATTTGAATTGTAGCTACTCCCATACTGCTGATGATTTCTTTGTGCATTCCCCACAAAGTTTACTGAATCAGGATTGGCTCCACAGCACTCAGCTGAGTGCTCACTGCTTCCACACACTTCACACCACAATTGCTGGACTGCATTAACTGGAGCTGAAGGCTGGTTCAATGCCATGTTTCTGAAGTGGTTGTTCAATTGATTTTGCAAGGCAACTATCTGTGCAGCGATAACCGTAAACCCATCCACTTCAAGCACTCCTGCTGCTTTCCTTGTTCCACCTCGTGATGAATCAGCATTCTATTATGGATTGCCATGTGAAATCCGGTTTAGCAAGGTGTACAGCTCCTCATAAGTCTTTTCCAGCGCTTGCCCTCCAGCTGCTGAATCTAGCAATATTTTGGTATGGGGTTCCAAACCCTCAATAAATGTGTGCACCAACACGTCATTGGACTGATGATGATGAGGACAGTCCCGCAACACGGATTTAAATCTCTCCCAGGCTTGATATAAATTATCTCCCTCCCTCTGTTTGAAACTTAGAATTTGACTTCTAAGTCTTGCTGTTTTACCAGAGGGAAAAAACCTTATCAAGAACTTCCGTGCAAGATCATCCCACGTTGAAATAGAATTTGGTGGCTCAACTTTCAACCACCTCTTGGCTTCTCCAAGTAATGAGAACGGAAATAATGTACGCCGAACATAATCAGGTGACACTCCAGCGGGTATATAAGTGTCACTTATCTCCAAAAAGTTTTGGAGATGCTGTTGTGGGTCTTCATGAGGGAGACCGGTAAATTGCCCGCTTGTGTGCAACAATTGCACCATATTTTGCTTAAGTTCAAATCTCCCTCCAGGCTCTGGTTTGCAGATACTGGATGTAACATTGTTGGCATGTGGGATTGCCACCTCGCGAACCGGCCTTGCTGCTGCTTCTTCGGGCACTAACACTGCCCTTACTACCGGTGGATTTTGTTGCTCCATAATGGTCTGTCTGAGCAACTGTAGCTTTCTTTGTAGAGCTTCTCTCCGTTTACTGTGAAATATACGTTCAGGCTCTATATAAGATTCCACCAGCTCTTTGTCTCTTGCCAGTGTTCACAACAATTAAGTCTGCAAAATACAGGCTAAGACCAAGTTGTCAACACTTCAGAAAAAAAAATATAAAAATACAGTAAAATTAACACTTAAAACAAATTCACCAATTGCCAAATCCCCGGCAGCGGCGCCAAAAACTTGTTCGGTGTGTAGTATGGGTATTATGAAACCGACATGCAAGTGCACGTGGTCGAACAAGTAGTAAGTGGCTTTAGTAAGCCAAGTATCGATCCCTCAGAGACTTGGGATAAGTGCAATTTGCTCAAGTATATTATATTTTTACTTCTAAATATGCTGACAACTAAATAACCAAAAATTGAATAATTTGTTTTATAAATTTTATACTAAACTACAAACAGTTATCTACTTTGAATTTGGACTATGGATAAAAGCATGCCGAGGTTAAAGAACATGCAATGAAACTGAGTATCATCATAAATTGGTTAATCTTTTCTTCCAGTTGCTAGCCAAGAACAATTGCCAAGAGATTAAAACTCTAGTATTTAATCTCACTTAAGAATCATGAACCATCCGTCTACATTTCTGTGATCAAATGCAATTCATGTTCTAGCCATACAATTCCGGTTCCTAAATTGACTAATACGACTTTCAAGTATATTTCTATCAGGAAAGCACATCAAAACTCAATTTTCCCAAATCAAGAAAAGAACAATATCCTATTAATTCACAACTTTCCAATTTCGTGCTCTCTCGAGTGAAATCGGACTTTTTAGATGTACATTAATGTAGGCCGCACACCAATGCAGTAAGAACAAGAATTAATAGAACAGCATGGAAGAAAAAGATGAAAAACCATATAATCAATAATCAAAATTCATCACAAGTGTTCATAACCTCAGCAAGGAAGGGAATTAGCCACTCATTTGTGGATTAATCATCGTAAAACAAGTGTTAATCATACAAACAATTGAATTAGAGAAGAAAGAAAGAGAGAAAAAACCCTGAACTTTTCGTCCCTCAACTGCCTGTAACCCACGTCCTTGCTCCACCAAGTCTGAATTATGAAAAATACACTTAAGTGTTCTATTTATACTAGTGGGAATTTTTTCCCGGAATAATGAGCAACGTGTCACGGAGTGCATCGCGGAGCATTGCCTCCGTGACACGCCGTGAATGCGGACCCTCATTGGAACTGGGGGTCCGGGAAATCAAACACAATGTGGCACGGCGTGCAACGCGGAGGCTAGCCACCGTGCCACGGAGCAGTCGCGAACCTCTACTGGAAATTGATGAATTTTCACCCTCCAGGCAGAATGCCTCCGCGATGGCAGCGTGACACGGCTCCATCGCGGAGCCCCTTTAATTTGTGCAGTCCAATGCCTTGTTCCTTTCTCGATTCCAAGTCCAACTCCGATATCATCCAACATGCATTTTAGCTCCTTGAAATCACATTTTACCTATAAAACAATGCTAATCATGTTGGTTAGTATAAATTCACATTTTATTACCAATTACATGAAAACGTATACACATTGCTAGATAAACAAGGCGAAAATGGTACTTTTGAGTATCACTTGGGCATATAAATCTGCCCAAGATCAATGGACGTCTTCTGTCGAATAACGTCCTCACCCCAATAATGCTTACATCGCTGCCCATTTACTAAGAACGTGGCATTTCTATCTTCTTGCCACAACTCCACCGCTCCGTGTGGGATCTTTCTTACCATCTCAAATGGCCCTGACCATTTGGACCACAATTTTCCTAGAAAAAGCCTCAATCTTGAATTGAATAACAATACTTTCTGCCCCGGCTCAAAGATCCAATGCACCATATGCTTATCGTGCCACCTCTTTGTTTTCTCTTTGTAGCACTTGACACTTTCATAAGCATGCCAATGAAACTCATCAAGTTCGTTGAGTTGCATCAGCCTCTTCTTACCAGCTAGCTGTAGATCCATGTTCAATTTCCTCTTGGCCTAGAAAGCTCGGTGTTCTAGCTCCACAGGCAGATGAAACGCCTTTCCATAGACCAATCTGTACGGAGAAGTCCCAATTGGTGTCATGTACGCAGTTCTATAAGCCCACTACGCATCGTCTAGTTTGCTTGACCAATCACTACATTGTGCATTCACTGTTTTTTGTAGAATCTGCTTTACTTTTCTGTTCGACACCTCCACTTGCCCACTAGTTTGGGGATGATATGCTGTTGCTACCTTGTGGCGCACCCCATACTTATCTAGCAAATTCTTGAAACTTGCATTTATGAAATGAGCCCCTCCATCACTGATAATGGCTCGGAGTGTCCCGAACCTGGTGAAAATGTGCCTTTTCACAAATTTTGTTACCACCTTGTTGTCATTCCTGGGGAAAGCTGTTGCTTCAACCCACTTTGATACATAATCAACGGCCACCAAGATGTAACAATTACCAAATGACAGTGGGAACGGGCCCATGAAATCTATACCCCATACATCAAAGATCTCCACTTCTAATATCTGCTGCAGCAGCATCTCCTATCTTCTACCAATTGTGCCTGTTCTTTGACATCTATCACACATTTTTACGTATGCTATAGAGTCTCTAAACAGTGTAGGCCAAAAAGAACCTGACTGTAGCACCTTGTGCGCTGTCCGCTTGCTTCCGTGGTGCCCTCTATACAATGAAGAGTGACAACTCCTCAAAACTTCTGCAATCTGGCTCTCCGGGATGCATCTTCTCATCACCTGATCTGGTCCCTGCTTAAACAAGTACAACTCATCCCAAATATAATACCTGCAATCATGTCTCAACTTCTTTCTCTGCTGAGCCGTAGCCTCCGGTGGATAGACTCCATTCACTAGCAAATTCACAATGTCTGCATACCAAGGGATTTCAGCTTCCCTTATTGCCAAGAGCTACTCATCCGGGAACTCTTCTTTGATGTTGTTGTTCGGGGTGTTATATGGGTATAAAACTCACACACAAGTGCACGTGGTCGAACAAGTAGTAAAGTGGCTTAAGTAAGCCAAGTATCGATCCCACAGGGACTGGGATGAAGTGCAATCTGCTCAAGTGTACTATATTTTGATTCTAAAAATGCAGACAACAGTGTAACCAAGAGTTTGATATTTTGTTTTATAATTTTTATGCTAAAGCTAAAACAATTATCTAATTTGAGTCTGAACTATGAATGAGAGCATGCTGAGGTTAAACGAACATGTAATGAAATTAATTATCGATGTAATTTGGTTAGTCTTTTCCTCCGGTTGCTAGCCAAGAACTATTTCCAAGAGATTAAAACTCTCGTATTTAACCTCACTTAAGAATCATGAACCATCCACCTATATTTCTGTGATTAAATTCAATTCATGTTCTAGCCATACAAACCCGGTTCCTAAATTGACTAATATGACTTTCAAGTATATTTCTATCCTGAAAGTAAATCAATTCCCAATTTTCCCAAACCAAGAAAAGATCATATCCTATTAATTCAAAACTTTCCAATTTCTTGCTCTCTCGAGTGAAATCGGACTTTTTAGATATACATTAACGTAGGCCACACATTAATGCAGTAAGAACAAGAATTAATAGAACAACCATAGAAGAAAAGATGAAAAACCAAAGAATCAATGATCACATTTCATTACAAGTGTTCATAACCTCAACAAGAAGATGAATTAGCCACTCATTTGTGGATTAAACATCATTAAATGAGTGTTAAACATACAAGCAATTGAATACAAGGAGAAGGAAAGAGAGAAAAACCCTGATAATTTCATCCCCTCAACTGCCTGTAACCCACGTTCTTGCTCCACCAAGTCAGAATATTGAAAAATGAACCTAAGTGTTCTATTTATACTGCTGGGAATTTTTCCCGGAATAACAAGCAATGTGTCACGGAGTGCATCGCGGAGCACTGCCTCCGTGACACGCTATGGACGCGGACCTTCACTGGAATTGGGGGTCCAGGAAATAAAGCCCTATGTGGAATGGCGTGCAACGCGGAGCCAAGCCACCGGCCACAGACCCATCGCTAACCCACACTGGAATTGGGCTGAAAATTCCCATCCAGGCAGAAGACCTCCGCAATGGCAGCATGACACGGCTCCATCACGGAGCCCCTTTATTTTATGCTGTCCAATGCCTTGTCCCGTGCTTACTTCCAAGTCCAACCCCGATATCCTCCAACATGCATTTTAGCTTCCCGAATTTACATTTTACCTGCAAAACAATGCTAATCATGTTGGTTAGTATAAATTCACATTTTATTACCAATTACATGAGAATGTATACACATTGATAGATAAACAAGGCTAAAATGGTACTTTTGAGTATCACTTGGGCATATAAATTTGCCTAAGATCACTTACCCCAAACTTAAATCCTTGTTCGTCCTCGAACAACAATCCTACACTTCATGCAATTTACATCCCAACCTTGCTACTTTGGTTCAACAATTTAGGCTACGGTCATACCGATTATTCAATACAGCAAATCATCAAGAAAACATGCATGGTCCTATCAATGCAATGACCTTCAATACATCAAGACCTCCTAGACTTAAGAATCGACTCTCGATATTGGCAAACTCATGCAAATCAGCTGATCAAGATATCCGACATGAAAATTAATCTCTCATCAAGCATGTGCCCTCACAACACAAGAGAATCTTCCCCTTTTTGCTCGTATGACTCACAAAATTTTAAGCAGGGGCATGTAAACACAATTTTGCTCTCTCTCCCAAAAGAATTCACATGCATCATGTCATGACCCATAAGCTTGCCCTTAGTGTATTACTCCACTAATATAAAGAAGCGCGATGTAAGATCATGTAGGACTTTAACTGGTTGTAATGAAAGCTACGGAACTAGTAAATATTGGGTTAGCCAATAATAGCCACTAGCATCCTTAAGCGCCTTTTCAACACATCCCATCAACTCATGGACATTGTTTCTTTTTTTTCATCATCCCATTCTTGATGTTTTTCTTTAGTTTGGCCTATCTTATTAAGCACACTTGGCACAAAAACAAAGATTATTCATGCACCTTCATTATAGTTTACTTATAACAAGTGCACCTTCAACCTTTTCTTTTCTTCTATCACTCTGCGTTTCTTTTTCTTATCACCATTCTCACTCTTTGACACTTTGGGAAAATGATTTTCTCTTCTTAAGCGCTTAAGAGTTTTGTATAGACTTTATGGCTAATGAAAAGAAGGGATTAAGCTCGGTTTACACTTTTTGACAAAAGAGAAAAAAATAATCGGCTAAAGGCTCAACGGGCAGACTTGGGTATACAATCTAGGTGGGTACGACAAGGAAAAATAGAAACTCTCGGTTAAAACAAAGAAATGCCTACATCCTTTCCTACAATACACCTCCTTCATTTCATTTTGCACACACACCAGGCAAGTTCTAGACACTTCACAACAGCATGGAATAACAACACCTCACTTCACACTTATTGCACATGCTCAACTCAAGATATATTCACAGACTCTTCAATCAGCTAATTACAGGAATTCAAACATTAAGCCTCAATCATACTGAATCGAACTCTATGGCCTAGGTATCTCAACATATTTACAAAGTTTCATGCTTTCATTCGAATTACCTTTGCATTTTAAATATCATGTACAACACGCAACCAGAATTTCGCAACCATACAGTAACTACAGGTTTTGGGATGCAACCCACCAACAAAAAAAACTGAAAAATAATTTTAAAAAAATTATTCCTAACGACTACATTTCCCCTAAGACGGTCATCATCCATCCATCATAGGGAACGGTCACTACTATGACTTCGGTTCAATGGGACCATTCTCGGTAAAAGAACCGAAAACAAACGCTGAGAAACCCAAGAAGTAAAAAATGTTGAAAATATCGATCATTTCGATAGAAAAAATATGTACAAAATATTTTTAAAATATCGATCATTTCAATAACAAAAATATGTACAAAATCAGCTAGCACATTCAGCAACACACATCAATTTCACATAAATTTACAATACAAAACAACAACTTAACAATTTACAAATCACAGGGAACAACAAAATTTCACAGGCACGACAATAGATTAGAGCATACATACATAACAGCACAACCCAGCACCTAACTACTCCCACCCCACACTTAGTTGGAACACTATCCCCAGTGTTCACAACAATTAAAATAACACAAAAATCGGGTGGTGAAACTCCCTGATCAATCAAAGTACTTTACTTTTGCGTCGGGTGCTGCTGCTTCATCTCCCATGTCTGAATCACCCCTGTCGTCATCATCAGACTCCACATCGGAGTCCTCCCGACATGTCTCCTCGTCTGTGGGGACATCATCATCCGTGGGCTCTACAAATGCTGGCCCCACTCGGCATAGAGCCCTGGCGTTCTCGCCGAAGGGGTAGTTTAGCTCGAGCTGCCATAGCTCCTCCTCTGTCGCCGGCCTCCCGCCTATCCTTAGCTGGAGCATCTGCATCCCATACATGCGAGCAATATACTGATCATCACGAGCATGTCGCTCGCCAAGTGTAAGCACTGGCCCGTGGGTGGTGTCGGGTGCCTTAGTTTTAGTAACATCTAAGGCCCGCCGCTCCATCTACGGGATATAGTCAAGGGCCTCCTCCTTGACATCTAGGCCCCTGAGGAAGGTGGTGAGTAGTCCACCAAAGCCATACCTGTGCCCCTGATGCAACCGGGCTCTCTTCATGGCGGAGATAATCACCGCCCCCACGTTGATCTCCAGCCCTTTCATCAGGGCGTACACCAGGCATACATGATCCCGGGTTACATCTATCATATGTACCCCCGAGATTAGGCAGGAACAGATAATCTTCAGCCATATTCTGGCTTCCCTGTTCATCTGTGAATACGGCAAAGTCTGATGGTAGCCCCTCTCCTTGTGTCTGCTCCATCTAGTTGTCGATCGGGTCCCACACAAGGTGCGTCTGATGTCCGCATACGGTGGGGTAATGTTCAGCTGTCGGAGTACATGGGAGTCTGTGTCCCGCGCTTATGATGGCATTGAGGTGGTGGGGCTCCAAAAGACTATTTGCCCTCTGATTTTGATGGTGTGACTTCTGATAGTCGGGTTCCAGTTGGCATAAAATTCCCGAATCAGGTGCAAGTTACATTCCTTGGGCTCTTCAAAGATGAACTTGAGCCCCACTGCCTCGATCCGGTGGACAATCCTAGGGAACTCCTGTGCCAACGGTTCTCGTGCTATATGCTCCTCGTGGAAGTATTTGTTTTCTTTGTGCTTTGCGTACCCCTTCTTCCCCTCATCCGTCACCCATCTTGTTCCGTATTGGCGGTGTTGGCCGCGTGGAACTGCTGGTGCTGCTGTGCCCAGTCTGATTCGCTTCCTTCCGGCGCCAGAAGTTGATGCGCCTTTCCCTTTTTCTTGCCTGCTTGCCATTTTACCTGTCAACCCAAGTAGACAAGATCAATGTTAAGCCAATGGATATTAACTTCGACTAAGGTCGGGTTAAGCTAGGTTACCCCACACTTAGTCTTTAGCTACAGTTACAACATACCGACAAGATTATCTTTATTTACACAAATAAACAACCAACTTATATAGACATGCTTAGTGCATACGAAAAATTTGACGGTATATATTCTATGTACTACTCAGACTTCGTACAGCTAACAACAATCATTACCATCGATAACCCTATTAATCCACCGCACTTAGCAAGGAAAAACAAAGAACGAAAACAACAACAAAAATTTTATCTACACGAACCTATACAACCAACCAAATTCTTTCAAATTTCAATATTCCTCTAACCCAAGAATCTGTCATTCTTTCAACATCCTAACAATTAGTACATCTATTAATCTCATTCAACATGTACATCCCGACATGAATTTCACAAGTTCACTACATTTTTCACTTCAAATTCAAAAACAAGCCCTAGAAATGATATTATCAAGCAAATTCGATTAATTTATGCAATTAACGATTTCAAGCAATCATAACGACATTCCGAACATTCATCAACAACACTTCAATTGAATTCATGATTAATTTCTACTTAGGGCAAACTTAGCTCAGCTCACATGCTCAATATCAAAGAAAATCGACAAGAAATGAGATGGAATCGAAGAACATACCTTGAAGTTGAAGAATTTACGCAAACTTGATGATTTTCTTAGCCTACTCCGTGTCACATTGAAGGGGGATGGGTTTTGGGGAGTTTGGTCACGGAGTGATTGAAAAATGAGGGAAAGGGAGGGTTTTTTGGGGTTAAAAAGTAGTAAAATCGCGCGGGTCACCCGGCGACCCGGTGTGACCCGTCGCAATATACACGGCAACGTGTCACGGAGTGCATCGCGGTGCACTGCCTCCGTGACACGGAGCCGTCGCGAGCCTGTTCTGGAAATTTTGAAAAAAATTCGGATTATACCTCAACGTGTCACGGAGGGTAACGCGGAGGTCCACCTTCGTGACACGGAGCTATCGCCCCAGCTCACTGTTTTGCCACTTTTTATTAATTTTCATACCTCGAATTTTCCTTTGCGATTCCGTGCATATTTTCCTCCGTTTGACCTGAAATTCATCTCACTATACAAAATTGGTTAGAATTATAGGTTTCACTCTAACTAAAAATAAAAACAAAAACAAAAACGAAAAATTTTGTTGTTAATTAAGAAAAAAGAAAAAGAAAAAAAATCTATTCACAATTTACAAAGAGAAAAATTTTCCACGGGTTGCCTCCCGTGCAGCACCTGGTTTACCATCTCGGCTCGACGTCGTTAAGCTCAGTTGTCCTCTAGGGTGATGGACGATTTCTCTCGATCACCGTCCTCCCCCCAGTAGTGCTTACACCTCTGGCCATTTACTAAGAACGTGGCACTCCGATCTTCTTGCCACAACTCTACTGCCCCGTGCGGGGCCATTCTTACCACTTCAAATGGTCCCGACCATTTAGACCTCAGCTTTCCTGGAAACAACTTCAATCTTGAATTGAAGAGCAAGACTTTCTGTCCTGGCTCGAAAATGCGATGCACCACATGCTTGTCATGCCATCTTTTAGTTCTTTCCTTGTAGTACTTGGCACTCTCATAGGCATGCCAGCGGAACTCTTCGAGTTCACTGAGCTGCATTAGTCTCTTCTTGCCCGCCAGCTCTAAGTCCATATTTAGCTTCCTGACAGCCCAAAAGGCTCGGTGCTCTAACTCCACCGGAAGATGACACGCTTTACCATAGACCAGTCGGTATGGTGAGGTTCCAATCGGTGTCTTGTAAGCAGTTCTGTACACCCACAACGCATCATCAAGTTTGCTTGACCAATCATTCCGTTGTGTATTTACCGTTTTCTGGAGAATCTGCTTCACTTCTCTATTTGACACCTCTACTTGCCCACTAGTTTGGGGGTGCTATGCTGTCGCCACTTTATCGCGCACCCCATACTTGGCTAGTAATTTCTTGAAACTTGCATTGACAAAATGAGCCCCTCCATCGCTGATAATGGCTCGGGGTGTCCCGAACCTGGTGAGGATGTGTTTTTTCACAAACTTCGTTACTACCTTGTTGTCATTCCTGGGACAAGCTATTGCTTCCACCCATTTTGATACATAATCTATGGCCACCAAGATGTAACGATTACCAAATGACAGTGGGAATGGGCCCATAAAATAAATGCCCCATACATCAAAGGGCTCAACTTCCAGTATATTCTGCAGCGGCATCTCTTGTATTTTGCCAATTGCTCCTGTACGCTGATATCTATCACACATTTTGACATATGCCATAAAGTCTCTGAATAATGTCGGCCAAAAGAAACCTGACTGTAGAACCTTGTGTGCTGTTCGCTCGCCTCCATGATGACCCCCATACAATGAAGAATGACAGCCCCTCAACACCTCTGCAATCTGACTCTTTGGGATCCATCTTCTCATTACCTGATCTGGTCCTTGTTTAAATAAGTATGGTTCATCCCAAACAAAGTGCCGACAATCATGCCTCAATTTCCTTCTCTGCTGGTCTGTTACCTCAGGTGGGTAGACTCCGCTCACTAGCAAGTTAACTATGTCTGCGTACCAGGGAACTTCAGCTTCCCCAACTGCCAAGAGTTGCTCATCTGGGAACTCTTCATTTATGTTATCACTTTCCATCACATGCGACCGACTTTCCAATCGTGATAGGTGATCTGCTACCCGATTCTCGCTCCCCTTTCTGTCTTTGATCTCAAGGTCGAACTCCTGCAACAACAAGATCCATCTGATCAACCTGGGCTTAGCATCCTTCTTGTCGAATAGGTACCGAATCGCTGCATGGTTGGTGTACACCACAATTTTCGAACCCACCAAATAGGACCTGAATTTGTCAAATTCAAACACCAAGGCTAGCATTTCCTTCTCTGTGACTGTGTAATTGCTTTGGGCTGTATTCAGCGTTTTGCTTGCAAAATGAATAGAATGAAAGATTCTATTTTTTCTTTGCCCCAATACAGCTCCCACAGCCACATCACTGGCATCACACATCAGCTCAAATGGTTGTTCCCAGTCTGGAGAAGTAAGGATAGGTGCTTCTATCAATTTCTGCTTCAACTCTTCGAGTGCTTTAATACACTCATCATTCAACTCAAACTTTACCTCTTTTTCTAGCAATCTGCATAGTGGTTTGGAAATTTTTGAAAAGTTTTTGATGAATCGTCTGTAGAATCCTGCATGCCCAAGAAAACTGCGCACACCTTTCACTGACACGGGTGGTGGCAACTTTTCAATAACCTCGATCTTCGCACGATCGACTTCCAACCCCTTTCGAGACACTTTGTGGCCAAGGACAATACCCTCCTTCACTAAGAAGTGGCATTTCTCCCAGTTTAGTACAAGGTTGGATTCCTCACAACGAGCCAGCACCCTGTCAAGATTCTGCAAACAAGTAGCAAATGAATTACCGAAAATAGAAAAATCATCCATAAATACCTCAACAAAATCCTCCACCATGTCATGGAAAATAGCCATCATGCATCTCTGGAATGTGGCGGGTGCATTGCATAACCCAAACGGCATTCGCCTGAAAGCATATGTCCCATAAGGACAGGTAAAAGTAGTCTTCTCTTGATCCTCCGGAGCTATGGCTATTTGGTTATAACCAGAGTACCCATCAAGGAAACAATAATATTCCTGTCCCGCCAACCTATCCAATATTTGATCAATAAACGGGATGGGGTAGTGATCTTTCCTCGTGGCTTCATTAAGCTTCCTGTAATCCATGCAAATCGGCCAGCCTGTGACGGTTCGGGTAGGAATCAACTCATTTTTCTCATTGGTGACCACAGTCATCCCCCCTTTCTTTGGAACACACTGAACGGGGCTGATCCATTCACTGTCTGAAATCGGGTAGACCACACCTGCATCAAGCCACTTGATTATTTCTTTCCTCACCACATCCTTCATTGCTGGATTTAGTCTCCGTTGAGGCTGAACGATTGGTTTGGCTCCCGTCTCCATGAATATCCTGTGTGTGCAAAAAGCTGGATTGATACCCTGAATGTCTGACATTTGCCAACCCATTGCTTTCTTCCTCTTTCTGAGGACACCCAATGCCTCCTTCTCCTGTGCCTCCGTCAAGTTTGCAGAGATGATGACCGGTAACGTCTCATCCTCCCCCAAAAAGATATATTTTAAATGGGGAGGCAATTCTTTCAGCTCCAGCTTCGGTGCCTCCTCAACGGATGGTTTCGGCAAAGGTTCTAGAGACCTCATCAATGATTGAAATTCCTGTCTCCTCGGATGATTTTGTGCTTCATTCAACATTTGGACCATTCCATACACCTCTCTATCTCCAAAATGATCGGAGTTCATCAACACTCTTTCCAATGGGTCTTGAGATTCAACAATCTGACGAATTTCTTAATGTTCAACCACACTGATTACTGAAAGCTCCTCATGTATAGCTGGAAGCTTCATGGCTTTAAACACATCAAATACCTCTATTTTGTCGTGTGCTTGCATTGTTAGCTGCCTCGCAGCTACGTCAATTAGTGCTTTCCCGGTCGCCAAGAAAGGACGCCCCAAAATAAATGGGACTTCCTCGTCTGGTTCAAAATCCAGCACGACTAAATCTACCGGGAAAATTAGGGAGCCAACTTGCACCAGAACGTCCTCCACAATGCCATCAGGTCTGGCTAAGGATCGATCCGCCAATTGCAAGATTACTGTTGTGGGTCTAGGACTCCCTAGGCCCAACTTTCTGAATACCGATGACGGCATCAAATTTATGCTCGCTCCCAAATCACACAATCCACGAGCTCGGATGCTCTGCCCAATAGTAATCTGTATAGTAAAGCTCCCAGGGTCATTGAGCTTTGTGGGCAGTCTGTTTTGAATGCGGGAAGTGCACTCCTCCGTTAGAGACACCGTAGCATACTTAGTCAACCGACTTTTGTTTGCCACGATGTCCTTTATATACTTAGCATATTTCGGCACTCCCTGCAAAACATCAACAAGAGGTAAGTTAACATGTACCTATTTTAGCACCTCCATAAATTTCTTGAAACACGCCTCCTCCTTGTGTTTCTTTAATCGTTGAGGGAACGGGGGTGGTGGTCTTTCTGATTTAGCTTCCTTAGTCTTCCCCCTCTCAGTACTTTGCTCCCTCTCAACTTCTGCTGCTCCCGATTGTTGAGGTGGTCTTTCTGGTTCCACCTCTTTCAGCTGCAAACCACTCCTTGTGGTCACTGCATTCACCTGCTTGGGATTGGGATCTGTGTCGCTCGGAAGTCCTCCTCAAGGCCTTGTGTTTTGGGCTCCAGCAAATTGCCCAAATTGATATTCAAGTCCCTTGGTAGCTAACTGGTTGTTTTTCACTTCGGCTGCCAATTTCACATAGTCATCCTGCAATTGAGCTTGGTTAGCTATCATGGTCTTGAACATCTCCTCAATGCTGGGTGATGGTGGTGGAGGAGGTGCATTGTTGTTTCTGAATTGTGCTTGATAATTCTGCTGCCCTCCTTGGTTCCTTTGCACACCCTGACCCGAACTTTGCCTCTGATGGTTGTTGCTACCCCAGGAGAAATTCGGGTGATTCCTCCAATTGGAATTGTAGCTATTACCATACTGTTGGTGGTTCCTTTGCACATTTCCCACAAGGTTTACCGAGTCAGGATTGGCTCCACAACACTCAGCTGAGTGCTCACTGCTTCCACACACTTCACACCACATTTGCTGCACTGCATTCACTGCGGCTTGAGGCTGGTTCATTGTCATGTTGCTGAAGTGGGTGTTAAGTTGATTTTGTAATGCAGCTATCTGTGCAGCAATAGCTGTAAACCCATCCACTTCTAGCACTCCTGCTACTTTCCTTGTCCCACCTCTTGATGAATCAACATTCCATTCCGGATTGCCCTGCGAAATACGGTTCAAAAAGGTATACAACTCCTCATAAGTTTTCTCCAGCGCTTGTCCTCCAGCTGCTGAGTCTAGCAATATTTTTGTGTGGGGTTCCAAACTCTCTATAAAAGTGTGCACCAGCACATAATTGGACTGATGATGATGAGGACAATCCCGCAACATGGATTTGAATCTCTCCCAGGCCTGATATAAATTCTCTCCGTCTCTCTGTTTGAAACTTAGAATTTGACTTCTAAGTCTTGCTGTTTTACCGGAGGGAAAAAACCGTATCAAAAATTTCCTTGCAAGATCATCCCACGTAGAAATAGAATTCGGTGGCTCAGCTTTCAACCACCTCTTGGCTTCTCCCAATAGAGAAAATGGGAACAATGTAAGCTGGACATAATCTGATGACACTCCAGCGGGGATGTAAGTGTCACTTATCTCCAAAAAATTTTGGAGATGCTGCTGTGGATCTTCATGAGGGAGACTGGTAAACTGCCCTCTAGTGTGCAGCAATTGCACCATATTCTGCTTAAGTTAGAACCTCCCTCCTGGCTTAGGTTTGCGGATGCTAGATGTGACATTATTAGCATGTGGGATTGCCACCTCGCGAACCGGCCGAGCTACTACTTCTTCGGGCACTTAACACTGCCCGGACTACCGGTGGATTCTGTTGTTGCTCCATGATCGTTTGTCTGAGCAACTGCAGCTTTCTTTGTAGAGCTTCTCTCCGCTTACTATGAAATATTCTTTCTGGCTCAATATACGAGTCCACCAGCTCCTTGTCTCTTGCCAGTGTTCAACAGAAATTAAATCTGCAAAATACAGGCTAAGATCAAGTTGTCAACACTAAGAAAATAAAAATACAGTAAATTAACACTTAAAACAAATTCACCAATTGCCAGTCCCCGGCAACGGCGCCAAAAACTTGTTCGGGGTGTTATATGGGTATAAAACTCACACGCAAGTGCACGTGGTCGAACAAGTAGTAAAGTGGCTTAAGTAAGCCAAGTATCGATCCCACAGGGACTGGGATGAAGTGCAATCTGCTCAAGTGTACTATATTTCGATTCTAAAAATGCAGACAACAGTGTAACCAAGAGTTTGATATTTTGTTTTATAATTTTTATGCTAAAGCTAAAACAATTATCTAATTTGAGTCTGAACTATGAATGAGAGCATGCTGAGGTTAAACGAACATGTAATGAAATTAATTATCGATGTAATTTGGTTAGTCTTTTCCTCCGGTTGCTAGCCAAGAACTATTGCCAAGAGATTAAAACTCTCGTATTTAACCTCACTTAAGAATCATGAACCATCCACCTAAATTTTTGTGATTAAATGCAATTCATGTTCTAGCCATACAAACTCGGTTCCTAAATTGACTAATACGACTTTCAGGTATATTTCTATCCTGAAAGTAAATCAATTCCCAATTTTCCCAAACCAAGAAAAGATCATATCCTATTAATTCACAACTTTCCAATTTCTTGCTCTCTCGAGTGAAACCGGACTTTTTAGATATACATTAACGTAGGCCACACATTAATGCAGTAAGACCAAGAATTAATAGAACAACCATGGAAGAAACGATGAAAAACCAAAGAATCAATGATCACATTTCATTACAAGTGTTCATAACCTCAGCAAGAAGATGAATTAGCCACTCATTTAGGGATTAAACATCGTTAAATGAGTGTTAAACATACAAGCAATTGAATACAAGGAGAAGGAAAGAGAGAAAAACCCTGATTATTTCATCCCCTCAACTGCCTGTAACCCACGTTCTTGTTCCACCAAGTCAGAATATTGAAAAATGAACCTAAGTGTTCTATTTATACTGCTGGGAATTTTTCCCGGAATAACAAGCAACGTGTCACGGAGTGCATCGCGAAGCACTGCCTCCGTGACACGCTACGGACGCGGACCTTCACTGGAACTGGGGGTCCAGGAAATAAAGCCCAACGTGGCACGGCGTGCAACGCGGAGCTAAGCCATCGTGCCATGGACCCATCGCGAACCCACATTGGAATTGGGCTGAAAATTCCCATCCAGGCAGAAGACCTCCGCGATGGCAGCGTGACACGGCTCCATCGCGGAGCCCCTTTATTTTATGCTGTCCAATGCCTTGTCCCGTGCTTACTTCCAAGTCCAACCCCGATATCCTCCAACATGCATTTTAGCTTCCCGAATTTACATTTTACCTGCAAAACAATGCTAATCATGTTGGTTAGTATAAATTCACATTTTATTACCAATTACATGAGAATGTATACACATTGATAGATAAACAAGGCTAAAATGGTACTTTTGAGTATCACTTGGGCATATAAATTTGCCCAAGATCAGCTGTCACCTTCCTTCACATGCGACCGACTTTCCAATCGCGATAGGTGATCTGCCACTTGATTCTCGCACCCTTTTCTGTCCTGAATCTCTAGGTCAAACTCTTGTAACAACAAGATCCATCTGATCAACCTGGGCTTTGCATCCTTCTTGTTAAACAGATACCGAGTCGCTGCATGATGGGTATACACCACTACTCTAGAACCCACCAAATAGGACCTGAATTTATCAAACGCGAACACCAATGCTAGCATCTCCTTTTCTTTGACTATATAATTGACTTGGGCTGCGTCCAGTGTTTTTCTTGCATAGTAAATAGAATGAAAAATTCTATTCCTCCGCTGCCCCAATACAGCTCCTATAGCCACATCGCTTGCATCACAGATTAATTCAAACGGTTGCTCCCAATTCGGAGAAATGAGGATAGGTGCTTCTATCAACTTTTGTTTCAACTCCTCGAATGCTTTGACACACTGAACGGGGCTGACCCATTCGCTGTCTGAAATAGGATAGACCACACCTGCATCAAGCCACTTAATCACTTCCTTCCTAACCACATCCTTCATCACCGGATTCAACCTCCGCTGATGTTCTACAGTTGGCTTTGCTCCTTCCTCCATAAAAATTTTGTGTGTGCAAAAAGCTGGATTGATACCCCAAATGTCTGACATTTGCTAGCCCATTGCTTTCTTCCTCCTCTTGCGAACCACCAATACATCCTTTACCTGTGCCTCCGTCAATTCTGAGGAGATGATGACTGGCAAGGTGTCATCTTCCCCCCAAAATACATATTTCAGATATGGAGGCAATGTCTTAAACTCCAGTTTTAGTGCTTCCTCAATAGAGGGTTTTGGCAATGGTTCCAGGGACCTCATCAATGGCTGAAAGTCTTGCTTCCTAAGATACCATTTTGATTCATTTAGCATTTTCACCATCTCATAAGTATCTCTATCTCTGAAATGATTGAAGCTCATCAACGCTCCCTCCAATGGATCTCGAGAATCAACAATCGAAAGAATTTCTTCCTTGTTTAGCACATTGATTGCTGAAAGCTCCTCATAGATGGCCAGAAGCTTCATGGCCTTATACACATCAAATACCTCCACTTTGTCATGCGCTCGCATGGTTAGTTGGCCTGCAGCTACATCAATCAATGCTCTCCCGGTTGCCAAGAAAGGACGTCCTAAAATAAATGGGACTTCCGCATCCCACTCAAAATCCAAGACAATAAAACCTACTGAGAATATGAGGGAGCCCACTTGCACTAGCATGTCCTCCATAATGCCATCTGGTCTGGCCAAACAACGGTTTGCTAACTGCAAGATCACTGTAGTTGGTCTAGGACTGCCCAGCCCCAACTTCTTGAACACCGATGTCGGCATAAAGTTTATGCTCGCTCTCAAATCACATAGTCCGCGAGCTTGGATACTTTGCCTGATTGTGATCTGAATTGTAAAGCTCCCTGGGTCCTTGAGCTTTGTTGGCAACCTGTTCTGAATCCGGGAAGTGCACTCCTAAGTAAGAGCCACCGTAGCATACTCCGTCAATATGCTTTTGTTAGCTACGATGTCCTTGATATACTTTGCATATTTAGGCACTCCCTGCAAAACATCAACCAAAGGTAAATTAATGTGTACCTGTTTAAGCACCTCCATGAACTTTTTAAAACAAGCTTCCTCCTTGTGTTTCTTTAATCTTTGCGGGAACGGGGGTGGTGGTCTTTCTGCTTCAGCTGCCTTCTCCTTCCCCCTCTCATCATCATGTTCCCTATATTTTTCCACTGCTCCTGATTACTGAGGTGATCTTTCTGGTTCCACCTCCTTAAGTGTAATCCACTCCTTGTGGTCACTGCATTGACCTACTTGGGATTCGGGTCAGTGTCACTCGGTAGTCCTCCTCTGGGCCTGGTGTTTTGAGCTCCAGCTAGTTGTCCAAACTGGTACTCCAATGCCTTTGTAGCTTACTGCTGGTTTTTCAAGTCCGTCGCTAATTTCACACAATCAGCCTGCATTTGAGCTTGGTTAGATATCATTGTTTTGAACATTTCCTTAATGTTGTTGGTTGGTGGAGGAGGTGCCTTGTTTCCTCTGTACCGAGACAGATAATTCTACTAGCCCCCTTGATTTCTCTGCATACCCTGATTCGAACTCTGCCCTTGATGGCTGTTACTACCCCAGAGAAGTTTGGATGATTCCTCCAATTTGTGTTGTAATTATTGCCATACTGTTGCTGGTGATTATTTCTCTGGATGTTCCCATCAAAGTTCACTGAATCTAGATTTGTACCACAACACTCAGCTGAGTGTTCATTATGACTGCATACTTCACACCAAACCTACTGCACTACATTAACTGGGGCTTGTGGTTGATTCAAGCTCATACTGTTGATGTGGGTGTTGAGTTGATTTTGCAATGCAACTATCTGTGCAGCGATAGCTGTAAAACCATCCACCTCAAAGACTCCTGCCTCTTTCGTTGTTCCTCCTCTTGAAGAGTCCGCATTCCACTCTGGATTTCCCCGTGAAATATGGTTTAACAAAGTATAGAGCTCCTCATAAGTCTTTTCTAATGCTTGTCCCCCAGCTGCTGAGTCTGGCAAAATTTTTGTGTGGGGTTCCAAGCCCTCTATGAAAGTATGCACCGACACATCATTAGACTGGTGATGGTGAGGAAAATCCCTTAACAATGATTTGAACCTTTCCCAAGCTTGATATATATATTGTCCCCCTCTCTTTGTTTTCCCGGATGGAAAGAATCTTATCAAAAATTTTCTTGCAAGATCATCCCAAGTGGTGATAGAGTTAGGTGGTTCAGCTTTCAACCACCTCTTTGCTTCCCCTAATAATGAAAATGGGAATAATGTAAGCCTTACGTAATCGGATGATACTCCAGCGGGGATGTAAGTGTCACTTATCTCCAAAAAGTTTTGGAGATGTTGTTGTGGATCTTCATGAGGGAGACCTGTGAATTGCCCGCTGGTGTGCAACAATTGCACCATGTTCTATTTAAGCTCAAACCTCCCTCCTGGCTCTGGTCTGCGAATACTTGATGTAACATTGTTAGCATATGGGATTGCCACTTCGCGAACCGGCCTAGCAGCCATTTCCTCAGGCACTAACACTGCCCTCACAAGTGGTGGATTCTGTTGTTGCTCCAGAATTGCCTTTTTGAGCAACTATAGCTTTTTCTCTAGAGCTTCCCTCCTTTGACGATGAAATTGTCTGTCTGGCTCTATGTATGAATCCACCAACTCCTTGTATCTTGTCAGTGTTCAGAAGAATTCAATATCTGCAAGAGAAGGCTAAGATCAAGTTGTCAGCACTTAAATAGAATTTGTAAACTAACACTAAGAAAATAATTTTGCCAATTTCCAGTCCCCGGCAACGGCGCCAAAAACTTGTTCGGTGCTTTGGTGACTACACGCAAGTGCACGTGGTCGACCAAGTAGTAAAGTGGCTTAAGTAAAGCCAAGTATCGATCCCACAAGTACTGAACTATGGTACTAATTAACTTAAGTGTTAATGAACTATATCTTCAAGAATGCAGACAACCAAGTAAATAATATTTTGAGAGTTTGAGTTTACTAATTAATAAGAATCTAAGGCAAAATTATAAAGTGAGCCTGAACAATAGTAATGAGCAAGCTGAGGTTAAAACGAACATGCAGGGAATTAATTTATCAATACAATTCAGTTAATCTTTCCTTTGGTTGCTTGTCAAGAATTATTGCCTATGGATTGGAACTTTCGACTCCTATCCAACTTAAGAATCATGAGTCTTAATCTACATTTCTGTGATAAAAGAATTTCATGTTCTAGCCATACATTCCCGATTCCTTAATTGACTAATAAGACTTTCAGATATATTTCTATTCTGAATGTAAATCAATTCTCAATTTTCTAAACTAAGAAGAGATCATATCCTACCAATTCACATCTTCCCAATTTCTTTCCTTTTCAAAATCAAAATTGGATTTTTTAGATATACATTAACATTGGCCAAACATTAATGCAGTAAGAACAAGAATTGATAGAACAACCATTGAAGAAGAGATGAAAACTGAAATGATTAAAAATTACATTCCACTACAATTGTTCTTAACCTCAGCAAGAACTGAATTTAGCCACTCATTTGTGGATTTAACATTATCAAATAAGTAGAATTCATACAAACAATTGAGATAAAAGAGAAAGAGATAGAGAAGAATCCTAGAATTTTCGTCCCCTTAACTGCCTGTAACCCACGTTCTTGCTCAACCAAGTCAGAATGTTTAAAATAAAACCTAAGTGTGCTATTTATACTACTGAGAATTTTTCCCGGAATAACAAGCAACGTGGCATGGAGTGTATCGCGGAGCACTCCCTCCGTGCCACGGTGGTATCGCGGACCCTCACTAGAAGTCGGCCCCCCAGGCAATTTAACCTCAACGTGCCACGTCCTGCATCACGGAGCCTGGCCAACGTGACACGGTGCTATTGCGCACCTTCACTGGAAATTGCCAAAATTATTTCATCTGAGGCAGAGTGCCTCCGCGATGGCAACGTGACACGACTCCATCGCGGAGCCCTTGTTTTTGCTGATCTTCCATGTCCTTTTCCACTCCTTGTTTCCATGTCCATTCCCAATTTTACCAACATGTATCTTAGCTTCCCAAAATTCTATTTTACTTGCAAAACAACACTAATCATGTTGGTTAGTATAAATTCACATTTAACTACAAATCACATCAGAATGTACACAATAATGAAAGACAAACAAGTCGAAATGAAGCATTTGAGTATCACTTGGGCATGAAATTCTGCCCAAGATCATGTACCCTTTTGTCCAGGATTCATTGATGCTGACAGTTGCCCAAGTTGATGTTCAATCTGCTTGATGGAGGTAGCATGAGATTCCACTTTCTGATCCACACTTGATAAGTCACATCGGATCTCCTTCAGCTGATCATTAGTGGACCTCACCTTCTTCAACATCTCAGCCATCACGCTCTCCAACTTTGATTGCCCTGATCTTGGGCAGATTTATATGCCCAAGTGATACTCAAATGTGTCATTTTGTCTAGTTTATCTATCGATGTTTGTACATTCTCATGTGAATTGTAATAAAATGTGAATTTATACCAACCAACATGATTAATGTGGTTTTGCAGGAAAAATATAATTTTACGAAGCTAAGATGAATGTTGGGAGAAATCGGGATTGGACTCGGAAGCTAGCAAGGAAAAAGCACAAGGAAAGCACGAATTAAAGGGGCTCCGCGATGGAGCTGTGTCACGCTGCCATCGCGGATGCATTCTGCCTGGATGCTGAAAATATGCCAAATTCCAATGAAGGTGCGCGTTGGGGCCATGGCACGTTGGCCTAACCCCGCGCTGCATGCCGTGCCACGTTGGGCTTTAATACTTCGACGACCAGATTCCAGTGAGGGTCCGCATTGGTGGCGTGTCACGGAGGCAGTGCTCCGCGATGCACTCCGTGACACGTTGCTTGTTATTTCGGAAAAAATTCCCACTAGTATAAATAGAACACTTAGGTTCATTTTTAATTATTCTGACTTGGTGGAGCAAGAACGTGGGTTACAGGCAGTTGAGGGGACGAAAATCTCAGGGGTTTTCTCTATCTCCTTCTTCTTTATTTCAATTGCTTGTATGATTAACACTCATTTAACGATGTTTAATCCACAAATGAGTGGCTAAATTCCCTTCATGCTGAGGTTAAGAACATTTGTATTGAAATGTAATTATTGATAAATTGGTTTTTCATCTTTTATTCCATGGTTGTTCTATTGATTCTTGTTCTTACTGCGTTAATGTGTGGTCAACGTTAATGTATATCTAAAAAGTCCGTTTCACTCAAGAGAGTAAGAAATTGGAAAGTTGTGAATTGATAGGATATGATCTTTTCTTAGTTTGGGAAAATTGAGAATTGATTTACCTTCAGGATAGAGATATACCTGAAAGTCGTATTAGTCAATTAAGGAATCAGTTTTGTATGGCTAGAACATGAATTTCTTTTTATCACAGAGATGTAGGTGGAAGTTTCATGATTCTTAAGTTGGGTTAAATACGAGAGTTTTAATCCATAGACAATAATTCTTGACTAGCAACCGGAGGAAAGATTAATCAAATTGTATCGATAATTTATTTCTCTACATGTTCATTTTAGCCTCAGCATGCTCATACTTATAGTTCAGACTCAAATTGTATATTTGTTTTAGATTTAGTATAAAATTAGGAAACAAAATATCAAAATCTTATTCACACTGTTGTCTGCAGTTTAGAGTTAAAGTTTACTGACACTTGATTAGATTGATACCTTAGTCCAGTCCCTGTGGGATCGATACTTGGCTTACTTGAGCCACTTTACTACTTGTTTGACCACGTGCACTTGCGTGTAGTTATTCCAAATAGACCGAACAAGTTTTTGGCACCGTTGCCGGGGACTGGTAATTGGTAAAATTTTCTTAAGTGTTAGTTTACTATTTCCTCTTAGTGTTGACAACTTGGTCTTAGCCTGTATTTTGCAGATACTAATTTCTGTTGAACACTGGCAAGAGACAAGGAGCTGGTGGACTCATCTTTAGAGCCGGAAAGACAATTCCATCGTCAAAGGAGAGAAGCTCTAGAGAAAAAGCTGCAGTTGCTCAGACAAACATCTCCAAAATTTTTTGGAGATAAGTGACACTTACATCCCCGCTGGAGTGTCATCAGATTATGTCAGGCTTACATTGTTCCCATTTTCACTTTTGGGAGAAGCTAAGAGGTGGTTGAAAGCTGAGCCACCTAATTCCATCACCACGTGGGATGATCTTGCAAAGAAATTCTTGATACGTTTCTTTCCATCCGGTAAAACAGCAAGACTTAGAAGTCAAATTCTAAGTTTTAAACAAAGAGAGAGAGAGAATCTGTATCAGGCCTGGGAGAGATTCAAATCTATGTTGCGGGATTGTCCTCATCATCACTAATCCAATGATGTGCTGGTGCATACTTTCATAGAGGGTTTGGAACCCCACACAAAAATCTTGCTAGACTCAGCAGCTGGGGGGCAAGCATTAGAGAAGACTTATGAGGAGCTGTATACCTTGTTAAATCGTATTTCGCAGGGAAATCCGGAGTGGAATGTGGACTCGTTAAGAGGAGGAACAAGGAAAGCAGCAGGAGTCTTAGAAGTGGATGGTTTTACAGCTGTTGCTGCACAGATAGTTGCGTTACATAATCAAATCAACACCCACTTCAGTAATATGAGCATGAACCAGTCTCAAGCCCCAGTGAATGTAGTGCAGCAGATTTGGTGTGAAGTGTGCGAGAGTAATGAACACTCAGCTGAGTGTTGCGGAGCAAATCCTGATTCGGTGAACTTTGTTGGTAATGTACAGAGAAATAACCACCTACAGTATGGCAACAGCTACAATTCCAACTGGAGGAATCACCCGAATTTCTCTTGGGGTAGCAACAACCATCAAGGGCAAAGTTCGAGTCAGGGGGCGCAGAGAAATCAAGGAGGGCAGCAGAACTATCAGTCGCAATACAGAAGCAACAATGCACCTCCTCCATCACCATCACCCAGCATTGAGGAGATGTTCAAGACAATGATAGCTAACAAAGCTCAATTGCAGGCTGATTACGTGAAATTGGCAGCCGATGTAAAGAACAATTAGTTAGCTACAAAGGCGCTGGAGTACCAGTTTGGGCAATTTGTTGGAGCTCAAAACACCAGGCCGAGAGGAGGACTTTCGAGTGACACTGATCCGAACCCCAAGCAGGTAAATGCAGTGACCACAAGGAGTGGTTTGCAACTCAAGGACGTGGAACCAGAAAGACCACCACAACAGTCGGGAGCAGTGGAGAAGGAGAGGGAGCACAATGATGATAGGTGATCACGGGCAAAAATATATGCCTGAGATACGCTTTACGACTTAAATTAGTCTTGTTTATCTAAGATTATTGTATACATTTTCATGTAATTTTAGATAAAGTAAAGATATGTGCTAACCAACATGATTAGACTTTGTTTTGTAGGTTTTGATGACTTTTGAGTAACTAATTCATGAGTTGGTGAAGTAGATGCTTGGAGACGGAATTAACAAGCGAACGTCGGTGAAGAGGAGGCACAAAACAGCCCACCGGCGCGTCGACAACGTGCCACGGCAGGCAGGCCGCTCACAACAGCCCACCTGCGCGTTGGCAACTATTCGGTGGTTTGCTATATGGGTTAAAAACCGACACGCAAGTGCACGTGGTCAAACAAGTAATAAAGTGGCTAAGTAAGCCAAGTATCGATCCGCGGAGACTCTGGATAAGTAAAATTGCTTCAGTATACTATATTCTAGTTTACTTCTAATTATGTTGACAACAATGTAACCAAAAGTTAAATAATTTTGTTTATAAACTATATACTAAAACTATTAACAAATATTTACTTGAATTGAAACTATGGATAAGAGCATGCCAAGGTTAAGAACAAGTAATGAATTCGATAGTAATCATAATTCGGTTATTCTTCTCTTCATGTTGCTAGCCAAGAACATTAGCCTAGAGATAAAAACTATCGTATTTAATCTCACTTTAGAATCATAAACCATTCGTCTACATTTCTGTGATCAAATGCAATTTATGACCTAGCAATACAATTCTGGTTCCTAAATTGACTAATACGGCTTTCAAGTATATTTCTATCAGGAAAGCACATCAAAACCCAATTTTCCCAAATCAAGTTAAGAACAATACCCTATTAATTCACAACTTTCCAATTTCTTGCTCTCTCGAGTGAAATTGGACTTTTTAGATGTACATTAATGTTGGCCACACACTAATGCAGTAAGAACAAGAATTAATAGAACAACATGAAAGAAGAAGATGAAAAACCATATAATTCACAATCAAAATTCAATACACATGTTCAAAACCTTAGCAAGGAAGAGAATTAGCCACTCATTTGTGGATTGATCATCCTCAAATGAGTGTAAATCATACGTACAATTGATTGAAAGAAGAAAGAAAGAGAGAAAAACCCTTAGCTTTTTCGTCCCTCAACTACTCCTAACCCACGTCCTTGCTCCACCAAGTCTTAATTATGAAAAATAAACCTAAGTGTGCTATTTATATTAGTAGGAATCTTTCCCGGATTAACAAGCAACGTGTCACGGAGTGCATCGTGGAGCACGGCCTCCGTGACACGCTACGAACGCGGAGGCTTTCTGGAAAATCACCCTAAATCAGCCCAGGCAGCACCTTGCCGCGTTGGCAACGTGTCACGCTGCCTGGGCAGCGCGTTGCAGCCCCATGGTCGCGGAGTCCACCTGCCGTGGCACGTTGCCAACGCGCAGGTGGGCTGTTGTGAGCAGCCTGCCTGCCGTGGCACCTTGTCGACGCGCCGGTGGGCTGTTTTATGCCTCTTCCTTGCCGACGTTCGCGTGTTAATTCCGTTTCCAAGCTTCTACTTCACCAACTCATGGATTAGTTACTCAAAAATCATCAAAACCTACAAAACAAAGGCTAATCATGTTGGTTAGCACATATCTCCACATTATATAAAATTACATGAAAATGTATACAATAACTTAGATAAACAAGACTAATTGAAGTAATAAAGAGTATCTCGGGCATATATTTTTGCCCGTGATCAGCAACGTGCCACGACAGGTGGCCTCCACGACCAAGGGCTGCCAACGCGCTGCCCAAGCAGCGTGACACGCTGCCAACGCGGCAGGGTGCTGCCCGGGCCAATTTCGGGTGATATCCAGAGGGCTTCCGCATCCGTAGCGTGTCACGGAGGCCGTGCTCCGCGATGCACTCCTGACACGTTGCTTGTTATTCTGGAAAAGAGTCCTACTACTATAAATAGCACACTTAGGTTTATTTTTCATAATTCAGACTTGGTGGAGCAAGGACGTGGGTTACAGGCAGTTGAGGGACGAAAAAGCTCAGGGTTTTTCTCTCCTTCTTTCTTCTTTCAATCAATTGTTTGTATGATTAACACTTGTTTTAGGATGATTAATCCACAAATGAGTGGCTAATTCCCTTCCTTGCTGAGGTTATGAACATTTGTGATGAATTTTGATTATTGAATTATATGGCTTTTCATCTTCTTCTTCCATGTTGTTCTATTAATTCTTGTTTCTACTGCATTGGTGTGTGGCCGACATTAATGTATATCTAAAAAGTCCGATTTCACTCGAGAGATCATGAAATTGGAAAGTTGTGAATTAATAGGGTATTGTTCTTAACTTGATTTGGGAAAATTGGGTTTTGATGTGCTTTCCTGATAGAAATATACTTGAAAGCCGTATTAGTCAATTTAGGAACCGGAATTGTATTGCTAGGTCATGAATTGCATTTGATCACAGAAATGTAGACGGATGGTTTATGATTCTTAAGTGAGATTAAATACGAGAGTTTTAATCTCTTGGCTAATGTTCTTGGCTAGCAACTGGAAGAGAAAGATTAACCAATTTATGATTATAATCAAGTTCATTACATGTTCTTAACCTTGGCATGCTCATAACCATAGTTTAAATTCAAAGTAGATAATTGTTAGTAGTTTTAGTACATAATTTATAAAACAAACTTTTCAATTGTTGGTTACGTTGTTGTCAGCATATACAGAAGTGACATAGAATATAGTATACTTAAGCAATTTTTACTTATCCAGAGTCTTCTTGGATCGATACTTGGCTTACTTAAGCCACTTACTACTTGTTCGACTACGTGCACTTGTGTGTCGGTTTTTAACACCCAACAAACGCACCGAACAATAGGGGGAAGGAGAAGGAAGCTGAACCAGAAAGACCACCACCCCCGTTCCCTCAAAGACTAAGGAAACACAAGGAGGAAGCGTGTTTCAAAAAGTTCATAGAGGTGCTTAAGCAGGTACACATTAATTTACCTCTTGTTGATGTTTTGCAGGGAGTGCCGAAGTATTCAAAATATGTCAAGGACATCGTGGCAAACAAAAGCAGGTTGACTGAGTATGCTACGGTGGCGCTTACGGAGGAGTGCACTTCACGGATACAAAATAGGTTGCCCACAAAGCTCAAGGACCCTAGGAGCTTTACAATTCAAATTACAATTGGGCAGAGTATCCGAGCTCGCGGATTATGTGATTTGGGAGCGAGCATTAACTTGATGCCGACATCGGTATTTAAGAAGTTAGGCCTAGGGAGTCCTAGACCAACAACAGTGATCTTGCAACTAGCGGATCGTTCCTTAGCCAGACCTGATGGCATTGTGGAAGACGTGCTGGTGCAAGTGGGCTCCCTTATTTTCCCGGTTGACTTCATTGTGCTGGATTTTGAGCCAGAATCAGAAGTCCCATTTTTTTTGGGACGTCCTTTCTTGACGATCGGGAAAGCACTTATTGATGTAGCTGCAGGGCAGCTAACTATGCGGGCCCATGACAAGGTGGAGGTGTTTGAGGTGTACAAGGCTACAAAGCTTCCGGCCGTGTACGAGGAACTCTCAGTGATCAACGTGCTTGATCGAGCGGATAGTACTCAGAGCGTTGAGTCACGGAAGCCATTGGGGAAACCACCGGAGAAGTGTAAGCATGACATCGGTGAGGACGGTAGTCGAGAGAAAATGTCCGTCACCCTAGAGGATGACTGAGCTTAATGACGTCGAGCCGTGAAGGTAAACCAGGGCTGCACGGGAGGCAACCCGTGAAATTTTTGTAGTATTTGAATAGATTTCGTAGAAGAGAAAAAAGAAAAAGAAAAAAAAGGAGAAAAATAAAAATAAAAACAAAAAAATTGCATTTTATGTGAAACCTATAAATTCTAACCAATTTCTTGTTGTGAGATGAATTTCAGGTTGAACGGAGGGTAAAAATGCAAAGGATCACAAAGAAAAATCGAGGTAAGAAAAACAATAAAAAGTGGCAAAACAGTGAGCCTCTGCGATGGCTCCGTGTCATGGAGGAGGGCCTCCGCATTACCATCCGTCACATGTTGAAGGTGTTTTGGAATTTTTTACAAATTCCAGAACTCCTGCGTGATGGATCCGTGTCATGGAGGAGGGCCTCCGTGTTACCCTCTGTGACACGTTGAAGTGTTATTCGCGATGGGTCACACTGGGTCGCCGGGTGACCCGCGTGAAAAACCTTCTTTTTAACCCCAAAAACACCCAATTTTTCCCATTTTTCACTCTCCTCCGCGACAAACAACCCAAAATCCCCCCTTCCCCAACGTGACACGGACCTAGGAGCTAAAATTCTTCAACTTTTCTTTGATATCATCGAATTGAAGGTATGTTCGTTAACTTCATCTCATTTCTTGACTAATTTTTCCGATTTTGAGCATGGGAAGTGAGGAAAACTTGCCCTAGTTGTAAATTGAGCTTGAATTCATGTAAGCTATTGTTAATTGATGTTCGTAGTATCGTTGTGATTATATGAACTCGATAAATACATGAGTGATTGAAATTCTTGTGAAATTGTAGCTAGGGTTAGAATTCGAATATGAAGAAGTAAAAATTGAGTTGAAATGTGAAATTCTTGTTGGTTTGTGCATGTTGAGTGAGGTAAATTATGTTGTGCTTAACGTTAATATGCTAAAGGCGTGACGGATTTTCGGGATAGTGAAATTGTTGAAATTGCATATAAATTGGGGGAATTGCATTGGTTTTGTTGATAGAAATTTGCACTAAGTGCTATGTGATGATATGTTATCGATGGTAATAGTGGATTAGCTGTACGAAGTCTGAGTAGTACATAGAATTTATACCGTCGAAACCTCTGAATGCACGAGGCATTTTTGTTATTTATTTTATTTTGAAAGTTAGAAAAAGAGGATTGTCTTGCTGTAATGTTGTGATTGTGGCTAAAGACTAAATGCGGGGTGGCCTAGTTTAACCCAACCTTAGTCGAAGCTAATTTTAATTTGAATAACATTGGAGCTGTCTGTTTGATTTGACAGGAACAATGGCAAGCAGGCAAGATAAAGGGAAGGGCGCATCTACATCAGGCGCCGGAAGGAAAAGAATTAGACTGGGAACAGCAGTCCCAGCAGCACCAGCAGTTCTGCATGGCCAACGTCGTCAATACGGAACCCAATGGGTGACAGAGGAAGGGAAGAAATGGTATGCAAAGCTTAAGGAAAGTAAATACTTCCCCGAGGAGCACATTGCTAGGGAAGCGTTGGCACAAGAATTCCCCAGGATTGTCCACAGGATTGATGCATCCGGGATGAACTTCATCTTTGAAGAGCCCAAAGAGTGCAATCTTCACCTGATTCAGGAGTTCTACGCCAACTGGAACCCGACACTCAGAAGTCACACCATAAAGATAAGGGGGCAGGTAGTCACTTTTGAGCCCCATTACCTTAATGCCATCTTGGGGGTGCGGGACACAGACGCCCATGTACTCCGGCAGCTGAATATCACTCCACCATATGCGGACATCAGACGCACTCTGTGTGGAGCCCGGTCTACAGCACGGTGGAGTAGGCATAAGGAGAGGGGCTACCATCAAACATTGCCCTACTCACAGATGAACAGGGAAGCCAGGATATGGCTTAAGATTGTTTGTTCCTGCCTGATCCCGGGGGTGCATATGACAGATGTCACCCGGGATCGTGTGTGCTTGGTCTATGCCTTGATGAAAGGGCTGGAGATCAATGTTGGGGCGGTGATTATCTCCGCCATGAAGAGAGCCCGTTTGCATCAAGGGCACAGGTACGGGTTTGGTGGTTTACTGACCACGTTCCTGAGGGGCCTAGATAATGAGGAGGAGGCCCTTGACTACATCCCACAGATGGAGAGGCAGGCGTTAGATGTCACCAAAACTAAGGCACCCGACACCACTCACGGGCCAGTTCTCACACTAGCCGAGCGACATGCTCAGGATGATCAGTACATGGCCCGCATGTTCGGGATGCAGATGCTCCAGCTGCGCATAGGTAGGAGGCCGGCAACAGAAGATGAGCTGTGGCAGCTCGAGCTAGACTACCTTTTTGGCGAAAATGCCAGGGCTCTATGCCGGGTGGGGCCAGCTTTTGTGGAGCCCACTGATGATGATGTCCCCACAGATGAGGAGACACATCGCGACAACTCCGACGTTGAGTCAGAGGAGGACGACGGGGGCGATTCAGACATGGGAGACGAGGCAGCGGCACCTGACAAAGAAGTGGAATACTTCGATTGATCAGGGAGTTTCACCACCCACTTTTGTGCTATGCTGAATTTTGTGAACACTGGGGACAGTGTTCGATTTAAGTGTGGGGTGAGAGTAGTTAGGTGCTAGTTGTTGTTGTTATTAATGTCTCTGTTTTGTTGTTGTGCTTGGAAAAACTTGTGACTCTGTGATTTTTGTGTGTATGTCTGTATTATAATTAATGTGAAACTGATGTGTGCTGTTGAATGTTGTTAGCTGGTTTTGTAATATTTTGTTTTATCGAAATTATCAATTAAAATTTTTCGTGAAATTTTTTTTTGGGTTTCTCGGCGTTTGTTTTTGGTTCTTTTACCAAGAATAGTCCCATTGAACTGAAGTCGTAATTAGTGACCGTTCCCAATGATGGATGGATGACGACCGTCTTAAGGGAATTGTAGTCGATAGGAGTAGATTTCTTTTGTTCTTTTTAATTTTTTCTTTTGTTTGGGTGTATTCCAACCGCTTTGTTACTTTATGGTTGCGAAATTCTTGTTGTGTGTTGTACATGATATTTAAAATGCAAAGGTGATTCGTATGAAAGCATGCAACTTTGTAAATATGTTGAGATACCTCGGCCATAGAGTTCGATTCGGTGTGATTGAGGCTTAGTGTTTGAATTCTTGTAATTAGCTGATTGAAGAGTCTGTGAATATGTCTTGAGTTGAGCATGTGCAATGAGTGTGTGGTGAGGTTTCGTTTCTTCCATGCTATTGTGAAGTGTCTAGAACTTGCCTGGTGTGTACGAAACGAAATGAAGGATGTGTATTGTAGGAGAGGATGTTGGCATTTCTTTGCTTTAACCGAAAGTTTTTTTTCATTATCGTACCTACCTTGAATGTACATCCTAGTTAGCCCATTGAGCCTTTAGCCTATTTTTTTCTTTTGTCAAAAAGGTGTAAATTGAGCTTAACCCCTTATTTTCATTATCCGTGAATTTGATCCAAAACTCTTAAGCGCTCAAGAAAAAAACTAATTTTCCCACAGTGTCAAGGAGTGAGAATTGTGAAAAGAAAAGAAAAAGCAAAGTGATGAAAGGAAAGAAAAGGTCAAAGGTGCACTCTCTATAAATTAAATATAATGAAGACATATAACTAATCTTTGTTATTAAGTCGAGTGTGCTTAAAGATATGGGAACAAAAATAAAGACAGACTTCAAGAATGGGAGGATGAAGGAAGAAACAATGCCCATAAGGTTGATGGGATGTATTGAAAAAGCGCTTAAGGAGGCTAGTTGTTATTATTGGGTAGCCCAGTATTTGCTAGTTCCGTAGCTTACATTACAACCCGTTAAGTCCTATGTGATCTTACATCACGCGTCCTTATATTAGTGGAGTAATACACTAGAGGCAAGCCTATGGTTCATGACATGATGCATGTGAATTCTTTTGGGAGAGAGAGCGAAATCGTGTTTATATGCCCCTGCATGTAATGTCTTTGAGTTCATGTGATTAAAAAGGGGAAAAATCTCTTGTGTTGTGAGGGCACATGCTCGACCAGAGATTGAATTTCGTGTCAAATATCTTGATCAGCTGATTTGCATGAGTTTGCCGATATCGAGAGTCGATTGTTGAGTCTAGAAGGTCTTAATGTCTTGAAGGTCATTGTATTGATAAGACTATGCATGTTTTCTTGATGATTTGCTATATTAAATAATCGGTATAACCGTAGGTTGAATTGTCGAGCCAAAGTAGCTAGGATTGGGTGTCAATCGCATGAGGTGTAAGATTATTATTCGGGGACAAACAAGGATTTAAGTGTGGGGTAAGTGATCTTGGGCAGATTTATATGCCCAAGTGATACTCAAATGTGTCATTTTGTCTTGTTTATCTATCGATGTTTGTACATTCTCATGTGAATTATAATCAAATGTGAATTTATACTAACCAACATGATTAGCGTTGTTTTGCAGGTAAAATATAATTTTACGAAGCTAAGCTGAATGTTGGGAGAAATCGGGATTGGACTCGGAAGCTAGCAAGGAAAAAAGCACAAGGAAAGCACGAATTAAAGGGGCTCCGCGATAGAGCCGTGTCACGCTGCCATCGCGGATGCATTCTGCCTGGATGCTGAAAATATGCCAAATTCCAGTGAAGGTGTGCGTTGGGGCCGTGGCACGTTGGCCTAGCCCCGCGCTGCATGCCGTGCCATGTTGGGCTTTAATACTTGGACGATCGGATTCCAGTGAGGGTCCGCGTTGGTGGCGTGTCACGGAGGCAGTGCTCCGCGATGCACTCCGTGACTCGTTGCTTGTTATTCCGGGAACAATTCCCACTAGTATAAATAGAACACTTAGGTTCATTTTTAATTATTCTGACTTGGTGGAGCAAGAACGTGGGTTACGGGCAGTTGAGGGGACAAAAATCTCAGGGTTTTTCTCTATCTCCTTCTTCTTTATTTCAATTGCTTGTATGATTAATACTCATTTAACGATGTTTAATCCACAAATGAGTGGCTGAATTCCCTTCTTGCTGATGTTAAGAACATTTGTATTGAAATGTAATTATTGATAAATAGGTTTTTCATCTTTTCTTCCATGGTTGTTCTATTGATTTTTGTTCTTACTGTGTTAATGTGTGGCCAACGTTAATGTATATCTAAAAAGTCCGGTTTCACTCGGGAGAGCAAGAAATTGGAAAGTTGTGAATTGATAGGATATGATCTTTTCTTAGTTTGGGAAAATTGAGAATTGATTTACCTTCAGGATAGAGATATACCTAAAAGTCGTATTAGTCAATTAAGGAATCGGTTTTGTATGGCTAGAACATGAATTTCTTTTTATCACAGAGATGTAGGTGGAAGGTTCTTAAGTTGGGTTAAATACGAGAGTTTTAATCCATAGGCAATAATTCTTGACTAGCAACCGGAGGAAAGATTAATCAAATTGTATCGATAATTTATTTCTCTACATGTTCATTTTAGCCTCAGCATGCTCATACTTATAGTTCAAACTCAAATTGTATATTCGTTTTATATTTAGTGTAAAATTAGGAAACAAAATATCAAAATCTTCTTCACACTGTTGTCTGCAGTTTAGAGTTAAAGTTTATTGACACTTGATTAGATTGATACCTTAGTCCAGTCCCTGTGGGATCGATACTTGGCTTACTTGAGCCACTTTACTACTTGTTCTACCACGTGCACTTGCGTGTAGTTATTCCAAACAGACCGAACATGCCCAGCCTCCCCTTCTCGTGCATTGGGAGGCACATAGACTCCATTCCGATCATTGCGGTATCCATCATTTCGTCTCCAATCTCCTTCACGTTCATGACCTCGACTCCTGTCTCTGAACCTATTTCTATTGTAGTTGTCTCTATACTGGTTTCGACCTTGATTTCTAGAACCTTGGTGCCAATTGTTTTTTCCAGACGCTTGGGCATTGGTTCGGAAACCCGCCACTTGCCCATCCAGGAAGTTTGCCTTTTACTTAGAATCAGAGTGATCAACTCCTTGCTCCCTTCCTTGAGTTTCCACTGCATTTACCTTTTGGCTCTAGCTCCCATAATATGCTTTATCAGCAAGTCCAATGATGTCCGCATATGAGCCAACTCCTGGTCGCATTCTTCTTCTTTTCTTCGTTGGTCTGCAGTCAAACCAACAACATATGTTCCCGTCACTGCATCAGCCTACCTCGTATACTAGGTCTTGTTTGTCTTAGTCACCCTGTCAAGAATAGTGGCAGCTTGCTCCCAAGTGTGACTCATCAATGCTCCTCCAGCCACCATGTATGCTACAACTTTGGTGCTATTATTCACAGACCTATAAAATATTTCCAACAAACTATTATCTAGGATTTTGTGGTTAGGGCACTTTGTCAATTTCTTTTTGAATCTCAACCAAGTTTCATAAAGTGCCTCTATCTTAATTTGTCGAAAATTATAGATCTCATCCTTTAGCTGCAACATCCTGGATGGGGGAAAGAATCTCTCCAAAAAGGCCTATTTTAGCTCCCTCCATTTGGTTATGGAGTCGTTGGGAAACTCTGATAACCATAAAGTGGCTTCCCCTGATAGAGAAAAAGGGAAGAGTCTGATCCGTATGGCATCCCGGCTTACTCCGGGAAACCTGTACGCCTTGCATATTCCTATGAAGTTCATTAAGGGCAGGTTGGCGTCATCTGCTGCGTGACCACTGAATACCCGTTCATGTTTAACAATTGAATCATGGTGCTCGTAATATCAAATTTGGCACCAACGGGCAATGGTGGTGGCATAATTGCTCCAGTCGACCCATCTTCATCGATATCTGGGTCCTCATCATCGAAGAACTGAGGGGAAAATCTATGAGCTCTGTTGCCCCTCCCATGTCAACCAACATTTACTACCTCTTCTCTGACATCTTCCGCATGCTGTAGTGCAGCTTGCCGAGCTAGCTCGGCTTGCCTAGCTTCTTCGCTATGCGGGCTTATCTTTGCTCGTGGTTCTCTATTTTGTGCAGTAATCTTTCGATTTCTGGATTTAGTGGAACAAGGGAATCTCCTCTTCTTCGAGTGCTTGGCATTCACCGGAGAACTGCCTGTGGGTATCAAAAACACAAAATAAACGTAATTAAGGAAATAACTACCAAAAATTCAAATATAAGAAAGTAACCTAGTCTTAGTCGTATTCCTTGGCAACGGCACCACTTTTTGATAACACTCAAACCACACCTCTTACTGAAGTATGAAGCAGACATTGTTAATAAAGAACCCAACTAGAGGTTGGGGTCGATCCCACGGGGAATATGGAAGAGCTAGATTACAACCGATAAGTGAACTTGTGAGGTAGTTACTTCAAAATTGGGGGGTTCTAAAGAAAATCAAAAATAAAAACAATTATCAAAAATTCGATTTTTAATAAATATTAAAGGATAACTAGGATTTGTGTTCCCCATGGGTTCATAACTGCTTTGGGTATACACTCGTGATCATCACCAATACTTACTTATAGAATTGATAACTTAGGTTCATTCAAACGACCGACCAATCCCTATTGAATGACTATACTTAATTACTCGACAAAGCCTCATGAGTGGTTTCAAATTATCTGTTATCACTAAGTTCCAGATTAAACTATCTTGCGACCACAACTCAAGTTAGTACAATGATCATCAAGATCAAGGCTTCGTTGTAATTCTCTTTTCCTAATCTCTACCTCTTAGACCTAAGAAAGTAAATAATTTGGGCATGTACTAATGATGCGCACCCATGAAGAGAGTACAATATTAGTGTTTGTATTGGTTGTAGAATCACTTTGTGCAACCCTAGCTTGTTAATCCACCATGGTTCCCACAACCCTAGCTATGGAGGTTTTAGCCTCTCATAGTTGTAAGGTTGTGAATTGCATTCATGATTAAAAACATAAATCAATACTTACAAGTATGAATAAGAGAAACACTTCCTTTAATTAATCAGCAAAATCTTGAAGAACAAATAACAAGAACAGGAAGAATTCAAGAAAAGGTTGATCATAAGTCAAATCAACTCAATTCTCTCTTTCTCTCGATTGTCTAATGTTGTCTTCAATAATGTCTCTCATAAAAATCTTCTCTGATCAAAATCTATTGAAAAATAAAACATAACACGTATTTATACAGACACAAAAATCCTTTTCCTAGTCTAACAGGGTGAATTTCCATATCTGGTTCCGCCTACATCACGAGTCAACCTACGATCCATAGCGAGATCCTATGGTCCGTAGCATCCTTTCATACATTGCATGATTGGCTAGATTTTTTCTAAGTGTTGGATCCTGGTATGACTTGTACCTCTATCTTACAATCCGTACTTAGCTCCCGTGGCTTGACTCTAAGACTTTGAAATATTTCTGAAGTTCATTACGACCGCCATGGTACGACTCGTAGCTTTATTCCACGGTTCGTACTTCCTTTCTGTAGCAGGAGTTAGCCTCTTATGCAAATCTTCTGAATCTTTTCACGACTTCATCACCACAACTCGTACAAGCTTGGTATGACTCGTACTGAGACTCGTATACTATATCTCTTCAACATTAGCCTTCTGCAACTTTTCACAGCCACCAATACAACTCGTAGGACCTTCCTACGACTCGTACTGTGGACTGCAATTTGAGCCTATTTTGCACACTTCAGACTATCTTTTGCATCTTTTAGCTCCAACACCAATTTATCCTGTAACCAAAGGAAAAGTGCCTTATATCCACATAAATACACCTAAGTCCATGCTATTTTCTTAGTTTTAAGCGTCGAAAGTGTTGTAAATCCATAACACATCAATATTGAAGGGGTTTAAAAGGTGATCAAGTTAGATTTCTTCAAGCTTTCCTTCAATATTTCATTGGGTAATCAAGGAGTTGTAAAATCAGATCTTCCCCTGGTATGTAGGGTTATAAATGGGTGAATTCGTTCACACCATGCCCAATCTCTCTCTAAATCATGGAAATTCCTATGTCGATTCTATAGGGTTTCAACCTAATGCATGAAATTTCTAAATTCTCTATATGGGTATGATCTAAATGAGTTTTATTATTGAATTATGAATCATGGGCAAGTTTTACATTATTTTCCATTAAAATCATATTTCAAGCTTTATAAATTTAAATGCCCATTCATGAGAAGTTTATGAAAGTTAAGATTTATGATAAATGTTCAGGTATAATGAGATATTATTGATGAAAATCATGCTTTCAAGTTACCCATATTTACAATCATGTTTTCAAGGGAATTGAGTATTTTCAAGCATGTTAAATTATTGGGAAATGCCCATATGTTCAAGTATGATTTATGATTTATGATACGAATTTCATGATTGATCGATTTATGACGTTGGCTGATTCATGGGCCCTAGATTCATGGCTAAACATGTACGTAAACAGGGATCAAAGATGTAATGCCGATTTGGCCATGAATCTCATGAATGATGTTAATGATTTACATACGATCCTAATGTACATGTGTTTGGAAGTAGTGTCTAGCACCGAGTAGCTCGATGTTCAAAGGACTATGCCGGTGTCTCATAACTACGTGCCACCGTAGGTTCATATTGATACATTACAATGTTAATGGATCCCCTCTTTCGTGATATCACATACTGCATGTCCCTTGCCTGGCAAGCCTGGGATGACTCTGCCCACTTAAGTGAGATAGTTGGGGCATCATGTAAGGCTCTACCATGATGGTGTCGGTTATGAAGAGTCCTCCCTTATGATTTATGCATGGTGATATTCATATTATTTTGGGTCAAGTTAGGTTTAATGAAGCTTTTCTCCTATTATTATTGTTATGACTAGTTTATGAATTTTTTGAAAGCCTTGAGCCTTATGTTGCATTATGATATTTATGTTATAAGCAAGTTGTCCTACTCTTATGAACTTTTATGTATTTAAAGATGTTCATTTTACTTACCTTGCATACTCGGTACATTTCACATACTGATTGCATACTCTATGCTGTATCGTTTTATGATACAGGCTCCGATCTTCAGCCCCAACACTGTCATTAGTTCATTCCCGGAGTTATCATCCAGTTCATTGGTGAGTCCTCATCTCTTGAGGAACAGTTGATATCAGTTATCCTTTATGTTCAGTTTTTCAGACTTGTCGGGTTAGTTGGGGGTATTATCCCATCAACCCATCAGATATGTTAGAGGCTTTCAGACTATATGTAATATCCAGTTGTCATGTATGAAGTGCGTTTTGCTTTCTATGTTATGTCATGATTATTCTTCCGCTATGTTATTATGTTGAGTATTCCACTTTATTTGATTGAGTTAGATGTATGTTCATGTCATGGGTCGACTTAGACTCTCTCGGAGCTCCTTATCCTGTGTTATGATCTAGGTCTATGTTCGGGTCATGAAAAGTTAGAAGTCCTAAAAAATATCAAATTATAGCTATTTGAATCTAGTTTTCAAAACATTAAACTGCTCGTCAATCAGAGTATGGAGTAAAACGTTATGGGCTTTTTACCGAGGCCCTATTAAGTAGTGACATAAGCACCGCCTCCACCGCCCTACCCCAATTTATTTAAGTAGTTTCATGCCCAAATCATATCATCCCTATCCAACTTCGATCTTCCTAATTAGGAGACACTTCTCTCTGTATTTTTCATTCCAGAACCAAGATAAATCAAGGCAAATCATCAACCAATATCAAATCAAAATGCAAGTCAAGTGAAGGAGGTCATTTTCAAGTTGCGTGTAGTGTGTTGCTGGCTGTTTTTTTCTGCATTTTGGCAGTGTGTTTATGGTGTTATTGCTGCATTTTTGGAGCAGTACTAATCTGTATATATAATCCCTCTTAGTAGGGATTGGATACAAGGAAGAAGATAAGGATTCTACCCTTTAAACTTACCAAAAATCTTAGCTAAAAGTTAGATATCAGAAGCTAGTTTTTTATAAATTTGTTTCGATGCATTTTTTTTTAAGTTGATGCCATGTTTTGGGCAGTGAAGCTGCTGCATTTGAAGCGATATTAATATTTCAAGATACTCCATCTTATTAGGAGTTTAAGGAAAGAAAAAGGTAAGAATTTCTAGCTATTAAACTTGCAAGAATTACTTTGCTATAACTAGAAGTTGAAGTTGATTTTGTATCTTGTTTATGGCGTGTTACTGAGTGAAGTTTATGCCACTTTTTTTGAGGTGATACAACTGTATTTTTATGTAAATACACTACTTTTATGGTGGGGATTAACAAAAAAACACTTAGGCAAGTTCTCCCTTTCATTTCCTCTTAAAAGTTAAGGAAACAAGCTAGAACAAAATGTTGAAATGTTACCTTGTTTGGTTGTGTTGTAGCTGCCATTCGCGTGATGTTTTGGATGGGAAAATTGGATTAGAACAGCCTTATCGTATAGTTGTAATCTCAAGGAATTGAATAGGTCCAAACATTGGTTGTTGGAGAAAGAATCGGCCAAAGAAATACGTCAAAATAAGGTATGCAAAGGCATCCCTATCCTTGATTTTCAAGCATGACATTGTAATGTTGTAAGGGGAAATATTCGTACGTTTTTGAATTAATATTGGGGAATATATGTTCTTCCCAAATGACTATAAATACTTGGCATTAAGCTTGAATGATCAAAAGATATTTGGAAAAATTAAAGGTAAAGCGAAAGACGCGTGGTTTACGATTATGGTCAAAGTTGTAAATCGAGTCTAAAGTCTCATTATCGTAGGCACCGTGAGCTGGTACTTTATATTATATTATGTATATGTGATGTAAAGTGTGTTTATCATTATGGTTGCTAAGTGAAATTGGTAAAAAGGGAAAGACAATGACGCGCGAACGAACTTAACGCTACAAAATGGTTTTAAACTAAATAAGGGTAAACAAGAATAACGAAATGAAAATACCTTAAAATAGTCATCCACCCACTTATAAACATTTTCTAAGTTATGTAAGGCCAAAAGGATATTTCTCGATTCCTCTCCCTTTATCTAACTATTATACCCCGGGAACCCAAGAATCAGACCCGGGAGTCAAAATGGAGAAAAACTGAAAGTTCGCATCAGGTTTCAAGACAACTCGTGAAGTGGGTCGTGAGGGGTGACCATGAGTCGTGATGTGACTCGTGGTCAGTAGGCTGGGCAAGCTCAGGTTGAAGAGGCCACGGGCCTGACCATGATTCGTGGTCATGGTCTGCATTGGAGGTTTGGTTAAGGTTTTGAGGCAGTAGGGGTCATGGGTGGTGACCACGAGTCATGGTCAGCCACCGAGATTCTTGGGGCCCCTATGGGGGTCCCTTGAGTGGTTTGGACAGTGGACTTCACGGGTCCTCGCCACGAGTTGTGCCCCTTGGCAACGACTCGTGATGTCCCTCGTTAGGGGCCCTGCCAGTGTTTTTCCTGCGTTTTAATAAAGGTTTTTTCGTAATTCCTAAGTTCCAAAGGCCTAAACTATGTCATTTTAAGCTCTAAATAGTGTCTTTTAAGGGGGATTAGTTCATGTTAGGCCTTATTCACGCATGCAAGAGTTAGAGAGGAGATTGTGGGGTGATTCAAGGTTTCCTTCTTCAAGTTCTGCCAATTTCATCTTGGGCTTTCAAGGGAAGATTAGAAATCAGTTGTCCCAGGTATGTGGGGTTTTGAATGGGTAGTTTAGTCCCCACCCATGGGCAATTTCTCCCTAATCCATGGGTATGATTTACTAAATTCTTATGGGTCTTAACCTAATTGCATGATTCTGCCAAAATCGATATGAATACGTTGTAGCATGTCTAAATTATGGGTTTCGAGTCATTGAGATGTTTTATTTGTTTTACTTAATGTTTTAAAGATCTAAAGATTAAAATCATAGGTGCCCAATCATTAGGATTCTATTGAAGTTCATAAATATGGTGATCCTTCAAGTATGATATGCATTTTCAGATTTTAAGCATGTTCTCAATTGCCTATGTTGTCATGACTATGTTTACTATAAATTCAAGTATTTCAAGTATGTATGAGTATTGGGATATGCCCACATGTTGAGTACAAATCATAAATTATGATTTTGGCCGACTCACGAGATCGATTTCATGGCTAGTCTTACAAATTTACAAGAATGTTATGTTTATCGCGATTTAACTAGCCATGCATGTCATGTAGGAATTTCTATGAGCACATGCATGTTTTGGGAGTAGTACTTAACACCGAGTAGGTTTGGGGCCCAGGTTACGCGCCAAATCTCAAAACTACATGCCACCGTAGGTATGTTTGGGACCTCCTCAATGACTGTCACCTATGCCCTATGGGGTATTCCTGAATAATATCACGCCTTTCATGGTTCTACCCTTTGCAAGGTATGAACAACCTCCCAACTAGGTTTACAGGTTGGGCTCCATGTGTGCTCATATAGATTATGTCGGTTATAGAAATCTCCCATTGTTCCTTATTGTTTTCATGCATGTTATGTTTACGTTTCTTGTCTCAAGACATGTTTATAAAATGCTTTTCTCTCATGTTATGACTATGAAAGGTTTATGAATGTTTATAAAACCTTGAACTTTATGATATATTTATGAGTTCAGTATTTATGGTCATGATGTCCTACTCTTATGACTCTTATGTTTTTAAATGTTGATTTTACTTACCTTGCATACTCGGTATATTCCAAGTACTGAACCGCATACTTTCTATGTTGTATCGTGTTATGATACAGGATCCAGTTCTCAGGCTCAGCCTCGCTCCTAGCTTGCTTTCGGTATCATCCCTCAGTTCTAGTTGGTGAGTCCTCATGTTTTGATGGCCTTATGTTCAGACTTTATCTTTCTTTCAGTTTCAATATGTTAGGTCAGTTGGGGTCTTGTCCCTCCAACCCATCTATTATGACTAGAGGCTTTTCAGACTGTATGTAGTAGTCAACGTTTATATATGAATCTTGTATCGCCGTCTTTTCTATTTCATGTCATGATTTCCTTTATTTCATTTTATTATGTTAATTCTTCCGCTTCATGTGAATACTTTAGATGTATGCTCATGCCATGGGTCGACTTGAGTCTCTCAGGACTCCTTGTCTCGTGTCTATGATCCAGATGTACGTTTGGGTCGTGACAAACTTGGTATTAGAGCTATAGGTTTGAAGTGTCCTAGGGAGTCTGAAAACCGCATTAAGTAGAGTCTTTTCCATGGGTGTGAAGTGCGCCACACCTATGCCTAAAAGGCTACTAGATATTTAGGAATGTTTCCATCTTTCATGATCTATGTCGTGCGGTGAAAGTCTTTCCATCCTTCTAACTCATGCTATTCGCAGTTGCAGAAATCATGCCTCCATGTCGAGTGAACATCTAAAGAAATGGTAATGGCAATGGCAATGATCATGAGAGAGGAAATGGTGATGGGCATCAGCCAGCCCCACCAGTTCACGAGGAGCACGCATCAAAGCCAGCTGCCCATGCTGAGTTTAGGGCAGCAATTTAGATGCTGGCATAGGCCATGGCTACCCAGGTTCATCATTAGACAGTGGCTTATTACCCTTAGAATGGGAATGCAGTGGTAGCTGGGTGAGGGATTTCTTGAGGATGAACCCTCTTGAGTTCACAGGTTCTAAGGTGGACAAGGATCCACACGAGTTTATTGAGGAGATCTTGAAGGTCACCAAGGTTATGGGGGTGGAAAATGGGGAGTGTGTGGATTTGGCCGCCTATCAGCTCAAGGGGGCCACTGACATATGGTACAAGCAATGGGGAGACGGCAAGGCAGCAGGAGCGGGCCCTATTAGTTGGGGTGAGTTCCACATGGTCTTCCTTGATAGGTTTTTCCCTCAGGAGATGAGGGAGTTGAAGGCAACAGAGTTTATCAGTCTCAAGCAGGGGAAGATGACAGTTTTAGAGTATTCACTTGAGTTCACTCACTTGAAAAAGTATGCCCTGGAGTTAGTGGTGGACCAGAGGGCGCGAGTGAGCAGATTTGTGCATGGAGTAGCCAAGTATCTGGACAAAGACTGCAGGATAGCCATGCTTCACCAGGATATGGACTAACCCCATATAGTCCTTTATGCCCAACAGATGGAGGCAACCCATATGAGGGAGAGAGAGGCCAAGAGGGAAAGGACTGATAGCTACAGATTCTCTCAGCCGAGGCCAGGAGGTGGGCCTCACCAGCAGTCTCAACATAGGTCTACTGCATTAGCACCATCTTCAGCTAGAACCCCGTCCAGGCCTCAAGATGATCAGAGGAGCAGGGCCTCAGGTTAGAGGGGTCAGAGTAGCATGTGCAGAAAGTGTACATTCCCATCTTGTGCTACTTGTGGCAAGAATCACCCAGGGAGGTGTTTGGTGGGCTCAAATGCTTGTTTTCGGTGTGGCAGACCCGGACATAGACTCAGGGATTGCTCCAAAGCCAGGTCAGGGGTGGTGGAGTCCATACCCTAGCCACTAGTTCAGAAGCTCTAGTGACACGTCCTCTTCAGCAAGGTGCTTCGACTAGTTCGGTTGGTGGCCAGTGCCAGAACCGGTTTTATGCACTTGCCTCTCGATAGGAGTAGAAGACTTCTCCAGATGTGGTCACGGGCATGTTGTGAGTCTTTCATATTGATGCTTATGCTTTGTTAGATCCAAGAGCTACGTTGTCTTTTGTGACACCTTACATTACTAGTAGATTTGGAGCTAGTCTTGAAATTCTGTCAGAATTATTCTCTATGTCTACTCCGATTGGTGATTCAATTATAGCTAGGTGGGTATATAGAGGTTTCCCCATTACTGTATTGCATAAATTCACCTCCGCAGACTTAGTAGAATTAACTATGACTGATTTTTATATTATTCTTGGCATAGATTGGTTGTTTGCATGTTATGCTTCTGTTAACTGTAGAACTCAAGCGGTGGAGTTTCATTTTCCGGGTGATCCAGCTTTAGAATGGAGGGGTAGTTCAGCGGTACCTGTAGGTCACTTTATCTCTTATCTCAAGGCCAAGAAAATGATTTCGAAGGGTTGTATTTACCATATGGTAAGGGTTAAGGATATGACGTCCGAGACTCTGACCATTCAGCCAGTCCCCGTGGTATGTGAGTATCTTGAGGTATTTCCAAATGACTTACCAAGTGTTCCTCCATAGAGGCAGATTAATTTTAAGATTGATCTTTTGCCCGACACTCAGCCTATATCGATTCCTCCCTACAAAATGGCTCCAACTGAACTAAAAGAGTTAAAGGATCAATTGAAGGATTTGCTAGATAAGGGCTTCATTAGACCGAGCAAGTCCCCATAGGGTGCACCAGTGTTGTTCGTCCAGAAGAAAGATGGTTCTCTTTGGATGTGTATTGACTAGGCAATTGAACAAGGTCATCATCAAGAATAGATACCCATTACCCAGGATTGATAACCTATTTGATTAGCTTCAGGGTGCCAGATGTTTCTCTAAGATAGATCTCAGGTCCGGGTATCACCATCTCAGGGTTTAGGAGAGCGACATCCCAAAAACCGCTTTCAGGACATGGTATGGCCAATATGAATTCGTCGTTATGTCTTTTTGACTAACCAATGCCCCTGTGGCTTTTATGGATCTAATGAATAGAGTGTTCGAGGAATATCTGGACACGTTCGTGATCATGTTCATTGAAGACATATTGATATACTCCAGGAGCGAGGAGGAGCATGCCGCTCATCTGAGAGTAGTCCTCCAGACCCTCAAGGATAGCCAACTAAATGCCAAATTCAGCAAATGCGAGTTCTGGCTGAATTCAGTTGCATTCCTGGGGCACGTAGTGTTAAGTGAAGGTATAAAGGTAGATTCCTAGAAAATCGAGGTGGTAAAGAATTGACTCAGACTGGTAAACCCTTCAGAGATTAGGATCTTTCTGGGATTGGTAGGCTACTACCGAAGATTCGTTGAGGGTTTCTCATCCATTTCAGCCCCATTGACCAGATTGACCCAGAAAAAAGGTAAAGTTTCAGTGGTTGGAGTCATGTGAGAAGAGTTTCCAGGAATTGAAGACCCGACTGACTTCAACACCTATATTGACCCTACCCGAGGGAACAGATGGATCCATAGTATATTGTGATGCTTCCAGGGTTGGAATGGGGTGTGTATTGATGCAGCATGGGAAAGTCATAGCATATGCCTCTAGACAGCTGAAAATCCATGAGAAAAATTACCCGATCCATGATCTTGAGTTGGCCGCGGTGGTATTTTCTTTAAAGATATGGAGACACTACTTGTATGGGGTTCATGTAGATGTATTCATGGACCACAAGAGTTTGCAATATGTGTTCACGCAGAAGGATCTCAATCATCGGCAACGGAGGTGGTTGGAGCTACTTAAGAACTATGACATGAGTGTCCTTTACCACCCGAGTAAGGGAAAGGTGGTAGCGGATGACCTTAGTAGACTCTCTATGGAGAGTGTGTCACATGTGGGTAAAGGCGAAAATGAGCTGGTGAAGGAGGTACATCGACTTGCACGGTTGGGAGTTACGTTGGTTGACTCGAACAATGGTGGTGTGGTTGTTCAGCGTGGATCAGAATCATCCTTGGTAATGGTTGTGAAGGCTAAACAGGATAAAGATCCAACATTGGTAAAGTTGAAAGAAGCTATTCAAAATTAGAAAGTAGAGGTCTTCTCCAAAGAGGGAGATGGTGTGCTTCGGTACCAGGGTCATCTATGTGTTCCAGGCGTGCGTGATTTGAGGAGCTGGATGTTGCATAAGGCTTATGGCTCTAGATTTTTTACCCATCCAGGTGCCACCAAAATATATCATGACTTGCGGGAAATTTATTGGTGGAATGGCATGAAGAGGGATATTGCAGAATTTGTAGCTAAATGTTTGAATTGCCAACAAGTGAAAGTTGAGCATCAAAGACCGGAAGGTGTACTTCAGGATATCAGCATTCCTTCTTGGAAGTGGGAAGAAATCAACATGGACTTAATTATAGGGTTCCCCGCACTCGTAGACAGTATGACTTCATTTGGGTTGTAGTGGATAGGTTAACCAAGGCTGTTCATTTTCTATCGATCAAAAACCACCAATTCAGCGGAGGGTTATGCCAAGTTATACATTCGGGAGTTGGTTAGATTGCATGGAGTGCCCTTGTCCATCATATCAGATAGAGGTACTCAGTTTACCTCTCAGCTTTGCAGGTCTTTTCAAAAGGGACTTGGTACTCAGGTCAAGCTTAGCACGACATTTCATCCACAAACAAATGGTCAGGCAAAGCAGACGATTCAGACTCTTGAGGATATGTTGAGAGCTTGCGTTATTGATTTCAACGGTAGTTGGGATGATCATTTGCCTCTTATCGAGTTTGCCTACAACAACAACTACCATTCCAGTATCCAGATGGCTCAATTTGAGGCTCTTTATGGGCGGAGATGTAGATATCCCATTGGTTGGTTTGAAGTTGGTGAGGCTTCATTGGTGGGTCCAGATTCAGTCCATGAGGCTAAGAGAAAGTTCAGTTGATAAGGGAAAGGCTGAAAATGGCTCAAAGTCGCCAAAAGTCTTATGCAGATATGAGGAGAAGAGAGCTTGAGTTCGAGATCAATGATTTGGGTGTTTCTGAAGGTATCTCCCATGAAGGGAGTAATGATATTTGGCAAGAAAGGGAAACTCAGTCCCCGCTATATTGGCCCATATCGGATTGTGAGACGTGTGGGTAAAGTAGCTTATGAGTTAGAGCTACCTTCTGAGTTAGCTTTAGTTCATCCCATATTTCATGTATCGCTCCTGAAAAAGTACTTGGGAGATCCAGCTTTAGTTGTTCAAGTAGCAAGCATTGGTGTGAGAGATAGCCTCAGTTATGAGGAAATTCTAGTTGTAATCTTGGATCGTCAGGTTCGGAGGCTAAGGAACAAGGAACTAGCTTTAGTGAAGGTGTTATGGGGAAATCATCATGTTGAGGGAGCTATGTGGGAAGCCGAAGCAGATATGATAGCTAAATCCCCTCATTTGTTCCCTACTGACCCAGTTTCAGTTTGAGGTATCAGTTTTTGCCCTAAACCTCTAATCAACTTTTCATGTTCAGTTCATGTGTACAAGTTTGTTTTTACGATATGGTATATGTATGTGATGTCTGGATTTAGTTCAACTATGTGGTTCTCTTCGGAGGTAATCATTCCATCAATTTTCGGCTTAAATGATCAGTATTTGTGTATGGTGATCACCCTTGAAATCACCTAGATCACCTTTTTATCTCCTTCTCAAACCTTTGCATGCATGAATTAGACTTAGGCTAGTCTATTCCCTCTTAAACCACCCTTTCGATGTTAAAACAACGTAGTATAGGCCCCTAGGACTTAGGAATTACGGAAAAGCCCTTACTAAAATTGCAGAAATTTGCTGACTGCCAGTCCCCATGAGGGACTGGATGACTCGTGACCTAGAGTCGTGGAGTCTACTGCCCATTTCACTCAGGGGACCCCACAAATCCTGGTCACCATCTGTGACCCCCACGACCCCAAACACTGGCCAACCTCTCAATCCATGCCACGGATGACCTTACGAGTCGTGAGGTATGACCACGACTCGTGGTCATGCTCATGGCCTCACCCAACACCTTTCCAGGTGTTCGGGTGGTTTTGGGGTTATAAAAACGACACGTAAGTGCACGTGGTCGAACAAGGTATCGATCCCACAGAGACTTGGATGAAGTGTAAATTGCTCAAGTGTACTATATTTTACTTCTAAAAATGCAGACAACAGCGTAACCAAAAAGTTGATAGTTTGTTTTATAAATTTTATACTAAAACTAAGAACAATTATCTACTTTGAATTTGAACTATGAATGAAAGCATGCTGAGGTTAAACGAACATGTAATGAAAATAATTATCATCATACTTTGGTTAATCATTCCCTCCAGTTGCTAGCCAAGAACATTTGCCAAGAGATTAAAACTCTCGTATTTAACCTCACATAAGAATCATGAACCATCCGTCTACATTTCTGTGATCAAATGCAATTCATGTCCTAGCTATACAATTCCGGTTCCTAAATTGACTAATACGACTTTCAGGTATATTTCTATCCTGAAAGCAAATCAAGACTCAATTTTCCCAAATCAAGTAAAGAACATATCCTATTAATTCACAACTTTCCAATTTCGTGCTCTCTCGAGTCAAACCGGACTTTTTAGATGTACATTAATGTAGGCCACACACTAATGCAGTAAGAACAAGAATTAATAGAACAACATGGAAGAAAATATGGAAAACCAAAGAATCAATGATCAAATTTCATTACAATTGTTCATAACCTCAGCAAGGGGAGGAATTAGCCACTCATTTGTGGATTAAACATCATAAAATGAGTGTTAATCATACAAGCAATTGAATTAAAGAAGAAAGAAAGAGAGAAAAAACCCTGAAATTTTCGTCCCTCAACTGCCTGTAACCCACGTCCTTGCTCCACCAAGTCAGAATTATAAAAAATGAACCTAAGTGTTCTATTTATACTGCTGGGAATTTTTCCCGGAATAACGAGCAATGTGTCACGGAGTGCATCGCGGAGCACTGCCTCCGTGACACGCTACGAACGTGGACCCTCACTAGAACTAGGGGTCCGGGAATTTAGGCTCAACGTGGCACGGCGTGCATCGCGGAGCACTGGCTCTGTGCCACAGAGCAAACGCGGACCTCCACTGGAATTTGGGTGAATTTTCCCCATCCAGGAAGAATGCCTCCGCGATGGCACCGTGACACGGCTCCATCACGGAAGCCCTTTAATTCATGTTGTCCAATGCCTTTTCCCTTGCTCGCATCCATGTCCAACTCCGATGTCATCCAACATGCATTTTAGCTTCCCGAAATCACATTTTACCTGCAAAACAATGCTAATCATGTTGGTTAGTATAAATTCACATTTTATTACCAATTACATGAGAATATATACACATTGATAGATAAACAAGGCGAAAATGATACTTTTGAGTATCACTTGGGCATATAAATCTGCCCAAGATCACCAGGCCCTTCTTGACCAAGAGTCACCTCACGACTCGTGGTCACTCCTCATGAGCCACTTCACGGATCGTTCTGTGATCTGGTGCAAATTTTAGTTTTTCACCGTTTTGACTCCCCAGTCGGATCCTTGGGTTCTCGGGGTATAACTTGCACCTACTGTGTTGTAACACCCTATATGTCCTTAATACTAGATCCAAGACTCGTGGGTTGATAATATTTTAATGCCTCAAACTTTCGGGATAAATTTGGAACTTTTCTAGGTATATGGATAGACCCGAGCCTGATGAATTTTATGAAAAAATAGGTGTTAAGATCAATTATTAAGTGTGAGAAGTGCATTGGATACAAGATAATGTCATAAGGAACCTCTAACACAAAGTTGAGTTGAGAGCCTTCTTATCCATTGAGTTTTCGTATAAGTTCTTACAAGAGTCAACTTAAAATGACCATAACTCCTATTTGACAAAGCATTTTTGGATGATTCAACACATCAAATTGAAGCCTTTTGAGCCTTTTTTCCAACACATCTAACCTTGTGTCAATCAGAGTTCAGAGTGAAAAGTTATGGGTAGTTTAGTGAAACAGGAACAATGGCACCAGGCATTGGACGAATCTCAGTATGGTTTTTCCTATCAACCAACAACGCGTCCCTTTGGTCATTGGTTCTGCCAGTTTTAGGTTTTATTTCGGCAGTTCGAGGATATCTTGGTAAACTCCTAAATAATGTTGTTTTAGGCTTCCTAAGAGTCAGATTAAAGGGTTTAACTTAGCCTAAATCCCAATTCTCCTTAACCATCCGTAGATTGAAGATTCTCTCTCAAGTCAAGCTAGAGTTCATTACATCTCTCATCTCAATTTCTCTTGGATTTTCAAGGAAAGTTAGTGAATCAGTTACCCATGTATGTAGGGTTATGAATGTGGGAAATTCTTCCTCCCTCATGTCCTTTTCAAACTCAATCTCATGATCTATATTCTTCAAGTTGAAATTGGCAAATTCTACAGTTAGACCCAAGTATGATGAAATTCTCATGACTCTTTATGAATTCAACTCTCTTATGCTTCTACTCATGATTTATGACTATGACTACATGTTTTCTACTAGAATTCCTTATGGATCTATGTTTTCAAGTTTATGGTGATTTTGCATGATTCTATAATTTTAAGCTTATGAACCTATGATTTCAAGTCATGACTATTTATTCAAGTATGTATGATTTTCATAAAACTCAAGTTTATGTATCATGGTCAACTCAATGGCATAGTTTCATGGATATTTCACGTATCTCAAGTATGATTATGATTTCATGATTTAGACAATCCCATGCAAGATCAAGTACGTTTCACGATGATGATTATGAACCACGTGCATATTTTGGGAGTAGTATCTAGCACCAAGTAGGATGGGGGTTCTGAGAACCCAGGTCTCATTACTACGTGCCACCATATGTGTGTGTGTGTGCATGTGTATATATTCATATTTAGGCCATTTCCCCTAGCTCGACGGGGTTTCATGGTGATATCACGCCTTATCATTCTTTCCCTAGCAAGGCTTAGGACGCTCTTCCCACTTGAGAGAGATAGTTGGGGCATCATGTAACTCTATCATGATGGTGTCGGTTATGATGAGTCTCCCATTGATCCTCATGTTTTAAGCTATTCATGTTCGGGATTTACAGTATCATGTTTTGTAGAGTAATTGACCCATTGGTTAGTTTATATGCTTTTACTTGCATTTTCAAACATGTTAAACCACATATTTTTACTTTCAAACCTTGGTCATATGCTTCAGCTTATGATGAATAACTCATGTTTATGACAAGCTCATAATATTTTAGTATGTTGTCCTTACTCTCATGTCAAATTCTTACTTTATACTCATGTTTTCTCACTATCGTTTTACTAGCATGTTTAGTTAACTTACATACTTAGTACATTCAAAGTACCGACCGCATATTCTATTCTATATCATCTCATGATATAGGTTCGGGTGATTAGACTCAACCTCAACATTAGCACCGCTCCCGCTCTGATCCACTTTAGTTTAGCCCCAGTCTATGTGAGTCTTCATCTTTTGAGGGCACTTAACAGTTTTATGTTTTATGTTTATGTCTTTCAGTTTCAGACTTAGCGAGCTAGTTGGTGGTGTTGTCCCATTAGCTTATCATATGATTAGAGGCTTTTCAGACAGCTATGTATTAGATGATTCAACCTTGATGTCTACTCTTATGTTCTATGATATTCAATCTTTCATTCATGTTATGTTTATGCTTCCTTACCGCTTATTTTATTCTCTCGAATATGCTATGCATATGCCCTTGGAGCCATTCGTGGTTCAGGATCTCGTGTCTCGGTCCTAGGTCCATGCTCTGTATGCACTATCTATGGAGTGGAGTGACTATCCTTAATCATCTCTCCCTTTTTTTTCCTTTGGCTATTACCAGCTGCCAAAGCCATAAAGTATATATATATATATAATAGGTACAAAATATACCACACGGGCCCTCAGAAAATTAGGAAAGACAATATATACACAATATACAATCCTGGACCTGGTGCCGGTACAAGAGCCTCTAAATTTACGAGAATAAGGCTATATGAAAGATACAACTATCTAGTAGGTAAAAAATATGGACAGTAGATACAAGATGGAAAGTAGTAAATCTCCGATGTCAAGAGCTCACCATGATTTGAATCAGCAAAAGAATCCATAAATGAGCAGGGGATAAATGATTGTTACTCGTATTAGGCGTTGCATCAGAAAAAGATGCAGAAGTGTCGTATGAGTACCAAAACATAGGGTACACAGTATCCAACAAAGGTATATAGACAATAGTACATATTTAAAGTAACTCTATTTAATTAGTGATTTTGATAATTATAGTAATTAAAGAAAGTAGCAAGGATTTCCTTCTTTGCGTTTGCTGCTATTGATGTGTCTACTCCCATTGACTCTTTTTGAGTAAGATCAGTAGGTGATAAGCTCACATCCGGCTCCAAGAAGGAAAGATCAAGTTCATCTTATCTCATGTATCTTCAAGTGTAGTAGAGGGACGAGATTTTGAGAAAGCATTTCAGTAACCCGAGGGGTGGCGATTCAAAAATCAGCAGTTGGAGTCGATAACAGGATCTCCTAGGGATTTGTCCATTATTTGTCTTTAGATTAGAATTTAGTTTTTTTAGTCCCCATTATCAGGATCGAACAGAGCGAACGAGGTCTTCTCCTCCTCAATGTGCCCAGTGTGGTTGGACCCATTTCGGTCCATGTCACTAGGGGTAGAATGTATCTTACTATTGTGGACAGCCTAGTCATATGATGCATGATTTCCCTTTTGAGAATATAAGAGATATAGTGTGGTTTTTAGGATCGACAATAATGGGCTATGGTAAAAGCAAGGGTAAGAGAGGAGCCTCAGGTTGAGGCATGTTTGATATATAATCTCGTACCTTAAGAGGTTAATGGAATCAGTCATGGATGTTTAGGTGATAACATGTACTTCTGATTTCTATTTTTCATATTGGGTTAAGGCTATACCTTATCTCCCTTTTTTCATGATTTACTCCTTTTTGCAATGTTTCTTAAATTTATGAATGAACTCAAAATGGTGTTCACTCCTGAGATAACACTAGAGCCAATCATCACTGCTATGTTAGTGTGTAAATTTGCTCATGATTAGAAAGGTTTACCAATTATGTGGTGTTAAGACACATCTGTCTTATGTTAGATAAATGAATTGAGTTGATAAGTATGGTTTGATATGAAGCGGCGAGAGAAAAGGAGGAGTCTACGAATATATGGGATATATGTCTACGACAAATGGAAAGGAAAACATAAAAGTATTATGGCCAAGCTACCTCTACCAAATATAACCCTCATTTGAGGATGCATGATCTTAAGGGGGAGGATGTGTAAATACCCGGGAACCCAAGGATCAGACTCGGGAGTCAAAATGGTGAAAAAGTAAAATTTCACACCAGGTGATAGAACGAATCGTGAGGAGGCTCGTGAAGAGTGACCACGAGTCATGAAGTGACTCGTGGTGCAGCAAGGTTGGCAGGGTGTGTTAAGAAGACCAAGGGCATGACCACGAGTCGTGGTCAGGCCTCACGACTCGTGAGCTCTCCCGTGGCTTAGATTGGTTGTTTGGCAAGGAGGCATTGGACTGTAGAAGCCACGGATGGCGACCACGAGTTTTGGTCACCCGCCACAAGCGTGGTGTCTTCCTTGAGGTCCCCTAGTTGTTTTGAGCAGTGAACCAGACGACTCCTGGCCACGAGTCGTGGCCTGTGAGCATGAGTCATCCAGTCCCTCATGGGGACTGGCAGACAACAAAATTCTGCAAATTTAGTAAGGGCTTTTTCGTAATTCCTAAGTCCTAGGGTCCTATACTACGTCGGTTTAGCTTATGAAAGGTGGGTTTTTAGAGGGATAGTCTATTCTAAGTACTCAATCATGCATGCAAGAGTATAGAGAAGTGTTCAAGGGTGATTCAAGGCTTCCCTCTTTAGAATCCTTCCAATTCCTTCTTGGGCATTCAAGATAGGTTAAGAATCAGTTATTTTCAGGTATGTAAGGCTATCAATGGGTGTTTTATTTCACACCCATGTTAATTCTCTACGATTTCATGAAAATTCTATCAAAATTTATGGGGTTTTGAAGTGGATTTATATAAAAACTAATGATTGTTAATGGGCTTTGTGATTTTTGAATCTTATCATATTCTAAGGGTTTTTGATCAACTTTTATGATTTAAATCATTTATAATGTTATCGAATTCGATTTCTTTTGAACATAGCCTAATCATGCATGACCCATGATGAATCGATTTATGATTTATTTTTTCATTAATGATATTTACAAGCCCAACATGAATTATGATTTGAAAAGCTGATTTAATCAATTATCCATCATGATTTTATGAATTTCAAGCTATATGCATGATCTACAAGTATGTATGAACTTTATGATTCAGGAATTATGTTTTGGCTGACTCACTGGCCTTATATCATGGCTAGTTCATGTATGTACAAGTATATTTACGATTATCATGATTTAACTATCCCATGAATTCATGCATGTTATACTATGAGCACTATATATGTTGTAGGAGTAGTATCGAACATCGAGTAGGATAGGGGCTCAAGTTAAGCCCTGGATCTCAAAAACTATGTGCCACCGTAGATATGTTGGGACCTCTTTTGTGACGGTCCTTGGCCCAAATGGCCCTTTTCATGGGGATATCACACCCTTCATGGTTCTACCCTTGTCAAGGTACGAACGACCTCCCGACTAGGTTTACAAGTCGGATTTCATGTGTGCTCATATGGGGTATGTCGGTTAAGAGAATCTCCCACTGTTCCTCATGATTTATGCATGCTTATGATTATGTATTTTGGCTCAAGTCATGTTAAGTAAAGCTTTTCTCCTATGATTATGATTACGTTTGTATTACAAATGTTTTGAAAACCTTGAGCCTAATGTTATGTTATGATGTTTATGATATGAGCATGATATGATGTCCTACTCTTATGACCTTTTATGAGATTTATATATTTTAAATATCTATTTTACTTACCTTGCATACTCGGTACATTCCACGTACTGACCGCATACTTCCTATGCTGTATCGTTTCATGATACAGGACTCGGCTGTCAGGCTCACCCTCCTCAGTAGCTCTTCAAGGTCTGAAATTAGCTTATTTGGTGAGTCCTCATATTCTGAGGGCCATATGTTCAAACTCTATTGTCCTCTTTCAGTTTTAGTATTGTAGGGTTAGTTGGGGTATTGTCCCATCAACCCATCTTTCATGATTGGAGGCTTTTCGGACTATCAGTTGTATTAAGCCGTCATGTATGGATCATGTATTGTCTCCTCTTCGTTTTTATGTTATGATTTTGTTTCCTTATGTTAAGTCTTCCGCTTATGTGAATGAATTAGATGTATGCTCATGCCATGGGTCGACTTGGGGTTTCTCGGGGCTCCCTGTGCCGTGTCTACGATTCGAGTGTACGTTCGGGTCTTGAAAAACATGGTATTAGAGCCATAGGTTTGAAGTGTCCAAGGGTGTCTTAATGCCGCTTAAGTAGAGTCTTTTTCATAGGTGTGAAGCACGTCACACATGACGAAGCGGCTATGAGACATTTAGGAAGTGTTCCTTTCTTTCATGATCTATGTCGTGCGATGAAGAGTGTTTCCTATCCTTCTTATTCATGTTATTTACGTTTGCAGAATCATGCCTCCATGTCGAGTGAACACCAGAAGAAATGGTAATGGCAATGATCATGAGGGTGCCAATGGTGACGAGCATCAGCCAGCCCCACTCATTCATGAGGAGCACGCACCAGAGCCAACTGCCCATGTTGAGTTTAGGGTAGCCATTCAAATGCTTGCACAGGCCATGGCTGCCCAGGTTCAGAATCAGACAGTGGCGCATTACCCTTAAAATGGGAATGCAGCGATAGCTAGGGTGAGAGATATTTCTTGAGGATGAGTCCTCCTGAGTTCACGGGGTCGAAGGTGGATGAGGATCCCCATAATTTCTTTGAGGAGATTCTGAAGATCACCCAGGTTATGGGGGTGAACAATGGGGAGTGTGTTGACTTGACCTCCTATCAGCTAAAGGGGGTGGCTCACATATGGTTCAAGTAGTGGAGAGATTCAAGAGAAGTAGGTGCAGGCCCGATAGGTTGGGAAGAGTTTCACGTGACATTTTTTGATCGATTCTTCCCTCGGGAGATGAGCGAGCTCAAGGCGGCTGAGTTTGTCAATTTGAAACAGGGTGACATGTCCGTACCGGAGTACACATTAGAGTTCACTCGATTATCCAAGTATGCTCCAGAGTTGGTGGTGGAACATAGGGCTCAGGTGAGTCGTTTTGTTCATGGGGTGGCAGATTAGTTAGACAAGGATTACAGGATCGCCATGCTACATCAGGATATTGACTTTCCTCGCATTGTGTTGCATGCACAGCAGCTGGAGTCAGTCTACCGGAGGCAGATGGAGTCCAAGAGGGCCTGGACCGATAGCTATGGGACTTCTCAGGTCAAGTCAAGGGGTGGACAGCATCAGCAATCCCAACACAGGTCTATCACCCCAGCTCTATCATCGGTCAGCACGCCATCTAATTCAGGGGAGATTAGAGGAGTAGAGCTTTAGAGTCAATAGGCCAGGGTAGCATGCAGGTGGAGCGGTCTTTTCCAGTGCAAGAATCACACGGGAGGTGCCTAGTTGGCTTGGATGCTTGCTTCAGGTGTGGCAAACCCGGACACAAACTTAAGGATTGCCCCTCAGCCAGATCAGGGGTTGGTGGAGCCCGTGCGACAGTAGCCAGTTCTGCCACTCTAGTAGCATGTCCCCCTCAGCAGGGTGCCTCGACTAGTGCAGCAGGCGGTCAGCACCAAAATAGGTTTTATGCTTTAGTATCCCGCCAGGAGCAGGAGGCTTCACTAGATGTGGTCACTGGTATGTTGCAAGTCTTCCATATTGATGCTTATGCCTTGTTAGATCCAGGAGCTACTTTGTCTTTTGTTACCCCTTATATTGCTAGTAGTTTTGGGGTTAGCCATGAAATCCTGTCAGAACATTTCTCAGTCTCTACTACAGTCAGTGATTCAGTTGTAGCTAGGCGGGTGTATAAAGGTTTCCCCATTATAGTATTGCATAAGGTCACCTCCAACGATTTAGTAGAGTTATCTATGACTGACTCTGATATCATTCTAGGTATGGATTGGCTATTTGCATGTTACACTTAGATTAATTGTAGGACCAGTGCGGTGGAATTCCGATTTTTGGGTGAGTCAGTTTTGGAGTGGAAGGGTAATTCAATTGTACCAGCCGGTCAGTTTATTTCATATCTTAAGGCTAGGAAAATGATTTCTAAGGGCTGCATGTATCACCTAGTTAGGGTTAAGGATGTTGAGTCTGAGACCCCAACTATCCAATCAGTTCTAGTGGTGTGTGAGTATCCGGAGGTTTTTCCCTTTGATTTGCCAGGTGTTCCTCCTGAGAGGGAAATTGATTTTGGTATTGACCTCTTACCCAATACGCAACCTATACTATTCCTCCTTACAAGATGGCTCCAACCGAGCTAAAAAAATTGAAGGATCAGTTGAAGGACCTATTAGATAAGGGTTTCATTAGACCGAGCAAGTCTCCATTGGGTGCCCAAGATTTATTTGTCCGGAAGAAGGATAGTTCGCTTCAGATGTGCATTGACTATCGACAACTAAACAAGGTAACTGTAAAGAATAGGTGTCCTTACCTAGGATTGTTGATTTTTTTGACCAGCTTCAGGGTGCCAAGTGTTTCTCCAAGATTGATCTCAGGTTCGGGTATCACCAGCTCAGGGTTCGGGAGAGTGGCATCCCGAAAATCGCTTTCAGGACTCGGTATGGTCACTACAAATTTGTTGTTATGTCTTTTGGACTAACCAATGCCCCTGCCACTTTCATGGACTTGACGAACAGGTTATTAAAGCAATATCTAGACATGTTTGTGATTGTGTTCATTGATGACATCCTCATATACTCTCAGAGCGAGGAGGAGCATGCCGCTCATTTGAGAGTAGTGCTGCAGACCCTCAAGGATAATCAGCTATATGCCAAGTTCAACAAGTGCGAGTTCTAGTTGAACTCGTTAGCATTTTTGGGCCATGTAGTATCAAGCGAGGGCATAAAGGTATTTTCTTAGAAAATCGAGGCAGTGAAGAATTGGCCTAGGCCGGTGAATCCTTCGGATATTCGGAGTTTCTTGGGTCTAGCGGGCTACTACCAAAGATTTGTTGAGGGCTTTTCATCAATTGCAGCGCCATTTACCAGGTTGACTCAGAAGAAGGTGAAGTTTCAATGGTCGGAGGCTTGTGTGAAAAGCTTTCAAGAGTTGAAGACTCGACTCACTTCAACACAGTGTTGACCCTACCCATAGGTACCAATGATTTTGTGGTGTATTGTGATGCTTCTAGAGTCGGACTTGGGTGCGTGTTGATGCAGCATGGGAAAGTGATAGCATATGCCTCAAGACAGTTGAAGGTCTATGAGAAGAATTACCCGACCCATGACCTAGAGTTGGCAGCGGTGATATTCGCCTTGAAGATATGGTGACATTACTCATATGGGGTCCATGTAGATGTATTTACGGATCACAAGAGTCTATAGTTTGTGTTCATGCAGAAGGATCTTAATCTACAGAAAAGGAGGTGGTTTGAGCTACTTAAAGACTACGATATGAGTGTTCTTCAACACCTGGGTAAGGCTAATGTGGTAGTAGACGGACTTAGTAGGCTCTATATGGAGAGTGTGACCCATGTGGATGATGGAAATAAGGAGTTGGCGAAAGATGTCCATCGACTTGCGAGGTTGGGAGTTAGATTAGTTGACTCGACCGATGGAGGCGTTGTTGTGCAAAACGGATTAGAATCATCCTTGGTGACTGATTTGAAATCTAGACAAGATGAGGATCCGATGTTGGTAAAGCTGAAGGAAGCCGTTTGAAGACAGAAGGTGGAGGTTTTCTTCTAAGGGGTAGATGGTGTGCTTCGGTACCAGGATCGCCTATGCGTTCCCGATGTTGATGATTTGAGGAGCTGGATATTGTATGAGGCCCATGGCTCCAGGTATTCTATCCATCTGGGCGCTACCAAGATTTATCATGATTCACGGGAAATATATTGGTGGAAAGACATGAAGAAGGATATCGCGGAATTCGTAGCCAAGTGCCCGAACTGTCAACAAGTGAAGGTCGAGAATCAAAGGCCGGGAGGTGTACTTCAAGACATTATCATTCCCACTTGGAAGTGGGAAGAGATTAATATGGATTTCATTACAGTCCTACCTCATACTCGCCGACAGTACGATTCTATATGGGTCGTGGTAGACAGGTTGACCAAGGCTACACACTTTCTACCAGTCAAAACTACACATTCAGCGGATGATTATGCCAAGTTATACATTTGGGAGTTGGTTCGATTACATGGAGTGCCCTTGTCTATTATTTTAGACTGAGGTACTAACATTACCTCCTAGTTCTGGCGGTCTTTTCAGAAGGGACTTGGGACTCAGTTTAAGCTTAGCACGACCTTTCATCTGCAGACGGACGGCCAGGCGGAGCGAAATTTTCAAACTCTCGAGGACATGTTGAGAGCATGTGTGATGGACTTCAAGGGTAGTCGGGATGATCACTTGCCCCTTATCGAGTCTGCTTACAATAATAGTGTTATACCCCGGGAGTTCAATGATCGGACCTGGGAATTGAAATAGGAGAACTGTAAAATTGATGTTGCAGGCACAGGACGAGTCGTGGGATGACTCGTGAGAAGACCCCACGAGTCTTTAGGTGGCTCATGGGGAGGCCTGGAGGAAATAAAGGATTGAGGTCCCCACGAGTGAGGGAACGACTTGTGGTCAGCCATCACGAGTCGTCATGTGAATCGTGGGGTGGTGTGGGAATTTAGATGGAGGAGATGTCTAGTGTATCTAACGGATGGGACCCCACGAGTCGTGTTTTGTCCCAACGACTCGTGAGGTGAGTCGTGAGCAAGTAGGTTGAAAATTAAGGTAGTGTACATAATGGAAGGTGACCACGAGTCGTGGTCTCGAGGAACAAGTTGTTATGTCCCTCGTTACGAACCCCAGTAGGCCTATTATCCAGTGTACTTGACGAGCGACTCGACGAGACGTGAGGTCACCTCTTAGGGTCACCTGGCAGTGTTTTCCTGCGGATTCAGTAAGGGTCTTTTTGTAATTCGTAATTTCCTAAGACCTATACTACGTCGTTTAATGCTCGTTTTAGTTGGTTTTCAGTAGGGTAAAGCCAATTATAAGCCATTCTTCCCATGCATGCAAGTTTGAAGGTTTGAAGAGGAGATTCAAAGAAAAATCTCAAAGTTTCCATTGGAATCTCAGTTTGGGCTATTAGAAGGTGTTAGAATTCACCATTCCCAGGTATGTAAGGCTATGAGTGGGTGCTTCCTTCCACACCCATGCCCAATTTCTATCAAAACATGATGAATTGTCTATGATCAAGTGTGGGGTTTACCCAATTGCATAATTCTTCAATCTCTATACATGGGTATGATTAGATTACATTTATATTGATGAATTGTGAAGCTTGGGCAGATTTTAAATTGTTTTCAATCCAAATTGTGATTTCTAAAATTATGAAATTAATGCCCATGGATGAGAAGTTCATGAAAGTAGAGAATGATGTTGAATGTATGATTATGAAGAGATTTAATTATGAAAAACATGTTTCTAAAGCTACCATGATTATGATGTTGTTTTCAAAATGAAATGAGTAGATCCTAGCATGATAAAGGTTTGGGAAATGGCCACATGTTGATTTAAGGTGATGACTTTCCCGACATAAGCTTACCAAACTGTTTGAAGTAAACTTTACCAATTTCTCATAAACTCTAGCTTGTGGTATGTTGAGTTAAATATTTCTACATGTAGCTTACCACATGATTTGGAGTAGATGCTCCCACCTATGTTTGAGCTTATGGTATGTTTCGAAATAAAGCTTCTCATATGCATGAATTTATAATTTAGATGTATCTCATTATTGAGCTTTGTCAAAGGACAATGTTGAGCTTCATGTTCATATGATGTCGAGTTTATGCATGATTTCATTATGAGCTTTGTCAATAGACAATGTTGAGTTATGCATGATTTCATATTGAGCTTCGTTATTAGACGATATTAAGCTTCGTAAATTAAAGATGTTGAGCTTCGTTATATATGATGTAAAGCATTGCATGTTTTTGGGAGAAGAGTCTAGAACCGAGTAAGTTAAGGGTTGATCACCCTATACCCTAGAACTACGCGCTAACGCAGGTTGGTACTATTATATTATTGGAACCTCCCTTGTGAGCTATCCCCGACCCGATTGACCCTTAAGTTTGAAATCAATATCATGGTATCATCCATCGCCCTGGCAAGGTTATGGATAGCTCTGCTCACCTGAATGTAATCGTTGGGACCAGGTAAGCTCTATCGTGGTATGTCGGTTAAGTGACGAGTCTCCCACTATCTATGTCATTCAGATCTACATATTCATTACTCATGATGATTACTTTACGCACGCATATTCTAAAAGTAAGGTTTGACTCATTGTTCAGCTTTTGGTATAAATGTTATGTTCAGCTTTGAGTCATTCGAGTCAGTCATGATTTTGTAAAGCTAAGCATGGTCATTTCATGATAAGATTTCGATTTCAGAATGAATGCATGTAGCCTTTCTACTTATACTTGAAAGCTTATGATATGGTATGAATGTTTTAAAAGATTTACTTTGCTAGAGTGGTTTTACTAACCTTGCATACTCGGTACATTCACTGATAGCATACTTTCTATGCTGTATGGTTTCATGATGCAAGATCCGGTTCTCAGGTTCAGCACCGCTCATAGACGCTTATCAGAGTTAGCACCTGCGTTTTTGGTGAATCCTCATCTTTCGAGGACAAGACTTCCAACTTTATGTCATATTTAAGTTTCCGTATTGTTGAGTTAGTTGGGGGTTCTGTCCCATAAACTCATCTAGACTAGAGGCTTTTCGGACTTATGTATGCATCAGCTTCGGATGTTGTTTTGATTTTATGTTGAATTAGATTTCCATTGAGTTACATTGATGATTCTATTTATTTTATCGAATGAGTTAGTTGTACGTTTATGCCATGGGTTGACTTGGGGTCTCTTGGGGTCCCTCGTCCTGTGTCTATGATTCGAGTCTATGCTTGGATCGTGACAAACTTGGTATCAGAGCCATAGGTTTGATGTGTTCTAGGGAGTCTGAAAGCCGCGTTAGACAAAGTCTTTTTCATGGGTGTGAAGTACGCCACACTTATAATGAAGAGGCTAGTACACATTTTAGGAAATGTTCCCTTCTTTCATGATCTATTTCGTGCGATGAAAAGCCTTTCTATCCTTCTAATTTGTGCTATTTGCGATTGCAGAATCATGGCTCCTCAAAGGATGAATGGAAGGAGGAATGGAGGTGGTGAGGGCCACAAGGATGGAAACGGTCATGAGTATCAGCTAGCCCCACCAGTTCAGGAGCCTCAGGCACCAAAGCCAGCCGCTCATGCTGAGTTCTGAGCTGCCATTCAGATTCTTGCGCAGGCATTGACCGCTCAGGTCAATCAGAAGGTCGTTCACATGTTCCACAAAATGGCAATGCGACAACCGCTCGAGTCAGGGACTTCTTGAGGATGAACCTACTGGAGTTTCTAGGGTCCAAGGTAGATGAGGACCCGCATGATTTCATTGATAAGATCGTCAAGACTACCCAGGTTATGGGGGTGAGTACTGTTGAGTGCACAGAGTTAGCCTGCTAACAGTTGAAGGGGGTTGCGCATATTTGGTTCCGCTAGTGGAAGGACAATAGGGTCGCAGGAGCAGGTCCGATCACATGGGAGGAGTTTCAGGTTGCATTCCTAGATCGATTCTTCCCTTGAGAGATGGGGGAGTTAAAAGAAGCTAAGTTCGTGAATTTAAAGCAAGGAAGGATGACTATTCAGGAGTATGCGCTTGAGTTCACCCGCCTATCTAATTATGCCCCGGAGTTAGTGGTCGACCAGCGGGCGCGGGTGAGCAGATTTATGCAGGATATTTGGACAAGGACTGTAGGAAATCTATGCTCCATCAGGACATGGATTTCCCTTGTATGGTTCTATACGCTCAGCAGATGGAGGCGGCATATTCGAGGGAGTGGGAGGCCAAGAGGGCCAGGACTGAGGACCAAAGATTCTCTCAGCAGAGGTCCGATGGTGGGCACCGACAACAAACCCACTAGAGATCATCAGCCCCAATATCTTAGTGCTGAGTGTGCCATCTAGGCCCAGACACGATCAAAGAGCGCGAGCATCAGGCTGGAGGGGTCCTAGCAGTAGACTCATAGACTCCAGCATTCCAGCTTGTCGCAGGTGCGACCGAGGACACGTAGGCCAGTGCTTGGCAGGGTTAGGAGCTTGTTTTGGATGTGGGCAGCCTAGACATATGCTTAGAGATTTCCCGCTACTAGACAGGATCAGGTTGGGGGCCGAGGCCTAGCTTCTAGTTCAGCAGCCTCTCCCCCACGCACAAAACATCAGGGAGCATCTACTAGCATAGCTGGCAGGCAACGCCAGAATAGATTCTACGGCTTAGCCACTCGTCAAGAGTAGGAGGCCTCACCAGATGTAGTCACCAGTATGTTGAGAGTCTTTCATGTTGATGTTTATAATTTGTTAGATCCGGGGGCTACCTTGTATTTTGTGACTACTTATGTGGCTAGTAGCTTCGGAGTTAGTCCCGATGTCTTATAAGAGCCCTTCTCAGTTTCTACTCCAGTAGGTGACTTAGTTATAGGTAGACGAGTGTATAGAGATTGCCTGATCTCAGTTCTTCATAAGGTCACCTCAGCAGACTTGGTAGAGTTAGCCATGACCGATTTTGATGTTATTCTCGGCATGGATTGGCTATTTGCATGCTATTGTTCAGTTAATTATTGGACCCGGTCAGTAGAGTTTAGATTTCTTAGTGAGCCTATCTTAAAATGGGAGGATAGTTCAGCTGTTCCTGTAGGTCGATTTATTTCCTACCTTAAGGCTAGAAAGATGATTTCTAAGGGTTATTTGTACCATCTAGTTAGGGTTAAGGACGTGGAGTCTGAGACCCTGACTATCCAGTCCTTACCAGTAGTAGGTGAGCATCCAAAGGTCTTCCCTAATGATTTTCTAGGTGTCCCTACTGAGGGGGCGATTGATTTTGGTATAGATCTCCTTCCCGGCACGCTACCTATATTTATTCCGCCTTACAGAATGGCTCCACCCGAGCTAAAAGAGTTGAAGGATCAGTTGAAGGACCTGTTAGATAAGGGATTTATTAGACCAAGTAAGTCTCCATGGGGTGCACCAGTGTTATTTGTCCGGAAGAAGGATGGTTCGCTTCGAATGTGCATTGACTATCGACAGTTGAATAATGTCACCGCCAAGAACAAGTATCCTTTACCCAGTATTGATGATTTGTTTGACCAGCTTCAGGGTGCCAAGTGTTTCTCCAAGATTGATCTCAAATCCGGATATTTCCAGCTCAGGGTTTGGGAGAGTGACATCCCGAAGACCTCTTTCAAGACTCGGTATGGTCACTACGAATTTTTTGTTATTTCTTTTGGACTAACCAATGCCATTAAAGCTTTTATGGATCTAATGAACAGGGAGTTCAAGGCATATTTGGACATGTTCGTGATTGTGCTCATTGATGACATCCTTATATACTCTTGGAGCGAGGAGGAGCATGCTGTTCACTTGAGAATAGTACTTCAGACCCTCAAGGATCATTAGTTGTATGCAAAGTTCAGCAAATGTGAGTTTTGGTTGGACTCGATGGCATTTCTAGGCCATGTGGTATCAGGTGAGCATATAAAATTAGACTCTCAGAAGATTGAAGCGGTAAAGAATTGGCCCAGACTAGTTAACCCATCAGATACTGGAGCTTTTTGGGCTTAGCAGGTTACTATCAGAGATTTGTGGAGGGTTTTTCATCTATTGTCGCACCATTGACTAAATTGACTCATAAGAAGGTGAAGTCTCAATGGTTAGAGGCTTGTGAGAAAAACTTCCAAGAGTTGAAGACCCGACTCACTTCAGCACCAGTGTTGACCCTACCTATAGGTACCGATGGTTTTATGGTGTATTGTGATGCTTCGCGAGTCGAACTCGGGGGTGTGATGATGCAGCATGGGAAAGTGATAGCATATGCCTCGAGACAATTGAAAGTTCATGAAAAGAATTACCCAACCCATGATCTTGAATTGGCCGCGGTGGTGTTTGCATTGAAGATATGGCGGCATTACTTGTTTGGGGTCCACGTGGATGTATTCACATATCACAAGAGCTTGCAATATGTGTTCACATAGAAAAACCTCAATCTTCGACAAATGAGGTGGTTGGAGCTACTTAAGGACTATGATATGAGTATTCTTTACCACCTGGGTAAGGCTAATCTGGTGGCGGACGCACTTAGTAGACTCTCTATGGAGAGTGTGTCCCGTGTGGATGAGGGAAAGAAAGAGTTGGTGAAAGATGTCCATCGACTTGCGAGGTTGGGAGTTTGATTGGTTGACTTGAACGACGGCAGCGTTGTTGTGCAAAATGGATCAGAATTGTCCTTGGTGGTTGATGTCAAATCTAGGCAAGATGAGGATCCTATTTTAGTAAAGCTGAAGGGAGTCGTTCGAAGTCAAAATATGGAGGTCTTCTCCCAAGGGGGAGATGGTGTACTACAGTACTAGGGTCGTCTATGTGTTCCAAATGTCGATAATTTGAGTGATCAGATATTGCATAAGGCACATGGATCAAGGCATTCTATCCATCCGGGTACCACCAAGATGTATCATGACTTGCGGGAAATATATTGGTGGAACGGCATGAAGAAGGATATTGCAGAATTCGTAGCCAAGTGCCCGAACTTTCAGCAAGTGATACTTGAGCATCAAAGGCCGGGGGGCATATTGTAGGATGTTAACATTCCTACTTGGAAGTGGGAAGAGATTAATATGGATTTAATTGTCGGTCTACCTCAAAATCACCGACAATATGACTCCATTGGTGATAGTAGACTGGTTAACCAAGGCTGCACACTTCCTACCGGTCAAAACAGATTTAGTGGATGAGTATGCCAAATTGTATATTCGGGAGTTGTTTTGACTTCATGGAGTGCCCTTTTCAATTATCTCAGACCGAGGTACTCAGTTTACCTCTCAGTTTTGGCGGTCTTTCCAAAAAGAGCTTGGGACTCAGGCTAAACTCAACACAGCATTTCATCCGCAAATGGATGTCCAGGCGGAGCGGATAATTCAAACTCTCAAGGACATGTTGAGGGCTTGTGTGATGGACTTTAAAGGTAGTTGGTATGATCACTTGCCTTTAATTGATTTGCTTACAATAACAGCTATCACTCCAATATCCAAATAGGAACGTTTGAGGTTCTTTACGGGCGGAGGTGTAGATCGCCTATCGGATAGTTTGAGGTTGGTGAGACAGCTATGATAGGGCCAGACTCAGTTCACGAGGCTATGGTGAAGGTTCAGTTGATAAGGGACAGGCTGAAAACTGCTCTGAGATGTCAAAAGTCATATGCGGATGTGAGAAGAACGGATTGGAGTTTGAGGCGGACGATTGGGTATTTCTAAAGGTATCTCCCATGAAGGGAGTCATGCGGTTCGAAAGGAAAGGAAAACTCAGTCCCTGCTATATTGGTCCCTACCGGATTATGAGAAGAGTTGGTAAGGTAGTGTATGAGTTGGACTTGCCATTAAAGTTATCTTCAGTTCATCTCATCTTTCATGTATCGCTCTTGAGAAAGTTCTTGGGTGATCCATCTTTAGTTGTCCCGGTGGAAAGTGTTGGTGTGGGAGATAGCCTTAGTTATGAGGAAATTCCAGTTGCAATCTTGGATCATCAGGTTCGGAGGCTGAGGAACAAATTAGTAGCTTCGGTGAAGGTGTTGTGGAGAAACCAACATGTTGAGGGAGCTACATGGGAAGCCCAAGTGGTTATGATGGCTAAATACCCCACCTGTTCCCTACCGACTCAGTTTTAGTTTGAGGTATCAGTTTTTTCCCTAATTACCTAATTAGTTTCCATGTTCAGTTCACGTGCACAAGTTTGAATTATATTATGATAAATGTATGTGATGTCTGAATTCAATTCAGCTGTGTAGTTCTTTCTGGAGGTAGTCATTTCGTCAGGTTTCGGTTAAAATAATCAGTTTTTGCATATGAAAATTTCATGTTTCTGTTTTCTGTGTGTTTCTAACATTCGAGGATGAATGTCCCCAAGGGGGAGATATTGTTATACCCTGGGAGTTCAAAGATCGGACCCTGGAGTTGAAACAGGAAAATTATAAAATTGATGTTGCAGGCACAGGATGAGTCGTGGGATGACTTGTGACAAGCCCCACGAGTCGTCAGGTGGCCGTGGGAAGGCTTGGGGAAATGAAGGATTGAGGTCCCCACGAGTGAGGGAACAACTCGTGGTAAACCACCACGAGTCGTCATGTCAATCGTGGGGTGGTGTGGGAATATAGATGGAGGAGATAGGACCCCACAAGTCATGGTCTGTCCCAATGACTCGTGAGGTGAGTCGTGAGCAAGTAGGTTGAAAATTAAGGTAGTGTACATGACGGAAGGTGACCACGAGTCGTGATATTGAGGAACGAGTCGTTATGTCTCCCGTTACGAGCCCCAGCAGGCCTGTTATCCAGTGTACTTGACGAGCGACTCGACGAGTCGTTGCCAGTACTGACGAGTTGTTAGGTCACCTGTTAGGGTCACCTGGCAGTGTTTTCCTACAAATTCAGTAAGGGTCTTTTCATAATTCATAAGTTCCTAAGAGCTATACTACGTAGTTTAAGGCTTGTTTAAGTGGGTTTTAAGCAGGGTAAAACCTATTCTAGGCCATTCTTCCCATGTATGCAAGTTTGAAGGTTTGAAGAGGAGATTCAAGGAAAAATCTCAAGGTTTCCATTGGAATCTCAACTTGGGCTATTAGAGGGTGTTAGAATTCCCCATTCCCGGGTATGTAAGGCTATGAGTGGGTGCTTCCTTCCATACCCATGGCCAATTTCTATCAAACCATGATGAATTGTCTATGATGAAGTGTTGGGTTTTACCCAATTGTATAATTCTTCAATCTCTATACATGGGTATGATTAGATTATATTTATATTTATGAATTGTGAAGCTTGGGCAGATTTTAAATTGTTTTCAATCCAAATTGTGATTTCTAAAATTATGAAATTAATGCCCATGGATGAGAAGTTCATGAAAGAAGAGAATGATGTTGAATGTATGATGATGATGAGATTTAATGATGAAAAACATGTTTCTAAAGCTACCCATGATTACGATGTTGTTTCCAAAATGAAATGAGTAGCTCCTAGCATGATAAAGCTTTGGGCAATGCCCACATGTTGATTTAAGTTGATGATTTTCCTGACATAAGCTTAATACACCATTTGAAGTAAAGTTTCCCAATTTCTCATAAATTCTAGCTTGTGGTATGTTGAGTTAAATATTTCTACATGTAGCTTACCACATTATTTGGAGTAGATGCTCCCACCTATACGTTAGCTTGTGGTATGTTTTGAAATAAATCTTGTGATATACATGAATTTATAACTGAGATTTATGTCATTATTGAGCTTTTTCAAAGGACAATGTTGAGATTCATTTTCATATGATGTCGGGTTTATGCATGATTTCATTATGAGCTTTGTCAATAGAAAATATTGAACTTCGTTTCATACGATGTTGAGTTATGCATGATTTCATATTGAGCTTCGTCATTTGACGATATTGAGCTTTGTTAATAGAAGATGTTGAGTTTCGTCATATACGATGTAGAGCATTGCATGTTTTTGGGAGAAGAGTCTAGCACCGAGCGGGTTATGATCACCCTATGCCCCAGAACTACGCGCCAACGTAGGTTGATATTGTTATATTATTGGGACCTCCCTTGTGAGCTATCCCCGGCCTAATTTTCCCTTAAGCTTGATATCAATATCATGGTATCTTCCATCGCCCTAGCAAGGTTATGGACGGCTCTACCCACTTGAGTGTGATAGTTGGGACCACGTAAGCTCTATCGTGGTATGTCGGTTAAGTGACGAGTGTCCCACTATCTATATCATTCAGATCCGCATATTCATTACTCATGATGATTACCTTACACATGCATGTTCTAAAAACAAGGTTTGACTCATTGTTCAGCTTTTGGTATAAATGTTATGTTCAGCTTTGACTCATTCAAGTCAGTCATGATGTTGTAAAGCTAAGCATGGTCATGTCATGATAAGATTTCAATTTTAGAATGAATGCATGTAGCCCTTCTACTTATACTTGAAAGCTTATGATATGGTATTAATGTTTTAAAAGATTTATTTTGCTAGAGCGATTTTACTTACCTTGCATACTCGGTATATTTCACATACTGACCGCATACTTTCTATGCTGCATCATTTCATGATGCAGGATCCGATTCTCAGGTTCAGCCTCGCTCGTAGACGTTTATTAGAGTTAGCACCTGCGTGATTGGTGAGTCTCATCTTTCGAGGACCAAACTTTCAGCTTCATGTCATATTTCAGTTTCCGTATAGTTGAGTTAGTTGGGGGTTCTGTCCCATCAACTCTTCTAGACTAGAGGCTTTTCGGACTTATGTATGTTTTAGCTTTGGATGTTGTTTTGATGTTATGTTGAATTAGATTTTTGCTGAGTTATATTGATGATTCTCTTCAGTTTATTGAATGAGTTAGTTGTACTCTTATGCCATGGGTCGACTTGGGGTATCTCGGGCTCCCTTATCCCGTGTCTATGATCCGGGTCTACGCTTAGGTCGTGAAAAATAGTTACCACTCCAGTATCCAAATGGAACCGTTCGAGGCTCTCTACGGGCAGAGATGTAGATCGCTGTCACAACTCAAACATACACCCAGATCATAGACACGGGACAAGGAGCCTCGAGAGACCCTAAGTTGACCCATGGCATGAGCATACATCTAATTCAATCACATGAGCGGAAGACTCATAGAGAACGTAGTCATAACATAGCATAAGGAAAATCAATACAAGACTTACACAATACGGCGGAATACAACTTGTAGTCTGATAAACCTCTAAACATGAAAGGCGGATTGATGGGACAACTCCCCAACTAATCCAACATCCATAAACTAAAGGAATAACATAGAGTGTGAACATGTAGCCCTCGAAACAGGAGGACTCACTAAGTGCGTTGAGAGCAAGTCCGAGTCTATCTACGAGTGAGGATGAGGCTGAGAAATGGGACCTATTTCATGAGCCGATACATCATAGAAAGTATGCGGTCAGTACGTGGAATGTACCGAGTATGCAAGGTAAGTAAAGCGGAAATTTAAAATATGTATGAAATTCATAAATGATCATAAGAGTAGGACAACATGCTCGTATCGTAAATCATAATGACATGTCATATAACTCAAGGTTTTCGAAGGATTCTTAACATAAACATAATCATAATCATAATAGAAGAGCTTTGCTTAACATAACTTGAGCCAACATATAGAATCATAACATACGTAAATTATGAGGAACGGTGGGAGATTCTCTTAACCGACATACCCCATATGAGCATACATGTAGCCTAACTTGTAATCCTAGTTAGGAGGGTGTTCATACCTTGCCAAGGGAAGAAACCATGAAGGGTGTGATCACACATGAAAAGGGCCATTTGGACTAGGGACAAACATGAAAGGGGTCCCAACATACCTATGGTGGCACGTAGTTCATGAGATCCGGAGCTTATCTTGAGCCCTGAACCTACTCGGTGTTCGATACTATCCCCAAATAATACATACATGAGTTCATAGGCTAGTTAAATCATGATAATCACAAACATGCTTGAACATACGTGAACTAGCCATGACTTGAAGCCCACGAGCCGGCCAAAAACATAATTCATAAATCATAGGTTTCATGCATACTTGTAGATCATACATATAACTTAAAAATCATCAAATCATAGTGGGTATTTAAATAAATTCATAGTTCGAATCATAAATAATGCTGGGCTTTTAAATATCAACAATGGAAATAGTAGATCATAAATCAATTCATCATGGGACATGCATAATTTAGCTTAATTTCATGGAAATCAAAATCAAAAATGTTATAATCAATTGAAATCTCAATAGATGATCAAAATCCATAGATTGTGATAATATTTCAAAATCACAAAACCCATAATTAAAATCATTAGTTTTTATATAAATCAAATACAAAACCCCATGAGTTCTTAATAAACTTTAAGAAAAATCATAGAGCAGGAGCATGGGCGTGGAAGGATTCACCCATTGATAGCCTTACATACTTGGGATTATCAAATTCTAACCCTTTTTAGGAGCCCAAGAATGAAATTGAAAGGATTGGAGTGAAAATCTTGAAATCTCCCTTAGATCACATATCAAAATCCTTACATGCATGAATGAGAGTTTAGAATAGGTCATTCTCTTAAAAACCCAGCTTTCCCAAGACAAAACGATGTAGTTTAGGGTCTTATATCATGAAAAAGTCAAAAATACCCTTAATGAACCTGCCCTGAAAACTAGCTGGATGGAACCCACAAGTGGTACCAACGGGTCGTGGGAACCACCAACGACCCGTCATGTCCCTCGTCGAATGAACTACTGAATGTCTTCTCTTGGAACTAACCAACGGACAGATAGGAGGAATCATCCTCTGAAACCATGATCCGTTACACCGTTTGTTGTTTGCTCATCATAAAAATTTGAACCCACTTACCACGAGCCTCACCATAACTCGTGGTTCCTTCCAAAAAGTCGTGGCCTCAACCCGTCACCTACACTGGAAATTCTTAATCTCCCACAACGACTACAAACAACGACTCGTGGTTTCTCCTAAAAGGCCATTGGGTCGCCCGTTGTATGCCTTCTGAAGAACCTAACTTCTTCCCACGACTACTAACGATGAGTCATTGTTTCCCACAACAAGTCGTCATGTCTCCCATGGTTTACACTGCCATCCAACCTAATCCTAACCATGACTGCATACAACGACTCGTGCTTTGATACCACGAGTTGTCCCATGGCCCGTCCTACAACTTTTTCCCAATTTCTGTAGTTTTCAACTTCCAACCTCCCGGGTCTATTCTTAATCACTTTCGAGGTATTACAATTGCCCATCCGATGGTTTGAGGTTGGTGAGGCAGCTATGATAGGGCCAGATTTGGTTCATGAGGCCATGGTGAAGGTTCAGTTAATAAGGGACAAGATGAAAACCACTCAGAGTCGTCAAAAGTCATATGCTGATGTGAGAAGGAGAGAGTTGGAGTTTGAGGTGGACGATTGGGTATTTCTGAAGGTGTCTCCCATGAAGGGAGTCATGCAGTTCGGAAAGAAAGGAAAACTTAGTCCCCGCTATGTTGGTCCCTACTGGGTTATGAGAAGAGTTGGTAAGGTAGCGTATGAGTTGGACTTGCCATCAGAGTTATCTTCAGATCATCCCGTCTTTCATGTATCGCTCTTGAAAAAGTTCTTGGGTGATCTAGCTTTAGTTGTCCTGATGGAAAGTTTTGGTGTGGGAGATAGCCTCAATTATGAGGAAATTTCAGTTGCAATCTTGGATCGTCAGGTTCGGAGACTGAGGAACAAATAAGTAGCTTCAGTAAAGGTGTTATGGAGAAATCAGCATGTTGAGGGAGCTACGTAGGATGCCAAAGCGGCTATGATGGCTAATGTTACACCCCGTAAGTTTCTAACATTTAGTCGGCCTATTAGTATGTTGGTTGAGAGTTTTAGAGTGCCATACGTATGAGGAAAGGGCCCGGGGAAAGGCCAAACGAGTGCAAAGTCGGGATTTCACGGGAGGAGGCTGAACCAAGTTGCCTAGAGGGGCAAAGTGGCACGGAGTAGCCCCCTCCGCGTTACCCAAAGTGGCACGCCCGTAAATTGGCGCGATCGGAAGAGTGGCACGTTGCCTTGTCTGCCGCCTTAAGTATATAAAGGCCTCACACTTAGATATTATTTCATTTCTCATGTATTGTGAGTCGTCGTCCCGCCGAGCCTAAGTTGGTGGAATTATTTCAAACTAGTGTCAATACGATCACGTGCCTAAAGTAAGTATTTCTCCCTTCTAGATTCCCGAGAAATTATGAGTTTTTGATCGTCTTTTGATAAGTTGAAGTATAGTCAGTATATATATATATATATATATATATATATATATAAATATAAAAGTCATTTTTTTCTTCGAAAGTAATAAAGTAAGCCTATTCTTCCCTTAATATGATTACAGTTGAGAAAGGAAGTTGAACATGAGCCAAAACTCTCCTGTTAATTAGTAAACAGCGAACGAGGTATGTTAAGGCATTTTTCTTTCGATAAGTTAGTTTCTTCAGCATAGTAGTCCAGTATGAATCCCAGTAAAGCATGTTAGGAGTATGTTATCATGTCTAGTTGTTGTTGTCAGTTGAGGCTCGTAATTTGTATTGTTTTGGGTAGGATTACACCTGTATAGCTTTCGTGACCACCCCAGGGTTAATAGCTGTGTCGCTGCCCACCAGGGGCGAGGATATGTCGCTCTACGGAGTGGCATGCCATCCGCAAGGGACGAAGATGGGGATCCATATACTCATATGTCGTGGTTGGCCTTATACACACACCTGCCAAGCATTTATGCATGTGGTGTAGATATCAAGAGTCCTCCAGACTCAGACACAACTACAGTTAGGAGCTGAGCGGGCCCAATTATAGACCCAGGGGATCGACAGGACGCTTATAGCTAGTAGTTGACTGAGTATGACCTGTATAGGAGTATATAGATTGAGGTGTACTCACTAGGACTAATGGGGGCCCAGGTGGGTTATTTTGTGCTGATTGTACCTTCTGGCTTATGGGTGTCAGGTAAGGTTCATGTTTGCTTTAGTTGTTGATAGTTAGACAGTAAGACGCCTCTTTTGTCAGGTACGGCCCCTACCCTCCTTATTAGAGTTATGTTTAGCCCTGATTTCACTACTTCAGCCATCTTCAGTCTGTTTTTTTTACTTCAGTTATTGTCAGTTCTATTTCCTTACTTTCAGTTATTTAAAGTTACTGCCTTACATATTCAGTACCCATTGTACTGACGCCCTCTTCTAGGGAGCTGCATTACTTGTCTGCAAGTGCAGATAGATGAGGAGTAGGTCTCTCGTAGTTCCAGTCATCCGTACAGAGCCATCAGCTCCCTTCTTCCGGAGCATGTGTGATAGAGGTTTACTTCTTTTGTTTGTACAGTATGGGTAGGTGGGGCCCTGTCCCGACCATCTTATTACTCCTAAAGGCTTGAAAATTGTGTTACTTCCCTGTGGTTAGATGATATCGGCCGTGTTGGGCCCATATGTTCTTTAGATTATTGTGTTGGCTACGGTGGGCCCTGTTTAGCTTTTGATTGGTGGCCTTGTCGGTCATAGTTTAGTTTAGCATCTGATTGTACCTTCCATTTATAACTAGATATCATGGTGGCCTTGTCGGCCCGCATAGGACTCCCTATGATTGTTTGTCTCTAGTTAGCCATTTATTTTCACAAGTGGCTATAGGCCTTGTCGACCGGGGGTTGTATTTACAGCCGCTATATAGCTTGTTGTTTTCTTGATTCTAGAGTTAGAGTCAGCCCTACACCAGAGGTACCTGGGCTCAGTCAGCTCAGCAGTTCAGATCCTAGTAGGGCACACCAGGTGCTAGTCATGCCTCCCAAGGTGGGGCGTGACAGCTAAATACCCTCACTTGTTCCCTACCGGCTCAGTTTCAGTTTGAGGTATCATTTTTTGCCCTAATTCTCTAATCGGTTTCCATGTTCAGTCATGTGCGCAGGTTTGTTTTAGGTTATGATAGATGTATGTGATGTCTGAATTCGGTTAAGCTATGTAGTTCTATTTGGAGGTAGTCATTCCGTCAGTTTTCAGTTTAAATGATCAGTGTTTGCATATGATGCTGTGTTTTATGTCTGTTTCCAATAGTCGAGGGCGAATGTTCCCAAGGGGGAGTTATTGTAATACCCTAAAACCCAAGGATCAGACCTGGGAGTCAAAACGGTGAAAAACTGAAATTTTGCACCAGGTCACAGAACGAATCGTTAGGAGGCTCGTGAGGAGTGACCAAGGATCGTGAAGTGACTCATGGTCCAACAGGGTTGGCAAGGTGTGCTGAGAAGACCATGGGCATGACCACGAGTCATGGTCAGGCCTCACAACTCGTGAGGTCTCCTGTGGCCTTAAATGGTTGTTTGGCGAGGAGGCATTGGGAAGTAGAATCCACGGATAGTGACCAAGAGTCGTGGTGTCTTTCGTGAGGTCCCCTAGTTGTTTTGAGTAGTGAACCAGACGACTCATGGCCATGAGTCGTGGCCTGTGAGCATGAGTCATCCAATCCCTCGTGCGGACTGGCAATCAACCAAATTCTGCAATTTTAATAAGGGCTTTTCCATAATTCCTAAGTCCTAGGGGCCTATACTACGTCGTTTTAGCTTACGAAAGGTGGGGTTTTAGAGGGATAGTCTATTCTAAGTCCACATTCATGCATGCAAGAGTATAGAGAAGTGTTCAAGGGTGATTCAAGGCTTCCCTCTTTAGAATCTGTTCACTCCCAATTACACGCAAGTGCACATGGTCGTACAAGTAATGAAGTGTCTTTATTTCAAGCCAGGTATCGAACCCACAGGGACTGTAATGTGGCAGTAATTTTTCTTTAAGTGTTCAGTATACGAACTTCTTTATACCAGCAGACAAACAGAACAAATGGTGATTTTTCAAGAATACTAGTTAATGTAACTTCAAGTAAAAAGATTGTAAATTATAATCTGAACAATAGCATGAACAAGCTGAGGTTGAGGCAAAACATGCAGACATGTAATTTATTGATTAAATTGCAGTCGACACTTCTCTTCGGTTGTTAGTCAAGAATTATTAATCAATGGATTGGGTCTTTCGAACTCCTCTCCAATTAAAGAATCATGAGACTTACATTACACATTTTTGTGATGCAAAAACTTCATATTCTAGCAATACACAACAAATTCCATAGATGACCAAATATGACATTACAAATATATTTCTATTCTGAACGTTAATCTTCTCTTAATTTCTCAACCAAGACAAGAACATATTCTACCAATTCACATCTATCCATTTAATCTTCCTTTCGGAAATAAAACTGGAATTCTAGGATGTACATTAACAATGGACAAGCATTAATGTAGTGAAAACAAGAATTAGTAGAACAACTGTTGTAGAGAAGATAAAAACTGAAATAACATCAATTACATACTACTGCAATCATCCTCAACCTCAACCAAAGGTGAATTAGCCACTTATTTGATGATTAAACATCTTCAAACAAGTAGAAATCATACAAGCAATTGAAATTTAATAGAAAAAGGAAGAGAATTAACCCTAGAACTTCTTCAACTCAACTGCTTGATACCCACGTTCTAGCTTGAAATGCCAGATAACTTAAAATAAAACCCAAGTGTGCTATTTATACAAGTGAGAAATTTTCCGGAATAAACTAGCAACGTAGACCGGAGGGTATCGCGGAGCATCAGCTCCATGCCACGGCCCTGTCGTGGAGCTTCACTAGAACTTGGATGCCGAATTATTATCCTCAGCGTGGCACGGAGGGTATCGCAGAGCTTCAGCTCCGTGCCACGGACCTGTCGCACACCTTCACTGGAATATGAGTGTGCAGCTAAGTCTTCCCACCGTGTCACTGAAGTGAACGCGGAGCATAGGCTTCGTGACACGGTGCCATCGTGCACCTTCATTGGAATTCAGCTCAAATTTCACTCTAGGCAGAATGCCTCCGCGATGGTGGCGTGACACGGCCTCTATCGCGGAGCATCAAGTTTTTAGCATTTTCTTGCCGACTTTCGAGTTTTGCTTCCGAGTCCATTCCTCCACTTCACCAACTTGTAGATTAGTTTCCAAAATTCATTATAACTGCAAAAATAATAACTAATCATGTTGGTTAGTATAAATCCACATTTACATAAAAACCACATGAGAATGTACACATAAAAGTAGATAAACAAGTACAAATTAAGTAATAAAGTATCACTTGGGCATGCAATTGTGTCCAAGATCACCTACCGCACACTTAAAGCCTTGTTCGTCCTCGGACAACCCTTTCAAATCTCATGTAATTGAAGACTCACACATAGATAATTTAGCACGACAATTCAAGCTATGGCTATAACGATTATTTAAGATTGCAAGTTAAAAATAGGGCATGCATGATTCAATCATTGAAATGAAATACAACTATGTTAAGACTTCCTAACCTCAAGAATCGACTCTTAATCTTAGCAAACTCATGCAAATCAACCGATCAAGAAATCCACATGAATTTTATCTCTCATTAAACATGTGCCCTCACAACACAAGAGAGTTACCCCATTTTTACTTTAAAAGAATTTCAAATCACAAAAGGTATGGGTATATGAATAAAATTACGCTCACTCTCTCAAAGAATTCACATGCATCATGTAGTGAACCATAAGCTTGCCCTTAGTGTTTACTCCACAAATTTAAGAATGTATGAACGTAAGATCAAGTAGGACTTAAGGGGTTGTAATGTAAGCTAAGGGACGGGTAGGTACTTTTCATGCCAGTAATAGTGACTATCTTCCCCTAAGCGCTTTTAATACATCCACATTCATTAAAGACATATCCTCTATACTTCTTCCTCATTCTTCTCACTCTTGAATATTCTCTTTTTGTTCCCCTTTCTTTAAGCACACTCTGCTTACTAGCAAAGCGTATTTAAGCAAATTTTTCATTTACTTTCGTACTCTCTACTAATAATCAATCATTTTCAAACAAGTGCACCTTTGTCCTTTTCTCAACTTTCACTACTTCTACTTTTCCTTCTGTTTCACGCTTCTCACTCCTTCACTCTTTGAATTTTTTCACTTAAGCACTTAGGAGTTTTGGATCAAATTCAAGGCTAATGAAAGAAAAGGATTAAGCTTATGTTATAGCTATGAAAGAATAGGTTTAAGGCTCAATGGGGCTAACTAGGATTTAACATTCTAGGCCGGTAAAATGAGGGATAAAATTCAGGTTCATTCAAAGAAATGCCTACATACTCTCCTACAATCCACATACTTCATTTCGTTTTATATACACACCAGGAAAGTTCTAGACACTTCATAGTAGCATGGAATATTAGAAAAACTCACACTCACTGCACATGCTCAATTTGAGAAATATTCACAGACTCTTAACTCAGTTAATTATAAGAATTCAAAATTAAGCTTTAATCACAACGAGTCGAATTCTAGAGCCTAGGTATCTCAACATGTTTAAAACACTTGCATGCTTACATCCTAATCACACTTGCATCTTACAATATAGCACATAACAAGAATGTCGAACCATTAATTAGCTATGTGTTCAAAAAAATCTAAACCTACTGACTAAATTTCCCTTAAGACGGTCGTCATCCATCCATCATAGGGAACAATCTCTATCTAAGACTTCGGTTCAAAGGGACTATTCTCAGAAAAAGCACCGAAAACAAAAACCAAGAAACCCAAATTAAAAAATAGTAAAAATAATCATAAAAAATAAAAACAAAAAATAGCAAATAACTTACACAAATAATTACACAAATAACTCCTTAACAATTTATTACATCACCAGCACCAACACATAAAATCATCAACAACATAACACGACACACAATGTCACACATTAAACAACCACAGAAGCACAAGCCCAGCACAATCTTACTACACCAGCACCTAACTACTCCCACCCCACACTTAGTTAGAACACTGTCCCCAGTGTTCACATATCTGCAATTAAAAACAAAGTTGGGGTGGTGTAACTCCCTGATCAATCAAAATGTTCAATCTCTTCATCAGGTGCTAGTGCCTTATCTCTAAGATCAAAATCTTCTTCGCCGTCCTCCTTTGACTCAATGTCTGAGTCATCCCGGTGCGTTTCCTCATCAGTCAGGACATCTTCATCAACTGGTTCTACAAATACGGGCCCAACTCTGCATAATGCTCGGGCATGCTCATTAAATGGATAATCCATGTCGAGCTTCCACAATTCATCCTCCGTAGCAGGCCTTCCACCCCACAGTTGCAGCATCTGCATCCCATACATTCGGGCCATGTATTGGTTATCCCGCGCATGTCGCTCGGCGAGTGTAAGCACAAGCCCAAATGTGGTTTCAGGTGCTTTGGTCTTAGTGACATCCAAAGCACGCAGGTCAAGTTGAGGAATGTAGTCTAGGGCCTCCTCTTCAATACCATGGCCCCTGAGGAAAGCTGTTAGAAGACCACCGAAACCATACCGATGCCCTTGATGAAGTCTGGCTTTCTTCATTGCTGAAATAATCACCGCTCCAACATTTATCTCTAGTCCTTTCATCAATGCATATACCAAACAAGTACACACTATTTTCAACTGGATCCTCGTTTCTCTGTTCATTTGGGAGTACGGCAATGTCTGGTGATATCCTCTTTCCTTGTGATGACTCCACCTAGCTGTTAATCATGCTCCACATAATGTGCGTCTGATATCTGCATATGGTGGAGTGATATTCAGCTGTCGGAGGACATGCGCGTTTGTGTCCCGCGTCCCCAAGATGGCATTAAGATGCTGTGGTTCAAAAGTAACCACCCGTCCTCTGATCTTAACTGTGTGGCTGCGCACAGTGGGGTTCCAATTAGCGTAGAATTCCCTTATGAGATGAAGATTACACTCTTTGGGTTCTTCAAAGATGAAGTTTAACCCAACAGTGTTTATCCTGTGTAGGATTCTCGGGAATTCTTGAGCTAGTGGTTCCCGTGCTATTTGTTCCTCTGGGAAATACTTGGTTTCCTTGTGTTTGGCGTACCATTTCTTTCCCACATCTGTAACCCATTGTGTTCCATATTGTCTACGTTGCCCCCTTGGAACAGGTGGTGCCACTGGCCCTGCTGCCCCAATTCTCAGTCTTTCTCTGTTGTACCAGATGTGGATGGGCCTTTCCCCTTGTCTTGCCTTCCAAACATTTGTACTTTCCATCAAAAGCATATATTTCAAATGTCATTCATGGTATAGTTGGCTACTACTAAGGCTGGGCTTAAATTGATCACCCCACACTTAGTCGTTAGCTCTAACCAATACAATTCGACAAGACCAACCACATAATTTCAGCTCTTATTTCCCAAAAGGTTCAGTGCATTCATAAAAGTGGATGGGATGGTTTCATTGTACTACTCAGACTTCACACAATGCATTATTAAAGTTCATCCATAGATTCATTTATACAATCATGAGCAATTCGCAATTTGTGCACAACGACCTATGGGATTTTCCTACTTTCATTCCCCAAAAATCAATCTTCAACCTAACACATTCAAAGTTTAAGCACAAAATTTTTTTCTAAACCCCAACAACACCCACTGCCCAAAATTTCTCTTTTTCTACCCTTTCTTCTTCTTCAGAACTCACTTTCTCAACCCTAGTTATCAACAATAGAATATTTTCAACACAATTCATGTAAATATTGAGTTCAAAATACAACATTAGTACAAAATCAACATTCATCACTAACCCAAGCAATTACACATCTCATTAATACCTTAGTGCAGATTTTCCTTAGAAAACATGTTCAAGACTCAAACTATGCATCAAGAATGAGAAAAAATTCGAGAACATACCTTTACTTGAAGAGTTTTAAGAAGAATTGAAGAAATCTTCCTAGCTAGGGTCGTGGCATGTTGAGGGAGAAGGGGAAATGGGAGTCTTGTCGTGGAGGGTTTCAGCAAAATGGGGAAAAATCGTGTTTTGGGGGGTTAAAAGAGTGATTTCGTGTGGGTCACCTGCTGCCCCGAACTGACCCGACGCGAAATTGGCCTCAACGTGTCACGGAGGCCAACGCGGAGGGTAAGCTCCGTGACACGGAGCCAATGCGGCAGCTTACTGGAAACCTTAACAAACCTAGGTTAGCCTCAACGTGTCACAGAGGGTAACGCGGAGGTCAGCCTCCGTGACACGGAGCCAATGCGTAGGCTCACTGTTTCTTGCCCTAATTTTCACTTTTTACCTTTATTTTTCCACTTGCGATTTTTGTATTTTTTCCCTCCATATTTCCTGAAAATCATCAAACAACAACAACTTGTTATAAAATCGTGGGTTTCCTCCCACCTAGTGCCAGCCTTTTTTTTTAAAATTTGTTCCTAACTAGTCTAGTACATTACATCTACGGGTTGCCTCCCGTGCAGCGCCTGGTTTACCGTCGCGGCTCAGCGCTTGACATCCTCATTCATCTACTAAGGTGATAGACGTCTTCTCTCGATTAACGACTTCATCCCAGTAGTGCTTAAACCTTTGTCCATTCACAAAAAAATGTGGCGCTTTTATCCTCTTGCCACAATTCAACCGCCCCGTGTGGAGTCATCCTTGCTACTTCAAATGACCCTAACCACTTGGAGCGCAATTCCCTGGGAAGAGTTTCAACCTAGAGTTGAATAGCAACACCTTTTGGCCCAACTCAAAGATTCGATGCACCATGTGCCTGTCGTGCCACCTTTTCATTTTTTCTTTGTAGCATTTTGCACTTTCATATGAGTGTCATCGAAACTCGTCCAACTCACTCAGCTGCATCAATCTCCTCTTTCCTGCAAGCTTAGGACCATGTTCAGCTTTCGCACAACCCAAAAAGCTCGATGTTCCCACTCCATGGGTGGATGACATGCCTTCCCGTAAACCAATCTGTACGGTCAAGTCCCAATGGGTTTCTTATATGAAGTTCGATATGCCCACAACGCATCATCCAGTTTGCTTCCCCAATCCAAGCGTTGTGCGTTCACCATTTTCTGCAAAATTTGTTTAATTTCCCTGTTTGAAACCTCTACTTGCCCGCTAGTTTGGGGATGATATGCTGTAGCCACTTTATGCCAAACCCTATATTTCGCTAGCAAATTCCTGAACCCTGCATTCACAAATGTGCCCCTCCATCACTGATAATTGCTCGTGGCGTACCAAACCTGGTGAAAATCTGCTTCTTCACAAATCTAGTCACCACCTTGTTGTCATTCCTGGGACAAGCTACTGCCTCAACCCACTTAGACACGTAGTCCACCACCACCAAGATGTATCAATTGCCAAACGATGGTGGAAACGGGCCCATAAAATCTATCCCCCACACATCAAACACCTCAACTTCCAATATGTGATGCAATCGCATTTCCTGTCTTCTGCAGATTGTTCCTGTTCTTTGACATCGATCACATACTTTGAGATAAGATACAGCATCTTTGAACAGTGTGGCCCAAAAGAACCTAGATTGCAGCACTTTATGAGCAGTACGCTCTCCTCCATGATGACCTCCATACGACGATGAATGACAACTCCTCAGCACCTCTGCCGTCTGACTTTCTGGAATGCATCGCCTCATCACTTGATTTGGTCCTTGCTTGAATAGATACGGCTCATCCCACGTGTAGCACCGGGACTCATGCCTCAGCTTCTTCCTTTGTTGAGCCGTTGCCTCAGGTGGGTATACTCCACTTACTAACAACTTCACAATATCTGCATACCAAGGAGTTCAGCTTCCTTTATTGCCAAGAGTTGTTCATTGGGGAACTCTTCTCTGATTCTCTCACCTTCCTTCACATGTGAACGGTTTTCTAGTCGTGATAGGTGATCTGCAACCTGATTTTCACTTCCCTTCCTGTCTCGGATCTCCAGATCAAACTCTTGCAGCAATAATATCCACCTGATTAGCCTGGGCTTTGCATCTTTCTTTCCAAATAAGTACCGAATTGCCGCATGATCAGTGTGTACCACCACTTTCGATCCCAGCAGATAGGATCTAAACTTGTCAAATGCAAACACTAGAGCTAGCATCTCCTTCTCAGTGACTGTATAATTAACTTGTGCAGCATCAAGTGTTTTGCTTGCATAGTAGATGGAATGAAAAATCTAATTCCTTCGATGCCCCAATACCGCTCCTACAACCACATCACTTGCATCACACATTAACTCAAAAGGATATTCCCAATCCAGAGCAATGAGAATAGGAGCTTCCACCAGCTTCTTTTTCAGCTCCTCAAATACTTCTACACATTCCTTGTCAAATTCAAACTTCACCTCTTTTTCTAGCAACCGGCATAACGGTCTAGAAATTTTAGAGAAGTCTTGAATAAACCGTCTGTAAAACCCAGCATGTCCTAGAAAGCTGCAGACACCCTTAACTGATACTAGCGGTGGTAGCTTTTCAATCACCTCTATTTTTGCACGATCGACTTCCAACCCTCTGCATGACACCTTATGGCCAAGAACAATACCCTCCTTGACTAAAAAGTGACACTTTTCCCAGTTGAGCACTAGGTTTGAGTCTTCACATCTAGCTAACACCCTGTCAAGATTCTGCAAACACATAGCAAACGAGTTACCAAAAACATAAAAGTCATCCATAAATACCTTGACATAGTCTTCCACCATATCATAGAATATCGCCATCATGCATCGCTGGAATGTGGCTGGTGCATTGCATAGACCAAAGGGCATCTGCCTGAAAGCATATGTCCCATAAGGACATGTAACCGTAGTCTTCTCCTGATCTTCTAGTGCTATGGCTATTTGATTATAGCCAGAATTACCATCCAGAAAGCAATCTTGCCTGCCATCCTGTCTAGCATTTGATCAATGAATGGAATAGGATAATGATTTTTCTGAATGGCCTCATTGAGCTTCCTATAATCCATGCAAATTCGCCAGCCCGTGATTGTGCGTGTGGGAATCAACTCATTCTTCTCATTTGTGACCACTGTCATTCCCCCTTTCTTGGGAATGCATTGAACTGGGCTAACCCATTCACTTTCTGAGATGGGATATACCACTCCTGCATCTAGCCACTTGATCACTTCCTTTCTGACTACATCCTTCATCATTGGATTCAATCTCCGCTGATGTTGCACGGTTGTCTTGGATCCCTCTTCCATAAATATTCTGTGCATGTAGAAAGCTGGACTAATCCCCTTAATGTCCGACATCTGCCATCCCATTGCTCTCTTTCTCCTCTTAAGGACCACCAATGCATTTTTCACTTGTGCATTTGTCAGTTCTGCTGAAATGATGACTGCTAAGGTGTCATCTTCACCCAAGAATACATACTGCAGTTATGGAGGCAATGTCTTTAACTCCAATTTAGGTGCCTCCTCTATTGATGGCTTTGGGGATGGTTCCAAGGACCTCTGCAATGGTTCAAAATCTTGCTTCCTGAAAAACCATTTTGGCTCATTCAACGTCTGCACCATCTCATATGTCGCATTGTCCCAAAATGATCACGTCCCACCAAGGCTCTCTCCAAGGGATCCTGTGAGTCAATAATCTGAAGGGTCGACTCCTGATTCAAAACACTGATTGCTGATAACTCTTCATAGATGGCCGGTAGCTTCATGGCCTTGTAGACATCAAAGACCTCTACCTTATCATGAGCTCTCATGGTTAGCTGCCCAGCAGCCATATCAATTAAGGATCGCCCGATTGCCAAAAAGGGATGTCCCAAAATAAATGGGACTTCCGCATCTGGCTCAAAATCAAGAATTATAAAATCCAACAGGAGAATGAGGGAGCCTACTTGCACTAGCACATCCTCCACAATTCCATCAGGTCTGGCCAATGAACGATCAACTAGTTGCAAGATCACAGTAGTGGGTCTAGGACTGCCCAGCCCCAGCTTCTTGAATACTGATGTTGGCATCAAATTTATACTTGCTCCCAAATCACACAAACCACGAGCTCGAATAGACTGCCCAATTGTAATCTGAATAGTGAAGCTCCCAGGATCCTTGAGCTTTGTCGACAATCGATTCTGAATATGGGAGGTGCACTCCTCAGTAAGTGCAACTGTAGCATACTCTGTCAGTTTGCTCTTGTTTGCTACAATGTCTTTGATGTACTTAGCATATTTTGGCACTCCCTGCAACACATCAACTAAAGGAAGATTAATATGTACCTGCTTCAACACTTCCATGAACTTCTTGAAGCATGCTTCCTCGGGCTTTTTCAATCTTTGAGGAAACGGGGGCGGTGGTCTTGCCATCTCTACTGCCTTTTCATTCCCCCTCACATTATCGTTTCCTTCATCCTTTTTTGTTGCTCTAGATTTATGAGGTGGCCTTTCGGGTTCCACCTCCCCGAGTTGCTTTCCGCTCCAGGTAGAAACTGCATTCACCTTCTTAGGACTTGTGTCTGTATCACTTGGTAATCCTCCCCTCGGTCTAGTGTTTTGGGCTCCAGCTAACTGTCCCAACTGATACTCCAATGCCTTTGTAGCTAACTGCTGATTTTTCATATCAGCTGTCAATTTTACCTGATCAGCCTGCATCTGCGCCTAGTTAGCTATTATGATTTTAAGCATATCCTCGATGTTGCTGGACTGAGGAGGTGCATTATTTCCTCTGAACTGCGGCTAAAAATTGTGATGACCCCCTTGATTTCTGTGAATGCCCTGATTTGAACTCTGTCCCTGATGACTATTACTCCCCCATGAAAAATTCGAATGATTCCTCTAATTTGGGTTGTAACTGTTGCCATACTGCCGATTATTGCTCCTCTGGGCGTTTCTAACAAAATTTACCGAATCTGGATTGGCACCACAACACTCAGCTGAGTGTTCACTACTTCCACAGATATCACACCACACCTGATGAACTGCATTGACTGGGGCTTGTACCTGGCTCAAGCTCATGCTGCTAAAATGAGTGGTAAGTTGATTTTGCAAAGCAATAGCTGTGAATCCATCCACCTCAAAGACCCTTGCGGCCTTCTTTGCTCCCCCTCGATTTGTATCCGCATTCCATTCTGGATTACCTTGTGAAATATAGTTCAACAAGGTGTAAAGCTCTTCGTAGGTCTTTTCCAATGCCTGCCCCCCGACTGCTTAATCTAACAAAATCTTCATATGCGGTTCCAAGCCCTCAATGACTGTATGCACCAAACATTATTAGACTGGTGATGGTAAGGATAATCTCTTAGCATTGACTTGAACCTCTCCCAAGTCTAATACAAATTCTCGTCATCTCTCTATTTGAAGCTTAGAATCTGACTTCTAAGCCTAGCTGTCTTCCCTGATGGAAAGAATCGTATCAAAAACTTCCTCACTAGGTCATCCCAAGTAGTAATAGAATTTGGCGGTTCATCCTTTAACCACCTCTTGGTTTCCGCCAGCAGTGAAAACGGGAATACTATAAGCCTCACATAATCAGATGATACTCCAGCGGATATATATGTGTCACTTATATCCAGGAAGTTTTGGAGATGTTGTTGTGGATCTTCATGAGGGAGACCTGTAAATTGCTCGCTGGTGTGCAATAACTGCACCATATTCTGCTTAAGTTCAAATCTCCCTCCTGGTTCCAGCCTGCGAATGCTGGATGTTACATTGTTCGCATGTGGGATTGCCACCTCACAGACCGGTCTTGCTGCCATCTCTTCGGGCACTAAAACTGCCTTTACAATCGGTGGTTGCTGTTGTTGCTCCAGAATTGCCCTCCTTCATAACTGCAACTTCTTTTCTAGAGCTTCCCTATTTTGTAGATGAAATTGTCTCTCCGGCTCTAAAAATGAATCCACCAACTCCTTATCTCTTTCCAACGTTCAGAAACAACTTAGTACCTGCAAGAGAAATGCTAAGATCAAGTTGTCAACACTTGTGTCGAACTTGTAAACTAACACTAAGAAAATTTAAGTCGCCAATTGCCTGTCCTCGGCAACGGCGCCAAAAACTTGTTCACTCCCAATTACACGCAAGTGCACGTGGTCGTACAAGTAATAAAGTGGCTTTATTTCAAGCCAGGTATCGAACCCACAGGGACTGTAATGTGGCAGTAATTTTTCTTTAAGTATTTAGTATACGAACTTCATTATACAAGCAGACAAACATAACAAATAGTGATTTTTCAAGAATATTAGTTAATGTAACTTCAAGTAAAAAGATTGTAAATTATAATCTGAACAATAGCACGAACAAGCTGAGGTTAAGGCAAAACATGCAAATATGTAATTTATTGATTAAATTGCAGTCAACACTTCTCTTCGGTTGTTAGTCAAGAATTATTCACCAATGGATTGGGTCTTTCGAACTCCTCTCCAATTAAAGAATCACGAGACTTACATTACACATTTCTGTGATGCAAAAACTTCATATTCTAGCAATACACAACAAATTCCATAGATGACCAAATATGACATTACAGATATATTTATATTCTGAATGTTAATCTTCTCTTAATTTCTCAACCAAGACAAGAACATATTCTACCGATTCACATCTATCCAGTTAATCTTCCTTTCAGAAATAAAACTGGAATTCTAGGATGTACATTAACAATGGCCAAGCATTAATATAGTGAAAACAAGAATTAGTGGAACAACCGTTGTAGAGAAGATAAAAACTGAAATAACATCAATTACATACTACTGCAATCATCCTCAACCTCAACCAAAGGTGAATTAGCCACTCATTTGATAATTAAACATCTTCAAACAAGTAAAAATCATACAAGCAATTGAAATTTAAGAGAAAAAGGAAGAGAATTAACCCTAGAACTTCTTCAGCTCAACTGCTTGATACCTACGTTCTAGCTTGAAATGTCAGATAACTTAAAATAAAATCTAAGTGTGGTATTTATACAAGTGAGAAATTTCCCGGAATAAACTGGCAACGTGGCACGGAGGGCATCGCGGAGCCTCAGCTCCGTGCCACGGCCCTATCTCGGAGCTTCATCGGAACTTGGATGCCGAATTATTATCCTCAGCGTGGCATGGAGGGTATCGCGTAGCCTCAGCTCCGTGCCACTGACCTGTCGCGTACCTTCACTGGAATCCGGGTGTGCAACTAAGTCTTCCCACCGTGTCACTGAAGTGAACGCGGAGCATAAGCTCCGTGACACGGTGCCATCGCACACCTTCACTGGAATTCAGCTCAAATTTCACTCTAGGTAGAATGCCTCTGCGATGGTGGCGTGACACGGCCTCTATCGCGGAGCATCAAGTTTTTAGCATTTTCTTGCCGACTTTCGAGTTTTGCTTCCGAGTCCATTCCTCCACTTCACCAACTTGAAGATTAGTTTCCAAAATTCATTATAACTGCAAAAACAATAACTAATCATGTTGGTTAGTATAAATCCACATTTACATAAAAACCACATGAGAATGTACACATAAAGTAGATAAACAAGTCCAAATTAAGTAATAAAGTATCACTTGGGCATGCAATTATGCCCAAGATCAGAATCGTTCCAATTCCTTCATGGGCATTCAAGAGAGGTTAAGAATCAGTTGTTTACAGGTATTAAGGCTATCAATAGGTGTTTTTTTCACACCATGTCAATTCTCTACGATTTGATGAAAATTCTATCAAAATTTATGGGGTTTTGAAGTAGATTTATATAAAAGCTAATGATTGTTAATGGGCTTTGTGAATTTTGAATATTATCATATTCTAAGGGTTTTTGATCATCTTTTATGATTTAAATCATTTATAATATTATAAATTCGATTTCTTTTGAACTTAGCCTAATCATGCATGACCCATGATGAATCAATTTATGATTTATTTTTTCATTAATGATATTTACAAGACCAACATGAATTATGATTTAAAAAGCTGATCTAATAAATTACCCATCATGATTTTATGAATTTCAAGCTATATGCATGAACTAGAAGTATGTATGAACTTTATGATTTATGAATTATGTTTTGACTGACTCACGAGCCCTATGTCATGGCTAGTTTATGTATATACAAGTATATTTATGATTATCATGATTTAACTAGCCCATGAATTTATGCATGTTATACTATGAGCACTATATATGTTTTGGGAATAGTATCAAACACCGAGTAGGTTCGGAGGTCAGGTTAAGCCTCGGATCTCAAAAACTACATGCCACTATAGGTATATTGGGACCTTCTTTGTGACTGTCCCCGACCCAAATGGCCCTTTTCATGGTGATATCACGTCCTTCATGGTTCTACCCTTGGCAAGGTATGAACGACCTCCCGACTAGGTTTATAAGTCGGACTTCATGTGTGCTCATATGGGGTATGTAGGTTAAGAGAATCTCCCACTGTTTCTCCTGATTTATACATGCTTATGATTATGTATTTTGGCTCAAGTCATGTTAAGTAAAGCTTTTCTCCTATAATTATGATTACTTTTGTATTATGAATGTTTTGAAAACGTTGAGCCTAATGTTATGTTATGATGTTTATGATATGTGCATGATGTCCTACCCTTATGGACTTTTATGAGTTTTATATATTTTAAATGTCTGTTTTACTTACCTTGCTTACTCGGTACATTTCACGTACTAACCGCATACTTTCTATGCTATATCATTTCATGATACAGGATCCGGCTCTCAGGATCACCCTCATCAGTAGCTCTTCATGGTTTGCTATCGGCTTATTTGGTCAGTCCTCATGTTCCAAGAGCCATATGTTCAGACTCTATTGTCCTCTTTCAGTTTCAGTATTGTAGGGTTAGTTGGGGTATTGTCCCATTAACCCGTCTTTCATGATTAGAGGCTTGTCAGACTATCAGTTGTATTCAGCCATCATGTATGGATCATGTATTGTCTCCTCTCCGTTATTATGTTATGATTTCATTTTCTTATGTTAAGTCTTCCGCTTATGTGAATGAATTAGATGTATGCTCATGCCATGGGTCAACTTGGGGTCTCTCGGGGCTCCCTGTCCTGTGTCTATGATCCAGATGTATGTTCAGGTCATTACAATATGTTACACTTTGAATTTTCTTTGATAATTATTTGATAGTTTTATATCATATTAATGGAAGTACGGGTTGTATGCTTGTCGGAAACATGTGTGGTGAAGTTCACAAATAAGAATTAATTTTAAATTATCATATCTCCCAATCTATAATGAGTTAGAAGTCCAAAAATCTATTAAATTAAAGGTATCTGAGTCTAGTTTTTAGAACATCAAACCGCTCGTCAATTAGAGTTTCGAGTAAAAAGTTATGGGCATTTTACTGGGGCCCTGTTAAGCAGTGACATAAGCACCGGCCCAACTGCCCTACCCCTATTTATATAAGTTGTTTGATGCCAAAATCATATCATCCCTATCCAACATCGATCTGCCTACTTAGGGGTCATTTCTCTCTATAGTTTTCAGCCAAGAACCAAGATATCATCAACCAAAAAATCCAATCAAAACGCAAGCAAATGAAGGAGGTCATGCAAGTTGTGTGTAGTGTGTTAGTGGTTGTTTTTACTGCATTTTGGCAGTGTCTTTGTGGTGTTCCTGCTGCATTTTTTGGAGCAGTATTAAGTTGTATATATAATCCCTCTTAGTAGAGATTGGATAGAAGGAAGAAGGTAAGAATTCTATCCTTTAAACTTGCCAAAAATTTTAGCTAAAAGCTAGAAATTGGAAGCTAGTTTTTTTCTTTTAAAAAATAAATCTTTTGTGTGCTTTTGCTAAAGTCGCTGCCTTGTTTTGGGCAGTGAAGCTTCTGCACTTGAAGCACTTAACTCGGGTCATCGTGTTCGAGAGAAGGGGCTCACAGTCACAAAGAAGAAAGTTTGGGTTCTGGTTTCGATTTACCTATCACGTTCGTGGTGACCTTGTCGCATTCACGGTGAGCTTGGTCAAGTCGAGTGGTTGTGATCACGAGGCTGAGTTGTGTTCAGAAAGAATATTTAGACCCAAATAGTGATTTAATCCTTATTTTGAACTTACACTTGTTATTTTGATTTTGGTAGTTAAAGACCTCAGATTTGAGTGATTTTTGAGGATATTTCCTCATCTTGGCTTCTGGTAAGATTCTAACCTTGATTTTAATCTTTTTCCATTATTCCATTGATTACTTGCCTTTTTATTCGCGTATGGGTGTTAGAAATTATTTTTTAGCCTATAGTGTGAAATTATATGTTGATGATTTGGTGTCTAATTTAGACTCGATTTTTGATGAAATTTCATATTTGAGACCTTTATGTTATGTGTAAGCTAATTTTGAAAGAAAATTACTGTTTTGACCTTGGGACTTGATGTTGACTTTTCAAACATGAGATAAAAAAATAGTAATATGAGTGTCTACTAATTCATGTACTTAGTAGAATATGTATTTGACCAGATTAGGATTGTTTAGAGGTGTTGCAGAATGGAAAGTCCGTGATTTGACCATTTGAGCTCCGATTAAGGTAACTTGAGACTTCTAGAATTTAATAACAATTTGTTACACCCTAAAATTTTTTTTGATGATTATTTGATATTTGTATATTATATTAATGGAAGTACATATTGTATGCTGGCCATAGGTGAGGCCGAAAACATATACAAAAAGAAAAAAGAAAAATATATGATTTTCAAAAGTAAGGTTCAATTATAAATGATCATATATCCTAATCTACAATGAGTTAAAAGTTATATAACCTATCAAATTAAACATATTTGAGTCTAGTTTTCAGAACATCAAACTGCTCATCAATCAAAGTTTGAAGTAAAAAGTTATAGTCATTTTACTGAGGCCCCATTAAGCAGTGACATAAGCACCGCCTCCACTTCTCTACCCCTATTTATTTAAGTTGTTTGATGCACAAGTCATATCAATACTATTCAGCTTTGAGCTTCCTACTTAGGAGACACTTCTCTCTGTATTTTTCATCCAAGAACCAAGACAAATCAAGGAAAATCATCAATCAAAATCCAATCAAAATGGAAGTTAAGTGAAGAAGGTCATTTGCAAGTTGTGTGTAGTGTGTTGGTGGCTATTTTTGCTGCATTTTGGCTGTGTGTTTGTGGTGTTCTTGCTGAATTTTTGGAGAAGTACTACGCTGTTTATATACTCCCACTTAGTAGGGATTGAATACAAGGAATAAGGTAAGGAGTTCTACCCTTTAAACTTGCCAAAAATCTTAGCTAAAAGTTAGAAATTGGAAGCTAAACTAGGCTATTTTTTTATGCTTTTTTGCTGAAGTTTCTGCTATGTCTTGGGAAGTGAAGCTTCTGCATTTGAAGCCATATTAATCTTCCAGGATACTCCATCTTATTAGGAGTTGAAGGAAAGAAAAGGGTAGGAAATTTAGCTATTAAACTTACAAGAATTCCTTGGCTAATACTAGAAATTGAAGTTGATTTTGTGTTTCGTTTTTGATGTGTCATAGGGTGAAATTTCTGTCCCTTTTTTTGAGGTTGGTGCAACTATATTTTTCTGGAAATACACCCTTTTATGGTGGAGATTGATCCTAAGAAAAGTTAACTAATTTCTCCCTTTCATTTTCTCTTAAAAGTTATGGAAACAAGCTACAACAAAATGTTGAAATGTTGCCTTGTTTGGTAGTGTTATGGCCGCCATTGGTGTAACGTTTTGGATGGAAAACTTCAGTTAGAACAGCCTTATATTATAGATGTTATCTCAAGTAATTGAATAGGGGTGGACATTGGTTGTTGGAGAAAGAATCAACTAAAGAAACACACCAAAATAAGGTATGTAAAGGCATCCCTGTCCTTGCTTTTCGAGCATAACTTTGTGCTGGTGTAAGGGCCAATATCCCTATGTTTTAAATTTGTATTGGGGAATATATGATTCTACCCAAAGAGCTAGAAATACTTGAAATCAATTTTGAGTGGTTAAAAGATGTATGGAACAATCAAAGCTAAAGCGAAAGACGTGTTTATGATTGTGTTCATAGTTATAAATTGAGTCTGAAGTTCTTTTATCATGGGCATCGTGAGCTGGTCCTTTATAGTATGTTATGTATATGTGATTTCAAGTATGTTTAAAATTCTGGTTGCTAAGTAAAATTGGTAAAATGGTCATGACGATGATGTGTGAATGAACTTAGCACTAGAAAACGGTTTGAAGCTAAATAAGGGTAAATGAGAATAATGAAATGAAAATGCCTTATGATAGTAATCAATTCTCTTATACACATGTTCTACGGTATGTAATTACAAGAGGATATTCCTCGATTCCTCTTCCTTTAGCTAACCATCTAATTAACAAATTTCTAAACCAATCGATATGTTGAACTTAAAAAGTAGAACTTGAGTGTGAATTCCATAGATATGACTATGAAATCGACTTTATGGGTAGGTTATAAACATTTCATTATAGTTATCAGGTTATACAAAACTAAGGGTATATACGCTTATACTTACGTTCAAGTCACATGCTAAGGTAACAAGAATTATCTCTAGAATGTCGCCGTAAGTTTACTAGAACTCTTGTGCCATCTGAACCTCCTGCGAGTTGACAAGGCATTAAGTAGACACGCTACATGCTCTTTGAAAGTTATATATGTGTGGGTAAGATAAGTCCATAGTGTACAAGTTGAAACGTTAATAACTCAGGAAAGATAACATGAATACTAGACCTTTTTAGGTAACATGTAAAACACATATTCTTTATCTGTAATTGATTCAAATGGATCTCAAACAATGTTTAGTATAATCCGGGCATGGGATAAAGTGGTTAATCAGTAGTAAGACTGTCATGAATCGAACATAGGCCCGGATAGTTAGCTGCCCTGCAGCTACATCAATCAGCGCTTTCCCGGTCGCCAAGAAAGGACGTCCCAAAATAAATGGGACTTCCGCGTCTGGCTCAAAATCCAGTACGACGAAATCTACCGGGAAGATAAGGGAGCCTACTTGCACCAGCACGTCCTCCACAATGCCATCAGGTCTGGCTAAGGAACGATCCGCTAGTTGCAATATCACTGTTGTTGGTCTAGGACTCCCTAGACCCAACTTTTTGAATACCGATGACGGCATCAAATTAATGCTCGCTCCCAAATCACATAATCCACAAGCTCGGATACTCTGCCCAATTGTAATTTGTATAGTAAAGCTCCCAAGGTCTTTGAGCTTTGTGGGCAACCGGTTTTGTATCTGGGAAGTGCACTCCTCCGTGAGAGCCACCTTAGCATACTCAATCAACCGACTTTTGTTTTGCCATGATGTCCTTAATATACTTTGCGTACTTTGGCACTCCCTGCAAAACATCAACAAGAGGTAAGTTAATATGTACCTATTTCAGCACCTCTATGAATTTCTTAAAACACGCCTCCTCCTTGTGTTTCTTTAATCTTTGAGGGAACGGGGGTGGTGGTCTTTCTGATTCAGCCTCCTTTTTCTTCCCCCTCTAATCAATTTGCTCCCTCTCAACTTTTGCTGATCCCGATTGTTGAGGTGGTCTTTATGGTTCCACCTCTTTAAGCTGCAAACCACTCCTTGTGGTCACTGCATTCACCTGCTTGGGGTTGGGATCCGTGTCGCTCGGGAGTCCTCCTCTAGGCTTGGTGTTTTGGTCTCCAGCGAATTGCCCAAATTGATACTCCAGTGCCTTAGTAGCTAACTGGTTGTTTTTTACCTCGGCTGCCAATTTCACATAGTCAGCCTGCAATTAAGCTTGGTTAGCTATCATTGTCTTGAACATCTCCTCAATGCTGGGTGATGGTGGTGGAGGAGGTGCATTGTTGTTTCTATATTGTGCTTGATAGTTCTGTTGCCCTCCTTGATTACTCTGCGCCCCCTGACTCGAACTCTGCCCTTGATGGTTGTTGCTACCCCAAGAGAAATTCGGGTGATTCCTCCAGTTGGAATTGTAGTTGTTGCCATACTGTAGGTGGTTGTTCCTCTGTACATTTCCCACAAAGTTCACCGAATCAGGATTTTCTCCACAACACTCAGTTGAGTGCTCACTACTCCCGCACACTTCACACCAAATCTGCTGCACTACATTCGCTGGGGCTTGAGTCTGGTTCATGGTCATGTTACTAAAGTGGGTGTTGAGTTGATTCTGTAAAGCAGCTATCTGTGCAGCAATAGCTGTAAAACCATCCACTTCTAGGACTCCTGCTGCTTTCCTTGTTCCTCCTCTTGACGAATCAGCATTCCACTCCGGATTTCCCTGCGAAATACGATTTAACAAGGTATACAACTCCTCATAAGTTTTCTCCAATGCTTGTCCCCCAGCTGCTGAGTGTTCGCGTTTGCTCTGGGGTATTTACTACACGCAAGTGCACGTGGTCGAACAAGTAGTAAAGTGGCTTAAGTAAGCCAAGTATCGATCCCACAGGGACTGGGATAAGGTAACAAACTACTTAAGTGTTACTATACTTACTCTATAAATGAAGACAACAGTGCAAAGAAGAGTTTGATATTTTGATTTCTAATTATATGCTAAGTCTAAAACGAATATCTAATGTGAGTCTGAACTATGAATGTGAGAATGCTGAGGCTAAATGAACATGTATAGAAACTAATTATCGATACAAATTTTTGGTTAATCTTTCCTCCGGTTGCTAGTCAAGAATTATTGCCAATGGATTAAAACTCTCGTATTTAACCCAACTTAAGAATCATGAACCGTCCACCTACATTTCTGTGATTAAACGAAATTCATGTTCTAGCCATACAAAACCGATTCCTTAATTGACTAATACGACTTTCACGTATATTTCTATCCTGAAGGTAAATCAATTCTCAATTTTCCCAAACTAAGAAAAGATCATATCCTATTGATTCACAACTTTCAAATTTCTTGCTCTCTCGAGTGAAACGGACTTTTTAGATATACATTTAAGTTGGCCACACATCAATGCAGTAAGAACAAGAATCAATAGAACAACCATGGAAGAAAAGATGAAAAACCCAATTGATCAATAACTACATTTCAATACAATTGTTCCTAACCTCAGCAAGAAGAGAAATTAGCCACTCATTTGTGGATTAAACATCGTTAAATTAATGTTAAACATACAAGCAATTGAATTCAAGAAGAAGGAGATAGAGAAAAACCCTAATAATTTCGTCCCCTCAACTGCCTGTAACCCACGTTCTTGCTCCACCAAGTCAGAATAATAAAAAATGAACCTAAGTGTTCTATTTATACTAGTGGGAATTTTTTTCGGAATAACAAGTAATGTGTCACAGAGTGCATCGCGGAGCACTGCCTTTGTGACACGCCACTGACGCGGACCCTTACTGGAAATTGAGTGTCTAGGTAATAAGGCCCAACGTGGCTTGGCGTGCAACGTGGGGCTAGGCCAACGTGGCACGGCCCCAACGCGCACCCTCACTGGATTTTGGCCAAAAAATCCCTATCTAGGCAGAAGGCATCCGCGATGGCAGCGTGACACGGCTCCATCGCGGAGCCCCTTTAATTTGTGCCTTCAAATGCTTTTTCCCTTGCTAACATCCGAGTCCAACCCCAATCTCTCCCAACACGCATTTTAGCTTCCCAAAATTATATTTCACCTGCAAAACAACGCTAATCATGTTGGTTAGTATAAATTCACATTTTATTATCAATCACATGAGAATGTATAAACATTGATAGATAAAAAAGGCTAAAATGACACTTTTGAGTATCACTTGGGCATATAAATTTGCTCAAGATCACTTACCCCACACTTAAATCCTTGTTCGTCCCCGAACACCAATCTTACACCTCATGCACTTTACACCCCATCCTGGCTACTTTGGTTCGACAATTCAGGTTACGGTCATACCGATTATTTAATACAGCAAATCATCAAGAAAACATGCATGGTCCTATCAATGCAATGGCCTTCAACACATCAAGACCTCCTAGACTTAAGAATCGACTCTCGATATTGGCAAACTCTTACAAATCAGTTGATCAAGATATTCGACACGAAATTTAATCTCTCATCAAGCATGTGCCCTCACAACACAAGACAATTTTCCACTTTTTAATCCCATGAACTCAAACGATTACATGCAGGGGCATATAGAAACAATTTCACTCTCTCTCCAAAAGAATTCACATGCATCATGCCACGAACCATAGGCTTGCCTTTAGTGTATTACTCCACTAATATAAGGAAGTGTGATGTAAGATCACGTAGGACTTTAACGGGTTGTAATGTAAGCTACGAAACTAGTAAATATTGGGCTAGCAAATGATAGCCACTAGCATCCTTAAGCGCTTTTTCAATACATCCCATCAAGCTCATGGGCGTTGTTTCTTCCTTCATCCTCCCATTCTTGATGTCTGTCTTTATTTTGACCCATCTCATTAAGCACACTTGACTCAATCACGAAGAGTATTCATACATCATCATTATATTTTATTTATAACAAGTGCACCTTCAACCTTTTCTTTCCTCTCATCACTCTACTTTTCTTTTCTTTTCACCATTCTCAATCTTTGACACTTTGGGAAAATTATTTCCTTTTCTTAAGCGCTTAAGAGTTTTGGATCAAATTTATGGCTAATGAAAAGAAAGGGTTAAGATCGATTTACATATTTTTGACAAAAGAAAAAAATAATAGGCTAAAGGCTCAACGGGCTAACTAGGGTGTACAATCAAGGTGGGTACAATAACGAAAAAGAGAAACTTTCGGTTGAAAACAAAGAAATGCCTACATCCTTTCCTACAATACACGTCCTTCAATTCGTTTCGTACACACACCAGGCAAGTTCTAGACATTTCATAATAGCATGGAATAAACAAAACCTCACCCCACACTTATTGCACATGCTCAACTCAAGACATATTCACAGACTCTTCAATCAGCTAATTACAAGAATTCAAAATGAAGCCTCAATCACACTGAATCGACACTATGGCCTAGGTATCTCAACATATTTACAGAGTTGCATGCTTTCATATGAATCACCTTTGCATTTCAAATATCATGTATAACACGCAACCAGAATTCCGCAACCATAAAGTAACTACAGGTTTTGGGATGCAACCCACAAAAGAAAACAACTGAAATATAAATGAAAAAAGAAAAAAGAAAAAAAGAAAAATCTACTCCTAACGACTACATTTCCCTTAAGATGGTCGTCATCCATCCATCATAGGGAACGGTCACTCACTAATACTTCGGTTCAATGGGACCAATCTCGGTAAAAGAACCGAAAACAAACGCCGAGAAACCCAAGAATTGAATTTTTTTCTAAAAATATCGATCATTTTGATGAAACAAAAATATGTACAAAATCAGCTAGCAACTTTCAGCGGCACACAACAGCTTCACATTAATTCCTATACAGAACAGAGACATCACAATCACAGGGTCACAACATTTTTCCATAGGCACAACAACAGAACAGAAACATAAACAACAACACAACCAGCACCTAACTACTCCCACCCCACACTTATATCGAACACTGTCCCCAGTGTTCAAAAAAATTAACATAGCACAAAAAACATTGGGTGGCGGAACTCCCTGATCAATCAAAATACTCCACTTCTTCATCAGGTGCTGCTGCCTCGTCTCCCATGTCTGAATCGCCCCCATCGTCATCATCGGACATCACATCGGAGTCCTCACCACGTGTCTCCTCATCTGTGGGGACATCATCATCCGTGGGCTCTACAAAAGTTGGCCCCACTCGGCATAGAGCCCTAGCATTTTCGCCAAAAGGGTAGTCTAGCTCGAGCTGCCACAACTCCTCTTCTGTTGCCGGTCTCCCGCCTATTCACAGCTGGAGCATCTGCATCCCGTACATGCGAGCCATGTACTAATCATCCCGAGCATGTCGCTCAGCTAGTGTAAGAACTGGCCCGTGGGTTGTGTCGGGTGCCTTAGTTTTAGTGACATCTAAGGCCCGCCGCTGCATCTGCGGGATGTAGTCAAGGGCCTCTTCCTCAATATCCAGGCCCCTCAGGAACGTGGTGAGTAGTCCACCAAATCCGTATATGTGCCCTTGATGCAATCGAGCTCTCTTCATGGCGGAGATAATCACCGCCGCCACATTGATCTCCAGCCCTTTCATCAGGGCGTACACTAAGCATACACGATCCCGGGTTATATCCGTCATATGCACCCCCGGGCTTAGGAAGGAAGAAACAATCTTCAGCCATATCCTGGCTTCCCTGTTCATCTGTGAGTAAGGCAAGGTCTGATGGTAGCCCCTCTACTTATGTCTGCTCCACCGAGCTGTTGACTGAGTTCCACACAAAGTGCGTCTGATGTCCGCATATGGTGGAGTGATATTCAGCTGTCGAAACACATCGGCGTCTGTGTCCCGCGCCCCCAGGATAGCATTGAGGTGGTGGGGCTCAAAAGTGACTATTTGCCCCCTTATTTCGATGGTATGACTTCTGAGAGTCGGGTTCCAGTTGGCGTAGAATTCCCGAATCAAGTGCAAGTTGCATTCCTTGGGCTCTTCAAAGATGAAGTTCAGCCCAGCTGCCTCGATCCTCTGGACAATCCTGGGGAACTCCTGTGCCAACGGTTCCCTTGCTATGTGTTCCTTGGGGAAGTACTTGCTCTCCTTGTGCTTTGCGTACCATTTCTTCCCCTCCTCTGTCACCCACCTGGTTTCGTATTGATGGTGTTGGCCGCGTGGAACCGCTGGTGCTGCTGGGACCGCTGTGCCCAGTCTGATTCTTTTTCTTCCGGTGCTAGATGTTGATGCGCCTTTGCCCTTGTCTTGCTTGCTTGCCATTGTTCCTGTCAAACCAAACAGACAAGTTCAATGTTAAGCCAATTAAAATTAGCTTCGACTAAGGTTGGGTTAAGCTAGCCTACCCCACACTTAGTCCTTAGCCAAAATTACAACATTAAGGCAAGATCGTACTTATTTACACAAACAAACAACAAAACATAACAAATATGCTTAGTGCCTTGGGAGAATTCGGTGGTATATATTCCATGAACTACTCAGACTTCGTACAGCTAACCACAATCCTTACCTATCGATAACATTTTATCCCATAGCACTTAGCAAGGAGAAACAAAAGAAAAATGTTAACTACATGATCCTATACAATTCACCTATTTCTTGCAATTTCCAATATTTTCTTAACCTGAGAATCCATCGGTCTTTTAGCATAGTTACAGTTAGCACAATCGACTCATCACACCCAACATGTACAACCCAGCATGAATTTCACTAGTTCAACTTAATTTTTCCATTTCAAACTCAAAGTCAAGCCCTAGCTATGATTTTATCAAAAAATTCGATTAAGCTATGTAATTATCGAGTTCAAGCAATCACACCATTACTCCAAACATCAATCAACAATAATTCAATTGAATTTAGGCTTAATTTCTACTTAGGGCAAGTTTTTCCCATGTCACATGTTCAACATCGAAAAAATTCGACAATAATTGAGATACAGTTGAAGAACATACCTTGAATTCGAAGAAATGATGAAAACTTGATGAAATTATGCGCCTAAGTCCGTGTCACGTTGAGGGGGGAGGGGTTTTTGGGATGTTGGTCATGGAGGGTATGAGATATGAGGAAAAATGAGGGGGAATCGGGGTTAAAAAGTGGGAATTTCACGTGGGTCACCCGGCGACCCGGTGTGACCCGTCGCAATATACACCTCAACGTGTCACGGAGGGTAACGCGGAGCATGCCCTCCATGACACGGAGCCATCACGTAGGTGTTCTAGAATTTGTAAAAATTCTAGAATTACCTTCAACGTGTCACGGAGGGTAACACGAAGGTCCTCCTCCGTGACACGGAGCCATCGCCCTGGCTCACTGTTTTGTCACTTTTTATTATTTTTCATACCTCTGATTTTCCTTTGTGATTCCTTGCATGTTTACCCTCCGTTCAACCTGAAATTCATCTTACGACAAGAAATTGGTTAGAATTATAGGATTCACTCAAAATAAAAATAAAAACTGACAATTTTGTTGTTAACCAAAAAAAAAGAAAAAGAAAAAGAAATCTATTCACGTTTTACAAAGAAAAATTTCACGGGTTGCCTCCCGTGCAGCGCCTGGTTTACCGTCGCGGCTCGACGTCATTCAGCTCAGTCATCTTCTAGGGTGACGGATGTTTTCTCTCGACCACCGTCCTCACCCCAGTAGTGCTTAGATCGCTCCGGTGGTCTTCCCATTAACTCTCGTGATTCAACTATCTAAGCATCATCAGCTCGATCAATCGCGTTGATCGCCGAGAGTTCCTCGTACACAGTCGGGAGCTTGGTGGCCTTGTACACATCAAACACTTCCACCTTGTCGTGTGCTCGCATGGTTAGCTGCCCTGCAACAACATCAATCAGCGCTTTCCCAGTCGCCAAGAAGGGACGTCCCAAAATAAATTGGACTTCCGCGTCTGGCTCAAAATCCAGCACGGCAAAATCTTCCGGGAAGATAAGGGAGCCCACGTGCACCAGCACATCCTCCAAAATGCCATCAGGTCTGGCTAAGGACCGATCCGCTAGTTGAAAGATCACTGTTGTTGGTCTAGGACTCCCTAGACCCAACTTCTTGAATACCGATGATGGCATAAAATTAATGCTCGCTCCCAAATCACATAATCCGCGAGCTCGGATACTCTGCCCAATTGTAATTTGTATAGTAAAGCTCCCAGGATCTTTGAGCTTTATGGGCAATCGGTTTTGTATCCGGGAAGTACACTCCTCCGTAAGAGCTACCGTAGCATACTCAGTCAACCGACTTTTGTTCGCCACGATGTCCTTAGTGTACTTTGCATACTTCGGCACTCCCTGCAAAACATCAACAAGAGGTAAGTTAATATGTACCTGTTTCAGCACCTCCATGAATTGCTTGAAACATGCCTCCTCCTTGTGTTTCTTTAATCTTTGAGGGAACGGGGGTGGTGGTCTTTCTGATTCAGCTTCCTTTTTCTTCCCCCTCTCTTCACTTTGCTCCCTCTCAACTTCTGTTGCTCCCGATTGTTGAGGTGGTCTCTCTGGTTCCACCTCTTTAAGCTGCAAACCACTCCTTGTGGTCACCGCATTCACCTGCTTGGGGTTGGGATCTGTGTCGCTCGGAAGTCCTCCTCTAGGCCTGGTGTTTTGGGCTCCAGCAAATTGCCCAAATTGATATTCAAGTGTCTTAGTAGCTAACTGGTTGTTCTTCACCTCGGCTGCCAATTTCACATAGTCAGCCTGCAATCAAGCTTGGTTAACTATCATTATTTTGAACATCTCCTCAATGCTGGGTGATGGTGGGGGAGGAGGTGCATTGTTGTTTCTATATTGTGCTTGATAGTTCTGCTGCCCTCCTTGATTCCTCTGCGCCCCCTGACTCAAACTTTTCCCTTGATGGTTGTTGCTACCCCAAGAGAAATTCGGGTGATTCCTCTAGTTGGAATTGTAGCTGTTTCCATAGTACTGATGGTTGTTCCTCTGTACATTTCCCACAAAGTTCACCGAGTCAGGATTTGCTCCACAACACTCAGCTGAGTGCTCACTACTCCCGAACACTTCACACCAAATTTGCTGTACTACATTCACTGGGGCTTGAGTCTGGTTCATTGTCATATTACTGAAGTGGGTGTTGAGTTGATTCTGTAAAGCAGCTATCTGTGCAGCAATAGCTGTAAAACCATCCACTTCTAGAACTCCTGCTGCTTTCCTTGTTCCTCCTCTTGACGAATCAGCATTCCACTCTAGATTTCCCTGCGAAATATGATTTAACAAGGTATACAACTCCTCATAAGTTTTCTCCAATGCTTGTCCCCCAGCTGCTGAGTCTAGCAAGATTTTTGTGTGGGGTTACAAGCCCTCTATAAAAGTGTGCACCAGCACATCATTGGATTGATGATGATGTGGACAATCCCGCAACATGGACTTGAATCTCTCCCAATCCTGATATAGATTCTCCCCCTCTCTCTGTTTGAAACTTAGAATTTGACTTCTAAGTCTTGCTGTTTTACCGGATGGAAAAAGTCGTATCAAGAATTTCATTGCAAGATCATCCCACGCAGTAATAGAATTAGGTGGCTCAGCTTTCAACCACCTCTTGGCTTCTCCCAATAGTGAAAATGGGAACAATGTAATCCTGACATAATCTGATGACACTCCAGTGGGGATGTAAGTGCCACTTATCTCCAAAGAATTTTGGAGATGCTGCTGTGGATCCTCATGAGGGAGACCTGTGAACTGCCTGCTGGTGTGCAAGAATTGCACCATGTTTGTTTGAGCTCGAATCTCCCTCCTGGCTCAGGTTTGCGGATGCTAGATGTGACATTGTTAGCATGTGGGATTGCCACCTCACGAACCGGCCTAGCTGCCATTTCCTCGGGCACTAACATTGCCCTTACTACTGGTGGATTCTGTTGTTGCTCCATGATTATTTGTCTGAGAAACTGCAGCTTTTTCTCTAGAGCTTCTCTCCGCTGACGATAAAATTGTCTTTCAGGCTCTAAATATGAGTCCACCAGCTTCTTGTCTCTTGCCAGTGTTCAACAGAGATTATATCTGCGAAATACAGGCTAAGACCAAGTTGTCAACACTTAAAAAAAAATATAGTAAATTTACACTTAAGAAAAATTCAACAATTGCCAGTCCCCGGCAACGGCGCCAAAAACTTGTTTGCATCTGCTCTGGGGTATTTACTACACGCAAGTGCACGTGGTCGAACAAGTAGTAAAGTGGCTTAAGTAAGCCAAGTATCGATCCCACAGGGACTGGGATAAGGTAACAAACTACTTAAGTGTTACTATACTTACTCTATAAAGGAAGACAACAGTGCAAAGAAGAGTTTGATATTTTGATTTCTAATTATATGCTAAGTCTAAAACGAATATCTAATGTGAGTCTGAACTATGAATGTGAGCTTGCTGCGGCTAAATGAACATGTGTAGAAACTAATTATCGATGCAATTTTTGGTTAATCTTTCCTCCGGTTGCTAGTCAAGAATTATTGCCAATGGATTAAAACTCTCGTATTTAACCCAACTTAAGAATCATGAACCGTCCACCTACATTTCTATGATTAAAAGAAATTCATGTTCTAGCCATACAAAATCGATTCCTTAATTGACTAATACGACTTTCAGGTATATTTCTATCCTGAAGGTAAATCAATTCTCAATTTTCCCAAACTAAGAAAAGATCATATCCTATTGATTCACAACTTTCCAATTTCTTGCTCTCTCGAGTGAAACTGGACTTTTTAGATATACATTAACGTTGGCCACACATCAATGCAGTAAGAACAAGAATCAATAGAACAACCATGGAAGAAAAGATGAAAAACCCAATTGATAAATAACTATATTTCAATACAATTGTTCTTAACCTCAGCAAGAAGAGGAATTAGCCACTCATTTGTGGATTAAACATCATTAAATGAGTGTTAAACATACAAGCAATTGAATTCAAGGAGAAGGAGATAGAGAAAAACCCTGATAATTTCGTCCCCTCAACTGCTTGTAACCCACGTTCTTGCTCCACCAAGTCAGAATAATTAAAAATGAACCTAAGTGTTCTATTTATACTAGTGGGAATTTTTCCCGAAATAACAAGCAACGTGTCACGGAGTGCATCGCGGAGCACTTCCTCCGTGACATGCCACTGACGCGGACCCTTACTGGAAATTGAGTGTCCAGGTAATAAGGCCCAACATGGTACGACGTGCAATGTGGGGCTAGGCCAACGTGCCACGGCCCCAACGCGCACCCTCACTGGATTTTGGCCAAAAAATCCCTATCTAGGCAGAAGGCATCCGCGATGGCAGCGTGACACGGCTCCATCGCGGAGCCCCTTTAATTTGTGCCTTCAAATGCTTTTTCCGTTGCTAACATCCGAGTCCAACCCCAATATCTCCCAAGACGCATTTTAGCTTCCCAAAATTATATTTCACCTGCAAAACAACGCTAATCATGTTGGTTAGTATATATTCACATGAGAATGTATAAACATTGATAGATAAACAAGGCTAAAATGACACTTTTGAGTATCACTTGGGCATATAAATTTGCCCAAGATCACTGAGTCTAGCAAGATTTTTGTGTGGGGTTCCAAACCCTCTATAAAAGTGTGCACCAGCACATCATTGGATTGGTGATGATGAGGACAATCCCGTAACATGGACTTGAATCTCTCCCAATCCTGATATAGATTCTCCCCCTCTCTCTGTTTGAAACTTAGAATTTGACTTCTAAGTCTTGCTGTTTTACCGGATGGAAAAAATCGTATCAAGAATTTCATTGCAAGATCATCCCACGCAGTAATTGAATTAGGTGGCTCAGCTTTCAACCACCTCTTGGCTTCTCCCAATAGTGAAAATGGGAACAATGTAATCCTGACATAATCTGATGACACTCCAGTGGGGATGTAAGTGCCACTTATCTCCAAAAAATTTTGGAGATGCTGCTGTGGATCCTCATGAGGGAGACCTGTGAACTGCCCACTGGTGTGCAGCAATTGCACCATGTTTTGTTTGAGCTCGAACCTCCCTCCTGGCTAAGGTTTGCGGATGCTATATGTGACATTGTTAGCATGTAGGATTGCCACCTCGCGAACCGGCCTGGCTGCCATTTCCTCGGGCACTAACATTGCCCTTACAACTGGTGGATTCTGTCGTTGCTCCATGATTATTAGTCTGAGTAACTGCAGCTTTTCCTCTAGAGCTTCTCTCCTTTGATGATGAAATTGTCTTTCAGGCTCTAAATATGAGTCCACCAGCTCCTTGTCTCTTGCCAGTGTTCACAGAAATTAGTGTCTGCAAAATACAGGCTTAAGACCATGTTGTCAACGTCAACACTAAGAAGAAAGAATAAACTAACCCTTAAGAAAAATTTACCAATGGCCAGTCCCCGGCAACGGCGCCAAAAACTTGTTCAGTCTATACGTAATGGGTATATAGCTACACGCAAGTGCACGTAGTCGAACAAGTAGTAAAGTGGCTTAAGTAAGCCAAGTATCGATCCCACATGGACTGTGCTAGGGTAACAATCTACTCAAGTGTCGATAAACCTTAACTCTTAAAATGCTGACAATAGTGTTAAGAAAAGTTTGATGTTTTGGTTTCTAATTTTATACTAATTATAAAATGAATAAACAATTTGAGTCTGAACTATAAGTATGAGAATGTTGAGGTTAAACGAACATGTAGAGAAATGAATCATCAATACAATTTGGTTAATCTTTTCTCCAGTTGCTAGTCAAGAATTATTGCCAATGGATTAAAACTCTCGTATTTGACCCAACTTAAGAAGGATGAACCGTCCACCTACATTTCTGTGATAAAACGAAATTCATGTTCTAGCCTTACAAAACCAATTCCTTAATTGACTAATACGACTTTCAGGTATATTTCTATCCTGAAAGTAAATCAATTTTGAATTTTCCCAAACTAAGAAAAGATCATATCCTATCAATTCAAAACTTTCCAATTTCTTGCTCTCTTGAGTGAAACCGGACTTTTTAGATATACATTAATATTGGCCACACATTAATGCAGTAAGAACAAGAATCAATAGAACAACCATGGAAGAAAAGATGAAAAACAAAATAATCAATAATCACATTTAAATACAATTGTTCTTAACCTTAGCAAGAAGAGGATTTAGCCACTCATTTGTGGATTAAACATCGTTAAATGAGTGTTAATCATACAAGCAATTGAAATAAAGAAGAAGGAGATAGAGAAAAACCCTGAGATTTTCGTCCCCTCAGCTGCCTGTTACCCACGTACTTGCTCCACCAAGTCAGAATTAATTAAAATGAACCTAAGTGTTCTATTTATTCTTGTGGGAATTTTTCCTGGAATAATAAGCAATGTGTCACGGAGTGCATCGCGGAGTACTGCCTCCGTAACACGCTACCGACGCGGACCCTTACTGGAATTTAGTCGTCCAGGTACTTAGGCCGAATGTGGCATGGCGTGCAACGCGGGACTGGGCCAACGTGCCGTGACCCCAACGCACACCTCCACTGGAAATAGGCATAATTTCACCATCCAGGCAGAATGCATCCGCGATGGCAGCGTGACACGGCTCCATCGCGGAGCCCCTTTAATTTGTGCCTTCAAGTGCTTTTTCCTTTGCTCGCGTCCGAGTCCAACCCCGATCTCTCCTAACATGCATTTTAGCTTCCCAAAATTATATTTCACCTGCAAAACAACACTAATCATGTTGGTTAGTATAAATTCACATTTTATTACAAATCACATATGAATGTATAAACATCGATAGATAAACAAGGCAAAATTGACACATTTGAGTATCACTTGGGCATATAAATTTGCCCAATATCAAGGTCCATCGACTCGCAAGGTTGGGAGTTAGATTGGTCGACTCAACTGATGGCTGTGTTGTCGTGAAAAACGGATCAGAATCGTCCATGGTGGTTTATGTCAAATCTAGGAAAGATGAGGATCCTATTTTGAGGAAATTAAAGGAGGTAGTATGGAGTCAAAAGGTGGAGGTCTTCTCCCAAGGGGGAGATGGTGTGCTCCAGTACTAGGGTCATATATGTGTCCGAGATGTTGATGGTTTGAGAGTTCAGATATTGCATGAGGCACATGGTACCAGATATTCTATCCATCCGAGATCCATGAAGATATATCGAGACTTGTGAGAAATCTATTGGTGGGATGGTATGAAGAAGGAGATTATAGAGTTCGTAGCCAAATGTCCAAACTGTCAGCAAGTGAAGGTGGAACATCAAAGGCCGGGAGGCGTACTTCAGGATATCAACACTCCCACTTAGAAGTGGGAAGAGATTGATGTGGATTTCCTTATCAGTCTACCTCATACTCACCGACAATATGACTCTATTTGGGTGGTGGTAGGCAGGTTGACCAAGGCCACACACTTCCTATCGGTCAAAACCACATATTCAGCGGAGGATTACGCCAAATTGTATATTTGAGAGATGGTTCGACTTCATGGAGTGCCCTTGTCTATTATTTCAGACCGAGGTACTCAATTTACCTCTCAATTTTGGCGGTCTTTCCAAAAAGGGCTTAGGACTCAGGTTAAGCTCAACACAACATTCCATCCGCAAACAGATGGCAGGTGGAGCGAACAATTCAAACTCCCAAGGACATGTTGAGAGCTTGTGTGATGGACTTTAAAGGTTGTTGGGATTATCACTTGCCTTTAATTGAGTTTGCTTATAATAACAACTATTACTCCAATATCCAAATGGCATCATTCAGGCTCTTTACAGGCGGAGGGGTAAATCACCCATTAGATGGTTTGAGGTTGGTGAGGTACCCATAATAGGGCTTGATTCGGTTCATGAGGCCATGGTAAAGGTTCAGTTGATAAGGGACAGGTTAAAGGCCGCTCAGAGTCGTCATAAATCATATGCTGATGTAAGGAGAACATATTTGGAGTTTGAGGGGGACGATTGGGTATTTCTAAATGTATCTCCCATGAAGGAAGTCACGCGGTTCAAAAAGAAATGGAAACTCAGTCCCCGCTATTTTGGTCCCTACCGAGTTGTGAGGAGAGTTGGTAAGGTGGCGTATGAGTTGGACTTGCCATCGGAGTTATCTTTACTTCATCCTATGTTTCATGTGTCACTTTTGAAAAAGTGTTTGGGTGATCCAGCTTTAGTAGTCCCGGTGGATAGCGTTGGTGTAAAAGACAGCCACAGTTATGAAGAAGTACCCATTGAAATATTAGATTGTTAAGTTCTTAAGCTAAGGAATAAAGAAGTAGCTTCAGTTAAAGTATTATGGAGAAATCAGCATGTTGAAGGAGCTACATGGGAAGCCGAAGCGGATAGAATGACTAGATACCCACATTTGTTCTCTACCGGCTCAGTTTCATCTTGAGGTATAATTTTTGCACTCAGACTCTATTTGGTCTCCATATTTGAACTATGTGTGCAAGTTTCTTTTATGTATGAGGATGTGTGTATGATTGGTGAATTCAGTTCAGCTGTGTGTTTTGAATCAGAGGTAGTCATTCTGTCAATTTTCGGTTAAAAGTGATCAGTTTTGAATATGATAAATTGTATGTTTCTATTTTCTGCTTGTTTCCAACATTCGAGGATGAATGTTTCTAAGGGGGAGATATTATAATACCCCAAAAGTGCCTAGGAGTAGACTTGGAAGCTGAAATGTAAAACTGATGAAAGTTAGGGAAAAGTTACAGAACGAGAGGTACAATGACTCGTGGTAGGTAACCACGAGCCGTTGTTGGAAGTCGTGGGTTCAGGTGTTCAGGTGGTAGTGGAAGCAACAATTGATGTAACTACTCATTTTAAGAAACAATGATTCGTCGTTAGTGGTCGTGGTAAGAGATGGACTTAGTCGTTGAGGAGTATAACGAGTCATCCGATGACCCATCGTGGCTTGCAATGATCTGTTGTGATGAGCCGTGGTAAGGGAACCCGGATCTCCAGTGGACTGGATGGACGGATACCACGATCCGTTGGAGCCTACAACAAGTCATGGTAAGACTCATCGTGGGGATGTTCCGAAGGTTCAGGAGGGAAAACAACGGTCGATGTAACGATCTGTTCTTTCAGAGGATGAGTCGTCCTGTTTTCCCATTGTTTAGATCCGAAGGACAGTCTCAGCAGTGCTTAGCACGGACAGATACCATGGGTCGTGGTATCCTCCAACGACCCGTTGGGTTGTTTGTTCTTTGTCCGAGTGAACAATTTTCTGCGAATTCAGTAAGGTTATTTCTATTATTTCCCAAGTTCTATGGGCCTATACTACGTCGTTTAAGGCTCGTTTCAGTGGGTTTAAGGAGGGGAAAAGCCTACTCTAAGTTATTCTTCCCATGCATGCAAGTTTGAAGGATTGAAGAGGTGATTCAAGTCCAAATTTCAAGGTTCCCATTGGGATCTTACCTTGGGAAATTGGAGAGTGTTAGAACCCGCTAATCCGAGGTATGTAAGCCTATGAGTGGGTTCTTCCTTCTACACCCATGCCCAATTTCTATCAAAATATGATGAATTGCCTATGATCAAGTATGGGATTTCTTCCCAATTGCATAATTCTTCCATCTCTATTCATGGGTATGATTAGATTATATATATATATATATATATATATATATATATATATATATATATATATATATATATTGATGAATTGTGAAGCTTGGGCAGATTTTAAATTGTTTTCAATCCAAATTGTGATTTCCAAATTATGAAATTGAATGCCCACGGATGAGAAGTTCATGAAAGAAGAGAATGATATTGAATATATGATGATGATGAGATTTGATGATGAAAATCATGTTTCTAAATACACCCATGAATAGAATGTTGTTTTCAAAATGAAATGAGTAGATCCTAGAATGATAAAGCTTTGGGCAATGCCCACATGTTGATTTAAAGTGATAATTTTCCCGACATAAGCTTACCACATTGAGTGATGTTTCCCCAATTTTTATAAATTCTAGCTTGTGGTATGTTGAGTTAAATATTTCTACATGTAGCTTACCACATGATTTGGAGTAGATGCTCCCACCTATGATTGAGCTTGTGGTATGTTTCGAAATAAATCTTCTCATATGCATGAATTCATAATTGAGATGTGAATCATTATTTAGCTTTGTCAAAGGACAATGTGAGCTTCATTTTCATATGATATCAAGTCTATGCATGATTTCATCAATGAGCTTTGTCAATAGACAATGTTGAGTTTCGTTTCATATGATGTTGATTTATGCATGATTTCATATTGAGCTTCATCATTTGACGATGTTGAGCTTTGTCAATAGACGATGTTGACCTTCGTTATATACAATGTAGAGAATTGCATGTTTTTGGGAGAAGAGTCTAGCACCGATCGGGTTAAGATTCGATCACCCTATGCCCCAGAACTACGTGCCAATGTAGGTTGATACTATTATATTATTGGGACCTCCCTTTTGAGCTATCCCCCGCCCGATTGGACATTAAGCTTGATATCGATATCATGGTATCGTCCATCACCCTGGAAAGGATATGGACGACTTTACCTACTTGAGGTGATAGTTGCGACCACGTAAGCTCTATCGTGGTATGTCGGTTAAGTGACGAGTCTCCCACTGTCTATATCATTCGGATTTGCATATTCATTACTCATGATGATTACCTTATGCATGCATGTTCTAAAAGTAAGGTTTGACTCAATGTTCAGCTTTTGATATAAATGTTATGTTTAGCTTTGAGTGATTTGAGTCAGTCATGATGTTGTAAATCTATGCATGGTCATGTCATGATAAGATTTTGATTTTAGAATGAATGCATGTAGCCCTTGTAATTATACTTGAAAGTTTATGATATGGTATGAATGTTTTAAAAGATTTACTTCGCTAGAGCAGTTTTACTTACCTTGCATACTTGGCACATTCCACGTACTGACCGCATACTTTCTATGCTGCATCATTTCATGATGCAGGATCCGATTCTCAGATTCATCCCCGCTCGTAGTCGCTTATTAGAGTTAGCACCTGCGTGATTGGTGAGTCCTCATCTTTCGAGGACTAGACTTTCAACTTTAGGTCATATTCCAGTTTCAGGTTTTGTGGAGTTAGTTGGGTTCTTGTCCCATCAACTCGTCTAGACTAGAGGCTTTCAGGCTTATGTATGTATAACTTCGGATATTATTATGATGTGTTGTTGTATTAGACTTCCGTTGAGTTCATAATTATGCTTTCTTCATGTTTATTAAATGAGTTAGTTGAATGTTTATTCCATGTGTCAACTTGGGATCTCTCGAGGTCCCTTGTTCCGTGTCTACGATCCGGGTCCCCATTCGAGTCGTGACACCTATGCTGAGACTGCTGACGCTGTCCACCCCTTAATCTGACCTAAAAAGTCCCGTAACTGTCGGTCCTGACCCTCTTGGAATCTCTTTGCCTCTGATACACCATCTCCATCTGCTGAGCATGCAACATAATACAGGGAAAATCTATATCCTGATGCAACATGGCGATCCTGCAATCCTTATCTAGATAGTCCGCCACTCTATGTACAAAACGACTCACCCGAGCCCTCTAGTCCGCCACCAACTCCATCGCATACTTGGACAAACGGGTAAACTCCAATGCGTAATCTTGAACCGACATGTCGCCCCGCCTCAAGTTAACAAACTCGGCCACCTTTTTCTCCCTCATCTCCCGAGGGAAGAATCGATCCAAGAATGCTGTGTGGAACTTTTCCCAACTGATAGGGCCTGCACCCACTTCCCTAGAATCTCTCCACTGTTTGAACCATATGTGGGCCACCCCCTTAAGCTGATAGGAGTCCAAATCAACACAATCTCCATCGGTCACCCCCATAACCTAGGTGATCTTTAGAATCTCCTCGATTAAATCGTTTGGATCCTCATCCACCTTAGACCCAAGGAACTTTGGAGGGTTTACCCTCAAGAAGTCTCTAATCCGGGCCACTACCGCATTGCCATTTTGTGGGATATGCGCAAAAGCCTGTTGGTTGACTTGAGCGGTCAAGGCCTGCGCCAACATCTGGATAGCCGCCCGAAACTCAGCATGGGCAGCTGGCTCTGGTGCCTGGGGCTCCTGAACAGGTGGGGCCTGCTGATGCCCATGATCATTGCCATCTCCGTGGCCTTCACCGTTCCCATTTCTCCTTCCGTTCACTCTCCTGGGAGCCGTGATTCTGCAATCGCAAATAGCACGAATTAGAAATATAGGACTTTTCATCACATGACATAGATCATGAAAGAAAGGAACATTTCCTAAACGTCTCATAGCCTCTTCGTCATAAGTGTCGCGCTTCACACCCTTGGAAAAACTCTACTTAACGCGACTTTCATACACCCTAGGACACTTCAAACCTATGGCTCTGATATCAAGTTTGTCATGGAGCGAACATAGACCCGAATCGTAACACGGGACAAGGAACCCTGAGAGGGTCCCAAGTCGACCCATGGCATAAGTATACATCTACTTCATTCATTGAATTCGGAAGATTAAACATAGGACATAGCGGAAACGTAAATCGATCATAGCATATCGTAACATTCGGAAGTACTAGACATATACAAGATGAGTCCTACATATTATCTAAAAGCCTCTACTACATATGATGGGTTGATGGGATAACACCGCAACTAACCCAAACAAATATGAAAACATAAAATAGCATATTGTCTATCAAAAGGCCCTCAGAACATGAGGATTCACCAATAAAGCTTAAGACAAGCTCTGAGATGATCTAGATATGAGGATGAGCCTGAGTGTCGGATCCTGTATCATGAAATGATACAACATAGAAAGTATATGGTCAGTTTATGAAATGTATCGAGTATGCAGGTTAAGTAAAACAGACATTTTAAATATGTAAAAGCTCAAAAAAACATCATAAGAGTAGGACATCAGGCTCATATCATAAATATCATAACATGACATATCATAAAGCTCAAGGTTTTCAAAGCATTTGTAATACAATTGTAACCATAATCATGAGAGAAAATCCATAATAAATATTACTTGAGCCAACATACGTAATCATAAAATGCATAAATCATGAGGAACAGTGGGAGATTCGCTTAACTAACATACCCCATATGAGCATACATGAAGCCCGACTTGTAACCCTAGTTGGGAGAGTATCCGTACCTTGCCAAGGGTAGGACCATGAATGTGTGATATCACTATGAAAAGGGCCATTTGGGCTGGGGACAGTCACAAAGGAGCTCCCAACATACCTACGGTGGAACGTAGTTTATGAGATCCGGGGCAGAATCTAGGCCCCGAACATACTCGATGTCCGATGCTACTCCCAAAATGTATATACTGCTCATGGTATAACATGCATGAATTAATGGGCTAGTTAAATCATGATAATCAATAAACATAATCGTAAATACGTGAACTAGCCATGACATAAGGCCCGTGAGTCGGCCAAAACATAATTCATGAATTATAGGGTTCATGCATACTTGTAAATCAACAAATCATGATGGATAATTGCATAAGTCCATATTCAAATCATAAATCATGCTGGGTTTGTAAATATCAACAATTGAAGAGTAGATCATAAATCGATTCATCATACATCATGCATAATTAGGCTTAATTTGGTAGAAGCCGAACTCAATGATTTGATAATCAAAATAGTTGTAAAGTCTGATCAAAATTCAAAAAACACAATTTAAATCACAATTTAAAACAACCCATTGGTATTTAAAATTCCACAAGATTTGAATTAAAATCCCATGAGATTTTTGATAGATTTTTATGAATCAATAGAGGATGGGTATGGGTGTGAACAAAAACACCCATTTGTGACCCTACATACCTAATGGAGGCTGAATCTTAGTCTCCCTTGACTTCCTAGAAAGAAATAGAAGAAGAAAACCTTGAATCACCCTTTGTTCACCTCTCTCACTCTTCTATTCTCTTGCATGCATGAATGAACACTTAGGATAGTTTCCCACTCTAAAACACACCTTTTATAGGCTAAAACGTAGGCTTTAGGAACTTACAAATTACGAAAAGACCCTTACTAATTCGCAGAAAATTAATTGCCAGGAGGTCCCAACGAGGGACCCAACGACTCGTCCTCACTGGCCATGACTTGTCCTGTCGATCATCAAGTGCACTGCCTTGCTTTGTCTCCTAGGCTATTAACGGGTCACATCATGACTCATCAGGGGTGACCATGACTCGTGGTTGCCAGTCGTTAAGTACACTATCTTATTCCCAAACTTTGGAATCCAAACCTGTCAATGACTGACCCCACAAGTCGTTAAGGCTAACGACTCATGAGGACTCCCGTCAGGTACAATGCCTATTCTTCATTTTAACAACTATTTTTCCTTCCTCATGAGTCACCTGACGACTCATGGCTATCATCATGAGTCGTGAGATAACTCCTCCTGATACTGCAATATCGATATCCACTTTTTCCTCGTTTCAACTCTCGGGTCTGATCTTTGAGCTCCTGGGGTATAACACCAAGTCAGTCGAACAGTAATTTTAATCATAAACTTAAAAGATTTTCCCTACAAAATGGGATGGCTTTTACATCCACCCAGAAGGTTTGCCAAGCTACGCAACTTGGGAAATCTTTTACTCTACTTATAAATTTAGTTGTTTATAAACTTCAGAAAACTAGTATACTTGTAACAAACTTGCTTACCCAACATGTTGAGGCCCTATGCTACTTCAAGTATTTGCATGACCATGCCTTTTGAAAGGAAGAATAAGAGAGAATTTATCAAACACTCATATTATTGAACATAGGAAATTTTTACGAGACTCTTCTAGTTGCGCTCAACTCTGATTTACAATGGAAAACCTAGCCTCATTTATATAGGGGTTAGGAGACTACAATATAGGCTCAATACAAGATAGACTTGGCACACCTTTCTAGATAGCCTAACAAAATGAAAAATGGCACACTTATTTACATGGCCTAATAAAAATAAATTTGGCACACTTAACTAGGAAAACTCATCTACAAAGCCTAATAAAACAAACAACCTAATAAAACAGCTAACCTAATATGTCTAAGGAATCCCAAGTGATGGCATATGGGTAGTAAATTTCAGCGGGTGATGTGAGGCAGTGAGCTTCCAGATTTTGCACACGTCATCAACCATTATTTGGATGGACAACGTTTGGAGGTGTTGCTAGTGCGTTTGAGCATCCTTCACCCGGATTCCATCGGAATCCATGTTTATCGTCAAAGAAGCTCGTATCATACAAGCTCCATTTCAATGATCTTGTGAAGTAACATTTCCTAATTGACGTTCCTGCTATGGCTTTCTCCATATTATGATAGCTTTGTGACAGAATATTTCATGGGACGTTCATTTTATCCATGTGATGGACTGGGTGATTTCATCTCTAGTGATCTCGTAGGGTGCTTGATATTCCTTTGCTTCTTCTCGGACTTCTTCCAACAGATGACGTTTATCAGTGTGGTTCCATGGTGGCCATTCTGTTGACCAAACCTCTTTTGGAATGCACTTATTTTGCTAGAAGATAAACCTTTGTGTTTCATAGTATTCATCTTCCAAGGAAAATAGACATTGGAAATCTCCAACAAAATGAGATTTCTGGCTCAGCCTGGACTTTTCCATTGATTAACTTTATCGGTTGACGTAGCATGAATACCTTTGCATCATATAAATTCTTAAATCATTGAATTCAGTACTTCTGTGGCTTCAACAACTATAGAAATATTTCCAAAGCTGGTTCAATCTTGGTGACATAAGTACCAAAAGAACCATTAGAGTTCCTGTGGAAAATCATTTGCAAGTGGTATTAACACATAACAGAATGGGTATTCCGGGTTGAGTCCATACGACTTTAGGATGGATCCTCCTTACTTTCTGATAACCTATAGCTCATAGAAAGTCCGTCGTTCGATCAGGATGGATGGATCGAATGGATCTACATAGAACAAGTTCAGTGGATGGCTTAGCAGTCTTGATGACCTTGGACCTGGTGGGTTGGTGATCATGAATACATGGTGTAATAGCCCGGGAGTGCTTAAGAATAACTTGGGGAGTTAAGAATTCAAAGTGCAGAAATCTGGGAAAAATATTGCGGGATGAGCCATAGAATGACTCATGGTAGAAAACCACGAGCCATTGCATGTGGTTGTGGTGTGAAGCCAGGCCTGGTGGTAGTTGTTCGGTGCGTAGTATGGGTATTATAAAATCGACACGCAAGTGCACGTGGTCGAACAAGTAGTAAGTGGCTTTAGTAAGCCAAGTATCGATCCCTCAGAGACTTGGGATAAGTGTAATTTGCTCAAGTATACTATATTTTTACTTCTAAATATGCTGACAACTATATAACCAAAAATTGAATAATTTGTTTTATAAATTTTACACTAAACTACAAACAATTATCTACTTTGAATTTGGACTATGGGTAAAAGCATGCCGAGGTTAAAGAACATGCAATGAAACTGATTATCAACATAAATTGGTTAATCTTTTCTTCCAGTTGCTAGCCAAGAACAATTGCCAAGAGATTAAAACTCTCGTATTTAATCTCACTTAAGAATCATGAACCATCCGTCTACATTTCTGTGATCAAATGCAATTCATGTTCTAGCCATACAATACCGGTTCCTAAATTGACTAACACAACTTTCAAGTATATTTCTATCAGGAAAGCACATCAAAACTCAATTTTCCCAAATCAAGTAAAGAACAATATCCTATTAATTCACAACTTTTCAATTTCGTGCTCTCTCGAGTGAAATCGGACATTTTAGATGTACATTAATGTAGGCCACACAGCAATGCAGTAAAAACAAGAATTAATAGAACAACATGGAAGAAAAAGATGAAAAACCATATAATCAACAATCAAAATTCATCACAAGTGTTCATAACCTCAGCAAGGAAGGGAATTAGCCACTCATTTGTGGATTAATCATCCTAAAACAAGTGTTAATCATACGAACAATTGAATTAGAGAAGAAAGAAAGAGAAAAGAAACCCTGAACATTTCGTCCCTCAACTGCCTGTAACCCACGTCCTTGCTCCACCAAGTCTGAATTATGAAAATTACATTTAAGTGTTCTATTTATACTAGTGGGAATTTTTCCCGGAATAATGAGCAACGTGTCACGGAGTGCATCGCGGAGCACTGCCTCTGTGACATGCCGTGAACGCGGACCCTTACTGGAACTAGGGTCCGGGAAATCAAACACCAACGTGGCACGGCGTGCAAAGCGGAGGCTAGCCATCGTGCCACGGAGCAGTCGCGACCCTCCACTGGAAATTGATGAATTTTCATCCTCCAGGCAGAATGCCTCCGCGATGGCAGCGTGACACGGCTCCATTGCGGAGCCCCTTTAATTTGTGCAGTCCAATGCCCTTTTTCCTTGCTCGATTCCATGTCCAACTCCGATATCATCCAACATGCATTTTAGCTCCTCGAAATCACATTTTACCTACAAAACAATGCTAATCATGTTGGTTAGTATAAATTCACATTTTATTACCAATTACATGAAAATGTATACACATTGCTAGATAAACAAGGCGAAAATGATACTTTTGAGTATCACTTGGGCATATAAATCTGCCCAAGATCAGTAGGGAGGACCACGAGCATCACAACAATCCATTTGTGAGGAGGCACGAGCCGTTTTTAGTGGTTGTGGGAAGGAAGCAGATTTGGGCAATGGCTAGGATGGTTTGAAACCACGGTCCATGGTTAGGAAGGACGACTTGTCCTGTTGAGCCGTGGGTGCAAATCAGAAATCGGGAAGTTCGGCAGTCTAGACCACGGGAGTTTACCACGGTTCATGGTATCTTCCCATGGTCCGTTGGTTCAATCGTGGGATCGTCCAGTGCAGGTTTTCTGCGATTTTAGTAAGGGCATTTCTGTCATTTCCTATTTCTAAGGCCTTATACTACATCATTTAGGGCTCGTTTTGAAGGTTTTTAATGAGGGAAGACCTATTCTAAGTGCATACTCCCCATGCATGCAAGGTTAAAGGCTTGAAGGAGATGATTCAAGGCCAAAATTCAAGGTTTCCTTTGGAATCTGATCTTGGGTAATTAAAGGGTGGTAGAATTCCTCATTTCCAGGTATGTAGGGTTTTAATGGGTGTTCTCCTTCCACACCCATGCCCAATTTATCCCTATTAGAATGAATCTACAATGATAAAGTGTGGGGTCTCTACCTAATTGCATATTTTCTCAATCTTAATACATGGGTATGAAATGTTTATGTTCTTAGAATTGCATAGGCAGATTTTTAAAGAGTTTCTAATTTAACTTGAGTTTTCTAGTTTTATGAAATTAAAGGCCCATAGGTAGGTAGTTCATAAAGAAGAGATTTTTGATGAATGTATGATGTTGATGAGATTTGATGATGAAAAGAATGTTCTAAGTTACCCATGTCTATAATCGAAGTATTGGATACAAATCTAGTATAATTAAGCATGATGAAGCTTTGGGTAGTGCCCAAATGTTGAGTATGAATGATGATTTTCTCGAATTATCTTTATTACCTCATTTTGGAGTGAAATCTCCTAAATCATAATGTTTTCAAATGAATTGAATGATTTCAAGCGTGATAAGGTTTTGGGCAAGGCCTTTCTATTGATGATGATGAGGTGATATTTCTAAAGTAAGCTTACCACGAGATTTTGGAGTAAAGGCTTCCACTATTCTTTGAGCTTGTGGTATGTTTCTTAGTAAAACTTCTCATATGCATGAATTCATAATTGAGATGTATGTTGTCGTTGAGCTTCGTTTCATATGATGTTGAGTTTAAGCCTGATTTCATTATTGAGCTTCGCCAATAGATAATGTTGAGCTTCGTTTCCCTACGATGTTGAGTTTATGCATAGTTTCATGTTGAGCTTCGTCACTAGATGATGTTGAGCTTCATATTTATACAATGTTGAGCATTGCATGTTTCGGGAGAAGAGTCTAGCACCGAGCGGGCTATGTGTCGATAACCCTATGCCCCAGAACTATGCGCCAACATAGGTTGATTCTATTATATTATTGGGACCTCCCTTGTGACCTATCCCCGGCCCAATTATCCCTTCAACTTGATATCGATATGATGGTAGCATCCTTAGCCCTGACAAGGTTTTGGACGGCTCTGCCCACTTGAGTGTAATAGTCGGGACCACGTAAGCTCTATCGTGGTATGTCGGTTAAGTGATGAGTCTCCCATTGTCCATATGATTCAGATTTTCATATTCACTACTCATGATCACTATGTATGCATGTATGTTCTAAAAGTAAGGTTTGACTCAATGTTCAGCTTTTCTATAAATGATGCATCTCAGCTTTGAGTCATTCGAATTAGTTGATGTTATAAAGTTATGCATTGTCACATGAGGAAAGGGATTATGATTTCGAAGAATGCATGTGAGTTTTCTCAGTTCTCCAAAGATTATGTTATGAAATGATTTGTTTGGATGATTTACTTATTATAGCAGTTTTACTTACCTTACATACTCGGTACATTCCACGTACTGATCGCATACTTTCTGTGCTATATCATTTCATGATACAGGACCCGGCTCAAAACTTCGGCCCTGATCTTAGTTAGCTTATTTAAGTTAGCTGATGAAGGGCGTACTCACGCACTTCATAGACATAATTTTTCCCATACTTTGCTATGTTTTGAGGACAAATTATGTGTTTTTGAATGTGTTTATGTTATATATTTGTGAAAATAGCTAACGCACATGATTAGATGCTTTTAGGTCTAAAAGTAATGGATTTTGGTGTATTTGATGCTTTGGAATGAATCTGAAGAAAATGGAATAAAGTGAGGACTGGGAGGAGAAAATCTGAAGAAGTGTCCAGTGAAGGTAACGAGTGACATAACGAGTTGACGTGTGAAGTGATGATGCGTCGTCAGACACTGTGAGCATCCATCAAGTACACTGGAGGATGTGATGATCCATGGCCACGATGGACCTAACGACTTGTGCCTAGTCCTAATGAGTTGTTAGGTGACCCATTGCCACGATTTGGCCTAACGCTGAGGACGAATGTGCTTGACTGATCACGACTCCTTTGAGGTCCTAACGAGTCGTCACTTAGCTCGTGACCACTGACAACCTGGAGTACATTTATGATTAGGAAAAGGAGCTAAAAATCCCAAATTAAATCCATGAAGGAACGAAAGAAGCTGCAATGCGGCAAGGCTTCCAAAATGGGCAAAAAATTAGATTTCCTACTTCAACTAGGAAAAGGAACATCAAGTCTAAGTCAAATTCAACAAGGAACAAGCAAAGAATAAATCTACTAATATAAATACACTTTTATTTTCATTTTGTTCCAATGTCTTCAAGAATTGAAGTTTCAAGTTTTAAGTTTGAAGTAGAATTAGAAGCCAAGTTTTAGAAAAATCTAGGGCTTAGAAGTTTTACGACATATTTTGAGATGATTGTTGAATTGTTCTTCTTTATTGTTGCAATAATGAAGTGAGTTTCTTCCTATCAACGTTGTAAGTATTAATTTTTGCTTTTATTTATGAAAGCTATTAATTTACCTATAAACATGATAGGCTAAAACCACCACAACTAGGGTTGTGGGAACCATGACAAATTAACACATAGGTAAAATACTTAGTGATTCTTGAATGGAGTTTATGCATGTATTGTTTCTTCCTTCGTTTTAATTGATTTTTAACGGTTTCAAACATTAGAACTTTCCTTTTTCTTACTTACCGGACCAAGGGGGTAATGAATGGGAAAAGGGATTAACAACGGAGATTTGAGGCTATCAACCCTCATCTAATAGCTTGAACTTGTCCGAGGATAGATAATCCGATATTAAGGGTAAGGGTCAACCAAAATACACCTGTAGACGGACCAAGTTGCATGGTGAAAATCATCTAGATAGGAGACCAATCATTTAGGTGAACCTAACTTACCAATATTGCATGCTAAGCACCAGAATAGATCACTAGTATAAAACACCTTGTGGTTATGAAGTCACGGGGAACACTTACCCTATTTAGTTGCATTAATTGGGATACAACAATCAATTTCTCAAAATAATTATTTATTACTTTTACAAATCCCCCCTCTTATGAAATAATTAACTAAAAAGCTTAAGCACTAGCGTTCTTCTACATCCTTCCGTATTCTCTGTGGGATCGACCCCAACCTCTAGTTGAGTTCTTTATTGACAATGTCCGCTTCATACTTTGTTAAGAAGTGTGAGTTTGAGCATTATCATTAGCACCTGTTCAGAGTTGGTGAGTCCTCATCCTTCGAGTACTAGACTTTTAGTTTCTTCTATGTATTTCAGTTCCGTATTATAGAGCTAGTTGGGGTCTTGTCCCATTAGCTCGTCCAGATTAGAGGATTTTTAGACTCATAAATGTATTCAGTTTCGGATGTTTATTCTTATTTGATGTTTATTTAGACTTCCTCTGAGAGTATATTCATTTTTTCATTAGTTTTGAATGAGTTAGTTGTGTGCTCATATTATGGGTCGACTTAGGGTCCCTCGTCCTGTGTCTACGATCTAGGCCTCCATTCGAATTGTGACAAACTTGGTATCAGAGCCATATGTTTGAAGTGTCCTAGGGAGTCTGAAAGTCGCGTTAAGTAGAGTCTTTTCATGGGTGTGAAGCGCGCCACAATTATGATAAAGAGGCTACGAAATGTTTTAGGAAGTATTCCCATCCTTCATGATCTATGTCATGCGATGAGAAGTATTTCTATCCCTCTAATTCGTGCTATTCGCAATTCCATAGTATGGCCCCTCGAAGAGTGAATAGACAAATAAATGGAGATGGTGAAGGCCATGAGGATGGCATGGGTCGTGGGCATCAGCAGGTCCCACTAGTTCAGGAGCCTCAGGCACCAGAGCCAGGTACCCACGATGAGTTTCGGGCCACTATCCAGATGTTTGCACAAGCCTTGACCGCTCAGGTCAATTAGTAGGCCGTTGCACATGTTCCGCAGAATGGCAGCATAGCGGCGGCTCGAGTTAGGGACTTCTTGAGGATGAACCCGCCGGAGTTTCTTAGGTCCAAGGTAGATGAGGACCCACATGAGTTAGTGGATGAGGTTTTCAAGATCTCCCAGGTCATAGGGGTGAGTAGTGTTGAGTGCGCAGAGTTGGCCTCCTACCAGTTGAAGGGGGTTGCACATATCTACTTCCGCCAATGGAAGGATAGCAGGGTTGCCGGAGCAGGTCCGGTCACTTGGGAAGAGTTCCATGTTGCATTCCTGGATTGGTTCTTCCCTCGAGAGATAAGGGAGCTGAAGGTACCTGAGTTTGTAAATCTAAAGCAAGGGAGGATGACAGTACTAGAATATCCTCTTGAGTTCACCCGCCTATTGAAGTATGCTCCTGAGTTAGTGGTAGACTAGAGGGCGCGAGTGAGTAGGTTTGTGGGTGGGATAACAGGTTACTTGGATAAGGAATGCAGGATTGCTATGCTCTATCAGGATAAGGACTTTTCTAGGATGGTTTTGTATGCCCAGCAGATGGAGGCAACACATTCAAGAGAGAGAGAGGCAAAGAGGGCCAAGACTGATGATTACAGATCTCCTCAACTTAGTTCAGGAGGTGGGCACCGTCAGCAGACCCACCAGAGATCATCTTCCCTAGCTTTATCGGCTTTAAATGTGCCATCTCAGCCTAGGCACGATCAAAGAGGGTGATCATCAGGCTCGAGGGGTCAGAGTAGTAGGTCCACAGATTCACGTGTCCCAACTTGTCGTAGATGTGGCCGAGGGAATGTAGGCCAGTGCTTGGCAGGTTCGGGTGCGTGTTTCAGGTAGATATTGTCCAACAGCGAGACAGGATCAGGTTGGGTGTCGTGGCCCAGTTTCTGGCTCAGCAGCCCCACCCCCTCGCTCAGCACATCAGGGGGCATCTACCAGTGCAACTGGCGATTAGCGCCAGAATGGGTTCTATGTCTTAGCCTCTCGTCAGGAGCAGGAGGTTTCTCGAACATGGTTAATGGTATGTTACGAGTCTTCCATGTTGATGTTGATGTTTATGCTTTGTTAGATCCAGGGGCCACCTTCTCCTTTGTGAAACCTTATGTAGCAGTAGCTTCGGAGTCGGTCTTGATGTCTTATAAGAATCCTTCACAGTTTCTACTCCTGTAGGTGATTCAGTTACAGCTAGACGGGTGTACAGAGATTTCCCAGTCTTGGTCCTCCATAAAGTCACCTCAGCAGATCTGATAGAGTTAGCCATGACCTATTTCGATGTTATTCTCGGCATGGATTGGTTGTATGGTTTTTATGCTTCCATTAATTGTAGGACCCGGTAAGTAGAGTTCAAATTTCTAGGTGAGCCAGCCTTAGAATGGAAGGGTAGTTCAGTTGTGCCTTTAGGTTGTTTCGTTTCCTACCTCAAGGCCAGGAAGATGATTTCTAGGGGTTGCTTGTATCATTTGGTTAGGGTCAAGGATAGTGAGTCTGAGATCCCGACTATCCAGTCAATCCCAGTAGTACATGAGTATCCAGAGGTCTTTCCTGATGATTTTCCAGGTATTCCTCCCGAGCGAGAGATTGACTTCAGTATTGACCTTCTTCCTGATAAGTAGCCTATATCTATTCCTCCCTATAGGATGGCTCCAGCTGAGTTAAAAGAGTTGAAGGATCAATTAAAGGATTTACTAGATAAGGTCTTCATTAGACTGAGCCAGTCATCATGGGGTGCACCGATTTTATTTGTTCTGAAGAAAGATGGTTCCCTTCGTATGTGCATTGATTATCGATAGTTTAAAAAATTCACTATCACGAACAGGTACCCCTTACCCAAGATTGATGATTTGTTTGATCAGCTTCAGGGTGCTAAGTGTTTCTCGAAGATAGACCTCAGATCTGGGTATCATCAGCTTAGAGTTCGGGAGAGTGATATCCCGAATATGACATTTAGAACACAGTATGGTCATTATGAGTTTTTAGTTATGTCTTTTATACTAACAAATGCTTCTACAGCTTTTATGGACTTGATGAACAGGGTGTTCAAGCCATATTTGGACATGTTCGTGATCGTGTTCATTCATGACATTTTGATATACTCTTAAAGTGAGGAGGAGCATGCTGCTCACTTGAGAGTAGTGCTTTAGACCCTTAAAGACCTCCAACTGTATGCAAAGTTCAGCAAGTGTGAGTTTTGGTTGGACACCGAGGCATTCTTGGGCCATGTGGTGTCTAGCGCAGGCATAAAGGTAGATTCGCAAAAAATTGAGGCAGTGAAGAATTGGCCCAGACCGGTGAATCCTTCGGATATTCGGAGTTTCTTGGGCTTAGCTGGCTACTACTGGAGATTTTTTGAGGGTTTCTCATCTATTGCAGTGCCTTTGACAAAGTTGACTCAGAAGAAGGTGAAGTTTCAGTGGTCGGAGGCTTGTGCGAAAAGCTTCCAAGAGTCGAAGACTACACTTACTTCAGCACCAGTGTTGACCCTACCCGAGGGTAACGATGGTTTTGTGGTGTATTGTGATGCTTCCAGAGTTGGAATTGGGTGTGTGTTGATGTAGCGTGGGAGGGTGATAGCTTATGCCTCTCGACAACTGAAGGTGTATGAGAAGAATTACCCGACCCATGATCTTGAATTGGCTGCGGTGGTGTTCACATTGAAGATATGGCGGCATTACTTGTATGGGGTCCACGTGGATGTATTTATGGATCACAAGAGCTTGCAATATGTGTTCACCTAGAAGGATCTAAATCTTCCGCAAAGGAGGTGGTTGGAATTGCTAAAGGACTGTGATATGAGCGTTTTCTACCACCCGGGCAAGGCTAATGTGGTTGCGGATGCAATTAATAGACTTTCTATGGAGAGTGTTTCCCATGTGGATGAGGGAAAAAAGGAGTTGGTGAGAGATGTCCACTGACTTACAAGGTTAGGGGTTAGATTGATCGACGTGACCGATGGAGGTGTTGTTGTACATAATAGGTCAGAATTGTCCTTGGTGGTTGATGTTTAGTCCAGGCAAGATGAGGATCCAATTTTGAGGAAACTGAAGGAGGTGATGCAGAGTCAAAAGGTGGAGGTTTTCTCCCAAAGGAGGAGATGGTATGCTACAATATTAGGGTCGTCTATGTGTCCCAGATGTTGATGATTTGAGAGTCCGAATATTACATGAGGCACATGGTACTAGATATTCTATTCATCTAGGATCCACAAAGATGTATTGGGATTTGCGAGAAATCTATTGATGGGATGGTATGAAAAAGGATATTGCAAAGTTCGTAGAGAAAGGTCCAAACTTTAAGCAAGTGAAAGTCGAGCATCAAAGACCTGGAGGCTTACTTTAGGATATTACCATTCCCACTTGAAAGTGGGAAGAAATAGATACGGACTTCATTACAAGCTTACCCTAGACTCGTAGGCAATATGACTCCATTTGGGTTATTGTGGACAGGTTGACTAAGGCGGCTCATTTTCTACCGGTCAAAACTACCGACTCAGCTAGGATTATGCCAAGTTGTACATACGGCAGTTAGTTTGGTTGCATGGAGTGCCTTTGTCCATCATTTCCGATAGAGGTAGCTAGTTTACCTCTCAGTTTTAGAGGTCCTTTTAGAAGGGAATTGGGACTCAAGTCAAGCTCAGTACGACCTTTCAACCAAAAATGGATGGACAAGCCGAGCAAACAATCCACACTGTTGAGGACATGTGTTATGTATTTTAAAGGTAGTTGGGATGATCATCTGCCTTTGATCAAATTTGCTTATAATAACAGTTACCACTCTAGTATCCAAATGGCACCGTTCGAGGCTCTTTACAGGTGAAGATGTAGATCTCCCATTAGATGGTTTGAGGCTGGTGAGGCAGCTATGATAGAACCAGATTCAGTTCATGAGGCGATGGTGAAGGTTTAGTTGATAAGGGATAGGTCAAAAACTGCTTAGAGTCGTTAGAAATTGTATGTTGATGTGAGAAGAAGAGATTTGAAGTTTTATGTAGACAACTAGGTGTTTCTAAAGGTATCTCCCATGAAAGGACTCATGTTGTTTGGGAAAAAAGGGAAACTCAATCCCTGCTATGTTGGTCCCTACCAGGTTGTGAGAAGAGTTGGTAAGGTGGCGTATGAGTTGGACTTGTCATCAGAGTTATCTTCAGTTCATCCTATCTTCCATGTGTCACTTTTGAAAAAGTGTTTAGTGATCCAACCTTGGTAGCCCAGTAGACAACCTTGAGGTAAAAGACAACCTCACTTACAAAAAAATTCCCATTGAAATTTTGGATCGCCAGGTTCAGAAGTTGAGGAACAAAGAAGTAGCTTCAGTTAAGGTACTAAGGATAAATTAGCACGTTGAAGGAGCTACGTGGGAAGCCAAAGCAGATATGATGGCTAAATACCCACATTTGTTCTCTACCGGCTTAGTTTCAGCTTGAGGTATTAGTTCGGCACTTAGAGTCTAAATAGTTTTCATGTTTTATGTGAATGTGTGTATGATTGGTGAATCCAGTTCAGCTGTATAGTTTGAAATGAAGGTAGTCATTCTATTAGTTTTCGGCTTGAATGATCAGTATTTGATTATGATAATTGTATGTTCTGTTTTGTGATTGTTTCCCACACTCGAGGATGAATGTTCCCGAGGGGGAGATATTGTAATACACTGGAAGTGCTTAGGAATAACTTGGGATTTAAGAATTTAAAGGGCAGAAATCTAAGAAAAATGTTGCCGGACGAGCCATAGAATGACTCGTGGTAGTAAACCACGAGCCTTTGTATGTGGTCGTGGTATGAAGCTAGGCCTGGTGGTAAGGTGGACCATGGGCATCACAATGACCCGTTGTGAGGAGGCACGGGCCATTGTTAGTGGTCGTGGGAAGGAAACGGATCTGGGCAGTGGCTAGGACGGTTTGAAACCACGGTCCGTGGTTTGGAAGGACGACTCGTCCTGTCGAGCCGTGGCTGCAAATCAGAAACCGAGAATTTTGGCAGTCTAGACCACAGGAGTTTAACACGGCTTGTGGTATCTTCCCACGGTCCATTGGTTCAATCGTGGGATCGTCCAGTGCAGGTTTCTCTGTGATTTTAGTAAGGGAATTTCTGTTATTTCCTATTCCTAAGGCCAAATACTACGTCGTTTAGGGCTTGTTTTGAAGGGTTTTAGTGGGGGAAGATCTATTCTAAGTGCATACCCCCCCCCCATGCATGCAAGGTTGAAGGCTTGAAGAAGGTGATTCAAGGCCAAAATCAAGGTTTCCTTTGGAATCTGATCTTGGGTAATTGAAGGGTGGTAGAATTCCTCATTTCCAAGCATGTAGGGTTTTACTGGGTGTTCTCCTTCCACATCCACGCCCAATTTCTCGCTACTCGAATGAATCTCCAAAGATCAAGTGTGGGGTCTCTACCCAATTGCATATTTTCTCAATCTTTATACATGGGTATGAATTGTTTATGTTCTTAGTATTGAATACGAAGCATGGGCAGATTTTTAAAGTGTTTCCAATGTAACTTGAGTTTTCTAGTTTTATGAAATTAAAGGCCCATGGGTAGGGAGTTCATAAAGAAGAGATTTTCGATGAATGTATGATGTTGATGAGATTTGATGATGAAAAACATGTTCTAAGTTACCCATGTCTATAATTGAAGTATTGGATATGAATCTAGTATAGTCAAGTATGATGAAGCTTTGGATAGTGCCCAATGTTGAGTATGAATGATGATTTTCTCGAATTAACTTTATTACCTCATCTTGGAGTGAAATCTCCAAAATTATAATGTTTTCAAATGAATTGAATGAGATCAAGCATGATAAGGTTTTGGGAAAGGCCCTTATATTGATAATGATGAGGTGATATTTCTAAAGTAAGCTTACCGCGAAAAATTTGGAGTAAAGGCTTCCACTATTCTTTGAGCTTGTGGTATGTTTCATAGTAAAGCTTCTCATATGCATGAATTCATAATTGAGATATATGTTGTTGAGCGTCGTTTCATACGATGTTGAGTTTAAGCATGATTTCATTATTGAGCTTCGTCAATAGATGATGTTGAGCTTCGTTTCCCTATGATGTTGAGTTTATGCACGATTTCCTATTGAGCTTCGTCACAAGACGATGTTGAGCTTCGTATTTATACGATATAGTGAATAGCATGTCTTGGGAGAAGAGTCTAGCACCAAGCGGGCTAAGTGTTGATAACCCTATGTTGGTGAGTCCTAATCCTTCGAGGACTAGACTTTCAGTTTCTTCTATATATTTCAGTTTCAGTATTGTAGAGCTAGTTGGGGTCTTGTCCCATCAGATAGTCCAGATTAGAGGCTTTTCAGACATAGACATGTATTCAGTTTCAAATGTTTATTCTTATGTGATGTTTCTTTAGACTTCCGCTGAGAGTATATTCGTGTTTTCTTTAATTTTGAATGAGTTAGTTGTATGCTCATACTATGGGTCAACTCGGGGTCCCTTGTCCCGTGTCTACGATTCGGGCCTCCGTTTGGGTCGTGACATATGGCCAACTGGTTCTTTCTTCTTCTTGGGTTTCTCTGGAAAAACCTTTTTGCGAATTCATCTGGTTGGGATAGGAAATCTGCCAGGAAATTATCTTTCCCTTTTAGGTGCTTCACCTGGAATTTGTAAGGGGAGAACCATTGTGCCCATCTGAGAATTTGCGGATATGGAAGTATATTTGGATTTATCTGGATCATCTTCAGGAAGGCGTTCATATCCATCTCGATCAGGAATTCAGTTTGAATGAGAAAGAAGTTGAACTTCTTGATTCCATTCATCACAGTAAGAATCTCCTTGAAGGTGGAATGATAGTGTTGTTCTGCATCTTTGAATCTTCCGATAGCATATCCGCATATCTTCCTATGGCCATATTTTTGCTCCAGAAGAATTGCACTCCAGTATTCATTGCTGGCATCAGTCTGTAGTATCTTCTTTACATCTGAAGGAATATGGAGGGTCTTCACCTATTCAGACACCTGCTTGATTTTTTGGACAACTTCATCCTGCTCCGTACCCCAAGCTTAGGCATTCTTCTTAAGCATCTTTGCAAGTGGAGAAATATATGTAGAGACTTTACGAATAAAATCTCTAACATCATTATCACCCTAAAAATTGTTGAAGCTTCTCTGTGGTAAAGTTGGTGTTTGGAAATCTATGCAGTTCTTGACATATGTGCAGACCTGGATGGTATGCTCCATTGCTAAAATTCATCCCTAAAAGTCAATCTCCTTTTGAACAAGGACCATTTTCTTTAGAGAGAGCATGATTCCATTTCCTCTTACTATGTCATGAAAATGACGGAGTAAGGCAAGGCGTTCCTCCAGAGTATCACTGAACAATAGGATATCGTCAATGTATACTAGTGAAGCGTGGAGGATAGGCTTAATGATTTTGGTCATAGCTTTATGAAATAGAGAGGGTGCAGGTTTTAGTAGAAAAGGAATAACCTTCCATTGGAAGTGTTGGTTAGGAATGCAAAATCTTGTTCTTGGTCTTTCCTCAAGATGTATCCCCAATTGCCAAAATTGAGATTTAAGATCAATCTTGGAAAAATATCTAGCTTTGGCTAAGTGTGAAAATCGGGTGAGCCTATTTGGTATAGGGAATTTATCATCTTGGAGGAAATGGTTGAGTGGCTGGTAGTTTATGACTAATCTGAGTTTACCTCTTGTCTGCTCAGCTCTCTTGTTGACATAGAAATCTTCGCATACCCATTGAGAATTAGATGGATTGATTAGTCCAAACTCCATGAGTTAAGCACACTCCTTCTTTGTAAGCTTAAGGTGCTCTGGATTCATCAGCAATGATGCTATACCAGTATCCATGAAGGCAAAACCTGAATCGGCATATCCCATTTGGATGGATAAACGTTCAGCTAGACTTAAGGAATATTGATAATGTTTTTGATTTCTTCCTCAACCTCTGAAATTTGGTAATGGTCATGCCCATGTTCTTCATATATGTCCATGGAGAAAAGAGAGTCCTCTGATGGTTCATCTTCAGCTGAAAGAACTTATGCAAGATCATTGTCCTTAACATCAGCATACTCTTCTATCTCGATAAGAAGTCGGATAGATCTTCTAGCTTGAGGATAGTTCTTTGCAAAGTGTCCGATCATGTAGCAAATAAAGCATGTATCATTCTTCTAGAACCTTCTTGGATGCTTTCTCCTGAAATATTTTGTTCGCCTGGTGAATTTGGATCTTTCGCCAGTAGGCTTTGGCCATTTGAACTTCTTGTATTTCTTAAATATACTTTGCCTTCTGGGGGTGTGGCTAGAGCAACTAGACCCGGTGATTTGGTCAGTTCTGCTGCAAGCTTTATCAAGTGCTAGATTGTTGTGCATGATCTGCTTCAGAAAAGATCTCATTGTACAAATATCTTCTAGTTCCATGAAGATTTCTTGCCTTATATAACCGACTTGGAGAATTGTGATTAACTGGAAATTTTCCTCGGCAATCATCATGGTTCTTCCTACTAACATTGTTGGCAAGGATGAAACGAAGGCTTGTTTCAAACTGGCATTTCCACCTAGTTCCAAGTATGTGTTTGCCATCATCTGGAAATGTATATTAATGAAATTTTTGTCGAATGATAGCTATTTCATCTCGAAGAATTGTCTTTGTAGATTTTTTTGCCTCTGGCCTGTATCTCGACAAAAACTTCATGTAGAATACTGATGTTGAAAGTAAAGTCTTGGGACGTGACTAAATTATTCTTATTATATATCCCCAAAGTAGTCCACCAATCTCTAAGGATGCTAGAAAACTTTGACGTGAACTTTGACAGGATTAGATACTTCTCTCGCTCTACCAAGTGTTTCATCACCATTGAAGTAAGTAAATCTTGGATCATTTGAGGCCATTTTGAAACCTTGACATCATCGAGAATGAAAGTATGGAACCCAGTTCCAACCAATTTTGGCATTGGGTGTTCTGGTCTTTTTTCCGAAATTGGGTCATCTGTCATCCCGTCTTTATCAGCATCAACTTTAGAAACTTCTGGTTCTCTTGGTCGGTTCATGTATATCGGTGGATTTTCTTCCTCGAAGGTGTCTAGTGAGAGATTCTCACTTGACTCAGTCTCCACTTCTAAAGTTTCATTAGTAGGATCGCTATCTGTTGTCTCTTCAGTACTGGATCCTATGCAATCATCTTCTTCCGAGACATAGAAGTCCGGAACAACTTGATCTAAGATCATCATGTTTTCTGGATCTGGCTCTTCTGAACTTTCTCCAACCTCTTTCCTTTGTTTGTCTTGCTTTTTTTCTGCAAGAGCATCTTTCTTTCCCCAAACCCATTTGGCAATGTCAAACTCAGTTTCCCCTTTGGATTTTTGAGTGTAGGGTATGGGTTCATGTGGAATGAAAGGAGAGGTAGTACCTGGATGGAACAATTTAGGTGGTGAGTAAGTCTGTGATGACATAGGAAAAAAGGTGGACTTTGGAGAGTGGCTTTAGGTTCTTTGTGGCTCAAAAGGTCCATGTCTCAGTTGTTTTTTTTGCTCTTTGATATTAGACATCTCTTTTTGTTGCTGTGAAAAAAGTTGAAAGGTGAGGTGCCCGGTGGGAAAGTCTCATACTGCATATTCTGCAGACATAATTCCAGGGCTCGGATAATACCGGCGTGTTGATTGGATTTCTGTTGCACTTTCTTCTCAATGTTCTCTACCTTGCCCATCATCTTATTCTGAGTGTGAGCAACGTTCTTGAGGGAAGTTCTGATGTTGGTCAGCACTTTGGTCTGGCATATTGCATTTTTTGATTGCTAGTTGATGGTAGCCCTAATATCACTTATTGGTGGCTTTTATCTAGTGGGAAACACAACATTTTTCTTTGGTAATTTTGGTGCATGGTTTACACCATCTTTTTAAGATGTTGTTGTAATGGGAATTCAGGACTATAACCGGAGCTGGATGGACACATCATGAAGATTTGAGGGTTGTGAGTTTTTTTGGCTAGAGTAGGTAGAGTTGGCCAATCTTAAGGTTTGTAGGAGACAAGGAATACACACTTTTCTGGGCGGTTCAGGGTACAGATGGATCCCCATCTTCATATAACTTACGAAATTTCTTTTCTAAGCATCTCCCCTTTTTCTTTTTGGGTTTGTCTCTCTTCTCTACATATTCAACTTCATCCTCCAAACATTCCTGACAGTCACATCCGATATCCCAAGGGCAGTGCCCGGTGAAGGGACATTTGAGCCACCATATGTCATGACTTTCATGATTGAACTATTTGATTTAATCATGTTTACTCATGACAGCTAGAAGGCTCCAATCTGTGGATCCTCTTCATCTTCAGGCAAGGGTATGGATGTAGGCTGGTACATCTGAAGAGAAAAGGTTGAGCTATTTGGTTTTTTGAGATGAGAGTGGTCAAAGATGATGGCTATAGTGTTATCCTGTTTTTTTGGCAAAGATTGGTTTTGTGGATCGAAGAGGTTCAACAAGAGGTTCTCTCATCCGCTCATAGTTGGTAACCCATGAGTCAGGAAGAATTTTGACAAGTTCTTCCTTTGGTATTTTTCTGGGTATTTGGGTGCTTGTGGTAGTTCTGTTGGTGGCATCTACATGTAGCAGTAAAGCATCATCTCCACCCGAAAATGAAAGATCCATGGCATCGTTCTGAACTCGCCAAGATATTTGATAATGAAGAGTTTCCTGGATAGCATCTCTAGCTTATGGAGCTCCCTGTATTGGGACTTGGATCTTTAAAGCTTCTGTCAGATAAGGGTCTCTTAGGGATGACTTTCCACAAAACTCGGCTTCAACATCTCGTAGGAAGGCTTGCCAAGTCAGTCGAACAGTAAATTTCATCATAGACATAAAGGATTTTCCTTACAAAAGGGGCTGGCTTCTACATCCACCCCGACAGTTTTCCATGATACCAACTCGGGAAATCTGTTACTCTACTTATAAATTTAGCTGTTTGTAAACTTCAGAATACTATTGTACTTGTAACAAACTTGCCTACCCCACGTGTCGAGGCCATATACTACTTCAAGAATCAGCCATAAAATGCCTTTTGAAAGGAAGAACAAGAGAGAATTTAGAAAACACTCATATTATTGAACATAGGAAATTTTTACAAGACTCTTCTAGATGCGCTCAACTCTGATTTACAATGGACAACCTAGCCTCCCTTATATAGGGGTTAGGAGACTACAAGATAGACTTAATACAAGATAGACTCGGCACACCTTTCTAGACAGCCTAACAAAACAAAAACGACACACTTATTTACATGGCCTAACAAAAACAAATCTGGCATTCTTAACTAGGCAAACTCATCTACAACGCCTAATAACTACAGAAGCCTAATAAAGAAAAGGGCCTAAAAAAATAGCTAGCCTAATATGTCCAAGGAAGCCTAAGGAAGCCCCTGTCATCAATCATTATCTAGTGGGACAACGCTTGGAGGTGTCACTTGTGGGTTTGTAATCATGAATACATGGTCGACTGGTTATTTAATCTTCTTTGGTTTCTCTGGAAAAGACCTTTTTGTGAATTCATCTGGTCGAGATAGAAAATCTGCCAGGAAATTATCTTTCCCTTTCAGGTGCTTCACTTGGAATTTGTAGGGGGGAGAACTATTGTGCCCATCTGAGAATTTGCGGATGTGGAAATATCTTCAGATTTATCTAGATCATCTTCGGGAATGCCTTCATATCCATCTCGATCAGGAATTCAGTGCGAATAAGGAAGAAGTTGAACTTCTTGATTTCATTCTTCACAACAAGAATCTCCTTGAAGGTGGAATGATAGTGTTGTTCTGCATCTTTGAATCTTCCTCTAGCATATTTGCATATCTTCCTATGACCATCTTTTTCTTCTAAAAGAACTACACTCTAGTACTAATTGTTGGCATCAGTATGTAGTATCTTCTTTCCATATGAAGGAATATGGAGATTCTTCACCTATTGGCATACTTGCTTTATTTTTTGGACAACTTCATCCTGCTCCTTACCCCAAGATTGGGCACTCTTCTTGAGCATCTTTATAAGTGGAGAGATATATGTAAAGACTTCAGGAATAAAATCTCTAGCATAATTTATAACCCTTAAAAATTGTTTAAGCTGCTTTGTTGTGAAGTTGGTGTCTGGAAATCTGAGTAGTTCCTGACATATGTGCGTACCTAGACTATATGCTCCATTGCTAAAATGCATCCCTAAAAAATTAATCTCCTTTTGAACAAGGACCATTTTCTTTGTAGAGAGAATGACTTAATTTGCTCTTACTATATCATGAAATTGATGGAGTAAGGCAAGGTGTTCCTCCAAAATATCACTAAACAATAGGATATCATCAACGTATACTAGTGATGTGTGGAGGATAGGCTAAATTATTTTTATCATGGCCTTTTGTAATAGAGAGGGTCCAGGTTTCATCTTAAATGGCATAACCTTCCATAGGAAGTGTTGGTCAGGAATGCAAAATCCTGTTTTTGGTCTTTCCTTAGGATGTATCCCCAATTGCCAAAATCCAGATTTAAGATCAAACTTGGAAAAATATCTAGCTTTAGCTAAGTGTGAAAATAGGGTGAGCCTAATTGGTATAGAGAATTTATCATCTTGGAGGAAATAGTTATGTGGCTGGTAGTTTATGACTAATCTGAGTTTACCTCTTGTCTGCTCAACTTACTTGTTGACATAGAAAGCTTCGCATGCCCATTGAGAATCAGATGGCTCGATCAGTCCAAACTCCATGAGTTCAGCACACTCTTTCTTTGCAAGCTGAAGGTGGTCTGGATTCATGCCAGAGTGGCTTGCCTTAGTTGGATTGATGTTTTCATTCTTCTTGAACGGGAATTTGATGAAAAACTCTTCATTCAGCCATGGTTTATATTTTCACTTCTTCATAATCTCCTTATGAGATTCAACACAAGAATGTTCCATCAACTGTTGGTTGATCTCTCCGATCTGCTCGTCCTTAGTGATTTGGAATAGGCATGACACTTTTAAGTACGACTTGAATTACTTTTTGAATTCTATTCCATAGTCTCTGATGTGGAGTCGAACCTTGAGTTGTTTGTATATATCCAACCCAATTATGAGATCCTTTCCTGGGACATCTGATCCGAACCGCTTTGTTATGAACTTTAACCCTTGGAAGAACTCAATTGTTATCGGGTGTTTTGTGATGACTGTGGTCATTAGGATTCCATTTGATGTGGTGTAGTAGTTCTTGAAATGGGAAAACCATTGATCATTGGGAAGGACTGCAGGATTCACCAGCGATGATGCTGCACCAGTATCTATGAAGGCAATAACCTGAATCGGCTTATCCCATTTGGATGGATAAACATACAACTAGACTTGAGGAGTATTGATAATGCTATTGATTTCTTCCTCAACCTCTGGAATCTGGTAATGGTCATGCCTATGTTCTTCATATATATCCATGGAGAAAAACGTGTCCACTGATGGTTTATCTTCTGTTGAAAGGATTGATTCAATATCATTGTCCTCGACATCAGCATACTCTTCTATCCCGGTAAGAAGTAGGATAGATCTTCTTAGCTTGAGGACAGTTCTTTGTAAAGTGCCTGATCTTGTGGTAGATAAAGCATCTTCCATTCTTCTGGAACTTGCATGGATGCTTTCTCCTAAAGTATATTATTCTCCTGGTGAATTTGGATCTTTCGCCATAGGCTTTCGCCATTTGAACTTCTTTTATTTCTTGAATCAGCTTTGCCTTCTGGGGTGTGGCAAGAGTGGCTGGACTCTGTGATTAGGTCAGTTCTGCTGCAAGCTTTATCAAGTGCTAGATTGTTATGCATGATTTGCTTCAGAACAGATCTCTTTGTACAAATATCTTCTAGCGCCATGAAGATTTCTTGCCTTATATAGCTGACTTGGGGATTGTGATTGACTGGAACTTTTCCACGACAATCGTCATGGTTCATCCTGCTAACATCTTTGGCAAGGATGAAATGAAGGCTTGCTTCAAACTGTCATCTCCACCTAGTTCAAAGTATATTTTCACCATCTTCTGGAAATGGATATCAATGACTTTTGTTGAATCATACGCATTTCATCTCAAAGAATTATCTTCATAGCTTTTCTTGCCTCTAGCCTGTATCTCCACAAAAGACCTCATGCAGAATTCTGATGTTAAAAGAAAAGTCTTGGGATGTGAGGAAAGTATTCTTATCATATATCCGCAATGTGGTCCACCAATCTCTAAGGATGCCGGAGAACCTTAACGTGAACTCTGATAGGATTAGATAGTTCTCTTTCTCTACCAAGTGTTTCGTCACCATCCAATTATGGAAATCTTGGATCCTTTGAGGCCATTTCAAAACCTTGACATCATCAAGAGTAAAAGTATAGAACTTAGTTCCAACCAATTTTAGCATTAGGTGATCTGTCTTCTTTCTGGAATTGGGTCATCTATCATCCCGTCTTTATCATCATCGACTTTAGAAACTTTTGGTTCTCTTGGTCGGTTCATGTATCTAGTGAGAGATTTTTACTTGACTCAGTCTCCGCTTCTTCAGTTTCATCAGTAGGATCGCTATCTGTTGTCTCTTCAGTACTGGATCCTATGCTATCATCTTTCTCCAATCCATAGAGGTCCAGAACAACTTGATTTGAGATCATCAAGTTTTCTAGATATGACTCTTTTGAACTTTCTCCAACTTCTTTCCTTCTTTTGGCAAGTTTTTCTACTACAAGAGCATCTTTCTTTTCCCAAACCCATTTAGCATTGTCAAACTTAGTTTCCTCTTTGGATTTTTGAGTATAGGGTATGGTTTCATGTGGAATGAAAGGATAGGTAGTACCAGGTTGGGCCAATTTAGGTGGTGAATATGTCTGTGAAGACATAGGGAAAAAGGAGGACTTTGGAGAGTGGCTTTGGGTTCTTTGTGGCTCAAAAGGTCCATGTCTCAGTTGTTTTATTTGCTCTTTGATATTAGCCATCTCTTTTGGATTCTATGAAAAGAAGTGGAAAAGTGATGTGCCCAGTGGACAAATCTCATGCTGCATATTCTGTAGGTGCAATTACAGGGCTCGTATAAGACCGGTGTGTTGATTGGATGTCTATTCCACTTTCTTCTCAATGTTCTCCACCTTGCTCATCATCTTGTTCTGTGTGCAAGAAACATTCTTGAGAGAAGTGCCGATGTGGTCAACACCTTGTTCTAGCAGACTTCATTTTCTGATTGCTAGTTGATGGTATCCTCAATACCACTTGTTGGTGCTTTTCTCAAGTGGGCAACACAACATTTTTCTTTGGTATTTTTGGTGCATGGTTTACACCATCTTTTTCAAAGGGTTGTTGTGAGGGAAATTCTGGAGTATGATTGGAGCTGGATGGACTCATAATAAAGATTTGAGGGTTGTGAGGCTTTTTTGTTAGAGTAGATAGAGTTGGCCAATCTTGGGATTTGTAGGAGAAAAGGAATTCATACTTTCCTGGGCGGCTTAGGGAACTGATAGATGGATCCCCATCTTCATATTTCTTCCATCTTTTGGAAATGGATATCAATGAAATCTCTGTCGAATGATGCGCATTTCATCCCCAAGAATTGTCTTCGTAGATTTTCTTACCTCTGGCCTGTATCTCCACAAAAGATTTCATGTAGAATTCGAATGTTGAAAGCAAAGTCTTGGGACATGAGGAAAGTATTCTTATCATATATCCCTAATACGGTCCATCATTCTCTAAGGATGCCAGAGAACCTTGACGTGAACACTGATAGGATTAGATACTTCTCTTGCTCTATCAAGTGATTCGTCACCATCCTAGTAAGGAAATCTTGGATCCTTTGAGGCCATTTCAAAACGTTGAGATCATCCAACCAATTTTGGCGTCGGGTGTTCTGGTATTCTTTTCGAAATTGGGTCATCTATCATCCCGTCTTGAGAATTATCAACTTCAGACACTTCTGGTTCTCTTTGTCAGTTCATGTATATTGGTGTATTTTCTACCTTGGAGGTGTCTTGTGAGAGATTCTCACTTGACTCAGTCTCGGCTTCTTAAGTTTCATCAGTAGGATCACTATATGTTGTCTCTTCAGTACTGGATCTTGTGCTATCACCTTCTTCCAAGCCATAGAGGTCCGGAACAACTTGATCTGAGATCATCAAGTTTTCTGGATCTGGCTTATTGGAACTTTCTCTAACCTCTTTCCTTCTTTTGGCCTGCTTTTAAGCTCCAAGAGCATTTTTCTTTTCCCAGACCCATTTGGAAATGTCAAACTCAGTTCCTCTTTGGATTTAAGTGTAGGATATGGGTTCATGTGGAATGAAAGGAGAGGTAGTACCAGGACAGGCCAATTTAGGTGGTGAGTATGTCTGTGATGACATAGGAAAAAAGGAGGACTTTGGAGAGTGACTTTGGGTTCTTTGTCGCTCAAAAGGTCCATGTCTCAATTTTTTTATTTGGTCTTTGATATCAGCCACCTCTTTTTGCTGTTGTGAAAAGAAGTGGAAAAGTGAGATGCGCGGTGGAAAAATCTCATACTACATATTCTGCTGAGGCAATTCCAAGGCTCGGATAAGATCGGTGTGTTGATTGGATGTCTGTTCCACTTTCATCTCAATGTTCTCCACCTTTCTGATCATTTTGTTCTGTGTGTGAGCAATGTCAAAAGGTTAGGTTTTTGTGAGGGAAATTCTTGAGTATGACTAGAGCTGGATGGACTCATCATAAAGATTTGAGGGTTTTGAGGTTTTTTGGCTGGAGTAGGTAGAGTGGTTTTTTGGCTGGAGTAGGTAGAGTTGGCCAATCTTGAGGTTTGTAGGAGACAAGGAATTCATACTTTCCTAGGCGGCTCAGGGAACCAATAGATGGATACTCATCTTCATATCGCTTATGGAATTCCTTTTCTGAATATCTCCCCTTTTTCTTTTTGGGTTTGGCTCTCTTCTCTACATATTCAACTTCATCCTCCAAACATTCTTGGCAGTCACATTCGATATCCCAAGGGTAGTTCCCGGTGAAGAGACACTTGAACCACCATATATCACGACCTTTATGATTGAAATGTTTTATCCAATCATATTCACTCATGACAGCTGGAAGGCTCCAATCGAATGGATCCTCTTCATCTTCAGGAAAAGGTTCTGATGTAGGCTGGTATATCTGAAGAGAAAAAGTTGTGTTGTTTGGTTTTTTAGGATGAGAGTGGTCAACACTGATGACTATAGTTTTCTCTAGTTTTTTTACAAAGATTGGTTTTGTGGATCAAAGAGGTTCAACAGGAGGTTCTATGATCCACTCATTGTAAGTAACCCTTGAGTCAGGAAGAATTTTGACATGTTCTTCCTTTCGTATCATTCTGGGTATTTGGGTGCATATGGTAGTTCTGTTGGTGGCATCTACATGTAGCAGTAAAGCATCATCTCCCCCCGAAAATGCAAGATCCATGGCATGGTTCTGAACTCGCCAAGCTATCTGATAGTGAAGAGTTGCCTAGATAGCATCTCCAGCTTGTGGAGCTCCCTATATTTGGACTCTGATCTTTAAGGCTTCTTTCAGATATGGGTCGCTTAGGCACATATTGAAATTTAGATATAACGTGACAAAGACTGTCCCAACATTCAAGGTAACCTCAGTTGTACACAAAATAACATGTTGGTACTCTTGGTATCGAGTATAAGGGAGTGAAAGGCATGCAACAACACTCATATTATTGAACATAGGAAATTTTTACAAAACTCTTTTAGCTATAGTTAAATCTGATTTATAATGTACAACCTGTCCTCCTTTATATAGGGGTTAGGAGACTACACGATAAGACTGAATACAAGTTAAACTCGACACCTTTTGACAGCCTAAAATAATGAAAATGACACACCTATTTATATGGCCTAAGAAAAACAAATCTGCCACACTTAACTAGGCAAACTCTTCTACAAATCCTAATAACAACACATGCCTAGTAAAACAAATGGCCTAATAAAACGGCTAGCCTTATATGTCCAAGGAAGCCAATGTGATGGCATGTGAAGTGGGACCCGCTTTAACCTTTATATGGGTAGTAAATTTAGGCGGGTGATCTGAGGTGGTGAGCTTCCAGATTCTTGCACACGTCATCAACCATTATCTGATGGGACAATATTTGGAGGTGTCGCTAGTGGGTTTGAGCATCCTTCATGCGGATTCCATCGGAAGCCATGTTTGCCGTCGGAAAAGCTCGTATCATGCAAGTTTCATTTCAACAATCTTTTGAAGTAATATTTTCTGCTTTACGTTCCTGCCATGGCTTGATCCACATTTTGACAGGTGTGTGATGGAGTATTTGAGTGAACGTTCAGTCTTATTCGTGTGATGTCCTTAGTGATTTCATCTTTGATGATCTCGTAGGGGGCTTGATATTCCTTTGCTACTTGTCGGACTTCTTGCCAGTGAGGATGTTTATCAGTGAGGTTTCATGGCACCCATTATTTTGGCCAAACCTCTTTTGGAATGCTATTATTTTGTTGGAAGATAAACATTTGTACTTCGTAGTATTCATCTTCCAAGGACAAAATAGAGAGTGGAAATCTCCAATAGAATGAGAGTTCTAGCTTAGCATGGACTTTCCCGTTGATTAACTTTATCGGGTGATGTAGCATGAATACCTTTGCATTGTATGAATTCTTGAAACATTGAACCTAGTACTTCTGTGGCCTGGAACACTGTAGAAATATTTTCAAACCTGGTTCAACCTTGTCAATGTACCTGAATACGTTGCACTTGAATTATATTAGGATGTAATATTGGTGACATAAGTACCAGAAGAAGCATAAGATTTCTTGTGTAAAATCAATTGCAAATGGTATGAACACATGATACAAAATGCATTCAGGGTTGACTCCATACGGCTTTAGGATGGATCCGCCGTACTTTCTAAGAACCTGTAGCTGATAGAAAGTCCGTCATTCGATTAGGATGGATGGATCGAATTGGTCTACCTATTGACTGAACAAGTCCAGTGGATGTCTTGGTAGCCTCAATGACCTGGGACCTGGTGGGTTGGTAATCATGAAGGTCGTCTGGTTCCTTCATCTTCTTGGGTTTCTCTGTCAAAAACCTTTTTGTGATTCATTTGGTCGGGATAGGAAATCTGCCGGGAAATTATCTTTCCCTTTTAGGTGCTTCACCTGGAATTTGTAGGAGGAGAACCATTGTGCCCATTTGAGAATTTGCGGATGTGGACGTATTTTCGGATTTATGTGGATCATCTTCGGGAATGGCTTCATATCCATATTGATTAGATATTCAGTGTGAATGAGGAAGAAATTGAACTTCTTGATTCCATTCTTCACAGTAGGAATCTCCTGGAAGGTGGAATGATAGTGTTGTCTGCATCTTTGCATCTTTCGCTAGCATATCCGCATATCTTCCTATGGCCATCTTTTTCCTCTAGAAGAACTGCACTTCACTACTCATTGTTGGCATCAGCCTGCAATATCTTCCTTCTATCTGAAGGAATATGGAGAGTCTTCACCTGTTGGGAAATCTGTTTTATTGTTTGGACAGCTTCATCCAGATCTTACCCCAAGCTTGGGTATTCTTATTGAGCATCTTTGTAAGTGGAGAAATATATGTAGACACTTTAGGAATAAAATCTCTAACGTAATTAATGACCTCTAAAAATTGTTGAAGCTGCTTTGTGGTGAAGTTGGTGTCTAGAAATCTAAGTAGTTCCTGACATATGTGTGGACCTGGACCATATGCTCAATTGCAAAAATGCATCCCTAAGCAATCAATCTCCTTTTGTACAAGGACCATTTTCTTTACTGAGAGCATGAATCTATTTTCTACGGAGTAAGGCAAGGTGTTCCTTTAGAGTATCACTGAACAAAAGGATATCGTCAATGTATACTAGTCAAGTGTGGAGAATAGGCTGAAAGATTTTGGTCATGGACTTTTGAAATGGAAAGGGTGCAGGTTTCAGCCGAAATGGAATAACCTTCCATTGAAAGTGTTGGTCGGGAATGCAAAATCCTGTTTTTGGTCTTTCCTCCGGATGTATCCCCAATTGCCAAAATTCATATTTAAGATCAAACTTGGAAAAATATCTAGCTTTGACTAATTGTGAAAATAGGGTGAGCCTATTTGGTATAGGGAATTTATCATCTTGGAGGAAATGGTTAAGTGGCTGGTAGTATGACTAATTTGAGTTTACCTATTGTCTGCTCAGCTCTCTTGTTGACAGAGAAAGCTTCACATGCCCATTGAGAATCAGTTGGCTCAAACTATTTTATCCTATTTGGATTTTTGAGATGAGAGTGGTCAAAGTTGATGGCTTCAATTTTATCCTATTTGTTGACAAAGATTGGTTCTGTGGATCGAAGATTCAACAGGAGTTTCTTTCATCTACTCATAGTTGGTAATCCATGAGTCAGGAAGAATTTTGACAAGTTCTTCCTTTGGTATCTTTCTGGGTATTTGGGTGCATGTGGTAGTTCCGTTGGTGGCATCTACATGTAGTAGTAAAGCATCATCTCCACCCTGAAATGAAAGATCCATGGCATGGTTCTAAACTCGCCAAGCTATCTGATAATGAAGAGTTTCCTGGATAGCATCTTTAATTTGTCGAGCTCCCTATATTAGGACTTGGATCTTTAAGGCTTCTTTCAGATAAGGGTCGCCTACGGACATGTTGAAATTTGGATATAACGTGACAAAAGTTGTCCCAGAGTTCAAGGTGACCTTAGTTGTATCCAAATTGGCATATTGGTACTCTTGGTATCGAGTATCAAGGAGTGAAGGCGTGCAACAACAGGTTGGCCCTTCGTTCTATGTTATGAAAAGGCGATTCAGATAGCACCAAAATGAATATGGGTGAATCCATGATTTTTCCATTTCTATGGAAAATCATTCGGGAATCCAAAGTGTGACAAACTGTTCCTCTTGAGTAGAAAGAATAGGATGTCGATCGAGTTTTGGAGTAGCAACATATTCCTTTACCCCCTCCAATTTATTTAGGATTAAGGAACAAATTTGTAACCATGGATGGGTTGTCTTTTTGGCAAAAGTAGAGTAAGGATTTCAAGGAGGTAAGTACATAGAAGATACTTTAATTTCATCTGGTAGTATATCTACTTCATAAAGATATTCATATTTACTAGATAGAGTTTTACTAAGTGTAGGAGACATAGGAACTTTGCTGACAGAATTACAAAGACTAGACGAAGAAGAATATTTACAAGAACTAGACGTAGACTCACTCATAGCTATTCAAACTTCTCCTCCAAAAGGATAGGCTAGCTCTACTACCACCTAGGGCGGAAATATAGGGCTCTGACATATATAAGTCGGGCACAAGGCGAGGAAACGACGACGAAATTACAGGCACAATAGTTTTCCTACGAAGGGGGACTGAGCTTCAACATCCCAAAGGACAGCTTTCCACAAAACCGGACTTCAACATCCCAGAGGATGGCTTTCCAAGTTAGTCGAATAGTAAATTTCATCATAGAAATAAAAGATTTTCCCTACCAAAGGGGATGGCTTCTACATCCACCCGAACAGTTTGCCAAGCTACGCAACTCGGGAAATCTTTTATTCTACTTAAAAATTTAGCTATTCATTAACTTCGAAAAACTATTGCACTTGTAACAAGCATTCTTACCTGACGTGTCGAGGCCCTATACTACTTCCAGGATCAGCCATACCATGCCTTTTGGAAGGAAGAACAAGATAGAATTTAGAAAACACTCACATTATTGAACATATGAAATTTTTACAAGACTCTTCTAGCTGTGCTCAACTATGATTTACAATGGAAAACCTAGCCTCTTTTCTATAGGGGTTAGGAGACTACAAGATAGAATCAATACAAGATAGACTCGACACACCTTTCTAGACAACCTAACAAAATGAAAACGACACACTTATTTACATGGCTTGATAAAAACAAATCTGGCATGCTTAACTAGGCAAACTCATACAAAGCCAAATAACAATAGATGCCTAATAAAATAAATAACCTAATAAAATGGCTAGTCTAATATGTCTATGGAAGCCCATGTGATGGCATGTGAAGTGGGGCCCGCTTTTGTCTTCATATGGGTAGTAAATTTCGGCGGGTGATCTGAGGCAGTGAGCTTCTAGATTCTTGAACACATCATCAACTTTTATCCAATGGGAAAACTTTGGAGGTGCTGTTGGTGGGTTTGAGCATCCTTCACCTGGATTCCATCGAAAGCCATGTTTGCTTTTGGAAAAGCTCGTATCATGCAAGCTCTATTTCAAAATCTTGTGAAGTAACATTTTCTGCTTGACGTTCCTGGCCTTGCTTTCTCCATATTTTGACAGCTCTATGATTAAGTATTTGACGGGATGTTCAATATTATCCGTGTGATGGCCTGAGTGATTTCATCTCTAGTGATCTCGTGGGGTGCTTGATACAATCCTTTGCTGATTGACAGACTTCTTTCCAGTAAGGATGTTTATAAGTGTGGTTCCATGGTGCCCATTCTTTTGGCCAAACCTCTTTTAGAATGCACTTATTTTGCTGGAAGATAAACCTTTGTGCTTCGTAGTATTCATCTTCCAAGGACAAAATAGAGACTGAAAATCTCCAACAGAATGAGAGTTCTGGCTCAGCATGGACTTTCCCATTGATTAACATTATCGAGCAACGTAGCATGAATACCTTTAAATAATATGAATTCTTGAAACATTGAACCTAATACTTTCGTGGCTTGAACCACTGTAGAAATATTTTCAAAGCTGGTTCAATCTTGTCAAAGTCCCTGAATACATTGCACTTGAATTCCATCAGGATGTAATATTGGTGACATAAGTACTAGAAGAACCATAAGAGTTCCTGTGGAAAATCATTTGCAAGTGGTATGAACACATGAAATAATCGGTATTCCGGGTTGACTCCATACGGCTATAGGATGGATCTGCCGTACTTTCTGAAAACCTATAGCTTATAGATATTCCGTCATTCGATCATGATGGATGGATCGAATGGGTCTACATACTCACTGAACAAGTCCGGTGGATGTCTTGACAGCCTCAATGACCTGGGACTTGGTGGGTTGGTAATCATGAATACCTGGCCGGCTGGTTCCTTCATTTCTTGGGTTTCTCTGGCAAAAACCTTTTTGCGAATTCATTTGGTTGGGATAGGAAATCTACCAGGAAATTATCATTCCCTTTCAGGTGCTTCACCTGGAATTTGTTGGGGGAGAACTATTATGCCCATCTGAGAATTTACGGATGTGAAAGTATCTTCGGATTTTTCTGTATCATCTTCAGAAATGCCTTCATATCCATCTTGATTAGGAATTCAGTGTGAATTAGGAAGAAGTTGAACTTCTTAATTCCATTCTTCACAGCAAGAATCTCCTTGAAGGTGGAATGATAGTGTTGTTCTGCATCCTTGAATCTTCCGCTAGCATATCCACATATATTCCTATGGTCATCTTTTTCCTCTAGAAGAATTGCAATCTAGTATTCATTGTTGGCATCAGTCTGTAGTATCTTCTTTCCATCCGAAGGAATATGGAAAGTTTTCACCTGTTGAGACACCTGCTTGATTTTTTGGACAACTTCAGCTTGCTCCTTACACCAAGCTTTGACATTCTTCTTGAGAATCTTTTGTGATTGGAGAAATATACATAGAGACTTCAGGAATAAAATCTCTAACATCATTTATCACCTATAAAAATTGTTGAAGCTGCTTTGTGGTGAAGTTGGTATCTGGAAATCTTAGCAGTTCCTAACATATGTGCGAACCTAGAATGTATACTCCATTGCTAAAATGCATCCCTAAAAATCAATCTCTTTTTGAACCAGGACCATTTTCTTTGCAGAGAGCATGACTCCATTTTCTCTTATGATATAATGAAAATGATGGAGTAAGGCAAGGTGTTCCTTCAAAGTATCACTAAACAATAGGATATCGTCAATGTATACTAGTGAAGTGTGGAGGATAGGGTGAAATATTTTGATCATGGCCTTTTTTTTGAATAGAGAGGGTGCAGGTTTCAGCCCAAATGACATAACCTTCCATTGGAAGTGTTGGTCAGGAATGCAGAATCCTATTTTTAGTCTTTCCTCAGGATGTATCTCCAATTGCCAAAATCCAGATTTAAGATCAAACTTTGAAAAATATCTAGCTTTGGTTAAGTGTGAAAATAGGGTGAGCCTATTTGGTATTGGAAATTTATCATGTTGGAGGAAATGGTTGAGTGGCTGTTAGTTTATGACTAATCTGAGTTTACCTTTTGTCTGCTCAACTCTCTTGTTGACATAGAAAGCTTCACATGCCCATTGAGAATCAGTTGGCTCGATCAGTCCAAACTCTATGAGTTCAGCACACTCCTTCTTTACAAGCTGAAGGTGCTTTGGATTAATGCTAGAGTGGCTTGCCTTGGTTGGGTTGATGTTTTTATTCTTCTTGAATGAGAGTAAACGATTATCTGAAAATGACTTCCAAGTCTTCTAAGCTACGTGTAATGAAATTTAGCTTTCTTAAGCTCCTTAGTTTATTGCCAAGCTGATGTAACTTATCATAATGTTGTCTAAATTTCGGCTATAAGTTTTTATATTCCTTTAAGGCATCACTTAAAGAATTTTTCATGAGTTTCAAAGTTAAAAACTGCAAGTTTCAAATCTTTAAGTTATATCTTCATGCTCATAAGTTATGTTGTAACATGTGATGCTAATATAAGAAGTTTCAAGTGATCATATTTCAAGAATCAAGCTAATGACTCAGTCAAGGGGTTAAATTTTCTTAAAGTCTAAGAACTAAAGTCTTTATAAGTTCCTCCAGTGTGAAGCCTTAATGTGTACGATTCCTATGTTAAATCATACAGTTGAACTCTCCCAGTTTTATTCAAGTCATATGTCTATATGTTCAGCTCTTGTCGAGTTATCGTTTGAGTTTCCCATAATTAATAAATGAGTCCTTCTCACATCTACACATTCCCTATGTCTAAATAAGTATAATACAAGTTGCTAGTGATCATTTAAGTTAAGAACTCTGATTAGATACTCTATGTAAGATTCCTAGACATGTATATAACTTTAGCCTCTTAGATATGGCTACTTACATATTAAGCTAAAGACTCTCCTCAATTAACTCTGTATTTAGTTATTCCAGCAGATTATCTGAGGTAAGTTACTATTGAGTCACCAAGGTTAAAGGTTGTTCCTAAATACTATTACGTCAAGCATACACTATTGCATTATGTTGCTTATGATTATGTACCTGGTGAGCCTATGAGCATATGATACAACCACTAAAATGTATACTAGTTGGGTAGACAGCTAATAGATGCATACCTCCAAGCGACTGTATTAGATGGGTAGAGGCACCGATCACTGAAATGCCTATCGACTGGGTAGGCAGACAGAGCATTGCATACATACTCATGATTCATTGATGCATATATTTGTTGTTATATGGCATTTATGTGACTACATAGATTGTATTGGCATAGATGAGATTCCAGCCAGATCATAGTTACTAGAGTTAGGTTTAGTCTTTCCCACTCTTGGTCTAGTTATCTTGAGTTCACTCTCGTTGTAGTGTGTTGTTATTAGTTACAATTTACAGATCCCTTATATGATTATGCTTTTGACTTAATTATTATATGATTGTAGTCTCACATTATCATTTTCAACCTTACATACTAGTGCATTTCATTCGTATTGACGTCCCTTCCCTTAGAGACCTCCATTCGTGTTGCAGTTGCAGGTAGAGGTTAGGATTGGTAGTTGTAGTAGTAGTTCATGATATCAGCGGAGGTGTTGGTATGATTCTTTTTTCCGGGAGCTAGGACTTAGTAATTTCAGCATGAGTTTTGAGTAACTGTTATGGGTAGGTCGGTCCCCTATTTCGACCATCTGTTTCAATGTACTCTTTAGAGGCTTTTTGGACTTAGTATGGATAGTGTTATTTAGTCTGTGGCATAGTCGTCATTTTATTTATTTAATTGTTATAGTTAAGACCACATGGATCCAGATATTTACTCTCGTTGATTGTGACAGGTGGCCTGGACAACCTAAGTGTTACAATTGGGATCGAAGTTGCACGCCTTCTCATTGTTATTATATAGGGAATGATGTTTCACCCCTAAACCTTGTTATTATATATGGATCAGAGTGAACTCCTGCATAGTATGCGGACCTCGCCAAACCCCTATGGGTCCCGACTATCCGATAGAGGAAGCAGGTTACTTCATATACATATATATATTTCATTTTATCCTCATCAAATCACTTATTGATTTTAATTAGTGAGAGTGGTGAAATGGTACTTGATAAGTTATAAGTGGCATAGATGTCCACACCTGGAACTCTATAGTGAAACTGATAGGACCAATTATAATGCCCAAGTTGGTCGCCTTAATGGTGTCTCTTTAGGAGTTGTCAAAAACTTTTACATTCTTCTTCAATATTTTAATCTTGGGTGAACTTTTCTCTAATATTGACAATATTCTTAGGGACATATATTTAGGCCAAAGCCTCCATCAATCAACCCCTTAGTTGTAAACTTGCACTCATATTGCACTGTGTTATGCAATACTTTATTATGTCCTGCTCCTTCAGGTGGAAATTCATCATCACTAAATGTTATGTTGTGCGTGTGAAATATTTACCCCATCATATGTGCCATTGCACCACTAGTGATATTAGTGGATACATAGTCTTCACTCAATACCCTAATCCAGAAATTCTTGTGATTTTGAAGCCTTGCAGCAACGATAATATAGATATATGCGCAGGGATTTTGTTCAAGTGCTCCATTATAGAGTATTCTTTAGCTTGTACCTATTTTCATATGCCATTATCTTAAACTTATACAATGCAATAATTTTTGGTTCCATCTTTATTAATTCCTCCTCCAACCATATTGTTTGATGTATAAATCCTGCATGATTAAGTTACGCCCTAGAGACATCAGCTTCAACTATCTTGGCTTTTCATGGGACATTCTTCTCAAAATTCCATGGAATTGAATTAGGGTTGTAAATAGCTGGGAATGCCCTGATAACATTGAACAGAGGACCAGGTGCAGTTGCCTCAACCTCAAATTGCATGCACCTCTATACATAATGGGTGTTTGTGCTGCTATATCCATAAAGCAATCTTCTACCCGTCAGTAAATTGTAATATCCTTAAAGTGCCTAAGACTATATTGGGGATTTGAGAGTGAAAGGTAGCTGAAATCTGAAAATCCTTCTCAGAATGGGTCATTGTATGGGTCATTAGTAGGACCAATGACCCGTTCGATGTGTCTGTGGTGAGGTGCTGCAGGGTTGGAGTTGCATGTAACTGGTCTAGGAACGACTCGTTGGTCGATGTGATGAGTCGTTGGATGTGAGCCGTTGTGAGCTTTTTCAAGTTTAGGGAGAAAATAACGGATCACGTAACGACTCTTCGTTGGGTGATATGAGTTGTTATAAGTGCCTATGGGGAAGAATTCCAGGTTAAGTCAGTGGTAACAACGATTGGAAGCAATGAGTTATTGGAGCTTGTAACGACTCATTCTGTCCAGTCGTGGTAAGGGATCTGAGACATGATTCTGAGGTGTAACGACGAGGGACGTAACAAACCGTTGGGTCAGTAATGGTCTATTGTGGCACCCGTGGTCACTGGCAAAGCAGCTTTTTCAGGAAATTCATTATGGGTATTTTCATCATTCCTAAGCCCTAGGGTCCTAAACTAAGTCGTTTTAAGCTACAAATATTGAGTTCTAATAGGATTAAGTTCATTCTAAACCTATCCTAATTCATGCATGCAAGTTTAGAGGTTTTGAAGAGGTGATCAAGCCTAGTTCTTCAAGTTTTTCATCAATTCTTCATTGGGAAATCAAGGGAGTTGTTGAATCATTTTTTCTTAGGTATGTAGGGTTATCAATGAGTGAGTTTGTTTACACCCATGCCAAATTTCTCTCTAATTCATGAAATTCTATTGATAATTCTACGGGGTTTTATCCCAATTATTATGAAATCCTTATGATCTATCTATGGGTTGATTTCTCTCCTGTATAACTTCTTGTTTTATGAATCATAGGCATATTTTATAACTATTTAAGCTTAAAATTTGTACAAACTATGCCCAATTATGTATGTTTCATGATAAATCAAGTTATGATTCTGTTGGATTTTTATGTTCATTAACCCATTATGATTTATGACTCATGGTATGATTTCTCTCAAATGCTCATCATGAATTTATGAATATCAAGTATATACATGTTTTACAAGTATGCATGAACCTCATGATTTATGATTTATGATTATGGCCGACTCACGGGCCTTACTTTCATGGCTAGTTCAAGTATTTCAAGCGTACTTATGATTATCATGATTTTAACTAGACTATGAATCTTATGTATATTATCATTTGAGCACTATATATGTTTTAGGAGTATTATTTAACATCCAGTAGACCCGGGGTCCAAGCATACCCTGAGTGTCAGAAATACGTGCTAACGTAGCCACGATGGGACCTCCATGTTACTATACCCTTGCCTAACTGGGCCCTTTATTGTAATATCACACTTCTTTTATGGTTCTACCCTTGGAAAGGTATGCACGCCCTCCTGAATAGGGGTTTACAGGTCGGGCTCCATGTGTGCTCATACGCGGTATGTCGGTTATAAAGATCTCACACTATTCCTCATGATTTATGTATGGTTATGATTATATACTTTGGATAAAGTCATGTTTAATAAGCTTTTCTCTTATTATTATGATTATGAATGATTTACGAATGTTTTGAAAACCTTGAGCCTTATGTTTTCATTATTTTATTTATGTTACGATCATGTTGACCTACTCTTATGAACTTTTATATATTTTCACTGTCCATTTTACTTACCTTGTATACTCGGCACATTCCATGTATTAACCACATATTCTACATTGTATCGTTTCATAATACAAGCTCTGATCTTCAGACTCAGCCCTATCACTAGCCAGTTCTCCAAAGTTAGTATCTAGCTTCAGTGGTGAGTCCTTATCTCTCGAGGACCATTCGTTAACAGTTATCTTGTATTTTCAATTTTAGACTTTTCAGGTTATTTGGGGGTGTTTTCCCATCAATCCATTAGATATGTTAGCTTTGAGGCTATATGTAGTAATCAGTTTGTCATGTATGAATTGAATTCTTGTTCCGATGTTATGTTATGATTAGACTTCTGCTTTGTTTATGGTGTTAAGTCTTCCTCTTTATTTGATTGATTTAGATGTATGTTCATGCCATGGGTCGACTTGGAGTCTCTCGGGGCTCCTTGTCCCATGTCTCGATCTAGGCTATGTTCGGGTTGTGAAAACTTGGTATTAGACCCATATGTTTTGAAGTGTCCTAGGGTATTTGAAACCCGCATTAAGTAGACTCTTTTTCATAGGTTTGAAGTGCGCCACACTTATGACGAAGAGTCTATGAGACATTTAGGAAATGTTTCCTTCTTTTAAGATTTGTGTCGTGTAGTGAAATGTCTCTCTATCTTTCTAGTTTGTGCTATTTGCGTTTGCAAAATCATGCCTTCGTACAGAGTTAATGGAAAAAGAAATGGAAATGGCCATGAGGATGGCAATGGACATAGGCACCAACAAGCCCCACCAGCCCATGAGCACCATGCACCGGAGACGGTTTCCCACACTGAATTCAAGGCAGCCATTCAGATGCTAGCACAGGCTTTGATCGCCCAGGTCAACTAGTAGGTAGTAGCACATGTCCTGCAAAACGGGGATGCGGCAGCAACGAGGGTTAGATATTTCTGAAGGATGAATCCTCCTGAGTTCCTGGATCAAAGGTGGACGAGGATCCATATGATTTCATTAAGGAGATTCTGAAGATCACCTAGATTATATGGGTGACTGGAGAGGAGTGTGCCGATTTGGCCATATCAGTTAAAGGGGATCACACACATTTGGTTCAAACAGTGGAAGGAGAGTAGGTTAGTCGGTTTAGGCTCTATCAGTTGGGATGAGTTCCACACTGCTTTCCTTGATCGGTTCTTCCCTCGGGAGATGAGGGAGCTGAAAGCGGCCGAATTTGTGAATCTCAAGTAGGGAAAGATGACCGTTCAGGATTATGCCTTGGAGTTCACAGGTCTTTCCAGGTATGCACCCGAGTTAGTTGCGAATCAGAGGGCCCGTGTGAGCAGGTTCGTACATGGGATAGTAGACTCCTTGTTCAGGGATTGCCGGACCATAATGCTTCTCCAGGATATTAACTTTGGTCGAGTTTTCCCATATGCCCAGTAGATGGAGGTGGTATAGATAAGTGAGCAGGAGAGGGAGGCCAAGAGGGCCAGGACTGATAGCATCAGATTCTCCCAGCCAAGGACTAGTGGGCACCGTCAGTAGTCCCACCATAGATCTTTATCCCCAACACCATCATTAGATAGTATTCCATCCCAACCTAGACGTGATTAGAGAGGTAGAGCATCAAACTCGAGGGGTTGGGGAGTATTTCAGGAGATCACACTTTTCCAACTTGTGCAAATTATAGCAAGAACAACCTATGGAGGTGTTTAGTTGGGTCAGACCCTTGTTTCGGGTGTGGAAAACCTGGACACAAGCATAGAGATTACCCTTCAGCCAGATCAGGCGAAGGTGGAGCCCATACTCTAGCTTCTAGTTCAGCAGCTCCACCAGCACACCTGGCCCAGCAGGGGTCATGTACTAGCACAGGTGGTGGTCAACGCCAAAATAGATTTTATGCCTTAGCATCCTGCTAGGAGTAGGAGGTCTCCACGAATGTAGTAATTGGTATGTTACAAGTTTTCGACCTTAATGTATATGCTTTGCTAGATTCGGGCAATACCTTGTCTTTTGTGAAGCCCTATGTGTCTAGTACTTTTGGATTCAGTCCTGAAATCTTCTCAGAACCCTTCTCATTCTCTACTCCAGTGGGTGATTCAGTTGTAGTTGGGTAGGTGTATAGAAGTTGCCCGGTCACAATCCTTTAGAAAGTCACCTCAGCGGATTTAGTAGAGTTAGCCATAATCGATTTTGATGTTATTCTCATCATGGATTGTTTGTATGCATGCGATGCCTTAGTCAATTGTAGAACCCATGCAGTAGAGTTCCAATTTCTGGGTGAGCCATCCTTAGAATGGAAGGTAGTTCGGTTGTGCCTATAGGTTGTTTCGTTTCCTACCTTAAGGCCAGAAAGATGATCTCCAAGGATTGTGTATACCATTTAGTTAGGATTAAGGATGCTACGTCTGAGACCCCAGCTATCCAGTCTGTTCCAATAGTATGTGAATATCCAGAAGTGTTCCGAGATGATCTACCGGGAATTCCTCCCAAGCAGGAGATTGATTTTGGTATTGACCTTCTTCCTAATATGCAGCCTATATCTATTCATCCTTATAGAATGGCTCCAACTAAGTTAAAGGAGTTTAAGGAGCAATTGAAAGACCATTTAGATAAGGAATTCATCAGACCGAGCAAATCCCCATGGGGTGCACCAGTTCTCTTTGTCCGAAAGAAGGATGATTCTCTTCGTATGTGTATTGATTGTCAGTAATTGAACAAGGTCACCATCAAATATAGGTATCCTATTCATAGGATTGATGATTTGTTTGACCAGCTTCAGGGTGCTAAGTGCTTTCGAAGATAGATCTCAGATCCGGATACCATCAGCTTAGGGTCTGGGAGAGTGACATCCCGAAAACAGCCTTCAGGATACTGTACGATCATTATGAGCTTTTACTTATGTCTTTTGGACTAACAAATTCTCCTACAGATTTTATGGACTTGATGAATAGGGTGTTCAAGCAATACTTGGATATGTTCATGATCGTGTTTATTAATGACATCCTGATATACTATAGGAGCAAGAAGGAACATGCCGCTCATTTGAGAGTGGTACTATAAACTCTCAATGACCGCAAACTATATGCAAAATTCAGTAAGTGCTAGTTTTGGTTAAACTCAGTGGCATTTTTGGGCCATGTGGTATCAAATGAGGGCATAAAGATGGACTCTCAGAAAATAGAAGTGGTGAAGAATTGGCCTAGATTGGTGAATCCTTTTGATATCAGGAGCTTCTTGGGCTTAGCTGGATATTATCAGAGATTTGTGGAGGGATTTTCATCTATTGCAGCGCGATTGACCAAATTGACCAAAAAAAAATGAAATTTCAAAGGTCAAATGCTTGTGAAGGGAGCTTTTAGGAGTTGAAGACTCGACATACCCTAGCACGGTGTTAACCCAACCTGAGAGTACCGATGGGTTTGTGGTATATTGCGATGCTTCTAGAATCGACCTTGGTTCTATACTGATGCAGCATGGTAAAGTAATAGCATACGCTTCTAGACAGCTGAAAGTTCATAAGAAGAATTACCCGACCCATGATCTTGAATTGGAGGCGGTGATATTTGCCTTGAAGATGTGGAGACACTATTTGTACAGGGTCCATGTAGATGTGTTTACAGACCACAAAAGCTTACAATATGTGTTTACATAGAAGAATCTAAATCTACGCCAAAGGATGTGGTTGGAGCTACTCAAGGATTACGACATGAGTGTCCTTTACTATCTGGGTAAGGCTAATGTAGTAGCAGACACACTTAGTAGACTCTCTATGGAGAGTGTTTCCTATGTAGATGATGGAAGGAAGGAGTTGCTAAAGGATGTGCGTGGACTTGCAAGGTTGGGAGTTCGTTTGGTTGACTCGACTGATGGCGGTGTTATAGTTTAGAACGGGTCAGAATCTTCCTTGGTGACTGATGTAAAAGCTAGACAAGAAAAGGACCCTATTTTGGTAATGTTAAAGGAATTCATTGAAAATCAGAAGGTAGAGGTCATCTCTAAAAGAGGAGATGGTGCACTTCGATATTAGGGTCACATGTGTGTCCTGGACATTGGTATTTGAGAAATCAGATATTGCATGAGGCTCACGATTCCAAATATTTGATACATCTGGGTGCCATCAAAATGTACCTAACCTATGGGAAGTCTATTGGTGGAATGGCATGAAGAAGGACATCATAGAGTTTGTAGCTAACTGTCCAAATTGTGAACAAGTGAAGATAGAACATCAGAGATCGGGTGGTGTGCTTTAGGACGTCAGTATACCTACTTGGAAGTGGGAGGAGATTAATATGTACTTCATCACATGATTTCCTCGCGCTCGTCAACAGTATGATTCCATTTGGGTGGTCGTGGATAGGTTGACCAAAGTCGCTCACTTTTTATTGGTCAAAACCACTAATTCAGCGGAGGATTATGCCAAACTATACATTCGAGAGCTAGTTTGGTTTCATGGAGTGCCTTTGTCAATCATATCAGACAAAGGTACTTAGTTTACCTCTTAGTTTTAGAGGTCGTTTCAAAAGGGACTTGGTACTCAAGTCAAGCTCAGTACCGCATTTCACCCGCAAATGGATGGTCAGGCGTAGCAAACTATTCAGACTCTCGAGGACATGTTGACAGTGTGTGTGATTGACTTTAAGGGTAGTTGGGATGATCATTTTCCTCTTATCGAGTTTGCATACAACAAACAGCTATCATTCCAGCATCTAGATGGCTCCGTTTGAGGCTCTCTATGGGCGGAGGTTTAGATCGCCTATTGGTTGGTTTGAAGTCGGTGAAGCCGCAATGATAGGACTAGATTCAATCCATAAGGCCATGAGAAAGTTCAACTCATATAGGACAGGTTGGAAATAGCTCAAAGTCACCAAAAGTCCTATGCCAATGTGAGGAGGAGAAAACTTTAGTTTGAAGTCGATGTTTGGGTGTTTCTAGAGGTGTCTCCCATGAAGGGAGTGATGAGATTCGGAAAGAAAGGAAAACTCAGTCCCAGTTATGTTGGTCCATATCAGATTGTTAAACAGGTTGGTAAAGTAGCATATGAATTGGAGTTGCCCTCAAAATTTGCTTTCGTTCATCCTTTTTTTCATGTATCTCTCTTAAAGAATTGTTTGGGGGATCCAACTCTAGTTGTTCCAGTGGAGAGTGTATGTGTGAAAGACAACCTTAGTTTTGAGGAGGTTCCGGTGGAAATACTTGATCGTCAAGTTCGAAGGCTAAGAAACAAAGAGGTAGATTTAGTTAAAGTTTTATGGAGGAATCAACATCTTGAGGGAGCTACGTGGGAAGACGAAGTAGATATGGTGACTGGATACCCACATCTATTCCCTATCGGCTCAGTTTCATCTTGAGGTATCAGTTCTTCCTTAATAATCTATTCAGTTTCATGTTCAGCTCATGTACCTCATTTTCTTTCATGTAAGAGTACGTATGTATGATACATGAATTCAGTTCGGTTATGTAGTTCATATCAAAGTTAGTCACTCTATCAGTTTTCAGCATGTATACTTAGTATTTGAATATGGTTATTTCATTTCTCTATTTTCTGTATGTTTTCCCACATTGGAGTATGAATGTTCCCAAGGGGGAGATATTATAATACCCCAGAAGTGCCTAAGACTATACCCTGGATTTGAAAGTGAAAAGTAGCTCAAATATGAAAATCCTTCTCAGAACAGGTCATTGTACCGATCGTCAATAGGACCAACGGCCTGTTGGATGTGTCTGTGGTGAGGTGTTGTAGGACTGGAGTTCCAGGTAACAGGTCTAGGAAAGACCCATTGGTCAATGTGATGGGTCGTTGGATGTGAGCCATTGTGAGGTTGTTCAGGTTCATGGAGAAAGGAACGGATCATGTAATGACTCATCGTTGGGTGATACGAGTCGTTATAAGTGCCCGTTGGGAAGAATTCCAAGTTAAGGCAGTGGTGACAACGATTGGAAGCAACGAGTTGTTGTATTTTGGAACAACTCGTTCTATCCAGTCGTGGTAGGGGATTTGAGACATGATTCTGGGGTGTAACGACGAGGGACGTAATGGACCATTGGAGTTAGTAACAGTCCATTATGCACTGGCAGAGCAGTTTTTCCAAGAAATTCATTAAGGGTATTTTCATCATTCCTAAGCCCTAGGGTCCTAAATAGTGAGTTTTAAGAGGGGTAAGTTCATTCTAAACCTATCCTAATTCATGCATGCAAGTTTAGAGGTTTCGGAAAGGTGATCAAGCCTAGTTCTTCAAGTTTTTCATTAATTCTTCATTGGGCAATCAAGAGAGTTGTAGAATCAGTTCTTCTCAGGTATGAAAGGATATGAATGGGTGAATTTGTTCACATCCATGCCCAATTTCTCTCTAATTCAAGATATTCTATTGATAATTCTATGGGGTTTTATCCCAATTATTATGAAATCCTAATGATCTATTTATGGGTTAGTTTCCCTCAAGTATAACTTCATGTTTTACGAATCATGGGCAGATTTTATAACCATTTAAGTTTAAAATTTGTACAAACTATGCCCAATTATGTATGTTTCATGATAAATCAAGTTATGATTCTACTTTGATGTTTATTAACCCATTATTATTAATGACTCATGATGTGATTTCTCTCAAATTCTCATTATGAATTTATGAATATCAAGTATATACATGTTTTACAAGTATGCACGAACCTCATGATTTTTGACTTACGATTATGGTTGACTAACGAGCCTTAATTTCATGCCTAGTTCACGTATTTCAAGCATGCTTATGATTATCATGATTTTAACTAGGCTATGAATATCATTGTATATTATCCTATGAGTACTATATATGTTTTGGGAGTAGTATTTAACATTGAGTAGACCCGGGGTCCAAGCATACCCCGAGTCTCAGAACTATGTGCCAACATAGCAACAATGGGACCTCCATATTACTGCCTCCTTGCCCAAATGGCCCTCTATTGTGATATCACACTTCTTTGATGGTTCTATCCTTGGCAAGGTACGAACGCCCTCCCGACTAGGGGTTTACAGGTCGGGCTCCATGCGTGCTTATATGGGTATGTCGGTTATAAGAATCTCCCACTATTCCTCATGATTTATGTCTGGTTATGATTATATACTTTGGCTCAAGTCATGTTTAATAAAGTTTCTCTTATGATTATGATTATGAATGATTTACAAATATTTTGAAAACCTTGAGCCTTACATTTGCATTATGATATTTATGTTACGATCATGTTTCCTACTCTTATGAACTTTTATATATTTTCACAGTATGTTTTACTTACCTTGCATACTCGGTACATTCCACGTATTGACCACATACTCAATTCTGTATAATTTCATGGAACAGGCTCCAATCTTTAGACTTAGCCCCATCATTAGCTAGTTCTCCGGAGTTAGCATCCTTCTTCAGTGGTGAGTCCTCATCTCTTGAGGACTATTAATTATCAGTTATCTTGTATTTTTAGTTTCAGACTTGTCGGGTTAGTTGGGGTGTTGTCCCATCAACCCATCAGATATGTTAGAGGCTTTCAGACTGTATATAGTAATCAGATTGTCACGTATGAAGTGAATTCTAGTTTTGATGTTATGTTATGATTAGACTTCTTCTATGTTTATTATGTTAGTCTCCCTCTTTAATTCATTGAGTTAGATGTATGTTTATGCCATGGGTCGACTTGGAGTCTCTCGGGGGTCCTTGTCCCGTGTCTCGATCCGGGCCTATGTTCGGGTTGTGGCATAAATCCTATGGAACCTTCCTAGTTCCACTCTTTATTTATATCCACCTATGTTCACTTAGTGACATGATAATGGGTTACTAGACATTGGGTGTGGGATCTTTCAAGTGTATAGCTTTAGTATCACTCAATTTTTGAACCATGTCTTTCAGAGAATGACATGATTCAATGGTATGTCCTTTCATCCCATAATGGCACAAGTAGACCTTGTTAAGGTCATACAATTTGGCCTGGGCGTTTGCAGGTAAAGCAAGGATAAGTGTGATATAGCCAGTGTCTTTGAGTCCTTCATACAATTTCACTATGGATCTAGCCAAAGGAATGTAGCCTTTGAGAGGTCTATTGTCAAAGTCATCATGGGTCTACAATTTTGATGTTGATGAGTAGGTGGGGTTGACTGGAAGAAAGATGGTTGTGCATTGTTGATAGGATAAGTTGGAGTGTGAGGGGTTTTTTTGTAGGTGGGGTTTTGATATTTTGGTGCTTCGTATTGTGATAGGGGGTTGGTATTGTAGTAGAGGTGATTGGTATTGTGGTGGAGGTGTTTAGTATTGCGATGGGGGTGTCTGGTATTGCAGTGGAGGTGGTGCAGGGGTCTGGTAGATTAAATGGTTTTTTTGGACTATGTTCCTTGATTACGACACCCACTTCCTTCTTTTTCTAGTTCTCTGAAATTTCTCCAGATTGGAAGGATTTGTTAGTTTCATGTAAGGCCTCAAGTTTTGTGATCATGTCATTTTTCGTAACTTCTTCAGTTCTTTCGCCTAATTTGATAATTTAGTGAAGCTTCCATCTGCAAAGACCATCATTCTGTCATAATACTATGGTTCTTAAGCACGAGTGAAGAATTCTTTCATTTGAGACTCTTCCATAAGGGGTCATGCTCTAGTCACTTTAGATCTCAATCTAAATGCATATTTTCTGAATACCTTTATGGGCTTCTTCTATACATTCTAAATATAGTACTAGCCAGGTACATCCTTGATATTGATGTTGAACCTTTTCAGGGAAACTCGGGAGAGTGGCTAATAGTGGGACTGGGCCCGAACGTTTGAACCTGTATCATAAAACGATACTGCATAGAATATACGGTCAGTACTTAGAATGTACTGAGTATGCAGGTTAAGTAAAACATGTTGAGTAAGTAAAAACTGAGATCATGCAATCATAAATTACAACATCATGAGATTCTGAGAGTAAAGATTGGATGCTGATATCTAAAAACATGAATAGACATAAACTAGATCTCCTAACTGAATCAAATGACCCAAAGTTGAAATTGAGATTTTTAAGTAAAACTGATAACCTGATCATTGGGCCAAACCTGCTGAAAACATAATATCATAACTGATAAACATGCATAACTAAAATCATGAGGAACAATGGGAGACTCGTCATATAACCGACACTATCATGATAGAGCTTACGTGATCCTAGCTATTACACTCAAGTGGGCAGAGCCGTTCAAAGCCTTGCTAGGGCTAAGGGCGCTATAATGATATTGATATCAAGATGAAGGCCTAATCGGGGCAGGGGAAGCTCACAAGGGAGGTCACAAAGTAATATGTAAAATCCTACCTTGGCATATAGTTCTGAGACCCGAGGTTTTCCTGAACCCCTAGCCTACTCGGTGCTAGACACTGCTCCCAAAAACATGGAAATGCTCTCCATCGTTTTTCAATGAAGCTGAAACCACCGTTTTTCAACAAAGTTGATAATGAAATCACATGCATAATTTGAAATCTGAATATGGTGAGTCCTGGCTCCAAACATACCATAAGCTGAATAGGGGAGTATAGACTCCAAAACCATATGGTAAGCTGATTTATAAAACTGAACTAAATCATGAAAACATGCTAAATCTGAGTGGGATTACCCAAAATCTGAAGATCGTGCATATTTTAAATAGACTTCACTAGTCAAAATATATTTTAAATAGACTTCACTAGTCAACCACATAGACTCATATATGGGTAATTCATAAGAATAAATACATGCTAGATACTTCATCATACTTGAAATCATCAATCATAAACGAGACTTTTTCATGAACCTGCATAATTAGGCAAAAAATTCTATAACATGAAATCGTGAATTTAGAATCAATTAGAACATAAAAATTTCCCATGAAACTTAAAATATTCTTGGAAACATGTAGGTAATTGAACCATAAATAAAATATAGAGAATTTCATAAATTTGGGTTAAAACCCCATATGATCATACACTTGAATTAATACTTGAATTCATAAACTTGAAAGGAAATTTGGGCATGAGAGTGAAAGAAAACTCCCCTTCATGGCCCTACATATCTGGGTAAACTGAATCTACACCCTTCCTTGAAAGCCCAAGAGATTTGGAAAAGAACTTGAAGAATTCTAGGCTTAATCTCTTATGAAATTCTCTAAACTGGAATGCATGGGAAGGGAATGGGTTAGAATAGGCTAAACCCTCTTAAAACCCTCCTTACAATGCTTAAAAGGGTGTAGTTTAGGGCTTAGGATCTTAGAAATTATGAAAATACCCTTACTAATTTTGCAGTAAAATTAACACTACCAGTCCCAATGAGGGACATGAAGAGTCGTTAAGAGTGAAGACTCGTGGCCCTCACTGCAATTCCAACCTCTAACTTAACCATCCTAACCATGACCCACTTGACGAGTCATGAAGTGAAACCACCACTAGTTGCACCATCCGTGAAGACCCCCTGACCCCAACTCTTTACTGGCCTGACATCCCATTACGAGCCACTCCATGATTCGTTGGGTGACCTGACGAGTCATTTTGTGGTTTGTGCAGATTTCTTCCGACTTTCTTTTCTCAACCCTTGTGTCTGATGTGAGGGACTTTCGGGGTATTACAAAATGGTAAAGATGGGATTGTAAAAGTGTCGTGGGGCTTAGTGGTAGTGTTTTTGTCACCTCTCAAGTTTATACCCTGGATAGAACACGGTACTTGAAGTCACAAGTGACCCCAAGTCAACCCTTGTTCTATCCTACACTAGCACTCTGAGTAACAAAAATACATACAGCGAAATTTTGTAGCAAGAATATAAATATTTGATAGAAATATACTTAATCATAATAATGAAAATAGTAGAACAAATTACAAGGCTGCCAGAAAACAACAAAGTTTGAAAACTGAGTCTATGTCTGAAAGCCACTAGGTCTGATGAACTGCTGGGACAAACCCCTAGCTAACTCTAAATCAACTGAAAGAAATGAAATCATAAATAAGATAATAAATCTTCATCCTCGGAAGATTCTCACAAATTCATAAGCTGAGGTCTTCGAAGAGTAAATGGGATGCTGGGACTGTGATCCTGCAGCTGTATCATAAAATAATACAACATAAAAGTATGTGTCAGTACCTTGAATGTACTGAGTAAGTGAGAGGAACAAAACACAAAGAAGTAAATAATAGGAAATGCTGAACTGAGAGACATGCAATGACCAACTAAAACTACTGAACTAAATAATTGAAATAACGGGGCTGGTCTGAAAGACCCTGTCTAATGGTAAAAACATATTCTAAATTTGAGTCTGATTTGATCAGAATGGAACTGAACTGAGTTGAACTGTATTGAACTGAACTGAACTGAACTAACTGAACTGACTAGTGGGAGAGTCTCTAACCGACATGTAACTACGTGAGATAGACGTGGAGTCCAATGTATACACCTCATTAGTAGGACCTAATATACCTTGCCAGGGTATAAAGACATGAACTGGGTGATCACAAAAGTCTGGGGCCAATAAGGCCAATAAATGCTGAAACATACGTTGGCAACATAGTTCTGGGAACCTTGGTGTGCTAGAACCCCGGTCCCCTTGGTGCTAAGTTCTACTCCCACTGGAAAACCTAAATTGAATACTAAGCTGATAGCTTGAAACTGGGGTCCAAGACTAGTCAGGGATGTATAACTGAAGTACCTTGAGAGTCTTATCGGACCAGATTCTGAAACTGGGTTGGTCAGAGCTATATGACTAAAGTGTCATGACCACCTAGTGGACCACTAAACTGGATTCTGAATCTAGTTCTGATAACTAGGAGGTGATACTGACACCTCAAGGGTTTCTGAATTCAAACTGATCAGCTAACATTTCGGACTGACACTGAGTATTCTAGCATTCTTGATAAACTTAGCTGGAAATACTCTAATGGAGATTCAATACTACTGGCAACATGGGATTTCCCAACAAGTTTGCAATCTCAAGCTAAAATTGATATTCAAACACTAGAGTAGAATTGGGTTTTCTAAATCACTGAATAGGACTAGATTTTCACCTCACAATATTTTTCATTGTTGCATTCAGAAACTGGGAAAAATAACTATAATTAACATAGAGAAATATTTCACGTGAATTCAACGAGGTCTATCAAGTGAATTTCTTAACTTTCAAAAGGTCTGCAGGGCTAGAATTCCCCTTTGATGGGAATAATCATAAATAGATTTTTAACTGATGGAAACAACAACTAGAACAATTATAAATATCATTCCATGTGGATTCAAGGAAAAATTACATGGATTCTCCTCACATTCGAAAAACTCAGGGCCAAGATTTATAGAGTAATCTAGAGATATTGCAGGGACACAAGGGAAGAACTATTTTCTTGTTGAATTCCCACTTACATGGCAAAACTATTTCCCGGAGAAAGAAGCTTGAATCTTCTGCAATGGGTGTGAAGCCCTAGTCTTGCCTAAGAGTTCTTGAGAGGAAACTACAATTGTTTTCTAAAAGTTTACGTGGGGAATGAGGGGAAAACCCATTCAATCCCTCTAATATCTCTGAAAAGTTTCCTAAAATGGCGTAGTGTAGGGACTAAATAGGTAGGAGATTACAAAAATACCCTGGGCTAAAATCTAAAATCTGGTCGACGGGGTGCCAACGAATCATTCAATGAGTCATTGGTTGAGACCACGACTTGTTGGGACCTCTCATTAGGTCTACTGCCTGAAGGTCACTAAAGTCACCACGAGAGAACTGACGACTCATCACATGACTTGTTAAGTGCACTGGTCATCTGGTCACCTAGGTTCATCACGGACAACCCAATGAATCGTTGGTGGTGACCATGACTCGTGGTCACCATCCGTCAGGTACACTTCCTCAAACTTAGAAAATTCTCATCCAGCTAGTAATGAATCACCCCACGACTAGTGGGCACCTCTAACGGGTCACTTAACGAACCGTCCTGTGCCTAGTGATAGATATTCCAAATTTTGTTTTTTGCAAATTTTCTATTTTTATGTTTTGGGTCTAATCTTTGAGTTTCGGGGGCATTACAATATCTCCCCGTTAGGAACATTCATCATCGAATGTTGGAAAACATACAGAAAAGCAGAGAATAACTGTCATAATATACAAATACTACTCATTTACATTAATACTAACAGAATGACTACCCCCGTTTCAAAATACATAGCTGAACCGAATTCACTTTTCATACATACATCCAAAATCATAAAGGAAACTTAAGCACATGAATTGCACCTAACTACTAAATTGGTTTCTAGAGCAAGATTGTTATCTCAAGCTATAACAAAGCCGATAGAGAACATGTGTGGGTATCTCCATCATATCTGCTTCAGCCTCCCACGTAGCTCCCTCAACCTGTTGATTTCTCCACAAAACCTTGACTGAAGCTATCTCCTTCTTCCTTAGCTTACAAGCCTGACAGTCAAAGGATATGGACTAGGACCTCATCATATGAGAGACTATCCTTTATTTCTACACTATCAAATGGCACAACTGAAGTTGGATCTCCGATGCACTTCTTCAAAAGTGACACATGGAATATAGGGTGTACGGATGCCAACTTTGAAGGTAACTCTAGCTCATAAGCTACCTTGCCAATTTTCCTCAGAATCATGTAGGGCTCCACATATCTCGGACTAAGCTTTCCCTTCTTCCCAAACCTCATTACCCCTTTAATGGGTGAAATTTTTAGATAGACCCAGTCATCCACAGTAAACTCCAATTCTCTTCTCCTCACATCAGCATAAGATTTCTGACGGCTCTGAGCTATTTTCAATCCTTCTTTGATGAGTTGTACCTTCTTCATAGCTTCATGGATCAAGTCTGGTCCGATTATTGTAGCTTCACCCAGTTCAAACCATCCAATAGGAGATCTGCACCTCCTACCATACAATGCCATAAACGGGGCCATCTGGATACTGGAGTGGTAGCTATTGTCATATGCAAACACAATAAAAGGCAAATGGTAATCCCAACTGCCATTAAAGTTGATTGGGCACGCCCTCAACATATCTTCTAGGGTTTGAATAGTCCGCTCAGCTTTCTCATCTATCTGTGGGTGAAAAGAGATGCTGAGCTTGACCTAGGTACCAAGTCCCTTTTGAAAGTACTTCTAGAAATGCAAGGTGAACTGAGTACCTCTGTCTAAGATAATGGATAATGGAACCCCATGAAGTCTGAACAATTCCCGAATGTAAGGCTTAGCATATTCTTCAGGTGAATCAATAGTTTTAACTGGGAGGAAATGTGCTGACTTAGTCATCCGATCTATTATTACCCAGATAGAATCATGTTGCCGACGAGTTCGAGGTAGACCCGTAATAAAGTCCATATTCTCTTCTTCCCACTTCCACATGGGTATGCTAATATCCTGGATCATACCTATCGGTCTCTGGTGCTCTACGTTGACTTGCAGGCAGTTCGGGCACTTAGCTACGAATTCAGCAATGTCTTTCTTCATGCCATTCCGCCGGTAAATATCCTGCAAGTCGCGGTACATTTTGGTGGCACCAGGGTGAGTGGAGTACCTCAAGCTGTGTGCTTCAGCCAGTATTTGTTGTCTTAATTCCTCGACATCCAGTACACACAATTTTCCCTAGTAACGTAGCACACCATCTCCCCCTTTGGAGAAAGCCTTAACCTCCTTCCTGAGAACCGCTTCTTTAAGTTTAAGTAGAATGAGATCTTCGTCCTGTTTGGACTTAACCTCAACAACCAAAGAGGAATCTGACCCGCTTTGCATCACCACTCCACCCTCAGCAGAGTCAACCAATTGCACTCCTAACCGGGCTAGTTTGTGAACATCCTTCGCCAACTCCTTTTTGCCTTTCTCAATATGAGCCACATTCCTATACACACTCTGCTTAGGGCATCAGCCACCACATTGGCTTTGCCCGGGTGATATAACATGCTCATGTCATAATCCTTCAGGAGTTCCAGCTACTCCTCTGGCAAAGATTTAGGTCCTTCTGACAGAATACGTACTGGAGGCTCTTATGATCAATGAAAACATCAACGTGAGCCCTATATAGATAATGCCTCCATATTTTCAATGCAAACACCACTGCTTCCAACTCAAAGTCATGTGTTGGATAATTCTTCTCATGAACCTTGAGCTGTCTGGAGGCGTAGGATATCACCCTACCCCACGGCATCAAAGTGCAACCGAGTCCAACTTTGGAAGCGTCGCAATATACCATAAATCCATCCGATCTTTCTAGTAGAGTCAATACTGGAGCATTAGTCAGTCGAGTTTTTAACTCCTGGAAACTCTTCTCACATGTATCTGACCACTAGATTTTCACCTTCTTTTGAGCTAGTCTAGTCAGGGGAGATGCTATAGAAGAAAAACCTTACACAAAATGTAGGTAATAATCTGCTAGACCAAAGAAACATCCAATTTTGGTTGGAGAGGTGGGTCTAGGCCTGACTTTCGTGGCTGTTATCTTCTGAGGATCAACCTAAATACCCTCACCCAAGACCACATGACCCAGGAAAGTCACGGACTTCAATAAAAATTCGCACATACTGAACTTGCCCAACAGTTGGCGGTCTTTGAGTGTCTGAAGCACTATTCATAGGTGATTAGCATGCTCTCCCTTATTTCTGGAGTACACCAGGATGTTATCGATGAACACAATGACAAACATATCTAGATACTACTTGAAAGCCCTATTCATTAGGTCCATAAAGGCTGCAGGGGCATTTGTGAGTCCAAAGGACATCACTACAAACTCATTGTGAGCATACCGATTTTAAAAGTTGTTTTCGGTATGTCACACTCTCTCACTCTTAGCTGATAATACACCGACCTGAGATCTATTTTGCAGAAATAGCTGGCTCCCTGAAGTTGGTTGAACAGATCATCAATTCTGGGTAGGGGATGCTTGTTCTTGACTGTGGTCTTGTTCAACTGACGGTAATCGATGCCCATTCTAAGGGTACTGCCTTTCTTTCGCACGAATAGAACTGGAGCACCCAAAAGAGAGATGTTGTGTCTGATAAAACCTTTATAAAGAAGGTCTTTTAGCTTCTCTTTCAACTCATTAAGCTCAGTTGGAGCTATTCTTTAAGGAGGGATCGAGATGGGCTGAGTATCTGGAATAAAGTCTATACTGAAGTCAATTTCCCGCTCAGGAGGGACTCCGGGGAGATCTTCGGGAAACACATCTAGAAAATCTTTGACAACTGGGACTGAATGGATACTTGGGATCTCACAATCTGAATCCTTGACCCAAACTAGATGATATATACATCCCTTAGAAATAAGCTTCTTGGCCTTAAGGTAGGAAATAAACCTACCCTTTGGCACTGCACTACTGCCCGACCATTCTAGAGCTGGTTCGTTAGGGAACTGAAACTTGACGACCCTAGTTCTGATGTTAACTTAGGCATAACCGGAGTGTAACCAATCCATGCCAAGAATGAGGTCGAAGTCGACCATGTCTAACTCTACAAGGTCAGCTGTAATGAATTTATTGCAGATTGAGATTGGACAGTTTCTATACACCCAGCTAGCTCTAACTGACTCGCCAACTGGTGTGGAGACTAAGAAGGGTTATTGTAATACTTCTGGACTGATATCGAACTGGACTGCTACGTAGGGAGTCACCAATGATAGTGTGTCCCCTGAATCAAGCATGGCATATACATCTATGTGGAAAAAATGTAACATACCCGTGACACATTTGGTGAGTTCTCCTGGTCTTGACGAGATGATAATGCATAAAAATGGTTTTGGCATTGACCTCCCTCCGTACCTGATGTATTAGCCTATTGAGTTGGTCGGCCTATTGGAGCTGCTGAGGTGGTGGATTGTGATCTCCCTCGTCCTGCTGATGGGCACTCCGTAAGTCGATGCCCAAGTTGTCCACAACTAAAACAACCCTTTCGACCTGAATACACTCTCTTGGGTGGTTCTTGCTGCACTTGGGGCAAGATGGATATTTGTTCCCAGCATTGTAGCTCTGACACTGAGAACCAGATGCTCCACCCCTCTGGTCCTAGCGGGACCGAAAGGTAGGGGAGCTGGCTGAGCTAGGTGTTGGAGCCCTCTGTTGCTATTGCTGCTGTTGTTGCTGTGGGAGATTGCTACCGCCTGACCTTTGGTGGCCATGGTCTGACTAGCTAGTCCTAGCCCACTTATTCTTTCTTTCCATGTCCGTTAGTTTTTCAGTCTCAATCTGTTGGGCATAAACAATCAAACGGGAAAGGTCGACATCTTTGATCAGCATCGTGGTCCTGCACTCCTTGAGGACCAGGTTTGACACCCCATTCACAAACTTCAGCATGCGATCCCTTGGCTCGGCCACCATTTCTGTAGCGTATCTGGACAACCTGGTAAACTCCAGAGCATATTCCTCCACTATTCTATTCCCCTGCCTCAAGTTCATAAACTCCACTACCTTGGCTTTCCTGAGCTCCCTAGGGAAAACTCTGTCCAAAAAAGCGGGTGTTAAAATCCTCCCATTCCACTGGTCCTACCCCCGCTGGCCGCCACTCCTTCTACTGCTCATACCATACCTGGGCTGACCCTTTTAGCTGGTAGGCAGCCAGGTCAGCACTCTCGGAGGAGCTAACACCCATAATACGAGTAATTATCCTGATCCTCTATAAACTCTTGGGGATCCTCTCCCACCTTGGATCCCTGGAAAGATGGAGGGTTCATTCGGTTGAAGTCCCACACCCTAGCAGCTGCTGTAGACCCGTTGTTATTAATTGGAACCACATGCTGGATCACTTGATTAGTCACAGTCTGGGCGAGCAGGTGAATTACCGCCCTAAATTTTGCGGTTGATACCGAATCGTCCAGTGGGGCCGTCAGGGCTGTGGAGTAGTCTGCTGGGCATTTCTGGCCCTTCTTCCATTGCCACATCGTAGAGGCATAGTCACTGAAACGAAGCAGAACACGAGTTAGGAGATTTTTTTTTGGAACTGAATTTCAATGCATGATAAGGAGTATGAAATAAAGGGAAGTTTCCTAGTGATATCTCATAGCCTTCCCATCATAAGTGCGGCGCGATTCACACCCATGAAGAGGACTCTATTCGACGCTACTTTCAGACAACCAAGGATACTCTGAACCTAGTGCTATGATACCAAGTTTGTCATGCCCCGAGTTTATACCCTGGACGGAACACGGTACTTGAAGTTACAAGTGACCCCTAATTAACCCCTGGTCTATAATACAGTGGCACTCTGAGTAACAAAAATACATACAGCGGAATTTTGTAGCAAGAATATAAATATTTGATAGAAATATACTTAATCATAATACTGAAAATAGTAGAACAAACTACAAGGCTATGAGAAAACAACAAAGTCTGAAAACTGAGTCTAAGTCTGAAAGCCACCAGGTCTGATGAACTGCTGAGACAAACCCCCAGCTAGCTCTAAATCAACTAAAAGAAATGAAATCATAACTCAGATAATAAATCTTTGTCCTCGGAGGATGAGGACTCACCAATTCACAAGATGAGGTCTTCGAGGAGTAAACGGCTAACAAAGCTGGGACTATGACCCTGCAGCTGGATCATAAAATGATACAACATAAAAGTATGCCCCAGTACCTTGAATGTACTGAGTAAGTGAGAGGAACATAACACGTAAAAGTAAATAATAGGAAATGCTGAACTGAGAGACATGCAATGACCAACTAAAACTACTTAACTGAATAATTGAAATAACTAGGGTGGCCCAAAAGACCCTATCTTATGGTCAAAACATATTCTAAATCTGATTTTGATCTGATCAGAACGGAACTGAACTGAGCTAAACTATACTGTGAACTGAACTGAACTGACTAAACTGACTAGTGAGAGAGTCTCTACCTACATGTAACCATGTGATCTAGACGTGGAGTCCGATGATACACCCTACCGGTAGGACCCAACATACCCTGTCAGGGAATAAAAGAATGAACTAGGCGATCATAAAAGTCTGGGCCAATTAGGCCAATAAACACTGAAACCTACGCTGGCAACTTAGTTTTGGGAACCTGGGTGTCACACCCCAAACCTGAGGAGGCGTGATTGGAACCTGGTGCCACCCTTGATATGAGTACCTAACGCCCAAAATATAAGACAAAGGCAAGAACCAATGAGGTTCAACAAAACAATAACTATACAATCAAAATGAGATGATAGACTATAGCAGAAGCTGGCTCACCTGATCAACCAAGAAAAATAAATACAATACGTCGTCGAGGCCACAGAATGGAAGAACAACTATACAACATGGCCCATCTGGCCTATAATAATGACACTACACCCACAAAAAATGTCTATGAGCCTCTAAAAATATAATAGAAATCAACTGTTTGGGACAGGGCCTCAAACTACCATAACTCAACCTTTGGCAACTCCGAAAGAACTGGAGAACACTGACTCAGCTGGAACTCCACTCAAAAACCAAGAATTGATCTAACAGCCCACCATCTTCTGCAGGCATGAATGCAGCACCCCGACTAAGGCGTCAATACAATAATGTACCGAGCATGAAAGACAGAAACAACTGGAAGACTCATATTAGAGATCAACAGATATACCAGATTTCACTGAAGGAGAACTCAACTTAAGTAAACACATAAAACCTACCTGGCCCCCATAAGCCTTACAAGTACAAGCAAACATACAAACAAAAACCTACCTAGCCCCCATAAGCCCACAAGTCTAAAAGTAAACAATAACACCGCGGCACCTAGCCAACATAGCTCACCTGTCATCGACTCAAGACCTCTCTATGGCCTCCAGCTAATGCCAGCCAACATCTAGCATCCACTGCTATCAGATAACATATAAAACAAGCACCAATTACAATATAATGCCAAACATATCAAAAGTAAACACCAGTCACTTAACATCATCAATCAAGCACTGTCGGACTCTCTCTCGGCGACGCACAGTTAGCAGAGCTCAATCCATCTAGGAGAACCAATCGCGATCGCAGGAAGGCTAAGACATATTGGACCACTATCCTATCATGTCTCAAATCGACAATACGGAGGACATCATTCTCAACCCCGTTGGTCATTTCACTCCTTCGGCTCAACTCCTCAACCGGAAACACTCTCGTGCGTTGGGTATCCATAAGCCACAAGGCACCTCGGGCTCGACCCCTAGCCGAAACAACTCTCATGCATCGGGTTTCCACAAGCCACAAGGCCTCAAATATAAAAGACACAATCAAAAACAATAATAATACATGCTCATATAGCCCACAATCGGCTCTCAAACCCCACAATCCAACTACTACAACACAATACTATTCTTTCACGTCTAACCGTCCACCGACGAGCCACTAACCAAGATAAGGGTTAACATCCTAAACAATATATCCTCAAGCATTACAAACAGCCCACATGACACTATACTTAGCACAAACATCAAGGGACATGGCCAAATCAGCCCAAGTGTCACCATGGCCGTCACATGCCCTCGACATGATCGTCGATTCAAATATAACAAAAGATCATCGCAACCATCGACCTTAACCCCTATAATCCCTCATTTACTTTTCAACATGATAACCTAATCACATTCACTCAAACATCCCACAACTTTCTACAAGAACCACACGCTTCACACACAGCCTCTCGACACGAGCCTAATAATTTACCATGACTATGATTCTCCGCACTCAAGCTCGAGCCACCAACCAAACCAGCACCTTATACACACCTTTATCACCATATAAACAGAAGAACAAGAGTTCAATAACAGAAAAAATACAAGCCATCACAAAAAAGCCAACAAACATGTTAACACGAATGACAATGGTTATGGAATTCATGCTGACAAAGGGAGAGACGAGCCTAACATACCTTAGCTTTAAGCCTAGCCGAACATGAGCCTTCCAAAACCATTAAAATACTGCCTAAAGTAAGTCCAACATTCTGCTAAAACACAGACAACATAACTCAATAACAAAACAAGGCAAACGAAGCTTACCTGATAAGATTCATAAGAATTTGACGGTAGAAACTCCAATACAACAACCTACCGGCGTTAACACACCTATAAAAAACCTTCAAAACTAAGGAGAACAAAATAAAGAAGGATTACAAGCAGCTTTACCACGAAACAGCCACCAACAGCCCAGAAAAGACACCAAATCATGGACTACACCAAGCTCCCGACTTCCCAACACCAAAATCATGTTCATCCATGGTTTCTAGCCTCAAAACACAAAGGAAAACATGGACAGAACCTTGAGAGAGGTTTTGGATGTGAGAAATTCTGGAAAATAAGAAAATAAGGCAACCAACCGACCAAGGGGCTTTTTATAGTCCTCCAACGCCTTAGACCCTTGTGATGTGCCTGCTTGCGCGGTTTTGCGAAAATGTGAATATCTCTCTACTTTGAAGTCGGATTGGAAAACGGTTTGATGTGATGGAAACTAGACTCATAGATCTTTAATTTGATAGGTCGTACACCCCATAAATCCTTATATATTAAGAGAAAGAATTCAATACATTTGACCTATATTTCAAGGAATCTGAAGAAGTATATTTTGAGACAACTTTTTCAAAAATTTTGTTCAACTTGATCGATGTCCAATCTTAAATATGATCATAGAGTGATTCAACTAACTCATAAAACTTCCTTCTTAGCCTATTTAGTACTCTTAGTCCTACCTCGAAAGCACGATTTTATTGCTCAAATTATCTGGAGTGTTACATCCTTCCCCCCTTAGAAACATTCGTCCTCGAATGTTGGACGAAACACATGATCCAACTCAAGGACTGACACAACACGAAATCCCACGACATAGCCTCGCATGAAAAGCCTACCACAAAAAACTCCAAACAACAAAACGTTGCACCATGCCAAGGCGCAACACCACTATAACCTAATAAAAATAAGAATCTTACCTGTCGCCATGTTTAGCCACTGGCAAGGCTATAATTCATCATGTTACATGCATCCCCGCAAAAGTCAGCAAACGTGACCCAACTCCTGTGACATTTGACTTCTCGCACGATTTTGATCCAGAAAGAAGGGTAAACAATCCTAAATGTCATGTAGCCTCCTGTTTATGAGTACATTGTGCAATGCACACATAAACAAGACTCTACTTGACACGGCTTGTAGACTCCCCAAGACGAACTGCTCTGATACTGTTACATCCCAAACTCGAGGAGGCATGACTAGCACTTGGTGCCACCCCTGATATGAACATACCCGATGCCCAAAATATATAACAAAGGCTAGAACCGACGAGGTTCAAAAACACAATAACTATACAATCATAATGAGATGATAGACTATAGCGGAAGCTAGCTCACCTGACCAACCAAGAAAAATAAATACAATATGTCGTCGAGGCCACAGAATGGAAGAACAACTATACAACATGGCCCACCTGGCCCATAACAATGACACTACACCCATAAAAAATGTCTACGAGCCTCTAAAAATATATAGAAATCAACTATTTGGGACAGGGCCCCGAACTACCCATGACTCAACTTCTGGAAACTCCGAAAGAACTGGAGCACACCGAGTCAGCTGGAACTCCACTCAGCAACCAAGAACCGATCTAACAACCCACCATCACCTGCAGAAATGAATGCAGCACCCCGACTAGGGCGCCAGTATAATAATATACCGAGCATGAAAGGTAGAAACTACTGAAAGACTCAGATTAGAGATCAACAGATATACCAAATATCACTTAAGGAGAACTCAACTTAAGTAAAAACATAAAACCTACCTGGCCCCAATAAGCTTGGAAAGTACAAGGAAACGTACAAACAAAAAACTACCTGGCCCCCATAAGCCCGACAAGTATAAAAGTAAACAATAATACCGCGACACCTAGCCAACATAGCTCACCTGTCATTGCCTCTATACCTCTCTACGGCCTTCAGCTAACACCAGCTAACATCTAGCATCCACTGCTATTAGATAACATATAACACGAGCAACAACTACAATATAATGCCAAGCATATCAAAAGTAAACACTAGTCAGTGAACATCATCAATCAAGCACTACATGACTCTATCTCGGCTGCGCATAGTTAGCGGAGTTCAATCCATCTGGGAGAACCAATGGCGATCCCAGGAAGGCTCACACATGTCGGACCACTCTAGAATCATGTCTCAACTCGACACTACGGAGGACATCATTCTCAACCCATAGGTCATTTCACTCCTTAGGCTCAACCCCTCAGCCGGAAACACTCTTGTGCGTCGGGTATCCACCAGCCACAAGGCACCCAAGGCTCGACCCCTAGCCGGAACAATTGTCGTGCATCAAGTATCCACAAGCCACAAGGCGTCAAATATAACACACACACTATCAAAAAAATAATAATACATGCTCAAATATCCCTCAATTGGCTCTAAAACCCCACAACCCAACTACTACAACACAATACTATTCTTTGACGTCAAACCTTCCACCGACGATCCACTAACCAAGCTAAGGACTACCATCCTAACCAGTCTATCCTAAAGCTTTAAAAATAGCCCACATGCCACTATACTTATTGTTCGCGGTTTGTTGCTACGGTTAAAAACCGACACGCAAGTGCACGTGGTCAAATAAGTAATAAAGTGGCTAAGTAGCCAAGTATCGATCCAAGGAGGCTCAAGATATGTAAAATTGCCTAGTTTACTATATTCCTATTTCACTTCTAATTATGCTAACAACAATGTAACCAACAGTTAAATGAGTTTTTGTTTATAAAATATATACTAAAACTATTAACAATTATTTACTGTGAATTTAAACTATGGATATGAGCATGCCAAGGTTAAGAACAAGTAATGATTCGATTATAATAATAATTCGGTTAATCTCTTCTTCATGTTGCTAGCCTAGAAATTAAAACTCTCGTATTTAATTTCACTTAAGAATCATAAACCATTCGTCTACATTTCTGTGATCAAATGCAATTTACGACCTAGCAATACAATTCCGGTTCCTAAAGTGACTAATACGACTTTCAAGTATATTTCTATCAGGAAAGCACATCAAAACCCAATTTTCCCAAATCAAGTTAAGAACAATACCCTATTAATTCACAACTTTCCAATTTCTTGCTCTCTCGAGTGAAATTGGACTTTTTAGATGTACATTAATGTCGGCCAAGCACTAATGCAGTAAGAACAAGAATTAATAGAACAACATGAAAGAAGAAGAAGAAAACCATATCATTTACAATCAAAATTCACTACACATGTGCAAAACCTTAGCAAGGAAGAGAATTAGCCACTCATTTGTGGATTGATCATCCTAAAACGAGTGTAAATCATACATACAATTGGTAGAAAGAAGAAAGGAAGAGAAGAAATATCTTAGCTTTTTCTTCCCTCAACTGCTGCTAACCCACGTCCTAGCTCCACCAAGTCTTCCTTTTGAAAAATAAACCTAAGTGTGCTATTTATATTAGTAGGAATCTTTCCCGGAATAACAAGCAACGTGTCACGGAGTGCATCGCGGAGCACGGCCTCCGCGACACGCTACGGACGCGGAGGCTCTTTGGAAAATCACCCGAAATTGGCCCAGGCAGCACCCTGCCGTGTTGGCAGCACGTTGCAGCCCCTTGGTCGCGGAGGCCACCTATCGTGGCACGTTGCCAACACGCAGGTGGGCTGTTTTGAGCGGCCTGCCTGCCGTGGCACCTTGTCAACGCACCGTTGGGCTGTTTTGTGCCTCCTCTTCGCCGACGTTCGCGTGTTGATTCCGTTTCCAATCCTCTACTTCACCAACTCATGGATTAGTTGCTCAAAAGTCATCAAAACCTACAAAACAAAGGCTAATCATGTTGGTTAGCACATATCTCCACATTATATAAAATTACATGAAAATGTATACAATAACTTAGATAAACAAGACTAATTTAAGTAATAAAGAGTATCTCGGGCAGATATTTTTGCCCGTGATCACAACCCCACACTTAAAGCCTTGTTCGTCCTGGAACAACCTTTTACATATCATGCATATGGAGACTCCCACATAACTAATTTAGCAAGATAATTCAGGTTACGGCTATAATGATTACGTAAGATACAAGCTAAAAATAGAGCATGCCTGATTTGATCATTGAAATGAAGTACAACTATGTTAAGACTTCTTAACCTCAAGAATCGACTCTCAATCGTAGCAAACTCATGCAAATCAACTGATTGAGAAATGTCACATGAATTATATCCTTCATTCAACATGTGCCCCTCACGGAAAGAGAGTTACCCAATCACATGCAAAAAAAAAACAATGTTTTACATCACAACATGTGTGGGTACATGCATAGAATTACGCTCACTCTCACAAAGAATTCACATGCATCATGTAATGACCCATAAGCTTGCCCTTAGTGTTTTATTCCACTAATTTAAGGATGTGTGAATGTAAGATCAAGTAGGACTTTTTAGGTTGTAATGTAACTCAGGTGCGGGTAGGTACTATTATGATCAGTAATAGTGACTATCTTTCCTAAGCGCTTTTAATACATCACGCCTTCATTACGAACTTCCCTTCCCTTACTTCACCTTTTTCTCCTTTTAGTTTTCTTTTTCCTCTTTTGTTCCCTCATTTTTTTCGGCACTTTTAGCTTATTAGTAAGGAGTTCTATACATAACTTTTCATTTATTTATTTTCTTACTCCCTACTAATACTCACCCATATTTAAAAAAAAGTGCACCCTTGACCTTTCTCAACTCTTACAATTGCTACTTTCCCTTTCTTTTCATTCTTATCACTCCTTTACTCTTCCGAATTTTTCCTTTAAGCGCTTAGGAGTTTTGGATCAAATTCAAGGCTAATGAAAGAAAAAGGATTAAGCTTATGTTGCAGCTGTCAAAGAATAGGCTCAAGACTCAATGGGGTTAACTAGGATTAATTTTTCAAGGTAGGTATAATGAGGGATAAAAATTGGTTCATTCAAAGAAATGCCTAAATCATCTCCTACAATTCACATCCTTCATTTCGTTTTATATACACACCAGGCAAGTTCTAGACATTCCACAATAGCATAGAATACTCAAAAACCTTACACTCATGGCACATGCTCAAATCAAGACACACTCAGTAGACTCTTACTCAGCTAATCACCAGAATTCAGAATTAAGCTTCCATCATATTGAGTCAAATTCAAGAGCCTAAGTGTCTCAAACAAAGTTATACACTTGCATGCTTCATACTGAACATACTTGCATCGTACAACCATGTATAACACATAAAAAGAACATCAAGCCCCAATTAGTTATGGTTTCAAAAACCCAAAACCTATCGACTAATTTTCCTCAAGACGGTCGTCATCCATCCATCGTCGGAAACAATCACTAACTATGACTAAAAAAAAAACATTATATACAGACAAAGAAAAATTGTTTTATTCTTCGGTTCAAAGTCCCCCCGTCGGAAAAGAACCGAAAAGAAAAACCAACGGGTGATGAAGTCATGCTTAATTCACAAAAAAAATTTCAAATTTTTCAAATTTCTCACAAACGCACAAGCATTACATTCATCAAAATCGTTAAGCACAGAAAGTTTTGAAATTTCCCTTGAAATTTCCCTCACCGCACACTTAAATCATGCTATGTCCTCATAGCATCAAATTAAAATTTACAAAGGGTGAGAAATACTCCCTGAGGCCTTTAGGTTTAGCTAACAGCATGCGTTTCTTCGACTTTGCACAAGTGGGTGTTCAACCCCACACTTTTTCTCTTCCATGCTTGTTAGCTTCCTCCTCCACGGGTACTCAGACTTCCCCTCCATCTGCGCTTAACTTTCCACCAAAACAACACAAGATAAAAATAAACAAAAATTAACTCAATTGCAAGAAATTAAGATGGTACCTGTGGTACCCTTGGGTTGTCTCCCATGCAGCGCCTAATTTTACGTCGCGGCACGACGCACCAAGTTTCACCACTTTTTCCTCCACCTTGAGGATATGAATCTCACCCCTAATTTCTTTTCTAATTTCCTCTTATGCTCTAGGGGTGGTGGTGAAAAATTGTAAGGACCAAGCAGTAGATGTTTTCTTTTGAACCTATTGGCCCTTATGTAAGCGAAGTCATTTTGTCTCTCTGAGTCAGCAAATTTCAGAATATATGGGGCTTGGTCCTCCTCTAGACATTTCTCTATAAACTTGGAAGACTCTATTTCTATGTTGTCAACCAAACTTAATGTCAAAAAATGCGTAGAGTGTGGTCCAATACACCTCAACTCTGAAATTGCTTTGTGCTTGACTTCCTTACTTGTGTACACCTTTTCAACATCGACATCTATTTCTCCATTAAGGTCAAATGGGAGATATTCTTTTTCTTCTTCCATGACTGGAATTTCTATAGGTATGAGCCGATCACAGAGACACTCAAGAGATTCTAATTGTTGGGCTTCATCCAAAAATTCACCCTTGTATTCCTCTTGTAGTTCCTCTTGAATATCGGCTAAAACTGTCACCTGCAAATTATCACAAGCTTCAGCCTCAGCACACATCTCTGTGAGTTTGACGCTAATCCTGCTTACAGCCTCTGCATTCTCCTTTTGCTGAATTATCAATTCTGCCACCGACTCCTTCATTGCTTCTGATTGCTCCAGGAGTTGTTTCATCATGTCCTCTATTTGAACTTGGCGTCCCAAGTCCTCATTTTCAACATGCCTATATTCAGCAAAAACAACAAAAGGATCATAGTAGGGGCTTGGGGGAGGGGAATATGCCTTTGGACAATCACCCCAATGGCCATATTGACACCCACATATATTGCACGTGTTACAGTTTTGCCACAAGTGGGGTCCTCCACAATGCATGCAAGATTCGCCGAAATATGCGTATCCACCATTTATATTCCAAGATGTCATGTCAATGAGGGTATCCAAAAGAGAGAAAAATTAAAATGAACAAAGAATTAAAACAAATACTAAAACCAAGTTGTCAACACTTAAGAAAATAAAACAAAAATACAGTAAATTTACACTTAACGCAATTTCACAAATCGCCTAGCCTCCCCGGCAACGGCTCCAAAAACTTGTTCGCGGTTTGTTGCTACGGTTAAAAACCGACACGCAAGTGCACGTGGTCAAACAAGTAATAAAGTGGCTAAGTAGCCAAGTATCGATACAAGGAGGCTCAAGATATGTAAAATTGCCTAGTTTACTATATTCCTATTTCACTTCTAATTATGCTAACAACAATGTAACCAACAGTTAAATGAGTTTTTGTTTATAAAATATATACTAAAACTATTAACAATTATTTACTGTGAATTTAAACTATGGATATGAGCATGCCAAGGTTAAGAACAAGTAATGATTCGATTATAATAATAATTCGGTTAATCTCTTCTTTATGTTGCTAGCCAAGAATAGTAGCCTAGAAATTAAAACTCTCGTATTTAATTTCACTTAAGAATCATAAACCATTCGTCTACATTTCTGTGATCAAATGCAATTTACGACCTAGCAATACAATTCCGGTTCCTAAATTGACTAATACGACTTTCAAGTATATTTCTATCAGGAAAGCACATCAAAACCCAATTTTCCCAAATCAAGTTAAGAACAATACCCTATTAATTCACAACTTTCCAATTTCTTGCTCTCTCGAGTGAAATTGGACTTTTTAGATGTACATTAATGTCGGCCAAGCACTAATGCAGTAAGAACAAGAATTAATAGAACAACATGAAAGAAGAAGAAGAAAACCATATCATTTACAATCAAAATTCACTACACATGTGCAAAACCTTAGCAAGGAAGAGAATTAGCCACTCATTTCTGGATTGATCATCCTAAAACGAGCGTAAATCATACGTACAATTGGTAGAAAGAAGAAAGGAAGAGAAGAAATCTCTTAGCTTTTTCTTCCCTCAACTGCTGCTAACCCACGTCCTAGCTCCACCAAGTCTTCCTTTTGAAAAATAAACCTAAGTGTGCTATTTATATTAGTAGGAATCTTTCCCGGAATAACAAGCAACGTGTCACGGAGTGCATTGCGGAGCACGGCCTCCGTGACACGCTACGGACGCGGAGGCTCTCTGGAAAATCACCCGAAATTGGCCCAGGCAGCACCCTGCCGCATTGGCAGCGTGTCACGCTGCCTGGGCAGCGCGTTGCAGCCCCTTGGTCGCTGAGGCCACCTGCCGTGGCACGTTGCCAACGCGCAGGTGGGCTGTTTTGAGAGGCCTGCCTGCCGTGGCACCTTGTCGACGCACTGGTGGGCTGTTTTGTGCGTCCTCTTCGCCGACGTTCGCGTGTTGATTCCGTTTCCAATCCTCTACTTCACCAACTCATGGATTAGTTGCTCAAAAGTCATCAAAACCTACAAAACAAAGGCTAATCATGTTGGTTAGTACATATCTCCACAGTATATAAAATTACATGAAAATGTATACAATAACTTAGATAAACAAGACTAATTTAAGTAATAAAGAGTATCTCGGGCAGATATTTTTGCCCGTGATCACTTACCACTAACATCAAGGGGCATGGCCAAAATCAGCCCAAGTGTGACCATGACCGTCACGTGCCCTCGACACGATCGACACGATCGTCGATTCAAAAATAACAAAATATCATCGCAACCATCGATCCTTAACCCCTATAATCACTCATTCACTTGTAAACATTACAACCTAATCTCATTCACTCAAACATCCCACAACTTGCTACAAGTACCACACGCCTCACACACGGCCTCGACACGAACCTAATAATTTACCATCACTACGATTCTTCGAACTCAAGCCCGAGCCACCAACCAAACCAGCACCTTGTACACACCTTTATCGCCATATAAACAGAAGAAAAAGAGTTCAATAATAGCAAAAACACAAGCCATCACAAAAAGCCAACAAACACGTCAACATAGACGACAAAGGCTATGGAATTCATGCCGACAAAGGGAGGGACGAGCCTAACATACCTTAGCTTCAAGCCTTCAAAAACATACATTAACTAGGTATCATAGCATTAGGTTTAGATTGTCATAGGATATCTGAAAGCCTCTTCAAGTAGAGTCCTTTTCATGGGTGTGAAGCGTGCCACACTTATGAGGGGGAGGCTACAAGGCATTTCTAGGAAAATTCCCTTTCTTGAAGATTCTTATCGTGTGTAGAGTGTTGTTCTTTAGAATGTCCTCCTAACTCGTGCTTGATCTTGGGCATATTCACATGTCCAACTTCCATTTTACATCTAATTTTTAGTCGTGTTTGTCAATTTAATTAAGAATAATCTCATGTAGTTTTATATATGTGTGTGCAAGAACAAACCAAGGTGATTATCCCTTGTTTGTAGGTGAAAAATGCTAATGATGGGCTTAATATGATGATGCACAAGCAAGAAAAAAGTTCAAAATGAATTTCAATGAAGAAGCATGCAAGTGTCAAGAGGATCGGGCTGCCATGCCAGCAGAAGAGCACGCCAGGCAGCGTGTCCGCTGGCCAGGTGCCACGACAAGGAGAGTGTCATGCCAGGCGTGTGCGTGTGCGAGGGTAGGAAAAGTAGTAGTTGCGGGCGATGGAAATGTGCCACACTGCGCTAGCTCTGGGCTAACCTTCGTGCAACATTAGGCGACACTCAGCAACCAGCCTTACTAGCCAATGCCAGCGCCCAGAAGTTTAGTAAGCATACGCGATTTCTCCATGTCACAGAGACTGTGCTCCTCCTTGAGAAGCATGGCACAGAGGCAGTCCATCCATGAACATTTTCCACTTAGTTTAGATTCGACACTTTGTTATTTTTATTGGATTATCACGGTTTTATTTTGAAAAAAATGGAGAGGAGAAGGAGAGACAGAGGAAACTCTACCTAGGGTTCGATTTCTTGTCTTTTTACACTCTTGTTTTTCATTAATTCAAACATAATGCTGAATTCTTATTCTAGCATGAGTGTCTAAAACTCTTCTTCTAGGGTTGCGGCCACATGACATGATTGTAATTTCCTAAATCGTAGTTGTTTCAAGTTTGCATTAGTGTTTGTCTTGCATTCTTGCTTTTTATCATTTTAATGCTTGATCACAATGAAAATGTATTTATTAAGCTGAGGCAAACCTTGAAACAGCAAAAACTAGGGTAGAACTAGGAATGCAAGAAGAGAGTTCAAGTCTTCAAGACTTGATTCACAGGTAGGATAGAAATATACCTAATTCGCCTTTCTTGGTTAATAAACAGGAAGCTAGTAAGACACTTGGGATTAAATTGTCACATCACTACTCACAAATGCAGTTGTGAAGTTAATTCTAGGTCCAAAGGTTAGAGGTTCGAGAATCCGTAACCTAGGGCATTAACCCCATAAACCACTCCATATAAATAATTGCTTATGAATTAGGTTGTCATATCCCCGCTCAATGATGTAGTTGTGAGGCTAAATCGCTTATGTTTAGAGGTTCGAAAGACCATGAAAATTGCATTTATATTGTGAGACAATAAATGAAACTCATACTTTAACTAATATGAATGTACCATTGCATGATTGTTTGTCCTTAATTCTAGATGCTTCTTAATATTTTTTTTTCGAATTATTTTGTGATTGCACTTAAATTTAGAAACCAAAAAACTTTAAATATTGAAAATTAGTAATTTTGTTCTTTAAAGTGATACTTGAACTCGTAATTCACAAAAAAGTCTAGTCCATGTGGGTTCGACATTTGGTTCTTAAAGAGTCAAATTACTACTTGTATAACCGCGTACGCTTGTGCATGTGCTGGGGCGCAATAGTGCTCTACCCTTTTTAGTGCTAATGATGCCTCCCAAAAGAGGAAATAGAAAGATGACCGAAAATGCTAACCAACTAGCCCCACCAGCTCCAGTGGCCCCTCAGGATGATTAGTTGTCGCATGTAGAGTTCCGGGATGCTATTCAAATACTGGCTCAGGCAATGACCAACCAGGTTAACCAGCAGGTCATCGTGCCTTATGTGCTAAGATTTTAAAGAACTTTCGATGCTTAAAACTAAGAAATAGCATTTACTTAGGTATTTTTATATGGATATGAGGTTCTTTTACTTTGTTTTCAGGAAAAATAGGTGTTGGAGCAAAAATTTTAAAAAGATGCATAAAAATGCAGAGAATTAGCCAAGTACTAATCTAAGCACGAGCTGTACCTAGATTGTACGAGCTGATCTCGGGAAAAATAGCATGCCCGAGTGATGCTTTATAACTTAATTTAGTCTTCTTTAGCTAAGTAATTATATACATTTTCATTTGATATTATATAAATGTGAATATATGTACTAACAAACATGATTAGTTCTTGTTTTGTAGGTTTACATGAATTTCAGGCACTAATTTATAAGTTGGTGATGTAGAGGAATGGAGTCGGGAGCAATCTGCGAAAGTCGGCAAGAAGCATGCCTTGGCAAGGCTGGCTGCACCAGGCAGCGTGCCACGCTGTGCGTGTGCCGCGCCCAGCACCGTGCCACGCACATGCTAGGCACGAGATAAGGCATCAAACAGGCAGGCGATCTGCGCGCCAGCGCCGTACCATGCTAGGCGAGCTGCGCACCAGCACAATGCCATAGTGCTGCATGAGCAGCGTGTCACGTCGGCCAACGCGGCGACCCTCGGCATCATGGCATTAAGAGGCAATTTCCAGTGTGCCTCCGCGTTACCTCCGTGTCATGGAGGCAGTGATCCACGATACACACTGTGACACGAAGCCATTCCACGACAGGCTTAATTTTGCAAAAATTCTCATTTACTATAAATAGGTCCCTTAGATCCTAAAATCGTTAGGTCACGATTTATTTCTGAAAAACTGCCAAGGAGTGATGGGAGAAGTGGGAGAACTTACCTAGGGTTTGTCAAATTCCTCTTCTCTTCTACCAATTCTTGTAAGTAAGTTTCTTTAACAATGTTTTCTTGTAATTATATGAACAGGAGTGGGTAGAACCCTTCCTCTAGGGTTGAAGCCATAAGAAATGATTGTGATTTTGCGATTTTGTTTTGGTTTTAAATTGTTGATTGTTGTTGTGTCTTGCATTCTGAATTATGGTTGTTTTTATGACTGATCACCATGAAAACAAGTGGGTTAAGCTTAGGTACATGTTTGAGAAAGCATGTACCTAGGCCAGAACAAGAGAATGTAGGGAGCATGATTGTATCTCATGATATAATTTGTGTTAGGATAGAAATATACCTAATACCTTACTTGGTTGATAAAACGGGATTAGTTAGACACCAACTTAGAATTATCACATCACCACTAGAAGAAGTAGTTGTGAATCTAAGTTGAGTCGATTGATTAGAAGTACGAGAGTCCCTAATCATATCCACATAAACCACATCCACGTAGTGAATTGCCCGCGAACTTGAAATAACATCCTCGCTCAACAATGTAGTAGTGAGGCTAGTTTGTCGTGTTTAGAGGTTCGATAGACCATGAACATGCAATTCTAATTATGTGAGATGACAATTAATAGTTTCAGACCTAAACCATTACAAATCATAGTACCACATGATTATCTGGCTTTAACTCTAGTTGCTCCTTGAATTAATTCAGAGTATTTCATTGACAACCCCTAGACTTAATTACCTCTCACGAAAAATTCTATAATCAACACTTGCAGCATTTAATATCACATTCGAACTTGATAGTTAGCTGAATTGGTCCAGTCCCTGTAGGTTCGACATTCGGCTCTTAATAAGGGCAACTATATTACTTTTACGACCCGTACACTTGCGGGGTCGCAACAAGTGTTTGGCGCCGTTTTCGGAGACTCGGCGAAGTTTTGATAATTTATCTATTTTTGTGTGATTTTTAAATTTCCTTAAGTGTTGAGAAACTTGTTCTTAGTCTGATCATTTGCAGGTGACAGGTTGTCCTGCCGAGCTGGCTAAAAATAGAGAGCTTGTGGAACCGTTGCTTGAACCTGAACGTCAAATCCATTTGCGAAGGAGAGTAACTCTAGAGCAAAATATGAAGAGACTAAGGTACAACAACGGCCAGCCGCGGGACAAGCACAATTGTCATTGGAAGCAATGGCGGCTAGACCAATTCGTGAAGTGGCAATCCCACAAGCGACTAATGTTAACTCTAGTATCCGTAAACCAGAGCTTGGAGGGAACTTTGAGCTTAAACAGAACATGGTGCAGCTGTTACATTCTAGTGGTCAATTCACTGGGATGGTACATGAGGACCCGTAGCAGCACTTACAGAACTTTCTTGAGATTAGTGACACGTTTGTCCCCACCGGCGTGTCAACAAATTATGTCCGACTGACCCTCTTCCCATTTTCATTGTTGGGAGAGGCAAAAAAGTGGTTGAAAGCTGAGCCACTGAACTCCATAACTTCGTGGAATTATTTGGCAAAGAAGTTCCTTATCAGATTCTTTCCTTCAGGCAAGACTGCAAAGTTGAGCAGTGAGATACTAAGTTTCAAGCAGAGGCCTGATGAGAATTTATATTTGGCTTAGGAAAGATTCAAGTCATTATTGAGAGACTGTCCCCATCACAGCAATCAAATGAAGTGCTGGCCAATACATTTGTAGAAAGTCTAGACCCACACACTAAAATTTTACTAGACTCTGCATCGGGTGGGCAAGCCTTGGAGAAGACGTATGATGAGTTGTACACTTTGTGGAACAGAATTGCTTAAGGAAATCCAGAGTGGCACAGCGAGTCATCGAGAGGGGCAGGAAAGAGATCAAGGTTGATAGAGGTAGATGGAATAAATTCCTTGACAACGCAGTTAGCTTCGTTCCAGCATCAGATGATTACTCAGTTCAATAAACTGAGTATGAACCAACAATAGGGCTAGGTTAATGCAGTTCAGCTAGCTCCAAGTTGGTGTGAAATTTGTGGTAATAATGGGCACAATGCAGAATCGTGTGGAACCAATCTGGAATCAGTCAATTTTGTTGGGAATGTGTAGCGGAATAATCGAAATGTTGGACACAACTACAACAGAAATTGGCAGGGCCACCCGAATATTTCTTGGGATGGAAACCAAAAGCAGAGTTATCAACAACCTCAACAACAACAGTATCAGTAGAATAGGCAGAATGATGGTCATGTGAGCAGCATCATTGAGGAAAAATTGCAGAAAATCATGGAGACCCAGACTCAGTTAGCGGAAAATCAAGCGAGGATTGGCAACAGACTTAAAGAATCAACAAGTGGCCATCCGCAATCTTGAAAAACAAGTGGGTCAGATTGCAGCTGCTCAAAACATGAGATCCCAGGGGGGATTACCAAGCGACACGGATCCTAATCCCCGGCAGGTCAATGCCATCAGTTTGAGAAGTGGCAAGCAATTAGCTGATGCAGTGCCAAAAGAGCTGAGAAAGGAGGTGCAGCCAGAGTTGGTTAGACCAGGACCATCCACCAACATGGGAGATAATCAGAGTGCTGGGCAACAAAACGTGCAATCTTAATTGCAACTAGCACAAAGAAGACCACCACCATTCCCTCAAAAATTCAGAAAGAGCAAGGAGGAGGAATGCTTCAAAAAGTTCTTTGAGAGTTTCAAAGAACTTCACATAAATTTGCCTCTTATTGATGTTTTGTAGGGAATGCCCAAGTATGCTAAATACTTGAAAGACGTGATGGCGAACAAAGTCAGATTGGTGGATATTCAGACGGTAGCACTGACTGAGTGCAGTCACAGGGTACTGAGCAAGATTCCGAAGAAGCTCAAAGACCCAGGGAGTTTTACCCTCCCCATACAAATTGGTAAAGTTGAGGTGCTACGAGCTTTGTGTGATTTAGGGGAAGCAGTTAACCTAATGCCTTTATCTTTATTTAACACCCCGGGGTTAGCAAAACCGAGGCAAACAAGTTTGATGTTGTAGTTGGCAGATAAATCGCGAGTGACACCTGAAGGAATAATAGAGGACCTTCTCATCAAAGTAGGTAAGTTTATTATACCTGCTGATTTTATTATCTTAGATTTTCAGGTTGATGACCAGGTACCCTTAATCTTTGGACGGCCATTCTTGGCCACCGGAGGAGCGGTGATTGATTTGAGAGAACGGACCCTAAAAATGAGGGTTGAGGATGAAGAAGAACTCTTCCGCTTATACCAAGAAATGAACCCATCCACACACTACAGAAACCTTTGTCAGGTTAGTGTGTTGTCAGAGGATGAGTGTGGGGTGGAGGATTCCACAGGTGCATGGCCAAAGGTAATGACAAGTGTTCAGCCCGAGTCTGATAAAGGGCTTCAAATTGTGAAGAAGTTGGAGGAAGAGAGGAACAGAGTGGAGGTTGTTTCCTCTAAAAATCAAAAGAGAAGGAGATGGTTCTCGAACAGGAACACAGGTATGAGGATGTCCTGAAAAGGACAGTCCACGTCGTGCCGCGACGGAAAATAAGGCGCTGCTTGGGAGGCAACCCAAGGGTACCACAGGTACAATTTATGATTTTTTGTTGGTGTTGATTTTGTTATTTTCATTATGTTTGTGTCTATGGTGGAAAGTTAAGCACAGATGGAGGGAAGTCTGAGTAGCCGTTGAGGAGGAAGCTAAAAAGCATGGAATAGAAGAAGTGTGGGGTAAAACACCCACCTAAGAAAACTTGAAGAAAAGCATGCTATTAGCTAGGCATAGAGGCTCAGGGAGTATCTCTCATCCTTTTAATTTTAATTTGATGCTATGAGGACATAGCAGGATTTAAGTGTGGGGTGAGGAAATTTTTTTAAAAATTTTGTGCTTAACGATTTTTGGTGAATGTAATGCTCGTGTGAAACAATTGAAACTTTTTTGTGATTTTTGTGAGTCAAGCATGACTTCATCACCCGTTGGTTTTTCTTTTTGGTTCTTTTCCGACGGGGGGTCTTTGAACCGAAGAATAAAAATTTGTTTTCTTTGTATGTATATAATGTTTTTAGTCATAGTTAGGGACTGTTTCTGACGATGGATGGATGGCGACCGTCTTGAGGAAAATTAGTCAATAAGTTTTTGGTTTTTGAACCCGTAGCTAATTGACAGCTTGATGTTCTTGTTATGTGCTATACATGATTGTAACATGCAAGTGTGGTTAGTGTTGAAGCATGTAAGAAAGGTATAACTTTGTTTGAGACAGTTAGGCTCTTGAATTTGACTCAATGTGATTGAAGCTTAACTTTGAATTCTTATGATTAGTTGAGTTAAGAGTCTGGTGAATGTGCCTTGATTTGAGCATGTGCCATGAGTGTAAGGTTTTTGAGTATTATGTGCTATTGTGGAGTTTCTAGAACTTGCCTGGTGTGTATATAAAACGAAATAAAGGATGTGAATTGTAGGAGATAATTTAGGCATTTCTTTAAGGAACCTAAATGTTATCCCTCATTTTACCTACCTTGAATATTTAATCCTAGTTAGCCCCATTGAGCCTTGAGCCTGTTTTTTGATAGCTACAACATAAGCTTAATCCTTTTTCTTTCATTAGCCTTGAATTTGACCCAAAACTCCTAAGCGCTTAAAGGAAAAATCCGAAAGAGTAAAGGAGTGAGAAAAATGAAAAAGAAGGAAAAGTGGCAGTTGTAAAAGTTGAGAAAGGACAAGGGTGCACTTGTTTGAATAAGGTTAAGTATTAGTAGGGAGTAAGAAAATAAATTAATGAAAAGTTACATATAGAACTCCTTACTAATAAGCTAAGAGTGCCTAAAGAAATGGGGGAACATAAGAGGAAAAGGAAAGCTGAAAGGAGACGAAGGTGAAGTGAGAGAAGGGAAGTTCGTAATGAGGGCGTGATGTATCAAAAGCGCTTAGGGAAGATAGTCACTATTACTGGCCATAATAGTACCTACCCGTCCCTTAGCTACATTATAACCTCAACAGTCCTACTTGATCTTACATTCATACATCCTTAAATTAGTGGAGTAAAACTCTAAGGGTAAGCTTATGGGTCATTGCATAATGCATGTGAATTCTTTGTGAGAGTGAGTGTAATTCTATTCATTTACCCACACATGTTGTGATTTATAATTTTTTTTTGCGTGTGAAAATGGTAACTCTCTTACCGTGAGGGCACATGTTAAATGAAGGATATAATTCATGTTGGATCTCTTGATCAGTTGATTCACATGAGTTTTCTAAGATTGAGAGTCGATTCTTGAGGTTAGGAAGTCTTGGCAGGGTTGTATTTCATTTAAATGATCAAATCGTGCATGCTCCATATTTAGCTTGTTATCTTAAATAATCATTATAGCCGTAGCCTGAATTATCTCGCTAAATTAGCTATGTGTGAGTCTTCATGTGCATGAAATGTAAAAGGTTTGTTCGAGGACGAACAATACTTTAAGTGTGGGGTTGTGATCTCGGGCAAAATAGCATGCCCGAGTGATGCTTTATAACTTAATTTAGTCTTGTTTAGCTAAGTAATTATATACATTTTCATGTGATTTTATATAAATGAGAATATATGTACTAACCAACATGATTAGTTCTTGTTTTGTAGGTTTACATGAATTTGAGGAACTAATTTATAAGTTGGTGAAGTAGAGGAATGGAGTCGGGAACAATTTGCGAAATTCGGCAAGAAGCTTGCCTTGGCAAGGCTGGCCGCGCTAGGCAGCGTGCCATGCTGTGCATGTACCGCACCAGCACCGTGCCACGCCCATGCTAGGCGCGAGAGAAGGCAGCAAGCAGGCAGGCGATCTGCGTGCCAGCGGCGTGCCACGCCAGGCGAGCTGCGCGCCAGCACAATGCCATCGCGCTGCATGAGCAGTGTGTTACGCCGGCCAGCACGGCGACCCTCGGCATCTTGGCATTCAGAGGCAATTTCCAGTGTGCCTCCGCATTACCTCCATGTCACAGAGGCAGTGCTCCGCGATACACTCCATGACACGGAGCCATTCCACGACAGGCTTAATTTTGCAAAAATTCTCATTTACTATAAATCGGTCCCTTAGCTCCTAAAATCATTAGGTCACGATTTATTTCTGAAAAACTGCCAATGAGTGAAGGGAGAAGTGGGAGAACTCACCTAGGGTTTGTCAAATTCCTCTTCTCTTCTACCAATTCTTGTAAGTAAGTTACTTTAACAACGTTTTCTTGTAATTATACGAACATGAGTGGGTAGAACCCTTCCTTTAGGGTTGAAGCCACAAGATATGATTGTGATTTTGCGATTTTGTTTGGTTTTAAATTATTGATTGTTGTTGTGTCTTGCATTCTGAATTATGGTTGTTTTTATGACTGATCACCATGAAAACAAGTGGGTTAAGCTTAGGTACTTGTTTGAGAAAGCATTTACCTAGGCCAGAACAAGAAAATGTAGGGAGTATGATTGTATCTCACGATATAATTTGTGTTAGGATAGAAATATACCTAATACATTACTTGGTTGATAAAACGGGATGAGTTAGACACCAACTTAGAATTAACACATCACCACTCGAAGAAGTAGTTGTGAAGCTAAGTTGAGTCGAATGATTAGAAGTACGAGAGTCCCTAATCATATCCACGTAGTGAATTTCCCGTGAACTTGAAATAACATCCTCGCTCTACAATGTAGTAGTGAGGCTAGTTTGTCGTGTTTAGAGGTTTGACAGACCATGAACATGCAATTCTAATTATGTGAGATGACAATTAATAGTTTCAGACTTAAACCATTTCAAATCGTAGTACCGCATGATTATCTGGCTTTAAATCTAGTTGCTCCTTGAATTAATTCAGAGTATTTCTTTAACAACCCCTAGACTTAATTACCTCTCAAGAAAAACTCTATAATCAACACTTGCAGCATTTAATATCACACTTGAACTTGATAGTTAGCTGAATTGGTCCAGTCCCTGTGGGTTCGACATCCGGCTTTTAAAAAGGGCCACTATATTACTTGTACGACCCGTACACTTGCGGGGTCGCAACACGAGCCATACTGAGACTCGTGGAAAATCGCAAAAGGTTGAAGCAATGTGAAGGAAAAGTATGACTCTCAATATGAGCCGTAATTGTAGTTGTGGAAAACTTCAGAGAAAATCCAACAGTATCTTAGTACGGGTGGAACCCACGGATCATAAAATCTACCTACGACCCGTACCAAGAGCCATGGGGAGCATCAGTGATTCTTACTGACTCGACAGAACACAAGATGAAACAAGCAATTATGAGTCATAGGAGGAAGGTACGAGGCATACCACAACACTCATAGAAAACTTTAGAAGATGTCAAAGTTCTCAAGGCCAAGCCACAGATGGATTGTACGACTCATAGGACCATGATACAAGTCGTACTAGTTTCCAACACTTAGTCAATTCTACAACAGCCAAAGAATGTACAAGAGCAAGGTAAGACCCGTACAATCATGTTATGGGTCATATGATTAGTCGTAGGACGAGTCGGCGCCAGATATAGAAATTTTCATGTTAGCTTAGGAAAAGGTTTCTGATGTTTGTATAAATACATTTTATGTTTTTTAGTAGAGAGAGAGATCGGTAGATGTGTGATTACGTTGAGAGAAGATTTTTAGTTAATTGTTTGTGAATTATTATCAAGTTTTGGAGAGCAATTCTTGAGATCAACACTTGATTATCTCAATTGTTCTTGATTTTGTTCATCAATATTCAAAGCAAGTTTTATTCCAATTACTCTTGTAAGTATCTAATTATGTGTTTGTCTATGAATACTAATTGCAATCTTACAATCATGAGAGGCCAAAACCTTCACAACTAGGGTTGTGAAAACCATGGTGAATTAACGAAATAGGGTTACACAAAGTGATTCAAAACCAATGCTCAATGCTTGTATTGTATTCTCTTCATCTTTAAATATTTCTTAATGGTACACAACGTTAGGACTTGCCCAAATTCTTTATTCGCTTGAACCTAGAGAAGTAGAGATTAGGAAAAGAGAATTACAACAAAACCTTAATTTTTATGATTATTGTATGACTTAAGCTATGATCGCAGGAAAGTTAATCTGGGACATATTGATAATGGTTAGTTTGAAATCGTTCATGAGACCTGGCCTGGTGATTGAGTATAGTCATCCAATAGGGACAAATAGGTCATTTGGATGAACCTTAGTTATCAGTTCTACAAGTAAGCATTGGGATTGATCACGCTTGTATTCCCGAAGTAGTTATGAACCCCCAAGGAGCACTTACCCTAGTTATTTGCAAAACTTGATAACAACCACAATTGCGATCTTGTTTTATTACTCTTTTTCTTTAAGCACCCAATATGGAGATAACTTACCAACAAGTTTAGGTACCGATATTAGTCTAGATCTTACCTTATTCCCCATAAGTTCGAACCCAACCTCTTTGTTGGGTTCTTTATTGACAACTTCCACTTCATACTTTTTCAGGAAGTGTAAGTTTGAGTGTTATCAGTGCCAGTAAATACTAATGGGTCTGCAGCTACTGCCACAGTCCAAGATTTTACTTGGATGAATCCTCAAGTATTTCACGGGTCTAAAGTAAATGAGGACCGACAGGAATTCATTAATGAGATTCAAAAGATCACCCAAATCTTGGGTGTTACCTATGCAGAAAGTGTTGATCTGGCTACATATCAGTTAAAAGGGATAGCTCAGATTTGGTATAAGCAGTGGGAGGAAGGAAGGCAGAATGGTGCAGGTCTAGTGGAATAGGACGAGTTTGTGACTATATTCCTGGATAGGTTCTTTACCCGGGAGTTAAGGGAAGCTAAGGATGCTTAATTTATGTATTTGAGGCAGAACAACATGAATATGCATTAAAGTTCACTCAATTGTCAAGGTATGCTTCGAAAATGGTTGCTGAGCCCAGGGCTCGCATGCTCAAGTTTGTGAATGGAGTCTCAGACTTGGTGGTAAAGGAGTGCAGAACTGCAATGCTCATCAAAAACATAGACATCTCTAATCTCATCATCCATGCACAATAGATAGAGGCATAGAAACTAAAGGAGATAAAAAGGGAAAGTAAGTAGGCAAGGACAGGTCAGTCTGAGTATTTCTAGCAGAGGCAAAACGGTGGTAATCACCCCTAGAAGCAACAACAGAGGCATCCAACACCTTCTTCAGCCAGTGCCCCGTCTTATAGGCCCCAGAAGGATATGAGAGGTGGGATATCAGGCTCCCATTTCCAGAGCCATGTCTCTAGCAGCTACACTTTTCTAGCATGTCCTAAGTGTGGCAAGAACCATCGGGGAGAGTGCCATCTTGTCACGACCCAAGCTGGGACCCTGGATCGATACATAGGATCTAGAACCACGAATGTCTCCAAGTCGACCCATGGCATGAACATGATAACTAAAGCACATACATCAAGCAAAAGCTAACAACTAAAACCAGAACAAGTGGAAGTCCGAATACACATCAACCATACAGAGCCAATGCTGACAAAGCTAAAATTCTACATATTGTCTGATAAGCCTCTAACATGTCTGAAGAGATGATGGGACAACATCTCCAACTAGCTCGTTAAATTACGAGAACTGAAATAACATAAATCAACATCAAAATGAAGGTCCTCAAATGATGAGGACTAACCAATGAAAGAAACTGAACTAAGCTATGCGAAAACTGGCTAGTGGTGAAACTTAGTCTGATCGTCTAAAATTGTATCATGAAATGATACAACATAGAGTATGCATTAAGTACTTGGAATGTACTGAGTATGCAAGTCATGTCAAAACATGCTGAGTATGTATAAACTGAAATCATGCATATAAACATAAATCGTAAGATCATGAGAGTAAGAACTGCATGCTGATATCTAAAAACATGTATAGTCATAAATTGATTATCATATCTTAATAAAATGACCCAAATCTAAAATAAAAGTCATATGACTTGTCATAGATGAAATAATAAGGAAAAGCATGTCAACTGATCATTAGGTCAAACCTGATGTAAAACATAATATCATAAGTCATGAATATGAATAACTGAAATCATGAGGAACAACGATAGACTCATCATAACCGTCACCATCATGATAGAGCTTACGTGATGCTGCATCTATCACACTCAAGTGGGCAGAGCTGTCAAAAACCTTGCCAAGGCTAAGGACTCTACCATGATATCGATATTAAGTTGAAGGCCCCCTGTGGGCGGGGGAAGATCTCCTTAGAGGCCCCAAATAAATATACCTACATTGGTGTGTAGTTTTGAGACCGGGGAACCTTGGTATCCTAATCCTACTCGGTACTAGACACTACTCCCAAAAACATTCATGGTGCTCCCATCATTTTTAATGAAGCTGAAATCATATGTACATGCATAGTTTGAAATATATACATGGGGTGACTTGACTCCAAAACATATCATAAGTTGTAGTGGAAATCTTGACTCCAAAACATATGATAAGTTGATCTTTTTAGCCTTGGCTAAATCATGAAAAAATGCTTAACTTGTGTGGGCTTGGCCAAATCTTAAAATCATGCATACTTGAAATTGATTTTAGAAGTCAAAGTCAAAAATTCATACATGGGTAATTTATAAACATTCAATCATGCTAGATATCTCATCATACCTAAAATCATGAATCGTAAACTTGATTTTTCATAAACTTGCATAATTGGGCATAGCTTTGCAATACTTATATCCATGAATTTATAATCAAAATAGACATAAAATCTACACATGAATATTAAAATATGCTTCGAGACATGAAGGGAATTGACCCATAAATAAATCATAGAGAATTTCATAAAATTGGGCTAAAACCCCATAAGATCATAAACTTGAATTGAACCTTGAATTCATGAACTTGAGGAGAAATTTGGCTTGAGAGTGAAAGGAAACTGTCATTCATAGCCCTATGTACTTGGGTAAGCTGAATCTCAACTTGACTTTGAAAGCCTAGGAGATTTGGAAAAAAAATTGATAGGATTTAAGGTTGATCTTCAAATGCGAACTTCTAAACTTGCATGCATGAGAGTTGAATGAATTAAACTCCCTTAATACACTTCTTTCAGAGCTTAAAATGACGTAGTTTAGGACTTAGGAGCCTAAAAATTACAAAAATGCCCTTACTAATTTAGCAGAAAAAATAACATGGCCAGTTCTTGCGTGCGACTAGACGAATCGTGCGGTGGCCTGACGGGTCGTCCCCTGACCTGTTGCCACCATTGGATTTCATACTCCTTCTTCATCCATCCTGACAATTTCTCATTGAACGAATCATGAAGTAACACCACGACACGTCCCTTTATTCATCCTAAACACTAGTTTTCAACATTATTTTCCACCTTGCCCAACTAATAGGTCAACCCATGCCCCGTGGGGAGTAACGACAATTCGTTACACCATCCGTCTTGACCCCCTGACAACGACTCTTCTCCAGCTGGGCACCATATCACAAGTCATAGAATGATCCATCAAATGACCTAACGAGTCATCTTGTGACCTGATGCAAACATTTTTCCTATTTTCTCTACTTAAACCCACTGTTCTGATCTTAGGGACGTTCAGGGTATTACAATATCTTCCCCTTGGGAAAATTCATTCTCGAATGTAGGTTAAACATATTGAAAGCTAGGGAAAGGACTGCAATTTCAAGAACTGAACAACTATATCTAAATTTGACAAAGTGATTGCCTCCGGACTGATACCCATAACTGAACTAAATTCATGAAACATATATACATGCTAAAACATGAAAGGAACTGAGAGACATGAACTTGAAATGAAACTGAATACAGTATTAGGGAGGAGACTGAGCCGGAAGGGAAAATATGTGGGAATTTAGCCATCATATATCCTTCGGCCTCCCACGTAGCTCCCTCAATGAGTTGATTCCTCCATAAGACTTTCACTGAAGCTACTTCTTTGTTCCTCAACTTCCGAACGTAAAGATCAAAAATCCCAACAGGTACCTCATCATAGGTAAGGCTATCCTTCACACCTATTCTCTCCACCGAAAAAACCAAAGTCGGGTAACCAATGCACTTCTTCAACAGAGATACATGAAAAGATGGATGCACCGAAGCTAACTCTGCTAGTAACTCCAACTCATAGGCCACCTTGCCAACACATCACACAATCCTGTATGGAACAACATATTATGGACTAATCTTCCCTTTCTTTCTAAACCACATCACTTCCTTCATGAGAGAAACATTCAAGAACACCCAATCATCAACTTCAAACTCAAGTTCTCTCCGCGTAATATCTGCATATGACTTCTGACGACTCTAAACTATTTTCAGCCTTTCCCTAATGAGCTGAACTTTCTCCATGGCCTCATGAATTGAATTTGGCCTTATCAATGTAGCTTCACCTATTTCGAACCAACCAATAGGTGATCTACACCTCTACCCATAGAGAGCCTCAAACGGAGCCATCTGAATGCTGGCGTGGTAACTGTTGTTGTAAGAAAACTCGATAAGAGGTAAATGATTATCACAACTATCCTAAAGTCAATCACACATACTCTCAACATATCCTCAAGAGTTTGAATGGTCCACTCAGGCTAACCTTTATTTTTTGGGTGAAAAGCTATGCTAAGTTTGACAAGAGCACCAAGTTAAATTTCGAGGTAAACTAAGTACCTCTATCTGAAATGATGGACAAGAGAACTCCATGCAATCAACCTAACTCTTCAATATATAATGTAGTAGTCCTCCGCTGAATTGGTAGTTTTGACCGGTAGCCAATGAGCTGATTTGGTCAACCTGTCCACAACCACCCAAATAGATATCTCTATTTGGTTCGAATGATATTATGTCAAAAGTTGTTTAATTTCGCAGAAGCTTTATGTCCATCAAGATCGTGTTCTTATAAAGTTGTATTAAAGAAATTTGCATAAAAGGATAGTTTTTTCAGATGTACTGTCCGCGTGTTTGAGGAAACCCTTTGATGAAGTCCATATTGATCTCCTCCTACTTCCATGTATGGATACTAATGTCTTGTAACATACCTCTAGGCCTTTGATGCTCAACTTTCACTTGTTGACAATTCGGACACTTAGCCACAAACTCTGCTATGTCCTTCTTCATGCCATTCCACCAATAGACCTTCTGTCGATCACGGTACATCTTGGTGGCATTGGGTGGATAGAATACCGAGAGCCATGAGCCTGACCCGACATTCACTCTCTAAAGTCATCAACACCTGGAACACATAAACGACCTTGATAACAAAGTACACCATCTCCCCCTTGGAATAAGACCTCCACCTTCTAATTCTTGACAGTTTCCTTTAAATTTTCCAAAATAGGGCCCTCATCTTGCCTAGCCTTGACCTCAGTCTCCAATGAAGATTCTAAACCATTCTGAACAATACGCCACCATCTGCCGAATCAACAACGTGGACCCTTAAATGAGCAAGCCTATGAACGTTCCTTGCCAACTTATTCTTCCCATCCTCAACATGAGACACACTCTCCATGGACAGCCTTCTAAGGGCATCCACCACCACATTGGCCTTGACGGATGATACATGATACTCATGCCATGGTGCTTGAGATGCTCTAGCCACCTCCTTTGTTGCAAATTCAGATCCTTTTGAGTGAACACATACAAAAGGCTCTTGTGCTCTAGGAATACATCCAGATGCACCCCATACAAGTAATGTCTCCAAATCTTTAATGCAAACACCATCACTGCAAACTTTAGGTCATGCGTTGAGTAATTCTTCTCGTGAGTCTTAAGTTGTCTAGAGGCATATGTAATGACATTACCATGATGCATCAACACACCACCAAGATCAACCCTCGAAGTATCACAATACATGATGAATCCATCCATTGCCTCAGGTAGAGTCAACACTGGATCTAGAGTTAGTCGAGTGTTTAACTCTTCTCACAGGCATTCGACCACTAAAATTTCACCTTCTTCTGGGTCGACTTAGTCAACGGTGCTACAATGGATGAAAATCCTTTAACGCTCCTGTAGTAGTCAGCTAAACCCAAATAGCTCCAGTTATCCAAAGGATTAACTGGTCTAGGCCAATTCTTCATCACCTCTATATTTTGAGAGTCCACCTGTACACTCTTGCTTGACACCACATGACCCAAAAATGCTACTGAGTTTAACCAAAATTCACACCTGATGAATTTAGCAAAAAGCTAATGATCCTTTAGAGTCTGTAGTATAATCCTCAAATGAGCAACATACTCCTCCTTGCTCCAAGAGTATATGAGAATATCATCTATAAATACAATCACGAACATATATAAATACTACTTGAACACCCTATTCATCAAATCTATAAAAGTTGTAGGAGCATTTGTTAGTACAAATGACATAACTAGGAACTCATAATGACCCTACTGAGTTTTGAAAGCTGTCTTTGGGATGTCACTCTCTCTAACTCTGAGTTGATGATATTCGGATCTAAGGTCTATCTTTGGAAATTACTTAGCATCCTGAAGTTGGCCTAACAAGTCATCAATCTTGGGGAGGGGATACTTGATCTTTATTGTGACCTTGTTCAAATGCCGATAGTCGATACACATATGAAGAGACACATTTTTCTTTCGAACAAAGAGAACTGATGCACCCTATGGGGACTTGCTAGGCTTGATAAGTCCCTTATCTAGAAGATCTTTCAATTGCTCTTTCAACTCCTTTAGCTTGGTTGGAGCCATTCTGTAAGGAGGAATCGATATAGGTTGCGCATTAGGGAGAAGGTCGATACCACAATTAATCTCCCGCTCGAGAAGGACTCCTAGCAGATCATCAGGAAACACCTCCGGATACTCACATACTATAGGACTGACTGAAGAGACAGGGTATCAAACATCGCATCCTCAACCTGAATTAGTTTTAGGGATGGGCACCCGAAAATCAAAATTCTACCATACGGGTTCTATAATTTACTAAGGCATAACACGCATGTAACCAATCCATGTTGAATATCACATCAAAATTGGTCATGTCTAACTCTACTAGATCGGCTGAGGTGCCTTTCTAAAGGACTATGACAGGTCAATTTCTGTATATCCGTCGAGCTAACATGAGTCACTAATTGGTGTAGAGACTATTCTACTAGGATTTTGGGATTGACTTCGAAACTAATAGAAACATAAGGAGTCATAAAAAATTAGGTAACCCCATGGATCTAACAATGCATATATATCAAGATGAAATACTTGTAAAATCCTAGTGACACATCTGGAGAGACCTCTTACTCCTGACGAGATGAGAGGGCTTAGAATCTATTCTGACGTTGACCACCACCTGCACTAGTGGAAGCACCATGCTGAGCTGAGCGTGCTGGTGGAGATTCTGAACTAGTGGTTGGGTCATGACCTCTAATATGGCCCTGTCCAGCAAGGGCAATCTCAGAGCCAGTGTTCGGGCTTCCCGCACATGAAACATGTACCTGAACCTGCTAAGCATTCTCTAGTGTGCCTTCTACTGCACCTACCGTAATCTAGAATGTTGGCTCTACTGACATACTCCCTTGACCTCAAGATCCTAATGCCCTACCCCGCTGATCATTCTTAGATGTGGATAGGACACTGGCTGATAATGGCGCGGGGGCTAATGATCTCTAGTGGGATCGGTGGCCATGTACCCCACCAGACCTCTACTGAAACTGCCCAGAACTCCCTATCCTAGCCTTCTTATCCTCTTTATCCTTCTCGTTCATCTGATCTACCTCTATATGCTGGGCATATATTACCAATCATGAGAAGTCTAGATCACTATTCAGCATAGCGGTGCTGTACTCCTTAACCAGCGAGTCTAATACTCCATTCACAAACCTGCTCATATAAGCCCTCTAATCCGCAACCATCTTCGGTGCATACTTGGACCACTGGGTAAACTCTAAGGCACACTCTTGGACAATCCTGTGGTACTTTTTCAAGTTGACGAACTCCGTCACCTTCGCCTCCCTCAACTCCCTAGGGAAGAACCAGCTCAAGAATGCAGTCACAAACTTGTCCCAACTCACGAGAACTGCTCCCACCACCCAACCATCCTTCCACTAGCGGTTCCATATGTAAGCAACCCACTTCAGATGATAAGTGGCTAAATCCGTGCTCTCCACTCTAGTCACCCCCATAATCTGGGTGATCTTCTGTACCTCCTCGATAAACTTATGTGGGTCCTCATCCACTTTTAACCCTAGAAACTCATGTGGGTTCATTTTGAGAAAGTCCCAAACTCTAGCCACCGCTGTGTTCCCATTCTGAGGAATATGAGGCACTGTTTACTGATTGACACGAGCGGTCATTGCCTGTGCCAACATCTAGAATGCCACCCTAAACTTGACATGAGTGACCTACTCAGGCATATGATCTGCTACTACTGGTGGAGCTTGTTGATTCCCATCTCCATTGCCATTATCATTTCCATTTCCATTACCATTCCTTCTTCCATTTACTCAGCGTAGAGGCATGATTCAGCAAACGTATATAACACAAGTTAGAAGGATAGAGAGACATTCCATCGCATGATATAGATCATGAAAGAAGAGAAATTTTCTAAAACATCTTGTAGCCTCTAACCCAAAAGTGTGGTGCGCTTCGCACCCATGGAAAATAATCTACTTAACATGGCTTTTATACACCCCAGGATACTTCAAAATCTAATGCTCTGATACCAAATTATCACGACCCGAGATAGGACCTTGGATCGAGACACGGGACCTAGAACCACGAATGGCTTCAAGTCGACCTATGGAATGAACATGATAACTAAAGCATATACATCAAGAAAAAGTTGACAATTGAAACCTGAATAGGAGAAAGTCTAAATACATATCAACTATACAGAGTCAATACTAACAAAGCTGAAATTCAACATATTCTTTGATAAGCCTCTAACATGTCTGAAGAGCGATGGTAAAACATCCCTAACTAGTTCACTAAATTCTGAGAACTGAAATAACATAAATCAACATCAAACTTAAGGTCCTCGAATAATGAGGACTCACCAATGAGAGAAGCTGCACTAAGCTATAGGAATATTCGCTAGCAGTTGAACTCAGTCTGATCGTCTGAACCTGTATCATGAAAAGATACAACATAGAGTATGCGGTCAGTATTTGAAATGTACTGAGTATGCACTACATGTAAAACATATTGAGTAAGTATAAACTGAAATCATGCATATAAACATAAATCATAAGATCATAGAGTAAGAATTGCTGATATCTGAAAACATGTATAGTCATAAACTAAATTTCATATCTTAATAGAATGATCAAAAGCTAAAATAAAAATCATATGGCTTGTCATAGCTGAAATCATAAGGAAAAGCTCATAAATTGATCATTGGGTCAAACATGTTGTAGCACATAATATCGTAAGTCATGAACATGAATAACTGATATCATGAGGAACAATGGGAGACTCATCATAACCTCCACCATCACGATAGAGCTTTCGTGATGCCCCAACTATCACAAAAGTGTGCAGAGCCATCCAAAACCTTTTTAGGGATATGGAGGCTACCATGATATCGATATCAAGTTGAATGCCCCTTGTGGGTGGTGGAAGCTCTCTTGAGAGGCACCAAATAAAGTTACCTACATTGGTCCGTTGTTTTGAGATCAGGGAACATTGGAACTCCAATCCTACTCGGTGCTAGACACTACTTTCAAAAACTTGCATAGTGCTCCCATCGTTTTTCAGCAAAGCTGAAATCATAAGTATATGCATATTTTGAAATATTTATAAGGGGAGCCTTGAATGCAAAACATATCATAAGATGTAGTGGGAGTCTTGACTCCAAAACATATGATAAGCTCACCTTATTAGCCTTGGATAAATTATGAAAACATATGTAACTTGTGTAAGCTAGCCCATATCTTAAAATCGTGCATACTTAAAATAGATTTAATAAGTCAAAGTCATAGATTCATATATGGGTAATTTATAAACAATCAATCATGCTAGATATCTCATCATACTTGAAATCATGAATCATAAAGTTGCATAATTGGGCATAGTTTTCTAAAACTTGAATCAATGAACTTATAATCAAAATAGGTATGAAATCTACCCATGAATCTTAAAACATGCTTTGATACATGAACGGAATTTCCCCATAAACAAGTCATAGAGAATTTCATAAAATTGGGCTAAACCCCCAAAAGATCATGAACTAGAATTGAACCTTGAATTCATGAACTTGAGGAGAAATTTGGGTATGAGAGTGAAAGGAAACTCTCATTCATAACCCTACATACCTAGGTAAGCTGAATCTCAACTTGACTTTGAAAGCCCAAGAGATTTGGAGAAAAAATTGATAGGATTCAAGGTTGATCTTCAAAGAGGAACTTCTAAACTTGCATGCATAGGAGTTGAATGAAGTAGAATAGGTTAAACTCCTTTAATACACTTCTTTCAGAGCTTAAAAAAATGTAGTTTAGGGATTAGGAGTCTAGGAAATACAAAAATACCCTTAATAATTTCGCAGGAAAAATTACACTACCAGTCCCAACGAGGGACTAGACGAATCGTGAGGTGGCCTAACTGGTCATCCCCTAAACCGTTACCACCACTAGAATTTCATGCTTCTTTTATAGCCATCCTGATAATGGCTCACTTGATGAGTCGTGAAGTGACACAATAACTCGTCCCTTCATTCATCCTGAACGCTGGTTTTCAACATTGTTATCCACCTTGCCCAACCAACGGGTCAACCCATGACTCGTGGGGAGTCACAAAGACTTGTTACACTATACTTCGAGACCCCTTGATGATGATTCTTCTCCCGTTAGGCACCACATCACGTGTCACAGTATGATCTGTCAAGTGACCTAACGAGTCATCCTATGGCCTGGTGCAAATATTTTTCCTGTTTTCTCTACTTCAACCCATGGGTTTGATCTTAGGGACTTTTAGGGTATTATATGTTTGGGCAAGGATGGTTGTTTTGGGTGGGCCAGCTGGGTCATAGATGGAGGGATTGCACGTCAGCAAGACTATAACACCCCAAAGTTTCCTAAGACTAGATTTGGGAAGATGAATATGTTCAGCGGAGGAATCTGTAATTTTTCTCTTAGTATGACTGATGGTATGAGTCATGGATGGATGGTATGGGTAGTAGGAAGGCTCGTGGTTTAGTTTAGGGGATCTTTCTGGAAACCCTGAGTCCACCCCATGAGTCACAATTTCATGGTATTACTCGTGGTCACAGAGTCGTAGTATGCTACTGGGTTATCAGGTGTTGGTCCAACAAGTGATTATATGACTCATTGTAGGGACCTAATACTCGTGATAGGAGTCATGGAAATAATCAGATAGTTGGAGAAAATGGACTGGCTAGCGACTGGAGGAAACAATGAGTTGTAGGTTGATGGTATGACTCGTAGTACAGGTTGTATGACTGGCAGTGAGCATTTTTATAGGCGAATCATTAAGGGTATTTTTGATAATTTTAAGCTCCTAACTTCCTAATGATGTCATTTTAAGCTCTAAAATGAGTGTTTTAAGAGGGTTTAGCCTACTCTAAGCCATTAGACTCCCATGCATGCAAGTTATTGAGATTCCTCTTCAAGATCAAGCTAGATTTCTCCCCTATTCTCTTGGGCTTTCAAGGCTAGTTGAGAATCAGTTTACCCGGTAAGGCTATGAATGAGGGTTTCCTTCCGCCCTCATGCCGAAATTGCTCCTCAAGTTCATGAATTCAAGTTTTAAATCAAGTGTATGGATTTATAAGTTTTTAACCCGATATTATGAAATTCACTATGATATGTTTATGGATCTAATTCCCTCATGTTGTAATATATGTTTTAAAGTCTAAAAGGTAGAATTTATCACAAATTGATTATGCATGATCTCAAGTTATTAGAAATTGTGCCCTATTATGCAAGTTTTATGAAAAGTCAAGCTTATGATTCATTATTTCATGTATGATAAGATATATAACATGAATGAATGTTTATGAATTCCCCATACTATGAATTCATGATTTTGACTTATGGAGTTTATTTCAAGTATGTATGATTTTATTCTTTGGGCAAGCCTACACAAATTAAGTATGTTTTCCTGATTTAACCAAGGCTATTAAGATCAGCTTATCATATGTTTTGGAGTCAAGACTCCCCGTGCAACTTACGATATGTTTTGGAGTCAAGACTACCAATGTTTAGATTTCAGGCTATGTATAGATATAGATTTTAGCTTTGTTGAGAAACAATGTGAGTACTATGTATGTAATTATGATTTTAGCTTTATTGAAAAATGGTGTGAGCACTATGCATGTTTTTAAAAGTAGTTTCTAGCTGCGAGCAAGCCTGGGATTTGATGTTTCCCGGTCTCAAAACTATGTGTCAATGTAGGTATATGTTACATGTTTGTGACCACTCAAGAGAGTTTTACCCTACCCTAAGGGGCATTATCCTTATATCAATATTATGGTAGCGTCCTTAGTTCTGGCAAGATTTTTGACGGCTCTGCCCAATTGAGTGTGATAGTCGGGACATCATGAAAGTTGTATCGCGATGGTGTCGGATATGACAAGTCTCCTGTCCGGGGTTTTATATGGGTATAAAACTCTCACGCAAGTGCACGTGGTCGAACAAGTAGTAAAGTGGCTTAAGTAATCCAAGTATCGATCCCACAGGGACTGGGATGAAGTGCAATCTGCTCAAGTGTACTATATTTCGATTCTAAAAATGCAGACAACAGTGTAACCAAGAGTTTGATATTTTGTTTTATAATTTTTATGCTAAAGCTAAAACAATTATATAATTTGAGTCTGAACTAAAAAAGAAGAAGAAAAGCTCTATCTAACTCTACAATTCTATGGTGAAAAGATTCTACCAAAAATTCTATGAAAAAGATGAAGTCTAGATGAATAAATTGTTGAATCAACAAATGGTGTACAATGAAAGCTATGTAAATATATGTACATTCTTATGTACAACTTTCCCCAAATGCCCTTGAGGCTTTTAGATGCTTTGGAGATCTTTCTGGACCTTTTTACCCTTTATTAGACGGCCTCACCTGCGAAGCACCGACGCTTAACTGGTGCCAATCCATGGAGCACCGGCTGTTCTCCATACCAAATGGGCAAGGAGAAGTGATCACTGGCGGTTCAACTGGCGTTTAGCCGCTACCGGTTGAGTCGCCTGTCTGGGCAGTAACTTTCGCGTTTTGCCCGCATTTCGCCCTTCCGGATCCGTATTTAGCCGATTCAAAGCATATCCTTACACCTCTTCTTTAGCTCAAATCTTCCATTATCTTTGGATCCTCTCCTTCAAATGCTAGCTCATCAAATTTCATCTTAAACTTAATTTTTTTTGTTGATTTTATGCTTTCTCCATTCACGTGAAGTACCTATGAAGAATCAAAGAAAAAGAGCATAAAATCCACATAAACGACTTGAAAACAAGGCGAAAATTCAAGCTTAGGAGTCTAATGAGTTGGTAAATTTCCAACTCATTAAAAGACGGCCCGTCTTTCAAACCGTCATCTGGGGACTCTTTCAACTTGGTTTCTGGAATCTCTTGCTAGACTTGGACGGCTAATGATGCAGACGTGCTTCTTCTGCTCATCACTAAACCCTTCCTGGTTCACATGCATCATGCTTGTTTAACTTCATTACGAATTGATATTCATAAAATTGTTAATCACGTTAGCCTAAGACTGGGATCAAAAATGTTGGAGGGAGTATGGTTGTAGGTTAGGTCTACTAAAAATGTAAAGATTGAAGCATAATCTAATTTAAAACCTAATCCAATGGGTGTTATAGAATTTTGATAAGGGTGAAGGCTGAGTAACCCCCAAAATTTGCTTTAATGTTTAAAATACACTTGGGTTTTGACAAAATTCGAACTGAACAGATACAAGAGAGGCGAAAGGTGTTGGCAGGTCTAGTGTGAGGGTGGTGCTCAAGGATAGTGAGGGCACACCTATTGCCCTCGTGTGTATAGCTTCAGAGAGCACAGTGGCCACAACCAGTGCCACTAATATCTAGGCTGGAGTCAAGTCTGAGACTCCAGCTACTGAGGATTCTGGGGTTGCGACTGCAGCTACCATTGACCAGACCACAGGTGTCTAGGACACCCAGGTATGTTCCCTATTTCCATGTTTTACTTGATATACGTCGAGGACGGCGCATGATTTTTTTTGATTAACCTATTTTAGGGGAATTCCATCATTGTTGTAAGAGCTTATGAAGAAAATTTTTGAAGCTAATGTGATGAATGTGAGGGGAATTCTCTTGGTATCTTCTCTCTACCTTTAAATATGCTTGACTAATTTGCTAGCTAGAGGCATATTCATGGTGGGTTTATTAATTTGATTGGGTTTTAATAAATTTTTTTTGGATTACTATTGAAATTGTAGATCTATTATTTTCTCAAAAGTTATAATTGCTAAAATTGATGGTTTGCAAACATGAATTGTGCTTTACTTTTCTTGCTTTTGCTTGAGAGAGAAAGGTGAGAGTTGTGTGAGAAGATAATAGTGAGGAATTAGAGTGTTTGTGTGAGGAATTAAGCTAGAGATAGTTAAAACCCACATTTTCTCTCCATTATAGGTCAAGGCTAGAAATAGCTAGTCCTTCCTCAAGCTTGTGTGGTTGATTACTTGAATTGACTTTGGGGTTTGAAAGAACCCAAGGCACAAACATTCTTATGGTTGAAACAAGAGAATGTCAATTATCCACTTCTATATATGCTAAGTATGAGTCTAAGGCATTGAAGAAATTCCTGATTTAAATGTGATCTAATATATAGAAAGCCCCTAGCCATACACTTGTGATTGCTTCAATTGAAATTCCCCCTAATTAGTCTTAGTTTAGAATTAAATAGTTATTTCTCTTTAATTTTCCCCAAATTTTACTTTTCAAATATTGAACAATTATGCATTCTAGTTTGAATTAGTTTATAACCCTTGAATTATCGACCCAATTCTTTGTGGGATTTGACCCCGCCATCGTTGGGAATATTTGTTTTGATACAATGCTCGTTTACACTCTCTCATAACGAAGAGTGTAGTTTGCACGTTATCAAATATGGCGCTATTGCCGGGGAATTGAGTTGTGATAAGATATTAGTTATTTATTGATTCAAACTAGTTTTGCATTTTTGTTTTACATATTGTTTTGTTTTTATTTTTGTTTTTGTTTTTGTTTATGTGTAGTTGTATGATGACATCGTAGAATGAAAGGAGGTTTGTTGTTTGCAACCATTATTATGATGATCCATGTCCCTATTCTAGCGGACCTCACTATTGGAAAGATTGTAAATATGCCCCTAGAAGGGAGATGAGTGCACCTTCTCCTTCCTATGAGGGGTATAGATGCACATTATGTGGTAGTCATGGGAGACAGTGGGATAGATTCCCAATTGGGGTCACTTCTAGTTATAGTGGCTATGATAGAAGTTGTGCTCCTAAGTTTGATAGGAATGAATCCATGGCAAGTGAGGGAAGGACAAATACATATGGGCACATGGAAGCTGTCACACCCCACCTTGGGAGGCATGACTAGCACCTAGTGCCACACTAGGATTTGGATTAACCCAACTGGCTTGGTGCACCTCTGGTGCATGCCTATAACTTAATTCAAGAAATCGACGAGCTATATCTCGGCTATAAATACAGCCTCAACCGATAAGGCCACCTATAAAAGAACACATCTAACCAACAATAATGCTATAACAGGAATCCTATGCGAGCCGACAAGATCACCATACTGTCTAATTATAACCGAATGAAATCAGGCAACTAAAACTATGCTATAGCCAACAAGGTTGCTAACTGATAGCTAAACAAGGCCCGACACAACCATCACATGAAATAAAACATATATAGGCCCCACGTGGCCAACAATAAAAGCTAACCACTAGAAATTTGTAGCTTGAAAGCCTCTAAGAGTGGAATAATGGTTGAGACAGGGCCCCGACCTACCCGTAAACTGTATAACAAAAGAACAAACCTCTTCTAACTATCAACTCCGGAGGAAGGGAGCTGAATAAACTGCTAACTTCAGCTGATGACTAAGAGGGGCCCGAACTGCATCTATTCGCACATGCAGGCAAGTAATGCAGCGCCCCAAGGTAGGCGTCAATACAATATATATCAAATATGTAAGATAGTGAAATGATAACTGAATGAAAGCAGATAAAATTGAAGTAATCATAAAGAAGGTTAAGAGTTTAACCTGAATGATCTCACCAACAAAAACATCTAACTAACAAGTATACATATACACACAAGAGCCTAACAGTGCCCCCATAATCTTAGAAGGTACAAACAACACAGAATAACCTACCTGGGCCCCCAGACGCCCCAACAAGTACAAATAATGCACACTCTTGCTATCTGGCTACTAAAGGTTCATAAGCATACTGTAACTCAAGATTTGCTTGTTCTCTAAAGATGTATATAAGCCTGATAGGCTCCTATAGCTGTGTCTGTGTCTGAGCCGTTTAGGCTATGTAACTGGACCCTGATCCTTGGCTCGACTATGGGTCATCGTGTGACTGCTGTGACTAGATCCCAAGGCTTGGCTCGACTATGGATCATACTGTAGCTGCTGTAACTGGGCCTCGAGTCTTGGATCGACTATGATCTATAATATAACTACTGTAGCTGGACCCCGAGCCTTGGCTCGACTATAGGTCATAATGGAATTGCTGTAGCTGGACCCTGAGCCTTGGCTCGACTATGGGTCATAATGTAAGCCTTGAAAACTAAATACGGCCCTCCCAGCCTCACTCTAGTCCCTCCGTACATCATACTGCCCCTGCGAGCATAACCTTATAGGAAACAACATTCAAACCTCGAATATCTTATACAACAACCAAGCTGGCTAGGGTTAACTTTGATGAGGGTACTATATCATTGCTATCATCTCAATTCAATTCATAAAAACTGACCACAATAAGTTTACTCTGAAGTACTATAGATATACAAGTCGTACTAACTTTACAACAAATGTAACTTGCCGAAAAGGATAGCCTTACATACCTCGAGTGCAGACTTATGTTTAACTGACGAGTTTCAACTTGTAACCGGTGGTTCTATCCAACTGCAACCCTGATATTGAGAGAATAGGGCTAATTTTAATACTAAATTCATCAAGTAACGATAAATTTTGATAATAGTATTTACTATAATTCAACTTTGAATAACTCGGCTGAAAACCTATAATTTTCTGAGAGTTCAGAAGGGAGAAGTGCTTACCTAATGCCTGTGGCTGTTTCGGATTTAATTTGGAGTAATTCTAACAACTTTTACTCGGCAGAGTTTTGGTGTGCCGAGAGAATTTTCGAGAAATAAATCCATAGTAATGCTTCCCCTAGGCCTTGACCTCATTACCGAAAGTTAATTTGCGTTTTGAAGGCATTTGGTAGCATAATCGGATGAAAATATAGTGGAAGTTGCGGGTTCTCTCTGTTTAAACCATGGGAATATATTATAAATGATCAAGTGTTGAACTAAGGGAGGATACATACAGTTGGTCGGTGGTAGGGGGTGTGCGGCGCGCTGCCTTAGGGGCACAATGCACCACTGCCTGTGCTAGGGCCGGCTGCACGATGCGGTGCCCAACGCACCGGCCCCCTGGCTTTGGCCGTCCTGTCCGTTTTATGATGCACTCGTGTGTTCCCCTCCCGAGCCTTCTCCTGGATGTTTCATATGTTAAAATTCTCAATGCACATGCCCACAAGATGATCTTACTTATGGAGATTTACGGGGTGTAACATCCTTCCCTCCTTAGGAACGTTTGTTCTCGAATGACATCTTTGGGCTTAAAGGTGTTATCTCTTTTAAGTAGTACATAGAAAAATTTCAGCAGAGTCTCCTCTGTATTATGGAATATTCGGAAATCTAAAATACAGAAAAGTCTAACATAGGTGCCTCACAGGATGCTATAAATAGCTATTTGACCACAAGGAGGTAGCTAGCTAAACAGTACTGATAACATAAGCAGTAAAATAATAATTGAATAACATCATCACCTTAACTGCATATCTGAATGAATCCTAGAAAAAGTGAGGATATCTAGACCTCATGTCATCCTCAACTTCCTAGGTCATCTCTTCTTTATTTGTGCTCCTACATAGTACTTTAACGGAGTCTACATCCTTAGTTCTAAGTCTATGAACCTGTCTATCTAATATTGCAACTAGAATTTCTTCATAGGCTAACTTCTCAATAACTTGAACGTCCTCAGCTGGCATAACTCAGGAGGTTTCCCTATACACTTTCGCAACATAGACACATGAAAGACTAGGTGAACAGACTCTAACTCTGAAGAAACTCTAACTCATATGCCAACTCGACCTATCCTTCAGAGGATCCGATATGGCTAAACCTTAGGCTAAGCTTGCCTTTCTTGACAAATCTCATCACGCCCTTCATCGGCAACACTTTAAGGAATACCCAATTGTTAACATTAAATTCCAAGTCTCTACGCCGCACATCGGAGTAGGACTTTTGACGACTCTGGGCTGTCAGTAACCGCTCTATGATAAGTTTCACTTTCTCCTCTAACTGATGAATCATATCTGGTCTGACTAACTCTGCCTCTCCTACCTCAAACCATCTGATGGAGGACCTGCATTTCCTTCCATATAATGTCTCATAAGGCACCATCTGTATTGCAGAATGATAGTTGTTATTATATGCAAATTCAATAAGGGGTAAATGCTCATCCCAACTTCCTCCAAAATCTAGCACACATGCTCGTAACATATCCTCGAGCATCTGAATGGTGCGCTCTGCCTGGCCATCTGTCTGGGGATGGAAAGTTGTACTCAAAGTAACTTGTGTCCCCAAACCTTTCTGAAGTGATTTCCTAATCGAGTTGTAACTTGTTCCCCTATGTTTGAGATGATAGATGCTAGGACACCGTGCAAACAGACTATCTCTTTAATATATAGTTTGGCGTAATCCGGACTGGCAGGAAATAAGCTATTTCGTCAACCTATCAATGATAACCCAAATAGAGTTGAATTTGTGCCTGGTATGAGGTAGTCCTGTCACAAAGTCCATATTAACTGCCTCCCATTCCCACATAGATATAGTCATCTCCTGAGTTAGGCTGCCAGGTTTCTAATGTTCAGCTCTCACTTATTGGCAATTAGGACATTGCGCTACAAATTCGACTATACCTTTCTTCATTCCAAGCCACCAGTATACCTCTTTTATGTCGTGGTACATCTTTGTTGTACCTAGATAAAGAGAGTAACGAGAGTAGTGTACCTCCACCATAATCTGTTGGTGGAGCCCAACTACATATGGAAGCAGAGGCAACCTTTGTACCTCAAAACCCCATCTTTGGTTACCTCGAAAGCTAATAAGTCACCTTGCTGAACCTTACCTCTGAGCTGTGAAAAATGAGAATCCTCATACTTCTGCTCTACCTCTACCATCAGGGACGATACTATTATATTCTGAATTATAGCCCCATTATCCTCTAAATCCACTACCCAAACTGCTAAACTGGCTAGTCGGTGCAATTCTTGGGCCATTTCCCTCTGTTTTGGTCTCAGATGTGCTAAACTGCTCATGGATCTGCAGCTGAGGGAATCGACTATGATATTGGCCTGTCATAAATTCAACTCTTTCTACGTGAAAATGTACTGGAGGCTTTTATGATCGGTAAAAATTTCTAGATATACACCATACAAGTAATGCCTCCATATTTTTAAGGCATGAATCACCGCAGCCAACTCCAGATCGTAGGTGGGATAGTTCTTTTCATGTTTCCTCAATTGCCTTAAAGCATACATAATTAACTTCCTGTGTTGCATTAAAACACACCCTAGGCCAACGCTTGAAGCATCGCAATATACATCATACCTTTCTGAACCTTCTGGCAAAGCTAACACTGGTGCTAATGTCAATCTATTTTTCAATTCCTGGAAATTCTGGTCACAGGCCTCAGTCCACTTAAACTTAGCTGCTTTTTGAGTTAATTTAGTCAAAGGCGCTGATAGAGTAGAAAATCCTTCCAAAAACCTTTTGTAATACCTAGCTAATCCAGGAAACTGCAAACCTTTGTTGGAGTTGTAGGCCTAGGCCATGTCTTTACTGCCTCAATTTTTTGTGAATCAACCTGAATACCAGCCTCTGATACAATGTGGCCTAAGAAAGCTACAGAATTTAAGTAGAACTCACATTTAGAAAACTTTGCATATAGCTGGCGATCTCTGAGGATTTGAAGTACTATTTGCAAATGATCTATGTGTTCTGCTCCTGAGTGGGAGTATAACAGAATATCGTCAATGAACACTATCACAAATAGATCTAAATATGGACTGAAGATACTATTCATTAAGTCCATAAACACTGCTGGTGCATTGGTCAACCTGAAGGAAATAACTAGAAACTCGAAATGACCATACCTGGTCCTAAAAACCATCTTTAGGATATCCTTCTCCCAAACTCGAAACTGGTGGTACCCGGATCTCAGGTCAATTTTAGAAAAATATTTCACCCCTTGCAGCTGATCGAACAAATCATCTATCCTTGAAAAAGGGTATTTATTCTTAATAGTGACTTTATTCAACTATCGGTAGTCTATACATATGCGTAGGGAACCATCTTCCTTCCTTATAAACAGAACTGGTGTACCCGGTGGTGAGGTACTCGGCCTGATGAAACCCTTATCTAACAAATCTTTCAACTATTCTTTCAATTCTTTTAACTGAACAGGGGTCATTTGATAAGGAGGGATAGATATAGGCTGAGTACCTAGTAGAAAGTCTATAGAGAAATCTTATTCCCGCTCTAGGGGAATACCAGGAAGTTCGTATGGGAACTCATTAACCACTGGAATAGACTGGAGAGTCGAGGATTCTGCTCGCATATCCTGAACCCTAACATTATGGTAGATACAACCTTTTTCTATCAAATTTTTTTCCCGAAGATAGGATATGAACTTACCTTTTGTTTTAGTTGTATTACCTCTCCACTCTTGCACTACCTATCCTGGGAAATGAAATCGGACAATTCTGGTCCAACACACTACAATGGCGCAACATGGTGCCAACCAATCCATACCCATAATTACATCAAAATTGATCATCACTAGTTCTACTAGATCTGCTAAGGTCTGACGACGAACAATCTCTACTGTACAACCCCGGTAAATTCTTTTTGCAATAATAAAGTCATTGACAGGTGTATACACTAAGAAGGGTCATTGAAGCAATTCTGGAACTATATCAAACTTTTGGACAACTAACAGAGTAACATATGACAAAGTGGAGCCCGGGTCTATTAAAATATAAACTGAGTGAGAGCAAACATCTAATATACCTTTCAAAACATCCGGTGGTGACTCTAACTCCTATCATCCCGGTAGTGCATATGTGCGATCCTGACCACTGCCTGAACTAGATACCCCTAATCTACCTCGGCCTCTACCAGTTTGAGTTGAGGGCCTGCGCCTTGCAGAAAGTGCTGGGGCATATGAACCTGCTGAGGATCTATTCTGCTGGTCCTAACATCTCTGGCGTCTAGCTGGGCAATCTCTCATTATGTGTCTCTCCTTTCCACAAGAATAATAAGCAGTGGAACCACACATGTATCTCCCAGGATGCAGCCTATGACAAGTACTGCAATGTGGCACCACTGGTCCCATATGATCTGGCCCCTCTACTGTTGCGAGCCTGACGCTCGTGAACTCTCGTTGGGGACCTGAGTACCCATAACTATTATAACCCAAAAGCTCAAAGATCAGACCCGGGAGTTTAAATGGAGAAAAACTGAAATTCTACACCAGGTCTCATAACGGGTCGTTAGGTGAACCGTGAGGAGAGACCACGAGTCGTGAAGTAACTCGTGGTCAAGCAAGTAATTGGCATGGCCTGGGGATGAGTCGTGGTTAGATCACATGACTCGTGAGGTCACTCGAGGCTTGGACAAGGTGCTTGGCTAATAGTTTTGGGCAGTGGAGATCACGGGTGGTGACCACTAGTCAAGGTCAGCCACCACGATTTGCGGGGTCCCTCACAGGGTCCCCTAATGATTTTTGGGTAGTGTACGTCAAGACTCAAGGCCATGAACCGCGACCAGTGGGTATGAATCATTGGGTCCATCATTGGGACCCTCTGGCAGTAATTTCCTATGAATTTAGTAAGGGCCTTTTTGTAATTCCTAAGTTCCTAAAGCCTAAACTATGTCGTTTTAGCCTATGAAAGGTGGGTTTTAGAGGGGAAACTATCCTAAGTCTTCATTCATGCATGCAAGAGAATAGAGAGGTGATCAAAGGGTGATTCATGGTTTTCTTCTTCAATTCCTTTCAATTCCTCTTTGGGTATTCAAGGGAGAGTAAGATTCATCTATCTTTAGGTATGTAAGGTTACGAATGGGTGCTTCTTTTCACACCCATGCCCAATCTCTACAAATTTATGAAAGTCTATCGAAAATCTATTTGGGTTTTCAAATTGAATTTTATGAAAACCTAATGATTTATTAGTGGTCTATTATGTTTTATGAATCTCATTATATTCTATGGATTTTGATTAGGTTTTACAACGTATTTTCACTTATAAAATTATTGATTTCATTTTTTATTAAATTAACCTTATCTAATCATGATCTATGATAAGTCGATTTATGATCTTTTCTTCGATTGATAATATTTACAAGCCCATCATGATTTATGATTTGAAATATGAATTTATTCGATTACCTATTGTGTTGATGATTTTCAAGTTATATGTATGATCTATGAGTATGCATGAAACCCATGATTCATGAATTATGTTTTTGCCCGACTCATGGGCCTTATGGCATGGCTAGTTCACGTATGTACAAGCAGGTTTATGGTTTTCATGATTTGACTAGCCTATGAACTTATTCATGTTATACTATGAGCATTATATATGTTTTGGGAGTAGTATCGAACACCAAGTAGGTTCGAGGCCTAGGTTCTGCCATGGATCTGATAAACTACGTGCCACAGTAGGTATGTCGGGACCTCCTTTGTGACTGTCCCCAAACCAAATAGCCCTCTCATGGTGATATCACACTTTCATGGTTCTACCCTTGGCAAGGTACGAATGGCCTCCCGACTAGGTTTACAAGTCAGACTTCATGTGTGCTCATATGAGATATGTCAGTTAAGAGAATCTCCCACTGTTCCTCATGATTTATGCATGTCTATGATTATGTGTAATGGATCAAGTATGTTCAATACGACTTTCCTCTTATAATTATGATTTCGATTGTATTACAAATGTTTTGAAAACCTTAAGGCCTATGATATGTTTTGTCATGATATTTTTGATATGAGCATGATGTCGTACTCTTATGATTTTTTATGAGCTTTTACACATTTTAAGTGTTTGTTTTACTTACCTTGCATACTTGGTACATTACACGTACTGATCACATACTTTCTATGTTGTATCGTCTTATGATACATGTTTTGGCTTTCAAGCTCATCCTCATACCTAGATCCTATCAGAGTGCACTTTCAGCTTATTGGTGAGTCCTCATGTTTCGAGGGCCATTTGATAGACATTCATGCTATTTTATGTTTCAATACTTGTCCGGGTTAGTTGTGGGTGTTGTCCCATCAACCCATCATATGTAGTAGAGGATTTCATATAGTATGTAGTACTCAGCTTGCGTGTATGTATTGAGATTTTCTTACGTTACGATATGTTATGATTATGTTTACGTTTTCGCTATTCCTTGTGATTAGTCTTCCATTTATAATGAATGGAGTTAGATGTATCCTTATGCCATGGGTCAAATTGGGGCCTCTCGGGGTTCCTTGTCCCGTGTTACGATCCAGGTCTATATTCGGGTCTTGACAAACTTTGTATCAGAGACATAGGTTTGAAGTGTCCTAGGGTGTCTAAAAGTCGCGTTAAATAAAGTCTTTTTCATGGGTGTGAAGCGCTCCACACTTATGACGAAGAGGCTACGAGACGTCTAGGAAAATATTCCCTTCTTTCATGATCTATGTCGTGCAATGAAAACTCCTTCTATCCTTCTAACTCGTGCTATTCGCGATTGCAGAATCACGGCTCCCAGAAGAATGAATAAAAGGAGAAACGGGAATGGTGAAGGCCACGGGGATGGCAATGATCATGGGCATCAACAAGCCCCACCTATTCAGAAGGCCTAGGCATCGGAGCCGTTGCCCACGATACGTTTCGGGCGGCTATCCAGATGTTGGCACAGGCCTTGGCTGCTCAGGTCAACCAACAGGCTATTGTGCATATCCCACAGAATGGCAATGCGGCAACGACGCGAATTAGAGACTTCTTGAGGATAAACCCTCCGGAGTTCCTTGGATCCAAGGTAGAGGAGCATCCGCACGATTTCATCGAGGAGATTTTGAAGATCAGCCAGGTTATGGGGGTGAACAATGGAGAGTGTGTTGACTTGGCCTCCTATCAGCTAAAGGGGTTGGCACACATTTGGTTCAAGCAGTGGAGAGATGCTAGGGCAGTGGGTGCAGGCCCAATAGGCTAGGAAGAGTTTCACAGAGCATTCTTGGATCGATTCTTCCCTTGGGACATGAGGGAGAAAAAGGTGGTCGAGTTTGTTAACCTGAAGTAGGGTGATATGTCTGTTCAATAGTATGCATTGGAGTTCACCCGCTTATCCAAGTGTGCGACAAAGTTGGTGGTGGACCAGAGGGCTCGGGTGAGCCATTTTGTACATGGAGTGGTGTACTATTTAGATGAGGACTGCAGGATCGCCAAGTTGCATCGGGATATTGATTTTCCCCGTATTGTGTTGCATGCTCAATAGATAGAGTCGGTATATTGGAGGTAGAGAGAGGCAAAGAGGGATAGGACCGACAACTACAAGACTTCTCAAATCAGGTCAGAGGGTGGACAGCGTCAGCAGTCCCAACACAGGGCTATTGCTCCAGCACCATCATCAGCCAGCACACCATCTAGATTTAGAGGGTATTGGAGGAGTAGGGCTTCAGAGTCGAGAGGCCAGGGTAGCATGCAAATGTACCGCACTTTCCCAACTTGTGCGGGGTGGGGCAAGAATCACCTTGAGAGGTGCCTTGTTGGCTCGATTGCCTGTTTCAGGTGTGGCAAGCCTAGACACAGACTCAAAGATTGCCCTTCAGCCAAATCGAGGGTCGGTGGAGCCGTGCGCCAACAACAAGTTCTGCTGCTCCAGCGGTCGTCCCCCTTAACAAGGTGCCTCAACCAGTTCAGCCAGCAGTCAGCATCAAAATATGTTTTATGCTATTGCACCCCGTCAGAAGTAGGAGGTCTCCCCGGATATGGTCACTTGTATGTTGCGTGTTTTAAATTTGATGTTTACGCTTTGCTAGATCCGGGAGCTACCTTGTCTGTTGTGACTACTTACATTTCTAGTAGCTTTAGAGTTAGTCCTAAGACTCTGTTAGAACCATTTTTCAGTTTGTACTCCTGTCGGTGATTCAATTGTAGCTAGGCGGGTGTATAGAGGATGCCCGATCAATATATTGCATAAAGTATCCTCCGCAAACCTTGTAGAGTTAGCCATGACTGACTTTGATATTGTTCTTGGCATGAATTGGTTGTATGCGTGTTATGCTTCCATAAATTGTAGAACTCGTGCGGTGGAATTTCGTTTTCTAGGAGAATCAGTTTTGGAGTGGAAGGGTAGTTCAATTGTACCAGCAAATCGGTTTATTTCATATCTTAAGGTCCGAAAGATAATTTCTAAGGGTTGCATGTACCATATAGTAAGAGTTAAGGATGTTGAGTCCTAGACCCCGACTAACCAGTCATTTTTGGTTGTACGTGAGTATCTAGAGGTCTTTCCTAATGATTTTCCAGGTGTTCCTCTTGAGCGGGAGATTGATTTTGGTGTTGACCTTCTACCTGATACGCAGCCCATCTCTATCCCTCCTTACATGATGGCTCCATCCAAGGTAAAGGAGTTGAAGGATTAGTTGAGGGATCTGTTCGATAAGGGTTTCATTAGACCGAGCAAGTCTCCATGGGGTGAACTAATTTTATTTGTCCAGAAGAAGGATAGTTCGCTTGGAATGTGCATTGACTATCGGTAATTGAACAAGGTCACCAATAAGAACAGGTATCCTTTACCCAGGATCGATGATCTGTTTGATCAGCTTCAGAGTTCCAAGTATTTCTCAAAGATAGATCTCAGGTCCGGCTATCATCAGCTCAGGGTTCGGGAGGGCGATATCCCGAAGACAACCTTCACGACATGGTATGGACACTATGAGTTTGTATTTATGTCTTTTGGACTAACGAATGCTCCTGCAGCTTTCATGGACTTGATGAATAGGGTGCTTAAGCAACATCTGGACATTTTCGTGATTGTGTTCATTGATGACATCCTTACATACTCTCGGAGCGATGAGTATAACACCCCAAAAAATTTTTGGTGATTATTTGATGTTTTATGCTAGTTAGGGAAAGTACGGGTTGTATATTGGTCGTAGGTGTCAAGGGAAATGTGTACGATCAAAAAACGAAAGAGTATGTGAAGTTAATAAGTAAGGGTCCACTTTAAACAATCATATCTCCAAATATATAATTAATTAGTGGTATTTGAGTCTAGTTTTCAGAACATCGATTTGCTTGTCAATCGGAGTTTGGAGTAAAAAGTTATGGGCATTTTACCGAACCATCGCGAACGGTGACGCGAGCATGACGCCCTAGCGCCTCCACCACCCTATTTACTTAGAGTCTAATTTTTCCCTTGTAGAAATCATTTTCAGCTAAATCTAAATCGACCAGCTTGCTAAGGATTCCATTTCCCTCTCAATTCCAGCAGCTAGGAGAAAGAAAGTGAAGGAGGAACATCAAGCAAAGTTCAAGAAAATCACAAGATAAGTTGAGATTACCTTGCCAACTATGTTAGGGGCTGTTTTGGAGCTCGTTTTGGCAAGGTTTTGAAGAAGTTTTTCTGCATTTCAAAATATGTTTGGACTGCCTATATATCCATCTTTGAGTAGGTGTTGAAATAAGGAAAAAAGGTAAGGATTTCGCCCCTTTTAAACCTCTCAAATTGCAAAGCGGAAATCTTGAAATTGGCAGTTAAGTGAGCTGCCGATGGACAGTTTGTTAGCTGAGTTTCGCTCGTTTTCCTTAGGCTTTTTGGCTGTTTCTTTTGCTGGAATTATACTTCATATTGAGGGGTAGAATCACAGAAAAACTAAGGTAAAATTTCCTCTGTTTTCTCCCTCAAAAGTTAGTGAAAATTAGTTGAGAAAATGGCTAAATGTTGTTGATGTTGTCGTGTGTTGTTGTTGCTATTTTGACTGCCTCTGGTTAGTTATGTTGGCTGCATTTTTTTGATATAGATTAATCTTGTTGTTGGCCTATTAAACCACTGGATTAAGGAGGTTGAAGGATGATCATTGAGATAGGAAATCGGCTAGGGAAAAGTTCATCGGAGAAAGGTATGTAAGGTGCCCCGTCTATCATTCTTTTAAGCACGATTCGTGTGTTGTGAATCGAATGAGACAGCAACCTATTTAAAATATTGACGCAGCATGTTAAGCTTAATTTAAGCTTTAAATTCCCATGTTTTATTGAGGATAAATGTTAAGATTATGCATAGCCGAAGTGAGACACCTAAAGTGTGATATTGTGTTGATTGTTGTCGTAGTTGTACATTGAGTTGGAGACCCCTCAGCATGGGCATTGTTAGATAGTCCTTACTGTATGTCATGTGTATATATATGTGATGTTAAATGTGTTTAAAGGTCTGGTATCTAACTGAAATTGGTGAAAGAGCCGAGATGAGGACGTGTAAACGATTTTAAGCCACGTAAAGATGTCGCAAGCTATTGAGGGTAAATGAGCTTACCGAATTATGATTACTTGGTTATGGTTGTCCTCTATCTTATGTGTACATTATGAAATGTGTCAGTCCAAGGGGAGATTTCATAATCCCTTTCCCTTAAGCCGAATGACAAGCTAGCGATTTTCTGATCTCTAATGTACCTTGGAGATGATCTATAAATTTTCTTGAAACTCTTAGGTTATCCGTAGTTCCTTATGATTTATACAAGTTTTTAATACATGCATTTAAGTTCTATTTTCTAGCTTTACATGTTATATGTACTCAGTTCCAGTTATGCATTGTGAAGGAGGCCTATGCAGGCCACATGTTTGGTATTCGTCATTTCTATGTTGTATGTATTGAGCTGGTCCAGAGCCATATCGGCTCCATTTATGATTTTGTCTAAGCTTTATTGATTTTACCCCAGTGTGGTACACCGGCTGGACGTAGTTTACCCCCGTATGGTACACTAGCGGGAGGCATTTTTATTTTTACCCCGATATGGTACACCGGCTGGAGGCATTTCTATTTTTACCCTAGTGTGGTACACTGGCTGGACGGATTGTATATAGATTTTATGGTCGGCTGTCTTGTGGCATGTCAGTTATAGTCTTTGTTTTGCATTAGATGGTTGCATTTACACTTCAATAATGAGTTATTGTCAGGTTTCTATTTTCAGAGTTTTGGGTTGTTACTACTCCTTATTTCTTGCCTAGTTATCATTTTTATCTTACATGTTTACAGTTTTCAACCTTACATACCAGTACAATTTTTATTCATACTGACGTCCCTTCATCTTGGGACCCTTCCTGGAATCGTGCTACAGGTACAGGCCGAGGCTCAGATTATCAGTCGTAGTAGAAGCCATATTTCAGCAGAATAGTGGTATGCTCCTCTCTTCTAGGAACCATGTCCTAGTTTGGACTATTTTCAATTTTATATACAACATGGGTAGGCCGGGGCCGTGTCCCGTGCATTTCAGTTTGTTTACTCTGTAGAGGCTGATGTGGACTAGTTTATATGGTAGTGTGGGTTGTGTAGTCATATCGGTTTTTCATTGCCTTGCTTATCTTTATTGTATCCTTGTCGACTTTCCAAGTTTCATATTTATAATTTTCAAGGAATTATTGGCCCAGTATTTATCTTGGTTGGTTGTGACAGGTGGCTTGGTCAGCCTTAGTGTTATATTTATAGATGCTATATAGTCGGCTTCTTGATCGACCATGAATCGAGTGCCAGTTGCACCCTACCCTAGTTCTGGGGCGTGACAGACTTGGTATCAGAGCGAAGTCGTGTCCTAGGGAGTCCACAAAGCTGTGTCTAGTAGAGTCTTGCTTATGGGTATGTTGTGCACCATACTTATAATCAGGAGGCTACAGGACATTTAGGGATTGTTTCACTTCTTTTACTAATAGTTCGTGCTGTAGGTCGAGCTCATAAGTACTATGATATATAAATCGTGTTATTGTTTCAGAGTATGCTTGTGACAAGGAAGTTTACTACAAGGTTGATTGGCACAGCCGTTAGGGAGGGTACTAGTCTCCCTCCAGTGAATTAGAGAGACAGGTCAGAGGCTCAGAGTGAATCTCCTACCCCAAGTATTACAGTTCCTCCCGCTCCGACCAGAGTAATGGCAGATAGACCTCCAGCTCCTCCCGCACCAACAGTACTTGAGGGTAGTAGAGTGGCAGACCCTCCCATGCCTGTGGTACCTCCAATTGTTCCGGAAGGACAGGTTCTTGAGGGAGCTGTTCAGCTGATGGCTCGTATAGCCGTAGGTCAAGAGCGACGGTTGGAGGCGATGGAGAGACATAGAGTCCAGAAAACTGAGAGTTCCAGGGCCCGCGAGTTCTTGAGTTTGAGCCCTCCTATATTCACCGGATCATACCCGAGCGAGGATCCTCAAGACTTTATCGATCATACTTATAGGGTGTTAAAGGTGATGCGAGCTACAACGACTGAGGAAGTAGAGTTGGCGGCCTTCAGACTACATGATGTGGCCATATTGTGGTATGAGGCTTGGGCTCAATCCAAAGGAGTCGATGCACAACCAGTTGAGTGGGAAGAGTTCCCCGAGGCCTTCATACACCACTATCTATCCTGGGAGCTTCGACAAGCTCGAGCTGAGCAATTTTTGCACCTAGAGCAAGGAAGTATGAGTGTGCGTGAGTACTTCGGTTTAATTCTCTTGCCAGATATGCTCCTCACATGGTTCAGACGATGGAGATAGAGTTCATCGGTTCGTGTTAGGGTTGGGGCTTCATATAGCTCTAGATTTCTTGGGGGTATCTACTCAGGAGCACATGGACATTTCACGAATTCAAGCTTTTTCCCAGAGGGCAGAGGATTTGGTTCATCACTTACGGGATACTCGGAGACAGTAGGAGCAACAAAAGAGAGCTAGGACTGTGGGTCCTTACAGAGGGCCGCAGGGTGACCCAGGGGCTTAGTCATCCAGGCAGTCAGTTAGGCCAATAGGGAGTGCCCTACCTCAGTTTCAGGGATAGAGAAGGGACCAAGGCCCAGCTCCATCTAGCTCTCGATGACAGGAGTGGGCGGGGTAGAGGCGACCACCATTGATGCCTTGTCCCCAGTGTGGGAAATCTCATTCAGATAAGTGTCGTTAGGGGCAGAATGTATGTTATCATTGTGGGAAGCCAGGGCACTTTATGAGGGATTGTTCAGATAGGGTCGAGGTGGATCAGGCGCGATCAGCGGTTGCTTCGTCATCCTCCGTTTGACCTCCCAGACCTGATCCTCAGCTAGCAATAGGTTGTGGCAGAGGCAGAGGGAGAGAGGCTTCTAGTTCTGGGGCAACCCAGAGTAAATTTTATGCTTTGGGCGGTCGACAGGAATAGGAGGCCTTACCTGATGTTGTTATAGGTACTTTGATTATTTATTCTCATGCAGTATATGTCTTACTTGATCCTGGTTCTACACTCTCTTATGTCACACCATTGGTTGCGAGTTAGTTTGAGACAGTCCCTGAGTTATTATCTATACCATTTGCTATTTCTACGCCAATTAGCGAATCTGTGTTAGCTAGATGAGTTTACCAAAACTGCATAGTATTGGTATGTGATAGATCAACCTTAGCTGATCTAGTTGAGCTTGAAATGGTTGATTTTGATGTCATTTTGGGTATGGATTGGTTGGCGGCATGTTATGCTAATGTTGATTGCAAAGCTAAGGTTGTCAGATTCAATTTTTCCCGCGAGCCAGTCTAGGAATGGCAAGGTGATATCGCTATGCATAAAGGTAAGTTTATTTCATACCTTAAGGCTTAGAAGTTGATATCCAAGGGTTGTATTTCTCACTTGGTTCGGGTAAGAAACATGGAATGTGAGCCTACGACTCTCCAGTCAATTCCTATTGTAAATGAGTTCCCTGAGGTCTTTCAAGAGGATTTGCCTGGAATTCATCTTGAAAGGGAGATAGATTTTGCTATTGATCTACTTCCAGGTACTCAGCCTATATCGGTCCCTCCTTACAGAATGGCTCCAGCAGAGCTAAGGGAATTAAAGGAGCAGTTGAGAAATCTGCTCGAGAAGGGATTCATTTGACCTAGTGTATCTCCTTGGGGTGCACCAGTGCTCTTTGTGCGAAAGAAAGACGGGTCGTTAAGAATGTGTATCGACTATAGGAAGCTAAATAAGGTTACAATTAAGAATAAGTACCCACTTCCTAGGATTGATGACCTATTTGATCAGTTACAGGGTGCCAGATGCTTTTCAAAGATTGATTTGAGATCCGCGTACCATCAGTTACGGGTTAGGGAAGTTGATATCCCCATGACTGCCTTCAGGACTAGATATGGCCATTATGAGTTCTTAGTGATGTCATTTGGTCTTACTAATGCCCCAGCAGCTTTTATGGACCTGATGAAATCGGGTGTTAGGCCTTTTCTTGATGTATTTGTGATCGTCTTCATTGATGATATTCTGATTTACTCGCGATCTGAGGCCGAGCATGCATGTCATTTGAGAGCAGTATTACAGACTCTACAGGAGCACAATTTATATGCTAAATTTTCTAAATATGAGTTTTGGCTAACATCTGTGGCTTTCCTTGGTCATGTAATTACAACTGAAAGTATAACAGTGGATAGTCAATGATAGATGCAGTAAACACTTGGCCCAGAACCTTGAATCCTATAGAGGTTCGCAACTTTCTAGGGTTAGAAGGTTATTATCACCGATTTTTGGAAGGTTTCTCTACTATCGCTACACCATTGACAAAGTTGACTCGTAAAGCAGCTAAGTTTCAGTGGACAGAGGCATGTGAGCGAAGTTTTCAGGAATTGAAGGATAGGCTGACTTCAGCACCTATCCTGACTCTTCCAGAGGGTGTCGAGGGTTATGTGGTCTATTGTGATGCTTTGAGAGTTGGGCTAGGTTGTCTTCTGATGCAACACGATAAGGTCATTGCTTATGCCTCTAGACAGTTGAGGAAGCACGAGCAAAATTATCCTACCCATGATCTTGACTTGGCTGCAATGGTATTTGCATTGAAGATTTGGCACCATTACTTATATGGAGTACATGTTGATATCTTCATAGATCATAAGAGCCTCTAGTATTTGTTTCAGCAGAAGGAGTTGAATTTATGCTAGAGAAGGTGGTTAGAATTGCTGAAAGATTATGACGTTAGCATTCTGTAGCATCCGAGCAAGGCAAATGTTGTAGTTGATGGGCTAAGTCGCAAGTCTATGGGTAGCTTGAGTCATATTCAGATTGACAGGATTGAAATGATGAAGGCTCTACGGTAATTGGCTGACTTACAGATTCAGTTACTGGATGCCGAAGATGGGGTGTTATTGTCAAAAACACAACAGAATCATCCTTGGTAGCGGAAGTTAAGCAACAACAATATGATGATGCAGAGTTAGTCTTACTAAGAGATAGTATACCACAACAAAAGCAGAACCTATTTGATTGTCGACCTGATGGAGTTCTTAGATACCAGGGCCATCTATGTGTACCTAATGTGGATGAACTACGGGAACAAATTATGAATAAAGCTCAATATTCTTGATATTCAGTTCACCCAGGTGCCACAAAGATGTATTGTGACCTGAGGCAGCTATATTGGTGGAATGGCATGAAAAAGGACATCACCTGTCTTGTGACTCAATGTCCCAATTGCCAACAGGTAAAGGTTGAGCACCAGATGCCTGGAGGTTTGGTGCAGCATATAGAAATTCCAGCCTAGAAGTGGGAGGTGATTAATATGGATTTTTCATAGGATTTCCTAGAACGAGCAGGAAGCGTGATTCTATCTATGTAATAGTTGATAGATTAACTAAATCAGCTCACTTCATGCCAGTTAAGACCACATATGCTACAGAGGATTATGCTAGGCTTTATATACGAGAGATAGTTCACCTACATGGCGTCCCCTTGTCCATTATTTCTGACAGAGGTGCTCAGTTCACAGCAAACTTCTGGAAGTCTTTCCAGAACGGCCTGGGCACTCAGGTAAGCCTTAGTACCGCATTTCATCCTCAGATAGACGGACAGAACTGAATGCACCATTCAAACTCTTGAAGACATGTTGCGTGCCTGTGTTTTAGATTTTGGCGGAAGCTAGGATGATCATGTTTCCTTGATTGAGTTCGCCTATAATAACAGCTACCAGGCAAGTATTCAGAAGGCTCCATATCAAGCTTTATATGAGTGAAAATGCAGGTCACCAGTGGGCTAGTTTGAACTCAGTGAGGTAGAGTTATTGGGGTCAGACTTAGTGCATCAAGCTATTGACAAGGTGAAACTTATTAGAGATCGACTTCAGACAGCCCAGAGCAGGCAGAAGTCTTATGCAGATGTACACTGCCGAGCGCTAGAGTTTGTTGTTAATGATTGGGTCTTCCTGAATGTGTCACCTATGAAAAGCCTTATGCGATTTGGCCGAAAAGGCAAGCTGAGTCCTAGATATGTTGGGCCCTACAGAATTATCCGCAGGATAGGAAAAGTGGCCTATGTGTTGGAGTCAACACCAGAGTTAGCGGCAATTGACCCAGTATTTCATGTATCGCTGTTGTGGAAGTGTATAGGAGACCCAACTCATGTTATACCTATTGATGATGTTCGAATTTCTAAGGAGATGGCCTACACTGAGGTTCCAGTTGCTATTCTTGACCGGCAAGTCAGGAAACTTCGAACCAAAGAAGTCGCCTCGGTTAAAGTATTATGGTAAAGTAATAACATCAAGGAAGTGACTTGGGAGGCTAAGGAGGAAATGAAGAATAAATATCCTCACCTATTTACGCTGTCGACGTGATGTTAAGGTATGTGTTTGGTACTTATTTTGATGCATATTAAGTGAAATTAATTTTCATTCGGGGAAGAATGTTCCCGGGGGGGGGGGGGGGGGAATATAAAACCCCGAAACTTTTTTGGTGATTATTTTATATTTTATGCTAGGTTAGGGAAAGTACGGGTTGTATATTGGTCGTAGGTGTCAAGGGAAATGTGTACGATCAAAAAACCAAAGAGTTTGTGAAGTTCATAAGTAAGGGTCAACTTTAAACAATCATATCTCCAAATATATAATGAATTAGGAGCCCCACGACATATCAAATTAAGGGTATTTGAGTCTAGTTTTCAAAACATCAATTCTCTTGTCAATTGGAGTTCAGAGTAAAAAGTTGTGGGTATTTTACCGAACCATCGCTAGCGGTGATGCGGCCATGACGCCCTAGCGCCCCCACCGCCCTATTTACTTAAAATCTGATTTTTTCCTTGTAGAAAACATTTTCAGCTAAATCTAAATCGACCAGCTTGCTAAGGATTCCATTTCCCTCTCAATTCCAGCAGCTAGGACAAAGAAAGTGAAGGAGGAACATCAAGCAAAGTTCAAGAAAATCACAAGATAAGTTGAGATTACCTTGCCAACTATGTTAGGGGCTGTTTTGGAGCTTGTTTTGGCAAGGTTTTGAAGAAGTTTTTCTGCGTTTTTAAAATCTGTTTGGACTTCCTATATATCCATCTTTGAGTAGGTGTTGAAATCAGGAAAAAAGGTAAAGATTTCGCCCCTTTTAAACCTCTCAAATTGCAAAGATAAAATCTGGAAATTGGCAGCTAAGTTAGCTGCCGATGGATTGTTTGTTAGCTGAGTTTTGCTCGTTTTCCTTAGGATTTTTGGATATTTCTTTTGCTGGAATTATACTTCATATTGAGGGGTAGAATCACAGAAAAACTAAGGTAAAATTTCCTCTGTTTTCTCCCTCAAAAGTTAGTGTAAATTAATTGAGAAAATGGCTAAATGTTGTTGATGTTGCCGTGTGTTGTTATTGCTATTTTGACTGCCTCTGGTTAGTTATGTTGGCTGCATTTTTTTGATATAGATTAAGCTTTTTGTTGTCCTATAAAACCACTGGATTAAGGAGGTTGAAGGATGATCATTGAGATAGGAAATCAGCTAGGGAAAAGTTCATCGGAGAAAGGTATGTAAGGCGCCCCGTCTACCATTCTTTTAAGCACGATTCGTGTGTTGTGAATCGAATGAGACAACAAACTATTTAAAAGTATTAAGGAAGTATATTAAGCTTCATTTAAGAATTAATGTCCCATGTTTTATTGAGGATAAATGTTAAGATTATGCCTAGCCAAAGTGAGACACCTAAAGTGTGATATTATGTTGATTGTTGTCGTAGTTGTACATTGAGTTGGAGACCCATCAGCGTGGGCATTGTTAGCTTGTCCTTACTGTATGTCATGTGTATATATATGTGATGTTAAATGTGTTTAAAGGTCTGGTTGCTAACTGAAATTGGTGAAAGAGCTGAGATGAGGACGTGTAAACGATTTTAAGCCACGTAAAGACGTAGCAAGCTATTGAGGGTAAACGAGCTTACCGAATTAGGATTACCTGGTTATGGTTTTCCTTTATCTTATGTGTACATTATGAAATATGGCAGGCCAAGGGGATATTTCATAATCCCTTTCCCTTAAGCCAAACGACAAGCTAGCGAGTTTCTAAGCTCTAATGTCCCTTGGAGACGATCTATAAATTTTGTTGAAACTCTTAGGTTATCCATAGTTCCTTATGATTTATACAAGTTTCTAATACATGCGTTTAAGTTCTATTTTCTATCTTTACATGTTATATGTACTCAGTTCTAGTTATGCATTACGAAGGAGGTCTATGCAGGCCACATGTTTGGTATTCGTCATTTCTATGTTGTATGTATTGAGCTGGTCCAGTATAATCCATATCGGCTCCACTTATGATTTTGTATAAGCTTTATTGATTTTACCCCAGTGTGGTACACCGGCTGGAGGTCTTGTTATTTTACCCCGGTGTGGTACACCGGCTAGTCAGAGTTTACCCCGGTATGGTACACCGGCTAGAGGCATTTGTATTTTTACCCTGGTATCGTACACCGGATGGTGCCCTTTTTATTTTTACCCTGGTGTGTTACACTAGCTGGACGGATTGTATATAGATTTTATGGTTGGTTGTCTACTGGCATGTCAGTTATAGTCTTTGTTGTGCATTATATGGTTGCATTTACACTTCAATAATGAGTTATTGTCAGGTTTTTGTTTTTAGAATTTCAGGTTGTTACTACTCCTTATTTCTGGCCTATTTATCATTTTTATCTTACATGTTTACATTTTTCAGCCTTACATACCAGTACATTTTATTCGTACTGACGTCCCTTCATCTTGGGACCCTTCCTGAAATCGTGCTACAGGTACAGGACGAGGCTCAGATCATCGGACGTAGTAGGAGTCAGACTTCATAGGAATAGTGGTATGCTCCTCTCTTCCAGGAGCCATGTCCTAGTTTGGACTATTTTCAGTTTTGTGTACAACATGGGTAGGTCGGGGCCCTGTCCCGTGCATTTCAGTTTGTTTACTCTGTAGAGGCTTAGGTGGACTGGTTTGTATAGTAGTGTGGGTTGTGTAGTCATATCGGTTTTTCATTTCCTTGCTTAGCTTTATTGTAGCCTTGTCGGCTTTCCAGGTTGCATATTTATAATTGTCAAGGCATTATTGGGCCACTATTTATCTTGGTTGGTTGTGACAGGTGGCTTGGTCAGCCTTAGTGTTACATTTATAGATTTTATATAGTCGGCTTCTCGATTGACCATGAATCGAGAGCCAGTTGCACCCTACCCTAGTTCTGGGGTGTGATAATGAGGAGCATGCCGCTCACTTTAGAATAGTGCTTCAGACTTTCAAGGAGCACCAATTGTGTGCCAAGTTTAGCAAGTGTGAGTTTTGGTTGGACTCCGTTGCATTTCTGGGCCATATGGTATCGAGTGAGGGAATTAAGGTAGATTCTCAGAAAATCGAGGTGGTAAAGAATCGGCCCAAGCCGGTGAATCCCTCAGATATTCAGAGTTTCTTGGGACTAGCAGGCTACTACCAGAGCTTTGTTGATGGTTTTCCATCAATTGCAGCACCCTTGACCAAGTTGACTCAGAAAAAGGTGAAGTTTCAATGGTCAGAGGCTTGAGAGAAGAGCTTCAAAGAATTGAAGACTCGACTCACTACTGCACCGGTGTTGACCCTACCTGAGGGTACGAATGGTTTTATAGTGTATTGTGATGCTTCTAGAATTAGGCTCGGGTTTGTATTGATGCAACAAGGAAAGGTGATAGCATATGTCTCTAGACAGTTGAAGGTTCATGAGAAGAATTACCCAACCTATGATCTTGAGTTGGCCGCGGTGGTGTTCTCTTTGAAGATATGGTTGCATTACTTATATGGAGTCCATGTGGTTGTGTTTACGGATGACAAGAGTTTACAATATGTGTTCACAAAGAGGGACCTCAATCTTCGGAAAAGGAGGTGGTTGGATCTACTCAAGGACTATGATATAAGTGTCCTTTACCATTCGAGTAAGGCTAATGTGGTAGCGGATGCACTCAGCGGGCTCTCTATGGAGAGTGTTTCCCATGTGGATGATGGAAAGAAGGGGCTAGCGAAAGATGTCCATCGACTTGCAAGGCTGGGAATAGTTGGTCGACTCAACCGATGGCAGTATTGTTATGCAAAATGGATCAGAATCGTCCTTGGTAACTGATGTGAAATCTAGGCAAGATGAGGACCCGATCTTGATAAAGTTAAAAGAAGTTGTTCGAAGTCAGAAGGTAGAGGTTTTCTCCCAAGGGGGAGATGGTGTGCTTCAATACCAGAGTCGGCTGTGTGTCCCAGATGTGGATGATTTAAGGAGCCGAATAATGCATAAGGCACATGGGACTGGTACACTATCCTTCTGGGATCCACTAAGATGTATCGTGATTTATAAGAAATCTATTGGTGGGATGGCATAAAAATGGATATTACAGAATTCGTAGCCAGATGCCCTAAGTGGCAGCAAGTAAAAGTTAAATATCAAAGGCCTGGAGGAGTAGTTTAGAATATTAGTATTCCTACTTGGAAGTGGGAAGAGATTAATATGGATTTCATTACAGGCCTACCTCGTACTCGACAACACTATGATTCTATTTGGATGGTGGTAGACAGATTGACCAAGGTTGCACATTTCCTACTGGTGAAAACCACAAATTCAGTGGATGGTTATGCCAAGTTGTATATTCGAGAGATGGTTCAACCACATGGAGTGCTCTTGTCCATTATTTCGGACCGAGGTACTCAGTTTACCTCCCCGTTTTGGCGGTCTTTTCAGAAGGGTCTTAGGACTCAGGTTAAGCTTAGTACAACCTTCCATCTGCAGAGGGATGGCCAAGCGGAATGAACAATCCAGACTCTCGAGGACATGTTGAGAGCATGTGTGATGGACTTCAAAGGTAGTTGGGATGATCACTTTCCCTTGATCGAGTATGCTTATAATAACAACTATCACGCTAGCATCCAGCTGGCACCGTTCGAGGCTCTTTATGAGCGGAGATGTAGATCGCCCATCGGATGGTTTGAGGTTAGTGAGGCAGCTATGATAGGTCCAGATTCAGTTCATGAGGCTGTGGTGAAGGTTCAATTTATAAGGGACTGGCTAAAAATTGCTCAGAGTCATCAAAAGTCATATGCTGATGTAAGGAGGAGAGAGTTGGAGTTTGAGGTGGGCAATTGGGTATTTCTAAAGGTATCTCCCATGAAGGGGGTCATGCGGTTTGGGAAGAAAGGAAAACTCATTCCCCGCTATGTTGGTCCCTATCGGGTTATGAGAAGAATTGGTAAGGTAGCGTATGAGTTAGACCTACTCTTAGAGTTATCTTTCGTGCATCCTGTGTTTCATGTGTCGCTTTTGAAGAAATGTTTTCGAGACCCATCCCTAGTATTCTCGGTGGACAGTGTGATATCACATGAAACACATAGTGATATCCCCAGATGATTTTTAGGCAGTGTACATCATGACTCAAGGCCACGAGTCGTGGCCCGTAGGGACGAATCGTTGAGTCCCTCATTGGGACCCCTTGGCAGTACTTCCCTGCGAATTTAGTCAGGTCCTTTTAGTAATTCCTAAGTTTCTAAAGCCTAAACTACATTGTTTTAGCCTATGAAAGGTGGGTTTTAGAGGGGAAAAACTATCCTAAGCCTTAATTCATGCATGCAAGAGAATAGAGAGGTGATCAAAGGGTGATTCAAGGTTTTCTTCTTCAATTCCTTTTTGGGTATTCAAGGGAGAGTAAGATTCAGCTATCTTCAGGTATGTAAGGTTACGAATGGGTGCTTCTGTTCACACCCATGCCCAATCTCTACAAATTTATGAAAGTCTATCGAAAATCTATTTAGGTTTTGAAATTGAATTTTATGAAAACCTAATGATTTACTAGTGGGCTTTTATGTTTTATGAATCTCATTATATTCTATGGATTTTGATTAGGTTTTACAACATATTTTCACTTATAAAATTATCAATTTCATTTTCTATTAAATTAAGCTTATCTAAGCATGATCTATGATAAGTCGATTTATGATCTTTGCTTTGATTGATAATATTTACAAGCCCAACATGATTTATGATTTGAAATATGAATTTATTCAATTACCCATGATGATTTGATGATTTTCAAGTTATATGTATGATCTATGAGTATGCATGAAACGCATGATTCATGATTATGTTTTTGGCTGACTCACGGGCCTTATGGCATGTCTAGTTAATGTATATAGAAGCAAGTTTATGATTTTCATGATTTGACTAGCCTATGAACTCATGCATGTTATACTATGATAACTATATATGTTTTGGGAGTAGTATCAAACACCGAGTAGGTTTGGGGCCTAGGTTCTGCCCCGGATCTCATTAACTACGTGCAACCATAGGTATGTTGGGACCACTTTTGTGACTGTCCCCGGCCAAAATGGCCCTTCTCATGGTGATATCACACTTTCATGGTTCTACCCTTGGCAAGGTACGAACTTCCTCCCGACTAGGTTTACAAGTCGGACTTCATGTGTGCTCATATGGGGTATGTCGGTTAAGAGAATCTCCCACTATTCCTAATGATTTATGCATGTCTATGATTATGTGTAATGGCTCAAGTTTTGTTCAATGCATCTTTCCTCTTATAAATATGATTTTGATTGTATTACGAATGCTTTTTGAATACCTTGAACCCTAGGATATGTTATGTCATGGTATTTATGATATGAGCATGATGTCCTACTCGTATGTTGTTTTATGAACTTTCACACATTTTAAATGTCTGTTTTACTTACCTTGCATACTCGGTACATTGCACGTACTGATCACATACTTTCTATGTTGTATTGTCTTATGATACAGGTTCTGGCTTTCAGGATCATCCTCATACCTAGATTATATCAGAGTTCACTTTTAGTTTATTGGTGAGTCCTCATATTCCGAGGGCCGTTTGACAAACATTCATGCTATTTTATGTTTTAGTACTTGTCCGAGTTAGTTGGGGGTGTTTTCCCATCAACCCATCGTATGTAATAGAGGCTTTCAGATAGTATGTAATATTCAGTTTATGTGTATGTCCAGATATTTCCTTACATTACGATATGTTATGATTATGTTTAAGTTTCCGCTATGCCTTGTGATTAGTCTTCCGCTTATAAGGAATGGAGTTAGATGTATGCTTATGCCACAAGTCGACTTGGGGCCTCTCCGGGTTCCTTGTCCTGTGTTACGATCCAGGTCTATGTTCGGGTCGTGACAACGATGATACAATCTGCTGCCCTGCTGCTGCTGGAAAGGGGGCCTAGGTGGCCTACCTAATAAACAGGGCCTAGGCCCACCCTGAAACTCTCCCTGAAAATCTACGGGTCTGGCCCTCCGACACTGCTCCTGACCTACCCTTTCCATGGCGTTCTGACGCTGTCTGAGCTCTTCTATATTCTGATCAAAGGCCTTGATCCATGAAATATCCATATCTTCTCACAGTGTAGCTGTAATACAAGACTCCACATATTCCGGCGCAAGTCCCATAATGAATCGGTGCACCATGGCTGGCATAGTGTCGACAAATGAGGGCACATATCTGGATAAGGAATCAAATCTCAATGCATATTCTCCTACACTCATTCTGCCCTGCTCCAAATGCAAAAACTGCTCTATTCTGGCCTATCGGACCTCTCGAGGAAAATAATGGTCTATGAAAGCCTCAAAGAAGCTTGGCCATATAGGTGGAGATGCATCCCTGCCTCGGGATCTTTCCCAGCTCTCGTACCACAGGACTACAACATCTCGCAATCAGAATACTACTAACTCAATTGATTCTGTGGACGAGGCATGCATAACCCTAAAGATTCTCTGCAGTTGATCTATGAAGTTCTAGGGGTCCTCTCTACGATCTGTCCTTATAAACTACGTGGGACTCAAAGCAAGGAACTCACGGACTCTCAAACTACCAGGCCCCTCAGTGGGCTCAACGGCAACTGGTACTACTGGCTAAGGCTGACACTGGGCAACCATCATCTGAACAAACTTATAGAACGCACCCCTGAGCTCCTGATCTGATGGCACAGGAATGGCTGGAGGTGGTATTGGTATATCTGCTGCCTTAGTGGGCTCTGAGTGTGGTGGTGAGTACTGGGGAGATTGAGGTGACGTCTCCTTGTCGCCCTTAGATCGGGCTAAGTCTGACTGGGAGCCCCTACTAGTTCCCTCTCCTGCTGCCACATCCAATTCTCGACTAGTCGCAATCCGTCGTGCGTCAGACATTTCTCTGTAAATAAGTAGAATAACATAAGCTTAGGGAGATACCCCATACAACACGGCTCTATATCACGACTGGAGGAGAAAGAAGAGTAACCACACTATTATGTCTTGTAGCCTCCTGTCTATAAAATGTGGTGCACAACACATCCATGGACAAGACTTTATTTGAAACGGCTTGCAGATTCCTTGGGATACGACTTGCTCTAATACCAAGTTTGTCATGCCCCACCTTAGGAGGCATGACTGGCACCTAGTGCCACACTAGGATCTGGATTAACCCGGCTGGCCTGGTGCACCTCTGGTGCACGCCTATAACATAATTCAAGAAATCGATGAGCTATATCTCTTGCAAATGCAGCCTCTGCCCGACAAGGCCACCAGTAAAAGAAGACAGCTAACCAATAACAATGCTATAATAGGGATCCTATGCGGTCGATAAGACCACCATGCTGTCTAGTTATAACTGAATGAAATTAGGCAACTAAAATTATGCTATAGCCAATAAGGCTGCTAAATAACAGCTAAACAAGGCCCCACACGACCATCACATGAAGTAAAACATACCTAGGCCCCAGGTGGCCAAAAACAAAAGCTAACCACCAGAAATCTATAGCCTGCAAGCCTCTAAGAATAGAATAATGGTCGAGACAGGGCCCCGACCAACCCGTAAACTGTAAAACAAAAGAACAAACTTCTTCTAACTATCACTCCAGAGGAAGGGAGCTGAATAAACTGCTAACTCCAGTTGATGAATAAGAGGGCCCCGAACCACGTCTATCCACACCTACAAGCAAGTGATGCAGCACCCCAAGGATAGGCGACAGTACAATACATACCGAATATGTAAGGCAGTAAAATTATAACTGAATAAAAGCTAATAAAATTGAAGTAATCATGAAGAAGGGTAAGAGGTTATCCTGAATGATCTCACCAACTGAAACATCTAACTGACAAGTATACATATATGTACAAGAACCTAACTGGGCCCCATTAAGCCTTCAAGGTACAAACAACACAGAATAACCTACCTGGGCCTCCATAAGCCCCCGCAAGTATAAATAATGCACACTCCTACTATCTGGATACTAAAGGTTTGTAAGCATACTGTAACTCAAGATTTTCTCATTTTCTAAAGCTGTATCTGAGCCTGATAGGCTCCTGTAGGTGTGTCTGTTTCTGAGCTGTCTGGGCTATGTAATTGGACCTCGAGCCTTGGCTTGACTATTGGTCATCATGTGACTGCTGTGACTAGATCCCGAGCCTTGGCTCGACTATGGATCATACTGTAGCTGTTGTAACTGGTCCTAGAGCCTTGGCTCGACTATGGGATATAATATAATTGTTGTAGCTGGACCTAGAGCCTTGGCTAGACTATGGGTCATAATGGAACTGTTGTAGCTGGACCCCGAGCCTTGGCTCGACTATGGGTCATAATGGAAGCCCTGAAAAATTGGATATGGCACTCCCGGTCTCACTTTGGTCCCTCCAAGCATCATACTGCCCCTGCGAGAATAACCTAATAGGCAACAATATTCAAACCTCAAATATCATCTACAAAAACCAAGCTAGCTAGGGTTAACTCTGACGAGGGTTGTTATATCATTGCTATCATCTCAATTCAATTCATAACAGCTGACCACAATAAGTTTACTCTGAAGTACTATAGATATACAAGTCGTACTAACTTTACAACGAATGTAACTTGCCAAAAAGGGTAGCCTTACATACCTCGAGTGCCGACTTTCAGTTAACTAACAAGTTTCAACTTGTAACCGGCAGTTCTATCAAACTGCAACCTTGATACTGAGAGAATAAGGCTAATTTTAATACTAAATTTGGCAAATAACGATAACTTTCGATAATAATATTTACTATAATTCAACTTCGAATAACTCGTCCAAAAAACTATAATTTTCTGAAAGTTCAGAAGGGAGAAATGCTTACCTAATGCCTTTGGCCATTTAGGATTTAATTTGGAGTAATTCTAAAAACTTTTACTTGACGGAGTTCCGGTGTGCCAAGAAAATTTTGTAGAAATAACTCTTAGTAATGCTTTCCGTAGGCCTAGAACTCATTACCGGAAGTTAATTTGTGTTTGGACGGCGTTTGGTAGCCTAAATCATACCAAAATATTGTGGAAGTTGTGGGTTCTCTCTGTTTTAACCATGAGAATATATTACAAAGGATCAAGTGTTGAACTAAGGGAGGATATATATAGTTGGCGGTGGCTGGTGGTATCCAGCATGCTGCCTTAGGGGCGCAACGCGCCACTGCCTGTACCAATGCAGGCTGCATGATGCGGCACCCGATGCACTGGCTCCCTGGCTTTGGCTGTCCTGTCTGTTTTATGACACACTCGTGTGTTCCCCTACCGATCCTTCTCCCGGGTGTTTAATATGTTATAATTCTTAATGTACATGTGCATAAGACGATCGTACTTACGGAGATTTACGGGGTGTAACAGAAGCCATGCCCAAGCCTTTTTGGAGCGGGAGTCTGATGTGGAAAAGAATGCCAACCCCTCCATGCCTATGGAATCATCAACTCCTCAAGAACAAAGCTTTAAATCTCTACAAGAAGAACCGGAGGAGACATTGAGGAGAATAAGAAGAAGAAGTGAGCAATGGGGCATAACTCAACTTGACTCATTGGAGGAAGCTCAAAATGATGATGATGAAGGAGTCAAGGTGAACATTGAAGAATTCATAGAAGTGTGCCAACTAACCAACACTGTAAATATACAAGATCCCAAGGTTGAAGAAGTGATACTAGAGTCCCCAAGTGACATTCAAATAACCATGCTAAAGACTCTAGTGCACTTGGAAAGGAGGATGTCAAGCAAGAAGCATGCTTAAAAGGGGAGAGACTTATACCTCCCTCCTATCATTTTTCAACATTGCACTTGGTTGACAAAATGGAGATTGAGGAGATCAAGTCAAGGAGGAAGTTGAGGAGGATGATCAAGGTGGCTTCATCTTAGAGTATTCCATGTCAACAAAGTCAAGGCACATCCCTCCTATAAGGGCCAAGAAGTACAATATGCAACATCTATTTCTTGGCCCCTTGATGCCTACACCACCACCCCTCGAGTGGAGTAGAAGAATGGACAAGAAACTAGGGATAATATTCAAATGCTCAAAGTGAAGATAAAAGTGGTGAAAGTCGAAGTCGTCGATCCATGATGTTAACTAAGGCGCTTCTTGGGAGGCAATCCAAGTACTTTGAAATTTTGGTTTGATTTTTCCTTTTTTTGTTTTGCTTTATGCTTTTGTTGTCTTTGATTACGCAAGGATGGAACAGGTATGGAATGTGATAAAGGTAAGAGAAGACGAACTCAATTTGAGAAATTGGTGCTACACCAATGAAATGCAAATTCAAAGGTGCGATACACCGATCAAATGTCGGTTATGAGCAAAATGCCTGGAAAGAGAAAGTTCTGAAGAAATGGTTCTACAATGCACACAGTTCCAGTGTAGATGCCTCCATCGTACCAACGATTTTTTTCACCTACTCTTCCATTACTTTTTTAAAACATGTGCATCGAGGAAAATGCTTTATTTGTATTAGGGGTGAAGTCTGAGTAACCCACTTATTAAGTGATGCACGATGTGGCCCTATAATAGATTAGGTGACGTCATTCTTAAGGGTTAATCGTCATTACTTGTTAGTATTATTTCCTTTGTAGATAGTAGTCTTTGAATAAACTCCAAAGGGTTTTCTTTATACTACGGTTCTTTCCCAAGGAGCAATTTCTCTGTCTTTTCTTTTTGTTGTCGAACCGGGTTGGCACTTCCCGATGATAGATTGAGAGGAAATTTTCTTAAGGGAAAATGTCAAGTTTAGAGTCTTATTGAGTCTTTGTGCACTTGTTTTATAAGGTACCACCAACATATCTTGCTTGGCATTGTGCATGAGTTTTGAAAAGAAAAGGAGGGCATTCAAATGTGAAAATGAGCACTCTCTTGTCATAAATTATATATTCCTTGCTTGGCTTTTTGATTCATAACTAGCTTGTCGAAATTCATTCTAATGTGATGAAGGAAGTGTGTGAACTCCTTAGTGATGCCTTGTGTGGTGAGGCTTTTTGCTTAATTCTTGTGTACACATAATTGTCTAGAACTTTCCATAAGTGTGATTCAAGACAAAATGATAGATGGGGCTGCACTTAGAACATGATCTTAGGCCCTCTTTTGTTAGTCACTTCATCCAAAATGACCTCCTTGAACATTAATCTTTGATAGTCAATGACCTTTTTCTTGGAAACCATATTAGAAGCCAAAAGACCATTTTTAATCCTTATGTTTGACACCCATCCTCCCTAATTGCTAGTAGTAAAACAATGAAAAATGGGGCTTGAAGCCCATGAAATGGGGAGCAATAAGGAAATGAATGTGAAATAAGGCGAAAGCCTAGGTTTGGGGGTTTCCAAGAGTAGGGGGAAAAATGAGAGCTTCAATGTGAGGTAGCACCAAAATTGTGATGAGATTAATGAATCGATGGGTTGAATGACCTTGAATCATCAAAAGAGAAGAATAGTAAAAAGGTGATATCTCTTGCATATATAAGGCTAAATGTGAAATTCATAGGTGTTATAAGGGTGGCTTGTGTTACACAAAGATTAAGATGATGAACAAAGAGAAATAAGGTTGAGGGATCAATGTTACAAGAATTTGTAAAGGCATTAAGGAGGATCTAGTCACTAAAGCTAAACATTTATCCTAGCCTTCATTATGAACCGCAAGTCCTAATTGATTTTGAGTATAGCAATACTACATTAGTGGCGATATACATGAAGGGCAAGCCTATGGGTTAATTTGTATGCACTTGAATTTCTTTATGACAGTGAACGCCTTTGTCTTATTTTATAATTCCTATGTGCGACATGCTAAAAAAATGTTTGGGATTCTCTCGTCTTTTTGAGTGACATTACTTCCTTGGGGTATATGCTTAAAATTATTTTCAAAAGAGAGGTATGAAAGCGTGTAGCGAACTTTAAGGAAATCTTTGAATGTGAATTATAAATGACTTGAGATGCTCTTTGAACTTATTTTGATAAACTATGCCCCTTGTTTGAGTTGAAGGAATGCATACAAGATATGCTTAGAGCGCAAGAAGAGGTGCAAGGACATACTTTGAATCGTCTAAACGCAGATCCGTAAGGGTGAAACATGGGAAAAACACCGGTGACCCAAACGGCGGTTGGTAGTTTGGCAGCGGCTAAACGCCGGTTGCACTACTGGTGGTCACTGACCTTGCCCATTTTGTGCGGCGAACAGCCGGTGCTCCGCGGATTGGCACCGGCTAAATGCCGGTTCTTCATAGGTGAGGATATCTAATAGGGTAAAAAGGTACAGAAAGATCTCCAAAGCATCTAAAAGCCTCAAGGGAATTTGGGAAAAGTTGTACACAAGAAAGTACAGATATTTACATAGCTTTCATTGTACACCATTCACTGGTTCAACAATTCATTCATCTAGACTTCATCTTTTCCATAGAATTTTTGGTAGAATCTTTTCAACATAGAATTGTAGAGTTTGATGGAACTTTTCTTCTTCTTTTTCCTTAACCCATTTTGGGGGAATTCCACCATTGCTGCAAGAGCTTGTGAAGAAAATTTGTGAAGCTAATGTGATGAATGTGAGGGGAATCCTCTTGGTATCTTCTCTCTACCATTAAATATGCTTGAGTAATTTGCTAGCTAGAGGTATATTCATGGTGGGTTTATTAATTTGATTGGGTTTTGATAAATTGCTTTTGGATTCTTATTGAAATTGTAAATCTATTATCTTCTCCAAAGTTATAATTGCTAAAATTGGTGGTTTGCAAACATGAATTGCGCTTTACTTTTCTTACTTTTGCTTGAGAGAGAAAGGTGAGAATTGGGTGATAATATAATAGTGCGGAATTGGACTGTTTGTGTGTGGGATTAAGCATGAGATATTTATTCAACTCTATTAAAGGTAAAGGCTAGAAATAGCTAGTCGTTCCTCAAGCTTGTGTGGTTGATTACTTGAATTGGCTTTGGGGTTTGAAAGAACCCAAGGCATAAAAATTATTATGGTTGAAAAACAAGAGAATGTGAATTATCTACTACTATCTATGCTAAGTATGAGTCTAAGGCATTGAAGAAATTCCCGATTTAATTGTGATCTAATCTATAGAATGCCCCTAGCCATATCATTTGTGATTGCTTTAATTGGAATTCCCCCCAATTAGTATTAGCTTATAATTATATAGTTATTTCCCTTTAATTTCCCCCAAATTTTACTTTTCAAATATTGAACAACTATGCGTTCTAGTTTGAATTAGTTTATAACTCTTGAATTATTAACTCAATTCTCTATTGGATTCGACCCCGACATCCATTGGGAATATTTGTGATATAACGACTGTTTATGCTATCTCTTAATGAAGAGTGTAGTTTGGATGTTATCATCTTTCTAGAAGACGGTCCATCAATTGAAGAACAGACTTTAAAGAGGCAGGATGAAATTCTAAAGTACGGTACAAAGGATGAACTGTCTTTCAAAAAAGGTCCATCGATCAATGGACGAAAAGCTATAGAAAAGATCCAAATTGTAAAGTATGGAGTAAAGGATGATCCATCCCTGCACACCTGGCACCTTCGAGTTTGAATTATTTGGGCTTTTTGGGACATAGTATAAATAGATCGTTCTTGTTATTTTTTCAGAGCTTTTCATTCATATTTTTCAATAGAGAGTAGAAATGGCTAGTTAGCTTTCGTTTTCATTGTATATCTTGGATTTTATCTTGTAATTTGAAGATCCAAGTTCATCTAGTGAAGATTTCTTCTCTAATTTCAATTTTCATTGGTAAGCATGTCTAGTTACACTTTTTCTCTTCTTCTTTTTTCTATAGGTAACTAGACCCAGATCTAGGGTTGCGAACCCTAATGATTCCAATTTGATAAAATTGAGTTTGGGCTTATGAACATTTGATTGACTATTGCTTTGTAGTGTGTGATTGGTGATTAAAGCCACCCAATCCTACTCAGTTACCTTTATGAGGCTTGAAAGAGAAAATTTAGGTTAGATTAGCATCAATCAACAATAACTCAAGGCATAACCCTTCTTTAATGAATTCCCTTAGACATAGGTTGAATTTCAATTGTCAACAAGCAATTGGGTAGAAGGAAATTCTCTTCAATTTGATATAATTGAAGTAGATTGATACTTATGGTGCTATTGAAAGATACCCATGGGTTGCCTAAGTCTTTTCTTGCATGTTCCACCCTAGTCCATTCTTAATCTATCCATATTGGGTGATTTCGGGGGATCAACTCATAATTGGGGTCACTTCCCTAGAATTGTCTTAAATTGATTATAACCCTATCAATTTGCACTCTATAACTGTTGTTAAATTTTACCAATCTTAATTCGAATAGGTTCTAATCTTGCAATACTATATTTATTAGTACTAGATAGAATGGGCTTAATGTAGTCTCTGTGGGTTTCGACCCCAACTCCTTGTTAGATTCTATATTTTCTATGATCATTTACACTACCTAAGCTTGAGAGTGAATTTTAACGACGTCAGAAATATCCTTCTCGAGATTCAGATTGTGACTGCAAGATCAAATCTTGAGAAATTCCTTTCTCAATTTGCACCCCAACTTCTCATAGGTGATTTAAGTTCATCATAGGTGGCAACCCTTGAGGTTCTGAGAAGAAATCCCAGAACTGCTATAGCACCTTTAACAATGGTTCCTCAACTGTCTCCTGCTTAGTAGAGTTATCCATGTTGACCATGAACAAGTGAGCCATCAATGTCTACCCTTTCCTTATCAATTTACTCATTGCACCATTATTGATCATACGCAGGCTTTCATCCTCGGAGTAGCATGGAGCACCACCCTATTAGCCTTCTTGCCAATAGTGACACTCCTTTTCTAATGATCAAAATTGGTGGGGTTGTACTTCTTTATTCAATCATTACCCAAAACTATATCATACCCTCCTAATTTGATAATCCTCTTATCTTTCTTGAATGATTTTCCTTTTATATTCCAGCTAAACCCCACACAAGTGGAGGTACACATGACATAGTTGCCATCAACAACAGTGACACTCATAAGATGACTATAGGCTGCCACATAAATAGTTCCACCATAGCCTGGGTATCAATAAAATTTTGTGTGCTTCCTGAATCAACCAACACATTATGGTTTTTATTCTTATTTATCCCTCAAGACAATATGGATTTAACTCCATTATGATTGACTGCTAGTGCCCTCAAACAAATAACCTCTTGTATATCATGATGAATTTCTCTTTCAATAACTAATTCAAACAGATCACGCCCTTCGCCAACCTCTTATATTTTAGATGATACTATCCTGGATATGTGATCATTACCACTATCTCTAATGATATAATTCAATTGCCTCACCTTACACCTATGGTATGGATCATACTTCTCTCCATATTTTAAGTAGAGATGGTTGTTCTTTCTATGTTCATAAACCTATGACTTCAACCTATAAGTGGTTGGTCTAGTGGAACTAAGAGCTGGGGGTTTTGGAGTGAAACAGCACACAGTGGTCCTCACAAGACTATTGCCAAGCTTGTCCTTCTTTAGTGCTGCTTCTATAGCCTTTTACTGCATTCTAGCTTATTCAATAGCAAAGCTAAGAGTACAAGGTTTGAACATCTTGAAAACATACTTGATTTCCTCTTTAAGAGCTCCCATGGAGCTGGACAAAAATTGCGCCTTATTCAGTGCAGGATTCCTCATTATTATAATCTTTGAAATCCTCAAACTTGTCCAGAAATTCATCCACAGATCCAGTTTGGACTAACCTATTGAATTCCTCAACTGTCTTCCATCAAGGCCTCTCCAAACCTAACACATAGTTCATCCTTAAACTCTTCCCAAGTCAATACTCCTCTACTCAATACCATTAAGTATTACTATATTTCAGCCACCCTATTATGATAGAGTGTTACTGCCTCCATGATAACGCTCAAATTATAGTCTTCTTTATGAAGAAGTGTAAGCAATTGTTGTATAAAAATAAATATCTCGACAGATGTCAGGGTCGAATCCAACAGAGTCTAACAAGTGATATACACAAGTGTTGTTTGGAAAATTTAAATTAGTTTGCGCCACTCAAGAGAAATAAAGTAGTAAATGTTGTGGGGGAAACTTAATGTTAACAATATGGTATAGATTCTAACTTAGCTAATTAGAATAGCAAAATAACCAAAGTTGTAGACAATAATGAGAGAGACTAGAAGTGTGGTATAGATGACGTGCTAATTAAACAACACTATGCTGGATCATCTCATCATTGCAAATTGTATAAATAACTCTGGACAGGTGGGCATTCTAGGCTTTTCAACCTGATGAATGCCGCTTTCGAGAGTTCTTTTGAACCAATAGACACAACTAAATCAGCCCAATCAAGTTTTGGATTAATAGCTGCACTATCTCTAGCTATTAGCTATTAATTAGGAGTGTGAATATGGGTTTTAGCTATGTATAGCCCAACTCCACAACATCACATCTATTTCCCCCATCAAATTCTCTCCTAATACTCAATTCTTCTCTTTCAAGATGAAATCAAGTAAGAAAAGTAGACCCACATTTGCAACTATAGATCATCAATTACAAATTGGGGAGAACTTAAAAAGATTTACACTAATTAAGCAATATTGAGATGAATCTAGCAATACCTAATCTAATTAAGCACTCACCATCACATACTTTTAGTTGATGATTTAGCTACTCATGGTTAAGAAACTAAAGAGCATATTAAATAATAAACTCATTGATTTCATTAATAAGAGCAGAAAAATAAAATTAAAAAATATGTCTGCAACAATGGTGGTACCTTGCTAAGGAAGAAGATGAAGAAAAGAAAAACAATATTGGGCAATTTCCACCAATAGAATTCTACTTTCTTCCTCATCAAAAGGAATGTTCAAAAAGCTAAAGTTGAGATTTGATATATACAGAGTACTTCCTTCTAGAATATATAAAAAGATAGGGCAACCAATCTCCTCTTTTTCAGTGTTGGACACAATTGCCCTTGCTCAAGCATTTTGGCACTTGAGAAAAACAGGCGGTTCACCAGTTACATTCCGCGAACCGCCGTCTGTCATCTCCTGCTCCTTTAGTAATTTCCAGTACCATTGGGAGGTACCTTTGGTGATTCACTGGGCCCCAACCGCGCTATGCCGATTTCTTTCTTCCTTGATCCAGCATGTTTAGGAGCCTGTAGGAGAGTTAACTGGTGAGTTGCCGGTTGATCTCGGGCAAAAGTAGCATGCTCGAGTGATGCTTTATACCTTAATTTAGTCTTGTTTATCTAAATTATCTTATACATTTTCATGTAATTTTATATAAATATGAATACATGTGCTAACCAACGTGATTAGTCTTTGTTTTGTAGGTTTTAATAAATTTGAGGAACTAATTCATAAGTTGGTGAAGTAGAGGAATGGAGTCGGGAGCAATTGGCGAAAGTCGGCAAGGAGCATGCCATGGCAAGGCTCCAGCACGCCAGCGTCGTGCCACGCTAGGCCACCTGCATGACAGAGCAAGGCCAACATGCTACATGAGTAGCGTGTCATGCCGGCAGCGCGTTGACACTTGGCAGTTTTGGCTTCCGGAGGCAATTTCAGAGAGCCTCCGCGTTACCTCCGTGTCACGGAGGCAGTGCTCCGCGATACACTCCGTGACACGGGGCTATTCCACGACAGGCTAAATTGTGCACGTTTCTCATTTATTATAAATAGGTCCCTTAGCTCCTAAAACCACTTTGTCACGATTTTATTCTTGAAAACCACATAGGAGTGAAGGGAGAAGTGGGAGAACTCATCTAGGGTATGTCAAATTCCCTTCTCATCTACCAAATTCTTGTAAGAATGTTAATTTAGTTGTAGTTTCTTGTAGTTTTACGAACATGAATGGCTAGAACCCTTCCTCTAGGGTTGAAGCCATGAATTATGATTCTGATTCTATGAAATTGTTTTGGAATTAAGTTATTGATTGTTGCTTCTGTCTTGCATTTTGGATTGTTGGTTGTCTTTATGATTAATCACCATGAAAACATATACGTTAGCTTGGGCATAGGCTTGATAAAGTAGTGACCTAGGTCAGAACATGAGAATGTGAGGAGCATGTTTATATCTCATGATATAATTTCGTGTTAGGATAGAAATATACCTAACACCTTGCTTGGTTGATAAAACGGGGGTATTTGAAGACCGACTTAGGATTATCACATCACCACTCGAAGAAATAGCTGTGAGGCTAAGTTGAGTTAAATGATTAGACGCACAAAAGTCCCTAATCATTTCCACGTAAACCACAACATAATTGATTGCCCACGAACTAGAAGTAGCATCCTCACTCACAATGATGCAGTGAGGCTAGTTTGTCGTGTTTAGAGGCTCAAAAGACCATGAACATGCAATTCTAATTATGTGAAATGACAATCGATAGTTGCATATTTAACCCATTGCAAATTGTAGCATCACATGATTATCTGGTTTTAACTGTATGTTGCTCCTAGAGTGCATTCAGAATATTTCGTTGACCAAATTTAGACTTAATTAAAAATCTCCCTCGAAAATTCTATAACCAACATTTTCGGTATTTAAGATCACACTTGTAATGGATAGTTAGAGGAATGGGTCCAGTCCCTGTGGATTTGAAATTCCGGTTCTTAAAAAGAGCCACTATATTACTTGCACGACTCGTACACTTGCGGACGCGCGAATAACGACACGTCATGTTTTTGGCGCCGTTGCCGGGGACTCGGCGAAGTTTTGATAATTTATCTGTTTTTGTGTGATTTTTGAATTTCCTAAAGTGTTGAGAGCCTTGGTCTTAGTCTGATTATTTGTAGGTGACAGGTTGTCCTGCTGAGCTGGCTAAAAATAGAGAGCTTGTGGAATCGTTGCTTGAACCTGAACGTCAAATCCATTTGCAAAGGAGAGTAGCTCTAGAGCAAAAGCTGAAGAGACTTCAAGAAAAGTTACAACAACAACCACCCTCGGGACAAGAACAATTGTCATCGAAAGCAGTGGCAGCAAGACCAGTTCGCGAAGTGGCAATCCCACTAGCAACGAATGTGACCTTTAGTATCCATAAACCGGAGCCTGGAGGGAACTTTGAGCTTAAACAGAACATGGTGCAGCTGCTACATTCTAGTGGTCAATTCACTGGGATGGCACATGAGGACCCGCAGCAGCACTTACAGAGCTTTTTAGAGATTAGTGACACGTTTGTCCCCAACGACATGTCCACAGATTATGTCCGATTGACCCTCTTCCCGTTTTCATTGTTGGGAGAGGAGGAAAAGTGGTTGACGGCTGAGCCACCGAACTCCATAACTTCATGGAATGACTTGGCTATGAAGTACCTTATCATATTCTTTCCTTCGGCAAGACTGCAAAGCTGCAAAGTGAAATACTTAGTTTCAAGCAAAAGCCTGATGAGAATTTATATTTGGCTGGGGAAAGACTCAAGTCATTGTTAAGAGACCGCCCCCATCACTAGCAATCAAATGAAGTGATGGCCCATACCTTTGTAGAAAGTCTAGACCCACACATAAAAATTTTACTAGACTCTGCATCGGGTGGGCAAGCCTTGGAGAAGATGTTTGATGAGTTGTACACTTTGTTGAACAAAATTGCTCAAGGAAATCTAGAGTGGCACAACGAGTCATCGAGAGGGGCAGGAAAGAGATGAGGGTTGATAGAGGTTAATGGAATGAATGCCTTGGCAGCATAGTTAGCTTCGTTCCAACATCAGATGATGATTCAGTTTAATAAACTGAGGATGAACCAACACCAGGGCCAGGTTAATGCAGTTCAGCAAGCTCCGAGTTGGTGTGAAATTTGTGGTAAGAATGGGCACAAGGTAGAATCTTGTGGAGCCAATTCGGAATCAGTCAATTTTGTTGGGAATGTGCAGCGGAACAATCAGAATGTTGGACACAACTACAACAAAAATTGGCAGGGCCACCCGAATTTTTCATGGGGTGGAAACCAAAAGCAGAGTTATATGCAACCTCAACAACAACGGTATCAGCAGAATAGGCAGAATGATGGTCAAGCAAGCAGCAGCATTGAGGAAACATTGCAGAAAATCATGGAGACCCAGACTCAGTTAGCGAAAAATCTGGTGACGATGGCAACAGACTTAAAGAATCAGCAAATGGCCACCCGCAATCTTGAAAAACAAGTGGGTCAGATAGTAGCTGCTCAAAACATGAGATTGCAGGGGGGATTACCAAGCGACATAGATCCTTACCCCCGGCAGGTCAATGCCATCAGTCTGAGAAGCGGCAAGCAATTAGCTGATGCAGTGCCAAAAGAGCTGAGAAATGAGGTGCAACTGGAGTTGGTTAGACCAGGACCATCCAGCAACACGGGAGATAATCAGAGTATTGGGCAACAACATGCACAATCTTCATTACAGCCAACACAAAGACCACCACCACCATTCCCGCAGAAATTCAGAAAGAGCAAGGAGGAGGAATGCTTCAAAAAGTTCTTCGAGAGTTTCAAAGAACTTCACATAAATTTGCCTCTTATTAATGTTTTGCAGGGAAAGCCCAAGTATGCTAAATACTTGAAGGAAGTGATGGCGAACAAAGTTAGGTTGGTGGACGTCCAGACTGTAGCACTGACTTAGGAGTGCAGTCACCGGGTATTAAGCAAGATTCCAAAAAAGCTCAAAGACCCAGGGAGTTTTAACCTCCCCATACAAATTGGTAAAGCTGAGGTGTTACGTGCTTTGTGTGATCTAGGGGTAGCAGTTAACCTAATGCCCCTATCCTTATTCAACACCCTAGAGTTGGGAAAACTGAGGCCGATGAGGTTGATGCTGCAGTTGGCTGACAAGTCGCGAGTGACACTGGATGGAATAATAGAGGACCTTCTCATCAAAGTAGGTAAGTTTATTATACCTGCTGATTTTATTGTTCTAAATTTTCAGGTTGATGACCAGGTACCCTTAATCTTGGGACGGCCATTCTTGGCCACCGGAAGAGCGGTGATTGATTTAAGAGATGGAACCCTAAAAATGAGGGTAGAAGATGAAGAAGAACTCTTCCAATTTTACCAAGAAATGAACCCATCCGCACACTACAGAAACCTTTGTCAGGTTAGTGTGTTGTCAGAGGATAAGTGTGGGGTGGAGGATTCCACAAGTGCACGGCCAAAGGCAAATGTCAAGTGTTCAGCCCGAGTCTGATAAAGGTCTTCAAATTGAGAAGAAGTTGGAGAAAGAGAGGAACAGAGTAGAGGTTGTTTCCTCTAAACAGCAAAAGAAAAGGAGATGGTTCTCGAAAGAGAACCCAGGTATGAGGATGTCCTGAAAAAGGACAGTCCACGTCGTGCCGCGACGAAAAATAAGACGCTGCTTGGGAGGCAACCCAAAGGTACCCCAGGTACAATTTATGAGTTTTTGTTGCTATTGATTTTGTATTTTCATTGTGTTTGTGTCTTTGGTGGAAAGTTAAGCACAGATGGAGGGGAAGTCTGAGTACCCATGGAGGAGGAAGCTAACAAGCATGGAAGAGAAAAAGTGTGGGTCGAACACCCACTTGTGCAAAGTGGACGAAAAACATGATGTTAACTAGGCCTAAAGGCCTCAGGGAGTATTTCTCACCCTCTTTAAACTTTAATTTGATGCTATGAGGACATAGCATGATTCAAGTGTAGGGTGAGGGAAATTTCAAGAAAAATTTCAAAATTTTTTGTGCTTAACGATTTTTGGTGAATGTAATGCTTGTGAGGAATTTGGGAGAAATTTGAAAATTTTGAAAATTTTTTTATGAGTCAAGCATGTATTCATCACCCGTTGATTTTTCTTTTCGGTTCTTTTCCGACGGGGGGTCTTTGAACCGAAGAATAAAAAAAAATTCTTTGTTTGTATATAATATTTTTAGTCATAGTTAGGGAATGTTTCCGACGATGGATGGATGACGACCGTCTTGAGGAAATATTAGTCAATAAGTTTTGATTTTTGAACCCGTTATTAATCGATGCTTGATGTTCTTGTTATGTGCTATACATGATTGTAAGATGCAAGTATGTTCAGTTTTGAAGCATGTAAGAAAGGTATAACTTTGTCAGATACACTTAGGCTCTTGAATTTGACTCAATATGATTGAAGCTTAATTCTGAATTCTTGTGATTAGCTGGGTTAAGAGTCTGCTGAATGTGTCTCGAATTGAGCATGTGCCATGAGTGTAAGGTTTTTGGGTATTCTGTGCTATTGTGGAATGTCTAGAACTTGCCTGGTGTGTTTATAAAATGAAATGAAGGATGTGAAGGGTAGGAGATGATTTAGGCATTTCTTTGAAGGAACCTAAATGTTATCCCTCATTTTACCTACCTTGAATATGTAATCCTAGTTAGCCCCGTTGAGCCTTGAGCCTTTTCTTTGACAACAACAACATAAGCTTAATCATTTTTCTTTCATTAGCCTTGAATTTGAACCAAAACTCCTACGCGCTTAAAGGAAAAATCTGAAAGAGTAAAGGAGTGAGAAGAATGAAAAAGAAGGAAAAGTGGCCGTTGTAAAAGTTGAGAAAGGAAAAGGGTGCACTTGTTTGAATACAGTTCAGTATTAGTAGGGAGTAAGAAAATAAATTAATGAAAAGTTACTTATATAAATCCTTATTAATAAGCTAAGAGTGCCTAAAGAAAAGGGGAAACAAAAGAGAAAAAAGAAAGCTGAAAGGAGAAAAAGAGGAAGTAAACGAAGGGAAGTTCGTAATGAGGACTTGATGTATTAAAAGCGCTTAGGGAAGATAGTCACTATTACTGGCCATAATAGTACCTACCCGTCCCTTAGCTACATTACAACCTAAAAAGTCCTACTTGATCTTACATTCATACATCCTTGAATTAGTGGAATAAAACACTAAGGGTAAGCTTATGGGTCATTACATGATGCATATGAATTCTTTGTGAGAGTGAGCATAATTCTATTCATATACCCACACATGTTGTGATTTAAAAAGTTTTTGCATGTGAAAATGGGTAACTCTCGTTCCGTGAGGGCACATGTTGAATGAAGGATATAATTCATGTGGGATTTCTTAATCAGTTGATTTGCACGAGTTTGCTAAGATTGAGAGTCACTTCTTGAGGTTAAGAAGTCTTAGCGGAGTTGTATTTCATTTCAATGATTAAATCGTGCATGCTCTATTGTTAGCTTGTCATCTTAAATAAACATTATAGCCGTAGCTTGAATTATTTTGCTAAATTAGCTATATGTGGGTCTCCATATGCATGAGATGCAAAAGGTTGTTCGAGGACGAACAAGGCTTTAAGTGTGGGATAGGTGATCTCGGGCAAAAGTAGCATGCCCGAGGGATGCTTTATACCTTAATTTAGTCTTGTCTATCTAAATTATCTTATACATTTTCATGTAATTTTATATAAATATGAATACATGTGCTAACCAACGTGATTAGTCTTTGTTTTGTAGGTTTTAATGAATTTGAGGAACTAATTCATAAGTTGGTGAAGTAGAGGAATGGAGTCGGGAGCAATTGGCCAAAGTCAGCAAGGAGCATGCCATGGTAAGGCTCCAGCACGCCAGCGCCGTGCCACACTAGGCCAGCTGCGCGACAGAACAAGGCCAACACGCTGCATGAGCAGCGTGTAACGCCGGCAGCGCGGTGACAGTCGGCAGTTTTGGCTTCCGGAGGAAATTTCCAGAGAGCCTCCGCGTTACCTCCGTGTCACGGAGGCAGTGCTCCGCGATACACTCCGTGACACGGGGCCATTCCACGACAGGCTAAATTGTGCACGTTTCTCATTTATTATAAATAGGTCCCTTATCTCCTAAAACCACTTTGTCACGATTTTATTCTGGAAAACCACTTAGGAGTGAAGGGAGAAGTGGGAGAACTAATCTAGGGTTTGTCAAATTCCCTTCTCATCTACCAAATTCTTGTAAGTATGTTAATTTAGTTGTAGTTTCTTGTAGTTTTACGAACATGAATGGCTAGAACCCTTCCTTTAGGGTTGAAGCCATGAATTATGATTGTGATTCTATGAAATTGTTTTGGAATTAAGTTATTGATTGTTGCTTCCGTCTTGCATTCTGGATTGTTGGTTGTCTTTATGATTGATCACCATGAAAACATATACATTAGCTTGGGCATAGGCTTGAGAAAGCAGTGACATAGGTCAGAACATGAGAATGTGAGGAGCATGTTTATATCTCACGATATAATTTCGTGTTAGGATAGAAATATACCTAACACCTTGCTTGGTTGATAAAACGGGGGTATTTGAAGACGGACTTAGGATTATCACATCACCACTCGAAGAAGTATATGTGAGGCTAAGTTGAGTTAAATTATTAGACACATGAAAGTCCCTAATCATTTCCACATAAACCACAACATAATTGATTGCCCACGAACCAGAAGTAGCATCCTCGCTCACAATGATGTAGTGAGGCTAGTTTGTCGTGTTTAGAGGCTCGAAAGACCATGAACATGCAATTCTAATTATGTGAAATGACAATCGATAGTTGCATACATAACCCATTGCAAATTGTAGCATCGCATGATTATCTGGTTTTAACTCTATGTTGCTCCTAGAGTGCATTCAGAATATTTCGTTGACCAAATTTAGACTTAATTAAAAATCTCCCTCGAAAACTTCTATAACCAACATTTTCGGTAGTTAAGATCACACTTGTAATGGATAGTTAGAGGAATGGGCCCAGTCCTTGTGGTTCGACATTTCGGTTCTTAAAAAGAGCCACTATATTACTTGCACGACCCGTACACTTGCGGACGCGCGAATAAGGGCACGTCACCGGTTGATGTCCGCGACCACCGATTTCTTTATTTCCTCAAAGTAGTGGTCATCTGTGTTTGACCGGCGTTTTGCTGGTGTTCTCCGGTGGAGCGCCGGTTTTTGCCTGATTTTCTTTTTTTACTCCACTTTTTATTCATTTTCTTCAACTCAGATGTCTGCACATAAAAAGGTAAAGGGGCATAAAATTCATCTAAATGACTTTAAAACTAAGCTAAAGCCCATGCTTAAGAGCCTAATGAGTTGGTAAATTACCAACTCATCAAACCCCCAAACTTGAACCATTACTTGTCCTCTAGTAAGTAATGCAATTCTTATTAGTTGAGAAACATGCCACTCCACATGAGTTTATACATCAATGACCACTTAATTCATGGCGACCCAAAAAGGCTCACCAACTCACAGAAAAAGAGAAGCAAATTCCCCCAAAAAAAATTTAAAATGGAAAAGTTTCAAGAGGCCACCACAATTGAAAAACATGATTCACAAGAGCTTTCATTTTTCAAAACAAGGGTAGCTTACCACGAAGTACACATAGCATCTCAATTCATAATCATTACACATTCAAAGTTTCCCTTAGAGCTTGCACTTCTCATGCCTTATGCACAAAATTGTGTTCTCAAAAGGAATGATGCCACTCACAATAGAGAAAATCCCTTTTCTTTATTATGAAATCAATGCATACACACAAGGGATTCTAGAAAAAGATGATCATGCTCACTCTCCCAAAAGAAATCTTCATACTCACAACTCGACCCATAGGCCTATATTTCGTGTAATTTACCACTAATGTAGAGTAACTGCACTCAAAATCACTTAGGACTTGCGGGTCATAATGAAAGCTAGGGGTAAGCGTAGGACAAGCATTTAGCTCAAGTGAATAAAGCCTCCCTAATGTCTTTATAAAAACTTATAGAATCCCATCATCTTATTGAGATCACTCCGCCTTATTTGTCCTTGTTTATCATCTTTATATTTTGTGTAACACAAGCTACCTTTATAACACCTATGAAATTCACATTTAGCCTTATATATGCAAGAAATAACACCTTTTTACTATTCTTCTCTTTTGCTGATATAAGGTCTTTCAACCCATCGATTCATTCATTTTATCACAATTTTAGTGCTACCTCAATTTTAGGCTTCTCATTTTCCCCTCATACTCTTGATCACCCCCAAACTTAGGATTTTGCCTCATTTCACATTCATTTCCTTATTGCTCCCTATTTCGTGGGCTTCAAACCCTATTTTCATTGCTTCATCACTAGCAATTAGGGAGGATGGGTGCCAAAGAGAAGGATTGAAACTGGTCATTAAGCTTGTAATGTGTTTTTCCAAAAAAAATGGTTAAAGGCTCAAACATTGGCTATCAAAGATTTATGTTTAAGGAGGACATTTTGGGTGAAGTGACTTAACAAAAGAGAGCCTTAGATCATGTTCTAAGTGCAACTACTTCTAGGATTTAACCTTGAGTCACACTTAGAGAAAGTTCTAGAAGAGAAGCTATTCATGAGATTCACAAAGATCTTTACCACATAAGGTATCACAACTAAAGAGTCCACAAAAGTCATTATGAATATAAGATCTTGATTCAAAACATTAGAGCATGCAAATTCATAAGCCAAATGAGGAATCTGCAATGTATGAAAAAAGAGTGCTACATTCTCATTTCAAATGCCCATTCTTCTTTGCTCATTTTCATGCCACATTTAAAAATTTCATTTCACAAAAAAAATTTGGTGGTACCTCTCAAAATAGCTCCACAAGAGACTCAGAAAGACATGACATTTTCCCTTAAGAGAGTCGCCTCACAACCTATCATCAAGAAGTGCCAACCCGGTTCAACAAAAAAAAGAATAGAAAAAGACAAATGATATTTGGAAAGGAATCGTGGTATGAAGAAATCCCTTGGAGTTTGATTACTATTCTACTATTTACAGCGAACAAAATACTTGGGTCATAATGCAATATTTAACAATTCAAAGCATGAACCCTTTTTTTTACTAACATTCAAAAATCATTCATTTCATTGCATTGTAAGATATACACACCCCTCCCCCACTTCAAATCAGACATTGCCCCCAATGGAATGAAAAGAAAAGACAACAAGTTCAAGGGGACTTCCCGACAGAATTAGTGATTGGGACGAGGGCCTCAGGAATATGTGGCCACATCAAAATTCCAAGAAGTCGTTTCTACAGAAGTCGGCATCAATGGATCAGGTGGTATTTCCAATGGTTTCCCAGGTCTGTGGACCACCCATTTATCCGGTAGAGTGCGAAGCTTATGGTATAAAGTCGTATCTACCCCGCCGGGTTTTCCAGATGGATCTACTTCATACATAGTGAGCATTGGAGGTGGTGGTGGTCAGTTATGACATATCTCCTCATCCGACACCATTTTCAATGCACTGTTATACCCCACCCACCAATCATCAGGCACGCTCTTGGGTGCCTCGGGCTATGAGGTTTCTGCTGCTGGCTCAGGAGGGGTTGGGTTGCTTGTAGGTGGAGGTCCAGTGAGTGTAGCCACATCCTTCCTTAAAGTAATCACTTCATTCTCTAAGACCTCAACTGTAGTACAGAGGCTTCTCAACTTATCTCTAGTAGGTTGCATGGCTTTCTTAATGGCTTGCTGGATCATAGAAGGGATGGCCTTAGCTAGCTTCACAATCTGACTTTTATGCACTAAGGCCATTTGAGCTATTTTGAGCAAGTCAGGAGGTGTGATGACGGGAGCCTCAACTGCTTGGACTAGCCTTCAGGTGTGCTAGAGGGCATAGAAAGTGGTGGTCGAGTCCTGTTTTCTATACCTTTGGCTCGCTTCATGGATGGGGAATCTCTATCAGTTTTGGTGGCCAATGTAATCACACGGTCAGCCCGCACAATTTTATCCAATGGCCAGAACAAAGAGCATGAATGTCACGACCCGAACGTACACCCGGATCGTAGACACGGGACAAGGAGCCTCGAGGGACCTCAAGTCGACCCATGGCATGAGCATACATCTAATCCCAATCACATGAGCAGAAGATTTGGCATAAAAAGAGCATAATCATGACATAATATAAGGAAAAGCAAAACTAGACTCATACAACACGACTGATTATAACTTGTAGTCTGATAAGCCTCTAATCATGAAAAGACGGGTTTATGGGATAACACCCCAACTAATCCAACAATCTTGAAACTGAAAGAACAACATAGAGTCTGAATACATAGCCCTTGGAACATGAGGACTCACCAAGTATGCTGACAATAACTCCGAGATAATCTACGGGTAAGGGTGAGCCTGAGAGCTGGGGCCTGTATCATAAAACGATACAACATAGAAAGTATGCGGTCAGTACGTGGAATATACTAAATATGCAAGGTAAGTAAAATGGACATTTAAATCACATACAAAATTCATAAATAATTATAGGAGTAGGAAATCATGCTCGTGTTAAATCATCATAACATGTCATAAGGCTCAAGGATTTCAAAACATTTGTAACATAAATATAATCATGATCATAATAAAAGAGTTTTACTTAACATGACTTGAGCCAAATACATAATCATAACATGCATAAATCATGAGGAACAGTGGGGGAGATTCTCTTAACCGACATACCCCATATGAGCACACATGAAGCCTGACTTATAACCCCAATCGGAATGGTGTTTGTACCTTGCCAAGGGTCGAACCATGAAAGTGTGGCGTCACCATGAAAAGGGCCATTTGGGTCGGGGATAGTCCCATAGGAGGTCCCAGCATACTTACGGTGGCACGTAGTTTATGAGATCGGGGGCAGAACCTAGGCCCTGAACCTACTCGGTGTTCGATACTACTCCCAAAACATATTTATAGTGCTCATAGTATAACATACATTGATTCATGAGCTAGTTAAATTATGATAATCTAAACATACTTGAACATACGTGAACTAGCGATGACATGAGGCCCGTGAGTTGGCCAAAACATAATTCATGATTCATAAGATTCATACATACTTGTAGATCATGCATATAACTTGAATTCCATAAAAATCATAATTGGTAACATAATAAATTCATGATTAAATCGTAATTCATGATGGGTTTATACTTATCATCAATGGGTAAATAGATCACAAATAAATCCATCATGGGGCATGCATAATTAGGCTTAAATACATAGGAATCAAAATCGATAAAATTATAAATGATCTAAAAAATGTCGTGTGAAACTCTTCCCGACCTATCAGGCCTACACCCACCACCCTGGCATCCTTCCACTACTTGAACCATATGTGAGCCACCACTTTAAGCTAATAGGAGGTCAAGCCAACTCACTCTCCATTGTGTACCCCCATAACCTAGGTGATCTTCAGAATCTCCTCTATGAAATCGGGTGGATCCTCGTCCACGTATGACCCCGTGAACTCCGAAGGGCTCATCCTCAAGAAATACCTCACCCTAGCTACCGTTGCATTCCTGTTCTGAGGGATATGCCCCATTTTCTAATTCTAGACCTGGGCAGTCATGGCCTATTCCAGCATCTGAATCGCTGCCCTAAACTCCGCGTGGGTAGCTGGCTTTGGTGCGTACTCCCCGTGAACGGGTGGGACTGGCTGATGATCACCAACACAGGCATCCTCATGATCAGTATCATTACCATTTATTCTATCATTTATTCTGCATGGAGGCATGATTCTACAAACACGATTACCACGAATTAGAAGGGTAAAGAACTTTCATCGCACGACATAGATCATGAAAGAAGGGAATATTTCCTAAACGTCTAGTAGCCTCTTCATCATAAGTGTGGCACACTTCACACCCATGAAAAAGACTCCACTTAACACATCTTTTAGATTTCCTAGGACACTCCAAACCTATGGCTCTGAGACCAAGTTTGTCACGACCCGAACGTACACCCGAATCGTAGACACAGGACAAGGAGCCTCGAGGGACCCTAAGTCAATCCGTGGCATGAGCATACATGTAGTACCAATCACATGAGCGAAAGACTTAGCATAAAAAGAGCATAGTCATGACATAGTAGAAGGAAAAGCAAAACTAGACTCATAGAATACGGCTGATTACAACTTGTAGTTTGATAAGCCTCTAATCATGAAAAGACGGGTTGATGGGACAACTCCCCAACTAACCCACCAATCCTGAAACTGAATGAGAAACATAGAGTCTGAACACATATCCCTCGGAACATGAGGATTCACCAATTATACTGAGAATAACTCCGAGATAATCTAAGGGTGAGGGTGAGCCTGAGAGCTAGGGCCTGTATCATAAAATGATACAGCATAGAAAGTATACGGTCAATACATGGAATATACTAAATATGCAAGGTAAGTAAAATGGACATTTAAAACATATATAAAATTCATAAATGATTATAGGAGTAGGGCATCATGCTCGTGTTGTAAATCATCATAACATGTTATAAGGATCAAGGTTTTCAAAACATTCATAGCATAAATATAATCATGATCATAATAAAAGAGTTTTACTTAACATGACTTGAGCCAACATACATAATCATAACATGCATAAATCATGAGGAATAGTGGGAGATTCTCTTAACCGATATACCCCATATGAGAACACATGAAGCCCGACTTATAACCCTAGTCGGAAGGGTGTTTGTACCTTGCCAAAGGTCGAACCATGAAAGTGTGACATCACCATGAAAAGGGCCATTTGGGTCAGGAACAGTCCCATAGGAGGTCCCAACATACCTATGGTGGCACGTAGTTTATAAGATCCGAGGCAGAACCTAGGCTCTGAACCTACTAAGTATTTGGTACTACTCCCAAAACATATATATAGTGCTCATAGTATAACATGCATTGATTCATGGGCTAGTTAATATGATAATCGTAAACATACTTGAACATACGTGAACTAGCCATGACATGAGGCCCGTGAGTTGGCCAAAAGATAATTCATGATTCATAAGATTCATACATACTTGTAGATAATGCATAGCTTTAATTCCATACAAATAATAATTGATAACATAATAAATTCATGATTTAAATCGTAATTCATGATGGGTTTGTACTTATCATCATAGTGTAAATAGATCACAAATCAATTCATCATGGGGCATAGATAATTAGGCTTAAATACTTAAGAATCAAAATCAATAAAATTATAAATAATTTTAAAAAAATAAAAATTTGATTAAAACCCATAGATTATGATAAGATTCTAAAATCACAAAACCCACAATCAAATCACTAGAATTTAAGTAAATCAAACTCAAAACCCCATGAGTTTTTGTTGAAATTTTAGTAAAAACCATAGAAGAGGGACATGGGTGTCGAAGAGATCACCCATTGATAGCCTTACATACCTGGGATATCTGATTCTTAACTTCCTTTGATTACCCAAGAATGAAATTGGAAGAATTGAGGAGAAGAGCCTAGAATCTCAGTATACTTCCATGCATGAATGAAGAGAAAACTGAACTTAACCCCTTCAAATTTTCCTATTCATAACCCAAAACGTCGTAGTTTAGGGCTTAGGATCTTAAAAAATTACGAAAAGACCCATACTATTTCGTAGAAAATAACTGCCAGGTGAGCCTAATGGGTGACTGTCTTAACTGATCACTGGGGGTCCTAACGGACGACACCACGACTCGTTACGGGTGGCCACGAGTCGTAGCCACAACTCGTCAAGTGCACTGCCTTGCCTTTTCTACTTTTCTTATATCTCCTCACCACGGATGACCTAACAACTCAGGGTGTCTGACCACGACTTATTCCCAAGCCCGTGGGGACTCCATTTTCCCTATTCTCCCAGGCCTCCCCACGATTCACCTGACGACTCGTGGGCTCTCCTAAAAGTCGTCCAATGACTTGTCCTGTGCCTATAAATTCATATTTTTAGTTTTCCCCGTTTCAACTCCTGGGTCTGATATTTGAGTTCGAGGGGTATTACAATGAAGCCCGCACACATAATATACTCACATGGCTAGGATATGGCAATGATGTGGCCTGCTGCTTGGCCCTTCTTTTGAATTGATCTGTGATGATCTCTCCAACATTGATGTGTACATGATCCATGATGTAAGAGATAGGAATTGCAACTTAAATTAGGACTTTTGTTGTATCTTGAGAAGGAGTAACCGAGCACACACCAAATCTAGCCACATACGAGCTTCAAATTTCAGGTCACGCTGATGCATCAGACCCTTGGAGATGGCCCACTGTGGTTGACCTATTGCAATTATGTCAGCTACCCATTGATACTGGTTCTTTGGTTCTCTTTATCGTCCACCTTCCTGTGGAATGCTGAATTTAGTTAGATTAGCTCAGCGCAATAGAGGGAATCAATTGCTTCTGGAGTTATGGGAACCTCTTGGCCATGCACCCATACAGACGGTAGGAAAGGCAATGTATCTGTGTGTCCCTTGTGTTTTAGGAGGCTTTTTCATTCCTTGTATGATGCATATAACTCCCACACCAACTCAAAAAAGTAGGGTTTGATATGTATGGTGAATGGACCCTAATCCCCCATGCCAATCTGATCATAAATATCAGTGAAAGCATTTTTAAAAGACTCTACCTCAATTGAGCTTCTGCATGGATGGATCGCTTCTCCTTGAAAGAGACGTAATATTCTTCCATTTTAGCCAGCCCAAAGCGATTAAGTATTATACATTGGGCCTCATCAGAAGATAGGCTTGGTGCGTTGTTGTTGCTCATTTATGCTTTTCCTTTGCGAGGCCGTCTGGATATGGACATGATGTTGTAGACTAAGGTTAGGATTATGCACACATATGAAAGAATACTCAGAGTATTGAAAAAAATCAAATGAGAAAAAGAACTAATCTAGGTGACACCGGCGAAAGGCGGATGCAGAACCGCGAAGCGCCGATGAGCCGCTGGCATTAATCAGTGGGTTATGTAAAGACCATAGCCACTGGCGCCCCACTGGTGGATCGCCGTTCTTGAATCGCGAAGCACCGATGGACCGTGGGTTCATGACAAAAGTCAGAATTGTGCAATCAAACTCGCGATTTAACTGGATATTCGTCTATCGGTGCCCTCTTATGCAGTTAAACCCACATGTTTCCCCATACTTTGATGCATACAAATTACTTCCAATTTAACAACAACAAATTGCCCTTAAGAAAGGTGTCAGTCTATCTATCATCGGGCAACTTTTGAGGGTGACACACTCAGGATTACTCAGACTTCATCCCATACATCATCAAATAAAACATGGTAACCACATAACAAAACAAATATATCCATCCATTGTGAAATAAAACCTGAGAAATTAAATAAAAACAAAACATCATCAATAGCTACTCAAAACATGCATAATGGAGGGTGTTCATTCATAATTAGAGTATGAGCTAAACAAACCATACCAAATTGGGAGGTGTAACAAATGGTGTGAGATTTGAACTTATTCCTACTGATGGTGTTTTTGAATATGGGGGAGTGGAGATGATGTGAAAATGAAAATGGGGAGTGGTATTTAAGTGGGAAGAGAGAGAGATTTGATTAGGCAGGAGAGAGGTGGTTATTAATGGAGATTAGGTGGAAGAATGGTTTGTTGGGAAGATGAGAGATGGTGGGAAAAAGTGTAATTGAGGATTATTAGGTCTAAGATTGGTCAAGATTCTTATAAGAATATAAATCCAGATCGGGGTGTATCGACGATCGCCGATGTGACCCAGCGATTCGCCGATGTGGCCACCGATGACATTACTTGTGCGAGTTTCCTAATTTAGGATTGACGAATAACCGGAGACTCGCAAAGTGGTACAGACATTTAGACGAGTGAGACGGCGATGTTAAGATTACTCCCAGGTACAGTGGTTGAGACTTGCAACTTGTTGGCAGTTTGCACCTTGTAGTGGTGCTTCGCTGGTTGAGTCGCCGACTGACTTTGAACCCCTAGGTGTACTGGATAGATTTGGCGAACCATCAGCAGTTCGTGAAGTGAATTCGGCGTCTCGCCGGTGAGTCACTGATTGCATCCTAGTTTATCCTACATTCTATTGCATTGTCTGCGAGAGGGCGCGCCTGGCGCTTCCGTATCGGCGTTTCGCCTATACAGCGTCGGTCATGCCCTGTCCTTGTCTTCCTTGAAGTTCACATCCCTACCAAAATCAAAAAGAAAAATGCATTACCAATGTTCAATATGAGAAGAGAATAAAAATGCTTGGGTTGCCTCCCAAGAAGCGCCTTAATTAATGTCGTGGCATGATGAAAGTCTCTTATAACTTGTGGTTCATCTAGGTATAAGACCTCTGTTTGGCTAAACACCTCCAACACCCACAAATATCTTTTTACTCGTTGTCAATTCACCTTGAATTTACCCCCATTTTCTCCTTGATGATCTATGGCACTGTTTTCTTAAACTTGAGATACCTTGAATGGCCCTGACCATTTGGATTTTAGCTTCCCTGGAATAGTCTCAGCCTAGAATTAAATAACAACACCCAGGCCGTTGGAGCAAGATGCGCTGCAAAACTTTTTGGTCATGCTAATGTTTCATTTGGGCTTCGTAAATAGTTGCATTCTCATATGCCCTCATTCTGAATTCATCCAACTCATGCAGATTTTGTACTCGCCCTTGGACAGTGCTCCCCTATTCAAGGTTCAATCTTTTCAATGCCCATAAGTCTTTGTGTTCTAACTCAACAGGGAGGTGGCATGATTTTCCAAAAACAAGATGATATGGGGACATCCTAATCGGTGTCTTGAATGTAGTTCGATATTCCCACAGGGCATCATCTAACATTCGAGCCCAATCTATTCTGTTTACATTGACTATTTTAGTCAAGATATATTTGATTTCCCGATTTGAAACTTCTACTTGGCCACTGGTCTGTGGGTGTTAAGGGGTGTCCACTTTGTGCTTCACACCATATTGGGCTAACAAGGTACTGAATAGTCGATTGCAAAAATGTGAACCCCCATCACTAATGATAGCTCTGGGAGTGCCAAATTGGGAGAAAATGTGTTTCATCAAGAAGGTTGTTACGAGACTCCCTTCATTGTTAGATAATGCTACAACTTCTACCCACTTGGAGATATAATCAACTGCCACCAAGATGTTCGTATTTCCATAAGATCTCAACAAGCCCATGAAATCGATCCACCATACATCAAATAACTCAACCTCCAAGATTGGTATTAACGGAAGTTCATGCCTCCTTGAAATACTCCATGTTCGTTGACACCGATCACATTGCTTCACAAAATTATGGACATCCTGATGTAGGGTAGGCCAATAAAATCCACACTATAGCACCTTTGTTGTTGTCTACACACTCCTGTAATTTCCCCCAACAGGTGAAGAATGACAAGCTTCCAAAATTGGGACCATTTCCACTTCTGGGGCACACTGTCGTATTAAACCATCAAAGCAACTACGGAAAAGGTAAGGTTCATCCCAATAAAATTTATCATGCATGAATTTCTTCTTTTGATGAAGGTTTAAACCCTCAGGAATGATGTTCCTTGCCAAGTAATTAGCGAAATCGGCAAACCACGGTGTTAAGTCATGGGTTGCAGCTAGAATATGTTCATCCGGGAAAGCATCATTGATCTCCTCATGTATTCCCAGTTGACCACTTGTTTGTAGGAGTGATAGATGGTCGGCCACTTGATTTTCATATCCCTTATGGTCCTTCACCTCAAAGTTGAATTCCTGCAGCAACAGAACCCACCTAATAAGCCTAGGTTTAGCATCTTTCTTGGCCATCAAATATTTGAGCACTGCATGTTCCGTGTGCACCACCACTTTGGTTGCCAACAAGTATGCCCAAAACTTTTCAAACGCAACTAAACCAGCGAGTAACTCCTGTTCAGTCACTGTATAGTTCGTTTGTGTGTCATTTAGAGCTTTGCTATTATAGTAAATGGGATGAAATGTCCTATCTTTCCACTAACCAAGGACTGCTCGTACTGCTACCCCACTGGCATCGTACATGAGCTCAAAGGGTTTTGACCAATCATGTGCTATAATGATTGGGGAGGAAAAAACCTTTCTTTCAGCTCCACAAAGGCCTTCATATACCCCTCATCAAAATTGAACTTTGCTTCTTTCTCCAACAGCTGAAATATAGGATGAGCTATTTTAGAGAAATTTTTAGTAAAACCGCGGTAAAATCCCGCATGTCTGAGGAAACTCCTAACACCCTTCACTGTGCATGGTGGAGGTAACTGAGCAATGGTGTTGATCTTGGCTTGATCCACCCAATACCTTTCTCAGAAATTTTGTTTCCCAAAACAATCCCTTCTTTCATCATAACACATTTTTCCCAATTAAGGACCAAGTTTGTCTCCTTACATCTCTTCAATACCTCTTTTAGGTGTACCAAAGAATCTTCAAATGAATACCCCACAACTGATAAGTCATCCATGAAGACTTCTAGAATGTCCTCCACCATATCTGAAAAGATGGACATCATACATCATTGGAAAAGTGGCGGGGGCATGGAAAGGCCAAAAGGCATCCTCTTGAATGCAAAAGTTCCATAGGGACATGTAAAAGTGATTTTTTCTTGATCCTCAGGCGCGATTGAAATTTGATTGTACCCTGAGTATCCATCTAAGAAATAATAATATTCTTTCCCAGCCAACCGGTCTAACATTTGGTTAATGAAGGGTACCGGAAAGTGATTTTTCTTTGTATAGGGATTTAACTTACGGTAATCCATGCAAACTCTCCATTCGGTAACTACGTGAGTTGCAATTAATTCATTCTTTTCATTCGGGACAATCATAATGCTTCCTTTCTTTGGCACACACTGTACAGGGCTCACCCAACTGTTGTTGGCAATAGGATACACCACTCCTGCATCCAGCCATTTAATAATCTCCTTTTTGACCACCTTTTGCATAGGTGGATTCAAACGCCTTTGATGCTCGATTGATAGGCTACAATTTTCTTGAAGATTAATCTTGTGAGTGAAATCCCTAGAGGGAAACCGATGATATCAGCTATTGACCACCCTATAGCTCCAATATGCCTTTTCAATACCACGATGAGTTTTTCTACTTGGAAGGGAGTGAACTTTGCTGAAATAATGACTGGGAGTGTCTCATTTTCCCCCAGATATGCATATCGCGAATGAGTAGGTAATGGTTTGAGCTCCAGCTTCAGAGGTGCAATGATCTTGGGCATAACTTTGTGCCCAAGTGCTATTTTATAACTTAGTTTAGTCATGTTTGTCATGTTTGTCTAATTATACACTTACATTCTCATGTGATTTTATCTAAATTTGGTTATGCACTAACCAACATGATTAGTCCTTGTTTTGTAGATGTAAAATGCATATGAGGGACTAAATAATGATGGGTGAAGTGAAGAAACGGAGTTGGAAGCGAATTGCAAAAGTTGGCAACAAAACATGCCATGGCAAGGCTGGCTGCGCCAGGCAGCGTGCCACGTTGTGCGTGTGCCGCGCCTAGTGTCGTGCCACGCAAAGGCCATGTGCGCGAGAGAAGGAAGCAAACCATGGCGCCTGCGCGCCAGCGCCGTGCCACGCTAGGCACTGCTGTGACGCAAGCCATCACGCAGCCCCAGCGCCGTGCCACATTGGCCATCGCTCCATGCCTTGGCCAAGCATGTTTCCAGAGCACTTTCCAGTAAGCCTCCGTGTTACTTTCATGGCAAGGAGGAAAATTGGTGCATTCAGCTCTGTTCCACGGAGCCATTCGATGACCGGCCAAAATTTGTAAATTCCCTATTTACTATAAATTAAACCCTTAGCTTCTAAAATCATTTGTCACGAAATAACTTGGGAAACCGTAGAGGAGAGAAGGGAGAAGTGAAGAACTCACATAGGGTTCACCAAGTTTACATTCTCTTTTATCTATTCTTGTAAGTACACTACTTTAACAATATTTTTGAGTATTTGTACGAACATGAGTGGCTAAAACCCTTCCCCTAGGGTTGAGGCCATGTGTTATGATTGTAATTTCATGAATTCGTTTTGGTTCGAGTTGTTAATTGTTGTTTTGTCTTACATTCTTCATTATGGTTGTTTTTATGCTTGATCACCATGAAAACAAATGCGTTAAGCTTAGGTAAAAGCTTGAAAGAGTAACCCTAGGCAAGAATAAGAGAATGTAGGGAGCAAGTTCTTATCTTTCGATATGATTCGCGGTTAGGATAGAAATTAAACCTAATTTTCCTTGCTTGGTTGATAAAACGGGATGATAGCGAGACACCGGCTTAGAATTTTCACTCCACCACTCGAAGAAGTAGTGGTGAAGCTAAGTTGGGGAAAATGATTAGAGTTACGAAAGTCCCTAATCAAAAGCGTAAACCCCGTAAACCCCATCCAGGTAGTTGAATTGCCCACGGACTAGGATGTCACATCCCCACTCAACGATATAGTTGTGAGGCTAGTTTGTCTTGTTTAGAGGCTCGAGAGACTATGAACATTGAATTTTCAATAATGTGAGACAAAAATTGATAATTTCATACTTGAACCATTACAAAGTGTAGCATTGCATGATTATCCGGTCTTAGCTCTAGTTGCTTCTTATACCGTTTCCAGATTGTTTTGAGACCACCCTAAAAATTAATTATACTTTACCGAAAACTTCTATAATCAACACTTGGGAAGGTTAATCTCACACTTGAACTTCATAATTTGCTGAATTGGTCCAGCCCCTGTGGGTTCGACATCCGGCTTTTAAAAAGGGTCACTGTTTACTTGTATGACCGCGTACACTTGCGAGTACGCTGGAGCGGAACATGCAACAATCGACAACTCTGATGATGGGGCTGTCCGATTCTTTAGGTCGAGGTTGAGCTTCCTCGGTTGGAAGGTATAAGTTCCTATCCCTTTGCTCACTTGACAAACCTCCTCTAGTTCTTCATCTCTCAAGAAAGGGTAGCAAACGTTTCTTCGACGATCTTTTCTTCCATTTCCCATCAAAATATATCTTCATCCATGATGGCTTGAGGTGGTGAAACATTTGTTTCCTTTGTCAATTGTTGAGCTGCCACTGAGATGCTAACACATTCATCCTGTCCTCTAACTGTTTTATTGCTATGTCATGATTTTTCACGGTCGTAGTGAGGTCCAACAATCACTCTGCAATTCCTGAATTCCTAAATCAGTTGAAATAACTTTTCCAAATACAACCTCAAGAGTGTTTTCCATGCGAGATAAGAGTGAATCATCACTTCCTTGGCTACTCGTCTCAGCTAGACAAGCATTGTTCCGACCTTGATTTTCATGATAAAAATACTCATAGCCTTGGTTGGCTTGATGGTACCTTATATGAAAACCCTTCATATAATTCATTAATAGCTCTATATATTTCATCATGACCAGCATCAGTATATCTTTCCTCCCTTCTCTACACCACATCTTATCTACCAGTTTGAGAGTCTCCACAGAAGGTGCCCCCTCGGGGTCTTGTAACAACCTTTCAAAGAGGCTCATAAGCAAATCAGTGATCACTTAATAATGGCAAGATGAAGTACCAAATCTGGCAATAAAAGCCAACTAACAGTGGTGCAAGTCCACGGCAACGACACCATTTTTGATAACGCTCAAATTACACTCTTCTTTATGAAGAAGTGTAAGTGATCACTGTATCAGAATAAATATCCCGATGGATGTTGGGGACGAATCCCACAGAGACTAATAATTGATATACACAAGTGTTTTTTAGAAAATTTAAATTAGTTCGCACCACTCAAGAGAAATAAAGAAGTAAATATTGTGGGGGAAACTTGATGTTAACAATATAGTATAGATTCTAACTCAGCTAATTAGAATAGAAAAATAACCAAAGTTGCAGAAAATAATGAGAGAAATAAGAGGTGTGGTGTAGATGATGTGCTAATTAAACAAGGCATTGCTGGATCATCTCATTATTGCAAATTATGTAAATAACTTCGGACAAGTGGGCATTCTAAGCTTTTCAACCTCATGAATGCCTCTTTCTAGAGTTCTTTCAAACCAATAGACACAATTAGATCAGCCCAATTAAGTTTGGATTAGTAGCTTCACTATCTCTAGCTATTAGCTATTAATTAAGAGTGGGTTTTGGTTATGTATACCCCAACTCACAACATCACATCTATTTCCCCCATCAAATTCTCTCCCAATACTCAATTCTTCTCTTTCAAGCAGAAATCAAGTAAGAAAAGTAGACCCACATTTGCAACTATAAATCATCAATTATAAATTGGAGAGAACTTAAAAGATTTACACTAATTAAGTAATATTGAGATGAATCCTGCAATATCCAATCTAATTAAGCACTCACCATAACACACCTCTAGTTGATGATTTAGCTACTCATGGTTAAAAAACTAAAGAGCATATTCAATAATAAACTCATTGATTTCATTAATACGAGCAGCAAAATCAAATTCAGAAATATGTCTGCAACAATGGTGGTACCTTGCTAAGGAAGAAGATGAAGAAAAGAAAAACAATATTCAACAATTTCCACAAGTATAATTCTACTTTCTACTTCAGCAAAAGGAATGTTCAAAAAGCTAAAGTTAAGATCTGATATATATATAGAGTATTTCCTTCTAGAATATATACAAAGATAGAGCAACCAATATCCTCTTTTTCAGTATTGGATGCAATTGCCCCTGCTCAGGCGTTTTGGCACTTGCGAAAGTACCGGTGATTTGCGGGATACATTCCACAAAACGTCGTCTGCCATATCCTGCTCCTTCAGTGATTTCTAGTACCATTTGGCAGTTCCTTCGGTGATTCGCCAGCCTCAAACCGCACTACGCTGATTTCTTTCCTCCTTGATCTAGCAAGTTCAGGCGCCTGTGCGCGAGTTAACTGGAGAGTCGTCAGTTGATGTCTGCGACCGCCGGTTTCTTTAGTTCCTCAAAGTAGTGTCCATATGTGTTTGGCTGGCGTTTCGCCGGTGTTCTCTGGTGGAGCACTGGTTTTCACCTGATTTCCTTTTTTTTACTCCACTTCTTGCTCTTTTTCTTCAACTCAGATGTCTCCACATAAAAAGGCAAAAAGATCATAAATTCATCTAAATGACTTGAAAACTAAGCTAAAGCTCATGTTTACGAGTTTAATAAGTTGATAAATTACCAACTCATCACTCCACCTTTATACTTTCTGCTGTTCTATGGAAGTTGAAGGACCTCTCAACTTCCTAAGCCAAACCTTGGGCTCCTAACCTTTAGAACTGGGCATATCCTACTTAGAAGGATGAATGAGGGCTACTTATTGCCTCAAATTTCTCACATCTTGGACTAGTATGGGAAAAATGCCATCACCTTGCTGCATGTTCAAATCTAGAGCAGGTGTTGGCCTTATTTCTAAAGCAGTCAGGCTCTCTAATATATGCTCCAATGCCCTTCTAATTTTCATTTGTGCCTCAGTAATCTCTTAATAGCTAGAATTCCGTCCTTCAAGCATTCCATCGACGTGATCCTATCATCCACAACTTTCAATCTAGTACCTTTTGTCATTGTTAAACTCCATGCACAGGTTGCAGAATCAAGCTTTAATACTAATTCTAAAGATATGAACTAATAATAAAATAGTGAGAATGAATATTTAGGACAATTTTCTGGTTTATTGATGAAATATAACGATTACACTAAAATGAAAAGATAATCTACTGAATTGAAACTAAACTAACTACTGGACATCCATGGATGAGTTCGAGACTAATAATTTGTTAGCCGTCTCTCTCCTGGCTGTTAGATTTTATAACTTTGAGTACTGAGATTGCATAATCGCGGCCCTCCAAAATCATTTAAGCTTGAATTAATCTCGGTCATTCGTTAGTATTTCTGTTACAGCTCCTATTTCGAATCCTTATGACTACAAACTATTATTAGTTATTTATTGAGGCATCATAGTAACTCGTAGAAGACAAAAGACTATATTTGCTAGGTACTTAAAATTTTTCTTGACTCTTGTTTTGTAATATATTTATCTCCAATTAGCTTACACAATTACACTTATTCATAATCATTGATTTATTTAGTTAAATAAAAATTTTCACTTATATTTTTTGTTAGATTCCATTTTTATTTTGTTTTCTATTAGCATCGTAGTGTAGTATTTATTTACATAAGACTTGAGATTTTTTTATTTGTTTGTGAACTTGAGTTTAATATTAATTATTGCCACTTTAATAGTTGATAAATTTTCTTCTTATATGAAATATATTTAAAATGACTTGCGTAGTAGAATTGATGATGAATGTTTGAATGATTATTTTAGTTTGTTACATAGAGGATGAAATATATGATCATTGATTATTTTCAAATCATGACAAGTAGTCGAGTATAATTATAATGGTAATATTTATTTCAATGTATAATGTTTGAGTTGTTCAATACTTTTAATATATTACAGAGTTTCAGTTTTCTTTTTTGTTTGATTATTATTGCATATTAATTATTTTTTGAAAACCAATAAGATTAAAATTCTGGATCTGCCTCTGATCAATCACTTGATAACAGAACTCGCGAACAAATTGAATAAAGAATATTATGCTAAAATATTTTTAAAAATATCAACTCACAATTAACGGAGCAAGGAAATAATATTTTTCTCAATAATATTTTTTCTTTTAATTTGATGTAGAACTCACACACTTTTAACAAAGTATTTTTCTCACATGAACTTTTCTCATAATCTATTAAAAGAATTACTATGGAATTTTATTTTTAACACGATTTATATAATATCACCTACAAACATTCTTTTATTTGATTAAGGTGATAATTTAATTTTATTTCCCAAAATAAGACTTTTTGAATTATTTTTTCTATAGATATTCACGAATTCAATTCTTATAGCCTATTTGGTCAAGCTTTTCGGAGGCCAAAAGTGATTATTTTAAAAAAATAAAGTGTTTGACCAAGCTTTTGGGAGAAAAATAAGTGCTTCTAGGGAGTAGCAGAAGTTGTTTTTTAGAAGCTAAAAAGGTAGTTTTTTCCCAAAAACACTTATTTGAAAAACATTTTGAGAAAAATGCAATTAGAAGGACTTTTTAAAAGCTTGGACAAATGTTAATTGCTGCTAAAAAATATTTTTTAAATTTATTAGCCAAACACAAATTGCTTCTCACCAAAAATACATTTTTAAATATATATACTCTCTTCGTAAAATAAGTTATGTTTTAGCCTTTTCATTTTATTTCAAAATGAGTGGTGCTTTACACAATCAAGAAGATATTAGTGATGTTCTTCCAATTTTAGCACTATTTAAATGGAGAGATTTTTGCATAATCAAGAAAATATTAAAGAGTTACATCTTTTTCTAGATATTTATTGGGGCTAAGTGGGTAAAAATATATTTTTCTGTCTAGGAATGAGTAGTTTTCTTAAGGATTGTGCCCAAGCTAAAAGCACCACTTATTTTGAAACGGAGGGAGTATATATTGAACAAGAGATATAATTTGATTTTTCTATTTTAAATAGAAAACTTTAATTTATTTATAATATTAATTATATTTTTTGTGCTAGCAAAGAATATAATAATATTCCACTTGAACTAATAATTTAATTATTTGATTAATTAAATTCTCTAATTTATTTATCAAACAAAGAAATAGTCAATCAATTAACAAAGATCGGAACACTCGTTGGTGTGCAACCACATATGTTCATTATTAAGCATGTAGTAAATTGATCATATCAATATACTAATCAAGGGTAGCATCTAGCATCACTCCTTAACGATTGAATAGCATGAAGTATACAATTTACTCTCAAGAACTTGCAGAAGAATAATGTGATTTTTTTTCCGTCTTTATAACTCCAAATCACCCTAGGATATGGTCTAATTGTCAAATCCCAATAGGCAATAAACTTTGTGTGCATGTTAAATTACAACCGACCTCTAAATGACCCAAGAAACTCTTTTCTTCTTTCATTCAGTTGCCCTAGTTAAGGTCTTAACAGTCATTTTTAATTCATGACAACATAGAGTTTAAACTCATTATCAAGAGTGTAAAGCTCCAAAAAGTCCCTAAGATCATATCCGAGACTTTCAGCAGAAACATGGCACCATGCCATACCACGAGCATCAGGACGGTTCTTCCTATGAACCAACAAACTGTTGATGGTGCGCTGTGGTATCGAGCTTTTGAAAAATTTTTAAAACTGCCCAGAACCAATGAGAGGATTGTATGACACATTGTTTGATTACGCCAGTTGTTATTTCTAGTCGTTAGAGCAAGTTCAGAGAGCGATTTAGAGAAGAATCGGGACACAATGGTCCGTTGTTTGGACTAACAACGTATTGGTTTGATGATTGGTTTTTCCAGTTTTAGGTTTAATTTCGGCAGTTCGGGGGTATTTTGGTAAAACCCTATACCTTTTAAATCCTAAGTGATATTGTTTTAGGCTTCCTAAAGGCCTGATTAAGGGTTAAACTAAGCCTAACCCTCACTCTCTTATAAACACCATAAGTGAGGCTTTCTCTCTCAAGGCAAGACTAGGGTTCATCATCTCCATCAGGTTCAGTATCAGTTCCAAAATCCTTTTAGAACCCTTCTAAGTCTATACTCCTGTCCATGAGAAGTTTTAGTTCGACAGGTATACATAAATTGCCCTATCACAGTTCTTCAGAAAGTCACCAGTTCGACAGGTATACATAAATTGCCCTATCACAGTTCTTCAGAAAGTCACCTCAACTGACTTAGTGGAGTTAGACATGATAGATTTCGATGTTATCTTTGGCATGTATTAGTTGTATGCTTGTTATGCTTCAGTTAATTGTAGAACCCAGTCAGTAGAATGTCAATTTATGGGTGAGCCAATCCTATAATGAAAGGGTAGTTCAGCTATGCATGTAGGTCGCTTTGTCTCCTACCTTAAGATCAGGAAAATGATCTCCAAAGGTTATGTGTATCATCTAGTTCGGGTTAAGAATTCTAAATCTGAAACCCCGAATCTCCAGTTAGTTCCTGTTGTATCTGAGTATCAAGAGGTATTTTCGGATGATCTACCAGGAGTCCCTCCTATGAGAGAGATTGACTTTTGTATTGATTTTATCCCCGATACGCAGCCTATATCCATTCCTTCTTATAAAATGGCTTCTGCTAAGCTAAATGAGTTGAAGGAACAGTTGAAAGATCTCCTAGATAAGGGTTTCATCAGGCCAACTAAATCTCCATGGGGTGCTCCAGTTCTCTTTGTTTGGAAGAAGGATGATTCTCTCTGGATGCGCATTGCTATCGTCAGTTGAAAAAGGTCACAATAAAGAATAAATATCCCTCTCCAGGATTGATGACTTGTTCAACCAGCTTCAGGGTGCTAAGTGCTTCTCAAAGATAGAGCGCAGATCTGGCTATCACCAGCTCAGGGTTAGGGAGAGTAACATTCCAAAAACAACCTTCAGGATTCAGTATGGTCACTATGAGTTTATAGTTATGTCTTTTGGAATAATGAATGCTCCTATAGCTTTCATGGATTTGATAAACAGGGTGGTCAAGAAGTATCTAGATATGTTTTTCATTGTCTTCATAGATGATATCCTTGTATACTCTTGAAGTAAGGATGAGCATGTTACTCATTTGAGGACTGTGTTGCGTGCAACTCTTAAGGATCGTCAACTATTTTCTAAATTCAACAAATGTGAGTTTTGGTTGAACTTAGTTGCATTTTTAGGTCAGTGGTGTCTAGTGAGGGTGAGCAAGTAGACTCTCAGAAGATTGAGGCGGTGAAGAATTGGCCTAGACCTATTAGACCCAATAACATTAGGAGATTTTTTTATTTAGTTGGCTATTACAGAAGATTTGTATAGGGATTTTCATCCATTGCCGCAACGTTGACTAAGTTGACCCAAAAGAAGGTCAAATTTCAGTGGTCCGATGAGTATAAGAAGAACTTTCAGGAGTTAAAGACTCAACTCTTTCAGCTCCAGTTTTGACCCTACCGGAGGGCATATATGACTTTGTTGTGTATTGTGATGCATTGAGGATTGGCCTTATGTGTGTGTTGATGCATCATGAAAAGGTCATTTCCTATACTTCTAGATAGCTTAAAACTCATGAGAAAAATTACCCAACGCACAATCTTGAGTTAACAGCGGTTGTGTTTGCTTTGAAGATTTGGAGGCACTATTTGTATAAGGTGCATGTGGATGTATTCATAGACCACAAGAGCCTTCAGTATGTGTTTACTCAAAAGGACTTGAATTTGTGGAAAATGAGATGGCTTAAGCTCCTTAAGGATTATGACATGAGTGTCCTCTACCACCCGAGAAAGGCCAATATAGTAGTGGATGCTCTTAGTAGGCTGTCCAAGGAGAGTGTGTCCCATGTTAAGGATGGGAGAAGGGAAATAGTGAAGAATGTTCATAGGCTTGCTCGTTTAGGTGTTCGCCTTATAGATTCGGTAGATAGTGGGATTATTATTCAGAATAAGCCGGAATCTTCTTTGGTGTCAGAGGTTAAAGCAAGGAAAGATGAGGACCCTATTTTGATGAAGTTGAAGGAAGCTTTCCGGAATTAGGAAGTGGAGGTTTTCTCCCAAAGGGGAGATGGTGTGCTCTAATATCAGGGCCAATTGTGTGTTTCGAATGTGGATAACTTGAAAGAGCGGATGTTAAGAGAAGCTCATAGCTCTCGATATTCTATTCACCCAGGTGCCACCAAGATGTACCATGATCTACAGGAAGTCTATTGGTGGAATCGCATGAAGAAGGACATAGCATCATTTATGGCTAAGTTCCCAAATTGCCAACAGGTGAAGGTTGAACATCAAAGATCGGGAGGTATGCTTCAGGATATCAGTATTCCTACTTGTTGGACTTCATTACACTGTTACCTCACACACGCCAACAATATGATTCTATATAGGTGATTATAAACCTAATGACTAAGTTAGCATATTTCTTACCGGTCAAAACTACAAATTCAGCTGAAGACTACGCCAGACTTTACATTTAGGAGTTAGTTTTGTTTCATGGGGTTCAATTTTCTATCATCTCAGGTAAGGGCACTCAATTCACCTCTCAGTTTTGGAGGTCGTTTTAGAAGGGTCTTGGTACACAGGTGAAGCTTAGTACATCTTTTCACCCGCAGACAGACGATCAAGACGAGTGGACCATTCAGACTCTGGAAGAAATATTAAGAGCGTGTGTGATTGATTTTAAGGGTATTTGGGATGTTCACTTGCCTCTCATTAAGTTTGCGTACAATAACAATTATCACTCCAGCATTCAGATGGCTCCATTTGAGGCTCTTTACGAGCAAAGGTGTAGGTCACCTATTTGATGATTCAAGGTAGGTGAGGATACATTGATAGGGCCAGATTCAGTTCATGAGGCTATGGAGAAAGTTTATCTTATCAGAGAAAGGTTGAAAATAGCTCAGAGTCATCAAAAATGTTATGCGGATATTAGGAGGAGGGAGCTTGAGTTTGAGGTTGACAATTGGGTGTTTCTGAAGGTATCTCCTATTAAGGGAGTTATGAGGTTCGGTAAGAAAGAAAAGTTTATTCCTCAATATGTTTTTCCATATAGGATTCTAAGGCGAGTGGGCAAAGTGATTTATGAGTTGGAGCTACCAGCAGAGTTAGCTTTGGTGCATCTAGTTTTCTGTTTGTCTTTGTTGAAGAAGTGCATTGATGATCCAACTCTAGTTGTTCTGGTAGAGAGTATCGGTGTGAGAGATAGCCTTAACTATGAGGAAGTTTCATTTGAGATCCTTGAACATCAGGTTCGCAAGTTGAGAAACAAGGAGGCGGCTTCAGTAAAGGTTTTATAGAGAAATCAGTTAGGTGAGGGAGCTACCTAGGAAGCCGAAACATATATGATGGCTAGATACCCACACCTTTTCCCTTCCAGCTCACATCTAACATGAGGTAGTAGTTCCTTTTTTAGTACTCTTTTCAGTTTCATGTCAAGTTCATGTCTCTCAATTCCCTTTGTGCCTTAGTATACATGCATGTTTCATGAATTCAGTTCAGTCATGTATCTCAGTACGGAGTCAGTCAGTCCATTGATTTTCAGCTATAGTTATTCAGTTTTGGGATTGCAGTTGCTTCCCTATTCTTCTAGTTTTCTTAATCTACATTCGAGGATGAATGTCACGACCAGAGCTGAGCCCTTGGATCGAGACACAAAATCTAGAACAATGAATAACTCCATGTAAACCCATGGCATGGACATAGTGGCTAAAGATCATACATTAAACGGAAACTGATAAACTAAACATGAATAAAAAGAAGTCTAAATACATATTAACCATACAGAGTCAACACTGGCAAAGCTAAAATTCTACATATTGTCTGTTAAGCCTCTAACATGTCTGAAGAGTTGATGGGACAACACTCCCAACTTGTTCACTAAAATCTAAAAACTAAAATAACATAATCGAACAATAAACTGAATGTCCTTGGAAGATGAGGACTCATCAACAAAAGAGAGACTAGACTAAGCTGCGAGGATTGTCTGATAACGGAAGTGAGTTGGATCATCTGAACCTGTATCATGAGACGATACAACATAGATTATGAGGTCAATACTTGAAACGTACTGAGTAAGTAAGGTAAGTAAAATATGAACTAATAAAATACATAAGAGTTCATAAGAGTAGGAAAGTTCAAAACATGACGTGATAATCATAACATAAACATAAGGGATCAAGGTTTTCAAAACTATTCATAAACTAGTCATAATCATAATCATAAGAGGAACCTTGTAAATCATAACTTGAGTCAAAGTATCATAAACATGACAATACATAGATCATAAGGGAATAATGGTAGGACTCGTCTTAACCGACACCATCATGATAGAGCTTACATGATGCCCCAACTATCTCGCTCAAGTGGGTAGAACCGTCCCAAGCTTGCCAAGTCAAGGAATGATACTTGGCGTGATATCACTAATAAGGACCCCATAGGGTTAAACATGAATATACACCTACGACGGCATGTAGTTTTGACACCTCGAAGTTTACTTGAACGTCGGGCCTACTCGGTACTAGACACTACTCCCAAAAAATATGTACATGAGGGCTCATATAACTATCAAGAAATCATACATGAAGTTCATGGTCTAGTTAAATCATAATATATGTGATCATACTTGAAATACATGACTAGCCATGAAATAAGGGCCCGTGAGTCGGTCAAAATCATAAACTCATAAATCATGAAGAACATACATGCTTGAGAAAATAACCATACTTGAAATACATAAATTCATAAAGAGTACTTGTAGGAAATCATATCATAAATCATAAAACATAAATTAGGCTTAAGAGAATCGAAATCATAATAGAATCATAAACTTGACTTTTCATGAAACTTGCATAACTGGGCATAATTTTCTAAAACTTGAAATCATGAATTTATAATAAAAATAGGTATAAAATATTCTTGTAAATAATAAAATATGCTTTGAAACATGAAGAAAATAGACCCATAAATAAATCATAGAGAATTTCATAAAATTAGGATAAAACCCCATAAGATCATGAACTTGATCTAAAACTTAAATTCATGGAATTGAGGAGAATTTTGAGCATCAGAGTGAAAGGAATTCTCATTCATAGCACTACATACCTGGATAAACTAAATCTACACTTGTCTTTGGAAGCCCAAGAGATTTGGAGAAGAAATTAGAGGGTTTAAGCTTGATCTTTGATGTGTTGTGAGTTTACAACACTTTCAATGCTTAAAATTGAGAAAATAGCATAAACTTAGGTATGTTTATACGGATATGAGGTGTTTTTACTTTATTTTCAGGAAAAATAGGTGTTGGAGCAAAAATGTGCAAAATATGCAGAAAAGTGCAGAAAATCAGCCAAGTACTGATCTCAGTACGAGCTGTACTGAGACTCGTGAAAAAGCTCAGAAGGCTGGAAAACTACAAAGGCAAAGTATGACTCTCAGTATGAGTTTTACCAAGATAGTACGAGCAATAACTGGAGTCATGGAATATTTTAGAGGGAAGTTGCACAATTGAAGTCTCCTGGTACAGGTAGTACCTACGGATCATAGCATCTAGCTATGACCCGTACCAGGAGCCGAGGGAAGCTTTAGTGATTTTTAATGACTTGGAAAAACTCAAGATGAAGCAAGCAGTCACGAGTCGTAGGAGCAAGGTACGAGACATAAACACTCATCAAAAACTTCAGAAGATGTCAAAGTTCTCAGAGTCAAGCCACGGATGGATTGTAGGACTCGCACGATTATGGTACGATTTGTAACAGCTATCAACACTTAGTCAATTCTACAGTAGACAAGAAATGTACAAGAGCAAGGCACGACCCATACAATCCTATTACGGGTCATATGACGAGTCGTAGGACGTGTCGACGCCAGATTTGGATATTTTCCTGTTAGCTTAGGAAAAGGTTTCTATTGTATGTATAAATGCCTTTTATGTTTCTTTTAGTAGGAGAACGTCAGAATATTTTGAGAGAAGGTTCACAATTAATTGTTTATGAAATATTACCAAGTTTGTAAACAATATTGGAGAGCAATTCTAGAGATCAAAATTTAGTTTTCTCAATTGTTCTTGATTTTGTTCATCAATATTCAAAGTAGGCTTTCTTCCAATTATCATTGTAGTTATTCAATTATGTGTTTGTCTGTGAATACTAATCACAATCTTACAATCATGAGAAGCTAAAACCTCCACAACTATGGTTGTGAAACCATGGTGGATTAACGAACTAGGGTTACACAAAGTGATTCAAAAACAATGCTAAATGATTGTATTGTATTCTCTTCATCTTTAAACGTTTCTTTACGGTGCACAATATTAGGACTTGCCTGAATTCTTTACTTGCTTGAATCTAGAGAAGTAGAGATTATGAAAAGAGAATTACAACAAAGCGTTAATTTTTATGATTAGTGTATGACTTGAGCTGTGGTCATAGGAAAGTTAATGTGGAATATATTGATAACAGTTATGTCACGTCCCACTTTGGGAGGCGTAGCTGGCACCTAATGTCACAATGGACCCTGAGCTGATCTAGCTGGTCATATACACTTCTGGTGCATAGCAGCATCACATAATAAAGAAATCAATTAGCTATATCTTGGCTCAAAACGTAGCCTCAGGCCGATAAGGCCACAACAAAATACCGGCTTCAAAAAGCTAACTCAACGGTCACAATAAAAATATCATCCTATGCGGGCCAATAAGACAACCATTTTGTCTATATAATAACAAAAGAAAGGTAGGTATACATATTACATATACCCAAGCTGACAAGGCTGCCAACATATAGCATAACTATGCCCCACATGGACAACAACACATGTATAGCAAGAACTATAGTCTACAAACCTCTAAAGAGTAAGATATTGGTCGGGATAGGGCCCTAGCATACCCAAAAGCTAAGCTGCAAAACACAAACAAACCTCTAGTGAATGGCAACTTCGAAAGAAGGGAGCTGGCCAATCTGCTAAAGCTGAACATCTACTAAAGAGGTCTCGAAACCTATCTGTATGAACCTACAGGCAAGTATGTAGCACCTCATGCGTGGGCATTAGTACAATATGTACCTAATATGTAAGGTATTAACAATAACTTAATAAAAGCTGATAAGAAACTAAAAGTAATCAGCGATAAGTGCCAGAAGTTAACCTATACAATGTCACAACCATAAACTGTATCTAGTAGGAAAATATACAAACAAGAACCTAACCTGGCCCCTATAAGCCTGGATGGTACAAGCTACATAGAATAACCTACTTGGGCCCCCATAAGTCCCGACAAGTGTAAACAATCTATATACTCCTATCTGTTTTACTGTAGCCCCTTAGGCAAGCTGTAGCTAAGGAATACTCAACCTCTGAGATTGTATCCGAGCCTTCTGGGCTCCTGGGAATGTATCTGAGCCATCTAGGCTCTTGTAACTGTATTTGAGCCATTTGGGTTCCTGTAACTGTATCTGAGCCATTTGGGCTCTTATAACTATATCTGAGTCATCTGGGCTCCTACAACTGTATCTGAGCCATCTGGGTTCCTGTAACTGTATCTGAGTCTGCTGGGCTCCTCTAAGGGTCAGTACTGCAAACTCAGGCATAAGGGAAGTTAGTAAGGGCACCAGACATCAAATGGCTCTACGGGCCTCAATATAGTCGCTCGCGACTTCATATTACCCTGTGAGCGCATTATAGCCCTGTTGGAACTTCACAATTATCCTTTCCTCCTTGAGCATCATGTGTAGCATCTAACAGACCTAACTTATATTACTACACATTGCTCGGTGAGTGTAACATAGCCCCTTAGGCCTAACACAACTGTCACTCGCCCCTGTAGCATCTTGCATAACAGCCAATAGGCATATCCTATATGTCCACTGCTAGCCAAATAGTCATGAAAGAAGTTATAAATTTAGCTAGCTTAGAAATAAAAGGGCGAGGTCTGGGGTGACCTGGGCGATAATTTGAATGTCATACCAGTATAGTAGCAGTTCATAGGTAAACAACAAGGTCATAGGTGACCAACTGTATGGTTCCCTTTCCTAGAATGACTACAGGCTGCTAATAACTGGATATGGTTCTAAAACGTCAATCACAATAGCCTTATAGGCATCCACAATAATTATTTACCCAAAGGCAAAACTGTAATACTAAGGTTCTAGTTCCAAAGGGGTCAATTTGGTCTGTCTAGATAGCATATAACTTATATAAGTAACTCATAGCCCCATAGGCAGGTATTCTTAATCTTAGCCCTTTTAGGAAACATGTACGTGGGCATCCGTATGAATAGCCAAAGGCCTTAGCCTCGCATGTAGCAGCTGATAAGATCCCTACTTAGGATATCATAGTCTCTATTAGACTTGTATTAGCTAGGGTGGTTTGCTGATCGACCCATACGACCAACTGTAAGTCGAAAGAAGCTATACGGTCACTGATAGTAGGTAGTTAACCTAGCAAGATATCACCTAGTTCATTAGGAAACTCTGATGCCACTAACCCCAAGGTAAGGCCGCTCTATCAAGATTGTAGTCATGTAGGCATCAAGGTATGCTAATGGCCTGTAGACAAGCTTCACTGTATATATAGGCATCAAACAGAAAGTTATTTCACCAAGTTGTGCCCTATGTGAGCCAATTTAACAATGTACGCTCAACAACTAATCATAAGCCTCTATAGCATCGGTTAGGAAGCAAAACATCACTAGTCCCTCTAGACAATAAATAAACAAATAGAAAATCGCTATGTCACTTCTAGCTAGGGACAAAGTTGAATATAGCCAATCCCGACAAGGGTTAGTTCACTATAATGTCAATTCATCTCGTTGAAGCTAACCATAATACACATAATCATAACTACTATGAAGGTACAAGTCATATCAACTATATGACGCGAATAACCTACTGAAAGAGGTTAGCCTTAACACACCTCAATTGCCGAATTCTGCTCATTCACTCCTGCTTCGCTTAAGGACTCGTAATCCCTCCATATCCCAACTTATATGCCAAGGGAATAGGGCCTTTATAGTTCAAGAATAAGGCCAGCAGCCATAACCCACAAAACATAACGACAACATGCCAAACCAAGTCCAATTCTGTGAAACCTTATGAATTCTTATAGATTAGAAGGCTAGAAGTGCTTACTATCACTTGTAGACGTGCTAGACTTAAATATAAATGATTTCTATAGTATCTACTCCAAAGAGTTCGATCGATCCAAGACAATTTCAAAGATTTAACTCCATAAATATATTCTTCGTAGGCCCGGGAATCATTACCCAAGAAGAATTTGCAATTAAATGAGGTTTGGTAGCGTAATTTGGCTTCTAATTGGTGAAAACCTTGTGATAAAATCACCCTAGGCTGAGCTATTAGTTGGGTAAATGTTTGAATGAATTAACATTTCATAACTTAAAACACATATATAGGGGTACGGTGCATGGGGTCAGCGATGCGCCTCTCCTTGTGGCGGAGCAGTGGCGCAGTGTGGCACTCCCTGTGTAGGGGAGAGGTCCGTGATGCGGAGCTCATGGCGTGCTGCCTCTGAATTCGACCTCCCACTCGCTCGATAATGTGCACGCCTGTTCCACCTTCGAGCCTTCTCCCATATGCACCGTACTCTAAAAACTCTCAACACAGACACACACACATCGGCTAGATAAAGAAAACTTACGGGGTGTAACAGGTTAATTTGAAATTGCTCATGAGACCTGACCTGGTGATTGAGTGTCATCCTATAGGGATGAATCAGTCATTTGGATGAACCCTAGTTATCAGTTCTACAACTGAGCATTAGAATTGATCACACGGGTATACCCAAAGTAGTTATGAACCCATGGGGAACACTTACCCTAGTTATTTGAAAATCTTGATAGCAACCACAATTGGAATCTTGTTTTATTATTGATTTCTATAAACCCCCAATTAGATAACTTACCAATAAGTTTAATTACTAGCATTAGTCTAGTTCTTTCCTTATTCCCTATGGGTTCGACCCCAACATCTTTGTTGAGTTATTTATTGACAACGTCCGCTTCATACTTTCTCAGGAAGGGTGATTTTGAGTGTTGTCAAAATGTGTCACCATTGTCGAGAAATACGACTAAGATTAGATTAATTATTTGTATTTAACTTTTGGTAGTTATTTCCTTAATTACGTTTTCTTTTTGTTTTTGGATACCCACAGGTTGTCACTTGGTGAATGTCAAGTACTCGATGGAGTGGAAACCCCTTTGATTCCATTGGATATCGAGATTGAAAGAACACTGCAAAGTATGGGGAAGCAAGAGCAGAGAGATGCCTGTCTTGCTGAAGAAGCTAGGCAAGCCAAGCTAGCTCGGCAAGATGCACTTCAAGAAGCCGATAATGCTCAAGATGAGGTTGTCAATGCTGGTCGCCATGGAAGGGGAAAAACAGGCGAGAGATATGCTCCTCAATTCTTTGATGAGGGTGACCCGGACATTGATGAAGTCAAGTCAACCGGAGCTATTGTACCACCACCTTTGCCTGTTGGGGAAAAGTTTGAAACACTAGCACCATGATTCAACTGTTGAACATGAAGGGGGTATTTAGTGGTCATGCAGCTGATGATGCCAACCTGCACTTAATGAACTTCATTGGAATATGTGAGACGTACAGGTTGTTTGGAGTCAGCTAGGACACAATAAGGCTGAGACTCTTCCTATTCTCTCTTTCTGAGGAAGACACTCTATGGTTATCGGAGTTGCCCAATGACTCCATTACCAACTGGAGGGAGCTCAAACAAGCTTTTCTAGAAAGATTCTTTCCACCCTCCAGGATGCTCATCTTAAGGATGAAATATATAATATCCGACAACTGAAGACAGAGGCACTTCATGAAACCTGATTGAGATTCAAGAAGAAATTGACAAAGTGCCCAAAGCACAAAATTCTTGATGACAATTTGTTGGAGATTTTCTACCGGTCATTAAACAACAGTACTAAAGTTGTAGCAGACACAATGGCGGGAGGAGCACTGATGAGTCGCACCTGGGAGAAAGCTGCCACTATTCTAGACAGAGTGACGAAAATGAATTGGGCATAACACAGTCGGGAAGCGGAAGCAGCTTCTGGTACATATGCTGTTGGTTTGACTACAAACCAACAAAGGAAGGAGGAGGAACGTGACCAAGAATTGTCCTATATGCGCACATCATTGGACCTACTCACGAAGCATATCATGGGCATTAGAGCTAGAAAAGTTAATGCAATGGGAACACAGGGACAAGAACAAGGGACAGAGCATTCAAATTCCGAGGAGGAGGCAAACTTCGTGGACAACTAGGTGGCGGATTTATAAGCCAACGCCCAATGGTCTGTACAAGACACTTGGCACCAAGGTTCTAAAAATCAAGGTCGGAACCAATACAGAGACAACTATAACCAAAATGGCTACAAAGATAGAAGTCGAGGTCGTGAGCGAGAGGGAGAATGGAGAAAAAATGATAGTTACCACAATGACCGAGCAGGATTGTACATGCCTCCTAATGCACATGAGGGGGAGGCTGGATAGTCAAAGTTGGAGAGCATGATGGATGAGATGCTCAAGAAGGTGAGATCCACAGATGAGCAGTTGAAAGACATCCATAGAGATATATCTAGCATGGGTCAGAGAGTTGAGTCACATGCCACGACCATCAAGTAGATTGAACAGCAGTTGGGTCAACTGTCAGCATCCATAAACCATAGGCAAAAGGGTACATTACCTAACAACACAGTCCAAAATCCAAAGAATGATGGTCACTGCATGGCTGCAATGACTAGGAGTGGAAAGACCACGGTTGATCCCCCTCTGCCGGTTGTAGTTGAGCTTCAAAGGAAGAAAGAGAGCATAATTGATGATGAGGAAGAGGTTGTTGAGCATGAGCATGAGGAAGATGCTGAGTTGACTAAGGCTCCATTTGTTGAGAAGGAGCCTAAAGCTGAACAAGGAGAGAAAAAGGGGCACACAGATCAATAAGGCTATCCCACGACCACTGCACCCACTCCCTTAAAGAATGAAGAAGAAGGTAGAAAATGGTAAGTTTTGGAAATTCCTGTTAATGCTAAAACAATTATCTTTAAACATACCATTGGTCGAGGCACTAGAGAAGATGTCGGGATACGCCAAGTTTATGAAGGACCTTGTTACTAAGAAAAGATTCGTGAGCTATGAGCCCGTGGATAACGTGCATCATTGTAGTGTCATAGCCTCACGGGTCCTTGCCCAGAAAAAAGAGGATCAGGTGCCTTCACCATTCCATGTACTATAGGTGATGTTGAGTTTGCAAAGGCACACTATGACTTGGGAGCAAGCATCAATCTGATGCCATTAGCTGTGTTTAAGTAGCTGGGCTTGGGAGCCCCTACACAGACTACTATGCGTCTACTGATGGCCGATCAAACTATGAAAGAGACTGTGGAGATCCTATTTGATGTGTTTGTTAAGGTGGATAGATTCATATTCCTAGCGGACATCATGATCCTTGATTGCGAGGTTGACTTTAAGGTCCCTATCAATTTAGGGAGACCATTCCTTACCACTAGGAGGGCTTTAGTAGATGTGGAGGCTGGCCAGCTGAAATTCAGGCTCAATAAAGAGGAGGTCACCTTTAATGTTTGCTGATCAATGAAGCAACCAAATGAGTTTAGAGTGGTCTCAGCAATCGAGAATAAGTCTGAGTTTCTTGATGAAGTCTTAGTAGTCAAGAGACTTGCATCGTGCCGCAACGTTAAATCAGGCACTTCTTGGGAGGCAACCCATGAGGTGGTTTGAAGAATTCTGAGTAATTGAATCACCTGCGTCGTGTCGTGATGTTAAATCAGGCGCTTCTTAGGCGGCAACCCATGTTCATTAACTTATGTTTGCTCAGTGTGAAGGTGAACAAAAAAAATAGGTTGCAGAAAAATTGCAGAACAGACTGATGCTACGAGCCTTAGTACGACTTGTAAGAGGATTGTAGGGGCTTTAGTACGAGTCATGGTGAGAAGAAGGTATGTGGCCTAGTGCATAAGTTCAGAGTACGGTTGGTCCTACGACTCGTAACTCCATTGTACGGGTCATGGTACTGACCGTGCCTATGAACTATGCAAAGTATGGACCTCCAATTCAGAGTGTCCAAGGAGTCGTGGTATGGTTCATACCTTCATGGTACAAGTCGTATGATATACTCATAGGTCCATAGATAAGTTTATTAAAATATCTACTATGACTCAGAGGGATGAGTCGTAGGTCCTAGCTACAACTCATGGTATGAGTCATGACGAGCCAAATTGCATAAAACCACCCGACTCGCCCCAAAATATTTTAAATCTTCCCTAAAACTATTTATACTTCAAAATAGTTGGACCCTTCTCCCACACACTAAAACTTGAACTCATGAACACTCCCACAACTTCCCTCACACCCACAACTCAAGAACAAAATCAATTAAGCAATATTTTTCTCGATTAAGACTGCTAAAATCGGATTCAAACCCTAGTTGCTAACACATACAAAGTGAGCAAGAGTTTTGCATAATTCAAGTAAGTCACTATGCTTTGAATTAGTTAAAGAGACCTTCGTTTTGTGCAAACTTGTTTAATAACTGGGAGTCCTCAAAAGGCATTAAAATATATGAGGATAATGATCAGCGATGTGCTAAATAAATGTGTGATTGGGTAGGACTCGAGCATGCTAAAAATTGAATGTGAACTGCTATAAATGGAGTTGCGGGTTGTGAATAAAAAGGGGAGGAATGGGTAGTTGTAAAAACCTGAAAAATGCATGCCTAGACTTGGGGAATTTTGAGTACCCAACACAAAATTGAATTCACCTACAAACTAACATGAAAAGAAGGCAAAGACAGGTTTCACAAGCCTTACTATGACTCGTGGTTTCACACTACGATTCGTAGGATAGCTCATTGGGACTGTACCAGGCCAAATGTATCACAATTAAGTGGTATGGAACCTAGTACGGCCTGTAGTATCCTACTACGAGTCATACCAGGTAATCATACCAGGAGTCTGAAAAGCGTCAAGTCCAAAAAGTGACAATATGGTCCTTCCTACGACTCGTGGAATCGACTTCCGTGCCATACCATGAGTGGTGGAAAATTACAAAACATGGGTTTTCAAGGGGTATCCTCAAATGACTCATGGTATGGATCATACCTTCATGGTATGGATCGTACCTTCATGGTATGTGTCGTATCTCAGAGTTGTGACTTTAACATGATATTTTATGAGTCTCAGTACAGATCATACCTTCTAGTACGACTCATACTGTTGACACGTGAAAAATTACAGAGGATATTCTCTTACTTTCTTTTGCTCAGATTTGGAATTCTAACCCTTTTTCTCCACAGGTACAATGACTCAAAAGAGGAAGGCAATCACAACAACTGCTCAAAAGATATTGATAGATGAGTCCTCTGAATCTGACCATGCTGGCAACACACCTAGTGGTTTAGTGGAGGAATACAGGGTCGATACATCTAACACCGATAGGACCCGAACCACTAAGGGAAAAGATAAACCCCTGGCTGAGGAGGTCACTGCCACATGTGCTAGTGCTCTCCAATCTAAGGAGGGAGCTGAGGAAAGAGTCCAAGAGTCCGGTAGTGGCTCTAATGATGATAAGGGGTACCAGGAGGCCCAATCCAGTGATGGAGACAGTGAGTCCGGATCCAAGGATGAGGCGGCCAGTGCTAAATAAGAGAAGACTTCGCCTAGAGAGAACCATACCATTAGGTGGAGAGTACCAGGTGCATAGGAGATCTATGAACAGGGTCCCGCTCTTACCGCAAAGAACAAACCCAAGCAAAGTATTCAAGAAAATCCATGGATCCTCACCAATTACCTAAATGAGGTGAAGGAGATAAAGCGTACATTCAGCTACTATGGGTTCAAGTGAATTGCTAAAACTCTAGATGGATACACTTTAAAGATTGTTCGGGAGTACTATGTCAATTATTTGGCTACCATGGAATAGAAAGAAAAAAGGGGAAGAAAGTCAAAAGTCAGCCCAAGTTGGAGAGCTTCATGGTGCGAGGCCGCACTATTGATATATCCGAGCATACTATTACTCAGGTATTATATGGGCCTCAATTTATTCCACCACACACTACACTGGAGTTTAACTATCGGGTGGACACCATGAAGAAAATCAAGCAGTTAGGCCTTGAAGAGAGGAAGAGATAGAATAAGTGGCTATCTGGGGTCATTGCTGAGGATAAGAAGGAGGAAGAATAGGTAACTAGCAGAAAGAAGGGCACCAAGAACTCATTGAACTTCATAACAAAAGCCTGTCGGACACTAGTACACCATAGGTTTGCACCAACAGTGAATGACAATACCCTCAATGTAGACAGAGCACCATTGGTGGTGTGGATTATGTCACAATACACCATAAACATTTTGAGGGTCAATACAGAGGAGATCTGGGATTGAGATTTGGGATTAAGTACTACCATCCCATTCCAAAGTCTCGTTTTCAGGCTTTGTAAAGAGGCAGGTATCAAGGTGCATCGTGGTGAGGAACGGTTGATTGGAGAACAACAAACAACAAATATTGGCTTAATCTGGGATGAAATGAACCTGGTAAGCGGAATGAAACTTTCTACCACAGTCCTGGTACCACATACAATTAGGGGCGAGCAGGTGAATGCCCCCATCCCACAAGAGCAGGACGAGACACCGGCTATAGATGCCAGCTATTCATAGGTAGCTCCCAACACCTCCACTGCACCACCTATGGGCCTTCTAAGCCAGACCCCAGCCGGATACATGCTCGTGCCTCATGAATTTCTTTAAAAGATGGTGAAAAGACTGACCATAGCTGAGAGAAAGGTGCAATCTATGATGGAGAATGTGAAGCCATGGGTGAAGGCTAAAATTGAGAAGGCTGCACATGTCCTACATGCTAGACTGGATAACTTTTAGAGCCTTTTCAATGAGTGCATGACTAAGCAGACTGACACGGGTAGTCTCCATGAGGAGTTGGGGGCTCTTCGGAGCCAAGTGACCAAGCTGTTATCTCGACAACCGACAATTCTAGCAGCCCCCACTCTTCTTGACCTCGACATAGGGATAGAGGATGAGCTTGATTAGGTGGTGTATTGGGAGCCGACCAGAGATAAGGCTGAAAAAGAGAGAAAGAGGGTCTCAGAGGATGTTGGAGATGAGACCCTAAAGAAGAAGAGAAAGAAGGAAAAGAAAGAGCACAAGTAGGCAAGATTTGAGAGCTAGCAGAATCACGATAAGAGGTCGGAGCTGCTTGAGAGAGCGAGAGGAGCGGGTAGCTCAACCATTTACCATGCCGAGATTGCGAGTGGCATGGAACCTTTGAACAAGCCACATTTATCCCCAGCCATTCTAGAGATGGAAGAGGCGACCGCTACTACTGAGGGGGTAACCATTCCCCCCATTGATACACCATTGAGTGAGATGGCCACCGCTAGTGCCATGACTGCAACAGAGGTACCACCTCCGCGGGATGACAGGAGAGCTTAGTGCGCCACATGTATGTTCCCTTCCTTATGTTTTATATTCTATGCTTTGGGGACGAAGTATGCTTTTCAAAAGGGGATGAGGTGTACTTGTATATTTTTGGGATTTTTGGATTCGTCTGAGGGATTTTCTTGCCATGTTTCTTTTTCCTTAGGCATGCTATCTAGTAGAACCAACATATTTAGGATGTTTTTCTTTAATTAGAAAGTACCTCAGGGTTACCCAGCCAATAGAATGCACTAGTTTTGAAGTTCTAAAAAATTGATCCAGTTTTAAAATTTTTTGAGGGTTAGCAATGTACTTGTTGATTGCAAAATATGATTTCTGTGAATTTTTTTATGTAATTTAGTGTATTAGCATGAGTAGTTATAGTTAGCCATGCATGATCCGGACAGGTAGAATGAATGCAAAATATGCACCATGAGTGAGTGAGGTCTGTACCTAGTTTAATATTGTGTAGAGGATTTAGAACTTTCTTGGTTGATCTTTATATAGGTTATTAGGATTGTTGGTTAGGAAAGGATCATAGGCTATTTTTGTTTATCCCGTTTTAACTTAAATTACCCTACCAGAATAACATGATTCCCTTGATCTCAATTTTGAGCCTTAAACAAACCATTTTTCTTTGATTAATTGGTTAACCTTACCATTTTTTATAATGAATCTTCTTTGGCCCTGGTCCCTTCTTGGACATTGTGAACCTCAATCCAGGAAAAATGCCTAAGTTGAGGATAGCTAGAGCAGGGGTGCATACATAATGGGGAGGTGAAAAAGGAAAAGAAAGGAAAATAGGTTAAAAATAAGGTGTGGTGTGACAAAAGAAGAAAAGAGAGCTTAACAAAGAAATATTGAGAGAAAAATGAATGAAAAGTTGAAAACATACCACACCCATACAATTTTCATAAAAATGGAGAAAAGGGAGGAAAAAGCTGAAAAAGTGAAAAGGGTGAAATAAGTGAAAAGTGGAGCCATGTGTATGTAGTGCGAAGGAGGGTTTAGTCACTAAAAAATTCCAAATTTATCATACCCATTGATCTTGGGCAGATTTATATGCCCAAGTGATACTCAAATGTGTCATTTTGTCTTGTTTATCTATCGATGTTTGTACATTCTCATGTGAATTGTAATAAAATGTGAATTTATACTAACCAACATGATTAGCATTGTTTTGCAGGAAAAATATAATTTTATGAAGCTAAGATGCACGTTGGAGAAATCGGGATTGGACTCGGAAGCGAGCAAGGAAAAAAGCACAAGGAAAGCACGAATTAAAGGGGCTCCACGATGGAGCTGTGTCACGCTGCCATCGCGGATGCATTCTGCCTGGATGCTGAAAATAAGCCAAATTCCAGTGAAGGTGCACATTGGGGCCGTGGCACGTTGGCCTAGCCCCGCGTTGCACATAGTGCCACGTTGGGCTTTAATGCCTGGATGACCGGATTCCAATGAGGGTCCGCGTTGGTGGCGTGTCACGGAGGCAGTGCTTCGCGATGCACTCCGTGACATGTTGCTTGTTATTTCGGGAAAAATTCCCACTAGTATAAATAGAACACTTAGGTTCATTTTTTATAATCCTGACTTAGTTGAGCAAGAACGTAGGTTACAGGCAGTTGAGGGGACGAAAATCCTAGGGTTCTTCTCTATCTCTTTCAACTTTATTTCAATTGTTTGTATGGTTTACACTCATTGAATGATGTTTAATTCACAAATGAGTGGCTAAATTCACTTCTTGTTGAGGTTAAGAATATTTTCATTGAAATATAATTATTGATCAATTGGTTTTTCATCTTTTCTTCCATGGTTGTTCTATTGATTCTTGTTCTTACTGCATTAATGTGTGGCCAATGTTAATGTATATCTTAAAAGTCCAGTTTCACTCGAGAGAGCAAGAAATTGGAAAGTTGTGCATTGATAGGATATGATCTTTTCTTAGTTTGGGAAAATTGAGAATTGATTTACCTTCAGGATAGAGATATACCTGAAAGTCGTATTAGTCAATTAAGGAATCGGTTTTGTATGGCTAGAATATGAATTTTTTTTATCACAGAGATGTAGGTGGAAGGCTCATGATTCTTAAGTTGGGTTAAATACAAGAGTTTTAATCCATAGGCAATAATTCTTGACTAGCAACCGGAGGAAAGATTAATCAAATTGTATCGATAATTTATTTCTCTACATGTTCATTTTAGCCTCAGCATGCTCACACTTATAGTTCAGACTCATATTGTATATTCATTTTAGACTTAGTATAAAATTAGGAAACAAAATATCAAAATCTTCTTCACACTGTTGTCTGCAATTTAGAGTTAAAGTTTATTGACACTTGATTAGATTGCTACCTTAGTCCAGTCCCTGTGGGATTGATACTTGGCTTACTTGAGCCACTTTATTACTTGTTTGACCACGTGCACTTGCGTGTAGTTGTGAAAAACACCGAACAACTTTTTGGCGCTGTTGCCGGGGATAGGCAATTGGTGATATTTTTCTTAAGTGTTAGTTTACTATTTCCTCTTAGTGTTGACAACTTGGTCTTAGCCTGTATTTTGCAGATACTAATTTCTGTTGAACACTGGCAAGAGACAAGGAGCTGGTGGACTCATCTTTAGATCCGGAAAGACAATTCCATCGTCAAAGGAGAGAAGCTCCAGAGAAAAAGCTGCAGTTGCTCAGACAAATAATCTTGGAGCAACAACAGAATCCACCAGTTGTAAGGGCAATGTTAGTGCCCGAGAAAATGGCAGCTAGGCCGGTTCGTGAGGTGGCAATCCCACATGCTAACAATGTCACATCTAGCATCCGCAAACCTGAGCGAGGAGGGAGGTTCGAGCTTAAACAGAACATGGTGCAATTGCTGCACACCAGCGGGCAGTTCACAGGTCTCCCTCATGAGGATCCACAACAACATCTCCAAAATTTTTTGGAGATAAGTGACACTTACATCCCCGCTGGAGTGTCATCAGATTATGTCAGGCTTACATTGTTCCCATTTTCACTTTTGGGAGAAGCTAAGAGGTGGTTGAAAGCTGAGCCACCTTATTCCATCACCACGTAGGATGATCTTGCAAAGAAATTCTTGATACGGTTCTTTCCATCCGGTAAAACAGCAAGACTTAGAAGTCAAATTCTAAGTTTTAAACAGAGAGAGGGAGAGAATCTGTATCAAGCCTGGGAGAGATTCAAATCTATGTTGTGGGATTGTCCTCATCATCACCAATCTTATGATGTGCTGGTGCATACTTTCATAGAGGGTTTGGAACCCCACACAAAAATCTTGCTAGACTCAGCAGCTGGGCAACAAGCATTAGAGAAAACTAATGAGGAGTTTTATACCTTGTTAAATCGTATTTCGCAGGGGAATCCGGAGTGGAATGCGGACTCATCAAGAGGAGGAACAAGGAAAGCAGCAGGAGTCTTAGAAGTGGATGGTTTTACAGCTATTGCTGCACAGATAGCTGCGTTACAGAATCAACTCAAAACCCACTTCAGTAACATGAGCATGAACCAGTCTCAAGCCCCAGTGAATGTAGTGCAGCAGATTTGGTGTGAAGTGTGCGGGAGTAATGAACACTCAGCTGAGTGTTGCGGAGAAAATCCTGATTCGGTGAACTTTGTTGGTAATGTACAGAGAAATAACCACCTACAGTATGGAAACGGCTACAATTCCAACTGGAGGAATCACTCGAATTTTTCTTGGGGTAGCAACAACCATCAAGGGCAGAGTTCGAGTCAGGGGGCGCAGAGAAATCAAGGAGGGCAGCAGAACTATCAGTCACAATACAGAAGCAACAATGCACTCCCCCCACCACCATCACCCAGCATTGAGGAGATGATCAAGACAATGATAGCTAACCAAGCTCAATTGCAGGTTGATTACGTGAAATTGGCACCCGATGTAAAGAACAATCAGTTAGCTACAAAGCGCTGGAGTACCAGTTTGGACATTTTGCTGGTGCTCAAAACACCAGGCCGAGAGGAGGACTTCCGAGTGATACTGATCCAAACCCCAAGCAAGTAAATGCAGTGACCACAAGGAGTGGTTTGCAACTCAAGGAGGTGGAACCGGAAAGATTACCATAGCAGTCGAAAGTAGGTGAAAAGGAGAGGGATCACAATGATGATAGGGGGAAGGAGAAGGAAGCTGAACCAGAAAGACCACCACCCTCGTTCCCTCAAAGACTAAGGAAACACAAGGAGGAAGCGTGTTTCAAAAAGTTCATGGAGGTGCTTAAGCAGGTACACATTAATTTACCTCTTGTTGATGTTTTGCAAGGAGTGTCGAAGTACGCAAAATATATCAAGGACATCGTGGCAAACAAAAGTAGGTTCGCTGAGTATGCTACGGTGGTGCTTACGGAGGAGTGCACTTCACGGATACAAAATAGGTTGCCCACAAAGCTCAAGGACCCTGGGAGCTTTACAATTCAAATTACAATTGGGCAGAGTATTCGAGCTCGCGGATTATGTGATTTGGGAGCGAGCATTAACTTGATGCCGACATCGGTATTCAAGAAGTTGGGGCTAGGGAGTCCTAGACCAACAACAGTGATCTTGCAACTAGCGGATCATTCCTTAGCCAGACCTGATGGCATTGTGGAAGACGTGTTGGTGCAAGTGGCTCCCTTATCTTCCCGGTAGACTTCGTCGTGCTGGATTTTGAGCCAGACGCGGAAGTCCCATTTATTTTGGGACGTCCTTTCTTGGCGACCGGGAAAGCGCTAATTGATGTAGCGGCAGGGAAACTAACTATGCAGGATCATGACAAGGTGGAGGTGTTTGAGGTGTACAAGGCTACAAAGCTTCCGGCCGTGTACGAGGAACTCTCAGTGATCAACGTGCTTGATCGAGCGGATAGTGCTCAGAGCGTTGAGTCACGGGAGACATTGGGGAAACCACCGGAGAGATGTAAGAATTACTGGGGTGAGGACGGTAGTCGAGAGTAAAAGTCCGTCACCCTAGAGGATGACTGAGCTTAATGACGTCGAGTCGCGACGGAAAACCAGGCGCTGCACGGGAGGCAACCCGTGAAATTATTGTAATACTTGAGTAGATTTAGTAAAATATATATATATATATATATATATGTGTGTGTGTGTGTATATAGAAAAATAAAAATAAAAACAAAAATTGTGTTTTATGTTGAAACCTAGGAATTCTAACCAATTTCTTGTTGTGAGATGAATTTCAGGTTGAACGGAGGGCAAAAATGCAAAGGATCGAAAAGAAAAAATTGAGGTGAGAAAAATAATAACAAGTGGCAATACAGTGAGCCTACGCGGTGGCTCCGTGTCACAGAGGGAGTGCTCCGCGTTACCCTCTGTGACACGTTGAAGTGTAATCTGGAATTTTTGAAAAATTCCAGAGTACTGGCACGATGGCTCCGTGTCACGGAGGGCATGCTCCGCGTTACCCTCCGTGACACGTTGAAGGCAATTTCGCGTCGGGTTACACCGGGTCACCGGGTGACTCGCGCGAAAATACCTCTTTTTAACCCCTTTTTCCCTCATTTTTTCCCATTTCTCATATCCTCCGCGACAAACACCCAAGAATCCCCCCTTCCCCAACGTGACAGGGACCTAGGAGTTAAAATTCTTCAACTTTTCTTCGATATCATCGAATTAAAGGTATGTTCATTAACTTCATCTCATTTATTGAATAATTTTTCCGATTTTGAGCATGGGAAGTGAGGAAAACTTGCCCTAATTGTAAATTGAGCTTGAATTCATGTAATCTATTGTTGATTGATGTTTGTAGTATCATTGTGATTATATGAACTTGATAAATACATAGGTGATCAAAATTCTTGTGAAATTTGTAGCTAGGGTGAGAATTTAATATGAAGAAGTTAAAATTGAGTTGAAATGTGAAATTCTTATTGGGTTGTGCATGTTGGTTGAGGTAAATTACGTTGTGCTTAACTTTAATATGTTAAAGGCGCGATGCATTTTCGGGATAATGAAATTGTTGGAATTGCATAGAAATTGGGGGAATTGCATTGGTTTTGTTGATTGAAATTTTCGCTAAGTGCTATGTGATGAAATGTTATCGATGGTAATAGTGGAGTAGCTGTACGAAGTCTGAGTAGTACATAGAATTTATATCGTCGAACCCTCTGAATGCATGAGGCATTTTTGTTATTGTTTTTTTTAATTTGAAAGTTAGAAAAAGAGGATTGTCTTGCTGTAATGTTGTGATTGTGGCTAAAGACTAAGTGTGGGGTGGCCTAGCTCAACCCAACCTTAGTCGTAGCTAATTTTAATTTGAATAACATTGGGACTGTCTGTTTGATTTGACAGGAACGATGGCAAGCAGGCAAGACAAAGGAAAGGGCGCATCTACATCAGGCGCCGGGAGAAAAAGAATCAGACTGGGAACAGCAGTCCCAGCAGCACCAGCGAGTCCATGCAGCCAACGTCGTCAATATGGAACCCGATGGGTGATGGACGAAGGGAAGAAATGGTATGCCAAGCATAAGGAAAGCAAGTACTTCCCCGAGGAGCATATTGCTAGGGAACCGTTGGCACAGGAATTCCCCAGAATTGTCCACAGAATTGATGCTGCTGGGCTGAACTTCATCTTCAAAGAGCCCAAGGAGTGCAATCTCCATCTAATTCGGGATTTCTACGCAAACTGGAACCCGACACTCTGCAGTCACACCATCAAAATAAGGGGACAGATAGTCACTTTTGAGCCCCACCACCTTAATGCCATTTTTGGGACGCGGGACACAGACGCCCATGTACTCTGGCAGCTGAACAACACTCCACCATATGCGGACATCAGGCGCACTCTGTGTGGCGCCCAGTCTACAGCACGGTGGAGCAAGCATAAGGAGAGGGGCTACCATCAGACATTGCCCTACTTACAGATGAACAGGGAAGCCAGGATATGGCTTAAAATTGTTTGTTCCTGCTTGATCCCGGGAGTGCATATGACAGATGTCACCTGAGGATCGTGTGTGCTTGGTCTATGCCTTGATGAAAGGGCTGGAGATCAACGTTGGGGCGGTGATCATCTCCGCCATGAAGAGAGCCCGTTTGCATCAAGGGCACAGGTATGGGTTTGGTGGGTTACTGACCACGTTCCTAAGGGGCCTAGATATTGAGAAGGAGGCCTTTGACTACATCCTGCAGATGGAGAGGCGGGCCTTAGACGTCACCAAAACTAAGGCACCTGACACCACTCATGGGCCAGTTCTTACACTAGCCGAGCGACATGCTCGGGATGATCAGTACATGGCCCGCATGTTCGGGATGCAGTTGTTCCAGCTGCACATAGGCGGGAGGCGGCAACAGAAGATGAGCTGTGGCAGCTCGAGCTAGACTACCCTTTTGGTGAAAATGCCAGGGCTCTATGTCGAGTGGGGCCAATTTTTGTGGAGCCCACTGATGATGATGTCCCGAAAGATGAGGAGACACGTCGCGAGGACTCCGATATTGAGGAGGAGGAGGACGACGGGGGCGATTCAGACATGGGAGACGAGGCAGCAACACCTAACGAAGAAGTTGAATACTTCGATTGATCAGGGAGTTTCACCACCCACTTGTGTGCTATACTGAATTTTATGAATACTGGGGACAATGTTCGATTTAAGTGTGGGGTGGGAGTAGTTAGGTGCTGGTTGTTTTGTTGTTACTTATGTATCTATTCTGTTGTGGTGCTAAATTTGTGACCTGTGATTTTTGTGTATGTTCTGTATTGGTGTATGTTCTGTATTGTAATTAATGTGAAGCTGTTGTATGTTGTTGAATGTTGTGAGCTGGTTGTGTAAATATTTTTTTTATTTATCGAAATCATCGATATGTTTAAAAAAAATTTTTCTTTTTTTCTTTTTCATTCAAATATTTTTATAATTGGGTTTCTCGGTGTTTGTTTTCGGTTCTTTTATCGAGAAAAGTCCCATTGAACCGAAGTCGTAATTAATGACCGTTCCCTATGATGGATGGATGACAACCATCTTAAGGGAAATGTAGTCAATAGGAGTAGTTTTTGTCTTTTAATTTTTCTTTTGTTTGCTTGTATCCCAAACATGTCGTTACTTTATGGTTGCAAAATTCTTGTTGTGTGTAGTACATGATATTTAAAACGCAAAGGTGATTCGTATGAAAGCATGCAACTTTGTAAACATGTTGAGATATCTAGACCATAGAGTTCGATTCGGTGTAATTGAGGCTTAATGTTTGAATTCTTGTAATTAGCTGATTGAAGAGTCTGTGAATATGTCTTGAGTTGAGCATGTGTAATGAGTGTGTGGTGAAGTTTCGATTCTTCCATGCTATTGTGAAGTGTCTAGAACTTGCCTGGTGTGTGTATGAAACGAAATGAAGGATGTGTGTTGTAGGAAAAGATGTAGGCATTTCTTTGATTTAACCGAAAGTTTTTTTCATTATCGTACCTACCTTGAATGTACATCCTAGTTAGCCCATTGAGCCTTTAGCCTATCTTTTTCTTTTGTCAAAAAGGTGTAAACCGAGCTTAACACCTTCTTTTCATTATCCGTGAATTTGATCCGAAACTCTTAAGCGCTCAAGAAAAAAAAATAATTTTCCCACAGTGTCAAGGAGTGAGAATTGTGAAAAGAAAAGAAAAAGCAAAGTGATGAAATGAAAGAAAAGGTCAAAGGTGCACTTGCTATAAATTAAATATAATGAAGACGTATAACTAATCTTTGTTATTAATTCGAGTGTGCTTAAGGACATGGGAACAAAAATAAAGACAGACTTCAAGAATGGGAGGATGAAGGAAGAATCAATGCCTATAAGGTTGATGGGATGTATTGAAAAAGCGCTTAAGGATGCTAGTTGTTATTATTGGTTAGCCCAATATTTACTAGTTCCGTAGCTTACAGTACAATCCGTTAAGTCCTACGTGATCTTACATTACTCGTCCTTATACTAGTGGAGTAATATACTAGAGGCAAGCTTATGGGTCATGACATGATGCATGTGAATTCTTTGGGAGAGAGAGCGAAATCGGGTTCATATGCCCCTGCATATAATGTTTTTGAGATCATATGATTGAAAAAAGGGGAAATTCTCTTGTGTTGTGAGGGTACACGCTTGATGAGAGATTTAATTTCGTGTCGGATCTCTTGATCAGCTGATTTGCATGAGTTTTCCGAGATCGAGAGTCGATTCTTGAGTCTAGGAGGTCTTAATGTGTGAAGGTCATTGTATTGATAAGACTATGCATGTTTTCTTGATGATTTGCTATATTAAATAATCGGTATAACCGTAGCTTGAATTGTCGAGCCAAAGTAGCCATGATTGGGTGTCAATCGCATGAGGTGTAAGATTATTGTTCGGGGACGAACAAGGATTTATGTGTGGGGTAAGTGATCTTGGGCAGATTTATATGCCAAGTGATACTCAAATGTGTCATTTTATCTTGTTTATCTATCGATGGTTGTACATTCTCATGTGAATTGTAATAAAATGTGAATTTATACTAACCAACATGATTAGCATTGTTTTGCAGGAAAAATATAATTTTATGAAGCTAAGATGCATGTTGGGAGAAATCGGGACTGGACTCGGAAGCAAGAAAGGAAAAAAGCACAAGGAAAGCACGAATTAAAGGGGCTCCGCGATGGAGCCATGTCACACTGCCATCGCGGATGCATTCTTCCCGGATGCTGAAAATAAGCCAAATTCCAGTGAAGGTGCGCATTGGGGCCGTGGCACGTTGGCCTAGCCCCACGTTGCACGCCGTGCCACGTTGGGCTTTAATACCTGGACGATCGGATTCCAGTGAGTGTTCACGTTGGTGGCGTGTCACGGAGGCAGTGCTCCGCGATGCACTCCGTGACACGTTGCTTGTTATTCCGGGAAAAATTCCCACTAGTATAAATAGAACAGTTAGGTTCATTTTTTATAATCCTAACTTAGTTGAGCAAGAACGTGGGTTACAGGCAGTTGAGGGGACGAAAATCCTAGGGTTCTTCTCTATCTCTTTCTCCTTTATTTCAATTGTTTGTATGGTTTACACTCATTGGATGATGTTTAATTCACAAATGAGTGGCTAAACTCACTTCTTGTTGAGGTTAAGAACATTTGTATTGAAATGTAATTATTGATCAATTGGTTTTTCATCTTGTCTTCCATGGTTGTTCTATTGATTCTTGTTCTTACTGCATTAATGTGTGGCCAATGTTAATGTATATCTAAAAAGTCCAGTTTCACTCGAGAGAGCAAGAAATTGGAAAGTTGTGAATTGATAGGATATGATCTTTTCTTAGTTTGGGAAAATTGAGAATTGATTTACCTTCAGGATAGAGATATACCTGAAAGTCGTATTAGTCAATTCAGGAATCGGTTTTGTATGACTAGAACATGAATTTCTTTTTATCACAGAGATGTAGGTGGAAGGTTCATGATTCTTAAGTTGGGTTAAATACGGGAGTTTTAATCCATAGACAATAATTCTTGTCTAGCAACCGGAGGAAAGATTAATCAAATTGTATCGATAATTTATTTCTCTACATGTTCATTTTAGCCTCAGCATGCTCACACTTATAGTTCAGACTCAAATTGTACATTCATTTTAGACTTAGTATAAAATTAGGAAACAAAATATCAAAATCTTCTTCACACTGTTGTCTGCAATTTAGAGTTAAAGTTTATTGACACTTGATTAGATTGCTACCTTAGTCCAGTCCCTGTGGGATCGATACTTGGCTTACTTGAGCCACTTTATTACTTGTTTGACCACGTGCACTTGCGTGTAGTTGTTAAAAACACCGAAAACCCATCCCGAAAGCCTACATTACGAGCTGAATAATGTCCTATTTTGTGATCCTAGACTGACTGTCCGAGGAGCCGAAGTAGAGAAAATAAGGGAAAGCCTATGGTATCTGATGTGCAGTATTTGAAACTTCCTTGTGAGAGTGAGAGTCTTACTTATTTAGTCCCACGTTTCATATTTTCATATATCTATGAGTGGAGGACTCCATTTGCTGTGTGGGTACGTGGTTTGTGTTTTATTCTGTCAATTGTTCGTGTGAAAAGCGTTGATAATGACTTGATTCTCTGCTAACAACTAGATGACATATCTTGATCCATCTTTATCATGGTTTGTGGTTACTTGATGTACATATGCTAATTTTTAACCGAAAAAAGGGTCAAAAGCTGTTTGAGTTTATAGTGCAAATTTTGATTGATGTTGGCTATAGTATCCTAGGTTTATTTTCTAGTTAAGCGTCATTTTTGGTTTTTGTTTTCTTTGCCTAATGGCATGCTAAAGTATTAAGTTGAGGGTGTTGATTGATAATGCTCAAACTCACACTTCTTGTCAAAGTATGAAGTGGACGTTGTCCATAAAGAACCCAACAAAGATGTTGGGGTCGAACCCATAGGGAATAAGGTAAGATCTAAACTAATGTGGGTACTTAAATTTGCTGGTAAGTTATCTCCAAATTGGGGGATTTCAAGGAAAAACAATATTAAAGAAAGATTATAATTGTGGTTGTTATCAAGATTTGCAAATAACAAGGATAAGTGTTCCCCATGGATTCATAACTACTTCGGGTGTACAAACGTGATCAATCTCAATGCTTACTTGTAGAACTAATAACAAGGATTCATCCTAATGACTGGTTCATCTCTATTGGTACTCAATCAACAGGTCAGATCTCATGAATGATTTTTTTTCTAACCGTTATCAATTTGTCCCAAATTTAACTTTCCTACGACCACAACTCAAGTTAATACAATAATCACAAAGACCAAGTCTTTGTTGTAATTCTCTTTTCCTAATCTCTACTTCTCTAGGTTCAAGAAAGTAAAGAATTTGAGAAAGTGCTAATGATGTACACCATTAAGAAACATTTAAATATGAAGAGAATACAATACAAGAGTTTGGCATTGGTTTTGAATCACTTTTCTGTAACCCTATTTCATTAATCCATCATGGTTCCCACGACCCTAGTTGTGGAGGTTTTAGCCTCTCATGATAGTAAGGTTATATATTTCATTCATAGACAAACACATAATTAAATACTTACAACAATAATTGGAAGAAAACCTTCTTTGAATATCAAATAACAATCTCAAGAACAATTGATGAAATCAAATGTTGTTCCTAAAAATTGCTCGCCAAACTTGATAAAAATTCACAAAAGTTACTCTTCACACGTCTCTACTACTTTTATTTTCTAAATTCTTCTCACTTCTCCAATTACAATAAAACATAAAATGTATTTATACAGACATTAGAAACCTTTTCCTAAGTTAACATAGAATTTTCCATATCTGGTGTCGGCCTGTCTCACGACTGATCCTATGACTGGTAACAGGATTGTACAAGTCGTACCTGCCTCTCGTACATCCTTGGATGTTGCAAATTTGTCTAAGTGTTGGCAGCTGGTACAACTCATACTACAGTCCTACGAGTCATACAATGCATCTGTGGCTTGGCGCTGAGAACTTTGACATCTTCTGAAGTTTTCCACGAGTGTTGTGGTACGCCTCGTACCTTTCTCCTACGACTCATACTGCTTGTTTCATTTGATGTTCTACCAACTCTTTAATAATAACTGAAGTTCACCACGGCTCATGGTACGGGTCGTAAGTTGTTGTTACAATCCGTGGTTCCACCCATGCCAAGAGACTGCCTTGTGCAAATTTCTCTGAAGATTTCCACGACTCCAGTTATGGCTCCTACCATCTTGGTACAGCTCGTACTGAGAGTACTTTACTGATTTTCTGCACTTTTATGTATCTTTTGCACATTTGTGCTCTTACACTTATTCTCCCTGAAAACAAAGTAAAAGTACCTCATATCCCTATAAACATACCTAAGTCCATGCTATTTTCTCTGTTTTAAGCGTCGAAAGTATTGTAAACTCACAGCACATCAACACCCTCAACTTAAGACTTTTGCATGTCCTCAGGCAAAGAAAACAAAAAAAAAACTAAACACGACGCTTAACTAGAAAATAAACCTAGGATACTACAGTCAACAATCAATCAAAATTTGCACTATAAACTCAAACAACTTTTGACCCTTTTTCCCATAAATCAAATCATCACATGCACATCAAGAAACCACAAAACATGATAAACAGGGATCAAGTATGTCATGTAGCTATTAACAGATAGTCAAGTCATTACCAATGCTTTTCACACAGACAGTTGGTAGAATTAAACACAGACTATGTACCCTCACAACAAATGAAGTCCCCCACTCACAAATATAATAAACTATGAAACACGGGATTAAAAAGTAAGACTCTCACTCTCACAAAGAAGTTTCAAATACTGCATTTCGGATACCATAGGCTTGCCCTTGTTTCTCTACTTCGGCTTGTTAGTTGGTCAGGCTAGGATCATTATAGGACTTCATTCGGCTCTTAATATAGGCTTTTGGGCTGGGTAGGATATATATATAATCTTTTTAGTGACTAAACCCCTCCTTGGAACTACATACACACGACTCCATTTTTTAACTTTTTCACCCTTTTTACTTTTTCAATTTTTTCCTCCCTTTTCACCATTTTTATGCATTTGTATGGGTCTGGTGTGTTTCTTCAAATACTTATTCATCTTTCTCTTTTTGTATTTCCTTTTTCAATTTTTCTTTTTTCACACCACACCTCATTTTCACCTTTTTTTCTTTCTCTTCCTTTTTCACCTTCCCAAGATTTATGCACCCCTACTCTAGCCACCCTCAACTTAGGCATTTTACGTATGTTGAGGTTCACAAGGTCCAAGGAGGGACCAGGGCAAAAAATAGGTTTATTATAAAAATAGGTATGGTTAATTGGTTAATCAAAGAAAAATGATTCATTTAAGACTCAAAATCGGGATCAGGGGAATCATATCATTTTGGTAAGCTCATTTCAACTAAAAATGGGCTAAAAAATGGCCTATGATCCTTTCCTAACCAACCATCCTAAAACCTATGTAAAGACCAACTAGGCAAGTTCTAGATCCTCTACGCAGTTTTGAACTAGGTATTAGACCTCACTCACTTATGGTATATATCTTGCATTCATTCTACCTGTCCAGCTTATACATGGCTAGAAAAACTATTCATGCTAATACACTAAATGAAATAAAAATATCCATAGAAATCATGTTTTACAAATCAACAAGTACATAACTAACCAATTTATTTTAAAACAGGGTCAATTTTCACAAATTCAAAACTAGTGCAATTTATTGGCTGAGTACTCCTAAGCAACTTTCGAATTAAACAAAAACAAAAAAATAAAATCTTAAACATGCCGATTATACTAGATAGCATGCCCGAGGAAAAGAAACACAACAAGAAATACCCTCAGACGAATCCAACAAAATCCCTAAAAAAATACAAGTACACCCCGTCCCCTTTTTTAAAAAGCATGCTTCGTCCCTGAAGCATAGAATGTAAAACAGAAGGAAGGAAACATACCTACAACACACTAAGCGCTCCTGTCATCCTATAGAGGTGGTAGCTCTCTTGCAATCGTGGCACTGGTGGTGGCCGGCACTCATTGGGGTGTTAGTAGGGGGAATGGTTACCCCCTCAGTAGTAGTAGTCTCCTCTATGACCTATAAAATTACTGAGGCTGAGTGTGGCTCTCCCGAAGTCCTTTCCACTTGCAAGCTCTACATGGGTTGTGGTGGAGCTACCCGCTCCTCTTTCTCTCTTAAGCAGCTCCAACCGATGCTCGTCGTGAGTCTACTGACTTCTAATCTTGCCCATTTGTTCTCTCTCTTTTCTCTTCTTATTTAGGGTCTCGTCTCCAAAATCCTTAGAGACCCTCTTTTTCCCTTTCTCATTCTCGGCTCCGGTAGGCTCCCAATAAGACGCCAGATCAAGCTCCTCATTAATTCCAACGTTGAGGTTAGGAAGAGTGGGGGCTGCTATGATTTCCATCTACCCTGATGACAACTCAGCCACTTGGCTCCACAGAGCCCCCAACTCCTCACGGAGGCTACCCGTGTTAGTCTGCTCAGCTATATGTGCATTGACTCTACTCTCAAAGCTATCTAGCCTGGCATGTAGGGCCTGTGCAGTTGTCTCAATCTTATCCCTTACCTAAGGATTGACGTTCTCCATCATCAACTGAACCTTCTTCTCAACTACGGTCAATCTCTTGGACAACTTCTTGAGAAATTTCTGAGGCACTAGCACATACCCGACTGGAATCTAGCACGGGAGGTCCATAGTTGGTGCGGTGGAGGTGCTAGGAACTGCATCTAAATGAGTGGCATTTGTAGCTAGTGTCTCACCCTACTCCTGTAAAGTGGGGGCATTCACCTGTGCGACCCCAACTATCTATGATAATGGGACTGCGGTAGAAAATCGTGCCCGGTTACTGGGTTCATCTCATCCCCGGTTAATCCAATATCAGTGATCTTCTGTCCTCCAATCAAGTTCTCCTCACCAGTACGCACCTTGATACCTACCTCTGTACACAGCCTGAATGTAAGGCTCGGGAACGGGATGGTAGTGCTCAATCCCATATCCCAATCCAGATCTCCTCCGCTATGACCCTCGGAATGTTGATGGGGTAGATAGATATGATACATGCCACCAAAGCTACTCTTTTTTTTGCTGAGGGTATTGTCATTTACTGTCGGGTCCAACCAATGGTGCACTAATGTCCATCAGGCATTTTCTATGAAATTCAAAGAATTCTTTGTGACCTGCTTGCCGCTAGTGACCCATTCTGCCTCTTTTTTATCCTCAGCAATAACCCCTGAAAACCACTGAATTTGCCTTTGCTTCTCATCAAAGTCCATCTACTTGATCTATTTCATGGCCTCCACTCGATAGTCATTCTCTGGTTTAGCATATGATGGTATGAATTGGGGCCTATATAACCACCCGAGGAATAGTGCGCTAGGATATATCCACATTTTGGCCTCTTACCATGACGCTCTCCATCTTGGGATGATCTTTCAACTTTTTCCCCTCTTTCGCTTTTTGCTCCATGGTTTCCAAATAATTAGTATAGAACTCCTGAATGATTTCTAAAGTGTATCGATCTGGTGCTCTAGCCATCCAGTTGAATCTATAGAAGCTAAATATACGCTTCATCTCCTCCACCTCGTTTAGTGAATTGGTGAGGATCCACGACTCTTCTTGAATGCTCTGCCTAGGTTTTTTCTTAGCTGTGAGAGCAATACCCTATTCATATATTTCTTGGGCTCCTGGTACTTTCCACTGAATGGTGCAGTTCTCCCTAGGCGAAGTCTGTTTCTGCTCGGCATTAGGTGCCTTCTCCTAAAATCCGGACCCACTGTACTCATCATTGGATTGGGCCTCCTCGAACCCCTCTTTTTCACTAGAACCGCTTCTAGACTCTTGGGCTCTTTCCTCATCTCCCTCCGCAGACTAGGGAAACCAGCAGATGTGACAGTGTCCACAATGGCTTGGGCTATAGCCTTCACCCTAGTGGTTCAGGTCCCATCAGTATTAGATTTGTCGACTCGGTATTCCTCCATTGAACTACTGGGGGTGTTCCTCACTTGTTCGGATTCTGGGGTTTCATCTATCAATGCCCTCCGGGTTGTTTCTTTGGATGCTTTTCGTTTTTGCGTCATTGTACCTGTGGAGAAAAAGGGTTATAATTCCAAACATGAGAAAAAGAAAGCAAGAAATAAGTCCTCTGTTATTTATCACTAGTCTACATTACTAGTCGTACCTTGAAGGTACAATTTATACTGAGACTCGTAATGTCTTAGGTCAATGTTATGCCTCTGAGGTACGACTCATACCATGAAGGTACAGTCTATAACACGAGTCCTATGAGGATGCCCCTTAAAAAATGTGTATTTTTCCACGACTCATGGTACAACCCATAAGTCGATTCCATGAGTCGTAGGAAGGATTGTATTGTCACTTTTGGACTTAACCCTTTTCAGATTCTTGGGACGATTTCCAGGTATGACTCGTTGCAGGATACTACAAGCCGTACTAGGTTTCATACCTCGTGGTTTTTACAAGTTTGGCTTGGGACAGTCGAAATGAGCCATCCTACAAGTCGTAGTGTGAAACCACGAGTCATAGGAAGGCTTGTGAAGCCTGTCCATGCCTTATTTTTGATTCAATTTGTAGGTGGTTCTTGCTCGGTGCTTTGGTAGGGGTTAAAAACCAACACGCAAGTGCACATGGTCAAACAAGTAATAAAGTGGCTAAGTAAGCCAAGTATCGATCCAAGGAGACTCTGGATAAGTAAAATTGCTTAAGTATACTATATTCTAGTTTACTTCTAATTATGTTGACAACAATATAACCAAAAGTTAAATAATGTTGTTTATAAACTATATACTAAAACTATTAACAAATATTTACTTTGAATTGAAACTATGGATATGAGCATGCCAAGGTTAAGAACAAGTAATGAATTCGATAGTAATCATAATTCGGTTATTCTTCTCTTCATGTTGCTAGCCAAGAACATTAGCCTAGAGATTAAAACTCTCGTATTTAATCTCACTTTAGAATCATAAACCATTCGTCTACATTTCTGTGATCAAATGCAATTTATGACCTAGCAATACAATTCCGGTTCCTAAATTGACTAATACGGCTTTCAAGTATATTTCTATCAGGAAAGCACATCAAAACCCAATTTTCCCAAATCAAGTTAAGAACAATACCCTATTAATTCACAACTTTCCAATTTCTTGCTCTCTCGAGTGAAATTGGACTTTTTAGATGTACATTAATGTTGGCCACACACTAATGCAGTAAGAACAAGAATTAATAGAACAACATGAAAGAAGAAGATGAAAAACCATATAATTCACAATCAAAATTCACTACACATGTTCAAAACCTTAGCAAGGAAGAGAATTAGCCACTCATTTGTGGATTGATTATCCTCAAATGAGTGTAAATCATACGTACAATTGATTGAAAGAAGAAAGAAAGAGAGAAAAACCCTTAGCTTTTTCGTCCCTCAACTGCTCCTAACCCACGTCCTTGCTCCACCAAGTCTGAATTATGAAAAATAAACCTAAGTGTGCTATTTATATTAGTAGGAATCTTTCCCGGATTAACAAGCAACGTGTCACGGAGTGCATCACGGAGCACGGCCTCCGTGACACGCTACGGACGCGGAGTCTTTCTGGAAAATCACCCGAAATCGGCCCAGGCAGCTCCTTGCCGCGTTGGCAACGTGTCACGCTGCCTGGGCAGCGCGTTGGAGGCCCTTCGTCGCGGAGGCCACCTGTCGTGGCACGTTGCCAACGCGCAGGTGGGCTGTTTTGAGCGGCCTAGCTGCCGTGGCACCTTGTCGACGCGCCGGTGGGCTGTTTTGTGCCTCTTCCTTGCTGACGTTCGCGTGTTAATTCCGTTTCCAAGCTTCTACTTCACCAACTCATGGATTAGTTACTCAAACATCATCAAAACCTACAAAACAAAGGCTAATCATGTTGGTTAGCACATATCTTTATTTTATCTAAAATTACATGAAAATGTATACGATAACTTAGATAAACAAGACTAATTTAAGTAATAAAGAGTATCTCGGGCATATATTTTTGCCCGTGATCACAACCCCACACTTAAAGCCTTGTTCGTCCTCGAACAACCTTTTACATATCATGCAAATGGAGACTCCTACATAACTAATTTAGCAAGATAATTCAGGTTACGGCTATAATGATTACGTAACATACAAGCTAAAAATAGAGCATGCCTGATTTGATCATTGAAATGAAGTACAACCATGTTAAGACTTCTTAACCTCAAGAATCGACTCTCAATTTTAGCAAACTCATGCAAATCATCTGATTAAGAAATCCCACATTAAATATATTCTTCTTTCAACATGTGCCCCTCACGGAAAGAGAGTTACCCAATCACACGCAAAAAACAATTTTTTACATCACAACATGTGTGGGTACATGAATAGAATTACGCTCACTCTCACAAAGAATTCACATGCATTATGTAATGACCCATAAGCTTGCCCTTAGTGTTTTATTCCACTAATATAAGGATGTGTGAATGTAAGATCAAGTAGGGCTTTTTAGGTTGTAATGTAACTCAGGTGCGGGTAGGTACTATTATGATCAGTAATAGTGACTATCTTTCCTAAGCGCTTTTAATACATCACGCCTTCATTACAAAATTCCCTTCCCTCACTTCACCTTTTTCTCTTTTCATCTTTCTTTTTCCTCTTTTGTTCCCCCCCTTTCTTTAGGCACTTTTAGCTTATTAGTAAGGAGTTCTATAAGTAACTTTTCATTTATTTATTTTCTTACTCCCTACTAATACTCACCCATATTCAAACAAGTGCACCTTTGTCCTTTTCTCACTTCTCCAACTTGCTACTTTTCCTTTCTTTTCATTCTTATCACTCCTTTACTCTTTCGGATTTTTCATTTAAGCGCTTAGGAGTTTTGGTTCAATTTCAAGGCTAATGAAAGAAAAAGGATTAAGCTTATGTTGCAGCTGTCAAAGAATAGGCTCAAGGCTCAATGGGGCTAACTAGGATTAATTTTTCAAGGTAGGTATTATGAGGGATAAAAGTTTGGTTCATTCAAAGAAATGCCTATATCATCTCCTACAATTCACATCCTTTATTTCGTTTTATATACACACCAGGCAAGTTCTAGACATTCCACAATAGCATAGAATACTCAAAAACCTTACCCTCATGGCACATGCTCAAATCAAGACACAATCAGTAGACTCTTACTCAGCTAATCACAAAAATTCAGAATTAAGCTTCAAACATATTGAGTCAAATTCAAGAGCCTAAGTGTCTCAAACAAAGTTATACACTTGCATGCTTCACACTGAACATACTTGCATCTTACAAACATTTATAGCACATAAAAAGAACATCAAGCCCCAATTAGTTATGGTTTCAAAAACCCAAAACCTATCGACTAATTTTTCCTCAAGACGGTCGTCATCCATCCATCGTTGGAAACAGTCTCTAACTATGACTAAAACATTATATACAGACAAAGAAAAGAAAGAAAAAAGAAAAGAAAAGAAAAAAAAAATTTATTCTTCGGTTCAAATACCCCCCGTCGGAAAAGAACCGAAAAGAAAAACCAACGGGTGATGAAGTCATGCTTAATTCACAAAAATTTTTCAAATTTTTCAAATTTTCAAATTTCTCACCAACTTTTGTACAAGCATTACATTCACCAAAAATCATTAAGCACAGAAATTTTGAAATTTCCTAGAAATTTCCCTCACCCCACACTTAAATCATGCTATGTCCGCATAACATCAAACTAAAGGTTACAAAGGGTGAGAAATACTCCCTGAGGCCTTTAGGCCTAGCTGACAGCATGGTTTTCTTCAACTATGGACAAGTGGGTGTTCGACCCCACACTTTTTCTTTTCCACGCTTGTTAGCTTCCTCCTCCACGGGTACTCAGACTTCCCCTCCATCTGTGCTTAACTTTCCACCAAAACAGCACAAGATGAAAAATAAATAAAATAAACATAAATGCAAGAAATTAAAATGGTACCCACGGTACCCTTGGGTTGCCTCCCAAGCAGCGCCTAATTTTACGTCGCGGCACGACGTACCAAGTTTCACCACTTTTTCCTCCACCTTGAGGATATGAATCTCACCCCTAATTTCTTCTCTAATTTCCTCTTATGCTCCAGGGGTGGTGGTGAAAAATTGTAAGGACCAAACAGTAGATGTTGCCTTTTGCATTTATTGGTCCTTAAGTAAGCGAAGTCATTTTGTCTTTCTGAGTTAGCAAATTTTAAAATATATGGTGCTTGATCCTCCTCTAGACATTTCTCTACAAACTTGGAAGACTCTATTTCTATGTTGTCAACCAAATTTAATGTTGAAAAATGCGTAGAGTGTGGTCCAATACACCTCAACTCTGAAACTGCATTTTTGCTTGACCTCCTTACTTGTATATACCTTCTCGACATCGACATCTATCTCACCATTAAAGTCGACTGGGGGATACGCTAACTCTTCTTCCAAGAATGAATTTTCCATAAGTGTGAGCCCATCACGGGGACACTCAAGAGATTCGAATTGTTGGGCTTCATGCAAAAATTCACCCTTGTCGTCCTCTTGTAGTTCCTCTTGAATATCGGCTAAAACTGTTGTCTGTGATTTATCACACGCTTCAGCTTCAGCGATCATCTCTGTGAATTTGATGCTCATCCTTTCTAGAGCCTCTGCATTCTCTTCTTGCTGATTTCTCAATACTGCCATCGCCTCCTTCATTGCTTCTGATTGCTCCAAGAGTTGTTTCAACATGTCTTCTATTCGAGCTTGGCGTCCCAAGTCCTCATTTTCAGCATGCCTATATTCAGAAAAAATAACAGAAGGATCATAGTAGGGGCTTGGGGGAGGGGAATATGCCTTTGGACAATCACCCCAATGGCCATATTGACACCCACATATATTGCACGTGTTACAGTTTTGCCACAAGTGGGGTCCTCCACAGTTCAGACAAGATTCACTAAAATATGAGTATCCACCATTGAAACCATTTATATTCCACGATGTCATGTCAATAAGGGTATACGAACAAGCAGAAAAATAAAATAAAATAAAGAAGAATTAAAACAAACACTAGACCAAGTTGTCAACACTTAACAAAATAAAATAAAAATACAGTAAATTTATACTTAAAACAATTTCACCAATTGCCAAGTCTCCCCGGCAACGGCGCCAAAACTTGCTCGGTGCTTTGGTAGGGGTTAAAAACCGACACGCAAGTGCACGTGGTCAAACAAGTAATAAAGTGGCTAAGTAAGCCAAGTATCGATCCAAGGAGACTCTGGATAAGTAAAATTGCTTAAGTATACTATATTCTAGTTTACTTCTAATTATGTTGACAACAATATAACCAAAAGTTAAATAATGTTGTTTATAAACTATATACTAAAACTATTAACAAATATTTACTTTGAATTGAAACTATGGATATGAGCATGCCAAGGTTAAGAACAAGTAATGAATTCGATAGTAATCATAATTCGGTTATTCTTCTCTTCATGTTGCTAGCCAAGAACATTAGCCTAGAGATTAAAACTCTCGTATTTAATCTCACTTTAGAATCATAAACCATTCGTCTACATTTCTGTGATCAAATGCAATTTATGACCTAGCAATACAATACCGATTCCTAAATTGACTAATACGGCTTTCAAGTATATTTCTATCAGGAAAGCACATCAAAACCCAATTTTCCCAAATCAAGTTAAGAACAATACCCTATTAATTCACAACTTTCCAATTTCTTGCTCTCTCGAGTGAAATTGGACTTTTTAGATGTACATTAATGTTGGCCACACACTAATGCAGTAAGAACAAGAATTAATAGAACAACATGAAAGAAGAAGATGAAAAACCATATAATTCACAATCAAAATTCACTACACATGTTCAAAACCTTAGCAAGGAAGAGAATTAGCCACTCATTTGTGGATTGATTATCCTCAAATGAGTGTAAATCATACGTACAATTGATTGAAAGAAGAAAGAAAGAGAGAAAAACCCTTAGCTTTTTCGTCCCTCAACTGCTCCTAACCCACGTCCTTGCTCCACCAAGTCTGAATTATGAAAAATAAACCTAAGTGTGCTATTTATATTAGTAGGAATATTTCCCGGATTAACAAGCAACGTGTCACAGAGTGCATCACGGAGCACGGCCTCCGTGACACGCTATGGACGCGGAGGCTTTCTGGAAAATCACCCGAAATCGGCCCAGGCAGCACCTTGCCGCATTGGCAACATGTCACGCTGCCTGGGCAGCGCGTTGGAGGCCCTTGGTCGCGGAGGCCACCTGCCGTGGCACGTTGCCAACGCGCAGGTGGGCTGTTTTGAGCGGCCTGGCTGCCGTGGCACCTTATCGACGCGCCGGTGGGCTGTTTTGTGCCTCTTCCTTGCCGACGTTCGCGTGTTAATTCCGTTTCCAAGCTTCTACTTCACCAACTCATGGATTAGTTACTCAAACATCATCAAAACCTACAAAACAAAGGCTAATCATGTTGGTTAGCACATATCTTTATTTTATCTAAAATTACATGAAAATGTATACGATAACTTAGATAAACAAGACTAATTTAAGTAATAAAGAGTATCTCAGGCATATATTTTTGCCCATGATCAGTTCTGATTTGGTGTTGGGTACTTAAAATTCCCCAAGTCCAAGCATGCATTCATCATATTTGACAGTTACCCATTCCTCCCATTTTTAATCACAACCCGTAACTACGATTTAATAGTTCATTATGCAATTTTTACATGTTAAATCCCTACCCAATCGCACACTAACTTGTTCACATCACGGTCATCGTCCTTTTTAATTTTTCAATCATTGAGAGGACTCTAAGGGATTAAGCAAGTTTGCTCAAGCACAACAGGTCTTTATTACCAAATTCAAAGCATATCACTTACTTGAATGGTGTATAATGCTCCTTACTTTAACGGGAAATCAGGAACTAGGGTTGGAGTTAGAATTCAACAGTGTTATCTGAGCAAAAAGCCTGCTCAATCAATCTTGATTTTGAGTTACAGGTGTGAGGGAGTCATGAGTTCTATTCTTGAATTTGGTTTTGAGTGCATGGGAGAAGGGTACGGTTTGTTTGAAGTTTAAATAGGTTGTAGGGCAAATTCGAAAAATTTGGGCCGAGTCAGGTAATTTTAAGCTTTTTAACTCATAACGACTCGTACTACGAGTCATAGGAAGGCCCTACAACTTGTCCTTTGGACTCGTAACAGAGAGGTTGAGAAAACGTACTTGTGGACGTAAGAGTACATCTTATGACTCGTACTATGAAGGTACGACCCATACTATGACTTGTAGGTCTCTTCTTACTTTGAGGTCCTTGCCTTGCATAGTTGATAACCACAGTGAGTACTAAGACCTGTACAATAAAGTTACGAGTCATAGGTCTAGCCGTACCCTGAACTCATGCACTGAGATGCATCTCTGCTTCTCACCATGACTTGTACTGTGGCCCATACAATCCTTTTATGAGTCATACTGAGAACCATAGCACCAGTCTGTTCAGCAATTCTTCTACCACCTATTTTTCTTTTCCCTGCACACTGAACACACATAAGTCAATAAACTTGGGTTTCCTCCCAAGAAGTGCTTCATTTAACATCATGGCACGACACAGGTAGTTCAGTTACTTAGAATTCACCAAACCACCACATGGGTTGCCTCCCATGAAGCGCTTGATTTAATTTCGCAGCACGACGCAAGTCTCTTGACTACTCATACTTTGTCAAGGAACTCGGACTCATCTTCTATTACTGAGACCACTCTGGACTCCCTTGGTTGCTTCATTGACCAGCAGACACTGAAGGTGACCTCTTCTTTATTGAGTTTGAATTTTAACTGGCAGCCTCCACATCTACCAAAGCCCTTCCAGTGGCAAGGAATGGTCGCCCCAAAATGATGGGGACCTCAAAATCAACCTCGCAATCAAGGATCACGAAGTCCGCTGAAAATATGAATCTATCCACTTTAACAAGCACATCAAATAGGATCCCCACATGTTTTTTCATAGTTCGGTCGGCCATCAGTAGCCGTATAGTAGTCAGTGTCGGGGCTCCAAAGCCCAGCTGCTTAAACACAGCTAACGACATCAGGTTGATGCTTGCTCCCATGTCTTAGAGTGCCCTCATGAACTCAACATCACCAATTGTACATGGAATGCTGAAGGCACCTGGATCTTCTTTTTTCTGGACAAGGACCAGTGAAGCTATAGCGCTACAATGATGCACATTATTCACAGGCTCATAGCTCCCACACCTTTTCTTCGTAACAAGGTCCTTCATAAACTTTGCATATCTTGACATCTGTTCCAATGCCTTAACCAATGGTATGTTTACAGTAATTGTTTTAGCATTGACAGGAATTTCTGAAACTTACCATTCTCCGCCTTCTTCCTCATTATTTGTGAGAACGGTGGCAGTGGTCGTGGAATAGCCTTATAAATCTGTGTGGCTCCTTGCTTCTCTCCTTGTTCAGATTCAGACCCCTTTTCAACAACTGGAGCCTCAGTCAACTCAGCATCCTCATTATGCTCATTCTCAGCAGCATCTTCCTAATCATTGATTATGCTTTCTTTCTTTCTTTAAAGCTCAGCTACAACTCATAGAGGGGGATCAACCGTGGACTTTCCACTCCTAGTCATCACATCCATGGACCACCATTCTTCGGATTCTTGATTGTGTTGCTAGGTAGTGCACCCTTATTCCTAAGGTTCATGAATGTTGATAGTTTCCCTAGCTGTTGTTCAATATGCTAGATAGCCATAGCATGTGACTCAACTCTCTAACCTATGCTTGATACATCACTATGGATGTCCTTAAGCTGATCAACTATGGATCTCACCTTCTTTAGCATCTCAGGCATCATGCTCTCCAACTTTGACTGTCCAGCCTCCCCCTCACATGCATTCAGAGGCACGTACAATCCTACTCGGTTGTTGCGGTAACCGTCATTCCTTCTCCAATCTCCCTCGTGCTCACAACCTCAACTTCTGTCTCTATACCCATTACAGTTGTAATTGTCTCTGTATTGGTCCCGACCTTGGTTTCCACAACCTTGGCACTAAGTGTCTTGTCCAGACCCTTAGGCATTGGCCCGGAAACCCTCCACCTGGTTGTCCAAGAAGTTTGCCTCCTCCTTGGAATCTTCGTGCTCAGGCCCTGGCTCCTATCCCTGTGTCCCCACTGCATTAACTTTTCTAGCTCCAACACCCATGATATGCTTATTGAGCAAGTCTAATGATGTGCGTTAGTCACGTTCTTCTTCCATCCTTCATTAGTCTGCAGTCAAACAAACAACATATGTACCAGCCGTCGCTACCGCTTCCCAAGAGTTCCATGCTTTTTTTGTTTTGGTCACTCTATCCAGAATAGTGTCAGCTTGCACCCAGGTGTGGCTCATCAGTGCTCCTCCCACTAGTCTTTGATAATGCTCAAACCCATACTTCTTGGAAAAGTATGAAGCGGACGTTGTCAATAAACAACCCAACAAAGAGTTGGGATCGAACCCACAAGGAATAAGGTCAGATCTAGACTAATGCCGATACTTTAACTTGTTGGTAAGTTATCTCTATATTGGGGTGGGGGGTTTAAAGAAAAACAATATTAAACAAAGATTATAATTGTGGTTGTTATCAAGATTTGCAAATTACTAGGGTAACTGTTCCCATGTGTTCATAACTACTTTGGGTGTACATACGTAATCAATCCCAATGCTACTTATAGAATTGATAGCTAGGATTCATCAAAACGACTGGTTTGTTGCTATTGGATGACTATACTCAATCATCGGGTCAAGTCTTATGAGTGATTTCTTTCTAATAGTTATCAATTTGTCCCAAATTTAATTTTCCTATGACCACAATTCAAGTTAATACAATGATCATAAAGACCAAGACTTTGTTGTAATTCTCTTTTCCTAATCTCTACTTCCTAGGTTCAAGAAAGTAAAGAATTCAAGCAAGTCCTAACATTGTACACCATTAAGAAACATTTAAAGATGGAGAGAATACAATACAAACATTTAGCATTGGTTTTGAATTATTTTTTGTAACCCTATTTTGTTAATCCACCATGGTTCCCACAACCCTAGTTGTGGTGGTTTTAGCCTCTCATGATTGTAAGATTATATATTGCATCATAGACAAACACATAATTAAATACTCACCACAATAATTGGAAGAAAACTTTCTTTGAATATCAATGAACAATCTCAAGAACAATTGATGAAATCAAGTTTTGTTCCTAGAAAATTGCTCTCCAAAACATGATTAAAATTCAAAAAAATTACTCTTCACACGTCTCTAGTACTTTCTTTTCTAACTTCTTCTCACTTCTCCTATTAAAATAAAACATAAAAGGTATTTATACATACATTAGAAACATTTTCCTAAGCTAATATGGAAATTTCCATATTTGGCACCGGCCTATCTCACGACTGATCTTATGAACCGTAACAAGATTGTACGGGTCATACCTGCCTCTCGTATATCCTTGGCTGCTGCATATTTTTCTAAGTGGTGGCAGCTGGTATGACTCGTACCACAGTCCTACGAGTCGTAAAATACATCCATGGTTTGGCCTTGAGAACTTTGACATCTTTTGAAGTTTTCCACGCATGTTGTGGTACGCCTCATACCTTCCTCCTACAACTCATACTACTTTTTGTATCTGAAGTTCTGCCAAGTATTTAATAATAATTGAAGTTCACCATGCGTCATGGTATGGGTCGTAGGTTGTTACGATCCGTATGTTCCAACCGTACCAAGAGAATGCCTTGTGCAAATTTCTCTGAAGATTTCCATGACTCCAGTTATGGCTCGCACCATCTTGGTACAGCTCGTACTGAGAGTCGTACTTTGCCTTCCTCTTATTCCTGCCTTCTGATATTTACCACAATTCTCAGTACGACTCGTACAATCAAGGTACGACTCGTACTTGGCTGATTTTCTGCACTTTTATATATCTTTTGCACATGTTTTCTCAAGATATGGAAAATTCCTAGTTAGCTTAGAAAAAGATTTCTAATGTTTGTATAAATACCTTTTATGTTTTATTTTGATTGGAGAACTGAGAAGATGTTGGAAAAGAAAGTAGTAGAGACTTGTGAAGAGTAATTTTTGTGAATTTTTATCAAGTTTTGGAGAGCAATTTTTAAGAACAACACTTGATTTCATCAATTGTTCTTGAGACTGTTCATTGATATTTAAAGTAGGTTTTATTCCAATTATCATTCTAAGTATTCAATTATGTGTTTATCTATGAACACTAACAACAATCTTACAATCGTGAGAGGCTAAAACGTCCACAATTAGGGTTGTGAGAATCATGGTGGATTAACGAACTAGGGTTACACAAAGTGATTCGATATAAATGCTAAACGCTTGTATTGTCTTCTCTTCATCTTTAAATATTTCTTAACGGTGCGCAACGTTAGGTCTTTCCTGAATTCTTTACTTGCTTGAACCTAGAGAAGTAGAGATTAGAAAAAGAGAATTACAATAAAGCCTTGATTTTTATGATCATTGTATACCTTGAGCTATGGTCACAGGGAAGTTAATTTAGAACATTTTGATAACAGTTAATTTGAAATTACTCATGAGATCTGACCTGGTGATTGAGTATAGTCATCCAATAAGGACGAACAAGTCATTTGGATGAACCCTAGTTATCAGTTCTACAAGTAAGCATTAGGATTGATCATGCGTGTATATCCGTAGTAGTTATAAACCTATAGGGAACACTTACCCTAGTTATTTGCAAATCTTGATAACAAAACCATAATTGCAATTTTTTTATTATTGATTTCTATAAACTCCCCAATTTGGAGATAAATCACAAACAAGTTTAGGTACCGGCATTAGTCTAGTTCTTACCTTATTCCTTGTGGGTTTACCCCTACCTCTTTGTTGGATTGTTCATTGACCATGTCCGCTTCATACTTTGTCAAAAAGTGTGAGTTTGAGAGTTATCAATCTTCAATGGGGAATTCCTAATCTTGTATGCATAGGAGGAGAATGACTTAGAATAGGTTTAACCCTTTTAAAACACCTCTTTCAGAGATTAAAATGACGTAGTTTAGGACTTAGGAGTTTGGGATTTATGAAAACACCCTTACTAGTTTCGCAGAATATAACTCACTGCCAGAGATCACGACTCACACCACGAGTTGTACCTCAATACCATGACCTATGGTTACCATCCGTCATCACCACTGCTTCAACCTGACTTCTGATGTTTTCCATGGATCAGACCACGACTCATACCACCAAACGATGAGACGTTGGATCCACCCTTGGTCATGCTTCCAAAATTCTCAGCCCTTCCCATGAGTGCAGACCACGACTCGTTATTTTCCACAACGGCTCGTATCATAACTCATTCTTTCCAAACCTGATACACTAGAAATCTACTAGGGACATTAACCACGAGTCGTACCACCAATCTATGACTCGTGGTTTGCTCTTGTGGTTCACCCGTCCAGCTTCTCCATCCTTCTAACGAGTCTTATAATGACCCGTAGTTTCCCTCAATGGGTCATACAATGACCCATACCTTCTAACTAGGGTTGCTCAATCCTCATAAAATGGTTCATCCTATGACTCCTTAGTCCTTCACACGAGTCATCCCGAGAAATTTTTCCAACTTTTTCTGCTAATCACATTTCTAATCTCGAGGAAAATATTAGGAACTTTCAGGGTATTACAATATCTCCTCCATGCGAATGCTCATCATCAAATGTGGGGTAAATACACTAAAAGGCTAAGGAAAGGAACTGCAATCCCAAATACTGAACAACTGAAGCTGAATCTAACGGAGTGACTAGCTCCAGACTGATATACATGACTGAACTAAATTCATAAAGCGCACATACATACACTGTCAGGAAAGGAACTGAGAGACAAGAACTAGACATGTAACTGAATAGAGTGTTAGAGAGGAAACTGATCCTCATGCTGGAACGGAACTGGAAGGTAGTAAATGTGGGTATCTAGACATCATATCTACTTCGGCCTCCCAAGTAGCTCTCTCAACAAGTTTATTCCTCCATAAGACTTTCACTGAAGCTACTTCTTTGTTCCTCAACTTTCGAACCTAACGATCAAGGATCTTAATCGGAACCTCCTCGTAGTTCAGGCTATCCATCACACATATGCTCTCCACTAGAACAACCAAACTCGGGTAATAGATGTACTTCTTTAACAACGACACATGGCAAACTAGATACACTAACGCTAACTCCACTGGTAGCTCCAACTCATTGGCCACCTTACCAACACGTCACAATCTTGTATGGACCAACATATTGTTGACTAAGCTTCCCTTTCCTTCTGAACCTCATCACTACCTTCATGGGAGACACCTCCAAGAACACCCAATCATCAACTTCAAACTCGAGTTCTCTCTATCTAACATCCGTATACAACTTTTGGAGACTTTGGGCTATTTTCAGCTTTTCCATAACAAGCTGAACTTTCTCCATAGCCTCATGAACTGATCTGGCCCTATTAACGTAGTTTTGCCTAGATCAAACCAACCAATAAGAGCCTCAAACAGAGCCATCTGAATGCTAGAATGATAATTATTGTTGTAAGCGAATTGGATAAGAGGTAAATAATCATCCCAATTGCCTTTGAAGTCAATCACACAAGCTCTTAACATATCCTCAAGAATATAAATGGTCCGCTTGGCCTGACCATCTATCTGCGGGCAAAAAGCCGTTCTAAGCTTGACCTGAGTACCGAGTCCCTTCTAAAATGATCTCCAAAAATGCAAGGTAAACTGAGTACCCCTATCTGAAATAATGGACAAAGGAATCACATGCAATAGAACCAACTCCTGAATGTATAATCTAGCATAGTCCACAGTTGAATCGGTAGTTTTGACCGGTAAGAAATGAGTTGCTTTGATCAACCTATCTACCATAGCCCATATTGAGTCATACTGTCAGTGAGTGTGAGGAAACCCTATGATGAAGTCCATATTGATCTCTTCCCACCTCCAAGTAGGGATATTGATATCTTATAGCATACCTTGCAGTCTTTAATGCTCAACTTCACCTATTGACAATTTAGACACTTAGCCACAAACTTGTTACACTCCGTAAGTTCTTGACACTTAGTTGACATATTCGCATTTTGGTTAAGAGTTTTAGAATGCCATACGTGTGAGAAAAGGGCCCGGGGAGAGACCGGACAAGCACCAAGTCGAAGCATCGCAAGGCAAATGCGACTTATAAATCACATTCGACAAATGCGACTTAAAGGGGGTTCAGGTCCAAGTATATAAAGCCCCACTTTGGTTGTTTTGGTCATTTTCGTTCTTCATTTCCAGAGAACGAATAGAAACAGGGGAGGGATGAAGGTTCAACATGAATTTCCTTCCATTTACGCCATCAAATGTAGTCCAAACTCAAATTAACTTCGGGTGGCGAAGTATAAAGCTGCAGGGAGCACTCCTACGGAGTTAGTTTCGTGAAATTCGGCCGATGAATCATCATCTCCCCAAGCCAAGGTAAGTGGAATTGCTCCAAACTAGTTTTAATATTCTCCTAGCATTAAAGTGAGTATTTATCCCTTCTAGACTTCCGAGAAATTATGAGTTTTTGGCCGTTCTCCGATAAGTCGAAGAATAGGCAGTAGGTGTATCCATAAGTATGGTTTCTTTCCAAAATAATAGTAGAATTAATTCTATTCTTTCGTGAATATGAATACAGTTGGGAGAAATAGCTGAATACTAGCCGAGCTATGCCAGTTAATCAGAAAGTCGGCAGTTGAGGTATGTAAAGCCAATTTCTTTCGGCAAGCTAGTAGTTCCAGTATAGCAAAATAGTTTAAATTCCAGTAGAATGTTTCAGAAGCTGTATATTATATTCAGTATGTGTTTAGTAAGCATGTTAGAATTATTATACAGTGTTCAACATGAAACTCAGTAAAATAGTATAATTCCCAGCAAAATATTCCAGAAATATTATTTCAGACCGAGTATATCTCATTATCAGATTCAGTATATTTCAGTATCAGATTCAGCATATTTTAGTATCAAATTCAGTATATTTTAGTACGAGATTCAGAACAAAATACTAGAATATAAATATTATTATCAGATTCAGTATATATATATATATATTACATGCGGTTATTGCTATCTGTGAAGACATGATTGTTCTATGTTGGGCACCCATAGAGCTTCCTTGACTGCCCCAGGGTTAATAGCTATGTCGACTCGCTCGCCAGAGGGTGAGGATAAGTTGCTCTACGAAGTGGCATGCCGTCCGCCAGCGGACAAAGATGGGATGCAGATTCCCCATAGCAGGCTGATCAGCACTATACCACACCCCCTGTCGAGCGCTTGCGCCCGGGGTGCATATTACAGTTTTCAGATTACAGATTTCAGATTTCAAATTACAGATTTCAGGAGTCCTCCGGACTTAGATACAGCTATAGTCAGGGGCCCAGCGAGCCCAAGTTGCATATTCAGGGGACCGACTGGATGCTCATAGTTACTAAGTGGATGGTATAACCTGGGTAGGGGTATATAGATAATGTGCTGGTTGGTACCTTACGGCTTATGGGGGTTGGTATGGTTGTTGTATGCTATGTTGTGTTAGTTATTAATAGATGGAAAGTAGACCATCATGTTATCAGGTATGACTCTTACTCTCTTCAGTAAAGTTACGCTCTTTTCAGTCAGTCTCAGCACATCTCCTATTACTTCAGTATCTATCAGTATTATTATTTGCTTTTAGTTATTTTCATTTATTGCTTGTGCACTCAGTACCAGTGGTACTGACACTCGTTTTGGGGCCCTGCATTACTTGCCCGCAGGTACTCATAGATGAGGAGTAGATCCCTCGTAGTTCCAGCCAGCGTACAGAGTCTTCAGCTCCTGCCATCCGGAGCTTGACAGTAAAAGGTTTACTTCCCTTTTTGTTTGTACAGTATGGGTAGGCCGGGGCCCTGTCCCGACCATCTTATTATTCTTAGAGGCTTGCAGATTGTATATTCCCTATGGTTAGTTGTACTGATCATGTGGGGCCGTATGTATGTTTCAGTTTGCATGTGATGGTCGTGTGGGGCCTTGTTCAGTTTTCAGTTGGTGACCTTGTCGATCACAGATCAGTTCAGCATTTGATTATACTTTTTAGTGATAACCAGTCAGCATGGTGGCCTTGTCGGTCCGCATAGGTTCCCTTATGCTCGGTTGTTCTGGTTAGCTGTTATATTCTTATAGGTGGCTATAGGCCTAGTTGGCCGGAGGCTGTAGTTACAACCGTTATATAGCCCGTTGTTTTCATAAATCAAAAATTATAGCCAGCCTGGCACCAGAAGTGCTTAGGATCAGTAGTCCAGCAGTCCAGGTCCTAGTAGGGCACAAGTTGCCAGTCATGCCTCCCAAGGCGGGGCGTGACAAAACTCTACTCTCACTCAGAGGCAGACCACCAGGATCATTTGCGGACAGTGCTCCAGATTCTCAGGAACCGTAAGCTATATGCCAAGTTCTCGAAATGTGAATTCTGGCTGAATTCAGTAGCCTTTTTGGTTCATATCGTGTTGGATGCTGGTATACAGGTAGATACCCAGAAGATAGAAGCAGTAAAGCATGGCCCAGACCTACCACTCCAACCGAGGTACGCAGTTTCCTGGGGTTAGCAGGGTACTACAGGAGGTTTGTTGAAGGATTTTCCACCTTAGCAGCACCTCTGACTAAACTGACATAGAAGGCAGCAAAATTTCAGTGGACTGAGGCATATGAGCAGAGCTTCCAGCAATTGAAAGACAGGCTAACATCAGCTCCAGTGTTGGCATTGCCAGAAGGTACAAAAGGTTATGCAGTTTATTGTGATGCTTTAGGTGTTGGGTTAGGATGTGTGTTGATGCAGCATGGTAAAGTTATTGCTTATGCTTCTAGACAGGTGAGGAAACATGAAAAGAACTATCCTACCCATGACCTGGAATTGGCCGCAGTGATTCACGTCTTTAAGATATGGAGACATTACTGGTATGGCATCCACGTGGATATTTTCACTGATCATAAGAGCCTACAATATATCTTCACACAGAAAGAACTGAACTTGCAGCAGCGTCGCTGGTTAGAGCTGTTGAAAGACTATGATGTGAATATTCTGTATCACCCAGGAAGGACCAATGTTGTGGCAGACGCCCTTAGCTGTAAGTCTATGGGGAGTTTGGCATACATACAGCCTGTGCAGCGGGAATTAGCTTGGGAATTGCATCTGTTAGCCAGTTTAGCCGTTCGTGTAGCAGAAACAGAGGACAACGGAACGGTAATCCAGAACACCGCAGTGTCTGTTCGGGTGTTTTGTGGGTATATAAAACGACATGCAAGTGCACGTGGTCGAACAAGTAGTAAGTGGCTTTAGTAAGCCAAGTATCGATCCCATAGAGACTTGGATGAAGTGCAATTTGCTCAAATGTACTATATTTTACTTCTAAAAATGCAGACAACAGTGTAACCAAAAGTTTGATAGTTTGTTTTATAATTTTTATGCTAAAGCTAAAAACAATTATCTACTTTGAATTTGAACTATGAATGAGAGCATGCTGAGGTTAAACGAACATGTAATGAAATTAATTATCATCATAATTTGGTTGATCTTTTCCTCCAGTTGCTAGCCAAGAACTATTGCCAAGAGATTAAAACTCTCGTATTTAACCTCACTTAAGAATCATGAACCATCCACCTACATTTCTATGATTAAATGCAATTCATGTTCTAGCCATACAAATCCGGTTCCTAAATTGACTAATACGACTTTCAGGTATATTTCTATCCTGAAAGCAAATCAAGACTCAATTTTCCCAAACCAAGTAAAGAACATATCCTATTAATTCACAACTTTCCAATTTCTTGCTGTCTCGAGTGAAACCGTACTTTTTAGATGTACATTAACGTAGGCCACACATTAATGCAGTAAGAACAAGAATTAATAGAACAACATGGAAGAAAAGATGAAAAACCAAAGAATCAATGATCAAATTTCATCAAAATTGTTCATAACCTCAGCAAGGAGAGGAATTAGCCACTCATTTGTGGATTAAACATCTTAAAATGAGTGTTAATCATACAAGCAATTGAATTAAAGAAGAAAGAAAGAGAGAAAAAACCCTGATATTTTCGTCCCTCAACTGCCTGTAACCCACGTCCTTGCTCCACCAAGTCAGAATATTGAAAAATGAACCTAAGTGTTCCATTTATACTGCTGGGAATTTTTCCCGGAATAACGAGCAATGTGTCACGGAGTGCATCGCGGAGCATTGCCTCCGTGACACGCTGCGGACACGGACCCTCACTGGAACTGGGGATCTTGGAATTAAAGCTCAACGTGGCACGACGTGCAACGCGGAGCCAAGCCACCGTGCTACGGACCGGATGCGGACCCTCTCTGGAATTTGGGCGAATTTTCCCTATTCAGGCAGAAGGCCTCCGCGATGGCAGCATGACACGGCTCCATCGCGGAGCCCCTTTAATTCATGCTGTGCAATGCTTTATCCCTTGCTCGCATCCAAGTCCAACCCCGATATCATCCAACATGCATTTAAGCTTCCCAAAATCACATTTTACCTGCAAAACAATGCTAATCACGTTGGTTAGTATAGATTCACATTTTATTACCAATTACATGAGAATGTATACACATTGATAGATAAACAAGGCGAAAATAGTACTTTTGAGTATCACTTGGGCATATAAATTTGCCCAAGATCAGTGTCGTTTTTAGTCGTGGAAGTAAAGGCATGTCCCTCTTCATGCCATTCCACCAATAAACTTCTTGTAGGTCATGGTACATCTTGGTGGCACATGGATGTATAGAATATCATTAACAGGAGCCTCATGAAACATCCATTCTCTCAAATCATCTACATACGGAACACATAACTGACCTTGATATCGGAGCACACCATCTTCCCCTTATAAGAAGACCTCCACCTTCTGATTTTTAACGGCTTCTTTCAACTTCACCAAAATAGGATCCTCATCTTGCCTAGCCTTGACCTTAGTCACCAAAGAAGATTCTGAACCGTTCTGAATAATGATACCACCATTTGTTAAATCTACAAGGCGAACCCTAATCTTGAAAGCCAATGCACATCCTTTACCAACTCTTTCCTTCCATCCTGCACATGAGAAACACTCTCATTGGATAGTCTGCTAAGGGCATCCGTCCCTACATTGGCCTTGCGCAGATGATAAAAGATACTCATGTCATAGTCCTTGAGCAGCTCTAACCATCTCCTTTATTGCAAATTCAAGTCCTTTTGGGTGAACATATACTGTAGGCTCTTGTAGTTCGTGAACACATCCACGTGCACCCCATACTAGTAGTGTCTCCAAATCTTCAATGCGAACACCACTGCTGCCAATTCTAGGTCATGCATCGGGTAATTCTTCTCATGAGTCTTAAGTTGTTTAGAGGCATACGCGTTGACCTTACCATGCTGCATTAACACACATCCAAGACCAACACTAGAGGCATCAAAATACACAAGGAATCCATCTGTACCCTCGGGTAGGGTCAATATGTTGGCTAAAGTGAGTCAAGTCTTTTACTCCTGAAAACTATTCTCACAGGTATCCGACCACTAAAATTTGACTTTTTTCTGGGTCAACTTAGTCAACGGTTCTAAAATGGATGAAAATCCTTTAACAAACCTCCTATAATAGCCAACTAAACCTAAGAAACTACTGATATTCGATGGATTAACTAGTCTAGGCCAATTCTTTACGGCTTCTATCTTTTGAGAGTCCACCTACACACCCTCATTTGACACCACATAGCCAAAAAATGCTACTAAATCCAACCAAAACTCACACTTGCTGAATTTAGCAAATAGCTGGCGATCCTTGATGGTTTGTAGCACAACCCTCTAATGAGTGGCATGCTCCTCCTCTCTCCGAGAGTATGTGAGAATGTCGTCTATGAAGAAAATCACGAACATGTCCAAATATGGTTTGAAAATCCTGTTCATCAAATTCATTAAAGTTGCAGAAACATTTGTTAGTCCAAAAGACATAACTACAAACTCATAGTGACCATACTGAGTCAACAAAGCTGTCTTCGGAATGTCACTCTCCCTAACTCTGAGCTGTTAATAACCACATCTGAGGTCTATCTTTGAGAAGCACTTAGCACCCTGAATTGGTCAAACAAGTCATCAATTTTGGGGAAGGGATACTTGTTCTTTATTGTAACCTTGTTCAACTGCTGATATTCAATACACATACAAAGAGACCATCATTCTTTCAAACAAAGAGAATTGGTGCGCCCCACAGGGATTTTCTAGGTCTGATGAAGCCCTTATCTAGAAGATCCTTCAGTTGCTCTTTCAACTCCTTTATCTTAGATGGAGCCATTTTGTAAGGAGGAAAAGATATAGCTGCGTATCGGAAAGAAGGTCAATACCAAAATTGATCTCCCGCTCGGGAGGGACTCCTGTTAGATCATCTGAGAAAACCTTCGGATACTCACATACAACAGGGATAGATTGAAGAGTTACGTTCTCGAATATAGCATCCATAACCTAAACTAGATGGTACACACAAACTTTAAAAATCATTTTTCTAGCCTTAACATAGGAAACAAAGTGATAAACAGGAAAAGGTGAACTACCCGTCCATTCTAAGATTAGCTCACCAGGAAATTGAAATTCTACCATATGGGTCCTACAACTCACTGAGGGATAACATGCATGCAACCAATCCATACCAAAGATAACATTGAAATCAGTCATATCTAACTCTACTAGATCATCTGAAGTTGTCATGCCCCTCTTTGGGAGGGGTAACTGGCACCTAATGCCGCACTAGACTCTGAGCTAACCTAGTTGCACATATACATTTTTGGTGCATATCAGTAGCACATAATCAAGAAAACACACAGCTATATCATGGCTCAAAACATAGCCTTCAGCCGATAAGGATGCTACATAACACCTGCAATAAATTAGCTAACTCAACAGTTGCAATAGTAATATCATCCTATGTGGGTCGACAAGACCACCATGCTGCTAACAGATAACATAACTAGGCCCCACGCGTCCAACAATGCATATCATATCACATATCGGCCCCACACAATCAACAACATAGAACTAACCAGGAACTGTAGTGTACTAGCCTCTAAGAGTAAGATGTTGGTCAGGAAAGGGCCCTGGCCTACCCAAAAATTATACAACAAAAGATAGGCAAACCTCTAATATCTAGAAACTCCAAAGGGAAGGAGCTGGCAAGTCTGCTGACTCTGAACAGTAACTAAGGAGGTCTTGGAACCTATTTGTCTAAACCTGCAGGCAAGTATGCAATGCCCCATGCGTGGGCGTCTGTACAATATGTACCGAACATGTATGGCAATAATAAAAGATAAATAGAAGTTAGTAAAGGAACTTTAAATAATCAACAACAAGGGCCAGAAGTTAACTTATATGATCTCACAAACATGAACTGAATTTAGCAGGAAAATATACAAATAAGAACTTAACCTGGCCCCCATAAGACTGGAAGGTACAAGAAACACAGAATAACCTACCTAGGTCCCCATAAGCCCCGACAAGTGCAAATCAATCTACACACTCTTACTTGTATCACTGTAGCCCCGTAGGCAAACTGTAACTATGGTATACTCGACCTTTGAGACTATATCCAAGCCTTCTGGGCTCTTGTGACGGTGTCCAAGCCATCTGGTCTCCTTTAACTATATTTGAGCCATTTGGGCTTCTATAATTGTAGTTGATCCATCTGGGCTCCTATAACTATATTTGAGTCGTGTGGGATCCTATAACTGTATCTAAGTCGTCAGTGCTCCTGTAATTGTATCTGAGCCATAGACTTCAATATGATTCTCTTTGATATTATATAGCTCCTGCGAGCAATTTGTAGTCCCATAGGTAGGTATACTAGAACTGTCATGTAGCTCTTGTGAGCAATTTGTAGCCTCGTAGGCAGGTAAGCTTGAACTTAGCCCTTTTAGGCAACATGTACATGGGCATTTATATGAATATCTAGAGGCATTATCCCCACGTATAACAACTGATAAGATCCCTGCCTAGGATATCACATAGTCTATTAGATTTTCTAACAGCTAGGGTGGTTTCCTTACTGACCAATACGACAAGCTGTAAGTCGAATAAAACTATACGGCCGCCAATAGTAGGTAGTTCATCTAGCAAGCTACCACCCAATTTATTAGGAAAATATGGGGCCATGACTTACAGGTAAGACTATATTACCATAATTCTATCCCCGTAGGCATCAAGGTAACGCCAACAACCCTTAAGTGAGCTTTACTACATATAAAAATGTCAAAATAGAAAGTTATATCACCAAGCTGCACCTTATGTCACTCAATTTAATAAAGTACGTTCAACAACTAACCACAGGCCGCTATGGCTTCAGTATGGTAGTAAAACATTACTAGTCTCTCTAGACTGTAAATACATGAATCATGAAATCTCTTTGTCACTTCTAGCGATATCCAAGACTAAGTATAATCTTTCCCGACAAGGCATAATATACCAAAATATCATTTCATCTCATAGAAGCTAACCACAACACATATAATCATAAACTACTATGAAGGAACAAGTTGTATCAACTATACGACAGGAATAACTTTCCAAAAGAGGTTAACCTTAACATACCTCAATCAATCCTGCTTTGATCAAGAACTCGTAATCCCTCCATATTCTAGCTTATACGCTAAGGATATGGGGCTTTCTAATTCAATAATTGGATCCACAACCACAACCCACAAAACATCACAAAAATAGTCAAAACGAGTTCAATTTGGCAGAAGCTTATGAATTCTTATAGATTAGAAGGGTAGAAATACTATCTATCGCTTATGGATTATTAGCTATAGTTAGAGATGATTTTTATGACTTTTACCCACTAGGGCTCTGTCAAATCGGGCCAATTTTAGATATTCAGCTATTTAAATATATTCTTCGCAGGCTCGGGAATCATTACCTTGGAAGAATTTGCAATTTGATGCGATTTGATAGCATAATTCGACTTCAATTTATTGAAAACCTCGTGAAGAACTCACCTATCCCGTAGCTCTCTATTTGGGAAAAATTGAAATAAAATCCCACTAATAATTTACATATATATAGGTGGAGGCGGTGCAGGGGGTCCGCAGTGCACCCCCCATCATGCCAGGGTAGAGGCACGATGTGTCGCTCCCTTCACAGGTGTGGGATGTGCGATGCGGTCCTCCTCACGCCCTGCCTCTATGCCACGCCCCACCTTGGGAGGCATGGCTGGCACCTGGTGTCGTACTAGGATTTGAACTGGCCTGACTGAGCTTATGCACCTCTGGTGCATGCCTAATCTTCAAATCAAGAAAACAATGGGCTATATCTCGGCTGTAAACACAGCCCCCGGCCGACAAGGCCTCATAGCCACCTGCAAAAGAAAACAGCCAACCAGAAATAGATAATAACGGGGAATCCAATGCGAGCCAACAAGACCACCATGGTGTCTAGTTATAACTATAAAGTAAATCCAGCACTAAACAAAGTTGTGGCCAACAAGGCCGCTAACTAACAACTAACCCAGGCCCCACATGGCCAACACATAAAATAAAGCACACACGGGCCTCAAACGGCCAACAAAACTAACCACAGAGAATCCGAAACAAACTGCAGGCCTCTAGGAGTGATATAATGGTTGGGACAGAGCCCCGACCTACCCGTAAACTGTACAAGCAAAAAGAGTAGACCTTCCATCTATTAGCTCCAGAGGAATGGAGTTGAATGCTCTGCTAACTCTGGCTGAAAGCTAAGAAGATCTTGGCCCATGTCTATCGGCACCTGCAAGAAAGTAATGCAGCGCCCCAGAAGGGCGTCAGTACAATATGTACCGAATATGTAAGGCAGTAACTATAAATAACTGAGTGTACTAAAAGGAAACTAAAAGTAACTAAAAGTAAGGAATAGAGTTACTACCTGAATAGCTGAACTTCTTGATGTCTAATCTATCAATAACTAATGCAAACAAGAACCTTACCTGGCCCCCATAAACTGGAAGGTACAACCAGCACAGAATAACCCATCCGGGGCCCCCATAAGCCCTAGCGAGTACAATTAAATCTACATACCCCTACAAGGTCACACTAAGTCAAGTAGTAACTACAACTATACTACCAGTCCCCTGGGTCTGCAACTGAGCCCGCTCGCCCCCTGGAATGTAGCTGTGTCTAAGTCCAGTGGACTCTTGATATCTGCACCCCGGGCACCAAGCTCGATGGGGGTGTGGTGCTAATATGGCATATAATAGTCCAATCATGGAATGGACTGCATGAGGACCTAGGACCCCATCTTCATCCCTCGCGAATGTTATACTACTCCTTTGAGCGACGTCATCTCACTCGTGTTGAGTAACCCTATGATTGGTCAAGGAAGGCTATACAGGGCAAAGTCAATCCCAAACTAGGCATAGAATACTGGTCTCAGCTAATGGCAGCAGCTAATCATAATAGATATACTTCTGGCTCTATTACTGGGATTCAAATTAAGTTATAATACTAAAGAAAATAACTTGCCGAACGAATTTGCCTTAACATACCGAGATTGCTAATTTTTGATTAACTGGCGAGTTTTAATTCCTATTCAATAGCTCTTTCCAACATTAATCGTATTATTGGGAGAATGAGACTAGTTTTATTACTAAATTCGGTAGAAACGATAACTTTTAATACTAATATTAACTATACTTCAACTCAACGAAATACGGCTGAAAATGTATAATTTCCCAAGAGATCAGCAGGGAGAAATGCTTACTTGAAGCCTGTGATAGTATAGAAATCAGTTTGAAGAAATTCTGACAACTTTTGCTCGACGGGGTTACGATTTGCCAGGCGAATTTTAAGAAAATAACTCCGTAGAAATGCTCCCTATGGGATTAAACTTCGATACCTATAGTTAATTAGAATTTGGATGGCATTTGTCAGCATAATCGGATGAAAAACGATTGAATTTCGCATGCTATACTCATCTCTGGTCGTGGCTCTCTTGGAAATGATCAAAAATTAAGCTAAGGGGGTATATATATATAGGAGGTCGGTGGAAGGGGGGAGCCTCGCGCCTCTCAAAGCGACACAGGGCCCGACGCCTCATGCCTCTCAAAGTGCCACAGACCTAGCGCCCCGCGCCTCTCAAAGCGCCATAGGCCTTGCGCCCCGTGCTGTCTAGTGCACTACTGGCTAGCGCATCACACTGGTCCCATCCGATCCTTCTTCCAAGACTTTTTCCACATGCGTCAAAATCTCTTTATTCTTCACAAATCCATGCGTACACTTACTAATCACTAGCTTTTATGTGGTGTAACACTCTAGCTCCATCCTCTAACTTGCTCGATAACACGCTTGCGCGTTCCACCTTTGAGCCTTCTCCCACACACCATACTCTAAACACTATCGATAAGCACACACACTCATTGGTTAGACAAATAAAACTTACGGGGTGTAATAGAGGTGACATTCTGAAGGACTGTGATAGGGCAATTTTTGTATATCTGTTGAACTATAACTGAGTCACCGACTGGAGTAGAGACTGAGAAGGATTCTGATAGGATTTCAGGACTGACTCTGAAACTAATAGCAACATAAGGAGTCATAAAAGATAAAGTAGACCCTAGATATAACAATGCATACACATCAAGATGGAATACACGTAACATACCAGTGACCACATTTGGAGAGCCCTCCTGCTCCTGAGGAGATGAGAGGGCATAAAATCTATTCTGATGCTCACCACTGTTTGTGTTAGTGCATGTACCCTGCTGAGAAGGACGTGCTGCTGGAGATGTTGCTTAACTGGTAGTCTGGGCATGACCTCTGTTGTCACCCTACCTAGCTAAAGCACACTCCCTGCGCATGTGCCCGAGTTTCCCACAGCCGAAGCAAATATCTGATCCGACTAGGCACTCTCCTATGTGGTTCTTACCATATTTCCTGTAGATTAAAAAAGTTCTCTCTAGCAGCATGTCCCTCTGTACCCTCAAACCTAACACTCTGCTCCTCCGATTACCCCGAGGTCTGGATGGATCACTGGCTAATGATGGTGCTGGGGCTGATGACCTCTGGTGGGACTGCTGACAATGTCCATCATTCGACCTCTGCTAGGAGAATCCAAAGCTGCCTATCCTTTCCCTCTTGGCCTCTCTCCCCCTTTCCTTCATCTGATCCGCCTCTATTTGCTGGGCAGATATAACCAATCAAGAGAAGTCTAGGTCACTGTTCATCATTGCAGTCCTACACTCCTTGACCAGTGAATCTGACACCCCATACACAAACCTGTTCATATGGGCTCTGCAACCATCTCCGGTGCATACATGGATAGCCCGGTGAACTCCAATGCATATTCTTGCACTGTCATAATGTTTTGCCTCAAGTTGACGAACTCTGGCTCCTTTGCATCCCGCAACTCCCTAAGGAAGAATCTATCTAAGAAGGTAGTCATAAAGGTAGTCATAAACTCATCCCAACTCACGGGAATGGTGCGCACTACTATACTGTCATTCCATTGACCATACCAAATGTAAGCAACCCCCTTGAGCTGGTAGTAGGGTAAGTATTCTCTCTCTTCTCCCATCACCCCCATAATCTAGGTGATCTTCATATCTCCTCAAGACACTCATATGGGTCCTCATACACTTTTGACCCCAGAAACATAGGTGGATTCATCCTAAGAAGTCCCAAACTTGAGCCACCGTCGCATTCCCATTTTGAGGGACATGGGCCTCTGCCTGCCAGTTAACCTGAGTGGTCAAAGCCAGTGCCAACATCTGAAAAGTCTCTCTAAACTCAGCATGAGAGGCCTACTCAGGTAATGGACCATCTCCACTACCTTATTCATTACCATTTGCATTTTCGTTTCTTCTACCATTTACTCGGCATGGAGGCATAATTCTGCAAATGCATATAGCATGAGTTACAACAAAAGAGAGATGCTTCATCACACGACATAGATCATGAAAGAAGGAAAATTTCCTAAAACATTTTGCAGCCTCTCCCCCATAAGTGTGGCGTGCTTCACACCCATGGAAAAGACTCTACTCAACGCGACTTTCAGACACTCTAGGACACTCTAAACCCTTGCTCTAATACGAATATTGTCATGTGCCAAGCTGAGGCTTCGGATCGAGACACGGAACCTAGAACCACGAATGACTCCAAATCGACCCATGGCATGAACATAGAGGCTAAAGAGCATACATCAAACGGAAATTGATAAACTAAATATGAATAAGAGGAAGTCAGAATACATATTAACCATATAGAGTCAACACTAACAAAGCTGAAATTCAACATATTGTCTGATAAGCCTCTAATATGTCTAAAGAGCTAACGGGACAACATCCCAACTAGCTCACTAAAATTTGAAAGATGAAATAACATAATCAAACGATAAACTAAATGTCCTTGGAAGATTAGGACTCACCAACAAGAGAGAGAATGGACTAAGTTGCGAGGACTGGCTAACAGTGGAACTGAGTCGGATCGTCTGAACCTGTATCATGAGATGATACAACATAGGATATGCGGTCAGTACTTGGAATGTACTAAGTATGTAAGGTAAGTAAAAAAACAGGCTAATAAAATACATAAGTGTTCATAAGAGTAGGACATTTCAAAGCATGACATGATAATCATAGCGTAAACATGAGGGCTCATGGTTTTCAAAACTATTCATAAACTAGTCATAATTGTAATCATAAGAGGAACCTTGTAAATCATAACTTGAGCTAAAGTATCATAAACATGACAATGCATTGATCATAAGGGAGCAATGGGAGGACTCATCTTGACCGACACCATCATGATAGAGCTTACATGATACCCCAATGATCTCTCTCAAGTGAGCAGAGCCATCCCAAGCTTGCCAAGGCAAGGAACGATACTTGGCGTGATACCACTAATAAGGACCCCGTAGGGTTAACCATGAATATATACCTATGGTGGCAAGTAGTTTTGAGACCTCAAAGTTTACCTGAATGCTGAACCTACTGGGTGCTAGATATTACTCCCAAACACATGCACATGAGGGCTCATATAATTATCGTGAAATCATACATGAAGTTCATGGGCTAGTTAAATCATAATATACGTGATCATACTTGAAATACATGACTAGCTATGAAATAAGGGCCTGTGAGTCTGCCAAAATCATAAACTCATAAATCATGTAGAACACATATGCTTGAGAAAATTACCATACTTGAAATACATAAATTCATAAAGAGTACTTGTAGGAAATCATATCATAAATCATAAACCATAAATTAGGGATTAGGAGAATCGAAATCACAGTAGAATCATAAACTTGACTTTTCATGAAACTTGCATAATTAGGCATAATTTTCCAAAACTTCAACTCATGAATTTATAATTAAAATAGGTATAAAATCTTTCCATAAATCTTAAAACATGCTTTGAAATATGAAGGAAATTGACCCATAAATAAATCATAGAGAATTTCATAAAATTAGGATAAAACCCCATAAGATCATGTACTTGATCTAAAACTTAAATTCATGAAATTGAGGAGAATTTTGAGAATGAGAGTGAAAAGAACTCTCATTCATAGTCCTACATACCTGGGTAAACTGAATCTACACTTGTCTTTTGAAGCCCAAGAGATTTGGAGAAGAAATTGGAGGGTTTATGCTTGATCTTTAATAGGGAAGTCCTAATCGTGCATGCATGGGAGGGGAATGACTTAGAATAGGTATAACCCTTTTAAAACACCTCTTTTAGAGCTTAAAATGACGTAGTTTAGGGTTTAGGAGCTAAGGATTTACGAAAACACCCTTACTAATTTCGCAAAAAATAACTCAGTGCCATAGGTAATGACTTACACCATGAGTCGTACCTCAATAGCACGACTCGTGGTTACCATCCATCATCACCAATGCTTTTCCCTGACTTCTGACATCTTCCACGGATCAGACCATGACTCATACCACCAAATGAAGACTCATTGTGTCCACCCATAGTCATGCTTCCAAATTTCTTAGCCCTTCCCATGAGTGTAGGCCATGACTTGTTGTTCACACAACGATTCATACCATGACTCATTTCTTCCAAAATTGATACACATGAAACCTGCTACAAACACTGAGCACGAGCCGTACCACCAACCTATGACTCTTGGTTTACTCTCGTGGTTCACCCGTCCAGCTCCTCCATCCTTCTAAATAGTCGTACAACCACCTGTGGTTTCCCACAATGGGTCGTACAATGACCAGTACCTTCTAACCAGGATAGCTCATTCTTCAAACAAAGTTTCATCCTACGACTCATTAGTCCTTCCTACGACTCATACCACGAGTCTTCCTAAGATATTTTTTCAACTTTTTCTGCTTATCACATTTCCAATCCTAAGGCCAATCTTAGGAACTTTCGGAGTATTACAATATCTCCCCCTGGGAACATTCATCCTCGAACATACGGTATACAGACTGAAAGGCTGGGGAAAGGAATTGCAATCCCAAATACTGAATAATTGAAGTTGAAATTTGACGGAGTGACTAGCTCTAGACTGATATACATGACTGGACTGAATTTATAAATCACACATACATGTACTAACAGGAAAGAAACCTAGAGATATGAACTAGACATGGATCTGGATAGAGTATTAGAGAGAAACTAATACCTCATACTGCAATAGAATTGGAAGGGAATAAATGTGAGTATCTAGCCATCATATCTGCTTAGGCCTCCCATATAGCTCCCTCAACAAGTTGATTCCTCCACAAGGCTTTCATTGAAGCTACTTCTTTGTTCCTCAACTTCCAAACCTAAAAATCAGCTCAGGCTATCCTTCACACATATGCTCTCCACCGGAACAACCAAAGAAGGGTTACCAATGCACTTCTTTAATAATAATACATGAAAAATTGGATGCACCAAAGTTAACTCTGTTGGTAGCTCCAACTCTTAGGCCACCTTACCAACACATCTCCCAATTCTGTATAAACCAATATATCGGGGACTAAGCTTCCCTTTCCTTCTAAACCTCATCACTCCCTTCTTGAGAGACACCTTCAAAAACACCTAATCATCAACTTCAAACTCGAGTTCTCTCCACCAAATATCCGCGTGTGACTTTTGGTGACTCTGGGTTGTTTCACCCTTTTCCTAACAAGCTGGACTTTCTCCATAGACTTATGAACATAATATGGCCCTATCGACGTAGCTTCGCCTACCTCAAACCAACCAATAGGAGATCTACACCGGCACCTATAAAGAGCCTCATATAGGCCATACCACAAGCATTAGGACGGTTCATCCTATGAACCAATGAATTTTTGGTGGTGTCCCCGTGGTATTGAACTTCTGAAAATTATTGAAAATTGCCCATAACCGATGAGGGGATTGTATGACCCATTGTTTGATTGTACTATTCATTGTTTTTGTCATTGGAGCAGGTTCAGTGAGTGATTTAGAGAAGAATCAAGACCCAACGAAGGAAAAAATGGTCCATTGTTTTGACCAACGACCCATTGGTTTGGTCGTTGGTTCTGCTAGTTTCAAGTTTAATTTTAGCAGTCCAAGGGTATTTGGGTAAAACTCTATGATTTTAACTCCAAAGAAATGTTGTTTTAGGATTCCTAAAGGCTTGATTAAAGGGTTAAACCAAGACTAAACCCTTACTCTCTCAAAACACCATAAGTGAGGATTTCTCTCTCAAGGCAATACTAGGGTTCATCATCTCCAGCTTCTCATTTTTTCTTGGATCCTCAAGACAAGCTAAGGAATCATCTAACCTAGGTATTTAAAGTCATGAATGGGGAATTTTTTCCACCCTTATGCCAAATTTCACCTTTTCTAATGAAGTTAAGTCTCCAAGCATGATGTTATGAAATTCTAGGTTAGACCCAATTCTCATGAAATTTCTTATAATCTCTTATGAATTGAAGTCTCTTATGATTCAATCCATGATTTATAATTGTGAATGTATTTTTTCTACTAGAATCTCTCACGAATATATGATTTTCAAGATATGATGATTTTACTCAAGTATGTATGATTTCATGAATCTCAAGCTTATGTATCATAGCCGACCCAACGACATTATTTTCATGGCTAGTTCACGTATGTCCAGAATGATTATGATTTTCATGTTTTCAACAACTCTATGCAAAACCAATTATATTTTCATGATTATGACTATGAGCAATATGCATGTTTTAGGAGTAGTATATAGCACCGAATAGACATGGGTTCAGCGCACCCAGGTGTCAAAGCTACGTTCCACCATAGGTATTTATTCATGTTTGGGGCCTCACCAGTGAGTGTTTCCCCCAACTTGATGGGGCTCACGAGTGAGATCATGCCTTTATCATTCTTTGCCATGACAAGACTTATGATGGCTCTACCCACTTGAGCGAGACAGTTGGGGCATCATGTGCTTATTCATGATGGTGTCAGTTATGATAAAGTCTCCCACTATTCCTCATGTTTTAAGTTATTCATGTACATGATTATGATATCATATTTTATGGCATAATTGACCTATTGATCAGATTATGAGCTTTTACTTACATTTTCAAATATGTTAAACCATATGCTTTTACTTGCAAAAACCTTGTGTCTTTATGTTTTAGCTTATGATGAATAACTCATGTAGATGACCCTCTCACGATCATGATTTTTGCATGTTATCCTTACGCTATAAAATATACTATAAAACATGGTATCATAAGTCATGAACATGAATAACTTAAAACATGAGAAACAATAGGAGACTTTATCTTAACCAACACCATCATGTATGAGCACATGATGCCCCAACTATCTCGCTCAAGTGGGCAGTGCCATCCTAAGCCTTGCCAGGGTAAAGAATGAAAGGCGTGATATCACTTGTGAGCCCCGTTGGCTGGGGGAACACTCTCTAGCGAGGAGCCATATATGAATACATATATACTTACGGTGGCATGTATTAATTAGGTTCGGGGTGTACTTGAACCCCTAGCCTACTTGACGCTAGACACTACTCCCAAAACGTGCACTTGACTCATAATAATCATCATGAAAATTATGTCGCCCAAATTACACCTCGTGAATGAGAATAAAGTGATCGATGTCAAATAGAGAACCCAACCAGGGTTGGGGTCGAATACAAGGAATATGAAAAGAACTTGAGTTAATGTGTTTAGCTAATACTATTGGCTTACTTATTTTCTAGGGGGGAAAGTGTCACACCCCACCTTGGGAGGCATGACTGGCACCTGGTGCCCTACTAGGACCTGAACTGCTGAGTTGACTGAGCCTAAGCACCTTTAGTGCAAGGCTGACTCTAACTCTGGATTCAAGAAAACAATGGGCTATATAGCGGTTGTAAATACAATCCCCGACCGACAAGGCCTATAGCCCCTGTGAAAGTAAATAACTAACCAAAGACAAACAATCATAAGGAGTTCTATGTGGGTCGACAAGGCCGCCAATCAACAGCTAAACTGGGCTCCACACAGCCAACACACATCATCTATACACATATGGGCACCACACGTCCGATATTATCTAACCACAGGGAAGTAACACAATCTGCAAGCCTCTAGGAGTGATAAGATGGTCGGGATAGGGCCCCGACCTACCCATACTGTACAAAAAAAAGGAATAAACCTTTATCACACAAGCCCCGGAAGAAGGAAGCTGAAGGTTCTGTACGGCTGACTGAAACTATGAGGGACCTGCTCCTCATCTATCTGTACCTGCAGGCAAGTAATGCAGGTGCCCGGGAAGGGCGTCAGTACAATATGTACTAAATATGTAAGGCAATAGATAAGCTGAATAGGACTACAAATAAATAAAAAGAAGAGCCAAAAGATTAACCTGTACGCCTACTGATTCGTAATCTTCATCTAACTGACACTACATGTACCTAAGCTAGACTACATACTTACACATTTATACACTATATCTAGAAGACAAGAATTCATACAAGAACCCCACCTGGCCTCCATAAGCCGGGAGGTACAATCAACACGGAATAACTCTTTCAGGCCCCCATAAGTCCTAGCGAGCACATCTCAATCTATATACCCCTACTCAGGTTTCTACAACTCTACCGGTATTGTAGCCAACCTACCGGTCCCTTGGGTCTACAACTGGGCCTGCTTTGCCCCTGAACTGTAGTTGTGTCTGAGTCCGGAGGATTCCTGATATCTGTACCCTAGGCGTAAATGCTCGGCGGCGGTGTGTATAAGGCCAACCACGGCATTTGAGGATTTGGATCCCAATCTTCGTCCCTTGTGGATGGCATGTCACTCCGTAGAGCGACGTATCATTGCCCCTGGAGGGCGGCGACGCAGCTATTAACTCTGGGGCAGTCATGGAAGGCTTCTAATTGAGGGCAACCCCAACCCAAGTGCTATACTAACACATCAATCTATTTGTATAAAAAGAGCGTATCTAGCCTTCTAAGCCTCATGCTAATGCTACTCACTTCTGGGATAATCTGTATAGATGTCTGCAGGCACGCCATGTGCCCGTATTTGATCAAAGGATCCTGATAGTGATCATGATCTCTAATATTCTTGGATGAATAGAGCGAGGTCTGAATTAGCCTAACAATACTCTGAATATCCCACTCGGACCTTTATAACTCATGAATAACTGTGGGGTTGTGGATAGCTATCTACTTTGTTCTTCTAATCAAACAACTATAGGGCTGGGCTTGGTCATACTTGCTTCTTCGCGATCGGTCCCTGGTCCTCCATAGGGAGCTTACCGATCTCCTTAACTTGTGGTAAACATTGTACTAGTAGAGTACTACTGACTCCTTAGGCCTTGTCTGAATCCACTCGGATATATATTACTGTTCTAGGCAATTCTCAGTCTTATAGAAAATTCTATAAAGACTGGCCCTCTCCTAGTGCTCTGTACCTAAATACCTTGCAAGAACCGGCTAGGGTGCTGGCCCGTCACTGACTACTGATGTGGACCCCTCCTTTGGGTACCCACGGGTTTATCTGACTCAGACGACTGGGCTGGCTTGCTGGGCGTTCTGCATGATAATTGTTAAGCAGATTAAGACTGACAATCACTGATAAGGCTAAAGGGATGGCGGACGATAACTCAATACACTAGACAACCCTAGTGTCGCTAACTCTAGAATATACCTATTCTGTCTCTATTTCTGGTTCTGGAACGTGTGATAACATCAATGACCTCTAGGGATGCTTTCCTGTCAATACAAGCGCCAACTGATCGTTAGACCGCCTAACTATGCCCATACTGTTTAACCAACTGATTCAAGCCAATAACTCTTACGAGCTTCTGAAGTCTAGGCCTGGCAACAAACATACAAGTCTACCATCATAATAAACTGAGAACTAAAAGAGTTTTTATAGCCTTCATAACGCAAATCACATTAAACCTGCTCCCTTTCAGCGAGGGGTCCTGCAGTATGATCTGTATATGTTTTCTAGTAGCTAACCAGAATTAATGTAACTGTAATCCCTATTAGCAGCTAATCGCAACATATCTGATATTTATATATGTATATCAATAAAAGCTAATTAAAACATATCGAATTACAATCTAATGGTAGAAACTATCTGCAGCATCTGAGATCATTATTTCTATTCGAGAACATAAGTCGTAACACTGTACGACAAGGATACTTTCCGAGAGTTAAGCCTTACATACCTCGTTCTCCATTTTCTGAGAAACTGATGAGTATCAGCTCGTATTCAACTACCCTTCTCAACTGTAATCATATTAATAGAAGAATAGGGCCAACTTCATTTCTGAATTCGAATAAATCAATAACATTATATATATATATACATACTGACTATACTTCAACTTATTGAAAGATGATCAAAAACTCATAATTTCTCGGGAATCTAGAAGGGAGAAGTACTTACTTTAGGCACGTGATTGTATTGCCACTAGTTTGAAATAATTCCATCAACTTAGGCTCGACAAGATGACGATTTACTAGGTGTATTTTACGAAAATAACTCCGCAGGCGATGCCCTCTGCAGCCTTATATGTCACGCCCCACCTTGGGAGGTATGACTGGCACCCGGTGCCCTAGTAGGACCTGAACTGCTGAGCTGTCTGAGCCCAAGCACCTCTGGTGCAGGGTTGACTCTAACTCTAGAATCAAGAAAATGACGGGCTATACAGCGGCTGTAAATACAACCCCTGGCCAACAAGGCCTATAGCCACCTATGAAAAATATACAGCTAACCAGAGACAAACAATTATAGGGGGTCCTATGCAGCCGATCAGGCCACCATGATATCTAGTTATAACCGAAAAGTAAGATCAGATGCTAAACTAAGCTATGACTGACAAGGCCACCAATCAACATCTAAACAAGGCCCCACACGACGAACATACATAATCTAAAACACATATGGGCCCCACACGGTCGATATCATCTAACCACAGGGAAGTAACACAATCTACAAGCCTTTAGGAGTGATAAGATGGTCAGGACAGGGCCCCGACCTGCCCATACTTTACAAACAAAAGAAATAAACCTCTATCACACAAGCTCCGAAAGAAGTGAGCTGACAGATCTGTACGGTTGAGTGGAACTACGAGGGGCCTCCTCCTTGTCTATCCGTACCTGCAGGAAAGTGCCCTGGGTATACCACTGCGCCCACTTGGCCCCTGAACTGTAGCTATGTCTGAGTCTGAGTTCGGAGGACTCCTGTTATCTACACCCCGGGTCTAAATGCTCGGCGGGTGTATGTGTAAGCCAACCATGGCAATATGAGGATCTGGATCCCCATCTTTGTCCCTTGCGGACAGCATGCCACTCCGTAGAGTGACGTATCCTCGCCCCTGGCCTCCCTGGCGGGCGAGCGACAGAGCTGTTAACCCTGGGGTGGTCATGGAAGGCTCCTAATTGAGGGCAACCCCAACCCAGGTGCTATACTGACACATCAATCTATCTGTATAAAGAGAGCATATTTGGCCTTCTGGGCCTCATGCTAGTGCTACTCGCTTCTTGGATAATGTGTATGGCTGTCTGTAGGCACGCCATGTGCCCTTATTTGATCAGAGGATCCTGATAGTGATCATGATCTCTAATAATCTGGGATGAATAGAGCGAGGTTTGAAGTGGCCCAACAATAGTCTAAATTTCCTACTCGGACATCTATAACTCATGAATAACTGTGGGGTTGCGGATAGCTAACTACTTTATTCTTCTAATTAAACAACTATAGAGCTGGACTTGGTCGAACTTGCTTCTACGCGATCGGCACCTTGGTCGTTCATAGGGAGCTTACCAAACTCCCTAACTTGTGGTTAACACTGTACTAGCAGAGTACTACTGACTACTTAAGCATTGTTTGAATCCGCTCAGATCTATATTATGTTTCTGGGCAATTCTCAACCTTATAGACTGGCCCTCTCGTGACACTCTGTACCTGAATATCTTACAAGAACCGGCTGGAGTGCTGGCCCGTCACCGACTACTGATGTGGACCCCTCCTTGGGGTACTCGCAGGTTTATCTTACTCGGACGACTGGGCTGGCCTGCTCGGTATCCTATGTGATAACTATTAAGTCAACTAGGACTGACAATCACTGATAAGGCTAAAGGGATGGTGGACGATCACTCAATACATTGACAACCTTGGTGTCGCTAACTCTAGAATATGCCTATTCTGTCTCTATTTCTGGTTCTAAAACGTGCGATAATGTCAATGACCTCTAAGGATGCTTTCCTGCCAATATAGGCACCAACTGGTCTTTAGACCGCCTAACTGTGCCCATACTATTTAACCAACTAATTCAGGCCAATAACTTTTACGAGCTTCTGAAGTCTAGGCTTGACAACAAACATATAAGTCTATCATCACAATAAACTAAGAACTAAAAGAGTTCCTATAGCGTCATACGTGAATCACATTTAACTTGCTCCCTTTTAGCGAGGGGTCTACAGTACGATCTGTATATATTTTCTAGCAGCTAACCAGAATTTATGTAACTGTAATCCCTATTAGCAGATACTCGTAACATATCTTATATTTATATATGTATATCAATAACAGCTAGTTACAACATATAGAATGAAAATCTAATGGTAGCAACCGTCTGCAGCGTCTGAGATCATTATTTCTATTTGAGAACATAAGTCGTAACACTGTACGGCAAGGATACTTGCCGAGAGTTAAGCCTTACATACCTCGTTCGCCATTTTTCTGGATAACTGATGAGTATCAGCTCGTATTCAACTGCCCTTCTCAACTATAATCATATTAATTGAAGAATAGGGCCAACTTCGTTACTGAATTCGAAGAAAACAATAACTTTATATGTATATACTGACTATACTTAAACTTATCGAAAGACGATCAAAAACTCGTAATTTCTTGGGAATCTAGAAGGGAGAAATACTTACTTTAAGCCTGTGATCGTATTGACACTAGTTTGGAGCAATTCCAACAACTTTGGCTTGGCGGGATGACGATTTGCCAGGCGAATTTCATGAAACTAACTCCGTAGAAATGCTCCCTGCAGCTTTATACTTCGATACTCGAAGTTAATTTGGATTTGGATGGCGTTTAGTATTCGGTGCTGTGGTGACTACACGCAAGTGCATGTGGTCGAACAAGTAGTAAAGTGGCTTAAGTAAAGCGAAGTATCGATCCCACAGGGACTGAGCCACGGTACTAATTAACTTAAGTGTTAATGAACTATATCTTTAAGAATGTAGACAACCAAATAAATAATATTTTGAGAGTTTGACTTTACTAATTAATGAGAATCTAAGGCAAAATTATAAAGTGAGTCTGAACAATAGTAATGATCGAGCTGAGGTTAAAATGAACATGCAGGGAATTAATTTGTCAATACAATTCAGTTAATCTTTCCTTCGGTTGCTAGTCAAGAATTATTGCCTATGGATTGGAACTTTCGACTCCTATCCAACTTAAGAATCATGAGCCTTAATCTACATTTCTATGATAAAAGAATTTCATGTTCTAGCCATACGTTCCCGATTCCTTAATTGACTAATAAGACTATCATATATATTTCTATTCTGAATGTAAATCAATTCTCAATTTTCCAAACTAAGAAGAGATCATATCCTACCAATTCAAATCTTTCCAATTTCTTTCCTTTTCAAAATCAAAATTGGATTTTTTAGATATACATTAACATTGGCCAAACATTGATGCAGTAAGAACAAGAATTGATAGAATAACCATTGAAGAAAAGATGAAAACTGAAATGATCAATAATTACATTCCACTACAATTATTCTTAGCCTCAGCAAGAAGTGAATTTAGCCACTCATTTGTGGATTAAACATCATCAAATAAGTATAATTCATACAAACAATTGAGATACAAGAGATAGAGATAGAGAAGAACCCTAGAATTTTCGTCCCCTCAACTGCCTGTAACCCACGTTCTAGCTCAACCAAGTCAGAATGTTTAAAATAAAACCTAAGTGTGCTATTTATACTCTTGAGAATTTTTCCCAGAACAACAAGCAACGTGGGATGGAGTGTATCGCGGAGCACTCCCTCCGTGCCATGGAGGTATCGCGGACCCTTACTGGAATTCGGCTCCTCATCAATTTCACCTCAGCATGCCACGGCCTGCATCACGGAGAATGGCCAACGTGCCACGGTGACATCTTGCACCTACACTACAAATTGATGTCCCAAGTAATTGTACTCAACGTGACACGGAGTGCATCGCATAGCACTGCCTCCATGTCACGGAGGTAACGCGAACCTCCACTAGAAATTGCCAAATTTAATTCACCCAAGGTAGAATACCTCCGCGATGGCAGCGTGACACGGCTCCATCACGGAGCCCTTATTTTTGCTGCTCTTCCTTGTCCTTTTCCACTCCTTATTTCCAAGTCCATTCCCGATTTTACCAACATGTATCTTAGCTTCCCAAATTCCATTTTACCTACAAAAAAACACTAACCATGTTGGTTAGTATAAATTCACATTTAACTACAAATCACATGAGTATGTACACAATAACGATAGACAAACAAGTCGAAATGAAGCATTTGAGTATCAGTTAGGCATGCAATTCTGCCCAAGATCACATACCCCACACTTAAAACCTTGTTCGTCCTCGAACAATATTCTCACATCTCATGCAATTTACACTCACGTATAGCTACTTTGGCTCAACAACTCAAGCTACGGCTATACCGATTATTTAATATAGCAAATCATCAAGAAAACATCCATCGCCTCATCAATACAATGAAGTTCATCAGATTAAGATCTCCTAAGCTCAAGAATCAATTCTCGATCTTGGAAAACTCGTGCAAATCAACTAATCAAGACATCCGACACGAAATTTAATCTCTCGTCAAGCATGTGCCCTCACAACACAAGAGAAATAACCCATTTGCTATCATATGATTTCCAAAGCACTACATGTAGGGGTATATGAATACAATTTCGCTCTCTCTCCCAAAAAATTCACATGCATTATGTCATGAACCATAGGCTTGCCTCTAGTGTATTACTCCACTAATATAAGGACAAGTGATGTAAGATCACGTAGGACTTAACGGGTTGTAATGTAAGCTAAGGAACTAGTAAATACTGGGCTAACCAATAATAGCAACTAGCTTCCTTAAGCGCTTTTCAATACCTCCCACCATCATTACGGCCATTTTTTTTTCTTCCTTCATCCTCCCATTCTTGAAGAAATTTTTTCTTTGTTCCTGTTCCCATTTCTTTAAGCACACTCGACTTACTAGCAAAGATTAGTTATACATCTTCATTTTATTTAATTTCAGCAAGTGCACCTTTGACCTTTTCTTTAACATTCACCACTTCTGCTTTTCCTTCTGTTTCACACTTTGTACTCCTTTACACTGTGGGAAAATTGTTTTTCTTGAGTGCTTAAGAGTTTTGGATCAAATTCACGGCTAATGAAAAGAAGGGATAAAGCTCGGTTTGTACCTCTTCAAAGAAAGAAAAAAATAGGCTAAAGGCTCAATGGGGATAACTAGGATGCACATTCAAGGTAGGTATGATAATGAAGAAACTTTCAGTTTATTCAAAGAAATGCCTACATCCTTCCCTACACTACACATCCTTCATTTCGTTTAGCACACACACCAGGCAAGTTCTAGACACTTTACAATAGCATGGAATAATCAAAACCTCACCTCACGCTCATTGCACATGCTCAACTCAAGACATATTCACAGACTCGTCAATCAGCTAATTACAAGAATTACTATTAAGCCTCGATCACACCGAATCGAACTCTATGGCCTAGGTATCTCAACATGTTTACACATTTGCATGCTTTCATATGAATCATCTTTGCATCTTAATATCATGTACAATACGTAACAAGAATTCCGAACCATGAATTAGAAACACGTTTGGGACACAAAGAAAAGAAAGAAAAGAAAGAAGAAAAACTACTCCTATCGACTACATTTCCCTTAAGACGGTTCTCATCCATCCATCGTATGGAACGATCACTATCTACGACTTCGGTTCAATGGGATTATTCTCGGTAAAAGCACCAAAAACAAAGGCCGAGAAACCCAATCATAAAAAATTTCCAAAAAATGTGATAGAAAAAGATAAAAAATTTAATTTTAACAATATTTACACCACACAACACAACCAAACAACAGCTCAACACAACACACAGCAGCTTCATCATTCATTACAACACCAATGTAATTACAGAAAAACAACACAGTCACAAAGTCACATTTTTCACAGGCACAACAACAAAACATAAACATAAACATAAACAAAGCAGCTGGCACCTAACTACTCCCAACCTACACTTAAACCGAACACTTTCCCCAGTGTTCACAAAATTTCAACATATCACAAAGGTAGGTGGTGAAACTCCCTAATCAATCGAAGTATTCAACTTCTTCATCAGGTGCCGTTGCTTCGTCTCCCATATTAGAATCGCCCCCGCTGTCCTCATCTGACTCAACATTTGAGTCCTCCCGGCGTGTCTCCTCATCGGTGGGGACATCATCATTTACAGGCTCCATAAATGCTGGCCCCGCTCTGCCTATAGCTCGGGCATTCTCGCCGAATGGGTAATCCAGCTCGAGCTGCCATAGCTCATCCTCTGTTGCCGGCCTCCGCCAATGCGCAGCTGCAACATCTGCATCCCGTACATGCGTGCCATATACTAGTCATCCCGAGCATGTCGCTCGGCTAGTGTGAGCACCGACCTATGAGTAGTGTCAGGTGCCTTGGTTTGGTGACATCCAAGGCATGCCTGTCAATTTCTGGGATGTAATCCAAGGCCTCCTCCTTGATATTGTGGCCCCTTAGGAACGTGGTAAGCAAACCACCGAACCCGTATCTATGCCCCTGGTGTTGTCGGGCTCTCTTCATTGCAGAGATGATCACCACCCCAACGTTTATCTCAAGCCCCTTCATCAGAGCATACACCAAGCAGACTCAGTCCCAGGTGAAATCTATCATGTGCACCCCTGGGATCAAGCATGAGCACACAATTTTCAGCTAGATCCGGGCTTCCCTGTTCATCTGCGAGTAGGGCAACGTCTAGTGGTAGCCCCTCTCCTTATGCCTGCTCCACCTTGCTGTCGATTGGGCTCCACATAAAGTGCGTCTGATGTCCGCATAAGGTGGAGTGATGTTCAGCTGCCGGAGGATGTGGGCGTCTGTGTCCCGCGCCCCCAATATAGCATTCAAGTGATGGGGCTCAAAACTGACAGCCTGCCCCCTGATTTTGACAGTGTGACTGCATAGAGTCGGGTTCCAGTTGGCATAGAACTCCTGGATGAGATGGATATTGCACTCCCTGGGCTCTTCAAAGATGAAGTTCAGCCCGGCGGTGTCAATCCGGTGTAAAATCCGCGGGAATTCTTATGCCAGCGGCTCCCGTGCTATTTGCTCCTCCGGGAAGTATTTGGTTTCTTTGTGTTTTGCATACCACTTCTTCCCTTCATCAGTCACCCATCGGGTTCCGTATTGTCGGCGTTGGCCTCTCGGAACAGCTGGTGCTGCTGGAACTGCTGTTCCTAATCTTATCCTTTTCCTACAGGTGCCCGATGTGGATGCGCCCTTACCCTTGTCTTGTCTGCCTGACATTGTTCCTGCACATTTAAACATTCAATCCCAATGTTATTCAAATCATAACTAGCTACAACTAAGGTTGGGTTTAATTAGGTCACCCCACACTTAGTCTTTAGCCACAATCAAAACAATTTGACAAGACATTCACGCCTTCCCAATATTTAACATTCAACCATGCTTAGTGTATTCATATAAGTCGATGGAACAATTACTATGTACAACTCAGATTTCATACAATGAATAAAAATGTTGCCATCGATTCCATTACATCATCATAGCACTTAGCCAAATTTTTGTTCTCAACACCCTATGCAATTCACCAATTTCATTCTCCCGAAAATCCCTTGTCTACTTAGAATATTCAACATTAATCGCAACATAATTCAATTCACCCAACATGTACAACCCAACTTTGTTCAACATTTCAAACAATTTTAGACTTCTTCCTATTCAATTTCCAACCCTAGCTACCAATTTCGCAAAAATTCAATCAAACGTGCAATCACCGAGTTCATATACTCATAACGATACTATGAACATTAATCAATCATAACTTTCATGAATTCAAGATGAATTCTCACTTAGGTCAAGGTTCAATCACTACACATGTTCAAGAATCGAAAATTCAAGCAAAAATGAGGTAAAGTTCAAGAACATACCTTTAATCCTATGAAATTGAAGAAAACTCGAAGAAAATTGATGCCTAGGTCCGTGTCACGTTGGGGGAGGAGGGAATTTGGGGTGTTGGTCGCAGAGGGAATGGAAAATAAGGAAAGAAATAAGGGAAATCGGGGTTTTAAAAGTGTTTTCGCGCGGGTTATCCGGCGACCCGGTGTGACCCGACGCAAAATAACACTCAACGTGTCACTGAGGATAACGTGGAGCACCCCCTCCGTGACACGGAGCCATCGCGCCAGTGTTCTGGATTTTTAAAAAATTCGATACATTCTTCAACTTGTCACGGAGGGTAACGCGGAGCACCTCCTCCGTGACACAGAGCCATCGCGTAGGTTCACTGTAATGTGTGAATTTTTATTTTTCTCACCTCGATTTTTTCCTTTGCGTTTCTTTGCATTTTTGCCCTCCGTTCCACCTGAAAATCACTTCACCAAAAGAAATTGGTTAGAATTCATAGGTTTCAACACAAAACAAAATTTTATTTATTTATTTTTTCTTTCTTTTTCTTTTCTTTTTCTCTTTTTTTTTTTCAAATAGTTCTACTCATTTATTACAACAATTTCATGGGTTGCCTCCCATGCAGCGCCTGGTTTACCGTCGCGACTTGACGTCATTCATTGCTCAATCATCCTCTAGAGTGATGGGAGTCTTCTCTCGAATAACGTCCTCACCCCAATAATGCTTACATCACTGCCCATTTACTAAGAACGTGGCACTTCTATCTTCTTGCCACAACTCCACGGCCCCGTGTGGGGTCATTCTTACCCCTTCAAACGGCCCTGACCATTTGGACCGCAATTTTCCTGGAAACAGCCTCAATCTTGAATTGAATGGCAATACTTTCTGCCCCGGCTCAAAGATCCAATGCACCATATGCTTATCGTGCCACCTCTTTGTTTTCTCTTTGTAGCACCTGGCACTTTCATAAGCATGCCAACGAAACTCATCAAGTTCGCTGAGTTGCATCAGCCTCTTCTTCCCTGCTAGCTTTGGGTCCATGTTCAATTTTCTCACGGCCCAAAAAGCTCAATGTTCTAGCTCCACAGGCAGATGACACGCCTTTCCATAGACCAATCTGCACGGAGAAGTCCCAATTGGTGTCTTGTACGCAGTTCTATAAGCCCACAACGCATCGTCGAGTTTGCTTGACCAATCAGTGATGTGCTCGCAAGTGTACGGGTCGTACAAGTAATATAGTGGCTCTTTTTAAGAACTGGAATGTCGAACCCACACGGATTGGACCAATGCAACTAACTATCTAGTTCTAGTGTGATATAAACTTTCGCAAGTGTTGATTATAAAAGTTTTCGAGAAGGTTTAAGTAAATCTAATTGTGGTCAACGAATTATTCTGAATACACTCAAGGAGCAACATAGAGCTAAAGTTGGGTAATCATGCGCTAATACGAATTGCAATGGTTTAAGTATGAAACTATCAATTGTCTTCTCACATAATTAGAATTGCATGTTCATGGCCTTCCGAACCTCTAAACACGACAAACTAGCTTCACTACTACGTTGTGAGCGAGGTTGCTAATTCTAGTTTGTGGGCAATTAACTATGTGGATATGGTTTACGTGGATATGATTAGGGACTCTCGTACACCTAATCATTCGACTCAACTTAGCTACACAACTACTTCTTCATGTGGTAAGGTGATAATTCTAAGTTGGTGCCTAGCTCATCCCGTTTTATCAACCAAGCAAGGTGTTAGGTATATTTCTATCCTAACACAAATTATATCGTGAGATACAACCATGCTCCCGACATTCTCATGTTTTGGCTTATTTAAGTTGCCTATGGATTGGAACTTTCGACTCCTATCCAACTTAAGAATCATGAGCCTTAATCTACATTTCTGTGATAAAAGAATTTCATGTTCTAGCCATACATTCCCGATTCCTTAATTGACTAATAAGACTTTCATATATATTTATATTCTGAATGTAAATCAATTCTCAATTTTCCAAACTAAGAAGAGATCATATCCTACCAATTCAAATCTTTCCAATTTCTTTCCTTTTCAAAATCAAAAGTGGATTTTTTTAGATATACATTAACATTGGCCAAACATTAATGCAATAAGAACAAGAATTGATAGAACAACCATTGAAGAAAAGATGAAAACTGAAATGATCAACAATTACATTCCACTACAATTGTTCTTAACCTCAGGAAGAAGTGAATTTAGCCACTCATTTGTGTATTAAACATCTTCAAATAAGTATAATTCATACAAATAATTGAGATTAAAGAGAAAGAGATAGAGAAGAACCCTAGAATTTGTGTCCCCTCAACTGCCTGTAACCCACGTTCTTGCTTAACCAAGTCAGAATGTTTAAAATAAAATCTAAGTGTGCTATTTATACTCTTGAGAATTTTTCCCGGAACAACAAGCAACGTGGCACAGAGTGTATCGCGGAGCACTCCCTCCGTGCCATGGAGGTATCGCGGACCCTCACTGGAATTCGACTCCTCAGCAATTTCACCTCAGTGTTCCACGGCCTGCATCGCTGAGCCTGGCCAACGTGCCACGGTGCTATCTTGCACCTACACTGGAAATTGATGTCCCAAGTAATTGTACTTAACGTGACGCAGAGTGCATCGCGTAGCACTGCCTCTGTGTCACGGAGGTAACGCGAACCTCCACTGAAAATTGCCAAATTTAATTCACCCGAGGCAGAATACCTCCGCGATGGTAGCGTGACACGGCTCCATCGCGGAGCCCTTATTTTTGCTGCTCTTCCTCGTCCTTTTCCACTCCTTGTTTCCAAGTCCATTCCCAATTTTTCCAACATGTATCTTAGCTTCCCAAAATTCCATTTTACCTGCAAAACAACACTAATCATATTGGTTAGTATAAATTCACATTTAACTAAAAATCACATGAGAATGTACACAATAACAATAGACGAACAAGTCAAAATGAAGCATTTGAGTATCACATGATCTTGGGCATTTAGCGGCATAATCGGATGAAAATTAAGTGTTCTCCCTCGTCCTCACCTCTGCTGGTCGTGGTTTACTTGAGAAATAACATGAATTTTAAGGGTGAGGCCTATATATACTTGAAGTATCATACAAAGCAATGTGGCACACTGGCTAACACACTGATTCTTCTCCGTGCCACGTTGGCTAACGCGGAAGAGCAGCTTCGTGCCACTTTGCCCCTCTGGGCAGCTTGGTTCGGCCTCCGCTCGCGAAATCCCGACTTGGCACTCGTTCAGCCTTTCCTCGGGCCCTTACCTCATACGTATAACACTCTAAAACTCTCAACCAACATACGAATAGGCGGACTAAACACTACAAACTTACAGGGTGTAACATCCTTCCCCCCTTAAGAACATTCGTCCTCGAATGTTAACTTCTACTTGCAAGAACCTTAACCTTGCAGTTACTTATTCTGGAAAATTTTTGCAGAGTCTCCCCTGTAATATGGACTATCCAAAAACCATGAAATGCAGAAAAGTCCAATACAAGTACTCCACAAAAAACTATAGCATTCATTTCACAATAGACTGAAGTCAACTACTCCACGTACACATGTATATAATGCAACTTATGAAACAACAACAACAACAACATACCTCTAGCTGCACAATCTGACTAAGTCTGAAATAACTGAGGATATCTAGTTTTCATATTGGCTTCTGCCTCCCAGGTCACCTCCTCTCGGTTCTCATTCCACCATAATACTTTAATGGAAGAAACATCTTTAGTTCTTAGTCTGCAGATCTACCGATCTAGTATGGCTACTGGAGCTTCTTTATAAGCTAAATCCTAAGTGATTTGGACGTCTTTGACTGGGACAATCTGGGAAGGATCTCCTATGCACTTCCTCAGCATTGATACATGAAAAACTAGGTGAACGGATTCTAATTCTGAGGGTAAATCCAATTCATAAGCCACCTGGCCTATCCTTCAGCGAATTTGGTAAGGTCCAGTAAACCTCGGGTTGATCTTTCCTTTCTTACCAAATCTCATCACGCCCTTCATCGGCAAAACCTTCAGGAATACCCAGTCACTACATTAAACTCTAGGTTTCTCCACCGCACATCAGCATAAGATTTCTGGAGGCTCTGAGCAGTCAGCAGACGTTCTCTGATAAGCTTTACTTTTTCCTTCTGCCTATTTTAACATGTGCAGATTTGCTTTATCTGCCTGAAGTTATCATCCAGAAGGCTTCCACTTCCATTTATAGTAGGCCTCAAGAGTCTGAGTTGTATATTCTATTGAGCCACCAATTAGGGTAAGAGGAACTGTGCTTAAGTTAACATATGTCACCATTTGTTCTAGCATCCTTTCCTAAAATTTAGTCGTACATTGCGCCCCTCTTTCGGAGTTTATAAAACACTGGGGCTCCATGCAGTCCATCTACTTCTGGGGTACTTAACCTGTCATAAGTCTTAATGGTGACATAATTTCATCTGGCGAAGCACGAATGGACCTCATCGGTCTTATTATACTAACTCAAATAAGGTCAGGCTACACCTGGTGTGAGATAACCCTGTGACTGTATTCATATTAATTACTCTCCACTCCCTAGCAGGCATGACCATCTCTTATATTGGATAACTCGGTTCCTGCTATTTCACCTTTTCTGGCTTGTCACTTGGGCTCTGCTTCTATAATTTAATAATATCTCCTGCCCTCTCCTACCATTTCATTGAGTTTTTGTTAAATTCTGGGAGCAATGAATACATGCACCTTAGCTATAGTCTGCTATTTGAAGTTTCGCCGCCCTTGGAACGTGAGGTCAACATCCGGACCTTGTGACCTTGCTTGTTGTTATATTGATGGCCCATAACTGTCTGCTGGGCCTTGTTTCCAAGCTGCACTAGACAAGAGTCTCCATGTCGGCACTCTCTTACCTTCCCCTTAGGCGGGCGTACCGCAACATTCGAGGCTACAACCTTACTGTTTCTTAGTTGTTAGCCCGAGGCTTAGTCCTTAATATGCGATGTTCTACCAATGTGGAGGTGATTCTAATTTCCCCCAAAGTCTGGTATTCGTGCTTTTCCCCTTACCTTCCTTCAGGAGATCTAGGGTTCATGGTACTTTCCCTACACTGTCAATAAAGTTATAGGCTAGGTTTCGGCCTATACTTCTTCTGGCGTGCAGTCAGACCCATTTTATTCATATGACCTCCCTGTCTTTCCATATCACAGACTAAGATCATAACCATTATCTCGCAGGCATATCCTGCTGTCATTAGCATGTTATGGCTCGATTTAGCCTTTTTTTCACTTGAACTTGACTATGACTTGGAATTTATCACTGTTGGATTCTTACACACACTTCGAGTAATCTGGTAGTCTTACCCGCTCTTCTAACTTATTACCGTGAAGGTCTGGGCAATTTACATAAATATTGGGGTTCCCCACTATTTCCTAACACTTTCTGGAGTCAACAAATCCAACCTTCGCTTACCATTTACTCCATCCAACATCGCCTCAATTCTTACTCCCTTTCCTATACTTGGAACAAAACTATGAGGTAGGAATATCCGTTTCTTACCGCAATGAAACGGGAATATGGAACTGTACAACATTTGAAAGGATGGAGGTGGGAATCCTGCATTTCCCTTTCTTTCTCACATCTATCAGGTAATCTAATATTAACTGTCGTCTTAACCAGATCTTATATATCTAACAGATAAGTTGACTCGTATATACGTTATACCCCTGAATTTCTACTCTGAGATTATAAAAATGAACTGGAGACTGTACTGGTAGATGTATCACAGTGCGAGGTTCCTGGTACCTCGGGAGAGTATTGGGGAGATCAAGGACGTCCGCTCCCATCCTTAGGCTGACTATCTCCTAACTGTGGCATCTTAATGATACCTCCTCCTGCTGATGTAGTTAGCTTGCAACTGGCTGGTGTCTGTCTTATATTAAACATTACCCTAGATAGACATAACAAGGAAAACTTAGGGACTTAACCCTATACAACTTTGCTCTATAGCACGATCTGAGAAAAAAAAGAGTAATCATCCTATCATGCGTTGCAGCCTCCTGCCTATAGTATGTGGTGCACAACACATCCATAGACAAGACTCTACTTAGCATGGCTTGCAGAATCCCTGGGATACGACCTGCTCTGATACCAAGTTTGTCACGCCCCACCTTAGGAGGCATGGCTGGCACCTGGTGCCCTACTAGGACCTGAACTACTGAGCTGTCTGAGCCCAAGCATTTCTAGTGCAGGGTTGACTCTAACTCGGGAGTGAAGAAACCAACGGGCTATATAGCCGATGTAAATACAACCGCCATGCCGACAAGACCTATAGCCACCTGTGAAAAATATACAGCTAACCAGAGACAAACAATCATAGGGGGTCCTATGCGAGCCGAGAAGGTCACCATGATATCAAGTTATAACTAAAAAGTAAGATCAGATGCTAAACTGAGCTATGACTGACAAGGCCACCAATCAACAGCTAAACAAGGCCCCACACGGCGAACATACATAATCTAAAACACATATTGGCCCCACACGGCCGATATCATCTAACCACAGGGAAGTAACACAATCTGCAAGCCTCTAGGAGTGATAAGATGGTTGGGACAAGGCCCCGACCTACCCATACTGTACAAAAAAAAAAAATAAACCTCTATCACACAAGCTCTGAAAAAAGGGAGCTGACGGCTCTATACGGCTAAGTGGAACTACGAGGAGCCTGCTCCTCGTCTATCTGTACCAGCAGGCCAGTAATGCAGCGCCCCGGGAAGGGCGTCAGTACAATATGTACCAAATATGTAAGGCAATAGATAAGCTGAATAGGACTAGAAATAATTAAAAAGAAGACCCGAAATATTAATCTGTATGCCTGCTGATTCATAATCGACATCTAACTAAAACTACATGTACATAAGCTAAAACTGCATACTCATACATTTATACACTACAACTAGCAAAAATGAATTCATACAAGAACCCCACCTGGCCCCCATAAGCCGGGAGGTACAATCAGTACAGAATAACTCGCTCAGTCCCCCATAAGTCCTAGCGAGCACATCTCCATCTATATAACCCTACTCAGGTGTCTACAACTCTACTGGTACTGTAGCCAACCTATCGGTCCCCTGGGTCTACCACTGGGCCCGCTTGGCCCCTGAACTGTAGCTGTGTCTAAGTCTGAGTCCGGAGGACTCCTGATATCTACACCCCGGGCGTAAACGCTCGGCGGGGGTGTGTATAAGGAAAACCATGGCAATATAAGGATCTGGATCCCCATCTTCGTCCATTGCGGATGGCATGCCGCTCGGTAAAGTGATGTATCCTTACCCCTGGCGGGCGAGCAACACAACTATTAACCCTGGGGCGGTCATGGAAGGCTCCTAACTGAGGGAAACCCCAACCTAGGTGCTATACTGACACATCAATCTATCTGTATAAATAGAGCATATCTGGCCTTCTGGGCCTAATTCTAGTGCTACTCGCTTCTAGGATAATCTATATGGCTGTCTGCAGGCTCGCCATGTGCCCATATTTGATTAGAGGATCCTGATAGTGATCATGATCTCTAATAATCTGGGATGAATAGAGCGAGGTCTAAAGTAGCGTAACAATACTCTGAATGTCCTACTCGAACATCTATAACTCATGAATAACTGTGGGGTTGTAGATAGCTAACTACTTTATTCTTCTAATTAGACAACTATAGAGCTGGACTTGGTCGAACTTGCTTCTACGCGATCGGCACCCTGGTCCTTCATACGGAGCTGACCGAACTCCTTAGCTTGTGGTTAACACTATACTAGCAGAGTACTACTTACTCCATAAGCCTTGTCTGAATCCACTTGGATCTATATTAAGGTTCTGGGCAATTCACAACCTTATAGGTAATTCTATATAGACTGGACCACTCCTTGCACTCTGTACCTGAATATCTTACAAGAACCGGCTAGAGTGATGGCCCGTTAGTGACTACTGATGTGGACCCCTCCTTGGTGTACCCAAGGTTTATTTGACTCGGACAACTAGGTTGGCCTACTGGGAATCCTATGTGATAACTGTTAAGTCGACTAGGACTGACAATCACTGATAAGGCTAAAGGGATGGAGGATGATCACTCAATACATGACAACCTTGGTGTCGCTAACTCTAGAATATGCCTATTCTGTCTTTATTTCTGGTTCTGAAATGTGCGATAATGTCAATGACCTCTAGGGAAGATTTCCTGCCAATACAGGCACCAACTGGTTGTTAGACTGCCTAACTGTGCCCATACTGTTTAACCAACTGATTCAGGAAAATAACTCTTACGAGCTTCTGAAGTCTAGGCTTGGCAACAAACATATAAGTCTATCATCAAAATAAAATGAGAACTAAAAGAGTTCCTATAGCGTCATACGTGAATCACGTTTAACCTGCTCCCTTTTAGCGAGGGGTCCTGCAGTATGATCTGTATATGTTTTCTAGCAGCTAACCAAAATTTATGTAACAGTAATCCCTATTAGCAGTTACTCGCAACATATCTGATATTTATATATGTATATCAATAATAGCTAGTTACAACATATAGAATTACAATCTAATGGTAGCAACCATCTGCAGCGTCTGAGATCGTTATTTCTATTTGAGAACATAAGTCGTAACACTGTACGACAAGGATACTTGCCGAGAGTTAAGCCTTACATACCTCGTTCGCCATTTTTTTGGCTAACTAATGAGTATCAACTCTTATTCAATTTCCCTTCTCAAGTGTAATCATATTAATAGAAGAATAGGTCCAACTTCGTTACTGAATTCGAAGAAAACAATAACTTTATATGTATATACTGACTATACTTAAACTTATCAAAAGATGATAAAAAAACACGTAATTTCTCGGGAATCTAGAAGGGTGAAATACTTATTTTAAGCCTGGGATCATATTGACACTAGTTTGGAGCAATTCCAATAACTTTGGCTCGACGGGACGACGATTCGCCGGGCAAATTTCATGAAACTAACTCCGTAGAAATGCTCCCTGCAGCCTTATACTACGATGCCCAAAGTTTATTTTGATTTGGACGGAGTTTAGCGGCATAATCGGATGAAAATTAAATGTTCTCCCTCATCCTCACCTCTGCTGGTCGTGGTTTACTTGCGAAATAACATGAAATCTAAGGGTGAGGCCTATATATACTTGAAACAACATACAAAGCAACGTGACACGCTAGCCAATGCGCTGATTCTACTCCGTGCCACATTGGCTAACATGGAGGAGCAGCTCCGTGCCACTTTGCCCCTCTGGGCAGCTTGGTTTGGCCTACTCTCGTGAAATCCCGACTTGGCACTCGTTCGGCCTTTCCCCGGGCCCTTTCCTCATACGTATTGCACTCTAAAACTCTCAACCAACATACGAATAGGCCAACTAAATGCTAGAAACTTACGGGGTGTAACATCCTCCCCCCGTTAAGAACATTCGTCCTCGAATGTTAACATCTACTTGCAAGAACTTTAACCTTGCAATTACTTATTCTGGAAAAATTTCGGCAGAGTCTCCCCTATAATATGGACTATCCAAAAATCCTAAAACACAGAAAAGTCCAATACAGGTACTCCACACAATACTATGGCATTCATTTCACAAAAGACTGAAATCAATTATCTCACATATACATGTATTTAATGCAGCTTGTGAAACAACAACAACAATATACATCTAGCTGCACAATATGACTAAGTCTGAAATAACTGAGGATATCTGGTTTTCCTATCGTGTTCTGCCTCCCAGGTCATCTCCTCCCGGTTCTTATTCCGCCATAACACTTTAATGAAAGCAACATCTTTAGTTCTTAGTCTGCGGATCTGCCGATCTAGTATGGCTACTGGAGCTTCTTCGTAAGCTAACTCCTCAATGATTTGGACGTCCTTGACTGGGAAAACTCGAGAGGGATCTCCTATGCACTCCCTCAACATTTATACGTGAAAAACTGGATGAACAGATTCTAATTCTGGAGGTAAATCAAATTCATAAGCCATCTGGCCTATCCTTCGGCGAATTTGATAAGGCCCAATAAACCTCGGTTTGATCTTGCCTTTCTTACCAAATCTCGTCACGCCCTTCATCGGTGAAACCTTCAGGTTTACCCAGTCACCTACATTAAACTCTAGGTTTCACCGCCGCACATCAGCACAAGATTTCTAGCAGCTCTGAGCAGTCAACAGACGTTCCTTGATAAGCTTTACTTTTTCCTTCTGCCCATTTTAACTTGTCCAGGTTTGCTTTATCTCCCTGAAGTTATCATCCAGAAGCTTCCACTTCCACTTATAGTGGGACTCGAGAGTCTGAGTTGTATATTCTACTTAGCCACCAATTGGGGTACGAGGAACTATGCTTAAGTTAACATGTCTCACCGTCTGTTCCAACATCCCTTCCTAAAATTTAGTCGTACATTGCACCCATCTGTTGGAGTTTATCAAACACTGGGGCTCCACGCACTCCATCTACTTCTGGGGCATTTAACCTGACATAAGTCTTAATGGCAACATAATTTCATCTGGCGAGGCACGAATGGACCTCATTGGTCTTATTATACTGACTCAAATAAGGTCAGGCTACACCTGGTGTGAGATAACCCTGCGACTATATTCATATTAATTACTCTCCACTCCTTTGCAGACACGACCATCTCTTATATTGGATAACTTGGTTCCTGCTATTTCACCTTTTCTATCCTGTCACTAGGGCTCTTATCTCCTATCCTCTCGTACCATCTGATTGCATTTTTGTTAAATTCTAGGAGCAACGAACACATGCACTTTAGCTATGGTCTACTATTTGAAGTTCTGCCACCCTTGGAACGTGAGGTCAACATCCGGACCTTGTGACCTTGCTTGTTGATATATTGAAGGCTGGTAACTATCCGCTAGGCCTTGTTTTTAGGCTACACTAGATTAGAGTCTCCGTGTTGGCACTCTCTTACCTTTCCCTTAGGCGGGCGTACCGCAACATTCTAGGCTACAACTTTACTGTCTCTTAACTGTTAGCCCGAGGCTTAGGCCTCCATATGCGATGTTGTATCAACCTGGAGGTGATTCTAATTTCCCCCGAAGTCTGGTATTCGTTCTTTTCCCCTTACCTTCCTTAAACTGAGCTCTGGGGTTCATGGTACCTGCCTTACACTGTCAATAAGGTTACCGGCCAGGTCTCGGCCTATACTTCTTCTGGCTTGCAGTTGGACCCATTTTATTCATATGACCTCCCTGTCTTTCGATATCATAACTAAGATCATAACCATTATCTTGCAGGCATATCCTCCCGTCATTAGCACGCTACGATAGATTCAGCCTTTTTCTTACTTGAACTTGACTATTATTGGGAGTTTATCACTGATGGATTTCTTACACACACTTCGAGTAAGCTAGTAGTCTTACCCGCTCTTCTGACTTATTACCGTGAAGGTCTGGACAACTTAAATAAACATTGGGGCTCTCTACTCTTTCCTAACACTTTCTAGAGTCGACAAATCCAACCTTCGCTTAATATTTACTCCGGGCAACATAGCCTCAATTCTTACGCCCTTTGCTTTACTGGAAACAAAACTAGGAGGTAGGAATAGCCTTTTCTTACTGCAATAAATTGAAAATATAGATATGTACAACATTCAAAAGGATAGAGGTGGGAATCCTACATTTCCCTCTCTTTCTCTCATCCATCAAGTAATCTAATATTAACTGTCGTCTTAACTAGATCTTGTATATCTAACAAATAAATCAACTCGTATATATGCTATACTCCTGACTTCCTACTCTGAGGTTATAAAAATGAACTGGGGACAGTGCTGGTAGATGTATCACAGTGTGAGGTTCTTGGTACCTCGGGAGAGTGTTGGGGAGATCAAGGACGTCTGCTCCCGTCCTTAGGCTGACTATCTCCCAACTGCGGCGTCTTAATGATACCTCCTCCTGCCATTGTAGTTATCTTGCAACTGGCTGGTGTCTATCTTATATTAAACATTACCCTAGACAGACATAACAATGAAAACTTAGTGACTCAACCCTATACAACATTTCTCTATAACACGACCTTAGAAGAAGGAGGGGTAACCAAACTATCATGCCTCGTAGCCTCCTGCTTATAGAATATGGTGCACAACACATTTATAAACAAGGCTCTACTAGATATGGCTTGCAGACTCCCTAGGACACGAACTGCTCTAATACCAAGTTTGTCACACCCCACCTTGGGAGGCATGACTGGCACCTGGTGCCCTACTAGGACCTGAACTGCTGAGTTGACTGAGCCTAAGCACCTCTGGTGCAGGGCTGACTCTGACTCTGGAATCAAGAAAAAAATAGCGGCTGTAAGTACAACCCCCGGCCGACAAGGCCTATAGCCCCTGTGAAAGTAAATAGCTAACCAAAGACAAACAATCATAGGGAGTTCTATGCGGGCCGACAAGGCCGCCAATCAACAGCTAAACAGGGCCCCACATGGCCGACACACATCATCTAAACATATATGGGCCCCACACGACCGATATTATCTAACCACAGGGAAGTAACACAATCTGCAAGCCTCTAGGAGTAATAAGATGGTTGGGACAGGGCCCCGACCTACCCATACTGTACAAACAAAAGAAATAAACCTCTATCACACAAGCTCTGAAAAAAGGGAGCTGACGGCTCTATACGGCTAAGTGGAACTACGAGGAGCCTGCTCCTCGTCTATCTGTACCAGCAGGCCAGTAATGCAGCGCCCCGGGAAGGGCGTCAGTACAATATGTACCAAATATGTAAGGCAATAGGTAAGCTGAATAGGACTAGAAGTAATTAAAAAGAAGACCCGAAATATTAATCTGTATGCCTGTTGATTCATAATCTACATCTAACTAGCACTACATGTACATAAGCTAAAACTGCATACTCATACATTTATACACTACAACTAGCAAACAAGAATTCATATAAGAACCCCACCTGGCCCCCATAAGCTGGGAGGTACAATCAACACTGAATGACTCGTTCAGACCCCCATAAGTCTTGGCGAGCACATCTCAATATATATACCCCTACTTAGGTGTCTACAACCCTACTGGTACTGTAGCCAACCTACCGATCCCCTGGGTCTACAACTGGGCCCGCTTGGCCTCTGAACTATAGCTGTGTCTGAGTCCGAGTCTGGAGGACTCCTGATATCTACACCCCAGGCGTAAACGCTTGGCGGGGGTGTGCATAAGGCCAACCACAGCATATGAGGATCTGGATCCCCATCTTCGTCCCTTGTGGACGGCATGCCGCTCTGTAGAGCGACGTATCCTCGCCCCTGGCGGGCAGCGACATAGCTATCAACCTTGGGGCATTCATGGAAGGCTTCTAACTGAGGGCAAGCCCAACCCAAGTGCTATACTGACACATCAATCTATCTATATAAGGAGAGCGTATCTAGCCTTCTAGGCCTCATGATAATGCTACTCGCTTCTGGGATAATCTGTATAGTTGTCTGCAGGCATGCCGTGTGCTCGTATTTGGTCAGAGGATCCTGATAGTGATCATGATCTCTAATAGCCTGAGATGAATAGAGCGAGGTTTGAAGTGGCCTAACAATACTCTAAATGTCCCACTCGGACCTCTATAACTCATGATTAACTGTTGGGTTGCGGATAGATAACTACTTTGTTCTTCTAATTAAACAACTATAGGGATGGGCTTGGTCGAACTTGCTTCTACGCGATCGGTCCCTGGTCCTCCATAGGGAGCCTACCGATCTTAACTTGTGGTAAACACTATACTAGTAGAGTACTACTGACTCCTTAGGAATTGTCTGAATCCACTCGGATCTATATTACTATTCTAGGCAATTCTCAGTCTTATAGGCAATTCTATATAGATTGGCCCTCTCCTAGCACTCTATACCTGAATACCTTACAAGAACAGGCTAGAGTGTTGGCCCATTACTGACTACTGATGCGGACCCCTCCTTGGGGTACCTACGGGTTTATCTGACTCGGACGACTGGCTGGCTTGCTGTGCGTCCTACATGATAACTGTTAAGCCGACTAATACTAACAATCACTAATAAGGCTAAAGGGATGGCGGACGATAACTCAATACACTAGATAACCCTAGTGTCGCTAACTCTAGAATATACCTATTATGTCTCTATTTCTGGTTCTGGAATGTGTGATAACGTCAATGACCTCTAGGGATGCTTTCCTGCCAATACAAGCACCAATTGGTTGTTAGACCGCCTAACTGCACCCATACTGTTTTACCAACTGATTCAGGCCAATAACTCTTACAAGCTTCTGAAGTCTAGGCCTGGAAACAAACATATAAGTCTACCATCACAATAGCTTGAGAACTAAAAGATTTTCTATAGCGTTCATAACGTGAATCACATTAAACCTACTCCCTTTCAGCGAGGGGTCCTGCAGTATGATCTGTATACATTTTCTAGCAGCTAACCAGAATTTATGTAATTGTAATCCCTATTAGCAGCTAATCACAACATATATGATATTTATATATGTATATTAATAACAGCTAATTACAACATATCGAATTACAATCTAATGGCAGCAACTATTCGCAGCATCTGAGATCATTATTTCTATTCGAGAACATAAGTCGTAACACTGTATGACAAGGATACTTGCCGAGAGTTAAGCCTTACATACCTCGTTCGTCGTTTTTTGAGTAACTAATGAGTATTAGCTTGTATTCAACTACCCTTCTCAACTGTAATCATATTAATGGAAGAATAGGGCCAACTTCATTACCGAATTCGAAGAAAGCAATAACTTTATATATATATATATTGACTATACTTCAACTTATCGAAAGACGATCAAAAACTCATAATTCTTGGGAATATAGAAGGGATAAGTACTTACTTTAGGCACGTGATCTTATTGACACTAGTTTGAAACAATTCCATCAACTTAGGCTCGGCAGGACGACGATTTGCCGAGCGTATTTTACGAAAATAACTCTGCAGCGATGCTCTCTACAGCCTTATACTTCAATACCCAAAGTTAATTTTGATTTGAACGGTGTTTAGCGGAGTAATCGGATGATTTCCAAATGTTTTCCTCTTTTTCCCTCTGTTCTGGCCGTGATTATCTGGATAATGATCTAACTTCTAAGTGTGAGGCCTTTATATACTTGAGGCACCAAACAAGGCAACGTGGCACTTTTCCCATCGCACGGATTTTACTCCGTGCCACTCTGGGTAACACGGAGGGGGATGCTCCGTGCCACTTTGCCCCTTTGGGCAACCTGGTTCGGCCTCCTCCCGTGAAATCCCGACTTTGCACTCGTTTGACCTTTTCCTCGGGCCCTTTTCTTGTATGTATGGCACTCTAAAACTCTCAACCAACATATGAATAGGTCGACTAAATGTTAGAAACTTAACAGGGTGTAACAGAAAGATTTGAAACACACAATAATAAACAAGAGTAAAGACTAGTAAATGTTTAAATCAATTTCGGTTGTATTCAATCAATAAAGTGACTAGGATTGTGTTCCCCATTACTTTATATCCACAAGACTTTTATACTAGTGATCTATTTTGGTGTTTAGTATGCGATTGGTAAGTTAAATTCACCTAAATGGTTAATCCCCTATCTAGATGATTATGACCAAGCAACTTGATCCGTATACGGGTGTATGCTCAATTAACCCTTACCCTTAATATCAGATTAGCTATTCCCGGACAAGGTCAAGCTATTAGATGAGGGTTGATAGCCTCAAATCTCCCTTGATAATTCCTTTTCCCATTTATCACCCCCTTTATTGGAAAAAAATGCATGCATAAATCCCGTTCAAGAATCGCTAAGTATTTTTACCTATGTGTGTTAATTCATCATGGTTCCCACAACTCTAGTTATGGGTTTAGCTACTCATGTTTGAATGACCACAATCACAGAATAAAGAAGAAATCATCAATGTAACTTACAAAGATTTGTAGAAGAAAACAATGTGAATTGAATAAAAACACCAAAACCGATGAACAAAACTTCAATGTTGTTATTCCCAAAATCAAGAATAAAATTACAAACTTTGTTTCTTGAACCAAGATTGATCATTAACAACACTAAAATTTACGTGAAAAGTGGTAAAATATACTGTACTCGAAAAATAAACCTAAATAATGTATTTATAGTTCCAAACAAAACTTTTCCTAACTAAAAACGGACTCCAGGTTGACAGTGGTGACGGGCCAAGTAATGACTCGTTGGGTATCCAATGAGTCGTGGCTAGTGAACTTGAGTCATCCTCGGCAATTTGTCCAGTCCTGGTGATGGGACACCTAACGACTCGTTAGGCCTAGGCACAAATCGTTAGGGCCCTCGTGGACATGGATCACCAAATCTTCCAGTGCACTTGAAGGATGCTGATAGTATCTAATGACAAGTCATCACTTCACCTGATGACTCGTTATGTCTCTCGTTGTCTTCCCTGAGCAATTTTTCAGAAATCTTCCTCCCAGTCTCCACGACTGGCATAATGACTCTTTACTAGATGTAACGAATCATGACTTCAACTCGTTAGGTGCACTAGTTCTTCTTCATAAAACTCCGGCTCTTCTCCACGACTCTAGGAACAAGTCGTCCATTGGGACGATGACTCGTTACCTGGTTAATAGCCTACAGTTTGTTCCATTTTTTCATCACTTTGCCCATTTCACGTTCCGAACCTGTTTTCCCGCAACACTTAATACAAACACATCATATCTACATAAATATACCCGGAATGTGCATATTTTCTTGGTTTTAAGCGTCGAAAGTGCCATAAAATTACGGCATATCAACACCCTCAACTTTGAACTTTTGCATGTCCTCAGGAAAAGCAAAATAAAATAAAACTTCCATGATGCTTCAATCAAAGGAAACTTACGGCAGTCACAACTCTTTATCTAATCAAATTTTCTATCCCCTCCTATATCATACAAAAAAAATCATAATGCATATTTAAAGTTTTCAACCATGACATAAAGGAATCAAGACATGGCAAAATACTGTCACTTGCAACCATGCACATAAGTTTATAACACTGACCCAGATAGTTTGCAGACGATTTTGTTGACCAAATGCTCTCACCATAAAGAAGTCCCACACTCACACATGTGTATATGATCATATCAATGTATTTCTCTTGGGACTAGGTAAAAGCACACCCTCTCTTACAAAGAAATTCTAACTATGCGTATGCAATACAATAAGCTTGCCTTTACTTTCAATGCCTCAATTTTTCAGAAGGGTAACTAGGATCACTATAGGACTTTTAAGCTTTTAATATAGGCTTGGGTTTGGGTATGATACATATGGGACTAGTAGCTTAACCCTCCTTGGCACTACACAAACTTTGGCTCCATTCTTAACCTTCTTTTCATACTTTCTCCCTTTTTCCTTTGCTTTCTTCTTCTTTTACTTTCATTTGCCACTACGAGTGCGGTGTTCCTTCTTTCAAGTATTCATTACTTTCATAATTTTTATCTTTTTTCTCTTTTTCTCTTTAACATATTTTTTTTCTTTTCTTTCATTATGCACACCGCACCCGCTCTTTCATTTTCATTACTCAATCTCACTCCACCCTACTCTTCTTAATCATCCCTATGATAGCCACCCTCAATTTAGGCAATTTTCATGAGTTGAGATTCACAGTGTCCAAGGAGGGACTAGGACCAAAATAGGTTCATTTAATCAAAGCAGAAAGGTGAATTGGTGTTAACAAAAAGAATGGACAATTTAAGCTCAAAATTTGGATCAAGGGATATTTATTTCCATTTGGTAGGTCTTTTAAGGCTAAAGTGGACTATTCATCAAAAATGACCTATTATCCTTTCCTAGTTTCCCATCTTTTACCTCAGTACGACTGACCATGCAAGTTCTAGATTGACACACACAACAAAATTTAACTATTAAGTCTCACTCACACATTGCACAAGCCAACATCATCACTTCTACTAACTGCTAGTTTAGGTACAATCATAGAATGGTAAACATGTTCACAGTTTTAACGACATGCAATGATTCACAAAGATCATACTTATCAATTTTAACACACACATAAAAACATTTAGGAGGGATATCACATTATCAGTTCAACTAAATTCAACTCACATTATTAGTTCAATTAAATTAAAATATTCATGCTACTGACTGCCTCAAGTTCACCTAATTTTCATTCCATTAACACAAACAAACACAAAAAATATAAAAACCTAAACATGTTGGTTCTACTAGATAAAGAACACCTGAGGAAAAAGATATTCAGCAAGAAAAACCCTCGGGTTATGTTCAACAAAAATACACAAGTATCCCTCCCCAGCCCCATCAAGAAAAGCATGCGTTGTCCTCGATACATTTATAAAAAATAAAACATGGAAATAGGGAAAATACCTATGCAACCTAGGCTTCTACAACTGGGCCAGTGGAGGGTGCAGATACTCCTCCACTGTCATCTCCTGTACCACTGACCTGACCCGGTACATTTTCAGAACCTATTGAGCTCGTACCTTCTCCACGAGCTCTCATTGCCTCAACTGTGGCCCTCTATCGAGCCTCTTCTCTAGATAACTGCTGCTCTGCCTCTATCTCTCTCTGCTCTTGCTTCTTCTCAGGGAGCAGAGAATCATCCGCATCAAAACTTGCCTCCTCACGAGGCCTTTTGCCTTATCCTGCACCACCGACTCCTTAGTGATAAAGTCAAATATTGGTGGCAGCTCCTTCTTACTCTCGTCATCAATCACTGAAAGCACAGGTTGAGGGATCGCAACTACTTGTCATACGGACAACTCTCGCACCTCAGCTCGGAGTGCTGCTACCTCCGTATACCATCTAGATAGCTCGGGCGCCTGTAATTATGCAAGGCGCTCATCCATATGCCTCTCAAAGGCATCCAACAGTCCATGCACTAAACTAGAGAGCGCCTCTAAATCCTTTGTAACCCATGGATTTACTCGCTCCATTAATAACTTAACTTGAAGAGCCATGTGTGTTTGCTGTTTTTCGGCTTTCACCAGCCGCCTAGCCATGTCAGCCAGAAATTCTTGAGAAATAGTAAATAGGGTGGCTGGAGAGACACGTGAGGGTGCAACAAGTGGTTGAGGTGCTACTTCTATGGATGAGGACTCTGGAACCTCAGTAGGTGCGGGAATTTCGGTTGCATCTATAGCCTCAGGCTAGCTACCAATTCTAGCCTCTACCACAAACTTGATAAACAATGCAGCCTCAGTCTGCATACCGCTGCTCAATGCCTCTGCCAATAAAGTCACTCCAGTGGATGCGGTAGACTGAATCCTCGCTCTCAATATCGAATTTGTCTCGTCTCTTATCAACCGGATATTGGTGATCTTATGGACCACCACACGCTGATCAACCGACAAAAATTCTGGCACCTTTGGCTCCTGACAAAGTCGATCAATGAGGTATGGAAAGGGAATGGTAGTGTTGTCTACTATTTCCCGCTCTCGAATCTCTTCAGCAGTTTATTGCGGGAAGCTTATGGCATACCCCTCCATGATACTCGCTACTACTGCAGCTTTGTCAAGTGAAAGCACATTGTCGTTGCTAGTCGGTACCAACCTGTGTCAAACTAATGACCACTAGAATTTAGCTTGGAAGTTCAGTGTGGCCTTTTTTATCTGTGACTCGGAGCCATGCAAACACCTAACTAGCGGACCCATGTGGGAATGATGCATGACAGCCAAGTGTACTTCTTGATACATTCTTCACTATTCAATTTCTTGATTTTAACTTTCTTGAGTTCGAACAGTCTGTGATCAAACTCAGCTGTGTTCATGGGGGCCTGATATTTTGGACCATAGAGCATCCTAGAGATGGTCCTCTCAAAGATGTCTACATGTGTCTCCCAAACCAACACCTGTGTTAATGCAGGCCTCTTCTTCCATTCTTGTCCTCCCAAAGCCAGACGCTGTAACGTGGTTGCGTAGGCAGCATAAAACTCTCTGACCAAGAAAGGGCTGTAGCTCCCCGATGGCTCAGGTAACCACCAGAACATGTATCTATCAAATAATGCCTGCATCTTGGCAGGTCCTTGAGCCCTGTGGGGACCAGTCTAGGCTCCTTCTAAATGCTCCTCTATGGGTGGCCCTTTTCATTTGGATCAATGTCCCTGTTGTAAATGGATCGCATGCCTTGGACACACCATCACCTCACCGGTCATGGTTGATCACTGATGTGTGTGAGGTCTCTATCAGCTCATCATTTGTGTTCCCCTATTGGGCATGGGATTTGTCTGCAACTTCTATATTTGCCGCAGCTGTGGTGCCCTCGGGGGAAATTGGGATTGTGGCCCCAACATTCTCTTCTGCTTGGCTAAGTGGGTCTCTTGTAAGTGGAATAGGAGAATCAACCAGGGCTGCTGAATTTGTAGGGCATTGTGTCCTAACCCTGGTTGATCTCCTCTCAAGATGCTCTTCTGAAACTTTGAATTCCTTCACCGAGTGACTCGACTCTTTTGAGGATGAGGGCTCGTCCCTATGTCTGCGATAGGAGCTATGAATTTTCTCCATCACCTATTTCTTGGTCGGACCCTTCTTGGTGTACCCTTCAAAGCCATTGTACATGTGGTAAGACAGTTAATATGCACGATGAGATGAAATAAAATCATCTTTTAATTGTGTCCCTGCAGACAAGATGAGGGACTCAACAAGACTGGCCACGACTCATGAGGTCACTCATTGTCTGCAGTTCATTTTTTTCCTTTTGTTGAACCAATGGATTAACGACTTGTCACAATGAGTAGTTACTTGTGGCAACTACTCGTTAGACCATTCGTAAGGTACACCGGTTATATCTCCCATTTCCCCACTCAGGATAAGCTACACAATGAGTCGTGAGTTGATACCACGGCTCGTTATGTGGCTCGTGCTCAAGAGTTCGACCTATTGGGTGACAATCCAACCCATGTTCATCATTTACTAATATTCAATCCCACAAGCACCAATCGAATTTCTTATAACATTGCATTCATTTTGATTACGATTTTAAGTTAAAAGCATCCTAGGGTTTTCATCTGAATCAAACAGAAATCATCAAGGCATTACAATGCTACAGGGATGAGTTGGTTAAAACACTTGAAGAAAGGACCAAAATATTACTCACAGTGATCAAAATTAGAGGAAGAGTTTCTAACTGTAGGTGATTTCGATGCACAGTCACAATTTGACTTTTTCACCCGAGTAGATTTGAGTACGATCGTGTGTGTGTGCGTTTTCGAATGAGAACTGATATTGGGAGAATGAAAAAGTGGGAAATTTTGAGTTGGAAGTTCGGTTTAAGTTCAGGTGAGAAAATTTGAGGGCACAATCATGTCATGCCCCACCTTAGAAGGCATGATCATCACCTAGTGCCACACTGGGTCTTAACTAGCCTAACTGGACTGGCGCACTACTGGTGCATCTTGACACTCAATTCAAGAAACCAATGAGCTATATCTCGGTTGTAAATACAGCCCCTGCCCGATAAGGCCACCTGTAAAAGAAGACAACTAACTAGAACAACACAATAACAGGGATCCTATGCAGGTCGATAAGACCACCATGTTGTCTAGTTATAATCGCAACGTAAATCAGGCGCTAAACTACGCTATGGTCGACAAGGCCGCTATCTAACAGCTAAACAAGGCTCCACACGGCCATCACTGGAAATAAAGCACACAAGGGCTCCACGTGACCAATAGCAACTAACCACAGGGAAAATACAATAGTCTGCAGGCCTCTAGGAGGGATGTAATGGTTGGGACAAGGCCCCGACCTACCCAAAACTGTACATCAAAAGTAAACCTCGTCTAACTTTCAACTCCGGAGGAAAGGAGCTGAATAAATTACTGACCTCAGCTGAAGGCTAGGAACATCCTGAATCGCGTCTATCAGCACCTGTAGGCAAGTAATGCAGTGCCCTGGTAGGTGTTAGTACAATATGTACCGAATATGACAGGCCGAAAGACAATAACTGACGGAAAGCTGGTAAACCTATAATAATTTAAAAGAGAGAATAAGGATTTAACCTGCAACATCTGTAACATCCAAAATATCTAAACAACAAGTCTATTTATGCAAACACGAACCTAACCGGGCTCCCATAAGCTTGGAAGGTACAAACAGCACAGAAAAACCTACCTACGCCCCTATAAGCACCGGCAAGTACAAACAAGATCGCCTCCACTTACCTGACCACTAAGGACTTTAGCGTAACTGTAACTCAGGGTGGCCCTCGTGGCCACAACCTGATAGAGGTCATTATGGCCCTTAATACCTCAGTAAATGAAACTTAGTACGACCCTTACAACCTCAATAAATGGAACCCAGTACGGCACTTACAGCCTCATTAAATGGAACCCAGTACGACCCCTAAAGCCTCATTAAATGGAACTCAATATGGCCCTTACAGCCTTAGTATATGGAACTCAATACTGCCCTTACAACCTCAGTATACGGAACTCAATATGGCTCTTACAGCCTCAGTATATGGAACTCAATACAGCCCTTACAGCCTCAGTATATGGAACTCAATACGGCACTTACAGCCTCAGTATATGGAACTCAATATGGCACTTACAACCTCAGTAAATGGAACTCAATACGGCCCTTACAGCCTCAGTATATGGAATAATATCTAACTACTCAACTTTGGGGGAAGATCATTCTAGCTAGCCTAACTTGGACAAGAATTATTATTTCATCGCTATAGGCTGAATTCAGTTTACAACAGCTGGCCCCAATAGGTTTACTCAAAAGTACTATAGACATAGAAGTCATATTAACTTTATGAAGAACATAACTTTACGAAAGGATAGCCTTACATACCTCAAGTGTCGATTTCCTGTTTAACCGGCGAGTTCCAATCAGTACTCGATAGCCCTTTGCAACTGTAATCGTATTATTGGGATAATAAGACTAGTTTCGGTACTAAATTTGGCGAAAATGATAACTTTTATTATTGACATCAACTATACTTCAACTTGATGAAACACGGCCAAAAACGTATAATTTTCGGAGAGTTCAGAAGGGTGAAATGCTTACTTGAAGCCTGTGATCGTATAGAAATTAGTTTCGAGCAATTCCAACAACTTTAGCTCAGCGAGGCTACCATTTACTGGGCAAATTTTGTGTAAATAACTCTGTAGTAATTCTCTCTGTAGGCTTATAAGTCAGTATCTGAAGTTAATCAGAGTTTGGACGACGTTTCATAGCATAAATGGGCAAAAATTACTTAATTTCTTTTTTCCCTCTTCTCTCAGGCCATAGCTCTTTCTTGGAAATGAAATGAATTTAAAACAAGGGACTATATATAAAGGTGAGGCCGGTGGGCAAGGGGCACCCTGCACCTCTTAAGGCACCACAACAGGCCCCGCGTCGCGTCCCTCAGTGCATTAAGGGGGCTGGCGTGCCGTGCTGCCTAAAGCGCCGTGTGCCGGCATGTCGCGCTGGCCCTTACGGCCTGGCCTCGCTCGACCCGACTTTAGAGGTTCTCTACACTCGTCGTACTCTTATTATCTATCTCAAATCCATATGCATGCTTTCTAATCACCAACTTTAACGAGGTGTAACATCCCCCCCCCCTTAGGAACATTCGTTCTCAATTGTCTACTTGATTTACAGGAGTTTAACTCTTTTAGGACTATTATTTTGGAAAAAATTTGGCAGAGCCTCCCCTGTAATACGGAATAATTGAAAAATCTTGAAACGCACAAAAGTCCAATAAAGGTATATCACAGGACACTATAACAACTCTTTCACAACAAAATGGCAGTCAATTGAATAATCTATGATGAGTATCATAAAAGAACAACTGAATCAATGACTCTACCTTAACCGCATATTCGGACTAATACTGAAACAATTGAGGGTATCTGGACCTCATGTCATCCTCGGCTTCCCAATTCATTTCCTCTCTGTTCTCATTTCTCCACAGTACTTTAACAGAAGAAAAATCTTTGGTTTCTCAGCCTGCGAACTTGTCAATCTAATATGGCCACTAGTACCTCTTTATAAGCTAACCCCTTGGTAACCCAAACATCCTCTACTGGCACAACTCAGGATGGATCCCCTATGCACTTCCATAACATGAATACATGAAAGACCGGATGAACAAACCCTAATTCCGAAGGCAAATCTAACCCGTATGCCACCTGGCCTATTCTCTAGAGGATCTGGTCTGGCCCATTAAACCTTGGGCTAAGTTTGCGTTTCTTGCCAAATCTTATTACACCCTTCATCGGTGATACCTTAAAGAATACCCAGTCGCCAACATTAAACACTAAGTCTCTTCGGCGAACATCAGAATAGGACTTTTGACTTCTCTGGGCTTTCAACAAGCGTTCTCTGATAAGCTTTACCTTTTCCTTTGATTGGTAGATCATATCTGGACCAATTAGTACTGATTCTCCAACCTCAAACCAACCAACCGTGGACCTACACTTTCGCCCATATAAAGCCTCGTACGGTGCCATCAGAATTGCTGAATGATAACTATTATTATAAGCAAACTCAATAAAGGGTAAATGTTCATCCTAACTGCCCCCAAAGTCTAGCACGCACGCTCGTAGAATATCCTCAAGCGTCTGAATTGTACGTTCTGCCTACCCGTCCATTTGAGGATGGAATGTTGTACTCAAATTGACCTGTGTTCCCAAATCTTTCTAGAATGATTGCCAGAATATGTCTGTAAATTGTGCACCTCTGTCAGATATAATAGATGTCGGAACACCATGTAGTCTGACTATTTCTCTAATGTACAACTCGGCGTATTCTTCGGCTGAGAAAGTGGTCCTAACTGGTAGAAAATGAGCTGACTTTGTTAATATATCAACAATCACCTAGATGGAATCAAATATGCGCCTAGTACGGGGTACTCCTGTCATAAAATCCACATTAACTGCTTCCCATTTCCACATAGGTATAGCTATTTCCTGAGTTAGGCCGTCAGGTTTCTAATGTTCCATTTTTACCTATTGACAATTAGGACACTGTGCTACAAATTTGGCGCCAGTCTTCTTCATTCCAGGCCACCAATATATCTCTTTTATGTCATGGTACATCTTCGTTGAACCTGGGTGAAGTGAATAGCGAGAATAATGTACTTTTTCCATAATCTGCTAATGGAGCTTTGCTACATCCAGAATGTAGAGGCGACCTCTGTACCTCAAAATTCCATCTCCGGCCACCTCAAAAACGGATACCTCCCTTGCTGAACTCTATTTATGAGCTGTGAAAAGTGAGAATCTTCATATTTTCACTCTTTTACCTCCGCTACCAGGGACGATACTGCTATATTCTGAATTATAGCTCCACTATACTCTGTATCAACTACTCGAACTGCTAAACTAGCTAGCCGGTGCAATTCTCAGGCCATTTCCCGCTATTCCAGCCTCAGATATGTCAAACTGCCCATAAATCGGCGGCTAAGTGCCTCTGCCACAATATTAGCTTTCCCTGGATGATACAAGATGTTCACATCATAATCTTTCAATAATTCTAACCAACGGCGTTGTCGCAAATTTAACTCTCTCTGTATGAAAATGTACTAAAGACTTTTATGGTTAGTAAAAATATCCACATGTACCCCATATAAGTAATGTCTCCATATCTTTAAGGCATGAACCACTGCAGCTAACTCAAGATCATGGGTGGGATAGTTCTTTCATGTTTCCTCAACTGGCTCGAAACATAAGCAATTACCTTACCATGCTGCATCAGAACAATCCTAATCCAATACCTGAAGCATCGCAATACACCACATAACCCTCTGAACCTTCTTGCAAAGCTAATACTGGTGCTAAGGTCAATCTGTTTTTCAATTCCTGGAAACTCTTCTCGCAGGCTTTGGTCCACTGAAAGTTGGCTGCTTTTGGGGTCAACTTAGTCAATGGTGCTGCTAGAGTAGAAAACCCTTTGATGAACCTTCTGTAATATCTGGCTAACCCCAAGAAACTGTGAACCTCTATCGGAGTCATAGGTCTAAGCCATGTTTTCACTGCCTCAATTTTCTATGAGTCGACCTAAATACCAGCTTCTGATACAATGTGGCCCAAGAAAGCTACAAAATTTAACCAGAACTCACATTTAGAAAACTTTTCATACAACTGACAGTCTCTGAGGATCTGGAGTACTTTTAGAAAATGACCTTTATGTTCTATTTCTGAGCAAGAGTAGACCAAAATATCATCAATGAACACTATTACAAACAAATCTAAATACGACCTGAAGATACTATTCATGAGGTCCATGAACATTGCTGGCGCGTTAGTCAACCCGAAGGACATAACGAGAAAATCAAAGTGGCCATACCTGGTTTTGAAAGCTGTCTTCGGGATATCTTTCTCCCCAACTTGAACCTGGTTATCTGGATCTTAAATCAATTTTAGAAAAGTATTTCTCCCGTTGTAGCTAGTCAAAAAAATCATCTATTCTTTGAAGAGGATATTTATTCTTAACAGTAACTTTATTCAATTGTCGGTAATCTATGCACATGCGTAGGGAACCATCTTTCTTTCTTACAAACAAAACTGGCGCACCCCACAGTGACATACTAGGTCTGATGAAACCTTTGTCTAACAGATCTTTCAGCTGCACTTTCAATTCTCTAAGCTATGCAGGTGCCGTTCTATACGGTGGGATAGATATTGGATGAGTATCTAGTAGCAAATCTATAGAGAAGTCTATTTCCCGCTCTGTGGGAATACCGGGAAGTTCATCCGGAAACACAACTCGGAACTCATTAACAACTGGGATAGACTGGAGAGTCAGAGATTCTTCTTGTTGATAACGCTCAAACCACACTTCCAACTGAAGTATGAAGCGGATATTGTCAATAAAGAACCCAATTTAGAGGTTGGGGTCGAACCCACAGGGAATATGGAAGATCTAAATTACAGTCGGTAGATGAACTTGTATGGTAATTACTTCACAATGGGGGGAATTCTAACAAAACCTATAATAAAAATAAACAGCAATCAAGATTATATTTGTAAATCAACAACTAAAGGATAACTATGGTTTGCATTCCCCATGGGTTCATAACATCTTTGGGTATACACTCGTGATCTTTACCAATACTTACTTACAGTACTGATAACTTAGGTTCATTCAAACGATCGACCAATACCTATTGAATGACTATCCTCAACTACTCGACCAAGTCTCATGAGTTTTGCAACCTAACCGTTATCACTAAGTTCCAGATATAACTATCCTGTGACCACAGCTCAAGTTAATTCAACGATCATCAAGATCAAGGCTCTGTTGTAATTCTCTTTTCCTAATATCAACCTCTTCGACCAAAGTAAGTAAAGAATTCAGGCACTTCCTAACGTTGCGCACCGCTAAGAATCATTAATGATGAAGAGAATAAAATATAAGTAATTAGTATTGGTTTTAGAATCCCTTTGTGCAACCCTAACTTGTTAATCCACCATGGTTCCCACAACCCTAGCTATGGAGGTTTTATCCTCTAATAGATGCAAGGTTGTGAATTGTATTCATGATCGAAAACATAAAACAATAGTTACAAAGATGATTGAGAAAAACAATTACTTCAATTAATCCACGAAATCTTGAATAACAAGTAGCAAGAACAATATGAATTCAAGGAAAAGGTTCATCACAAGGTTTAACCAACTCAATTCTCTCTTTCAATGGTGTCAAATTGCTTACTACAATGTTTTTGTTACACCTCATAAGTTTCTAACGTTTAGTCGGCCTATTCGTACATTGGTTGAGAGTTTTAGAGTGCCATACGCATAAGGAAAGGGCCCGGGAAAGGCCGAACGAGTGCGAAGTCGGGATTTCACGTGAGGAGGCCAAACTAAGTTGCCCAGAGGGGCAAAGGGGCACGGAGCAGCCCCCTCCACATTAACAAACATGGCATGTCTGTAAAATAGCGCGTTGAGGTCTGTGCCACTTTGCCCTGTCCGCCTCCTCAAGTATATATAGGCCTCACCCTTAGATTTCATGTTATTTTCTCAAATAAACTCGGCCAATAGAGTTAGAAGTGAAGGGGAATTATAATTTTCATCCGCTTACTCTGCTAAACGCCTTCCAAATCCAAATTAACTTCGGGTATCGAAGTATAAGGCTGTAGAAAGCATTGCTATGGGGTTAGTTTCGTGAAATTCGCCCGGCGAAACATCGTCCCGCCGAGCCAAAGTTGTTGAAATTTCTCCAAACTAATGTCAATACGATCACAGGCTTAAAGTAAGCATTTCTCCCTTCTAGACTTTCAAGAAATAACGAGTTTTCGATCGGGTTTCGTATAGTTAGAATATGGTTAATATTTATATATAAAGTTTTCCTTTTTTCCAAATTTAGTGTTAAAACTAGTCTTATCTTTCCAGTAACACGATTTCAGTTGGGAAGAGCTATTGAATACGAACTGGAACTTATCAGTTAATTAGAAATCGGCAATCGTGGTATGTTATGGTAGCTTCCTTCGGTAAGTTAGTTTCTATAGCATTATAACTTAGTTTAAATTGTAGTAAGAGAATTAGAACTACGTAATCATGAATAGTTGCTGTTATTAGCTGAGACTAGTACTCTACACTTTGTTGGGAATTGATTTGCCTATATATCCCTCCATGGCCAACCCAAGTGTTACTAGCTATGTCGACGCCCACCAGGGGATAGATGACGTCGCTCCAGAAAGAGCGGCATGCCATCCGCGAGGGACGAAGATGGGGTCCCGGGTCCTTATAGAGTCCATTCCATGGTTGGACTATTATACATACGCCAAATCGGCACCACACCCGCGACAAGCCTAGTGCTCGGGGTGCAGATATCAGGAGTCCACTAGACTCAAACAAAGCTATAGTTAGGAGCCGAGCGGGATCAGTTGCAGACCCAGGGGACTCGCAGGACAGCTATAGCTACCAGTATGACCTGTTATGACCTTGGTGGGGTATATAGATTGAGGTGTACTCACCAGGGATTATGGGGGCCCCAGCTGGGTTGTTCTATGCTGATTGTAACTTTCGGCTTATGGGGGGCAAGTAATGTTCTTGTTTGCCTTAGTTATTGATAGACTAGATAATAGAACACTCAGCTATTCAGGTAAGACTTCTGTCCCCTTTCTTTCAATCATTTCATCTTTATCTTTACTACTCAGTTATTTACAGTTATCGCCTTACATATTCAGTACCTATTATACTAACGCCCTTTCTGGGGTGCTGCATTACTTTCCTGCAGGTACGGATAGACGTGGAGTAGGTCCCTCATAGCTTTCAGCCAGCATCGTCAGAACAGTTAGCTCCTTTCTTTCGAAGGTTGTAGATAGAAGGTTTACCCCATTTGACTGTACTGTTTGTGGGTAGGTCAAGGCCCTGTTTCGACTACCGTATTACTCCTAGAGGTTTGCAGACTATATGTATTTTCCTGTGGTTAGCTGTTATTGGTTGTGTGGGGCCTATATGTGCTTCAGTTTACGTGTGTGCCGTGTAGGGCCTTGTTCAACTGATAGATTAGCGGCCTTGTCGGCCATAGCTCGGTGTAGCTCTAGATTTACTTTACAATCATAACTAAACATCATAGTGGTCTTATCGGCCCGCATATGATTCCTTGTTACTGCTTTTTCTGGTTAGCTGTTTTCTTTCACAGGTAGTGATAAGGCCTTGTCGGCCGGAGGTTGTGTTTACAGCCGAGATATAGCCCATTGTCTTGTTGACATAAGAGTTAGTGCCAACCCTGTACCAGAAATGCTTAGGCCTAGTCAACTCAGTTTGTTTAGATCCTAGTAGGCACCAGGTGCCAGTCGTGCCTCCCAAGGAGGGGCGTGACAAACTTGGTATCAGAGCATGTCGTATCTCAGGAAATGTGCAAGTCGTGCTAAGTAGAGTCTTCTATATGGACGTGTTGTGCACCACATATTATAGACAGGGGGCTGCGAGGTATGATAGGATGGTTACCCTTTCTTCTTATCCGCTCGTGCTATAGAGCTGTATGGTATAGGGTTGAATCCCTAAGCATACCATATTCTTTTATCTACAGAGAAATGGAATACCCGGGACACCCTATGACTGGCAGGAGATTGGATGTAGCAGCAGGACAGGGCACTAGCACGGTGCCTCAGCTAGAGTCAACTCCGTTTGGGGGCAATAGGCAGTCTCTATACTAGTACCATCGGATCATGAGGTTAGGAGTGTTGTTGTTATGTTAGCTCAGATGATGGCCGCACAGTGCTAGCTCATAGTCCGGTAGTTGCAGAATCTCCAGGCGGGCCTGGTAGCTCGAGGGTTCGGGAGTTCCTTGCACTGAGTCCCCCATAATTCACATGGACAAATCGGGACGAGGACTCTCAGGATTTTCTAAACCAGTTGCAGCGAATTTTTAGGGTAATGCATGCCACTCCCACAGAGTCAGTGGAGTTAGCAGTATTTCGATTGTGGGACATTGCGGTACTATGGTACGAGAGCTGGGAAAGGTCTCGAGGCAGAGATGTTCCCCCTCCGACTTGGCCCAGTTTCTCTGAGGCCTTCTTAGACCATTATATGCCATGGGAGATTCGCCAGGCCAAGGTAGATCAATTTTTGCATTTGGAGCAGGGTTCGATGAATGTTCGAGAATATGCTATGAGATTTGATTCCTTGGACCGATATGCACCAGCCTTTGTGGATACCATGCCAGCCAGAGTGCACCGGTTTATCATGGGGCTGAATCCAGAAAATGTAGAGACCTATATCACAACTACCTTGAGAGAGGACATGAATATTGCTCAAGTACAGGCATTTTTCCAGAATATTGAGGGGATCCGGCAGCGGCAACGAGGGATAGAGAGGGCAAGTCAGGAGCAGTGCTGCAGGAATAGACCTGGTGATTTGCAGACAGAGTCCCAGGGTGGACCCAGACCACGATTATCAAATAGACCACCTAGACCCCCACCTCCACAACAGCAGCAGGGGAGAAGGTTTGGTCGTCAGGGAATGCCAGGGCCTGGCGAGAGTTCACGGTCAGCGGGATCACAAAAACAAAGAGGTTCAGAGCGAAGTAGATTTGCTATACCACTTTTCCCTATTTGTAGCCACCGTCATTCTATGGCATGCAGATATGGTTCAAAATATGGCAGTATCGTCATTGGTTGTGGAAGTGAAAGAACGACAGTATGAAGACCCTAACCTTGTTCATCTCAGAGATAAGGTTCAGCGAGGGGAAGTTACAGATTTGCAGGTAACTTAAGATGGAGTTTTGGGATATAGGGATCGCCTCTGTGTTCCAGATGCAGTAGGACTTCGCTCGCAAATTATGGGCGAGGTGCATTATTCCCATTACTCTCTTCATCCGGGCTCAACAAAGATGTATCATGATATAAAAGAGATTTACTGGTGGCCAGGAATGAAAAAGGAGATAGCAGAATTTGTAGCTCAATGTCCTAATTGCCAACAGGTTAAAGCCGAACATCAGAAACCCGGTTGACTGACACAAGAAACAACATTTCCTATGTGGAAATGGGAGGCAATTAATATGGACTTTGTGATAGGGTTACCTTGTACCAGGCGTAAATTTGATTCTATCTGGGTCATCATTGATAGGTTGACAAAGTCAGCCCACTTTCTGCCAGTCAGGGCTACTTTCCCAGCCGAAGACTACGCCGAATTATATATCAGAGAAATAGCCAGATTACATTATGTCCTAGTATCTATCATTTCTGACAAGGGAGCACAATTCATAGCTAGATTCTGGCAGTCTTTCTAGAGAGGTTTGGGAACCCAGGTTAATCTAATTACAGCATTCCACCCTCAGACAGATGGGCAGGCCGAATGTATGATTCAAATGCTTGAGGATATGTTACGAGCGTGTGAGCTAGATTTTGGAGGTAGCTGGGATGAACACTTACCGCTCATTGAATTTGCCTACAATAACAGTTACCGTTCAGCAATTCAAATGGCGTCTTATGAGTCTTTGTACGGGCAAAAATGTAGGTCCCCAGTGGGTTTTCCGAAGTGGGAGAATCAGGGTTAATTGGGCCAGACATAATTCATCAATCAAAAGAGAAAGTGAAGCTTATCAGAGAACGTCAGCTGATAGCTCAGATCCGCCAGAAATCTTACATTGATATGTGGCGTAGAAACCTGGAGTTTAGTATAGGTGACTGGGTATTTTTGAAAATCTCATCGATCAAAGGCGTGATGAGGTTTGTCAAAAAGAGTAAGCTCAGCCCGAGATTTATTGGGTTGTTTCGAATACTCTGAAGAATAGATCAGGCGGCATACAAGCTAGATTTGCCTTCAGAGTTAGAATCCGTTCATCTGTTTTTCCATCTGTCAATGCTATGAAATTGCATAAGGGATCCGTCCCGAGTCGTGCCAGTTGAGGACGTCCAGGTTACTGAGGAATTAGCCTATGAAGAGGTTCCAGTAGCTATACTAGATCGACAGGTTTGCAGGTTAAGGACTAAAGATGTTGCCTCTGTTAAAATATTGTGGAGGAACAAGAATAGAGAGGAAATGACTTAGGAAGCTGAGGACGACATGAAATCTAGACATCCCCATTTGTTCCAGGCTTAGCTCAGGCCTTGTTGTTAAGGTACCTTTAGTATTTCAGTTCTGGCTTTATGATTTGTGTGTTGGGTACAGCTCAATTGACTCCGATCTTATTGTGAAAAAGTTGTGATAATATTGTATGAAGTTCCTATACTGGACTTTTTTGCATTTCAGGATTTTTGGATAGTCCATATCATAGGGGAGACTCTGCCAAAATTTTTCCAGAATAAGTAATTGCAAGATTAAGGTTCTTGCAAGTAGAAGTTAACATTTGAGGACAAATATTCTTAAGGGGGGGAGGATGTTACACCCCGTAAGTTTCTACATTTAGTCTGTCTATTCGTACATTGGTTGAGAGTTTTAGAGTGCCATGCGTACGAGGAAAGGGCCCGGTGAAAGGCTGAACGAGTGCGAAGTCAGGATTTCATGGGTGGAGGCCGAACTAAGTTTCCCAGAGGGGCAAAGGGGCACAGAGCAGCCCCCTCCGTGTTACCTAACGTGGAACGCCCGTAAATTAGTGTGTTGAGGTCCTTGCCACGTTGCCCTGTCCACCGCCTCAAGTATATATAGGCCTCACCCTTAGATTTCATGTTATTTTCTCAAATAAACTCGGCCAGCAGGGTTAGAAGCGAAGGGGAATTATAATTTTCATCCGATTACGCCGCTAACACTATCCAAATCTGAATTAACTTCGGGTATCGAAGTATAAGGCTGCAGGGAGCATTACTACAGAGTTAGTTTCATGAAATTCACCCAGCGAATCGTCGTCCCGCCGAGCCAAAGTTGTTGAAATTTCTCCAAACTAATGTGAATACAATCAAAGGATTAAAGTAAGAATTTCTCCCTTCTAGGCTTTCAAGAAATAACGAGTGTTCGACCATGTTTCGTAAAGTTGGAATATAGTCAATACTTATATATAAAGTTTTCCTTTTTGCCGAATTTTGTGTTAAAACTAGTCTTATCTTTCCAGTATTAGGATATCAGATGGGAAGAGCTGTTGAATACGAATTGGAACATATCAGTTAATTAGAAACTGGAAATCGAGTTATGTTAAGGCAGCTTCCTTCGGCAAGTTAGTTTCTATAGCATTATAACTCAGTCTAAATTCCAGTAAGAGAATCAAAAGTACATAATCATGAATAGTTGCTTTTATTAGCTGAGACTAGTATTCTACGCTCTGTTGGGATTTGATTTACCTATACAACCCTCTATGGCCAACCCCAGGGTTACTAGCTGTGTTGACGCCTGCTAGGGGCGAGATGACGTTGCTCCAGAAAGAGCGGCATGCCATTTGCGAGGGACGAACATGGGGTTCCAGGTCCTCATAGAGTCCATTCCGTGGATGGACTATTATACACACGCCGTATCGACACCCTACACTCGATGAGCCTGGTGCACGCGGTGAAAATATCAGGAGTCCACTAGACTCAGACACAACTACAGTCAAGAGCCGAGAAGGCTCAGTTACAGACCCAGGGGACTAGCAGGAAAGCTATAGCTACCAGTATGACCCATTATGACCTTGATAGGGGTATGCAGATTGATGTGTACTCACCAGGGCTTATGGGGGCCCTAGGTGGGTTGTTTTGTGTTGATTGTACCTTCTGGTTTATGGGGCTAGGTAAGGTTCTTGTTTGCCTTAGTTATTTGTAGACTAGATAATAGAACACTCAGCTATTCAGATATGACTTTCGTCCCCTTCCTTTCAGTCATTTCAGCTTTATCTTTACTACTCAGTTATTTACAGTTATCACCTTACATATTCAGTACCTATTACATTGACGCCCTTTCTGGAGCGCTGCATTACTTGCCTTCAGGTACGGATAGATGAGGAACAGGTCCCTCGTAGCTTTCAGCCAGCATCGTCGGAACAGTTAACTCCTTTCTTCCGAAGCCGGTAGATAGAAGGTTTAGCCCTTTTGACTATACCGTTTAGGGATAGGTCGGGGCCCTATCTCGACCATCGTATTACTCCTAGAGTCTTGCAGACTGTATCTATTTCCCTGTGGTTAGCTGTTATTGGCCGTGTGGGGCCTATATGTGCTTCAGTTTATGTGTTGGCCATGTGGGGCCTTGTTTAGCTAATAGATTAGCAGCCTTGTCACCCATAGCTTGGTGTTGCTATGGATTTACTTTACATTCATAACTCGATATCATGGTGGTCTTGTTATCCCGCATAGGATTCCCTGTTACTATTTTTTCTGGTTAGCTGTTTTCTTTCGGCCTTGTCGGCCGGAGGTTGTGTTTACAGCCGAGATATAGCCCGTTGTCTTCTTGACATAAGAGTTAGTGCCAGCCCTGCACCAGAAATGCTTAGGCCTAGTCAACTCAGTTTTTTCAGATCCTAGTAGGCACCAGGTGCCAGTCGTGCCTCCCAAGGAGGGGCGTGACAAACTTGGTATCAGAGCGGGTCGTATCTGAGGAAATGTGCAAGTCGTGCTAAGTAGAGTCTTGTCTATAGATGTGTTGTGCACCACATACTATAGGCTGGGGGCTGCGAGGCATGATAGGATGGTTACTCTTTCTTCTTATCCAGTCGTGCTATAGAGCTGTACGATATAGGGTTGAATCACTAAGCTTACCATATTCTTTTATCTACAGAGAAATGGCAGACCCGCGACACCCTACGACTGGCAGGAGATTGGATGTAGCAGAAGGAGAGGGCACTAGCACGGTGCCTCAGCTAGAGTTATCTCAGTCTGAGGGCGACAGGAAGGCTTCATCTCAATCTCCCCAGCACTCTTCACCACATCAGGCGCCGCTCGGGGTGGCAAATATGACAGCACTGCCTCCAGCAATCTCTATACTAGTACCATCTAATCATGAGGTTAGGAGTGTATTTGTTATGTTAGCTCAGATGATGGCCGCACAGCGCCAACCCATAGTACCGATAGTTGCAGAATCTCCAAGAGGGCCTGGTAGCTTGAGGGTCCGAGAGTTCCTTACACTGAGTCCCCCACAATTCACAAGGACAAATCGGGACGAGGACCCTTAAGATTTTCTAAACTAGTTGAAGCGAATTTTTAGGGTAATGCATGCCACTCCTGAAGAATCAGTGGAGCTAGTAGTATTTTGATTGCAGGACATTGCGGTACTATGGTACGAGAGCTGGGAAAGGTCCTGAGGCAGAGATGTTCCCCCTCCGACTTGGCCCAATTTCTCCGAGGCCTTCTTAGACCATTATCTGCAATGGGAGATTAGCCAGGCCAAGGTTGATCAATTTTTGCATTTGGAACAGGGTTCGATGAATGTTTGAGAATGTGCTATGAGGTTTGATTCCTTCGCTCGATATGCACCGGCCTTTATGGATACCATGCAAGCCAGAGTGCATCGATTTATCATGGGGCTGAATCAAGAATATGTAGAGACCTATATCACAGCTACCTTGTGAGAGGACATGGATATTGCACGCGTACAGGCATTTTTCTAGAATATTGAGGGGATCCAGCTGCGGCAACGAGGGATAGAGAGGGCAAGTCAGGAGCAGCGCCGCATAGCCGACCTCGTCACTAGTCCACCTACGGCTCGTAGGGGTTTCTCAAGGACCGTGGCACCGACTTGTGGCTTGGAGTGTTGGCTGAATTTTGGCTAAGTATTGGACCAAGGTACGATTTGTACCAAACATTCTACGACTCATACATTGCACCCGTGGCTTGATCCTGATACTTTTAACTTTTTTTGAACTTCACCACGATGGGTATAGTACGACTCGTACCTTTATCTCATGGATTGTAGGATACTCTCGTATTAAGAATCATCCTCCTTTCCAATTCTTCTGGATTTCATCACGACTGGCTTACCACGACTCGTACCACCATGGAACGATTCATGACAAGTCTCATGGGATCAGTCTTCCAGGTTAAACTTTCAGCTTCTTATCAAGGCCCTCAGTATGACTCGTAGGTCCACCCTACGAATAGTATTGTGGACTGCACTTTTTACCCTTTTTTGCACACTTTTAGCTTCCTTTTGAAATTTGTTGTCAGAACACCCATTTATCATCAAATCAAAGGAAAAGTGCCTCATATCCACATAAATACACCTAAGTCCATACTATTTTCTTAGTTTCGAGCGTCAATAGTGTTGTAAACCCATAGCACATCACTTGCATATCCTGAACCCTGACGTTATGGTAGATACAACCCTTTGCTATTAACTTTCTCGCCCGAAGATATGATTTAAACTTACTTTTTGGCGTGACTGTGTTACCTCTCCACTCTCGCATTACCTCCCCTGGAAAATGAAATCGGACAATTCTGGTCCTACATTTTACAGTAGCACAACATGGGGCCAACCAATCCATACCCATAATCACATCAAAATTAATCATCTCTAATTCTACTAGATCTGTTGAGGTCTAACGACCGACAACCTCTAATGTACAACCCCGGTAAATTCTTCTAGCAATAATAGAGTCACCAACAGGTGTTGATACTTGAAAGGTTCACTGAAGCAATTCTGGTACTATATCAAACTTTTGGGCTACTAACGGAGTAACATATGAAAAAGTAGAGCCCGGATCTATCAAAGCATAAATTGAGTGGGAACAAACATCTAATATACATATCACAACATTTGGCGATGAATCTGATTCCTCTCGCCCTGGCAATGCATATGTGCAATCCTAACTGCTGCCTGAACTATATGCCCCTAATCTACCTCGGCCTCTGCCAGCTGGAGCTGGGGGCTTACGCCCTGCAGAAGGTGTTGGGGCATATAGACCTGCTGAAGCTCTACTCTGCTAGTCCTGATAGCCATGACGTCCAGTCAGGAAGTCTCTCTTCATATATCCCTCCTGCCCGCAGGTATAACAGGCGATGGAACCATATCTACACCTCCCCAGATGCTGGATATGACAAATACTGCATCGAGGTATCGCTAACTCTGTCTGATCTGGCCCCCTCTACTGCTGCGATCCTGGCGCTTGCAAACTTTCACTGGGGCCTGACTTCCTCCGACGATCTGATATACTGTCCTGCTACTGCTGAAATGGAGGCCTAGGTGGTCTACCTAAAAAATGGGTCCTGGGCCTGCCCTGAAAATCTACGGGTCTAGCCCTCCGATGCTGCTCCTGTCTTGACCTTACCGTAGCATACTCACGCTGTCTGAGCTCCTCTATATTCTAAGTAAAGGCCTGGATCCGAGAAATGTCTATATCCTCCCGTAGTGTGGCTGTTATTCAAGATTCTATATATTCTGGTGCAAGCACCACGATAAATCGTTGCACCCTGGCTGGCATGTTATCAATAAATGAGGGTGCTTACCTAGCTAAGGTGTCAAATCTCAACATACTCCCTGACACTCGTTCTCCCTTGCAAAAGATACAAAAACTGCTCTACTCTGGCCTACCGGACCTCTCAGGGCAAATAATGATCTATGAAAGCCTCAGAAAAGATGGGCCATGTAGGTGGAGATGCATCTCTACCTTGGGATCTCTTCCAACTCTCGTACCACAAAACCACTATGTCTCGCAATCTGAATGCTGCTAGCTTAACTGATTCTGTGGACGAGGCATGCATGACCCTAAATATTCTCTACAGCTGATCTATAAAATTCTAAGGGTCCTCTCTGCGATATGTCCCTGTAAACTGCGGGGGACTCAAGGCCAGGAACTCATGAACTCTCGTACTACTTAGCCCCTCAGCAGGCTCGACGGCAGTTGGTACCACCAGCTGAGGCTGACCCTGAGCAGCCATCATCTGTACCAACATATAAAATGCACCCCTAAGCTTCTGATCCGAAGGTATAGGAATAGCTGGGGGTGGTACTGGGATATCTGCCATCCTAGCGGGCTCTAAATGTGGTGGTGGATGTTGGGGAGATCGAGGTGGTGTCCCCCTGTCACCCTCAGGTCGGGCTGACTTTGCCTGGGGCCCCCTACTGGTGCCCTCTCCTACTGCCACATCCAGCTCCCAACCAGTCGCGGTCTGCCGTGTGTCTGACACTTCTCTATAAATAAATAGGATAACATAAGCTCAAGAAGTCACCCTATACAACATAGCTCTATAGCACGACTGGAGGAGAAAATGAGTAACCACTCTATTATGCCTTGCAGCCTCCTGCCTATGGAATGTGGTGCACAACAAACCCATAGACAAGACTCCACTTGGCACGGCTTGCAGACTTCCTAGGATACGACCTTCTCTGATACGAAGTTTGTCATGCCCCACCTTGGGAAGCATGACCGGCACCTAGTGCCACAATGGGTCTAAACTAGCCTAATTGGACTGGCACACTACTGGTACACCTTGACACTCAATTCAAGAAACCAACGAGTTATATCTCGGCTGTAAATACATCCCCTGGCTGACAAGGCCACCCTTAAAAGAAGACAGCTAACCAGAACAACATAATAACAGGGATCGTATGTAGTCCGATAAGACCATAATGCTGTCTAATTATAACCAAAATATAAATCAGGCGCTAAACTAAGCTATGGCCGACAAGGCCTCTATTTAACATCTAAAAAAGGCCCCACACCGACATCACAGGAAATAAAGCACACATGGGCCCCACACGTCCAACAGCAACAAACCACAGCGAAAATACAATAGTCTGCAAGCCTCTAGGAGGGATGTAATGGTCGGGACAGGGCCCCAACCTACCCAAAACTGTACAACAAGTTTATTTATACAAACAAGAACCTAACCGGCCCCCATAAGCTTTGAAGGTACAAACAACATAGAAAAACCTACCCGGGCCCTCACAAGCCCCGACAAGTACAAATAAGATCCCCTCCACTTACCTGACCATTAAGGACTTAAGCATAACTGTAACTCGGGGTGGCCCTCGTGGCCTCAACCTGATAGAGCTCATTATGTCCCTCACGACCTTAGTATATATAACTCAATACGGCCCTTACCGCCTCAGTATATGGAACTCAATACGGCCCTTACAGTATAAGTATATGGAACTCAATACGGCCCTTACAGCCTCAGTAAATGGAACTCAATACAACCCTTAAAATCTCAGTATATGGAACTCAATACGGCCCTTACAGCCTCAGTATATAGAACTCAATACGGCCCTTACAACCTCAGTATATGGAACTCAATACGGCCCTTATAGCCTCAATATATGGAACTCAATACGACCGTTACAGCCTTAGTAAATGAAACTCAATACGGCCCTTACAGCCTCAGTATATGGAATAACAGCTAACTACTCAACTTTGGGGGAAGATCATTCTAGCTAGACTAACTCGGACAAGAATTATTATTTCATCGCAATAGGCTCAATTCAGTTTACAACAGCTAACCCCAATAGGTTTACTCAGATGTACCGTAGACATATAAGTCGTATTAACTTTACGTCGAACATAACTTTCCCAAAGGATAGCCTTACATACCTCAAGTGCCGACTTCCTATTTAACCGACAAGTTCCAATCTGTACTCAATAGCCCTTTGCAACTGTAATCGTATTACTGGGAGAATAAGACTAGTTTCAGTACTAAATTTGGAGAAAATGATAACTTTTATTATTGACATCAACTATACTTAAACTTGATGAAACACGGTCGAAAACGTATAATTTTTCGAGAGTTCAGAAGAGAGAAATGCTTACTTAAAGCCTTTAATCGTATAGAAATTAGTTTGGAGCAATTCCAACAACTTTAGCTCCGTGAGGTTGCGATTTGCCAGACGAATTTTGCGAAAATACCTACGTAGTAATGCTCTTTGTAGTCTTATAAGTCAGTACCTGAAGTTAATTGAAGTTTGGACGGTGTTTCGTAGTGTAAATGGGCGAAAATTACTTAATTTCTTCATGCCCTCTTCTCTCAGGCCGTAGTTGTTTCTTGGAAATGAAATGACTTTAAAACAAGAGACTATATATAAAGGTGAGGTCGGTGGGCAGGGGGGGCCCTGCGCCTCTCAAGGCACCACAACATGCCCCGTGTCGCGCCCCTCATCGCGCCAAGAGGGCTGGCGCACCGCGCTGCCCAAGGTGCCAGTGTGCCGGCGCGTTGCACTGGCCCTTGCATCCTGGCCTCACTCAACCCGACTTTCAAGGTTCTCTACATGCGTCGTACTCTCTTTATCCATCTCAAATCCATACGTATGCTTACTAGTCACCAACTTTTATGGGGTGTAACAAATTAGGTGGTTTGTATGTTTAAAAATCAAATCACCCTAATTGGTACATGGGTTGGGTCAGGTTGAAATTAAAATTAAAATGAACCACAACTCGTGTAAAGATTCGTTAAGTGAAGCAATGAGTCTTTTGGTTTCTTCTTTAGTTGAATGAGTTTAGGATCTTACTTGGGACCTAATGACTCGTGTAACGACTCGTGGTGCTACCCAATGAGTCGTGGCATGGGTCGTAGGCCCTGAACTGTAGTAGCTTCATGATGGGTCACTTGACGAATCGTTGGGTCTCCCAATGATTCATTAAGTCATTCGTTGTCACCATTTTCAGTTTATTTCCATCTTTAATACAATAGACTTAACGGAATACCCCATGATTCATTGTCACTGACAATGACTCATTTGGTCAACCGTTGTCTACATTGTGTTCTATGGAAGTGACCAGGATCCACTTAGTGAGTCGTTAGGTCAGATGAAGACTCGTTCTGTGCTTTTTGGCACCAGCAATTCAAGTTCAGATTTTTGATTTCAGCTTTAGATTTCTCATTTTAATCACCTGCATATATCAACACACGTAAACACTATGTTTATCATACAATTACTACTTGGGTTTCCTCTCAAGAAGTGCCTGATTTAACGTCGAAGCACGACGCGGGTATTTTGACTAATCAGAATTCACCAAAACACCTCCATGGGTTTCCTCCCATGCAGTGCCTGATTTAATGTCACGGAACAATGCAAGTCCTTAGGTTACTCAGATTTCACCCAGAGCCCAGAGATCCACCAGCTTTATTTCTTCGCTCTTCCCTAGATATGCTTTCACCAATTGACCATTCACTTTAAATCGCTTTCGTTCATGGTTTTTCAGTTCAATTTCCCCATGGGAGAATACTTGAACCACTCAAAAAGGCCCCAACCATTTGGACTTCAACTTGTAAGGAAACAAGCGAAGCCTAGAATTGAATAGTAACACCATATCACCCGGGCTGAACTGTCTCTCATCAACATTTTAGTCATGCTAAATTTTCATCCTTAGTTTATAAATTTTAGAACTCTCATATGCTTTCAAACGAAATTCATCTAGCTCATTCAACTGATCAAGCCTGAAGTTCGCAGCTTTGCTCCAGTTCAAATTTAGCTTCTTTAGCGTCCACATAGCTTTGTGTTCAAGTTAAACTGGAAGATAACAGGCTTTCCCATATATAAGCTGATACGAAGACATACCTATAGGAGTCTTGAATGCGTTCCGATAATCCCATAAAGCATCATCTAGCTTCCTAGACCAATCTATTCAGTTATCATTCACAGTAGGTATGTCTTGAATGCGTTCCGATAAGCCCATAAAGCATCATCTAGCTTCCTAGACCAATCTATTCGGTTAGTATTCACAGTCTTAGCTAAGATGGTCTTTATTTCACTGTTCGAGACTTCAACTTGCCCACCAGATTGTGGATGATAGGGTATTGCCACCCTGTGTTTCACCCCATATTTCTCAAATAAAGTCCGAAACAATCGGTTATAGAAGTGCGAACCCCCATCACAAATGATAGCTCTGGGAGTCCCAAATCTAGAAAAAATATTCCGCTTCAAGAATGCTGTGACACTCTTCCCTTCATTATTTGGAAGCGCAATTTCCTCCACCCATTTTGAAACATAGTCCACAGCAACCAGTATGTACTTCATCCCATTTGAGCTCACAAATGGGCCCATGAAATCAATACCCCATACATCAAACAGCTCAATGACAAGGACAGGAGTAAGGGGAATCTTATGCCTCCTTGATATGCCTCCTTGCCTTTGGCACGCATCACATGCCCTTGCAAAATCATGCACGTCCTAGTGAATGGTTGGCCAATGGTACCCACATTGAAAAATCTTGTGGGCTGTGCGAACCTCGCTGTGGTGACCCCCAACAGGGGATGAGTGGTAGACCTCCAATATGCTCAACATCTCCACCTTGGGCATGCATCTCTAAATGACCCAATTAGAACATATGCAGAATAAGTATGGCTCATCCCAGAAGAACTTCCGCACATCAGACATGAACTTCTTCAGCTGGTGAAAAGATAAGTTCTCCGGTACAACATCACTCTCAAGATAATTAGCGAAGTCTGCAAACCATGGGATGAGATCCTGTGAGGCTTCTAAAACCTACTCGTCAGGGAATGCATCATCTATGTCAAGATCGTCATTAAATGCTGCATCGACTTCCAATCTTGATAAATGATCCGCCACTTGGTTTTCGGTCCCTTTTCGGTCCTTTACCTCAAACTCGAACTCTTGCAGTAGCAGAACCCATCAAATCAACCATGGTTTGGCATCTTTCTTTGCCATTAGATATCTCAAAGCTGCATGGTCTATATGGACTATCATCTTAGTTCCACGAAAATAAGCGCGAAACTTCTCGAATGCAAATACGACAGCCAATAACTCCTATTCTGTCACGGCGTAATTTTTCTGAGATGCATTAAGAGCCTTGCTAGCATAATAAATAGGATGGAAGATCTTTTCCTTTGGCCCAAAATAGCTCCCAGGGCCACTCCATTAACCTCACACATAACCTCAAATGGTAAAGACCAATCAGGTGCACTATAATTAGGGCAGTGGTCAATCTCTCTTTTAAGCATTCAAACGCCTTCAGACCTGCCTCATCAAAAACAAACTTCACCTCTTTCTCAAGAAGTTTACACAAAGGATGTGCAACATTTGAGAAGTCCTTGATGAATATCCTATAAAACCCTACATGACCCAAAAATCTTCAAACACCTTTTATAGAAATTGGAGGTGGTAGGCTAGCAATTACATCGTTCTTCGCCCTGTCCACCTCAATACCCTTACCAGAAAAATTGTACCCTAGCACTCTACCTTATTTGACCATGAAATGGCACTTTTCCCAGTTAACACCAGGTTGGTCTCTTCACATCTCTGTAGCACCTTGCTCAAATGAACCAAACAATCCTCAAAAGAATCACCCACCACCAAAAAGTCATCCATAAAGACTTCAATGGTGTCCTCCACCATGATAGAAAATATGGACATCATGCAATGCTGAAAAGTGGCGGGCGCATTACATAACCAAAATGACATCCTCTTGAAAGAAAATGTACCGTATGGACAAGTGAAAGTGGTTTTCTCTTGATATTCGGGGGATTTATATATATGATTGTATCCCACATAATCATAAAAGAAATAGTACCATCCTCTGCCTATAAGTCGGTCTAGAATCTGATCCATGAATGGAATAGGAAAATGATCTTTCTGAGTCCAATGGTTCAACTTCCTATAGTCCATGCATACTCTTCAACCGGTGGCTGTCCTGAGTGGAATGAGCTTATTGTTAGCATTTGGGACTACCATGGTTCCTCCATTCTTCAGTACACACTAAACTGGGCTCACCCATTTGCTGTCAGCAATAGGGAAAACCACACCCGCATCCAACCACTTGATGATTTCCTTCTTGACCACCTCTTGCATAGGTGGATTCAACCTACGCTGATGCTCAATGATTGGAATACAATCTGGCTCTAGCTTGATCTTATGAGTGCAAATATCAACTAGGATTCCATTAATGTCTATGATGGTCCACCCGATGGCTTTTTTATATCTCTTCAGAATGGAGACCAAATCCTCCACTTTCGATTCCTCCAAGTCAGCTGCAACAATGATCGGTAAAGTGTTATCGGTGCCTAAAAATACATATCGCAAGTGAGACGAAAGTGCTTTGAGCTCCAATATCGGAGGCTCCTCAATAGATGGCTTGGCCGGTGGGTCACCCTATTCTTCAGGTCAAGATCAATCTTCTTTGGAGCATAGGTGTATGACCCTATACTAGCAAGTGCATTCACAGTCACCTCACCCCCATAGATCTCCTCAGCAACAATATTCATCAACACTGCTGCTAAGTCCTCAAGAGTCATTAACTCCTCAATGGGCATAATTGGAAACTCAAGTTCCACGACATCAATTATTGAGACCACCCTCATGTCATTTGGCTGCTTCATGGACCGATATACATTGATGTCACCTTTTCATTGTTCAATCGGAATTTCAGCTGTCCGATTTCTATATCTACAAGAGCACGTCCAGTGGCAAGGAATGGTAGCCTAAAGATAATGGGGACCACAAAATCAACTTCACAGTCCAGGATGACAAAATTGGCCAGAAATATAAAGGACTCTACCTTCACTAGAACATCATAGAGAATGCCCATCAAATTCTTCACTGTGCAATCTGCCATCAAAAGCCGCATTGTAGTCATTTTGAGGGCTCCCAAGCCCAACTGTTTGAACACTGTTAATGGCATTAAGTAAATACTAGCACCCAGATCACATAGTGCCTTAGAAAAAATTAATGGCTCTAATAGTGCACGGTATAGTGAAAGCTCCAGGTCTTCCTTTTTCTGAACAAGAGAATGAGATGCTATTGCACTACAGTGGTGCAAGTTATCTGCAGGTTCAAAGCTTTCGATCCTCTTTCTAGTGCCAAGGTCTTTCATGCATTTTGCATAGCTGGGCATCTGCTCAAGTGCCTCGACTAATGGAATGTTCACAGGTAATTGTTTCAACATGGAAATGCACTTGTGATACTTCCCATCTTCAACCATTTTCTTCAACCTCTATGGAAAAGGGGAAGGAGGTCTAGGAATAGGTGTGATCTTTTGCGGTACCTCCTTCTCCTTCTCTTTGTCAGATTCATACTCCTTTGCATTACTAGTAGCAGTCTTCTCTACTAAATCATCAACAAAGTCTAATCCTCAGAATATGCGATCCTATCATCATCAATCACTAAGGGTTCTACTGTCTCATCAATCACAACCGGCCTTGGAGGATCAACTATCGCGTTTCCACTCCTAGTAGTGACTACCATGCAATGACTTTCATTTTTCAAATTTTGAACTTTATTAGTAGGAAGCATTCCCTTCTACCTCTGCTTCATAGCAACAGACATATAACTAAGCATCTACTCAATCTTCTTAACGGCCACGACATGTGATTCCACCTTATGGTTCATACCAGAAATATCAGCGGAGCTCCTCGAAATGGACATCTATCACCTCCATTTTCTTTAGTAACTTAGAGAACATTCTTCCACCCTTGAACCACTAAACTTTGGCTCACGGTTCCTTGGAGGAACATATAGACCGCTTCTATCATTTTTGTACTCCTCACGCTTTTTCCAGTCTCCATTGTCTCTGTATTGGACTTGGTTGTAATTATTGTCTCTGTAGAAGTTTCGACCTTGGTTCTCCTGACCTTGATGCCAAGAGTCTTGGTTAGACCCTTGGGTGTTAGTATGGAAACTCGCCCTTTGATCATTTAGATAATTTTCTTCCTCAGATTCTAATTCGCCTCCATCATTTCTCGGGGCCTTGCCCTGAGAACCCACAACATTCAACTTTTCAGCCCGGCTCCCATCAAATGCTTAGCAAGAAGCCCCATTGTGGTCTTTATCTCAGTAATATCCTAATCTCCCTCTTCATCCTTCCTTTTCTGTTTCGCAAACATACCTACCGCATAAGTACCAACCGGAGTCTCTGACTCTCTTATATGCCATGTGCGGTGATTTTAGTGATTCTGTCAAGTACCTCAGCAGCATCAACATAAGTGTGACTCATGAATGTTCTGCCTTGGTGTTAGCATTTAGAGACCTATAGAAGATCTCCAATAACATATCATCTGGGATCCTGTGGTTGGGCACCTTTTTTGAGCTTCTTGTTGAACTGCAACCATGTCTCATGAAGTACGTCAAAATTTAATTGCCCGAAGTTGTATATGTCATGTTTCAGCTGCACAGCTCTGGAAGTGGGAAAAACCTTTCAAGAAAGGCTCTTTTCAACTCCCTCCATGTAGTGATGGCAGTTCAGCCAACCAGAGTGTTGCCTCACTCCCTAATGAAAAGGGAAAATAACCTCAGTCGTATCGCATCCTGACTCACTCTAGGTTGTTTGTATGCTTTTCACCCACAAAATTAGTATAGTGAGTATATGCATCATCAGTTGTATGACCCGAAAATATCCCCTTCAAGTTGAGAGTTGGATCATAGCATTGGTAATGTCAAACTTTGCACCAGAAGGCATAAGAGGGGGGAGGGAAAATAGCTCCAATGGCCCCAGTTTCATCAATATCATCATCGTCATCATCATCAAAATATCGGTGCCTCTGCTAGTCTGGACCTCGGGTCCTTCTAGCTCACTCGTCTTCGGCAGCTAGGCATTGCTCTTTAGCAACCCTTGATAACTCTCTATCTCTTACCCGAGCTTGTTCCTTATCCAACATCCTAGCTATAGCCTGTTCCACTGTCTCTTACTCCTGTATGTTGGCCATTCTCCTCAAATTTCGCGGTGTTTGTACAAGTTCATGATCAATTTGAACTAGGGATTTTCCTTTTCTCCTAGTACTGGGCATGCACGAACCTAAGACTTGTTAAGAACAAAAACAATAAAAGAAAAATAAAAACGAAATAAGGACCAATAGTAAAGCCAACACAATTAACAAAAGCCCAAGTCGTATTCCCAGCAATGGCGCCAAAATTTGATGTCGCCCAAATTACACCTCGTGAATGAGATATAAAGAGGTCGATGTCAAATATAAAACCCAACCAGGGTTGGGGTCAAATCCCACGAGGAATATGACAAGAACTTGAGTTAATGCATTTAGCTAATACTATTGGCTTACTTATTTCCCAAGGGGGAAAGATTCTAAACACAAAATAATAAACAAGAGTAAAGACTAGTAAATGTTTAATTCAACTTCGGTTGTATTCAATCAATAAAGTAACAAGGATTGTGTTCCCCATGACTTCATAACCACAAGACTTTTATACTAGTGATCTATTCCGGTGTTTAGCATGCGATATTGGTAAGTTAAATTCACCTAAATGGTTGATCCCCTATCTAGATGATTATCACCATGCAACTTGGTTTGTATATGGGTGTATTCTTAATTATCCCTTACCCTTAAGATTAGATTAGCTATTTCCGGACAAGGTCAAGCTATTAGATAAGGGTTGATAGCCTCTAATCTCTGTTGTTAATCCCTTTTCTCATTCATCACCCCTTTGATCCGGTAAGTAAGAATAAAGCAAATTTCAACGTTTGCAACCATTAAGAAATAATTAAAACAAAGAGAAAAACAATACATGCATAAATTCCTTTCAAGAATCACTGAGTATTTTTACCTGTGTATGTTAATTCATCATGGTTCCCACAATCCTAGTTATGGATTTAGCTACTCATATTTGAATGATCACAATCACAAAATAAAGAAGAAATCATAATTGTAATTCGTAGAATAAAACCACGTGAATTGAATAAAAATACCAAAACTGATGAATAAAACTTCAATGTTGTTTGATTCCCAAAATCAAGAACAAAATTACAAACTTTGTTTCTTGAACCAAGAATGATCATTAACAACACTAAAATTTACATGAAAAGTGGTAAAATAAACTTACTCAGAAAATAAACCTAAATAATGTATTTATAGTTCCAAAAAAAAATTTCCTAACTAAAAATAGACTCCAGGTCGGCAGTGGTAATAGTCCAAGTAACGACTCGTTGGGTCTCCCAACGAGTCATGGCTAGTGAATCTGAGTCACCCTCGGCAGTTTGTCCAGTCCTGGTGATGGGTCACCTAACGGCTCGTTAGGTCTGGGCATGAATCGTTAGGTCCCTCGTGGCCATGGATCACAAAATCTTCTAGTGCACTTAATGGATGCTCACAGTATCTGATGACGAGTCGTCACTTCACCTGACGACTCATTATGTCTCTCGTTGTCTTCCCTGAGCAAATTTTCAGAAATCTTCCTCCTAGTCTCCGCGACTGGCATAACGAATTGTTACCAAATGTAACAAGTCGTGCCTTCAACTCGTTAGGTGCATTGGTTCTTGTTCATAAAAATCCGGCTCTTCTCCACGAATCCAGGAACGAGTCGTCCATTTGGACGATGACTCTTACCTAGCTAGCATCCTACAGTTTGTTCTAATTTTTGCCTTACTCTTCCCATTTCACGTTCTGGGCCTGTTTTTCAGCATCACTTAACACAAACACATCATATCTACATAAACATACTTCAATGTGCATATTTTCTTGGTTTTAAGCGTCGAAAGTGCCGTAAAATCACGGCACATCAGAAAAGATACTTATCTTGCATGGGCTAGTTTAAAATCATGAAATCATAATCATACTTGACATATGTGAACTAGCCATGGAAATAGCACCATAATTAGCCATGATACGTAAACTTGACTTTTCATTAAATCCATACATACTTGAATAAGTCTTTGTAATTCAAAACCTTAAAACCATAAGTTTAAGAATCCGTAAACATTCAAGCATACTTTGAGAATTCATTATACTTGAAATCATGGGCTCATAAGCTTGAAATATATAAATCATGTATAATAAGGCAAATTCACCATAAACTTGAAATCATGAATTCGTAAGAAATTTGAGAGTCAAATCTGCCCTAATAACAATATATCACCAATTGGAACATGAAAAAATTGAACCCATAGAGATATCATGGATAATTGCACGGGATAGAGTTAAACCCCTATAAGTTCATAATTTAGAACTTGAAAATTAGATATCATGGAATTTAGAGTTAAAAGGGCATAAGGGTGGAAGAATTTCCCCTATTTATAACCCTACATACCTAGGCTTGAAGAATCTTCAACTTGATTGGAGCCCCATAGGAAATTGAGACGAAGAAGATAATGAAACCCTAGCTTCTCTTGAGGAGATTTGATTTTCACATAGGAGTTTTAGGAGTAGACTGAGGGTTTTGGAGGTTTAAAACCCTTAGAAACACCCTTTTGGAGGCTTAAAATTACTTAGTTTAGGAGATAGGAACTTAGAAATTATGAAAGCACCCTTAAAAACCCGACTAAAAAAATGACCCCGCCAGACCCAACAAGTGACTGGACCACCCGTTAGGAGACTTGAAGGGTCGTCGCTTGATCCATTGCCACTGGCCAATTTTTTTTTCAATTTTCTAATCTTTTCTTGATGCCTCACTTGAAGATTCATCATGTCATTAACAGGTCACTTAACTAGTCGTCGAGACTCTCTAAAACTCAGTGTTTCACCCACACTTCCTCCTTAACAGGTTAAACAACAACTCGTCGGGTCAATTGACGAATCACACAATGACTCATTCTGTGACCTATCGTAGGTTTTCCTATTTTCTCCGTCTCAGTATTTGAGTCTGATCATAGGGACTTTTGGGGTGTTACATTATATCACCCTTGGGAACATTCATCCTCAAATGTAGATTAAGCATACTGGAAAGCTAGGGAAAGAATTACAATTCCAAAACAGAACAACCATAGTTGAAAACTGACAGAGTGACTAACTCTGGACTGATTTACATGACTGAATTGTATTTACAAAACATACATGCATGCTATGACATGAATGGAACTGAGAGGCATGAATTTTTACATGAAACTAAATATAGTACTAAGGAAGAAACTGGTACCTCATGCTAGAACTAAGCCAGAAGGGAAAATATGCAGGTATTTAGCCATCATATCTGCTTCGATTTCCCACAAGCTCCCTGAACAAGCTGATTTCTCCACAAAACCTTCACCGAAGCTACTTCCTTGTTCCTCAACTTTTAAACTTGATGATCAAGGATCTCAACCGGAATATCATCATAGTTAAGGCTATCCTTCACCCCAATGCTTCCTACCAGAACAACTAAAGCAGGATCATTAATGCTCTTTTTCAACAAAGACACATGGAAAACTAGATGCACCAAAGCTAACTCCACTGGTAGCTCCAACTTATATACTAGCTTTCCAATTTGACTCAAAATTCATTACAGACCAACATATCGGGGATGAAGCTTCCCTTTCTTGCTAAACCTCATAACTCCTTTCATGGGGGACACCTTCACAAACACCCATCATCAATCTCAAACTCAAGCTCCCTCCTCCTAACATCCGCATAAGATTTTTGATAACTCTAAGCTATTTTCAGCCTTTCTGTAATAAGCTGAACTTTATACATAGCCTCATGAACTGAATTTAGCCCTACCAACGTAGCTTACCTACCTCTAACCATCGAAGACTGTAATACCCCAAAAGTGCGTAGGAGTAGACCCGAAAGTGAAAAGTTGAAAACTGCAGAAAATTGGGAAAAATGTCTCAGGACGGGCCAAGGTACTACTCGTGGTGACTGACGTGCCCGCTATTCGGGTGTCTGTTGGGGTTATAAACCGACACGCAAGTGCACGTGGTCGAACAAGTAGTATGTGGCTTTGGTAAGCCAAGTATCGATCCCACAGAGACTTGGATGAAGTGCAAATTGCTCAAGTGTACTATATTTTACTTCTAAAAATGCAGACAACAGCGTAACCAAAAAGTTGATAAGTTGTTTTATAAATTTTTATACTAAAACTAAGAACAATTATCTACTTTGAATCTGAACTATGAATGAAAGCATGCTGAGGTTAAATGAACATATAATGAAACTAATTATCATCATACTTTGGTTAATCTTTTCCTCCAGTTGCTAGCCAAGAACATCTGCCAAGAGATTCAAACTCTCGTATTTAACCTCACTTAAGAATCATAAACCATCCGTCTACATTTCTGTGATCAAATGCAATTCATATCCTAGCTATACAATTCTGGTTCCTAAATTGACTAATACAACTTTCAGGTATATTTTTATCTTGAAAGCAAATCAAGACTCAATTTTCCCAAATCAAGTAAAGAACATATCCTATTAATTCACAACTTTCCAATGTCGTGCTCTCTCGAGTGAAACCGGACTGTTTAGATGTACATTAATGTAGGCTACACACCAATGCAGTAAAAACAAGAATTAATAGAACAACATGGAAGAAAATATGAAAAACCATAGAATCAATAATCAAATTTCATAACAATTGTTCATAACCTCAGCAAGGATAGGAATTAGCCACTCATTTGTGGATTAATCATCATAAAATGAGTGTTAATCATACAAGCAATTATATTAAAGAAGAAAGAAAGAGAGAAAAAACCCTGAACTTTTCGTCCCTCAACTGCCTGTAACCCACGTCCTTGCTCCACCAAGTTAGAATTATGAAAAATGAACTTAAGTGTTCTATTTATATTGCTGGGAATTTTTCCCGGAATAATGAGCAACGTGTCACGGAGTGCATCGCGGAGCACTGCCTCCGTGACACGCCATGAACATGGACCCTCACTGGAACGGGGGGTTCGGGAATTCAGGCTCAACGTGGCACGGCGTGCATCGCGGAGCACTGGCTCCGTGCCACGGAGCAAACGCGGACCTCCCCTGGAAATTGGGTGAATTTTCCCCATCCAGGCAGAATGCCTCCGCGATGGCAGCGTGACACGGCTCCATCGCGGAGCCCCTTTATTTCATGCTGTCCAATGCTTTTTCCCTTGCTCGCATCCAAGTCCAACTCCGATATCATTCAACATGCATTTTAGCTTCCCGAAATCACATTTTACCTGCAAAACAATGCTAATCATGTTGGTCCGTATAAATTCACGTTTTATTACCAATTACATGAGAATGTATACACATTGATAGATAACAAGGCGAAAATGATACTTTTGAGTATCACTTGGGCATATAAATCTGCCCAAGATCACCCGCAAGTGTACGGGTCGTGCAAGTAATATAGTGGCTCTTTTTAAGAACCGGATTGTCGACCCACAGGGACTGGACCCATTCCTCTAACTATCCATTTCTAGTATGATCTTAAGTACCTCAAGTGTTGGTTATAGACATTTTCTATCAAGATTAATTAAGTCTAAGTTTGGGTCAATGAAGTATTCTAAAATTACTCTAGGAGCAACATAGAGTTAAAACCAATTAATCATGCGATACTATGATTTGCAATGGGTTAAGCATGGAACTATCAATTGTTATTTCACATAATTAGAATTGCATGTTTATGGTCTTTCTAGCCGCTAAACACGGCAATCTAGCCTCACTGCATCATTGTGGGCGAGGAGTTTAATTTCTAGTCGCGGGCAATCAATTATGTTGTGGTTTACGAGGAAATGATTAGGGACTTTTGTGCGTCTAACCATTTAACTCAACTTAGCCTCACAACTACTTCTTCGAGTGGTGATGTGACATCCCAAGTTGGTCTTTAATAACCCCCGTGTCTCAACCAAGCACGGTGTTAGGTATATTTCTATCCTGACACAAAAATCTCTCCCGAGATACAAACGTGCTCCTCACATTCTCATGTCCTGACCTAGGTAATGCTTTCTCAAGCTATTACTCAAGCTAACAAATATGCTTTCATGGTGATCAATCATAAAAACAACCAACAATCCAGAATGCAAGACGAAAACAACAATCAATAACTTAATTCCAAAACAATTTCATAAAATCACAATCATAATTCATGGCTTCAACCCTAGAGGAAGGGTTCTTGCCATTCATGTTCGTAAAACTACAGTAACTACTACTAAACTAACATACTTACATGAATTTGGCAGATGAGAAGAGAATTTGAAAAACCCTAGATGAGTTATCCCACTTCTTCCTTCACTCCTAGGTAGTTTTCCAGAATAAAATCGTGACCAAATGATTTTAGGAGCTAAGGGTTCAATTTATACTATGCTAAAAAATTGCAAAATTTGGCCTGTGGTGGAACAGCAACGTGTCACGGAGCTGAACGCCCTACTTGACCTCCGTGACACGTTGGTAACGCGTACCCTAACTAGAATGTGCCAAAAAATGCAATTTTTGGCCAAGTGTTGCCGCGTTGGCAGCGTGCCACGGCCCCTATCGCGCAGGGTGCCAGTTATTTCATGTTTTCTTGTTGACTTTCACGTTTTGCTCTTGATTCCATTCCTCCACTTCACCAAATCATGAATTAGTTCCTCAAATGCATTATTAACCTTCAAAAACAAGGACTAATCATGTTGGTTAGTATATATTCACATTTACATAAAATCACATGAGAATGTATAAAATAACTTAGATAAACAAGACTAAATTAAGGTATAAAGCATCACTCGGGCATGCTATTTTTACCCACGATCAGTGACATACCATGGGTCGTTGTAACGAGTCGTAGATGGGAAAAGGCTGGGTGACAGTGCAAACCATGGGAGATATGATGACTCATTGTGGGGAACAATGAGTCGTGGTTAGAAGTCGTGGGAAGGAGTTGGGTGCATCAGGTGACATACAACGGGAGACCCAACGACCCATTAGGAGAAGCCACGGGTTGTTGGTTGTGATCGTGGTTTGAGGATTAAGTTTTCCAGTAGGCTTAAAGGGGGGAAACAACGATCTGTTGTTTGTGGTGATGGGTCATGGTGTGACCCGTTAGAAGATGAGATGCCAAGGTTCAGGGGACTAACCACAGACGATGTAATGAGTCATGGGCTGGAGGCACGGGTTATCTTGTCAACCCGTTGTTTGGTTCCCAGAATGGGTCATCAGCAGTTCATTCCATGAGAGACATGACGGGCCATTGGTGGTTCTTATGATCCGTCGGTACCACCCATGGGTTCCATCCGGCCAGTTTTTAGGGCAGGTTTATTAAGGGTATTTTTGATTTTTTCACGATATATGGCCCTAAACTCTGTCGTTTTGTATTGGGAAAGCTAGGTTTTAAAGAAAATAAACCTTTCTAAACTCCTATTCATGCATGCAAGGATTTTGACAAGTGATCTAAGGGGAAATTTCAAGCTTTTCACCTCAATTCCTTCAATTTCATTCTTGGGATATTAAGGAGGGTTACAAGTTGATAATCCCAGGTATGTAAGGTCCTTAATGGGTGGATTCTTTCACATCAATGTTCCTACACAATGATTTCACTCAAATATTTAAAAGCTCATGGATTTTTATATTTGATTTGTATAAAATTTGATGATTTAATTATGGGTTTCGTGATTTTGAAATATTATCATAAACTCCTGATTTTGATCATCTTTTGAGTTTTAAATTGATAGTAATATTTTTGATTTTGAATTTCCAAACAATTAAGTATGATTATGCATACCCCATGATGAATCGATTTATGATCAATTGTCCTATCGATGTTCTCTACAAGCCCATCATGAATTATGTTTTAAATTATGAATTCATTATGTTACCCATCATGATTTTATGAAATTCAATCTATATGCATAATATACGAGTATGTATGAATCTTATTAATCATGAATTATGTTTTTGGCCGACTCACGGGCCTCAAGTCATGGCTAGTTCACATATGTTCAAGCATGTTTATGATTATCACAATTTAACTAGCCCATAAATTCATCTATGTATCATTATGAGCACTAAATATGTTTTAGGAGTAGTATGAAACACCGAGTAGGTTTGGGGCTCAAGTCAAGCCCCGGATCTCATGAACTACATGCCACCATAGGTATGTCGGGACCCTTTCATGTTATTCCTCGCCCAAGTGGACCTTTTCATGGTGATATCACACTTTCATGGTTCTACCCTTGACAAGGCACGAACACCCTTCCGACTAGGGTTATAAGTTGGGCTTCATGTGTGCTCATGTGAGGTATGTTGGTTAAGAGAATCTCCCACTGTTCCTAATTATTTATGTATGTTATGATTGTGTAGGTTGGCTCAAGTTATGTTAAGAAAGGTTCTTTTATTATGATTATGACTATGTTTATGTTATGAATGTTTTGAAACCTTGAGTCGTATGATATGTTATAACGATTTATGATACGAGCATGTTGTCCTACTATTATGATCTTTTATGGACTTTATTAATGTTTTAAATGTTCGTTTTACTTACCTTGCATACTCAGTACATCCCATGTACTGAGCGCATACTTTCTATGATGTATCATTTCATGATACAAGTCCTAGTTATCAGGCTCATCCTCGCCCGTAGATAGTTCGGCCTTGATCTCAGTGCACATGATGAGTCCTCATGTTTAGAGGGCTACATGTTCACATTCTATGTCATTTCTTTTAGTTTCTAGATTTTAGATTAGTTAGGGAGTTGTCCCATCGATCTGCCTGTCATGTTTAGAGGCTTATCAGACTAAGAGTTGTATTCCGCAGTATTGTATAAGTATCGTACTGTTCTTCCACTTATGTTATGATATGATTACGTTCTCTACGTTATGTATTCCGCACATGTGATTGAATTAGACGTATGCTCATGCCATGGGTTGACTTGGGGTTTCTCGGGGCTCCTCATCCTGTGTCTATGATCCGGGTGTACGTTTAGGTCGTGACAAACTTGGTATTAGAGTCATAGGTTTTGAAGTGTCCTAGGGAGTCCGAAAGACGCATTAAGTAGAGTATTTTTCATGGGTGTGAAGCACGCCACACTTATGTCGAAGAGAGGCTACTAGAAGTTTAGGAAATGTTCCCTTCTTTCATGATCTATGTCGTGCAGTTAACGTCCTTTACTCTTCTAATTCGTAATATTCGCATTTATGTTATGAATGTTTTGAAACCTTGAGTCGTATGATATGTTATAACGATTTATGATACGAGCATGCTGTCCTACTCTTATGATCTTTTATGGACTCTATTTATGTTTTAAATGTCCGTTTTACTTACCTTGCATACTTAGTACATTCCACGTACTGACTGCATACTTTCTATGATGTATCATTTCATGATAAAGGTCCCAGTTCTCAAGCTCATCCTCGCCTGTAGATAGTTCGGCCTTGATCTTAGCATGATTGGTGAGTCCTCATGTTCCGAGGGCTACATGTTCACACTCTATGTAATTTCTTTCAGTTTTTGGATGTTAGATTAGTTGGGGAGTTTTCCTATCAATCCGCCTGTCATGTTTAGAGTCTTATCAGACTGAGAGTTGTATTCCGCCGTATTATATAAGTATCGTACTGTTCTTCCCCTTATGTTATGGTATGATTACGTTCTCTATGTTATGTCTTCCGCTCGTGTGATGGAATTAGATGTATGCTCATGCCATGGGTTTAATTGGGGTCTTTTGAGGCTCCTCGTCCCGTGTCTACAATCTGGATGTACGTTTGGGTCGTGACAGTGACCTACACCTCCACTCGTAAAGAGCTGATGAGTTGGTAATTTACTAACTCATTAGGCTCTTAAACTTGAGTTTTTACTTAGTTTTTGAGTTGATTATATGAATTTTATGCCCTTGTTTCTTTTGTTGTGTGCAGATGCCTAAATGTGTAGAAAAGAGAAAAAACAGAGAAAAAAGAAGGAAGTGAGAGCAATTCAGCGGTCCACCAATGAAAATCGGCGAAATGCCAGCCAAAGGATGATTATCACTGCCTTGGGGAAAAATGCCACCGGCGAATCGCGAGTTGCCAATGGCGACTCGCTGGTCCATTCGTCGAAAGACTCCAGTTTTCTAGAAAGAAGCATAAAGATTCGGGGGTTCACGGATTGGTATTGGCTAAATGCCGGATGAACCACTGATGCTCACTATAGTTGAGTGATGGCTCAAATAAGACACCTGGATTGGGACCGGCGAGCCACCGGTGTATCCGCCGATTCCAGAACGGTGCTCAGGGTTATAATTGTCCAACACGAAAAAAGAGATAAAAGGTGCCCTACTTTTCAGGATATAAATAGTAGATAAAGTACTGTGTACTTGAGGGCGGGTGGAGAGCAGAGCATATCGATTCATTGTTTCCCTTTTGAGCTTTAGCATATTCTTTTACCAAAGAGATAGGGAGATTTGATTGGTAAAACTTGGAAAAAAGTACTCTTCTCTACTTCTTCTTTGTAATAGTAAGTTTCAGCCATTGTTGGAGACTATTTTGTGAATTTGATTTTACTACTCTTGCTATTAATTTCAATGAAGTTATTGATGAATGTGCTTTTGAATTTCTTAATCATGAGTAGCTAAATTATAAACTAGAGGTGTGTGATGATGAATACTTAATCAGAGTGGGTATTGCTAGAGTCATCTTCATATTGTTTAACTAAGTGTAAATCTATTAGATTCTCTTCAATCTATTAAGAAAGATACATTGGTTATGATATGGGTTTATTTATTCTTGCCTGATTGTTGCTTGTAAAAGAATAATTAAGTATTGGAAGAGAAATTAATAGTTGGTCTGGATGAGAAATTGTGAAATTGGGTTAGAAATAGCTAAAATTGCAGTCTCATTCCTTATTAGTAGCTAATAGCTATAAATTAGTGCAGCTGCTAATCCAAATCTAATCAGGTTGAGCTAAATCATGGCTAAAGGTCTGACAAAACTCTAGTAAGAGGTAGTTATATGGATAAAAAGTTGTAATTACCTACTTCCCGAGATTAGTTACACTTGTTGAACTTATAAGATGACCTAGCATGTCCCGATCTAGTTAGTGTATCATCTACACTACACTTCAAGTCATTCACACTCTTGTTTACAACTTTGCTGATCTTGCTATTTTGTTCTGCTAAAATTACCAAATACAATTCATTGCAAATTTCAATTGCCCCTATTTATTTGTTTTTATGTTAATTCTACATGGTGCAAGCTAACTTCAATTTCTCAACCGACGCTTGTAACTAACATTCACTAGTCCTTGTGGGATTTGACCCTGACACTTATCCAGTTACTTGTTTTGATACTTCGACTGTGTATATTCTTTGCATGAAGGATATATTTTGGACATTATCAAAATGGCGCTGTTTCCGGGGAATTGAGTTGTGATAAGTAATTAGTTATTTATTGGTTCGAACTAGTTTTGCATTTTTATTTTACATTTTGTTTTGCTTTTATTTTTGTTTTTGTTTTTGTTTGTTTGTAGTTGAATGATGGCATCATGGAATGAAAGGAGGTTTGTTGGTGGCAACCCTTATTATGATGACACATGTCCCTATTGTGGAGGACTACACTATTGGCAAGATTGCAAATATGCCCCTAGAAGGGAGATGAGTGCACCTTCTCCTTCCTATGATGGGTATAGATACATATTATGTGGTAGTGATGGGAGACATTGGGATGGATGCCCAAATGGGGTCACTTCTCACTATAGTGACTATGATAAAAGTTATGCTCCTAAGCTTGATAGGAATGAAGCCATGGCAAGTGTGGGAAGGAGGAATACATGTGGGCACATGGAAGTCATGATCCAAGCCTTCTTAGAGCAGTAGCCCAATGCGGAAAAGAATACCAACCCTGCCATTCCCATGAAACCATAAACTCCGCAAGAGGAAAGCTGTAAATCTTTAAAAGAAGAAGCGGAGGAGACATTGAGGAGCATAACAAGAAGAGGTGAACAATGGGGCATAGATTAACTTGAATCATGGGAGGAATCTCAAAATGATGATAAAGAAGGAGTCAAGGTGAGTGTTGAAGAAGTCATAGAGGTGTGCAACCAACCAACATTGTAAAAATGCAAGATGCCAAAGTTGAAGAAGTGACAATAGAATTTCCAAATGACATCCAACAAATCACACTCAAGGACTCTAGTGCACTTGAAAAGGAGGATGTTAAGGAAGAAGGATTCTTGAAAGGGGAGCGACTTAGACCACCCTCTTATCATTTTTCAACATTAAACTTGGTTGACAAAATGGAGACTGAGGAGACCAAATCAATGAAGGAAGTTGAGGAGGATGATCAAGGTGGCTTCATCTTAGAGTATGACATGCCAACAAAGTCAAAGAACATCCCTCCTCTAAGGTCCAAGAAATACAAGATGCAACATCCATTACTTGGTACCTTGATGCTTACACCACCACCCCTCAAGCAGAGTAGAAGAATGGACAAGAAACTAGGGGTGCGATTCGAAAGCTCAAAGTGTAGAGAAAAGTGGTGAAGTTGAAGTCGTCGAGCCACGACATGAACTAAGGCGCTTCTGGGGAGGCAACCCAAGTGCTTTTACCTTTTGTTTTTACTTTTTACTTTTGTTTTTTTTACTTGATGTTTGTGTTGTCTTTGTTTGTGCAAGGGTGCAATAGGTATGGAATGTGATGAAGGTGAGAGAAGCCAAATTCAAAGTGCGGAATCGGCGCTAGACCAGCGAAACGCCTGTTCAAGGGCACCAAACACCAGTCGAACACCGGTTATGAGCAGAAGGCCTAGGGAATTCTTTCACCTATTCCTTTCTTACTTTGTTCTACCATGCACATCGAGGAAAATGCTTTATTTGTATTAGGGGGTTAAGTCTGATTAACCCACTTGTTAAGGGATGCACGATATGGCCCTATGATAGATTGGGTGATGTCATTCTTAAGGGTAAATCGTCATTACTTATTAGTGGTGTCACCTTTTTAGATAGTAATCTTTGAATAAAATCCAAGGGTTTTCTTTATACTATGGTTCTTTACCAAGGAGAAATTTCTTTATCTTTTCTTTTTGTTGTTGAACCGGGTTGGCACTTCCCGATGATAGATTAAGAGGCGACCTTCTTAAGGGAAAATGCAAGTCTAGAGTCTTATTGAGTCATTTGTGCACTTGCTTGATGAGGTACCACCAATATTTCTTGCTTGGAATTGTGCATGAGCTTTTGAAAAGAAAAGGAGGGCATTTAAATGTGAGAATAAGCACTCCCTTATCATGAATTATACATCTGTTGCTTGGATTTTTGATCCATAACTAGCTTGTCAAAAGTCATTCTCTTAAAGCGATATAGTGTGTGAATTTCTTAGATTGTGATTTCTTGTGGTGAGGATTTTTAGCCTAATTCTTGTGTGTGCATGATTGTCTTGAACTTCCCCTAAATGTGCTTCAAGGAGATATGTTAGATGGAGCTATACCCAAAACATGATCTTAGGCTCTCTTTTGAAAGTCACTTCGCCCAAAATGACCTCCTTGAAAATCTTCCATCGTTAGTCAATGTTGAGCCTCGTGAACCTTCTTCTTGGAAACAACATTACAAGACTAATGACCCTTTTTAATCCCCCTATTTGGCACCCATCCTCCCTAACTGCTAGTGATGAAAGAATTAAAAAAAGGGCTTCAAGCCCAAGATATGGGAGATATAAGGAAACAAGTCTGGAATGAGGCAAAAGCCTAAGTTTGGGGCTTTGCAAGAAAAGGGGGAGACATGAGAGCATCAATTTGAGATAGCATCACATTATGATCAAAATGCATAAAATGATAGGTTGAAAAACATTGGTTCTTCAAAACAGAAAAAGAATTGTGAACTGGTACTACCTCTTGCTCGGATGAGGCTAATTTTGAGATACAATGAAGTTATAAGGAGAGCCATTGAGAAATAAAAGCCAAAGATGATAAATTAGGAGAAATAAGGTAGAGTGATTGAAAAGAGTTGATGGGACGTTAAAAATGTTCACAAAAGGCATTAGGGAGGCTCTAGTTACTAGAGCTACATATTTGTCCTACCCTTACTCCTAGCCTTCATTATGACCCGCAAGTCCTAATTGATTTTGAGTGTAGCAACACTATATTAGTGGCGATATACATGAAGGGAAAGCCTATGGGTCAAATTTTTATGCACTTGAATTTCTTTATGAGAGTGAGTGAATTTGTCTTATCTTATAATCCCTATGTGTGAAATGCTAAAAAAATGCTTCGGATTCTCTCTTCTTGTGAGTGGAACCACTTCCTTGGGATACATGCTTAAAATTTTTTTCAAAGAATATGTATGAATGAGGCAAGCGTGTAGCGAATTTGAAGGAAATCTTTGAATGTGAAATGTCAATGACTTGAGATGCTCTTTAAACTTGTTTTGATGAACTATTCCCCTTGTTTGAATGGACGGATTGCATGCAAGATATGTTTAATGATTGTGGCCACCTATTAAAGCTTGTGCAACATGGTTGGAGTCTTTTCTTTTTCTTGAGTTGGTGTATAATGTTTGGGTTGTCTTGAGGCTTGATGATGTTCTGTACAACTACCATAGTGCTCTAAGCTTTGACAATGTCCTCTTGTGTAAGAATGTCTTGATTGGCCCTTCATGCAAAAACTCATATATATATAACATGTTTTTAATTTGCTCAACTGTAAAGAATTGCATTATTTGAGGACAAGCAATGGTTCAAGTTTGGGGGTTTGATGAGTTGGAAATTTACCAAATTATTAGGCTCCAAAGCATGAGTTTTTGCCTAGTTTTTGAGTCGTCTACGTGGATTTTATGCCCTTTCTCTTGAATTCTTTGTAGGTACTTCATGTGAATAGAGAAAGCATGAAATCGATCAAAACACATGGAGTTTGAGATGAAATTTTATGAGTTAGCATATGAAGAAGAGGGGCCAAAGATAATGGAGGATTTGAGATCAAGAAGAGGTGCAAAGATATGCTTTGAATCGGCTAAACGCAGATCTAGAAGGGAGAAACGCGGAAGCTACTGTCCAGACCAGCTAAACAACTAGCCCTTCAAGGACTGCACCAGCTAAACGCCCATTGAACCGCTAGTTCACCCTGCCAGGACACTGTTTTCAACCGGCAAAAGTTTGGAGCCCCACAAATTACCACCGGCGAAACGCCGGTTTCTCACTAGAAAGGCCATCTAATGAAGGGTAAAAAGGTCCAAAAAGGTCTCCAAAACATCTAGAATCTTCAAGGTAAAAAGGGTAAAGTTGTACACAAGAAAGTACAGATATCTACATAACTTTTATTGTACACCACACATGACTCCATTCAATTAGACTTCATCTTCTTCATAGAATTTTTAGGAGAACCTTTTCTCCATAGATTTGTAGAGTTAGGTAGTACTTTTTTTCTTCTTCTCCTTTAACCCAAATTGGGGGAATTCCACTATTGTTGTAAGAGCCTATGAAGCAAATTTTTAAAGCTAATGTGATGAATGTGAGGGGAATCCTCTTGGTATCTTCTCTCTACCTTTAAATATACTTTACTAATTTGCTAGCTAGAGGTATATTCATGCAGGATTTATTAATTTGATTGGGTTTTGATAAATTGCTTTTGGATTCTTATCGAAATTGTAGATCTTTTATCTTCTCCCAAGTTATAATTGTCAAAATTGATGGTTTGCAAACATGAATTGTGCTTTACTTTTCTTACTTTTGCTTGTGAGAGAAAGGTGAGAATTGGGTGAGAAGATAATAGTGAAGAATTAGAGTGTTTGTGTGTAGGATTAAGCTAGAGATAGTTAAAACCCACATTTCACTCCATTAAAGGCCAAGGCTAGAAATAGCTAGTCCTTCATCAAGCTTTTGTGCTTGATTACTTGAATTGGCTTTGGGGTTTGAAAGAATCCAAGGCATAAACATTCTTATAGTTGAAAAATAAGAGAATCTGAATTATCCACTACTATCTATGCTAAGTATGAGTCTAAGGCATTGAAGAAATTCTCGATTTAGTTGAGATCTCATCTATAGAATTCCCCTACCCATATTACTTATGATTGCCTCAATTGGAATTCCCCCCAATTAGTCTTAGTTTAGAATTAGATAGGTATTTCCCATTAATTTCTCCCAATTTTACTTTTCAAATGTTGAACAATTATGCGTTCTAATTTGAATTAGTTTATAACTCTTGAATTATCGACTCAATTCTCTGTGGGATTCGACCCCTACATCCGATCAGGATATTTATTTTGATGCAACGTCCATTTATACTCTTTCATAAAAGAGGAGTGTATTTTGGACGTTATCAAAAATGGTATTACGAGGGACTAGCGCTTGATATTCTTGTGTTGATTGTTAAGTTGAAATAGTGTCACTTATCTCCAAAAAATTTTGGAGATGCTGCTGTGGATCTTCATGAGGGAGACCGGTAATTGCCCGCTTGTGTGCAACAATTGCACCATATTTTGTTTAAGTTCAAATCTCCCTCCAGGCTCTAGTTTGCGGATACTCGATGTAACATTATTGGCATGTGGAATTTCCACCTTGCGAACCGGCCGTGCTGCTGCTTCTTCGGGCACTAACACTGCCCGTACTACCAGTGGATTCTGTTGTTGCTCCATGATCATCAGTCTGAGCAACTGCAGCTCTCTTTGTAGAGCTTCACTTCGCTTACTGTGAAATATCCTTTCTGGCTCTATATACGATTCCACCAGCTCCTTGTCTCTTGCTAGTGTTCAACAGCAATTAAGTCTACAAAATACAGGCTAACACCAAGTTGTCAACACTAAGAAAATAAAAATACAGTAAATTAACACTTAAAACAATTTCACCAATTGTCAAGTCCCCGGCAACGGCGCCAAAAACTTGTTCGGGTGGTTTTAGGGTTATAAAAATGACACGCAAGTGCACGTGGTCGAACAAGTAGTAAGTGGCTTTAGTAAGCCAAGTATCAATCCCACAGAGACTTGGATGAAGTGCAAATTGCTCAAGTGTACTATATTTTACTTCTAAAAATGCAGACAACAGCGTAACCAAAAAGTTGATAGTTTGTTTTATAAATTTTATACTAAAACTAAGAACAATTATCTACTTTGAATCTGAACTATGAATGAAAGCATGCTGAGGTTAACGAACATGTAATGAAACTAATTATCATCATACTTTGGTTAATCTTTTCCTCCAGTTGCTAGCTAAGAACATTTGCCAAGAGATTAAAACTCTCGTATTTAACCTCACTTAAGAATCATGAACCATCCGTCTACATTTCTGTGATCAAATGCAATTCATGTCCTAGCTATACAATTCCGATTCCTAAATTGACTAATACGACTTTCAGGTATATTTCTATCCTGAAAGCAAATCAAGACTCAATTTTCCCAAATCAAGTAAAGAACATATCCTATTAATTCACAACTTTCCAATTTCGTGCTCTCTCGAGTGAAACCGGACTTTTTAGATGTACATTAATGTAGGCCACACACTAATGCAGTAAGAACAAGAATTAATAGAACAACACGGAAGAAAAGATGGAAAACCAAAGAATCAATGATCAAATTTCATTACAATTGTTCATAACCTCAGCAAGGAGAGGAATTAGCCACTCATTTGTGGATTAAGCATCATAAAATGAGTGTTAATCATACAAGCAATTGAATTAAAGAAGAAAGAAAGAGAGAAAAAACCCTGAACTTTTCGTCCCTCAACTGCCTGTAACCCACGTCCTTGCTCCACCAAGTTAGAATAATAAAAAATGAACCTAAGTGTTCTATTTATACTGCTGGGAATTTTTCCCGGAATAACGAGCAACGTGTCACGAAGTGCATCGCGAGCACTGCCTCCGTGACACGCTACAAACGCGGACCCTCACTGGAACTGGGGGTCCGGGAATTTAGGCTCAACGTGGCACGGCGTGCATCGCGGAGCACTGGCTCCGTGCCAGGGAGCAAACGCTGACCTCCACTGGAATTTGGGTGAATTTTCCCCATCCAGGCAGAATGCCTCCGCGATGGCGGCGTGACACGGCTCCATCGCGGAGCCCCTTTAATTCATGCTGTCCAATGCCTTTTCCCTTGCTCGCATCCAAGTCCAACTCCAATGTCATCCAACATGCATTTTAGCTTCCCGAAATCACATTTACCTGCAAAACAATGCTAATCATGTTGGTTAGTATAAATTCACATTTTATTACCAATTACATGAGAATGTATACACATTGATAGATAAACAAGGCGAAAATGATACTTTTGAGTATCACTTGGGCATATAAATCTGCCCAAGATCAAAGCTCAAGTTTATATGTGAGTGTCACCACACTATGCAAGAGGGTGGATGTGGTTGAAGGGGAAATCACCTCCCTCCGGACTGAAGTACAAGATCGGAAGAATTGGACTTCAAAAAAAGTGTCTGATATGAGCACCCTGGATGCAACAATGGCTACTCCTTTCACAATTGGGGGTCCGATTGATGATCTCTTCGAGGGCCTAGGAGATGATTTTGTTGGACTACGTAAAGCCAGTGGCGGTGGCGCAACTGATGCAGAAGCTGATGAAGAGGAAGAATGGCCCACTCAGGGAGTTTTTTGTCCCTTTCCTTTTTGCATATTTACATTTGGGACAATGTACTCTCTTATGTGGGGAGGTAAGAGCAAATTGATGATGGGGTCAGGGATGGATGTTTTCTGTGGATGTTTTATGTTTTGTTTTGAAATTGATTGAGTAGAGCCCTTGTCGGCCTGATGATTGATGATTTCCCTTGTCGGGCGTGTTTTATTTTGAAAAAAAATGAATGAATGGCTTGATTTTGTTTTGATGGTTTATGGTTAGTGATCAAATGGGGACTTTGTTTTGAATTGCGAAATTTTACATAAAATTACCCGAAGTCTTTTTTTTTCCTTTGTAAATAGTAGTGTAGTGATCAAAACTCTGAGGGTTTTTTTTAGACCACGATTCTTTCCCGAGGAGCATTCTTTTGTTTCTTTTTATTTTCTTTGTCAAACCGGGTTGACATTTTCCGATGATAGATTGAGCGGCGATATTCTTAAGGCAAAATGTCGTGTTGTTTTGAATCTCTTATGAAGTTGTTTTGAGAGGCACCACCAAAAAAAATTATTGAAATAGAATTTTAAAATGAGGGCATGAAAATGAAGATAATGAGCAATTGTTAACACCATAGCATAGCATTCTTTGTCATATGTTATAAATTCTTTGCTTGACCTACGATGTTTGCCTGCTTTGATTTCTTAACTTGAAATCTTGTGTTGAAAATGACTCTTGTGGACCTTTTAAGTGTGATGCCTTGTGTAGTGAGGAATTTTTGATGAATCTCATGCATAACATCTTGTCTAGAACTTGCTCCAAATATGATTCAAGGCAAAATCCTAGATGTAGTTGCGCCGAGAACATGATTTTAGGCTTTCCTTTGTCTAGTCACTTCACCCATATACCCTCCTTGAGTATTAATCCTTGTCAGTAAATGTTGAGCCTTAGACCCTTTCTTTGGCAACCATTACAAGCCTTAAGACCGTTCTTAATACATCTCTTTGGCACCCATTCTCCCTAAATGCTAGTGAAAAGATAATGATGAAATGAAGCTTTAAGCCTATGAAAAAGGGAATGGTAAAGAAATGAGAAATGAGGCAAAAGCCTAAGTTTTGGAGTGTGCAAAAGGGGAAGATAAGAATTTCTGGTTGAGGTAGCACCACAATGTGTCAAAATGCACAAAAGGATAAATCAGAAAAGAGAAAAGCAATTTGGGTGAACCAGTGCTTCCTCTTAAGGTCATAAGACTAGTTGTGAATGCCAAAGGGGTTATAAGGAAGGTTGTTTATGAAATTAAAGTTAGAAATAATGAAAGAAGTGAAACAAAGTGAAGTGAGTAGAAGGAGTTGATGTGAGGTATGTTCACAAAAAGCATTAGGGAGGATATAGTCACTACAACCAAATTTTCATCCTATTCTTACCCCGAGCCTATATCATAACCTACAAGCCCTAAATGATTGTAAGTGTAGCTACTCTACATTAGTGGAGAATTACATGAAGGGAAAGCCTATGGGTCAAGTATGTGCATGAAGATTTCTTTTGGGAGAGTGAGTGTGAGTATCTCTTCCAAGCAATCCCTTGTGTGCATTCAAACAATCACATGACAAAAAGAATAGGGATTCTTATTATGGTGAGTGACATCATTCCTTTTTGAGGGCACATGGGCATTCAGAATTAATGTGGGAACAGGGCATAAGGAGGGTAAACTCTAAGGCAAGATTTGAATGTGCACTAATTATAACTTGAGATGCTATGTGTATTTCATGGTAGAGAAATGCCCTTGTCTTACCAAATGAATCCTTTCATGAACCGTGTTGGTGGAAAGTGGTACCCTATTTGAAACATCTTCATTGTTTTAGTTTTTTGGGGCATTTGCTTCTCTTTTTATGTGAGCTTGGTGAGCATATTTTTGGGTTGTCATTGTTCAGGTGGTTGGTGATGTTTAATTTTGTATAGAGGTGGCATATTTTTCAATGAATGAGTATTGCATTACTTGAGGACAAGCAATGATTCAAGTTTGGGGGTTTGATGAGTTGGTAATTTACCAACTCATTAGGCTCTTAAACTTGAGTTTTTTCTTAGTTTTTTAGTTGATTAGGATTTTATGCCCTTTTTTCTTTTGTTGTGTGGAAATGCCTAAATGTGTAGAAAAGAGCAAAAATGGAGCAAAAAGAAGGAAGTGAGAGTAAATTGACGATCCATTGATGAAAATCGGCAAAACGCCGGCCAAAGACCGATTATCACTGCCCTGGGTAAAAATGCCATTGGCGAATCACAAGTTGCCAGCAGTGACTCGCTGGTCCAGTCGCTGAAAGACTCCCAGTTTTCTGGAAAGAAGCATAAATTTTCGACGGTTCACGGATTGGTATCGGCTAAACACAGCATGAATAGCCAATGCTCACTTGAGTTGAGTGATGACTCAGATAAGACACCCGCCGGTTCAGGAATTGGGACCGGCGAACCGCTGGTGTATCCACCGATTACAGAATATTGCTCAGAGGTATAATTGTCCAGCACGGGAAGAGAGATAAAAGGTGCCCTACTTTTCAAGATATAAATAGCAGATAAAGTACTGTGTACTGAGGGGGAGGGGAAGAGAGCAGAGCATATCACATCATTGTTTCCGTTTTGAGCTTTAGAACATTCTCTTAGCAAAGATAGGGAGATTTGATTGGTAAGACTTGGAAAAATACTCTTCTCTACTTCTTCTCTGTAATAGTAAGTTTCAGCCATTGTTGGAGACTATTTTGTGAATTAGATTTTACAACTCTTGCTATTAATTTCAATGAAGTTATTGACGAATGTGTTTTTAAATTTCTTAATCATGAGTAGCTAAATCATAAACTAGAGGTGTGTGATGATGAATACTTAATTATAGTGGGTATTGCTAGAGTCATCTTCATATTATTTAACTAAGTGTAAATCTGTTAGATTCTCTTCAATCAATAAAGGAAGATCCATTGATTATGATATGGGTTTATTTAGTCTTTCTTGATTATTGCTTTCTAAAAGAATAATTAAGTATTGGAAGTGAATTTAATAGTGGGTCTGCATGAGAGATTGTGAAATTGGGCTACAAATAGCTAAAATTGTAGTCTCATTCCTTGTTAGTAGCTAATAGCTAGAAATTAGTGCAGCTGTTGATCCAAATCTAATCGAGTTGAGCTAAATCGTGGCTAGAGGTTTGACAAAACTCTAGTAAGAGGTAGTTATATGGCTGAAAAGCTATAACTACCCACTTCCTGAGATTATTTACAATTGTTGAACTTATAAGATGACATAGCATGTCCCGATATAGTTAGTATATCATCTACACCACACCCCTAGTCTTTCACACTCTTGTAGACAACATTGCTGATCTTGCTTTTTTGTTACGCTAAATTACCAAATATAGTTTCATGGCAAATTTCAATTGCCCCAATTTATTTATTTTTATGTTAATTCTACGTGGTGCAAGCTAACTTCAATTTCTCAATCGACGCTTGTAACTATCATTCACTAGTCCTTGTGGGATTCGACCCCGACACTCGTCGGGTTACTTGTTTTGATACTTCGGTTGTGTATATTTTTTGAATGAATGATATATTTTTAACGTTATTAGAGCCTCAACTGGAGCCATTTGAATGTTGGGATCGTAACTTACAACTAGCAATACTAAGAAGAGTTAAGTCTAGTGTAATCGAGTCCTAAACTCAACCTAAAAGTGAAAGTGCCAAGGCCCTAGATTGTCTCATCATCTATATTACAAATACTTGTAAAACTGATTTTTGTTTATTATCTTAATGTACATTTCAAGTTAGTAGAATAATCTCAAAGCCATTTTCCCATTTTATTGTGTTTATTTGAATAGTGCAATAAAATATTAACCTTGAGAAACTAATCTGACAACTCTCAGGGAGATCGATATCGGGACTTCACCATCCTATATTACTTGATGACTACGTGCACTTGCTTGCGCTTGGGCGACATCAAGTTTTTTGGCGCCGACGCCAAGGACTTGAAACTGATTAATTGTTTGTAGATTAGGATTTTCATTTCACTATTCACATTTTATGTTTGTTTGTTGGTTGTTTAGAATTTCAAATGGTGTTTGCTTAGTGTATGCTAGATAATAGAAGTGAAGGACCACCTTTGGCTCAATTTGATCCGAAAATCAAGAGAACTTTCATAGATTAGCTATCGCAGAAAACCATGAGCAGGCACATGGCAACAACCAGGAGAGGATTCCAGTGCTTAACTTTGCTCGGCCAAACTTGGAGAATGCTTTTAAAGCGATCATTATGCCAGCCATCACTAGAAACTTTGAGTTAAAGAAGGGAACCGTGCAGTTGGTTTAGAACACTTGTCAATATTAGGGCAAGATACACGAGGATCCCCACAGACATCTGATGACGTTCGTGGAGCTTAGGGAAAACTTTCACTATTAGAATATGTCAGATGAGTATGGTAAGCTCACGTTGTTCCCTTTCTCATTGATTGGTGAAGCTAAGGAATGGCTTCAGAATGAGCCAGTAGGTTCCATTACTATATGGGAGGCTCTTTTCAACAAATTCATAATAGGTTTTTCTCATCGAGAAGAATGAAGGAATTGAGAGGAAAGATCTCAGGATTTTTATAGAGATATGGTGAGACTTTAGCTCAGTCTCGGGAATGATACAACAGATACTTGAGAGATTGCTGGCACCATATGCAGCCGAAGGAGATCATTGGGCACAATTTCATAGAAGGGATGAAGCTAGAGTAAAAAATTTTGCTTGACGCTACAGCAAAGGGGAAAATCTTGTCCAAGACTTATGATGAGATAGAAGCTCTATTGAATCTCATGTTAGCTGGGGGTCAAGATTACCAAGTTTCAGTCAGAAGTTTTACAACAGCCAAAGTACTAGAGAAGCTTGAGTTGGATGGTGAAGCAGCAATTTGAGCAGATATTAGTCAATTCGTGAATGTGGTCATCAAGCTAGTGACCACACTAGCTGTAAGCCAAGTTCATTAGGTTCAACAAGTTCAGACTCCACCGCCATCATATGAGGCGTGTGGAGAAGGCCATGCATACTCAGGTTGTCCGCTAAACCCAAAGTCTATTTATTTTGTGGGTCAACAAAGCTGTGGGGGAGGTTTTGCAGGAAATGGTTACAATCAGGGGGAATAAGTTTGATCTGTTTTACCGAGAAGGTCTAGGTTTGAGTCCGTATTTCCCTATAAAATAAAAATGAAAAAAACAAAAATTATATAATTTTCAGGAAATGGATACAATCAGGGGTATAGGAATGCAGTAAATCCCTCATGGGGAGGGAACCAAAATTTCCAGAGACCCCCAAAAAACTTCCAGATACCTCAATGCCAGCAGCATGACAGTTCTTTAGAGGAGACTATGAAGCAGTGGATGGTTTAGCAGACTCTGGTAGTTAATGAGATGCAGAATTCCATCCATGATTTGGAAAAGCAGTGTTACACCCTATAAAAGTTAATGATTAGTAAGCGTACGCGTGGATTTGTGACTAAAAAAGAGAGTGTGACGCGTGTAGGAAAAAGCGTTAGAAGCAAGGTCGAATGGAACCAGCACGCACGGGGCCAGCACGACACACCAACCAACAACGCATTGGCCAGCGTGGCACGCCAGGCCTGCTGCACCTTGAGAGGTGTGACGCGGCACTTGGGTTTCCGTGATGGTCGGCCCGAGGCGCCCCCATGTCACCGCCCTCAATGTATATAAGGGCACTCCTTTTCATTTCAAATCATTTTCCTCAAATTAGTTTCGGCCAGAGAGTAACAAACGAAGAAATCAATCATTTTTCGTCCGATTACGCTATCAAACACCTTCCAATCTCAAATTAACTTTAGGTATCGAGTGTTAACCTACAGGGAGCATTACTACGGAGTTATTTTCTTGAAATATACCTAGCAAATCGAAACCCCGCTGAGAAAAAGTTGTCAGAATTGCTCCAAACTGATACCTAAACGATCACATGCGTTAGTAAGTACTTCTCCCTTCTAAACTCTCGGGAAATTATAGTTTTCGACCGTATTTTGTGAATTTGAAGTATTATTGTCATTAGTATCAAAAGTTATCATTTTAAGCTGAATTTGGTATTAAAATTAGTCTCTTTCTCTCAGTATTGTGGTTATAGTTGGAAAAGAGCTAATGAATATAAGTTGAAACTCGTTGGCTACTCGGGATGCGTAAATCGAGGTATGTAAGGTGAATTCCTTTGGAAAGTTAGTTTCAATAGCATTGTAATACTCTATGAATCCCGGTAAAGGAGCCAGAAGTATTGTTATTGTGATTAGCTGTTGTTGTTGGCTGAGACCAGCACTCTATGTTTAGTTTGGTGTTGACTTTGCCCTGTATAGCCTTCCATGATGAACCCCAGGGTTATTAGTTGTATCGTTGCCTGCCAGGGGTTATGTATGTTGCTCCAAGGAGCGATATGCAATCCTGAGGGACGATGATGAGCCCCAAAGGCCTTATATAGTCCATTCCATGACTGGACAACTAGTTCTATGTCGTATCGGCATCACACACCTATCGAGCCTAGTGCTCGGGATGCAGTTATCAGGAGTCCACTGGACTTAGACACAACTACAGTTCAGGGGCCGAGTGGGATCAATTACAGACCCAGGGGACTGATAGGTTGGGTATAGTTAGTAGTTGACTCATTTTGACCTTTTTAGGGGTATATAGATTGAAGTGTGCTCGCCAGGCCTTATGAGGGCCCCGGGTGGGTTATTCTATGCTAATTGTACCTTCTGGTCTTATAAGGGGCCAGGTAAGGTTCTTGTTTACATTATTGATTAGTCAGTAGGTTTTAGCTATTCAGGTTGGATATCTATCCCTTCTTTTTAGTTGCTTTTAGTTTCATTTAAGTTTTATGCAGTTATTTTCATTCACAACATATTCGATACATATTGTACTAATGCCCATCCTTTGGGGCGCTGCATTACTTGCCTGCAGGTGCGGATAGACATAGATCAAGACCTTCTTAGCTTTCAGCTAGAGTCAGCAATACAGTTAGCTCCCCTCCTCCATAGTTGATTAGTTAGAAGGTTTGCTCTTTTAATTGTACAATATATGGGTAGGTTGGGGCCCTGTCTCGACCATTATTCCAATCCTAGAGGCTTGTAGATTTACAGATTCCCTGTGGTTAGTTGTTATTGGTCATGTGGGGCCTATATATGTTTTATTTCGTGTGAATGGCCATATGGAGCCTTGTTTAGTTGTTAGATAGTGGCCTTGTCGGCTATAGTATAGCTATAGTTGCTGGATTTTCATTTCAATTATAACTAGACAGCATGGTGGTCTTGTCAACCCACGTAGTATTCCCTTCTATTGCTTATTGTTGGTTAGTTGTTTTCATTTACAAGTGGCTATAGGGCATTGTCGGTTGGACGCTATATTTTCAGGAGAGATATAGCTCATTGTTTTCTTGAATTGAGTTGCAGGCATGCACCAGACATGCATAATCCTAGTTTGGTCACCCAGATTCTAGTGTGGCTCTAGGTGCCAGTCATGCCTCCCAAGGTGGGGTGTGACAAACTTGGTTTCAAAGCAGGTCGTATCCCAGGGAGTATACAAGCCATGTCAAGTAGAATCTTGTCTATGAATGTGTTGTGCACTAATGAAGGGCGTACTCACGCACTTCATAGACATATTTTTCCTATACTTTACTATGTTTTAAGAAAAAATTATGTGTGTTTGCATGTGCTTATGTTATATATTTGTGTAAATTAGCTAACACATGTGATTAGATTTTTTCAAGGCTAAAAATGATGGATTTGAATGTATTTGAGGCTTATGGAATGAAGATGAGAAGAAGCTGAAGTCGCGGGAAAAGGTTGAGTTTGGAAGATGCAGAAACAGTATACCTTACGGGTTGAGGGAATGACTCGCTACATCTGGTAACGAGTCGTGAAGTCAGTCATGAAAACTATGAGAGAAATTATTGACAAAGTAGCCAGTGGAGATGACAAAAGACATAAAGAGTCATTATTTGCCTAAACAACTCATTGGCAGATCACTGGAACCAACCATAAGGTACACTAAAAATTTGAAGGAGTTAGACCATGAGGGGCCTAACGACTCGTGCCCATGCACAACGAGTCATTAGGTGACTCGTTACCATAACTGGAAATGCGGAAATGGTTGGGGTGACAATCAAGGCTCCCAAAACGGCAAAAATTGGCTTTCCTACTTCAACTAGGAAAAGGAAAATTTTAAATCCCAAGTCAAATTCATCAAGGAACAAGGAAAACATAAATCTACTACTATAAATACCCCTTTTTTTTCATGTTGTTTGCATGTCTTCAAGAGTTGAAGTTTCACAATAAGTTTCTAGAGTAAATTTTAAGACGTGTTAGAAGACATATTTAAGATACGATTGTAACGTTGTTCTTTCGAATTTCGCATTAATCAAGTGAGTTCTTCCTATCATTGTTGTAAGTATTAATTTTTTCTTTTATTTATGAAATATATTAATTTACTTATAAACATGATAGGATAAAACCACCCCAACTAGGGTTGTGGGAACCATGAACAAATTAATGCACATAGATAAAATACTTAGTGATTCTTGAATGGAGTTTAATGCATGTATTGTTTCTTCCTTCATTTTGATTGATTCTTGAAGGTTGCAAATGTTAGGACTTGCCTTATTTTTACTTACCAGACCAAGGAGGTAATGAATGTGAAAAGGGATTAACAATAGAGATTTCAGGCTATCAACCCTCATCTAATAGCTTGACCTTGTCCAAGAATAGCTAATCTGATATCAAGGGTAAGGGTTAATCAAGAATACACCTTGTAGACGGACCAAGTTGCGTGGTGAAAATCATCTAGATAGGGGACCAACCATTTAGGTGAACCTAACTTACCAATATTGCATGCCAAGCACTGGAATAGATCACTAGTATAAAATGCCTTGTGGTTATGAAGTCACGGGGAACACTTACCCTAGTTAATTGCATTAATTTGGAAAAAGCAATCAATTTCTCACCATTATTATTTATTACTTTCACAAATTTCCCCCTCCTAGGAAATAATTAACTAAAAATCTTAAGCACTAGCGTTCTTCTACATCCTTCCGTATTCTCTGTGGGATCGACCCCAACCTCTAGTTGGGTTCTTTATTGACAACGTCTGCTTCATACTTTGTTAAGAAGTGTGAGTTTGAGTGTTATCATGCACCACATATTATAGATAGGAGGCTGCAAGGCATGTTAGGGTGGTTAAACTTCTTTCTCTTCTAGTTGTGCCATAGAGTTGTGTTGCATAGGGTTATGTCCCTAAGCTTACTATGTTTCTCTTGTCTACAGAGAAATGTCGGACATGCGACAGACCATGACTGGTAGGAAGTTAGACGTTACAATAGGAGAAGGCACTAGCAAGGTGCCCCATTCAGAGCCAACCCGATCTGAGGGTGACAGGGAGACTTGATTTTAGTCTCCCCAGCACTCTCCGCCATGCCAGGAGTTTTCCAGAGAAGCAGATGTGTCTGTACCACCTCCAAAAGATCCCATACTGATACCATTAGACCAGGAGGTTAGGAGCATTGTTTTCAAGTTAGCTCAAATGATGGTTGCACATCGTGAGCCAGTGGAACCCGTGGTTGTTGAATCTCCGGGAGTACTTGGTAGTTTGAGGGTCCAAGAGTTTCTCGTGCTGAGTCCCCATAGTTCATAAGGACGGACCGAGATGAGGACCCTTAGGACATTTTGGACCAGCTATAAAAGATCTTCAGGGTAATGCATGCCATGCCTACGGAGTCAATTGAGTTACCGGTATTTCGGTTGCGGGACATAGCAGTTTTATGGTACGAGAGTTGGGAGAGGTCCCAAGGTAGTGATGTTCCCCTTCCAACCTAGTTCAGCTTTTCAGAGGCCTTCTTGGACCACTATTTTCTATGAGAGATCCGACAGGACCGGGTAGATTAGTTTTTGCATCTAGAGCAGGGTTCAATGAGTGTTCGGGAGTATGCTATAAGATTTGACTCCCTGGCCTAATATGCACCAGCTTTCGTAAACACTATGCCAGCCAGGGTCTACCAGTTCATTATGGGGCTGCTTCTAGGGTACGTGGAGACTTGAGCTACAACTACTCTACGAGAGGACATGGATATTGCCAGTATTCAGGCATTTGCTCAAAGTATTAAAGGGATCAGGCAACGGTAGCGGGAGATAGCGAGGAAAAATCAGGAGCAGCGCCGCAGGGCTAGACCTAGTGACACATAGGCAGAGTTTCAGGCTGGACCTAGACCACGACTATCGGGAAGACTACCTAGACCCCTACCTCTACAGCAGCAGCAAGGTGGTAGACCAGGCAGTCGGGGATAGTCAGGACCCGGCGAAAGCTCATACCATCGGGTTCGCAGTAGCAAAGGGGGTCAGAGTAGAGTAGATTCACCGTGCCGCCTTGCCGTATCTGCAGTCGATGTCATCTTAAGGCATGTAGGTATGGTTCTACTGCATGTTACACTTGTGGACAAGAGGGTCACCTGATGAGAGACTATCCAGCCAGGGGTCATGGTGATCGGGATTGACAGGATACATCTTCAGTAGGGTCACATTCCCCAACACCTTCAGCAGCGCGTAGGCCCTCAGTCTAGCTTGCAGAGGCTGAGGCAGGTCAGGGCCATTGAGTTCAGGCACCGGTCCGGATCACACCTATGCTTTACTAGGGTGACAGGAGTCAGAGTAATCGTCGGATGTTGTGATAGGTATGCTGGACATTTGTTCTGTTCCGTGTATTCTTTGGTAGACCTAGGTTCCACTTTATCTTATATTACACCACTAGTAGCCCGAAAGTTTGGTATGACGCTAGAATTGCTTCAACGACCCTTTTTTATTGTCGACCCTATCAGTGATTCTATTATAGCTAAAAGGGTCTACCGGGGTTGCACAGTAGAAGTTGTTGGTCGCCAAACTTCGGTAGATTTGGTGGAACTATAAATGATTGATTTTGATGCAATTATGGGTATGGATTGGCTAGAACCATGTTACGTCAATGTAGAATGTTGGACCAAGACTGTTCGATTCCACTTTTTAGGGGAGGTAATACAAAAGTGGAAAGGCAATGCAGCCATGCGAAATGTAGGTTTATATCCTATCTTTGGGTGAGAAAGTTGATAGCAAAAGGTTGCATCTATCATATTGTCAGGGTTCAGGATGTCCAAGCGGAATCCCCGACTCTTAAGTCCATTCTAGTAGTCAATAAATTTCTATATGTGTTCCCAGATGAACTTCCTGGTATTCCCCCAGAACGGGAAATCGATTTCGCTATCGACCTATTATCTAGTACTCAGCCTATATCTATCGCTCTGTGCCGAATGGCTCTTGCTGAGCTTAAAGAGTTGAAAGAACAACTGGAAAATATGTTAGATAAGGGTTTTATCAAGCCGAGTACTTCATCGTGGGGTGCACCAGTTTTGTTTGTAAGAAAGAAAGATGCCTGGCTCCGCATCTGTATAGAATATCGGTAGTTAAATAAGGTTACTATCAAGAATAAATACCTACTTCCCAGGATAGATGACTTTTTTGATCAGCTACAGGGGGCGAAGTATTTCTTTAAGACGATTTGAGGTCTGGGTATCACCGGGTGCGGGTTCGGGTGAGAGATATCCCAAAAATGGCTTTCAGGACTAGGTATGGCCATTTTGAATTCTAGGTTATGTCCTTCGGGTTGATGAGTGCTCTTGCAGTGTTCATGGATCTGATCAACAACATCTTCAGGCCGTATTTGGATTTGTTTGTGATAGTATTCATTGATGACATTTTGGTGTATTCCCTCTCAGAAGCAGAACACCGAGGTCATTTGCGAATAGTTCTCCAAATTCTCAGGGATCGCCAATTGTATGCAAAATTTTCTAAATGTGAGTTCTGGCTAAATTCGGTAGCCTTTTTGGGTCATATTGTGTTGGATGTTGGTATTCAGGTAGATTCACAGAAGATTGAGGCAGTAAAGACATGGCCTAAACCTATAACTCCAAATAAGGTACATAGTTTCCTAAGTTTAGCAGGGTATTATAGAAGATTTGTAAAGGGATTTTCTACTCTACCAGCGCCTTTGACCAAGTCAACTCACAAAGCAGCTAAATTTTACTAGACTGAAGCATGTGAATAGAGTTCTCAGGAGTTGAAAAGTAGATTGACATCAGCGTCCATACTAACTTTGTCGGAAGGTTCAGAGGGTTATGCAGTGTACTATGATTTTTCGAGCGTCGGGTTAGGGTGTGTTTCTGATGCAACATAGTAAGGTAATTGCTTATACTTCACAGCAGCTGAGAAAGCATGAAAAGAACTACCCCAATCATGACCTGGAGTTAGCGGCAGTAGTTCACGCCTTAAAAATCTAGAGACACTACCTGTATGGGGTGCACATGGACATTTTTACTGATCATAAGAGCCTCCAGTACATCTTTACACAGAAAGAGTTGAATCTACGGCAGCATCGCTGGTTAGAGTTGTTGAAGGACTACGACGTGAATATTTTATACCATCCAAGGAAGGCTAATATCGTAGCAGATTCCCTTAGTCCTAGATCAATGAGAAGCTTGGTACATTTAAGGCCCAAGTAGTGGGAGTTGGCCCAAGAATTGCACCAATTAGCCAGCCTAGTCATCCAAATAGTAGATGCGGGAGACAGAGGGGCAATGATTTAGAATACTGCAGTATCATCCCTGGTTGTAGAGGTGAAAGAGCCACAGTATGCAGATCCTACCTGGTATAACTTAGAGATAATGTTCAACGAGGTGAAGCATTAGCTTTTGAGATAACAGAAGACAACATCTTGAGATGTAGAGCTCGCCTCTGCGTTGTAGATGTGGCAGGACTTTGCCAGCAGATCATGGCGGAGGTACATTATTCCCGTTATTCTCTTCACCCAGGTTCAAAAAAGACGTATCATGACATAAAAGAAATTTACTGGTGGCCGGGAATAAAAAAGAGTGTAGCAGAATTTGTAGCACAATGCCCTAACTATCAGCAAGTAAAAGCGGAACATCAAAGACCCGGTGGATTAGCACAAAAGATAGCAGTACCTATATGGAAATGGGAAGCAATCAACATGGATTTTGTGATAGGGTTACCTCGTACCAAGCATAGAATTGATTCTATATGGGTGATTGTTGACAGATTAACAAAATCAACTTATTTTTTGCTAGCCAGGACCACCTTCTCAGCCGAGGACGATGTTGAATTGTATATCAGAGAAATAGTTCAATTACATGGTGTCCTGACCTCTATCATTTCTAATAGAAGGGTGCAATTCACAGCTAGATTCTTGCAGTCATTTCAAAAAGGCTTGGGAGAACAAGTTAATTTGAGTACGACCTTCCATCCTCAAACAGACGGGCAGGCAGAACGTACAATTCAGACACTCGAGGATATGTTGTGGGCGTGTGTGTTATACTTTGGAGGCAGTTGGGATGAGCATTTACCCCTTATTGAATTTTCTTACAATAACAGTTACCATTTGGCAATCCAAATGGCACCCTATGAAGCCTTATATGGGCGGAAATGCAGATCCCCTAGATAGTATACACAACCCTTGGAGATCATCTTCTTGGACTTGAGATATGAAACAAAGTGACCTACAAGCACAGTTGAACTACCCTTCCACTCTAGAACTGGTTCACCTGGTGTCACGACCCGAACGGGGGTCCGGATCGTAGACATGGGACAAGGGAACCTGAGAGACCCCAAGTCAACCCATGACATAAGCATTCAACTTACTCATTCAATATACATGAAGAAAACATAATTATAAACTCAACGGAAGTCAAACTGAATATAACAACAGAATAAATATCTGAAGCTAAATACACGTCTAAGTTTGATAAGCCTCTAGTCTAGACGAGCTAATGGGACAACCCCCCCCAACTAGCTCAACAATACTGAAACTAAAAGGACATCAAAAACCACCGAATGTCTAGTCCTCGAAAGATGAGGACTCACCAATAAAGCAGGTGCTAACTCTGAACAGCGACTACGAATGGGGCTGAACCTGAGAACCGGATCCTGCATCATGAAATGATACAACATAGAAAGTATGCGGTCAGTACGTGAAATGTACCAAGTATGCAAGGTAAGTAAAACCACTTAAGTAACACAACTCATTTAAAGCAATTCATACATATTATAAGCTTTTAAATGTAAGTAGAAGGCTACATGCATTCATTCTGAAATCGTGCTCTTATAATAACATGACCATGCATAGCTTTAGAACATCATGACTGACTCAAATGACTCACAGCTGAAACATACATTTATATCAAAAGTTGGAAAATGAGTCAAACCTTGCTTTTTGAACATACATGCACAAGATAATTATCATGAGTAATGAATATGCAATCTGAATGATTTAGACAGTGGGAGACTCATCACTTAATCGACATACCGCGATAGAGCTTACGTGGTCCCAACTATTACACTTAAGTGGGGCATAGCCGTCCCAAATATTGCCAAGGCTAAGGACGCTACCGTGATATTGATATCAAGCTGAAGGGACAATCGGGCCGGATATTGCTCACAAGGGAGGTCCCAATAATATAATAGTATGAAACTACGTTGGCGTGTAATTCTAGGGAATAGGATAATCGACCTTTAACCCGCTCGGTGCTAGACTCTTCTCCCAAAACAGGTAATGTTCTACATCGTATATAACGAAGCTCAACATCATCTATTGACGAAGCTCAACATGAAATCATACATAACTCAACATCGTATGAAATGATGCTCAACATTGTCTATTGACAAAGCTCATAATGAAACCATGCATAGACTAGACATCATATGGATATGAAGCTCAACATTATCTATTGACAAAGCTTAATAATAAAATCATACATATGAGAAGCTTTATTTCGAAACATACCACAAGCTCAATTATAGGTGGGAGAATCTACTCCAAATCATGTGGTAAGCTATGTATAGAAATATTTACTCAACATACCACAAGCTAGAATTTATAATAAGAATTGGGAATTTCACTTCAAACAATGTGGTAAGCTTATGTTGAAAAAATCATCACTTTAAATCGACATGTGGGCATCACCCAAAGCTTTATCATACTTGGATCTAATCAATTCATTTTAAAAACAACAACATAGATCATGAGTAGTTTTAAAAATATGATTTTCATCATTAGATCTCATCATCATCATACACTTGTCATAAATCTCTTCTTTTATGAACTCATCATCCATGGGCATTTTAGATTCAAATTCTAAAAAACAATTTTTACAAGGGAAAAACTATTTAGAATCCACCCAAGCTTCATAAATCATCAATATAAATACAATCTAATCATACCCATGTATAGAGATTGAAGAATCATGCAATTGAGTAAAACACCATACTTGATCATAGATAATTTATCACATTTTGATAGGGATTGGGCATGGGTGTGGAAGAAAACACCCACTCATAGCCTTACATACCTGGGGAATGGTGAATTCTAAGACCCTCTAATTGCCCAACTGAGAATCCAATTAAAAACCTTGAGATTTCACCTTGAACCTCCTCTTCAAACCTTCAAACTTGCATACATGAGAGTAATGGCTTAGGATAGTTTTTCCCCTGCTAAAAACCCACTAAAACGATCCTTAAATGAGGTAGTATAGGCCTTAGGAACTTTGGAATTACGAAAAGACCCTTACTGAATTCACAGAAAAACACTGCCAGGTGACCCTAACGGGTGACCTGACGACTCGTCAGGACAGGCAACGACTCGTTAGGTTGCTCGTCAGGTGCACTAGTTAACTGATCTGTTGGGGCTCATAATGGAGGAGTTAATGACTCGTCCCCAGTGACCATGACTCGTGGTCACCTCCTTTCAAGTACATTGCCTTAACATCAATGAAAATCCTCTTTTCTTGCTTAGGACTTACCTCACGAGTCATTGGGATAGACCATGACTTGTGGGGTCCCATCTATTATATACACTGGACATCCTCCTTTAAAAGGTCCAACTCCACCCCACGATTGACATGACGACTCGTGGTTTCTAACCATGAGTAGTTCACTCACTTGGGGGGACCTCAATCCTTCATTTTCCCAGGCCTCCGCACGAGCCACCTCACAACTCGTTCCATGACTCGTCCTGTTCCTGTAACATTTTACAATTTTCCCGTTTCAACTCCTGGGTCCAATCTTTGAGCTTTAGGGGTGTAACAATATCTCCCCCTTGGGAACATTCGTCCTCGAATGTTAGAAACACACAGAAAATGCAAAAAAATGCAATCATCATATGCAAATACTGATTATTTAAATCAAAAATTGACGGAATGACTACCTCCGAAAAGAACTACATAGCTAAATTGACTTCAGACATCACATACATTTACCATAACATGATTCAAACTTGTGCACATGAACTGTACATGGAAACTGATTAGATAATTAGGGCAAACTGTTACCTCAAACTGAAACTGAGCTGGTAGGGAACAGGTGGGGATATTTAGCCATCATAACCGCTTCGGCTTCCCACGTAACTCCCTCAACTTGCTGGTTTCTCCACAAAACCTTCACCGAAGCTACTTTCTTGTTCCTCAACCTCCGAACCTAACGATCCAAGATTGCAACTGGAATTTCCTCATAATTGAGCCTATCTTCCACACCAATGCTTTCCACCGAGACTACCAAAGCTAGATGACCTAAGCACCTTTTCAAAAGAGATACATGAAAGACGGGAGGAACTGAAGATAACTCTAATGGAAATTCCAACTCATACGCTACCTTGCCAACTTTTCTTATAACCTGGCCCTGGACCAATATAGCAGGGACTGAGTTTTCCTTTATTTCCGAACCGCATGACTCCCTTCATGGGAGATACCTTTAGAAATACCCAATCGGCCACCTCAAACTCCAAATCACTTCTCCTCACATCATCTTGATTTCTGACGACTCTTAGTGGTCTTCAGCCTGTCCTTTATCAACTGAACCTTTACTATGGCCTCATGAATCGAATCAGGTCCTATCATTGCTGTCTCACCAACCGCAAACCATCCGATGGGCGACCTACACCTCCGCCCATAAAGAGCCTCGAATAGTGCCATCTGGATGCTAGAGTGATAGCTATTGTTATAAGCAAACGCGATCAAGGGCAAATGATCATCCCAACTACCTTTGAAGTCCATAACACATGCCCTCAACATATCCTCGAGGGTCTAAATTGTTCGTTCTACCTGGCCATCTGTTTGAGGATGAAAGGTTGTATTGAGCTTAACTTGAATCCCAAGTCCTTTTTGAAAAAAACGCCAAAATTAGGAGGTAAACTGAGTACCTTGGTCTGAAATAATACAAATGGGAACTCCATGAAGTCGAACCAACTCCTCAATATATAATTTGGCATAATCATCCGTTGAATCCGTGGTTTTGACCGGTAGGAAATGTGCAGCCTTGGTCAACTTGTCGACCACCACCAGAATGGAGTCATAGTGTCGGTGAGTACGAGGTAGGCCTGTAATGAAATCCATATTAATATCTTCCCACTTCCAAGTGGGAATGCTAATATCCTGAAGTATGCCTCCCAGCCTTTGATGCTCAGTTTTCACTTGCTGACAGTTTGGGCATTTATCTACGAATTGTGCTATATCTTTCTTCATGCCTTGCCACCAATATATTTCCTGAAGTCATGATACCTTGGTGGCACCCTGATCTTGGGCAAATTTATATGCCCAAGTGCTACTCAAAAGTACCATTTTAGCCTTGTTTATCTACCAATGTGTATACATTCTCATGTAATTGGTAATAAAATGTGAATTTATACTAACCAACATGATTAGCATTTTTTTGCAGGTAAAATGTGATTTTGGGAAGCTTAAATACATGTTGGATGATATCGGGGTTGGACTTAGATGCGAGCAAGGGATAAAGCATTGGACAGCATGAAATAAAGGGGCTCCGCGATGGAGCCATGTCACGCTGCCATCGCGGAGGCCTTTTGCCTGGATAGGGAAAATTCACACAAATTCCAAAGAGGGTCCGCGTCTGGTCCATGGCACAGTGGCTTGGCTCCGCGTTGCACGCCGTGCCATGTTGAGCTTTAATTCCTGGATCCCCAGTTCCAGTGAGGGTCCGCGTTCGTAGCGTGTCACGGAGGCAGCGCTCCACGATGCACTCCGTGACACGTTGCTTGTTATTCCGGGAAAAATTCCCAGCAGTATAAATAGAACACTTAGGTTCATTTTTCAATATTCTGACTTGGTGGAGCAAGGACGTGGGTTACAGGTAGTTGAGGGACGAAAATATCAGGGTTGTTTCTCTCCTTCTTTCTTCTTTAATTCAATTGCTTGTATGATTAACACTCATTTAAAGATGTTTAATCCACAAAATGAGTGTCTAATTCCTCTTCTTGCTGAGGTTATGAACAATTGTGATGAAATGTGATCATTGATTCTTTGGTTTTTTATCTTTTCTTCCATGTTGTTCTATTAATTATTATTCTTACTGCATTAATGTGTGGCCTACGTTAATGTACATCTAAAAAGTCTGGTTTCACTCGAGAGAGCAAGAAATTGGAAAGTTTTGAATTAATAGGATATGTTCTATACTTGATTTGGGAAAATTGGGAATTGATTTACTTTCAGGATAGAAATATACCTGAAAGTCGTATTAGTCAATTTAGGAATCGGGTTTGTATGGCTAGAACATGAATTGCATTTAATCATAGAAATGTAGGTGGATGGTTCATAATTCTTAAGTGAGGTTAAATATGAGAGTTTTAATCTCTTGGCAAATGTTCTTGGCTAGCAACTGGAGGAAAAGATTAACCAAATTATGATGATAATCAATTTCATTACATGTTCGTTTAACCTCAGCATGCTCTCATTCATAGTTCAGACTGAAATTAGATAATTGTTTTAGCTTTAGTATAAAAATTATAAAACAAAATATCAAACTTTTGGTTACACTGTTGTCTGCATTTTTAGAAGTAAAATATAGTACACTAGGGAAGATTGCACTTCATCCAAGTCTCTGTGGGATCAATACTTGGCATACTAAAGCCACTTTACTACTTGTTCGACCACGTGCACTTGCGTGTCGTTTTATATACCCACAAATCACGCGAACAAGTTTTTGGCGCCGTTGCGGGGACTTGGCAATTGGTGAATTTGTTTTAAGTGTTAATTTACTGTATTTTTATTTTCTTAGTGTTGACAACTTGGTCTTAGCCTGTATTTTGCAGACTTAATTGCTGTTGAACACTGGCAAGAGACAAGGAGCTGGTGGAATCGTATATAGAGCCAGAAAGAATATTTCACAGTAAACGGAGAGAAGCTCTACAAAGAAAGCTGCAATTGCTCAGACAGACGATCATGGAGCAACAACAGAATCCACCGGTAGTACGGGCAGTGTTAGTGCTCGAAGAAGTAGCAGCTCGGCCGGTTCGCGAGGTGGCAATCCCACATGCCAATAATGTTACATCTAGTATCTGCAAACCTGAGCCAGGAGGGAGATTTGAACTTAAGCAGAATATGGTACAGTTGCTGCACACTAGCGGGCACTTTATCGGTCTCCCTCATGAAGATCCACAGCAGCATCTCCAAAATTTTTTGGAGATAAGTGACACTTACATCCCGGGAGAAGCCAAGAGGTGGTTGAAAGCTGAGCCACCGAATTCTATTTCTACGTGGGATGATCTTGCACGGAAGTTTTTGATACGGTTTTTTCCCTCTGGTAAAACAGCAAGACTTAGAAGTCAAATTCTAAGTTTCAAATAGAGAGAGGGAGAAAATTTATATCAGGCCTGGGAGAGATTCAAATCCATGTTGCGGGATTGTCCTCATCATCACCAGTCCAATGATGTGCTGGTGCACACTTTTATAGAGGGTTTGGAATCCCACACCAAAATATTGCTAGACTCAGCAGCTGGAGGGCAAGCACTGGAGAAAACTTATGAGGAGTTGTATACCTTGTTGAACCGTATTTCGCAGGGCAATCCAGAATAGAATGCTGATTCATCAAGAGGCGGAACAGGGAAAGCAGCAGGAGTGCTTGAAGTGGATGGGTTTACAGCTATCGCTGCACAGATAGCTGCATTGCAAAATCAACTTAACACCCACTTCAGCAACATGACATTGAACCAGCCTCAAGCCCCAGTTAATGAGTACAGCAAATGTGGTGTGAAGTGTGTGGAAGCAGTGAGCACTCAGCTGAGTATTGTGGAGCCAATCCTAACTCGGTAAACTTTGTGGGTAATGCGCAAAGGAACCACCAACAGTATGGTAGTAGCTACAATTCCAATTGGAGGAATCACCCTAATTTCTCATGGGGTAGCAACAACCATCAGGGCCAAAGTTCGGGTCAAGGTGTGCAAAGGAACCAAGGAGGGCAGCAGAATTATCAAGCACAATTCAGAAACAACAATGCACCTCCTCCACCACCATCACCCAGCATTGAGGAGATGTTCAAGACCATGATAGCTAACCAAGCTCAATTGCAGGCTGACTATGTGAAATTGGCAGCCGAAGTGAAAAACAACCAGTTAGCTACCAAGGCACTTGAATATCAATTTGGGAAATTTGCTAGTGCCCAAAACATAAGGCCTAGAGAAGGACTGTCGAGCGACACGTATCCCAATCCCAAGCAGGTAAATGCAGTGAACACAAGGAGTGGTTTGCAGCTGAAAGAGGTGGAACCAGAAAGACCACCTCAACAGTCGGGAGCAGCAGAAGTTGAGAGGGAGCACAGTACTGAAAGGGGGAAGACTAAGGAAGCTGAATCAGAAAGACCTCCACCCCTGTTCCCTCAACGACTAAAGAAACACAAGGAGGAGGCGTGTTTCAAGAAATTCATGGATGTGCTGAAACAGGTACATATTAACTTACCTCTTGTTGATGTTTTGCAGGGAGTGCCAAAATATGCTAAGTATATAAAGGACATCGTGGCAAACAAAAGTCGGTTGACTGAGTATGCTACTGTGGCTCTAACGGAGGAGTGCACTTCCCGGATTCAAAATAGACTGCCCACAAAACTTAAAGACCCTGGGAGCTTTACTATCCAGATTACTATTGGGCAGAGCATCCGAGCTCGTGGATTGTGTGATTTGGGAGCGAGCATAAATTTGATGCCGTCTTCGGTATTCAGAAAGTTGGGTCTAGGGAGTCCTAGACCCACAACAGTAATCTCGCAGTTGGCAGATCAGTCCTTGGTCAGACCTGATGGCATTGTGGAGGACGTTCTGGTGCAAGTTGGCTCCCTAATTTTCCCGGTAGATTTTGTCGTGCTGGATTTTGAATCAGACGCGGAAGTCCCATTTATTTTGGGACGTCCTTTCTTGGCAACCAGGAAAGCACTAATTGACGTAGCTGCGGGGCAGCTAACAATGCAAGCACACGACAAAATAGAGGTATTTGATGTGTTTAAAGCCATGAAGCTGCCAGCTATACATGAGGAGCTTTCAGCAATCAATATGGTTGAACATGAAGAAATTCGTCAGATTGTTGTATCTCAAGACCCATTGGAAAGAGTGTTGATGCACTCCAATCATTTTGGAGATAGAGAGGCGTATGAAATGGTCCAAATGTTGAATGAAGCACAAAATCATCCTAGGAGACAGGAATTTCAATCATTGATGAGGTCTCTAGAACCTTTGCCGAAACCATCCGTTGAGGAGGCACCGAAGCTGGAGCTGAAAGAATTGCCTCCCCATTTAAAATATATATTTTTGGGGGAGGATGAGACGTTACCAGTCATCATCTCTGCAAACTTGACGGAGGCACAGGAGAAGGCAGCATTGGGTCTCCTCAGAAAGAGGAATAAAGCAATGGGTTGGCAAATGTCAGACATTCAGGGTATCAATCCAGCTTTCTGTACACACAAGATATTCATGGAGACAGGAGCCAAAGCAACCATTCAGCGGCAACGGAGACTAAATCCGGCAATGAAGGATGTGGTGAGGAAAGAAATAATCAAGTGGCTTGATGCAGGTGTGGTCTACCCGATTTCAGACAGTGAATGGGTCAGCCCCGTTCAGTGTGTTCCAAAGAAAGGGGGGATGACTGTGGTCACCAAGGAGAAAAATGAGTTGATTCCTACCCGAACCGTCATAGGCTGGCGGATTTGCATGGATTACAGGAACCTCAATGAAGCCACGAGGAAAGATCATTACCCCATCCCGTTTATTGATCAAATATTGGATAGGTTGGTGGGACAGGAATATTATTGCTTCCTTGATGGGTACTCTGGTTATAACCAAATAGCCATAGCTCCGGAAGATCAAGAGAAGACTACTTTTACCTGTCCTTATGGGACATATGCTTTCAGGTGAATGTCGTTTGGGTTATGCAATGCACTCGCCACATTCCAGAGATGCATGATGGCTATTTTCCACGACATGGTGGAGGATTTTGTTGAGGTATTTATGGATGATTTTTCTATTTTCAGTAATTTGTTTGCTACTTGTTTGCAGAATTTGACAGGGTGCTGGCTCATTGTGAGGAATCCAACCTTGTACAAAACTGGGAGAAATGCCACTTCTTAGTGAAGGAGGGTATTTTCCTTGGCCACAAAGTGTCTCGAAAGGGGTTGGAAGTCGATCGTGCTAAGATCGAGGTTATTGAAAAGTTGCCACCACCTGTGTCAGTGAAAGGTGTGCGCAGTTTTCTTGGGCATGCAGGATTCTACAGACGATTCATCAAAAACTTTTCCAAAATTTCTAGACCACTATGCAGATTGCTAGAAAAAGAGGTGAAGTTTGAGTTGAATGATGAGTGTGTTAAGAGTTGAAGCAGAAATTGATAGAAGCACCTATCCTCACTTCTCCCGACTGGGAACAACCATTTGAGCTGATGTGTGATGCCAGTGATGTGGCTGTGGGAGCCGTATTGGGGCAAAGAAAAAATAGAATATTTCATTCTATTCATTATGCAAGCAAAATGCTGAATACGGCTGTTCGGTGCATTGTTGGGGTTATAAAACCGACACGCAAGTGCACGGGGTCAAACAAGTAATAAAGTGGCTAAGTAAGCCAAGTATCGATCCAAGGAGACTCAGGATAAATAAAATTGCCTAAGTACACTATATTCTTATCTTACTTCTAATTATGCTAACAATAGTGTAACCAACAGTTAAATAAGTTTTTGTTTATAAAATATATATATACTAAAACTATTAACAATTATTTACTGTGAATTTAAACTATGGATATGAGCATGCCAAGGTTAAGAACAAGTAATGAATTCAATTATAATAATAATTTGGTTAATCTCTTCTTCATGTTGCTAGCCAAGAACAATAGCCTAGAAATTAAAACTCTCGTATTTAATTTCACTTTAGAATCATAAACCATCCGTCTACATTTCTGTGATCAAATGCAATTTATGACCTAGCAATACAATTCCGGTTCCTAAATTGACTAATACGGCTTTCAAGTATATTTCTATCAGGAAAGCACATCAAAACCCAATTTTCCCAAATCAAGTTAAGAACAATACCCTATTAATTCACAACTTTCCAATTTCTTGCTCTCTCGAGTGAAATTGGACTTTTTAGATGTACATTAATGTCGGCCACACACTAATGCAGTAAGAACAAGAATTAATAGAACAACATAGAAGAAGAAGAAGAAAACCATAAAATTAATAATCAAAATTCGTCACAAATGTTCATAACCTCAGCAAGGAAGAGAATTAGCCACTCATTTGTGGATTGATCATCCTAAAACAAGTGTAAATCATACATACAATTGATAGAAAGAAGAAAGGAAGAGAAGAAATCCCTTAGCTTTTTCGTTCCTCAACTGCTCCTAACCCACGTCCTTGCTCCACCAAGTCTGAACTAAAACTGAACTAATTAAAATAAACCTAAGTGTGCTATTTATACTAGAGGGAAATTTTTCCCGGAATAACAAGCAACGTGTCACGGAGGTCAACGCGGAGCACTGCCTCCGTGACACGGCGTGGACGCGGACCTTCATTGGAAATCCAGGGTCCGGTAAATTAGCCTCAACGTGGCACGGAGGCCAACGCGGAGGCCTATCTCCGTGCCACGGAGCTGTCGCGAGGCCTCACTGGAATTTGCCATTTAATTCCCTCTCCAGGCAGTGTGCCTCCGCGATGGTAGCGTGGCACGGCTCCATCGCGGAGCCCCTATAATTTGTGCATTCCAATGTCTTTTCCACGCTCGTATCCAAGTCCAACTCCGATATAGTTCCAACATGCATTTTAGCTCCTAAAAATCATTTACCTGCAAAACAAATGCTAATCATGTTGGTTAGTATAAATTCACATTTTATTACCAATTACATGAGAATATATACACATTGCACACAAACAAGGCGAAAATAATACGTTTGAGTATCACTTGGGCATATAAATCTGCCCAAGATCACTTACCCCACACTTAAATCCTTGTTCGTCCTCGAACAACACATACACAACTCATGCAAATTACATCCCAACCTTTGTCACTATGGTGCGACCATTTACGCTACGGTTATACCGATTATTCAATTTTTGCAAATCATCACGAAAACATGCTTGGTCTTACAATACAATGACCTTTAATACATCAAGACTTCCTAGACTTTAAGAATTGATTCTTGATATCGGCAAACTCATGCAAATCAGCTAATCAAGAAATCCGACACGAAAATCAATCTTTCATCAAGCATGTGCCCTCACAACTCAAGAGAATCTTCCCCTTTTTGTTCATGCAACACACAAACATTCAAGTAGGGGCATATAAAAATTAATTTCACTCACTCTCCCAAAAGAATTCACATGCATCATGTCATGACCCATAGGCTTGCCCTTAGTGTATTACTCCACTAATATAAAGACATGCAATGTAAGATCACGTAGGACTTTAATGGGTTGTAACTGGGCTATGGATCTAGTATATATATTGGATTAGCCAATAATAGTTGCTAGCATCCTTAAGCGCCTTTTCGACACATTCCCATCGACTCATGGACATTGTTCCTCTCTTTTCTCTTTTTCTCCCATTCATGTTGGTTTACTTTCGTACTGCCCATTTCATCAAACACACTTGACACAAAACAAAGGGTTTTCATGTACCCTCAATATCATTTAATTACAACAAGTGCCTCTTCGACATCATCTTTTCTTTCTTCACTCTGCTTTTCTTTTTCTTTTCACTCTTTTCACTCTTTAACACTTTGGGAAACATTTTCTTTTCTTTGAAAGCGCTTAAGAGCTTCGTATAGACTTTAAGGCTAATGAAAAGAAGGAATAAAGCTTAGTTTATACAATTTTGGACAAAAGAAAGAAAGAAATCGGCTAAAGGCTCAACGGGCTGACTAGGGTATACAACATATAAAAAGGTAGAATTTGACAAGAAAAAAATGGAAACTATCGGTTAAAAACAAAGAAATGCCTACATCCTTTCCAACACTACACCTCCTTCATTTCGTTTTGTAAACACACCAGGCAAGTTCTAGACAATTCACAATGGCATGGAATAACAATACCTCACTTCACACTTCATGCACATGCTCGAATCAAGATGCATTCACAGACTCTCTAATTAGCCAAACACATCAATTCAAAATTAAGCCTCAATCATACTGAATCAACTTCTATAGCCTAGGTAACTCAACATATTTACCAAATTGCATGCTTTCAAACGAATCATTTTCACATTTTGAACACCAGTTACACACGCAACGAAATTTTTGCAACCATAAAGCAACTACAGTTCATTGATGCAATCCACCAAAGAAAAATTAAAAACAAATTAAAATCCTACTCCTACCGACTACATTTCCCTTACGACGGTCGTCATCCATCCATCATAGGGAACGGTCACTAACTATGACATTCGGTTCAATGAGACTATTCTCGGTAAAAGAACCGAAAACAAACTCTGAGAAACCCAAAAAAATAAAAACCGAAAATTTTTGCAACACATCGATCATTTCGATAGAAAAATATTTACAAAAGATTTTGATAAGTGCAAAATATTTTCGCAAAAATTTTAAAAAAAATATCGATCATTTTGATATACAGAAATATTTACAAACTATTTACAGCATTCACAAAATATTTACCTTGGCAACCACAACTTTTCACAACACACATCATTAACCACAAAAAAATATACAGCTACAACACAAATCAGTTCACAGCAGGGAAGCACAAACATACATACAAACCAAGGAAAAAGCATACAGCAGATTAGAGCCTAAGTCCCAGCACCTATCTACTCCCCACCCCACACTTAAATCAAACACTGTCCCCAATGTTCACAAAAATACAAAGCACAAAATTTTGGGTGGTGGAACTCCCTGCTCAGTCGAAATATTCAACTTCTTCATCCGGTGCTGCTGCCTCGTCGCCCATGTCTGAGTCAGCTCCATCGTCGTCATCGGACTCCACATCGGAGTCCTCCCGACGTGTCTCCTCGTCAGTAGGGACATCGTCATCAGTAGGCTCAACGAAGGCTGGTCCCACTCGGCATAAAGCTCTGGCGTTCTCGCAGAATGGGTAGTCCAGCTCCAGCTACCATAACTCTTCCTCGGTGGCAGGTCTCCCACCAATCCGTAGCTGAAGCATCTGCATGCCGAACATACGTGCCATGTACTGATCGTCACGAGCATGTCGCTCGCCCAAAGTCAGCACTGGCCCGTGTGTGGTGTCGGGGCCCTTAGTTTTTGTCACATAGAGGGCCCTCTGCTCCAACTGCGGGATGTAATCCAAGGCTTCTTCCTCGACATCGAGGCCTCAGAGGAAGGTGGTGATGAGTCCGCCAAACCCGTATCTGTGGCCCTGGTGTAGTCTGGCTCTCTTCATGGCGGATATAATAACTGCCCCAACATTAATCTCTAGCCCTTTCATAAGGGCATACACCAAGCAGACATGGTCCTGAGTCACATCCGTCATGTGAACTCCCGGGATCAAGCAAGAACACACAATTTTCAGCCATATTCTGGCCTCCCTGTTCATCTGCGAATAAGGCAGAGTCTGGTGGTAACCCCTCTCCTTATGTCTACTCCATCGGGCTGTGGATCGATCCCCACACAACGTGCGTCTAATGTCGGCGTATGGTGGGGTGATGTTTAGCTGGCGGAGAACGTGGGCGTCTGTGTCCCGCGCTCCAACGATGGCATTAAATTGCTGGGGTTCCAGAGTGACAATCTGCCCTCTGATTTTTATTGTGTGGCTTCTGATGGCCGGGTTCCAATTTGCGTAGAACTCCCGGACCAAATGTAGGTTGCACTCCTTGGGCTCCTGGAATATAAAGCTGAGCCCAGCTGCTTCAATCCTCTGCACAATACGAGGGAACTCCTGTGCTAGTGGTTCCCGTGCAATATGTTCCTCCGGGAAGTACTTGCTTTCCTTATGCTTAGCATACCACTTCTTCCCTTCCTCGGTTACTCACCTTGTTCCGTATTGGCGGCGTTGGCCGCGCGGAACTGCTGGTGCAGCTAGGACTGCGGTGCCCAATCTCATTCTTTTTCTTCCGGTGCCTGAGGTAGAAGCACCTTTGCCCTTATCCTGCCTACTCGCCATTGTACCTGTCAATATACATGAACAAGCATAATGTCAAGCTATAAACATGTTAACTTCGGCTAAGGTCGGGTTACACAACGTTTACCCCACACTTAGTCCTTAGCTACTTTTACAAACTATGGCAAGGATAACTCAATTTACACCAAAACAATCAACTATACAATTTATGCTTAGTGCGTTCACAAAAATTTCGACAGCATAACGGTTAGCGTACTACTCAGACTTCATACAGCTAATCCCAATCCTACTATCGCTAACAATTCAACCATCGCACTTAGCAACCAAAAACAACAACAAAAACAAAGACAAAACATTCTATATACAATCGAATCCAAATAATCAAACCAATTTGCACAATTTTCGCATTTTCCCCAACAATTCGAGAATTCATCGTCTGTTAACATTCACACAATATTCACACGACTTATCTCAATTTACAACCACACCCCGACATCTAATTCATCAACTTATCAAATAACCCAATTCAATTTCAACAACCCATGCCCTAGAATACAATTTTACAATCAAATTCGAATTATTTAGATAATCTACAAGTTCAAACGCTAATTACAACAATCCGAACATATATCAATCACAAATAACTCAACATCATGTTAAATTTCTACTTAGGGTGATATATCTCACCTCACATGCCGAAATTCGACTAAAATCGCCAAAAATTTGAGAGAAACGAGGAAAACATACCTTTGAGTTTAAGACCCGAAGAAACTTGATGATTTCTTTGCCTAGTAGCGTGGCACGTTGGTTGGGGAGGGGGATTTGGGTGTTTGGTCGCGGAGAGGAAAAGAAATGGGGAGAAAGGGGCAAAAATCGGGGTTAATTTAAAGAAAATACGCGGGTCACCCGGCAACCCGGTGTGACCCAGCACCAAATATAAGGCAACGTGTCACGGAGGGTAACGCGGAGCCCCTCCTCCGTGACACGGAGCCAACGCGTTGGCTTACTGGAAATTTTAAAAATCCGAATTTTACCTTCAACGTGTCACAGAGGGTAATGCGGAGCCCTTCCTCCGTGACACGGCGCCAACGCGCCAGTGCACTGTTTCTTCAATTAAATTATTTTTTCATACCTTGCCTTTTCCTTCTCGATTCCAAGTATATTTGTCTCCGTTTGACCTGAAAAATCACCTCACTAAACAAAATTGGTTAGATTAATAGATTTCCCTAACTAAAATTAAAAATATTAACTAAAACAAAAATATATACCAAATCAAGAAGAGAAAAATAAAAATAAAAATTATTTACACTAAAAAAGAAAGAAAGAAAAAAATATTTTTCACGGGTTGCCTCCCGTGCAGCGCCTGGTTTACCGTCGCGGCTCGACGTACCAAGTTTCACCGCTTTTTCCTCCGCCTTGAGGATATGAATTTCACCCCTAATTTCTTCTCTAATTTCCTCTTATGCTCCTGGGGTGGTGGTGAAAAATTGTAAGGACCAAACAGTAGATGTTGCCTTTTTACTCTATTGGCCCTCAAGTAAGCGAAGTCATTTTGTCTCTCCGCGTTGGCAAATTTCAAAATATATGGTGCTTGGTCCTCCTCTAGACATTTCTCTATAAACTTGGAAGACTCTATTTCTATGTTGTCAACCAAATTTAATGTCGAAAAATGCGTCTAGTGTGGTCCAATCAACCTCAACTCTGAAATTGAATTGTGCTTGACTTCCTTACTTGTGTACACCTTTTCAACATTGACATCTATTTCTCCATTAAGGTCAAATGGGAGATATTCTTTCTCTTCTTCCATGAATGGATTTTCTATAGGTATGAGCCGATCACGGGGACACTCAAGAGATTCTAGTTGTTGGGCTTCATCCAAAAATTCACTCTTGTATTCCTCTTGTAGTTCTTCTTGAATATCGGCTAAAACTGTCACCTGCGAATTATCACAAGCTTCAGCCTCAGAACACATCTCCGTGAGTTTGACGCTCATCCTGCTTACAGCCTCGGCATTCTCCTTTTGCTGAATTATCAATTCTGCCACCGACTCCTTCATTGCTTCTGATTGCTCCAGGAGTTGTTTCATCATGTCCTCTATTTGAACTTGGCGTCCCAAGTCCTCATTTTCAACATGCCTATATTCAGCAAAAACAACAGAATGATCATAGCGGGGGCTTGGGGGAGGGGAATATGCCTTTGGACAATCACCCCAATGGCCATATTGACACCCACATATATCGCACGTGTTACAGTTTTGCCACAAGTGGGGTCCTCCGCAATTCATGCAAGATTCGCCGAAATATGCGTATCCACCATTTATATTCCAAGATGTCATGTCAATGAGGGTATCCAAAAGAGAGAAAAATTAAAATGAACAAAGAATTAAAACAAATACTAAGACCAAGTTGTCAACACTTAAGAAAATAAAACAAAAATACAGTAAATTTACACTTATCACAATTTCACCAATTGCCTAGCCTCCCCGGCAACAGCGCCAAAAACTTGTTCGGTGTGTTGTTGGGGTTATAAAACCGACACGCAAGTGCACGTGGTCAAACAAGTAATAAAGTGGCTAAGTAAGCCAAGTATCGATCCAAGGAGACTCAGGATAAGTAAAATTGCCTAAGTACACTATATTCTTATCTTACTTCTAATTATGCTAACAGCAGTGTAACCAACAGTTAAATAAGTTTTTGTTTATAAAATATATATATACTAAAACTATTAACAATTATTTACTGTGAATTTAAACTATGGATATGAGCATGCCAAGGTTAAGAATAAGTAATGAATTCAATTATAATAATAATTTGGTTAATCTCTTCTTCATGTTGCTAGCCAAGAACAATAGCCTAGAAATTAAAACTCTCGTATTTAATTTCACTTTAGAATCATAAACCATCCGTCTACATTTCTGTGATCAAATGCAATTTATGACCTAGCAATACAATTCCGGTTCCTAAATTGACTAATACGGCTTTCAAGTATATTTCTATCAGGAAAGCACATCAAAACCCAATTTTCCCAAATCAAGTTAAGAACAATACCCTATTAATTCACAACTTTCCAATTTCTTGCTCTCTCGAGTGAAATTGGACTTTTTAGATGTACATTAATGTCGGCCACACACTAATGCAGTAAGAACAAGAATTAATAGAACAACATAGAAGAAGAAGAAGAAAACCATAAAATTAATAATCAAAATTCATCACAAATGTTCATAACCTCAGCAAGGAAGAGAATTAGCCACTCATTTGTGGATTGATCATCCTAAAACAAGTGTAAATCATACATACAATTGATAGAAAGAAGAAAGGAAGAGAAGAAATCCCTTAGCTTTTTCGTCCCTCAACTGCTCCTAACCCACGTCCTTGCTCCACCAAGTCTGAACTAAAACTGAACTAATTAAAATAAACCTAAGTGTGCTATTTATACTAGAGGGAAATTTTTCCCAGAATAACAAGCAACGTGTCACGGAGGTCAACACGGAGCACTGCCTCCGTGACACGGCGTGGACGCGGACCTTCACTGGAAATCCAAGGTCCGATAAATTAGCCTCAACGTGGCACGGAGGCCAACGCGGAGGCCTATCTCCGTGCCACGGAGCTATCGCGAGGCCTCACTGGAATTTGCCATTTAATTCCCTCTCCAGGCAGTGTGCCTCCGCAATGGTAGCGTGGCACGGCTCCATCGCGGAGCCCCTATAATTTGTGCATTCCAATGTCTTTTCCACGCTCGTATCCAAGTCCAACTCCGATATAGTTCCAACATGCATTTTAGCTCCTAAAAATCATATTTACCTGCAAAACAAATGCTAATCATGTTGGTTAGTATAAATTCACATTTTATTACCAATTACATGAGAATATATACACATTGCACACAAACAAGGCGAAAATAATACGTTTGAGTATCACTTGGGCATATAAATCTGCCCAAGATCAACGGCCCAAAGCAATTACACAGTCACGGAGAAGGAAATGCTAGCGTTGGTGTGTGCATTTGACAAATTCAGGTTCTATTTGGTGGGTTCGAAAGTTGTGGTGTACACAGACCATGCAGCGATTTGGTACCTATTCAACAAGAAGGATGCTAAGCCTAGGTTGATCAGATGGATCTTGTTGTTGCAGGAGTTCGACCTTGAGATCAAAGACAGAAAGGGGAGCGAGAATCAGGTAGCAGATCACCTATCACGATTGGAAAGCCGGTCGCATGTGATGGAAAGTGATAACATAAATGAAGAGTTCCCAGATGAGCAACTCTTGGCAGTTGGGGAAGCTGAAGTTCCCTGGTACGCAGACATAGTCAACTTGCTAGTGAGCGGAGTCTACCCACCTGAGGCAACATACCAGCAAATAAGGAAATTGAGGCATGATTGTCGGCACTTTGTTTGGGATGAACCATACATATTTAAACAAGGACCAGATCAGGTAATGAGAAGATGCATCCCAGAGAGTCAGATTGCAGAGGTGTTGAGGGGCTGTCATTCTTCATTGTATAGGGGTCATCATGGAGGCGAGAGAACAACACACAAGGTTCTACAGTCAGGTTTCTTTTGGTCGACACTGTTCAGAGACTCTATGGCGTATGTCAAAATGTGTGATAGATGTCAGCGTACAGGAGCAATTGGCAGAAGACAAGAGATGCCGCTGCAGAATATACTGGAAGTTGAGCCCTTTGATGTATGGGGCATTGATTTCATGGGCCCATTCCCACCGTCATTTGGTAATCGTTACATCTTGGTGGCCGTAGATTATGTATCAAAATGGGTGGAAGCAATAGCTTGTCCCAGGAATGACAACAAGGTAGTAACGAAGTTTGTGAAATAACACATCCTCACCAGGTTCGGGACACCCCGAGCCATTATCAGCGATGGAGGGGCTCATTTTGTCAATGCAAGTTTCAAGAAATTACTAGCCAAGTATGGGGTGCGCCATAAAGTGGCGACAGCATACCACCCCCAAACTAGTGGGAAAGTAGAGGTGTCAAATAGAGAAGTGAAGCAGATTCTCCAGAAAACAGTAAATACACAACGGAATGATTGGTCAAGCAAACTTGATGATGCGTTGTGGGCGTACAGAACTGCTTACAAGACACCGATTGGAACCTCACCATACCGACTGGTCTATGGCAAAGCATGTCATCTTCTAGTGGAATTAGAGCACCGAGCCTTCTGGGCTGTCAGGAAGCTAAATATGGACTTAGAGCTGGCGGGCAAAAAGAGACTAATGCAGCTCAGTGAACTTGACGAGTTCCGCTGGCATGCCTATGAGAGTGCCAAGTACTACAAGGAAAGAACTAAAAGATGGCATGATAAGCATGTGGTGCATCGCATTTTCGAGCCGGGACAGAAAGTCTTGCTCTTCAATTCAAGATTGAAGTTGTTTCCAGGAAAGCTGAGGTCTAAATGGTCGGGACCATTTGAAGTGGTAAGAATGACCCCGCACGGGGCAGTAGAGTTGTGGCAAGAAGATCGGAGTGCCACGTTCTTAGTAAATGGCCAGAGGTGTAAGCACTACTGGGGGGAGGACGGTGATCGAGAGAAATCGTCCATGACCCTAGCGGACAACTGAGCTTAACGACGTCGAGCCGCGACGGTAAACCAGGCGCTGCACAGGAGGCAACCCGTGGGGAAAAATTTTTTTCTTTCTTTTTGTAAGGTGTAAATAGATTTTTCTTTTCCTTTTCTTTTTCTTTTTCTTGATTTACTACAAAGATTTTTCATTTTAGTTTTTGTTTTATTTGTATTTAGAGTGAAACCTATAATTCTAACCAATTTTGTATAGTGAGATGAATTTCAGGTCAAACGGAGGAAAATATGCACGGAATCGTGAAGGAAAAGTCGAGGTATGAAAAATTAATAAAAAGTGGCAAACAGTGAGCTGAGGCGACAGCTCCGTGTCACGGAGGTGGACCTCCGCGTTACCTTCGTGACACATTGAGGTATAATCCGAAAATTTTAAAAATTTTCCAGAACAGTCTCGCGATGGCTCCGTGTCACGGAGGCAGTGCACCGCGATGCACTCCGTGACACGTTGCCTTGTATATCGCGATGGGTCACACCGGGTCGCCGGGTGACCCGCGCGATTTCCCTAATTTTTAACCTCGAAAACCCTCCCTTTTCCCTCATTTTTTAATATCTCCGCGACCAAACCCCCCAAAACCCATCCCCCATCAACGTGACACGGAGTAAGGCAAGAAATTCAACAAGTTTTCTTCGATTCTTCAAAGTCAAGGTATGTTTTTCGATTTCCTCTTAATTCTTGTCGATTTTCTTCGATATTAAGCATGGGAGGTGAGCCAAATTGCCCTAAGTAGAAATTAATCATGAATTCGAGTTAATTGTTGTTGATGATTGTTCGGAATGTCGTTATGATTGCTTGAACTTGTCGATTGCATAAATTAATCGAATTTGCTTGATAATATCATCTCTAGGGCTTGTTTTTGAATTTGAAGTTGAAAATGTGTTGAACTTGTGAATTTCATGCCGGGATGTAAATGTTGAATGAGATGAGTCGATGTACAAATTGTTAGGATGTTAATAGAACTACAGATTCTCGGGTTAAGGGAATGTTGAAATTTGAAAGAATTTGGTTAGTTGTATAGGTTCGTGTAGATAAATTGTTGTTGTTGTTTTTGTTTCTTTGTTTTTCTTTGCTAAGTGTGATGGGTAAAATGTTAGCGATGGTAGTGATTGTGATTAGCTGTACGAAGTCTGAGTAGTACGCAGAAGATATACCGTCGAATTTTTCGAACGCACTAAGCATAATTGTATAGTTGGTTATTGTATGTAAATAAAGATAATCTTGCCGCAGTGTTGTAACTGTAGCTAAGGACTAAGTGTGGGGTAACCTAGCTTAACCCGACCTTAGCCGAAGTTAATATCCGTTAGCTTAACATTGATCTTGTTTAATTGGGTTGACAAGTGAAATGGCAAGCCGGCAAGATAAAGGAAAAGGCGCGTCAACTTCAGGCGCCGGAAGGAAACGGATCAGACTGGGCACAGCAGTCCCAGCTGCACCAGTAGTTCCACGCGGCCAACGCCGCCAGTACGGAACAAGATGGGTGACCGATGAGGGGAAAAAGTGGTACGCAAAGCACAAAGAAAATAAATATTTCCTCGAGGAGCATATAGCACGGGAACCATTGGCACAAGAGTTCCCTAGGATGGTTCACCGAATCGAGGCATCTGGGCTCAATTTCATCTTTGAAGAGCCCAAGGAATACAATTTGCACCTAGTTCGGGAGTTCTATGCCAATTGGAACCCGACTATCAGAAGTCACACCATCAAGATCAAAGGCCAAATAGTCACCTTGGAGCCCCACCACCTCAATGCCATCATAGGAGCGCGGGACACAGACGCCCAGGTACTCCGACAGCTGAACATTACCCCACCATATGCGGACATCAGACGCACACTATGTGGGACTCGATTGACAGCTAGATGGAGCAGACACAAAGAGAGGGGCTACCACAAGACTTTTCCATATTCACAGCTGAAGATAGTCTGCTCATGCCTAATCCCGGGGGTACATATGACAGATGTAACCCGGGATCGTGTATGCCTGGTGTACGCCCTGATGAAAGGGCTGGAGATCAACGTGGGGGCGGTAATTTTCTTCTCCATGAAGAGAGCCCGGTTGCACTAGGGGCACAGGTATGGCTTTGGTGGACTATTCCCCACCTTCCTCAGGGGCCTAGATGTCGAGGAGGAGGCCCTTGACTATATCCCGCAGATGGAGCGGCAGGCCTTAGATGTTACTAAAACTAAGGCTCCCAACACCACCCACGGGCCAGTGCTTACACTTGGCGAGCGACATGCTCGTGATGACCAGTATGTGGCTCGGATGTATGGGATGCAGATGCTCCAGCTAAGGATAGGAGGGAGTCCGGCGACAGAGGAGGAGCTATGGCAGCTCGAGCTAGACTACCCTTTCGGCGAAAACGCCAGGGCTCTATGCTAAGTGGGGCCAGCATTTATAGAGCCCACAGATGATGATGTCCCCACAGACGAGGAGACACGTCGGGAGGACTCCGATGATGACGACGGGGGCGACTCAGACATGGGAGATGAAGCAGCAGCACCCGACGAAGAAGTGGAATACTTTGACTGATCAGGGAGTTCCACCACCCGATTTTGTGCTATTTTAATTTTTGTGAACACTGGGGACAGTGTTCGAGCTAAGTGTAGGGTGGGAGTAGTTAGGTGCTGGGCTGGGCTGTTTTGTATGTATGCTCTATTCTGTTGTTGTGTATGTGAAAATTTGTTTGTCCTTGTGAGTTGTGAATTTTTAAGTTGTTGTTCTGTTTGTAAATTTATGTGAAATTGAAGTGTGTTGCTGAATGCTGCTAGCTGATTCTGTACATATTTTTGTTATTGAAATGATCGATATTTTCAACATTTTTTTACTTCTTGGGTTTCTCGGTGTTTGTTTTCGGTTCTTTTATCGAGAATGGTCCCATTGAACCGAAGTCATAGTAGTGACCGTTCCCTATGATGGATGGATGACGACCGTCTTAAGGGAAATGTAGTCGTTGGTAGTAGATTTTTTTTAATTATTTTTCAGTTTTTTCTTTGGTGGGTTGCATCCCAAAACCTGTAGTTACTATATGGTTGTGAAATTCCGGTTGCGTGTTGTACATGATATTTAAAATGCAAAGGTGATTCGTATGAAAGCATGCAACTTTGTAAATATGTTGAGATACCTAGTCCATAGAGTTTGATTCAGTGTGATTGAGGCTTAATGTTTGAATTCCTGTAATTAGCTGATTGAAGAGTCTGTGAATACATATTGAATTGAGCATGTGCAAAAAGTGTGAAGTGAGGTGTTGTTATTCCATGCTATTGTGAAGTGTCTAGAACTTGCCTGGTGTGTGTACAAAACGAAATGAAGGAGGTGTATTGTTGGAAAGGATGTAGGCATTTCTTTGTTTTAACCGAGAAGTTTCTATTTTTCCTTGTCGTACACACCTTGATTGTATACCCTAGTCAGCCCGTTGAGCCTTTAGCCTATTATTTTTTCTTTTGTCATGAAGTGTAAACCGAGCTTAATTCCTTCTTTTCATTAGCCGTAAAGTTTATATAAAACTCTTAAGCACTTAAGAAGAGAAAATCATTTTCCCAAAGTGTCAAAGAGTGAGAATGGTGAAAAGAAAAAGAAAAGCATAGTGATAGAAGAAAAGAAAAGGGTGAAGGTGAACTTGCTATAAATAAATGATAATGAAGGTGCATGAATAATCTTTGTGGTTGTGTCAAGTGTGCTTAATACGATGGGCCATACTAAAGAAAAACATCAAGAATGGGATGATGAAACAAAAAAAAGAAACAATGTCCATGAGTTGATGGGATGTGTTGAAAAGGCTCTTAAGGATGCTAGTGGCTATTATTGGCTAACCCAATATTTACTAGTTCCGTAGCTTCCATTACAACCAGTTAAAGTCCTACGTGATCTTACATCGCACTTCTTTATATTAGTGGAGTAATACACTAAGGGCAAGCTTATGGGTCATGACATGATGCATGTGAATTCTTTTGGGAGAGAGAGCAAAATTGTTTTTACATGCCCCTGATTAAAATTTTGTGAGTCATATGAGCAAAAAGGGGAAGATTCTCTTGTGTTGTGAGGGCACATGCTTGATGAGAGATTAATTTTCGTGTTGAATATCTTAATCAGCTGATTTGCATGAGTTTGCCAATATCGAGAGTCGATTCTTAAAGTCTAGGAGGTCTTAATGTATTGAAGGTCATTGCATTGATAAGACCATGCATGTTTTCTTGATGATTTGTTGTATTGAATAATCGGTATGACCGTAGCCTAAATTGTCGAACCAAAGAAGCGAGGTTGGGATGTAAATTGCATGAAGTGTAGGATTGTTGTTCGAGGACGAACAAGGATTTAAGTGTGGGGTAAGTGATCTTGGACAAATTTATATGCCCAAGTGATACTCAAAAGTACCATTTTAGCCTTGTTTATCTACCAATGTGTATACATTCTCATGTAATTTGTAATAAAATGTGAATTTATACTAACCAACATGTTAGCATTGTTTTGCAGGTAAAATGTGATTTTGGGAAGTTTAAATGCATGTGGATGATATCGGGGTTGGACTTGGATGCGAGCAAGGGATAAAGCATTGGACAGCATGAAATAAAGGGGCTCCGCGATGGAGCCGTGTCACGCTGCCATCGCGGAGGCCTTCTGCCTGGATAGGGAAAATTCGCCCAAATTCCAGAGAGGGTCCGTGTCTTGTCCGTGGCACGGTGGCTTGGCTCCGCGTTGCACGCCATGCCACGTTGAGCTTTAATTCCTAGACCCCCAGTTCCAGTGAGGGTCCGCGTTCGTAGCCTGTCACGGAGGCAGTGCTCCGCGATGCACTCCGTGACACGTTGCTTGTTATTCCGGAAAAAATTCCCAGCAGTATAAATAGAACACTTAGGTTCATTTTTCAATATTCTGACTTGGTGGAGCAAGGACGTGGGTTACAGGCAGTTGAGGGACGAAAATATCAGGGTTTTTTCTCTCCTTCTTTCTTCTTTAATTCAATTGCTTGTATGATTAACACTCATTTAAAGATGTTTAATCCACAAATGAGTGGCTAATTCCTCTTCTTGCTGAGGTTATGAACAATTGTGATGAAATGTGATCATTGATTCTTTGGTTTTTCATCTTTTCTTCCATGTTATTCTATTAATTCTTGTTCTTCCTGCATTAATGTGTGGCCTACGTTAATGTACATCTAAAAAGTCCGGTTTCACTCGAGAGAGCAAGAAATTGGAAAGTTGTGAATTAATAGGATATGTTCTTTACTTGATTTGGGAAAATTGGGAATTGATTTACTTTCAGGATAGAAATATACCTGAAAGTCGTATTAGTCAATTTAGGAACCGGGTTTGTATGGCTAGAACATGAATTGCATTTAATCACAGAAATGTAGGTGGATGGTTCATGATTCTTAAGTGAGGTTAAATATGAGACTTTTAATCTCTTGTCAAATGTTCTTGGCTAGCAACTGGAGGAAAATATTAACCAAATTATGATGATAATCAATTTCATTACATGTTCGTTTAACCTTAGCATGCTCTCATTCATAGTTCAGACTCAAATTAGATAATTGTTTTAGCTTTAGTATAAAAATTATAAAACAAAATATCAAACTTTTGGTTACACTGTTGTCTGCATTTTTAGAAGTAAAATATAGTACACTTGGGCAGATTGCACTTCATCCAAGTCTCTATGGGATCGATACTTGGCTTACTAAAGCCACTTTACTACTTGTTCGACCACGTGCACTTGCGTGTCGTTTTATATACCCACAAATCACGCGAACACACCCAGATGGACAGAGTACCTGGACCCATGTGCCTCATGCAATATCCGGTTCCTCAAATCATCAACATCTGGAACACATAAAGGGCCCTGGTACAGTAGCACCCCATCTCCCCTTTGGGAGAAGAACTCCACCTTCTGACTTCCAATGGCTTCCTTAAGCTTTACTAGAATTGGATCCTCACCTTGCCTGGCCTTCACATCTGTCATTAAGGACGATTCTGATCCATTTTGCACAACAACACTCCATCGGTCGAGTCAGCCAATCTAACTCCCAACCTCGCAAATCGATGGATATCCTTCACCAACTCTTTCTTCCCCTCATCCACATGGGACACACTCTCCATAGAGAGTCTACTAAGTGCAGCTGCTACCACATTAGCCTTAGTCGGGTGGTAAAGAACACTCATATCATAGTCCTTAAGTAGCTCCAACCACCTCCTTTGCCAAAGATTGAGGTCTTTCTGCGTAAACACATATTGCAAGCTCTTGTGATTCGTCAATACATCTACATGGACCCCATACAAGTAATGCCACCATATCTTCAATGCAAACACCACCACGGACAATTCAAGATCATAGGTCTAGTAGTTCATTTCATGAACTTTCAACTGCCTCTAGGCATATGCTATCACTTTCCCATGTTGTATCAACACATACTCAAGTCCGACTCGCGAAGAATCACAATACACCACAAAAAATCGGTACCCTCAGGTAGGGTCAACACTGGTGCTGAAGTGAGTCGGGTCTTCAACTCTTGGAAGCTTTTCTCACAATCCTAAAACCACTAAAACTTCACCTTCTTTTGAGTCAACTTAGTCAATGGTGCGGAAATAGATGAAAAACCCTCCACAAACCTTCGACAGTAACCCGCTAAGCCCAAATAGCTCCTAATAGCAGATGGGTTCACTAGTCTGGGCCAATTCTTTACTGCCTCTATCTTTTTAGAATCTACTTTTATACCCTCGCTTGACACAACATGGCCTAGAAATGCCACAGAATCCAACCAAAACTCGCATTTGCTGAACTTTGCATACAACTGCTGGTCCTTGAGGGTCTGAAGCACTATTCTCAAGTGAGTGGCATGCTCCTCGTCGCTCCGAGAGTATATAAGGATGTCATCGATGAACACAATCATGAACATGTCCAAATATGCCTTGAACACCCTGTTCATTAGATCCATAAAAGCTATAGGGGCATTTGCAATTTGAATGGTAAATATTCTTTTTTATTTCTTTTTTTGGCATTTGAATTGGTTAGTCCAAAACACATAACAATAAATTCGTAGTGACCATATCGAATCCTAAAAGCAATTTTTGGGATGTCACTCTCCCAAACCCTGAGCTGGTGATACCCGGATCTGAGATTAATCTTGGACAAACACTTATCACCCTGAAGCTGGTCAAACAAATCATCAATCCTGGGTAAAGGATACTTGTTCTTGACGGTAACCTTGTTCAACTGTCGATAGTCAATGCACATCCGAAGCGATTCATCCTTCTTCCGGACAAATAACATTGGTGCACCCCATGGAGACTTATTCGACCTAATAAAGATCTTATCTAGTAGGTCCCTTAGCTGATCCTTCAACTCTTTTAGCTCGGTTGGAGCCATTCGGTAAGGTGGAATAGATATAGGCTGCCTGTTGGGAAAGAGATCTATACTGAAATCAATCTCCCGCTCAGGAGGGACACCTAGCAAATCATCAGGAAAGACCTCTGGATACTCACTTACTACTGGTACTGACTGGATAGTCATGGTTTCGAACTCCACGTCCTTAACCCTAACTAGATAGTACAAACAACCCTTAGAAATCATCTTTCTAGCCTTAAAGTAGGTAAGAAATCGACCTACAGGCACAACTGAACTACCCTTCCAATCTAAGACTGGCTCACCCGAAAATCTGAACTCTACTGAACGGGTTCTACTATTTACTGAGGCATAACATGCAAATAGCCAATCCACGCCGAGAATAATGTCAAAATCGGTCATGGCTAACTCTTACAAATCTGTTGAGGTGACCTTATAAAGGACCGAGACCGGGTAATCTCTATATGCCCGTCTAGCTATAACTGAGTCACCTACTAGGGTAGAAATTGTGAAGGGCTCGTACAAGACATTGGGACTGACTCTGAAGCTATTGGCTATATATCGTGTCACAAAAGATAGGGTAGCCCCTGGATATAACAAAGCATACACATCAACATGAAAAAATCTCAACATACCGTTGTGTACATTTGGTGAAGCCTCCTGCTCTTGATGACTGGCCAAGGCATAGAACCTGTTCTGGCGCTGATCGCCAGTTGTACTAATGGATGCCCCCTGATGTGTTGTGTATGGGGGAGGGCCTGTTGAACTAGAAGCTGGGCCTTGGCCCCCAACCCTATCCTGTCTCGCAGCAGGACAATCTCTGAGCATATGTCCAAGCTGCCTACATCCAAAACACACTCCTGACCCAACCAAAAACTGGCTTGTGTGCCCTCAGCCGCACCTGCGACAAGTTGGAATGCTGGAGTCTATGGTTCTACTACTATGGCCCCTCGAGCCTGACGCTCGCCCTCTATGATCATGTCTAGGCCTAGATGGCACACTCCATGCTGAAGATGCTAGGGCTGATGATCTCTGGTGGGTTTGTTTTCGATGCCCACCACCGGACCTCTACTGAGAGAATCTGTGGTCCTTAGTCCTGGCCCTCTTGGCCTCCCTCTCCCTCGAATGTGCCTCCTCCATCTACTGGGCATACAACACAATGCGAGGGAAGTCCATGTCCTGATGGGGCAGAGTTGTCCTATAGTCCTTGTCCAAATATCCTACTATACCATGCACAAATCTTTTTACCCGCGCCCGCTGGTCGGCCACTAACTCTGGGGCATACTTAGATAGGCGGGTGAAGTCAAGGGCATACTCCTGAATAGTCATCCTTCCTTGCATCAAATTCACAAATTCAGCTTCTTTCAACTCCCTCATCTCTCGAGGGAAGAACCGATTGAGGAATGCCACCTGAAACTCCTCCCATGTGATCGAACCTGCTCTTGTGACCCTGCTGTCCTTCCACTGGCAGAACCAAATATGTGCAACCCCCTTCAACTGGTAGGAAGCCAACTCTATGCACTCAACACTACTCACCCCCATAACCTGGGTGATCTTGACAATCTCATTAATGAACTCATGCGGGTCCTTATCTACCTTGGACCCTAGAAACTCCGGCGGGTTCATCCTCAAGAAGTCCCTAACTCGAGCCGCCGTCACATTGCCATTTAGCGGAATATGCGCAAAGGCCTGCTAATTGACCTGAGCGGTCAAGGCCTGCGCAAGCATCCGAATGGAAGCTTGAAACTCAGCATGAACAGTTGGCTCCAGTGTCTGAGGCTCCTGAACTGGTGGGGATGGCTGATGCTCATGATCGTTTCCTTCATCGTGGCCTTCACCACATCAATTCCTTCTTCCATTCATCCTTCTAGAAGCATTGATTCTGCAATCGCGAATAGCACAAATTAGAAGGATAGAAAGGATTTTCACCATATGACATAGATCATGAAAGAAGGGAACATTTCCTATAACATCTCGTAGCCTCTTCATCATAAGTGTAGCGCGCTTACACCCATGAAAAAGACTCTACCTAACACGGCTATCAGACTCCCTAGAAAGCATCAAAACTATGGCTCTGAACCAAGTTTGTCACGACCTAAATGGGGGCACGGATCGTATACACGGGACAACGGACCTCGAGAGACCCCAAGTCGACCAATAGCATAAGCATTCAACTAACTCATTCAATAAAAATGAATTAAACATAATTATAAATTCAACGTAAGTCAAACTTAATATAACAACAAAATAAATATCTGAAGCTAAAAACATGTCTAAGTCTGATAAGCCTCTCCTCTGGATGAGCTAATGGGAAAACACCCCCAACTAGCTCAACAATACTGAAAACTGAAAGGACATCTAAAACAACTGAAGGTCTAGTCCTCGAAAGATAAGGACTCGCCAATAAAGCAGCTGCTAACTCTGAACAGTGACTACGAATGATGCTGAACTAGATAACCGGATCCTGCATCATGAAATGATGCAGCATAGTAAGTATACGGTCAGTACGTGGAATGTACTGAGTATTCAAGGTAAGTAAAACTGCTTAAGTAACATAACTCATTTAAACCAATTCATACATATCATAAGCTTTTAAGTGTAAGTAGAAGGCTACATGCATTCATTCTGAAATGGTGCTCTTATCATAACATGACCATGCATAGATTTAGAACATCATGACTGACTCGAATGACTCAAAGCTGAAACATACATTTATATCAAAAGCTAAACAATGATTCAAACCTTTCTTTTTGAACATGCATGCATAAGATAATTATCATGAGTGGTGAATATGCAATCTGAATGATTTAGACAGTGGGAGACTCGTCACTTAACCGACATACCACGATAGAGCTTATGTGGTCCCGACTATCACACTCAAGTGGGCAGAGCCGTTGCAAATCTTGCCAAGGCTAAGGACGCTACCATGATATCGATATCAAGATGAAGGGCCAATCGGGCCGGGGATAGCTCACAAGGGAGGTCCCAATAATATAATAGTATCAACCTACGTTGGCGCGTAGTTCTGGGGCATAGGTTAATCGACCCTTAAGCCACTCGGTGCTAGACACTTCTCCCAAAATAGGTAATGCTCTATATCGTATATAATGAAGCTGAACATTGTCTATTGACGAAGCTCAACTGAAATCATGCATATCTCAACATCGTATGAAATGAAGCTCAACATTGTCTATTGACAAAGCTCATAATGAAATCATGCATAGACTAGACATCATATGGATATGAAGCTCAACATTCTCAATAATGAAACCATGCACATGAGAGGCTTTATTTCGAAACATAACACAAGCTCAATTATAGGTGGGAGCATCTACTCCAAATCATGTGGTAAGCTATGTATAGAAATATTTACTCAACATACCACAAGCTAGAATTTATAATAAATATTGGGAATTTCACATCAAACAATGTGGTAAGCTTATGTCGGGAAAATCATCACTTTAAATCGACATGTGGGCATCACACAAAGCTTTATCATACTTGGATCTAATCAATTTATTTTAAAAACAACAATATAGATCATGGGTAGTTTTAGAAACATGCTTTTCATCATTAAATCTCATCATCATCATCACACACTTGTCGTAAATCAATTCTTTTATGAACTCATCATCCACGGGCGTTTTCGATTCAAATTTTAGAAAACAATTTTTATAAGGGAAAAATAATTTAGAATCTGCCCAAACTTCATAAATCATCAATATAAATACAATCTAATCATCCCATGTATAGAGATTGAAAAATCATGCAATTGAGTAAAACCCCATACTTGATCATAGATAATTTATCACATTTTTTATAGGAATTGGGCGTGGGTGTGGAAGAAAACAACCACTCATAGCCTTACATACCTGGGGAATGGTGAATTCCAATACCCTCTAATTGCCGAGCTGAGAATCTAATTGGAAACCTTGAGATTTCACCTTGAACCTCCTCTTCAAACCTTCAAACTTGCATGTATGAGAGTAATGGCTTAGGATAGGTTTTTCCCCTGCTAAAAACCCACTAAAACAAGCCTTAAACTACGTAGTATAGGTCTTAGGAACTTAGAAATTACAAAAAGACCCTTACTGAATTCGCAGGAAAATACTGCCAGGTGAACCTAACGGGTGACGTGATGACTCGTCAAGACGGGCAACGACTCGTTAGGTTACTCGTCAAGTGCACTAGTTAACTAATCTGCTGGGGCTTGTAACGGAGGACTTAATGACTCGTCCCCAGTAACCACAACTCGTGATCACCTCCCGTTATGTACACAGCCTTAACATCAATGAAAATCCTCTTTGATTGCTCACGACTTACCTCACAAGTCGTTGGGACAGACCACGACTTGTGGGGTCCCATACGTTAGATACACTGGACACCCTCCTGTAAAAAGTCCAACTCCACCCCACGATTGACATGATGACTTGTGGGGTCTGACAATGAGTCGTTCCCTCACTCGTGGGGACCTCAATCCTTCATTTTCCCAAGTCTCCCCACGATCCACCTAACGACTCATGGGGTCTCCTCACGAGTCATCCCACGACTCGTCCTGTGCCTGCAACTCAATTTTACAATTTTCCCATTTCAACTCCCGGGTCTGATCTTTGAGCTTCCGGGGTTTAACACCTAGAAAATAGAACTCTACTGTACTCGTTCTACAATTGACCGGAGCATAGCAAGCATGTAACCAATCCATACCAAAGATAACATCGAAGTTGGTCATATCTAACTACACTAAGTTGGCTGCAATGACTTTCTATAGAATTGTGATAGGATAACTTTTGTATACCCGTCGAGCTAAAACTGACTCACCAATAGGAGTAGAGACTGAGAAGGGTTCTAATAGGATTTCAGAACTGACACTGAAACTAACAGCAACATAAGGAGTGACAAAGGATAATGTAGCCCGTAGATCTAACAATGCATAAACATCAAGATGGAAATCTAGAAACAAACCAGTGACCACATCGAGTGAGCGCTCCTGCTCCTAATGAGATAAAAGTGCATAGAACCTATTCTGGCACTGTCTGCCACCTACATAAAAGAGGCGCGCTGCTAAGATGGGCGAACTGCTGAAGTGGTGGCTAGGGCACGACCTCTACCGTCACCCTATCTAGCCAAAGGATAATCTCTGCACATGAGCTCTGGCTTCCCACACCGGAAGCAAACATCTAAGCCAACCAAGCACTCTCTTGGGTGGTTTTTACCACATTTTCTGCAAGCTGGGAAAGTGTGCATTCCTATCATGCTCTTCTGACCCTTAAAGCCTTATGTTTTGCTCCTCTAATTACCTCGAGGTCTAGATGGACCACTGGCTGATGATAGAGCTAGGCCTGACGACCTCTGATGGGACTGAGGGCAAATTCTACCAACGAATCTCTGCTGAGAGTACGAATAGATCCCTGTCCAGACCCTCTTGGCCTCTCTCTCCTTTTCCTTCATCTATTATGCCTCTATATGCTGGGTAGATATTATTAGTCAGGAGATGTATATATCATTAATCAATATGGTGGTCCTGCACTCCTTGACCAATGAATCTGTAACCCCATTCACAAACTTGCTCATACAAGCCCTGGATCAGCAACCATCTCCGAAGCATACATGGACAGCTGGGTAAACATGAGGTCATACTCCTGAACAGTCATATCATTATGTTTTAGATTGACGAACTCAGTTTCCTTTGCTTCCCTCAACTCTCCGGGGAAGTGTCATGATTGGAACATAGGTCTAGACTGAGACACGGAACGTAGAGCCACAAATGGCACTAAGTCGACCCATGGTATGAACATATCGGCTAAAAAGCATTAATAAACTAAAACTGATAAACTAAATATGAATAAAGGGAAGTCTACATACATAATGATCATAAACATAATCAAGACTGACAATCTGAGATTCTACATATTGTCTGAAAAGCCTCAAAATAACTAAAGAGCTGATGGGACAGCATCCTCAACTAGCTCGATAAAAGTCTGAAACTAAAATAACAAAAATCAAATACAAAGCTAAAGGTCCTCGGATGGTGAGGACTCACCAACAGCGGGAATTGAATTGGACTGAGGGGAAACTGAACTAATGGTAGAACTGAATCTGAGCGTCTGAACCCGTATCATGAAATGCTATAGCATAGAGTATGCGGTCAGTACGTGGAATATACTGAGTATGTAAGGTAAGTAAAATAGGTTGAGTACGTATAACTGAAAACATGCACATAAATATAAATAGTAAGATCATGAGAGTAGAAATTGCATGCTGATATCTAAAACCATGTATAATCATAACTAAATCTCGTATTTAAATAGAATGACCCAAAGCTAGAAATAAAATCATATAGTTTTCCATATCTAAATTCAACGTAAAAGCATATAAATTGATAATTAGGTCAAACTATTTAAAATATAGTATCATAAGTCATAAACATGCATAATTAGAATCATGAAGAATAATGGGAGAACTCGTCTTAACCGACACCATCATGATAGAGCTTACATGATGCCCCAACTATCTCGCTCAAGTGGGCATAGCTGTCCCAAGCTTGCCAAGGCAAGGAATGATATTTGGAGTGATATCACTAATAAGGACCCCATAGGGTTAACCATGAATATATACCTATGGTGGCACGTAGTTCTGAGACCTTGGACTTTACTTGAACGCCAAGCCTACTCGATGCTAGACACTACTCCCAAAAACATGCACATGAGGGCTCATATAATTATCGTGAAATCACACATGAAATTCATGCGCTAGTTAAATCATAACATACTTGAGCTTAATTGAAATACATGACTAGCTATGAAATAAGGGCCCGTGAGTCGGCCAAAGTCATAAACTCATAAATCATGAAGAACATATATACTTGCGAAAATCACCATACTTGAGATTCATAAATTCATGAAGAGTACTTGTAGGAAATCATATCATAAATCTTAAAACATAATTTAGAGCTTGGAGAATTGAAATCATAATAGAGTCATAAACTTGAGTTTTCATGAAACATGTATAATTGGGCATAATTTTCTAAAAACTTAAAACCATGAATTTATAACCAAAATAGGTATAAAATCTACCCATAGATCTTAAAATATGCTTTGGAATATGAAGGGAATTGACCCATAAATAAATCATAGAAATTTTCATAAAATTAGGATAAAACCCCATAAGATCATGAACTTGATCTACAACTTAAGTTCATAGAATTAAAGAGAAATTTGAGCATGAGAGCAAAAGAAACTCTCATTAATAGCCTTACATACCTGGGTAAACTGATTCTCAAATTGTCTTTGGAAGCCTAAGAGATTTGGAGAAGAAATTGAAGGGCTTAAGCTTGATCTTCAATAGAAAACCTCTAAACTTGCATGCATGGGAGTTGAATGAATTAGAATAGGTTAAAGTCCCTTAATATACTTCTTTTAGGGCTTAAAATGACGTAGTTTAGGACCTAGGAGCTTAGGATTTATGAAAATACTCTTAATGAAAATTCTTGAAATAAGCACTGCCAGTCATACCATGAAGTGACGACTCGTGGTCACCTCCCGTTGCCAACACTGGTCATAGGACTGGATCCTGAGGATCAAATCACGGGCGCCTACAACGAGTCGTTACATGACACCACGGGTCATAGCACCACTCGTCATTGAGCCTCAACTCTCACTTTCTCTGAATTTTTTCCCGGCTTATAAACCACGACTCGTGGTTTCCTACCACAAGTCGTAACACCACTCATGACAACCCATCCATACACAGAACCTCCAAACCATGACCCTTATCACGACTCATTGTTTCTCACAATGAGTTGTACCACGATCCGTTAATTTCAGCCCTGGCATTCTAGTGTCTCACAACGACTCTTGGCCATGAGTCGCACCCACGCACCATGACTCATGGTGTGACTTGTTTTCTGGGCATCCAACTTCAGAATTCCACCACGACTCCTCCCACGACATGTTACTTCTCACCACGACTCATAACACTAGTTGTTCTGCGGACAAAATGTAGATTTTTCTGCTGAACTCATTTGCAATTCTCTCATCCAGTCTTAGAAACCTTCAGGATATTACAATATATCTCCCTTGGGAACATTCATCCTCGAATTTAGACTAAACATACTGGAAAGCTGGGGAATGGTACTGCAATCCCAAAAACTGAACATCTGGAGCTGAGAACTAGCGGAGTGCCTGAGTCCTAACTTATAAACATGATAGAACTGAATTCATGAATCACACATACATGTACTGACACGAAAGGAACTGAGAGACATGAACTAAACATGAAACTGAATAGAGTATTACAAAGCAAACAGATACCTCATGATGGAATTGAGTCAGTAGGGAAAAGGTGTGGATATTTATCCATCATATTTGCTTCGGCCTCCCACGTAGCTCCTTCAACAAGATGATTCCTCCACAAGACTTTAACCAAAGCTACTCCTTTGCCCCTCAACTTCCAAACCTGACGTTCAAGGATCTCAAGGAGAACCTCCTCATAGTTAAGGTTGTCCTTCACACCTATTCTCTCCACCTGGACAACCAAAGTTAGATCACCAATGCACTTCTTTAACAATGATACATTGAAAACTGGATGTACCGAAGCCAACTCCACTAGTAGCTCCAACTCATAGGCCACCTTGCCAACACGTCTCACAATCCTGTACGGACCAACTTATTAGGGACTAAGTTTCCCTTTCTTTTCGAACCTCATCACTCCCTTCATGGGAGACACCTTCAAGAACACCCAATCATCAACTTCAAACTCAAGTTCTCTTTTTCCCATATCAACATAGGACTTTTGACGACTCTGAGCTATTTTCAGCCTTTCCCTTATAAGATGAACTTTCTCCATAGCCTCATGAACTGAATCTGGCCCTATCAACGTAGCTTCACCCACCTCAAATCAACTAATAGGCGATCTACACCTCTGCCCATAAAGAGCCTCAAATGGAGTCATTTGGATACTAGAGTGGTAATTATTGTTATAAGCAAACTCGGTAAGAGGTAATGATCATTCCAACTACCCTTGAAGTCAATCACACACGCTCTCAACTTGTCCTTCAGAGTCTGAATGGTCCTCTCGGCCTGACCATCTGTCTACGGGTAAAAAGTTATGCTAAGCTTAATTTGAGTACAAAGTCCTTTTTGAAACGATCTCCAAAACTGAGAGGTAATCTGAGGACCTCTATCTAATATTATGGACAAGGGACTCCATGAAATCGAACTAACTCCTGAATGTATAATTTAATATAATCCTTCGCTGAGTCGGTAGTTTTGAAGGTAGAAAATGGGCTGCCTTGGTTAACCTGTCTACGACCACCCATATAGAGTCATAATTCCGATGAGTGTGACGAGTCCATATTGATTTCCTCCCACTTTGATGTAGGGTACTGATGTCTTGTATCACACCTTCGGGTCTTTGATGCTCCACTTTAACTTGCTGACAATTCGAACACTTAGCCACAAACTCTGCTATGTCTTTCTTCATTTCATTCCACCAATAGACTTCCGGTAGATCACAATACATCTTGGTAGCACCTGGGTGGATAGAATACCGTGAGCCATAAGCCTCATGCAACATCCTTTCCCTTAAGTCATCAACACCTGGAACACAGAAATGACCCTAGTAATAAAGTACACCACCTCCCCCTTAGGAGAAGACCTCTAACTTCTGATTCTGAACTGCTTCCTTCAACTTTTCCAAGATAGGATCCTCATCTTGCCTAGTCCTTACCTCAATCACCAAAGAGGATTCTAAGCCATTCTTAACAATGATGCAACCATTTGTTGAATCCCTGAGGTAAACCCCTAATCATGCAAACCGATGCATATCCTTCACCAATTCTTTCCTTCCATCTTCCACATGAGAAACACTATCCATGGACAGTCTGCTAAGGGAATCTGCCACTACATTGTCCTTTCCTGGATGATAAAGGACACTCATGTCATATTCCTTGAGCAGCTCTAACCATCTTCTTTGTTACAGATTCAAATCCTCCTGCGTGAACACGTACTATAGGCTCTTGTAGTCCATAAACACATCCATATGGACCCCATACAAGTAGTATCTCCATATCTTCAATGTGAACACCACCGCTGCCAATTCCAAGTCGTGCGTCGAGTAATGCTTCTCATGAGTCTTAAGTTGTCTAGAAGCATATTCAATGACCTTACAATGCTGCATTAACACACAACAAAAACCAACCCTAGAGGAATTACAATAAACAATGGATCCATCTGTACCCTCAGGTAGAGCCAATACTAGGGATGAAGTGAGTCGATTCTTTAACACCTAAAAGCTCTTCTCACATGCATCCGACCGTTAAAATTTGACTTTCTTCTTGGTCAACTTAGTCAATGATGCTACAATAGATGTAAATCCTTCAACAAACCTCCTGTAATAGCCAGCTAAACCCAAGAAACTCCCAATATCTGAAGGATTAACTAGTCTAGGACAATTCTTCACAACTACTATCTTTTGAGAGTCCACCTGTGCACTGTCACTTGACACCACATGGCCCAAAAATGGTATCGAATCCAACCAAAACTCACACCTGCTAAATTTAGCAAACAGCTAGCGATCTTTGAGGGCCTGTAGCACCACCATCAAATGAGGGGCATGTTCCTCCTCACTCCGAGAGTATATGGGGATATCTTCTCTAAAGACAATCATGAACATGTCCAAATATGGCTTGAATACCTTTTTCATCAGATCCATGAAAGTTGCAGGAGCATTCGTTAGTCCAAACAACATAAGTACAAACATATAGTGACCATACCGAGCCTTGAAAGCTGTCTTCAGAATGTCACTCTCCCTAACTCTGATCTGATGATACTCGGATCTAAGATCTATCTTTGAGAAGCACTTAGGACCCTAATGTTGGTCAAACAAGTCATCAATTCTATAAGAAGGAATAGATATAGGCTGCATATCGGTAAGAAGGTCGATACAAAAGTCAATCTCCCACTCGGGAAGGCATCCTGATAGATCATTTGAAAATACCTTCGGATACTCACGCAAGACTAGAACTTACTGCAGAGTAGGGGTTTCAAACATTGCATCCTTAACCCGAATTAAATGGTACATGCAACCCTTGGAAATCATCTTTCTGGCCTTAAGGTAGGAAACAAGACCTGCAAGCATAGCTGAACTACCCTTCCATTCTAGGACTGGCTCACCCGAAAATCAAAATTCTACCATATAGATTCTACAATTCACTAAGGTATAACATGCATGAAACTAATCTACACCAAATATAACATCAAAATGAGTTATGTCTAACTCTACTAGATCAGCTGAGGTAACTTTCTGGGGGACTGTGATAAGGAAATTTCTGTATACCCATCGAGCTACAACCGAGTCACTGATTGGAGTAGAGACTGAGAAGGATTTTGATAGGATTTTAGGATTGATTCCGACACTAATAGCAACATAAGGCATCAAAAAAGATAGGGTAGACCCTATATCTAACAATGCATATACATCAAGATGAAATACTCGCAACATATCAGTGACCACATCTAAAGAGATCTCCTGCTCCTAATGAGATGAGAGGGCATAAAATCTGTTTTGACGCTGACCACCACCTGTACTAGTGGATGCCCCTTTCTGAGAAGTATATGGTGCTGGATCTGCTGCTAAATTGGTAGACTGGGCACGACCCATGTTATTTCCCTGCGTAGCCAATGGAGACTCCCTGCGTATGTGCCCGGGTTTCCCACATCCAAAGAAAATATCTAATCTAACTAGGCACTCTCCTATATGGTTCTACCATATTTTTCGCAGACCGAAAAGGTGCGCTCTACTAATGTATCCATCTATCTACTTGAACCTGATGCCCTACTCCTCCTATCATCTCGAGGTCATGATGGAACACTAGCTGATGACGGCGCTGCGGCCGATGACCCCTCGTGGGACTTTTGGTGATTTTCGCCACTAGGCCTCTATTGGGAAAGCCCAAAGCTTCCTGTCCTAGCCCTCTTTCCCTCTCTCTCTCTCTTTCCTTCATCTGATCCACTTCAATTTATTAGGCATATATAACCAATCGAGATAAGTCTAGATCAGTGTTCAACATTGCAGTCCTACATGCCTTGACTAACGAATCTGACACCCTATACGCAAATCTGTTCATACGAGCTCTCCGATACGCAACTATTTCCAGCACATACTTGGAAAGCCGGGTGAACTCCAAGGCATACTCCTGCACCATTATATTGTTCTGCCTCAAGTTGACGAACTCCACCGTCTTTTCCTCCCTCAACTCCCTAGGGAAGAATCTATCTAAGAAAGGAGTCATAAACTCATCCCAGCTCACAGGAACTGCATCCATTGCTCTACCATCTCTCCACTAATGGTACCAAATATAAGCAACTCCCTTTAGCTAATAGGAAGTTAAGTCTCCGCCCTCTTCACTTGTCACCCCCATAATCTGGATAATCTTCTGTATCTCCTCCAAAAATGCATATGAGTCCTTATCCATTCTTGTAATACCCTGAAAACCCAAAGATCAGACTTAAGAGTTGAAACGGAGAAAACTGGAAATCTGGCACCAGGTCATTGAATGAGTCATTTTGTGACCCGTGGGGTAGATCACAACTTGAGTTAGAATTTGGGCTTTTCAGAGTCCTCACGGACTTTACCACAAGTCGTGGTCAGTCCCCACGACTCGTTGAGTTAGTCATGGTCAAGGGCTATTAGAAGGTGAAGAAAAGTTTGGCAGTGTACCCTATGGTTGGTCACCACGAGTCATGGTCAAACACCATAATTCATGGGATGAGTCGTGGCCAGCCGATTACTAATGATTTGAGAATTTGGGCACTGAAGGTGATGACTAGTGACCACGAGTCGTGGTCACCAGTGACAACTGGTTGGGTTCCCCATGGCAAGCCTCAGATGAATTTTAGACAGTGCACTCGACGATTTAAACCACGAGTCATTGTCCTTGGTAACGATTTGTCTAGTCCCTCATTGGGACTGACAGTTAGTTATTTTCTGTGAATTTAGTAAGGGATTTTTCATAATTTCTATGATCCTAAGGCCTAACTATGTCGTTTTGAGCTATGAATGATGCGTTTTAAGAGGGATAAGTTCATTTTAGGTCATTCTTACTTATGCATGCAAAGTTAGAGAGTTAGAGAGGTGATCAAGCTCATTTTCCTCCAAGTTTCCTTCAATTCTTCCTTGGGCAATCAAGAAGTGGTAAAATCAGTTCGTCTCAAGTATGTAGAGCTATGAATGGGTGAATCCATTCACACTCATGCCCAATCTCTTCTAAATCATGAAAATTCCTATGTTGATTCCATGGGGTTTTAACCCAGTGCATGAAATTCCTAATTCTCTACATGGGTATGATTTAAATATGTTTCTACTAGTGAATTATTATTCATGGGCAAGTTGTACATTGTTTTCAATTAAAATCATGTTTCAAGCTTCATAAATTGAAATTCCAATTTATGAGAAATTCATGAACGTTGAGATTTATGATAAATGTTTAAGTATGATAGATATTATTATTGAAAAGCATGTTTTTAAGTTACCCATATTTATAATCTTGTTTCAAGAAAATTGAGTATTTTCAAGCATGTTAAAGTATTGGGCAATGCCCACATGTTCAAGTATGATTTATTATTTCCTAAATTAAGCTTACCACATGGTTTTGGAGCGAAGACTCCCAATTATTTTCATCTTGTGATATGGTTTGAGCTAAAGCTTCTCATATATGATTTTTGATTTGAGATGTATTTAATTATTGAGCTTCGTCAATAGACGATGGTGAGCTTCATTGAAAAACGATGGAGAGCATATGCATGTTTTTGGGAGTAGTGTCTAGCACCGAGTAGGCTAAGGGTCGATCACCCTATGCCTCAAAACTATGCGCCAACATAGGTTATTACTTATATATATACTACTTGGGACCTCCCTTGTGATCCCCTACTCCGATTAGGCCTCGAGCTTGATATCGATATGATGGTATCGTCCTTAGCCCTGGCAAGGCTTTGACCGGATCTACCCACTTGAGTGTGATAGTTGGGACCACATAAGTTCTATCGTGGTATGTCGGTTAAAAGACGAGTCTCCCATTGTTCCTCATGATTTTAGTTATGCATGTTGATTCATCATGATATATATATCTATATATGTTCTAAAGCAGGTTTGACCCAATGTTCAGCTTTACTTATGGCTATCAGATTTCAGCTTTGGAACATTCGATTCAGTTATAATGATATGTTATGTTAAGACCCTGATTTCAGAAAAATAACATGCAAGCCCTACTCTCAGATTCTTATTTTGTTTATGTTTTCATATTATGTGTCTTTTAAATGATTTTACTCATTTAAGAGATTTTACTTAACTTGCATACTCGGTACATTTCACGTACTGACCGCATACTCCATGTTGTATCGTTTCATGATACAGGCTCCGATCTTCAAACTCAGTCCCGCCACTAGCAACTTTGAAGTTGGCATCTGTCCCTGTTGGTGAGTCCTCATCTGTCGAGGGACCCTCTTTATTTTAGTTATTATTGAGTTTCATTTTTCATATCTAGAGAGTTAGTTGGGGTCTTGTCCCATCAACTCATCAGACTTAGAGGCTTTTCGAACAAAAGGATGTAATCAGCTTTAGATTCGTGTGTATTCTTATGTTATGCTTATTTCAGACTTCTGCTAAGTTTATCATGTTGATCTATCATTTTCATGATTGAGTTAGATGTATGTTCAGACCATGGGTCGACTTGGAGCCCCTCGGGGTTCCTTGTCCCATGTATCGATCCGGGCCTATGTTCGGATCATGACAAACTTGGTATCAGAGTAGTAGGTTTTGAAGTGTCCTACGGTGTCTAAAAGACGCGTTAAGTAGAGTCTTTTTAATGGGTGTGAAGAGCGCCACACTTATGAAGAAGAGGCTACAAGACGTTTAGGAAATGTTTCCTTCTTTCATAATCTATGTCGTGGCGATGAAATGTCTCCCTATCCTACGACATGGATCATGAAAGAAGGGAACATTTCCTAAATGTCTAGTATCCTCTTTGTCATAAGTGCGGCATGCTTCACACCCATGAAAAAGACTCTACTTAATGCGGCTTTCAGACTCCTTAGGACACCTCAAACCTATGGCTCTGATACCAAATTTTTCATGACCCGAACGGAGGCCCAGATCGTAGACATGGGACAAGGGACCCCGAGAGACCCCAAGTCGACCCATAGCATAAGCATACATCTAAATCATTCAATAAACTGAAGAAAAAATCAATATAATCTCAGCGGAAGTCTAGTTCAACATCACATCAGAATAATATCCAAAGCTAACATATACATAAGTCTGAAAAGCTCTAATCTGGATGAGTTGATGGGTCAGGACCCCAATTAACTCAACAATACTGAAACTGGAAGTACATAAAGGAAAAATGATAGTCTAGTCCTCGAAGGATGAGGACTCACCAATCCTGAGCAGATACAAACTCTGGAAAGCTGACTAAGAATAGGGCTGAAGCTGCGAGCCGGGTCCTGTATCATGAAACGATACATCATAGAAAGTATGTGGTCAGTACGTGGAATGTACCGAGTATGCAAGGTAAGTAAGTATGTTTAAGTAAAATAAATCATTTAAAACATTTCATCTTTTATCTTTTCATCTCACTACACCTTATTTTTCACCATTTCTTTTCTCTTTTCTTTTCTTTTCTTCCGTTCCCACTATTTACGCACCCTTACTCTAGCCACCCTCAACTTAAGAATTTTGCTTATGTTGAGTTTACAATATCCAAGGAAGGACCAGGGTCAAAACAGGTTCATTGTAAAAAAAAGGTATGGTTAATCGGTAAATCAAAGAAACATGATCATTTAAGACTAAAACTTAGGATCAAGGGATTCATGCAACTTTTGTAGGGTAATATAGGCTAAAAGTGATCTAAAAAAAATGTCCTATGATCATATCCTAACCAATCATCCTTAGCATTTGCAAAGACCAACCAGGCAAGTTCTAGATCTTCAACACAATACCGAAATGAATACTATACCTCACTCACCATGGTACATGAACTATTTTCACCTCACCCGTCTGGTTTATACATGGCTTAACAAGACTACTCATGTTGACAAACTAAATGAAATCTAAAGATCCTCAACAATCATGCATGTTGTCACAAATACATAGTTAATGCATCAGAAAATTTTTAAACAGGGTTAAATTTTTTCAAAAACCAAAACTAGTGCATTTTTATTGGCTGAGTACTCCTAAGTTACTTTCTAATTGAATAAAAATCACAATCTAAAAGAAAATAAAAATCCTACACATACCAGTTCTACTAGATAGCATGCTTGAGGGAAAAGAAGTACGTCAAGAAAAAGCCTCAGACGAATCAAAAATACTAAAAATCACAAGTATACGCCCTCCCCTTTTTGAAAAGTAAGCTTCGTCCCCGAATAATCAACTATAAGAACACAGGGAAGAGAACATACCTGTGGCACACTAGGCACTCCTGTCATCTTGTAGAGGTGGTACCTCCGCTGTAGTAGTGGCACTAGCAATGGCTGGTGCGCTCAATTGTGTGTCAAAAAGGAGAGTGGTTCCCCGTAGTGATTTTGGCTGCTTGGACGGCCTCTGTAACTGTCAGGGCTGAATGTGGCTCTCTCGAAGGGTCTCGGCCACTGGCAAGCTCGGGCTGAGGTATGGTGAAGCAGCCTGCTCCTCTAGCTCTCTCATGCAGCTTAGACATATGGTTTCATGAGTCCGCACGCTCTCTTCTTTAGCCTGCTTGCGCTCTTTTATCTCCTTCTTCCTTCTCTTTTTCAGACTCTTCTCTCTATCATCCTCAGAACCTCTTTTCATACCCTTTTCAGCAGTTGTGGTCAGCTCCCAATATGCCACCAAATCAATCTCATCATCAGGCTTGGCATCTAGGTCCGGAAGAGTGGGGGCTTCTAATACTGTTGGTTATCGTGATGACAACTCAACTACTTGGCTCCGAAGAGCCCCCAACTCCGCACGGAGACTTCTGGTATCAGTCTTCTCCACCATCCTCTCATTGAATTGACACTAAAAACTATCTAGGCGAGCATGTAGAGCCTGAGTTGCTGCCTCTATCTCTAACTTGACCCATGGTTTTACATTGTTCATCTTAGCCTGAATCTTTCTCTCCACCACGGTCAATCGCTTTGCTAGCTTTTGGAGGAAGTCCTGTGGTACCAAGGTATACCCTGCTAGCGTCTGAGTCTGCATGTTGGGCAGTGGTGCAGCTGAGGTGCTAGGAGCTGACTCTGAACGACCGACGTCTGTAGCCGTTGTCTTGCTTTGCTCATGTGTAATGAGGACATTCACCTGTGTGTCCCCTGCTGGCTGGGCTACTAGAATTTCTGTGGGAATCTTGGATCTGCTCATCGGGTTCATCTCATCCCAAATAGGACCTATGTCTATAATCCTTTGGCCTCCAATTAACCGCTCGTCACCCCGTGGAACTTCTACCTCTATACATAATTTTAACACAAGACTCAGGAATAGGATAATAGTGCTTACTCCCACCTCCCGGTCTCGTATCTCATATGCTATGATCCTCGGGATATTGATGGGCTAACGAGACATGAGGCATGCCACCAAAGCCACTCTGTCAGCACTCAATGTGTTTTCGTTGACCGTGGGTGCTAACTGATGGTGCACTAGTGTCCAGCAGGCTTTTGCTATGAAATTTAGTGAGTACTTGGTCACCTTCATTCCACCTGTAACCCATTCAGCTTCATCCTTGTTCTCAGCAATCACCCCTGCTAGCCATTGCAGCTGCCTCCATCGCTCCAGCACAGCAAGGGATCTAATCTGCTTCATTGCCTCCACCCTGTAATCGTACTCTAGCATCATCCTGGTAGGCACGAACTGTGGTCCGTACAACATTCGAGCGATGGTCCGCTCAGATATATCAACTTCTTGACCTCGGACCATAACACTGTCCAAACGAGGCTATTTTTTTATCTTTTGCCCTTCCTTTGCCTTTATCTCCATGGTGGCCAAGTAGTTGGCATAGAACTCCTGAACAATGTCTTCTATGTACTATGCCGGAGTCTTGGCCATCCACTTAAAATCATAGAAGCTAAAAATCCACTTCATCGCCTCAACTTCGTTTAGTGAGGTTGTAAAGATCCACGGCTCTTCTTGGATGCTCCTCCTTGGCTTATTCTTGGTGGTGAGAGAGATGCCTTGCTAATAGATTTCTTTGGCTTCTAGCACTCTCCACCAATTTGTACGGCTTGCCCTGGGTGGGGTCTGCTCTTGTGCAACATCAGAAGCCTCCTCCTCTGACCCTTCACTGTTGCTTTCTTCTCCACTTTGGGTCTCACCTGACCCTTCTTCAGCATTGGAGTCGCTTCCTGACTTCTATTGTTCCTCTCTAACTCTATCCTCAGATTGGGGAGGTTGAGCGGATGTGGCAGTGGTTGCTTCATCTTGGGCCTTTGCTTTTTCCCTAGTGGTTCGGGTTCCATCAGTGTCTGAAGTGTCCACTTGATACTCTTCAATTGAACCACTAGGTGAGTCTCCTGCCTTGTCAGACTCCAACTCAGTTGTTTCATCAATTAGTGTCCTTCGGGATTTTGTTTTGTCTGCTCGGCGTTTGTATGTCTTTGTAACTGTAGAGAAAGACATTAGCATTCCATTTTTGAAAAACAAGATTTAGAAAGGATATGTTCAGATTCTTATCACAGATCTCACTATGGGTCGTACCATGAAGGTACGGCTAGTAAGAAGTCCCAACATTACAACCATCTTTCAGTACGACTCGCAGGTACGACTCGTACCTCAAAGGTACGATCTGTACCTTGAGTCATCTGGTGAAGCCCTGCATTGGTATTTTTCTGAATTTTTCCATGACTCATGGTACGACCCGTAGGTCGATTCCACGAGTCGTAGGAAAGACATTCTTATGCAACCTTTTTCAGCTTGGTGGTATGAGTGCTCAATACGACTCCTAATGGCAACCTACGATTCGTACTGTGCCTCATACCACTATCAAATTTTCTTTTCTCAGTTTGCAAGGGTTCTTTTTCATATTTTAAGGTACTCAAATTTCCCCCAAGTCTAGGCACATCATTGACTCGATTTAACCCAAGCCCAATCCTCCCCTTTTTGACCTACTACCCATAAGTCATTAAGTTTCAAAACCTCAGTTCATCAAGAATTTAGCATCCCTTTAGTCGAAAAAGAACATTACACAACGCCCTGATCATCATCTCTTTTTTTCCAAATCAAGCTTCGAGTCTAGTGAGTGACTCACAGGGGTTTTGACACCATCACTCTCAATATATGAATCTTAGCAATGTTTAATACAACACACTTACTTGATTGATGCTTCATCAACTGTAAATGACTGTATAGGGTTTTAAGAACTTGGATCGAGCAAGAATTTTGCTTGATTTGTTTCGGTGATATAGAGTTACGGGTAGGGGAAGTAAGTTTGAGTTGGGTTTTTGAGTGTTTAAGCGTGGGAGTGGGTGTTTGTGGGGTTTAAATAGGTAAGGGAAAATTTCTAAAAATTTGGGCCTAGTCAGGTATTAATGCCAGTTTTAACCCGTCATGACTCATACAACGAGTCGTAGGAAGTACCTATGGCTCGTCCCATGGACTCATAAGTGACCTTGTTGAAGAAAACTTACCAAGAGACCTACGAATAAATCCTACAACTCGTACCACTGAGGTACGATCTGTAGGATGAATCGTAGGTCGAAACATGGAGTCATTTTTTCTGAACCTCACCACGATTGCTTCTACGACCCGTAGGATCTCATCACGGGTCATACTAAGGGTCGTAGCAGCTGATGTTTCAGCCTCCTATTTTTAATTTTCCCTGCACACTGAGCATACATTAGTTCAACAACTTGGGTTGCCTCCCAAGAAGCGCTTGATTTAACGTCGCGGCATGACGCAGGTAGCGTAGTTACTCAGACTTCACCAATCTACCACTTAGGTTGCCTCCCAAGAAGCATCTGATTTAACATTACGGCACGATGCAAATCTCTTTACTACTTAGAATTCATCAAGTGACTCATACTCATCCTCTAGTGCTGAGATCACACTAAATTCCTTTGGTTGCTTCATTGTCTTGCAGATGTTGAATGTGACCTCTTCTTGATTTAATCTAAACTTTAGCATGCCAGCCTCCACATCTACTAGAGCTCTCCCGGTTGCAAGGAATGGTCTCCGCAAAATGATGGGACCTCATAATCAACCTCGCAGTCTAAGATCATGAAATTTACTAGAATAAAAATTTGTCTACCTTGACAAGCACATCGATTAGGATTCCCACCAACTTCTTAACTGTTCTGTCGGCCATCAGTAGCCGTATGTTTGTCAATGTGGTGGCTCCCAATCCTAATTTATTAAACATGGCGAAGGGCATCAAATTAATGTTAGCTCCCAGATCACAGTGTGCCCTTGCGAACTCGGCATTGTCAATCATACATGGTATAGTGAAGGCACCTGGGTCTTCCTTTTTCTGTGCTAGGACCCTCGTAGCTATTGCACTACAGTGATGCACATTGTCAACAGGCTCATAGCTCACAAATCTCTTCCTAGTCACCAGGTCCTTCATAAACTTTGCATATCCTAGCAGCTGCTCTAATGCTTCGACCAATGGTATGTTCACAGATAGTTGTTTAAGCATTGAAAGTACTTCTGGAACTTACCATTATCCGCCTTCTTCTTATTCTTTAGGGGAATGGTGGCGGTGGTTGGGGGATAGCTTTAGATACTTGGGTTTTCTTGATCTATGTCAGGTTCCTTCTCACCCCTCGGGGCCTCTTGCAACTCACCATTCTCTCTCTCAGCACTTGCATCAACTTCCACCATTATGCTCTCTTTCATCCGCTTAACTACAATTGAGAACAAGGGGTGAACTGTGGTTTTACCACTCCTAGTCATCACTGCCATACAATGTGCATCGTTTTTTGGATTTTGGACAGTGTTTTTAGGTAGTGTACCCTTTTTTCTAGGGTTCATTGGTGCTGACAGTTGCCCAAGTTGATGTTCGATCTGCTTGATGGCGGTAGCATGAGATTGCACCTTCTGAACCATACTTGATAAGTCACCTCGGATCTCCTTTAGCTGCTCATCAGTGGACCTGACCTTCTTCAACATCTTCGCCATCACGCTCTCCAACTTTGATTGCCCAACTTCCCCTTCCCATGCGTTGGGAGAAACATAGAATCCAGCCCGGTCATTGCGGTATCCATCATTTCATCTCCAATATCCTTCGCGCTCACGACCTCAGCTCTTGTCTCTGAACCCGTTTCTGTTGTAGTTGTCTCTATACTGGTTCTGAACTTGATTTCCAGAACCTTGGTTCCAATTATCTTGTCCAGACGCTTGGGCGTTGGTTTGAAAACCCGCCACTTGGCTATCCAGGAAGTTCGACTCTTCCTCAAAATCAGAGTGATTAGCTCCTTGCTCCCTACCTTGAGTTCCCACTGCATTGACCTCTTTGGCTCCATCTCCCATAATATGCTTTGTCAGCAAGTCCAATGATGTGCGCATATGAGCCAACTCCTGGTCGCGCTCTTCTTCTTTTCTTCGTTGGTCTGCCATCAAACCAACAACATATGTGCTTTCCACTGCATCATCCTCCCTCGTATGCCAGGCCCTGTTTGTCTTAGTCACCCTTGTCAATAATGGTGGCAGCTTGCTCCCAGGTGTGACTCATCAATGCTCCTCCAGCCACCGTGTCTGCTACAGCTTTGGTGCTATTGTTCAGATACCTATAAAAAAATATCCAACAAACTATCATCTGGGATTTTGTGGTTAAGGCACTTTGTCAACTTCTTTTTGAATCTCAACCAAGTTTCATGGAATGCCTTAGTCTTAGTCTGTTGAAAATTATAGATCTTATCCTTTAGCTGTTATATCCTGGATGGGGGAAAGAATCTCTCCAAAAAGGCCTGTTTGATCTCCCTCCAGTTAGTTATGGAGTCGTTGGGAAACTCCGATAACCATAAGGTATCTTCCCTTGATAGAAAAAAAGGGAAGAGTCTGAGCTGTATTGCATCCTGGCTTACTCTGGGCAGCTTGTACGCCTTGCATATTCCTACAAAATTTATTAAGTGCAGGTTGGCATCATCAGCTGCGTGACCACTGAACACCCCTTTCATGTTTAGAAATTGAATCATGGTGCTCATAATGTCAAACTTGGCCCCTGCGAGCAGTGGTGGTGGCACAATTGCTCCAGTGGACCCAACTTCATCAATGTCTAGGTCATCATCATCGTCAAAGAACTAAGGGGAAAATCTATGAGCTCTGCTGCCCCTCCCCTACCGACCAGCATTCACTACCTCATCTCTGTCATCTTCTGCATCCTGTAGTGCAGCATGCTGAGCTAGCTCCGCTTGCCTAGCTTCTTCATCCCAGGCTTCTCTTTGCCCGTGGTTCTCCATTCTATGCAGTGCTCTCTCGATTTTTGGATTTAGTGGAACAAGGAGATCTCCTCTACTCCGAGTGCTTGGCATTCACCAGAGAACAACCTATGGGTATCAAAAACACAAAAAGAAACATAAATAAGGAAATAACTACCAAAAAGTCAAATACAAGCTAATAACCTAGTCTCAGCCGTATTCCTCGGCAATGACGCCACTTTTTGATAACGCTCAAACCAAACCTCCTACTAAAGTATGAAGCGAACATTTTCAATAAAGAACCCAACTAGAGGTTGGGGTCGAACCCACAAGGAATATGGGAGAACTAGATTACTGCTGGTAAGTGAACTTGTGAGGTAGTTACTTCAAAATTGGGGGGTTCTAAAGAAAATCAATAATGAAAACAATTATCAACATTAATGTTTTGAACCAATATTAAAGGATAACTAGGTTTTATGTTACCATGGGTTCATAACTGCTTTGGGTATACACTAGTGATTATCACCAATACTTACTTATAAAACTGATAACTTAGGTTCATTCAAACAACTGACCAATCCCTATTGAATGACTATACTGAATCACTCAACCGAGTCTCATGAGCAGTTTCAAACTATCCGTTATCACTAAGTTCCAGATTTAACTATCCTGCGACCACAGCTCAAGTTAATTCAATGATTATCAAAATCAAGGCTCTATTGTATTTCTCTTTTCCTAATCTCTACCTCTTAATCCTAAGCAAGTAAAGAATTTGGGTATGTCCAAATATTGAGCATCGTGAAGAAACGTTTAAGCATGAAGAAAATACAATATAAGTATTTTGTATTGGTTTTAAAATCACTTTGTGCAACCCTAGGTTGTTAATCCACCATGGTTCCCACAACCCTAGCTAGGGAGGTTTTAGCCTCTCATAGTTATAAGGTTGTGAATTGTATTCATGATTAAGAACATAAATCAATAGTTACAAGAATGAATGAGAAAAACACTTCCTTTAATTAATCACCAAATCTTGATGAACAAGTAGCAAGAACAAGAAGAATTCAAGAAAAGGTTGATCATAAGTTTAATCAACTCAATTCTCTCTTTCTCTCCTCAAAATCTCTTCCCTCATCTTCTCTCTCGAACTATACTCTCCCTACAGAAAAATAAAACCTAAAACGTATTTATACAGACATAAGAATCCTTTTCCTAGGCTAACAGGATGAATTTCCATATCTAGTTCTGCATTCGCCACGAGCCAACCTACGATCCGTAGCAGCATCCTATGACCCATAGCTTCCTTTTGTACCTTGCATGGTTGGCTGAATTTTTCCTAAGTGTTGGATCCTGGTGCGATTCTAACCTCAATCCTACGATCCGTAATAAGCTACCATGGTTTGATTCTGAAACTTTGGAATTCTTCTGAAGTTCATCACGACCTTCATGGTATGACTTGTACCTTCATCCCACGGTTCGTACTTCCTTTCCATAGTAGGAGTCAGCCTCTTATGCAAATTTTCTGGATTTTTTCATGACTTCATCACCACGACTCGTACCAGATTGGTACGACTTATACTGAGACTTGTACATTGCATCTCTTCAACTCTAACCTTTTGTAATTTTTCACGGCTATTAGTACGACTCGTAGGACCTTCCTACTGCTCGTACTGTGGTCTGCACTTTGAGCATATTTTGCATACTTCAGGCTTTCTTTTACAATTTTTAGGTCCAACACCAATTTATCCTGAAACCAAAGGAAAAGTTCCTTATATCCATATAAACACACCTAAGTACATGTTGTATTTTTAGTTTTGAGCGTCAAAAGTGTTGTAAATCCACATCACATCAGAACCCCATGAATCCTAGTGGCTGACCACAATTTGTGGTCACCACCCGTGACCCCCACTGCCTCAAAACCTTAGTTAACCTCTGAACCCATGCCACGGATGACCTCACGAGTCGTGAGGTCTGACCACGACTCGTGATCATGCTCGTGGTCTCACCCAACACCTTGTCAGGCCCTGCTGGACCACGAGTCACCTCATGACTCGTGGTCACTCCTCACGAGCCATTTCATGGATCGTTTTGTGATTTGGTGCGAAATTTCAGTTTTTCACCGCCTTGACTCCCGTTCTGATCCTTGGGTTCCCGGGGTATAATAGTAGAGGTCTTCTCCAAAAGGGGAGATAGTGTGCTTTGATACCAAGGTCGCTTATGTGTCCCGAATGTTGATGATTTGAGAAATTGTATGTGGCATGAGGCTCATAGTTCTAGGAATTCAATCCATCCAGGTGCCACCAAGATGTACCGTGACTTACGAGTAGTCTATAGGTGGAATGTCATGAATAAAGTTATCACAGAATTTGTAGCTAAGTTCCCAAAATATCAGCAAGTGAAGGTTGAGCATTATAAACCGGGAGGTGTGCTTCAAGATATCAGTATTCCAACCTGGAAGTGGGAAGTGATCAATATGGACTTCATAACAGGTTTTCCTCACACTCATCGCTGATATGGATCCATTTGGGTAGTTGTGGACAAGTTGACCAAAGCCGCTCATTTTCTAACGGTCAAAACCACTGATTCAGTAGAGGATTATGCCAAACTATACATTCGGGAGTTGGTTTGATTGCATGGAGTGCCCTTATCCATCATATCAGACAGAGGTACTCAGTTTACCTCTCAATTTTGGAGGTCGTTTCAAAAAGGACTTGGTACACAGGTTAAGCTCGGTACAACATTTTACTCACAAACGGATGGTCAAGCAGAGAAAAAAATTCAAACTCTTGAGGACATGTTGAGAGCATGTGTGATTGACTTCAAAGGTAGTTGGGATGATCATTTTCCTCTTATCGAGTTTGCATACAATAATAGCTACCATTCCAGCATTCAGATGGCTCCATTTGAGGCTCTCTATAGGCGGAGATATAGATCGCTTACTGGTGGGTTTGAAGTTGGTGAAGCTACAATGATAGGACCAGATTCAGTCCATGAGGCCATGGAGAATGTTTAGCTGATACCGGACAGGTTGAAAACAGCTAAAAGTCGTCAAAAGTCCTATGTCGATGTGAGAAGGAGAGAACTTGAGTTCAAAGTTAATGATTGGGTGTTTCTAAAGGTGTCTCCTATGAAGTGAGTAATGAGGTTTGGAAAGAAAGGGAAACTCACTCCTCGTTACGTTGGCCCCTATCGGGTTGTGAAATGGGTTGGCAAGGTGGCATATGAATTGGAGTTTCCTTCAGAATTAGCTTCCGTGCATCCTGTTTTCCATGTATCGCTCTTAAAGAAGTGTTTGGGTAATCCAGCTCTAGTTGTCCCAGTGGACAGTGTCGGTCTGAAAGACTACCTTAGTTATGAAGAGGTTCCGATGGAAATATTGGATCATCTGTTCGAAGGCTAAGAAATAAGGAAGTAGCTTCAGTTAAAGTTTTATAGAGGAATCAGCATGTTGAGGGAGCTACGTAGGAAGCTAAAACATACATGATGGCTAGATACACATATTTATTCTCTACCAGCTTAGTTCCAGGTTGAGGTATCAGTTTTGCCCCAGTACTCTATTTAGTTTTCATGTTAAGTGTTCGGTTTTCTGCTGCTCAGGTTGGTATTATATATTATAAACCGACACGCAAGTGCACGTGGTCAAACAAGTAATAAAGTGGCTAAGTAGCCAAGTATCGATCCAAGGAGGCTCAAGATACGTAAAATTGCCTAGTTTACTATACTCCTATTTCACCTCTAATTATGCTAACAACAATGTAACCAATAGTTACTTGAGTTTTTGGTTTCTAAACTATATATACTACAATTAATAACAACTATTTACTTGTGAATTTAGACAATGGATATGAACATGCCAAGGTTAAGAACAAGTAATGAACTTGATAATCATGATAATTTGGTTAATCTCTTCTTCATGTTGCTAGCCAAGAACATTTGCCTAGAAATTAAAACTCTCGTATTTAATTTCACTTTAGAATCATAAACCATCCGTCTACATTTCTGTGATCAAATGCAATTTATGACCTAGCACTACAATTCCGGTTCCTAAATTGACTAATACGGCTTTCAAGTATATTTCTATCAGGAAAGCACATCAAAACCCAATTTTCCCAAATCAAGTTAAGAACAATACCCTATTAATTCACAACTTTCCAATTTCTTGCTCTTTCGAGTGAAATTGGACTTTTTAGATGTACATTAATGTTGGCCAAGCACTAATGCAGTAAGAACAAGAATTAATAGAACAACTTTAAAGAAGAAGAAGGAAACCATATCATTTACAATCAAAATTCATTACACATGTTCACAACCTCAGCAAGGAAGAGAATTAGCCACTCATTTGTGGATTGATCATCCTAAAATGAGTGTAAATCATACGTACAATTGATAGAAAGAAGAAAGGAAGAGAAGAAATCCTTTAGCTTTTTCGTTCTTCAACTGCTACTAACCCACGTCCTTGCTCTCCACTTCTGAACTCAGTCTAAAAACTAAAAACTAATTAAAATAAACCTAAGTGTGCTATTTATACTAGTGGGAAATATTTCCCGGAATAACAAGCAACGTGTCACGGAGGCTAACGCGGAGCACCGCCTCCGTGACACGGCGTGGACGCGGACCTTCACTGGAATTTCAGGGTCCGGTAAATTAACCTCAACGTGGCACGGAGGCCAACGCGGAGGCCTCTCTCCGTGCCACGGAGCTGACGCGAAGGCACACTGGAATTTGCCATTTTAATTCCTGTTCAGGCAGTGTGCTACCGGGATGGTAGCGTGGCACGGCTCCATCGCGGAGCCCTTATAAAATGTGCATTCCAAGGCCTTTTCCACGCTCGCATCCAAGTCCAACTCCGACATAGTTCCAACATGCATTTTAGCTCCTAAAAATCACATTTACCTGCAAAACAAATGCTAATCATGTTGGTTAGTATAACTTCGCATTTTATTACTAATTACATGATATTATATACACATTGCACAACAAACAAGGTAAAAATGATACGTTTGAGTATCACTTGGGCATATAAATCTGCCCAAGATCACTTACCCCACACTTAAATCCTTGTTCGTCCTCGAACAACATATACACAAATCATGCAAATTACATCCCAACCTTCGTCACTATGGTGCAACAATTTACGCTACGGTCATACCGATTATTCAATTTTTACAAATCATCAAGAAAACATGCTTGGTCGTACAATACAATGACCTTTAATACATCAAGGCTTCCTAGACTTTAAGAATTGATTCTTGATATCGGCAAACTCATGCAAATCAGCTAATCAAGAAATCCGACACGAAAATCAATCTTTCATCAAGCATGTGCCCTCACAACTCGAGAGAACTTCCCCTTTATGTTCATGCCGCACACAAACATTCAAGTAGGGGCATATAAAAATTAATTTCACTCTCTCTCCCAAAAGAATTCACATACATCATGTCATGACCCATAGGCTTGCCCTTAGTGTATTACTCCACTAATATAAAGAAATGCAATATAGGATCATGTAGGACTTTAATGGGCTGTAACGAGGCTATGGATCTAGTATATATATATTGGATTAGCCAATAATAGTCGCTAGCATCCTTAAGCGCCTTTTCAACTCATTCCCATCGACTCATGGACATTGTTCCTCTCTTTTCTCTTTTTCTCCCATTCATGCTGGTTTACTTTCATGCAGCCCATTTCATCAGACACACTTGACACAAAACAAAGGGTTTTCATGTACCCTCACTATCATTTAATTACAACAAGTGCCTCTTCAACATCAGCTTTTCTTTCCTCACTTTGCTATTCTTTCTCTTTTCACTCTTTAACCCTTTGGGAAATATTTTCTTTTCTTTGTAAGCGCTTAAGAGCTTCTTATAGACTTGAAGGCTAATGAAAAGAAGGAATAAAGCTTAGTTCATACAATTTTGGACAAAAGAAAGAAATCGGCTAAAGGCTCAACGGGCTGACTAGGGTATACAACATATAAAAAGGTAGAATTTGACAAGAAAAAATGGAAACTATCGGTTAAAACAAAGAAATGCCTACATCCTTTCCCACACTACACCTCCTTCATTTCGTTTTGTATACACACCAGGCAAGTTCTAGACAATTCACAATGACATGGAATAGCAAAACCTCACTTCACACTTCATGCACATGCTCGAATCAAGATGCATTCACAGACTCTTTAATTAGTCAATTACATGAATTCAAGATTAAGCCTCAATCATACTGAACTAAATTCTATAGCCTAGGTAACTCAACGTATTTACAGAATTGCATGATTTCAAACGAATCACTTTCACATTTTGAACATCAGTTACAACACGCAACGAAATTTTAGCAACCATAAGCAACTACAGTTCATTGATGCAATCCACCAAAGAAAAAATTAAAAACAAATAAAAATCCTACTCCTACCAACTACATTTCCCTTAAGACGGTCGTCATCCATCCATCATAGGGAACGGTCACTAACTATGACATCGGTTCAATGAGACTATTCTCGGTAAAAGAACCGAAAACAAACTCCGAGAAACCCAAAAAAATAAAAATCGAAAAAAAAAAATTTTGCAACACATCGATCATTTCGATAGAAAGATATTTACAAAAGATTTTGATAATTGCAAAATATCTTCGCAAAAATTTTGAAAAATATCGATCATGTCGATAGTTGTAAAAATATTTACAAAATTTACAAAATATTTACACTAGCAACCATAACTTTCAAAAACACACATCATTAACCAGACACAAGTATATACACATACATCACTAATCAGTTCGCCACAGGGAAAGCACAAACATACATACAAACCAAGGAAAAACATACAGCAAATTAGAGCCCAAGTCCCAGCACCTACCTACTCCCCACCCCACACTTAAATTGAACACTGTCCCCAGTGTTCACAACAATACAAAGAACAAAATTTTGGGTGGTGGAACTCCCTGCTCAGTCGAAATATTTGACTTCTTCATCCGGTGCTGCGGCCTCGTCGCCCATATCTGAATCAGCTCCATCGTCGTCATCGGACTCCACATCGGAGTCCTCACGACATGTCTCCTCATCAGTAGGGACATCGTCATCTGTCGGCTCCACGAAGGCTGGCCCTACCCGACATAAGGCTCTGGCGTTCTCGCCAAAGGGGTAGTCCAGCTCCAGCTGCCATAATTCTTCCTCGGTGGCTGGTCTCCCACCTATCCGTAGCTGCAGCATCTGCATGCCAAACATACGGGCCATGTACTGATCGTCACAAGCATGTCGCTCGCCCAAAGTCAGCATCGGTCCGTGTGTAGTGTCGGGGGCCTTAGTCTTTGTCACGTCGAGGGTCCTCCGCTCCAACTGCGGAATATAATCCAAGGCTTCTTCCTCAATGTCGAGGCCTCGGAGGAAGGTGGTGATGAGTCCGCCAAACCCGTATCTGTGGCCCTGGTGCAGTCTGGCTCTCTTCATGGCGGATATTATGACCGCCCCCACATTAATCTCAAGCCCTTTCATAAGGGCATACACTAAGCAGACACGGTCCCGGGTCACGTCCGTCATATGAACTCCCGGGATCAAACACGAACATACAATTTTCAGCCATATTCTGGCCTCCCTGTTCATCTGCGAATAAGGCAGAGTCTGGTGGTAACCCCTCTCCTTATGTCTACTCCATCAGGCTATGGATCGAGCCCCACACAACGTACGTCTGATGTCGGCGTACGGTGGGGTGATGTTTAGCTGGCGGAGAACGTGGGCGTCTGTGTCCCGCGCTCCAACGATGGCATTCAGCTGCTGGGGTTTCAGAGTGACAATTTGCCCTCTGATTTTTCACTGTGTGGCTTCTGATGGCCGGGTTCCAGTTTGCATAAAATTCCCGGACCAAGTGAAGGTTGCACTCCTTGGGCTCCTGAAAGATAAAGCTGAGCCCAGCTGCCTCGATTCTCTGTACAATGCGAGGGAACTCCTGTGCGAGTGGTTCCCGTGCAATATGTTCCTCGGGGAAGTACTTGTTTTCTTTATGTTTCGCGTACCACTTCTTCCCTTCATCGGTGACCCATCTTGTTCCGTATTGGCGGCGTTGGCTGCGCGGAACAGCGGGTGCAGCTGGGACTGTGGTGCCCAGTCTCATCCTTTTCCTACCTGTGCCTGAGGTAGAAGCACCCTTGCCTTTATCTTGTCTCCTAGCCATTGTACCTGTCAATTTACACAAACAAGCACAAAGTTAAGCTAAACACTTGTTAACTTCGGCTAAGGTCGGGTTACACAACATTTACCCCACACTTAGGCCTTAGCTACTTCTACAAAATTACGGCAAAGATAACTCTAAGTACACCACAGACAACACTATACACTTCATGCTTAGTGCGTTCACAACAAAATTTCGACAGCATAACGGTTAGTGTACTACTCAGACTTCATACAGCTAATCCCAATCCTACTATCACTAACAATTCACACATCGCACAAGCAACAAAATTAACAACAAAATAAAAACAACAATAAAAACATTCTATATACAAACGAATCCAAACAATCTAACCAATTCACACATTTTATGATTTTCCCACAAAAATTAGAGAATTCGTCGTCTTTTAACATTTACACAATCTTTACCGCGACTTCTCTCAAATAATAAACACACCCCGGCATCTAATTTGCCGACCTATCAAGTTGCCCAAGTCAAATTCAACAACCCAAGCCCTAGCATACAATTCTATGATCAATTTCGAATTATTTACGCAATCGATAAGTTCAAACGACAAATACAACAATCCAAACATGTATCAATCACAAATAATCTGATATTCATGTTTAATTTCTACCTAGGGTGATATATCTCACCTCACATGCCCAAAGTAGACAAAAATCGCCAAAAAATTGAGATAGACGATGAATACATACCTTTGAATTGAAGAACCGAAGAAAATTGATGTTTTTCCTTGCCTAGGAACGTGGCACGGTGCTTGGGGAGGGGGAAATGGGTGTTTGGTCGCGGAGGGAAGAGGGAAATGGGGAAAAATGGGGCGAAATCGGGGGTTTATTTAAAGAAAACACGTGGGTTACCTGGCAACCCGGTGTGACCCGGCACTGAATAAGGGGCAACGTGTCACGGAGGGTAACGCGGAGACCCTCCTCCGTGACACGGAGCCAACGCGTTGGCTTACTGGATTTTCGAAAAATCCGGATTTTGCCTTCAACGTGTCACGGAGGCCAACGCGGAGCACTGCCTCCGTGACACGGCGCCAACGCGCCGGTGCACTATTTCTTCACTTAATTTGATTTTTCATACCTTGCCTCATTTTTTCTCGATTCCATGTATATTTCCTCCGTTATACCTGAAAATCACCTCACTAAACAAAAATTAGTTAAATTAATAGATTTCCCTAACTAAAACTAAAAAATATTAACTAAAATGAAAATCTAAACCTAATCAAGAAAAGGAAAAGAAAAATAAAACTTGGAAATAGAAAATAAAAACAAAAATAAAGATAAAAAAACTACACTGTGCAAAAAGAAAAAAAAATAAAATATTTTTCTCACGGGTTGCCTCCCATGCAGCGCCTGGTTTACCGTCGCGGCTCGACGTCCTTTACGCTCACTTGTCTACTAGGGAGATGGACGATTTGTCCCGATCATGGTCATCCCCCCAGTAGTTCTCAACCTTATCCGGTGGCCTTCCTAGTAACTCTCGGGAATCACTCATTCCATTAGCATTCCCATGATCAATCACGTTGATCACCGAGAGTTCCTTATACACAGTCGGGAGCTTAGGTACCTTGTACACATCGAACACTTCGACCTTGTCATGTGCTCGCATCGTGAGTTGACCCGCAGCTACATCAATTAATGCTTTTCCGGTTGCCAAAAAGGGTCGTCCCAAAATAAATGGGACTTCAGCATCTGGTTCAAAGTCCAGAACAATGAAATCGACCGGAAAAATGAGGGAGCCTACTTGCACTAACACATCCTCAACAATGCCATCCGGTTTAGCTAAGGACCTGTCTGCTAGCTGCAAGATTACCGTTGTAGGTCTAGGACTCCCTAGACCTAATTTTCTGAATACCGAAAATGGCATCAGATTTATGCTTGCCCCCAAGTTGCATAATCCACGAGCTCGGATACTTTGCCCAATAGTAAGCTGGATAGTAAAACTTCCAGGGTCTTTCAGTTTTGTGGGCAACCTATTCTGAATACGGGAAGTGCATTCCTCCGTTAAAGCTACCGTGGCATACTCAGTCAAACGACTTTTGTTAGCCACGATGTCTTTAATATATTTTGCATATTTTGGCACTCCCTGCAAGACATCAACAAGAGGTAAGTTAACATGTACCTATTTAAGTACCTCCATGAATTTCTGGAAACACGCCTCCTCCTTGTGTTTCTTAAGTCGTTGAGGGAACGGGGGTGGAGGCCTTTCTGGTTCAGCTTCTTTAGTCTTCCCCTTATCCGAGATTTGCTATCCCTCAACATCTGCTGCTCCTGACTTTTGAGGCTGTCTTTCCGGTTCCACCTCCTTTAACTGTAAACCACTCCTCGTTGTCACTGCATTTACCTGCTTTGGATTAGGATCCGTGACGCTAGGTAGTCCTCCTCTGGGTCTAGTATTTTGGGCACTAGCAAATTGCCCAAACTGATATTCAAGAGCCTTGGTCCCCAACTGATTATTCTTCACTTCGGCTGCCAATTTGACATAGTCAGCCTGCAATTGTGCCTGATTAGCGATCATGGTTTTGAACATCTCCTCAATAGTAGGTGATGGTGGTGGAGGAGGGGCATTGTGATTTCTGAACTGAGCTTGATAATTTTGTTGCCCTCCTTGGTTTCTGTGCATACCCTGCCCTGAACTTTGGCCTTGTTGATTGTTGATACCCCACGAAAAATTCGGATGGTTCCTCCAATTTGAGTTGTAGCCACTACCAAACTGCTGTTGATTTCTCTGTGCATTGCCCACAAAGTTAACAGAATCAGGATTCGCACCACAGCATTCAGCGGAATGCTCACTACTACCATACACTTCACACCACATCTGTTGAACTGCATTGACTGAAGCTGAAGGCTGGTTCAAATTGATATTGCTGAAGTGAGTGTTTAACTGATTTTGCAAAGCAGCTATCTGTGCAGCGATAGCTGTGAATCGATCCACTTCAAGCACTCCTGCTGCTTTCCTTGCTCCACCTCTTGAAGAATCTGCATTCCATTCTGGATTGCCTTGTGAAATTCGGTTGAGCAAAGTGTACAGCTCCTCATAGGTCTTTTCCAGCGCTTGCCCTCCAGCTGCTGAATCTAACAGAATTTTAGTGTGGGGTTCCAAACCCTCAATAAATGTGTGTACCAACACCTCATTGGACTGATGATGATGAGGACAGTACCGCAACATGGATTTAAATCTTTCCCAGGCTTGATATAGATTTTCTCCTTCCCTCTGTTTAAAACTTAGAATTTGACTTCTAAGTCTGGCTGTTTTACCAGAAGGGAAAAATCTGATCAAAAACTTCCGTGCAAGATCATCCCACGTTGATATAGAATTGGGTGGTTCAGCTTTTAACCACCTCTTGGATTCACCAAGTAAGGAAAATGGAAATAAGGTGAGCCGAACATAATCAGGTGACACTCCAGCGGGTATATAAGTGTCACTTATCTCCAAAAAGTTTTGGAGATGTTGTTGTGGATCTTCATGAGGGAGACCGGTAAATTGCCCGCTTGTGTGCAAAAGTTGCACCATATTCTGCTTTAATTCAAACCTCCCTCCACGCTCTGGTTTGCGGATGCTAGAATGTACATTATTAGCGTGTGGAATTACCACCTCGCGAACCGGCCTTGCTGCTGCTTCATCGGGCACTAACACTGCCCGCACAACTGGTGGATTTTGTTGCTCCATCATAGACTGTTTAAGCAACTGCAACTTCTTTCGTAGAGCTTCTCTACGTTGACTATGAAATTCACGTTCAGGCTCTAAGTAAGATTCCACCAGCTCTTTGTCCCTTGCCAGTGTTTACAGAAACAAAATCTGCAAAATACAGGCTAAGACCAAGTTGTTAACACTTAAGAAAATAAAAATAAAAATACAGTAAATTTACACTAAACACAATTTCACAAATCGCCTAGCCTCCCCGGCAACGGCGCCAAAAACTTGTTCGGTTTTCTGCTGCTCAGGTTGGTATTATATATTATAAACCGACACGCAAGTGCACGTGGTCGAACAAGTAATAAAGTGGCTAAGTAGCCAAGTATCGATCCAAGGAGGCTCAAGATACGTAAAATTGCCTAGTTTACTATACTCCTATTTCACCTCTAATTATGCTAACAACAATGTAACCAATAGTTACTTGAGTTTTTGGTTTCTAAACTATATATACTACAATTAATAACAACTATTTACTTGTGAATTTAGACAATGGATATGAACATGCCAAGGTTAAGAACAAGTAATGAACTTGATAATCATGATAATTTGGTTAATCTCTTCTTCATGTTGCTAGCCAAGAACATTTGCCTAGAAATTAAAACTCTCGTATTTAATTTCACTTTAGAATCATAAACCATCCGTCTACATTTCTGTGATCAAATGCAATTTATGACCTAGCACTACAATTCCGGTTCCTAAATTGACTAATACGGCTTTCAAGTATATTTCTATCAGGAAAGCACATCAAAACCCATTTTTCCCAAATCAAGTTAAGAACAATACCCTATTAATTCACAACTTTCCAATTTCTTGCTCTTTCGAGTGAAATTGGACTTTTTAGATGTACATTAATGTTGGCCAAGCACTAATGCAGTAAGAACAAGAATTAATAGAACAACATTAAAGAAGAAGAAGGAAACCATATCATTTACAATCAAAATTCATTACACATGTTCACAACCTCAGCAAGGAAGAGAATTAGCCACTCATTTGTGGATTGATCATCCTAAAATGAGTGTAAATCATACGTACAATTGATAGAAAGAAGAAAGGAAGAGAAGAAATCCCTTAGCTTTTTCATTCTTCAACTGCTACTAACCCACGTCCTTGCTCTCCACTTCTGAACTCAGTCTAAAAAATAAAAACTAATTAAAATAAACCTAAGTGTGCTATTTATACTAGTGGGAAATTTTTTCCGGAATAACAAGCAACGTGTCACGGAGACTAACACGGAGCACTGCCTCCGTGACACGGCGTGGACGCGGACCTTCACTGGAATTTCAGGGTCCGGTAAATTAACCTCAACGTGGTACGGAGGCCAACGCGGAGGCCTCTCTCCGTGCCATGGAGCTGACGCGAAGGCACACTGGAATTTGCCATTTTAATTCCTGTTCAGGCAGTGTGCTACCGCGATGGTAGCGTGGCACGGCTCCATCGCGGAGCCCTTATAAAATGTGCATTCCAAGGCCTTTTCCACGCTCGCATCCATGTCCAACTCCGACATAGTTCCAACATGCATTTTAGCTCCTAAAAATCACATTTACCTGCAAAACAAATGCTAATCATGTTGGTTAGTATAACTTCGCATTTTATTACTAATTACATTATATTATATACACATTGCACAACAAACAAGGTAAAAATGATACGTTTGAGTATCACTTGGGCATATAAATCTGCCCAAGATCACTTACCCCACACTTAAATCCTTGTTCGTCCTCGAACAACATATACACAAATCATGCAAATTACATCCCAACCTTCGTCACTATGGTGCAACAATTTACGCTACGGTCATACCGATTATTCAATTTTTGCAAATCATCAAGAAAACATGCTTGGTCGTACAATACAATGACCTTTAATACATCAAGGCTTCCTAGACTTTAAGAATTGATTCTTGATATCGGCAAACTCATGCAAATCAGCTAATCAAGAAATCCGACACGAAAATCAATCTTTCATCAAGCATGTGCCATCACAACTCGAGAGAACTTCCCCTTTATGTTCATGCCGCACACAAACATTCAAGTAGGGGCATATAAAAATTAATTTCACTCTCTCTCCCAAAAGAATTCACATGCATCATGTCATGACCCATAGGCTTGCCCTTAGTGTATTACTCCACTAATATAAAGAAATGCAATATAGGATCACGTAGGACTTTAATGGGCTGTAACGGGGCTATGGATCTAGTATATATATATTGGATTAGCCAATAATAGTCGCTAGCATCCTTAAGCGCCTTTTCAACTCATTCCCATCGACTCATGGACATTGTTCCTCTCTTTTCTCTTTTTCTCCCATTCATGCTGGTTTACTTTCATACAACCCATTTCATCAGACACACTTGACACAAAACAAAGGGTTTTCATGTACCCTCACTATCATTTAATTACAACAAGTGCCTCTTCAACATCAGCTTTTCTTTCCTCACTTTGCTATTCTTTCTCTTTTCACTCTTTAACACTTTGGGAAACATTTTCTTTTCTTTGTAAGCGCTTAAGAGCTTCTTATAGACTTGAAGGCTAATGAAAAGAAGGAATAAAGCTTAGTTCATACAATTTTGGACAAAAGAAAGAAATCGGCTAAAGGCTCAACGGGCTGACTAGGGTATACAACATATAAAAAGGTAGAATTTGACAAGAAAAAATGGAAACTATCGGTTAAAACAAAGAAATGCCTACATCCTTTCCAACACTACACCTCCTTCATTTCATTTTGTATACACACCAGGCAAGTTCTAGATAATTCACAATGACATGGAATAGCAAAACCTCACTTCACACTTCATGCACATGCTCGAATCAAGATGCATTCACAGACTCTTTAATTAGTCAATTACATGAATTCAAGATTAAGCCTCAATCATACTGAACCAAATTCTATAGCCTAGGTAACTCAACGTATTTACAGAATTGCATGATTTCAAACGAATCACTTTCACATTTTGAACATCAGTTACAACATGCAACGAAATTTTAGCAACCATAAGCAACTACAGTTCATTGATGCAATCCACCAAAGAAAAACTAAAAACAAATAAAAATCCTACTCCTACCGACTACATTTCCCTTAAGACGGTCGTCATCCATCCAGCATAGGGAACGGTCACTAACTATGACATCGGTTCAATCGGACTATTTTCGGTAAAAGAATCGAAAACAAACTCCGAGAAACCCAAAAAAAAATAAAAATCAAAAAAATTTTGCAACACATCGATCATTTCGATAGAAACATATTTACAAAAGATTTTGATAATTGCAAAATATCTTTGCAAAAATTTTGAAAAATATCGATCATGTCGATAGTTGTAAAAATATTTACAAAATTTACAAAATATTTACACTAGCAACCATAACATTCAAAAACACACATCATTAACCACACACAAGTATATACACATACATCACTAATCTTACCCAGGAGTTGAAATAGAGAAAATTGAAAATCTGGCACCAGGTCACAAAACGTGTCGTTCTGTGACCCGTGGGGTAGACCACGAGTCATGAAGTGACTCATTGTGAGATATAGGACTTGAGTTGGAATTTTGGATTTTTGGAGTCCCCATGGACATGACAATGAGTCGTGGTTAGTCTCCACGACTCATTAAGTCAGTCGTGGTCAAGGGCTATGAGAAGGTTAAGGAAATCTTGGTAGTGTACCCTACGATTGGTCACCTGAGTCGTGGTCAGAGACCACGATTCGTGGAATGAGTTGTGGCCAGCCGATTGCTGATGATTTGAGAATTTGGCAGTGAAGGTGACGAGTGGTGACCACGAGTCGTGGTCACTAGTAACGACTCGTTGGGTTCCCCGTGACAAGCCCCAAATGAACTTTGGGCAGTGCCCTCGATGACTTAAACCACGAGTCGTGGTCCTTGGTAACAATTCGTCCAGTCCCTCATGGGGACTAGCAGTCATTTATTTTCTGCGAATTTAGTAAGGGCTTTTCCATAATTCCTATGATCCTAAGGCCTAAACTACATCGTTTTAAGCTATGAATGATGAGTCTTAAGAGAGGTAAATTCATTTTAGGTCATTCTTACTCATGCATGCAAAGTTAGAGAGTAAAAGAGGTGATCAAGCTCATTTTCCTCCAAGTTTCCTTCAATTCTTCCTTAGGCAATCAAGAAGTGGTAAAATCAGTACATCTCAGGTATATAGGGTTATGAATAGGTGAATCCGTTCGCACCCATTCCCAATCTCTTCTAAATCATGAAAATTTCGATGTTGATTCCATGGGGTTTTAACCCAATGCATGAAATTCCTAATTCTCTACATGGGTATGATTTAAATATATTTCTACTAGTGAATTATGATTCATGGGAAAGTTTTACATTATTTTCAATTAAAATCATGTTTCAAGCTTTATAAATCGAAATGCCCATTTATGAGAATTTCATGAAAGTTGAGATTTATGATAAATGTTCAAGTATGATGAGATATTATTGATGAAAAGCATTTTTTTAAGTTATCCATGTTTATAATCATGTTTTAAGTGAATTGAGTATTTTCAGACATGTTAAAGTATTGGGCAATGCCTACATGTTCAAGTATGATTTATTATTTCCCAAATTAAGCTTTCCACATGCTTTTAGAGCAAAGACATCCAATTATTTTCAGCTTGTGGTATGGTTTGACCTAAAGCTTCTCATATATGATTTCTGATTCAAGATGTATTTGATTATTGAGCTTCGTCAATAGACGATGGTGAGCTTCGTTGAAAAACGATGGAGCGCATATGCATGTTTTTGGGAGTAGTGTCTAGCACCAAGTAGGCTAAGGGCCGAACACCCTATGCCTCAAAACTATGAGCCAACATATGTTATTACTTATATATATTCTACTTGGGACCTACCTTGTGAGCTATCCCCTGCCTCGATTGGGTCTCGAGCTTTATATCGATATCATAGTATCGTCCTTACCCTGGCAAGACTTTGGATGGCTCTACCCACTTGACTGTGATAGTTGGGACTACATAAGCTCTATCGTGGTATGTTGGTTAAAAGATGAGTCTCCCATTGTTCCTCATGATATCAGTTATGCATGTTGATCATTCATGATATATATATCTGTATATGTTCTAAAGTAGGTTTGACCCAATGTTCAGCTTTACTTATGACTATCAAATTTTAGCGTTGGGTCATTCGATTTAGTTAAGATGATATGTTATGTTGAGACCGTGATTTCAGAAAAATAGCATACAAACCCTACTCTCAGATTCTTATTTTGTTTATGTTTTCATATTATACGTCTTTTAAATGATTTTACTTATTTAAGAGGTTTTACTTACTTTGCATACTCGGTATATTTCACGTACTGACCGCATACTCTATGTTGTATCGTTTCATGATATAGGCTCCAATCTTCAGACTCAGTCCCGCCACTAGCCAGCTTCGGATTTAGCATCAGTCTTTGTTGATGAGTCCTTATCTATCGAGGGCCACTCTTTATTTTAGTTATGATTGAGTATTTTCAGTTTTCAGCTTTAGCGAGTTAGTTGGGGTATTGTCCCATCAACTCATCAGACTTGGAGGCTTTTTGGACAAAAGGATGTAATCAGTTTCAGATTCGTGTGTATTCTGATGTTATGCTTAGATGTATGTTCAGGTCATGGGTTGACTTGGAGCCCCTGGGGGTTTCTTGTCCTGTGTCTCAATCTGGGCCTATGTTCAGGTCGTGACAACTATAAACCTAAGGAACTCAGGTGGACTCGTCCTTAGAAATTCCCGAACTCGAGCCACCGCTGCATTTCCATTCTGAGGGACATAGGTCACCACCTGCTGATTGACCTGAGCGGTCAAAGCCTACACCAACATTTAGAATACCGCTCTAAACTAGGCATAGGAGACCTACTTAGGCAAAGGACTTGTTGGTGCTGGCGGGGCTTGCTAGTGCCATATCCATTGCCATCTTCATGGCCATTTCCATTTCCATTCCTTCTATCATTTACTCATCGTGGAGGCATGATTCTGCAAACGCGTATGGCATGAGTTAGAAAAATATAGAGATACTTCATCGCACGACATAGATCATGAATGAAGGAAAATTTCCTAAAATGTCTTGTAGCTTCTTCCCCATAAGTGTGGCGCACTTCACACTCATGGAAAAGACTCTACTCAACGCGGCTTTAAGACACCCTAGAACACGCTAAACCTCTGCTCTAATACCATGTTTGTCATGACCTAAACATAAGTCCGGACTGAGACACGAAACTTAGAACCACGAATGGCTCCAACTCGACCCATGACATGAACATAGCGGCTAAAGAGCATAAATTAACTTAAACTACTAAAGTAAACATGAATAAGCAAAAGTATTCATATATAATGATCATAAACAAAGGCAACACTGACGAGCTAAAATTCTACATATTGTCTGAAAAGCCTCTAACATAACGGAAGAGCTGCTGGACCAACATCCCCAACTTGCTTGATAAAAGTCAGAAACTGAAATAACAAAAATCAAACACTAAGTTGAAGGTCCTTGGATGATGAGGATTCACCAACAACGGAAACTGAGTTGGACTGAGTGGAAACTGAACTAATGGTGGAACTGAATTTGAGCGTCTAAACCTGTATCATAACAATATAGATAGATTATACAGTCAGTACATAGAATATACTAAGTATGTAAAGGTTAAACTCCTTTAATACACTTCTTTCAGGACGTAAAATGACGTAATTTAGGACCTATGAGCTTAGAATTCATGAAAATACCCTTAATAAAAGTTATAGAAATAAGCACTACCAAATCGTCACAACTCTTACCACGAGTCGTACCATGAAGTGAAGACTCGTGGTCACCTCTTGTTGCCACCACTGGTCGTAGGACTGGTTCCTGAGGATCAAATCACAGGCACCTACAATGAGTCGTTACATGACACCACGGGTCATAGCACCGCTCATTATCACTGAGCCTCAACTCTCACTTTCTCTAAATTTTTCCAAGACTTACAAATCATGACTCGTGGTTTCCTACCACGGGTCATAACACCAATCGCGACAACCCAACCATACATAGAAACTCCAAACTACGACCCTTATCACAACTCATTGTTTCCTACAACGAGTCATACCATGATCTGTCCTTTCCAACCCTGGCATCATGGTGTCCACTACGACTCCTGACCATGAGTTGTACCCACACACCACAACTCGTGGTGTGACTCGTGGTCTGGGCATCCAACTTTAGAATTCCACCATGACTCTTTGTCACGACCCGAGCATAGACCCGGATCATAGAAACGGGACTAGGGACCCCGAGAGACCCCAAGTCAACCCATGGCAAAAGCGTACTACTAACTCAATCGATAAATTGAAAAAAAACATAATTACAACCCAGTGGAAGTCTCATACAATGACACATCACAATAATATCCGAAGCCATACATACATAAGTATGAAAGCCTATAGCCTAAATGAGTTGATGGGACAAACCCCAAACTAACTCAACAATATGGAAACTAGAATATGACATGAAGCTGAAAGTCTAGTCCCCGAAAGATGAGGAGTCACAAATCACGCAGGTGCTAACTCTGGTAAGCAACTACGAGCGAGGCTGAACCTGAGAACCTGATCCTGTATCATGAAACGATGCAACATAGAAAGTATGCGGATAGTACGTGGAATGTACCAAGTATGCTAGGTAAGTAAACTAAATTTGGCAAAGTAAAATACTTAAAGCATTCATACCATATCATAAGCTTTCAAGTATAAGCAGAAGGGCTACATGCATTCATTCTGAAATCAAAATCTTATCATGAACATGATCATGCTTAGCTTTACAACATCATGACTATTTCGAATAACTCAAAGCTGAACATAACATTTATATCAAAAGCTGAAAAATGAGTCAAACCTTAATTTTAGAACATGCATGCATTAGGTAATTATCATGAGTAATGAAAATGCAATTCTAGATGATATAGACAGTTGGAGACTCATCACTTAACCGACATACCACGATAGAGCTTACGTGGTCCCAACTATCACACTCAAGTGGGTAGAGCCTTCCATAACCTTGTCAGGGCGATGAATGATACCATAATATCGATATCAAGATGAAGGGACAATCGAGCCGGGGATAGCTCACAAGGGAGTTTCCAATAATATAATAGTATCAACCTACGTTGGCGCGTAGTTATGGGGTATAGGGTAATCAACCCTCAACCCGCTCGGTGCTAGACTCTTCTCCCAAAATATGCAGTGCTCTACATCGTATATAACGAAGCTCAACATCGTCTATTGACGAAGCTCAACATGAAATCATGAATAACTCAACATCGTATGAAACGAAGCTCAACATTGTCTAATGATATAGCTCAATAATGAACTCATGCATATAAGAAGCTTTATTTCGAAACATACCACAAGCTCAATCATTGGTGGGAGCACCTACTCCAAATCATGTGGTAAGCTATATATAGAAGTATTTACTCAACATACCACAAGCTAGAATTTATAATAACATTGGGAAATTTCACTTCAAACAATGTGGTAAGCTTATGTCGGGAAAAATCATCACTTTAAATCGATATGTGGGAATCACCCAAAGCTTTATCATACTTGGATCTAATCAACTCATTCTAAAAACAACAACATAGATCATGGGTAGTTTTAGAAACATGTTTTTTGATCATTAAATCACAGCATCATCATGCATTCATCCTCATTCACTACTTTTATAAACTTCTCATCCATGGGCATTTTAGATTCCAGATTTTTGGAAAACAATCTTTATTATTGAAAATAATTTATAACCTACCCAAGCTTCACATTTCATCAATATAAATATAATCTAATCATACCCATGTATAGAGATTAAAGAATTATGCAATTGGTTAGAAACCCCATACTTGATCATAAGTAATTTTCATGATTTTATAGAAATTGGCAATGGGTGTGGAAGAAAACACCCACTCAAAACCCTACATACCTGGAAATGGTGAATTCTAATGCCCTCTAATTTCCCAAGCTAAGATTCTAGTGGAAACCTTGAGATTTGGCCTTGAATCACCTCTTCAATCCTTCAAACTTGCATACATGGGAAGAATAACTTAAAGTAGGCTTTTCCCCTCTCAAAACCCCTCAAAACGAGCCTTAAATGACATATTATAGGGCCTTAGGACTAGAAAATAACGGAAATGCCCTTATTGAATTCCCTGAAAACTGTTCACTGGGCCAAACAACGGGTCGTTGGAGGATACCACCACCCGTGGTATCTACCCGTGCTATGCACTGTCCCATCCAAATCTCGGATTCAAACCACGGACAAATAGGACGAGTCATTCTATGTTCCAATGGGTCATTGATCCAGTCGTTGTTTCCCTCTGTTGAAAATCTGAACTCCCTCACAACGAGCCTACCCATGACTCATAGTGTCTTACAATGGGTCGTGGTTCCCATCCGTTGTCTCCACTGAAAAGTCCACTATCTTACAACGACTCCAGACAATGGGTCGTCCTTCCTCACAACAGATCGTTGTGATGCCGGTTGTCTACACTGTCACTAGACCTAACCCCATTCCACGACTGCTCACAATGGCTCGTGGTTACTTACCACGAGCCATTGTACCTCCCGTTCTACAACTTTTTTCCCAAATTTTCAACAGTTTTGCGTTTTAGCTTTCCGATTCCACTCCTAGGCACTTTCAGGGTATTACAATATCTCCCTCCTAGGAATATTCATCCTCGAATGTTGGAAACAAGAAGAAAATAGAACATACAATCTATCATATTCAAAACCGATGACTTTTAAGCGAAAACTGACAGAATGACTACCTCCGATTCAATACACACAGCTGAACTGAATTCACCAATCATACACACTGCCACATACATAAAACAAACTTGCGCACATAATTTAAACATGAAGACTAAATAGAACCTGAGTGCAAAATTGATACCTCAAGCTGAAACTGCGCCAGTAGAGAACAAATGTAGGTATCTAGCTATCATATCCGCTTCGGCTTCCCACGTAGCTCCTTCAACATGCTGATTTCTCCACAATACCTTAACTGAAGTTACTTCCTCGTTCCTTAGCTTCCGAACCTAACGATCCAAGATTTCAACGGGAATTTCTTCATAACTGAGGTTGTCTTTTACACCAATGTTGTCCACCGAAATTACTATGCTGGATCACACAAACAGTTCTTCAAAAGTGATACATGAAACATGAGATGAACTGAAGATAACTCCGATGGCAAGTCCAACTCATACGCCACCTTACCAACTCTCCACACAACTCGTGGGGACCAACATAGTGGGGACTGAGTTTCCCTTTCTTTCTGAACCACATTACTCCCTTCATGGGAGATACCATTAGAAATACCCAATCGTCCACCTCAAACTCCAAATCTCTTCTCCTCACATCAGCATATGATTTCTGATGACTCTGAGCGGTCTTCAGCCTATCCCTTATCAACTGAACTTTTACCATGGCCTCATGAATCAAATTAGGCCCTATCATAGCTGCCTCGCCAACCTCAAACCATCAGATGGGAGATCTACACCTCCGCCAGTAAAGAGCCTCGAATAGTGCCATCTGGATACTAGAGTGATAGTTGTTATTATAAGAAAACTGGATCAAGAGTAAATGATCATCCCAACTACCTTTAAAATCCATAACACATTCCCTCAACATGTCCTCAAGAGTCTGGATTGTTCGTTCCTCCTGGCCATCCATTTGTGGATGGAATGTTGTGCTAAGCTTAACTTGAGTCCCAAGCCTTTTTTGGAAAGACCGCCAAAATTGAGAGGTAAACTGAGTACCTCAGTCTGAAATAATGGAAAAGGGCACTCCATGAAGCCGGACCAACTCCCGAATATACAATTTGGCATAATCATCCGCTGAATCTGTGGTTTTGACCGGTAGAAAGTGTGCAGCCTTGGTCAACCTGTCTACCACCACCCAAATAGAATCATATAGTTGGAGAGTACGAGGTAGGCCTGTAATGAAGTCCATGTTAATCTCTTCCCACTTCCAAGTACGAATGTTAATATCCTACAATACGCCTCCCGGCCTTTGAAGCTCAACTTTCACTTGCTGACAGTTCGAGCACTTGGCTATGAATTCTGCAATATCTTTCTTCATGTCATTCCACCAATATATTTCCCGCAAGTCATGATACATCTTGATGGTACCCGGATGGATAGAATACCTGGATCCATGTGCCTCATGCAATAGACGGTCCCTCAAATTATTGACATCTGGAACACATAAACGACCCTGGTACCGTAGTACACCATCTCCCCCTTAGAAGAAAACCTCCACCTTTTGAATTCGGACGGCTTCCTTCAGCTTTACTAAAATCGGGTCCTCATCTTTTCTAGATTTGACATCAAGCACCAAGGATGATTATAATCCATTTTGCACAACAACGCCGCCATCGGTCGAATCGACCAATCTAACTCCCAACCTCGCAAGTCGATGGACATATTTTACCAACCCTTTTTTTCTCTCATCCACGTGGGACACACTTTCCATAGAGAGTCTACTAAGTGCGTCCCCTATCACATTGGCCTTGCTCGGGTGGTAAAGAACACTCATATCAGTCCTTAAGTAGCTCCAACCACCTCCTTTGCCGAAGATTGAGGTCTTTCTGCGTAAACACATATTGCAAGCTCTTATGATCCGTGAATACATCCACGTGGATCCCATACAAGTAATGCCACCATATCTTCAATGCAAACACCACCGCGGCCAATTCAAGGTCATGGGTAGGGTAATTCTTTTCATGAACTTTCAACTGTCTTGAGGCATATGCTATCACTTTCCCTAGTTGCATCAACACACACCTGAGTCCAACTCGCGAAGCATTACAATACACTACAAAGCCATCCATCCCCTCGGGTAGAGTCAGCACTGGGGCTGAAATGAGTCAGGTCTTCAACTCTTGGAAGCTTTTCTCATAAGCCTCCAACCATTGAAACTTCACCTTCTTCTGAGTCAACTTGGTCAATGGTGTGGCAATAGATGAAAAACCCTCCACAAATCTCCGATAGTAACCTGCTAAGCCGAAAAACATCCTGATATCTGATGGGTTCACCGGTCTGGGCCAGTTCTTTACCGCCTCGATCTTCTAAGAGTCTACTCTTATGCCCTCATCTGATACCATAGGGCCTAGAAATCCCACCAAGTCCAACCAAAACTCACATTTGCTGAACTTTGCATACAACTGGCGATCCTTGAGGGTCTGGAGCACTATCCTCAAGTGAGCGGCATGCTCCTCCTCGCTTCGAGAGTATATAAGGATTTCATTAGTGAACACAATCATGAACATTTCCAAATATGCCTTGAACACCCTATTCATTAGATCCATAAAAGCTGCAGGGGTATTGGTTAGTCCAAAAGACATAACAACAAATTCGTAGTGACCATACCGAGTTCTGAAGGCGGTTTTCGGGATGTCACTCTCCCGAACCCTAAGCTGGTGATACTCGAATCTGAGATCAATCTTGGAGAAACATTTGGCACCCTGAAGCTGGTCAAACAAATCATCGATCCTGGGTAAAGGATACCTGTTCTTGACAGTGACCCTGTTCAACTGCCTATAGTCAATGCACATCCGAAGAGAACCATCTTTCTTTCGACCAAACAGGACTGGGGGAACCCCATGGAGACTTACTCGGCCTAATAAAGCCCTTATCTAACAGATCCTTCAACTAATCCTTCAACTCTTTTAGCTCAGCTGGAGCCATTTTGTATGGAGAAACAGATATAGGTTGCATGTCGGGAAGAAGATCTATACCAAAATCATTCTCCCACTCGGGAGGGACACCTGGAAAATCATCAAGGAAGACCTCTGGATACTCACATACTAATGGTACGGACTGGATAGTCGGGGTTTCGGACTCCACGTCCTTAACCTTAACTAGATGGTACAAACATCCCTTAGAAATCATCTTTCTAGCCTTAATGTAGGAAATAAATCGACCTACAAGCACAGCTGAACTACCCTCCCATTCTAAGACAGGTTCATCTAGAAATCTGAACTCTACTGACCGGGTCCTATAATAAACTGAAGCATAGCATGCAAATAGCCAAGCTGTGCCAAGAATAACATCAAAATCGACCATGGCTAATTCTATCAAGTCTGCTGAAGTGACCTTATGAAGAACTGCTATGGGCAATCTCTATACACCCGTTTACCTATAAATGAGGCACCTATGGGAGTAGAAACTGAGAAGGGCTCCAATAAAACATCGGGACTGACTACGAAGCTACTGGCTACATATGGTGTCATGAATGATAGGGTAGCCCTCGGATCTATCAATGCATATACATCAACATGAAAGACTCTCTACATACTGGTGACTACATCTGGTGAGGCCTCCTACTCTTTACGAGTGGCTAAGGCATAGAATCTGTTCTGGCGCTGCCCGCCAGCTGTGCTAGTAGATGCCCCTTGATGTGCTATGCGTGGGGGTGGAGTCGCTGAACTAGAAGTTGGGCCTCGGCCCCCAACATGATCATGTCTCATAGCGGAGATATCTCTAAAGCATATGCCCAGGCTTCCCACATCCAAAACAAGCTCCTGATCCTGCCAAACACTGGCCTGTGTGCCCTCGACCGTACCTGTGACAAGCTGGAATACTGGAGTCTGCGGGCCTACTACTATGACCCTTTGAGCCTAACGCTCGCCCCCTCTAATCATGTATGGGCCTAGATGGCACACTTAGTGCTGAAGATGTTGGGGCTTGTAATTTCTGGTGGGTTTGCTATCGATGCCCACCACCGAACCTCTGCTGAGTGAACCTGTGATCCTCGGTCCTGGCCCTCTTGGTCTCCCTCTCCTTCGAATGTGCCGCCTCCACCTGCTGAGCATACAACACAATGTGAGGGAAGTCCATGTCCTGATGGAGCATAGCTATCCTGCAGTCCTTGACCAAATATCCTGCTATACCATGCAAAAAATCTGCTCACCCGCGCCCGTTGCTCGGCCACTAATTCCGGGGCATACATAGATAAGCGGGTGAACTCAAGGGCATACTCCTAAACAGTCATCCTTCCTTGCTTCAAATTCACAAATTCAGCTGCTTTCAACTCCCTCATCTCTTGAGGGAAGAAACGGTCGAGGAATGCAACTTGAAACTCCTCCCATGTGACCGGACCTGTTCTAGCGACCCTGCTGTCCCTCCACTGGAAGAACCAAATATGCGCAACCCCCTTTAACTGGAAGGAGGACAACTCTGCACACTCAACACTACTCACCCCCATAACCTGGGTGATCTTGACAATCTCATCAATGAAATCATGCGGGTCCTCATCTACCTTGGACCGTAAGAAACTCCGGTGGGTTCATTCTCAAGAAGTCCCTGACTTTGGTTGCTGCCGCATTGCCATTTTTTGGAATATGCGCAGCGTCCTGTTGATTGACCTGAGCGGTCAAGGCCTGCGCAAGCATCTAAATGGCAGCTCGAAACTCAGCATAGGCGGCTGGCTCCGGTGTCTGAGGCTCCTGAACTGGTGGGGTCGACTGATGTTCATGACTGTTTCCATCCTCGCGGCCCTCACCACCTCCATTCCTCCTTCCATTCATCCTTTGAGGAGCCATGATTCCGCTATCGCGAATATCACAAATTAAAAGGATAGAAAGGCTTTTCATTGCACGACATAGATCATGAAAAGAAGAGAACATTTCCTAAAACGTCTAGTAGCCTCTTCGTCATAAGTGTGACGCGCTTCACAACCATAAAAAAGACTCTACCTAACGCAGCATTTAGACTCCCTAGGACAAATCAAACCTATGGCTCTGATACTAAGTTTGACATGACCCGACCGTAGATCCGAATCGTAGCCATGAGACAAGGGACCCCGAGAGACCCCAAGTCGACCCATGGCAAAAGCATACTACTAACTCAATCGATAAACTGAAAAAAACATAATTACAACCCAGCGGAAGTCTCATACAGCGCCACATCAAAAAATATTTGAAGCTATACATACATAAGTTTGAAAGCCTCTAGTCTAGAAGAGTTGATGGGACAAACCCCCAACTAACTCAACAATATGGAAACTGAAATATGACATGAAGATGAAAGTCTAGTCCCCGAAAGATGAGGACTCACCAATCACATCGGTGCTAACTCTGGTAAGCGATTACGAGTCAGGCTGAACCTGAGAACCGGATCCTGCATCATGAAACGATGCAGCATAGAAAGTATGCGGTTAGTACGTGGAATGTACCAAGTATGCTAGGTAAGTAAAACCACTTTAGCAAGTAAAACACTTAAAGCATTCATACCATATCATAAGCTTTCAAGTATAAGCAGAAGGGCTACATGCATTCATTCTGAAATCAAAATCTTATCATGAACATGATCATGCTTAGCTTTACAACATCATGACTGTTTCGAATAACTCAAAGCTGAACATAACATTTATACCAAAAGTTGAACAATAAGTCAAACCTTAATTTTAGAACATGAAGGCATAAGGTAATTATCATGAGTAATGACAATGCAATTCTAGATGATATAGACAGTAGGATACTCATCACTTAACTGACATACCATGATAGAGCTTACGTGGTCCCAACTATCACACTCAAGTGGGTAGAGCCATCCGTAACCTTGTCAGGGCGATGAACGATATCATGATATCGATATCAAGTCGAAGGGCCAATCGGGCCAGGGATAGCTCACAAGAAAGGTCCCAATAATATAATAGTATCAACCTACGTTGACGCGTAGTTTGGGGTATAGGGTAATCGACCCTTAACCCGCGTGGTGCTAGACTCTTCTTCCAAAACATAGAGTGTTCTACATCCTATATAACGATGCTCAACATCGTCTATTGACAAAGCTCAACATGAAATCATGACTAACTCAACATCGTATGAAATGAAGCTCAACATTGTCTAATGATAAAGCTCAATAATGAACTCATGCATATGAGAAGCTTTATTTCGAAACATACCTCAATTATTGGTGGGAGCACCTACTCCAAATCATGTGATAAGCTACGTATAGAAGTATTTACTCAACGTACCACAAGCTAGAATTTATAATAAAATTGGGAAATTTCACTTCAAACAATGTGGTAAGCTTATGTCGGAAAAAATCATCACTTTAAATCGATATGTGGGCATCACCCAAAGCTTTATCATACTTGGATCTAATCAACTCATATTGAAAACAACAACATAGATCATGGGTAGTTTTACAAACATTCTTTTCATCATTAAATCACAGCATCATCATGCATTCATCCTCATTCACTACTTTTATAAGCTTCTCATCCATGGGCATTTTAGATTCCAGATTTTTGGAAAACAATCTTTATTAGTGGAAAAAATTTAGAACCTGCCCAAGCTTCACATTTCATCAATATAAATATAATATAATCATACCCATGTATAGAGATTAAAGAATTATGCAATTGGTTAGAAACCCCATACTTGATCATAAGTAATTTTCATGATTTTATAGAAATTGGGCATGGGTGTGAAAGAAAACACCCACTCAAAACCCTACATACCTGGAAATGGTGGATTCTAATGCCCTCTAATTTTCCAAGCTAAGATTCTAGTGGAAACCTTGAGATTTGTCCTTGAATCACCTCTTCAATCCTTCAAACTTGCATACATGGGAATAATAACTTAAAGTAGGCTTTTCCCCTCTCAAAACCCCTCAAAACGAGCCTTAAATGACATAGTATAGGGCCGTAGGACTAGAAAATGACAGAAATGCCCTTACTGGATTCCCTGAAAACTGTTCACTGGGCTAAACAATGGGTGAACCAACGGGTCGTTGGAGGATACCACCACCTGTGGTATCTACCCGTGCTATGCACTGTCCCATCCAAATCTCAAATTCAAACCACAGAAGAACAGGATGAGTCATTCTAGGTTCCAACGGGTCATTGATCCAGTCGTTGTTTCCCTCTTCTGAAAATCTGAACTCCTTCATAACGAGCCTAACCACGACTTGTAGTGTCCTACAACAGGTCGTGGTTCCCATTCGTCGTCTGCACTGAAAAGTCCACTATCTTACTATGACTCTAGACAATGGGTCGTCCTTCCTCACAATGAATCGTTGTGACGCCCGTTGTCTACAGTTTCACCAGACCTAACCCCATTCCATGACTACTTACAACGGCTCATGGTTACTTACCACGAGTCGTTGTACCTCTCATTCTGCAACTTTTTTTTCCAAATTTTCAGCAATTTTGCATTTTAGCTTCCCGGGTCTACTCCTAGGCACTTCTGGGGTGTTACACTCTTCCCATGATCTGTTACTTCTCAACACGACTCGTGCCACGAGTCGTTCTGAGGCAAAAATGTACGTTTTTCTACTGAACTCATTGTTAATTCTCTCTTCTAGTCTTAGGAACCTTCATGTATTATAGGAAGAATCTATCCAAGAAAGTCGTACCAAACTCGTCCCAACAACGGGAACTGCACCAACTCCCATACTCTCCTTCCACAATCGAAACAATATATGAGCAACCCTTTTCAGCTGATAGGAGGTCGAGACTACATTTTCCTCTCCTGAAACACCCATAACCTAGGTAATATTCTGAACCACCTCAATAAACTCCTGTGGGTCCTCATCCACTTTTGACCCATGAAACTCAAGTGGGCTCGTCCTGATGAAGTCTCGCACCCTAGCCACCACCACATTTCCATTTTAGTTCATGTGAGCCATAGCCTACTAGTTGACCTAGGCAATCATCGCCAGTGCTAACATCTAAAATGTGACCCAGAACTCAACATGAGTCATCTTTCTTTAGCAAAGGAACAACTGGAGCTGGTGGAGCTAGCTGATGCCCATCTCCATTGCCATTTCCATGGTCGTTGCCGTTTCCATTTCTTCTCCCATTGACTTGGTGGGGAAGCATATTTCTACAAATGCATATAGCATGAGTTAGACGAGTAAAGAGAGGTACAATCATCGCACGACATAGATCATGAAAGAAGGAAAGTTTCCTAAAATGTTTTGTAGTTCAAGAAGGTTCAATTGGCCGAAAGGAATTTCTAGATTCACATATTGATCGATATCAAGTTCGTAAAAAGAACCAAATTCTTGTTGGCGATTATTTTATGATCAAAAACTCTTCCCCATAAGTGTGGCGTGCTTCACACCTATGAAAAAGACTCTACTTAACACGGGTTTTAAACACTTGCCTCTTCCCCATAAGTGTGGCGCGCTTCACACCCATGGAGGAGACTTTACTTAACATGGCTTTCAGAGACCTTCGGACACACTTAATCCTTTTCTCTAATACCAAGTTTTTAACTAGACCCCGAATCGAGACATGGGATATCGAACTACGAGTAGGTCCAAGATAACCCATGGTATATACTTAGCATAAATAAGAGAGCATATTCAAAATGGAAATAAACTAGAACTTAACATAAGCAGAAGTCTGCATAACATAAAAACATAAGAAAAATATGAGTCAACAACTGATGTCTCCCAAGCGCACGTAAGCGCACGTGGTCATTAAGTAATATAGGATTTTGAAGTTCAGATATCGTACCCAAGGGACTTGTCAATTTAATTGTTATAAGCTTGTCACTTTAATTTCACTAATCTACAAAAAAAGTAAATTGAAGATTAGTTTGGAAAATTAAACTACTAAAACTTCAAATATAAAATTAACTAATACAAATACAAGCTTGATTGTATTTCGATGATGGTGAAAGACTAGGGCAATGGCACTTGGTTGATTTCAAGTTGAGTTTTTCGGACGTAATTAAGCTGGAATGATTCTTTCTATGATTGTTAGTTACAAGTTACTATTCTATTTGTTGCCATTATCCCTAGCATCCAAGAACTATTTCAGGAACCCTAACGTCTATATCCCTATTGTCACGGGAGAACAATGAAATGACGGCTGTGCCTACTTGTATTTCAACTAAACGGGGTTGAAGGGTATATCCCTATCCTCAATAAAAACTTCTATCCTATCACCAATGGATTCAAGGGTCTTTGAATTCCTGTTCTGTAGTTATTTTTAACCCTTTCGATTCCCTTTTCCAAGTTCAATCAAAAGCCAACATATTACTTACAAGGTGATCAATCTTATAAATAATAAATTAACACAAATAAATACAAGCAACCATAAAAGAAGAATCAAAACCAAATTTAGTTAGTCTTTCAAATAGTCAACAATTCACCATGGCTACAACCCTAGAATATGAGTTTATCCACTTATAAACAAGCGGAAAAACAAATATTTATTCATCATCATATAAAATACGAAGTAAAGAAGAGAAAACCTAGTTGTAGAGCTATGTCTTCCTTTCAAATAGCTTACAAGCTTTTATCAACGAACTACGGAATGTAAAAATCAGTAAGGACTACTCCAAGAAGTCCAAAACTTCTTAACAAACAACCTAAGGACACTATTTATAGAAGATCCTTTAAATGACGCTTCTTCCCTTCAAGACTTGGCTTTAAAATCAGCATTTTCCACCCCAGAGTGACCCTGGTGCGCTGCCCCATGTATCTCACCACAGACTTAGTCAAATTTCCGACAATTTTAGCTTTGGACAAGGCCTGACACGCCACCCCCTCTATCTCGCCAAGGTGTTCATCATATTTTTATACGTCTGGGGACCTCTGGCGTGAGGCGCCACTCATCTTGCCAAGTTTGTGAAGTGCAATTCTCTGAAGTTCAAGTCGCGCCAGCCATAGCCTTAACCTAGAGTTTTGTTCTCTGAAGTTCGGACTTGGTGCGTGTTCGATGGTTTGGTATAGGTTAAAAACCGACACGCAAGTGCACGTGGTCAACAAGTAATAAAGTGGCTAAGTAAGCCAAGTATCAAACCAAGGAGACTCTGGATAAGTAAAATTGCTCAAGTATACTATATTCTATCTTACTTCTATATATGCTAACAACAACGTAACCAAAAGTTAAATAATTTTGTTTATAAATTATATACTAAAACTATTAACAAATATCTACTTTGAATTGAAACTATGGATATGAGCATGCCAAGGTTTAGAACAAGTAATGAACTTGATTATAATCATAATTTGGTTATTCTTCTCTTCCTGTTGCTAGCCAAGAACATTAGCCTAGAGATTAAAACTCTCGTATTTAATCTCACTTAAGAATCATAAACCATCCATCTACATTTCTGTGATCAAATGCAATTTATGACCTAGCAATACAATTCCGGTTCCTAAATTGACTAATACGGCTTTCAAGTATATTTCTATCAGGAAAGCACATCAAAACCCAATTTTCCCAAATCAAGTTAAGAACAATACCCTATTAATTCACAACTTTCCAATTTCGTGCTCTCTCGAGTGAAATCAGACTTTTTAGATGTACATTAATGTCGGTCACACACCAATGCAGTAGAAACAAGAATTAATAGAACAACATAGAAGAAGAAGATGAAAAACCATATATTTAATAATCAAAATTCATCACCATTGTTCATAACCTCAGCAAGGAAGAGAATTAGCCACTCATTTGTGGATTAATCATCCTAAAACAAGTGTTACTCATACAAACAATTGATTGAAAGAAGAAAGGAAGAGAGAAAAACCCTTAGCTTTTTCGTCCCTCAACTGCCTGTATCCCACGTCCTTGCTCCACCAAGTCTGAGTTCTGAAAAATAAACCTAAGTGTGCTATTTATAGTAGTAGGACTCTTTCCTGGAATAACAAGCAACGTGTTACGGAGTGCATCACGGAGCACGGCCTCCGTGACACGCTACGGACGCGGAAGCCCTCTGGAAAATCACCCAAAACTGGCCCGGGCAGCACCCTGCCGCGTTGGCAGCGTGTCACGCTGCTTGGGCAGCGCGTTGGCAGCCCTTGGTCGCGGAGGCCACCTGCCGTGGCACGTTGCCAACGCGCAGGTTGGCTGTTGTGAGCTGCCTGCCTGCCATGGCACCTTGTCGACGCGCCGGTGGGCTGTTTGTGCCTCCTCTTTGCCGACGTTCGCGTGTTGATTCCTTTTCCAAGCCTCTACTTCACCAACTCATGGATTAGTTACTCAAAAGTCATCAAAACCTACAAAACAAAGGCTAATCATGTTGGTTAGCACATATCTTTACTTTATCTAAAATTACATGAAAATGTATACAACAATCTTAGATAAACAAGACTAATTTAAGTTGTAAAGCATATCTCGAGCATATATTTTTGCCCGTGATCAGTGCGAGGTGCCAACCATAGCACCATGACCTTCAGCTCCTCAAATCTTCACTCCTTCCATCATTTTTGAGCCCATTTTGCTTAGTTTCCTGCTCAAATCAAGTTAAATCATTTGTTAGTGCATGAAACACACACATACAAGAATCTAAGCATAAATTAAGGATTATGAACTCAAAGCATGGTCAAATATGGGTAAAAACATAAAAGGGCATAAAAATATGCCCTAAAATCACCACCCTACTTAAACCATTGTTCGTCTTTGAACAATCTTTAAAACACACCTAAACTCATATTTCACCATCACACTTGACACCTCTATCAACTCATACTCAACCGACTAGCATGGATCACTCATAGAGTGGTTTATCATCATACAACAATTTTCACAAAGCACATAGAAAGATTTCACAATTAAGAACACGCAACCTCTATAAAAGACTCATCTTTTCAAAACAAAGGTCCAACATGATTAAGTGTGACACATGCAACAAGTAGTACACCAAATTATACCTCTTGTGCCCCTCACTTTTAGTGATGTTCCTCTATCAAATTCATCAATGTAAAGACATGGAACACAATAAGTAAGGCACACTCACACTCACAAATGATGTAATGCATATATGTACTCATACCATAGGCTTTCCTTCATGTACGTTAATACTACCTAATTACTTCAAGGGATTCAGATCACAAGGACTTTTATTGGTTGTAATGTCGGCTAAGGAACGGGTAGAATTGATATTTTGTTTTATAGTGACTGCCACCCTAATCACTTTTAAAACATCTTTCACTTTTCTTGTCCACCACCTTTCTCATCGTTTGTTCACCTTTCATCTACTCACCCTTGTCTTTTCTTTTCGTGCCCCATTTTTTACTACTTGACCACTAGTTTCCTACTCATGTAATAACTAAGGATTTCACAATTATAGCTCTCTTTTTCAATTTCGTAGCAGCAAGTAGATAGCACAATTTTTATGAGCACCCCTTCTTCTCACTTTTCTTTTCTTACAATTAATTTTTCTTTTTTCCTTGCAATATATCTTGGTGGACCTTATCTTTCAAGTCTCAAAGTTCCTAAGAATACTTTAGATAAAAAATCTGAGGTCTCACAAAAAGAGGGATTAAGATACTTTCATGGCTAAAAAAGAATAAAGCTTTAGGCTCAAATGGGGTTAACTAGGGAGAATGTTTAGGAAGGTAAAACAACTATAGGAAATAAAATGGCTTCTTCAAAGAAATGCCTTGATCATCTCTCAACTCCCTACCAACTAGTTATCCTACATGCACTAAGGAAAGTTCTAGATGCTACAATATATACACATAAAGTAATTCAGCTCACCTCTCATGGCAACAAGAATCTAATCAGTTTCTACAGCTACACATTCACATAATCTTATTGAGTGACAAGTTTATTCATTATTAAGCCCTAAGGATATGCTGAGTCAAATTAAAGAGATATGCGTGTTTCTCACGGATCCTCACTCATGCAATCAAGATGATCACTCTATTTACTCCAGCATAATAGCTAAGCAGAATATCAATAAGCATACAAATGGATGACCTATGACTCAATCCTAAAAATAAAAAGATATAACAAATCTTTCCTTAAGATGTTCGTCATCCATCTATCATAGGGAAACGTCATTACTCTATGACTACAATGACTCAAACAAAACAAAAAAATTGACTCCAAGATAAAGCAGCCAAACATAACACAATCAAGACGAACAACAAGTCAGAATATCCCAAGCATCCAAGTCAACATCACCATACTAACTATTACAACCCATGACCTATGAATCATCAAGCTACTATTATGAGGAATGACATAATAATGCTACGACCTACTACAAATATAGCAATAAAAGAACAACATAAATTTATCTTTCCTCCACCCTACACTTGAAAAGGTGCACCATCCTTAGTGCACACACAATCACATCATAAAGGGAGAGAAAAAGGAACTTCCTAGACCGCGCTAAGCATCATCCTTGAGATTGTAATCCTCATCATCATCATCATCATCGCCATCAACCTGCATGGCGCCCGTAGCAGCATCCTCCTCCTTATCCATATTTGAGTCATCAACACCATCAGTAAGGAATGTGGCCTCATCATCATCAAGCAGCTCCTCAAAAGTTGGGCCTACTCGGCACATCAACATAGCACTCTCTCTGAGCAGGTACCATTCCTCTAAAGTTGTCATCTCCTCTACAGTGGTGGGTCAACCTCCTAGATTTAGCTGTAATTCCAGCATTTCAAACATATGACCCTACCAACTCACATCCAGTCTTATCGATAAGATATAGTAAGAAGAGGTCCTATGGAAGGAATAGTCTCCTTCACCTTTGTGACGTCTGTCATCTTTCCATCCAGGTGTCCTGCTAAATGTAAGACAAGGTCTGCATCCTCCTTCTCAATACATGCCTCCCTCAAGAACATTGTCAAGAGATTGTCATGACAATATTTTCATCTACTATTGTCTCATGATCTTCTCATATTGTCACAAATCACAGCACCAAAGTTGATCAGTATTCCCTCCATCAGCATGTATACCAAGACAATTCGCTCTCGAGTCACTTCTGTCATATATGTCCTAGGGAGAAAGACAACACACACCAACTTCACCCACACCTTTGCCTCCATATTCAAATAAGCAAACGCCAATGTGGAATGAGTGCCATTATAATCCCTCACTCATTGGGCGGATGAGTGCTCAACACATAAAGTGTGACGGATGTCCAAGTATGGAGGCTTCTCTAGCAAGATGAAATACTTCGAAGGGTCTACTGTAGGTGTCTCTAGGAAAGCATTGAAACTTTCATCTGTGAATCGCAACACCTGACCTCTAATCTTCATCTTAGTGCTCTCTTCAAATGAAGTATCCCAATTTGCGTAGAACTCACTCACCAAAGTGATGTTGCACTTTTTCGGCTCATTGAAGATATAACCAGCTCTCAACTCACGTATCTTGTCTTGAATGGCTGGGAACTCAAGTGCCAAGCGGCCCTCATCTATCCAATTCTCAGGTGCATACTTGGCTTCTTTTTGAGTATTGAACTAAGTAAGCCAATGAGGCTCTATCGCTTTTGCTCCAAATCTCCTCGTGGGGCCGGCTATGGAAGTCGAGCCCTTGTTTTGCCTTTCCTAGCCCTCTTGACACTTGGATCTACAACAACCACGTCCTTTCCTTTTGATGAAATGGTACCTAACAAGCAAAACTCAATAACTTCATAAAATTAGCTTATGAACAAAATGGCTAACTAATTAAGTGTTGAAGTTGCAAAATCCACCCCATACATAATTTTCTAGCGTGCTTGTGAGAATTTGTCAAATGGAGTATTTAAGACTTCCCCCATCATCATTCAATCTCAACAATTAAATTTAATTCACTAACTCCATACTACACCAAGTTCATGAATTTCTTTTCTTTCTTTCTTTTCCACTCTCCTCTAACTTCAACTTTTTTTACCAAGAATGCCTCAACTAAGTCATCCCTCACACTACTTTCTCCAATTCATAATTCAAGTAATTCGCGTAATGGAGCAACAATATTCAATTAAATCAACAAGCAATAAGCAATTTACTACCATCCGATATGAATTAATCAATAATCTCACCAACTTAAGCATTTATCACATTCAAGAATCATGTACTTTCTCTCTCTATAATTAATACATCTACCCACCAACATTCAAGAATTCAATTCACCAACCTCCATCATCCCCACAAGTTCAAATCACCATATTTAACCAAGAACCAAGCTACCCAACAAAGATAACATACAATCATGAAAGAATTTAAAATATTAAGCTCAAAAACCCAAAACATGAATTTCAAGCTTTTCACCAAAAATAGTGATTTTGGATTCTAAATCTTTGGAAAGAGGGGTGTAGGAGCATGCTTTCATCATTAATCAAACAAGAGAGAAGAAATATACTTACTTAAATTGTAGATGAGAGATTTGACAACTTGCTGGAGAAGACAACAATTGAGGGAAAGGGAAGTGGGCTACGGCCTAAGAGGAGAGAGAGAGAGTAATAGTAATTTTTGTTTTTTTCCTTTCAACTTTTTGAGGGATAAGGATGAATAGGACTTTAAATAAATAAGTGAGAATGGGCTTTTATGTAATTTTAAGGTTCTTGAGTCAATATTGACTCAAATTAACCAAAACGTTTCATCCAACTAGCCTCTGGCGCGCCGCCCCCTCTATCTCACCATAGACTTAGAAAAAGAACTTTTATTTTGGAGATAGGGTGTTGGCACAACGCGCCACCCATAGCCTCACCTGAAAAAAATTTCCTTCTAGGATTTAGCTCCTGGCGCCTAATTCCAGGCATCTCACCCCAGATTTATACTTTTTAGCTCAATGTCCCAGCTTGTTCTTTCCTCCTACGCCCGTTTCATCTCTACAAATAAAGAAAAATATACAAAATGTTAGAAGGATGGGTTGCCTCCCACCAAGCACCTTAGTTATAGTCCTGGTAGGACATTCATGGGTTGCCTCCCATGCAACACCTTATTTAATGTCGTAGTACGACTATGGTCCCCATCACTCCTTCATTCGAGTAGACTTGTGATCATACCAAGGATCTGCTAAACTTTCATGCAGCACTTGCTGCTCCACTAATTGATTACAACCTCCAAGTTCTCCCGTCGGCTTCACTTTGAAGTCCTCATAGTGAGGTGGCATTCATGCTACTCTGAACACTTCAAACACGGCCTCCTAATCATTTACTCTCATAGACATCTTGTCCAACTAAACATGTATGATAGCGTCGGTGGTGGATAAAAATACTCTCCCCAAAATGAGGGAAACTGCTGCATCTGTCTCATAGTCCAAGATTATAAAGTCTTCCATCAAGATGAAAGGTCCTACCTTATCAAGAAATGTTCAATGATTCCCTCGGGATAGGCCGAAGACCGATCCGCAAGCTGTAACATTACTGTGGTGGGAGGGGGTTCACCTAATCCCAGAGTTCTGAATAGGGATGCAGGCATCAAATTGATGCTTCCACCCAAATAACATAATGCTGAACCAACTTCCTTGCTTCCAATAGTGATAGGGATAGTGAAGCTCCCAGGGTCCTTTAGCTTTTTAGAAATATTCTTCTTGATTTGGGAACCACACTCTTCCATAAGAGCCATGGTTTCAAACTCTGTATGACTCCTCTTATTAGCCATGATATCCCTAAGATAGCTGGTGTATTTTGGAACTTCTTGCAAAAGCTCCACCAATGGAATATTCACATGAACCTGCTTTAACAACTCAAGAAACTTACTACAGGTTGTGTCCGCTGTCTTCTTCTTCAACCTTTGAGGAAATAGGGGAGGTGGTCTAGCTACTACAATTTTCAGTTGTGGATTGGTAGACTCCCCAACCTCAGTTTTTTATCTAAAGGCCTGTTCCTCATCAACTTTTTCTTTTCTGGGGATAGCCTCACCCAGCTCCTTACCACTTCGCAAGAAAATAGCATTTACATTTTCCTTGGAGTTCTTCTCGGTGTTACTGGGGAGTGCCCCTTGTGGTCTGTTGTTATGCTGTAGGGCCAATTGCCCCATTTTCCTTCCAAGCTCATGGATGGAATTTTGCATTTCATTGACTATTTACATCTACTGCACCATTTACTGCTTCATTGTCTCCTCAAGAAAACTATTCTACTGCTGGCTCAATCTCCTTTGGTAAGTGTTTTGGGGCCTTTGGAAGTTTTGATTCCCTCCCCATGAGGGATTTTCTCCACTCCAGTACCCCTAATATAGCCATTACCTGCAAAATATCCACCACGACCTTATTGTCCTACAAAATATACAGACTCGGGATTAAGAGGATAACCTAAATAGGTGTGGCTTTCTCCACATGCCTCACATAAGGATTTGTACCTATTGTACCTGCTGCACATGGCCTCTTGCTGGTGTGGTCACCAACGTACTGATCGCATCACCAACTGGTTAATGTTTGCCTTGATTTCCGCTACACTATCCACTTCAAGCTTTCCCGGCACCTTTACTGCTGCAAATCCTCTGCCTGAGTCTTGATAATCCTGACTCCCTACAGACATGAGGTTCAAGAGAGCCTCAATTGCATCATAACTTTTGGACCCTGTGCGGTAGCGTCAAGGAGTATCTTAGACTCGGGCTTCAGACCCTCAATGAAGTTGCGCCCAATTATCTCCTTAGGTTGCATGTGGTGTGGAAAACCCTCAAGTAACCCTTTTAACGTTCCTATACTTGAGCTAGCATTTCTCCATCCTTTTGTATGAATCTGGAAAACTTTCCCCTTAGTTCTTCAGTTCTTCTCGAAGAGAAAAACTGGTTGATGAACTTATTGGAGAGGATCTCCCAAGTGGTGTTGATCTTGTAGGCTCATTCTGAAGCCACTCCTTGGCTTCTCCGATCAGTGAGAATAGAAACAAAGTTAACTTGACATATTTATCTGAAACGTTTTGGTAGTGAAAATTTTCTCTCAACTCTACAAATGTCATCAGATGCCTGTGGGGATCCTCGTGTGGCTTGCCTTGAAATTGGCAAGTGTTTTGGACCAACTGCACAATCCCTTCTTTCAGCTCAAAGTTCCCAATGATGGCCGGTTTGACGATCTCTTTAGAAGCGTTCTCCAAATTAGGCCTAGCAAAATGCATCACTAGAACTCTCTCATTCTCTTCACCTGCAGCTTACCCGATGTTTTCCATAGCTAACCTTCGAAAGTTTCTCTCTATTTCAGGATCAAGAGAAGCCAAAGATGGTCCTTGATTTCTCGTGCTTGGTATACACTAAAGTAAACAACTCTGTGAACTTCAACAAAAATAAGAAACAAATATAAAATGCAAACTAGCAAAATAAAATTCTAACCTACGAATGATTAAACAATATTCAAGTCCCCAACAACGGCGCCAAAATCTTGGTTCCTCCCAAGCGCACGTAGTCGTCAAGTAATATAGGATTTTGAAGTCCAAATATCGTACCTAAGGGACCTGTCAATTTAATTGTTATAAGGTTGTCACTTTAATTTCACTAATCTACAAAACAAGTAAAATAAAGATTGGTTTGGAAAATTAAACTACTAAAACTTCAAATATAAAATGAACTAAAACAAATTCAAGCTTGATTATATTTCAATAATAGTGAAAGACTATGACAATGTCACTTGGTTGGATTCAAGTTGAGTTTTTCAAACGTAATTAAACTGGCATGATTCTTCCTATGATTGTTAGTTTCAACTTGCTATCCCATTTCTTGCCACTATCCCTAGCTTCCAAGAACTATTTCATGAAACCTATGCCTATATCCCTTTGGTCGCAAGAGAACAATGAAACAATGGTTATGCCTATTGTATTTCAACTACACGGGGTTGAAGGATATATCCCTATCCTCAACAACAACTTCTATCATATCACCAATGGGTTCAAGGGTCTTTTGAATTCCCGTTCTGTATTTATTTTTAACCTTTTCGATTTCCTTTCCCAAGTTCAATCAAAATCCAACAGATTACTTACAAGGTGATCAATCTTATAAATAATAAATTAACACAAATAAATACAAACAGCCCTAAAATAAGAATCACAAACCAAATTTAATTAGTCCTTAAAACAATCAAATATTCACCATGGCCACAACCTTAGAATATGAGTTTAGCCACTCATAGACAAGCGGAAAAACAAATATTTAGTCATCATCATACGAAAATACGAAGTAAAAAAGAGAAAACCTAGTTGTAGAACTGTGTCTTCCTTCCAAACGGCTTACAAGCTTTCATAAACGAACTATGGAATGTAAAAATGAGCAAAGACTGCTCCAAGAAATCCAAAACTGCTTAACAAATGACCTAAGGCCACTATTTATATATGAGCATTCAAATAACACTTTTGCTCTTCAAGACTTGACTTTAAAATCAGCATTTTCCATGCTGGAATGACCCTGGTATGCGGCCCCATGTATCTCACCAAAGACTTAGTCAAATTTCCAACAATTTCAGCTTTGGACAAGGTCTGGTGCATCGCGCCCTCTATCTTGCTAAGGTGATCGTCAAATTTCTCTAAGTCTGGACACCTTTGGCACAGGGTGCTACTCATCTCGCCAATTTTGTGAAGTGCAATTCTTTGAAGTTCAAAGGCTGGCGCAGTGCGATTCGTACCACAAAATAGCCACATCATGCAGTTTGAATGCTACCAACTCTACCTCTCTATCATTGTAGCCTGCATGACCATCAACACTCTGTAGGTCTAATCAATGAAATCCTGGGAATTCTCATTCGATTTTGACCCGGTAAACAGTGGAGGGCTCAAACCCAAGAACTGAAGGGCTCTAGAACCCTCAATTTCCTGACCTCTATGTCCCTCCATCGCCTCCAATCTTCGCTCTGTCCAGCAGCAATATGAGCCATTAGTTGAATGGCTCTCTCAAGACCCTATCCTTCTAGAGCAACCGGAGGTACTACAGGCGTGGGAGGGTCTTCCACTCTATCATCCTTAGGTACTACAAGTGCTGGAGGAGCTGTTGGTCTATCTGCCACTACTCTGGCTAGGGCGGTGGGAACTCTAACACTTGGGGCAATGGACTCACACTGAGCCTCAGATCTGTCCCCTGATCTACTAGAGAGCGACTAGTACCCTCTCCTGGGGCTGTGTTAACAAACCATGTAGTCATCTTCCTTGTCACAAGTGTTCGGCTGTTTGGAACAACAACATGCAACTGCACGTGGTCGAACAAGTAATAAAGTGGCTCAAGTAAGCCAAGTATCGATCCCACAGGGACTAGGCTAGGGTAACAATTTACTCAAGTGTCACTATACTTTAACTCAAAAAATGTAGACAACAGTGTGAAGAAGATTTTGATATTTTGGTTTCTAATCTTATAACTAAATCTAAAATGAATATATAATTTGAGTCTGAACTGTGAATATGAGCATGCTGAGGTTAAATGAACATGCAAAGAAATAAATTATCGATACAATTTGGTTAATCTTTCCTCCGGTTGCTAGTCAAGAATTATTGCCAATGGATTAAAACTCTCGTATTTAACCCAACTTAAGAATCATGAACCGTCCACCTACATTTCTGTGATAAAACGAAATTCATGTTCTAGCCATACAAAACCGATTCCTTAATTGACTAATATGACTTTCAAGTATATTATTATCCTGAAGGTAAATCAGTTCTCAATTTTCTCAAACTAAGAAAAGATCATATCCTATCAATTCACAACTTTCCAATTTCTTGCTCTCTCAAGTGAAACCGGACTTTTTAGATATACATTAACATTGGCCACACATTAATGCAGTAAGAACAAGAATCAATAGAACAACCATGGAAGAAAAGATGAAAAACCAATTGATCAATAACTACATTTCAATACAATTGTTCTTAACCTCAGCAAGAAGAGGATTTAGCCACTCATTTGTCGATTAAACATCGTTAAATGAGTGTTAATCATACAAACAATTGAATTAAAGAAGAAAGAGTTAGAGAAGAACCCTAAGATTTTCGTCCCCTCAACTGCCTGTAACCCACGTTCTTGCTCCACCAAGTCAGAATAATTAAAAATGAACCTAAGTGTTCTATTTAAACTAGTGGAAATTTTTCCTGGAATAACAAGCAACATGTCACGGAGTGCATCGTGGAGCACTGCCTCCGTGACACGCCACCGACGCGGACCCTTACTGGAATTTGGTTGTCCAGGTATTAAGGCCCAACGTGGCACGGCGTGCAACACGGGGCTAGGACAACGTGCTACGGCCCCAACGCGCACCTTCACTGGAATTTGGCAAAAATTCCATATCCAGGCAGAAGGCATCCGCGATGGCAGCGTGACACGGCTCCATCGCGGAGCCCCTTTAATTTGTGCCTTCAAGTGCTTTTTCCCTTGCTAGCGTCCTAGTCCAACCCCGATTTCTCCCAACATGCCTTTTAGCTTCCCAAAATTATATTTCACCTGCAAAACAAGCTAATCATGTTGGTTAGTACAAATTCACATTTTATTACAAATCACATGAGAATGTATAAACATCGATAGATAAACACGGCAAAAATGACACATTTGAGTATCACTTGGGCATATAAATTTGCCCAAGATCACTTACCCCACACTTAAATCCTTGTTCGTCCCCGAACAACAATCTTACACCTCATGTAATTGACACCCCAACCTGGCTACTTTGGTTCGACAATTCAAGCTACGTTATACCGATTATTTAATACAGCAAATCATCAAGAAAACATGCATGGTCTTATAAATACAATGACCTTCAACACATTAAGACCTCCTAGACTCAAGAATCGACGCTCGATATTGGCAAACTCATGCAAATCAGCTGATCAAGATATCCGACATGAAATTTAATCTCTCGTCAAGCATGTGCCCTCACAACACAAGAGAATTTTCCCCTTTTTAATCACATTACTCAAAAGATTACATGCAGGGGCATATAAACACAATTTCGCTCTCTCTCCCAAAAGAATTCACATGCCTCATGTTATGAATCATAGGCTTGCCTTTAGTGTATTACTCCACTAATATAAGGAAATGTGATGTAGGATCACGTAGGAATTAACGGGTTGTCATGTAAGCTACGGAACTAGTAAATATTGGGCTAACCAATACTAGCCACTAGCATCCTTAAGCGCTTTTTCAATACATCCCATCAACCTCATGAGCGTTGTTTCTTCCTTCATCCTCCCATTCTTAAAGTCTGTCTTTATTTTGACCCATATCTTTGAGCACACTTGACTCAATAACAAAATTATTTATACATCTTTATTATATTTAATTTATAACGAGTGCACCTTCAACCTTTTCTTTCCTTTCATCACTCTACTTTTTGTTTTCTTTTCACCATTCTTACTCTTTGACACTTTGGGAAAATTATTTTCTTTTCTTAAGCGCTTAAGAGTTTTGGATCAAATTCACGGATAACGAAAAGAAGGGGTTAAGCTCGGTTTACACCTTTTTGACAAAAGAAAAATAATAGGCTAAAGGCTCAATGGGCTAACTAGGGTGTACATTCAAGGTGGGTACGATAATGAAAAAGAGAAACTTTCGGTTAAAACAAAGAAATGCCTACATCCTTTCCTACAATACACGTCCTTCATTTCGTTTCGTACACACACCAGGCAAGTTCTAGACACTTCACAATAGCATGGAATAAACAAAACCACACCATACACTTATTGCACATGCTCAATTCAAGACGTATTCACAGACTCTTCAACCAGCTAATTACAAGAATTCAAATATTAAGCCTCAATCACACTGAATCAACTCTATGGCCTAGGGATCTCAACATATTTACACAGTTGCATGCTTTCATACGAATCACCTTTGCATTTCAAATATCATGTACAACACGCAACTAGAATTTCGCAACCATAAAGTAACTACAGGTTTTGGGATGCAACCCACAAAAGAAAAAACTGAAAAATAAATGAAAAAAATCTACTCCTAACGACTACATTTCCCTTAAGACAGTCGTCATCCATCCATCATAGGGAACGGTCACTAACTAAGACTTCGGTTCAATGGGACTATTCTCGGTAAAAGAACCGAAAACAAACACCGAGAAACCCAAAATTTAAAAATTCATGAAAAACAAATTTTAAAAATATCGATCATTTTGATAAAACAAAAATATGTACAAAGCCAGCTAACAACATTCAACAGCACACAACAGCTTCACATTAATTACAATACAAAACATACATATCACAATCACAGGGTCACAATTTTATCACATGCACGACAACAAAACAGAAACATACATTAGAAACAATAGCAACCAACACCTACCTACGCCCACCCCACACTTAAATCGAACACTGTCCCCAGTGTTCACAAAAATTAGCATAGCACAAGAGTGGGTGGTGAAACTCCCTGATCAATCAAAGTATTCCACTTCTTCATCAGGTGCTGCTGCCTCGTCTCCCATGTCTGAATCACCCCCATCATCATTAGTTGACTCCACATCGAAGTCGTCACAATGTGTCTCCTCATCTGTGGGGACATCATCATCCGTGGGCTCCACAAAAGCTGGCCCCACTCGGCATAGAGCCCTGGCATTTTCGCCAAAAGGGTAGCCTAGCTCGAGCTTCCACAGCTCCTCTTCTGTTGCCGGCCTCCCACCTATTCGCAGCTGGAGCATCTGCATCCCGTACATACAAGCCATGTACTAATCATCCCGAGCATATCTCTCGGCTAGTGTCAGAACTGGCCCGTGAGTGGTGTCGGGTGCCTTAGTTTTGGTGACATCTAAGGCCCGCCGCTCCATATGCGGGATGTAGTTAAGGGCCTCCTCCTCAATATCTAGGCCCCTCAGGAATGTGGTGAGTAATCCACCAAACCCGTACTGGTGCCCTTGATGCAAACGGGCTCTCTTCATGGAGGAGATAATCACCGCCCCCACGTTGATCTCCAGCCCTTTCATCAGGGCGTATACCAAGCATACACGATCCCGGGTTACATCTTTCATATGCACCCCCGGGATTAGGCAGGAACAAATAATCTTCAGCCATATCCTGGCTTCCCTGTTCATCTGTGAGTAGGGCAAGGTCTGATGGTAGCCCCTCTCCTTATGCCTGCTCCACCGAGCTGTCGACCTAGTTCCACACAAAGTGCGTCTGATGTCCGCATATGGTGGAGTGATATTCAGCTGTCGAAGCACATGGGTGTTTGTGTCCCACGCCCCTAAGATAGCATTAAGGTGGTGGGGCTCAAAAGTGACTATTTGCCCCCTTATCTTTATGGTGTGACTTCTGAGAGTCGGGTTCCAGTTGGCGTAGAATTCCCGAATCAAGTGCAAGTTGCATTCCTTGGGCTCTTCAAAGATGAAATTCAGCCCGGCTACCTCGATCCTGTGGACAATCCTGGGGAACTCCTGTGCCAATGGTTCCCTGTCAATGTGTTCTTCGGGGAAGTATTTGCTTTCCTTGTGCTTCGCATACCATTTCTTCCCCTCCTCTGTCACCCATCTGGTTCCGTATTGACGGCGTTGGCCGCGTGGAACCATTGGTGCTGCTGGGACTGCAGTTCCCAGCCTAATTCTTTTTCTTCCGGTGCCTGATGTTGATGCGCCTTTTCCCTTGTCTTGCCTGCTTTCCATTGTTCCTGTCAAACCAAACAGACAAGTTCAATGTTAAGCCAATTAAAATTAGCTTCGACTAAGGTTGGGTTAAGCTAAGCTACCCCACACGTAGTCTTTAGCCAAAATCACAACATTACGGCAAGATCGTACTTATTTCCACAAACAAACAACAAAACATAACAAATATGCTTAGTGCATTCAGAGAATTCGACGGTATACATTCTATGTACTACTCAAACTTCGTACAGCTAGTCACAATAATAACCATCGATAACATTTCATCACATAGCACTTAGCAAGGAGAATAAAGAAACAAGAAAAGAATTTATCTACATTAATCCATATAATTCATCCATTTCTTGCAATTTCCACAATTTCCTTAACCCGGAAATCCGTCGGTCTTTTAGCATATTACAGTTAGCACAACCGACTCATCTCACCCACATAAACAACCCAGCTAGAATTCCAAAGTTCAACTCAATTTTTCCGTTTCACACTCAAATTCAAACCCTAGCTATGCTTTTATTAAAAATCCTATCAATCTATGTAATTTTTGAGTTCATGCAATCACGATGATTCTATGAACACCAATCAACAATAACTCAATCGAATTTAAGCTTAATTTCTACTTAGGGCAAGTTTTCTTCACTTCCTATGCTAAAAATCGGAAAAATAAGGTAAGAAATGAGATGAAGTTAACAAACATACCTTAAATTCGATGATATCGAAGAAAAGTTGATAAAATTGAACTCCTAGGCCGTTTCACGTTGGGGAAGGAGAGAATTTCTGGTTCTTTGTCACAGAGGAGGTGAGGAATGGGAAAAAATGAGGGAAAATCGGGGTTAAAAGGGGGTTTTTCGCGCAGGTCACCCGGCGACCCGGTGTGACCCGTCGCGATATACACCTCAACGTGTCACGGAGGGTAACGCAGAGCATACCCTCCGTGACACGGAGCCATCGCACAGATGTTCTGGAATTTGTAAAAATTCCAGAATTACCTTCAACGTGTCATGGAGGGTAACGCGGAGGCCCTCCTCCATGACACGGAGCCATCGCTTGGGCTCTCTGTTTTGCCACTTTTGATTATTTTTCATACCTCAATTTTTCCTTTGCGATTCTTTGCATATTTATCCTCCGTTCAACCTGAAATTCATCTCACAACAAGAAATTTGTAAGAATTATAGGTTTCACTAAAAAAAATAAAAAATAGAAAAAGATATAACAAATATAAAAATTTTGTTTTTAATTATTTTTTCCTCTTTTTTTTTTCTTTCATTTTTCTTTTTCTACGAAATCTATTCACATTTTACAAAGAAAATTTCACGGGTTACCTCCCATGCAGCGCCTGGTTTACCATCGCGGCTCGACGTCCTTAAGCTCAGTCATCTTCTAGGGTGACGGACGTTTTCTCTCGACCACCGTCCTCACCCCAGTAATGTTTACATCGCTCCGATGGTTTTCTCAATAACTCTAGTGACTCAACTATCTGTGCATCATCAGCTCGATCAATCACGTTGACCACCGAGAGTTCCTCGTACAAAGCCGGGAGCTTGGTGACCTTGTATACATCAAACACTTCCACCTTGTCGTGTGTTCGCATGGTTAGCTGCCCTGCAGCTACATCAATCAGCGCTTTCCCGGTCGCCAAGAAAGGACGTCCCAAAGTAAATGGGACTTTCGCGTCTGGCTCAAAATCCAGCATGACGAAATCTACCAGGAAGATAAGGGAGCCCACTTGCACCAGCACGTCCTCCACAATGCCATCAGGTCTAGCTAAGGACCGATCCGCTAGTTGCAAGATCACTGTTGTTGGTCTAGGACTCCCTAGACCCAACTTCTTGAATACCAATGACGGCATCAAATTAATGCTCACTCCCAAATCACATAATCCACGAGCTCGGATACTTTGCCCAATTGTAATCTGTATAGTAAAGCTCCCAGGGTCTTTGAGCTTTGTGGGCAACCGATTTTGCATCCGGGAAGTGCACTCCTCCGTGAGAGCCACCGTAGCATACTCAGTCAACTGACTTTTGTTCGCCACGATGTCCTTAATATACTTTGCGTACTTCGACACTCCCTGCAAAACATCAACAAGAGGTAAGTTAATATGTACCTGTTTCAGCACCTCCATGAATTTCTTGAAACACGCCTCCTCCTTGTGTTTCTTTAATCTTTGAGGGAACGGGCGTGGTGGTCTTTCTGATTCAGCCTCCTTTTTCTTCCCCCTCTCATCACTTTGCTCCCTCTCAACTTCTGCTGCTCCCGATTGTTGAGGTGGTCTTTCTAGTTAAACCTCTTTAAGCTGCAAACCACTCCTTGTGGTCACTGCATTCACTTGCTTGGGGTTTGGATCCGAGTCGCTCGGGAGTCCTCCTCTAGGCCTGGTGTTTTGGGCTCCAGCAAATTGCCCAAATTGATACTCCAGTGCCTTAGTAGCTAACTGGTTGTTCTTTACCTCAGCTGCCAATTTAACATAGTCAGCCTGCAACTGAGTTTGGTTAGCTATCATTGTCTTAAACATCTCCTCAATGTTGGGTGATGATGGTGGAGGAGGTGCATTGTTGTTTCTATATTGTGTCTAATAGTTCTGCTGCCCTCCTTGATTCCTTTGCGCCCCCTGACTCAAACTCTGCCCTTGATGGTTGTTGCTACCCCAAGAGAAATTTGGGTGATTCCTCCAGTTGGAATTGTAGTTGTTGCCATATTGTAGGTGGTTGTTCCTCTGTACATTTCCCACAAAGTTCACCGAATCAGGATTTGCTCCACAACACTCAGCTGAGTGCTCACTACTCCCACACACTTCACACCAAATCTGCTGCACTACATTCACTGGGGCTTGAGTCTGGTTCATTGTCATGTTATTGAAGTGGGTGTTGAGTTGATTCTGTAAAGCAGCTATCTGTGCAGCAATAGCTGTAAAACCATCCACTTCTAGGACTCCTGCTGCTTTCCTTGTTCCTCCTCTTGACGAATCAGCATTCCACTTCGGATTTCCCTGCGAAATATGATTTAACAAGGTATACAGCTCCTCATAAGTTTTCTCCAATGCTTGTCCCGCAGCTGCTGAGTCTAGCAAGATTTTTGTGTGGGGTTCCAAACCCTCTATAAAAGTGTGCACCAACACATCATTGGATTGGTGATGATGAGAACAATCCCGCAACATAGACTTGAATCTCTCCCAAGCCTGATACAGATTCTCTCTCTCTCTCTATTTAAAACTTAGAATTTGACTTCTAAGTCTTGCTGTTTTACCGGATGGAAAAATCGTATCAAGAATTTCCTTGCAAGATCATCCCACGTAGTAATAGAATTAGGTGGCTCAGCTTTCAACCACCTCTTGGCTTCTCCCAAAAGTGAAAATGGGAACAATGTAAGCCTGACATAATCTGATGACACTCCAGCAGGGATGTAAGTGTCACTTATCTCCAAAAAATTTTGGAGATGTTGTTGTGGATCCTGATGAGGGAGACCTGTGAACTGCCCGCTGGTGTGCAGCAATTGCACCAGGTTTTGTTTGAGCTCGAACCTCCCTCCTAGCTCAGGTTTGCGGATGCTAGATGTGACATTGTTAGCATGTGGGATTTCCACCTCGTGAACCCTCCTAGCTGCCATTTCCTCGGTCACTAACATTGCCCTTACAACTGATGGATTCTGTTGTTGCTCCATGATTGTTCGTCTGAGCTACTGCAGCTTTTTCTCTAGAGCTTCTCTCCTTTGATGATGAAATTGTCTTTCAGGCTCTAAATATGAGTCCACCAGCTCCTTGTCTCTTGCCAGTGTTCAACAGAGATTAGTATCTGCAAAATACAGGCTAAGACCAAGTTGTCAACACTAAGAAGAAATAGTAAATTAACACTTAAGAAAAATTTACCAATTGCCAGTCCCCGGCAACGACGCCAAAAACTTGTTCGGCTGTTTGGAACAACAACACACAAGTGCACATGGTCGAACAAGTAATAAAGTGGCTCAAGTAAGCCAAGTATCGATCTCACAGGGACTGGGCTAGGGTAACAATTTACTCAAGTGTCACTATATATTAACTCAAAAAATGCAGACAACAGTGTGAAGAAGATTTTGATATTTTGGTTTCTAATCTTATGCTAAATCTAAAATGAATATATAATTTGAGTCTGAACTATGAATATGAGCATGCTGAGGTTAAATGAACATGTAAAGAAATAAATTATCGATACAATTTGGTTAATCTTTCCTCCGATTGCTAGTCAAGAATTATTGCCAATGGATTAAAACTCTCGTATTTAACCCAACTTAAGAATCATGAACCGTCCACCTACATTTCTGTGATAAAACGAAATTCATGTTCTAGCCATACAAAACCGATTCCTTAATTGACTAATATGACTTTCAGGTATATTTCTATCCTGAAGGTAAATCAATTCTCAATTTTCCCAAACTAAGAAAAGATCATATCCTATCAATTCACAACTTTCCAATTCCTTGCTCTCTCGAGTGAAACCGGACTTTTTAGATATACATTAACATTGGCCACACATTAATGCAGTAAGAACAAGAATCAATAGAATAACCATGGAAGAAAAGATGAAAAACCAATTGATCAATAACTACATTTCAATATAATTGTTCTTAACCTCAGCAAGAAGAGGATTTAGCCACTCATTTGTGGATTAAACATCGTTAAATGAGTGTTAATCATACAAACAATTGAATTAAAGAAGAAAGAGTTAGAGAAGAACCCTAAGATTTTCGTCCCCTCAACTGCCTGTAACCCACGTTCTTGCTCCACCAAGTCAGAATAATTAAAAATGAACCTAAGTGTTCTATTTAAACTAGTGGGAATTTTTCCCAGAATAACAAGCAACATGTCACGGAGTGCATCGCGGAGCACTGCCTCCGTGACACGCCACCGACGCGGACCCTTACTGGAATTTGGTTGTCCAGGTATTAAGGCCCAACGTGGCACGGCGTGCAACGCGGGGCTAGGCCAACGTGCCACGGCCCCAACGCGCACCTTCACTGGAATTTGGCGAAAATTCCATATCCAGGCAGAAGGCATCCGCGATGGCAGCGTGACATGGCTCCATCGCGGAGCCCCTTTAATTTGTGCCTTCAAGTGCTTTTTCCTTTGCTAGCGTCTGAGTCCAACCCTGATTTCTCCCAACATGCCTTTTAGCTTCCCAAAATTATATTTCACCTGCAAAACAACGCTAATCATGTTGGTTAGTATAAATTCACATTTTATTACAAATCACATGAGAATGTATAAACATCGATAGATAAACACGACAAAAATGACACATTTGAGCATCACTTGGGCATATAAATTTTCCCAAGATCAACAAGCATGCTTTGAAACAATAACATGACTCAGATATCATAATACTTATGACCTCTCTTTATAGCACGAACTATTAGTAAAAGAAGTGAAATAACTCCTAAATTCCCTTTAGCCTCCTAATTAAAAGTATGGTACACCAAAACATACCCATAAGCAAGACTCTAATAGACACGACTTTGTGGAATCCCTGAGACACGACTTCACTCTGATACCAAGTTTGTCACGCTCCAAAACTCAGGCAGGGCGCGATTCGTACTAGACTCTAAAGTGATTGAGAAATCGGCTATACAGCGTCTGAACTATAACCTTTAGGCCAACAAGGACACCTGTCACAGTCAATAATAATACAGAAATGGACCAACTAGGTCTCAATAAACATAAGCAAGATAGTATGCCGACAAGGACATAATGGAAACTGAAAGGAACTGCGGAAAGCAAGATAGGCCATAAACTGAACAACTATACAGCTAGTCCACAAAAGCCTCCAAAAGAGTAAAATAATATTGATTTCATGGGACAGGGCCTCGGCCTACCCATATATGCATCAAAACTCAAAATGACAAAACAAAGACATAGGGCTTCTGAAAGAAATGAGCATACCAACTCTGCGCTAGATCTGGGCTCCTACTAAATCGGTCAATTTGAGCTCCTGTCTATACGTACAGCACGATTATAGGGTCCTCAGACAAAAGGATCTTAGTACAAAGAAATGCACTGGTATGTAAGATTGGAAGTTGTAAGTAAAGCAATGCCAAAGATAACTGAACTAGAGAAGGGAAAAAGCTACAACCTGAAACTCTAGAGCCTGTCAACATAAAAAATAGCCAAAAATATGTTACACCCCGTAAAATTCCCAACACATAGATGGCCTATTTGCGTGTTGGTTAAGAGTATTTGAAAGCCATTCATGCTAGAAAAAGGCCCGGGAAAAGACCAGACGAGAAACCTGTCGAACCATCGCGGAAGAAGCCGAGGCAGAGCCCCTCCGCGATGGCAACGTGTCACGGAGGTGGAGCCTCCGCGTTGGCTCCGTGACACGTTGGCCCTGTCTAGGCCCAAGTATATAAAGCCTCCACTTTGGTTCATTTCATTATTATATCAAATAATTTCCAGAAGCTCGTGAGAAAACAGAGAGGGTGCAAAAGTATTGTTAAATTATCGCTCGATTACGCCGTCAAACGTAGTCCAAATCCAAATTAACCTTAGATACCAAGGTATTTAGCAGCAAGGAGCATTCCTAAGGATTTAGTTTCGCAAAATTCGGCCGACAAATCGTCGTGCTACCGGGCTAAGATAAGTGGAATTGCTCCAGATTAGTGTCTATGTGCTCCTAGCCTTAAAGTGAATATTTCTCCATTCTGGACTTTCGAGAAATAGCAAGTTTTTGACCGTCTTTCAATAAACCAAAGTTTAGGCTATAAATATATCGAAAGTGACGTTTTCTTTCAGAATATTGGTGCATTTAGTTCAAATTGACATATATGTAAATACAGTTGGGAGAAATAGATGGAGTACTGACCGAGCTTCGTCCGTTAGTCGGATAAACTGAGGTTAAGGTATGTAAAGCCAGTTTCTTCGGCAAGTTAGTAGTTTTAGCGTTGTATAGCACCGTAAACTCCGTAGTAGAATTCCCAGAGTTGAATATTGAGTATTGTGCAAGTTCAGTAAATCTGGTTTGCGTTGTTATATCGTACTCAATCCGAAAGTTAGTAAAGCATGCGCCAAAATGGCAACTTAGCATTCCAGACTCAGTATAGCCCAGTATGTGATTAGCAAGCATGTTTCTAGAATAATATGATAGATATTCAGAATAAGAGTTAGTAAAGTAAAATCAGATAGTCAGATAGTATCTTAGCTACAGATTAGCCATACAAACAGATGATATCTTGGCTACAGTATAGCCATACAGTTAGATAGTATCTTGGCTACAGATTAGCCATGCAGTTAGATAAAGATCACAGATTCAGTATAAAGTAGTATGAGAATCAGTATAATATAGAAAGAGATCAGAATAAGGAATCAGAATTCAGATAGTATTTTTCAGTTTAAACATGCTTGCTATATATGTGCTTATTGTTTGTTGAGACTTGGTTGTGTCGTGAGGGCACCCTTTTGAGCATCCTCGCCGCCCCTGGGTTGGTAACTGTGTCGCCCACTGAGCGGGTGGGTTTACGTCACTCTAAGGAGTGGCATGCCGTCCCCAGTTTGGAAGAAGATGGGATGAAGCTTTCCCCATATCAGGATGATCAGCATTACAGTACAGATAGCCCTGTTGTGCGCAAGCACCCAGGGAACAGATTCAGATACAGTTACAGATACAGTATAGGAGTCCTCCAAACTCAGACACGGTTATTTATATCGGAGGCTATGGCCCAAGATAGAGACCCAGGGGGCCGGCAGAGGTGCTCGTAGTTAGCAGATGAGTGGAGTGACTTATTTTTGGCTGGTTTTGACCCGGGTAGGGGTATATAGATTGTTTGCTTGCTTGGCGCCATCCAGCTTATGGGGGTTGGTATTGGCTCTTGTTTTCTATATATATATATATGTATTCATGTGCTATATATTAGTTAATAGACAGCAGGCCGTCGCGTCTACGGGTACGCTCCTGCCCTATCACAACACAGAAAGTCTGATTCAATTCATATTAGTTCTTACAGATTCAGTTATCTCCTGCTATTCAGAATTGCTAGTTATGTTATTTGTATTCAGTTGTATCCAGTTGCTTTGCATACTCGGTACCAGTGGTACTGACGCCCGTTTGGGGCGCTATATTACTTGCATGCAGGTACTCACAGACGAGGAGCTGATCCCTCGTGACCCTAGCTAGCGTAGAGTCATCAGCTCCTGTCATCCGGAGCTTAATATTCAGAGGTGTATTTCATTTTCTTTTGTTGTATAGTACGGGTAGGTCGGGGCCCTGTCCCGACCATCTTATCAGTATTCTTAGAGGCTTGTAGATGGTGTATATATCTCCCTGTGGTTAGTTGTGCCGATCGTGTGAGGCCGTGCGTTTGTTTAGTTGTTTAGCATTATTGATTATGATGGTCGTGTGGGGCCATAGTCTGATAGTAGTGGTGACCTTGCCGGTAACGTAGTTATTCAGTATTCTATTATTGAGTTACAGATAACTAGACAGCATGGTGGCCTTGTCGGCCCGCATAGGTTTCCCCCTTTGTAAGTATGTTTCTGGTTAGCTGAAGTTTTATACAGGTGGCTATAGGCCCAGTCGGCCAGAGGCTGTGTTTCCAGCCGTTATATAGCCCGTTGTTTCCAGAAATCTGAGTTAGAGCTAGCCAGGCACCAAATGTGCTTAGGCTCACCAGTTAGCAGTCTAGGTCCCTAGGGCACCAGGTGCCAGTCAGACCTCCCAAGGCGGGGTGTGACAAACTTGGTATCAGAGCAGGTCGTATCCCAGGGAGTCTGCAAGCCGTGCTAAGTAGAGTCTTGTCTATCGATATGTTGTGCACCACATACTATAGGCAGGAGGCTGCGAGGCATGATAGGAGTAGGGGTAGGGGTATAGATTCTGTGCTGGTTGTACCTCCCGGCTTATGGGGGCCGAGTAAGGTTTGTGTGTGTTATGCTATGTTATGTTATGTTATGACATGTTATGTTAGATACGAGTAGATCAGCAGTAGAATGATACGTCTCCAGGTATGACTCCTACTCCTTCCAGTATAATTAAGAGAAGGTATGACTTACATTATCACACAGTTAATCTATTTCTCTCTACTTCAGTTTCATCAGTTATATTATTGTTTTCAGATATTTCTTTCAGTTATTGCTTTACATACTCAGTACCAGCGGTACTGACGCCCGGTGGGGCGCTGCATTACTTGCCTGTAGGTACTCATAGACGAGCAGGCGATACCACGTGATTTCTATCAGCGATCGAGTATTCAGCTCCTGTAATCCGGAGACTGAACTCCAGAGGTGTATTTCATTTTCTTTTGTTGTATAGTATGGGTAGGTCGGGGCCCTGTCCCTATCATTTCTATTGTTATTTTTAGAGGCTTGCAGTCTGTATATATTTCTCTGTGGTCAGATGAGCCAGTCGTGTGAGGCCATGCAGTTGTATAGCTGTTAGAACTTGTGTTTCCTTTATGTTGGCCGTGTGGGGCCATAGTTCGACAGTAGTGGTGACCTTGCCGGTCACGTAGCTATCCAGTACTTCATGGTTAAGTTATAGATAACTAGACAGCATGGTGGCCTTGTCGGCCCGCATAGGTTTCCCTATATTGACATGTTTCTGGTCAGTTGTTAGTACAGGTACAGGAGGCTATAGGCCAATGGGCTAGGAGCTGTGTTTACAGCCGTTATATAGCCCTTTGTTTCCAGAAATGTGAGTTAGAGCCAGCCAGGCACCAGATGTGCCCAGGCTTAGCAGTCCAGCAGTTCAGGTCCTAGTAGGGCACCAGGTGCCAGTCATACCCCCCAAGGCGGGGTGTGACAAACTTGGTATCAGAGCAGGTCGTATCCCAGGGAGTCTGCAAGCCGTGCTAAGTAGAGTCCTGTCCATGGATGTGTTGTGCACCACATACTATGGGTAGGAGGCTGCAAGGCATGATAGGATGGTTGTCTTTTATTCTTATTCAGTCATGCTGTAGAGCGGTACAATATAGGGTTGAGTCCCTAAAAGCTTACTATATTCTTTGGTTACAGACAATGTCAGACCAGCGACATCCTATCACAGGTCGGAGCTTAGATGTTGCAGCAGGGGAAGGAACCAGCAGGGTGCCTCGCCCTCGTTTAGAAATAGCCCGATCAGAGGGCACTACGGAGGCATCGTCCTAGCCTTCTCAGCAGTCTCCACCACATCAGGAGCCGCTTGGGGTGACACTACCTTCAGCAGCCCCTATACCGACACCTTCCGACCAGGAGGTTAGGAGTGCTGTAGTTATGTTAGCACAGATGATGGCTGCTCAGCGTCAGCCAATGCCGTCTACAGTTGCGGAGTCATTAGGAGGGCCCGGTAGTTCGAGGGTCCGAGAGTTCTTAGCTCTGAATTCCCCACAGTTTATAGGTACGGACCGTACAGAGGACCCTCAGGATTTTCTGGATCAAATGCAGAGAATCTTCAGGGTTATGCATGCCACGCCTACAGAACCAGTTGAGTTGGCAGCATTTCGGTTACGGGACATTGCCGTGTTATGGTATGAAAGCTGGGAAAGGTCTCGAGGGAGACATGTTTCCCCTCCCACCTGGTCCAGGTTTTTAGGAGCTTTTCTGGATCACTATTTGCCGCGGGAGATTCGACAGGCTCGGGTAGACCAGTTCCTGCATCTGGAGCAGGGGGCCATGAGTGTTCGGGAATACTCCTTACGGTTTGATTCTTTGGCTCGATATGCACTGGCCTTTGTTGATAACATGGCATCCAGAGTACACCGCTTTATCATGGGGTTGAATCCAGAATATGTTGAGACTTATATTACAGCCACACCACAAGAGGACATGGACATTGCTCGAATTCAGGCATTTGCCTAGAATATTGAGGGCATCAGACAGCGACATCGGGAGATCAGAAGGGTCAGTCAGGAACAGCGTCGCCGGGACAGGCCAGTTGAGTTACAGAGGGAGGCCCGGGGAGGACCCAGGCCATGATTGTTAGACAGGACGCCCAGGCCCCCGCCTCCGCCACAGTCGCAGGGGGGTAGATTCAGCCGCAGGGGGCAGTCAGAGACTAGTAGAGGCTCGCAGATGGCAGATTCACCATTACAGAGGAGGGCAGAGCAGAGTAGGTATACCCCACCACTTTGCCCTATATGCAGTCGACGCCATCCTGGAGCATGCAGATATGGCTCCACCGCATGTTATAATTGTGGCCAAGAAGGCCATTTGATGAAAGATTGCCCAGCCAGAGGCCGAGAGGACCGAGATAGATAGGATAGGGCATCTGCAGGGTCACGAGCCACAGCATCCTCGATGGGGCGCAGGCCCTCAATTTCAGCAGGCAGGGGTCGGGGAAGATCAGGGGCCTCCAGTACAGGTGCGGGTCCAAGCCGCACATATGCTTTACCAGGGAGGCAAGATTCAGAAGCGTCACCTGATGTTGTGACAGGTATGCTAACTATCTTCTCACACCCTGCTTATGTGTTGATTGATCCAGGGTCTACTTTGTCCTACATTACTCCATTTGAGGCACGAAAGTTTAGTATTGCACCAGAATTATTGCAGCAGCCCTTTTTAGTATCCACGCCCGTCGGTGACTCTATCACAGCTAATCGAATCTACCGCGGGTGTACAGTAGAGGTTGCTGACCGTCAGACCACAGTAGACCTGGTCGAGTTAGAAATGATAGACTTCGATGCCATAATGGGTATGGATTGGTTAGTACCGTTTTTTGCCAACGTTGAATGTTGGACCAAGACGGTCCGATTCCACTTCCCAGGAGAAGCAGTGCGAGAGTGGAAGGGCAGCACCGCTACGCCAAAAGGTAGGTTTATTTCCTACCTTCAGGCGAGAAAGTTGATATCTAAGGGATGTATTTACCATCTGGTCCAACATTCAACATTCAACGTTGGCAAAACACAGTACTAACCAATCCATACCCATTATGGCATCGAAGTCTATCATTTCTAACTCGACCAGGTTTACTGTGGTCTGACGGTCAGCAACCTCTACTGTACACCCGCGGTAGATTCGATTTGCTATGATAGAGTCACCGACGGGCGTGGATACTAAAAAGGGCTACTGCAATAATTCTGGTGCAATACTAAACTTTCGTGCCACAAATGGAGTAATGTAGGACAAAGTAGACCCTGGATCAATCAACACATAAGCAGGGTGTGAGCAGATAGTTAGCATACCTGTCATAACATCAGGTGACGCTTCTGAATCTTGCCTCCCTGGTAAAGCATATGTGCAGCTTGGACCCGCACCTGTACTGGAGGCCCCTGATCTGCCCCGACCCCTGCCTGCTGAAACTGAGGGCCTGCGCCCCATCGAGGATGTTGTGGCTCGTGACCCTACAGATGCCCTATCCTGTCTATCTCGGTCCTCTCGGCCTCTGGCTGGGCAATCTTTCATCAAATGGCCTTCTTGGCCACAATTATAACATACGGTGGAGCCATATCTGCATGCTCCAGGATGGCGTCGACTGCATATAGGGCAAAGTGGTGGGGTATACCTACTATGCTCCGCCCTCCTCTGTAATGGTGAATCTGCCATCTGCAAGCCTCTACCAGTCTCTGACTTTCCCCTGCGGCTGAATCTACCCCCCTGCGACTGTGGCGGAGGCGGGGGCCTGGGCGGCCTGTCTAACAATCGTGGCCTGGGCCCTCCCCGGGCCTCCCTCTGTAACTCAACTGGCCTGTCCCGGTGACACTGTTCCTGACTGACCCTTCCGATCTCCCGATGTCACTGTCTGATGCCCTCAATATTCTGAGCAAATGCCTGAATTTGAGCAATGTCCATGTCCTCTCGTAGTGTGGCCGTAATACAAGTCTCAACATATTCTGGATTCAACCCCATGATAAAGCAGTGTACTGTGGATGCCATGGTATCAACAAAGGCCAGTGCATATCGAGCCAAAGAATCAAACCGCAAGGAGTATTCCCGAACACTCATGACCCCCTGCTCCTGATGTAGGAACTGGTCTACCCGAGCCTGTCGAATCTCCCACGGCTAATAGTGATCCATAAAAGCTCCTGAAAAACTGGACCAGGTGGGAGGGGAAACATCTCTCCCTCGGGACCTTTCCCAGCTTTCATACCATAACACGGCGATGTCCCGTAACCGAAATGCTGCCAACTCAACTGATTATGTAGGCGTGGCATGCATAACCCTGAAGATTCTCTGCATTTGATCCAGAAAATCCTGAGGGTCCTCTGTCCGGTCCTTACCTATAAACTGTGGGGGATTCAGAGCTAAGAACTCTCGGACCCTCGAACTACCGGGCCCTCCTGATGACTCCGCAACTGTAGACGGCATTGGCTGACGCTGAGCAGCCATCATCTGTGCTAACATAACTACAGCACTCCTAACCTCCTGGTCGGAAGGTGTCGGTATAGGGACTGCTGAAGGTAGTGTCGCCCCAAGCGGATCCTGATGTGGTGGAGACTGCTGAGAAGGCTGGGACGATGCCTCCGTAGTGCCCTCTGATCGGGCTGTTTCTAAACGAGGGCGAGGCACCCTGTTGGTTCCTTCCCCTGCTGCAACATCTAAGCTGCGACCTGTGATAGGATGTCGCTGGTCTGACATTATCTGTAACCAAAGAATATAGTAAGCTTTTAGGGACTCAACCCTATATTGTACCGCTCTACAGCACGACTGAATAAGAATAAAAGACAACCATCCTATCATGCCTTGCAGCCTCCTACCCATAGTATGTGGTGCACAACACATCCATGGACAGGACTCTACTTAGCACGGCTTGCAGACTCCCTGGGATACGACCTGCTCTGATACCAAGTTTGTCATACCCCGCCTTGGGGGGTATGACTGGCACCTGGTGCCCTACTAGGACCTGAACTACTGGACTGCTAAGCCTGGGCACATCTGGTGCCTGGCTGGCTCTAACTCACATTTCTAGAAACAAAGGGCTATATAACGGCTGTAAACACAGCTCCCGGCCCATTGGTCTATAGCCTCCTGTACCAGTACTAACAGCTGACCAGAAACATGTCAATATAGGGAAACCTAGGCGGGCCGACAAGGCCACCATGCTTTCTAGTTATCTATAACTTAACCATGAAGTACTGGATAGCTACGTGACCAGCAAGGTCACCACTACTGTCGAACTATGGCCCCACACGACCAACATAAAGGAAACACAAGTTCTAACAGCTATACAACTGCACAGCCTCACACGACCGGCTCATCTAACCACAGGGAAATATATACAGACTGCAAGCCTCTAAGAATAACAATAGAAATGATCGGGACAGGGCCCCGACCTACCCATACTATACAACAAAAGAAAATGAAATACACCTCTGGAGTTCAGTCTCTGGATTACAGGAGCTAAATACTCGATCGCTGACAGAAATCACGTGGTATCGCCTGCTCGTCTATGAGTACCTGCAGGCAAGTAATACAGCGCCCCACCAGGTGTCAGTACCGCTGGTACTGAGTATGTAAAGCAATAACTGAAAGAAATATCTGAAAACAATAATATAACTGATAAAACTGAAGTAGAGAGAAATAGATTAACTGTCTGATAATGTAAGTCATACCTTCTCTCAATTATACTGGAAGGAGTAGGAGTCATACCTGGAGACGTATCATTCTACTGCTGATCTACTCGTATCTAACATAACATGGCATAACATAACATAACATAGAATAGCACACACAAACCTTACCCGGCCCCCATAAGCCGGGAGGTACAACCAGCACAGAATCTATACCCCTACCTCGGTCATCCCATCTCCTATAAACCCTGTAAGCGTCCTGTCGGTCCCCTGGGTATGCACTTGGGCTCGCTGAGCCCCTGACTATAACTGCATCTGAGTCCAGAGGACTCCTGAATCAACACCCGAGCGTATCCGCTCGACAGGGGTGTGTAAGGGCCGATCAAGGCACAAATATGGGGAAAACTGGCATCCCATCTTCGTCCCCTGTGGGACGGCATGCCACTCCATAGAGCGACGTATCCTCGTCCTCTGGCGGACGAGTCGATACAGCTATCAACCCTGGGCGGTCATGGATGCTAGGTAGTCCAACCCCAAACCATACAACAGTCTCAACTAGTAATACTATCTGCATGTTCCACATACTGAAGCTAATGGTGGTAAAGTATTTGTATATACTATATGCTGAGCTAGCGATAGTAATATGTACGTACTTAATGCATGTTGAGGCTGGTAATAGTATATATGTACAAATATAGTCTTCTGCCAGACTGTACTGGGGCTAATACTGAACAAGATATAGTTTTTTCTGCTGAAACTATGTTGTATACTGAGTTTCTATAGTAACATGATTTACTATTCCTAAAATGCTTTCTAACTTCATTTTGACTTATCATTCTGTTTCTGAGATGTCTTACATAGATTACATTGCTTTACTGGGTTTTAACTGAATACAATGATATCCTAACATTTTGTGTCACATCACATACTGAGCATGCTGTGCAGTTTCTAACATTTGTATTAGAATCTATATCGTGCTAGCAAGTTTCACGCAAGTTATAACTCGATGCTTCTAATATCGTACCAACATTCGTAATAAACATAACACATGACTTCTGAACATTCTACTGGCCTTTAATTTACTGTACTGTACCGAGATTACTTAACTTGCCGAGGAAACTAGCTTTACATACCTTATTCTCGAACTATCCGGCTGTCGGACGATGCTCGGCCAGTACTTCAACTATTTCCTCCCAACTGCATTCATAAATATGTCAATTAATACTAAATACAACTTTATTGTAAAGAGCAACGTCACTTTCGATTTAGTTTATAGCCTAAACTTAGGCTTATCGAAAGACGGTCGAAAACTCGCTATTTTTCAGCGGTCCAGAAGGGAGAAATATTCACTTCACAGCTAGGAACACATAGACACTAATTTAGAGCAATTCCACTTACCTTAGCCCGGTGGCTCGACGATTCGTCGGCCGCATTTCACGAAACTAAATCCGTAGGAATGCTCTCTACTGCTAAATACCTCGGTATCTGAGGTTAATTTGAGTTTGGACAACGTTTAGCAGCGTAATCGGATGAAAATTATATTACTTTTTCGTTCTCTCCCTGTTCTCCTGCGATTTCTAGAAATTTTAAGAGATTTAAATGAAATTAAACCGAAGTGGGGCTTATATACTTGGGCCTGGACAAGGCCAACGTGTCACGGAGCCAACGTGGAGGCTCCACCTCCATGACACGCTGCCATCGCGGAGGGGCTCTGCCTCGGCTCCTTCCGCGATGGTTCGATAGGTTTCTCGTCCGATCTTTTTCCAGGCCTTTCTCTAGCACGTATGGCCTTCAAATATGCTTAACCATCGTGCGAATAGGTCATTTAGGTGCCGGAAATTCTACGGGGTATAACAGGTACAGTATAGGGTTGGGTCCCTAAAACTTATCATATTCTTTGTCTACAGATAAGAATGGCAGACCAGTGTCATCCTGCCACCGGCAGAAGATTAGACACAGCAGCAGGAGAAGGCACCAGCAGGATGCCTCAGTTCCATTCAGAATCAGCCCAATCTGAGGGCAATATAGAGGCTTCATCACAGCCCTCTCAACAGTCCCCCTCACATCAGGAGTCGTTGGGCACGACACCGCCTCCGATAGCTCCTGTACCTTCGCCATCAGACCAGGAAGTTCGGAGCGCAGTGGTTATGTTGGCACAACTGATGGCCACACAGCGCCAATCAGTGCCACCTGTAGCAGCAGAGCCTTCAGGAGGGTCAGGTAGTTCCAGGGTCAGGGAGTTTTTGGCACTAGGTCCCCCACAGTTCACTGGGTCAGATCAAGCAGAGGACCCCCAGGATTTCCTAGATCAAATATAGAGAATTTTTTGGGTTATGCATGTGACCCCTACAGAATCAGTTGAGCTGGCACTGTTTCGGTTGCAGGACATAACTGTATTATGGTACAAGAGTTGGGAAAGGTCTCGAGGGAGAGATGTTGCCCCTCCGACCTGGTCGAGCTTCTCGAAGGCCTTCCTGGACCGTTATTTGCTATGGGAAATCCGGCAGGCCCGGATGGATTAGTTTTTGCATTTGGAGCAGGGGGCGAGGAGTGTACAAGAATATGCCCTACAGTTCGACTCCCTAGCCCGCTATGCTCCAGCTTTTCTGGACACTATGCCATCCAGAGTCCACCAGTTCATTATGGGTCTGAACCTGGAATATATTGAAGCCTGTATGATGGCTATGTTACGAGAAGATATGGATATTGCCCGAGTACAGGCCTTTGTCCAGACCATTGAGGGCCTTAGACAGCGGCAACAGGGCAGTAGACAGACAAATCAGGAACAGCGCCGTAGAGACAGATTAGATGGAATGCAGAGGGAGGTTCAGAGAGGACCCAAGCCCCGATTGTCAGACAGACCCCCTAGACCCCCACCTCTACCACAGCAGCAGCAGCGAGGTAGATTTGCTCATCGAGGGCAGTCAGAGTCTGGTGGAAGTTCTCGAATAGTAGATTCCCTACCGCAGAGAAGGGGAGAGCAGAGCAGATTTACACCCCCACCCTGCCCTAATTGCGGCCGACCTCACATCGGAGCTTGTAGATATGGCTCCTCGGGGTGTTATATTTGCGGGCAGGAGGGGCACCGCAGAAGAGATTGTCCGACCAGGGGACAAGAGAGCAGAGATAGTCAGGACAGGGAATCCGCAGGGCCACGAGCTCCAGCAGCCTCGGTAGGGCGTAGGTCCTCAGGTACAGCAGATAGAGGCCGAGGTAGATTAGGAGCCTCCAGTTCAGGTACGGGCTCAAGCCATACCTATGCATTACCAGGGATACAGGACTCAGAGGCGTCTCCAGATGTAGTGACAGGTATGATGACTATATGTTCATGCCCTGCTTATGTACTGATTGATCCAGGGTCCACTCTGTCATATATTATCCTATTTGTGGCTCGAAAGTTTAATGTTGCACCAGAGTTATTACAGCAGCCTTTTTCGTATCTACACCCGTCGGCGACTCCATTATAGCTAGTAGAATTTATCGAGGGTGTACAGTAGAGGTTGCTGATCGCTAGACTACAGTAGATCTGGTAGAGTTAGAAATGATTGATTTCGATGCCATTATGGGTATGGATTGGTTGGTGCTTTGCTACGCTAATGTAGAATGTTGGACCAAGACGGTCCGATTCCACTTTCCAGGAGAGGCAGTGCGAGAGTGGAAAGGCAGCATAGCTACTCCAAAAGGTAGGTTTATTTCCTACCTTCAGGCGAGGAAATTGATAACTAAGGGATGTATCTACCACCTAGTCAGGGTTCAGGATGTTTGGGTAGAATCTCCGACACTTCAGTCTGTTCCGGTGGTAAATGAATTCCCTGATGTATTTCCAGACGAGTTACCTGGTATTCCCCCAGAAAGGGAGATAGATTTTGCAATTGACTTGCTACTAGGTACTCAGCCTATATCAATTCCTCCGTATCGCATGGCTCCTGCTGAACTTAGAGAATTAAAGGAGCAGCTGAAGGACCTGCTAGATAAGGGTTTTATCAGGCCGAGTACTTCACCGTGGGGTGCACCAGTTCTATTTGTGAGAAAGAAGGATGGCTCGCTCCGCATGTGTATAGATTACCGGCAGCTGAATAAAGTTACAGTAAAGAATAAGTATCCGCTTCCCAGAATAGATGATTTGTTTGATCAGTTATAGGGGGCCAGATATTTCTCCAAGATTGACTTGCGGTCCGAATATCATCAGGTTCGAGTTCGTGAAAGAGACATCCCCAAAACGACTTTCAGGATCCGATATGGACACTTTGAATTCCTAGTTATGTCCTTTGGATTGACGAATGCCCTGGCAATATTCATGGACCTGATGAATTGCATTTTCAGACCATACCTGGACCTATTCGTGATAGTGTTTACTGATGATATTCTGGTGTATTCTCGCTCTGAAGCAGATCACCAGGCTCATTTACGGATAGTGCTCCAAATTCTCAAGGACCGTCAATTATATGTTAAGTTCTCCCAGTGTGAATTCTGGCTTAACTCAGTAGCCTTCTTGGGGCATATTGTGTCGGATGCTGGTATACAAGTTGACACGCAGAAGATAGCAGCAGTTAAAACCTAGCCTAGGCCCACCACTCCGACCGAAGTCCACAGTTTTCTGGGGTTAGCGGGATATTACAGAAGATTTGTTGAGGGATTCTCTTCTATAGCGGCACCTCTGACCAAACTGACGCAGAAAGCAGCGAAGTTTCAGTGGACAGAGTCATGTGAACAGAGCTTCCAGGAGTTAAAAGACAGATTAACCTCCGCCCCAATGTTAGCATTGTCGGAAGGTACAGAAGGTTATTTAGTGTATTGCAACGCATCAGGCATTGGGTTGGGTTGTGTATTGATGCAACATGGTAAGGTGATTGCGTATGCTTCCAGACAGCTGAGGAAACACGAAACGAATTACCCTACTTACGACCTGGAGTTAGCCGCAGTGATCCACGCCTTAAAGATATGGAGACATTACTTGTATGGCGTCCATGTGGATATTTTCATAGATTATAAGAGCCTACAGTATATCTTCACCCAGAGGGAGTTGAATCTACGACAGCGTCGCTGATTGGAGCTATTAAAATATTATGATGTGGATATTTTGATCATCCGGGAAAAGCCAACGTAGTAGCAGATGCTCTCAGCCGTAAATCCAAGGGAAATTTGGCATATTTGCAGCCCGAGCAGCGGGAGTTGGTAAGGGAGATACATCAATTAGCCAGCCTAGCCGTTCGTATAGCAGACACAGAGGACAACAGAGCGGTAATTCAGAACACCGCCATGTCATCATTAGTTGTGGAAGTAAAAGAACAGTAGTATGAGGATCCTGACCTGATCCAGCTCAAAGACATAATCCAGCAGGGTAAAGCGCCAGATTTTCAGATAATTGAGTAAGGGCCGCCTCTGTGTTCCAGATATTTCAGGGCTCCGCCAGCAGATTATGAATGATGTACATTACACCCGTTATTCTCTCCACCCAGGCGCGACAAAAATGTACCATGATATCAAGGAAATCTAATAGTGGCCAAGTATGAAGAGAGAAATTGCCGAATTTGTAGCCTAGTGTCCTAACTGCCAACAGGTAAAAGTGGAACACCAGAAACCAGGTGGGTTAACTCAGGATAGTTGTGCCTCTTTGGAAATGGGAAGCAATGAATATGGATTTTGTAGCAGGATTACCCCGTACCAGACATAGACACGATTCTATTTGGGTAATAGTTGACAGGATGACAAAATCAGTTCATTTCCTGCTAGTGAAAGCTACCTTCTCGGCTGAGGATTATGCCGAATTATATATCAGAGAAATAGTTAGATTACAAGGAGTGTCAGTATCTATTATTTCAGACAGAGGAGCACAGTTTATAGCTAGATTTTGGCAGTCATTCCAGAGGGGTCTGGGAACGCAGATTAATTTGAGCACAGCATTCCACCCTTAGATAGATGGACAGGCTAAGGGCACTATTCAGACGCTTGAGGACATGCTACGAGCGTGTGTGCTAGATTTTGGAGGTAGCTGGGATGACCATTTGCCGTTAATTGAATTTGCTTATAATAATAGCTATCACTCAGCCATCCAAATGGAGCCCTTTGAAGCCTTGTATGGGCGAAAAAGCAAATCGCCGGTTGGCTGGTTTGAAGTGGGAGAATCAGCGTTGATTGGCCCATACATCATTCAACAGTCAGAGGAGAAGGTAAAGCTTATCAGAGAACGCCTACTGACTGCACAAAGCTGCCAGAAATCATATGCTGATGTGCGGCGTAGTGACCTGGAATTTGATGTGAATGACTGGGTATTTCTAAAAGTATCTCCGATGAAAGGGGTGATGAGATTCGGCAAGAAAGGTAAGCTCAGTCTGAGATTTGTTGGGCCTTATCAGATTCATCGAAAGATAGGCCGAGTAGCATATGAGTTGAACTTTCCTCCAGAATTGGAATTCGTTCATCCGGTCTTTCACGTATCTATGCTAAGGAAATGCATAGGAGACCCATCCAGAGTTGTCCCAGTCCAGGATGTCCAGGTTACGGAGGAGCTGGCCTATGAAGAGGTTCTAGTAGCTATCTTAGACAGACAAATTCGTAGATTGAGAACTAAAGATATTGCGTCTATCAAGGTGCTGTGGTGTAATAAGAACCGAGAAGAGATGACCTGGGAAGCAGAGGAAGATATGAAGACTAGATACCCTCTTTTATTTCAAGCCTAGTCAGGCGACAGGTATGTTAGTATTATTATCTTATGCAGTGCCTTATAGTATACATATAAATGAGAAAATCTATTTTAATCTGTCACTTAAATACTATAGTATTGTGTGGAGTACCTCTATGGGACTTTCCTTCATTTAGGTTTTTGGGATACTCCATATTACAGGGGAAACTCTGCCAAAATTTTTCTAGAAGCAAGTTGAGTAAGTTGAGAAATCCTCTAGATAGAAGTTTACATTCGAGGACGAATGTTCTTAAGGGGGGAGAATGTTACACCCCGTAAAATTTCCAACACATAGATGGCCTATTCGCGTGTTGGTTAAGAGTATTTGAAAGCCATTCATGCTAGAAAAAGGCCCGGGAAAAGACCGGACGAGAAACCTGTCGAACCATCGCGGAAGAAGCCGGGGCAGAGCCCCTCCGCGATGGCAACGTGTCACAGAGGTGGAGCCTCCGCGTTGGCTCCGTGACACGTTGGCCCTGTCCAGGCCCAAGTATATAAAGCCTCCACTTCGGTTCATTTCATTATTATATCAAATAATTTCTAGAAGCTTGTGAGAAAATAGAGAGGGTGCGAAAGTATTGTTAAATTATCGCTCGATTACGCCATCAAACGTAGTCCAAATGCAAATTAACCTTAGATACCGAGGTATTTAGCAGCAAGGAGCATTCCTACGGATTTAGTTTCGCAAAATTTGGCTGACAAATCGTCGTGCTACCGGGCTAAGGTAAGTGGAATTGCTCCAGATTAGTGTCTATGTGCTCCTAGCCTTAAAGAGAATATTTCTCCCTTTTGGACTTTCGAGAAATAGCAAGTTTTTGACCGTCTTTCGATAATCCAAAGTTTAGGCTATAAATATATCGAAACTGACATTTTCTTTCAGAATATTGGTGTATTTAGTTCTAATTGACATATATGTAAATGCAGTTGGGAGATATAGCTGGAGTACTGACCGAGCTTCGTCCGTTAGTCGGATAAACCGAGGTTAAGGTATGTGAAGCCAGTTTCTTCGGCAAGTTAGTAGTTTTAGCCTTGTATAGCATCGTAAACTCCGTAGTAGAATTCCCGGAGTTGAATATTGAGTATTCTGCAAGTTCAGTAAATCTGGTTTGCGTTGTTATATCGTACTCAGTCCGAAAGTTAGTAAAGCATGCGCCAAAATGGTAAGCTAGCATTCCAGACTCAATATAGCCCAGTATGTGATTAGCAAGCATGTTTCTAGAATAATATGACAGATATTCAGAATAAGAGTTAGTAAAGTAAAATCAGACAGTCAGATAGTATCTTGGCTATAGATTAGCCATACAAACAGATGATATCTTGGCTACAGTATAGCCATACAGTTAGATAGTATCTTGGCTACAGATTAGCCATGCAGTTAGATAAAGATCACAGATTCAGTATAAAGAAGTATGAGAATCAGTATAATACAGAAAGAGATTAGAATAAGGAATCAGAATTCAGATAGTATTTTTCAGTTTAAACTTGCTTGCTATATATGTGCTTATTGTTTGTTGAGACTTGGTTATGTCATGAGGGCACCCTTTTGAGCGTCCTCGCCGCCCCTGGGTTGGTAACTGTGTCGCGCACTGAGCGGGTGGGTTTACGTCACTCCAAGGAGTGGCATGCCGTCCCCAGTTTGGACGAAGATGGGATGAAGCTTTCCCCATATCAAGCTGATCAGCATTACAGTACAGATAGCCCTGTTGTGCGCAAGCGCCCAGGGAACAGATTCAGATATAGTTACAGTTACAGATACAATATAGCAGTCCTCCGGTCTCAGACACGGTTATTTATATCGGAGGCTATGGCCCGAGATGGAGACCCAGGGGGCCGGTAGAGGTGCTCGTAGTTAGCAGATGAGTGGAGTGACTTATTTTTGGCTGGTTTTGACCCGGGTAGGGGTATATAGATTGTTTGCTTGCTTGGCGCCATCCAGCTTATGGGGGTTGGTATTGGCTCTTGATTGCTATATATACATATATATATATATATATATATATATATGTATATATATGTATGTATGTATTTATGTGCTATATATTAGTTAATAGACAGCAGGCCGCCGCGTCTACAGGTACGCTCCTGCCCTATCACAGCACAGAAAGTCTGATTAAGTTCATATCAACTCTTACAGATTCAGTTATCTCCTGCTATTCAGAATTGCTATTTATGTTATTTGTATTCAGTTGTATCCAGTTGCTTTGCATACTCGGTACCAGTGGTACTGACGCCCGTTTGGGGTGCTGCATTACTTGCCTGCAGGTACTAACAGACGAGGAGCCAATCCCTCGTGATCCTAGCCAGCGCAGAGTCATCAGCTCCTGTCATCCGGAGCTTGTTATTCAGATGTGTATTTCATTTTCTTTTGTTGTATAGTACGGGTAGGTCGGGGCCCTGTCCCAACCATCTTATCAGTATTCTTAGAGGCTTACAGATGGTGTATATATCTCCCTGTGGTTAGTTGTGCCAGTCGTGTGAGGCCATGCGTTTGTTTAGTTGTTTAGCATTGTTGATTATGATGGTCGTGTGGGGCCATAGTCTGATAGTAGTGGTGACCTTTCCGGTCACGTAGTTATTCAGTATTCTATTATTGAGTTACAGATAACTAGACAGCATGGTGGCCTTGTCGGCCTGCATAGGTTTCCCCCTTTGTAAGTATATTTCTGGTTAGCTGAAATTTTATACGGGTGGCTATAGGCCCAGTCGGCCGGAGGCTGTGTCTACAGCCGTTATATAGGCTGTTGTTTCCAGAAATCTGAGTTAGAGCTAGCCAGGCACCAGATGTGCTTAGGCTCACCAGTTAGTAGTCTAGGTCCCTAGGGCACCAGGTGCCAGTCATACCCCTCAAGGCGGGGCGTGACAAAATAGCAGAATATAACTTATAAGATAGGGTAGAGAGAGATAATTTATAACTTTGTAACTGACTACCCTATATGCAGACTTTGTGTATGACCATAACATAACCGACTCATATGCCAACACTTTCGATACTAGGACCGGAGTTTATGAGAATCAACTCGGTGGCTACCTGATACTTGGACCAAGATTTAAGTATGGATGTCTAATACTTGGACCAGCACTTTAAGAGTTTCTTGATACTTGGACCAGGACTTTAAGAGTTTCGTGATACTTGGACCCAGACTTTACGGTCGGCCTGATACTTGGACCAGGATTTTCATACATACTTCCTCGCACATTCAGCCATCTGATACTTAGACCAGAGAGGGCGTGAGGCATCGCTCCCGCATCAACGCACAATTAGCCATCTGATACTCGGAGCAGAGAGGGCGTATGGTAGTCAATGCAAATCATGCCAATGAGAAAACTGATATTAAGACTAGTAGCTAAACAATACAATATATATCTGACTTAGATAATGGGTCCAACTCAAAGGACCAACTGAATAATGCAAAGTAACTGACTCAATAATGCAAAGTAATTGACTTAGACAATGGGTCCAACTCGAAGGACCAACTGAACATCATACCCCTAGTACCTGAATGAAGGGAACATAAAACGTAACTTGACTTGGAATGTTAACATTAACATGATACACGAGGAACATGAAACTTGATCTCACTTGCGGGTTTATAGAACAAACTATGGATACTTATACCCAACTTTGGAATACTTGGACTCTACATGAATACTTAGATTCAATTTATAAAGCTTAGACTCAAATTGTAACTCAATTGGAAGTACTCAAAATCAATTGAGCATACTTAGCTCAACATTCGCTACTTTAGCACCCGCTAAGTCGATAACTTGCCAATATCTTAAGGAATAGGAGTTATGGAACTTCTTTTAAGCCTTAAGAACTCTAAAACATATATACATGAAAGTAGGTAACCATATCAAGGAATCACTTATTTGACACCCAAGTTTATCCATACCAATCTTGACATTTGTTCTCAGCATACGTTATTCTTGCGTTGCCGTCTTAGCTTCAATTTCTACTTTTATAAAGTGACCAGAATCTCATACATGCTCAAAATAACATATAGAACATAATGTAAAGGACTAGCTTACAATACTCATGCTGAGGGATCTCCAACTTGATGTACAACCATGACAACAATCGACACGATATCACACTTTAAATGTCTTACTTGGGCTAGACATAATATCAATATTTAAATTCAATAAAATATGAAACTTTAAAGATTAAATTTAACTTAACATATTGACTTAATACATGTAAAAATATTTCTGGCTCATTCAATTTACAACGCATGAATCGTGCTTGAAAGAACAACGGACGGAACACTTTACATACCTTTCTTTCCGACGAACTTTTCCTACTTCAATGACCAACCTTAAGCTTCCCAATCTATTGAATTTATAGGTAGTATCAATCCTAATCTATAACACAAAATGTGGCCAAAATAACTCACGAAAAGGAAGGCACAACAGTTACAACAACACACAGTAACATCAACACTATTTAGCCATTTTCTCTACTTCCTTCCATTAGCTTTTGAGGGAGAAAACAAGATGGAATTTTACCTCACTTATACTTTAGTTCCTCCACTAAAAGTATAGTGTATTTACATCCAAATAAACTGCCAAAAATCCTAAGAAAAATGAGCAAAAACTCAACTCAAAACAGTCCAATCGGCAGCTCACTTAGCTGCCAAATTCTAGTTCTTTCACTTGCAATTTAAGGGGGTTTAAAGGGGATGAAATCCTTACCTTTCCTCTTGGTTTCAATCCCTATTAAATTATGGATATATAATTGGTCCAAACAGATTTAAAAACTCAGCAAATCACCTTCAAAATCTTGCCAAAACGAGCTCCAAAACAGCACTTAGCTCACTTTCACTTTTGGAAACTATCCTTCTTCTTGTCTTGTGATTGGTTGAGTTGTGCTTGAGATTTCCTCTTCAATTTTTCCTTGTTCCAACTACTGGAAATGATAGAGAAATAAGTCCCTAAGAAAGTTGGTTTATTTTATATTCAACATGAAATGAATTGGAAGCAAATAATTCATTTAAATAAGGAGTGAGTCGGTTAGTTTCCTTAAGTCGGTAGGGCCATATCACTGCCGGATAGTGCTCCAGTAAAATGCTTATAAAATTTTATTCCGAACTCCAAATGATGAGTGGTTTAATGTTCTGAAAACTAGACTAAAAGACCTATAATTTAATAGGAGGGTTTTGAGAGGTGTTAACCTAGCCTAATTCATTCAACTCCCATGCATGCAAGATTAGAAGTTTTCCATTGAAGATCAAGCTTGAAACCCTCCAATTCTCCTCCAAATCTCTTGGGCTTTCAAAAACAAGTTGAGAATTAGTTTACCCAGGTATGTAGGGCTATTAATGAGAGTTCCTTTTACTCTTATGCTAAAAATTCTCTTCAATTCTATGAATTAAGTTTTAGATCAAGCTCATGATCTTATGGGGCCTTATCCAAATTTTTATGAAATTCTCTATAATTTATCTATGGGTCAATTCCCTTCATATTTCAAAGCATGTTTTAAGATCTATGGTTATATTTTATACCTATTTTGATTATTAATTCATGATTTTAAATTTTAGAAAATTATGCCCAATCATGCAAGTTTCATGAAAAGTCAAGTTTATGATTCTTTTATGATTTTGATTCTCCTAAGCCATAATTTATGATTTATGATATGATTCTCTATAAGTACTCTTCATTAATTTATGAATTTCAAGTATGGTGATTTTCTCAAGCATGTATTTCTTTATGATTTATGAGTTTATGATTTTGACCCCCACACGGGCCCTATTTCCTGGCTAATCATGTATTTCATGTATGATCAAGTATGTTATGATTTATCTAGGCATGAATGTCATGAATATTTCACAATTATTATATGAGCCCACTTGTGCATATTTTTGGGAGCAGTGTCTAGCACCGAGTAGGCTCGGCGTTCAGGTAAATTCCATGATCTCAGAACTACACGCCAACATAGGTTTATATTCATGGATTCTAGGTGGGTCCCTATTAGTGATATCACGCCATTTACGTCTCTTGCGTGGCAATCCTAGGATGGCTCTGCCTACTTAAGCAAGATAGTTGGGACATCATGTAAGCTCTATCATGATGGTGTTAGTTAAGACGAGTCCTCCCATTGTACCTCATGATTTATGCATAGTCATGTTTACAATACTTTGGCTCAAATTATGTTTTACAAGGTTTCTCTTATGATTATGATTATGACTAGATTATGAATAGTTTTGAAAATCTTGAGCCCTCATGTTTATGTTATGATTATCATTTCATGTTTTGAGCTATCCTACTCTTATGAACTCTTATGTATTTTTATTAGTCCATTTTTACTTTCCTTGCATACTTGGTACATTCAAAGTACTGACCGCATACTCTATGATTTATCGCTTCATGATATAGGCCCGAGAGATCAGATTCAACCGCGTCATTAGTCCTGCTTCCGCATCAGTTCAATTAGCCAGTATTGGTGAGTCTACATCTTCCGAGATCATTATGTTTAGTTAGTTGTTTTTGTTATTTCAGTTACAGACTTTTGTTGAGCTAGTTGGGGATGTTGTCCCATCAGCTCATCAGTTACGTTAGAGGCTTTTCAGACAATATGTAGAAACTCAGGTTGTCAGTGTTGACTCGATTTAAGATTATTATGTGTGTAGACTTTCTCTTATTCGTGTTCAGTTTATCAGTTTTCGTTAATCTATGCTCTTTAGCCTCTATTCATGTGCAGAGAGTGTCCTTTGGCTAGGCAGGGCGATAGGAAAGGTCATGCACAGACTACCAGTTCTACAATAGCTCCAATAGCACGTCCTTCTCAATAGTGTGCATCCACTAGCACAGGTGGTGGTCAGTGTCAGAACATATTTTATGCCCTCTCATCTCGTAAAGGAGTAGGAGGTCTCTCATGTGGTACTGGTATGTTGCAAGTAATTCATCTTGATATGTATGCACTATTAGATACATGGGCTACTTTATCTTTTGTGACTCCTTAAGTTTCTATTAGTTTCAGAGTCAGTCCCGAAATCCTATTAGAACCCTTCTCAATCTCTATTCCAGTCGGTGACTCAATTATAACTCGACAGGTATACAGAAATTGACCTGTCACAGTCCTTTAGAAAGTCACCTCAGCCGATTTAGTAGAGTTAAACATGACTAATTTTGATGTTATCTTTGGCATGGATTGGTTGCATGAATGTTATGCCTCAGTGAATTGTAGAACCCGTATGGTAGAGTTCCGATTTTCGGATAAGCCGGTCCTAGAATGGAAGGGTAATTCAGTTGTACCTATAGGTCGCTTTGTTTCTTATCTTAAGGCCATAAAAATGATTTCTAAAGGTTACATGTATCATCTAGTTCGGGCTAAGGATGCAACGTTCGAAACCCCGACTCTCCAATCAGTTCCTATAGCGTGTGAGTATCCGGAGGTTTTCCCAGATGATCTACCAGGAGTCCCTCTTGAGCAAGAGATTGACTTTGGTATTGACCTTATTCCTAATACATAACCTATATCTATTCCTCCATACATAATGGCTCCAGCTGAGATAAAGGAGTTGAAAGAACATTTGAAGGATCTCTTGGCTAAGGGCTTCATCAGCCTAGCAAGTCCCCGTGGGGTGCACCAGTTCTCTTTGTTCGAAAGAAGGATGGGTCTCTTCGAATGTGCATTGACTATCAATAGGTTACAATCAAGAACAAGTATCCCCTCCCTAGAATTGATGACTTATTTGACTAACTTCAGGGTGCTAAGTGCTTCTCAAAGATAGACCTAAGATCTGGATATCGTCAGCTCAGAGTGCCCTTGTCTATTATCTCAGACTGAGGTACTCAGTTTACCTCTCAATTCTGGCATTCTTTTCAAAAAGGACTTGGGACGCAGGTTAACCTCAGTACAACCTTCCATCCGCAACAGACAGCCAAGCAGAACAAACCATTCAGACCCTTAAGGATATGTTGAGGGCATATGTTATGGACTTTAAAGGTAGTTGGGATGATCACTTACCCTTGATCAAGTTTGCTTATAATAACAGTTACCACTCCAGTATTTAGATGGCACCATTCAAGTCTCTTTACGGGCGGAGGTGTAGGTCTCCCATCGGATGGTTCGAGGTTGGTGAGGCAGCTATGATAGGACCAGATTGGGTTCATGAGGCAATGGTGAAGGTTCAATTGATAAGGGACCAACTGAAAACCACTCAGAGTCATCAAAAATCATATGCTGATGTGAGGAGAAGAGATTTGGAGTTTGATGTGGATGATTGGGTATTTCTAAAGGTATCTCCCATGAAGGGACTCATGTGGTTCGGAAAGAAAGGTAAACTCAATCCCCTCTGTGTTGGCCCCTATCGGATTGTGAGAAGAGTTGGCAAAGTGGCGTACGAGTTGGACTTGCCCTCGGAGATATCTTCGGTTCATCTCGTCTTCCATGTGTCACTTTTGAAGAAGTGCTTGGTTGATCCAGTCTTGGTAGTTTCGATAGACAGCATTGGGGTGAAAGACAGCCTCAGTTATAAAGAAATTCCGGTGGAAATCTTAGATCGTCAAATCCGTAAGCTAAGGAACAAAAAAGTAGTTTTAGTTAAAGTATTATGGAGGAATCAGCATGTTGAGGGAGCTACATGGGAAGCCAAAGCGAATGTGATGGCTAAATACCCACACTTGTTCTCTACCGGCTCAGTTCCGACTTGAGGTATAAGTTTTGCCCTATGACTCTATTTAGTTTTCATGTTCAGATTATGTGTGCAAGTTTTTTTTATGTGTATGAATGCATATGTGAAGCGTGAGATCAATTCAGCTATGTGGTTTGATTTGGAGGTAGTTATTCCATGAAAATTTTGGTTAAAATGATCAGTACATAGCTATGATAAATTGAATGTTTCTGTTTGCTGCTTGTTTCCTACATTTGAGGATGAATATTGCCAAGGGGGGGATATTGAAATACGCCGGAAAGGCCTAAGAATAGGCCCAGGAGTTAAAATTGAAAAGTGCAGAAAACTAACAAAAATATCAAAGGACGACCCTATGACTCGTGGTATCCTACCACGAGTATTCATAGGCAGTCTTGGTTTGGGAAGTTAGGGAATCATAGCAAACAATGGATAGTACAATGACCCATTGTCAGGAACAATGAGCCGTTGTCACCAGTCGTTGGGAGGTTTGGACTTAGGCTAAGGAGGAAGCAATGGGCCATCCCACGATCTGTGGTGAGAAATAATGACCCATTGTTTCAAGTCGTTACTGATTGGTTGAGGTTTTCAGTTCATTCAATGGATGGAAACCGCAACTCGTTGGAAGGCACAATGAGTCGTGGTGAGGCTCGTGGAAAGGCGAGTCAGATTGGTCAAGGAGTTGACGATGGTCGATTCAATGACCTGTGGTTTGAAGTAACGACTCATCCTGACGAGTCGTGGGAAGGGATCTGATATGTGTTATGAGGTAGTGCACCCGATAACTCAATACCACGAGCCGTGGTATGTTTCCATGACCCGTTGGGTCGGTCATTGGTCCGTCCGGGACAGTTTTTAAGGAAATTATTTTAAGGGTATTTTCGACCTTTCCTCATTTTTAGCCCCTAAAATACGTTGTTTTGGATATTTTTTGAGTATGATAATATGAGTTAAGTCCTTTAGACATTCCCATTCTCATTCAAGGATTCTAGAGAGGTTTTTGGGAGATTCAAGGCCTTCTTCCCCAAAATTTTCTTCAATTTCTTTGTGGGTGTTAAGGAACTTCGAGTCTCTCCATTCCCAGGTATGAAGGGTTTTAAAATGGGTAGAATTCTTCCTCACCCATGCCCAATTTCGATTAAAGTCATGAATTCTCCTACTCAAATTCCATGGGGTTTTAGCCAAAGCATGTCAAAGTGATTTCTCCTTGTGGGTATGTTTTGATTGAGTTTTATTTATTGAAATATGCATGTTGGGTAGGTTTAGTATTATTTTCATCAAAATCATGTTTCAATCTTTTTAAATCTAAATTTCCCATTTATGGAAGTTCGGGAAAATTATGATTTATGATGAATATTCATTATTTTAAGTTTATTGATTATGGAAATGCATAAATCCAAGTTACCCATGTTTATGAGCATATTTTGAAACAATTGAGTATGATGAAGAATTGGGCAATGTACATATGATGAAGAATGATTCATGATTTATGAAACGAATTTCATGATTTATCTATTTATGATGTTGGCCAATACAAAGGGACTTGATTCTTGGCTAAGCATGTTTTAAAGGGGATCAATGATGATAAATGTTATATCTTAGCCAATGAATTTTTATGCATGATTTAATGACCTATGTATGAGTCTATGTGCATGTTTTTGGGAGTCGTGTCTTGCACTGAGTAGCCCGGCGTTTAAAGGACTATGTCGGTGTCTCATAACCATGTGCCACCATGGGTTGTAAATGTTGTGATGTAATGATAGTGATCCCCTCAAATGTGATATCACGCCTTATGCATGACCCTCGCCTGGCAAGCCAGGGTTGGCTCTGCCCACTTGAGCGAGATAGTGGGGCATTATGAAAGGCTCTACCATGATGGTGTCGGTTATGACGAGTCCTCCCATTGTTCCACATGTTTTATGCATTGTTATAATTATGTTATTGGCTCAAGTCATATTATGATAAAGTTATTTACGCTTATGATAATGAATGATTTAAAAGTCTTGAGTCTTATGTTTCATTGTGAAGAATTTTGATGCAAGCATGATGTCCTTCTCTTATGTCTATTTATAAGTTTACCTTGCTTTTAAAATGTCCGTTTTACTTACGTTTCATACTCAGTACATTCCACGTACTGACCGCATATTTTCTATGTTACATCGTTTCATGATACACGGTCCAACTCTCACGCTCATCCTCACCCTTAGGCATCTCAGCTCAAGCTTTCAGCTTGTTGGTGAGTCCTCATGCCCCGAGGGCTATTTTCCAGATTTTCATGTTGTTTACATTCAGCTTTGGTCGGGTTAGTTAGGGATGTTGTCCCATCAACCCATTTTATGTATTAGAGGCTTTCGGACAAGTATGTAGTACTCAGCTATGTAAATGTTGGTCTTTCTTAATGCTATGTTATGATTATGTTTCGCTATATCTTTATGGTTATCGTCCCACTTATTTGAATGAGAATAGTCGTATGCATGAGCCATGGGTCGACTTGGGGTCCCTTGGGGTCCCTTGTCCCGTGTCTACAATCCGGGTGCACGTTCGGGTCGTGAGACATGGTAAGGTCATTGTGCATGACTCTAGACAACTTAAGACTCATGAGAAAAATTACTCGTTGCATAACCTGGAATTGGCAGTGGTGGTGTTTGCATTGAAGATTTGGAGGCACTATTTATATGGGATCCATCTGGATGTGTTTACGGACCATAAGAGCCTATAGTATGTGTTCATCCAGAAGGATTTGAATTTGCGACAAAGGAGATGGTTAGGGCTGCTCAAGGATTATGACATGAGTGTCCTTTATCATCTGGGCAAGGCCAATGTAGTGGCGGATGCCCTTAGCATAATTTCTATGGAGAGTGTTTCTCATGTGGAAGCCAAAAGGAAAGAGTTGGTGAAGGATGTACATAGACTTGCATGGTTAGGAGTTCGCCACGTGGATTTGATGGATGGTGGTGTCATTGTTCAGAATGGTTCAGAATCTTCCTTGGTGACTGAGGTCAAGGCTAGGAAAGATGAGGATCCTATTTTGGCGAAGTTGAAAGTAGTGGTTTAGAATCATAAGTTAGAGGTCTTCTCCCAAGGGGGAGATGGTGTACTTCGATATCAGGGTCATTTATACGTTCTGAGTGTTGACGACTTGAGAGATTGGATGTTGAGTGAGGCTCATGGCTCTCGGTACTCTATCCACCCTGGTGCCACCAAGATTTACTGTGACCTATGCGAAGTCTATTGGTGGAATGGCATGAAGAAGGACATAACGGAGTTTGTGGTTAAGTGTCCGAATTGTCAACAGTGAAAGTGGAGCATCAGAGACCTGGAGGTATGATACAAGACATTAGTATCCCCACTTGGAAGTGGGAAGAGATTAATATGGACTTCATCACAAGGTTGCCTCACACTCGCTGACGGTATGACTCTATTTGGGTGGTGGTAGACGGGTTGACCAAAGCAGCTCATTTTTTACCGGTTAAAACTACCAATTCAGCCGAGGATTATGCTAGATTATACATTCGCGGAGTTGGTTCGGTTGCATGGAGTTCCTTTGTCCATCATATCAGATAGAGGTACTCAGTTTACCTCCTAATTTTGGAGATCATTTCAGAAAGGCCTTGGTACTTAGGTCAAGCTTAGCACAGTTTTTCAGCTAAAATAGATGGTTAGGTCGAGCAGACCATTCAGAATCTTGAGGATATGTTGAGAGCATGTGTTATTGACTTCAAGGACAGTTGGAATGATTTTTTACCTCTTATCGAGTTCGCTTACAACAACAGTAACCATTCTAGTATTCAGATGGCCCCATTTGAGGCTCTTTATAGGCAGAGGTGTCGATCTCTTATCGGTTGGTTTAACGTAGGCAAAGCTACATTGATAGGGCCAAATTTCGTTCATGAGGCCATGGAGAAAGTTCAGCTTATTAGAGAAAGGCTAAAAATAGCTCATAGTCATCAGAAATCCTACGCGGATGTTAAGCGAAGAGAACTTGACTTTGAAGTTGATGATTGGGTGTTCCTGAAGGTATCTCCCATGAAGGGAGTGATGAGATTCGGAAAGAAAGGGAAACTTAGTCCCCGATATGTTGGCCCATACAGGATTGTGAGACGTGTTGGCAAGGTGGCCTATGAGTTGGAAATACCAGCGGAGTTAGCGTCAGTGCATCCAGTTTTCCATGTATCGTTATTGAAGAAGTGCATTGGTGACCCAACTTTGGTTGTTTCGGTGGAGAGCATAGGCATGAAGGATAGCCTTGTCTATGAAGAGGTACCCATTGATATCCTTGATCGTCAGGTTCAAAAGTTAAGGAACAAAGCAGTAGCTTCAGTGAAAGTCTTGTGGAGGAATCAGCTTGTTGAGGGAGCTACATGGGGAGCCGAAGCAGATATGATGGATAAATACCCGCATTTTTTCCCTTCTGGCTCAGTTCCAGGATGAGGTATCAGTCTCCTCTCTAACACTTTATTCAGTTTCATGCCCCACTCATGTCTCTCAGTTCCTTTCATGTTTTAGCATGTATGTATGTCTCATGAATTCAATTCAGTCCGGAGTCAGTCACTCTGTCAATTTTCAGCTTTAGTTGTTCAGCTTTGGGATTGCAGTTTTTTTCCCAGCCTTCCAATATGCTTATTCTATATTTGAGGACGAATGTTCCCAAGGGGGAGAAAATGTAACAGTTCAAAAATCCCTAAGATCAGATCCGAGAGTTAAAATGGAGAAAATAAAAAAATCTGCACCAACTCACAGGATGAGTCGTCAAATGACCAGTTGTTTACCTAACGAGTCGTTAAGTGACTCGTCATTTACCTAACGATTCAAAAAATGACCCTTCATTTGTAAAGATCAAAATATTCCCTAACAAGTTGGCAAATAACTCATCATTTTCCTAATGAGTCGTCAAATGACTTGTGATTTGTGGAAATGTTACTTTTTCGGACAGTCATGACGGATTAAAGAAATGACTCATTATTTGCCTAATGAGTCATTAAGTGACCCGTCGTTTGGGGAAATGTTATTTTTTAGACATTCATGACGGATTAAGGAAACGACTTGTTATTTGCCTAACGAGTCATTAGATGACCCTTCATTTGAGCAGCAGTGGGAAATTCTAATGTACTTCACGAATTAAGTAAATGACTCATTATTTACCTAACGAGTCGTCATTTGCCTAACGATTCAGCAAACGACTCGTCACTTGCCTAACGAGTCATCAAACGACCTATCATTTCTGGCAGTATGAGATTTTTGTCGAACCATTAAGGGCATTTTCATAAGTTGTAAGCTCATAAGTCCTAAACTACGTCATTTTAAGCTCTATTAGGAGGGTTTTAAGAGGGTTTAACCTGTCCTTATTCATTCAACTCCCATGCATGCAAGATTAAAAGTTTTCCATTAAAGATCAAGCTTGAAACCCTCAAAATCTCTTGGACTTTCAAAGAAAAGTTGAGAATCAGTTTACCCAGGTATGTAGGGCTATGAATGAGAGTTCCTTTTACTCTCATGCTAAAAATTCTCTTCAATTCCATGCATTTAAGTTCTAGATCAAGTTCATGATCTTATGGGGCCTTATCCTAATTTTTATGAAATTCTCTATGATTTATCTATGGGTCAATTCCCTTCATGTTTCAAAGCATGTTTTAAGATATATGGGTAGATTTTATACCTATTTTGATTATTAATTCATGATTTCAAATTTTAAAAAATTAATACCAATTATGCAAGTTTCATGAAAAGTCAAGTTCATGATTCTATTATGATTTTGATTATCCTAATTCCTAATTTATGATTTATGATTTATGATATGATTTCCTACAAGTACTCTTCATAAATTTATGAATTTCAAGTATGATGATTTTCTCAATCATGTGATTTCTTCGAGTTTATGATTTTGGCTGACTCACGGGCCCTATTTCATGGCTAATCATATATTTCAAGTATGATCAAGTATGTTATGATTTATCTAGGCATGAACTTCATGAATGATTTCACAATTATTATATGAGCCCACATGTGCATGTTTTAGGGAGTGGTGTCTAGCACCGAGTAGGCCCGACATTCAGGTAAACTTTGTGGTCTCAGAACTACGCGCTAATGTAGATTTATATTCATGAACTCTAGTTGGGTCCCTATTAGTGATATCATGCCATTAATGTCCCTTGACTGGCAAGCCTGGGACGGCTCTACCCACTTGAGCGAGATAGTTGGGGCATCATGTAAGCTCTATTATGATGGTGTCAGTTAAAATGAGTCATTCCATTATTCCTCATGATTTATACATTGTCATGTTTATGACACTTTGGGTCAAATTATGTTTTATAAGGTTTCTCTTATGATTGTAATGATGCCTAGATTATGAATAGTTCTGAAAACCTTGAGCCTTCATGTTTATGTTATGATTATCATTTCATGTTTTGAACTGTCCTACTCTTATGAACTCGTACATATTTTTATTAGTCTATTTTTTATTTCCTTGCATACATGATACATTCAAAGAACTGACCGCATACTCTATGATGTATCGCTTCATGATACAGGTCCGAGAGATCAGATTTAGTCGCGTCATTAGTCCTTCTTCCGTATCAGTTCAGTTTAGCCAGTGTTGGTGAGTCCTCATCTTCCGAGGACATTCTGTTTAGTTGGTTGTTTTTGTTATTTCAATTACAGACTTTTGTTGAGCTAGTTGGTGATGTTGTCACATCAGCTCATCAGTTATGTTAGAGGCTTTTCAGAGAATATGTAAAAACTCAGGTTGTCAGTGTTGACTCAATTTAAGATTATTATGTGTGTAGACTTTCTCTTATTCATGTTCAATTTGTCAGTTTCCGTTAATTTGTGCTCTTTAGCCTCTATGTTTATGCCATGAATTGACTTGGAGCCATTCGTGATTCTAGGTTCTATGTCGTGGTCCAAAGTCTCAGCTCGAATCATGACAGGTTAACTTCCCAAGACCCTTATTTGAAGATTAAATAATAAAGTACTCTTGTGATTGTTATTATAGATTTTGAGCGTTCCGAGGCTTTGAGAAAAGGCAAGGTTCCTGCAGAGTAGTTGATTTCTCTTACTCTGCAATCAAGGTAGGCTATGGTTTAAAAGGAGTTAAACTTTACATAATGATGTGCATATGTGTGAAGTGATAACATGCTTCTTTGATCTTCGGACATAATTTGTTGTTGGTGTCATGAGGTGTTAAATTTGATTGTACAATAAACTTGAGATGGTGGTTGTCAATAAATGTAGTTATGAAACTGAATACCTTGAGACGTATATGTGTTCTTCCAAATTTTCATGTCAGTGGTTGAACATTGGTAAATATAACCAAGTTGAAGAGAGTAATTAATGCTTCTAAAAAGTCATACTAAATAACCGAGTGATATTATATATAATATGAGGATGAAAGTGGATAACACGCTTTTCTTGAGATGAGTGGCTCGTGCCTAAGGGAAGCATCTTGGCAAATGAATATGATTGAGTGGCTCATATCCAAGAGGAGCATCTGGATGAGCAGATAGATGGGAGCGGATACCATACCGGTATAATACATGGATTTCTAGAGTCCCCTGCGGGTCATGACTGGAAGGGTAGAAAGAAGATCCTCTGGCATGTGTGTACAGCGATAAGTATGAGTGAATGTGTGGTAGTGTGACGGAGGCATGTGCCCGATACATTACCAAAGTGAAGTTAGTAAAGATGAATTGATTGTTGGGGATTCAGGTGTATATATTCCCTATGATAAGTTGATGAATTGATTGTTGAAAATTTTAGTGTTTATAATCCATGTGAAAGAATGATAAATTGATTGTTGAGCTTTGTGATGTATGCCATTGATTGAGCTGATGAACTGACTAGGAGAAACTACTAAGTATGGAACTTGAGGTTGACAGCTTGGTCAAGCTACTGCCTACACAGTACCCATTGTGACGAGACCACCGCTGTGGCCACCTCCTAGCTACAGCGGGGCCAAATCCAGTGAGCAGGCCTTCTTTCAACCTTTCTCTGAACCATTCTAGAAATTAGGTTATGCAATGATTATTTTTGTTCATGAATATATGTTGTTGTTTTACCTATATATTCATTATTATCTAAGGTTGGCTGACGATGCCTATCTGTACATTATGTCGTACTGATGCTACTCCTGCACTTCTTTTCTAACTACAGACTGTGATCTAGGAAGCTCCTCTCGACCCCATTTATAGTAACAACTACAGAACATCCGAGGGTGAGATGATTTTCTTTAAGCTGACGCAACTCCTCTGAAAAAAATATCTTTTGTTCGGATATGCATTATTTATTTTTTGTTATTCCTTTAGACTATACTTAGGTAGATGTCCTCTTACGATGACTTTCAGTTATTGGGTTGTATGTAAGGAGGTTGTTAATAATTTCTTTCATTTTTATAAAACTTCCACTATTTTATTTTGTGAGTGCTTAATTTAAAGTATGAATGTTGTAATGGGATGAGCAAGTTTGGGACACGTTGGTTTACCCACCGAGGGGAATAGTATGGTTGCCAATCACGACCACTTGGGTTGTGACATTAATGAACTTTGTTATTTGAATATTATTTTCAGTTAATTAGTTTATCACATTAGTTTATTTATTAATAATCCTCTTAATTAATTATACTGCTACGTAGCTAACAGTGAAGTACTTACTATATACATATCTAGAGTTGAACACAACAGTGAAAATTATAGATTGGGAATATGGTTGAACAAGTGAGTTCTTAACCTTAAAGAGAATTCATGATTAGGCTAGACATAGCTAATCGCATTGCTTGGTTAATATACAGGAGATAGAAATGCATTCTCATTAATTTTGTTCTTCTAGACATAGAGAATTAGGTGAACTTGAATAGGTGCACAGTTGTTTGACATAAAATAACGAGTAAATTTAACCATGTTAATCAATAAATTAGATAAATTAAAGAATACAATGTTCTTGTTAGATAGCTCATAGCCTGGATGGATCTAATCTCATCGATAATATAAAACTTCGCTCCTTCTTGGTTAAAGTTCATTAATTATTTCCTTTATAGTTTAGTTAGTTCATACTTGTAAATTTGAATTTTATTTCTTGTTTAGATAATTTGCATTCGTTTAATTTAGTTAATGATTAATTACAAGTCCCTATAAATTTGACATCGACTTGATGACCTCATACATTTGCGTGTGCTTTTGGCTGCAACAATAGCTACCTTTGCAAGTCTAATCGTGATGCTTTTATATGAATGAAGGCGGCAAAGAATGATTAGCTTGGTTATTGCTCCACAACCTAGAATTATTCGGGTAAGAAACCAAATCCCAAGAGAACATGGTTTCCTTGAGAAACGTTCTCCTCATGAGGTTCATTCCTAGAAGTATGCAACTTGTCACTTCAAAAAATCTTTTATATCTTTACTTGACATAAATGACATGCTGCAAGGCTAAAGAAATTTGATTTTATATATATATATATATATATATATATATATATATATATATATATATATATATATATATACACACTGACTGAATATAAAGTGAATTTGATTCTTCTAATCAGTTTGTCAATTATCAAAAACAGATGTGTAAAAGATAAAAGTAATCGGGGGAGAAAAGAAATTAAAGTTGTTCTTCTCCTTATGTGTCCTTTAGTAGATCGACTTGAAGTTTCTTATTAGTTGGTAAAACTTGTATGGTGCAACTGAACTGACAATAATTACCAACAATTGTAGTTTGTTATGATTTTCTCGATAGTTACTCCGTGCCTCCTTTCCACTCAAAGTTATCTCTGGGTTTAATTCTCTTCTGTGAGGATGAAATATGTTTGCAACAATTACCATTCAGAGTGTTGACTGATTTAGGCCATCCAAATCCAAGAAAGCGAAAAAGTTTAAAGCGAGGGCCCTCTAATTATCAATAAGAGACAATTTACTTTCTTTGTCTAATTATTTTATGCAAAAGTGCCCTCCAAAGAATTCTCTAAGCACATGTTTCCACTAGGAGTGTTAATTAAGTAAAACGTTTATGAGAAAAAAATAATAAATAGGAGTTTTAAAAAAAATTTATTAAATATCTTTTTTAAAGAGTATGTAGGAATTCAAAGTCAAAGGGCAAGAAATAAACAATAAAGACATTTTCTCAACCTCTAACATTCATTTTGGTTTTGCCCCTGTAAGATTGATGGGTGATCTTTTCCTAACAACTTCTTTTGATTTGACTCCTCCCAATGCAAAGTTTACTTTTCTTAGTCTCTCTCCTTGCCACCCTCATTCATCACCATCACTTTGCTGCATTCACTCAAATATATATATATATTTTTTTTTTAACTTTTTTTTCTCTTTCTCTGTTTCATATTTCTCTTTGGAGTTATTTCTTCATCATCTTCATTTGTTTACCCTTTTAGTCCCCCTAATACAATGGGGAACTGTTGTTCAAGGGGGGAACCTAATGATGAAGATCATCCTACAGAGGAATCTAATACCAAAAATGGAGATCATAATAATGAATCAAGTGCAAATAATTCAAAGAAACAACAAGGTTCAGTTACACCACCAAAATCTCCTGACCCTTCATCAAAACCATCAAAAAGTTCCGCTATAGGGCCAGTTTTAGGGAGGCCAATGGAAGATGTTAGGAAAACATATTCCATAGGTAAAGAATTAGGGAGGGGTCAATTTGGTGTAACACATTTATGTACACACAAACAAAGTGGTGAACAATTTGCATGTAAGACAATAGCAAAAAGGAAGTTGGTTAATAAAGAGGATATTGAAGATGTGAAGAGGGAAGTACAAATAATGCACCATTTGACAGGGCAACAAAATATTGTGGAACTTAAAGGGGCTTATGAGGACAAACATTCAGTGCATTTGGTCATGGAATTGTGTGCTGGTGGTGAACTTTTTGATAGGATTATTACTAAGGGACATTACACTGAACGTGCTGCTGCTACTTTGCTTAGGACAATTGTCCAAATTGTTCATACTTGTCATTCTATGGGAGTTATTCATAGAGATCTCAAGCCTGAGAATTTCTTACTCCTTAATAAAGATGAGGATTCCCCTCTCAAGGCTACTGATTTTGGTCTTTCCGTATTTTATAAGCAAGGTTATAAATCACTTTAATATTTTTTCATTTTTTTTCTATAATAATACATGCACGCACGTTTATAGCACTGAGCGCGATAATGACAAAAAATAAATATTATTCAGTCCAAGGGGCTGGTCATGTGACCTAGTGTTCAATAGGTGAAAACCATGGAAGCTGCAAATTAAAGCGAGCCTAGCATAGATCAAAATATTAGGCGATTGTTTTTCATATACCTAATTTTTGACTATCATAGTTACCCGATACATACATGTGCTGGGGAATCATATATACGAGAAAAATGATTTGGAAATTAAGAAAACTCTATATGCATCTTCTGTGGTAAATCTATAAAATCACATTCCTCTAATATATATATTTTTTAATTATTTGTGCAGGCGATGTGTTTAAGGACATAGTAGGTAGTGCATATTACATTGCACCTGAAGTATTGAAAAGAAGATATGGTCCAGAAGTTGATATATGGAGTGTTGGGGTTATGTTATATATTCTTCTTTCTGGTGTTCCTCCTTTTTGGGCAGGTATATATATATACTATGTATCATCACTCACACAAACTCCATAAGAAAATATTAGGAAATCACTTATGTATATTGACCACGTAAAAGAATTTACATTATTAATATATTTTAACATGTTATTTATTTACACTTCAAGTTTCAATATTCTAAATTAAGATTAATTAGAGGTGAATAAATAATATATTACTGTTATTTGTTTTGATCAGAAACTGAACATGGAATATTCAATGCAATATTGCGTGGACATGTTGATTTTTCAAGTGATCCATGGCCTTCAATTTCCCATGGTGCCAAAGACATTGTGAGGAAGATGTTGACTTCAGATCCCAAGCAGAGGTTAACAGCAATCCAAGTGTTAAGTAAGTTAATTGTTCACCCTTCTATTGTATCTTTTCTATGTTTTAACTTATAAACATATATAATTATGCGGTGTGAATAAAAATTAATAGGAACATTTACTTGATTTATGAATAATTAAATTTTGCATGTGAATAATTCAGACCATCCATGGATCAAGGAGGATGGAGAAGCACCAGATACACCACTTGACAATGCTGTTTTGAGTAGGCTCAAACAATTCAGAGCTATGAACAATTTCAAGAAAGTTGCTCTTCGGGTAATTGAAAAGTTGCTAAAAAACTGCTCCCCCGTTTTAAAATAAGTGGTATTTTTGTCTTTTCATTTTGTTTTAAAATAACTGGTATTTTACCTAATCAAGTTAATATTAATGATGCTCTTCCAATTTTACCCTTATTCAAGTGGAGAGAGTTTTACATAATCAAGAAAATATTAAAGAGTTACATCTTTTTCAAGCCATTTATTAGGGGTAAGTGGGTAAAAATATATTTTTTTATCTAGAAATGAGTAGTTTTCCTAAGGGGTGTGTCCAAGCTAAAAACACCACTTATTTTGAAACTGAGGGAGTATTAATTTACGTGACATATTTTTTTTTAGTCAGTCTCAAAAAGAATGAGACATTTCTTTATTTGACAAATGTCTAATGACACTATCAATATTTTATCCCCGTTAGGCGTCTCACTTAATTGACAAAAAATCTACAAGGAAATTATTTATTTTAAGGGTAATTTAAAAATTCTGAAAAATCTTTTCATATTTTTAAAATTTCATGTCTAATTAAATTACACCACGTTAATTGAGATGAGGGAATATTATTATTTTAGAGTAACTTCTTTTCTTTCTTTTTTTTTTCTTTCTTTTTTTTTTTGGAGGGGGGGAGGGGGGGATGTCAAGTACGTTTAAAGAATTTTCAAAATATTCACTTGGGAGGGAATATATATATTACAGGTTATTGCAGGGTGTCTATCAGAAGAAGAAATTATGGGATTGAAACAAATGTTCAAAAGCATGGATGCTGATAATAGTGGGGCAATAACACTGGAGGAGCTAAAGCAAGGACTTGCTAAACAAGGGACAAAATTATCTGATTATGAAATTCAACAATTAATGGAAGCTGTAAGTCCTCTAATTAAACTATTATTATTGCAAGGACAAAATTACTTTTTAATATTTCAAAACCTTTTTTCCTAAGTTGTAATTAAGTCATAGTCATTGCACTTAGCAACTTGACAATTCAATTTTTGTTAACATATATATATATATATATATATATACTTTTTTTCTTTTTGGATTTCTTAGGGCCTTTATTTTCATGACAATATTATTCTTATTTGTTCCCACTCTCCATTATATAGAGTTCATAAATTTTATTTTTGCAGATTTTATATAATTGATCACACATATTTTAAATGTATATTTATTAAAAATGTTGATGTTGGAGTATATATATATTGATTACCACCTAAAAGTCCTTCAATTTAACGCTTGTTGTAAAAGTAAATCTTTCTGCAGTAAATATTATGGAAAAAGATTTACAAGTTTCTTCTTCATTCTAATATTAATTTTCTTTTATACATTGAAAAAATTAGGCTGATGCTGATGGAAATGGAACCATAGATTATGAAGAGTTTATTACAGCAACAATGCACATGAACAGAATGGACAAAGACGAACATCTTTACACAGCATTCCAATATTTTGACAAGGATAATAGTGGGTAAGTTCCACTTCAAAAAAAATTTTAACTTATACATAATATTTGCACTGTAAAAAAAAGATAATATTACACTATCAATATATTTTAATTTGTTACAGCAAATTACCTACTTTTATTTTCAACGAATTTAACATATATTACTTTGACCGTCGCTATCATGTCTATTAAAAGATAATTATAAATTGCAACCTAAAAATAAAACATATTATCTCTTACAACAATTTCAATATATGTTAACTTGATAGGTATCATTAATTTCATGAAAATTGTATTTAACTTTCAACTAGATTGTAATAGCTTTATTTCTATTTTTATTTTGTCAAATTTTTTCAGATTCATTACAGTAGAAGAATTAGAGCAAGCTTTACGAGAATTTGGTATGGACGATGGAAAGGATATAAAGGAAATTGTTGCTGAAGTTGATTCTAATAATGTAAGTTTGAAATACTCATAAGTTTTACCAGGTTACCAATTAATATTTATCATAATTATTTATGTATAACTACCTATAAATTATATACTATTAGTGCGTAAAACTTAAATCCTAAAATTATTTGTTGTGCAGGATGGTCGAATCAACTATGATGAGTTTGCAGCTATGATGAGAAAAGGAACTCCAGATACAACAGGAGATCAAAAGAAACGAAGGGAGTCATTTGTTGCATAAACTTTCATTGTTAATATGGGGGGAAAAAAAATCAAAATCTTTGGTACTTTCATTGGAGAAATACCAAAGGCTTATTTTGTAAAAAAATTTCGAGCCATTCATGAATTTTTACAACTTCATGGATGGTTATGTAAATTATAACCATCATTTTTCCTTTAAAAAAATTGAAAAAGAAATGAGAATTTTTGAAGTAATGAGTCTATTGGAATTATGTTAAGAGTAAAAAAAATGTGGTACTGTATTATATGTGTATATAATATAAATCCTTTTGTTAATAGTTAATTTTGATGCCAAAAACCGCTGTGTAGCAACAATAGAAACTGTAGTAATGCCAATGTATTGACTAATTAATTTACAGAAGAAAAAAGAATTTTTTTTTCATTACGAAACTGCAAAAAAATGAAAAACTAACATAATTGCAAGTTATTTACAATAATTAATAAAACTATTAAAAAATTATAAAAACAAGTAAAATAATTACAAAAATGACAAATTATCTTTTTTTTAAATAATTACTTTTGTATCAATTTTTTTATATTCTCTTTTCGACCTACATTCTCTCACCAAATTATTTCCCTTTTTTCCCTCACCGCAACTGCAAATTTTCTCTCGGTATCTCTCTCATTGTGCCTAGCAATGACTGTTTTCCACCGTTCAAATAGCACAATTTCATTATGGAAGTGAATTTTACAAAGAAATTAGAAATTAATTAACCTAATTTTTTCCTTAAACATATTAATTATTTTATTTGCTTAATTAATCATATAAAATCCAGCAGAGTAAATCTTGGTGAATGATGATTTTAACCCAAGAAAAAAGGGAATGATCCTTAGCAACAACAGGTAATTTTTATGATTTATTTTTTTCGTATATGTGATTTTCCTGATTGGATTTGATGGGATTTTTGTCCCCTTTTCTCTCTATACGTCTTTTTTGGTTAATTAAAAGTGGGGAATCTTGGTTACATAAAGTGACGAAATTTTAGGACTCAGAAGGAATCGAATGTCCACGAGAAGAGATTTCGCAGCTTTTTTCGTCTGCGAGTAGGGGTGGGCATAAAAATCGAAAAATCGAAAAACCGAACCGAATCGAATTAATTCGGTTTTTCAGTTTTAATTTTTTCGATTTTTCGGTTCGGTTTCGATTTTTTTATATAGAATAATTCAGTTTTTTATTTTTATTCGATTATGGTACATCAAATTTTCGGTTTAACCAAAAAATCGAATAAATATATTATATTATATATATTATATATTTATATTTATAAATTATAATGAATAATAAAATTAAAATATAAATAATAAAAAAATAACTAACTCACTAAGCAAAGCCCTAGAGAGTACTAGAGACTCTGTCCTCTTCGGCTCTTCCTCTGTCTGCGGTCTGCCTCCTCTTCCTCTCATCCTCATTCGGTCATTCCTCTGTGCTCTCGCCTCTCGCCTCTCAATCTCTCGAATCTCATCTCAATTTCAGCTCTGTGCCTCTGTCTCTGTGCGGGTGCGACTGCCGACTGTGACTCTGTGAGTCACAACCTGCCGACCTCGCCAGTTGCCGCCTCCTCCTCGCGAGTCGCAAGTTGCGACCTCGTCTCATACCTCCAGCCGCCAACCTCGGCGCCTCCCCAGTGAGTCAGTGAGCCCGACACTCGGCAGCTTATTCGCCGGTTCTCCTCAGCCCTCAGGTAAGTCAAAGTCTTGCGTTATTGTGTATGATAATTTTTCTTGTTTTATGATTTTTAAATAATGATTCATGACTGAGAACCAACTTAGCCAAATTAAAAGATTTTGATATCCTTGATTTCATAAAACAGAATTTAGGGGTTATGATTTTACTCTCATGATCAGTTACAAACATAATTAATTTCCCTTAATTACAAGAAGTTTCTTTCAACTATTTGCCAGAAATTCAGAGAGCCTATGAAATTAATTTCTCTCTATAAATATAGTGATTACTCTTCATTCTTTTGTATCATTGAAGTGAAGAGAAAGTTTCACATACACACACAAAAGTTAAAGAGTTTTTTAGGCATCAATGGCACACTCATTTCTAGCTTTAATTCTCACTCTCATCCTCTATCTTCTCCTTTCATTCTCCAACACTGGTATTATTTCTTTCCAATTTTCTTTTATAGGGTTCTTCCATTTTGTATTATATATCTATGTTATCATGAGTTCAACACACTTTTTCCGTTATGTATGTTGTAAATCTAGCTTAAAGAAGTTGGGTGTTATACTGTTATAGTGTTATTACTTATTATTTGTGTGAATGTTTTACATCTATTACCTGTTTAATGAAATGCCTATTAGAGTGTGGACTGGGTGGACTGTGGAGTGAGCGTTTTAGCATATTGGGATATCATAACTATTAACTCATAAGCATCTATTTCATCCATTGAATTTCTGTATTTCAAGGATATATTTTTATACACAAAGTCAATGAAGAATTGAAGATTATATATTTATACATAACACACTGATCTTGCTTGCTGGCTACTGGCCTTTAGGTATATATACATTGTTTATTTTGAATAGTCTTTGGAATCACTTTCACTATACATACTTAATACTTTGATTCTTTGAATAGTCTTTGATATATCATCTGTTGGTTGTTGATTTGTTGGTTAATTATTTATAATTATTCTTTTTAATTTTGTATAGATGGATGATGAAAGTAGAATAAGTGATGTTGGTTCAACTGACAACTCACTTGATACTCAAACTGGGGATACAAAGAAAAGGAAAGAAATGCAACCAAGATCTGGGGTTTGGGCTCATTTTGATAAGGTAGTTGAAAATGGTATTGGTAGAGCGAAGTGCAAGTATTGTAATAATACTTATGCTGCCAATTCAAGTAAAAATGGAACAACGGGTTTGAAGCAACATTTGGATAGGTGCAAGGTATATAAATCTATCGTTGAAACTTCTTCTCAAATGAAAATATCTTTTCAAACTAAAGATGCCCCGCTTTGGAAATTTGAACAAGAAGTAGTTAGAAGGGCTTTAGTTGAAATGATAATTATCAATGAACTACCATTTAGCTTTGTAAAGAATGAAAGTTTCAAGAAGTTTATGAGCAATGCCCAACCTCTATTTAGAATTCCTCTCCGTAGAACAATTACAAGGGATGGTTATGAAGTTTATAGTGAATTGAGACAAGATTTGAAGAAGTCTTTTAAAGAAGTACAACCAAAGATTTTTCTTACGACAGACACATGGACATCATTGCAAAGAATTAATTATATATATTTGACTGCTCATTTTATTGATAGAAATTAGGTGTTGCATAAAAGAATATTAAATTCTTACCCAATCTCTAGTCATAAGGGTGAGCAAATGGCAGAGACTATTAGTAATTGTTTGCTTGATTGGAACTTGGAAAAGGTAGGTGAGCAAATGGCAGAGACTATTAGTAATTGTTTGCTTGATTGGAACTTGGAAAAGGTATTCTCTATAATTGTTGACAATGCGTCTTCTAATGATGTTACAGTTAAAGAATTATCTAATAAGTTGAATATGTGGGGAACTAATATAATGGAAAGTAAAGATCTTCATGTGAGATGTATGGCTCACATACTTAATCTGATTGTGCAAGAAGGTTTGAAAGAAATTGATCCTTCTGTCAAAAGGGTTTGACAAATGGTGAAGTATGTTAAATCATCCCCCGCAAGAATAAAAAACTTTAAGAAATATTATGAAGTTCAAAGGGTAGAATGTGATAAAATATTGTCGCCAGATGTTCCTACTAGGTGGAATTCCATCTATTTGATGTTGGATACAGCACAAAAGTTTAAGAAGGTCTTTGATAGGTTTGATCTTTTTGATGACCAATTTAATACTTGTCTTTCAACTAATGTGTGTGAAGATGGAAGTGTTGCAGGTCCACCCAAATGTGATGATTGGGCGAATGTGAGGAATGTGGTGAAGTTTCTTGAAAGATTCTACGAGCTCACTGTAAAGGTTTCAGGTTCACATTATGTTACTTCTAATGTTCATTTTGAGGATATATGTGAGCTTGATGCATATTTAAATGTGTGTTTCGCAAGTGAAGATCTTAATTTAAGTAACATGGTTGAACGGATGAAACAAAAGTTTAAGAAATATTGGGGTTGTCCTAAAAAGATGAACAAAATGATTATTATTGCTTCTTTGTTGGATCCTCGAAATAAGTTTGTGTATGTTAGCTTTGCACTTGAAGAACTATTTGGGGAGAAAATAGGAAAGAAAGTAAATGAAGGAGTGCGTGATTATATGACTTCTTTGTTTGGAGTGTATATAAGTCAATATTCAAAAGGATCTAATCAATCATCTCCATCTATATCTACTTCATCTCAGGACACATCTGATACATCTAGTTCTGGCGCTTCTCTAAGTATGAAAACAAAAGCCTTGAGAACTAAGCTTTACTTGAAAAAACAAAAAGAAGATTGTGGAAGTGGAGGTGCTAAATCGAAGTTGGATAGATACATTAGTGAAGAACAAGAGCCTGATTCTGATGATTTTGATATATTAGGTTGTTGGAGGGTTAATTCTCCTAGGTTTCCTGTTCTTTCAGAGTTAGCTCATGATATGTTGGCTATTCCAATTTCAAGTGTGGTGTCAGAATGTGCATTTAGTACTAGTGATCGTATTCTTGATCCATTTAGAAGTTCATTGACTCCTAAATGTGTGCAATCTCTTGTTTGTGTCCAAGACTGGCTTAGAGAAGAGACTAATCCTATTTGTGTTGAGGAAAGTTTGGAGTATCTTAAGAAACTTGAGCTTGGTAAGAGTTTATATTTTTTAGTTGGTTGTTTAGACTTTTAAGTTTTAATGCAATAATAAATTAATAGTATACTAATTTGCGTTTTATGACATATTTAATTAAATTATCTTTAGAGATGGCAATAAATGGAAGAGAGTCTTGCATTGTTGATGTATGATTGCAAATTGTTATTTGCTACTAGTGCCTAGTGGTGAGTGGTGACCGATGAGTTGAATTATTGACTACTTTATTTGTTTGGTCATTGTCTCATATTCTAATAGTCTCATTGATGATATCTTTTTGTAATATTATTTTTTTTATCTTGAGAAAGTTATATTCTAATTTTTGATTTTATCTTACTATTTATTAGGCTCAACGTTCAAATTTAATCATGCCTCCTAAATTTAGCTCACCCGTTTGGAAATACTTTGAGGTTGTTCAAAACAATGAAGAAGGGCGTAAAGCTGGGTGCTTGAGATGTGGAGTGATCAATAATTGTGATCCAAAATTGTGTGGAACAGCACACTTGAAGAAGTATGCTGAGAAGTGTCTTGAGCCTAATCTCTATCAAGAGAATCGTATTCGTATATAATCTTATAGAGTGATTGAACGAATTTGGTGTTTTTTTTGTGATTTTAACTTTGAAGTCCTAAGCAGAGCAGTTTGTGACTTTGTGTGTGCCAGACTGCCTGTCAGCGTGTGTGCTGGGCTGCTGGGCACTGGCACAGTGGCACTATTGATTATGATTTTTGTGTGTGTATTGTAATTTGTATGCTTTATGTTTGTGTGGGTTTGGGAATGCCCCGGTGCCCATCAAGTGATGTTTTATGTCCAGTTGCTTAATCATGGGGAGAGACTGGTGATTTGATTGAGTTTTGGGCTATGTTTTAGTCAAGGGATTCTATTTAAGTTAGGAGATTGCCTATGGGGTTGTCATTGAGATGGTGAGTTATGCCATTTTGATTTTTGAATAGTATTTGCTGGCTTGCTGCTGACTAGTGACTGCTATACAGCAGTAGAGATACTAGCTTTGGTTTTTTTGGAATTCTGGCAGTTAGACTTAGTTATTAGTTAATATGAACTGAAGTTGCTTGAACATTCTTATTTCTTGGTATTGTTAAAATAAAAGATGGTACTCTCTGATTTCTGCTGTACAGGGATTCCCTATAATATTGTTAAGGGTGGCTAACTGGTTTTGACGCTGTGTATGTCATGAAAGGTGAAGTGTAAATTTATTTTTGCCTACCAAAACTTTTGTTGCTAAACAGTAAACAGTTCTCTCCTTTTTGGGTACCGGTAGGCACTCGATTTATGAAATTTTAATTTTTGTTTTAAATTTATAATTGATATTAATAAAAGAAAGATTTACAATAGTTAAAAATAGATCATGTTGAATTAAAAAGTTTGAAATAATTTATATTTTATTTAAAAAAAGTAGCCCATTGTACAACTAGAAAAAAGCCCATCAGCCAAGCCTAAAAATTGAAAAATCGAAATAAATAAATCAAACTGAATTAATAAAAAAATCGAACCGAACTGAACTAAAACAGTTCAGTGTTCGGTGTCCCCTATGCATAACCGAAAATAGAAAAAACTGAATAGAAATTTAAAAAAATCGACCGAAACACAATCGAACCGAATTAAAAAAAATCGAACCGAACTGAACTAAAATAGTTCAGTGTTCGGTGTCCCCTATGCATAACCGAAAACAGAAAAAAATGAATCAAAATTTAAAAAAATCGAACCGAAACACCGAATGCCCACCCCTATCTGCGAGTAATGTCGAGCTTCTTTTTTTTTTTTATACAATCAACTACTTCAATATTTGTTTTTGTTATAAATGTATTTTTATTATAGTGAATGTCTATAAAGTTATTTGTATTGCAGTGAATGTGTGTATTTGCATTATAGTGAAGGTCTATCTTTTGGAGAAAAGTTAGGAGGAATTATCCTTATAAATAGAGGAATTTTTGAATCATTGTATTTCATCCCTTTAATCCCCCAAGAGAAATAATAATTATTCTTTCTTTCTCTACAATATTCTTGTTCTTCTTTTATTATTTCATAACACGTTATCAACACGAGTCTCTGCCTTGAGTACTCACTTTGACAGATCTGAGGTAAGAAAAATTAAATTTTTTTCAAAAGATGTATTACTTAACCACACGAATGATATTCCTTTAGTAATATTATTTCTCTATGACTCTACCGTCTCAAAATTTGAAGGCTAAAATATTATTTTTCTCTTCCTTTTAATATAGCTAATCTTACGAAACTTGATTTCGTTTCCCTTCAAAGTTCGGGCAAGAACCACCTTTCATGGATATTGGATGCTGAAATCCATATGGATGCAATGGGTCTTGGAGATACCATTAAAAAGTGAACACAAAGCATCAAACCAAGATTGTGCTAAGGCTATGATATTCTTGCGTCATCATATTGACGTTCTGTAAATTGAATATCTCATGATTAAGAATCTACTTAGTTTTTGGAATAGCCTAAAAGAAAGGTATGACCACCTGAAGATGGTCATCCACCCAAAGTCATAATATGATTGGATCAATTAAGACTATAAGTCTGTTCATGAGTATAACTCTTCAATATTCAGAATTGTTTCTTAATTGAAACTTTGTGGAGGGACTATTAATGATGTTAATATGATGGAATATGTGGTAATACACAAAATATTTGAGAGCTCCGGAAGAGCTAATGTGTTACTACTGTAGTAAGTCTTAAAAGAACACTTATAAGTTTCAAAGACATTGGAAAAAAAATTGAGACTATAAATTACGGGAAGATCTAATATCTTCATATTACTACAATTTAAGCGGGTTATAAATATTTATTTAAAAGATTACCCGTTGTTTTCTTTTATTTATAGTACATAAATATGGGTATGATGATGAAATCACATACGAAAGTAAACTAGAAGTTTACTGAAATAAAGATAAGTTGGCATAATCGGTTGGCCATCTCGATTCAAATGTGATGCAAAAATAATTGAGAATTCACATGGTTATATTGAAGAAATAAAAGATTCTTCAAGAATTCTCTTGTGTTGTTTGTTCTCATAATAGAATTATCATTATATCAGCTAAGATTGAGATTCTTTCTTCTGAAATTTTAAAACTTATAAAAAGGTGAATATAGACTCATTCACCTACCATGTGAACCATTTGCTATTAAATAATTTTAATTGATGCATTTATGGTATGGTCACATGTGCTTTGATATCAACTTGCAATTGGTTCTTGCAAGGTTGTTTGCTCGATTCATATCTATGTTGGTTTAGTAGAAATTGTATGCCTCCAATTATAGCTAAACCATTGATTATGAGAACAAAACTCCCAAATAAAATTTGGTATGAGATATGTTTATTTAACATATAGTAACACTTGAATGCATCAAGCCAACAAGGTTCCCCTATCACAATTGGTTCATGGTCAGGAATCAAATAATTCCATCTAAAAATTTAAATGTGCGGTATATGATTCAATTGCTCCACCACAATGCACAAAGATGGGTCCCCAAATGAGCTTTTGAGGGTAAATGTTAGTTTTCTTAATATTAGGGGAAGAAATGATTAGCATCTAAAAATTGTATGTGAGATGAATTATCTAGATCCCCGAAAAAAATGTGAACTTAAAGTTCAAGAGATAATTCACTTGCAAAATATTGCAAATCAATTGCCAGATGTATTTGCTGACCCTATTTTATAATTCATATACAAATGTTCTAATGAAAATTAGAGTAATTGAAGGAAAAGTTTATGACACGCCGGTAGCATGATAGATCAATTGATTCTAGAAATAAAAACTCTTTGAAGAAGGAGAAGAGCAAATGATCAAGATGATCAGAATAATGAGGCAAGTACTTTAAAAGGAGCACCATGACATAATACTTTATAAAATCTTGGCAAATTTTCAGATATCTGAAATGATGAAAAATAAAGAGATCTTGATAAGTTATGTCGTATTGAATCGATATCAAAATGATCGTCGACGATACATTTGATATAATTATAACGCTCAATATTATAAATATTGACGAGGATCTTGAATTCAAATTTGTCAAAAAGTATGGACAGATAAATGATTGGCCAAATAAGAATACGCAGTTCAAGTATAATGCCAATATGTATAAATGATTATTATGCGAAATGTGAAATAAATAAAATCGTAAAATAGTACGACTTCTGCCTTGTGGCATAAAGATTTTTCGTAAATTCTGACATTATTATATGGAGAGGTCCTCATGTGGTGGATGCAATTATTTTGAGGTTGCTCATAAGTCTGGCAATACATGAAAAACTTGATATGCGTATAATGAAATTACTTTCATGTCTAGCTAGATAGACAGTGAAGGATATATGAAAATCCCTAAAGCATTTAAAAAGTTTTAAAGTGATTCTATTGAATACCCCAATGGATGTGAGATCGCTTAACGTAAATAAAGATCAATTTCGATCTCATAAAAATGGTTAGAAAGTACAATATTTTAGTGCAATTAGTGTACTTATATATCCTGCTATTACTCTCCATGAGATAATATTTTTATAATATATATGAAAAATATAATTTTACTTTTATTAGTAGAGATACGAGTGAATGAAATAGTGATATGATTTTATTATTTCTAACCAATAATGTCAAAGGATTATTGGTTATGCAATGTAGGAAAGTTATTTAATTTTATATGAAGATAATGCAACATGCATTGTAAAACTATAGGGAGGATTCATAAAAGGAGATAGAACGAAGCACTTCTCGCCAAAGCTTTTCTACACACATGAGCTCTAAAAGAATGGTGATATCAACGTGCAACAGATTCGTTCAAGTGACAATGTGGCTGATTTATTCACCAAATCTCTACCAAATGCAATTTTTAAGAAGACGGTGCACAAGATCGGGATGTAAAGATTCAAGGATATTCTCATTAGGGGAAGTTAATACGTGTTGTACTCTTTTTTCCTTACGAGATTTTGTCCCACTGGATTTTCCTTATAAGGTTTTTAATGAGGCAGTCAAAATGCATATTATTGGAAATGTGTACTTTTTTTCTTCACTAGATTTTTTTTCATTGGATTTTTTTCTAGTAAGGTTTTAACGAGACACATTATCTATCAAATAGACATTCAAATGAGAGTGTTATAAATGTATTTGTATTATAGTGAATGTGTATAAAGCTATTTGTATTATAGTGAATGTGTGTATTTGCATTATAATGAAGGTCTATCTTTTGAAGGAAAGGAGGAATTATCCCTATAAATAGAGAAATTTTTCATTCATTGTATTTCATCTATTTTATCCCTCAAGAGAAATAAAAATTATTCTCTCTTTCTCTATAATATTCTTATTCTTCTTTTATTATTTCATAACACTTTTCATATTAATGATACAATATATTAGTCTCTTTATCTTTCTTTTTCTTTTTTTTTTGATACAATCAACTACTTGAAAAATATCATTTTCATATTAATTATACAATATATTAGTCTCTTCTCTTTTTTTTTTTTTTGGATATAACCAACTACTTGAAAAAAATCATTTTTATACTAATGATACAATACTAAAATGTATCAATTGATAATAGACTGATACACAAAAAACTGTTTTAATTTATTTTTGATACATATATACATTGAATGTATTATAATAGTATTATCTGTGTTAATGTTAAATAATGATCGTTGGTGTTTACTAATGATACTTGTGATACATACGAAACATACCCAATAAGATATTTTAAAATTTTTTTGATACATGCATAAATATCAATTTAGTTTTTACAATACAAAAATGATACACGGTGACATGTTTGTATATTGTAGATACATGCATAAACAAGGACATATTTTTCAGATGATAGTAACGATGATACACCCAAAAAAAAATTACCAAATCCACAAGGACAAAACACCTAAAAAAAATTCTCCACAAAATCGGCGATTTTTCAAAGATGATAATTTTTTCAAATATGGATTAATTGTTTAAACTTTTCTAAATATGGTAAAAAAAATAATCGAGATCAAAATGGAGAGATATGCAAGTTTAGTTTATTAGATATTAAATAGAGTCAAAAAATTAAAGGTTTGAATTTTTGATACATCACTCAAGATTTTCATTAATCTGTATCAGAAAATAAATAAAAAATGCTACTTTATGTAATTAAGATAAATATGCTATTTTGTGTAATTATTTTACTATGTAGTGCTATTTATAAAAATTGCTATAATATTGGCCAAATGCATCAAGTGACGTATTCTTTGATATATATATATTCTCAAAGAGATGGACATTGAATTTAATATATATGTATTAATTGAGATTATTGAATCAAATTATTATTGAATGGTTGAAATCTCCGAGTGAAAAATTAAAAAACAACATCAAGATTATTGAATTAGTTATTAGGAATATAGTCGATATGTTCTAGATCTAATCTCACATGTACATATGATGATTTGAACATATTTATTGAACTTTATTTAATATAATATATGGCATTTATTATTCTATCATAGTTATTATCAAATTGTTTGATTAATATGATAAGGTGCTTGATTAAGTTTTGAGACTTAACATCATAATAGAGATTATGATAATGAGAGAGTCAAGTCTCTTACAACTTAATATAAAATCGTTCTTCATTGTGGGATTACTAATTAGGACATTAGTGATTCGATTAGATTAATATTTATGTGTTGGTATTATAAGATAAAAATTAGTTGATATCATTAACTAAATCACATACATAGATGATGCATATAGAGATATGATCATTGAATAGACTAATTGGATAATTTCTAATAGTTATGATTACCATAAACTGTCACTCGGATATTATCTTGAAAAATATAATGTAGGAGTTTTCTATGACTTGAGATCATCATAGTAATCAACAAGTTATTTAATTTATTGTACTTTGATACCGGACATCCATGGCCTACAAAAGTGGTTGAAAGGATATTGGGTATGATTAAGTACTTGTAGAATTAATGATTGATCAAGATAAAATCTGTAAACTCTTGGTAATGAGTTTAAATTCTATGTTGTCATGAATCATAAATGACTAATTAAGACCTTGGTCAGGGCAATTGAATGAAAGAAGAATAGAGTTTCTTAAGTCATTTAGTGATCGATTATAATTTGACATGTACACATAGTTGATCACTTATTGGGATTTGACAGTTAGACCATATCCTAAGGTGATCCAGAGCTATAAGGATAGAAGAAAATACTACTTATTCTTCTACAGGTTATTGAGAGTAAATTATATACTTCATGATATTCAGTCGTTAAGGGGTGTTGCTAGACGCCATCCTTGATTAGTATATTGATATGATCAATTTACTATCGGCTTAGTATTTAAAAGATGTGTCAGTGTAACAGTATAAGAATTTAGAAAGAAAATTACGAATTTCAAATTGATAAATGATTATATTTAAGAGTTTGATCCAGTCTAGTAGTTCTTTCTTCAGTTTGTTCTAATGCTTGTTTCAAATGAATAAAAAGGTCATAAAAATAGCGATTAATTGAAAGGTAAAAAAAATCATTTACTTTTACATGAGCACTTAAATATATGCATTATATGTATATATATATATATATATATATATATATATATATATATTATATTTTATATATATTTCAAATAAGAAAGAGTTTGATACATAAAATTTAATTAATTTAAAATTTTTAAATATTAAAAAAATAATTAAATAACTATTTTGTCAAGTTTGAACTCTATTTTTAAAAGGATAAAAAGGTGAATTATATTTTTCTACGAGGCTTTGTATTATAAATATTTAATAATAATGTAATTTTAAACTGTTCATTTTATCCTTTATGAGATGATTTTAGCTTAATCTTTTTTGTCTTTCTCTTAATCTATGTGTTTAGTCAAACACTTCACATAAATTGAAACCAAAAAAATAGTGTATATTTAACTAAAGAGAGTGAATGACAAGAGTGCTCGATTAATTAAAACAACTTAAAGTATGTTATGTTTCTATATTTTTTTATTATATAATTTTGTTAAAAGAAGTAGAAGAAGAAGGAATTCACATTTTAATCCATAATAAAATTACACTCTTAATTTATTTTTTTCATATTGAAATATTGTGATGGATAATTAGTTAGTTTTATAAATAATGGATTGACATATAAGTTAACAGAATTGTAATCGAAAGTCTTAAATGTATATGAGGACCTTCATACTTATATCTACAAAGAATATTTTGTTAAGTAAATATGAGTAAAATAATATGCATATATTGAATGTTAGATAAGTTGATGAAATCTAAAGAAATTATCAAAGATAGTTTCATCGGAAGAATATATTGCATCTTCAAACGAAATAAAATTATTTGAAAAAGTAACAGTAGAAAAGTGATTGTTGAATTTCTGAACCATAGTGTTGTCATTGAACCCAACATCAATCTCCTTATTTACTGATAAAAATTAGGATTACACTGTTAATGTGTCCGTTTATGATGTAATAGATCTTGTCTTGTTGTAAATATTTTTTTCACTTTTCAATATATAATTATTGAAAAATAAGCATGAATTTTTGTGCCCTACAAAAAATTAAACTTTAAGGGTAAAAAATATAATATATAATAAAAATAGATAATAACTCAAACATATATGTAAAAATAAAATATAAATATAGAATATAATACGAAAAAAATTATTACCTCTTTGTCAACTAATGTTATAGTCATTCGTGTGCCTTCCTTTGTTCCCTTTTTGTACTATTGTACAAATCTAGCTCATGCTTTTCAGATTCCATTGCAATATTTTCTAAATAAATTGTGCACAAGAGTTATAATTATAATAATTTATAATTTTATAAAAAAATTTATTTTGTGAGATGATGATATTACTTTATCTGAATAGATGAAACTTGTGAATATATGAGTAGATGAAGAATGTTGGTTATAAATAACACAAATCTAAATCACATAATATCATTATATGACTCAATTAAAGGAGATAATATAGTATCAATATTAGATTCAATTAAAGGAGACAATCTAACTTAAATTATTTTGAATACAAACAATTTGAGCTGGCATAACAATTACTATTGCATTTTTCAAATCCATAACATAAAAAAAATTCACAACATAAAAAAGAAGAAGATGTACACGAAAAGATACAAGGTTAAAGATTGAATTAAAGGTATTGATCTAGTAGAGTTGATGAATTAAATTATGCAATTATAAATCCTTTAATAAAAATGAAAAGATATAAAAATCAAAAAGAATTTGAAAGTACAAGAAAGAACTTTTACAAAAACTTCCTACCCTCAAAAAGGTGGGAAAATTTTCAAATCCAAAAGGGAAAGAAACTTTTCATAGTTTTTTTTTCTTTTTTTTTAAAGATTTACACTTCCACAAATAGAAAAGTTAATATAATAAAATAAAATAAAAAATTCAATGATTTTTTTTTTATTTTTTCAGATTTACACCACAAGTAGAGTTATGTCATAATTAGAAAACCTAATATGATAAAATAAAATGATGAAAATAACTAAAAATAATATTTGTATAAAAATAGTAAATGACGATTTTGTCTTTTGCGATGTCACTTAATAAAGGAAAAAAATTCAATCAATATTTCTAAGAACCTTCATACTTCTATGTCCATAAAGGACCTCAGTGCAAAGTCCAAAAGGACTCGCGGGACTTCAATCCAATTAGAATTGGTTTCAATTGTTTCATGCAAGAATATTTTCATAAAAGTTATTTAATTTTTACCCTAAGTAAAATATTACGTTAACTAAACAGGGAAAATGTTTATAGGTGATACTATATAAAGAGTGATAGAAAAGTTTTATGCACAATTGTTTGATAAGAAAGTTCTTACGAGAAAAACACTTTATTTAAAGTGCGTGAGTATTACACCAAATAAAGAGAGAAAAATTATTAATAAGAAAATTATCCTCTTGTTCTGTTTATTATGAGTTGAAAGTTTTGAGAAAAATTCCTACACAATATTCATAATTTAATTTATTCGCAAGTTCCATTGATCAAGGAGTTGATAGCAAAGATTATTATTGTGGATACGCATAGAGTCTTCGTACTATTGAAATTTTTTCAATTATGACTATTGTCACCAGGTTTGTGTTGAAACCTATTATTTTAGATGTAAATAAATTTTAAACACAAGTAGATCTGTCCAGAATTATTTTTGTCTTCCGCGTGTTACAAACATCCTACAATCCTGCATTAGTGTGATCTATATATTCATTAAATGACGTATCTTTAAGCTAGTGATATTCTTATTCATTCACCTATTTCCTTGAGTTTTTAGATACGATGCTCATATTCTTTCATATGATATCAAAGAAAATAAAAAGAAGAAAGCTTCATAAATAATTATAATGTGAAACATAATTATCATTTGTAATGTTAGTTTTTCTAATTATGATTCATAGCTAATTTTTTGGAGCTATATATGTTCACTCTTGTATCTATTATATCTATTCGCTTTATATTTGTTGGATATATTGTATCTATTCTCTCAACGTGATTGTATCAACACATACAATTTTATTGAAAATATTGTATTTGTGCGCAAGAAAAATACATTTTATCTGCACGCTATATGAGTTGTATTAGCATATATTGTGCATTTCAAACACCCTAAAATATCATACATACAACTGATATGCATATAACATGAGAAAATGGATTTCTAGTACATTTATGTATCATTTATGCATGTTATTGAACATATACATCCTTTTATTTTGATTGTATTTCAGTGAGCACATCATTATTGATTGTTGATATAGGGGTTTGATTGAACTCATGAATACAAGAATATTTTTAAGTGTATACTTTCCGCTGAATATGTGTTAGACGCAGGATAATTAATTCGAAGGTTTTCACAATTTTAGGAGTTTTCTTCTTCATTTTTCTAAATTAGTATATATCCCTTAAAGACCAACTTTGAAAACTTCATTATTGGGATGAAGGAAAAATAATGTATGTAGCAACTAAAAATCATAGTTAAAAGCTGTGAATAGAGCAACTAAAGCTTGGGTTGCCCAACACTACTAGAAAGTAGACCAATTGCAGTGCTTATTTAGCAATAGTTATATAACCATTGCCATAGACCATCTATTACAACAGTTATAACCTTAGCAATATCATCTCTATAAAACACTTGATAAAATTTACCATTGCATTAGTTTAAAAATTGTTTCCGCAGGGTATCTATTGCAACAGTTACCCTAGCTGCCCATACGAGTAGTTGTAGCATTACTCCTATGGTATCTTGTCTGTAGAGTTCTAGTATTATCTATTGTTTCTTGAACCTTATGTATTGTGTTACTTTTTCTTTAGATGTTTTTTGATATGCTTTGATTCATCTGTTATTTTCTCTTTCGTATTTCTTGGATGTGTTTATCCTTAGTTGAGGGTCTATAGAAATAATCTATCTGCCTCAGAGATAGAGGTAAAGTCTACATACACTCTACCCTCCCTAGACTCTACATTGTGTAATTATACTGGGTATGTTGTTGTTGTAGTAGAGTAGCCTTTTGAATAGCCAAAAGATTATCTTAAGCAGGTAGAATTAAACTTGTCAAATAGTGATATTTGGAATCCAAGCTTATTGGAATCAAATGTTCATCATTCCAACCAAGGTTATAGAAGCTATATCTCGTATGAAGTGAACACAATCACCAAGTAAGCTTTACTGGCATGGGATAAATTGTATTTACGTAAAACAGTTGGGGTGCTCAACCTAGTTAACATGAAGATTTGGAATAAAGATAGAGTCAACAAGACTTGTTTGGATCTAGCCAACAAAAGAATAAGTTATGAATCAAGTGGAACCATAGCTACTACGTGAAGAGTATAGAGAGCATAATAATTCCTCAGAAAGCATGTGGGATTGTTAAAAAAGATCTTATTTGCAAGAGTTCACCTCGCTCTTATCAACAATGAGCACTACACAAGGGGGACACTAATCAAAACAGGTTTATTTGCAAAGGAAATAAACCTAGAATGTCCTAACTAGCCTAGGTGGCGCTTTAAAGATATTGTTAAGTGGGATAGTGAAATTTGAATGTTGAGCATTCGAAGGCATTGAGGAAAGGCAAGACTCTAACCGAGTGATTGTCGTTCGAATCCTCCAAATCGAGGTAGGTTATGATTTAAAGGAGTTAGACTTTTCATAATGATATGCATAGATGTGGAATTGTAATGTGTATGGTGTCTTTGGATCTTAAGTGTTTTAATGTTCCTTGTTGAATTCTCTAATTTCGTGACTCTAATGTGGTGTGGTTACCCGTGTAATGTGAATAAAGTGTATATGTTGTGAATGTCTTTTGTACTTGTGAGAATGATTGGCCCCGTTAAAGAGTTAAGTTAATAGGGGTAGAATGAGACCTCCTAAAAGTTATTACAACGGCCTAATGTTCATGTATGAACTATGAGAATGAATGTGAATTATATGAATATCCTGAACTGAGTGGCTCGCGCCCGAGGGGAGCATCCGGGCGAGCAAGACCGATTAAGTGGCTCATGTTCGATGGAAGAATTTGGACGAGCATATGAGTGTGAGCGGGTACCACACTGGTAAAATACATGAATCATAGAGTCCCCTGCAGGTCATGACTGGAAGGGTAGAAATAAGATCCTCTGGCATGTGTGTACAATGATGTTCAGTGATCGAGTGTTTATGGTGATGTGATGGAGGCGTGTGCCCGGAACATCACCATTTTTTGTGTTATTGATGTATTGTAAGAATGGTGAGATTTTAGACTAAGTATGTGCATTTAACTGAAATGAACTTGTGATCATGTACTTATCATTTGAATTGTGGAGGCTTGCAATGACTTGATGGATGGAATATATGAAAGAGATTTAGTGATTGAGTTGTGCAATTTTTGGAAATGACCCATTATATACCCTATGTGGTTATGTGATATCTACCATTTTATTGATAACTATGGCATATGTGGATGTTTGTAATGATGGATTGGTTGTAAAGAGTTAGTGGAATATTGAATATGCAGCTAAGTCGAGCTATTGCCAAGAAGTACTGCTACAATGGGATATGTTCTGGTGCGGCGAGACCGTGGCACGGTCAAATGACTGCTGCAGTGACGACCTAATCTAGTGAGCCGACCGGTTAACTCTTGAGTAGAATTTAACTCCAGTAATAAGTATGATTATGTATGAATGATGTTCTAGATTAATTGCACATTTTGGCTCATATGTATGTGTGTTATTATGTAAGGTCGGCCGATGATGCCTACCAATACTGTGTTTCATACTGCAACTACTCCTGCACTTCTTTTCTAAGTGCAGAATCTGATCCCGGAAAGTTCATCCCAACCTCACCTTTAGAGAAGCAACGGATTGTTGAAAGGTGAGCGACGCAGAATGTGTTGTTCCACTCCTCCTTCGAAGATGTCTCTCATCCAAACATTTGCAGTTTTATTTATTTCTAGTGTAATCAATCTTAAACGTGTGTTTAGACGTCTGAAGTGTAATAACAAACGGTTTCTGAGAATGGTTGTAGAAGTTAGTTTTTTTCTTTTTTTTGATTCCTTTATGATGATTCGATGAATTATTTTGTTTAATTATACCGATGTTCTTTTCTTTTCAGAATGTTGCAGTTTTTAGGGATATTAGTTGGGTTTTGGATGGTTCGCGCACCAAGGGCTATGTAGGTTCCAATCACGACCTTCAAGTCGTGACAAAGTTGGTATCAGAGCTTAGATTCATCGATCTCATTGCACTAAGATGGGTCTAGTAGAGTTCTAGGGATCGATGCAGAGACGTCCGTAACTTTTCTTTGAGAGGCGCAGGACTTTAGAAAAACTCCCTCTTTCTTTCCTTTTCGTGCGATTACTTAATTCCAATTGGTATCTGGTGATCCAAATTGCTATCTAACAACTCTTTTTTATTTCTCTCACATATGGTGAGAACACGTACAGGCAGAAATAGAGAGAGAGTGCCCGAGCTAGCTGCAACAGCCGCAGTTTGCGGCAAAGGATGGGACCGAGGTCACGAGAGGAGGCTTGCCATTGTCAGAGGAGGGTCCCACGCTCCTACTCCAATTTGAGAGGGGTCTACATCCCCTGTCCCATCGGCAGTTCAAGAAATAGTGGCTGTGGAGGTGGAGGTCCCGACTTAGGGAGAGGCAGCAACTGCTCCAGCATCTTTCGAGGTCCTGGCTCATGTCCTTAACCTTCTAAGTGGCCTCGTAGGTAATGGAGTACTACCAGCGACTCCCACAGGGAAGTAGTCGGGGATACAACATATAGCTATTGTGGTTCCTTGTATAAACGATATGTTAGAGGTTGTGATATTTCCAAGGCCGGTGGTTGGACCCGTAATGACTAGGGCGGAACATGATCTGTTTTGAAGGGTTTACCAAGATGAAGCCTCCCACTTTTTACGAAACTGAGGCAGAGGATGCGTACGAATTCATAATTAACTGTCAGGAGAGGCTCCACAAAATGGGGGTAGGAGAAGTATGGAGTGGAGTTTGTCACTTTCCAGTTGATGGGTGATGCTAATGTCACGACCCAAACATAGGCCCGAATCTAGACACGAAACTAGAACTATAAATGGCTTTAATTCGATCCATTGCATGAACATAATAACTAAACTCAACATAATCAAAGAGAAAAACTAAATTCTGAAATAGCGGAAGTCTGGATAATAAAAACATCTGAACAACAGAAATATCACAACACTGAATCTAAATATGAACACAAAAAACTATGTCTGAAAAGCCTCTAACATACTGACGAGCTGATGGGACAACACCCCAACTAGCTCACTAGAAATCTGAAACTAAAATAAAACTGAAATAGGATAATCATAAATCTAGTCCTCGGTAGATGAGGACTCACCACTGACAGCTAAGGTGGGGATAAAAACGTGTCTAACTGCGAGGCTGAGTCTAGAACCCTGGATCTATATCATAAAATGATATAACACATAAAGTATACGGTTAGTACTTAGAATGTACTGAGTATATGGGAAACGTAAAAGAACTGAAACATGCAAGTATACTGAAAGAAAGTAAACTAGATACATAACAGAACATATAACTGAGCTGAAATACAATGACCTTGTCTGAGATGTATAAATACCATCATGATACACTCATTTGAAAACATTTAGTTAAAATACAAATAAAGCTGATGTATAAGGGTCATGTACATGCACTGAGAGTTGAGGTATTAACTAAAATAAAAAACTGTGGTGAAATGACTACTGAAGACTGAACTGAACTACACTATAACTGAGCTAAACTGAAGTTTGTAACTGACATCATAAACTAAGGGAAAATCTCCTCTACTAGTGAACGTCCCCGACTAGGCTAAGGGAAATATTCTCTACTATTGAGAGTCCCTGACTGAGCTAAGGGAAACATTCTCTACTATTGAAAATCCATGGTTTAGCTAAGGGAAATATTCTTTACTATTAAGAATCCCTGACTGAGCTAAGGGAAATATTCTCTACTATTGAGAATCCCTGACTGAGCTAAGGAAAACATTCTCTACTATTGATAATCCCTGGCTAGAGTAAGGGAAATATTCTCTATTATTGAGAATTCCTGACTAGCATGACACGGGGCTCTAAGACCTGGGTATGCTAGGACCCAGGCCTGATCGGTGCTAGGTGCTACTCTCAACTGCACACAAGGGTACATGTAACTGATGAGCCTGAAGTTGATGTCCTAAGACCAATCGGAACCACTTTCTCTAGCAAGGATCCCGAGAGTCTAGAGGACCGGGACTATACTAACATAGGATCCCGAGAGTTAGAGGACTAGGACTATACTGATATAGAAGGCTCAAAAATGATATCACCTGCCTAGTAAGGGCCACTTTCTACTAGAAAGAGGCCCGAGAGTCTAGGGAATCAAAAACATGCTGATCATACCAAATTCATGAAAACCATAGGTCCAATTCTTAATATAAATCATGAATTATAATCTTTACTTGTCATCAAACTTACATAATAGGTCATACTTTCCTAATAGCTTGAATACATGAATTGAATATCAAATTTGAGTGTAAAATCTGCCCATTAGACTTGAATTATAAATTTGAACATGAGGGACTTGGTGTTCGCGGTCAGCTGGTCAGGTTGGTATTATATATTATAAACCGACACGCAAGTGCACGTGGTCAAACAAGTAATAAAGTGGCTAAGTAAGCCAAGTATCGATCCAAGGAGGCTCAGGGTATGTAAAGATTACCTAAGTATACTATATTCCTATTTTACTTCTATCTATGCTAACAACAACGTAACCAACAGTTACTTGAGTTTTTGTTTCTAAACTATATATACTACAATTAATAACAACTATTTACTTGTGAATTTAGACAATGGATATGAACATGCCAAGGTTAAGAACAAGTAATGAACTTGATAATCATGATAATTTGGTTAATCTCTTCTTCATGTTGCTAGCCAAGAACATTAGCCTAGAAATTAAAACTCTCGTATTTAATTTCACTTTAGAATCATAAACCATCCGTCTACATTTCTGTGATCAAATGCAATTTATGACCTAGCACTACAATTCCGGTTCCTAAATTGACTAATACGGCTTTCAAGTATATTTCTATCAGGAAAGCACATCAAAACCCAATTTTCCCAAATCAAGTTAAGAACAATACCCTATTAATTCACAACTTTCCAATTTCTTGCTCTTTCGAGTCAAATTGGACTTTTTAGATGTACATTAATGTTGGCCAAGCACTAATGCAGTAAGAACAAGAATTAATAGAACAACATTAAAGAAGAAGAAAAAAACCATATCATTTACAATCAAAATTCATTACACATGTTCAAAACCTCAGCAAGGAAGAGAATTAGCCACTCATTTGTGGATTGATCATCCTAAAATGAGTGTAATCATACGTACAATTGATAGAAAGAAGAAAAGAAGAGAAGAAATCCCTTAGCTTTTTCGTTCCTCAACTGCTACTAACCCACGTCCTTGCTCTCCACTTCTGAACTCAGTCTAAAAACTAAAAACTGCTTAAAATAAACCTAAGTGTGCTATTTATACTAGTGGAAAATTTTTCCCGGAATAACAAGCAACGTGTCACGGAGGCCAATGCGGAGCACTGCCTCCGTGACACGGCGTGGACGCGGACCTTCACTGGAATTTCAGGGTCCGGTAAATTAACCTCAACGTGGCACGGAGGCCAACGCGGAGGCCTCTCTCCGTGCCACGGAGCTGACGCGAAGGCACACTGGAATTTGCCATTTTAATTCCTGTTCAGGCAGTGTGCTACCGCGATGGTAGCGTGGCACGGCTCCATCGCGGAGCCCTTATAAAATGTGCATTCCAAGGTCTTTTCCACGCTCGCATCCAAGTCCAACTCCGACATAGTTCCAACATGCATTTTAGCTCCTAAAAATCACATTTACCTGCAAAACAAATGCTAATCATGTTGGTTAGTATAAATTCACATTTTATTACTAATTACATGATATTATATACACATTGCACAACAAACAAGGTAAAAATGATACGTTTGAGTATCACTTGGGCATATAAATCTGCCCAAGATCACTTACCCCACACTTAAATCCTTGTTTGTCCTCGAACAACATATACACAAATCATGCAAATTACATCCCAACCTTCGTCACTATGGTGCAACAATTTACGCTACGGTCATACCGATTATTCAATTTTTGCAAATCATCAAGAAAACATGCTTGGTCGTACAATACAATGACCTTTAATACATCAAGGTTTCCTAGACTTTAAGAATTGATTCTTGATATCGGCAAACTCATGCAAATCAGCTAATCAAGAAATCCGACACGAAAATCAATCTTTCATCAAGCATGTGCCCTCACAACTCGAGAGAAACTTCCCCTTTATGTTCATGCAGCACACAAACATGCAAGTAGGGGCATATAAAAATTAATTTCACTCTCTCTCCCAAAAGAATTCACATGCCTCATGTCATGACCCATAAGCTTGGCCTTAGTGTATTACTCCACTAATATAAAGAAATGCAATATAGGATCACGTAGGACTTTAATGGGTTGTAACGGGGCTATGGATCTAGTATATATATATTGGATTAGCCAATAATAGTCGCTAGCATCCTTAAGCGCCTTTTCAACTCATTCCCATCGACTCATGGACATTGTTCCTCTCTTTTCTCTTTTCCTCCTATTCATGCTGGTTTACTTTCATACAGCCCATTTCATCAGACACACTTGACACAAAACAAAAGGTTTTCAAGTACCCTCACTATCAATTAATTACAACAAGTGCCTCTTCAACATCATCTTTTCTTTCCTCACTTTGCTTTTCTTTCTCTTTTCACTCTTTAACACTTTGGGAAACATTTTATTTTCTTTGTAAGCGCTTAAGAGCTTCTTATAGACTTGAAGGCTAATGAAAAGAAGGAATAAAGCTTAGTTCATACAATTTTGGACAAAAGAAAGAAATCGGCTAAAGGCTCAACGGGCTGACTAGGGTATACAACATATAAAAAGGTAGAATTTGACAAGAAAAAAATGGAAACTATCGGTTAAAACAAAGAAATGCCTACATACTTTCCAACACTACACCTCCTTCATTTCGTTTTGTATACACACCAGGCAAGTTCTAGACAATTCACAATGACATGGAATAGCAAAACCTCACTTCACACTTCATGCACATGCTCGAATCAAGATGCATTCACAGACTCTTTAATTAGTCAATTACATGAATTCAAGATTAAGCCTCAATCATACCGAACCAAATTCTATAGCCTAGGTAACTCAACGTATTTACAGAATTGCATGATTTCAAACGAATCACTTTCACATTTTGAACATCAGTTACAACACGCAATGAAATTTTAGCAACCATAAGCAACTACAGTTCATTGATGCAATCCACCAAAGAAAAACTAAAAACAAATAAAAATCCTACTCCTACCGACTACATTTCCCTTAAGACGGTCGTCATCCATCCAGCATAGGGAACGGTCACTAACTATGACATCGGTTCAATGGGACTATTCTCGGTAAAAGAACCGAAAACAAACTCCGAGAAACCCAAAAAAAAAATAAAAATCGAAAAAATTTTGCAACACATCGATCATTTCGATAGAAACATATTTACAAAAGATTTTGATAATTGCAAAATATCTTCGCAAAAATTTTGAAAAATATCGATCATGTCGATAGTTGCAAAAATATTTACACTAGCAACCATAACTTTCAAAAACACACATCATTAACCACACACAAGTATATACACATACATCACTAATCAGTTCGCCACAGGGAAAGCACAAACATACATACAAACCAAGGAAAAAACATACAGCAATTTAGAGCCTATGTCCCCAGCACCTAGCTACTCCCCACCCCACACTTAAATCGAACACTGTCCCCAGTGTTCACAAAAATACAAAGCACAAAATTTTGGGTGGTGGAACTCCCTGCTCAGTCGAAATATTCGACTTCTTCATCCGGTGCTGCGGCCTCGTCGCCCATATCTGAATCAGCTCCATCGTCGTCATCGGACTCCACATCGGAGTCCTCACGACGTGTCTCCTCATCAGTAGGGACATCGTCATCTGTCAGCTCCACGAAGGCTGGCCCTACCTGACATAAGGCTCTGGCGTTCTCGCCAAAGGGGTAGTCCAGCTCCAGCTGCCATAATTCTTCCTCGGTGGCTGGTCTCCCACCTATCCGTAGCTGCAGCATCTGCATGCCAAACATACGGGCCATGTACTGATCGTCACGAGCATGTCGCTCGCCCAAAGTCAGCACCGGTCCATGTGTAGTGTCGGGGGCCTTAGTCTTTGTCACGTCGAGGGCCCTCCGCTCCAACTGCGGAATATAATCCAAGGCTTCTTCCTCAATGTCGAGGCCTCGGAGGAAGGTGGTGATGAGTCCGCCAAACCCGTATTTGTGGCCCTGGTGCAGTCTGGCTCTCTTCATGGCAGATATTATTACCGCCCCCACATTAATCTCAAGCCCTTTCATAAGGGCATACACCAAGCAGACACGGTCCCGGGTCACATCTGTCATATGGACTCCCGGGATCAAACACGAACATACAATCTTCAGCCAGATTCTGGCCTCCCTGTTCATCTGCGAATAGGGCAGAGTCTGGTGGTAACCCCTCTCCTTGTGTCTACTCCATCGGGCTGTGGATCGAGCCCCACACAACGTACGTCTGATGTCGGCGTACGGTGGGGTGATGTTTAGCTGGCGGAGAACGTGGGCGTCTGTGTCCCGCGCTCCAACGATGGCATTCAGCTGCTGGGGTTCCAGAGTGACAATCTGCCCTCTGATTTTTATAGTGTGGCTTCTGATGGCCGGGTTCCAGTTTGCATAAAATTCCCGAACCAAGTGAAGGTTGCACTCCTTGGGCTCCTGAAAGATAAAGCTGAGCCCAGCAGCTTCAATTCTCTGTACGATGCGAGGGAACTCCTGTGCAAGTGGTTCCCGTGCAATATGTTCCTCGGGGAAGTACTTGTTTTCTTTATGCTTAGCGTACCATTTCTTCCCTTCATCGGTGACCCATCTTGTTCCGTATTGGCGGCGTTGGCCGCGCGGAACAGCGGGTGCAGCTGGGACTGCGGTGCCCAGTCTCATCCTTTTCCTACCTGTGCCTGAGGTAGAAGCACCCTTGCCTTTATCTTGTCTGCTAGCCATTGTACCTGTCAATTTACACAAACAAGCACAACGTTAAGCTAAACACTTGTTAACTTCGGCTAAGGTCGGGTTACACAACATTTACCCCACACTTAGGCCTTAGCTACTTCTACAAAATTACGGCAAAGATAACTCTAAGTACACCACAGACAACATCATAACTTCATGCTTAGTGCGTTCACAACAAAATTTCGACAGCATAACGGTTAGCGTACTACTCAGACTTCATACAGCTAATCCCAATCCTACTATCGCTAACAATTCACACATCGCACAAGCAACAAAAACAACAACAAAATAAAAACAACAATAAAAACATTCTATATACAAACGAATCCAAACAATCTAACTAATTCACACATTTTATGCATTTTCCCACAAAAATTCGAGAATTCGTCGTCTTTTAACATTTACACAATATTTACCACGACTTCTCTCAAATAATAAACACACCCAGACATCTAATTTGCCGACTTATCAAGTCGCCCAAGTCAAATTCAACAACCCAAGCCCTAGAATACAATTCTATGATCAATTTCGAATTATTTACGCAATCGATAAGTTCAAACACTAAGTACAACAATCCAAACATGTATCAATCACAAATAATCCAACATTCATGTTTAATTTCTACCTAGGGTGATATATCTCACCTCACATGCCCAAATTTGACAAAAATCGCCAAAAAATTGAGATAGACGATGAAAACATACCTTTGAATTGAAGAACCGAAGAAAATTGATGTTTTTCCTTGCCTAGGAACGTGGCACGGTGCTTGGGGAGGGGGAAATGGGTGTTTGGTCGCGGAGGGAAGAGGGAAATGGGGAAAAATGGGGCAAAATCAGGGGTTTATTTAAAGAAAACACGCGGGTCACCCGGCAACCCGGTGTGACCCGGCACTGAATAAGGGGCAACGTGTCACGGAGGGTAACGCGGAGCCCCTCCTCCGTGACACGGAGCCAACGCGTTGGCTTACTGGATTTTTGAAAAATCTGGATTTTGCCTTCAATGTGTCACGGAGGCTAACGCGGAGCCTTACCTCCGTGACACGGCGCCAACGCGCCAGTGCACTGTTTCTTCAATTAATTTGATTTTTCATACCTTGCCTCATTTTCTTGATTCCATGTATATTTCCTCCGTTATACCTGAAAATCACCTCACTAAACAAAAATTGGTTAAATTAATAGATTTCCCTAACTAAAATAAAAAATATTAACTAAAATGAAAATCTAAACCTAATCAAGAAAAGGAAAAGAAAAATAAAACTTGGAAATAGAAAATAAAAACAAAAATAAAGATAAAAGTTAACTACACTGTGCAAAAAGGAAAAAATAAAATATTTTTCTCACGGGTTGCCTCCCGTGCAGCGCCTGGTTTACCGTCGCGGCTCGACGTCCTTTACGCTCACTTGTCTACTAGGGAGATGGACGATTTGTCCCGATCATGGTCATCCCCCCAGTAGTTCTCAACCTTATCCGGTGGCCTTCCTAGTAACTCTCGGGAATCACTCATTCCATTAACATTCCCATGATCAATCACGTTGATCACCGAGAGATCCTTATAAACCGTCGGGAGCTTAGGTACCTTGTACACATCGAACACTTCGACCTTGTCATGTGCTCGCATCGTGAGTTGACCCGCAGCTACATCAATTAATGCTTTTCCGGTTGCCAAAAAGGGTCGTCCCAAAATAAATGGGACTTCAGCATCTGGTTCAAAATCCAGAATAATGAAATCGACCGAAAAAATGAGGGAGCCTACTTGCACTAACACATCCTCAACAATACCATCCGGTTTAGCTAAGGACCTGTCTGCTAGCTGCAAGATTACCGTTGTAGGTCTGGACTCCCTAGACCTAACTTTCTGAATACCGAAGATGGCATCAGATTTATGCTTGCCCCCAAGTCGCATAATCCACGAGCTCGGATACTTTGCCCAATCGTAAGCTGGATAGTAAAACTTCCAGGGTCTTTCAGTTTTGTGGGCAACCTATTCTAAATACGGGAAGTGCATTCCTCCATTAAAGCTACCGTGGCATACTCAGTCAAACGACTTTTGTTAGCCACGATGTCTTTAATATATTTCGCATATTTTGGCACTCCCTGCAAGACATCAACAAGAGGTAAGTTAACATGTACCTGTTTAAGTACCTCCATGAATTTCTGGAAACACGCCTCCTCCTTGTGTTTCTTAAGTCGTTGAGGGAACGGGGGTGGAGGCCTTTCTGGTTCAGCTTCTTTAGTCTTCCCCTTATCTGAGCCTTGCTCTCCCTCAACATCTGCTGCTCCTGACTTTTGAGGCGGTCTTTCCGGTTCCACCTCCTTCAACTGTAAACCACTCCTCGTGGTCACTGCATTTACCTGCTTCGGATTAGGATCCGTGTCGCTAGGTAGTCCTCCTCTAGGTCTAGTATTTTGGGCACTAGCAAATTGCCCAAACTGATATTCAAGAGCCTTGGTCGCCAACTGATTGTTCTTCACTTCGGCTGCCAATTTGACATAGTCAGCCTGCAATTGTGCCTGATTAGCGATCATGGTTTTGAACATCTCCTCAATAGTCGGTGATGGTGGTGGAGGAAGGGCATTGCGATTTCTGAACTGAGCTTGATAATTTTGTTTCCCTCCTTGGTTTCTGTGCATACCCTGCCCTGAACTTTGGCCTTGTTGATTGTTGCTACCCCACGAAAAATTCGGATGGTTCCTCCAATTTGAGTTGTAGCCACTACCAAACTGCTGCTGATTTCTCTGTGCATTGCCCACAAAATTAACAGAATCAGGATTTGCACCACAGCATTCAGCTGAATGCTCACTACTACCACACACTTCACACCACATATGTTGAACTGCATTGACTGAAGCTGAAGGCTGGTTCAAATTGATATTGCTGAAGTGAGTGTTTAACTGATTTTGCAAAGCAGCTATCTGTGCAGCGATAGCTGTGAATCCATCCACTTCAAGCACTCCCGCTGCTTTCCTTGCTCCACCTCTTGAAGAATCTGCATTCCATTCTGGATTGCCTTGTGAAATTCGGTTGAGCAAAGTGTACAGCTCCTCATAGGTCTTTTCCAGCGCTTGCCCTCCAGCTGCTGAATCTAACAGAATTTTAGTGTGGGGTTCCAAACCCTCAATAAATGTGTGTACCAACACCTCATTGGACTGATGATGATGAGGACAGTCCCGCAACATGGATTTAAATCTTTCCCAGGCTTGATAGAGATTTTCTCCTTCCCTCTGTTTAAAACTTAGAATTTGACTTCTAAGTCTGGCTGTTTTACCAGAAGGGAAAAATCTGATCAAAAACTTCCGTGCAAGATCATCCCACGTTGATATAGAATTGGGTGGTTCAGCTTTTAACCACCTCTTGGCTTCACCAAGTAAGGAAAATGGAAATAATGTGAGCCGAACATAATCAGGTGACACTCCAGCGGGTATATAAGTGTCACTTATCTCCAAAAAGTTTTGGAGATGTTGTTGTGGATCTTCATGAGGGAGACCGGTAAATTGCCTGCTTGTGTGCAAAAGTTGCACCATATTCTGCTTTAATTCAAACCTCCCTCCAGGCTCTGGTTTGCGGATGCTAGAATGTACATTATTAGCGTGTGGGATTGCCACCTCGCGAACCGGCCTTGCTGCTGCTTCATCGGGCACTAACACTGCCCGCACAACTGGTGGATTTTGTTGCTCCATCATAGACTGTTTAAGCAACTGCAGCTTCTTTCGTAGAGCTTCTCTACGTTGACTATGAAATTCACGTTCAGGCTCTAAGTAAGATTCCACCAGCTCTTTGCCCCTTGCCAGTGTTCACAGAAACAAAATCTGCAAAATACAGGCTAAGACCAAGTTGTTAACACTTTAAGAAAATAAAAATAAAAATACAGTAAATTTACACTAAACACAATTTCACAAATCGCCTAGCCTCCACGGCAACGGCGCCAAAAACTTGTTTGCGGTCTGCTGCTCAGGTTGGTATTATATATTATAAACCGACACGCAAGTGCACGTGGTCAAACAAGTAAATAAAGTGGCTAAGTAAGCCAAGTATCGATCCAAGGAGGCTCAGGGTATGTAAAGATTGCCTAAGTATACTATATTCCTATTTTAATTCTATCTATGCTAACAACAACGTAACCAACAGTTACTTGAGTTTTTGTTTCTAAACTATATATACTACAATTAATAACAACTATTTACTTGTGAATTTAGACAATGGATATGAACATGCCAAGGTTAAGAACAAGTAATGAACTTGATAATCATGATAATTTGGTTAATCTCTTCTTCATGTTGCTAGCCAAGAACATTAGCCTAGAAATTAAAACTCTCGTATTTAATTTCACTTTAGAATCATAAACCATCCGTCTACATTTCTGTGATCAAATGCAATTTATGACCTAGCACTACAATTCCGGTTCCTAAATTGACTAATACGGCTTTCAAGTATATTTCTATCAGGAAAGCACATCAAAACCCAATTTTCCCAAATCAAGTTAAGAACAATACCCTATTAATTCACAACTTTCCAATTTCTTGCTCTTTCGAGTGAAATTGGACTTTTTAGATGTACATTAATGTTGGCCAAGCACTAATGCAGTAAGAACAAGAATTAATAGAACAACATTAAAGAAGAAGAAAAAAACCATATCATTTACAATCAAAATTCATTACACATGTTCAAAACCTCAGCAAGGAAGAGAATTAGCCACTCATTTGTGGATTGATCATCCTAAAATGAGTGTAAATCATACGTACAATTGATAGAAAGAAGAAAACAAGAGAAGAAATCCCTTAGCTTTTTCGTTCCTCAACTGCTACTAACCCACGTCCTTGCTCTCCACTTCTGAACTCAGTCTAAAAACTAAAAACTGCTTAAAATAAACCTAGGTGTGCTATTTATACTAGTGGAAAATTTTTCCCGGAATAACAAGCAACGTGTCACGGAGGCCAACTCGGAGCACTGCCTCCGTGACACGGCGTGGACGCGGACCTTCACTGGAATTTCAGGGTCCGGTCAATTAACCTCAACATGGCACGGAGGCCAACGCGGAGGCCTCTCTCCGTGCCACGGAGCTGACGCGAAGGCACACTGGAATTTTCCATTTTAATTCCTGTTCAGGCAGTGTGCTACCGCGATGGTAGCATGGCACGGCTCCATCGCGGAGCCCTTATAAAATGTGCATTCCAAGGTCTTTTCCACGCTCACATCCAAGTCCAACTCCGACATAGTTCCAACATGCATTTTAGCTCCTAAAAATCACATTTACCTGCAAAACAAATGCTAATCATGTTGGTTAGTATAAATTCGCATTTTATTACTAATTACATGATATTATATACACATTGCACAACAAACAAGGTAAAAATGATACGTTTGAGTATCACTTGGGCATATAAATCTGCCCAAGATCACTTGGGCCGATAGACATAACGTAGATAATTTCATAGAATTGGGTTAAAACCCTATAAGCATACTTGAAACTTGAAATTCATAGATTTATGATGGATTTGATAAGGGACATGCATTCATAATCATAGAAACATAAATTGGATCATGAGGAAACTAATCTGATAGAGGAACATGAGAGAATTCAACCACATTTGCACAAAACTCTGGAGTTCGAAAGTTAGGGCATGGGAGGTAAGAATCATGAATACAACTTGAAAAGGGCATGAGGGTGGAAGAAACCCATCACTCATTTCCCCACATACCTAGGTGGATGATCCCTTGATTTCTTTTGAAGATCCCAAGAAGATTTGAAGAGGTTAAAGAAGAATTCTAGCTCCTTTCTTGAGAGAAATCCAACTATCGATCTTTTGGAGAGGCTGAGGATTTAGGCTAGGTTAATCCCTTTAATTTGACCTTAAGAAAGCCCAAAACAACGTCATTTAGGAGTTATAAGCATAGGAGTTTACTAAAATACCCCAAACTACCAGAAAAGGCCTAGAACTGGCATTCCAACGACCAACAGGGCGGGTTGTTGGTTGCTAGGACGACCCTTTCTGAGGTTCGTTGTTTGCCTGCTGTTGTTTTGCTAAACTGCTCATAACTTTTTACTCCAAGCTCCGATTGATATAAGGTTGATGTGTTGGAAAGAAGACTCCAAGGGATTAAATTTGAGCTGCTGAATCACCCAAAAATATTTTTTAAAATGGGAGATATGGTCTTTTGAAATGGATCCTTGTAAGAACTTATTGAAAACTCAATCGGTAAGAAGACTCTCAACTCAACTTTGTACTAAAGGCTCCTTGTGACCTTAATTTGCATCCAATGCACTTTTTATACTTAAATATTGATCTTAACACCTTATTTCCATAAATTCATCAGGCTCAGATCTATCCATATACCTAAAATGGTTCCAAACTTAGCCCAAAATTTTCAACTAACTGGCAGAACCAATGACCCCAACAATGGGTTGCGGTACCAAACAATGGACCATTGGTCCGTCCGTTGGTTTTCCCATTCTTTATTCAAAATTCTATGAATGTGTTTCAACGACCATAAACAATGACCCGTTCAATCAATCCACGGCCCGTACCACCCCCTTATGGGTTCTGGGAAAATTTTTGATAGCTCTCTGTACATAAAACAATGACCACCTCTAACAACCCACTGGATCCTACAATGAACCATACCGAGGTTCGTTGTTTGGTTCTAGTACTGTTTTTTGTTGTAATCCTCGGGTCTGACCTAAGGAACTTTTGGGGTGTTACAATATCTCCCTCTTGGGAACATTTATCCTCAAATGTAGATCAAGCATACTGAAAGGCTAGGGAAGGGACTACAATCCCATAACTGAATGATTAGAGTTGAAAATTGATGGAGTGACTAACTCCGGACTAAGATACATGACTGAACTGAATTCATGAAATGTACATGCATGCTAAAACATGAAAGGAACTGAGAGATATGAACTCGACATAAAACTGAATGGAATGCTAAGGAGGAAACTGGTACCTCGTACTGGAACGAAGTTGGTACGGATTAAATTATCACTCTTGAGCTACTTTCTGATACTGAACTAGCTGTAGTCTAACTGCAAGTAAGGGACTCATAAGCACGAATCGTTCATGACACCTAAAACAAGGTACATACATTGGGTAGCCTAATCTGCTGGGCCACTGAAGCAATTTCTAAAGACTAAGTTCGACGGCTGAGCATACCGGAAGACATGAGTTAACACACATAACTAGTTTATGACATGAAGTAGAGACTTATATATTCGTAAAGTAAGACTGGGATCACTATCCGAAGTGGTTATCTAGAATTTTAGAAGTCTGTACATGGGAATGGGTAGAGCGTAGCTTCAACTAAAACATAAAAGAAATCATCTGAACCTAAAGGGATTGGCATCCTATAGCTATTAGTGCTAGGACTTCCCTACTAGCACACTCAAGATTCGACTTGTCTCGTTGACTTATCATCTCCGCCTTAGCTAAAAGCCATCATTATAAGGCTCTTGGATCTTTCTTAAGGTTGGGCTAAACCACTAACTCTTAACTCCTCCTTCACTTCTAAAATTCACTGATAGCTTCATACTCATAGCTATTTCACACCCTAAATCCAACCTATAATAAAGGACTCTCTATTCCATACTGAGGTTCTGGGGCCTAACTACATGCAAAGAGTAACACAAATACTTCATAATATACCTTTGACTACTTTTGGTGGTTTTCCTTGATCCTGATGTTCTGACAAGGCGTAAGAGCGGTTTTGACGTTGTCTGCCACCTGTACTAGATGATGTGCCCTGCTAAAATGGGCGGGCTGTCGGAGATACTAAAGTGGTGGTTGGGGCTCTACTCTCGCCTTGCTTGGCTGTTGGACAATATCTAAGCTTATGACCCGACTTGCCGCACCAAAAGCAAGCGCCCGAACCAATCGTGCACTCCCTCAAAAGGTTCTTCCCTTAGTTCTTACAAACGGGATATGTAATCTCCCTTACCCTGAGTCTGTACAAGACACTATCTATCGAAGGTGATGGGGCTGATGATCTCTGCTGGGAACATAAGCGGTGTCCACCACTCGTCCTTTGATAGGAGAACTTTAAATCTCCTGTCTTTGCTCTCTTGGACTCTCTCTGATTTTCTTTCACTTTCTCCACTTCTATTTTTTGGGCATATATCACCAAATATGAAAAGTCTATGTCATTGTGCAACATGGCGGTCCTGCACTCCTTGACCAAGGAGTCTGCCACTCCGTTCACGAAAAACTTGTTCATACGAGCCTTTTGGTCGGCTACCATCTCCAGTGCATACTTGGACAACCGAGTAAACTTAAATGCATATTCCTGGACAGTCATACTGTTTTGTCTCAAGTTAATGAAATCCGCCGCCTTTGCCTTCCTCAATACTCTAGGGAAATACTTGTCTAAAAAGGCATCCATAAACTCATCCCAACTTATGGAGATTGCTCCAACTCCCTGACTATCTTTCCACTGACGAAACCATATATGAGCGACCCCCTTCAGCTGGTAGGAGGCTAAGTCTGTGCTCTCTGTTCCCGTCACCCCCATAATCTGGGTGATCTTATGGATCTCCTCTAAGAACTCATATGGGTCCTCTTCCACCTTTGACATCAAGAACTCAGGTGAGTTCATTCTGAGGAAGTCTCGCACTCTAGCAGCCGCCACATTCCCATTCTAGGGAACATGACCCACCGCCTACTGATTAATCTACGCGGTCATGTCCTGTGCCAACATGTGAAAGGCTTCCATAAACTCGGTATGAGTAACATGCTCATTCATCGGGTTTGTTGGGGTCGGTGGTGCTTGCTGTTGTTCATTTTTGTTTCTCCTTCCGTTTACTCTTCTGGAAGATCTGCGAGCATGTAATGCACGAGTCAGGAGAGGAACTATTAGAGTTTCATACTCCAGCCAAAAAAATGTCTCGTAGCCTCTTCGTCATAAGTGTGACGCGCTTCACACAGACTCCACTTAACGTGGCTTTCAGACACCGTAGGACACTCTAAACCTTTGACTCTGATACCAAGTTTGTCACTACCCAAACATAGGCCAGAATTTAGACACAGAACCTAGAGCCATAAATAACTCTAAGTTGACCCATAGAATGAACATAATAACTAAACTCAACATAATCAAAGTGAAAAACTAAATTCTAAAATAGCGGAATTCTGAATAATAAAAACAACTAAACAATGAAAATATCACAACCTGAATCTGAAGCTGAACAAACAAACTATGTCTGAAAAGCCTCTAACATACTGACGAGCTGATGGGACAATACCCCCAACTAGCTCACTAGAAATCTGAAACTAAAATAAAATTAAAATAGGATAGTCATAAATCATGTCCTTGGTAGATGAGGACTCACCACTGACAGCTGAGGTGGGGATGGAGCGTGTCTAATCGCGAGGCTGAGTCCGGAAACCTGGATCTATATCATAAAATGATATAGCACATAAAGTATGCAGTTAGTACTTAGAATGTGCTGAGTATATGGAAAACGTAAAAGAATTGAAACATTCAAGTATAGTGAAAGAAAGTAAACTTAATACATAACTGAACATATAACTAAGATGAAATGCAATGACCCTGTTTGAGATGTATAAATAATAGCATGATACACTCATTTGAAAACATTTAGTTAAAATACAAGTAAATATGATGCATAAGGGTCATGTACATGCACTGAGATCCGAGGCATTAACTGAAATCATAAACTGTGCTGAAATGACTACTGAAGACTGAACTGAACTACACTATAACTGAGCTAAACTGAAGTTTGTAACTGCCATCATAAACTAAGGGAAAACTTCCTCTAATAATGAGCGTCCCCGGTTAGGCTAAGGGAAACATTCTCTACTATTGGGAGTCCCTAACTGAGCTAAGGGAAACATTCTCTTCTATTGAGAATCCTTGATTGAGCTAAGGGAAATATTCTCTACTATTGAGAATCCCTGACTGAGCTAAGGGAAACATTCTCTACTATTGATAATCCCTAACTAGACTAAGGAAACATTCTCTACTATTGAGAATCCCTAACTAGCATGACACGGTGTTCTGAGATCTGGGTAAGCTAGGACCCTGGCTTAATCGGTGCTAGGTGCTACTCTCAACTGCACACAAGGACACACGTAACTGATGAGCCTAAAGCGGATGTCCTAAGCCAGTCGGAACCACTTTCTCTAGCAAGGATCCCGATAGTGTAAAGGACCAGGATTATACTAACATAGAAGGCTCAAAAATGATATCATCTATCTAGTCAGGGCTAGTTTCTACTAGCAAGAGGCCCAATTCTGGGGAATCATAAACGTGCTCATCATACTAAATTCATGAAAACCATAGGTCCAATTCTTCATGTAAATCATGAATCATAAGCTTGACTTGTCATAAAACTTACATAATAGGGCATACATTCCTAATAACTTGAATACATGAATTTGATATCAAATTTGAGTGTAAAATCTGCCCATTATACTTGAATTATACATTTGAACATGAGGGACTTGGACCCACAGACATAACATAGATAATTCCATAGAATTAGGTTAAAACCCTAGAAGCATACTTGAAACTTGAAAGTTATAGATTCATGAGGTATTTGATGAAGGTAATGCATCCATAATCATAGGAACATAAATTGGATCATGAGGAAACTAATTTGACAGAGGAACATGATAGAATTCAACCTCATTTGCACAAAACTCTAGAATTCGAAAGTTAGGGCATGGGAGGTAAGAATCATGAATACAACTTTAAAAGGGCATATGGGTGGAAGAAACCCCTCACTCAGCCCCACATACCTGGGTTGATGATCCCTTGATTTGTCTTGAAGAGCCTAGGAAGATTTGAAGAAGTTGAAGAACCCTAGCTCCTTTCTTGAGAGAAAATCCAACTATCGATCTTTTGAAGAGGCTGAGGATTTAGGCTAGGTTAACCCTTTAATCTGACCTTAAGGAAGCCCAAAACGATGTCATTTAGGAGTTAGAAGCATAGGAGTTTACTAAAATACCCCAAACTACCAGAAAAAGACCTAGTACTGGCATTCCAACGACCAACAGGATGGGTTGTTGGTTGCTAGGACGACCCGTTCTGAGGTTTGTTGTTTGCCCATTGCTGCTTTGCTAAACTGCTCAGAACTTTTTACTCCAAGCTCCGATTGATGCAAGGTATGATGCATTGGAACGAAGACTCCAAGGGCTTAAATTTGAGCTGCTGAATCACCCAAAAATATTTTTTAAAATGGTAGCTATGGTCTTTTAAAATTGATCCTTGTAAGAGCTTATACGAAAACACAATTGGTAAGAAGGCTCTCAACTCAACTTTGTACTAGAGGCTCTGTATGACCTTAATTTGCATCCAATGCACGTTTTATACTTAAGATTGATCTTAACACCTTATTTTCATAAATTCATCAGTCTCGGGTCTATCCATGTACCTAGAACAGTTCCAAACTTAGCTCGAAATGTTTAACAAACTGGCAGAACCAACGACCCCTACAATGGGCCGTGGTACCAAATAACGGTACCGTTGGTCCGTCCATTGGTTTCCCCATTCTTCCTTCGAAATTCTCTGAATATGCTTCAACCACCAGAAATAACCACTCGTTCAATCAAGCCACGGTCCATACAATCCCCTCGTAGGTTCTGGGAAAAGTTTGATAGCTCTCTTTACATGAAACAATGACCACCTCCAATGACCTGTTGGACCCTACAACGAACCGTACCGAGGTTTGTTGTTTGGTTCTGGTACTATTTTCTGTTGTAAGCCTTGGGTCTAACCTAAACTTTTGGGGTGTTACAGTTAAGCTCTAGTGAAGGGCTTTTATGGAGTTCAGATCAGAAAGGTCACCACCATTAACCTAGACCTAGTTCTACTCCACCTTCTTGGAGAAGTACGTACCCCGTACCCTGATAGATAGGAGGCAAGATGAGTTCACCACCGTCGAGTAGGGAGGATCTTTAGTTCCAGCTTATGAGGCTCGATTTCATTTCATATACAAGTTTTCTTTGCCCTTACTGCCCATAGAGGAAGAAAGGATTAGGCGATTTGTTAAAGGCTTGAATATGGGACTTCAGCTATCAACTCTTCAGATGGTTTCTACAAGTAAGACCTTTCAGGAAGTAGTACAGTATGTGAATAATATGGAGGGGTGAAATAGGAGGGTTACATGAAGAATGTTTAGAAGAAGGCTCAAAAGTTTGGTTCTTACAATGGCTCTTTTGGATAGACTCCGGTACCTCAGGGCTACTCAGGACGCCTTGTTCAATCAGCTTTACAAGTGTCAGCTAGGAGTCCGTCGGAGACCACTCCATGACCAGCAGGTACAGTTAGAGGTAACTAGATAATTCACTAAGATTTTGGGGCTCGTCCCATCTCTTTGATTCCTACTAAGAGACTAGCGATTGAGAAAGTGTGCCACGAGTTTAGAGAGCATGGTCACATTTGCATATGGTGTCCCAGGTTTGGATAGGGTGGGCAGATTATTCCGCACCCAACTCTTTGAGTTCCAGCCCCGACTGGGTGAGGAAGGAGTGCGTTTAGTAGGGATCACCCCCAATTAGGGAGGGGCAGTCAACCAGTGGTTAGAAGCGGCACCCAGAGTGGTATATAAGGTGCTCAGACTAGAAGGGGTGGTATTCAGTCCAGTAGAGGGGTTGCACAGCCCAACCGTGGCGGTTCTCAGATAGGTAGTCAGGCTTATTTCTATGCATTTCCGGGTAAGCCTGAGGCAGAGGCTTCCAACGCTGTTATTACAGGTATAATTTTTGTGTCCGAAAAAATGGCTATGGTTTTATTTGATCTGGGATCTACTTTTTCTTATGTGTCTGTTTATTTTGCTTTGGAATTGGACTACTCTTGTTGGGGATTCTATGGGGGTGCATAGGATTTGTCGCAATTGCATCATTAACTTTATGGGGTTTGATACCCTGATAAATTTAGTGATCTTAGACATCGTATATTTTAATGTGATTCTAGGGATGAGCTGGTTATCTCCTTACCATTCCATTCTGGATTGCCATGTTAAGAGCGTCACTATAACAGGCCCAAGGTTTTCCAGGTTAGAGTGAAAAGGGAATTATAGCCCTGCTCCTAAGAAAATCATTTTTTATATTCGTGCCCATAAATTGATAGAGCGGGGGCGTTCAACATATCTAGCTCATATTCAGGATACCAGTTCTGAGGGTCCTTCCATAGAGCCGGTTCTAGTAGTTTGTGAATTCTTAGAGGTATTTTCCATAGATCTGCCTGACATGCCATCGGACCCGCGATGCTAATTTCTACATAGATTTGGAGCTAAAGACTCGACCTATTTCTATTCCTCCATACCGAATGGCACCAACTGAGTTGAATGAACTCAAGGAGCAGTTATAGGAATTGCTTAATAAGGGCTTTATTCGGCCGAGTGTCTCTCCGTGGGGCGTCTCGGTCTTGTTTGTGAAGAGGGATGGTAATATGCGGATGTGCATTGATTATCGCCAGTTGAATAAGGTAACCATCCGGAATAAATATCCTCTCCCTCGAATAGATGACTTGTTTGATCAATTACAGGGAGCAGCAGTGTTCTCCAAGATTGACCTGAGGTCGAGTTACCATCAACTGAAGATTCATGATGAAAATATTCCCAAGACAGCTTTTCGGACCCGGTATAGACATTATGAGTTTCTAGTCATGTCCTTCGGACTCACTAATGCTCCAACAGCGTTCATGAGCTTGATGAATGGTATCTTCAAACCTTATCTTGATTCATTTGTAATCATGTTCATTGATGATATCTTGGTATACTCTAAGACTAAGCAGGAACATGAGAATCATTTGAGGATTGTGTTAGGGCTGCTGAAGGAGAAACAGTTGTATGCCAAGTTCACAAAATGCAAATTTTGGCTAGAGTCGGTATCTTTTCTGGGGCATGTGATCTTCAAGGAGGGGATTAAGGTGGATCCACAGAAGGTGGAGGTAGTTCAAAACTGGGCTAGTGATAATGTCCAAAATATATTCTTAATTCAAAGAATATACACGATCAAAGTATCAAAATAAGTAACCCGATAAGTGTCGGGGTTAAATCCTATGAGGACTAGGGAATGACAAATTCAAGTGTTGATTGAGAAATTGATATTAGTTTGTACCATATAGATTTAATATAAAATCAAGGAAAATGGGGGGGGGGGGTTTAAACTTTTTAGAGAATTACACAAATTGATTTAGTGAACTAAAAGTAACAAGTTCAGCTATATTGTTGACAATAGTGTGAAATACTAGAGGTGCGGTGTCAATGAAATACTAACTAGATCGGGATAGGTCAGGTCATCTCATAAGTTCAACGAGTGTAAATAATCTGGGAAAGTAGGTAGCCTCAGCTTCTCAGCCTATTGACTACCCCTAGCTAGAGTTTTCTCAAAATCTAGCTGCGATTTAGCTCAACCCAAACTGATTTGTATTAGCAACTTCACTATTCCTACCTATTAGCTACCAATTAGGAAGGAGGAAGTAATTTCAGCTATTTCTAGCTTAATTTGACAATATCTTGTCCATACCCACTACTAGATTCCCTTCCAATACTTAATTATTCTCTCCCGAGCAACAATCAAGAAGTATAGATAGAACCATACCATCATCAATGGATCTTCATTAATAGATTGAAGGGAATGTAATAGATTTACACTTGATTGAACATTATGAAGATGGCTCTAGCAATATCCAATCCAATTAAGTATTCATTACACACCTCTAGTTAATGATTTTAGCTACTCATAGTTAAGAAATTCAAAAAGACATTCATCAACAGCATCATTGAATTTAATATTAAGAGTAGATAAATCAAATGCACAATTATCCTTCAATTACAGCTAAAACTTAATAATACTAAAGAAGAAAATAGAGCAGAGTATTTTCTACAAGTTTCAATCAAAATCCCTTTCTCAGTTAAAAGATTGTCTTCAGCTAAAATAGGAAATAGTGATGTGATGTGTACTTGTATTTTCTCTCTATCTCTATATCTTCTTTTTCTCTCCTTTTTTCCTCCCTCTGCAAAGTAATTTTTTTTTCTATTTATATCCTGAAAAGTAGGGTACTTTTCATCTCTTTTTCAGTGCTAGATGATTATACCCTTTAATAGCACCGTTTTGGAACCGGCAGTTCGCCGATGAAATCCGTGAACTGCTGTGTATATACTCTTCTTCTACACCCATTTCCAGTGAACTTCAGCGGTTCACCGGGCATTTCGCTGATGCCAATCCATGAACCTCCGGATCTTCAATGCCAATTCCAGAATTCCTGAGTGTCATTCGGCGATTAAATCGGCGACTCACCGTTGGCGAATCGGGAATCCTCGGTGGCATTCAACCTTTGAGGCAGCGACATTAGGCTTTTAGTCGGCGTTTCGCCGGTTGACACCTGCGACACGCCACTCATTCTCACTTCCTCCTTTTTGCTTCATTTTTGCTCTTTTCTTTCAAACTTAGGCATCTGCACGCAACAAAAGCAAAAAGGGCATAAAATCCAAATAATCAACTCGGGAACGAAAAAACTCAAGTTTTAGAGTCTAATGAGTTGGTAAATTACCAACTCATCAAACCTCCAAACTTGAATCATTGCTTGTCCTCAAGTAATGCGATACTTCAACTATTGAGGAAAATGTCACATCTCTTCACAATTAGACCTTGCTGATCACCTGGACTATGACAACCCAAAAATACTCACCACGCTCACTGAAAAGAGAAGAAAATACTCCAAAAGACCAAAACAATGAAGACGTTTCAAGCAGGCAACCACTTTATATCAAGTAAAGCTTTTTGAAAGGAATCATTAATCACACAAGGGTATTTTTAAACCAAGTAACACACCTAGCATCTCAAGTTATAACAACTGAAAATTCAAAGCTTACCTTAGAGTTTGCACTCCTTGCTCTATGTCCACATTAACTCTAAATGCTCTTGTATTCCTAAAAGGAATGATTCCATTCAACCAATATAAGGATCCCTATTCTCTTAGTTCTTTGATCATTTGAATGCATAACAGGGATTAATTGGAAGATACACTCACGCTCACTCTCCCAAAAGATATCTTCATGCATACACTTGACCCATAGGCTTGTCCTTCATGTAGTTCACCACTAATGTAGAGTAGATGCACCTAGAATCATTTAGGACTTTCGGGTTGTGATGTAGGCTTAAGGTAAGAGTAGGGTGAGTATTTGTCTATAATCACTAGATCCTCCCTAATGCTTTTCTAACATGCCTTACATCAATTTTGCTCACTCAACCTTCTTTTCCTTTCTTTTCTTGTTGATGCCTTTTATTTCTTTAACACTCCCCCTTATAACCCCTCTTTTGCTTCCACGCTTAGCCTTATTACCTCAAGAGGGAACACCAATTCACACAAATATTCTTTTTCCCTTTTATTTTTTATTTTTTAATTTTTTTTATTCATCTTTTGGTTCACTTTGACAAAAGATGATGTTCCCTTCACATTATGATTATTGTCTTCCCCCTTTGTTTTACATACCCCCAAACTTAGGCTCTTGCCTCATTTTTCACACTTGCTTTTCTCATTCCCTTCTTCTTAGGCCCTGAGCCTTACTTCAGTACTTATCTTTTCATTAGCATTTAGGGAGAATGGGAGCCAAAAGAGGTATTACGAATGGTCTTAAGGCTTGTAATGTGGCTGTCAAGGAAAGGTTTTACGGCTCAAAATTGGCTAACAAGGATTAATGATCATAGAGGACATATGGTTAAAGTGGTTAGACAACTAAGGGCCTAAACTCATTTTTTTGGTGCAACTACATCTAGGATTTCGCCTTGAATCACATCTGGGGCAAGTTCTAGACAAGATGTAATGCACAAGATTCACAAACATATCCTCGCCACACAAAGCATCACCCTTAGAGGGTCTACAAGAGTAATTTTCCCAAACAAAACATCACATTAGGACATCAAGCAAGCAAACGTCATAAGTCAAGCAGGGAATTTACAATGTACGACCAAGATTACTATGCTACGGTGTCAACACTTTCTCATACTTTATCCTCATGCCCCTGTTTTCACATGTCCATTTCAACAAAAAAAAAATTTTAGTTGGTGCCTCTTAAAACAACTTCACAATAGACTCAAAGTGACATGGCATTTCCCTTAAGAATGCCTCCACTCAATCCATCATCGGGAAAAGCCAACCCGACTCGATAACAAAAATAACTAAAATGAAGACTGCTCCTTGGGAAAGAACTGCGGTCCAAAGAAAACCCTTGTAGTTTTAATTTCTATCCTACTATTTACAATGGTGAAAAAGAAACACGATTTTGGGTTCATCTCATTCAAAACTTTCAAAATATTATGCTTCAAACCAAAGACCCCATTTGGTCACTAAATACCAATCACAAAAAGAAACAAACCCAATTCATTCATTCATTTATAAAAAAACATACCCGATAAGGGCAATCATCAACCACAACAACCCAACAAAGGCTGGACCTACTCAAATTTAACAAAAAACATCAAAATTTCACAAGAAACAAATCTCCCCCATTAACAACGTTCATCCCACCCCCACTTAAGATCATACATTGTCCTCAATGTAAATATGCAAAAAGGAAAAAGGAACAAGGAACTCCTTGAGCGGGTCACTCTTTGTCATCGTCAGCCTCTGCCTCACCACCATCACCGCCGTTGGCATCACCAAATCCAGTGAATTCATCGCCCAGCCCTTCAAATAAGTCATCAATTGGCCCCCGAGCTGAGGATGGAGTAGCGATTGCAGCATCCAAGGCACTCATGTCGGGCACTTCGATCGAAGTCTGACTCTTCCACTCCTGCATTTCAGTTTGTAGGCAAGTGACTGCCCCTTCTACTACATCCACCCTCTTTCATAAAGTGGCGACATTCTCGTACAATAATTTGAGCTCCTTCTTGATTGTTTTGGCAATGAGTGCTGGGAGGCTCTTGGCCAAACGTTGAAGCTAGCTTTTATGCAAGTTTGTCATCTCCACGATGCGATGGAGACCACTTGGCTGATAAGATTGGGGAGGTGGAGAAACTCTTTTCTGGTTAATGTCACCCGGTGCTTGGCCCGATATGTCAGGTTGAGGCACGTTGGATTGGTAATTGGCTAACCCATGGGAGAGGGCTTCTTCTTGCATGATGAAGGCTTGCATGCGCTTTTTTCTTACTGTAGGTTGCTCGACATCTCTCTTCCTATCAATATCAATCACTCCTAAAGCAGAGGAAGGAGTCTCGTCAGGGAAAACAGGCACTCCAGCTGCTTCACAAAGTTGGGAGATCAAAACAGCATATGGCATGGAAGTACTGGACTGTCGGGCCTTCTTCTTCATCTTCTGAGCTTCAATTTCCCCGAAGTTGATGGGGACCCCCGACATAATGCAAGCAATAAGAATAGTAGTTTAAATACTGAATGTCTGCTCATTCTTTGAGGGGATGATTCGAGCACAAATAAAGTCGAGCCACAGCTTGGCCTCGAACTTCAAGTCATGGAGAGAGATTTCGCCACCCATAGAGGCCCACAAAGGATTTCCAACTACTATAATGTAGCCTATCCACACAAACTGGTCCTTCATATCGGCCACCCTTGCCATGTACTCCATAGCGGAGTTGATTTCATCCTCCCAGAACAGATAGTTTATAGCAGCCAGGGTGATATCAACTTTCACCCCCCGGATCATCACTGATGGCAAGCAGGGGAACTCATCCACTTTTCCCCGATGTTGCATACTCTCTTGGGGAGCCTGATAAGAGGCGTAGAACTCTGTGACCAAGCTGGGGTAGTATGGCGGCAAAAGGTTGTCAAATGCATGTCATTGCTTATGGGTGAATTGCTCGGTGATATTGGGGAAATCACCTTCTAACCCAGCCAAGTCAAACCTCTTCTCCAGCGTGATGGAACGACCCTGGCAGATGACATAGTGTTCCTTCATATTCGGAACACAGAGAATGATGGCTTCCTTCGTGTTGGCTCATGGTGGAGCAATCTTCGCTTTGCCTTTTCCCTTGCTAGCAGAGGAAGCATGGGCCTTTCCTTTGCTGGTGATCCTGGAAGATGACATGATGTGTTTTTCTGCAAGAGGTATCTTAGTGACAAGAATTTGAAGTAGAATTAAGAAAAAAACTAGTTTAAAGAAGAACTGAGAAGCAAAGGAAAATCAAATAGTCATTTAAAGATCAAGTGGTATCGGCAGGCGACCGGCGGTTCGCAGAAGATAATTCACGGGCCGCGGACTGACTGCCGATGCTTAACAGAGCACTGGGAAAATTATGCAATTTTCGACGGTTCTAGCAGCATCTTACCGCTCTCAATTTGTGAACCGCCGATGTAGCTCAGGATCCACTCAGTAGCCAGGGCCAATTTCAGAATGAACCGGCGATCCATCAGCGTTTCGCCGAATCTGACCGGCCAATCGCCGGCCCCTGTCATCCCCAAATTTTTAACTCATTACTCACAAACATCCATTCAAAACAAACATACTACCAGCAATTATACTCCATTCAAATACATATTCATGACGTTTAGCCCTTAAGATTAGCGTCACCCGGTCTATCATCGGGCAAAACATTGTGCTTTATATAAATGGGTTACTCAAACTTCACCCTTTTCATAATTTCACCATAAAAGAACATATCTACCCCATTTAACAAGCATGACGCATTCAAGATTTTCAACAAGGAAAGGGAAATGAGATATTACTCCTATAGAATCAGGTACCAAAACTAAAATCAAAATAAGGGCAGGAGAAAAGTTACCGAATTGGAAGAATATTTGCATACTCTGTTAGCTTCAAAAAGAAAAATAGCTCAAGATTGCAGTGGCACCTTCAGATGAATATAGAGTAGCTAGTATGGGGAAGTGATTGTGATAGTGAAATCTGGATGGGTATTTATAGGTGGAGAGTGGGAATGTGATAGGTTGAGGGGGAAGGTGGGGAGTTTAATGTCGGTGTGTTGGTGGGAAGTTAAAAGGTGAAAAGGTGAAAGAAAAATGGAAGAATGTAGGGAATTGGGAATGTTGGGTAACGGAGAGACAAACATGGAAAGAAAAATATTGGAAAAAGGGAAGCTATGGGAATATTTGCAGAATAGGGTGGCTGGGTAGGTATTTGGGATTTTGTGGGCCAATCTTTTTAGATTCCTCTTTTTTTATGATCCCCAACTGGCGCTATACCAGCGGTTCGCCGCTGTGCCTTACTTCACCTTGTATTGTGCCCAGTGATCTGGTTCTAGCCGACGATGCACCTGCAGTTCGTGAATTACATCTGCATTCTGCCGGTCATCCGTCGAATCTGTGGCCTAGCTTCAAGTTCTCTGCTTCAAGCCGGTGACACATCGGTGGCCCTTGAATCCGGTTCGGCAGTTAGCCGGTTCTTTAGTTCAAACCTCAGCTTTCTACTTTGATCTTACTTTCTTCTGTGGTCCACGTTTCTGGACTGACGGCTCGCCAGTCCCTTGCCGGTTCTCCCTTCATGCTTTGTTTCCCACTTTGCTTCTCATTTCTCAGTTTCTACACAAACAAAAACATCAAATAATTCACTAAACACTTGGGTTGCCTCCCAAGAAGCTCCTTATTTATTGTTGTGGCATGATGTAGTCCTTTTTCAATTCTTGATTTCTGATCGGTCATCATCCGACTCCTTCTCCCCCAGATCTAATCCCTTATCATCATCATCATTTTGTAATATTCCAACCACCTTGCAGTCGGGTGGAGTTTCAGTTGATGGACACACTTTGAAGGTGACTTCCTCACTGCCAACCCAAAATGTTAACTCTCCAAGCTCCACATCTACCACGACCCTCCTGGTAGCCAACAAAGGTCTTCCCAAAACAATAGGAACTTCTACATCCATTTCACAATCCAAAATAACAAAATCAACTGGTAGAATAAACTTGTCCACTCTCACCAGCACATCTTCTAGCACTCCCACCAGTCTTTAGATGGACCTGTCAGCCATTAGCAGCCGCATCAATGTCAGTTTCGTGCTTTCGAGGCCTAATTTCTTAAAAATGAGCAGGGGAATCAGATTCATACTTGCACCGAGATAACATAGAGCCTTCTTAAACACGCAAATCTCAATCGTGCATGGAAATGTAAAAGCTCTGGGATCTTCAATTTTTGGGGAAAGGTTGCTCATCATTACCGCACTACAATGGTGCATTTTCTCTTCATTTCCAGCATCAACCACCTTCTTCTTTTTCAACAAATCTTTCATAAACTTGGCATAACCAAGCATTTGGATCAAAGTGTCCACTAACGATATATTTATGGACAACTTTCTAAACATGTCAACAAACTTCTTAAACTGATCCTCCTTCTTTTTCTTTGTAAGACATTATGGATACGGTGGTGGGATTCTTACTTCAACTCTATCATCACTCATAGCCTCCATGCCAGCCTCTTCATCATCAACTTGAATGTGGATCTCTTCATCCTTATCCTTTGTTTCTTCCTCAACATTTTCTTCCTTCTCTAGATTCGTTGGCTTTTTATCAACCTCTTCTTCATTATCTACTTTCTGGTTCTCCACCTCACTAGACTTCCCCGGTGTATCTCCAATCACCTTGCCACTTCTAGTGACAATAGCCATACATTGACCATCTTTCTTCGAGTTAGGCATTGTGTCATTAAGTAGTGTTCCCTTCATATTGGGGTATATTTGAGTTGATAGGTAATTCATTTGGGCTTTTAAATGCTTGATGGATGTCGAGTGTGAACTCACAGTTTGAGCGAGGTTAGACACTCCCCTCTTAATTCCTTCACCACTTTCAGTCGACTCCACTTTCTTCAAGACTCTTGATAGAATTTCTTCGACTTTTGAGCTACCGCCATCACTTTCCCCTGGCTGGTTTTGAGGATTCCCGACCTTAGGAGGTGGAATGCATGAATTTGGACTTTGATGATAATGATCACCTTCTTGGTTTTTCTCTCTATTGCCCCACCTCTCATTTCTTTCAATCCAACCTTGCTGCTCACGATTCCTCCACCCTTGGTTATCATCCCTTGGGTGCCATGGGCCTTGGTTTGCACCTTGAAAGCCAGGTCAAGGGCCTCCCATTTGGTTACCCATATATTGGTATTCTTCATCATATCTTGATGGTGAAGGCTCCCTTTCATATTGCAGGGGACCTTGCATCCCACGACATTTACTACCTTTGGACCTGCTCACATCACATGCTTGGTCATAAATTCTAATTGTGTCATCATCTTGGCAAGAGTCTCATCCCTCTCATCATCCCTTTTTCGCAACTCCGCTGCCAATGCACTTGATCTGATCTCATGAGTGGACACACTTGTCTCCCTTGTGTGCCAAGCCCTGTTGGTTTTTGTCATTCGATCAAGGAGAGCTTTAGCCAACTCATATGTTTGGTCCATAATAGAACCCCCAACTAGGTTGTTGGCAACAGATTTGTTGTTTGAATCAAGGGCCTTATAGAAGCTTTGGAGAAGTACTCCATCTGGAAATCCATGATTTGGGAAAAGAGCAACCTTCTTTCTAAACCTCAACCATGCCTCATGCAAAGGCTCTCCTTGTTCTTATCGGTAGTTTGTAATATCATCCCTCAATTGTAACATCTTTAAAGGATTGAAAAACCAATCTAGAAAAGCCTCGGTTAACTCTTGCCACGAAGTAATACACCTTGGAGGAAGTTCCTCTAGCCACATTGTTGCTTCCCCATCAATGAGAATGGAAAGAGTCTCAACCTGATTGACTCTTGACTAATGTTTGTAATGTTGAAGGGCTGGCAAATTTCCAAGAAATTCCTTAAGTGTCGATTTGCATCTTCGCTTGTCTTGCCGCCAAAGAGCCCCTTCATCTGTAACAAGTGCAACATGGTGCTAGTAACATGGAACACCACATTCCCTACAGTTGGAGGTAGGCGAATGGTTCCTGCAACTTCCGGCATTACCAAATTATCTTCTTCAGGCTCTATGTTACCCTCCATTGAGTTATCCCCTGCTTGGGAGTGATGGCTCATGTGGTGATGAGATCCTAACAACACAACAGAAAATCAAATCAAGTAGCTACGATGCACACTAATCCAACTTAACAATCAATCACAAGATTATCAAGCGCTAGTCCCTGGCAACGGCACCATTTTTGATAATGTCCAAAATATTTTTTAATTCAAAGAATATACACGGTTGAAGTATCAAAAGAAGTAACCCGACAAGTGCCGGAGTCGAATCCCACGAGGACTGGGGAATGATAAATTCAAGTGTCGATTGAGAAATTGATATTAGTTTGCACCATATAGATTTAATATAAAAGCAAGGAAAATGGGGGGGGTTAAACTTTTCAGAGAATTACACAAATTGATTTAGTGAACTAAAAGTAACAAGTTCAGCTATATTGTTGACAATAGTGTGAAATACTAGAGGTGCGGTGTCAATGAAATACTAACTAGATCGGGATAGGTCAGGTCATCTCATAAGTTCAACGAGTGTAAATAATCTGGGAAAGTAGGTAGCCTCAGCTTCTCAGCCTATTGACTACCCCTAGCTAGAGTTTTCTCAAAATCTAGCTGCGATTTAGCTCAACCCAAACTGATTTGTATTAGCAACTTCACTATTCCTACCTATTAGCTACCAATTAGGAAGGAGGAAGTAATTTCAGCTATTTCTAGCTTAATTTTACAATCTCTTGTCCATATCCACTACTAGATTCCCTTCCAATACTTAATTATTCTCTCCCGAGCAACAATCAAATTAGTATAGATAGACCTATATCATCATCAATGGATCTTCATTAATAGATTGAAGGGAATCTATAGATTTACACTTAATTGAACATTATGAAGATGACTCTAGCAATACCCAATCCAGTTAAGTATTCATCATCACACACCTCTAGTTAATGATTTTAGTTATTCATAGTTAAGAAATTCAAAAACACATTCATCAATAGCATCATTGAATTCAGTAATAAGAGTAGAAAAATCAAATGCACAATTATCCTCCAACTATAGCTGAAACTTAATAATACCAAAGAAAAAAATAGGGCAGAGTATTTTCTACAAGTTTCAATCAAAATCCCTTTCTCAGCTACAAGATTGTCCTGGACTAAAAGAGGAAATAGTGATGTGATGTGTACTTGGATTTTCTCTCAATCTCTCTATCTCTATATCTTATTTTTCTCTCCTTTTTTCCTCCCTCTGCAAAGTACTTTTTTTTCTATTTATAACCTGGAAAGTAGGGTACTTTTCATCTCCTTTTCAGTGCTATGTGATTATACCCTTAATAGCACCGTTCTGGAACCGACGAAGGTACCGGTGGTTCGCCGATGAAATTCGTGAACCGCTAGGTATCTGCTCTTCTTCTGCACCCGTTTCCAGTGAACTTCAGTGGTTCACCAGGCGTTTCGCCGATGCCAATCCGTGAACTGCCGGATCTTCAATGCCAATTCCAGAATTCTTGAGTGTCATTCAGCGACTAAACCAGCGACTAGCCGCTGGTGAGTCGTGAATCGCCGGTGGCATTCAACCTTTGAGGTAGTGACATTAGGCTTTTAGCTGACATTTCGCTGGTTGACACCTGCGACTTGCCGCTCATTCTCATTTCCTCCTTTTTGCTCTATTTTTTCTCTTTTCTTCAAACTTAGGCATCTGCACACAACAAAAGCAAAAAGGGCATAAAATTCAAATAATCAACTCCGGAACGAAATAAAAACTCAAGTTTTAGAGTCTAATGAGTTGGTAAATTACCAACTCATTAGCTAGACCTACTATGGTGATCGAGATTCAAAGTTTTGTGGGGCTAGCCAGTTACTACCGTCGGTTTTGAAGGGATTTACATCCATTGTCTTGGTATTAACAAGGTTGACTCAAAAGGATGTTCCCTTTCAATGGTCCGAGGAATTTGAAGATAGCTTTCAAAATCTCAAAACCTTATTAACGACGCCACCAATCCTGGCCCTACTGATGGAAGGTAAAGATTTTATAGTTTATTATGATGTCTCACGGTCTGTATTGGGTGTTGTGAATGTAGGAGAGACAGATTATCACTTATGCATTGAGGTAGTTGAAGGTGCATGAGAAGAATTACTCCACACATGATCTGGAGATGGCAGCAGTGGTGTTTTCCCTGAAAATCTGGAGGCATTATCTGTATGAAGCCCGTTGCGAGGTATTCACAGACCATCACAGCCTACAATATGTGTTCTCCTAGAAAGACCTCAACTTGAGACAAAGGAGATGGATGGATCTTCTTAAAGATTATGATGTGATGATTCTGTATCACCTAAGGAAGACAAATGTAGTGGTCGATGCCTTTAGCCAGAAAGCAGCGAGTATGGACAGCTTAGCTTGTTTGGAGGCTACTATATGGCCAATTGCTAAAGAAGTCCAGACACTGGCTAACAACCTGATGAGACTTTCATTGACGAAAACAGGTGGGATCCTAGCCATCATGGAGGCTAAGTCATCACTGCTAAAAGAGATAAAAGTCAGACAGTTTGAAGATGTGAAGCTGAGCAAGATTCGAGATAACGTTCTGCTGGGGGGAAGCTAAGGAAGCAGTGCTAGATAAAAAAGGGGTCCTGAGGATAAAGGTACATGTGTGTGTTCCCTGGGTTGATGAGCTAATTAAAATCATCCTAGTAGAAGCTTACAACTCGAGGTACTCCATCCATCCTGGGGTTACTAAAATGTACCATGATTTGAAGTGGAATTATTGGTTGGGCAGGATGAAGAGGGATATTTTTTATTATGTTTCCCAGTGCTTGAACTGTCAGCAGGTGAAGTACAAGCACCATAAGTCTGGGGGGTACTTCAGAGGATGCCTATCCTGGAGTGAAAATGGGAGAAAATATAAATGGACTTTTTTATTGGTCTCCCAAAGACATTAGGAAAGTTTGACTTCATCTTGGTCATTTTTGACAAACTGACCAAGTCTGCCCACTTCTGGCGGATCCAGGTAACCTATAATGCCGAGAGACTTGCCAAGTTGTATGTGAAGGAGGTGATTTAGTTGCATGGGGTGCCAATTTTGATTGTGTCAGACAGAGGTACTTAGTTCACCTCCTATTTCTGGAGGACCTTGTGGGCAGAATTAGGCACTAGATTGGACCTGAGTACAGCATTCCATCTACAGATAGACGGGCAGTCATGAAAGACCATCTAGCTATAGGAGGATATGTTCCGGGCTTGTGTGATAGATTTTGGTGGCCATTGGGATAAATTATTATCCTTGATGGAGTTTTCTTACAACAACAACTACCATTCCAGCATTAGCATGGCGCCATTTGAAGCACCGTATGGGAGGAAATACAGGTCTCTAATTAGGTGGTTCAACAGATTTGAGGTGAGGGCTTGGGGCACGAATTTTCTTAAAGAGTCACTGGAAAAGATTCGGATAATCCAAAAATGTCTGGTGGCTGCTCAAAGCAGGCAGAAGCAGTATGCAGACTGGAAAGTGAGAAGTATGGAGTTCATGGAGAGGGAGCAAGTGTTACTCAAGGTATTTCCCATGAAGGGAGTAATGCAGTTTTGTAAGAGGGGAAAGCTCAACTCGAGATACATAGGGATATTTGAGGTTCTCCGACGTGTAGGGGAAGTGTCTTATAAATTAGCATTACTGCCAAGACTGTCTGAAATACATCCCACCTTTCATGTTTCCATGTTGAAGAAATACCATGGATATGGGTCGTACATAATTAAATGGGACTCAGTGTTGCTGAATGAGAATTTATCTTATGAGGAAGAGCCAGTGGCAATAGTAGATAGAGATGTCTGAAAGCTGATATCGAAGGAGATTGCAACAGTAAAGGTCCAGTGGAAGAATCATTCCATAGAGGAGGCCACTTAGGAGACCAAGGCCGGCATGCGGATCAAATACCCTCAATTGTTTGAGAAATCTGGTGTGCTCTCTCTTTTTCTTGCTTTTGTAGATCGTTCGGGGTTGAACGATATTTTAATTGGTATCTGATGTAACGATCCATATGTCATTACAAGAGGAATAAGCCTAGAACGCCCAAACTAGCCTAGGTGGTGCTTATAAAGATGTTATTAAGTAAGATAGTGAAATTTAGATGTTGAGGATGGGTTGAGAGCAGGAATTGGGGAGCTACTGGTTATGGGGGACCGCTACAGTGGTGGGATTTCCGCTATAGTGAGACCATCGTGATGGTCAGAGTCCTATAGTAATGGATTGGGAGAGTAACCATTGGATTCGCCATAGCGGCGTTCTGACCGCCATAGAGGGTCTGCTATAGCGGACGAAGGGAATCAAAAAGTGAATTTTAAGTGAAATTTCAGGGCTATACCCTATTATTTCTATTGTACGGAATTCTGAAACCAGAAGTTATCTTCCCAAGAACTGAGTGATTTCACTTCCCAAGACAAGAGTTTTCTTTGATTTTCCCGTTATTTTGATTCTCTAGCCCTGTAGAATCGGGGGGGGACCTCCAATGGTGATATGCTAGCAAGAAAAGCCTAGGTTGGTAAAACTAGAGCTGAAATCACGGGGAAGCTATGGGTGTTGATTCTAAGTTCAAAAAGGGAGTTACGGTCGCTCCCTAATGGGTAGTTCTTATAGAACATGATTTATGTGGAAATTGAAACCTAGAACTAGGTGCAATGGAGTATTTAACCTTTAAATTTCCTTAAAAAGGTTTTGAGTGAGTAAAGGTTAAGAATTGAGCCATGGGAAGCGAGGTGGTTGTGATAATGGGTAGAATGGGGAAGGTTTGCATTCCCGAAACCCTTGTTTTGATAGTAGATTATTGATATTCTGTTACTTTCTTGTCTTTAGACTTTGGGCATTTGGAGGCATTGAGGAAAGGCAAGACTCTAATCGAGTGATTGTCGTTCGAATCCTCCAAATCGAGGTAGGTTATGGTTCAAAGGAGTTAGACTTTTTATAATGGTATACATAGATGTGGAACCGTAAGGTGTATGGTGTCTTTGGATCTTAAGTGTTTTAATGTTCCTTGTTCAATTCCCTAATTTTGTGACTCTAATGTGGTGTGGTTACCTGTGTAATGTGAATAAAGTGTATATGTTGTGCATGTCTTTTGTACTTGTGAGAATGATTGGCCCGTTAAAGGGTAAGTTAATAGGGGTAGAATGAGACCTCCTAAAAGTTATAACAACGGCCTAATGTTAATGTATGAACTACGAGAATGAATATGTATTATATGAATATCCTAAATTGAGTGGTTCGTACCCGAGGGGATCATCCGAGCAAGCAAGACTGACTGAGTTGCTCGTGTCTGAGGGGAGCATCCAGACAAGTATATGAGTGGGAGCGAGTACCAGTCCAGTACAGTACATGAATTTTCAGAGTTCCCTGCAAGTCATGACCGAAAAGGAAGAAATAAGACCCTCTGGCATGTGTGTACAACGATGTTCAGTGACCAAGTGTTTATGGTGATATGATGGAGGCATGTTCCCGACACATCACCGTTTGTTGTGTTATTGATACAATGTAAGAATGGTGAGATTTTAGACTGAGTATGTGCATTTAACTGAAATAAACTTGTGATCATGTGCTTATCGTTTGAATTGTGGAGGCTATCAATGACTTGATGGATGGAATATTAGAAAAAGATTTAGCGATTGAGTTGTGAAATCTTTGGAAATGACCCATTATTTACCCTATGTGGTTACGTGATATCTACCATTTTATTGATCACTATGGCATACGTGGATGTTTGTAATGATGGATTGGTTACAAAGAGTTAGTGAAATATTGAAATGCAGCTAAGTCGAGCTACTGCCAAGCAGCAGCGAGACATGTTTTGCCGCAGAGGGACATGTTTCGCGACAGCGAGACCGTGGCAGCGGTCAAGTGACCGCTGCAGCGATGGCCTAATCCAATGAGCAAGCCGGTTAGCACCTGAGTAGAATTTAACTCCAATAATAAGTATGGTTGTATATGAATGATATTCTAGACTAATTGTATATTGTTGCCTATATGTATGTGTGTTATTATGTAAGGTCAGTCGATGATGCCTACCAGTACTGTGTTTCGTATTGACTCTACTCTTGCACTTCTATCCTGAGTGCAGAATCTGATTCCGGAAGTTCATCTCGACCTCACATTTAGAGCAGCAGTGGATTATTGAAAGTTGAGCAACACAAGATGTGTTGTTCTACTCCTCCTTCGAAGATTTCTCTCGTCCGGACATTTGCAGTTTTATTTCTTTCTAATTTAATAAATCTTAGACTTGTGTTTAGACGTGTGAAGTGCAATGACAATCGGTTTAGGAATGGTCGTAGAAGTTAGTTGTTTTCTTTCTATTGATTCCTTTAAGATGATTCGATGAATTATTTCATTTAATCATACAGATGCTCTTTTCTTTTCTGAATGTTGCGGTTTTTAGGAAGATTAGTTGGGTTTTGGATGGTTCACCTACCAGGGATTAGTGAGGGTGCCAATCACGATCATTCGGATCGTGGCAACCCAAAGTACCATGTAAAGAGGTAATATTTCAGAACCTAGTTAGACCAAAGGTCATTTTCATAATGTGGCTTTACCTTCATGGAGGTTACCCACAACTGATAGATTGAAGAATTGGGGCATGCAAGTAGATGACTCATATAGCTTGTGCAAGCAATCAGCAGAGACAGAGGAGCATCTCTTTACAGAATATACCTTCACAAGGAAATTATGAAAGAGGATCACTCCTTGGCTACAAATCTCAACACCAAGTACCATGTCTAGGTTAGAAATGCACCATTGAATCACACAAACAGAAATAAAGTTATTAAGATAGAGTACAGTATAGGGATTTTTAGTAGTTTTATTTTGGTTAACAATAGTTTTGCAGAGATAGTGTTTCTTAGACTGAGCAGATTGTATTAATCTGCTATACTTTATAATTATTTCTCTTTGGTGATCAATGAAAAGTTAGTTAATTATCTAGGTGCATTCAACACTTTCTTTTAATAGATACTATCTACAAAGTAACATGTGAAGTAATTTGTTCCTCTTCCCAAATGCCAAACAATTCCTTTTAAAATTATTTATAAGATCTGTGCACGAACCCACCAGCACATCCCATTGAAGAAAGTGTAAGGTGATTAGTAATGGGAAGTTATAAAAAAAAAAATACTAGTACTGGAAGTTCACATTTCGAGGAAAATGAAAAATAAATGGAGAAAGTTTAAATATTCACCAAATAATTAGAAGAAAAGGCGAATGACCAGGAAAATTTTGTACTTGTTTTCGTTTGTTATTTCTATTTTTGTACTTTACAAAATTTGAACCAGATATCTGAATTCCTTCGAATCTACTCTTTTTTTTCTCTTTTATTTTGTGTGTTTCTCACTTGCTCTAATATAAATGACATATCATATTCACGTTGAAAAATTAATGTCACATTATATATATATATATATTATATTAATTTAATGATCGTAATATTTTTCTATTTTTTTATTAAATAAATAAAAATAAAAATATCTTCCTCCATTATCACACCCAACCCCACCCACACACTCCATTGATGTTAACTTGTTTTCTTCATCCAGATTTTTTCACCCCACTCAATCATGAAAAATTCCAAAAGAAATTGACTGCACTTTCAATCAAGTCAACAAGAAAATCCAGAACCAAATCAAACCTAGAAAATTATCAGTAACTACTTGAAAATCAAATTTTGAGGAAATTTCACTTATAGTCATTCACTTTTTGTTTTTATCAATATTTTTCTATATTTTGTTATATAAAAGTCAATCAATTTTAAAGATGATCATACAAAAATCATTTTTCTATTTTATACTATGTAAAAGTCATTTAACTTTAAATTTATTACATATAAATGTCATTTTTTCTATTTTTTGTCACATAATATTATTTAATTTTGCCTAAGTTAACTAAAAAGAAAAGGCATAAGTACCCCCTCAATTTATGGCCAAATTTCCAGCTATACACTTTATCTTTACGGGGTCTTATTACCCTCCTCCCCCCCCCCCCCCCCCCCCTCTCCCCATATATGCGGACGTGGAGCCACACTTCTAAGCTAGTTGTGGTGATATACACGCACCACCATGTGTACATTTCGTTAAAATTTTTATTTCTTTTCATTTCTTATTCTCATCATATGCCTTTTTTCTTTGTTTTTTCTTCACTAATTTATTCTTTTGGTAAAACTTAAATGACTTTTATGTGGTATAAAATAGAAAGTGATATTTGTGTGATAATCCTAAAAGTCAGAATGACTTTTATATAACAAAAAATTAAAAAATAACTTTTATATGATAAGCATAAAATTTCATTGGTAGTCATTTAAATTTTTATTTTCTCATTTCCTATTCTCATTTTATGCCTTTTCTCTGTTTTTTCTTCACTGTGTACCATGGACATCGATATTGATATAACTCATAAATTTTAAAAGTATATAAAATTATTTTGCAAATTAAAATATTCAACTAACAAATATGCGTTCTTAAAATTAAAATATTCAATTGATGATTGAAACCAAGTTAACATATCTATCAATGTATTATGCATTTACCCTATGGATGACCTGTTTGTTTTTTCCTACTAGCTATAATTAAACTCACAATGTGTCATAGACCTATGTCTTTTCAATGTCAAACACTTCATGAACAACACATGTAAGAATTCTAAATGCTATATTTTGAGATATAATAATTCTACGTCTTTACCCATCATTAAGAAACTCCCAATCCTTGGAGGGGAAAGGATGAGCTTAGGTTTGTCTGGAAAGAAGCTAGTTAAGAAAAATGAAGTGATCAAACTTGACAATCCCAAAATTTGACTCTTGAGACGAGAATAACCTAAGATGACTAGACAATAGCTCATTCCTTCAACCAGTATTGTAAATATCCAGGACAAGGACTATTCTAGCTTTAATACCAACTTTGCTTGGTGTCAGCTCAACATTACCATGCATAACACCAAGGGATCGTTTTTGGCAATTAGTTAGAGTTATATAATTTTTAATAATATAAAAATTAGTTATGAAAAAATTTATATATTATTTTTATATAGACATTAAAAATGTAAAATTTAATTATTCATGTATTAACTATTTCACCTTCAATCCTGCAGAAAATAATACATAAATTTCATCATATATATTATATTATATATTATTTTTATATTATATATTATTTTTATATTATTTATGCAGTTTCTAAATAAATTGCAAACCAAACACCGTATTAATTTTATATATGAATAGCTTACCTCCTAACTAGTTACCCAACGTAATATTACTTATGCAACATACAATACCAACATAATTCACTTTCAAACCACTACTAGATATACACTTAATCTTACTTATTATCTAGTGTATGGCTATGAGAGCTTGGGAATAGATCAAAGGAATTGAGGGCATTGCATAGGTGGAAAGAGGACAATAAACTTGAAATGTCACTGAGCGAACTAATTTTTCCTACTTTCATTAGAAAAGTCATTTTCCTTTCTTTTAAAGAAACTTATTTTCCTAGAAAAAATATTTTCAAAAAATTTTAACCGACCAAACGTGAAAATTAAGAAACATTTTTCAAAAAATATTTTTCTCTGCATGAAAACATCCCAACTCTAATACTATGAAAAGAAAATTAACCTTACACCAGACTTTAAACTCGTACCTAACTCAACCACGAAATTCGACCCTTGGGGATGAGAATCACCGAAAGACCATATAAGGGGAGAATAGTTCATCCCTCAACCTATGTGAAGCAAAGACGAGAACTTAAATATCAACAATATATGAATAAGCTACCAGCTGTACAAATAATTTTCCACAAGCATTCAAACTCATTGATTGTTGAAATAAAGATGCAAACCTTACAAACAGTATTCTGCTAGTTAGACCAGTTACAAATAACTTAAAATAGGTACTGAAAAGTAAATTACCACCACAAAGAAAGGATATTAACCCCCAACACCAAGAGAGAAAAGAAAAGGATGATTTCAAGAAAAAGATGACGAGAGAGAGAGAATCAGAACAATTTGAGCAGCCAAATAGCACTGTACATAAATTACAGCACAGGAAGTGTCTCCAGCTTTCCTTTTCCACAGATGTTGGATCCTTAAGGAACCAACGGCATTTGGATTATTCCCAGAGAATTAGTGTTTATTGGAAAAGATCAATCCATTTCAACAGGAGCTTAGGATAACCCGTCCACAAAAGCTGTAACCAAAACCAACCCCATCCAATTATGTTGCAAAAGAATGCTCTGAAGTACACCAAACCTACTTAATGATTGCATGCACGAAGCCAAAGATTGAACAGCCTCTCCACAGTTCTGCTGGAAAAAACAAGGAACTTCTGTGATCTATGTCCAAACCCCACCAGCAATGGAGCAATAAAATAAAGATCACACTGGGTCAACTTGCCACTTTCAGGAATTTGTGTTCTTCTTTTCTTCGAGAACAGAACCCTCTTTAAGTGCAATTTGTGCCTCATTTTCCCTTCCCAGTGCAAAAAGAGAAGCAGCTTGTAAATATGAAGCAATATGCCATACAGGAGATATTACTTGTGCCTGTACTGCATCATTTAGGGCTTCCTGTGGCATATCACTCATGAGATAAGACAGACTACGCCGTGCATACACAGTTGGGGAGACCATGGTTCCAACATCGATAAACTGCCAAACCAAGCCAAGTATTAAATGAATGATGCACTTTAAATAAATTAAATCTACTCTTCTAAGCACTCATTAATAATCTCGAGAATATGTTATCATATCTTTAGACCATTTTTGTCACTTTATTGAATGTATAAAGCCTTAGACTACTAACATTTATCTTGTCTAAGAACGCACATCTGGAAAGTACGAATCAGAACCTCAAGTTTGCAAGAAGATCTTTCTACTCATATTCAAACCTAAGTGAGATGATTAAAAGTATTACAACCCGTGGCAACTGAACCTATCAAAGCGGATCGTGATTTACCTACCTGTGTATAGCATTCAATGGCAGCCTTAGCATCTTTGTGCCTGAAAGCAGCATCACCCTTTTTCTTGGAGTTCAACGTTTCCTGCATCTGATTTGTCCACATCTGGAATGAAAGCTGCAAGCAACATTAGAAAAGTGTGGCTATCATGAGACTTTGATAATTGGCTCCAAAAGTGTACAATAACTTGGATTTGATTTCCGTATGAACAAGAAATAAGTTACAAAAAGAAAATTGATTAACAGCTGAGTAACTTCCTCTCCAAAGTGTCTGATGTGTTGGAGACGTGAGCACAATTATTCAATAGGCATCGGGGACTTAAGGCAATAAGTAAAAGAAATAAGCCACAAGTACATCATATTTTTTCACCACTGTTTCTGACTCAGTAGGGATGGCAATGGCGGGGGGCAGGTTTAGACCCAGTTCTTTTGAACCAACAAATCATGAATGTTTTTCACGTCATAACTTACAGCACATGGAACAACAAACTGTGAACGTTTTTCCTTTATTTTTGATTTTTCACGGAAAAAATACAAATTCAAGGCTAAAGATATGGGGGGCAAAGAAGAAATTTTTAATCCCATTTTAAGGCTAAATAAAAAAGAAAAAAAAAGTAGTACAACACCAGCATACAAAATGTAAATAAATCTGTATACAAAAGTATATTTTTATTGCTTTATTTAATTTCATGTCTCAATTTTTTCCCAGGTTAACATTTGAATTTTCCTTCCCTTTTTTTTTTAATCAGGAGCCGAAATTCTGTAAATTGAAGTATCGCTTTTATAGAATAAATTTTCGTTCTATCTTTTAAACAAACAAACAAAAATATGTAATGGCATTTGGAGGCGAATTTGTGAATGAAAGAGTCATAAGTGGGTGAGTAGCTTCTGAAACCCACTTAGAACTGCAACAAATCCGTACTATGATGCTATCCTTTTTTTTATTTTAGGCTTTAGATTTGCAGGGCACCCCGCAGAAAACCTGCAAGTATTTCAGAGCTATAATTCAGAAGCTCCCCCTATTTTCCAATCCAAAGCCCAAGAAAGACAAAAGAAGAAACAAGATTGAGAAGCATTTCGCTGTAAATTTTTAGTGCTTGCTTGCATCTGCCACTGCTTTCCTTTCTTTTTTCTTCTCTAGAAGACACAAAAGTGGAGTAAATATGTGAGTTCACAAGTTGGTACAAAGAATAATAAAACGTACTTACATAAATAATGTTTTTAAAACTACTGGTGTATATAAACAACACATTATGTGGGGCGGGTTTATGTGGGGCGAAAACAACATATTCTGCTATGCAGGGCGGGGCGGGTTTAAATTTTTGCAGGTTTATATGGGTTTTCCCTGCTATCACACCGCACTGTTTGCCAACCCTATTTCTGAGAACTTCCTTTGGAACAGCTATTTGTCCACGAGGATACTGGTTTAGACAAAATTCAAATCAATTTGCTTATAGAAATCCTCTCATCAGGACGACCTCTCAAAATGAAGGCACAATAATGATCTAATCTGATTTTTTGGATGAGACTCTCTAATTATAACATTTTTTAGCAGTTGAAATATGTGGAACAACGCTTCTTAAACTTAAAACAGCATCAAGAAGCTCTGTTGTTGTTAGGATTTTCTCTATGAGAGAAATCAAAGCAAATCATAAAGAAGGGATAAGAGGCAGGTGGAAAAAAATGTGAGGCCCCCTTCCATGCACTCAAGTAAAGCAACTGCAGGGTTAAGAGGATAAAAGATCCTCATATGGCATGAGGCTAAAAGTGACTCAATGTGTTGAAGATAAATAACTGAAAGGGAATGCGCGTACAAGATGAGGACATCGATTCCTCAAAATTATCACTGATAGACAAACCTCAGTAGCCGCTCCTTCATCGTCTTTGTACCCAAGCTTTTCTAAAATCTCATGGATGGCAGTTAGATCCATTCTCAAGCAGGCCTCACCAAGTGGAGACAGAGACATAGTTTCACCATCACGTGATATACCCATCAAAGCATGAGAAGGAACCTGCAAAAACAAGTAACCAAAACTTCATTACGGCTAAATTCTATCATTAATGTGATCTCTGACAATTTACAGTCAGCTAAAATAGAAAATTAATATTTAGGGACAATAATATAACCTAAAATGCTTCTTACCTTATCCAAATTACAGTTTTTAATAATTTAACTAATACAGACTAGATTAACAGGTAGCAAATTAAATGCATTCATCAATGCTGCATCACAAGTGTACAATGGCATCAAGCATTCCTTGTATATATTGTATAGATAGCTTTTTACAGTTTCAAGGAACTCAATAACACCAGGAGGAGAGTAAATAGATACATAAAAGCATCACATTAGGCTCCCAATATTATTTTTGATAACCAAGAAATCCCTAACGGCCAGCTGGGATATGGTTTGCAACTCGCTGGCTATTGGATCCCCTCTACCCTTCTCAACTTAAATGTCAGACCTTGTTCGCAGCAAGGTTTGAACCCTCTCACATCGCATTCTTACTACACGACCAAATACATGGGGGCATTAGGCTCAAAAGAGTTTATGATGGGATAAATCATATTTTTCGCAACAAAGCTTGGAAATCATATGCCCACTGATGGCTATAACAACTTCCACACCCCATGATTCACCACTCAACTGTAAGAATGGAATTCCGATCACAAAACTGCAGCTACTTGTCAATAAACCAGCTTATTAGACTCCTGCTGTCCTGCAGGTTGGAAGGCACTTCATGTGTTATTTACTAAATTTCCTGTTCAAACAAACTGGAAATCAATGCAAATTTTGATGTCAGGGGAATTTATGAGTGATCGCATTATAAAATAACAAAGGACATATCACAATCAGTGTGTGCTTATTAGTTGTCACACACTCCTAAAGGAATGCAGTGACACAACATATCAGCATCTGACTAACGAACATCCACAATATAATGTCTACCACACTGCTTTATCATATTTACTTTCAGTGTTCTAGAGTTCTCGACAAAAAAAGCAGCTCGCAGGACAAACTTCTAAAAAGAAAATAGCTGCAGAAACAAACACTGAAAACTGAAACAGGAAAAGCACGCAAGCAGGGCAGAAGCAGCTATGGCAATCCATCCCCAGCTGTATTTTTTGGACAATATGGAGAGGAAGGAACAGAAGACGTTTTTGAAGGAGTGGAAACCTCAGTCCCTTTATGGAAAGCAATCTGTCTTATCAACCTTTTTCTTTCTTTGGATACCAAGAAACCCCCAAGGGCTAGGGGCCCAAGGTTTGAAACTTCGCGAATAATGGGGGTGGGGGGTGGGGGGGGGGGGGGGGAGAGGCCTTTACCCTTCTCCACTTACACCACCTTTTGTCTACAGTAGTGTTCAAACCTGAGACATGCGCTTAACTCACACATCACGTGTTCCCCTCTTACCACTAGACCAAAATCTTGGGGGCCCTAATATTGCACCTATTTAATTCCCATAAGTTTGTTGATGTAAATGTAAATCATTTTTCGGATATTGTCGACTCCAATTTTACTTGGGAGTCCTTTCCTTCCATATGTTTTGCATCCTGTACACCAACTAATGAAAGTTTTACTTGATTGAAAAAAGAAAGACGAGCACAAGGTAGAAAAACAAATATCAAACTCAGCAGAAACCTTAAAGATACTAATAGATAGTAACACCAGAACAAGAAAAAACTAAACCTCAGTTTCCTTCTGAAGAGGAAATAAAGCAGCAACAAGTGACTTTGGATTTGGCCGCTCACGTGGCTCATACTGCAGACATCTTGAAGCTATCCTTACCAATTCAGTTCCATCATCAGAAGAAAATTGCCCTTCCAAGCAAGAATCCGTAAGCATCTGAAGGTTCCGGTCTTTAATCAGATCAAGGGCCTGACAAAAACAGATACACTATTAGAAGAGATGACCACAGCAAAAAACAGTTCACGAGTACCTGGCCGATGACTTAATTACAACAAACAGATATCTTTTATCATAAACAGTTAATGTTATAACTGATCCTACTTTACAACCATTTAGTCGCTGTAGCACCGGCTGTTCAACAATTGGTGAAACCAACCACACACAAACAAATTGAATTCGATGTCTGATTTACACCATTTTGCCAAGCTTGAAGTTCTCAATTTTCATTTTCTTACAGGTAAGAACTATAAAATTATCATCTCAATATGATTCAGACTGTTCAGATAACTTTCAACGAGCAGTCTAAGCATCACTAGTGAGATTGAACAAGATAGTTCACTAAACAATAGGAGAGGCGGGAATAGGAAAAGATGAAAAAGAATCAGATGTTCATGGGGTGTCGGTAATAGTTTCTTCTAGGAACCTAGTCAACCAACACCGACAGAATTACGAGAAGAACTGAGTTTCTCTGTACAAACAGCTCCTGAGTGTCCACTGCATTCAGGGAGAACAAAACAGCCAGGATTTCTCTATTTAGGGAACTATGTTAGAAGTTGTGGCAGCACTCAGGGAGCAGATATATTAACAATATTTCCCTACCCACTCTTGCATCCCACTGCTGTTTTTCCTGTATAAAAATGAGGCGCAAACCAGTATGAGGCAACATTAAACCAGTAATTCAGCCCATCCCTCAATGGGATAAAATGCAGCCAGATGGAGTTAACTGGAGCTCACAACAGGAATAATCGTCAAAGCCTTTCCTTTATTTATTTATTTAATATTTTTTTTTTTTTTGGGGGGGGGGGGGGGGGGGGTTTGGTATCGTCAAAAACTCATCAACTGCCTTAGATCAAAAAGATTTGCTCGTTCATATAAAAGATGGATCAGACATAAACTAGGATAACTGAACCACACTAACATGTTATGTTTTCTTGTCCCAAAAGAAAGTAAAGCAATATCATCTTCAATTAGCAGAAGAGAGCATACGTGGCTTGGAGGAATATGTTTTCCACTGAGAAGGTCAAGCAGCAGTGTCCCAAAGCTATACATGACGCTCTCCGGGGTAATTCTTCCTACAAAAATTTCAGAATAACTGAGTGAACCATAATAAGCTTAACAACTCATAGCCAAAAATTTCATTAACACCATAGAGATTAATAAAGCAATTATTCCAAATAGATTACAGCAACTAGCTAAGTGAATAACCAATGCCACAAAGGTAAAAATTGCTTGTAAAGAAGGCACTCCTTCAACCTTCTAAGTAAACAAAGAAAGATAATCAAGCAATCCACTGGGAAGACGCAAGAGGCAGCAAAATTGTCCTGCTATTCCCTTTCCCCCCCCCCCTCCCCTCCCCCTCCCCCTTCCTCTTAAGAAGGGAGGGGAAGTATCAAATAACAAAAACCAAGATCATCAAGGAGAGAATATGATGAGTTCTTCAGAAAGAAGTCCTTTGACACATGAAACATCAACTTTTAGATTGTCTTTTATGACTCGGTTACCTTTTATATGTTTAACATAAATAAGACATGACTCAGTTATCTTTTAATATGTTTAATATTAAATAAGACATTACTCAGTTGCCTTTTATATGTTTAATATAAATGGAGGGAAACCACGTAAATCCAAGAATGGATTGATAGCCACTCTATGACTTCCCAATGGATTTAAAAGAGATTCTATATGATCCACCATAACTGGCTCACCACTTGAAAATGGGTCGGCAGGTTGATTTACATCCTCCCATGAATGCTTACACATGTAGCACCTATTAGAATGCATGATCCTCCTCTTCCTCAAGAATTAGTTTCTTTTTATGACCAGTTACGAAACTCAGGGTATGACAGATCACTCTCTATTTTTTATTTTTTTGAGATAGTAACAAGTTGTATTAAGATCAAAATCAAAAGGGCCAGTGAAGGCCTAGATACAAGGATGCTAAAGAGAAACTGCACAAAAAAAAACAAAAAACTGAACTAGCATCTAAAGAGACTCTAGGAAAATTCGTGTCTCTGCGTCATCTTTGTACTTTCCTTTACACCAAAAATGCAAAAGTTGAATACAATTAAGCTTTATCTTCTGAATAAAGCTTTTGTACAACATCAAATTTTGAATTTATGACGTGCACCAACCACAAATTTGGTGTTATACTACCTTTGCCTTTTGAACCAAAGCCTTGGGGATTGGTAATTTGGTAACCTTGTAAAAGTTTTTGAAAAATTCTCTAATTATGATTTATAAACAAATATTGCCATATAAATTTTTTTGATCGATAGATAGTATGAGAACGCAGTGCACTAAGCATCTCATGTTCACACGGGGTCCGGGGAAGGGTCGCACCCCTAGGGGTGTGATGATAAATAGTAACTTCTATAATAGCCAGCAAGAAGAAATTATAGTGGGTAACCTACAACCAAAAACAAGCACCTTTACAGGTTGTTTACAGCGATAAGGACATCTATAACGGCATCAGTATAAAAAACATTCACATTTGCCATGTTACACAAAGCCCAAGAAGAAATAAACATCTATGTTTGGCATTAGTGACGGCATCTCTTTTATCCTCAAAGAGCCTTTATTAATTTTGTAAATAAATTAGCATGATTTAGGAGACTATATTTTTCCTTTTCCTAGCATAATCATATGAATAGAATATTTCTTTTATTGTAATTAATTGTCTTTCATTAATTGGTTAAAGATTCACTTGTATAACTATCCCTTCTCATGAGATGTAAAGACATATGAAATACAAAAAAAAGTCTTCTCTCCTTTATCAAATTCCTACACTCGTAATCCATTCTTGCCAAAAAGTCCACCATACTACTGCAGGTAGAGTATTCAAAACGGGTGAGGACGATTTTTTAGACTTTTCCTGTGCCATCCTTGCAAAAATAGTAGAATTGTTTAGGGCATGCACCATTTAAGGCCCCCCAAATGTTGAGAATAAGGAGCATTTGAGAGAAAACTTTGCAATTAAGGAAGATGTGATTGCTGTATATTTTCATACCAAAAGAATAATTTTGTTATATTTATTTACTAAAACAAGTCCGCCTAAGGATATTCTCTTTATTTACTAAAACAAGTCCCTTAGGATATTTTCTGTCAAATTAGGTTTTCTCATGTAGTATTGCTTGATACATGTATTCTTACACCATATTATATTCTGCATAAAGTAACACATTAATTCGACAGAAGTGTAAGGTATCTGGAGTTCTATACCTGAATCAAACTGAGTATTAGCAACCAAGGTTTACATGGAAAAAAGGACCCTTAGATCATTAGCAAAACAGAGTTATATCCCAAGAATATTTTTTATTAAACATCAAGGACCTTCCCTTTTCTTATCAAGGCAAACAAGCCCAAGTTTTGGAATTTGCTTTAGATCTACTTTGGCCTCTTTTTTTTCTTGATACATAGTGTCCAGACCAACTTGCGAGCACCTCGACTAATTCCACCGGGTACCTGCTATCTCCCATCAGAACAGGTACAAGAGTAACTCTACCCACTAAAGCTTGGACAGATGGAAGGTAATCGCCTAACCTTTTTGTCTCCTTGGGGTTCAAACCTGAGATGGTTTGGCCTAATATGTTGTCCGTTGGGAAGAAATCACCTAATACTTTGGCCTTTCTACAGGTTCAGTTTCTTATGTCTTTCAAAATATTTTAGCATGCTTCACTTCCGTTGCTCTAGTATCAGAAGCATCAGGTTCGGCCAATATTAGCTTATTGCCTGAATCATACTCTCCTTTTATCTATTTAAAAAGTTCAATCAAAAGAAGCTATTTCTCGAAGTTTGCCTTTGTAGTTTTAGTATTTTGGAGCTAAATATAATAACTACTACATGCAGCAGAGGAGCTAAGTGATGTTACCAAAGTAACTAATCCCTGGAATAAAGATCGAATTGTAGCAGAGGTGATACTGGTTTAATTGTTCTCTTCAAGCCAAGTCTTGGTAGACTGTTTCAGCACTATGTATGCGGGTGGAATGTGACATTTATCTTTAAAGAGTACAAGTTATATACACCAGCAGTATAAGAATTCTTACACCATTAGATCACCTTTTTTAGTAGGTAAATACAAATCCCATATTTTAAGCAGGCATACCTGTAGATATTCTTTGGGTGTCCTGATGGTGTAAAAAATTCTATATTCCGACGATGTATATAGCTTAAACTCATCTTTAAATTAGTCAAATATGAGCAAGTTGGCCTGGGTACCACCATTCTATACACACACACACATGCGCACACACATCATGTTATTTAAATTGTAAAGGTTTTAATTGTTAAAGGTAGATATACTGAAATCAGCAACAAGTTAGTGCTGTGAAGTAATTACAACGGTGTTTCCCTACGAATGGTGTAGTGAAATATACATATACATCATATATTACATACATATTTATATGCACATACATAAATACATACATATATACATAATATATATAGATATAGATATAGGTAGGTAGATAGACCCATAAAAAATCGTGCACTCATACTTAATGCCATCTCAGCGGTGGAGCTGAGGAGTTAGTATTTTGATTATCCAGATTCAAGCAACAATTCAAGTTTCTAAAATTGTCAAATTTGAACAGCTTTTGTACTTGTATAATTGTAAAGAGCTGCATAAAATTCAAGGAAAATTCAGGGAGAGGGAGCAGCTTTTGGATTGCTAAGAGTTTACTGTCTTCACATAAACTTTTCTCCTTGTTGCATCTATCTATCAGCAGTAGTCATGTTACCGCTTTACCATATATAGTACATTATTGAAATTTCTTAAACAGCTAAAAGCATTGAGAAGCAAAATATTAAGCGACTAATCAGGACATGAAATATTGTTTGTCCACACACAGCAACTTCTTTACTAACAGAGGTACCTGTCCTCAAATATTCAGGAGGAGTAAATGCCAAGTTTGTGCTGTAACTTTTTCCATCTCGGCTATTTTTCATCAAACCAAAGCAAGAGAGACGGGGGTCGCCTTCCTGAGGAATAGACAGTGAGTAGATCATTAGAAGCACTCAAATCCTTACATCTGTAAAACTTGATACTTACCAATGACCATCAAAATAAATGAACATGGCACTAGGTACTTACTTCATCAAACAATATTCTATAAGCATTAAGATCATGATAAAGTGCCCTCCCTTTGTTTGTACAATACTCGAGAGCCTGTGCAAGATACAAAGCCACCCTTAACCGCATTGCCCATTTCATGGGTTGTGTCTCCCCTGGATATGTAAATATAATAAGTCAACTTAAACTTCACTGATCATGAAGAAATATATGTTCAGTTAAATCTTCATGAAAGTTGTGATTTTCATTTTTTCTTCGTTAAAGCAGTAAGAAGATATGAAATGTTCCCATCTCATCCAATCTCATCTTCCATTTACCCGACTTTCTAGGTGAAGTTTGGATTTCATTATAAAGTGTACTTTTCAGATCTTCAAATTGTCTACACAAGTGATGGGGGAAAAAGAGGTGAGCTGTAGATTTAACATAGTATTATGATCAATCAACTATGCCTCAATTTCAAATTAGTTCAGATCAGCCATATGAGTCCTTCTTGTCCCTTTTTCACTGGGATTCTACACAAGTTACTGCATCCTCTCTTCTCAAAATGTGATCCAACTCTTGATCACACAAAAGAACTACTATAGAAAATCAATCATGGTTGAGCCCTCCAACATAGAGTTGCCTCCCAACAATTTTCTTAGGGCTATATATAGCTTGCAAGTAACACCAGGGCAACAGCAGTACATGATATTTGAGAAAGAGATCAAAGAGAACACAAAGTATGGACTTACACCATGGGCATGAGTTTGAACTTGTTTACCTCACTTATGGATAAGGTCACCAGCAGTATACAAGATGAGGTTTCATGGTGCATGGTATGTGTAGATAATACTGTGTTAATTGACGAAGCTAGTGAAGGAGTCAATAAAAAATTGAAACTATGAAAAAGGTCACTCTAGAATAAAGGGTTTTATGAATAAATAAGAAGAATATGTGCACTGCAAGTTGAACCCCCATAAACAGAAAGAATGCGAAGTGAATTAGGTGAGGTTGTGACACCTAAATGTAGAAAAACTAAGCTATCTAGGCTAAGTAGCAAAGATGTAACACACAAAATTAAAATAGGATGACTGAAATGAAGGAGTATACAGAAGTGCTATGTGATAGGAAGACACCTAACACGATAAACATAACATATAAAGAATGGTGGTTTCAAGTCATATGGTTACAAATGATAAGCTTCAAGTATGGGAATGAATGTTAGGCTTCTAAAGTACAATATACCCATAGCATGAATGTTGTGAAAGTGCAAATACTAAGACAAATGTGCTATATAAGGTTGGAGAAAATAGAAATATCACATTAGACAGAGTGGAAATAGCACAAAGAAAATAGAATGAGAGAAGGTCTAATTTAGTCATGTCTTATAGCCTTCATATGCACCGGTGCAAAGTTGTGATAGTACAATGATGGAAGTTATTACGAGGGCAAATAATTCCTAAAATCATTTTTATTATCAGTTCAAGAAGTCCTAAAATAATATGAAGCGAAGCTGTCTCAAAAAGACCTACAACCTCATGGAATCAACGCAAAATAACTAAGAAAAGAACACACAAAAAGAAAAACATCCATAAAGGCGAAATCAACTACTCCCTCCATCCCAAATTATGTGATGTGGAGTTTAAGAAATATGAGAAGACTTTTGAAATTTGTGATCTAAAATAAGTCATAGATGTTTGTGTGGCTATAGATCATCTAAATAAAGGTGAAATGAATATTGTAGTATTAAAATTATTACTAAATATAGAAATGTGTCATTCTTTTTGGAACTGACTAAAAAGGAAAGTGTGCCACATATTGGGACAGAGGGAGTAGTTGGAATTAAAGTTTAGTTGTAGTTATTATAGCTGCAACAAGTCCAACGTTTGTTAGGAGACTAAAAAGAGTCTCTTCCAAGATCTCTTCATTCCGGTTAGAAACATGTATTCCATGGGGCAAGTGTGAAACTTACAGAACTTTTAGTTTTTCTTTAATGATCAGCAGACCTCCAGGATTCTTAAGTTTATCTTAGGAATCATGATCCATCATAATAATAACGAGCCCAAATAGAGCTGGATCGTCAGGATGATTTATATAGCCAGAGGCGGACCCACATGGAAGCTTGGGCTTGCACGTGAACTCGTTAACTTCGAAAAAAATTATGCACATATATGTGTATATACCTTGAGAAATTACTATAGATTAAATTGTGCACTCTATAAACTGAATGTTAGTTGGGGCACACTGGTCGCATGAGTTCTTCCCTGCTTGAGACCCGGGTTCGGTTCCATGTGGTATCCTTTTAAACAATTCTTTTTGTTTTCAAACATCTGTTTTTGCACTTGAGGGAAAAGGTAAAGCACGCAAATGATTGAGCCGAGAATCAAACTGCATCATTTTAACATATTTTGCACAGCCTTAACCACTAAGCTATCTCTCTCAATTGCTTCATTTGTGTTAAAGTTTAATTATACCATATTTGACCTATATACTAGTATTTTGTTCACTGCTCACGCTATCAATGAAGTCTGACGCGGAATCCATCAGTCGTCATTGAAAATTTAATTGACATTTATATTAAGATAATGGTGCCCCACCGTCTTCAAACTCTGGGTTCACCTCCGTCTATAGCTGACCTCAACTGCTTCGGGATAGAGATTAGAGAGTACTTTATTGATTGATTGACAGTGGAAAAGCACAAGTCATAAAGGAGTTCAAAGATTTTTAATATTCAGACCACAGAGAAACTAAAAGGGGAGCCAGTTGCTATAGCTCTGCTAAGGAGGGGTGGCAACAGCAATGTCACTGGCCTTGTTAGGTGCAACTGTATGTTGGTTGAACAAGAAAAGGACATAATCTCTAGTACAATTCTTAATCTTAGAGCCCTTGTATTGTACATCTTCATTTATGAACAATTTTTGTTTGTATAATTTGTTTATTATTTTTTTTCTTTTACTTCTTTCTGATAGACAATCAGTCCCCAAAAAGAAAAAGAGATATTTAAAAATAGATTATATTCCCATGATTCTACGTTCCAATATAATTTGTTTATTATTTTTTTTCTTTTACTTCTTTCTGATAGACAATCAGTCCCCAAAAAGAAAAAGAGATATTTAAAAATAGATTATATTCCCATGATTCTACGTTCCAATATAGAGGTAAGGTCTGCTTACACACTTCCCTCCTCAGACCCACTTGTCAGATTACCCTGGATATGTTGTATATTCCCATGATTTCTACGCCTAGTCCGATCTTTTTGAAAACAAGTAAAGCAACAGTACAAGGGTCATGATTAGGATGGAAAATAAAATATAAATGTAAATGAACTTACAGTGAAAGAGATGCTTTGCGAGTGTCTCATTGGGCATAAATTCTGCCACAAGCAACCTTTCATCACCCTCACAACAACAACCAAGAAGATTTGCTAACCTATGGTTGCGGAGTTGACCAACCGATCTTGCTTCTTCCTGAAGTTCACGATTTGGAGGATAACGAGAAGGAAGTTAAAGTCTATTGCTTAAACAATGTAAAGCAGTTGTAAGCAGGAGAAAGACAAGATACGCAATTTCAAGCTATTAAAAAATTGAAAGGTGCATGCACTAAGGACAATAAATAAGAAACAGTTTCCCATTCATACTTCAGTTTCCCATTTATGGCTCAGTTGTTTCATATAAGAAACAGTAAGTATTCTCGCAACTGGAATAATGCTTTTAAACAATAGGACAGCTTAAGATCTCCAACACTCTCTATCACCTTTCCTATTAATTGTTATTTTCCTTTTGCGATTAACCATTATATAACCAAAAGTTAGCTGAAAGGGAAAAAATTATATCATTTTTGATAACATGAATACAGAGACTTAAATACCTGATGGAATAAATGGACTTTATGAAAACTTACTAAGAACTGTCGGGAATCAGGCCATGCAGATCTATTAAAGCGTTTGACAGCAACCCTCCTCTGGTTCTCTAACTTCCCTTTATAAACAACATTTGGAGCTTTTTCACCATGCTCTGAAACAATATTCTCTACCGCAAATCCAGAAGTAGCTATTCTCAGCTGCTCAACAGTAAACTCGCGGAACGTAGGCAAATCACTAACTTCATCTCTTCCTTCATCATCTATTAGAAGAATGAAAACCGACAAATTCATTTTCCAGGAAAAAAAATGAATGAAAACCGACAATTTACAATTCTGAATCAACTGCCCTTGGATGGTGATAGAAAAATACCAAGAAAAGCTTTACATACCATGATTCTGAGCCTCATGAATGGGACCATTCTGTCCAGTCCAGCAACATGACGCGAGTTTAGAACACTCACAGCCCATCCTATTACCCCAACCTACTTTAGAGATATAACTGGAACTTTTTGTTTGTATCACAACAACCACATGTTCTGCAGCTTAGAAGACCTGCATTTGGGTGCAAAAACGTTTTTGTCATTACAACTGCACAGAAAGATAAGCTTGAAGACTTGCAACAACTGTCAGCCATATACAATTTCATGTGTACACCCCTAAATGTCATACAGAAGTCAACTGAATCTGCTATCCACAGTTCAAACAAATAACAAAGCACACAACAGTCTATTCACTTAGCAATCCACAGCTCAAAGATGGAGACAGAAATTCCAAACACACAGTAACTTCACTAGACATCAAAAGGGTAAAAGCCCATACAACAAGAATCATACACATCATATTTCAGCTACATCACAAGTCAAGCAAAGACCCAAAAACAGAATCATGAAAAAAAGAGTATAAACACAAAAAAAAAAGTACCTTTAGCATTGATTCAAACCTGAGTCAATCAAAACACTTGATATCCACATAATGAAATCCCAAAGCCACAAACTTTCTCCCCAAATCCAATCAAGAACCAAAAGCTCCCCTTTTCCAACTGAGTCAACACACACCAATTTCAAACGACCCTGAAAAATTCATAATACAAGTCAACTCCAAGTCAAAAATCATAACTTTTCAAGCTAATGAACAAAACCAAAATATTAAAACCACAAGCACCGCCAAGAACAAACCCCCCACATACAAAAAAAAAACAGCAATCTTCAGATGGGTTGAAAGATAAAGACACATATATCAAGAAAATAGACAATAACAAACCAAAAGCAGCTTTCTTGAAGATTGATGAGGTCAAAAAGGTGCAGCAGAGTAATTTCTTGAGATATAGAGAGAGATCAAGAGAGTGAAAATGGAGTCAGGTGAAGGAGAGCATATATATATAGTGAGAGGATAGAGAGATGGGAAGAGAGAAAAAAAGATGTGTTTGTACAGATCCCTTTTCAGTGTGGACATATTACTCAGTTACTAGGACAACAACTACTAAGTGTAACGTGTACTATTTTCCTGCTTTTTCCCTGATTTTCCACCGACATTAAACCCCCTTTTTCTCCTCATCTTTTCTTAAGACACAAAGACCATAATCTATTGTCTATCCATCTGGCCACAAAACTAAGATATTGAAGTTGTTTATATAATACTGCTTCCGAGGTTGGGTATGAATGATGTTGGGGTAATATTTATTTCACCATATGATAAATATCATCTTTTTCTTCCAAATGAATATATTAACACATAATAGCACTTCTTATTATATAGTCAGAACTTTCACCAGCTACGATTAAAAAAGTAGCACTTGAAAGGTTAGGTAATTTAATAGTGCATGAGTAATTCTTATTCTTTTGTGTCAAAAAATATTTCTATTATGTATAGCACTGAATTAGGATCAAGAATTACAGTAACGTTGTACAAATCCAAGTGAAACATATATAGCCCATTTTTTTTCTTTTTCTATCAATTTAGTAAAATTATTGAAACTTACTTAATTAGTCAAGTACGAGTGTGTAATTTATACAAGCAACGTCACTACTTCAATATTCAAGATATTCTAAAAAGTTGTTAAACTACAATTAATTAAAAATTCAATGTATAACTCGGTTGTAGTTAAAGTATAAGCAATTTGATTTTATTCGGGTGATTTGAGAGTTTTATGAGTTATTTAAACAATTAAATTTTTTAGATTCAAAGTGATTAACGCCGAAATTCAACATCCACAAATTTTTTGTTGATGCATGACATTTCATCAACACATATCATTTCTCCGTTCCTTTTTGAACTTTTAAAACTGCAAGCAATTAAGGATGAACTTCAATTTTTTTATGATTGAAAATTCAATTAGTAAGTTACGTTTCATACCTCCGTCTTTTTCTTTTAATCATGGTTATCATTTTGTTATCACTGCTACAGACTATTTCACAAAGGGAATGAAATAATACCAATAGCCTTAAAGGGTGGTTTGGTAACTGGTTAGAGTTATGCATGAATTAGTTATGAGGAAATTTATTTATTATTTTATGCATGGATAGTTATGAGGGAATCTATATATTATTTTATGCATGGATTAGTTATGCAAGGTTAGTTATTCATATATAAGTTATTCATGTATACTTATTCCATCTTCTATTCTGCATAAAATAATAACATAAATTCTCTCATAACTTATACATGTATTAGTTATGCAGGTTTCTAAATTGCAAACCAAACACTGTATTAATTTTATACATGAATAACTTACCTTCTAACCAACTACCAAACATGATATTATATTTATGCAGAATTTATTACCTGCATAAATCATATCTAAACCAGCTACCAAATGACCTCTAAGATTGTTGGGGTTTTAAGATATGAATGGGTAATGAGAAAAATAATTTTTTGAATTACACCAAACAGATACTTTTTAAATTGAACCTCTCCATCTCACCCTTTCATTGTCTATAAAACTAGAGGCTTTGCCTCAGATTTTAGACATAGAAAAAAAAGCCAACAACTGAATTCTTTCACCCCTTAAAATTGATCTACGCATTTCGTTTTCGAAACAAAAATATAGTTAAGTCGTGTGATTTTCTTCGTCATTTGAATTTGCCGAAATTCTGTAAATTGAAGTAATGTTTTTATAGAATAAATTTTCATTCTATTCTGGGAGAAATTAATTTGTAAACTTTTGGTAACACTGAGGGGATTAGATTTCTTAAGAACACACAAGGAACTTGTCTGCTCCGTAGTAATGCTCCTTGCAGTCTTATACTTCGATACCCGAAATTAATTTGAATTCGGGCGGCGTTTCACAGCGTAAACGGAGGAAAATCACCTGAAAATCGCGTGTGTATTACTTCTGGTCGCGGGTCTGGTTTACTTTTAAGTGAACAAGTGAAAGACATTGAATATATATATAATTTGGGCGGTAGACACGGGGTCCGCGACACGGACCCTAACGCGCCGTTTCTGGGCCGTGCCACGGAGCCCAACGCGCCAGGGAGGGTCCATGCCACGTTGCCCCTTTGAACAGTTGGTCCGACCTTCTCCCGCGCAGTCCCGACTCCGTGCTCGTTTGACCTTTCTCCGGGCCTTTTTCTTGTACGTATTGCACTCTAAAGCTCTTAACCAACGTAGGAATAGGTCGTCTAAACATTAGAAACTTATGGTGTATAACAAGTCACAATTCATTGTATCCATATTAAATGGACAACCACAATTCATAACTCCTCCTTGGATGTCCATAGATAATGTGTCTCGTTATAATCTTAGTAGAAAAAAAATCCCCTGGAAAAAAAATTTTAGTAAAGGAAAAAGAGTACGCATATCTTGTATTACACATTATTTGCTGCCTCATTAAAAACTTTACCAGGAAAATCCAGTCCGATAAAACTGGGCTAAGGAAAAAAGGTACAACGCGTATTTTACTCCCCTTGTAAACCTCATTTAATTTCTCAAAAATAATGCATAATGAAATCTCCAAGTATTACTCAAGGGTATTGAACCAGGTTCAGTTAAATCGCAAGTAATAAATAATGAACTCAAAGAACACACAACAATTACATGAAAAACCTCCTTGCTCAAGGGAGTAACAAAAATATGACCTATCGAATAGGATTTTATTAATTTTCACGAGCGAATTTTAGATTGCAACTCTATAATCTAAGAGACTAACTCTAATACCTCAATAATCACTAATTAACTCTAACTAGTTACTCATTTCTCAACTCACATTCCGAGTTAGGAACTCACACAAAACAAACACAAAATCTCAAACCTCATATTTTTCTCTTCTCTCAATTTACTAGCAATTGCCTAGGAAGTTTCAGTGTTTTTCTTTGTTGCAATTGTCATTTTCTTTTGAAAATATCATGGGATATAAATACCCAATCCATAAGAGTAATCCTTCTTCAGCTGTGATTCCTCTTCTTTTTGGACTCCTTGTTGTCCTCTTCTTTCTTTATGTGTTACACCCCGTAAATTTTTGACATTTAGATGGCTTATTTGCATGTTGGTTAAGAGTTTTAGAATGTCATATATGCTAGGAAAAGGCCCGGGGGAAGACTGGACAAGCGCCAAGTCGGAGCATCGCAAGGCAAATGCGTCTTATAAATCGCATTCGACAAATGCAACTTAAAAAGGAAGTCGGGCAAAGCCCCTCCGCGACAGGCAGCGTGTCACGGAGGCTTCCCCTCTGCGATGTCCAGCGTGCCACAGGGGGGGGGTTCAGGTCCAAGTATATAAATCCCCACTTCGGTTTTCTTTTGGTCACTTTCCATTTTTCATTTCCAGAGAACGAACAAAAACAGGGGAGACGAAGGGTTTTCATAAAATCCCTTCCGATTACGCCGTCAAACGCAGTCCAAACTCAAATTAACTTTGGGTACCGAAGTATAAAGCTGCAGAGAGCATTCCTACGGAGTTAGTTTCGTAAGAATCGTCCAGCGAAGCGGCAACCCGCCAAGTCAAAGTAAGTGGAATTAATCCAAACTAGTGTTAATACACTCTCATCATTAAAGTGAGTATTTCTCTCTTCTGGACTTCCGAGAAATAGCGAGTTTTCGGTTGTTTTCCGATAAGTCAAAGTTTGGGCTATATATATATATTCAAAGTAGCATTTTCTTCCAGAATATTGATGAATTTAGTTCTAATTGCTATAAATATGAATACAGTTGGAAGAAATAGCAGGATATTGGCCGAGTTACGCCAGTTAGTCAAGAAGTCAGTAACTGAGGTATGTGAAGCTAGTTTCTTTCGGCAAGTTAGTAATTCCAATAGAGCAAACTAGTATAAATTCTGGTAGAAAGTTTCAAAAACAGTACAACATGCCCAGTATATAATTTAGTAAAGTACGTTAGGATATTATCATGTTCAGCCAAAACTTAGTAAAGCAATATAAGTTCCTGTAAAGTATTTCAGAAATAGAATAGTAGCTTAATATGAATTTTAAAAAGCATGTTAGAAATAGTAAATCATGTTTACCATGGGAGTTAGTTATACAGCATGATTCTCAGCAGAAATATTATATCTTATTTTAGTATCAGATTCAACACAGTATGACAGAAATTATAAATATATCATTATTAGTTTCAACATGTATCATATGCAGTTAGTATTATCAGTTGAGACTTGACTGTATTATTTTGGGTTGGATTACCTAGCATCAATGACCACCCCAGGGTTAATAGCTGTATCGACTCATCCGCCAGAGGGCGAGGATACGTCGCTCTATGGAGTGGCATGCCGTCCCCTAGGGGACGAAGATGGGATGCCAGTTTCCCCATATTTTGCCTTGGTCGGCGTCTATACACCCCCGTCGAGCGGGTATGCCCGGGGTGTTGATTCAGGAGTCCTTCGGACTCAGGTACAGTTATAGTCAGGGGCTCAGCGGGCCCAAGTGCATACCCAGGGGACCGGCAGGATGCTTATAGTACTATGGGAGATGGGAAGACCGGGGTAGGGGTATAGGTTGCGTGTTGGTTGTACCTTCCGGCTTATGGGGTCCGACTAAGGTTTATCTGTGCTACGTTATATTATGTTATGCTATATTATGCCATGTTATGTTAGTTATGAATAGATAGACAGTAGAATGCCACGTTACCAGGTATGACTCCTACTCATTTCAGCACAGTTGAGGACAGTCTTAAACTCATACTTTCAGTCAGTTACAGTCTATTTCTTTCTACTTCAGTTCAATCAGTTATATTGCTTGTCTTTAGTTATTTTCCAACTGTTGCTTTGCATACTCAGTACCAGCGGTACTGACGCCTATTTTGGGGCACTGCATTACTTGCCTGCAGGTACTCATAGACGAGGAGCCGATCCCTCGTAATTCCAGCTAGCACACAGAGTCATCAGCTCCTGTCATCCGGAGCAAGACAGCTAGAGGTTTATTCCTTTTCTTTTGTTGTACAGCATGGGTAGGCCGGGGCCTTGTCCCGACCATCTTATCAGTATTCTTAGAAGCTTGCAAATTGTATATTCTCTGTGGTTAGCTGTGCCGGTCGTGTGAGGCCGTGTGTATGTTTTAGTTTGTTTATGATGGTCGTGTGGGGCCTTATTCAGTTGGTAGTGGTGATCTTGTTAATCATGTAGCAGTTTAGCACTTGTTTTCTTGATTCAGAAATAACTAGACAGCATGGTGGCCTTGTCGGCCCACATAGGTTCCCTATTGATTCAGTTGTTCTGGGTAGCTATTGTTTTCTTACAGGTGGCTATAGGCCTAGTCGGCCGGAGGCTGTATTTACAGCCGTTATATAGCCCGTCGTTTTCTTGAATCCAGAGTTAGAGCCAGCTTGGCACAAGAAGTGCTTAGGCTCAGCTAGTTCAGCAGTCCAAGTCCTAGTAGGGCACCAGGTGCCAGTCATGCCTCCCAAGGCGGGGCGTGACAAACTTGGTATCAGAGCAGGTTGTATCCCAGGGAGTCTGCAAGCCGTGCTAAGTAGAGTCTTCTCTATGGATGTTTTGTGCACCACATACTATAGGCAGGAGGCTGCAAGACATGATAGGATGGTTACTCTTTCTTCTTATTAGTCGTGTCGTAGAGCGGTATAGTATAGGGTTGAGTCCCTAAAACTTATCATACTCTTTGGTTACAGATACAAAGTCAGATCAGCGACACCCTATCACAGGCAGAAGATTGGATATAGCAGCAGGAGGAGGTATCAGGGACCTCACAATGTGATACATCTGTCGGTACCATCCCCAGTATATTTCTATAACTTCAGAGTAGGAAGTCAGAAGAATAACGTACATATGATTTGATTTATTTGTTAGATATATAAGATCTAATTAAGATGAAAAATAACATTAGATTATCAGATAGATGTGAGAAAGAGAGGGAAATGCAGGATTCCCACCTCCATCCTTTCAGATGTGGTACAGTTCCATGTTTCCATTTTGTTGCAGTAAGAAAAGGCTATTCCTACCACTTAGTTTTGATTCCAGTATAGAAAAGGGCATAAGGATTGAGGCGATGTTTCCCAAAGTAAGCAGTAAGTGAAGATGGATTTGTTGATTCCAGAAAGTGTTAGAAAGCGTAAAGAGCCCCTATGATTACGTAAGTTGTGCAGACCCTCACGGTAATAAGTCAGAGGAGCGAGTAAGACTACTAGCTTACCCGAAGTGGGTGTAAAAGACTTGTCAGTAATGAACACCCAGTAATAATTAAGGTCGAGTCGGAAAACGGCTAAGTCCGCCATGACACGCTAACAAGGGCAGGATATACCTGCAAGATAATAGTTATGATTTTAGTTGTGATATCGAAGGTAGGAAGGTCATATGAATCAGATGGGTTCGACTACAAGCCAAAAGAAGTATAGGCTGAGGCTTGACCAGTAACCTTATTGACAATGTAAGGCAGGTACCTTGAACCCCAAAGCTCAGCTTAAGCAAGATAAGGGGAAAAAGCATGAATACCAGATTTTGAGGGGAAATTAGAATCACCTCCAGATTGATAGAACGTCGTGTATTAAAGACTGAGCCTCGGACTGACAGTTAAGAGACAATAAGATTGTAGTTTAGAATGTTGCGGTACGCTCGCCTAAGGAGAAGGTAAGAGGGTGCCGACCCAGAAACTTTAATCTAGTGTGGCCTAGAGACAAGGTTCAACAGACAGTCACGGGTCCTTAATATAATGCCAAGTAAGACCACAAGGTTTAGATGTTGACCCCACGTTGTAAGAGTGGCGAAATTTCAAATAGCAGATCATAGCTAAAGTACATGTGTTTGTTGCTTCCAGAATGGGACGAAAATCCAATGAAATGGTACGAGAGGACAGGAGATATCATTAGACTGTAGAAGCAGTATATCATGTGCAGTATGAAATTCAGTAAAGAATGTCAGAGATTACGTATTACTATAAGAATTCAGTATGTATTGTACGTAGTTGTTGATATATATATATAGAGAGAGAGAGATCAGATATGCTGTGAGTAGCTTCCAATACGGGTTACAGGCACACAGATTTTGGTTAGCTGCTAGGAAGGATATACAGATCATACTGCAGGACCCCTCGCCATAAAGGGGGCAGGTTAAGTGTGATTCACATATGAAGCTATAAAAAGTTTCTCAGTTCTTAATTTATTGAGTTAATGGACTTATATGCTTGTTTCCAGATCTAGACTTCAGAAGCTCACAAGAGTTAGTAGCCTGAATCAGGGGGTTACATGATACGAGCACAGTTAGACGGTCTAACGACCAGCTAGCGCCTGTATTAGCAGGGAAGCATCCCTAAAGACCAGTAACATTATCGCATATGCCAGAACCAGAAATAGAGACTGACTAAGCATATTCCAGAGGTTATGTCACGCCCCGCCTTGGGGGGTATGACTGGCACCTAGTGCCCTACTAGGACCTGACCTGCTGGACTGCTAAGCCTGGGCACATCTAGTGTCTGGCTGGCTCTAACCCATATTTCTGGAAACAAAGGGCTATATAACAGCTGTAAATACAGCCCCCGGCCCATTGGCCTATAGCCTTCCGTACCTGTACTAGCAGCTGACCAGAAACATACTAATTCAGGGGAACCTATGCGGGCCGACAAGGCCACCATGCTGTCTAGTTATCTGCAACTCAATCATAAAGCATAAAAAGAACTACATGACCGGCAAGGTCACCACTACTGGCAAGCTATGGCCCCACACGGCCAAAGTAAAAGAAAGCAAGAATACTGACAACCAAACAACTGCACGGCCTCACACGACCGGCTCATCTGACCACAGGGAATATATAGACTGCAAGCCTCTAAGAATAGCAATAGAACTGGTCGGGACAGGGCCCCGACCTACCCGTACTATAAAACAAAAGAACTGAAATACACCTCTGGAATTCAGTCTCCGGATGACAGGAGCTGAATACTCGATCGCTGACAGGAATCACGTGGTGTCACCTGCTCGTCTATAAGTACCTGCAGGTAAGTAATGCAGCGCCCCGCCGGGCGTCAGTACCGCTGGTACTGAGTATGTAAAGCAATAACTAAAGCAAAATCTGAATACAATAATATAACTGAAGAAACTGAAGTAGAGAGAATAGACTAACTGTCTGATAATGCAAATCATACCTTCTCTCAATCTTTACTGGGAAGGATAAGAGTCATACCTGGAAACGTATCGTGCTACTGCTGATCTACTTGTATCTAACATAACATGGCCTAACATGAAATAACATAACATAGCACACACAAACCTTACCCGGCCCCCATAAGCCGGGAGGTACAACCAGCACAGAATCTATACCCCTACCCCGGTCATCCCATCTAATACACTGGATGTAAGCATCCTGCCGGTCCCCTGGGTATGCACTTGGGCTCGCTGAGCCCCTGACTATAACTGTACCTGAGTCCGAAGGACTCCTGAATCAACACCCCGGGCGTACCCGCTCGACGGGGGTGTATAAGGGCCGACCAAGGCACAATATGGGGAAACTGGCATCCCATCTTCGTCCCCTTGCGGGACGGCATATCACTCCGTAGAGTGACGTATCCTCATCCTCTGGCGGACGAGTCGATACAACTATTAACCCTGGGGCGGTCAGGGATGCTGGGTAATCCAACCCCAAACAATACAACGGTCTCAACTAGTAATGCTGTCTGTGTATCTCACATGCTGAGGCTAATAGGGGTAAAGTATCATATATATATATTACATGCTGAGCTAATGATAGTGATCTGTATGTATTTAATACGTGCTGAGGCAGGTAAAGATGTATAAATATGAATGTAGTCTCCTGCCGGACTGTACTGGGCAAATGCTATATAAGATAATGTTTCTACTGAAAACTCTACTGTTTACTAAGTTTTTGTATACACTATATGCTGAACTAGTGATAGAAATAGGTACATACTTAACACATGCTGAGGCTGGAAGTACTGTATATGTATGTACGAATATAATCTTTCTGCTAAACTACGCTGTATACTGACTTTCTATAGTAACATGATTTACTAATCGTGACATGCTTTCTGAACTTCATTTTAGTCTGCTATTCTATTTCTGAAGTGCTTTACGGGTATTGCACTACTATACGGGGTTTCAACTGAATACAACCATATCCTGACATGGCATATCACATTACATACTGAGTATACTGGGCAATCTCTAATACCTGCGTTAGAATCTGTATCATACTGATAGGTTTCGTACACGTTACAACCCAAAACTTCTCATATTGCACCAATCTTCACAATAACACAATAATCGATTTCTGAACATTCTACTGGTCTGTAAATTACTATACTGCTTCAATGTTACTCAACTTGTCGAGGAAACTTAACTTTACATACCTTATCCTTGAATTATTCGTCTGTCGGACGAGGCTCGGCCGGTACTTCAATTGTTTTCTCCCAACTGCATTCATAAACATATCAATTAACACTAAATACAACTTTATTGTAAAGAGCAACGTCACTTTCGATATAGTTTATAGCCTAAACTTAGGCTTATCGAAAGACGGTCGAAAACTCGCTATTTTTCAACGGCCCAGAAGGGAGAAGTATTCACTTCTCAGCTAGGAACACATAGACATTAATTTAGAGCAATTCTACTTACCTTAGTTCGGTGGCTCGCCGATTCGTCGGCCGTATTTTACGAAACTAAATCCGTAGAAATGCTCTCTGCTGCTAAATACTTTGATATCTAGGATTAATTTGAGTTTGGGCAGCGTTTGGCAGCGTAATCAGACGAAAATATATAATTTCCTTCGTTCCTTCTTTTCCCCCTGCGTTTGCCTCTGTTTCTCTGGAAATTTTTAAGGATTTTATCATTTAAAACCGAAGTGGGGCTTTATATACTTGGGCCTGGACAAGGCCAACGTGTCACGGAGCCATCGCGGAGGCCTCTCCTCCGTGACACGCTACCATCGCGGAGGGGTTCTGCCTCGGCTCCTTCCGCGATGGTTCGACAGGCTCCTCGTCGGATCTTTTCCCGGGCCTTTCTCCAACACGTATGGCCTTCAAATATGCTTAACCACCATGGGAATAGGTCATCTAAGTGCCGAAAATTCTACGGGGTATAACATTTCCCCCCCCCCCCCTTAAGAACATTCGTCCACGAATGTACACTGTTATCTAAAGAACTTTCCGGATCCTCTGGAATATGGAAAAATTTACTTTCTGGAAAAACTTCGGCAGAGTTTCCCCTGTAACATGGACTATAGCAAAAACCTGAAATGTAGAAAAGTCCAATATAGGCACTGCATACAATATTCTAAGATCCACTGGACCACTAAATATCACTTCTTCTTTCTCATTTACAAACATACGACCATGAGATTCCACATAAGCAATAATACGGACGTACCTGTTGCCTGACTAGGCCTGAAATAGGTGAGGATATCTGGTCCTCTTCCTCCGCTCCTCAAGTCATCTCCTCTCGGTTCTTGTTACGCCTCAATACCTTGATAGACATAATATCTTTAGTCCTCAATCTGCGAATCTGTCTGTTTAAGATAGTTATTGGAACCTCTTCATAGGCCAACTTTTTCATAATCTGGGTATTCTGGACTGGGACTGCTCTGGACGGGTCTCCTATGCATTTCCTCAGCATAGATACATGAAAGACCGGGCGAACGGATCCTAATTCTGGAGGCAAATTCAATTAACGGTAAATGCTCACTTTTGGCTACTACCGAAATCTAGCACACACGCTCGCAACATGTCTTCGAGCGTCTGAATTGTGTGCTCAGCCTGCTCATCTGTCTGAGGATGGAATGCTGTGCTCAAATTAATCTGCGTTGCCAAACCTTTCTGAAACGACTGCCCGAATCTAGCTGTGAACTGTGCTCCCCTATCTGAAATAACGGATACTGGTATTCCACGTAATCTAACTATTTCTATGATATACAATTCGGCATAATCCTCGGCCGAGAAGGTAGCCCTTACTGGTAGGAAATGAGCTGATTTTGTCAGCCTGTCAACTATTACCCAAATGGAATCATTTCCATGTTCAGTACGGGGTGATTCTGCCACAAAATCCATATTTACTGCTTCCCATTTTCAGAGAGGTACAATTACGTCCTGAATTACCGCCTGGTTTCTGATATTCTGCTTTCGCTTGTCGGCAGTTAGGACACTAGGCTACAAATTCAGTAATTTCTCTTTTCATACCTGGCCACCAGTAGTTTTCTTTGACATCATGGCACATTTTCGTCGCGCCTGGGTAAAGAGAATAGCGGGCGTAATGCGCCTCGCTTATAAGCTGCTGGCGATGCCCCCAAAATCTCTGGAACACAATGTGGCCTTTATATCGTAACACTTCATCCTCGGTTATCTGAAAATGTCACCTCTCCTTACTGAATCTTATGTTCAAATTGAACCTGGCTAGGGTTTCTATACTGCCGTTCCTTTACTTCCACCACCAACGACAACACTGCGACATTATGTATTTTCGCTCTGTTACCTTTTATTTCTGCTATGTGAACGGCTAAACCGGCTAACTAGTGAAATTCTCGGGTCTATTCTCGCTGTTCAGGCTGCAAGTATGCCAACTCCCCATAGATTTACGGCTAAGGGCATCTACTACCATATTAGCCCTTCCCGGGTGATACAAAATTTTCACTCTTTAAAGCATAAGCTACTGCAGCTAACTCCAGGTCGTGGGTAAGATGATTCTCTTCACGTTTCTTCAACTGCCTGAAAGCATAAGCTATTACCTTACCACGCCGCATCAACCCTTTATACCTCCTGGCAATACTAGCACTGGAGCCGATGTTAACCTGGCTTTTAACTCCCAGGAGTTCTGCTCGCACCCCTCAGTCTGCTGGAACTTTGCTGCCTTCTGTACCAATTTAGTCAGAGGTGCTGTTAAAGTGGAAAATCCTTCCACAAACCCTCCGCCGTACCCGGCTAACCGCAGGGATTGCGTACTTCGATCGGAGTGGTCGGTCTAGGCTATGTCTTCACTGTTTTGATTTTTTCTGTGTATCTATCTGTACACCATGCGCCCGTATCTGATCGGGGGGGGGGGGTCCTGATATTGACCATGACCTCCAATGACCTGACTGCATAACCTTAAATAACTGAATAGTCGGGTTGAATGACCCGAATGTGGCAGTAGTCTAACAATACTCTAACTGTTCTACTTGAGTGCTTATAGTTCGTGCGTATCCGCATAGGACTTCTGGCGGCTTTGAGCAGTTAGTAGACGTTCTCTGATAAGCTTTACTTTCTCTTCTGACTGCTGAACAATATTTGGCCTAATTATCGCTGATTCCCCTAGTCTTAATAAACACTGTTCTAGCAGGGTACTATCAATTTCTTATGCCTTGTGTGTATCCACTTAGATTTATACTACTATTCTGGGGAATTCTCGATCTTATGAGCTATTCTGTAAATGCTGGCCTTCTACTAGGGTGCTGTATCTAAATATGTTACGAGAACCAGCTGAAGTACTAGTCTGTCGTTGACTACTGATGTGGACCCTTCCTTGGGGTACCCACGGGTATTCTGACTGGGGTGGCCGGCTGACTTATGGGGTGTTTCACATAATAACTGCTAGGTTGACTAAGGCCAACTCTCACCTACAAGACTGGAAAAATGACGTACGACCACTTAATATACTAGAACAATTTTGGTATTGCTAATCTCTGAAATTTGCCTATCCGGCTTCCAATCCTGGTTCTAGCACATGCGCTACTGTTACCGATCTTCAGGGATGCCTCCCTGCTAATACAGGCGCCAGCTGGTCGATAGACCGTCTAACTGCGCCCTTATTATCTAGCCATCTGCTTTAGGCCATTAACTCTGGTAAACTCCTAGAGCCTGGATCTGACAACAACACATAAGTCTTTTAATCTAATAACTGAGAACTGAGATAGTTTAAGTTTCTATGACTTCATACGTAACTCACACTTAATCCGCCCTTTCCCTTCTTCTTTTCTTTCTTTCTTCTCCCTCTTTCTTCTCTTTTTTCTTTTGGCGAGGGGGTGTCCTGCAATGCAATTTGTATATGCTTTCTGTTACTAATCAGCATCTGTGATTATACCCCTTAGGCAGCTACTCACAGCATACCTATTATCTGTATATGTATGTATATCAATAGCTACGTACAATATGTACTGAGTTCTGCGATAATACATAATCTCTGACATGCTCTGCTGAACCTCATATCATACATGATACATTGCTTTTTGTGGCCTAATAATATCTCCTGCCCTGACTTATCTTTTCATTGCATTGTCACCCCATTCTGAAAGTAACAAACATAGACATTTTGGTTATCGTCTGCTGTTTGAAATTCGCCACTCTTGCGATGTGGGGGTCGACGTTCGAATCTTGTAGCCTTACTAGGCATATATTGAGAGCCCATGACTGTCTACTGGGCCTTACCTCTAGGCTACACTGAATTAGAATTGCTGTATCGGTAACTTCTCAACTTTTCCATAGCGGACATACCGCGGTATTCTGAACCGCAATCCTACTGTCAGCCCGAGGTTTAATCCTTAATACGATATTTTATCAACCCGGGGGTAATTCTAATTTCCCCATAAGATCTGACATTCCTGCTTCCTTCCCTCATCTTACTTAAGCTGAACTCTGGGGTTCAAGGTACCTGCCTTTTGTTGCTAATGAGATTACCGATCAAGCCTCGGCCTATACTTATTTGGGCATATACTCAAACCCATCTGATTCACATAACCTCTATATCTCTCGATGTCACAACTAGATCATAACTATAATCTTACAGGTATGTCTTGCTATCTGTTATCATATATGGCGGGCTTGGCCTTTTTCTGGCTCAAACTTGACTATTATTAGGCATTCATCACTAGCAGGTCTGTTACCCCTACTTCGGGTAAGCTAACAGCCTTACTTTCTTTACTGGCTTGTTACCATAAGGGTCTGCACAACTTACGTAATCATAAAGGCTTTTTATATTTTCTAATACTTACTAGGATCACTCAGCCCATCTTTACTCACTGCTTGATCTGGCAACCCCATCTCAAGTCTTATGCCCCTTTACTATACTGGCATCAAAATCAGGAGGTAGGGATAGCCCTTTTCTTATTGTAACTAATAAAAGCGTTCAACTGTACCATATCCAACAAGATGTATTCGGGATTCCTGCATTTTTTTCTCTCTTTCTTGTACCTACCTAGTGGTCTGACCTTATCTGTAATCATAATCAGATCTTATATAACTATAAGTAAATCAACTCATATGTACATTATACTACTGACTTCCTATTCTGACGTTATCAACGTATACTGGGAATAATGTCAATAACGGTATCACGCTGGGAGGTCTCTGATACCCCCTCCTGCTGCTGTAATTAGCATGTAACTAACTGAGGTTCTTTTCTGTTGCTATCTCTGATCTTCTGCCTGTGATAGGGAAATGCTGATCTGCCTTTGTATCTGTAATCAAAGAATACAGTAAGTTTTCAAGGACTCAACCCTATACTGTACCTCTCTAAAGCACGACTGACTGAGAAGGAAAGGTAACCATCATATCATGCCTCGCAGCCTCCTACCTATAGTATGTGGTGCACAACACATCCATAGACAAGACTCTACTTAGCACGGCTTGTAGACTCCCTGGGATACGACCTGCTCTGATACCAAGTTTGTCACGCCCCGCCTTGGGTGGTATGACTGGCACCTGACCTGCTGGACTGCTAAGCCTGGGCACATCTAGTGCCTGGCTGGCTCTAACCCATATTTCTGGAAACAAAGGGCTATATAACAGCTGTAAATACAGCCCCCGGCCCATTGGCCTATAGCCTTCCGTACCTGTACTAGCAGCTGACCAGAAACATACTAATTCAGGGGAACCTATGCGGGCCGACAAGGCCACCATGCTGTCTAGTTATCTGCAACTCAATCATAAAGCATAAAAAGAACTACATGACCGGCAAGGTCACCACTACTGGCAAGCTATGGCCCCACACGGCCAAAGTAAAAGAAAGCAAGAATACTGACAACCAAACAACTGCACGGCCTCACACGACCGGCTCATCTGACCACAGGGAATATATAGACTGCAAGCCTCTAAGAATAGCAATAGAACTGGTCGGGACAGGGCCCCGACCTACCCGTACTATAAAACAAAAGAACTGAAATACACCTCTGGAATTCAGTCTCCGGATGACAGGAGCTGAATACTCGATCGCTGACAGGAATCACGTGGTGTCACCTGCTCGTCTATAAGTACCTGCAGGTAAGTAATGCAGCGCCCCGCCGGGCGTCAGTACCGCTGGTACTGAGTATGTAAAGCAATAACTAAAGCAAAATCTGAATACAATAATATAACTGAAGAAACTGAAGTTGAGAGAATAGACTAACTGTCTGATAATGCAAATCATACCTTCTCTCAATCTTTACTGGGAAGGATAAGAGTCATACCTGGAAACGTATCGTGCTACTGCTGATCTACTTGTATCTAACATAACATGGCCTAACATGAAATAACATAACATAGCACACACAAACCTTACCCGGCCCCCATAAGCCGGGAGGTACAACCAGCACAGAATCTATACCCCTACCCCGGTCATCCCATCTAATACACTGGATGTAAGCATCCTGCCGGTCCCCTGGGTATGCACTTGGGCTCGCTGAGCCCCTGACTATAACTGTACCTGAGTCCGAAGGACTCCTGAATCAACACCCCGGGCGTACCCGCTCGACGGGGGTGTATAAGGGCCGACCAAGGCACAATATGGGGAAACTAGCATCCCATATTCGTCCCCTTGCGGGACGGCATATCACTCCGTAGAGTGACGTATCCTCATCCTCTGGCGGACGAGTCGATACAGCTATTAACCCTGGGGCGGTCAGGGATGCTGGGTAATCCAACCCCAAACAATACAACGGTCTCAACTAGTAATGCTGTCTGTGTATCTCACATGCTGAGGCTAATAGGGGTAAAGTATCATATATATATTACATGCTGAGCTAATGATAGTGATCTGTACGTATTTAATACATGCTGAGGCAGGTAAAGATGTATAAATATGAATGTAGTCTCCTGCCGGACTGTACTGGGCAAATGCTATATAAGATAATGTTTCTACTGAAAACTCTACTGTTTACTAAGTTTTTGTATACACTATATGCTGAACTAGTGATAGAAATAGGTACATACTTAACACATGCTGAGGCTGGAAGTACTATATATGTATGTACGAATATAATCTTTCTGCTAAACTACGCTGTATATTGACTTTCTATAGTAACATGATTTACTAATCCTGACATGCTTTCTGAACTTCATTTTAGTCTGCTATTCTATTTCTGAAGTGCTTTACGGGTATTGCACTACTATACGGGGTTTCAACTGAATACAACCATATCCTGACATGGCATATCACATTACATACTGAGTATACTGGGCAATCTCTAATACCTGCGTTAGAATCTGTATCATACTGATAGGTTTCGTACACGTTACAACCCAAAACTTCTCATATTGCACCAATCTTCACAATAACACAATAATCGATTTCTGAACATGCTACTGGTCTGTAAATTACTATACTGCTTCAATGTTACTCAACTTGCCGAGGAAACTTAACTTTACATACCTTATCCTTGAATTATTCGTCTGTCGGACGAGGCTCGGCCGGTACTTCAATTGTTTTCTCCCAACTGCATTCATAAACATATCAATTAACACTAAATACAACTTTATTGTAAAGAGCAACGTCACTTTCGATATAGTTTATAGCCTAAACTTAGGCTTATCGAAAGACGGTCGAAAACTCGCTATTTTTCAGCGGCCCAGAAGGGAGAAGTATTCACTTCTCAGCTAGGAACACATAGACATTAATTTAGAGCAATTCTACTTACCTTAGTTCGGTGGCTCGCCGATTCGTCGGCCGTATTTTACGAAACTAAATCCGTAGAAATGCTCTCTGCTGCTAAATACTTGGATATCTAGGATTAATTTGAGTTTGGGCAGCGTAATCGGACGAAAATATATAATTTCCTTCGTTCCTTTCTTTTCCCCCTGCGTTTGCCTCTGTTTCTCTGGAAATTTTTAAGGATTTTATCATTTAAAACCGAAGTGGGGCTTTATATACTTGGGCCTGGACAAGGCCAACGTGTCACGGAGCCATCGCGGAGGCCTCTCCTCCATGACACGCTGCCATCGCGGAGGGGTTCTGCCTCGGCTCCTTCCGCGATGGTTCGATGGGCTCCTCGTCCGATCTTTTCTCGGGCCTTTCTCCAACACGTATGGCCTTCAAATATGCTTAACCACCGTGGGAATAGGTCATCTAAGTGCCGAGAATTCTACGGGGTATAACAGGTTAGCAACACCAGAATTCTCCGGTATGTTAAGTGGTCGTACATTATTTTTCCAGCCTTGTAGGTGAGAGTCAGCCTTAGTCGACCTAGCAGCTATCATGTAGAACACCCCGTAAGTCAGCCAGCCATCCCAGTCAGACAAAACTGTGGGTACCCCAAGGAGGGGTCCACATCAGTAGTCAGTGATGGTCTAGTACCTCAACCGGTTCTCATAAGATATTCAGATACAGAGTCCTAGAAGAAGGTCAGTCTTTACGGAATTGCTCATAAGACCGAGAATTTCCTAGAACAACTGTATAGATCCGAGTGAAAATGAAATTTCCTAGAACAACTGTATAGATCCGAGTGAAAACGAACAAGGCATAAGGAATCAGTAGTACTCTGCTAGCACGGTGTTTACTAAGACAAGGAAATTGGTAGGTTCCCTATAAAGATCCAGGGACTGATCACCTGAGAGTAAGTCCGATTAAGCCCAGCTCTACAGTTGTTCAATTAGAAGAACAAAGTAGTTAGCTGTCCACAACTCCGTAGTTATGCATGAGCTACAAATGTCCGAGTAGGACATTTAGAGCATTGTTAGACTACTTCAGTATTCGGGTCATTCAGCCCAGCTATTCAGCTATTCACAGTTATTCAGCCAGATTATTAGAGATCATGATCACTATCAGGATCCTCTGATCAGATACGTGCACATGGTGTGTACACAATCATACAGATTATCCCATCAGCGAGTAGCATTAGCATGCGGCCCATAAGGTCAGATAAGCTCTAGCTATACAAATAGATTACTTGTTAATTTCTTCAGTATAATAAACCAGTATGACCGTTAGTTATATGCCAATTTCTCTAAATGTGAATTTTGGCTGAGTTTAGTAGCCTTTTTGGTCACATCATGTCGGAGGCTGGTATACAGGTAGATACACAGAAAATAGAAGCAGTGAAAACATAGCCCAGACCTACCACTCCGACCGAAGTACGCAGTTCCTGGGGTTAGCCGGGTACTACAGAAGGTTTGTGTAAGGATTTTCCACCGTAGCAGCACCTCTGACTAAACTGACACAGAAGGCAGCAAAGTTCCAGCAGACTGAGACGTGTGAGCAGAACTTCCAGGTGTTGAAAGACAGGTTAACATCAGCCCCTATGTTAGCATTGCCAGAAGGTACAGAGGGTTATGCGGTTTATTATGACGCTTCGGGTGTTGGGTTAGGATGTGGGTTGATGCAGCATGGTAAAGTAATAGCTTATGCTTTTAGGCAGCTGAAGAAACATGAAAATAATTATCCTACCCATGACCTAGAGTTAGCTGCAGTAGTTTATGCCTTAAAGAGTGAATATTTTGTATCACCCAGGAAGGGCTAATGTGGTAGCAGATGCCCTTATCCGTAAATCTATGGGGAGTTGGCATACTTGCAGCCTGAACAGCGGGAATTGGCCCCAGAATTACACCAGTTAGCCAATTTAGCCGTTCGCATAGCAGAAATAGAGGACAACAGAGCATTAATTCAGAATACCGCAGTGTCGTCTCTAGTGGTGGAAGTAAAGGAATGGCAGTATGAAGACCCTAGCCGGGTTCAGCTTAAACACAGAGTTCAGTAAGGAGAGGTGACATATTTCTAGATAACCGAGGATGAAGTGTTGTGATATAAAGACCGTCTTTGTGTTCCAGATGTTGTAGGGCTTCGCCAGCAGATTATGGGCGAGGTACATTACGCCCGCTATTCTCTCCATCCAAGTTTGATGAAAATGTACCACAATGAGAAAGAAATTTACTGGTGGCCAGGAATGAAAAAGGGAATAGCAGAATTCGTAGCTCAGTGTCCCAACTGCCAGCAGGTAAAAGCTGAACATCAGAAACCAGGCGGACTGACTCAGGATATGGCTGTGCCTCTATGGAAATGGGAAGCAGTAAATATGGATTTTTTAATAGGATTAACCCGCACCAGGCGTGGATATGATTTGATCTAGGTGATTGTTGACAGACTGAGAAAATCAGCTCATTTTCTGCCAGTAAGGGCTACTTTTTCCGCCGAGGATTATGCTGAGCTGTATATCAGAGAAATAGTCAGGCTGCATGGGGTTCCAGTGTCCATTTTCTCCGACAGAGGAGCACAACTTACAGCTAAGCATTGGCAGTCATTTCAGAGAGGCTTGGGGACACAGGTTAACTTGAGCACAGTTTTTCATCCTCAGATAGATGGGCAGGCAGAATGCACCATTCAGACGCTCGAGGATATGTTGCGAGCATGTGTGTTAGATTTTGGAGGTAGCTGGGATGAACATCTACCGCTCATTGAGTTCGCGTATAATAACAGTTATCATTCAGCAATTCAGATGGCGCCTTATGAAGCGTTGTATGGGCAAAAGTGTAGATCTCCAGCCGGTTGGTTTGAAGTTGGAGAATCAGCACTGATTGGGCCAAAGATCATTCATCAGTCAGAAGAAAAAATAAAGCTTATCAGAGAACATTTACTGACTGCTCAGAGCCGCCAGAAATCATATGCTGACGTGCGGCGCAGAATAGGCCAAGTGGCATATGAGTTAAACTTACCTCCAGAGTTAGAATCTGTCCACCTAGTTTTTCACGTACCAATGTTGAGAAAGTGCATAGGAGATCCCTCCAGAATTTTCCCAGTCCAAGATATTTAGGTTACAGAAGAGTTGGCTTATGAAGAAGTTCCAGCAGCCATACTAAACCGGCAGATCCGCAGATTAAGGACTAAAGATATTGCTTCTGTCAAAGTATTATGGCGTAACAGGAACCGAGAGGAGATGACTTGGGAAGCAGAAGAGGATCTGAAAGTCAAATATCCTCATTTCTTTTAGACTTAGTTAGCCAGAGGTATGTTGATATTGCTGTTTTATGAGTTGCTTTATATTCATGTGTATAAGTGAGATGTTGACTTAAGTTTATTATGAAATGAATGCTATAGTATTATGTGGAGTACATGTATTGGACTTTTCTGTGTTTCAGGATTTTTGAGATAGTCCACATTACAGGGGAAACTCTGCCGAAATTTTTTCAGGATAAGCAGAGCAAGTTAAGGTTCTTACAAGCATAAGTTAACATTCGAGGACGAATGTTCTTATGGGGAGAAGGATGTTACACCCCGTAAATTCTTGACATTTAGATGGCCTATTTGCATGTTGGTTAAGAGTTTTAGAATGTCATATATGCTAGGAAAAGGCCCGGGGGAAGACCGGACAAGCGCCAAGTCGGAGCATCGCAAGGCAAATGCGACTTGTAAATCGCATTCGACAAATGCGACTTATAAATCGCATTTGACAAATGCAACTTAAAGAGGAAGCTGGGCAAAGCCCCTCCGCGATAGGCAGCGTGTCACGGAGGCTTCCCCTCCGCGATGGCCAGCGTGCTATGGAGGGGGGAGGGGGTTCAGGTCCAAGTATATAAAGCCCCACTTCGATTTTTTTTGGTCACTTTCCATTTTTCATTTCCATAGAACGAACAAAAACAGGGGAGATGAAGGGTTTTCATAAAATCCCTTCCGATTATGCCATCAAATGCGGTCCAAACTCAAATTAACTTCGGGTACCGAAGTATAAAGCTACAGAGAGCATTCCTACGGAGTTAGTTTCGTAAGAATCGTCCGGCGAAGCGGCGACCCACCGAGTCAAAGTAAGTGGAATTACTCCAAACTAGTGTTAATACACTCTCAGCATTAAAGTGAGTATTTCTCTCTTCTGGACTTCCGAGAAATAGCGAGTTTCCGGCTGTTTTCCGATAAGTCAAAGTTTGGGCTCTATATATATATTCAAAGTAGCATTTTCTTCCGGAATATTGATGAATTTAGTTCTAATTGCTATAAATATGAATGCAATTGGAAGAAATAGCTGGATATTGGTCGAGTTATGCCAGTTAGTCAAGAAGTCAGTAACTGAGGTATGTGAAGCTAGTTTCTTTCTACAAGTTAGTAATTCCAGTAGAGCAAACTAGTATAAATTCTAGTAGAAGGTTTCAGAAACAGTACAACATGCGCAGTATGTAATTTAGTAAAGTGCGTCAGGATATTATCGTGTTCAGCCAAAACTTAGTAAAGCAATATAAATTCCTGTAAAGTATATCAGAAATAGAATAATAGCTTAATATGAATTTTAAAAAGCATGTTAGAAATAGTAAATCATGTTTACCATGGGACTTAGTTATACAACATGATTCTCAGCAGAAATATTATATCTTATTTCAGTATCAGATTCAGCATAGTATGACAGAAATTATATATATACCATTATTAGTTTCCGCATGTATCGTATGCAGTTAGTATTATCAGTTGAGACTTGACTGTATTGTTTTGGGTTGGATTACCTAGCATCCATGACCGCCCCAGGGTTAATAGCTGTATCGACTCGTCCGCCAGAGGGCGAGGATACATCGCTCTACGAAGTGGCATGCCGTCCCCTAGGGGACGAAGATGGGATGCCAGTTTCCCCATATTTTTCCTTGGTCGGCTTCTATACACCCCTGTCGAGCGGGTATGCCCGGGGTGTTGATTCAGGAGTCCTCCAGACTCAGGTATAGTTATAGTCAGGGGCTCAGCGGGCCCAAGTGCATACCCAGGAGACCGGCAGGATGCTTATAGTTACTATGGGAGATGGGATGACCGGGGTAGGGGTATAGATTGCGTGTTGGTTGTACCTTTCAGCTTATGGGGGCCGGGTAAGGTTTATCTATGCTATGTTATATTATGTTATGCTATATTATGCCATGTTATGTTAATTATGAATACATAGATAGTAGAATGCCACGTTACCAGGTACGACTCCTACTCCTTTCAGCATAGTTGAGGACAGTCTTAAACTCGTACTTTCAGTCAGTTACAGTCTATTTCTTTCTACTTCAGTTCAATCAGTTATATTGCTTGTCTTCAGTTATTTTCCAACTGTTGCTTTGCATACTCAGTACCAGTGGTACTGACGCCCGTTCTGGGGCGCTGCATTACTTGCCTGCAGGTACTCATACACGAGGAGCTGATCCCTCGTAATTGCAGCCAGCACACAGAGTCATCAACTCCTGTCATCCGAAGCTAGACAGCTAGAGGTTTATTCCTTTTCTTTTGTTGTACAGTATGGGTAGGCCGGGTCCCTATCCCGACCATCTTATGAGTATTCTTAGTGGCTTGTAGATTGTATATTCCCTATGGTTAGCTGTGCCGGTCGTGTGAGGCCGTGTGTATGTTTTAGTTTGTTTATGTTGGCCGTGTGGGGCCTTATTCAATTGGTAGTGGTGATCTTGTTGATCACGTAGCAGTTTAGCACTTGTTTTCTTGATTCAGAAATAACGAGACAAAATGGTGGCCTTATCGGCCCGCATAGGTTCCCTATTGATTCAGTTGTTCTGGGTAGCTGTTGTTTTCTTACAGGTGGCTATAGGCCTAGTTGGCCGGAGGCTGTATTTACAGTCGTTATATAGCCCGTCGTTTTCTTAAATCCAGAGTTAGAGCCAGCTTGGCATCAAAAGTGCTTAGGCTCAGCTAGTCCAGCAGTCCAGGTCCTAGTAGGGCACTAGGTGCCAGTCATGCCTCCAAGGCGGGGCGTGACATTATGTGTCCTATAAGGAATCCAATTCTCATCACTTGCTTTCTTATCCTACTGCAATTCACACTGATTTATCTACAAGTGCACACTCAACGACATTCCTTATTTGAGTAGGAGTTGATGTCTTTCACCTCAGTATACTGTACCGCTACCCTAGGTTAAACCTGGTTCACCTTAGTGTACCTGTACATTTAACTTTTCTTGGACCTGGTTCACTTTGTCAACTTACAAAAACTTTATCAATCACAGTCAGTCATCAAAACAACTAACAATAATCATCAAAACAACTAACAAAAAATTCTCCCTTTTTGATGATGACAAATAACGTATACACATTTGCCCGATCTCTCTTTTGACATCATTGAAAAGTTTTTAGACAAAGAACCTACCAAGTATCAAGCATGTGCAATAAATTACTAAACTATAGCCACTAGGGAAATACTTATCAAAACATACTTTAAACAGTAGAAAATGTTAAAACAATTGATGATTTGAGCCATCTAATGCACACATGGATTCATACCACAAGTAAAGAGCAAAATAAATCAGTAGTGTACTAATTTCAACACATAATATTCAATTCCTAAGCAAAGTACAACAAGTAGGAGAAATTAACAAAATAAGAATAGTCCAAACAAAAAGAAAACTAGAAGAACCAGAGTATATATCAAACACAACCAAATAGACAGGAGGACTAGATACTGGCTATTACACTTCAGGAATAGGAGGACTTAATTTTTCTCCATCAAAGACAGAAGCTTATCAATTCTGTTGTTATGCATGCTCTGTTCATTAAGCATTCTATCTTTGAGGCTGGAGATTTCAGCATGGGCAATGACTAAATCAAACTTTAGTTAGGCATTTTCCTTTTCCAAGTCTGCCACCCTAGCATTTGCATTTTGCATATCAAGAATCATTTGAGTCACCGGACCTTTCCCTTTGGAACTTGGTACATTCTGTAGAAGATCACACTCCTCCATTGTCTTCCAATCCAACAACTTCATCTTGGACCCAACCTTTCCTTCAGATAAGGGGACTCGGTGTGCCCTAAAAATCATGGTCAAGAAGAACCCCTAGGCCAAACCACGGATCCTCTCACTAGGTTGATAACTCTATCCATATGTTTGATCATCAGTAAAGGAAGATTGACCTCTACTGGACATCGATAACCTCTATTAGTCTAAGATCATGATGGGAGGCTTCATGATGACGCTCAGTACAAGAAAGAAGACACTTGTTCACTAACTCAAAGGGAATCTTATGATCGGGGCCTATTTCTCCTTTGAACACTCTCTTAGATCCAATTGTCACCCTTTCCTAAGTGAATTTGCTATCAAAGATGCATCTCTGTTCCTTGCAATGTCATATTCTGTATAATATCATAGGGTATCTTCAAGATTTCACCCAAAATCCCCTTCAATCAACGTAAATCCCCACTCCATGCACCTTCGACTTCACCTCTCCATCACCTACCACTTCAATATTTGTATAGAAATCCACTTCTTCAAATGCATGAACTTGGGGAAAAGGGCATAAGAACATATATTTCCATCCTTGATATTATATCTTCCCAATCAATCTCGCCATTCCTGGTTTAGAGACAACTGCTGGTTGAGTAAGCCTCAGTTTTTTTTAGAATCAAAGTATCTTCCTTTACCCAGTGCAAGAAAGCACTCAATATTTTTATTAGGGGAAGAATCAGGCTTGATTGATGAAGTGAATCCTAACACGTTTGAAGACTTGACCCCTTTTGCTCTTTGGCACAAGTTCCTTAGACACGGGACCAGGTCCAGTGGGGCTGTTTTCCTCATCACTATTGTCTTCCACATCAATAGAAGTCGAGGATTTTCCCTTGTCCTTCACCTTTCTTGGAAGTCTTTTTCTTCTTTCTAAACTCCTCTGCCTTCTGTTCCATCTATCTCCTCAAAGCTTCCCTTGTCCTAGGTATTTTGGGAGAGGAGGTCTTGACAACAATGTACTCCCTAGCAGACACTTATTTCACTATTTTAAGTCTTTATCACTTGGCATTGAGTGCGACATCATCATCATTTTCTTTTACCCCAGAAGTGTCATCCATGGGTATCACTCCTTCCAGATTGGGGTTAGAGGACTCTACACTAGCTATTTCTGCTGCTTGACCCAATCCTTCTTCACAAGGAATTTCAAGGGGTGCATCAGTCTTTGAAATTTTTAAGGTCTGAGGGCTTGGTGTGGGTGAGGATTTTTCTTGAGATAAACCTGGTGGCAGTTTCAGAAGATTGCAGAGCTGGGGTAGGGGAGGACTTTTCTTAGGACGAACCAGGTGCAATTTTTGAGACTACAAAAGGAAGTTCCCCCTAAGTGGATGAAGGGGCTTCATTTTCCATGGAGGGACTGCCAGAAGGATTTTCCATTAAAGCTTTGAAGAAGAACTATAATACTAAGAGGGAGACTGTAATAGACTACCAGGAACAATGAAAAAGTAAGGAAGATTGATAGTGCAATAATGAACAGACTTGGGAATATAAAGAGCAAGTAGGGAAGTGGAAGATTTTGAGGGAGTAATGGGGATGGGACGTGGTAACAATGGACCTCATTCAAGAAGTAACAGTTGTCAGAGCATAAGAGACTATGGGTGGGAAGGAGAAAGTAGACCACATTATGCTGCCTTTTTCTAAAGAAGGCTGACAATACAAGTTGAGTGTCCAGTGACAAGACAAGAGAGTTGATTATGGTTCATTAGAGTGGTGGTTGTAACTTTATTTATAAATCAAACACATATGTGGAGAGAAGAGTACATACCACTTGCTTCACGGAGGGACCAGGTGCCTCTTTGTAATTCTTTCTTTGAGTCCTTTCCATTTTGCAATAGTTAGAAGATATGGGTCACATCATCAATTTTTAAACACTTCAATTATAGCCTACTTGAGGTGTGTATTGATGAGTTGGTAATTTACCAACTCATTAGGCTTTTAAGTATGAGTTGTTGTTATGTTTTCACATAAATTAGGAAGGTTTTATGCCTTTTTCTTTGATTGTGCAAGTATTGGACTTAGACAAGGAAAATAGAAGAATTGAACAAAAAGCACCCTACTGGAAGCAAGTAACATGCGTGCCGCACCTTTCGCAGGTGCCACGCAATTAGCACTGGGAAGAAGATGAAGTGAACCTGTGAAGCATAGGTGTAGACATAGTCAGCATTGAAACAAGTGTTCTTTGACTTGCGAAGCAGCTGTGAGCCGCAAATGGGCACCTGTGAAATGTAGGTGCCTCGCAAATGACCCAAAACACTAATAAGGGAAAAAAGGTCCAACTGTGGCACAAATGCACCCGAGAAGCTTCCAAGGGAAAATTTGAAAAGTTGTGCCAAAGGGAATGTGCAGATTTTACCCTAATTGTACAAAGCCAAGTCATAACACATCTGAGTAGAGAATTGAATTATAGAGAGATAGAAAGTAAACTTTCCTTTTTCTTCTTCTTCTTCTTCTTCTTCTTCTTCTTCTTCTTCTTCTTCTTCTTCTTCTTCTTCTTCTTCTTCTTCTTCTTCTTCAATTACGTTGTAAAATACACCATTGTTGCAGGTTTTTGAAAGCTTAATCTACTATTCATTATGATGATTATTGATGATTTATCTATTGGTATAATTTATCTATCTTCATTCATGAGCAGCTAAATTGTTAGTTAGGGGTGTGTGCTTGATGAGTGTTTAATTTGATTGGATATTGATAAATTGTTCTTAACTTCAATCTATAAGCATAGATCTATTGTTTCCACTAAATTTATATTAAAAAATTAATGGTTGCATACACTAGTTTAGTTTATTTATCTTGCTTGAACTTGAGAAAGAAGAGTGAGATTTGGGTGAGGAACTAATAGGGAGGATTTGGAGTGCAGATGTGTGGGGTTGAGCTAAAGATAGTTAAAATCCACATCCCCACTCCATTAAAGGGTTAAAAGGCTAGAGATAGCTTGACCGTTCCTCAAGCTTTGTGAGACTGATTTTTAATTGTGATCTTGGGGTTGAGAAAACCAAGGCAAAAGTATTCTTGTGGTTGAAAAACAAGAGGATGTATTTTGATCCATGCTATCCATAATATAAATTGAAGTTAAGGCAATTGAATCAATCCCAGTCTAGTTAACAATTTATCTATTTACATCCCTAGCACTTTCCTATCACTTGCAACAAATTATTTAGTCAAACTCGTTTCATAAATATGAATTCAATATTGTCCCCCCCCCCCAATTTTTACTTTACACATGTTAACAATGATGCATTCTAGTTTGAATTAGTTTACAACTTTTAGAGTATTGTTCTCAATTCCTTATGGGATTTGACCCCGATACCCATCGGGTATTTTGTTTTTGACAACAACCGCTGCCACCTCACTTAACTGGGAGAGATGTATTGAGTGTTATAAAAAAATAACACCATTGTTGGGGAATTGGGTGGTGATTTCCATTAGTTGTTTAGTGATTCAAATTTGTTTTTGCATCTTGTGTTTCTTTTACGTTGTTTTATGATTTTTCTATTTGGTTAGGTGTGTGAAAATAAGCCACGCTAGCAACGAGAGTAGCGTGGATAGTCTAATGGAAGGAGAGGATGATCCTGTGATTGATGATGTAGCTGGTGTCATTCACCTACCACCCATGGTAGGGAATGCGGATTTCCATGTAACAAGCACCATGTTGTATCTCTTTCAAATGAAGGGGTTGTTTGGAGGACAAGCTAGTGAGAATGTTAATTGGTATCTCTGCAACTTTATTGAAATTTGTCAACCGTTTAATATAAACAATACCAACCAAGAATCCATCTGTTTGAGATTATTCCCATTCCCTTTAATGGGAGAGGCCATGGTATGGTTGGAGGAGTTGCCTCCCAATTCCATCACACCGTGGAATCAGCTAACTAAAGCATTTCTTTATAGTTTCTTCCCAACTTCCCAGATTCTCCAATTGAGGGATGAGATTATAAATTTTAGGTAGCTTCCGGGAGGGCCTATTCATGAAGTGGCTCCGATTCAAGAAGAAGTTCACCATTTGCCCCAATCATGGTTTGCTCGATGGGGTGTTGCTCCGAAGTTTCTATTAGTCTCTTGATTCTATCAACAAATCAATGGCAAACAATCTCGTAGGTGGTTCAATCATGGACCAAACATTTGGCATGGCTAAGTCACTTATTGCTAGGATTACAAAGACTAATAGAGCATGGCACACTAGAGACACCGAGGTGTCCGCAAGTGATCTATCTTCCAACTAACCAGCAGCCAAGTTGAAAAGGCGAGATAACGAGAGGGACGATACATTAGCTAAGATGATGACTCAAGTTGAGTTGATGGACAAGCACATTTTGGGATCCAAAACCAAAGGCATCAACGTTGTTGGGACCTAAGGCCACAACACATATGAGGAAGATGTTTCGTAGCCAAGATATGATGAGGAATGTCAATTCATGGCTAGCTAGATGATGAGTTCTCGTCAAGGATATCAAGGTTCCAACCAAGGCCTAGGCGTCCTCGTGATGGAAATCAAGGTTGGAGAGATCGCGATAACCAATGATGGGGTGATAGATATAATCGGTGGAGACACCGTGAGCCTAAATAGGATGGGGATAGGTACCATAGAAGTGCTTACGGCTGATTGATTTATAAAGCACCTCGTGGAAATTCTTATGGATGTGTTGGTCAAAGTAGACAAATTCATCCGTCTAGCCAACTTTTTTGAGTTAGATTGCGATGCGAATATTGAGGTGCCCATTATCTTGGGGCGACCATTCTTGGCCACCGAGCAAGCTCTAGCTGATGTTGAGTTCGGAGAGCTGAAATTCTGAGTGGGTAGTGACAAAGTGACATTTAATATATGTCAACCAATGAAATCACCTGATGAATTCAAGGTGATAAATGTGATGGATGATGAAGATGAGCAAGGGAATGATTTTGGTGAAAAGGACAGACCTCCAAATAAATAATATTTTGTGGAAGTGAAACCGTCATGCTACGATGTTAAATCAAGCGGGAGGAAACCCAAGTGTCTTTAAATTTCCTTTTTACTTCACATCTTTGTTGTTTTTGTTGTGTAGGAGGATTGGATTGTGAAAAAGGTGGAAAAAAATAGAGCATGGACACCTGCGTGGGACCTGCAAAATGCAGGTACTAACTTGTGGAGCACAGGTCAAGCGCAGGTTCAGTCCACAATGCCTGGAAAAGGATGGGACCTGTGGCTCGCTTGCGAAATGTAGGCATAGACTTGCGGAATGAAGGTGTAATGCAGGATTGAGGCTGTGCACCTGGGAACAAATCATGAAAAAAAGAAATTTGTAGTGACCTGCATCTAGGGGTGTTCACGGTTTGGTGAAAAACCAAACCAAACCGCAATCCAAACCAAAGCGATTAAAAAAACCGACATTTGATTTGGTTTTAAATTTTAAAAATTGATAATATTTGGTTTGATTTTAGTTCTACTTAAAAAAACTGACGAAATAACCAAATCGAACCTATAAATTTTATAGTTATTTAAATATATGATATTAGTTTTTCATAAATAATTATAAGTATTTTGTACCTTTTAATCATTAGTTTGATTTTAGTAATACTTATTTCACATGAACTATAATAATTTTAAATTCTATCTCTTAAGAAATATGTTCAAACTCAACACTCTAAGTCTAATTATCTATATGTGGTGTGGCGTATTGCCGATTTTTAATTTTATTTTCTAAGACATCTATCTACTCTTTAATCATTTTCTCCTTTGATTTTTGAAGGGATAACAATTCTATTTAAAGTTGTATATTATTTTTATGTGGATATTAAACATGTGAAGTGGAAGAACTTTTGCAGTTATGTAACTTAAACATGCTAAAACTTTGGAGTAGTATTGAAAAATAATAAAAAATTCAGATACATTCATCTTGTGATAGTAGAGATAAATTGGTTAATTCATAATGTCTATTGGAAATAGTTATCTCATGTCTTTGTTATTTTACTATCATCAATTTATTATTAGCTAGTTATAGATTGAAAAAATGAACCAAACCAACAAGAACCAAAATGATGGTTTTTATTTTATTTTTAATTTGATTTGGTTAATTTAAATCGACTAAATTGGTTTGATTTTAATTTTGATCAAAAATCAATCCAAATGGAACCATGAACACCCCTACTTGCGTTTCACTTGCGAAATGCAGGTGTAGATTCGTGAGACGCAGGTTTGCCGCACCTCCAAGATAGTGCACTCGACAAAATGAAGTCCACCTGCATTTGGACTGTGGTTCACAAATGAAAATCTGAGGCTGTAGGTCCAACGCAGTCGTAAGTATGAATTAAATTTTAAAAGTTGACTGACGCAGTTGACCAATCCAACCCAATTCCGGCCGATGTCTTTTAAGCTTCTTCCCCACTTACCAAAACCACCTATTTCTACACCACTTTCCCATTCTCTTCACTTCACAACCACCTTCATCAATTTCCACACTCCTCTATTAACTCACCTCAATTCCACCAATCCCTTCATCTTTCACTCTCCTATAAAAACCACTACTCTTTCACTTCTTCACCATCAAACACCATTTCATTCACCAAACAAAAGAAGAAAAGAACTTGGGTTAGCCATTTTTGAAGATAAGCTTCAAGTTTCAAATTCCATCTCTACTCACTCTATTTTGTATGCTTCTTCATTTTTCATCTTTGTTTTCTTGAGCTTAATGATATATGTAGCACAACAAGCATGATAGATTTCCTTTTCCATGCCCCACGTTTTACCCATTTCCCCAATGAATGTTTTTCATATCTATGTGGAATTTGATTTTTGTGGGTGTTGTGGGTGAGCTCACAATTGCAAAATCAAATGAATAGGAATTCTTGTTTCTTGATGCTATATCTACTGCGTATGCTATTATCCTTTGAAATTTTAATTGGGGGACCATTTGCTTGAGATGCGCAATTTTTCTCGATGATAGATAGAGTGACGTCTTTCTTAAGAAAAAAATGTCATTTCTATTACGTTCTTATATTGTAGATGGAAATGCGATAATGTGGGTGAGTAATGTGAAATATTGAAATTTCTTTGATGAATATGGTTCAGATTAGTCAGTTGACATTTCCCAATGATAAATAGGGTAACGTCCTTCTTAAGGGAAGTTGTTAGGTGGTTATAATGGTCTCTTTGTTGCTTAATATTGTGGCATATCTTTTGGGGAAGTCTGAGTACCCGTTGGATAATACTTTTTGTCACGCCCAACCTTGGGAAGCATGACTGGCATTTGGTGCCCTACTAGGATCTGAAATGACTGAGCTGACTGAGCCTAAACACTTCTGGTGCAGGCTTACTTCTCAATTCAAGAAAATAATGGGCTATATCTCGGTTGTAAATTCAACCTCTGGCCGATAAGGCCTTATAGCCACCTGTAAGGAAAACAACTAACCAGAACCAGGAAACAACAGGGAATCCTATGCGGGTTGACAAGACCACCATGATGTCTAGTTATGATTGTTAGGTAAAACCAGTGCTAAGCTAAACTATGCCCGACAAGGCTGCTAATTTTTCAGCTAAACAAGGCCCCACACGACCAACACATAAACTAAAACACATATGGGCCCCACACGGCCAATAACAGCTAACCACAAGGGAAATAGAAACAATCTGCAAGCCTTTAGGAGTAATATGATGGTTGGGATAGGGCCCCGACCTACCCATAAACTGTACAACGAAAAAGGAAGTAAACCTTCTTTCTATAAGCTTTGGAAGAAAGGAGCTAACTGCTCTGGTGACACTGGCTGGAAGCTACGAGGGACCTTCTACTCGTCTATCTGCACCTGCAGGCAAGTAATGCAGCATTCTAGAAAGGGCGTCAGTACAATATGTACTGAATATGCAAGGTGATAATTGTAAATGACTGAAATAAAGAAGTAAAATTGAAAGTAACTGAAATGAGGGGATAGAGACCATACCTGAGTAATAGAACATCTCACCATCTAATTATCAATAACTAAAGCAAACATAAACCTTACCTGGCCCCCATAAGCCGGAAGGTACAACCAGCACAAAATAACCCACCTGGGGCCCCCATAAGCCCTGGTGAGTACACCTCAGTCTATATACCCCTATCCACAGTCACACTGGGTCAACTAATAGCTATAGCCGTCCTACTAATCCCCTGGGTCTGCAACTGAGCCCGCTCGCCCCCTGACTATAACTGTGTCTGAGTCCGGTGGAATCCTAATATCTGCACCCCAGGCACCAGGCTCGACGGGGGTGTATAAAGCCAACCACGACATATGAGGACCTGGGACCTCATCTTTGTCCCTGGCAGATGACATACCGCTTAGTAGAGCGACGTCATCTCGCCCCTGGTGGGCAATGACACAACTAATAACCCTAGGGTCGGTCATGGAGGCTATACATGCATAATCCATCCCAAACTAGTATGGAATACTGATCTCAGCTAGTAACAACTGCTAATCATAATAGACATGCTTTTGGTATTCTTAGTGGGATTCAATTGACTTATCATGCTAAGAAAACTAGCCGAAGGAAACTGCCTTAACATACCTCATTCGTTGTTTACTGATTAGCTGACGAGTTTCACCTTGTATTCAACTGCTCTTCTCAACTACAATCGTATCATTGGAAGAATGAGGCTAAGTTCAGTACTAAATTCGATAAAAACAATAACTTTATATAGAAATATTAACTATATTTCAACTTGACGAAACACAGTCGAAAACTCGTAATTCCTTAAGAATCTAGAAGAGAGAAATGCTTACTTCAAGCCTACGATTGTATTAACACTAGTTTGGATCAATTTTAAAAACTTTAGCTCGGCGGGGTTATGATTCGCCGGGCGAATTTTCCGAAACTAACTCCGCAGTAATGCTCCTTGCAGCCTTATACTTTGATACTCGAAGTTAATTCAGATTTGAATGGTGTTTCGTAGCGTAAACAGACAAAAAATATTGGTTTCCTTCGTTGGTTCTCTCCTTTGCCCGATTATATATATGTATATATATATATATGTTATAATGAAATTAAAAGGAGTGATATATATATACTTGAGGCGGTGGACAGGGGTCCGTGGCACGGATCCTGTCACGCCAATTCTGGGCCGTGCCACGGAGCCCAATGCGCCAGGGAGGCGCCGTGCCACGGTTCCCCTTTGAGAAGTTGATCCGGCCTTCTCCCGTGCTATCCCGACTCCGCGCTCGTCCGACCTTTCCTCGGGCCCCATTCTCGTACATTTTATATCCTAAAACTCTTAACCAATATACGAATAGGCCATCTAAACATTAGAAACTTATGGGGTGTACACTTTTGTTCATTCTTTCTTGGGAAGTTTGAGTGAAATCATATGGGTTGAATTCTGGACTCTGTTGAGCAACTGCCTGCCGCAAATCTTGAGTGTAGGACGCAGATGCAAAGTAGGAATGAAGAATGAACTTCAGGCTCACTATCTCAAACCTGCATTACTCCTGCGAGCCACAGATCCCTCTCTACGAGATGCAGATGCAATGCAGGTGTTAGTGTCAAGAGGCAGTGTTCTTGCTTTGCACCTATGACTCACCTCGCAGGTCCCCACCTGCAAAATGCAGGTATAGCAAGGTGTTGCCAGTGATTTAAATTGCTATTTTGTTTTGTAGCAATCTAGTTTCTTTCTTTTTCTTCCCTTATCCTAGCATAGTTGTTTTTATTTATTTTCATTAAGCAGAAATACAAAATGAGAGTATGGTGTGTGTATATCACTCATATTGTTTTGTAGAAACATGTCTTCATCTAGGCGACAAGACAAAGGGAAAGACCCGGCTTCCTCCAAAAGAAAGGGAAATGGCAAAGCAAAGGAAACTCGGGTCCTTACTAATAGCAGAGATGCCTCTGATTCTGTATGGACAAAATGGAGGCATATTACTTCAAGTATTAGGACCAGGAGATGATCCCATAAAAACGCTTCAATCTAGTAGAGTTGGTGCAGGACTTTCCCAACATCAACAAGAAATTTGCTGAGCGCCAGTGGTACCCTTTCTTGGATGCTCTACCTGGCTACTACCCCAACCTGATAGTGGAATTCTATTCCTCTTATCAAGTGAGGCAGGACTAGATAAAGCAAACTAGAAAGGTAGATGACTTCCTTAATCTCACATCAGTCAGGGTCCGTGGAGTAGAGGTGGATATCACCTCAGATGTAATAAATTTTATTTATTGGGGGTAAAGAGATTGAACCAAGGACTGAGTTCATAGAAAAAGTGGCTATTAAGGGCAATCAATGCCTATGGGTGGCTAGGACTATTGCAGAGCGGCAACCGCTGTGGGCTGATCTTGGGCAGATTTATATGCCCAAGTGATACTCAAATGTGTCATTTTGTCTTGTTTATCTATCGATGTCTGTACATTCTCATGTGAATTGTAATAAAATGTGAATTTATACTAACCAACATGATTAGCGTGGTTTTGTAGGAAAAATATAATTTTATGAAGCTAAGATGCATGTTGGGAGAAATCGGGATTGTACTCGGAAGCTAGCAAGGAAAAAAGCACAAGGAAAACACGAATGAAAGGGGCTCCGCGATGGAGCCATGTCACGCTGCCATCGCGGATGCATTCTGCCTGGATGCTGAAATTAAACCAACTTCCAGTGAAGGTGCGCGTTGGGGCCGTGGCACATTGGCCTAGCCCCGCGTTGCATGCCGTGCCACATTGGTCTTTAATACTTGGACGACTGGATTCCAGTGAGGGTCCACGTTGGTGGCCTGTCACGGAGGTAGTGCTCCGCGATGCACTCCGTGACACGTTGCTTATTATTCCGGAAAAAATTCCCACTAGTATAAATAGAACACTTAGGTTCATTTTTAAGAAGGCTGACTTGGTGGAGCAAGAACGTGGGTTACAGGCAGTTGAGGGGACAAAAATCTCAGGGTTTTTCTCTATCTCCTTCTTCTTTATTTCAATTGCTTGTATGATTAACACTCATTTAACGATGTTTAATCCACAAATGAGTGGCTAAATTCCCTTCTTGCTGAGGTTAAGAACATTTGTATTGAAATGTAATTATTGATTAATTGGTTTTTCATCTTTTCTTCCATGGTTGTTCTATTGATTCTTGTTCTTACTGCATTAATGTGTGGCCAATGTTAACGTATATCTAAAAAGTCCAGTTTCACTCGAGAGAGCAAGAAATTGAAAAGTTGTGAATTGATAGGATATGATCTTTTCTTAGTTTGGGAAAATTGAGAATTGATTTACCTTCAAGATAGAGATATACCTGAAAGTCGTATTAGTCAATTAAGGAATCGGTTTTGTATGGCTAAAACATGAATTTCTTTTTATCACAGAGATGTAGGTGGAAGGTTCATGATTCTTAAGTTGGTTTAAATACGAGAGTTTTAATCCATAGGCAATAATTCTTGACTAGCAACCAGAGGAAAGATTAATCAAATTGTATCGATAATTTATTTCTCTACATGTTCATTTTAGCCTCAACATGCTCATACTTATAGTTCAGACTCAAATTGTATATTCATTTTAGACTTAGTATAAAATTAGGAAACAAAATATCAAAATCTTCTTCACATTGTTGTCTGCAATTTATAGTTAAAGTGTATTGACACTTGATTAGATTGCTACCTTAGTCCAGTCCCTGTGGGATCGATACTTGGCTTACTTGAGCCACTTTACTACTTGTTTGACCATGTGCACTTGCGTGTAGTTATACCAAACAGACCGAACAAGTTTTTGGTGCCGTTGCCAGGGACTGGCAATTGGTAAAATTTTTCTTAAGTGTTAGTTTACTATTTCTTCTTAGTGTTGACAACTTGGTCTTAGCCTGTATTTTGCAGATACTAATTTCTGTTGAACACTAGAAAGAGACAAGGAGCTGGTTGACTCATCTTTAGAGCTGAAAGACAATTCCATCGTCAAAGGAGAGAAGCTCTAGAGAAAAAGCTGCAGTTGCTCAGACAAACAATCCTGGAGCAACAACAGAATCCACCAGTTGTAAGGGTAATGTTAGTGCCTGAGGAAATGGCAGCTAGGCCGGTTTGCGAGGTGGCAATCCCACATGCTAACAATGTCACATCTAGCATCCGCAAACCTGAGCCAGGAGGGAGGTTCGAGCTTAAACAGAACATGATGCAATTGCTGCACACCAGCGGGCAGTTTACAGGTCTCCCTCATGAGGATCCACAACAACATCTCCAAAATTTTTTGGAGATAAGTGACTCTTACATCCCCGCTGGAGTGTCATCAGATTATGTCAGGCTTACATTGTTCCCATTTTCACTTCTGGGAGAAGCTAAGAGGTGGTTGAAAGCTGAGCCACCTAATTCCATCACTACGTGGGATGATCTTGCAAAGAAATTCTTGATACGGTTCTTTCCATCCGGTAAAACAGCAAGACTTAGAAGTCAAATTCTAAGTTTTAAACAGAGAGAGGGAGAGAATATGTATCAGGCCTGGGAGAGATTCAAATCTATGTTGCGGGATTGTCCTCATCATCACCAATCTAATGATGTGCTTGTGCATACTTTCATAGAGGGTTTGGAACCCCACACAAAAATCTTGATAGACTCAGAGAAGACTTATGAGGAGCTGTATACCTTGTTAAATCGTATTTCGCAGGGGAATCCGGAGTGGAATGCGGACTCGTCAAGAGGAGGAACAAGGAAAGCAGCAGGAATCTTAGAAGTGGATTTTTACAGCTATTGCTGCACAGCTAGCTGCGTTACAGAATCAACTCAACACCCACTTCAGTAACATGCACATGAACCAGTCTAAAGCCCCAGTGAATGTAGTGTAGCAGATTTGGTGTGAAGTGTGTGGAAGTAACGAACACTCAGCTGAGTGTTGCGGAGCAAATCCTGATTCGGTGAACTTTGTTGGTAATGTACAGAGAAATAACCACCTACAGTATGGCAACAGCTACAATTCCAATTGGAGGAATCACCCGAATTTCTCTTGGGGTAGCAACAACCATCAAGGGCAAAGCTCGAGTCAGGGGGCGCAGAAAAATCAAGGAGGACAACAGAACTATCAGTCGCAATACAGAAGCAACAATGCACCTCCTCCGCCACCATCACCTAGCATTGAGGAGATGTTCAAGACAATGATAGCTATCCAAGCTCAATTGCAGGATGATTACGTGAAAGTGGCAGCCGATGTAAAGAACAATCAGTTAGCTACAAAGGCGCTGGAGTACCAGTTTGGGCAATTTGCCGGAGCTCAAAACACCAGGCCGAGAGGAGGACTTCCAAGTGACACTGACCCCAACCCCAAGTAAGTAAATGCAGTGACTACGAGGAGTGGTTTGCAACTCAAGGAGGTGGAACCAGAAAGACCACCATAGCAGTCGGAAGCAGTGGAGAAGGAGAGGGAGCACAATGATGATAGGGGGAAGGAGAAGGAAGCTGAACCAGAAAGACCACCACCCCCGTTCCCTCAAAGACTAAGGAAACACAAGGAGGAAGCGTGTTTCAAAAAGTTCATGGAGGTTCTTAAGCAGGTACACATTAATTTACCTCTTGTTGATGTTCTGCAGGGAGTGCCGAAGTACCCAAAATATATCAAGGACATCGTGGCAAACAAAAGCAGGTTGACTGAGTACGCTACGGTGGCGCTTACGGAGGAGTGCACTTCACGGATACAAAATAGGTTTCCCATAAAGCTCAAGGACCCTGGGAGCTTTACAATTCAAATTACAATCGGGCAGAGTATCCGAGCTCGTGGATTATGTGATTTGGGAGCAAGCATTAACTTGATTCCTACATCGGTATTCAAGAAGTTGGGGCTATGGAGTCCTAGACCAACAACAGTGGTCTTGCAACTAGCGGATCGTTCTTTGGCCAGACCTGATGGCATTGTGGAAGACGTGCTGGTGCAAGTGGGCTCCTTTATCTTCCCGGCAGACTTTGTCGTGCTGGATTTTGAGCCAGACGCGGAAGTCACATTTATTTTGGACATCCTTTCTTGGCGACCGGGAAATCACTTATTGATGTGCGGCAGGGCAGCTAACTATGCGTGCCCATGACAAGGTGGAGGTGTTTGAGGTGTACAAGGCTACAAGGCTTCCGGCCGTGTACGAGGAACTCTCAGTGATCAACGTGCTTGATCGAGCGGATAGTGCTCAGAGCGTTGAGTCACAGGAGCCATTGGGGAAACCACCGGAGGAGTGTAAGCATTACTGGGGTGAGGACGGTAGTCGAGAGAAGACGTCCGTCACCCTAGAGGATGACTGAGCTTAATGACGTCGAGCCGCGATGGTAAACCAGGCACTACATGGGAGGCAACCCGTGAAATTTGTGTAATATTTGAATAGATTTCGTAGAAGAAAAAAAAAGAAAGAAAAAGTGAGAAAAATAAAAATAAAAACAAAAAAAAAGTGCATTTTAGGTGAAACCTATAAATTCTAACCAATTTCTTATTGTAAGATGAATTTCAGGTTGAACGGAGGGTAAAAATGCAAAGGATCGCAAAGGAAAAATCGAGGTAAGAAAAATAATTAAAAGTGGCAAAACAGTGAGCCTGCGCGATGGCTCCGTGTCACGGAGGGAGTGCTCCGCGTTACCCTCCGTGACACGTTGAAGTGTAATCTGGAATTTTTGAGAAATTCCAGAATACCTGCGCGATGGCTCCGTGTCACGGAGGGCATGCTCCGCGTTACCCTCCGTGACACGTTGAAGTGTTATTCGCGACGGGTCACACCGGGTCGCCGGGTGACCCGCGTGAAAAACCTCCTTTTTAACCCCTAAAACACCCAATTTTTCCCATTTTTCACTCCCCACCGCGACAAAGAACCCAAAATCCCCCCTTCCCCAACGTGACACGGACCTAGGAGCTAAAATTCTTCAACTTTTCTTCGATATCATCGAATTGAAGGTATGTTCGTTAACTTCATCTCATTTCTTGCCTAATTTTTCTGATTTTGAGCATGGGAAGTGAGGATAACATACCCTAAGTGTAAATTGAGCTTGAATTCTCGTAAGCTATTGTTAATTGATGTTCATAGTATCGTTGTGATTATATGAACTCGATTAATACATGGGTGATTGAAATTCTTGTGAAATTGTAGCTAGGGTTAGAATTTGAATATGAAGAAGTAAAAATTGAGTTTAAATGTGAAATTCTTGTTGGTTTGTGCATGTTGAGTGAGGCAAATTATGTTGTGCTTAACGTTAATATGCTAAAGGCGCGACGGATTTTCGGGATAATGAAATTGTTGAAATTGCATAGAAATTGGGGGAATTGCATCGGTTTTGTTGATAGAAATTGTTGCTAAGTGCTATGTGATGAAATGTTATCGATGGTAATAGTGGATTAGCTGTACAAAGTCTGAGTAGTACATAGAATTTATACCGTCGAACCCTCTGAATGCACGAGGCATTTTTGTTATTTTTGTTTTTTTATTTTATTTTGAAAGTTAGAAAACGAGGATTGTCTTGCTGTAATGTTGTGATTGTGGCTAAAGACTAAGTGTGGGGTGGCCTAGCTCAACCCAACCTTAGTCGAAGCTAATTTTAATTTGAATAATATTGGAACTGTCTGTTTGATTTGACAGGAACAATGGCAAGCAGGCAAGATAAAGGGAAGGGCGCATCTACATCGGGCGCCGGAAGGAAAAGAATCAGATTGGGAACAGCAGCCCAGCAGCACCAGCGGTTCCGCGCGACCAACATCGTCAATACGGAGCCCGATGGGTGACAGAGGAAGGGAAGAAATGGTACGCAAAGCATAAGGAAAGCAAATACTTCCCCGAGGAACACATTGCTAGAGAACCGTTGGCACAAGAATTCCCCAGGATTATCCATAGGATTGATGTAGCTGGGCTGAACTTCATCTTTGAAGAGCCCAAGGAGTGCAATCTTCACCTGATTCGGGAGTTCTACGCCAACTGGAACCCGACATTCAGAAGTCACACCTTAAAGATAACGGTGCAGGTAGTCAGTTTTGAGCCCCATCACCTTAATGCCATCTTGGGGGCGCGGGACACAGACGCCCATGTACTCCGGCAGCTGAATATCACTCCACCATATGTGGACATCAGACGCACTCTGGGTGGAGCCCGATCTACAGCACGGTGGAGCAGGCATAAGGAGAGGGGCTACTATCAAACATTGCCCTACTCACAGATGAACAGGGAAGCCATGATATGGCTTAAGATTGTTTGTTCCTGCCTGATCCCGGGGGTGCATATGACAGATGTCACCCGGGATAGTGTGTGTTTGGTTAATGCCTTGATGAAAGTGCTGGAGATCAATGTTGGGGCGGTGATTATCTCCGCCATAAAGAGAGCCTGTTTGCATCAAGGGCACAGGTGCAGGTTTGGTGGTTTACTGACCACGTTCCTGAGGGGCCTAGATGTTGAGGAGGAGGCCCTTGACTACATCCCGCAGATGGAGAGGCGGGCCTTAGATGTCACCAAAACTAAGGCACCCGACACCACTCACGGGCCAGTTCTTACACTAGCCGAGCGACATGCTCGGGATGATCAGTACATGGCTCGCATGTTCGGGATGCAGATTCTCCAGCTACGCATAGGCGGGAGGCTGGCAACAGAAGATGAGCTGTGGCAGCTCGAGCTAGACTACCATTTTGGCGAAAATGCCAAGGCTCTATGCCGAGTGGGGCCAACTTTTATGGAGCCCACTGATGATGACATCCCCACAGATGAGGAGACACGTCGTGAGGACTCAGATATTGAGTCAGATGATGATGACAGGGGCGATTCAGACATGGGAGACGAGGCAGCGACACCTGACGAAGAAGTGGAATACTTCGATTGATCAGGGAGTTTCACCACCCACTTTTGTGTTATGCTGAATTTTGTGAACACTGGGGACAGTGTTCGATTTAATTGTGGGGTGGGAGTAGTTAGGTGCTGGTTGTTGTTGTTATTAATGTCTCTGTTCTGTTGTTGTGCTTGGAAAAACTCTTGACCCTATGATGTTTGTGTGTATGTCTGTATTGTAATTAACGTGAAGTTGTTGTGTGCTGTTGAATGTTGTTAGCTGGTTTTGTAAATATTTTTATTTTATCGAAATTATCAATTTAAATTTTTCGTGAATTTTTTTTATTTTTGGGTTTCTCGGCATTTGTTTTCGATTCTTTTACCGAGAATAGTCCCATTGAACCAAAGTCGTAATTAGTGACCGTTCCCTATGATGGATGGATGACGACCGTCTTAAGGGAAATGTAGTCGATAGGAGTAGATTTCTTGTTCATTTTTTAGTTTTTTTTCTTTTGTTCGTTTGTATCCCAAACGTGTTGTACTTTATGGTTCGGAATTCTGGTTGCATGTTGTACATGATATTTAAAATGCAAAGGTGATTCGTATGAAAGCATGCAACTTTGTAAACATGTTGAGATACCTAGGCCATAGAGTCCAATTCGGTGTGATTGAGGCTTAATGTTTGAATTCATGTAATTAGCTGATCGAAGAGTCTGTGAATATGTCTTGAGTTGAGCATGTGAAATGAGTGTGTGGTGAGGTTTCGTTTCTTCCATGCTATTGTGAAGTGTCTAGAACTTGCCCGGTGTGTGTATGAAACGAAATGAAGGATGTGTATTGTAGGAAAGGATGTAGGCATTTCTTTGCTTTAACCGAAAGTTTTTTTTCATTATCGTACCTACCTTGAATGTACATCCTAATTAGCCCATTGAGCCTTTAGCCTATTTTTTTCTTCTGTCAAAAAGGTGTAAACCAAGCTTAACCCCTTCTTTTCATTATCCGTGAATTTGATCCAAAACTCTTAAGTGCTCAAGAAAAAAAAATAATTTTCCTACAGTGTCAAGGAGTGAGAATGGTGAAAAGAAAAGAAAAAGCAGAGTGATGAAAGGAAAGAAAAGGTCAAAGGTGCACTCGCTATAAATTAAATATAATGAAGACGTATAACTAATCTTTGTTATTAAGTCGAGTGTGCTTAAAGATATGGGAACAAAAATAAAGACAAACTTCAAGAATGGGAGGATGAAGGAAGAAACAATGCCCACAAGGTTGATGGGATGTATTGAAAAAGCGCTTAAGGAGGCTAGTTGTTATTATTGGTTAGCCCAGTATTTGCTAGTTCCGTAGCTTACACTACAACCCGTTAAGTCCTACCTGATCTTACATCACGCGTCCTTATATTAGTGGATTAATACACTAAAGGCAAGCCTATGGTTCATGACATGATGCATGTGAATTCTTTTGGGAGAGAGAGCGAAATCGTGTTTATATTCCCCTGCATGTAATGTCTTTGAGTTTATGTGATTAAAAAGGGGAAAATTCTCTTGTGTTGTGAGGGCACATGCTTGGCGAGAGATTGAATTTCGTGTCGAATATCTTGATCAGCTGATTTGCATGAGTTTGCCGATATCGAGAGTTGATTCTTGAGGCTAGGAGGTCTTAATATGTTAAAGGTCATTGTATTGATAAGACTATGCATGTTTTCTTGATGATTTGCTTATTAAATAATCGGTATAACCGTAGCTTGAATTGTCGAGCCAAAGTAGCCAGGATTGGGTGTCGATCGCATGAGGTGTAAGATTATTGTTCGGGGACGAACAAGGATTTAAGTCTGGGGTAAGTGATCTTGGGCAGATTTATATGCCCAAGTGATACTCAAATGTGTCATTTTGTCTTGTTTATCTATCGATGTTTGTACATTCTCATGTGAATTGTAATAAAATGTGAATTTATAGTAACCAACATGATTAGCGTGGTTTTGCAGGAAAAATATAATTTTACGAAGCTAAGATGCATGTTGGGAGAAATCGGGATTGGACTCGGAAGCTAGCAAGGAAAAAAGCACAAGGAAAGCACGAATGAAAGGGGCTCCGCGATGGAGCCGTGTCACGCTGCCATCGCGGATGCATTCTGCCTGGATGCTGAAATTATGCCAACTTCCAGTGAAGGTGCGCGTTGGGGCCTTGGCACGTTGGCCTAGCCCCACGTTGCATGCCGTGCCATGTTGGGCTTTAATACTTGGACGACCAGATTCCAGTGAGGGTCCGTGTTGGTGGCGTGTCACGGAGGCAGTGCTCCGCAATGCACTCCGTGACACGTTGCTTGTTATTCCGGGAAAAATTCCCACTAGTATAAATAGAACACTTAGGTTCATTTTTAAGAAGGCTGACTTGGTGGAGCAAGAACGTGGGTTACAGGCAGTTGAGGGGACGAAAATCTCAGGGTTTTTCTCTATCTCCTTCTTCTTTATTTCAATTGCTTGTATGATTAACACTCATTTAACGATGTTTAATCCACAAATGAGTGGCTAAATTCCCTTCTTGCTGAGGTTAAGAACATTTGTATTGAAATGTAATTATTGATTAATTGGTTTTTCATCTTTTCTTCCATGGTTGTTCTATTGATTCTTGTTCTTACTGCATTAATGTGTGGCCAATGTTAACGTATATCTAAAAAGTCCAGTTTCACTCGAGAGAGCAAGAAATTGAAAAGTTGTGAATTGATAGGATATGATCTTTTCTTAGTTTGGGAAAATTGAGAATTGATTTACCTTCAAGATAGAGATATACCTGAAAGTCGTATTAGTCAATTAAGGAATCGGTTTTGTATGGCTAAAACATGAATTTCTTTTTATCACAGAGATGTAGGTGGAAGGTTCATGATTCTTAAGTTGGTTTAAATACGAGAGTTTTAATCCATAGGCAATAATTCTTGACTAGCAACCGGAGGAAAGATTAATCAAATTGTATCGATAATTTATTTCTCTACATGTTCATTTTAGCCTCAGCATGCTCATACTTATAGTTCAGACTCAAATTGTATATTCATTTTGACTTAGTATAAAATTAGGAAACAAAATATCAAAATCTTCTTCACACTGTTGTCTGCAATTTAGAGTTAAAGTTTATTGACACTTGATTAGATTGCTACCTTAGTCCAGTCCCTGTGGGATCGATACTTGGCTTACTTGAGCCACTTTACTACTTGTTTGACCACGTGCACTTGCGTGTAGTTATACCAAACAGACCGAACATGGGCCACTATGGGAGGAGAAATTTCAAGGTAAGACCTCTGATTCGAAGTCAAACTGTGGCTTGACTTGATGTGTTGTCGCCTCATGCCCTTCAAGAATCAAGAACAGATAAATATTGAGGCCACCATCCTGATAGCATGTATTATGTATGGAGTGCATGACAAGTTTGGAGAGATAGTTGCGACCTAATTCAAAAGAAAAGCTACGCAACAAGGTCTCTCCTTGCCCTTCCCCGTTCTCATCAGTCAGTTATGTGCTAGAGTAGGGGTCCCTTTCTTTCGGATAAGCAACCTAGCTCCATTACCGGGGTGCTGGATATTGACAAGAAGAGGGATGTTGATGCTCCCAAAAGTAAGAGAACGAGACTGCAAACCTAGGATTCCTGAGAAGAATCCTTAACTATGACTTTGATGAGGATCCATTGGCCCTTGACCTCAATGATCCAACTCCTCTAATGTCAGGACATGCTTCGGTAGAAGTGCCACTTCAGGGATCTTCACCACCACCTTTATCTTCCAGGCCAAGTGGTTTCAAAAGTTGTCCGATATGAACCACTCTCATGAAAAACAACTAAAAAAATTGTCCATGAATCTATTAGCCCTCATCTAGAAGTGGGTGAAGAGCGCAATGAAAGATGTTATTGAAAGCTTAAATAAGTTGTGCTTTCGAGTTGATGTGGTTGAGGGAGCGGTCTCCTCTCTCCGGGCAGATCTGAGAGAATTGAGGAGCAGGACACCCATTGCCAATCTTGATGTAAGCTTCTTAGATGAATCCATGATTGACCCACACACAGCCCGAGGCCCTATTGATGACTTGCTTGTAGGCTTAGGGAGAGACGATTATAACATCTCAAGTCTCAAAATGGCTTCTTGAAGAAAAAAACTGTTTTAGATCTGGTGTAGGGGGGGACGGAGGAGCCAATGGCCTGTTGGCCTAGTGATGGCTCGTCAATATGGCGTTATGGCTCCAATAGTGAGAGTGACGATCGTCAGGTTTTTGACAGACCGTCACGTGTGGCATCGTGCTTAGGTTTCGCTGCTCTTAGGAGACGGAGGACTTGATAGACCGTTAAGAGAGTGATGACCCATCACTTATACTATCGATAAGGTGAAATTTTGAACCCCTTATAGTTAAGGGTGATGGTAAGGGTGACTGACCGTCAGGCGGGTGATGGCCCATCATTGCCACCATCGAGACGTTCAATAATGCAGTCCAACTCATTTTTCCAAGGTCAGTGTTGTAATTTTCTAAGCTTCTAATCCCTAAGTGACGTCATTTTGGGGATCCTTAAGGGTGTAATTGAGGGTTTTACATAGCTTATTCTTCACTCATCTCATATACAAAGGTTGGAAAAGATCAAGCTATCAAGGAAGAAAGGATTTCTCAATTTCTGCTTCTCCAATTTCTCTTGGGCATCAAATCCTAGCAATAATCTCATTAAGACCAGGTATGTAGGGTTGTGAATGGGGGAATTCTTCCACCCTCATGCCCTTTTCGAGCTCAATCTCATGTTCTCTATTCCTCACCTTCTAAATTGTGAAGTTCTAGGGTCTAACTCAATTCCATGCAATTATCCATGATATCATTATAGGTTCAATTTGCTCATGTTCTATTTAATGAAGTATGATTATTAGGGAAGATTTAACTCTCAAATTTCTCATGAATTAATGATTTCAAGCTTATGATGATTTCACCCTATTATGCATGATTTATGAATTTCAAGTTTATGAGCCCATGATTTCAAGTCATGATGTATTATCGAAATATATTTGAAAGTTTGTGAATCTTAAGCTTATGAATTTTATGATTTTCAAGTTATGAATATATATTCAAGCATGTATGATTTTTATGAAATTCAAGTTCAGTATCATGGCCTACTTTATGGCATCCTTTTCATGGTTATTTCATGTATATCAAGTATAATTATGATTTCATGTTTTGGCTAGCCATGCAAGTTCAAGTATTGTTTTCACATTGATGATTATGAGTCATGTGCATATTTTTGGGAATAGTGTCTAACACCTAGTCGGCTAGGGGTTTAAGAAAACCCTGAGTCTCAAAACTATGTGCCACCATAGGTATATATTCGTGCTCAAATCCTACGAGGATTCACAAGTGATATCACACCTTAATAGTTTCTTGACTTGGCAAGCTTGGAACGACTGTGCCAATTGGAGCGAGATAGTTGGGAATCATGTGAGCTCTCTCATGATGGTTCCGGTTATGATGAGTCTCTCATTGGTCCTCATATTTTAAGTTACTCATATTCATGTCTTATAATATTATATTTTATAGCATATTTGACCCATTGATCAATTAATGAGTTTTTACTTATAATTTCAAGTATGGTACACTATATGTTTTCTATTTCAAAACCTTGGGTCATTGTTTAGCTTATGATGAATATCTCATGATTACGATTACTTCAAGAATATGGATTTTATCTCGTGTCCTTACTCTCATGTTCTACCTTGTTTGATATTCATGATTTCAGACTATCATTTTTACTAGAATGTTTTTCTCTCTCTATATACTCAGTACATTCCATGTACTGATCGCATACTCTATGGTATATCGTCTCATAGTATAGGTTCAGGTGATCCATCACAGTTTCATCGTCAGCTCGCTCCCGCTCAGTCCAGCTCTATTCTAGTTTTGGTGAGTCATCATGATCCAAGGATATCAGTTTTGATTATATATGTTTTCTTTATGTCTTTTAGTTTTAGACTTAGCAAACTAGCTAGGGATGTTGTCCCATCAGCTCATCAGTTGTTTAAAGGCTTTTCAGATAATTATGCATAGATGGTTCAACAATGTTGGATTGTGTTTACATTCATGTTGATATCCTATGCAGACTTCCACTTATACCATGTTCATATTTTATTTCTGCTCAGTGATGCTCTTGTTCCTGCTATGTATGTGCCATGGGTTACTTGGAGCCATTCGTTGTTTCATGTTCCGTGCCTCGATCCAAGATCCACGCTCGGGTTATGACAAACTTGGTATCAGAGCATTATATTTAGGTGTGTCCTAGGGTTTCTAAAAGCCGCGTTAAGTTGAGTCTTTTTCATGGGTGTGATACGCACCACTTTTATGGGGAAGTGGCTACATGATGTCTTAGGAAAACTTTCCTTCTTTCATGATCTATGTCATGCAATGACTTACCTTTGTCTACTCATCTACATTGTATCATATGCATTTGTAGAAACATGCTTCTACACTAAGTAAATGGAAGAAGAAATGGCAACAGAGATGGCCATGGCAATGGCAATAGAGATGGGCATTAGCCGGCCCCACCAACTATAGCTGATCCTTTACCGGAGTAGGTTACTCATGCTGAGTTCAGGGCTGCATTTTAGATGCTCGCACAAGCCATGATTGTGCAGGTCAACTAGCAGGCTGTGACTTGTGTGAACTAAAATGGGAATGCACTGGTGGCTAGGGTGCGAGATTTCATCAGGATGAGCCTACCTAAGTTTCATGGGTCAAAAGTTGATGAGTATCCACAGGTGTTTATTGTGGAGGTTCAAAAGAATACCCAGGTGATGGGTGTTTCAATAGAGGATAGTGTAGACTTGGCCTCCTATCAGCTCAAGGGGGTTTCTCATATATGGTTCCGACAATGAAAGGAGAGCAGGGGAGTTGGTGCAGTCCCCATTGGCTAGAATGAGTCTGTTACGACTTTCATGGATAAGTTCTTCCCCCGAGAGTTAAGGGAAGCAAAGACAGCCGAGTTCATCAATCTAAAGCAAAAAGATATGACTGTTTAGGAGTATGCCCTAAAGTGTACCTAGCTGTCCAAGTATGCTTCGGAGATGGTTGATGATTCGAGGGCTCGTATGAGCAAGGTGAATAGGGTGGTAGATTCATTGGTCAAGGAGTTTAGGACCGCCATGCTAATTAATGATATAGATATCTCCCGATTGATAATATATGCCCAACAGATAGAGGCAACATAGATGAAGGAAAAGGAGAGATAAGCCAAGAGGGCCAGGACAGGGAGCTATAGGCATTTCTAGTAGAGGTCCGGTGCTAGACATCACCCTCAGTCCCACCAGAGGTCGTCATCCCCATCTCCATTATCAGCTAGTTTTCCATCCAAACCTAGAGGAGATCAGAGAGGTAGAGCATAGGATCAGGCGGTTAGAGGAGCATGATAGTAAAGCACACTTTCCCAGTTTGCAGGAAATATGGCAAGAACCACCTAGAAGAGTGTTTGGTTGGCTCCGATGTTTGCTTCGGGTGTGGGAAGCTCGGGCACATGCTCAGGGATTGTCCTTTAGACAGAAAGGGTGATGGTAGAGGCCACGCCCTAGCCATTACTTCAGAAGCTCTAGTAGCTCACCCATCTCAATAGGGTGCCTAGTCTAGTGCAGCAGGCAGACAATGCCAGAACAGGTTCTATGCACTTTCATCTCGTCAAGAGCAGGATTCCCCCTTTCCGAACTTTGCTCCCCCTCAACTTCTACTGCTCCCGAATTTTGAGGTGGTCTTTCTGGTTCCACCTCCTTCAGCTGCAAACCACTCCTTGTGGTCACTGCATTTACCTACTTCGGATTCGGATCCGTGTCGCTCGGCAGTCCTCCTCTAGGCCTTGTATTTTGGGCACTAGCAAATTGCCCAAATTGATACTCAAGAGCCTTGGTCGCTAATTGATTGTTTTTCACTTCGGCTGCCAATTTAACATAGTCAGCCTGCAATTGCGCTTGGTTAGCGATCATGGTCTTGAACATCTCCTCAATGCTGGGTGATGGTGGTGGAGGAGGTGCATTGTTATTTCTGAATTGAGATTGGTAGTTCTGTTGCCCTCCTTGGTTCCTTTGCACACCCTGACCCGAACTTTGGCCTTGATGGTTGTTGCTACTCCATGAAAAATTTGGATGGTTCCTCCAATTTGAATTGTAGCTACTCCCATACTGTTGATGATTTCTTTGTGCATTCCCCACAAAGTTTACTGAATCAGGATTGGCTCCACAACACTCAGCTGAGTGCTTACTGCTTCCACACACTTCACACCACAATTGCTGGACTGCATTAACTGGAGCTGAAGGCTGGTTCAATGCCATGTTGCTGAAGTGGTTGTTCAATTGATTTTGCAAGGCAACTATCTGTGCAGCGATAGCCGTAAACCCATCCACTTCAAGCACTCCTGCTGCTTTCCTTGTTCCACCTCGTGATGAATCAGCATTCCATTTTGGATTGCCCTGTGAAATCCGGTTTAGCAAGGTGTACAACTCCTCATAAGTCTTTTCCAGCGCTTGCCCTCTAGCTGCTGAATCTAGCAATATTTTGGGTGTGGGGTTCCAAACCCTCAATAAATGTGTGCACCAACACTTCATTGGACTGATGATGATGAGGACAGTCACGCAACATGGATTTAAATCTCTCCCAGGCTTGATATAAATTTTCTCCCTCCCTCTGTTTGAAACTTAGAATTTGACTTCTAAGTCTTGCTGTTTTTCCAGAGGGAAAAAACCTTATCAAGAACTTTCGTGCAAGATCATCCCACGTTGAAATAGAATTTGGTGGCTCAGCTTTCAACCACCTCTTGGCTTTTCCCAGTAATGAGAACGGAAATAATGTAAGCCGAACATAATCAGGTGACACTCCAGCGGGTATATAAGTGTCACTTATCTCCAGAAAGTTTTGGACATGCTGTTGTGGGTCTTCATGAGGGAGACCGGTAAATTGCCCGCTTGTGTGCAACAATTGCACCATATTTTGCTTGAGTTCAAATATCCCTCCAGGCTCTGGTTTGCGGATACTGGATGTAACATTATTGGCATGCGGGATTGCCACCTCGCGAACCGGCCTTGCTGCTGCTTCTTCGGGCACTAACACTGCCCTTACTACCGGTGGATTTTGTTGCTCCATAATGGTTTGTCTGAGCAACTGCAACTTTCTTTGTAGAGCTTCTCTCCGTTTACTGTGAAACATACGTTCAGGCTCTATATAAGATTCCACCAGCTCTCTGTCTCTTGCCAGTGTTCACAGCAATTAAGTCTGCAAAATACAGGCTAAGACCAAGTTGTCAACACTTAAGAAAAGAAAATAAAAATACAGTAAAATTAACACTTGATACAAATTCACCAATTGCCAAGTCCCCGGCAACGGCGCCAAAAACTTGTTCGGTGCGTAGTATGGGTATTATAAAACCGACACGCAAGTGCACGTGGTCGAACAAGTAGTAAGTGGCTTTAGTAAGCCAAGTATCGATCCCTCAGAGACTTGGGATAAGTGCAATTTGCTCAAGTATACTATATTTTTACTTCTAAATATGTTGACAACTAAATAACCAAAAGTTGAATAATTTGTTTTATAAATTCTATACTAAACTACAAACAATTATCTACTTTGAATTTGGACTATGGATAAAAGCATGCCGAGGTTAAAGAACATGCAATGAAACTGATTATCATCATAAATTGGTTAATCTTTTCTTCCTGTTGCTAGCCAAGAACAATAGCCAAGAGATTAAAACTCTCGTATTTAATCTCACTTAAGAATCATGAACCATCCGTCTACATTTCTGTGATCAAATGCAATTCATGTTCTAGCCATACAATTCCGGTTCCTAAATTGACTAATACGGCTTTCAAGTATATTTCTATCAGGAAAGCACATCAAAACTCAATTTTCCCAAATCAAGTAAAGAACAATATCCTATTAATTCACAACTTTCCAATTTCGTGCTCTCTCGAGTGAAATCGAACTGTTTAGATGTACATTAATGTAGGCCACACACCAATGCAGTAAAAACAAGAATTAATAGAACAACATGGAAGAAAAAGATGAAAAACCATATAATCAATAATCAAAATTCATCACAAGTGTTCATAACCTCAGCAAGGAAGGGAATTAGCCACTCATTTGTGGATTAATCATCCTAAAACAAGTGTTAATCATACAAACAATTGAATTAGAGAAGAAAGAAAGAGAGAAAAAATCCTGAACTTTTCGTCCCTCAACTGCCTGTAACCCACGTCCTTGCTCCACCAAGTCTGAATTATGAAAAATACAATTAAGTGTTCTATTTATACTAGTGGGAATTTTTCCCGGAATAATGAGCAACGTGTCACGGAGTGCATCGCGGAGCACTGCCTCCGTGACACGCCGTGAACGCAGACCCTTACTGGAACTGGGGGTCCGGGAAATCAAACACCAATGTGGCATGGTGTGCAACGCGGAGGCTAGCCACCGTGCCACGGAGCAGACGCGAACCTCCACTGGAAATTGATGAATTTTCACCCTCCAGGCAGAATGCCTCCGCGATGGCAGCGTGACACGGCTCCATCGCGGAGCCCCTTTAATTTGTGCAGTCCAATGCCTTGTTCCTTGCTCGATTCCAAGTCCAACTCCGATATCATCCAACATGCATTTTAGCTCCTCGAAATCACATTTTACCTACAAAACAATGCTAATCATGTTGGTTAGTATAAATTCACATTTTATTACCAATTACATGAAAATGTATACGCGTTGCTAGATAAACAAGGTGAAAATGGTACTTTTGAGTATCACTTGGGCATATAAATCTGCCCAAGATCAGAGTTTGAGGTGGATGATTGGGTATTTCTAAAGGTATCTGCCATGAAGGGAGTCATGTGGTTCAGAAAGAAAGGAAAACTCAATCCCCGCGATATTAGCCCCTACCGGGTTATGTGAAGAGTTAGTAAGGTAGCGTACGAGTTGGACTTGCCATTAGAGTTATCTTCAGTTCATCCCGTCTTTCATGTATCGCTCTTGAAAAAGTGCTTGGGTGATCCAGCTTTAGTAGTCCCGATGGAAGTGTTGATGTGGGAGATAGCCTCAGTTACAAGGAAATTTTGGTTGCGATCTTGGATCATCAGGTTCGGAGGCTGAGGAACAAAGATCTTTGGTGAAGGTGTTGTGGAGAAACCTCCAAGTTGAGGGAGCTACGTGGGAAGTCGAAGTGGCTATGATGGCCAAATACCCCCACCTATTCCCTACCGGCTCAGTTTCAATTTGAGGTATTAGTTTTTGCCGTAATTATCTAATCAATTTCCATGTTCAGTTTATGTGTGCAAGTTTGAATTATGTTATGATAAATGTATGTGATGTCTGAATTCAGTTCAGCTATGCAGTTCTTTTCGGAGGTAGTCATTCCGATAGTTTTGATTTTAATAATCAGTATTTGTATATGATGATTGCATGTTTCTGCATTTTCTGTGTGTTTCTAACATTCGCGAATGAATGTTCCTAAGAGGGAGATATTGTTATAACCAGGGAGCTCAAAGATCGGACCCGAGAGTTGAAATGAGAAAATTGTAAAATTGATGTTGCAGGCACAAGACGAGTCGTGGGACTACTCATGAGGAGACCCCAGGAGTTGTCAAGTGGCTCATGGGGATGCCTGGGAAAAATGAGGGATTTAGGTCCCCACGAGTGATGGAACGACTCGTGGTCAGCCACCACGAGTATTCATGCCAATCGTGGGGTGGAGTTGGACTTTTTATAGGAGGATGACTCGTGTACCTAACTGATAGGACCCCACGAGTCGTGGCCAGTCCAAACGACTCGTGAGGTGAGTTGTGAGCACGCACGTTGAAAAGTGAGGCAGTGTACATGATAGAAGGTGACCATGAGTCGTGGTCTCGAGGAACAAGTCGTTAAGTCATCGTTACAAGCCCCAGTAGTCATGTCATCCAATGCACTTGACGGGTGACTTGACGAGTCGTTGCCAGTCCTGATGATTCGTCAGGTCACCTGTTAGAGTCACCTGACATTTATTTTCTGCAAAATAGTAAGGGTTTTCTCGTAATTTCCTAAGTTCCTAAAACCTATACTATGTCATTTAAGGCTCGATTTGGTGGGTTTTAAGCAGGGTAAAACCTATTCTAAGCCATTATTCTCATTCATGCAAGTTTGAAGGTTTGAAGAGGAAATTCAAGGAAAAAATCTCAAGGTTTCCATTGGAATCTCAAGTTGGGCTATTAGAGGGTGTTAGAATTGACCATTCCCAGGTATGTAAGGCAATGAGTGGGTGTTTTCTTCCACACCCATGCCCAATTCCTATCAAAATGTGTTAAATTATCTATGATCAAGTATGCGGTTTGACCTAATTGCATGATTCTTCAATCTCTACACATGGGTATGATTAGATTCTATTTATATTGATGATTTATGAAGCTTGGGCGGATACTAAATTGTATTTTCCCTTATAAAAATTATTTTCTAAAATTTAAATCTAAAACGCCCATGGGTGAAGAGTTCATAAAAGAGGTGATTTATGGAAAATGTGTGATGATAATGAAGTTGATGATGAAAAGCATGTTTCCAAAACTACACATAATTATGTTGATGTTTTCAAAATAAAATGATTAGACCCTAGTATGATAAAGCTTTGGGCAATACCCACATGATGATTTAAAGTGATGATTTTCCCGATACATTGTTTGAAGTGAAGTTTCCTAATTTTCCATAAATTCTAGCTTGTGCTATGTTGAGTTAAATATTCCTATATGTAGCTTACCACATGATTTGGATTAGATGCTCCCACCTATGATAGAGCTTGTGGTATGTTTTGAAATAAAGCTTCTCATATGCATGAATGTATAATTGAGATGTATGTCATTATCGAGCATTGTCAAAGGACAATGTTGAGCTTCATTTCATATGATGTCGATTCAATGCATGATTTCATCATTTAGCTTTGTCAATAAATAATGTTGAGCTTCATTTCATATGATGTTGAGGTATGCATGATTTCATTTTTGAGCTTAGTCGTTAGATGATGTTGAGCTTCGTTATATATGATGTAGAGCATTGCATGTTTTTGGGAGAAGAGTCTAGCACCAAGTGGGTAAAGGGTTGATTACCCTTGCCCCAGAACTACACGCCAATGTAGGTTGATTATATTATTGGAACCTTCCTTGTGAGCTATCCCCAGCCTGATTTTCCCTTCTTCTTGATAATGATATCATGGTAGCATCCCTAGCCCTGACAAGGTTTTGGATGGCTCGGCCCGCTTAAGTGTGATAGTCGGGACCACCTAAGCTCTATCGTGGTATATCAGTTAAGTGATGAGTCTCCCAATGTGTATATCATTCAGACTTTCATATTCACTACTCATGATAATTAATTATGCATGCATGTTCAAAAAGCAAGGTTTGACTCATTGTTCAGCTTTTGATATAAATGTTATGTTTCAGCTTTGTGTCATTCGAGTAAATCATGATGTTCTAAATATATGCATGGTCATGTTATGATAAGAGTACAATTTCAGAATGAATGCATGTAGCCTTCTACTTATATTTAAAAGCTTACGATATGTTATGGAATGTTTTAAATGATTTATTTACTTAAGCGGTGTTCCTTGCCTTGCATACTCGGTACATTCCACGTATTGGCCGCATACTTTCTATGCTGCATCATTTCATGATGTAGGACCCGGTTCTTAGGTTCAGCCCTATCCGTAGTCGCTGGGTAGAGTTAGCGCCTGCTCATTTGGTGAGTCCTCATCTTTCAAGGACTACACCTTCAGTTGTTTTGGATGTCCTTTTAACTTCAGTATTGTCGAGCTAGTTGGGGTTGTTGTCCCTTCAGCTCGTCCAGATTAGAGGCTTATCAGACTTAGACGTATATTCAGCTTCAGATATTTATTCTGTTGTTATATTAAGTTTGACTTCCTCTGAGTTTATAATTATGTTTTCTTCATGTTTATTGAATGAGTCAATTGAATGCTTATGCCGTGGGTCGACTTGGGGTCTCTCGGGGGCCCTTGTCCTGTGTCTATGATCTGGGCCTCCATTCGGGTCGTGACATACTCCCACTGGATAATCCTATCATGACTATTACTGCCAAGTGGATAGCTCGATACTGGGGCCCAAGACTATAACTAACTCAAAGATGTTGTACGAGAATTCCTTGAGCATCTTATAGGACCAGATTTGGAAACTACGTTCTAAGACTCGTTAGAGTTTCTTATCTGGAAGCGTCGTAACCGTCTAAAGAACAAACTGATAATTGAACTGGGGTCCTGGGGCTGGTTAGACCAATATAACTAGAATGTCATGACCATCTAATGGACCAAATAAACTATGTTCTGAATTTGATTCTGATAACTGAGAGCCACCACTGACACCTTGGGAAAAGACTAAAGTCAAACTAATTAGTTGACATTTCTGAAGTTACTGAGCAGGCTAGTATTTTGACTGGAACTGGACTAGCACAATCTGACTATGAAAAACACTTGTAATAACAACATAGAAAAATCCCAACACTGATAACTGACCTTTTTGTCGGACTCTACGTGGTTTAAGTGTGGACTGAGACTCTGAGACTAGATATACCAAGACATTAACTCCTACGCAAGGATTTATGTCAATCAATAATCACTCACATGAAATTTCACATATGAACATAACATTTCTATTGGAATCCAAATTTTGCAAGTTCCACCCTAATCTATTGTCATGACCCGAGCATAGACCCGGATCGTAGACACGGGACAAGAGACCCTGAGAGACCCCAAGTCAACCCATGGCATAAGAATTCACTAACTCATTCAATAAACATGAAGAAACATAATCATAAACTCAGCAGAAATCTAACTTGATATAACAACAGAAAGAACGTTTGAAGCTGAATACATGCCTAAGTATGATAATCCTTTAATCTGGACGAGCTGATGGGACAACACCTCCAACTTGCTCAACAATACTGAAACTAAAAATACATCCAAGATAACTGAAAGTCTAGTCCTCGAAAGATGAGGACTCACCAACCAAGCAGGTGATAGTTCTGATAAGCGGCTACGAATGGGGCTGAACCTGTGATACGGATCTTGCATCATGAAACGATGCAACATAGAAGGTATGCGGTCAATACATGGAATGTACCGAGTATTCAAGGTAAGTAAAACCACTTTGATAACATAAATCATTTAAAACTATTCATACATAAAATAAGCTTTTAAGAGTAAGTAGAAGGCTACATGCATTCATTCTGAAATCGTACTCTTATCATGACATGTTCATGCATGGCTTTAGAACCTCATAACTGACTCGAATGACTCAAAGATAACACATAACATTTATATCAAAAACTGAACAATGAGTAAAACCTTGCTTGTTGAACATGCATGCATAAGATAATTATCATGAGGGGCGGATATGCGAATTCGAATTATATAGACAGTGGGAGACTCGTCACTTAACCGACATACCACAATAGAGCTTACATGGTCCGACTATTACACTCAAGTGGGAAAAACCGTTCAAAACCTTGCCAGGGTTAAGGACGCTACCATGATATCAATATCAAGCTGAAAGAGGCCAATTGGGATGGGGATAGCTCACAAAGGAGGTCCTAATAACATAATACAATCAACCTACGTTGGCGCATAGTTCTGGGGTGTAGGGTTATCGACCCTTAGACCGCTTGGTATTAGACTCTTCTCCCAAACATGCAATTCTCTACATCGTAGAAATACGAAGCTCAACATCGTCTAGTGATGAAGCTCAACATTAAATCATGCATAAAATCAACATCGTATGAAACAAAGCTCAATATTTTCTATTGACAAGGATCATCATGAAATCATGCATACACTAGACATCATAAGATCAACAATGTCATTTTGACAAAACATTGAGTAAAAATCATAGTTAGACTCAACATCATATGAAATGCAGCTTAACATTGTCCTCAACAAATCTCAACAATAATATACATATTAATTAAGGATTTATGCATAGAGAAGGTGTTACTTTGAAACATACCACAAGCTAGAATTTGTAATAAGGGGAAAAAAGAAAATTCCATCTCGACCATGTGGTAAGCTCATGTGGGGAAAGAAATCACAATTTGAAAACATCACATGGGCATCACCCGAAGTTCTACCATACTCGGGTCTAATTAATCTCCTTTGAAAACATCATCAAAAATCATGGGTAAGGTTGGACGCATGCCTTTCATCATCTAATCCATCCTCATCACATTCTATATGAACTATCTACACATGAGCGTTTTAGATTCAATTTTAGAAAGAAAATTTTGTAAAAGAGATTAAGTTAGAATCCGCCCAAGATCAGTAAATCCCCAATATCAACTCAATTTAATCATACCCATGAGTAGAGATGCAAGAATCATACAATTGAATAAAAACCCATACTTGATCATCACAAACCAATCACAAATTGATAGGAAATGGGCATAGGTGTGGAAGGAAGAACCCACTCATAGCCTTACATACCTGGGATTGAAGAATCCTAACTCTTCCTAATTGCCCAACTGAGATTCCAATTGGAAACCTTGAGAATTCACCTTGATTCTTCTCCTCAAACCCCAACCTTGCATGCATGAAAGTAATGGCCTATGATGGGTTTTTCTCTGCTAAAAACCCTCTATTACGAGCTTAAAACAACATAGTATAGGCCCTTAGAACTTAGGAATTACGGAAAAGGCCTTACTGAAATTGCTGAAAATAACTGTCAGGGGGGTCCTAATGGATGACTCGTCACCATGGCACACGATCGTTGATTTGCTCATTAAGTTCACTAGATAACTGGTTTGCCGGGGCTCCTAATGAGTGACATGATGACTTATCCCCAGCAGCCACGACCCGTTGTCAGCTCCCGTCAAGTGCACTTGACAAATTATCCAATCTTCCTCTAGAAACACACCCACGATTGACATGACGACTCGTGGTGTCAGACCACGAGTCGTTACACTGCCTGTGGGGACCTTGAGTCCGTCATCCTTCTAGGTATTGCCACGAGTCTTTTAGTGACTCGTTCTGCAGCTACTGCAACATATTCCAGTTTTTCTCTGATTCACTTTTGGGTCCGATTCTTGAATTCTCGGGGTATAACAATATCTTTCCCTTGGGAACATTCATCCTCGAATGTTAGAAACAAGCAATTATCATACTCATTACTTATTATTTTAACTGAAATTTCACGGAATGACTACCTCCGAAAAGAACCGTATAGCTGAACTAAATTCAGGAATCACATACATTTATCATAACATAATTAAAACTTGCGCACATGAGCCGAACATGGGAACTGATTAGAGAATTAGGGCAAGAACTGATACCTCAAGTCGGAACTAAGACACTAGAGAACAAATATGGGTATCTAGCCATGCTGATTCCTCCATAAAACCTTAACTGAAGCTACCTCTTTGTTCCTCAGCCTTTGAACTTTTCGATCCAAAATTTCAACCGGAATTTCTTCATAACTGAGGCTGTCTTTCACACCAACGCTGTCTACCGAAACTACCAAGGCTAGATCACCCAAGAACTTTTTCAAAAGTGATACATGGAACACGGGATGAACGGAAGCCAATTTAAGGCAAGTTAAGCTCATACGCCACCCTACCAACTCTTCGTACAACCTAGTAGGGGACAACATAGTCGGGACTAGTTTACCTTTCTTTCTGAACCACATGACTCCCTTCATGGGAGATACCTTTAGAAACATCTAGTCATCTACATCAAACTCCAATTCTCTTATCCTCACATTAGCATACGATTTCTGACATCTCTGAGCGATTTTCAACTGGTAACTTATCAACTGAACCTTCACCATCACCTCATGAACAAAATCTGGTCCTACCATAGCTACCTCACCAACCTCAAACCATCTGATGGGAGATCTGCACCTTCGCCTGTAGAGGGCCTTGAACGGTGCCATCTAGATACTAGAGTGGTAACTATTATTATAAGCAAACTCGATTAAGGAAAAATGATCATCCCAACTACCTTTGAAATCCATAACACATGCCCTCAACATATCCTCAAGGGTTTGAATAGTTCGTTCTGCTTGGCCGTCTGTTTGCGGATGGAAGGCTATACTGAGCTTTACTCGCGTCCCAAGTCTTTTTTGAAAAGAACGCCAAAATTGAGAAGTAAAATGAGTGCCTCGGTCTAAAATAATAGACAAGGGCACTCCATGAAGCCGAACCAACTCCCGAATATATAACTTAGCATAATCGTCTACTAAATCTGTGATCTTGACCGGTAGGAAGTGTGCATCCTCGGTCAACCTGTCCACCACAACCCAAATGGAGTGGTATTGTCGGCGAGTACAAGGTAGACCTGTAATAAAGTCCATATTGATTTCTTCCCACTTCCAAGTGGGGATGGCAATATCCTGAAGTACACCTCCAGGTCTTTGATGCTCGACCTTCATTTGCTGACAGTTTGGACATTTTTCTATGAACTTTGCAATATACTTCTTCTTACCATCCCACCAATAGATTTCTTGTAAATCTCGATACATTTTCGTGGATCCTGGATGAATAGAATATCTGGTACCAAGTGCCTCATGCAATATCCAAACTCTCAAATTATCAATGTCCAGAACACATAGTTGACCCTAGTATCGTAGCACACCATCTCCCACTTGGGAGAAAACCTCCACTTTAGGACTCTGCACCGCCTCCTTTAGCTTTCTCAATATTGGATCCTCATCTTTCCTTGATTTAACATCAACTACCAAGGATGATTCTGACCTGTTATGCATAACAATACCGCCATTGGTCGAATCGATCAATCTAAGTCCCAGCCTTGCAAGCTGGTGGAAATCTTTCACCAACTCCTTCTTCCCTTCATCCACATGGGACACGCTCTCCATTGAGAGCCTATTATGCGCATCCGCAACCACATTAGCCTTGTCTGGGTGGTAAAGGACACTCATGTCATAATCCTTAAGTAACTCCAACCACCTTCTTTGCCGAAGATTTAGATCCTTCTATGTGAACACATATTGCAAGCTCTTCTGATCCGTAAATACATCCATGTGGACCCCATACAAGTAATGCCGCAATATCTTCAATCAAACACCACGGTGGACAACTCAAGATCATGGGTCGGGTAATTCTTTTCATGTACTTTCACGTGTCGAGAGGCATAAGCTATCCCCCTCCCACGCTGCATCAACACACACCCAAGTCCGACTCTGGAAGCATCAAAATACACCACGAACCCATCGGTACCCTTGTGTAGGGTCAACACTAGTTCTGAAGTATGTCGAGTTTTCAACTCCTGGAAGTTTTGCTCACAAGCCTCCGACCACTGAAACTTCACCTTCTTCTGAGTCAACTTATTCAAAGGCGCTGCAATGGATGAGAAGCCCTCAACAAACCTCCGGTAGTAGCCAGCTAAGCTCAAGAAACTCTGAATATCCGTAGAATTCACCGATCTGAGCCAATTCTTCACCACCTGGATTTTCTGCGAATCTACTTTTATGCCTTCCCTAGACACCACATGGCCCAAGAATGCCATGGAGTCCAACCAAAACTCACAATTGCTGTACTTTGCATACAATTGGCTATCCTTGAGGGTCTGAAGCACTACTCTCAGGTGAGCGGCATGCTCCTCCTTGCTCCGAGAGTATACCAAGATGTTGTCAATGAACACAATCACGAATAAGGCTTGAACACTTTGTTCATCAGGTCAATAAAAGCTGCAGGAGCATTCGTTAGTCCAAAAGACATAACTATAAACTCGTAATGACCATATCGTGTCCTAAATGCCATCTTCGGGTTATCACTCTCCCAAACTCTGAGTTGATGATACCCAGATCTAAGATCTATCTTCGAGAAACACTTGGCACCCTGTAGCTGATCGAACAAATCATCAATCCTAGGTAAGGGGTACCTGTTCTTGACAGTGACTTTGTTCAACTGTCGATAATCAATGCACATATGAACAGAACCATCTTTCTTCCAAATAAATAATACTAGTGCACCCCATGGAGACTGGCTCGGTCTAATGAAACCCTTATCTAGCAAATCCCCTAATTGATCCTTCAACTCTTTTAGCTCGGTTGGAGCCATCCTGTAGGGAGGAATAAATATAGGTTGCATATCGGGAAAAAGGTCAATGCCGAAATCAATCTCTCGCTCGGGAGGAATACCTGGCAAATCATAAGGAAAGACCTCTGGATACTCGCATACTATTAGAACTGACTGGATAGTCGGGGTTTCAAACTTAACAACCTTGACCCTAATCAAATGATACATGCAACCCTTGAAATCATCTTGTTGGCCTTGAGGTAGGAAATGAAGCGACCTACAGGCACAGCTAAACTACCCTTCCATTCGAGGATCAGCTCACCCGGGAATCTATACTCTACTAACCGGGCCCTGCAATTAATGGAAGCATAACAAGCATACAACAAATTCATGCCAAGAATAATATAAAAATCGGCCATGGCTAACTGTATCAGATCTGCTGAGGTGACCTTATGAAGAACCAAGACCGGGAAATTTCTATACACCCGTCTAGCTATAACTGAGTCCCCTACAGGAGTAGAAATCGAGAAAGATTCTGATAAGACATCGGGACTAACTCCGAAGCTACTGGCTACATAAGGTGTCACAAAGGACAGGGTGGCCTCTGGATCTAACAATGCATAAACATCAACATGGAAGACTTGTAACATACCAGTAACCATGTATGGGGAGACCTCCTGCTCCTGACGGGATGCTAGGACATAGAATCTATTCTAGTGCTGACCGCCAGCTGCACTGGTAAATGCCCCCTGAGGTGCTGAGTGAGGGGATGGGGCCGCTGAGCTAGAAGCTGGGCCACGGCCCCCAACCTGATCCTATCTTGCTGCTGGACAATCTCTAAGCATGTGTTCGGGTTTTCCACACCCAAAACACGCACCCAAAACATGCACACGAACCTGCCAAGCACTGGCCTGTATGCCCTCAGCCGTATCTACGACAAGCTGGAACACCTAAATATGCGGGCCTGTTGCTCTAACCCCTCGATCCTGAAGCCCACCCTCTTTGATCATGTCTAGGCTGAGATGACACACTCCAGGCTGATGAAGCTAGGGTGGATGATCTCTGGTGGGTCTGCTGATGGTGCCCACTGCCGGACCCCTGCTGGGAGAATCTTTGGCCCTCCGTCCTAGCCCTCTTGGCCTCTCTCTCTCTCGAATGTCCCGCCTCCATTTGCTGGGCGTACAACACGATTCGAGGGAAGTCCATAGCCTGATGGAGCATAGCAATCCTTCATTCCTCATCTAAGTAACCTGCTATCCCATGCACAAACCTACTCACTCGCGCCCTCTGGTCAGCCACTAACTTAGGAGCATACTTCGATAGGCGGGTGAACTCAAGGGAATACTCTAGTATTGTCATCCTTCCTTGCTTCAAATTTATGAACTCACTTGCCTTCATCTTCCTCATCTCCCAAGGGAAGAACCGATCCAGAAATGCAGCATAAAACTCTTCCCAAGTGGCCGGACCTGCTCCGGCTACCCTGCAATCCTTCCATTGACGGAACCAGATATGTGAAACCCCCTTCAACTGATAGGAGGCCAGCTCTTCGCACTCAACACTACTCACCCTCATGACCTGGGTGATCTTGATAATCTTATCCATGAACTCATGTGGGTCCTCATTTATGTTGGACCCAAGAAACTCCGGCGGGTTCATCCTCAAGAAGTTCCTAACTTGAGCCGCTGCTGCACTTCCATTTTGCGGAACATGCGCAAAAACCTGCTAATTGACTTGAGCGGTCAAGGCCTGTTCAAGCATCTGGATAGAGGCCCGAAACTCAGCATGGGCGGCTAGCTTCGGTGCCTGAGGCTCCTGAATTGGTGGGACCTACTGATTCCCACAACTCATGCCATCCTCATGGCCTTCACCATCTCCATTTCTCCTTCCATTCATCCTTCGAGGAGCCATGATTTTGCAATCACTAATAGCATGAATTAGAGGGATAGAAAGACTCTTCGTCGCACAACATAGATCATGAAAGATGGGAACATTTCCTAGAACGTTTCGTAGCCTCTTCGTCATAAGTGTGGCGCGCTTCACACTCATGAAAAAGACTCTACATAACGCGGCTTTCAGACTCCCTAGGACACTTTAAACCTATGGCTCTCAAACCAAGTTCTTCACGACCCAAGCGTAGACCCAGATCGTAGACACGGGACAAGGGACCCCGAGAGACCCCAAGTTAACCCACGGCATAAGCATTCACTAACTCATTCAATAAACACGAATGAACATAATCATAAACTCAGCAGAAATCTAACTTGACATAACTACAGAAAGAACATCTGAAGCTGAATACATGCCTAAGTCCGATAAGCCTCTAATCTAGACGAGCTGATGGGACAATGCCGCCAATTAGCTCAACAATACTGAAACTAAAAATACGTCAAAGATAACTAAAAGTCTAGTCCTCAAAAGATGAGGACTCACCAACCAATAAATCTAGTCCTAAAAAAGATAACTTTTATAACTCGTGCTATACGTGTTTACAAGAAATGCCTCCCTGAAGAGCCGATGAAAAAATGGCAATTGCAGTGGCAATGGACATCATCCAGCCCCACCTGCTCCAATGGATCCTTTGAATGAGTAGGTGACTCATGTTGAGTCTATGGATGCTTTTCAGATGCTGGCCCATGCTATGACGGCATAGGTGAATCGGTAGGCAGTTGCACTTGTGAACCCCAATGGGTGTGCTGTGGCAACAAGAGCGTGAGATTTCACTAGAATGAACCCACCTGAGTTCCATGGTACCAAGGTGGATGAGGATCCACAAGAGTTTATTAAGGAGATCTAAAAGATCACCAAATCGTGGGGATTTTTACTCCTATCAGCTAAAGGCGGTAGCACACATTTTATTTAGGCAATGGAAGGAGGATCATAGAGTAGGTGCAGTCCCAATTGGCTGGGACGAGTTAATTATAACTTTCTTGCACAGGTTCTTTCCCTGGGAGATGAGGGAAGCGAAGGTGGAAAAATTCATCAACTTGAAGTAGAACAACATGTCAGTTTAGGAGTATGCCCTTGTAACACCCCAGAAGTCCTAGAGATAATACCCCATGGTTAGAAGAAGCCCAACAGAAAAGTCGGCAGAAATTTACCTCAGAACGAGTTAGGGAAAGACTCGTTAGGAGACCTAATTGGTCGTGGTATGACCCGTGATGAACTGCAAGGAGGGGATGACAAGCCCAGTGGGCACGGATGACCTAATGAGTCATCTTTCCTAGCAACGATTTGTTAGGTTGGTCGTTGGGATAATGAATCAAGTGAGAACTCAGTGTAGTTGACAGAAGGATATGATGCGTTGTTAAGTGTGGGAACGACTCGTCATGTCCATCGTTAGATGGGAAGAGTTGAAGTCGTGAAGTAGTTTTCTAGTGCACTTGACGAATGGGTCTAACGAGTCGTTGGGTGGAGTAATGACTCGTTACGTTGGTCGTGGTTTGAAGGATGATAAAACTGTGTGAATTTTCCAGTGTGCTTAACGGGAGAGATGACGAGTCGTTGGATGGGACAACGAATCATTACGTGAGTCGTGACTCAAGATTGGGGGAAATTTTCAGTTTTCTTCAAGGTCATTTTTGTAATCTCCTATGCTTTTAACTTTTAAACTACGTCGTTTTGTGTATTATTGGGACGTTTCTAAGGGTTTTCTACAAGTCCAAACCCTCATTCTCTCAAGATATCTCTCAAGCTCTTCTTCTTCCTCCGCTCTCAAGATTCAAGAACTTCACCAAGGTGTTCATCAAGCTTCAAGGAAGTTTTCGAGCAGGGTTCTTCTACAAGGTATGCGCGTTTTTCAACAAGGATACTCTTTCATCCTTGTGCCCTAAAATGTGTTTCATTTAAAATTCCCAATTTCTACTATTCTAGAAGATGCATGACCTAGGGTGTTAAATTGATGGTCGGTCCTCCTACAACTCTTTAAATTTCAAGATCCGTTGTGACTATGAGATAAGTACAACATAAAATGACTGGGTTATCTTGAATTATATGTTGGGCGATGAAAAGTATGGAGTTATGAAATATTCTTCATGAATGATTAGAGTTTTAAATAAGGTTTTTGTCATTGTTCATTCAATTATCACAAATCCCTTGCATCCATGTTTAATGTGTGACGATTATATGATTACCCATGAGAATTTGAATATGTCAATGATGGATGTGATGATATTAAATTAGAGTTCATGGACTTGAATAATTGAAAGTAAAATATGCATGTCCCTATGTCTTGATGGAATTAATTGGGTAAGAAGTAAATATTTGATAATGGCTTATCTAATGCATTCTTCTCATGAATTGGAATAAATCGTGAAATGGGTCTTATGAACCAAAGATGAACAGTTCCCATATGATTTTATTGTACATGCTGAAATATGAGTAAGCACATAGCTTCCTGTAAATCTAGATTGTATGAATCAATGTATGCCCATTAAAGTATGAGTTGAATCTATGGGTCATGAATGTCTCTATGATACATGCGAATTAACATGAACCTGGAATTTACTGATAAGAAAGTAGTATGATTGATGTGAAACCAAAGATGCTCATTAATTTTGGAACTATGAAAAAATGCTAATATGGCTCCATGATGAAAAAAGTTACGATGATAAAGCATGAGAATGATAGTTCCCAAACGTTTGGCATGTTGTTGCTAGTAGAAATTAGCCCCCAGTCCTTTTGAAATGAATGATGTATGAGGAAAGCAGAGGATGTTCATGTTTCTGACTAGCTGCAGTAGAATAGACCAGACATGTATAATGTTAGACCAGTACCTCTCAAATTCTAGCATTAGTCGAGATCCTCAATAGTAGAGAGTGACTCCCTAGTATCAGTCTGGATCCTCAATAGTAGAGTGTGACTCCCTAGCATCAGCGGGATCCTTAATAGTAGAGAGTGAGTCCCTAGCAATCAGTCGGGATCCTCAATAGTAGAGAGTGACTCCCTGCATCATTAAGGATCCACAATAGTAGAGAGTGACTCCCTAGCAATCAGTCGAGATCCTCAATAGTAGAGAGTGACTCCCTGCATCAGTCGGGATCCTCCATAGTAGAGAGTGACTCCCTAGTACAGCCGGGATCCTCCATAGTAGAAAGAGTCTCTCTTAATGATGATATTAGTATGATTCAGTCTTACATGACCCAACTTTCAGATTATAATAGCTTAATAAGATGATGATCAGTATCAGTTATCAATAATGATTCAGTACAGTATGTGCTACTAATTTCAAATTTGGCACTTATTATATGTTCAGAATTTGACCCTCATGCATGAGTTTAAATATGTTATACAAATGAGATTCAAAAAGAAGTTCCATGTATGTATCTGCGTAACTGAACCATAAAGCATGTGAATAGCATGATGAGGCAGATATGTTGATGTATTTGATTTAGTCCTTATCGTATATTTGTTTTAGTTAATTGTTATGTTATCCTGCATGCTCAGTACATTTCAAGTACTGACCACATGCCTTTTGTTCTATATCGTTTCATGATATAGATTTAGGTTTCCAGACTCGGCCTCGTGGTTAGATACACTTTGTCCCTATTCAGCAGCTATTGGTGAGTCCTCATCCTCCGAGGACGTGATTATGTTCATATTTTACTATCTTTCAGTTTGCAGACTTTAGGGGTTAGCTGGGGGCTTGTCCCAGCAACTCATCAGTTTAGAAGGCTTTCAGACTTGTCTAGACAGATTCAGCGTTGTATCCAAGTGTTATTAAATTGTCTTTATGGTTTATATTAGATTCATTTTATTAGCTTCCACTTATTTATGTTGTTAGTCATTCTCATGTTAAGGGTATGCTATGATAATGCCATGGGTCGACTTGGAGCCTCTCGGGATTCCTTGTCCCGTGTTACGGCTAGGGTGTGAACTCGGGTTGTGACAGCCCTGAACATCACTCAACTGTACAAGTATGCCCTGGAGATGATTGCCGAGCTGAGGGCTCGCGTGAGAAAGTTTATTAGTGATATGTATATCTCTTGACTCATGATTAATGCCTAGTAGATCAAGAAGTAAAGCTGAAGGAGAAGGAGATGGAGACCAAGAAGGCTAGGATAGGAAATTTCAAGTTCTTGTAGTAGAAGTCAGGGGATAGGCATCATTCACAGTCGCAACAGAGGTCATCAGCCTCAGTTCATCATCAGCCAGTGTTCCATCTAGGCCGAGGGGTGATCAGAGAGGTAGAGCGCTAGGCTCAAAGATTCAAGGGAGCATATCCAGGGAGCGCACTTTCCTAGCTTACAGGAGGTGTGACAGAAACCACCCAAGAGAGTGTCTGATAGGTAAGGATGCTTTCTTTAAGTGTGGTAAGCCTGGACACAGGCTCAAGGATTGTCCTTCAGCCAGGCAGGATGACGATACGGTTGTACTCCATCCACCTCTTCAGCAGCTCACCCATCCCAGCAGGGTGCATCATCTGTGCCAGAACCATTTCTCTACCCTTTCAGCGCACCAGGAGCAAGAGAGTTCACTAGATATGGTCATGGGTATGTTGCGAGTTTTCCATCTTGATGTTTATGTATTGCTATATCTAGGGGCCATATTATCCTTTGTGACTCCATATTTTGCTGTTAGTTTTGGTGTCAATCTCGAAATTCTCTCAGAACCCTTCTCAATCTCTATTCTTGCTAGTGAATCAATTATAGCATGATGAGTATACTAAAATTATGCAATTACAGTTCTTCAGAAAGTCACCTCAGCCAACTTAGTAGAGTTAGACATGACCGACTTTGATGTTATCTTCAGCATGGATTGGTTGTATGCTTGCTATGCTTCAGTTAATTTTAGAACCCAATTAGTTGTGTTTTGATTCTCAGGTGATGTCACGACCCGAACATAGGCCCAAATCGAGACACGGGATAAAGAACCCTGAGAGGCTCCAAGTCGACCCATGGCATGAACATCATAACTAGAATCAACATAAATAAATGCAAAAAGTCTAACATTTGAAATAACAAAAGTCTAAAAATCCAATAACATATGAATAACGGAAAACATAATATTGATCTGAAGTTGAATACATCTTATACATGATAAGCTTCTACAACCTGATGAATTGATGGGATAAGACCCCAACTAACTCACTAAGACTAAAATTAAAGATACAAAATACAAGCTGGTAAAAAGGTCCTCGAAGGATAAGGACTCGCCAACAGGCTGAGTATGCTAGAACTTTGAGAATCTGGCTAGTGGCGGGACTGAACCTTAACGTTCGAGCATGTATCATGAAAAGATACATCATAGAGTATGCAGTCAGTACATGGAATATACTGAGTATGCGAAGTAAGTAAAATCTATAAGTAAGTAAAAACTGGAATAATGCATATCAAAAAGTATATTCAAGATAAGAATCCGAGATTAAGGAATGCATGCTATTATTTGAAAATATTATTTAAACTTGAGTGAGTATCATAACTGATTCGAATGACCAAAAGATAAAACTAATAATCATAAGTAAAACTGAACATTGGGTCAAACCTACTGAAAACATAATATCATAACTTATGAACATGCATAACTGAAATCATGAGGAATAGTGGAAGACTCATCATATAACCGACAATACCACGATAGAGCTTACGTGGTCCCGACTATTACACTCAAGTGGGCAGAGCCATCCAAAGCATTGATAGGGATAAGGGTTCTACCAAGATATAAATATCAAGCTGAAGGCCCCTTGGGGGCAGGAAAAGCTCACATGGGAGGTCCCAAATAGTCTGAACATACCTATGTTGGCACGTTCTTCTGAGGCACAGTGTTGACTGAACCCTTAGCCTACTCGGTGCTAGACACTACTCCCAAACACATGCATATGCTCTCCATTATTTTTCAATGAAATTGAACCATCGTCTTGCGATGAAGCTGAATCATAGTAGTACATACATAATCTGAAAACGTACCATGAGGAACCTTGGCTTAAACCATACCACAAGTTGAAAAGTGGGAGTCTAGACTCCAAAACCATGTGGTAAGCTAATAACATTAAATTGAAGTAAATCATGAATCATACTTGATCATATGGGCTTGCCCAACTTATACATGCTTTGAGATAATCAAAATCATGGATATAAACATGGGTAATTCAAAATAATACTTTTATCATGTTTGAAAACATAGATCATAATATCAACCTTTCATGAACTTTCATAATGGGACATCATAATTGTAAGACTTTGAAACCATAAATTTGGAATTAAAATCACTATAAATCATGCCCATGAATCTTAAAACAACATTAGAAACACGATAGTTACTTAAAGAATTTCACAAATTGAGTTAAAACCCCATAGAATCATCAACTAAGAATTCCATGAATTAGAAGAGAATTTGGGCATAGGAGTGAAGGAATACTCCCATTCATGACCCTACATACCTGGGTAGTTGGAATTTCACAACCTCTATTGAGAATCCAAGTGAATTGATGAAGAACCTAAAGAATCTTCTAGTACGATCTTCAATGGACTCCTTGATCTTGCATGCATGGAATGTGGAGGTCTAGAATAGGTTAAGTATCCTTAAAACCCTTCCTACTAAGATTAAAATGACGTAGTTTAGGACTTAGGGTCTTAATAAATTATGAAAATAACCTTACTAAAACACAGGGAAAATACACTATGCCAGTCACACACGAGGGACACCACAACTCTTGGTGTACCAACAACTCGTGGTGACTCAATTAGGAAGTACACTGCCCCAAATTGAAACTTCAAATACTTCCTCTAACCACGACCAACTCCACGAGTCATGGAGTCTCTTCATGACTCGTGGCTGCCTCTCGTGGCATCTCTTGGAAATTAAACCTTGAACCGTACACCATCTTGACCGAAACTCACTTAACGACTTGTTGCCCTGACCACGACTCATTACTCTCTTAGGGGTCACTCCCACACTACTAATATTAGCCAACTCTCCCTCCATTTCATGAGTCACTTAACGACTCACGAAGTCTCCTCACGGGTCACTGGACAACTCATCCTATGACCTAGTGCAAACTTTCCTGTTTTCTCAGTCTAAACCTTCGGGTTAGATCTTAGGGCTTTCTAGGTATTACAATATCTCCCCCTTGGGAACATTTGTCCTCGAATGTGAATGAACATATTGAAAAGATGGGGAATTGAACTAACATTTCAAATATGGAACATCAAAAGCTGAAAACTAACGGGGTGACTGACTCCAAACTGAAATACATGACTAAACTGAATTCATGAATCACACATACATACATTGACATGAAAGAAACTGGGACATATAAAATGTACATGAAACTGAATAGGGTACTAAGGAGGAAACTGACCTCAAGATGGAATTGAATCGGAAGGGAATAGATGCGGGTATTTAGCCATTAACCTACTTCAGCGTCCAATGTAGCTCCCTCAACCTGTTGATTCCTACACAAAGACTTTATTTAAGCTACTTCTTTGTTTCTTAGCTTCTGAACTTGAAGATTAAGTATTTCAACTAGAACCTCTTCATAGGTAAGGCTATCCTTCATACCTATGCTCTCTACCAGAATAACCAAAGCCGGATCACTCATGCATTTCTTTAAAAGCGACATATGGAAGGATGGATATATTGAAGCCAATTCTAAGGGAAACTCCAACTCATAGGCCACCTCGCCTACATGTCTCACAATCCTGTACGGGCCAATATACCGGGTGAAAAGTTTCCATTTCTTTCCGAACCTCATCACTCTCTTTATGGGAGAAACCTTCAAAAACACTCAATCATCAACTTCGAACTCAAGCTCTTCCCTCCTCACATCTAGCATAGGACTTTTGGCGACTCTGAGATATTTTCAACCTTCCCCTTATAAGTTGAGCTTTCTCCATAGCCTCATGAGCTGAATCTAGTCCCATGGATGCTTCACAAACTTCGAACCATCTATTTATATCACCCCAAAACTTTTCTAGAATAACTTAGACTAGCATGAAAAACCAAAAAGTACCAGAAAATATTTGTCATACACGACCCATACAACGAGTCATTGTCACCTATAATGAACCGTTGTCTGAGTCATTGTCTCTCCCGTAGAATTGTTATACCCTGAAAGCTCAAAGATCGGACTCGGGAGTTAAAACGGGAAAAATTGTGAAATTATGTTGCAGGCATAGGACGAGTCGATAGATGACTCATGAGGAGACCCTACGAGTTGTCAGGTAGCTAGTGGGGAGGCCTGAGGAAAATAAAGGATCAAGCTCCCCATGAGTGAGGTAACGACTCATGGTTAGCCACCACGAGTCGTCATGTTAATCGTGGGTGGAGTTGAAATTTTTACAGGAGGATTGTCCAGTGTACCTAACGGATGGGACCCACAAATCGTGGTCAGTCCCAATGACTCGTGAGGTAAATTGTGATTAAGCAAAGTGGATTTTCATTGATGTTAAGGCAGTGTACTTGACGAAAGATGACCACGAGTCGTGTTCACGGGGGACGAGTCGTTAATTCATCCGTTACGAGCCCCAGCAGACTTGTTATCCAGTGTACTTGACAGGCGAGTCAACGAGTCATTGCCCGTCCTGACGAGTCGTCAGGTCACCCATTAGGGTCACCTGGCAGTTATTTTTTGTGAATTAGTAAGGGCCTTCTCGTAATTTCCTAAGTTCCTAAGATCTATACTACATCATTTAAGGCTCGTTTCAGTGGGTTTTAAGCAGGGGAAAACCTACTCTAAGCCATTCTTCCCATGCATGCAAGTTTGAAGGTTTGAAGAGGAGATTCAAGGTAAGATCTCAAGATAATTGGAATCTCAGCACGGTCTATTAGAGGGTGTTAGAGTTCACCATTCTTAGATATGTAAGGCTATGACTGGGTGTCTTCTTCCACACCCATGCCCAATTTTTATCCAAACATGATGAAAAGCCTATGATCAAGTATGGGGTTTTTAACCAATTGCATAATTCTTCAATCTCTATACATGGGTGGGATTAGATTATATTTATATTGATAAACTGTGAAGCTTGGACAGATTTTAAATTATTTTCAATCCAAATTGTGATTTCCAAATTATGAAATTTAAATGCCCATGGATGAGAAGTTCATGAAAGAAGAGAATGATGTTGAATGTATGATGATGATGAGATTTAATGATGAAAAACATGTTTATTATGTTGTTTTCAAAAGGAAACGAGTAGATCCTAGCATGATAAAACTTTGTGCAATGCCCATATATTGATTTAAAGTGATGACTTTCCCAACATAAGCTTACCACCTTATTTAAAGTGAAGTTTTCCAATATTTTGTAAATTCTAGCTTGTGGTATGTTTTGAAATAAAACTTCTCATATGCATGAATTTATAATTGAGATGTATGTCATTATTGAGCTTTGTTAAAGGACAATGTTAAGCTTCATTTTCATATGATGATGAGTCTATGCATGATTTCGTTATGAGCTTTGTCAATAGACAACGTTGAGCTTCGTTTCATACGATGTTGAGTTATGCATGATTTCATATTGAGCTTCATCATTAGACGATGTTGAGCTTCGTCAAAGACAATGTTGAGCTTCGTTACAGATGATGTAGAGCATTGCATGTTTTTGGGAGAAGAGTCTAGCACCGAGCAGGTTAAAGGTCGATTACCCTATGCCCCAAAACTACGCGCCAATGTAGGTTGATACTACTATATTATTCGGACCACCCTTGTGAGCTATCCCCGGCTCGATTGGCCCTTCAACTTGATATTCATATCATGGTAGCATCCTTATCCTTGACAAGGTTTTGGATGGATTTGTCCACTTAAGTGTAATAGTCAGGACCACGTAAGCTTTATCGTGGTATGTCAGTTAAGTGATGAGTCTCCCACAGTCTATATTATTCAGCTTTGCATGTTCACTACTCATGATGATTACCTTATGAATGCATGTTCTAAAAGTAAGGTTTGACTCAATGTTCAACTTTTGATATAAATGTTATGTTCAACCTTGAGTCCTTCGAGTCAATCATGATGTTGTAAAGCTAAGCATGGTCATGTCATGATAAGATTTTGATTTTAGAATAAAGGCATGTAGCCTTTCTACATATACTTGAAAGCTTTTGATATGCATGAAATGTTTTAAATGGTTTACTTTACTAAAGCAGTTTTACTTGCCTTGCATACTCGGTACATTCTATGTACTGAACGCATACTTTTTATGTTGCATCGTTTCATGATGCAAGATCGGGTTCTTAGGTCCAGCCCCACTTGTAGTTGCCTATCAGAGTTAGCAGCTACATGATTAGTGAGTCCTTATCTATCGAGGACTATACTTTCAACTTCATGTCATATTTCAGTTTTCATATTATTGAGTTAGTTGGGGGTTTTGTCCCATCAACTCGTCTAGACTAGAGGCTTTTTAGATTTATGTATGTGTTAGCTTCGGATGTTATTCTGATCTTATGTTGAATTAGACTTCCGCTGGGTTATATTGATGATTCTCTTCAGTTTATCGAATGAGTTAGTTGTACGCTTATGCCATGGGTCGACTTGGTGTATCTCGGGGTCCCTCCTATGTCTATAATTCAGGTCTATGCTCGGGTCGTGACAAGAATTCTTTTCAGGAACCAACAAGGCATAGGACGACCCATTGGAAGGGGTAACAAGTCGTCTTGTCGTTCGTTGTATCCCAAGTCTAGAAACCTACCAGACCTTCCCCTAAGACAATGAGTGGGACTAATGACTCGTGGTTCATACCAATGAGTCATTGATTCCACTCCTTTCCTGAACCAGCAACCCTTCAAGTCAAGACAATGTTGACCACGAGTAGACACAATGACCCGTTGGTTCTACCAACAAGTCGTTGTGTTGTCTGTAGAAGACGGGCTAAATTTTTCCTTCCAGTGACAATAGGAGGTACAAACGACCCATTGGATAATTAAATGAATCGTGGTCTCCTTCCGTTGGCCAATCCAGTGAGCCCTGTTCCTTGTCCCAGAACCAACGACTGGTCCCAACGAGTCGTGGTGTCAACCAATGACATGTTGTGCGACCTGTTGGTCCCTTGTCAGGCAGTTTCTAGATTTTTCTTCCAGGGTTATTATAATAACTTCCATCTTTTAATACCTAAACTACGTCATTTTGGGTTATATTTAGGGGATTTAGAGTGGTAATCGAAGTTCACAGTTCATTCCTCTCATTCCCTCAAAAGTCAAAACGTAGAAATTAGTCAGGAAGCACAGAGTAGGAGCAAGGGTTTGACTTTCTTCTCAGATCTTCTCAAGGGTTTTCTAGGAGGTTTTCATCACCAGGTAAGTGAGAATTTAGCAAGGGAATTATCCTTCCCTTGTGCCTTAAAACCTACTTAAATTTTCTTATTAGTCCTAGCCCTGAGGTTTTAATAATTAGTAATCTTTTAATCAGAATTCGATTAAATTCATGTGGAATGTTTTTCATGTTGTTAGCTACTACATTTTTCGCTTACTTAGAAATCATGTTGATACCTGCTTCTTGTAAATGGGTTTTAGCCCTAGCTCACGAATATAGTAAATAGAGTCTTGCAGACTTGATTAATTATTCATGTTGCTTTATTCTATCACTGTTAGAATTCCCATATTATTAATATCAGTTGAATTCTCAGTCAGTTGCATGCTAGTCCAGTTTTAGTAAAAATGTTAGCATTTTTAGTATTTTTAGGAATCTCAACTAATCAGTTTGACTATAATATTTCCTTAAGGTGTCGGTAAGGCCTCCCACATATAAGTTATAAGAATCAGTTATCAATTATTAGTTAGTCCTAAGATGGTTACAACACTTCCAAATATGCATCTCTGACCAGTCTTAGAACACTAGTTACAGTATTCGGTCGGATAAGACTCTTAGAGTACTTCCAGATAAGTGTCCCTGACTTAGTCTTGGACCTAGCTTCGAGATATCAACTTAGTAGAACATATTAGGTTATCTAGTAGGAGTAGTACTTAGCACTGAGCGGACTAGAGTTTCAACGCACCTAAGTTCCTAGAACTACGCTGCCACCGTAGGTTATTAGCCCATCAGGGCCCAGATTTGTGATCACTCAGTTCATGCCTTTATACCCTGGAAAGGTATATTGGGTCCTATCAGTGGGGCATATATATCGAACTCCACGTTTAGCTCACGTGGTTATATGTCGGTTATAGACTCTCCCATTAGTCAGTAGAGTTTCAGTTCAGTTCAGTTCAGTTTAGTTTAGCTCAGCTCAGTATTTCAGATCTAGGCCATGTCTATGACCATCAGCCAGGGTCATTATTGACCATATAAGTTATATTTTAGTTGTATCAGTTTTCAGTATTTCAGTTGGTAATTTCATGTCATTTCAGTTTAGTTACTTGTTCTTTCATGCTTTTTATATCTTTTGCTTACTCAGTACATTCAAAGTATTGATGCATACCTTCTATGTTGTATCGTATCATGATACAGGTGCAGGTTCTCAGTCCCAGCATTGTCAATAGTTCCTTCAGATGATATCAACAACAACATTTGGTGAGTCCTTATCTTTCAAGGACGGTATTTATTTTAAGTTAGTTACTTTCATTTAGACTTTAAAGTTAGCTAGGGGCTTTTCCCAACAACTCATCATTGAGTAGATGGCTTTCATAGATAGACATAGATATTCCGTATTGTATTTCAGAATCAAATCAGTTTTCTTAAATTATTTTATTTATTTATAGTTTCTGCTTATGCTTACTCAATTTACCAGTGATTATGATAGACCATGGGTTGACTTGGGGTTACTTGTGACTCCAAGTATCGTGTCTTATCCAGGGTATAGACTTGGGTTGTGAAAAACTTTGTATCAAAACACTAGGTTTAGTAGGATACCTGAAAGCCGCGTCAAGTAGAGTCCTTTATCATGGGTGTGAAGCGCACCACACTTATGACGGGGAGGATACAAGACGTTATTAGGAAAACTCCCTTTATTTCATTCTCCTTATCATGCGTTGAAGTTCAATTCCATAAATATTCTCCTAACTCATGCTCTATTTCAGTTTAGTGAAACTATGCCTCCAAGACAAGAAAATGGAAGAAGGGTTGTCAACGCTAACCGACCTACTCCACCAGCTCCGGCAGCCCCTCAGAACGATCAAGTGTCCTCAGCAGAATTCAAAGCGGCAATCCAGCTGTTGGCTCATACAGTAACTAATCAAGTGAACTAGCAGGTGGTTTTAGTGAACACAAATGGGTCTGCAGCAGCTGCTAGGGTTCAGGATTTCACCCAAATGAACCCTCCAGCTTTTCATGGATCTAAGGTGGGAGAGGACCCACAGGAGTTTGTAGATAAGGTGCGTAAGATCAGTGAAAGGAAGGGAAACCAGCAGAAGAGGAACCGATAGAGTGGGAAGAGTTCACCACAACATTTCTTGATAGATTCTTCCCCCAAGAGTTGAGGGAGGCTAAGGTCGCAGAGTTCATGAACTTAAAATAGGGTGGCAGGACCGTGGAGGAATATGCATTGGAGTTCACATGGTTTTCAAGGTATGCTCCAGAGATGGTAACCGAGACAAGGGCTTGCATGCTTAAATTCATCAATGGGGTATCAATCCTGGTAGTTAAGGAGTGCAGGATCGCGATGGTCATAAAGGATATTGACCTCTACAGCCTCATCATTCATGCCCAGCAGATTGACGAAGAAAACTTGAAATATATGGAGCGAGAGAATAAGCGAGCTAGAACTGGTCAATCAGACTACGACCACTAGAGGTCCGGTGGTAGTAGCCGCCCACAACAGCAGTAGAAGAGGACTCCAGCACCCATATCAACTAGTGCCCTTTCTTTCCGGTCCTGCAAGGACCGGAACTGTGTAGCATCTAGCTCTCAGTCCCAGAGTCACAGTGCCAGCAACCGCTACCCAACTTGGCCTAAGTGTGGCAAGAAACATCCAGGTGAATTCCTTCTGTGCAAAGAGGGTTTCTTTGGATATGCACAGCTAGGTCACAGGCTAAAGAAATGTCTATCAGTAGGATGGGGGAGATCACAATCTACCACTTCAGCAGCCCCAGTAGGCCGTCCAGCCAAGCAGGTAGCATTTCAGGTATGGATGGCGGTCAACACCAAAACTACTTTTATGCTTTGTCAGTCGTCAGGATCAGGAGAGCTCACATGATATGATCATGGGTATGTTACGTCTCCTCCATCCAGATGTGTATGCCCTACTAGATCCAGGAGCGATACTATCATTCATGACTCCCTATGTAGTTGTCCAGTTTGAAATCAGTGCAGAAGTCCTCTTAGAACCATTCTTAGCCTCTACCCTAGTTGGTGAATCAGTTAGAGCCAGCCGGGTGTATAGAAACTACCCAGTCTCAATTTTGAGTGAAGTCATTCCGGCTGATCTAGTAGAGTTAGACATGGTCTATTTGAACCTCATTCTGGCCATGGATTGGACACACTCTAGTTATGCCTCACTCGACTTCAGAACTAGAGTCGTCATATTTCAGTTTCCAAATGCGCTAGTTCTAGTGTGGATGGGTAGTAGTTGCGCTCCTAAGGGTCATTTTATTTCCTACCTTAAGGCAAGGAAACTCATTTCTAAAAGGTGAATCTATCACCTAGTTCGGGTCAAAGATTCCAACTCCGAGACCCCAACTATCCAGTACGTTCTAGTTGTTAGAGAATTCCCTGACGTGTTTCCCAATTATCTTCTCGGAGTCCCTCCTGAGCGGGAAATAGACTTCGGTATAGACCTTCTTCTAGACACTCAACCTATCTCCGTTCCTCCTTACAAAATGGCTCCAACTGAGCTTAAGGAGTTGAAGGAGCAGCTAAAAGACCTACTTGATAAGGGTTTCATCAGGCCCATCATCTCTCCACGAGGTGCTCTAGCATTGTTTGTGTGAAGGAAATACGATACTCTCAGAATGTGTATCGACTACCGTCAACTGAACAAAGTTACAGTTAAGAACAGGTATCCCCTACCCAGGATTAACAACTTGATGACTTGTTCAATCAGCTTCATGGAGCCAATTTTTTTTCCAAAGTAGATCTCAGGTTTGGGTATCATCAGCTTAGAGTTAGAGAATGGACATACTGAAACAACTTTCAAAACTTGGTATGGTCACTATGAATTCGTGGTTATGTCCTTTGGACTAACAAATGCCCCTGCTGCTTTTATGGACCTGATGAACAGGGTTTTCAAGAAGTATCTAGACATGTCCGTCATTGTATTCATTGATGACATTCTGGTATACTCCATAAACGAGGAAGAACATGCTAACCATCTAAAGATAGTGCTACAGACGCTCAGAGATCACTAGTTGTTTTCTAAGTTCAACAAATGTGAATTCTGGTTGAAGTTTGTGACTTTCCATGGTCACGTGGTCTCAGATGAGGGTATTCGGGTAGATCCTCAACAGATAGCAGCGATGAATGACTGGCCAAGACCTACTTCCCCAACAGATATCAGAATTTTCCTAGGTCTAGCCAGTTATTACCGACGATTTATAGAAGGATTTTCCTCTATTGTGTCTCCTCTAACTAAGATAACATAGAAAAATGTGAAGTTTTAGTGATCAAATGTATGTGAGAAGAGTTTCCAGGAGTTAAAGACTCGACTCACTACCGCTCACGTTTTAACCTTACCAGAAGGAACAGATGGGTTCGTAGGATACTGTGATGCTTCCAGAGTTGGACTCATTTGCAATTTGATGCAGCGGGGTAAGGTGATAGCTTACGCCTCCAGAAAGCTCAAGGTTCATGAAAAGAACTACCTGACTCATGACCTTGAATTGGCAGTGGTGGTGTTTCTTTGATGATATGGAGGCATTATCTTGATTGGGTTCACGTGGATGTTTTCACTGATCACAAGAGCCTTTGGTAGGTGTTCACTTAGAAGAATTAGAACCTTCATCAGAGGAGGTGGTTGGAGTTACTAAAGGATTATGACATGAGTGTGCTATACCATCCGGTCAAGGCCAATGTGGTGGCTGATGCCCTAAAAAGGATGTCCATAGGGATCATTGCTCATGCTGAAGAGGGCAGAAAGGAACTAGCAAAGGATATTCACAAGTTAGCTCGATTGGGAGTGTAGTTGGTCGATTCAGCTGAGGAAAAAGTAGTAATGCAAAGTGGGTTAGATTCCTCATTAGTTGTTGAAGTTAAGTCAAGGAAGGATGAAGATCCCATACTGTTTAAGCTGAAAGAAGCAGTTCTCAGAAAAGAAGTAAAGGTTTTCTCCAAAGAGGGAGATTTTGTGCTTCGTTACCAGGGCAGACTACATGTACCAGATGTAGGTGACTTGAGATAGCAAATACTGGTAGAAGCATACAACTCCAGATATTCTATCAACCTAGGTTCCACTAAGATATACCATGATCTATGGGAAATCTACTGGTGGAACGGCATGAAGAGAGATATTGAAGAATTTGTGGCTAAGTGCCCGAACTGCCAGAAGGTCAAAGTTGAACTTCAGAGACCTATAGGTATGACTCAGGATATCATCATACCCACGTGGAAGTGGGAAGAAGTGAATATGGACATTATTACAGGTCTACCTCATACTCGCTGGTTGTATGACTCAATTTGGGTGATAGTAGATCAGATGACCAATTCAGCATATTTCCTCCCTGTTAAAACTACAGATTCAATAGAGGATATGCTAGGGTGTACATGCAGGAGTTAGTTATACTACATGGGGTGCCCTTTTCCATCATTTCAGATAGAAGTACCCAGTTCACCTCGCAATTTTGGAAGTCAGTTCAGAAAGGACTCGGTACTCAGGTCAAGCTCAGCACAGCTTTTCACCCTCTGATAGATGGACAAGTAGAGCAGACTATTCAGACCTTATAAAACATGTTGAGTGCTTGTGTGATCGACGTCAAGGGCAGTTGGGATGATCACTTGCCTCTCATTGAGTTTGCATACAACAACAGCTACCACTCTAGTATTCAAATGGCCCGTTTGAGGCATTATATGGTAGGAAGTGTAGGTCTCCTATAGGGTTGTTTGAAGTTTGTGAAGCTACCTTGATAGGGCCAGACTCAGTCCATGAAGCTATGTAAAAAGTGCAACTTATTAGGGAAAGGTTGAAAACAGCTCAAAGTCGATAGAAATCTTATGCTGATGTGAGAAGGAGATAGTTAGAATTTGCTGTAGATGATTGGATTTACCTAAAAACTTCACCTTTTAAAGGGGTGATGAGGTTTGGAAAGAAAGGGAAGCTCAGCCTGAGGTATGTAGGACCGATAGGATTCTGAGGCGAATTAGCAGTACAGCCTATGAGTTAGAATTACCTTTAGAGTTAGCATCTGTGCACCCAGTCTTCCATGAATCACTATTGAAGAAGTACATCGGTGATCCAATCTCAGTTGTGCCACTATACAGCGTGGGAGTGAAGGATAGTCTCTCTTACAAAGAGGTCCCTGTTCAGATCCTAGACCGTCAGGTTCGTAAGCTGAGAAACAAGGAAGTCACTTCAGTGAATGTGTTGTAGAGGAACAAACTAGTTGAGGGAGCCACATGGGAGGCATAAGTAGAAATGATGGATAAATACCCTCATTTATTACCTTCCAGTTTAGTTCCAACATCAGGTATTAAATTCCTCCTCAATACTCTGTTCAGTTCCATACTCATGAGATCTATTCAGATTTTCAATATGCATCCTAGTTGCATCAACTCGTTAGCATAGTTAAATCAGTTTGGAGCAAGTCATTCCTTCATAAATCAGTTCATAGTCTCAGTCTAGGAATTGCAACTCTTTTCCCAATTTCCCAGCAGTTTTAGCCTTCATTCGAGGATGAATGATCCCAAGGGGGAGATATTGTAACACCCCGAAACTTTTCTAGACCAACTCAGACTTTGCATGAAAAAAAAGCACCAGAAAATTTTTGTCACAAAACGACCAATACAATGAGTCATTGTCACCCGTAATAGATTGTTATCTAAGTCATTTTCTATCCCACAGAATTTATTTCGAGAACCAATGAGGCATAGGACAACCCGTTGGAAGGAGTAATGAGTCGTCCTGTTGTTCGTTCTATCCAAGGTCCAAAAACCTGCCAGACCTTCCCCTGAACCAATGAGTGGGACAAACAACTCGTGGTTCATACTAACGAGTTGTTGTTTCAACTCGTGGCATGAACCAGCAACTCTTCAGGTCAAGATAGTGTTGAGCACGAGCAGACACAATGACCCGTTGGTTCTACCAACAAGTCATTGTGTCGTCCGAAGAAGAGGGGCTAAGTTTTTCCTTCTAGTGACAATGGGAGGTACCAACGACCCGTTCGATCATCCAACGAGTTGTGGTATCCTTCTTTTTCCCAATCCAGTGAGCCCTGTTCCTGGGCCCAGAACCAATGACTGGTCCCAACATGTCATGGTGTCAACTAATGACTCATTGTGCGACCCGTTGGTCCCTTGTCAGGTAGTTTCCAGATTTCTCTTCCAAGGTTATTTTAGGCTTCCCATCTTTTAATCTCTAAACTACATCGTTTTGGGTTATGTTCTGGAGATTTAGAGGGGTAATCAATGTTCACAGTTCGTTCCTCTTATTCTCTCAAAGGATAGAATGTACCACTTAGTCAGGAAGCACAGGGCAGGAGCAAGGGTTCGACTTTCTTCTAAGATCTTCTCAAGGGTTTTCATCACCAGGTATGTGAGAATTTAGTAAGGGAATTGTCCTTCCCTTGTGCCTCAAATACCATTTAAATTTTCTTATCAGTCCTAGCCCTGAGGTTTCAAAATTTAGTAATCTTTTAGTTAGAATTCGATTAAATTCATATGGAATGTTGTTCATGTTGTTAGCTGCTGTATGTTTCCCTTATGTAGAAATCATATTGATACCTACTTCATGTAAATGGATTTTTTCCCTAGCTCGTGAATACAGTAAATAGAGTCTTTCACAATGGATTAGTTATTCATGTTTCTTGATTTTATTAGTGTTAGAATTCCGATATTATTAATATCAGTTGAATTCTCACTCAGTTGTATGCTAGTCCAATTTCAATCAAAATGTTAGCATTTTAAGTATCTTCATAAATGTTAAGTGATAAGTTTGACTATAGTCTTTCCTTGAGGTGTCAGTAATGCCTCCCAAATATCATTATCATAATCACTAATCAGTTATTAGTTAGTTCTATAGACAATTACGACACTTTTAGATAAGCAACTCTGACTATTCTTAGAACACAAGTTATAGTATTCGTCCGAATAGGACTCTTAGGGTACTTCCAGATAAGTGTCCCTAACTTAGTCTTGGGCCCCAGCTTCGAGCTATAAACTTAGTAAAACAAATTAGGTTATCCGGTGGGAGTAGTACTTAGCACCGAGAGGACCGGAGTTTCAACGCATCCAGGTTCCCAAAACTATGTTGCCACCGTAGGTTACTAGCCTATCGAACCCCAAATTTGTGATCACCCAGTTCATGCCTTTATACCCTGGCAAGGTATATTGGGTCCTATCGATGGGGCGCATACATCGAACTCTACGTTTACCCCACGTGGTCATTTATCGATTATAGAATCTCCCAATAGTTAGTACAGTCTCAATTCAGTTTAGTTTAGCTCAGCTCAGTTTCAGATCTAGGACATGTCTACGACCATCAGCCAGGGTCATTATTGACCATATCAGTTATTTTTCAATTGTATCAATTTTCAGTATTTCAGTTGGTCATTTCATGTCATTTTAGTTCAATTACTTTTTCTTTCATTCCTATTATATCTCTCGCTTACTCAGTTCATTCAAAGTACTGACGCATACCTTCTATGTTGTATTGTATCATGATACAGCCGCAGGTTCTCAGTCCCGGCATCGTAAATAGTCCGTTAGACGATATTAGCAGTAGCATTTGTTGAGTCCTCATCTTTCGAGGATGATATTAACTTTCAGTTAGTTACTTTTAGTTAGACTTTAAAGTTAGCTGGGGAATTGTCCTAGCAACTCATCATTGAGTAGATGTCTTCAGACATAGACATAGATATTCAGTATTGTATTTTAGAATCAAATCAGTTTTCTTAACTGATTTTTTTAATTTAAAGCTTCCGCTTATACTTACTCAGTTTATAGGTGATTATGATAGATCATGGGTTGTCTTGGGGTTACTTGTGACTCCAAGTATCATGTCTCATCTAAGGAATAGACTCAGGTCGTTACATAATAGGCTATCTACATCTCCGCTCATAAACGGCCTTAAATAGAGCCATTTGAATATTGGAATGGTAACTGTTGTTATATACAAATTCAATGAGAGGTAAATGATCATCCCAACTACTCTTGAAGTCAATCACACACGCTCTCAACATATCCTCAAGAGTCTGAATTGTCTGTTCAGCCTGACTATCCATTTGTAGGTGAAAAGTTGTACTAAGCTTGACCTGAGTACCAAGTCCCTTTTGAAACAATCTCCAAAATTGAGAGGTAAATGGAGTACCTCTATATAATATGATGGAAAAGGGAACTCCATGCAAGAAAAATAACTCCCAAATATACAATTTAGCATAATCTACCACTAAGTCGATAGTCTTGATCTGTAAAAAATGAGCCACTTTTGTCAACCTATTCACAATCACCCATATGGAGTCATGCTGTTGACGAGTATGAGGCAACCCTGTAATGAAATCCATACTGATTTCCTCCCAAATTCAAGTAGGGATACTAATTTCTTGAAGAACACCTCCAGGTCTTTGATGCTCAACCTTCACGTGTTGACAATTTGTACACTTTGCCACAAACTTCGCTATGTACTTCTTCATGCCATTCCACCCATAAATTTCCAATAGGTCAGAGTACATCTTGGTGACACCTAGATGTATAGAGTATCTATAACCATGATCCTTATGCAACATCCACTCCCTTAAGTCAACAACACCCGAAACAAATAAACGATCCTGATATTATAGTACACCATCTCCCTCTTAGGAGAAAACCTCCACCTTCTGATTCTAAATAGCTTCCTTCAACTTTACCAAAATAGGATCCTCTTCTTATCTAGCTTTGAGTTTGGTCACCAAGGAAGATTCTTATCCATTCTGAACAATGATACCACCATCTGCCGAGTCAACAAGATGAACTCCTAGTCGTTCAAGCCCATGCACATCCTTCACTAATTATTTACTCTCCTCATCTACATGGGACACACTCTCCATAGAAAGCCTGCTAAAAACGTCCACCACTGTATTAGCTTTTCCCGGATGATAAAGGACACTCATATCATAATCTTTAAGAAGCTCCAACCACCTTCTTTGAAGTAGATTTAGATCCTTCTGGGTAAACATGTACTGTAGGCTCTTTTTATTTGTAAACACATCCACATGGACATAGTGTCTCAAAATCTTCAAGGAAAATACTACCGCCGCCAACTCAAGATTGTAAGTCGGGTTCTTTTCATGGACTATTAGCTGCCTGGAAGCATAGGTTATAACCTTACCGTGCTGCATTAATACAAAACCAATGCCAATTCTTGAGGCGTCATAATATACCACAAATCCATCGGTACCCTCGGGTAGAGTCAACACTAGGGCTGAGGTGAGTCAAGTCTTCAAATCATGGAAGCTCTTATCACAAGCCCCCGACTATTGAAACTTTACTTTCTTCTGGGTCAACTTAGTCAATGATGATGCAATGGATGAGAATCCTTCTACTAATCTCCTTTAGTAACCAGCTAAGCCCAAGAAACTCCTAAAATCTGAAGGACTAACTAGTCTAGGCCAATTCTTCACAACTTCTATCTTAAGAGAGTCCACCTCTACATGGTCACTTGACACCACATGACCTAAAAATCCTACCGAGTCTAACCAAAACTCACACTTACTGAATTTAGCATACAACTAGCAATCCTTAAGAGTCTATAGCACCACCCTCAAATGAGCAGCATCCTCCTCCTCACTCTGAGAGTATACGAGAATGTCATCTATGAACACAATCATGAACATGTCCAAATACGGCTTGAACATCCTATTCACCAAATCCATAAACGCTGCAGGAGCATTCGTTAGTCCAAAAGACATAACTATAAACTCATAGTGACCATACCGATTCTTGAGAGCTGTCTTCCGGATGTCACTCTCTCTAACCCTGAGTTGATGATATCTGGATCTATGGTCTATCTTTGAAAAACACTTGGCACCCTAAAGTTGGTCAAACAAGTCATCAATTCTAGGGAGGGGACACTTGTAGTTTAAAGTGACCTCATTAAACTACCAATATTCAATGCACATTCGAAGGGAACCATCCTTCTTTCAATCAAAGAGAACTGGTGCACCCCACAAAAATTTTCTAGGTCTTATGAAACCTCTGTCTAAAAGGTCATTCAACTGCTCCTTAAACCCCTTTAGCTCATCTAGAGCAATTTTGTAAAGAGGAATAGATATATGTTGCATATAGGAAAGAAGGTCAATACAAAAATCAATCTCCCACTTGGAAGGAATTCACGGTAAATCATCTGGAAAAACTTTTGGATATTCTCACACTACAGGAACTGTCTAGATAATCGGGGTTTTGGATGTAGCATCCTTAACCCTAACTAGATGGTAGAGTCAACCTTTAGAGATCATCTTTCTGGCCTTAAGGTAGGAAATGAAATGATCTACAGGTACAACTAAACTACTCTTCAACTCTACAACTGGCTCACCCAATAAACGGAACTCTACCGCACGGGTTCTACATATTACAGAGCCAAAACATGCATGTAGCTAATCCATGCCAAAGATAATATCAAAATCTGTCATGGCTAGATCTACTAAATCTGTTGAGGTGACTTTCTGAAGCACTAGGACAGGGAAATTTTTGTATACCCATTGAGCTATGACTAAATCACTAACTGGAGTAGAGACTTAGAAGGGTTCTGATAGGATTTCGGGACTGACTCTGAAACTACTAGCAACATAGGGCGTCACAAAAGATAAAGTAGCCCCTAGATCTAAAAAAGAATATACATCAAGGTGGAATACTCATAACATACCAGTGACTATATATGGAGAGGCCTCCTACTCCTGACGAGATGCGAGGGCATAGAATCTACCTGACGCTGACCACCACCTGTACTAGTGGATGCACCATATTGGGCTGAGCGTGCTGGTGGGGCTGCTGATCTAGTGGCTGGGTCTCGACCTATACCATGGACTTGTCTAGCTACTGGACGACCTCTGAGTATATGTCCAGGCTTCCTACACCCGAAACAAGCACCTGTACCTGCTAGGCACTGACTAGTGTGCCTTTTGCCATACTATCACAACCTAGAAATCTGGGCTCTGCAGATCTACTCCCCTTACCTCGAGAGCCTGGCGCTCGTCCTCTCTGTTCGCATCAAGATCTAGATGGAAAACTTTCTGCTGATGGCATCGGGGCTAATGATCTCCGGTGGGACTACTAATGATGCCCACCACCAGGCCTCTATTAGGAGAACCTAAAACTGTCGGTCCTGGCCCTCTTGGCCTCTCTCTCCCCCTCACTCACCTATATAGCCTCTATCTTCTTAGCGTCAGAACCAACCATAAGAAGTCCATATCATGATGGAGCATAGCAGTCCTGCAATCTTTCACGAATTAGTCTGCTATCCCATGCATGAACTGGCTCACTCGAGCCCTCTGATTAGCCACCATCTCTGGTGCATATTTGGACAGGCGGGTGAACTCTAAAGTATACTTCTGGACCAATGTTGTTCTACCTTAGGTTCAAAAATTCAATTGTTTTGATCTCCCTCATCTCTTGATGAAAGAACCAATCTAAAAATGCAGTACAGAACTCATCCCAACCAATGGGACCTACTCCAACTGCTCTGCCATCCTTCCACTATTTGAACCAGATATGGGAAACCCCTTTCACCTGATAAGAGGCTAGATCTGCACATTTCTCCCTTGTCACCCCCATAATCTAGGTGATCTTCTGGATCTCATCAATAAACTCGTGTCGATCCTCATCCACTTCGATTTGAGGAACTCCAGAGGGTTAATCCTAAGAAAGGCCCTAACACTTGCAGCTGCTGCATTCCCATTCTGGGAAACATGTGAAACCGCCTGCTGGTTGACCTGGGCGGTCAATGCCTGTGCTAACATCTGGATGGCTGCCCTAAACTCTTCATGGACAACCTTCTCAGGCACATAATCCTAGGGGACTGGTGGAGCCTGCTAGTGCCCATCTCCGTTTCCATTCTTATAGCCATTTCCATTCCCGTTCCTTCTTCTGTTAACTCGGCAAGAAGGCATGATTCTGCAAACGCATATAGAATGAGTTAGAAGGATAGAGAGACATTTTATCGCATGATATTGATCATGAAAGAAGGGATATTTTCTAAATGTTTCATAACCACTTCGTCATTAGTGTGGCGCACTTCAAACCCATGAAAAAGACTCTACTTAACGTGACTTTCAGACACCTTAGGACACTTAAAAACCTGATGCTCTGACACCAAGTTTTTCACAACCGGACATAGGTCCAGGTCGAGACACAGGACAAAGAACCCTGAGAGGTACCAAGTTCACCCATAGCATGAACGTGATACCTAGAATCAACATAAATAAATGTAGAAAGTCTAACATTTGAAATAGCAGAAGTATGAATATCCAATAACATTTGAATAATGGAAAACATAATATTGATTCGAAGCTGAATACATGTTATATTAGATAAGACTCTACAACTTGACGAGTTGATGGGCAAAGACCCCGACTAACTCACTAAAGATAAAACTGAAGATACTGAATATAAGCTGATAAAAAGGTCTTCGTAGGATGAGGACTCACCAACAGGCTGAGTATGGCAGAACTCTAAGAATCTGGCTAGTGGAAGGACTGAACCTAAACGCCCGAGCCTATATCATGAAATGATATGGTATAGAGTATGCGGTCAGTACTTGGAATGTACTAAGCATGCGAGGTAAGTAAAATTGATAAGTAAGTAAAAACCGAAATCATGCATATCATAAAACATATTCAAGATAAGATTATGAGAATAAGGCTTGCATGCTATTATCTGAAAATATGATTTAAACATGGATGAGTATCATAACTAATTCAAATCACCCAAAGCTGAAACTAATAATCATAAGTAAAACTGAACATTGGGTCAAACCTACTGAATATATAATATCATAATTGTTTAACATGCATAACTGAAATCATGAGGAATAATGGGAGACTCATCATATAACCGACATTACCATGATAGGGCTTAAATGGTCTCAACTATTACACTCAAGTGGATAGAGCCGTCCAAAGCCTTGTCGGGGTTAAGGGTGCTACCATGATATTGATATCAAGCTGAAGGCCCCTCGGGGGCAGGAGAAGCTCACATGGGAGGTCCCCAATAATCTGAACATACCTATGTTGGCACGTCGTTCTAAGGCACAAGGTTGACAGAACCCTTAGCCTACTTGATGTTAGACACTACTCCCAAAGACATGCATATACTCTCCATCATTTTTCAATGAAGCTGAACCATCGTCTTGCGATGAAGTTGAATCATAATAGTACATGCATAATCTGAAAACATATCAGGAGGAGCCTTGGCTCAAACCATACCATAAGATAAAAAGTGGGAGTCTAGACTCCAAAATCATGTGGTAAGCTAATAGAATGAAATTGAAGTAAATCATGAATCATACTTGATCATATGGGCTTGCCCAACTTATACATGCTTTCAGATAATAAAAATCATAAATATGAACATGGGTAATTCGAAATAATACTTTCATCATAGACATTTCATCATGCTTGTAAACATAGACTATAATCTAAACCTTTCATGAACTTTCATAATTAGACATCATAATTGTAAGTCTTTGAAATCATAAATATGTAATTAAAATCATTATAAACATGACCATGAATCTTAAAACAACATTATAAACATGAATAGATTTTTACCCATGATAGACACTTAGAGAATTTCACAAATTTGGTTAAAACCCCTAGATTCATCAACATAGAATACCATGAATTAGAAGAGAATTTGGGCATGGGAGAGAAGGAATACTTCCATTCATAACCCTACATACCTGGGTACTTTGAATTTCACAATCTCTCTTGAGAATCCAAGTGAATTGAGGAAGAACCTAAAGAATCTTCTAGTTTGATCTTCAATGGACTCCTTGACCTTGCATGCGTGGAATGGGCAGGTTTCGAATATTCTAAGTATCCCTAAAACCCTTCTAATTGAGCTTAAAATTACATAATTTAGGACTTAAGGGCTTAGCAAATTATGAACACACCCTTACTAAAATGCAGAAAAAATACACTTTGTGAGTCACCACGAGGAATACCACAACTCGTGGTGACTCACTTCAAATTATGAAAACACCCTTACTATAATGTAGGAAAATACACTCTGTGAGTCACCACAAGGGACACCACGACTCATGGTGACTCACTTGTGAAGTATACTGCCCCAAACTCAAACTTCAAATCTTGGCCCTGACCACTACCAACTCCACGAGTTGTGGAGTCACTTCACAACATGTGGCTACCTCTCATGGAATCTCTGGGAAATTAAACCTTGAACTAAAGACCATCTTGACCACGACTCACTTAACGACTCATTGCCCTAACCACAACTCGTTACTCTCTTCGTGGTCACTCGCAAACCACTTATCTTAGCCAACTCCCCCTCCACTTCACGAGTCATTTAACGACTCATGAAGTCTCCTCATGGGTCACTAGACGACTCATCCTATGACCTAGTGCAAACTTTTCCTGTTTGCTCCGTTTAAACTCTCGGGTCTGATCGTAGGGCTTTTAAGGTATTACAAGTGAACCAGTCCTATAGTGTAAGGGTAGTTCAGCAGAGCCTATATGTCACTTTGTCTCTTACCTTATAGACAAAAATATAATTTCTAAAGGTTATATATACCATCTAGTTCGGGTTTCGGATTCTAGTCTGAGACCTCGACTCTCCAGTTGGTTCCTTTAGCATGTGAGTATCTAGAGGTATTCCCAGATGATCTACCAGGAGTTCCTCCTGAGCGGGAGATTGACTTTCTCTCTGAAATATAGCCCATATCCATTCCTCCTTATAAAATGGCTCCAGCTGAGCTTAAGAAGTTGAACGAACAGTTGAAGGATCGCTTAGATAAGGTTTGATCAGGTCTAGTAAGTCTCCATGGGGTGCTCCAGTATTCTTTGTTTAAAAGAAGGACGGATCTCTCATAATGTGAATTGATTATCACCAATTGAACAATGCCACAATCAAGAATAAAGTATCCCCTTCCCAGGATTAATGAACTGTTTGATCAGCCTAATGGTGCTACTTTCTTTTCCAAGAAAGACCTCAGGTCCGACTATCATTAGCTCCAGGTTAGGGAGAGTGACATTCCCGAAGACAACCTTCAAGACTCGGTATGGTCACTATGAGTTTGTTGTTATATCTTTTTGATTAACAATGCTCCTGTAGCTTTCATGAAGTTGATAAACAGGGTGTTCAAGAAATATTTTAATATGTTCATTATTGTCTTCATAGATGATATCCTCATATAGTCTCAAAGTGAGGAGGAGCATACCGCCCATCTGAGGATTGTGTTGCAGACTCTTAACAATCGACAACTATTTTCTAAGTAAGCAAGTGTTAGTTCGGGTTATATTCAGTCACATTCCAAGCCATATGGTGTCTAGTGAGGGTGTATAGGTATACTCTCAAATGATTGAGGTGGTGAAGAACTGGCCTAGACATGTCCCTCCTACTAACATTAGGAGGTTTTTGGGTTTAGCTAGCAATTATCGAAGGTTCGTGGAAGGATTTTCATCCATTGCTACACCTTTGAATAAATTGTCCTAGAAGAAGGTCAAATTTCAGTGGTCCGATGCTTATGAGAGGAGCTTTCAAGGGCTAAAGGCTAAACTCATTTTCTCTTCGATCTTGACCCTACCGTAGGGCACATATGGTATATGGTGTATTGTGATGCTGCTAGGATTGGCCTTTCATATATGTTGATGCAGCATGGGAAGGCCATTACTTATGACTTGAGACATCGTAAGACTCATGAGAAGAATTACCCGACATACGATCTTGAGTTAGTAATGGTGGTGTTTGCCTTGAAGATATGGAGGAACTATTTGTATAGGGTGCACGTGGATGTATTCACAAACCACAAGCATTTCTAGTATGTGTTTACCCCAAACCACCTGAATTTGTGGAAGAGGAGATGGCTTGAGCTTTTTAAGGACTATGACATGAGTTTTCTTTACCATCCGGGCAAGGCCAATGTAGTAGCGGATGCTCTGAGTAGGTTTTTCGTGGATAGTGTGTCCTATTTTGAGGATGGGGAAGAAAGAGTTGGTGAAGGATATCGATAGGCTTGCACACTTTAGGGTTCGTCTTACCAACTCAGCTAATGGTGTTGTTGTTGTGTAGAATGGGCCAGAATCTTCATTGGTGATAAAAGTTAAGGCAAGGCAATATGAGGATCCTGTTTTGGTCAAATTGAAGGAAGCAATCTGATGTCAGAAGGTGGAGGTTTTCTCCTAAGGAGAAAATGGTGCACTATGATATCAGAGTTGACTATCTAATCCAGATGTGAGTGACTTGAGAAAGTGGATGCTGAGAGCGGCTCACAACTCTTAATACTCTATCCATCTAGGTTCCACTAAAATGTGTTGTGGCTTATGGGAAGTCTATTGGTGAATGGCATGAAGAAGGATATTGTAGAATTTGTGGCTACGTGTCCAAATTTCCAATAGGTGAAGGTTGAGCATCAGAAATTAGGAGGTATCCTACAGGATATTAGTATTCCTACTTCAAAGTTGGAAGAGATCAATATGGACTTCATTACAAGTTTTCCTCGTACACGCCGAAAACATGATTTTATATGGGTGATTGTAGATTGGATGAATAAGTTAGCTTATTTTCTGCCAGTTAAGACTACAGATTTAGCTAAGGACTATTCTAGACTATACATTCGGGAGTTGGTCACATTGCATTGAGTCCCTTTGTCTATGAGTTTTGATAGGGGTACTCAGTTCACCTCACAGTTTTAGAGATCGTTTTAGAAGGGCCTTGGTACTAAGGTTAAGCTTAGCACAAGTTTCTACCCACAGATAGATGGTCAGGATGAGCAGATCATTCAGACCTTAGAGGAAATGTTGAGAGCTTTTGTGATCTATTTCAGAGGATGTTGGGATGATCACTTTTCTATTATCGAGTTTATCTACAAAAACAACTACCACTCCAATATTCAGATGGCTCCGTTTGAGGCTCTTTATGGGCAGATATATAGATCACCTAGTGGATTGTTTGAGGTAGGCAAGGCTACATTGATAGGTCCATATTATGTTCATGAGGCTATGGAGAAAGTTCAGCTCATTGGAGAAATGTTGAAAATAACAAAGAGTCGACAGAAATCATTGCGGTTGTTAGGATGAGAGAACTTGAGTTCAGCATTGATGATTGGGTGTTTCTGAAGGTATCACCCATGAAGGGGATGATGTGGTTTGTCAAGAAAGGGAAACTTAGTCGCCGATATGTAGGCCCTTACAGGTTTCTGAGAAATGTTGGCAATGTAGCTTATGAGTTGGAGTTGCCTGTGGAGTTGGCTTCAATGTATCCAGTTTTCCACATATCCTTGTTAAAAAATTACATTACGGATCTAGCTCTGGTTTTACTAGTGGAGAGTATTTTTGTGAAGGATAGCCTTAGTTCTGAGGAGGTTCTGGTTGAGATCCTTGACTACCAGGTTCGAAAGTTGAGAAACAAGGAGGTCTCCTCAATGAAAGTCCTTTGGAGGAACCATCATGTAGAGGGAGCTACTTGGGAAGCTGAAGTAGATATGATGGCCAAGTACCCTCACCTTTTTGCTTACAACTCAATTCCAGCATGAGGCACTACTTTCCTCCTTAGTACTCTATTCTGTTTCATGTCTTTTAGTTCCTTTCATGTTCTAGTATGAATTTATATTCCACGAGTTTACTTCAGTATGTGCATCTCAGTTTAAAGTTAGTCACTCCAGCAGCACTACTACAAAAAGGGCCTTTAGCAGCAACTAAAAATTCCTTTTGTGGAAATTATTATTGCTGCTATAACATATACCGGCGATTACACTTTTGTCATTGCACATAAGGTCGCTAAAAGCTTTAGTGACAATATACAAAACCACCAGTAAAATGTGATTAATTGCTGCTAAAAGTAAAATGTGATTAATTGCTGCTAAAATTGAAATGCTTTAATGGAAATTGTTAGCGGCAATTAAAATAGACGGTAAATACATTTCAAAAATGACCTACACCTTCTTTTAACGTCAATTATAATGGCCGCGAAAAGGACATGTTTAACGGCTATGAAGTAGCGCCAATTATAATGGCCGCTAAATATATTCTCAAGAAGGTTATGTAACACTTTCACTGTCTATTTTTATTGTTGCTAAATCAAATTAAATTGCTACTAAAACTTATGTACTTTAACGGCTATTGATAGCGCCAATTATAATGGTCACTAAATTCAATCCAAAATGGCTCCATAAACGCTTTTGGTGTCTATTTTTTACCACTAAATCTAAATATATTGTAGCTAAAGGTTACATACATTAAAGGCTATTGTGTTGCCACAATTATAATGGCTGCGAAACACATTTCTGTAATGACTATATCAATAATTATAATTGCAAGTACTAAAAAAACACACAATTTTAATTCACAAAAATATAATATTTCATTAACTCAAGATAAAGTAAAGCAAGTACTAATTTATAATACTAATGCAATTAACTAACTAAAAGACAATTTTGTGTTTAAACTAAATAGCTAATGTCACTGTAATTGTTACTATTAATAACAAATTTCTAAATGCATAGCCCTCAAAAAAATCCACAACTGATCTTAAACTAAATAGCTAATATCATTTTAATTGTTCCTATTAATAACAAATTTCTAAATGCATAGCCCTCAAACAAATCCGCAACTGATCTTCATAGTATTGTAATTTTCCACGTGCTATTCGAATATCATGTTGTATGACCTGAAATAATAAAATGAATGAATGTCAAAAAGTGAAATCTAATGTTAAAAAGAGTAGTAGCATTTATAAATCTAATATATTGTGAAATTAGTTATACTCAAAATTTTACCAAAATTTACTAACTATTTGAATTTTTAAAATTTTTAGTAGTCTCCCCTGTAAATAGGAGTACCAAATTTTCAACCTGTTTGCAAAAGCAATTCTACATTAAAAACACATCCCAACATCTGACATCTCTAATATAATATTAATTAATAGCTTCATCTACACAACATTCATTGATGTCAAAAGTGAAACAGATCACCTCAAGTTCAGTTTAGAAAAAATAAAAAAATTGTTTTTGACGTGAGTGCACACTCTTGATGATGCACCCCATCAAATTTTACTAACTCTTCAAATTTTTAAAAATTTTGCCAGAATCTCCCATGTAAATAAGATTACCAAATTTTCAACCTGTATACAAAATAAACTCTATCTTAAAAGTATAGCCCAACATCTAACATCTCAAAAGAGGAAGCTCACGAAATAGACAACATATGGGGTACATCCAAAGTTACTTATATCCTTCAAGTTATAATAATGTCTAAGATAAAGTTACATAATTCAACAATCTCACTCAATTTGCCACCTATATCCTTCAAGTCATAATAATTCAAATGGATAACCTACCTCCCTCATTTCTTCATTTTTTTTTCATTTAACTCTTTTAAATGTGTTACCTCTTGTTCTAAAACCTCATTAGACAAATCATCTTCAACAATATTTCTAAAAGAAGATCTACTACCCCAAGGAGATGGACCAAGTCCTAAACCATGAAAATAATTAGTTTTTCATTTCCCAACATTTGGGAATACATATCTCCTTCCCAAGTAACAGAGTAAGGAGGTTGGTCTTTCGATCCCTCACTATTAGTCAACTTTTTATTGATCATGTCCTGTTCAATTAAGTAACCAAATATAAATTAATAATAATGAAACAAATGATCGAAGATGTAATTAAAAAAAATATTAGTGATGATTGATACATTATAAATTTCTATCCCTAAATCCCATAATTCCTTCAATTCTTTTATTAAAGGTTCCAAAAATATATCAATATTATTTCTGGGTCCTTCAGGATAGAATGAAGAACTCTTGCTTCGTGCACAACCACGGGGGAAGATTATAGGGCATCAAAATCACCAAATATGTACTGCAAACAGATTTGCATCGTACCAAACGGATTAAAGCCATCAGAAGCTAACACTAGGAGAACGTTACGAGGATCTCTAGAAAATTTCAAATATCTATTGTCAAAAGTTCTCCAAGCTTCAGAATCTACAGGATGTTTTAAAACTCCATTTTTGTTTCATTCTTCATGATGCCATTGCATCAGTTTAGATGTTTTTGATGACATGAATAACCTTTGTAGTCTTGATTTTAGAGGAAACTACCTTAAGACCTTGGCTGCAATTTTTTTCTCTTTATTTTTCCATCTAAAAACCCCACAAAGTAAGCATTCATTAACGTTTTTATTAGCAAATTGCTTCCTAAAAAGAATGCAATCATTGGGACAAGCATGAATCTTATTATACTTTAAGCCCAAGCCCTCAACTATTTTTTTGGTCTCATATAAAGAGGAAGGCAAATTAGTTCTTCATAAAGGAAATATTCAATGGACCAAGCAAAGCACTAAAGGATTTATTTGACCATTTGAAAATCCCTTTGATGTGGTAAATTTGTAGCCAAAATGAAAGTTTACTAAATTTCTTGCATCCAGGGTATAATTCCTCATTTGCATCTTTCATGAGTTGTTCAACTTAAATATCTTTGTATGAGGTTGATGTGGATTATGAGTATCTTCTTCTAAGGTTGGCTTTATCTCTCCTCCGTCGCTAATGTTATTATTTGAGAAATGGGTACAATATCAGAAAGCATCGTGTATCATTTGTTTCATATCATCACCCTTTAAAGATTCTTATATGTCATCATTTTGTGAAGTCTTATTTGATTTATCGAGATACTCCCCATGGAAAAATCAAGTATCGCATGATGGTATAATACCATTAACCACAAAATGGTCATATGTTGTTTCTTAATTTACTTCATAGTTTAGCACACATTCCATACAAGGACATGGAATTGTAACTCTCTCACGTTTTTCAGAAAATGCATGATTTAACAAATCCTCTACTCCATCCAAATATTCTTTACTATGTCTGTCACAATTTATCAAACTTCTACCCTAGTATAGTCCAGGAAATTCAAAAATTTTGTTACTCTTCTGTAATTTCAAGAAGATAAAGTGAAATTTCATAATGAAAAAAAACAAGAAGTGAGAAAAGGTGTAAATGTTGATGATTATATTGCCATAAAGCTTGGAACTAGTATCAATGCATAACTAAATTTTCCCAACAACAATACTTCTACATTGAAAACTCAAATTTTAGTAGAGGAATAAATACTTTTGGAGAAAACAACAATTAATGGAAAATTTCATATTGCATTTCGAATAACTGAAGAGGATATTAAGATTTCAATTCAAGTCCAATTCTCTTATGTTAAAAATCACATTTTCACATTATAAGTACATTACAATATCTAATTCAACAATCATAAAAGCAAGGATATGATCATTCAAAAAATCTATATTCCCAAGAAAATTCAAGGCGCATCAGCAACTAAAACACAAATTAAACATAAAGTGGGAAACAAAGTAAAACAGAAGGCAAAACATAATTAGAATAGAGGAGGAACAAACTCAATAATTTCCAATCCCAGCAATCAAAGATCGTAGAAATGATTTTCCAAAAACAAGTAAACTTTATTTTACAAATTACAAATAGATTTAAACTCAAGTTTTGGTATCTAGTAATCAAATTACTTTGATGAGAAAGACTACAAAGTGAACGAGATGAATAATATCCTAAAACCTACACGAAAAGAGAAATCGATAGTGAGAAAGATGAGGTAGCAGTAGCGACAATCAAAATCATCATTAAAGAGGGAAGCAACATGTGAATAAGGTGCGGGGATAGAGAGAGGGGTTAACACCACTATTTTGTGTCTTCATGTACCATTTCTAAACAACTATATCAAGGCATTGCATATGAAAAATCCCTTATGCATCTTTGGGAGAGATTTATATTTAATTGTTTCATCTATGTTATAGGTTGCACTTCACTTTATCCAATGAATTTTACCTTTAAATTCTAGTAAATACTGCATAGATTATCATCATCAGTACAAATATTTAAAACATACTAAATGTTTCTATTATAGAAAGCTTAAACATGAATCTTACTTTAAAGGAGTTTAAATTTTGGTGCTTCCTTCTTACTATAATGTTTATGAATGTTGGTGCTTACTGCTATGTTTGTGAATCTATCTTTTACTTGGTGCAAAGATTTCTAATTCATAAACATCAGGTTTCAAAGCAAAGGGATACTTCTTGCTTCTATCTCTACTTAGCATTAACTACATGTTCATTGTGATTAGTGCCCTCCAGTTTTATTTTAATATAGGACCAACTATCAGAAATTTTCTTCTCCAACCAAAAAATTGGTACTTGGGAACTAGCTATTGGTCTTTGAAGCATGGCTTTAGATGAAACTGTACCACATAAAAGGATATAAGTCAGTTTAACTTTCTTAATTCACTAATCTATTAAGTAGTCAGCATGTTTAGTTCCCATCTTCAAATAAAAATCTGTATTTCAACTTCTCATGCTTAACATTGACTTATGATGCAAATGTTATCCACTTACTCTATATCATAGTAACTGCATTCCTCATACCTTTTCTTTGTGATTTTGCTAGTTAGTACTATAGCACAAGGTCAATGAAACTTGTACACTCTTCAAGAAATAGCTCTATAATTTATACACTCAAATGCAGATTATTAAGATGAAAAGCTCACGAACAATATTCATAACTCCACAGATAGGGGAAATAGAGAAATAAGAAAAGTAAACAAATTTGAGTCGACTTCAACCATTTCAATTTAATGATGGACAGAGAATATGTGCTCTAAAATCACCTTCATTGTATTTAAAATCAACCATAGAATTTACTCACTAATTACAAAAATTTCCACTGATACTTCAACCACTTCAATTTTTTTCGACCCTTTTCTTCCTTTTCTAGTTTGTTCTCTTTGTTCTGTGAATTAGAAGAATTGAACCTGGTTTAATTTATGGGTAATTCTCATCATACTCTAGACCTAACTACCAAATTCAGTAAAATTGGTTGTTAAAATTGAGAAAATCCAACCCTAAAACAACTCAGATCGATGAAGATATAGAGATGGAGATGGAGATGGAGTAAGAGCACAAGTCAAATTCCTAGGCAAGAATCCAATTGGAAATCGGCCGACTGCGGCTGTAGAGTTCAAGATTATACTCATTTGTGTATTTTGTTCTTCATATTATGATAAATATTGGAAATCAATCGATTGCAGCTGTAGTGTTCAAGATTAAACTCGTTTGTGTGTTTTATTCTTCAGATTATGCTCAACTACTACAAATCAGCCGATTGTGGCTGTAGAGTTCAAGATTAAACTTATTTGTGTGTTATGTTCTTTAGATTATGCTCAACTACTGGAAAACGTTTGTGAATTCTAACTTATACTTTGTTTATCTATTCTTTAAGGTAACCGCATGTATTTTTTTTAGCGGGACCAAATTTAGTGGGAATGGAGGGAAGACGTAAAAGTAAAAATAAAATATATACCGACAGTTTTCTTAAATAGCCACAAATAATATGTTTATTCCTGGTTAATATTCATTATTCGATATTATTTCCCTTTAATGAATAAATTAGTGGCAATTAAATTAGTGTCATTAAATAATTGCCGCTAAAGGCCATTTTTGTAGTAGTGAGTATTCTGGCAATATCTTTCAATTTTTCTATTACAGCTCTTTCCCTATCTTTCTATCTATGTTAGAATCCATTCGAGGATGAATATTTACAAGGGGGAGATAATCTAATACCTCAAAAGTCTCTAAGATTAGACCCTAGATCTGGAGTATGAATCAACAGGAAAATCTAAAATTTTCTTGGAAAGACTCATCGTCCGAGTCGTTAGGGAAGTCGTGGTAAGCCTAAAAAATTTTATCCCTCAGACCATGAGTCCTCACCATGAGTCATAGTAGGATGGTACGATCAAGGTCACAAGTCATTGTTCTCATCCGCAGATAGGGTCCAGATGTAACGAGTCAAGTAACAACCCGTGATGTCATATAATGAGTCGTGATGAGGAGGCGTAGGATGGAATATCAGAAAAGATGCAGTATAGATCCACTGATCACGAGTCATAGGATGACTCGTGGTATCCAGTAATGAGTCTTATGGGTGTCCAATTTTATGAAGATCAGAGAGGTAAAATTAGGTCCATCTTGTAACAACTGGTCACCAAGAGTCATAGTGACAACCAACGACTCGTGGTGTAAGTCGCGACGACTGGCAGGCAGTTTTTTAGTGTAATTTCTTAGGGGTATTTTCATAACTTTCTATACTTTTAACTCCTAAATAAGGTCATTTAGGATTTTCTAAGGTGAGCATTTAAGGGTTAATCTTAGCCTAAAATCTCATTTCTCTCCCAGACACTGTAGAATGAAGATCAATCTCTCAAGGCTCTCAAGTAATTAGGGTTCTTCTTCTCAACTCTCTTGGGTCTCAAGTTTAAGAAAGAATCTATCAAAGCCCGGGTATGTGGGGTGATGAATGGGAATTTCTTCTACCCTCATTCCTAATCCCAAGCTCAATTATATGATTTTAATTCCTTCAAGTGTCTAACTATGATTTTCATGAATATCTTGGGTTAGACCCTTTTTGATGAAAAACTCCATGGTCTCTTATGAAATTGATTCTCTCATGATTCTATTTATACATTATGTTACACCCCGTAAGTTCTTGACACTTAGTTGGCCTATTCTCATATTGGTTAAGAGCTTTAGAATGCCATACGTGCCAGAAAAGGGCCTGGGGAGAGACCGTACAAGCGCCAAGTTGGAGCGTCGGAAGGCAAATGCGACTTATAAATCACATTCGACAAATGCGTCTTATAAATCGCATTCGAGAAATGCGACTTATAAATCGCATTTGACAAATGCGACTTAAAGAGGAGGGGTTCAAGCCCAAGTATATAAAGTCTTCTACTTCGTTTTTAGGTTACTTTCCATGTTATTTCTAGCAGAAACAATTAGAAAACAGAGAGAAATGAAGGTTCACCATAAATTTCTTTCCGATTATGCCGTCAAACACAGTCCAAACTCGAATTAACTTTGGGTAGTCAAGTATAAAGCTGCCGGGAGCATTCCTGCGGAGTTAGTTTCGCGAAATTCGGTCGGAAAATCATCGTCACACCGAGCTAAGGTAAGTGGAATTGCTCCAAATTAGTATCAATATACTCCTAGCCCTAAAGTGAGTATTTCTCCCTTCTGGACTTCCGAGAAATAGCTAGTTTTCGGTTGTTTTTCGATAAGTCAAAGTTTGGGCAGTATATATATTCAAAGTAGTGTTTTCTTCCAAAATATTGATGAATTTAGGTTTATTTGCTATGAATATGAATGCAGTTGGAAGAAATAGCTGGATATTGGCCGAGTTACGCCACTTAGTCAAGAAGTCGGAAACTAAGGTATGTAAAGCCAGTTTCTTCGGCAAGATAGTAATTCTAGTATAGTAAAATATAATAAATCCCAGAAGAACGTTTCAAAGCCGAGTAATATGCCCAGTGTGAATTCAGTAAGCATGCTGGAATAATTATTATGTCATATTTAGAATAAAAGTCAGTAAATTAGTATTAGACAATGAGAAATTATTCCAGACTCAGTATAACTCAGTATCAGATTTAGTATAATTCAGCAAGGGATTCAGAATAGAATATCAGAACATGGACAGTATTATCAGATATAATATATATGTTATATGTGATTATTGTTGTCTGTAGAGAATTGATTGTTCTATTTTGGGCACCCTTAGAGCTTCCTTGCCGCCCCAGTGTTAATAGTTGTGTCGACTCACCCGCCGGAGTGTGAGGATACGTCACTCCAAGGAGTGGCATGCCTTCCATCAGAGGACGAATATGGGATGCAGCATTCCCCATAGCAGGCTGATCAACATTATAGCATACCCCTGTGAGCGCTTGCGCCCAGGGCACAGATTACAGATTACAGATAACAGATCTCGGATTACAGTTAACAGGAGTCCTCCGGACTGAGATACAACTATAGTTAGGGGCCCAGAGAGCCCATGTTGCATACCCAGGGGGACAACGGGATGCTCATACTTACAAGATGAGTGGAGTGAAATCATGAGGAATAATGGGAGATGATCTTGGGCAAATTTATATGCCCAAGTGATACTCAAAAGTACCATTTTAGCCTTGTTTATCTATCAATGTGTATACATTCTCATGTAATTGGTATAAAATGTGAATGTATACTAACCAACATGATTAACATTGTTTTGCAGGTAAAATGTAATTTCAGGAAGCCAAAATGCATGTTGGAGGATATCGGGATTGGACTTGGATGCGAGCAAGGGACAAGACGTTGGAAAACACAAAATAAAGGGGCTCCGCGATGGAGCCGTGTCATGTTGCCATCGCGGAGGCCTTCTGCCTGGATGGGAATTTTTAGCCCAATTCCAGTGTGGGTTCGCAATGGGTCCGTGGCACGGTGGCTTGGCTCCGCGTTGCACGCCGTGCCACATTGGGCTTTATTTTTTGGACCACCAGTTCCAGTGAAGGTCCGCGTCCGTAGCGTGTCACGGAGGCAGTGATCCGCGATGCACTCCGTGACACGTTGCTCGTTATTCCGGGAAAAATTCCCACTAGTATAAATAGAACACTTAGGTTCATTTTTCAATATTCTGACTCGGTGGAGCAAGAACGTGGGTTACAGGTAGTTGAGGGGATGAAATTATCAGGGTTTTTCTCTCTTTCCTTCTCCTTGTATTCAATTGCTTGTATGTTTAACACTCATTTAACGATGTTTAATCCACAAACAAGTGGCTAATTCATCTTCTTGCTGAGGTTATGAACACTTGTAATGAAATGTGATCATTGATTCTTTGGTTTTTCATCTTTTCTTTCATGGTTGTTCTATTAATTCTTGTTCTTACTACATTAATGTGTGGCCTACGTTAATGTATATCTAAAAAGTCCGGTTTCACTCGAGAGAGCAAGAAATTGGAAAGTTGTGAATTAATATGATATGATCTTTTCTTGATTTGGGAAAATTGGGAATTGATTTACTTTCAGGATAGAAATATACCTGAAAGTCGTATTAGTCAATTTAGGAACCGGGTTTGTATGGCTAGAACATGAATTGCATTTAATCATAGAAATGTAGGTGGATGGTTCATGATTCTTAAGTGAGGTTAAATACGAGAGTTTTAATCTCTTGGCAAATGTTCTTGGCTAGCAACCGGAGGAAAAGACTAACCAAATTACATCGATAATTAATTTCATTACATGTTCGTTTAACCTCAGCATGCTCTCATTCGTAGTTCAAACTCAAATTAGATAGTTGTTTTAGCTTTAGCATAAAAATTATAAAACAAAATATCAAACTCTTGGTTACACTGTTGTCTGCATTTTTAGAATCGAAATATAGTACACTTGAGCAGATTGCGCTTCATCCCAGTCCCTGTGGGATCGATACTTGGCTTACTGAAGCCACTTTACTACTTGTTTGACCACGTGCACTTGCGTGTGAGTTTTATACCCATATAACACCCAGGACAAGTTTTTGGCACCGTTGCCGGGGACTGGCAATTGGTGAAATTGTTTTAAGTGTTAATTTACTGTATTTTTATTTTCTTAGTGTTGACAACTTGGTCTTAGCCTGTATTTTGCAGATTTAATTTCTGTTGAACACTGGCAAGAGACAAGGAGATGGTGGACTCGTATATAGAGCCAGAAAAAATATTTCATAGTAAGCGGAGAGAAGCTCTAGAAAGAAATCTGCAGTTGCTCAGACAGACGATCATGGAGCAACAACAGAATCCACCGGTAGTACGGGCAGTGTTAGTGCCCGAATAAGTAGCAGCTCGGCTGGTTCGCGAGGTGGCAATCCCACATGCTAATAATGTCACATCTAGCATCCGCAAACCTGAGCCAGGAGGGAGGTTCGAACTTAAGCAGAATATGGTGCAATTGTTGCACACTAGCGGGCAGTTTACCGGTCTCCCTCATGAAGATCCACAGCAGCATCTCCAAAATTTTTTGGAGATAAGTGACACTTATATCCCCGCTGGAGTGTCATCAGATTATGTCCGGCTTACATTGTTCCCATTTTCACTATTGGGAGAAGCCAAGAGGTGGTTGAAAGCTGAGCCACCGAATTCTATTTCTACGTGGGATGATCTTGCAAGGAAATTTTTTATACGGTTTTTTCCCTCCGGTAAAACAGCAAGACTTAGAAGTCAGATTCTAAGTTTCAAACAGAGAGAGGGAGAGAATCTATATCAGGCCTGGGAGAGATTCAAGTCCATGTTGCGGGATTGTCCTCATCATCATCAGTCCAATGATGTGCTGGTGCACACTTTTATAGAGGGTTTGGAACCCCACACAAAAATATTGCTAGACTCAGCAGCTGGAGGACAAGCGCTGGAGAAAACTTATGAGGAGCTGTATACCTTGTTGAACCGTATTTCGTAGGGCAATCCGAATGGAATACTGATTCATCAAGAGGCGGGACAAGGAAAGCAGCAGGAGTGCTAGAAGCGGATGGGTTTACAGCTATTGCTGCATAGATAGCTGCATTACAAAATCAACTTAACACCCACTTCAGCAACATGACAATGAACCAGCCTCAAGCCCCAGTGAATGCAGTGCAGCAGATGTGGTTTGAAGTGTGTGGAAGGAGTGAGCACTCAGCTGAGTGTTGTGGAGCAAATCCTGACTCGGTAAACTTTGTGGGAAATGTACAAAGGAACAACCACCAACAGTATGGTAATAGCTACAATTCCAATTGGAGGAATCACCCTAATTTCTCCTGGGGTAGCAACAACCATCAGGGCCAAAGTTCGGGTTAGGGTGTGCAAAGGAACCAAGGAGGGCAGCAGAATTATCAAGCACAATTCAGAAACAACAATGCACCTCCTCCACCACCATCACCCAGCTTTGAGGAGATGTTCAAGACCATGATAGCTAACCAAGCTCAATTGCAGGCTGACTATGTGAAATTGGCAGCCGAAGTGAAAAACAACCAGTTAGCTACCAAGGCACTTGAATATCAATTTGGGCAATTTGCTGGAGCCCAAAACACAAGGCCTAGAGGAGGACTTCCGAGCGACACAGATCCCAATCCCAAGCAGGTGAATGCAGTGACCATAAGGGGTGGTTTGCAGCTGAAAGAGGTGGAACCAGAAAGACTACCTCAACAATTGGGAGCAGGAGAAGTTGAGAGGGAGCAAAGTACTGAAAGGGGGAAGACTAAGGAAGCTGAATCAGAAAGACCACCACTCCCATTCCCTCAACGATTAAAGAAACACAAGGAGGAGGCGTGTTTCAAGAAATTCATGGAGGTGCTGAAACAGGTACATATTAACTTACCTCTTGTTGATGTTTTGCAGGGAGTGCTGAAATATGCTAAGTATATAAAGGACATCATGGAAAACAAAAGTCAGTTGACTGAGTATGCTATGGTGGCTCTAACGGAGGAGTGCACTTCCCGGATTCAAAATAGACTGCCCACAAAGCTCAAAGACCCTGGGAGCTTTACTATACAGATTACTATTGGGCAGAGCATCCGAGCTCGTGGATTGTGTGATTTGGGAGCGAGCATAAATTTGATGCCGTCATCGGTATTCAAAAAGCTGGGTCTAGGGAGTCCTAGACCCACAACAGTAATTTTGCAATTGGCGGATCGGTCCTTAGCCAGACCTGATGGAATTGTGGAGGACATTCTGGTGCAAGTTGGCTCCCTGATTTTCCCGGTAGATTTTGTCGTCCTGGATTTTGAACCAGATGCGGAAGTCCCATTTATTTTGGGACGTCCTTTCTTGGAGACCGGGAAAGCACTAATTGACATAGCTGCGGGGCAGCTAACAATGCGAGCACACGACAAGGTGGAGGTGTTCGATGTGTACAAGGCACCCAAGCTCCCGATGGTGCACGAAGAACTCTCGGTGATCAATGTGATTGATCAAGGCGATAATGAGCAGATTAAGGATTCACGAGAGTTAATGGGAAAACCACTAGAACGGTGTGAGCACTACTGGGGGAGGACGGTGATCGAGAGAAATCATCCATCACCCTAGAGGACAACTGAGCTTAACAACGTCGAGCCGCGACGGTAAACCAGGTGCTGCACGGGAGGCAACCCGTGGAAATTTTTTTTCTCTTTTTAAATTGTGAATAGATTTTTTCTTTTTCTTTTTCTTGATTAATAACAAAATTTTCATTTTAGTTTTTGTTTTTATTTTTAGTTAGAGTGAAACTTATAATTCTAACCAAATTTGTATAGTGAGATGAATTTCAGGTCAAACGGAGGAAAATATGCACGAAATCGCAAAGGAAAATTCGAGGTATGAAAATTAACAAAAAGTGGCAAAATAGTGAGCTAGGGCGATAGCTCCGTGTCACGGAGGTGGACCTCCGCGTTACCCTCCGTGACACATTGAGGTATAATCCGGATTTTTTAAAAAATTTCCAGAACAGGCTCGCGAGGGCTCCATGTCACTGAGGCAATGCACCGCGATGCACTCCGTGACACGTTGCTGTGTATATTGCGACGGGTCACACCGGGTCGCCGGGTGACCCGAGCGATTTTTCTACTTTTTAACCCCGAAAACCCCTTCCTATTCCTTATTTTTCACTCACTCCGCGACCAAACTCCCCAAAACCCATCCCCCTTCAACGTGACATGGAGTAGGCTAAGAAAATCATCAAGTTTGCTTCAATTCTTCAACTTCAAGGTATGTTCTTCGATTTCATCTCATTTCTTGTCGAATTTATTCGATATTGAGCATGTGAGGTGAGCTAAGTTTGCCCTAAGTAGAAATTAATCATGAATTCAATTGAATTGTTGTTGATGAATGTTCGGAATGTCATTATGATTGCTTGAACTCGTTAATTGCATAATTCGATCGAATTTTCTTGATATCATGATTTCTAGGGCTTGTTTTTGAATATGAAGTGAAAAATGTAGTGAACTTGTGAAATTCATGTCGGGATGTACATGTTGAGTGAGATGAGTCGGTGTGCTAGTTGTTATCATGTTAAAAGACCGACGGATTCTCGGGTTAGAGGAATATTGAAATTGCAAGAATTTGGTTGGTTGTATAGATTCGTGTAGATAAATTCTTATTGTTGTTTCCGTTTCTTTGTTTTTCCTTGCTAAGTGGGATGGATTAAAAGGTTATCGATGGTAATGATTGTTGTTAACTGTACAAAGTCTGAGTAGTACATAGAATATATACCGTCGAATTCTTCGTATGCACTAAGCATGTTTGTATAGTTGGTTGTTTATTTATGCAAATAAGCATGATCTTGCCGGTATGTTGTAACTGTAGCTAAGGACTAAGTGTGAGGTAGCTTAGCTTAACCCGACTTTAGCCAAAGTTAATACTCAGTGGCTTAACATTGATCTTGTCTACTTGGGTTGACAGGTAAAATGGCAAGCAGGCAAGAAAAAGGGAAAGGCGTATAAACTTCTAGCTCCAGAAGGAAGCGAATCAGACTGGGCACAATAGTCCCAGCAGCACCAGCAGTTCCACGCAGCCAACGCCGCCAATACGGAACAAGATGGGTGACGGATGAGGGGAAGAAGTGGTACGCAAAGCACAAAAAAAACAAATACTTCCCCGAGGAGCATATCGCACGGGAACCGTTGGCACAAGAGTTCCCTAGGATTGTACACCGGATCGATGCAGCTGGGCTCAACTTCATCTTTGAAGAGCCCAAGGAATGTAACTTGCACCTGATTCGGGAATTCTATGCCAATTGGAACCCAACCCTCAGAAGTCACACCATAAAAATCAGAGGGCAAATAGTCACATTTGAGCCCCACCACCTCAATGCCATCATAGGAGCGCGGGACACAGACGCTCACATGCTCCGACAGCTGAACATTACCCCATCATATGCGGACATCAGACGCACCTTGTGTGGGACCCAATCGACAGCTAGATGGAGCAGACACAAAGAGAGGGGCTACCATCAGACTTTGCCCTATTCACAGATGAACAGGGAAGCCAGAATATGGCTGAAGATTGTCCGTTCGTGCCTAATCCTGGGGGTACATATGACAGATGTAACCCGGGATCGTGTATGCCTGGTGTACGCCCTGATGAAAGGGCTGGAGATCAACGTGGGGGCGGTGATTATCTCCGCCATGAAGAGAGCCCGGTTGCATCAGGGGCACAAGTACGGATTTGGTGGACTACTCACCACCTTCCTCAGGGGCCTAGATGTAGAGGAAGAGGCCCTTGACTACATCCCGCAGATGGAGCGGCGGGCCTTAGATGTTACTAAAACTAAGGCACCCGACACCACCCACGAGCCAGTGCTTACACTTGGCGAGCGACATGCTCGTGATGATCAGTATATGGCTCGCATGTATGGGATGCAAATGCTCCAGCTGAGGATAGGCGGGAGGCTGGCGACAGAGGAGGAGCTATGGCAGCTCGAGCTAGACTACCCCTTCGGCGAGAATGCCAGGGCTCTATGCCGAGTGGGGCCAGCATTTGTAGAGCCCACGGATGATGACGTCCCCACAGATAAGGAGACACATCGGGAGGACTCCGATGTAGAGTCCGATGATGACGACGGGGGTGATTCAGACATGGGAGATGAAGCAGCAGCACCTGACGAAGAATTGGAATACTTTGATTGATTAGGGAGTACCACCACCCGATTTTGTGCTATTTTGATTTTTGTGAACACTGGGGACAATGTTCGAGCTAAGTGTGGGGTGGGAGTAGTTAGGTGCTGGTTGTACTGTTATGTATGTATGCTCTAATCTGTTGTCGTGCATGTGAAATTTTGTTGTTCCCTGTGATTTGTGAATTGTTAAGTTGTTGTTCTGTATTGTAAATTTATGTGAAATTGACGTGTGTTGCTGAATGGTGCTAGCTGATTTTGTACATATTTTTGTTATCGAAATGATCGATATTTTGAAATTTTTTTTACTTCTTGGGTTTCTCGGCGTTTGTTTTCGGTTCTTTTACCGAGAATGGTCCCATTGAACCGAAGTCATAGTGGTGACCGTTCCCTATGATTGATGGATGATGACCTTCTTAAGGGAAATGTAGTCATTAGGAGTAGATTTTTTTTAGTTTAGATTTTTTTAGTTGTTTTTTTTCTTTGGTGGGTTGCATCCCAAAACCTGGAGTTACTTTATGGTTGCGAAATTCTGGTTGCGTGTTGTACATGATATTTAAAATGCAAAGGTGATTCAAATGAAAGCATGCCACTTTGTAAATATGTTGAGATACCTAGGCCATAGAGTTCGATTCAGTGTGATTGAGGCTTAATGCTTGAATTCCTGTAATTAGCTAATTGAAGAGTTTGTGAATACATCTTGAGTTGAGCATGTGCAATAAGTGTGAAGTGAGGTGTTGTTATTCCATGCTGTTGTGAAATGTCTAGAACTTGCCTGGTGTGTGTACGAAACAAAATGAAGGAGGTGTATTGTAGGAAAGGATATAGGCATTTCTTTATTTTAACCAAAAGTTTCTATTTTCATTGTCGTACCCACCTTGATTGTATACCCTAGTCAGCCCGTTGAGCCTTTAGCCTATTATTTTTTCTTTTATCGAAAAGTGTAAACCGAGCTTAATCCTTTTCTTTTCATTAGCCGTAAAGTCGATACAAAACTCTTAAGCGCTTAAGCAGAGAAAATCATTTTCCCAAAGTGTCAAAGAGTGAGAATGGTGAAAAGAAAAAGAAAAGCAAAGTGATAGAAGAAAAGAAAAGGTTGAAGGTGCACTTGTTATAAATAAACTATAATGAAGGTGCATGAATAATCTTTGTTGTTGTGTCAAGTATGCTTAATAAGATGGGTCAAACTAAAGAAAAACATCAAGAATGGGAGGATGAAAGAAGAAACAATGTCCATGAGTTGATGGGATGTGTTGAAAAGGCACTTAAGGATGCTAGTGGCTATTATTGGCTAACCCAATATTTACTAGTTCCATAGCTTCCATTACAACCAGTTAAAGTCGTACGTGATCTTACATCGCACTTCTTTATATTAGTGGAGTAATACACTAAGGGCAAGCTTATGGGTCATGACATGATGCATGTGAATTCTTTTGGGAGAGAGCGAAATTGTGTTTACATGCCCCTGCTTGAATTTTTGTGAGTTCATATGAGCAAAAAGGGGAAGATTCTCTTGTGTTGTGAGGGCACATGCTTGATGAGAGATTAATTTTCGTGTTGGATATCTTGATCAACTGATTTTCATGAGTTTGCCAATATCGAGAGTCGATTCTTAAGTCTAGGAGGTCTTGATGTATTGAAGGCCATTGCATTGATAGGACCATGCATGTTTTCTTGATGATTTGATGTATTGAATTATCGGTATGACCGTAGCCTAAATTTTCGAACCAAAGTAGCGAGGTTGGGATGTAAATTGCATGAAGTGTAGGATTATTGTTCGAGGACAAACAAGGATTTAAGTGTGGGGTAAGTGATCTTGGCCAAATTTATATGCCCAAGTGATACTCAAAAGTACCATTTTAGCCTTGTGTATCTATCAATGTGTATACATTCTCATGTAATTGGTAATAAAATGTGAATTTATACTAACCAACATGATTAGCATTGTTTTGTAGGTAAAATGTAATTTCGGGAAGCTAAAATGCATGTTGGAGGATATCGGGGTTGGACTTGGATGCGAGCAAGGGACAAGACATTGGAAAGCACAAAATAAAGGGGCTCCGCGATGGAGCCGTGTCACGTTGCCATCACGGAGGCCTTCTGCCTGGATGGGAATTTTTAGCCCAATTCTAGTGTGGGTTCGCGATGGGTCCGTGGCACGGTGGCTTGGCTCTGCGTTGCACGCCGTGCCACGTTGGGCTTTATTTCCTGGACCCCCAGTTCCAATGAAGGTCCCCGTCCGTAGCGTGTCACGGAGGCAGTGCTCCGCGATGCACTCCGTGACACGTTGCTCGTTATTCCGGGAAAAATTTCCACCAGTATAAATAGAACACTTAGGTTCATTTTTCAATATTCTGACTCGGTGGAGAAAGAACGTGGGTTACAGGCAGTTGAGGGGACGAAATTATCAGGGTTTTTCTCTCTTTCCTTCTCCTTGTATTCAATTGCTTGTATGTTTAACACTCATTTAACGATGTTTAATCCACAAATGAGTGGCTAATTCATCTTCTTGCTGAGGTTATGAACACTTGTAATGAAATGTGATCATTAATTCTTTGATTTTCATCTTTTCTTCCATGGTTGTTTTATTAATTCTTGTTCTTACTGCATTAATGTGTGGCCTATGTTAATGTATATCTAAAAAGTTTGGTTTCACTCGAGAGGGCAAGAAATTGGAAAGTTATGAATTAATAGGATATAATCTTTTCTTGATTTGGGAAAATTGGGAATTGATTTACTTTCAGGATATAAATATACCTGAAAGTCGTATTAGTCAATTTAGGAACCGGGTTTGTATGGCTCGAACATGAATTGCATTTAATCACAGAAATGTAGGTGGATGGTTCATGATTCTTAAGTGAGGTTAAATACGAGAGTTTTAATCTCTTGGAAAATGTTCTTGGCTAGCAACCGGAGGAAAAGACTAACCAAATTACATCGATAATTAATTTCATTACATGTTCATTTAACCTCAGTATGCTCTCATTCTTGTTTTGGATGTGGGAAGCCCAGACATATGCTCAAAGATTTTCCCGCCGCAAGACAGGACAGGTTGGGGGCCGAGGCCCAGCTTCTAGTTCAGCAGCCCCACCCCCACGCACAGCACATCGGGGGTATCTACTAGCATAGCTGGCGGTCAGCGCCAAAAAAGATTCTATGCCTTAGCCACTCGTCAGGAGTAGGAGGCCTCACTAGTTGTAGTCACCGATATGTTGAGAGTCTTTCATGTTGATGTATATGCATTGCTAGATCCGGGGGCTACCCTATCTTTTGTGACACCATATATAGCCAGTAGCTTCGGAGTCAATCCCCATGTCTTATCAGAGCCCTTCTCAATTTCTACTCTAGTAGGTGACTCAGTTATAGCTAAATGGGTGTATAAAGGTTGCTCGGTCTCAGTTCTTCATAAGGTCACCTCAGCAGACTTGATAGAGTTAGCCATGACCAATTTCGATGTTATTCTCGGCATGGATTGACTATTCTTATGATATGTTTCAGTAAATTGTAGGACCCATTTAGTAAAGTTTATATTTTCGGGTGAGCCTGTCTTAGAATGGGAGGGTAGTTCAGATGTGCTTGTAGGTTGATTTATTTCCTACCTTAAGGCCAGAAAGATGATTTCTAAGGGTTGTTTGTACCATCTAGTTAGGTTTAAGGACATAGAGTGTGAGACCCCGAGTATACAGTTAATACCAGTAGTACATGAGTATCCAAAGGTCTTTCCTGATGATTTGCCAGGTGTCCCTCCCGAGCAGGAGATTGATTTTTATATAGATCTTCTTCCCGACACGTAGCCTATATCTATTCCGCCTTACAGATTGGCCTAGCCGAGCTAAAGGAGTTGAAGGATCAATTGAAGGACCTATTAGATAAGGGCCTTATTAGGCTGAGCAAGTCTCCATGGGGTACACTAGTATTATTTGTTCAAAAGGACGGTTCCCTTCGCATGTGTATTGACTATCGACAGTTGAAAAAGGTTATCGTCAAGAATAGGTACCCTTTACCCAGGATCGATGATTTGTTTAACTAGCTTTAGGGTGCCATGTTTTTCTCCAAGATTGATCTCAGATTCGAGTATCACCAACTCAGGGTTCGGGAGAGTGACATCCGAAAACCGCTTTCAGGACTCGATATGGTCATTATGAATTTTTTGTTACGTATTTTGGACTAACAAATGCCCCTGAAGCATTTATGGACCTAATGAACAGGGTGTTCAAGGAATAATTGGACATGTTTGTGATAGTGTTCATTGCTGACATCCTTATATACTTTTGGAGCGAGGAGGAGCGTATTGCTCACTTAAGAATAGTGCTTCAGACCCTCAAGGATCATTAGTTGTATGCAAAGTTCAGCAAATGTGAGTTTTGGGACTCGGTGGCATTTCTTGGACATGTGGTATCAGATGAGGGCATAAAAGTAGACTCTCAGAAGATCGAGGCGGTAAAGAATTGGCCCAAACTGGTGAACCCATCAGATATCAGGAGCTTTTTGGGCTTAGCGAGTTACTATTGGAGATTTGTGGAGGGTTTATCATCTATTGCCGCACCATTGACCAAGTTGACTCTGCAGAAGGTTATGTATCAATGGTTGGAGGCTTGTGAGAAAAGCTTCCAAGAGTTGAAGACCCGACTCACTTCAGCATTAGTGTTGACCCTACCCGAGGGTATGGATGGCTTTGTTGTGTATTGTGATGCTTTGTCAGTCGGATTGGGATGTGTGTTGATGCAGCATAGGCAAGTGATAGCATATCCCTCAAGACAATTGAAAGTTCATGAGAAGAACTACTCGATCCATGATCTTGAATTCGCCGCGGTGGTGTTTGCATTGAAGATATGGTGACATTACTTGTATAGGGTCCACATGGATGTATTCACGGATCACAAGATCTTGCAATATGTGTTCACACAGAAAGATCTCAATCTTCGGCAAAGGAGGTGGTTGGAGTTACTAAAGGACTACGACATGAGTGTCCTTTACCACCCAGGCAAGACTAATGTGGTTGCGGATGCACTTAGTAGTCTCTCTATGGAGAGTGTGTCCCACGTGGATGAGGGAAAAAAAGAGTTGGTGAAGGAGGTCTGTTCGGTCTATACGTAATGGGTATATAGCTACACGCAAGTGCACGTGGTCAAATAAGTAGTAAAGTGGCTTAAGTAAGCCAAGTATCGATCCCACAGGGACTGGGCTAGGGTAACAATCTACTCAAGTGTCGATAAACCTTAACTCTTAAAATGCAGACAATAGTGTTAAGAAAAGTTTGATGTTTTTGTTTCTAATTTTATACTAATTATAAAACGAATAAACAATTTGAGTCTGAACTATAAGTATGAGAATGTTGAGGTTAAACGAACATGTAGAGAAACGAATCATCAATACAATTTGGTTAATCTTTTCTCTGGTTGCTAGTCAAGAATTATTGCCAATGGATTAAAACTCTCGTATTTAACCCAACTTAAGAAGCATGAACCGTCCACCTACATTTATGTGATAAAACGAAATTCATGTTCTAGCCTTACAAAACCGATTCCTTAATTGACTAATACGACTTTCAGGTATATTTCAATCCTGAAAGTAAATCAATTCTCAATATTCCCAAACTAAGAAAAGATCATATCCTATCAATTCACAACTTTCCAATTTCTTGCTCTCTCGAGTGAAATCGGACTTCTTAGATATACATTAATATTGGCCACACATTAATGCAGTAAGAACAAGAATCAATAGAACAACCATGGAAGAAAAGATGAAAAACCAAATAATCAATAATCACATTTCAATACAATTGTTCTTAACCTCAGCAAGAAGAGGATTTAGCCACTCATTTGTGGATTAAACATCGTTAAATGAGTGTTAATCATACAAGCAATTGAAATAAAGAAGAAGGAGATGGAGAAAAACCCTGAGATTTTCGTCCTCTCAACTGCCTGTAACCCACGTTCTTGCTCCACCAAGTCAGAATTAATTAAAAATGAACCTAAGTGTTCTATTTATACTTGTGGGAATTTTTCACGGAATAACAAGCAACGTGTCACGAAGTGCATCGCGGAGCACTGCCTCCGTGACACGCTACCGACGCGGACCCTTACTGGAATTTAGTCGTCCAGGTACTTAGGCCCAATGTGGCACGGCGTACAACGCGGGGCTAGGCCAACGTGCCACGGCCCCAACACACACCTCCACTGGAAATAGGCATAATTTCACCATCCAGGCAGAATGCATCCGCAATGGCAGCGTGACACGACTCCATCGAGGAGCCCCTTTAATTTGTGCCTTCAAGTGCTTTTTCCTTTGCTCGCGTCCGAGTCCAACCCCGATCTCTCCCAACATGCATTTTAGCTTCCCAAAAGTATATTTCACCTACAAAACAACGCTAATCATGTTGGTTAGTATAAATTCACATTTTATTACAAATCACATGAGAATGTATAAACATCGATAGATAAACAAGGCAAAATTGACACATTTGAGTATCACTTGGGCATATAAATTTGCCCAAGATCACTTACCCCACACTTAAATCCTTTTTCGTCCCCGAACAACAATCTTACACCTCATGCAATTTACACACCATCCTGGCTTCTTTGGTTCGACAATTCAAGCTACGGTCATACCGATTATTTAATACAGCAAATCATCAAGAAAACACGCATGGTCCTTTCAATACAATGACCTTCAACACATTAAGACCTCCTAGACTCAAGAATCGACTCTTGATATTGGCAAACTCATGCAAATTAGCTGATCAAGATATCCGACACGAAATTTAATCTCTCGTCAAGCATGTGCCCTCACAACACAAGAGAATTTTTCCCTTTTTAATCACATGGACTCAAAAGATTACATGCAGGGGCATATAAACACAATTTCGCTCTCACTCCCAAAAGAATTCACATGCATCATGTCATGAACCATAGGCTTGCCTTTAGTGTATTACTCCACTAATGTAAGGAAATGTGATGTAGGATAACATAGGACTTAACGGGTTGTAATATAAGCTACGGAACTAGTAAATATTGGGCTAACCAATAATAGCCACTAGCATCCTTAAGCGCTTTTTCAATACATCCCATCAACCTCATGGGCATTATTTCTTCCTTCGTCCTCCCATTCTTGAAGTCTTATCTTTATTTTGACCCATCTCTATAAGCACAGTTGACTCAATAGCAAAGATTATTTATACATCTTCATTATATTTAATTTAGAACAAGTGCACCTTCAACCTTTTCTTTCCTTCCATCACTCTACTTTTCTTTTCTTTTCACCATTCTCACTCTTTGACACTGTGGGAAAATTATTTTCTTTTCTTAAGCGCTTAAGAGTTTTGGATCAAATTCACGGATAATGAAAAGAAGGGGTTAAGCTCGGTTTACACCTTTCTGACAAAAGAAAAATAATAGGCTAAAGGCTCAATGGGCTAACTAGGGTATACATTCAAGATGGGTACGGTAATGAAAAAGAGAAACTTTCGGTTAAAACAAAGAAATGCCTACATCCTTTCCTACCATACACATCCTTCATTTCGTTTCGTACACACACCAGACAAGTTAGCATGGAAGAAACGAAACCTCACTATACGCTCATTTCACATGCTCAACTTAAGACATATTCACAGACTCTTCAATCAGCTAATTACAAGAATTCAAACATTAAGCCTCAATCAAACTGACTCGACTCTATGGCCTAGGTATCTCAACATATTTACAAAGTTGCATGCTTTCATACGAATCACCTTTGCATTTCAAACATCATGTACAACACGCAACCAGAATTCCGCAACCATAAAGTAACTACAGGTTTTGGGATGCAACCCACAAAAGAAAAAAACTGAAAAATAAATGAAAAAAAAATCTACTCCTAACGACTACATTTCCCTAAAGACGGTCATCATCCATCCATCATAGGGAATGGTCACTAACTAAGACTTCGGTTCAATGGTACCATTCTCGGTAAAAGAACCGAAAACAAACGCTGAGAAACCCAAAAATTTAAAATTCATGAAAACATTTTTTTTTATGAAAAAAAAAATTTAAAAATATTGATCATTTCGATAAAATGATAATATGTACAAAGCCAGCTAACACATTCAACAGCAACCAACAGCTTCACATTACTTACAATACAAAACATACCCACCACAATCACAGGGTCACAATTTTATCACATGCACGACAACATAACAGAAACATACATTAAAATCAATAGCAACCAACACCTAACTATTCCCACCCCACACTTAAATCGAACACTGTCCCCAATGTTCACAAAAATTAGCATAGTGCAAGAATGGGTGGTGAAACTCCCTGATCAATCAAAGTATTCCACTTCTTCATCAGGTGCTGCTGCCTCGTCTCCCATGTCTGAATCGCCCCCATCATCATCATCTGACTCCACATCAGAGTCGTCACGATGTGTCTCCTCATCTATGGGAACGTCATCATCCGTGGGCTCCACAAAAGCTGGCCCCACTCGACATAGAGCCCTGACATTTTCACCAAAAGGGTAATCTAGCTCGAGCTACCACAGCTCCTCTTCTGTTGCCGGCCTCCCGCCTATTCGCATCTAGAGCATCTGCATCCCGTACATACGATCCATGTACTGATCATCCCGAGCATGTCGCTCGGCTAGTGTAAGAACTAGCCCGTGAGTGGTGTCGGGTGCCTTAGTTTTGGTGACATCTAAGGCCCGCCGCTCCATCTACGGGATGTAGTCAAGGGCCTCTTCCTCAATATCTAGGCCCCTCAGGAACGTGGTGAGTAATCCACCAAACCCGTACCTGTGCCCTTGATGCAACCGGGCTCTCTTCATGGCGGAGATAATCACCGCCCCCACGTTGATCTCCAGCCCTTTCATCAGGGCGTATACCAAGCATACACATTCCTGGGTTACATCTGTCATATGCACCCTCGGGATTAGGTAGGAACAAACAATCTTCAGCCATATCCTGGCCTCCCTGTTCATCTGTGAGTAGGGCAATGTCTGATGATAGCCCCTCTCCTTATGCCTGCTCCAACGTGCTGTAGACCGGGTTCCACACAAAGTGCGTCTGATGTCCGCATATGGTGGACTGATATTCAGCTGTCGAAGCACATGGGCGTCGGTGTCCCGCGCCCCTAGGATAACATTAAGGTGGTGGGGCTCAAAAGTGACTATTTGCCCCCTAATGATGGTGTGACTTTTGAGAGTCGGGTTTCAGTTGGCATAGAATTCCCGAATCAAGTGCAAGTTGCATTCCTTGGGCTCTTCAAAGATGAAATTCAGCCCGGCTGCCTCGATCCTGTGGACAATCCTGGGGAACTCCTGTGCCAACGGTTCCCTCGCAATGAGTTCTTCGGGGAAGTATTTGCTTTCCTTGTGCTTCGCATACCATTTCTTCCCCTCCTCTGTCACCCATCTGGTTCTGTATTGACGGCGTTGGCCGCGTGGAACCGCTGGTGCTGCTGGGACTGCAGTTCCCAGCCTAATTCTTTTTCTTCCGGCGCCTGATGTTGATGCGCCTTTTCCCTTGTCTTGCCTGCTTTCCATTGTTCCTGTCAAACCAAACAGACAAGTTCAACATTAAGCCAAGTAAAATTTGCTTCGACTAAGGTTGGATTAAGCTAGGCTACCCCACACTTAGTCTTTAGCCAAAATCATAACACTACGGCAAGATCATACTTATTTTCAAAAACAAACAACAAAACATAACAAATATGCTTAGTGCATTCAGAGAATTCGACAGTATACATCCTATGTACTACTCAGACTTCGTACAGCTAATCACAATAATAACCATCGATAGCATTCCATCACATAGCACTTAGCAAGGAGAACAAAGAAACAAGAGAAGAATTTATCTACATGAATCCATATAATTCATCCATTTCTTGCAATTTCCACAATTTCCTTAACCCAGAAATTCGTCGGTCTTTTAGCAAATTACAGTTAGTACAACCGACTCATCTCATCCAACATAAACAACCCAGCTAGAATTCCAAAGTTCAACTCAATTTTTCCGTTTCACACTCAACTTCAAGCCCTAACTATGCTTTTATTAAAAATCCTGTCAAGCTATGTAATTTTTGAGTTCATGCAATCACGATGATTCTACGAACTTCAATCAACAATAACTCAATCGAATTTAAGCTTAATTTCTTCTTAGGGCAAGTTTTCTTCACTTCCTATGCTAAAAATCAGAAAAATAAGGTAAGAGATGAGATGAAGTTAACAAACATACCTTAAATTCAATAATATCGAAGAAAAGTTGATAAAATTGAACTCCTAGGCCGTGTCACATTGGGGAAGGGGGGAATTTCGGGTTGTTTGTCGCAGAAGAGGTGAGGAATGGGAAAAAATGAGGCAAAATCGGGGTTAAAAGGGGGGTTTTTCGCGCGGGTCACCCGGCGACCCAGTGTGACCCATCGCGAAATACACCTCAATGTGTCACGGAGGGTAACGCGGAGCATGCCCTCCGTGACACGGAGCCATCGCACAGGTGTTCTCGTGACACGGAGCTATCGCGTGGGCTCACTGTTTTGCCACTTTTGATTATTTTTCATACCTCAATTTTTCCTTTGCGATTCTTTGCATATTTATCCTCCGTTCAACCTGAAATTCATCTTAAAACAATAAATTTGTTAGAATTATAGGTTACACTAAAAAAATAATAAAAAAAAATAACAAATATAACACTTTTGTTTTTAATTCTTTTTTCTCCTTTTTTTTTCTTTTTTTTTTTCATTTTTCTTTTTCTATCTAATCTATTCACATTTTAGACAGAAAATTTCACGGGTTGCCTCCCGTGCAGCGCCTGGTTTACCGTTGCGGCTCGACATCCTTAAGCTCAGTCATCTTCTAGGGTGACGGACGTTTTCTCTCGACCCCCGTCCTCACCCCAGTAATGCTTACATCTTTGCCCATTGACCAGGAATGTGGTACTCCGATCTTCTTGCCACAGCTCTACTGCCCCATGCGGGGTCATTCTGACCACCTCAAATGGCCCCGACCATTTGGACCTCATCTTTCCTGGAATAGCTTCAATCTTGAATTGAAGAGCAATACTTTCTGCCCCGGCTCAAAAATACGATGCACCACATGCTTGTCATGCCACCTTTTCATTTTTTCCTTGTAGTACTTAGCACTCTCCTAAGCATGCCAGCAGAACTCTTCCAGTTCACTGAGTTGCATTAGTCTCTTCTTTCCCGCTAGTTCTAAGTCCATATTCAATTTCCTCATGGCCCAGAAGGCTCGGTGCTCTAGCATTACTTGCAGATGACACGCTTTACCATAGACCAATCGGTATGGTGAAGTTCCAATCGGTGTCTTGTAAGCAGTTCTGTATGCCCACAACGCATCATCAAGTTTGCTTGACCAATCATTCCGTTGTGTATTCACTGTTTTCTGGAGAATCTGCTTCACCTCTCTATTTGACACCTCTACTTGCCCACTAGTTTGGGGGTGGTATGCTGTTGCCACCTCGTGGTGCACCCCATACTTGGCTAGTAACTTCTTGAAACTTGCATTGACAAAATGAGCCCCTCCATCACTGATAATGGCTCGGGGTGTCCTGAACCTGGTGAGAATGTGTTTTTTCACAAATTTTGTTACCACCTTGTTGTCATTCCTGGGGCAAGCTATTGCTTCTACCCACTTTGATACATAATCTACGACCACAAAGATGTAACGATTACCAAATGACGGTGGGAACGGGCCCATGAAATCTATGCCCCATACATCAAAGGTCTCTACTTACAGTATATTCTGCAGCGTCATCTCCTGTCTTCTACCAATCGTTCCTGTACGCTGACATCTATCACACATTTTGACGTATGCCATAGAGTCTCTGAACAGTGTAGGCCAAAAGAACCCTGACTGTAGAACCTTGTGCACTATCCGCTCGCCTCCATGGTGCCCCCCATACAACGAAGAGTGACAACTCCTCAACACCTCTGCAGTCTGACTCTCCGGGATGCATCTTCTCATCACCTGATCCGATCCCTGCTTAAATAAGTACGGCTCATCCCAAATAAAGTACCTACAATCATGCCTCAACTTTCTTCTTTGCTGGACTGTCGCCTCAGGTGGGTAGAATCCACTCACCAACAAGTTGACTATGTCTGTGTACCAGGGAACTTCAGCTTCCCCTACTGCCAAGAGCTGCTCATCCGGGAACTCCTCATTGATGTTATCACCTTCCTTCACATGCGACCGACTCTCCAGTCACGATAATTGATCTGCCACCTGATTTTTGCTCCCCTTCCTGTCCTTAATTCTGAGGTCGAACTCTTGCAACAATAGGATCCATCTGATCAGCCTGGGCTTAGCATCCTTCTTGTTAAACAGGTACCGAATTGCTGCATGATCAGTGTACACCACTACTTTTGAACCCACCAAATAGGACCTGAATTTGTCAAATGCAAACACCAATGCTAGCATCTCCTTCTCTGTGACTATATCATTACTTTGGGTCGTATTCAGCGTTTTGCTTGCATAATGAATAGAATGAAAGATTCTATTTTTCCTCTGTCCTAATACAGCTCCCACAGCCACATCACTTGCATCACACATCAACTCAAATGGTTGTCCCCAATCCGGAGAAGTAAGGATAGGTGCTTCTATCAATTTCTGCTTCAACTCCTCGAATGCTTTAACACACTCATCATCCAACTCAAACTTCACCTCTTTTTCTAACAATCTGCATAATGGTCTAGAAATTTTGGAAAAGTTTCTGATGAACTGTCTGTAGAACCCTGGATGCCCAAGAAAACTGCACACACCTTTCACCGACACAGGTGGTGGTAACTTCTCAATAACCTCGATCTTAGCACGATCGACTTCCAACCCCTTGCGAGACACTTTGTGACAAAGGACAATACCCTCCTTAACTAAGAAATGGCATTTCTCCAAGTTTAGTACAAGGTTGGATTCCTTGCAGCGAGCCAGCACCCTGTCAAGATTCTGCAAACAAGTAGCAAACGAATTACCAAAAACAGAAAAATCATCCATAAATACCTCAACAAAATCCTCCACCATGTCGTGGAAAATAGCCATCATGCATTTCTGGAATATGGCAGGTGCATTGCATAACCCAAATGGCATCCGTCTAAAAGCATATGTCCCATAAGGAAAGGTAAAAGTAGTCTTCTCTTGGTCCTCCGGAGCTATGGCTATTTGGTTATAACCATCTAGGAACCAATAATATTCCTGTCCATCCATGGTGGCTTTAACTGAGGAGTGCACTTCCCGGATCCAAAACAGACTCCCCACGATGTTAAAAGACCCTGGGAGTTTTACTATCCAGCTTACTATTGGGCAGAGCATCCGAGCTCGTGGATTGTGTGACCTGGGAGCGAGCATAAATCTGATGCCATCTTCGGTATTCAGAAAGTTGGGTCTAGGGAGTCCTAGACCTACAATGGTAATCTTGAAGTTGGCGGATCGATCCTTAGCTAGGCCGGATGGCATTGTTGAGGATGTTCTAGTGCAAGTTGGCTCCCTGATTTTCCCGATAGATTTTATTGTTCTGGATTTTGAACTAGACGCGGAAGTCCCATTTATTTTGGGACGACGCTTCTTGGCAACCGGGAAAGCATTAATCGATGTAGCTGCGGGGCAACTGACAATGCGAGCACACGACAAGGTAGAGGTGTTCGATGTGTACAAAGCACCCAAGCTCCCGATGGTGCATGAAGAACTCTCGGTGATCAATGTAATTGATCATGGTAATGCTAAGCAGCTGAAGCATTCCCGGGAGTTAATGGGAAGACCACCGGATAGGTGTAAGCACTACTGGGGGGAGGACAATGATCGAGAGAAATCGTCCATCACCCTAGCGGACAATTGAGCTTAAATGACGTCGAGCCGAGACGGTAAACCAGGCACTGCACGGGAGGCAACCCGTGAAATATTTTTTTTCTTTTTTCTTTCATCTTGTAAAGTGTAAATAGATTTTTCTTTTTCTTTTTCTTGATTTATTACAAATTTTTTTATTTTAGTTAGTATTTTTTATTGTTAGTTAGGTGAAACCTATTATTCTAACCAATTTTATTTAGTGAGATGATTTTCAGGTCAAACGGAGAAAAATGTGCACGGAATCGTGAAGGAAAAGGCGAGGTATGAAAAATGAATAAAATGTAGAAGATAGTGAGCTGGGGTGATAGCTCCGTGTCACGGAGGAGGACCTCCGCGTTACCCTCCGTGACACGTTGAGGTATAACTCGGAAATTTTAAAATTTCCAGAAAGCTATCGCGATGGCTCCGTGTCACGGAGGCAGTGCACCGCGATGCACTCCGTGACACGTTGCCGTGTAAATTGTGCCGGGTCACACCAGGTTGCCAGGTGACCCGCGTGTTTTTCTACTTTTAAACCCCGAATACTCCCCTTTTCCCCTAATTTTCATTTTCCTCCGCGACCAAACGTCCCAAAACCCCTCTCCCATCAACGTGCCACGACTTAAGGCAACAAATTACCATGTTTTCTTTGCTTATTCAACTACAAGGTATGTTTTTCGATTCTCTCTCAAGTTTTTGTCGATTTTATATGAAATTAAGCATGGGAGGTGAGATAAATTGCCCTAAGTCGAAATTAAGCATGAATTCGAGTTATTTGTTGATTGATAAATGTTCGGAATATCGTTTTGATTGGTTGAACTTGTCGATTGCATGAATTATTCAAATTTGATGGAAGAAATCAATTCTAGGGCTCGTTGTTGAATGTGAAGTGGGTAATGTGTTGAAATCATGAATTGTATGTCGGGTTATACGTGTTGAATGGGTTGAATCGTTGTAAAAATTGTTTGAATGATTAATAGACGACGAATTCTCGGGTTTGGGGAAAATGTTGAAATGTGTTCAAACTTGGTTGGTTGTATAGGTTCATTTGTATAGAATTTTTGTTGTTGTTTTTGTTTCGTTGTTTTTCTTTGCTAAGTGCGATGGTCAAAATGCTAGCGATGGTAGTGATTGTGATTAGCTGTACGAAGTCTGAGCAGTACGCAGAAGTTATACCGTTGAATTTTCGTTTGAACGCACTAAGCATGATTGTATAGTTGGTTGTTTGGTGTAAATAAAGTTATTCTTGCCGTAGTATCGTAACTGTAGCTAAGGACTAAGTGTGGGGTAAATTTAGCGTAACCCGACCTTAACCGAAGTTAATATCTATTTAGCTTAACATTGAGCTTGTTTACTTGTGTTGACAGGCAAAATGGCAAGCAGGCAAGATAAAGGGAAGGGTGCATCAACTTCAGGCACCGGAAGGAAAAGACTCAGACTGGGCACAACAGTCCCTACTGCACCAGCAGTTCCACGCGGCCAGCGCCGCCAATACGGAACAAGATGGGTGACTGACGAGGGGAAAAAGTGGTATGCCAAGCACAAGGAGAACAAATATTTCCCCGAGGAGCATATAGCACGGGAGCCATTAGCACAGGAGTTCCCCAGAATGGTTCACCGGATCGAGGCAGCTGGGCTCGGTTTCATATTTCAGGAGCCTAAAGAATGCAACCTGCACCTGGTCCAGGAGTTCTATGCTAATTGGAACCCGTCAATCAGAAGCCACACCATCAAGATCAGAGGGCAGATAGTCACTTTGGAACCCCACCAACTCAATGCCATCATCGGAGCACGAGACACAGACGCCCACGTCCTTAGATAGCTGAACATTACCCCACCGTATGCCGACATCAGACACACACTGTGTGGGGCTCGATCCACAGCTAGATGGAGCAGACACAAAGAAAGGGGCTACCACCAGACTCTGCCATATTCTCAAATGAACAGGGAAGCCCGAATCTGGCTGAAGATAGTCTGCTCGTGCCTAATCCCGGGGGTACACATGACTGATGTGACCCGGGACCATGTTTGCCTGGTGTACGCCCTGATGAAAGGGCTGGAGATTAATGTCGGGGCGGTTATCATATCCGTCATGAAGAGAGCCCGATTGCACCAGGGCCACAGGTATGGTTTCTGTGGACTACTCACCACCTTTCTCCGGGGCCTCGATGTTGAGGAGGATGCCCTCAATTATATCCCACAGTTGGAGCGGCGGGCCTTGGATGTGACTAAAACTAAGGCTCCCGACACCACCCACGGGCCAGTGCTGACACTTGGCGAGCGACATGCTCGTGATGGCCAGTACATGGCGCGGATTTATGGGATGCAAATGCTCCAGCTCAGGATAGGTGGGAGACCAGCCACGGAGGAGGAGTTATGGAAGCTCGAGCTAGATTACCCGTTTGGAAAAAACGCCACGGCTCTATTCCGAGTGGGGCCAGCCTTTGTAGAGCCCACAGACGATGATGTCCCCACGGACGAGGAGACACGTCGGGAGGACTCCGATGTGGAGTCTGATGATGACGGCGGAGGCGACTCGGACATGGGAGATGAGGCAGCAGCACCTGATGAAGAAGTGGAATACTTTGACTGATTAGGGAGTTCCACCACCTGATTTTGTGCTATTTAATTTTTGTGAACACTGGGGACAGTGTTCGGTTTAAGTGTGGGGTGGGAGTAGTTAGGTGCTGGGCTGGGTTGGTTTGCTTGTATGTTCTCCTCTGTATTTTTGTATGTTGTGTGTCCCTGTGTTTGTGAATTTTCAATCTGTTCTGTATTTGTAAATATTTGTGGAATTGATGTGTGTTGTTGAATGTTGCCAGCTGATTTTGTAAATATTTTTTGTAAATATTTTTGGCTTATCAAAATGATCGATGTTTTGCAAAATTTTTCAATTTTTTTTAATTTTGGGTTTCTCGGCGTTTGTTTTTGCTTCTTTTACCGAGAAGGGTCCCATTGAACCGACGTCTTAGTTAGTGACCGTTCCCTATGATGGATGGATGACGACCGTCTTAAGGGAAATGTAGTCGGTAGGAGTAGTTTTTTTTCTCCAATTATTTTTTTTTCTTTGGTGGATTGCATCCCTGAACCTGTAGTTACTATATGGTTGTGAATTTGTGGTTGCGTGTTGTACCTGATAGTCAAAATGCAAAGGTGATTCGTATAAAAGCATGCAATCTTGTAAATATGTTGAGATACCTAGGCTGTAGAGTTCGATTCGGTGTGATTGAGGCTTAATGTTTGAATTCATGTAATTAGCTGATTGAAGAGTCTGTGAATACATCTTGAATCGAGCATGTGCATAAAGTGTGAAGTGAGGTATTGTTATTCCATGCTATTGTGAAGTGTCTAGAACTTGCCTGGTGTGTGTACGAAACGAAATGAAAGAGGTGTATTGTAGGAAAGGATGTAGGCATTTCTTTGTTTTAACCGAGAGTTTCTATTTTTTTTTCTTGTTATACTCCCCCTTTCTGTGATTGTATACCCTAGTTAGCCCTTTGAGCCTTTAGCCGATTATTTCTTTCTTTTGTCCAAAAAGTATAAACCGAGCTTAATTCTTTCTTTTCATTAGCCGTAAAGTCTATACAAAACCCTTAAGCGCTTAAGAAGAGAAAATAATTTTTCCAAAGTGTCAAAGAGCGAGAATGGTGAAAAGAAAATGAAAAGCAGAGTGAGGAAAGAAAAGAAAAGGTTGAAGGTGCACTGGTTATAATTAAACGATAATGAAGGTGCATGAATAACCTTTGTTATTGTGTCAAGTGTGCTGAATGAAATGGGCCATACTAAAGTAAATCATCAAGAAGCGGATGATGAAAAAAGAAAAAAGAGAAACAATGTCCATGAGTTGAAGGGAATGTGTTGCAAAGGCGCTTAAGGATGACTAGTGGCTATTATTGGCTAATTCAATATATACTAGTCCATAGCTTCCATTACAACCCACTAAAGTCCTATGTGATCTTACATTGCATTTCTTTATATTAGTGGAATAATACACTAAGCGCAAGCTTATGGGTCATGACATGATGCATGTGAATTCTTTTGGGAGAGAGAGTGAAATTGTTTTTACATGCCCCTATTTTAATGTTTGTGTGTCACATGAGCAAAAAGGGGGAAGATTCTCTTGAGTTGTGAGGGCACATGCTTGAGGAAAGACTGATTTTCGTGTCGGATATCTCGATTAGCTGATTTGCATGAGTTTGCCGATATCGAGAGTCGATTCTTAAAGTCTAGGAAGTCTTAATGTATTGAAGGTCATTGCATTGTTAAGACCATGCATGTTTTCTTGATGATTTGCAATATTGAATGATCGGTATGACCGTAGCTTAAATTTTCGCACCATAGTAGCTAAGGTTGGGATGTAAATTGCATGAATTGTATGTTTGTTGTTCGAGGACGAACAAGGATTTAAGTGTGGGGTAAGTGATCTTGGGTAGATTTATATGCCCAAGTGATACTCAAAAGTACCATTTTCGCCTTCTTTATCTAGCAATGCGTATACATTTTTATGTAATTGGTAATAAAATATGAATTTATACTAACCAACATGATTAGCATTGTTTTGTAGGTAAAATGTGATTTCGAGGAGCTAAAATGCATGTTGGATGATATCGGAGTTGGACTTGGAATCGAGCAAGGAACAAGGCATTGGACTGCACAAATTAAAGGGGCTCCGCGATGGAGCCGTGTCACGCTGCCATCGCGGAGGCATTCTGCCTGGAGGGTGAAAATTCATCAATTTCCAGTGGAGGTTCGCGTCTGCTCCGTGGCACGGTGGCTAGCCTCCGCGTTGCACACCGTGCCACGTTGGTGTTTGATTTCCCGGACCCCCAGTTCCAGTAGGGGTCCGCGTTCACGGCGTGTCATGGAGGCAGTGCTCCATGATGCACTCCGTGCACGTTGCTCATTATTCCGGGAAAATTTCCCACTAGTATAAATAGAACACTTAAGTGTATTTTTCATAATTCAGACTTGGTGGAGCAAGGACGTGGGTTACAGGCAGTTGAGGGACGAAAAGTTCAGGGTTTTTTCTCTCTTTCTTTCTTTTCTAATTCAATTGTTTGTATGATTAACACTTGTTTTAGGATGATTAATCCACAAATGAGTAGCTAATTCCCTTCCTTGCTGAGGTTATGAACACTTGTGATGAATTTTGATTATTGATTATATGGTTTTTCATCTTTTTCTTCCATGTTGTTCTATTAATTCTTGTTTTTACTGCATTGGTGTGTGGCCTACATTAATGTACATCTAAAAAGTCCGATTTCACTCGAGAGGGCACGAAATTGTAAAGTTATGAATTAATAGGATATTGTTCTTTACTTGATTTGGGAAAATTGAGTTTTGATGTGCTTTCCTGATAGAAATATACTTGAAAGCCGTATTAGTCAATTTAGGAATCGGAATTGTATGGCTAGAACATGAATTGCATTTGATCACAGAAATGTAGACGGATGGTTCATGATTCTTAAGTGAGATTAAATACGAGAGTTTTAATCTCTTGGCTATTGTTCTTGTCTAGCAACAGGAAGAAAAGATTAACCAATTTATGATGATAATCAGTTTCATTGCATCTTCTTTAACCTCGGCATGCTTTTATCCATAGTCCAAATTCAAAGTAGATAATTGTTTGTAGTTTAGTATAAAATTTATAAAACAAATTATTCAACTTTTGGTTATTTAGTTGTCAGCATATTTAGAAGTAAACATATAGTATACTTGAGCAAATTGCACTTATCCCAAGTCTCTGAGGAATCGATACTTGGCTTACTATAGCCACTTACTACTTGTTCGACCACGTGCACTTGCGTGTCGGTTTTATAATACCCATACTGCGCACCGAACAAACTCCATATCCCTTCTTCTCACATTCGCATATGACTTTTGACAACTCTAAGTAGTTTTCAGGTTGTCCCATATCAACTAAACCTTCACCATAACCTCATGGACTGAGTTTGGCCCTATCATAGCTGCCTCACCAACCTCAAACCATCCGATGGGCGATCTACACCTCCGCCTGTAAAGAGCCTCGAACGGTGCCATTTTGATACTGAAGTGATAGCAATTATTGTAAGAAAACTCGATTAATGACAAGTCATCCTCCCAATGACCTTTAAAGTCCAGCAAACAAGCCGTCAACATGTCCCCGAGAGTTTGAATTGTCCGCTCTGCTTGGCCATCCCTTTGTGGATGAAATGCTGCACTGAGTTTAACCTGAGTCTCAAGCCATTTTTGGAAAGACCTTCAAAACCGAGAGGTGAATTGAGTACCTCGGTCTGAAATACTGGACAAGGGCACTCCATGAAGCTGGACCAACTCTCAAATATATAATTTGGCATAATCATCTGTTGAATCTGTGGTTTTGACCGGTAGAAAGTGTGCAGCCTTGGTCAACCTATTGAGCACTGATCTTGGGAAAAATGGCATGCCCAAGGGATACTTTACAACTTAGTTTTGTCTTGTTTAGCTACTTATTTATGTACATTCTCATGTAATTTTATGTAAATGTGAATATATATACTAACCAACATGATTAGTTCTTTTTTTTGTAGGTTTAAAATGAATTTGAGGAACTAACCATTAGTTGGTGAAGTGGAGGCATGGAATCGAAAGTAAAACGCGAATGTCGGCAAGGGGGACATGCGAAATAGCCCACCTGCGCGTTTGGAATGTGCCACGGCAGGCAGGCTGCGCGACCAATAATGTTCCACGACCCCTAGCGCGCTGCACAAGCAGCGTGACACGCTGCCAACACGGCAGGGGGCTGCTTGGCGACTGTTTTGTGTTTCCAGTGTGCATGCGCGATCCCTCCGTGTCACGGAGGTAAATTAGCGTGACCACCTCTGTGCCACAGAGCTATTCCATGTCGGGCATAAATTTGTACATCTCTCATTTACTATAAATAGGTCCCTTAGCTCCAAAAAACATTTTGTCACGTAATACATCTGAAAAACTACAAAGGAGTGAAGGGAGAAGTGGGAGAACTCATCTAGGGTCTTAAATTTCATCTTCTCTTCTACCAATTCTTGTAAGTATGTTACTTTAATTATGTTTTCTTGTAATTATACGAACTTGAGTGGCTAGAACCCTTCCTCTAGGGTTGAGGCCACAAGATATGATTGTGACTATGTGAATGTGTTTTGTCTTTAAGTTATTGATTGTTGTTTTGTCTTACATTCTTAATTATGGTTGTTTTTATGATTGATCACCATGAAAACACAAACGTTACACCTAGGTAAAAGCTTGAGAAAGTAAACCTAGGCAAGAACAAAGAATGTAGGGAGCAAATTTGTATCTTACGATATAATTCGCGGTTAGGATAAGAAATTATACCTAATTTGCCTTGCTTGGTTACTAAAACGGGATGAGCTAGACACCAACATAGAATTATCACATCACCATTCGTAGAAGTAGTTGTGAAGCTATGTTCGGTTAAATGATTAGAGGTACGAAAGTCCCTAATCAAGAGCATAAACCTTGTAAACCACATTTCCATAATTGAATTGCCCACAAACTAGAATGTCACATCCCCGCTCAACGAAGTAGTTGTGAGGCTAGTTTGTCGTGTTTTGAGGCTCGAAAGACCATGAACATGCAATTGTAATAATGTGAGATAACAATTGATAATTCCATACTTAAACCATTACAAAGCGTACTATGGCATTATTATCTAGCCTTAGCTCTAGTTGCTCTTTGAATGATTTCAGAGTATTTCTGTGACCACCCCTAGATTTAAATAGAACTTATCGAAAACTTCTATACTCAACACTTGTGAAAGTTAATATCACACTTGAACTTGATAATTAGCTGAATTGGTCCAGTCCCTATGGGTTCGACATCCGACTCTAAAAAGGGCCATTGTATTACTTGTAAGACCACGTACGCTTGTGTGTGCGCTTAGGCGTAGTCCACAATAAGTTTTTGGCGCCGTTGCCAAGGACTCGGCCAAGTTTAGTGAAATTATATATTTTTGTGTGATTTTTAAAATTCCTTAAGTGTTGAGAAACTTGGTCTTAGTCTGACTTATTACAGGTGACAGGTTGTCTTGCCGAGCTGGCAAGGAATAGAGAGCTTCTGGAACCGTTGCTTGAACCAGAATGTCGAATTCATTTGCAAAGAAGAGTAGCTCTTGAGAAAAAGATGAAAAGACTTCAAGAAACGGAACAACAACAACCACCCGCAGGACAAGCACAATTGTCACCGAAAGCAATGGCAGCCAGACCAGTTCGCGAAGTGGATATCCCACAAGCGACGAATGTGAACTCTAGTATCCGTAAATCGGAACCTAGACGGAACTTTGAATTGAAACGGAACATGGTGCAGCTGTTACATTCTAGTGGTCAATTCACTGGGATGGCACATGAGGACCCGCAACAACACTTATAGAACTTTTTATAGAGATTAGTGACACTTTCGTCCCCACCGGAGTGTCCACAGACTATGTCTGACTTACCCTATTTCCATTTTCATTGTTGGGAGAGGCAAAAAGGTGGTTGAAAGCTGAGCCACCGAACTCCATAACTTCTTGGGATGATTTGGTGAAGAAGTTCTTGATCAAATTCTTTCCTTCAGGCAAGACTGCAAAATTGAGAAGTGAAATACTGAGTTTCAAGCAGAGGCCTGATGAGAATTGGGAGAGATTCAAGTCATTACTGAGAGACTGTCCCTATCACCAGCAATATAATGACGTGCTGGCCCATATCTTTGTAGAAAGTCTAGACCCACATACAAAAATTTTGCTAGACTCTTCATCGGGTGGGCAAGCTTTAGAGAAGACGTATGATGAGCTATACATGCTGTTGAATAGAATTGCACAGAGAAATCCAGAATGGCACAGTGAATCATCGAGAGGGGCATGAAAGAGAGCAGGGTTGATAGAGGTAGATAGTATGAATGCCTTGGTGGCACAGTTAGCTTCATTCCAACATCAGATTATGACTCAGTTCAATAAACTTAGTATGAACAAATAGCAGGGTCAAGTTAATGCAGTTCATCAAGCTCCGAGTTGGTGTGAAATTTATGGGAATAATTGGCACAATGTAGAATCTTATGGAGACAATCCTCAATCAGTCAATTTGTTGGGAATGTGCAGAGGAACACTAAGAATTTTGGAAACAACTACAACAAAAATTGGCAGAGCCACCCGACTTTTTCTTGGGGTGGAAATCAAAAGAAAAGTTATCAACAACCTCAATAGCAACAGTATCAACAAAATAGGCAGAATGATCGCCAGTTGAGCAACAACATTGAGGAAGCATTGTAGAAAATCATGGAGACCCAGACTCAATTAGTAGAAAATCAGGCAAGGATGGCATCAGACTTGAAGAATCAACAGTTGACCACCCGCACTCTAGAAAAGAAGATGGGTCAGATAGCAGCTGCTCAAAATATGAGACCGCAGGGAGGACTACGAAGTTACACAGACCCTAACCCCCTTCAGGTCAACGCCATTAGTCTGAGGAGCGGCAAACAATTAGCTGATGCAATGCCAAAAGAGAAAAGAAATGAGGTGCAGTCGGAGTTGGTTAGACAAGGACCATCCACTAACAAGGGAGAGAATCAAAGTGTTGTGCAACAAAATGCACAATCTTCATTGCAGCCGGCACAAATACCACCACCACCATTCCCTTAGAGATTCAAAAAGAGCAAGGAGGAGGAATGCCTCAAAAAGTTCTTTGAGATTTTCAAAGAACTTCACATAAATTTGCCTTTGCGTAATGTTTGCAGGGAATGCCCAAGTATGCTAAATACTTGAAGGATGTGATCGCCAATAAAGTCAGATTGGTAGATGTGCAGACAGTAGCATTGACGGAGGAGTGCAGTCATAGGGTATTGAGCAAGATTCCTAAGAAGCTCAAAGACCCAGGGAGTTTTACCCTCCCCATACAAATTGGTAAAGTTGAAGTGCTACGAGCCCTCTGTGATTTAGGGGCAACAATTAATCTAATGCCCCTATCTTTATTTAACACCTTGGGTTGGAAAAACCGCGGCCAACAAGATTGATGCTGCAGTTGGCGAATAAGTCGTGAGTGGCACCGGATGGAATCATAGAGGACCTTCTCATTAAAGTGGGTAAGTTTATTATACCTGCTGATTTTATTATCTTAGATCAACATGTCTTCTCATTAAAGTAGGTAAGTTCATTATACCTGCTGATTTTATTATCTTAGATTTTCATGTTGATGACCAGGTACCCTTAATCTTGGGACGGCCATTCTTGGCTACCAGAGGAGCGGTAATTGACTTAAGAGCAGGGACCTTGAAAATGAGGGTTAAGGATGAAGAAGAACTCTTCCGAGTATACCAAGAAATGAACCCACCCATACACTATAGAAACCTTTGTAAGGTTAGTGTGTTGTCAGAGGATAAGTGTGGGGTGGGTGATTCCACAGGTCCACAGCCAAAGGTAATGATAAGTGTTCAGCCCGAGTCTGATAAAGGGCTTCAGTTTGATAAGAAGTTGGAGGAAGAGAGGAACAAAGTGGAGGTTGTTTCCTCTAAGAATCAAAAGAAAAGAAGATGGTTCTCGAAAGGGAACCTGTTCGGTCTGTTTCGCAACTACATGCAAGTGCACGTGGTCGAACGAGTAGTAAAATGGCTAAAGTAAGCCAAGTATCGACAGGGACTGAACCAAGGTAATAATTGGATTAAGTGTTAATGAACTCTAACTCTAACAATGCAGACAACAATTTAAAGAAGATTTTGAGAGTTGGTTTCCTAATTTATACTAATCTAAGACAAAATGATAAAATGAGTCTGAACTATAGTAATGAGCAAGCTGAGGCCAAACGAACATGCAGGGAAGTAATTTATCGATACAATTCGGTTAATCTTTCCTTCGGTTGCTAGTCAAGAATTATTGCCTATGGAGAGAAACTTTCGTATTCTACCCAACTTAAGAATCATGAACCTTCAACCTACATTTTTGTGATAAAAGAATTTCATGTTCTAGCCATACGAAATCGATTCCTTAATTGACTAATACGACTTTCAGATATATTTCTATTCTAAAGGTAAATCAATTCTCAGTTTTCCCAAACTAAGAAGAGATCATATCCTACCAATTCACAACTTTCTAATTTCTTTCTTTTTCAAGATAAAATTGGATTTTTTAGATATACATTAACATTGACCAGACGTTAATGCAGTATGAACAAGAATTGATAGAACAACCATGGAAGAAAAGATGAAAAACCAAAATGATCAACAATTACATTCCACTACAAATGTTCTTAACCTCAGCAAGAAGTGAATTTAGCCACTCATTTGTGGATTAAACATCATCAAATGAGTATAAATCATACAAGCAATTGAAATAAAGGAGAAAGAGTTAGAGAAGAACCCTAAGATTTTCATCTCCTCAACTGCCTGTAACCCACGTTCTTGCTCAACTGAGTTAGAATAATTAAAAATAAACCTAAATATGCTATTTATACTAGTGGGAATTTTTTCCGGAATAACAAGCAACGTGACACAGAGTGCATCGCGGAGCACTGCCTCCGTGACACGATGCAAATGCGGACCCTCACTGGAATTTTATGTTCCAGGTACATATAGGAAAAGTGCCATGACATGTAATCTGGGGCTTGGCCAACGTGCCATGGCGTCGACGCGAACCTTCACTAGAATTTGACAAAATAACTCATCCGAGGCAGACTGCCTCCGCGATGGCAGCATGACACGGCTCCATCGCGGAGCCCCTTTATTTGCTGCTTTTCCTTGACCTTTTCCACTGCTTGCTTCCGCGTCCATTCCCGATTTTCACCAACATGCAACTTAGCTTCCTAAAATTACATTTTTCTTGCAAAACAACACCAATCATGTTGGTTAGTATAAATTCACATTTTAACTACAAATGACATGAGAATGTACAAATAACGATAGATAAACAAGACGAAATAGATCATTTGAGCATCCCTTGGGCATATAATTCTGCCCAAGATTAGAACCCAGGTATGAGGATGTCTTGAAAAGGATAGTCCACCTCGTGCCGCGACGTAAAATTAGGCGCTGCTTGGGAGGCAACCCAAGGGTACCACAGGTACAATTTGTGATTTTTGTTTAGTTGATTTTGTTTATTTTCAACTTGTGTTGCTTTTGGTGGAAAGTTAGGCACAGATGGAGGGGAAGTCTGAGTACCCCTGGAGGAGGAAGCTAACAAGCATGGAATAGAAAAAGTGTGGGGTCAAGCACCCACTTGTGCAAATTTGAAGAAAACCATGCTATTAGCTAGGCCTAGAGGCCTCAGGGAGTATTTCTCATCCTGTTTAATTTTAATTTGATGCTATGGGGACATAGCATGATTCAAGTGTGGGGTGAGGGAAATTTCAAAAATCTTGTGCTTAATGATTTTGGTGAATGTAGTGCTTGATACATATTGAAAGAATTTTTGAGTTGAGCATGACTTCACCACCCGTTGGTTTTTCTTTTCGGTTCTTTTCCGGGGGGGGGGGTCTTTGAACCGAATAAAAAAAATTTCTTTGTCTGTATATAATGTTTTTAGTCATAGTTAGAGACAATTTCCGACGATGAATGGATGACAACCATCTTGAGGAAAATTAGTCAATAGGTTTTGGGTTTTGAACCTGTAGCTAATTGATGGCTTGATGTTCTTGTTATTTGCTATACATAATTGTACGATACAAGTGTGGTTAGTGTTGAAGCATGTAAGAAGTGTATAACTTTTTTGGAGACACTTAGGCTCTTGAATTTGACTCGATGTGATTGAAGCTTAATTATGAATTCTTGTGATTAGATGAGTAAGACTCTACTAAATGTGTCCTGAATTGAGCATGTGCTGTGAGTGTAAGTTTTTTGAATATTCCGTGCTATTGTGGAATGTCTAGAACTTTCCTGGTGTGTATATAAAACTAAATGAAGGATGTGGACTATAGGAGATGATTTAGGCATTTCTTTGAATGAACCTAATTTTTATCCCTCACTTTACCTACCTTGAATGTTGAATCCTAGTGAGCCCCATTGAGCCTTAAGTCTATTCTTTGATAGCTACAACATAAAATTAATCTTTTTTCTATCATTAGCCTTGAATTTGATCCAAAACTCCTAAGCGCTTAAGGGAAAAATCCGACAGAGTGAAGGAGTGAGAAGCATGAAAAAGAAGGAAAAGTAGCAGTTGTAAAAGTTAAGAAAGTTCAAGGGTGCACTTGTTTGAAAATGTCTGAGTATTGGTAGGGAGAAAGAAATAAATGAATGAAAAAATTGTTTAAGTACCCCTTACTAATAAGATGAGTGTGCTTAAAGAAATGGGAACAAGAAGAGAAAATTCAAGAGTGAAAAGAATGAGGAGGAAGTAAGAAAAGAGATGTCCTTAATTAAGGTTGAAGTTAACTAAAGCGCTTGGGGAAGATAGCCACTGTTATTATCCATAATATTACCTACCCGTCCCTTGGCTTACATTACAACCCATTAAGTCCTACTTGATCTTACATTCAGACATCCTTAAATTAGTGGAGTAAAACACTAAGGGCAAGCTTATGGTTCACTACATGATGCACGTGAATTCTTTGAGAGAGTGAGCGTAATTCTATTCATATACCCATACATGTTGTGTTTTAAAAACTTGCGAGTAAAAATGGGTAACTCTCTTATTAGGAGGGCACATGTTTAATGAAAGATAACATTCATGTCGGATTTCTTGATTGGTTGATTTGCATGAGTTTGCTAAGATTGAGAGTCAATTGTTGAGGTTAGGAAGTCTTAACATAGTTGTATTTCATTTCAATGACTACATCGTGCATGCTCTATTGTGAACTTGCTATCTTAAACAATCATTGTAGCCGTAGCTTGAATTTTCTTGCTAAATTAGTTATGTGTGAGCCTTCATTTACATGAGATGTAAAAGGGTTGTTCGAGGACGAACAAGGCTTTAAGTGAGGGGTGGTCGATCTTGGGAAAATGGCATGCCCAAGGGATACTTCACAACTTAGTTTTGTCTTGTTTAGGCACTTATTTATATACATTCTCATGTAATTTTATGTAAATGTGAATATATATACTAATCAACATGATTAGTTGTTGTTTTTGTAGGTTTAAAATGAATTTGAGGAACTAATCCATGAGTTGGTGAAGTGGAGGCATGGAATCGGAAGTTAAACGCAAATGTCTGCAAGGGGGACACGCGAAACATCCCACCTGCACGTTGGCAACGTGCCACGGCAGGAAGGCTGCACGACCAATAACGTGCCACGGCCCCTAGCGCGCTGCACAAGCAGCGTGACATGCTGCAAACGCGACAGGGGGCTGCTTGGCGACTGTTTTGTGTTTCCAGTGTGCATGCGCGATCCCTCCGTGTCACAGAGGTAAATTAGCACGACAACCTCCGTGCCACGGAGCTATTCCATGTCGGGCATAATTTTGTACATCTCTCATTTACTATAAATAGGTCCCTTAGCTCCTAAAAACATTTTGTCACGTAATATTTCTGAAAAACTACCAAGGAGTGAAGGGAGAAGTGGGAGAACTCACTTAGGGTTCTTAAATTTCATCTTCTCTTCTACCAATTCTTGTAAGTATGTTGCTTTAATTATGTTTTCTTGTAATTATATGAACTTGAGTAGCTAGAACCCTTCCTCTAGGGTTGAGGCCACAAGATATGATTGTGACTATGTGAATGTGTTTTGGCTTTAAGTTATTGATTGTTGTTTTGTCTTACATTCTTAATTATGGTTGTTTTTATGATTGATCACCATGAAAACACACACGTTACACCTAGGTAAAAGCTTGAGAAAGTAAACCTAGGTAAGAACAAAGAATGTAGGGAGCAAGTTTGTATCTTACAATATAATTCGCGGTTACAATAAGAAATTATACCTAATTTGCCTTGCTTGGTTACTAAAATGGGATGAGCTAGACACCAACTTAGAATAATCACATCACCACTCATAGAAGTAGTTGTGAAGCTAAGTTTGATTAAATGATTAGAGGTATGAAAGTCCCTAATCAAGAGAATAAACCCCGTAAACCACATTCCCATAATTGAATTTCCCACGAACTAGAATGTCACATCCCCGCTCAATGATGTAGTTGTGAGGCTAGTTTGTCGTGTTTCGAGGCTCGAAACACAATGAACATGCAATTGTAATAATGTGAGACGATAATTGATAATTTATACTTAAACCATTACAAAGCGTACTATCGCATGATTATCTAGCCTTAGCTCTAGTTGCTCCTTGAATGATTTCAGAGTATTTTTGTGACCACCCCTAGATTTAAATAGAACTTATCAGAAACTTCAATAATCAACACTTATGAAAGTTAATATCACACTTGAACTTGATAATTAGATGAATTGGTCCAGTCCATGTGAGTTCGACATCCAACTCTTAAAAAGGGCCATTGTATTACTTGTAAGACTACGTACGCTTGCGTGTGCACTTGGGCGCAGTCGCCAACAAGCACCACGCAAATGGAATCATACTGTCAATGAGTATGAGGTAGGCCGGTAATGAAGTCCATGTTAATCTCTTCCCACTTCCAAGTAGGAATGTTAATATCCTATAATATGCCTCTCGACCTTTGATGGTCAACCTTGACTTGCTGACAGTTCGGGCATTTGGCTATGAATTCTATAATATCCTTATTCACGCTGTTCCACCAATATATTTCCCTCAAGTCAAGATACATCTTGGTAGTGCCTGAATGGATAGAATACCTGGATCCATGTGTGTCATACAATATCTGGTCCCTCAAATTATCGACATCTGGAACACATAGACAACCCTGGTACCGCAGTGCACTATCTCTCCCTTAGCAAAAGACCTCCACCTTTTGACTTCGAACGACTTCCTTCAGCTTTACTAAAATCGGGTCTTCATCTTGTCTAGATTTGACATCAACTGCCAAAGATGATTCTGATCCCTATTGCACAACAATGCCGCCATCGGTCGAGTCGACTAATTTGTCTCCCAACCTCGCAAGTCAATGGACATCTTTCACCAACTCTTTATTTCCCTCATCCACGTCACACACTCTCCATAGAGAGTCTACTAAGTGTGTCCGCTACCACATTAGCCTTACCCCGGTGGTAAAGAACTCTCATTTTGTAGTCTTTTAGTAACTCTAACCACCTCCTTTGACGAAGATTGAGATCTTTTGGTGCGAACACATATTGCAAGCTCTTTTGATCCGTGAATACATCCACGTGGACCCCATACAAGTAATACCACCATATCTTTATTGCAAACACCACTGCGGCCAATTCAAGATCATAGGTTGGGTAATTCTTTTGATGAACTTTCAATTGTCTCGAGGAATATGCTATCACTTTCCCATGCTTCATCAACACACACCCGAATCCAACTTGCAAAGCATGACAATACACCACAAAACCATCAGTACCCTTAGGTAGGATCAACACTGGTGCTGAAGTGAGTCGGGTCTTCAACTCTTGGAAGCTTTTCTCAAAAGCCTCCGACCATTAAAACTTCACCTTCTTCTGAGTCAACTTAGTCAATGGTGCGCTATAGAAGAAAAGCCCACTACAAATCTATGATAGTAACCTGCTAAGCCCAAAAAGCTCTTGATATCTGATGGGTTCACCGGTCTGGGCCAGTTCTTTACCGCTTCGATCTTCTGAGAATCTACTTTTATGCCCTCACCTAATACCACATGGCCTAGAAATGCCACTGAGTCCAACTAAAACACACATTTGCGGAACTTTGCATACAACTGGCAATCCTTGAGGGTCTGAAGCACTATCCTCAAGTGAGATGCATGCTCCTCCTTGCTCCGAGAGTATATAAGTATGTTATCAATGAACATACTCACGAACATGTACAAATATGCCTTGAACACCCTGTTAATTAGATCCATAAAAGCTACAGGGGCATTGGTTAGTCCAAAAGACATAACAACAAATTTGTAGTGAGCATACCGAGTTCTGAAAGTGGTTTTCAGGATGTCACTCTCCTGAACCCTGACCTGGTGTTACCCAGATCTGAGATCAATCTTGGAGAAACACTTGGCACCTTGAAGCTGGTCAAACAAATTATCAATCCTGGGTAAAGGATACCTATTCTTGACGGTAACCTTATTCAACTACCGATAGTCAATGCACATCCGAAATGAACCATCCTTCTTCCGAACAAACAACACTGGTGCACCCCATGGAGAATTACTCGGCCTAATAAAGCCCATATTTAATAGGTCCTTCAACTGATCCTTCAATTCTTTTAGCTGTGCTGGAGCCATTCTTTAAGGAAGAATAGATATAGGTTGCGTGTTAAGAAGAAGATCTATACCGAAATCAATCTCCCGCTCGGGAGAGACACTTGGAAAATCATCAGGAAAGACCTCTGGATACTCACGTACTACTGGTACGGACTGCATAGTCAGGGTTTCGGACTCCACGTCCTTAACCCTAACTCCATGGTACAGAAAACCCTTAGAAATCATCTTCCTAGCCTTAAGGTAGGAAATAAATCGGCCTACATGCACAGCTGAACTACCCTCCCATTCTAAGACAGGCTCACCCTGAAATCTGAACTCTACTAACCAGGTCATATAATTAACTAAAGCATAGCATGCAAATTGCCAATCCATGCCGAGAATGACATCAAAGCCGGTCATGGCTAACTCTATCAAGTCTACTGGGGTGACCTTATGAAGAACTGAGACTGGGCAATCTCTATACACTCGTCCAGCTATAATTGAGTCACCTACTAGAGAAGAAACTAAGAAGGGATCTGATATGACATCAGGACTAGCTCCGAAGCTACTGGCTATATATGGTGTCACAAAAGATAGGGTAGCCCCCGGATCTGACAAAGCATACACATCAACATGAAATACTCTCAATATACCGATGACTACATCTGGTGAGGCCTCCTGCTCCTAACGAGTGGCTAAGGCATAGAACCTATTTTGTCATTGCCTGTTGATTGTGCTAGTAGATGCCCCCTGATATGCTGTGCATGGGAGAGGGCTGCTAGACTAGAAGCTGGGCCTCGACCTCAACCTGACCCTGTCTCGCAGCGGGACAGTCTCTGAGCATATGCCCAGGCTCCCCTTATCCAAAACAAGCTCCTGAACCTGCCAAGCACTAGCTTGTGTGTCCTTGATCGCACCTGCGACAAGCTGGAATACTGGACTCTGCGGGCCTACTGCTATGACCCCTCGAGCCTGATGCTTGCCCTCTCTGATCATGTCTGGGCCTAAATGGCATACTCAGCGCTGAAGAAGCTGGGGCTGATGAACTCTGATGGGTCTACTGTCTCTATCCACCACCAGACCCCGGCCGAGAGTATCTGTGGTCCTCAGTACTGGCCCTCTTGGCCTCCCTCTCCCTCGAATGTGTCGCCTCCATCTGTGAAGCATACAACACAATGAAAGGGAATTCCATGTCCCGATGGAGCATAGTTGTCCTGCAGTCCTTATCCAAATATCTTGCTACACTATGCACAAATCTGCTCACCCACGCTCGATGGTCGGCCACTAACTCCGGAGCATACTTAGATAGGTAGGTGAACTACAAGGGCGTACTCCTGCACAGTCATCCTTCCATGTTTAAAATTCACAAATTCAGCTGCTTTCAACTCCCTCATCTCTCGAGGGAAGAACCGATCGAGGAATGCAACCTGAAACTCCTCCTATGTGACCGGACCTGCTCCAGCGACCCTACTGTCCTTTCACTAGCGGAACCAGATATGTACAACCCCCTTCAATTAGTAAGAGGCCAACTCTGTGGACTCAACACTACTCACCCCCATAACCTGGGTGATCTTGGCAATCTCATCAATGAAATCATGCGGGTCCTCATCTACCTTGGACCCCAAAAACTCCGGTGGGTTCATCCTCAAGAAGTTTCGGACTCTGGCTGCCGCTGCATTCCTATTTTTAGGAACATGCGCAATGGCCTGCTGATTGACCTGAGCGGTTAAAGACTATGCAAGCATCTGGATGGCAGCTCAGAACTCAGCATGAGCGGATGGCTTCATTGCCTAAGGCTCTTGAACTAGTGGGGCTAGCTGATGCTCATGACCGTTTCCATCCTCGTGGCCCTCACCACCTCCATTCCTCCTTCCATTCATCCTAGGAGCCATGATGGAATACTTCGAGGATCCATGATTCTGCGATAGTGAATAAGATGAATTAGAAGGGTAGAAAGGCTCTTTATCACACGACATAGATCATGAAAGAAGGGAACATTTCCTAAAACATCTAATAGCCTCTTCGTCATAAGTGTGGCGCACTTCACACCCATGAAAAAGACTCTACCTAACACGGCTTTAAGGCTTCCAGGACACATCAAACCTATGGCTCTGATACCAAGTCACGACCCAAACGGAGGGCCGAATCATGGACACGGGACAAAGGACCCCGAGAGACCCTAAGTCAACCCATGGCATAAGCATTCAACTAGCTCATTCAATAAACATGAAGAAAACATAATTATAAACTCAACGGAAGTGAAACTTAATATAACAACGTAATAAATAGAGGCTGAATACACATCTAAGTCTGATAAGCCTCTAAACTGAACGAGCTGAAGGGACAACACCCCCAACTAGCTCGACAATACTGAAACTAAAAGGACATCCAAAACAACTGAAGGTCTAGTCCTCAAAAGATGAGGACTAACCAAATGAGCAGGTGCTAACTCTGAACAGTGATGACAGACAAGGCTGAACCTGAGAACCGAGTCCTAAATCATGAAATGGTTCGGCATAGAAAGTATGCGGTCAGTACATGGAGTGTACCGAGTATGCAAGGTAAGAAAAACATCTTAAGTAAATAAATCATTTAACACATTCCATAACATATCATAAGCTTTTAAATGTAAGTAGAAGACTACATGCATTCATTATGAAATTGTACTCTTATCATGACATGACCATGCGTAGATTTAGAACATCATTATTTACTCGAATGAATCAAAGTTGAAACATAACATTTATATCAAAAGCTGAACAATGAGTCAAACGTTGATTTTTGAACATGTATGCATAAGTAATTATCATGAGTGATGAATATGCAAATATGAAAGATATACACAGTGAGAGACTCGTCACTTAACCGATATACCATGGTAGAGCTTACGTTGTCCCGACTATCACACTCAAGTGGGCAGAGCCGTCCAAAACCTTGCCAGGACTAGGGACGCTTCCATAATATCAATATCATGCTGAAGGGCCAATCGGGATGGGGATAGCTCACAAGGGAGGTGCCGATAATATAATAGTATCAACCTATGTTGGCGCATAGTTCTGGGGCATAGGGTAGTCGACCCTTAACCCGCTCGGTGCTAGACTCTTCTCCCAAAAACATGCAATTCTCTACAACATATATAATGAAGCTCAACATCGTCTATTGACAAAGCCCAACATCATCTAACGACGAAGCTGAATATGAAATCATGCATAACTCAACATTGTATGAAACGAAGCTCAACATTGACTATTGACAAAGCTAAATGATGAAATCATGCATTGACTCCACATCATATGAAATGAAGCTCAACATTGTCCTTTGACAAAGCTCTATAATGACATACATCTCAATTATACATTCATGCATATGAGAAGATTTATTTCAAAACATACCACAAGCTCAATCATAGGTGGGAGCATCTACTCCAAATCATTTGGTAAGCTACATGTAGGAATATTTAACTCAACATACCACAAGCTAGAATTTATGAAAAATTTGGAAACTTCACTTCAAACAATGTGGTAAGCTTAGGTCAAGAAAATCATAATTTTAAATCATCATGTGCGCATTGCCCAAAGCTTTATCATACTAGGGTCTAATCATTTCATTTTAACATCAACATAATCATGGGTAGTTTTGAAAACATGATTTTCATCATCAAGTTCATCATCATCATACATTTACCATAAATCACCTCTTTTATGAAATCTTCACTCATGGGCGTTTTAGATTAAAATTTTAGAAAGAAATTTTTATAAGGGAAAAAATAATTTAGAATCCGTCCAAGCTTCATAAATTACCAATATAAATACAATCTAATCATACCCATGTGTAGAGATTGAAGAATCATGCAATTGGGTAAAATCCCATACTTGATCATAGATAATTTATCACATTTTGGTAGGTATTGGGCATGGGTGTGGAAGAAAACACCCACTCATAGCCTTACATACCTGGGATTGGTGAATTCTGACACCGTCTAATAGCCCAAGCTGAGATTCCAATGGAAAAACTGAGATTTTGCCTTGAATCTCCTATTCAAACCTTCAAACTTGCATGCATGAGAATAATGGCTTAAGATAGGTTTTACCCTGCATAAAACCCACTGAAACGAGCCTTAAACGACGTAGTATAGGTCTTAGAAACTTAGGAAATTACGAGCAAGCCCTTACTATTTCACAGAAAATAACTGTCAGGTGACCCTAATAGGTGACCTGACGACTCGTTAGGATGGGCAGCGACTCATCACATCGCCTGTCATGTGCACTGGATGAAATGACTACTGGGGCTCATAATGAATGACTTGATGACTTGTTCCTCCAGACCATAACTCGTGGTCACCTTCCGTCATGTACACTGCCTCACTTTTCAACCTGCTTGCTCACGACTCACCTCAAAAGTCATTCGGACTGACCACGACTCGTGGGGTCCCATTCGTTAGGTACACTAGTCATCCTCCGGTGAAAAGTCCAACTCCACCCCACGATTGACATGAAGACTCGTGGTGGCTGAACACGAGTTGTTCCCTCACTCGTGGGGACCTAAATCCCTCATTTTTCCCAGGCCTCCCCACGAGCCACCTAACAACTCGTGGGGTCTCCTCATGATTCATCCCACGACTTATCCTGTTCCTGCAACATTAATTTTAAAATTTTCCCATTTCAACTCCCGGGTATGATCTTTGAGCTCCCGGGGTATAACAGAGTAGGACTTAGCAATGAAGGGGCCGGGGGTTCTAGCACACCCAGGTTCTAGAACTACGTTGCCATCCTAGGTTATTTTACTTGGCCTCATGGTCACCTGATAGTGATTCTCACTGTGCATGCCTTTATCCCTGGGAAGGTATATTGGGTCCTACCGGTGGGGTGTATACAACGGACTCCACATCTAGCTCACGTGGTTATATATTGGTTATAGACTCTCCCACTAGTCAGTTCAGTTACTCTCAGATTTCTCAGTCTAGTTCTAGTTCTAGTCAGTTTAGCCCAGTTCAGTATAGTATCTCAGACTCAGTGTTTCATATTTAGGGAATGTCTTTGACCATTAATAGGGTCACCTCGACCATCTCAGCTTACCTCAGTTTATTCAGTTTCAGCATTTCTGTTGGTCATTGCATGCCATTACAGTTCAGTTATGTATTACCCTATGTCATTGCAGTTCAGTTATGCATTACTTTATATTACTACAGTTCAATTATTTATTACTTTATGTTTCATTCTTTTTTTCCCACTTACTCAGTAGATTCAAATTACTGATCATACCTTCTATGTTGTATCGTATTATGATACAACTGCAGGTTCTCAGTCTCAATACAGTTAGTAGACCTACTGCAGGAGTTACCAGCTGGTGAGTCCTCATCTTTCAATGACGATGTTGTTTTTCTGCAGTTTCTTTCATTCAGTTAGACGTTAGAGTTAGCTGGGGGCTTGTCCTAGCAACTCATCTGATCTAGAAGGCTTTCAAATGTAGACTCAGACTTTCAGAGTTATTTTCATATGGGTGAACTATTATTAATATTATTCAATATTCAGCCTTTCATAAATGACTTTACTATTTAAACTTCCGCGATATTTTACTCAGAATACTAGTGTGTGATAGACCAGTGGTTGACTTGGGGTTACTTGTGACTCCAAGTACCGTGTCCCATCCAGGGTGTAGACTCGGGGCATGACAAACTTGGTATTAAAGCACTAGGTTTAGAGTATCCTTGGATGTCTAAAAGCTGCATCGAGTAGAGTCCTTTTAATGGGTGTGAAGCGCGCCACACTTACTACGATGAAGCTATATGATCTTGTAGGAATATTCCCTCTGCTCATTATTCCTATCGTGCGATCGAGTGTAAACTTTAAGATCTCTCTTCTAATTCATGCTTTACACATTTGTAGAAAATGTCTCCTAGAAGGGGTGTTGGAAGAGGGACAAATAGGGGGAATCCACCAGTCCCACCAACCCTAGTAGACCCCCTCAGTGGGAAACTAACGGAAGCGTAGCTCGGGGCTTCCCTTAAAGTGTTGATATGGGCTACGACCACTCAGGTAAACCAGCAGGCGGTTATATCTATAAATCCTACTGAAGAGATAATAGCTACCAAGGACCGAAACTTCTTAAAAAGGAATCCATCGGAGTTTTATGGTCTGAAAGCGGATGGAAGGATCAAGGGAGAAGAAAAGGGAATCAAGAGAGCAAGGACAAGGGACATAGGGTATTCCCAACAGAGGATGAGTGGTAGACCTCATTTCCAGTCTAGTCAGAGATCATCAGCCCCAGCACCATCGATAGCTCCTGCTCCTAACAAACCCAGAGTTAGGGAGATTATATACCCAACTTGCAAGGACTGTGGGAAGAAACATTTGGGAAAATGCAGGGCTGTCTCAAGTCATTGCTTTTGGTGCGGCAAGTCAGGCCATAAACTCATAAAGTGCCCACCAGCCAAACAAGGCGAAGGTAATGCTTTGGCTAACTCTTATGCATCCATGTCAAGTCACCCAGTTTGCGAGAAATGTGGAAGGAGCCACCCCAAAAAATGTTTGTTTGGTAGGGAAGGGTGTTTTGGGTGTGGTCAGTTGGGCCATAGAATAAAGAATTGCCTTATAACTGAAAATGGGAGAACTCCACCTATGATCCCAGTAACTCCAATAGCTTGCCCATCTCAGCAGGACACAGCATCCAGTACAAATGGTCGATAGCTCCGTATATAGTAGTAGATATGTTAAGGTGCTTCTCATTTTTATCCTTCCAGGTAGTAGGCCTAGGAGCCACAGTATAAGGTATGAGATGCCATTTAGCATGTTAGTATGAGAATTATCCATGACTGGTATGAAATGGTTATAAGTATGAAGCCTTCAGAGGTAACTTATCAAGGCGAATGAGAAATCAAGAGTTAGTGATGTTATCCTAGCCTTAAGAAAGGATCTAAAAGCCTGAGAATGATTAATTTAAGTTAAGTAGGAGATGGTAAGTTAAAGAGGCTAAGTCAAGTCCTAAGTGTTCTAGTGGAAGGGCTCAAGAAATTGTATCTATAGGATGTCATCCTTCCCATTCAGATGTTATCTCTTGTGTTTCAGTTAACAATACATCCTACTCATGCCTATGTTCACACTCCTAGAAGTATACATAACCTCTTCAGACAGTGATCCCAGTCTTACTCCATGATTTCAAAAATCTAAACTTCATGCCATGAAATTCACTATGTACAGACTCATGTCTCGCAATATGCTTAGCTTCAAGAACCTAGTTCCCCAGATTCTCCTTAACGACTTGGTAGATCATGCTACATTATGTGTAGGCTCAAACTAAGCTCCTTGAATGATTTATGCTGGCGATTTCCTTACTCTAGGCGAAGTATATGTTCACCCACAAGAGGAATGATTGTTGTAATAGATATATTCAGAATGACTTTCTATTTAGACCTTAGGTGCTCCATATGTAGAAGTTCATGAGATGCAGTTACTAGTCCTACTAGGGAGACGGAGGAATTCTTGGATAGAACAAGTTGCAGAGGAGTCCTACGATGATTTTAGTGATAGGTTTGAATGGTAAGGTAGTATTCAGGAAGTTAATATATCTAGCAAAGTGGCTCTAAAGATTTTGCACAGAAAAGGGTGATGAGGTGGTGGGGATGGCAGTCTCTTTAAAACAAGGTTCTAGATGAAACCATCAAGGTTGTAAGTTGGGGGAATAAGGAAGTTGTTTCAGTGAAGGTTTTAGGGAAAAATTGGCTAGTAGGAGGAGCTACTGGGGAAACTGCTTCAGATAAGGTCACCCATTCAGAAAATCCAAAGCAGTTATGGATTTACAACTCCGTCCCTAACCGCTCAGTTCCAACTTGAAAAGAACAGTTTCTCCTTAGTACCCTACTTAGTTCCATGTAAGCTTTATGCCCTTTGGTTTCCTCATATCATAGCATACATGTATGATTCAGAAACTCAGTTTAGATATGTAGTTCAGCTCAGAGTCTGATACTCTATTGGTGTTCAGCTTTAGCATTAAATCCTCAAGATTGAAACTCTTTCCCTAGCCTTTTTGCTCAGTCATTTTGTCAGTTCTCAATTCCAGGTGCAAGGACGAATATTCCTAAAGGGATATATTGTAACACCCTGAAATTCCTTATGATCAGACCCCAGAGTTAAATGAAGCTCAACCGAAAAATAAGCAGAAACTATCCTCAGAATGAGTCATGAAACAACTTGTTAGGAGTCATAACGAGTCATGGTCTGACCCTTGAGGATCTGTATGGAAAGGATGGAAAGCCTAGTGGCCACGGACGACCTGACGAGACGTCATTATTGGCAACGACTCGTTAGGGTGGTCGTTGGATGGAGAACAGGGACCCTGTGTTAAGTCTTAGGTAGTGTAGTTAACGGAAAGGGGTGACATGTTGTTAGGTGTGGCAACGACTCGTCATGTCAGTCGTTGGATGGGAGAAGAGTTAAAGTCGTGAACTGTTATCCAGTGTACTTGACGGGTGACTTGACGAGTCGTTAGAAGCAATGACAATCGTCATGTTAATCATGAGTTATGAAAGCTAAATTTCTGAAGTTATTTTCCAGTGTACTTAACAGGCAAGAAGACGAGTCATTAGAGGGACAACGACTCGTTACATGAGTCGTGTCCCCAGTTCGGGAAGTTTTTCCAGTTTTCCCCGGGGCATTTTTGTGAACTCCTATGCTTCTAACTCCGAAGTGACGTCGTTTTGGGTACTAGAAGGGGCGGTTTCAAGGGGAATATAAAGCCTAATCCTCATTCAACCTAGAAACACTCACAAATCCTTCTTCCTCTTCTCTTCCAAAACTCATGAACACCTAGGGTTTTTTCCACGACTTTAGATCAAAGTTCTAGGGGGATATTTCGTCAAGCCAGGTATGTGGGACTTTAAAAAGGATTCCCTTTCATCTTTGTGTCCCGAGATTTATGTAAAAACCCTATTCATTTAATTTTAACAAGAATTTATGTCTTAAGGTCTCAATCTAGCATTATTTATCTTATGTTTTTCATAAATTTTCAGACCCTCATGATAGTAGCAAGGTAGGTTATGAAATTACTATTAAACTCATGATTTTTGACATGAGAAATGGTTGTAGCATGTTTTCTAAAATTTTCCTATGCATTAGTATTACTTTTAAGCTATGGTTCTTGTGAAGTATGCACATGCTTTTTACCATGATTTCACTATACATGTTTAAAGAATGATTTGAGCATATTAGTTGGCATGAAGATAGAACCCATGATTTATATTGTGATCTTGGCTCATGATTCCATGAATTGAGAAAGAAGAAAATATGTCTATGATTTTCCTAGACTCTCGTGCCTCTGATTAGCTAAAAGTTAGTCTTGGTCCTTATCATAGATTAGGGTGGAACTTGCATGATTTTGATTCCAACAGAAATGTTATGTTCATATGTGAAATTTCATGTGAGTGATGATTGATTGAAATAAACCCTTGAGTAGGAGTTAATGTCTTGGTATATCCAATCTTAGAGTCTCAGTCCACACTCAAAACATGTAGAGTCCAACAAAAAGGTCAGTTATCAGTGTTGAGATTTTTTCATGTTCTTATTATCAATATTTTTCATAGTCAGATTATGCTAGTTCAGTTCCAGTCAAAATACTAGCCTACTCAGTAACTTCATAAATGTTAGCTGATCAGTGTGACTTCAGTCTTTTCCTAAAGGGTCAGTGGTTCCTCTTAGTTATAAAAATCTAACTCAGAACATAGTTTATTTGGTCCATTAGGCAGTCATGACATTCTAGATATATAGCTCTGACCAGCCCCAGGACACCAATTCAATTATCAGTTTATTCTTTAGACGGTTACGACGCTTCCAAATAAGCAGCTCTGACCAGTCTTGGAACGCAGTTTAAAAATACGGTCCTATAAGACGCTCATGGAACTCTCAGACAACATCCTTGAGTCAGTTCTAATCTGGGCCCCAGTATCGAGCTATCCACTTGGCAGTAATAGTCGTGATAGGATTATCAAGTGGGAGTAGGACTTAGCACTTAAAGGGTCGGGGGTTCCAGCGCGCCCAGGTTCCAGAACTACGTTGCCACTGTAGGTTAATTTAACTTGTCCTCATGGCCCCCTGACAGTGATTCTCATAGTCCATGCATTTATACCCTGGCAAGGTATATTGGGTCCTACAGCTGGGGTGTATACATCGGACTCCATGTTTGGCTCATGTGATTATATGTCGGTTATAGAGTTTCCCTCTAGTTAATTCAGTTACTCTCAGATTTCTCAGTCCAGTTCCAGTTCTAGCAGTTTAGCTCAGTTTAGTACAGTATCTTAGACTCAGTGTTTTAGATTTAGGGCATGTCTTTGACCATCAGACAGGGTCACCTCGACCATCTCATCTTACTTCAGTTTATTCAATTTTAGCATTTCTGTTGGTCATTGCATGCCATTACAGTTCAGTTATGTATTACCCTATGTCATTGTAGTTCAGTTATGCATTACTTTATATTACTACAGTTCAGTTATTTATTACTTTATGTTACATTCTTTTTTCCCACTTACTTAGTATATTTAAAGTATTGATGCATACCTTCTATGTTGTATCGTATTATGATATAGCTACAGGTTCTCAGTCTCAGTACAGTTAGTAGACTTACTCCAGGAGTTACCAGCTGGTGAATCCTCATCTTTTGCGGAGGATGTTCTTTTTCTGTATTTTCTTTCATTCAATTAGACCTTAGAGTTAGCTGGGAGCTTATCCTAGAAATTCAATCTAGATGGCCTTCAGATGTAGACTCAAACTTTCATATCTATTTTTAGATGGGTGAATTATTATTATTATTCAGCCTTCCTTAAATGAATTTACTTTTTATACCTCGGGAGCTCAAAGTCAGACCCGGGAGTTGAACAGGGAAAATTTTAGAATTAATATTGTAGGAACAGGACAAGACATGGGACGACTCATGAGGAAACCCCACTAGTCATTAAGTGACTCATGGGCAGGCCTGGAATAAATAAAGAATCGAGGTCTCCACAAGGGAAAGAATGACTTGTGGTCAACCACCACGAGTCGTCATGTCATTCATGGGGTGATGCTGGAATTAAATTTGAAGAAGTAACTAGTGCACCTAACGGATAGGACCCCACGAGTCGTAGCCAGTCCCAACGATTCATGAGGTGAGTCGTGATAAAGAAAAATGGTTTTTCATGCATGATAAAGTAGTTTACATGACGGAAGGTGACCACGAGTTGTGATCTTGAGAAACGAGTCATTATGTTTCTCGTAACTAGCCCCAGCAAAACAGTTAACCAGTGCACTTGATGAGCAACTCGATAAGTCGTTGCCCGTCCTGACGAACCGTCAGGTGACCCTGCTTATTTGGTTAGTCCTCATCTTTCGACTACTAGACCTTCAGTTTTTTTAGATTTCCTTTCAGTTCCAGTATTTTTGAGCTAGTTGGGGGTGTTGTCCCATCAGCTCATCCAGATTAGAGGCTTATCAGACGTAGATGTGTATTCAACTTTAGATTTTTATTCTATTGTTATATTAAGTTTCACTTCCATTGAGTTCACAATTATGTTTTCTTTATGTTTATTGAATGAGTTAGTTGAATGCTTATGCCATGGGTCGACTTGGGGTCTCTCGGGGTCCTTTGTCCTGTGTCTACGATTCGGGCCTCCGTTCGGGTCATGAAAAACTTGGTATCAGTGCCATAGGTTTGATGTGTCCTAGGGAGTGTGAAATCCGTGTTAGGTAGATTTTTGTTCATGGGTGTGAAGCGCGCCACACTTATGACGAAGAGGCTACTAGACATTTTAGAAAATGTTCCCTTCTTTCATGATCTATGTCATGCAATGAAAAGCCTTTCTATCCTTCTAATTCATGCTATTTTTTATTGCAGAATTATGGCTCATCGAAGGATGAATGGAAGGAGGAATGGAGGTGGTGAGGGACACGAGGATGGAGATGGTCATGAGCATCAGCCAACTCCACCAGTTCAAGAGCCTCACGCGCTGGAGCCAGCCGCTCATGCTGAGTTCCGAGCTGCCATTCAAATGCTTGCGCAAGCCTTGACCGCTCAGGTCAATCAGTAGTCCGTTTTGCATCTTCCTCAAAACGGTAATGCAGCGGTGGCCAGAGTCCGAGACTTCTTGAGGATGAACCCACCGGAGTTTTTGGGGTCCAAGGTAGATGGGGACCCACATGATTTCATGGATGAGATTGCCAAAATCACCCAGGTCATGGGGGTGAGTAGTGTTGAGTGCACAAAGTTGGCGTCCTACCAATTGAAGGGGGTTGCACATATTTGGTTCCACCAGTGGAGGGACAGCAGGGTCGCAGGAGTAGGACCGATCACATGGGAGGAGTTTCAAGTTGCATTGCTAGATCGATTCTTCCCTCGAGAGATGAGGGATTTGAAAGCATCCGAATTTGTGAATTTGAGGCAAGGAAGGATGACTGTTCAGGAGAACTCCCTTGAGTTCACCTGCCTATCTAAGTGAGCCTCAAAATTAGCTATTGACCAGCTGGCACAGGTGAGCAGATTTGTGCATGGTATAGTAGGATATTTGGACAAACACTGTAGGCCAGCTATGCTCCATTAGGACATGGACTTCCCTCGCATTGTGTTGTATGCTTAGCAGATGGAGGCAGCACATTCGAGGGTGAAGGAGGCCAAGAGGGCTAGGACCGAGGACCATAGGTTCTCTCAATAGAGGTCGGGTGGTGGGCATCGACAGCAGACCCACCAAAGATCATCAGCCCCAGCATCTTCAGCGCTGAGTATGCCATCTAGGCCTAGACATGATCAGAGAGGGCGAGAGTCAGGCTCGAGGGGTCATAGCAGTAGGCCCGTAGACTCCAGCATTCCAGCTTTTCGCAGGTGCAGCCAAGGGCACACCGGCCTGTGTTTGGCAGGGTCAGGATCTTGTTTTGGATGTGGGCAGCCTGGACATATGCTTAGAGATTGTCCCGCTACGAGACAGGATCAGGTTGGGGGCCGAGGCCCAGCTTCTAGATCAACAGCCCCACCACCACGCACAGCACATCAGGGGGCATCTACTAGCATAGTTGGCGGGTAGCACCAAAATAGATTTTATGCCATAGCCACTCACCAGGAGTGTCACGCCCCACCTTGGGGGGTATGACTGGCATCTGGTGCCCTACTAAGACCTGACCTGCTGAACTGTCAAGCCTGGGCGCATCTGGCGCCTGGCTGGCTCTAGCTCAAATTTCTGGAAAAAAAGGGCTATATAGCGGCTATAAATACAGCCCCCGGCCCATTGGCCTATAGCCTTCTGTACCTGTATTACAACTGACCATAAACAAGGTAATTCAGGGGAACCTATGCGGGCCGACAAGGCCACCATGCTGTCTAGTTATCTGCAAACTCAAGCATAACATACTGAAAAGCTACGTGACTGGCAAGGTCACCACTACTGGTAAACTATGGCCCCACACGGCCATCACAAAAGAAAGAAGTAGTAAAGGCAATAGTACAACTACACGGCCTCTCACGACCGGCTCATCTGACCACAGGGAATATAAACAGACTGCAAGCCTCTAAGAAGGATAATAGAAATGATCGGGACAGGGCCCCGACCTACCCGTACTGTACAACAAAAGGAACTGAACTACACCTCTAGAAATTCAGTCTCCGGATGACAGGAGCTGAATATTCGACCACTGATGGGGATCACGTGGTATCGCCTGCGCGTCTATGGGTACCTGCAGGCAAGTAATGCAGCGCCCCACTGGGCGTCAGTACCGCTGGTACTGAGTATGTAAAGCAAACTGAATACAGCTGAATACAAGTAATATAGCTAAAAATCCTGAATAGTAGGAGATAACTGAATCTGTAAGAACTGAAGGGATATCTGCAATCAATAACATAACTATCAAAACTGAAATAAGAAGGAGTAGATAACTGTCTGATGGTGTAGATCGTACCTGTTCTTAATCATACTGAAGGGAGTAGGAATCATACCTGGAGACGTATCATTCTACTACTAATCTTCTCGTATCTACTATAATATAGCATAACATACATAACATAACATGGCATACACAACCTTACCCGGCCCCCATAAGCCGGGAGGTACAATCAACACAGAATCTATACCCCTACCCCGGTCAACCCATCTCCTACACTGGCTGTAAGCATCCTGCCGGTCCTCTGGGTATGCACTTGGGCTCGCTGAGCCCCTGACTATAACTGCATCTGAGTCCGGAGGACTCCTGAATCTGCACCCGGGCGTATCCGCTCGACTGGGGTGTGTAAGGGCCGATCAAGGCACAAGTATGGGGAAAAACTGACATCCCATCTTCGTCCCCTGGTGGGACGGCATGCCACTCTGTAGAGTGACGTATCCTCGTCCTCTGGCGGACGAGTCGATACAACTATTAACCCTAGGCGGTCATGGATGCTAGGTAATCCAACCCCAAACAATACAACGGTCTCAACTGGTAATACTGTCTGGGTATCTCACATGCTGAGGCTAATAGGGATACAATATCATATATATTACATGCTGGGCTACTGATAGTAATCTGTACGTATTTAATACGTGCTGAGGCAGGTAAAGACGTATAAATATGAACATAGTCTCCTGCCGGGCTGTACTGAGCAAATGCTATAAGGTAATGTTTCTGCTGAAAATTCTGCTGTTTACTAAGTCTCTGTATACACTATATGCTGGACTAATGATAGAAATAAGTACATACTTAATACATGCTGAGGCTGGAAGTACTATATATGTATGTACGAATATAATCTTTCTGCTAGACTACGCTGTATACTAACTTTCTATAGTAACAGGATTTACTAATCCTGACATGCTTTCTGAACTTCATTTTAGTCTGCTATTCTATTTCTGAAGTGCTTTACGGATACTGTACTACTTCACGGGGTTTCAGCTGAACACAATAATATCTTAACATAGCATACTACATCACATTCTGAATATACTGGGCACTCTCTAACGCTTGCGTTAGAATCTATATCATACTGATAGGTTTCATACACATTACAACTCAATGTTTCTCACCTCGTACCAACATTCATAATAATGCAATACTCGACTTCTGAACATTCTACTGGTCCGTAATTTATTACGCTATACTGATATTACTTAACTTGCCGAAAGAAACTAACTTTACATACCTTATCTTCGACTATTCGTCCGTCGGACGAGGCTCGGCCGGTACTTCAACTATTTTCTCCCAACTGCATTCATAAATACGTCAATCAATACTAAATACAACATTATTGTAAAGAACGACGTTACTTTCGATTTAATTTATAGCCTAAACTTAGGCTTATCGAAAGACGGTCAAAAACTCGCTATTTTCCAGCGGCCCAAAAGGGAGAATTATTTACTTCTCAGCTAGGAACACAAAGACATTAATTTAGAGCAATTCTACTTACTTTAGTTCGGCGGCTCGCCGATTCATCGGCCGTTTTTCGCAAAACTAACTCCGTAGAAATGCTCTCTACTGCTAAATACCTTGGTATCTAGGATTAATTTGGGTTTGGGCAGCGTTTGGCAGCGTAATCGGACGAAAATATTTAATTTTCCTTCGTTTCTCTCTGTTTGCTGCGTTCTGGAAATTTTCAGGTGAAATTTGATTTTGGACTGAAGTGGAGGCTTTATATACTTGGGCCTGGACACGGGCAACATGTCACGGAGCCATCGCGGAGGCCTCACCTCCGTGACACGCTGCCATCACGGAGGGGCTCTGCCTCGGCTCCTCCCGCGATGGTTCGACAGGTTTCTCGTCCGATCTTTTCCCGGGCCTTTCCCTAGCACGTATGGCTTTCAAATACGCTTAACCAACGTGCGAATAGGTCATCTAAGTGCCGGGAATTCTACGGGGTATAACATTCTCCCCCCCTTAGGAACATTCGTCCTCGAATGTATACTGCTATCTAGAGGACTGCTTATTCTAGTTTCTGGAAAAATTTTGGCAGAGTTTCCCCTGTAATATGGACTATCGCAAAGACCTGAAATGCAGAAAAAGTCCAACACAGGCACTGCACACAATATTCTACAATCCACTGGACAACTAAATATCACTCCTTTCTTTATCATTTACAACATACATACCATAAAGTACTGTGTAAATAATAATACGGACATACCTGTCGTCTGACTAGGCCTGAAATAAGTGAGGATATCTGATTTTCATATCTCTTCAGCCTCCCACGTCATTTCTTCCCGATTTCTGTTACCTTGACAGATGCAACATCTTTAGTTCTCAGCCTGCGAATCTGTCTGTCTAAGATGGCTACGGGAACCTCTTCATAGGCTAACTCCTCTGTGACCTGAACATCCTGGACTGGAACTACTGTAGAAGGGTCCCCTACGAACTTTCTTAACATGGAAACGTGGAATACTGGGTGAACCGACGCTAATTCTGGAGGCAAGTTCAACTCGTATGCCACGCGGCCTATTCTTCGCCGAACGTGATACGGCCCAATGAATCTTGGGCTAAGCTTTCCTTTCTTGCCAAACCTCATTACCCCTTTCATCGGGGACACTTTTAAATATACCCAATCGTTTACCGAAAATTCTAGATTTCTGCGCCGCCTATCTGCGTATGACTTCTGGCGGCTCTGAGCGGTCAGTAAACGTTCTCGGATAAGCTTTATTTTTTCTTCGGACTGCCGAACAATGTCTGGGCCAACTAATGCTGATTCTCCTATCTCAAACCAGCACACCGGCGATCTACATTTTCGCCCGTATAATGCCTCGAAAGGCGCCATCTGAATAGCTGAATGGTAGCTGTTATTATAAGCAAATTCAATTAACGAGAGATGTTCATCCCAGCTACCCCCAAAATCTAACACACACGCTCGTAACATATCTTCGAGCGTCTGAATCGTACGTTCAGCCTGCCCGTCTGTCTGAGGATGGAATGCTGTGCTCAAATTAATCTGCGTCCCCAGACCTTTCTGAAACGATTGCCAGAATCTAGCTGTAAACTGTGCTCCCCTGTCTGAAATGATAGATACCGGCACGCCATGCAATCTAACTATTTCTCTGATATACAATTCGACATAATCCTCAGCTGAGAAGGTAGCCCTTACTGGCAGGAAATGAGCTGATTTTGTCAGCCTGTCAACTATCACCCAAATGGAATCATTTCTGCGTTTAGTACGGGGTAACCCTGTTACAAAATCCATGTTTATTACTTCCCATTTCCACGTAGGTATTATTATTTCCTGAGACCGCCCGGTTTCTGGTGCTCTGCTTTCACCTGTTGACAATTAGCACATCTAGATACAAATTCAGCTATCTCAGTTTTCATACCTGGCCACCAGTAGATGTCTCTGATGTCGTGGTACATTTTCGTCGCCCCTGGGTGAAGGGAATAGCGAGCGTAGTGTACCTCATGCATGATCTGCCCACAAAGTCCTGCGACATTCGGGACACAAAGGCGGCCCTTACAATATAGAACACCATCCTCGGTTATCTGAAAATCTGGCTCCTTACCTTTCTGAACTCTATCTCTGAGCTGGACTAAATCGGGATCCTCATACTGCCGTTCTTTTACCTCTGTAACTAACGATGACACTGCAGAATTCTGAATTACTGGTCCATTATTTTCTGTTTCTATTACTCGAACGGCTAGGCCAGCTAACTGATGAATTTCTTGAGCTAATTTCTGTTTCTCGGGTCGCAAATACGCCAAACTCCCCATTGACTTACGACTCAGGGCATCTGCTACCACATTAGCTTTCCCGGGGTGGTATAGAATATTCACATCATAGTCTTTCAACAACTCTAACCAGCGGCGTTGCCGCAGATTCAACTCCCTCTGGGTGAAAATGTACTGTAAGCTCTTATGATCTGTATAAATATCAACATGGACGCCGTACAGATAATGCCTCCACATCTTCAAGGCATGAATTACTGCGGCCAATTCCAAGTCATGGGTAGGGTAATTCTTTTCGTGTTTTCTTAGCTGTCTGGAGGCATATGCAATTACTTTACCATGCTGCATCAACACACAACCCAATCCGACACCTGACGCGTCGCAATAAACTGAATACCCTTCTGTGCCTTCCGGCAGTACTAGTACTGGGGCGGAGGTTAATCTGTCTTTCAGTTCCTGGAAACTCTGCTCGCATGCCTCCGTCCACTGAAACTTTGCTGCTTTCTCTGTCAATTTAGTTAAAGGTGCTGCAATGGTTGAGAATCCCTCAACGAATCTCCGATAATACCCTGCTAACCCCAGAAAACTACGAACTTCAGTCGGGGTAGTAGGCCTAGGCCATGACTTAACTGCTTCTATCTTCTACTTATCTACCTGTATACCAGCGTCTGAGATAATATGCCCTAAAAAGGCCACTGAGTTAAGCCAGAATTCGCACTTCGAAAACTTAGCATACAACTGGCGGTCCCTGAGAATTTGGAGCACTGTTCGCAAATGAGTCCGGTGATCTACTTCAGAGCGAGAATACACCAGAATATCATTAATGAATACTATCACGAACAAGTCCAGGAAGGGTCTGAAAATACTGTTCATAAGATCCATAAAGACTGCTGGGGCATTTGTTAGCCCGAAGGACATAACCAGAAATTCAAAATGTCCATATCGGGTCCCGAATGCTGTCTTGGGGATGTCCCTCTCACGTACTCAGACCTGGTGATATCCGGACCGCAAGTCAATCTTAGAAAAGTATCTGGCTCCCTGTAGCTGATCAAATAAGTCATCAATTCTGGGAAGCGGATACTTGTTCTTTACTGTAACTTTGTTTAGCTGCCAATAATCTATGCACATTCGGAGTGAGCCATCTTTCTTTCTCACAAACAAGACTGGCGCACACCACGGGGAAGTACTCGGCCTGATAAAACCTTTATCTAACAGGTCTTTCAACTGCTCCTTTAATTCTCTGAGTTTTGCAGGAGCCATACGATAAGGAGGTATTGATATTGGCTGAGTGCCTGGTAGCAAGTCAATAGTGAAGTCTATTTCCCTTTCTGGGGAAAGACCAGGTAACTCATCAGGAAATACATCTGGGAATTCATTTACCACTGGGACAAACTGGAGTGTCGGAGATTCTGCTTGGACATCCCGAACTCTGACAAGATGGTAAATGCACCCCTTAGATATCAACTTTCTCGCCTGAAGGTAGGAAATAAACCTACCTTTTGGCGTAGCGGTGCTACCCTTCCACTCCCGTACTGCTTCTCCTGGGAAGTGGAATCGGACCGTCTTGGTCCAACATTCAACATTGGCAAAGCATGGCACTAACCAGTCCATACCCATTATGGCATCGAAGTCTATCATTTCTAACTCGACCAGATCTACTGTGGTCTGACGGTCAACAATCTCTACTGTACACCCGCGGTAGATTCGGCTAGCTGTGATAGAGTCACCGACGGGCGTAGATACCAGAAAGGGTTGCCGTAATGATTCTGGTACAATACTAAACTTTCGTGCCACAAATGGAGTAATGTAGGACAAAGTAGACCCTGGATCAATTAACACATAAGCAGGGTGTGAACAGATAGTTAACATACCTATCACAACATCTGGTGATGCCTCTGAATCTTGCCTCCCTGGTAGGGCATACGTGCGGCTTGGACCCGCACCTGTACTGGAGGCCCCTGATCTGCCTCGACCCCTGCCTGCTGAAACTGGGGGCCTGCGCCCAGTCGAAGATGCTGTTGCTCGTGATCCTGTTGATGCCCTATCCTGTCTATCCAGGTCCTCTCGACCCCTGGCTGGGCAATCTTTCATCAAATGGCCTTCTTGGCCACAATTATAACATGCGGTGGAGCCATATCTGCATGCTCCAGGATGGCGTCGACTGCATATAGGGCAAAGTGGTAGGGTATACCTTCTCTGCTCTCCCCTCCTCTGTGATGGTGAATCTGCCATCTGCGAGCCTCTACCAGTCCCTGACTGTCCCCTGCGGCCAGATCTACCCCCCTGTGACTATGGCGGAGGCGGGGGCCTGGGCGGCCTGTCTGACATTCGGGGCCTGGGTCCTCCCCGGGCCTCTCCCTGTAATTCAACTGGCCTGTCCCGGCGACGCTGTTCCTGATTAACCCTTCTGACCTCTCGTTGCCGTTGTCTGATACCCTCAATATTCTGAGCAAATGCCTGAATGCGAGCAATATCCATGTCCTCTCGCAGTGTAGCTGTGGTACAAATCTCAACATATTCTGGATTCAAGCCCGTAATGAAACGATGCACTCTGGATGCCATGGTATCAACGAAGGCCGGTGCATATCGGGCTAAGGAATCAAACTGCAAGGAATATTCCCGAACACTCATGGCCCCCTGTTCTAGATGTAGGAACTGGTCTACCCGGGCCTGTCGAATCTCCCGCGGCAAATAATGATTCAAAAAGGCCCCTGAAAAGCTGGACCAGGTGGGAGGGGAAGCATCTCTCCCTCGGGACCTTTCCCAGCTTTCATACCATAACACCGCAATATCCCGTAACCGGAATGCGGCCAACTCAACTGACTCGGTAGATGTGGCATGCATAACCCTGAAGATTCTCTGCATCTGATCCAGAAAATCTTGGGGGTCCTCTGTTCGGTCCGTGCCTGTGAACTGTGGGGGATTCAGGGCTAAGAATTCTCGGACACTCGAACTACCAGGCCCTCCTGATGATTCTGCAACTATAGATGGCATTGGCTGACGCTGAGCAGCCATCACCTGTGCTAATAGAACTACAGCACTCCTAACCTCCTGATCGGAAGGAGCCAATATAGGGGCTGCTGAAGGTAGTGTCGCCCCAGGTGGCTCCTGACGTGGTGGAGACTGCTGAGGAGGCTGAGATGATGCCTCTGTAGTGCCCTCTGGTCGGGCTGTCTCCAAGGGAGGGTGAGGCATCCTGCTGGTGCCTTCCCCTGCTACAACATCTAAGTTCCGACCTGTAATAGGATGGCGCTGGTCTGACATTATCTGTAACCAAAGAATATGGTAAGATTTTTGGGAATCAACCCTATACTATACAGCTCTATAGCACGACTGAATCAGAATAAAAGACAACCATCCTATCATGCCTTGCAGCCTCCTACCCATAGTATGTGGTGCACAACACATCCATGGACAGGACTCTACTTAGCACGGCTTGCAGACTCCCTGGGATACGACCTGCTCTGATACCAAGTTTGTCACGCCCCACCTTGGGGGGTATGACTGGCATCTGGTGCCCTACTAAGACCTGACCTGCTGAACTGTCAAGCCTGGGCGCATTTGGCGCCTGGCTGGCTCTAGCTCAAATTTCTAGAAAAAAAGGGCTATATAGCGGCTGTAAATACAGCCCCCGGCCCATTGGCCTATAGCCTTCTGTACCTGTATTACAGCTGACCAGAAACAAGGTAATTCAGGGGAACCTATGCGGGCCAACAAGGCCACCATGCTGTCTAGTTATCTGCAAACTCAAGCATAACATACTGAAAAGCTACGTGACCGGCAAGGTCACCACTACTGGTAAACTATGGCCTCACACGGCCATCACAAAAGAAAGAAGTAGTAAAGGCAATAGTACAACTGCACGGCCTCTCACGACCGGCTCATCTGACCACAGGGAATATAAACAGACTGCAAGCCTCTAAGAAGGATAATAGAAATGATCGGGACAGGGCCCCGACCTACCCGTACTGTACAACAAAAGGAACTGAACTACACCTCTAGAAATTCAGTCTCCGGATGACAGGAGCTGAATATTCGACCGCTGATGGGGATCACGTGGTATCACCTGCGCGTCTATGGGTACCTGCAGGCAAGTAATGCAGCGCCCCACTGGGCGTCAGTACCGCTGGTACTGAGTATGTAAAGCAAACTGAATACAGCTGAATACAAGTAATATAGCTAAAAATCCTGAATAGTAGGAGATAACTGAATCTGTAAGAACTGAAGGGATATCTGCAATCAATAACATAACTGTCAAAACTGAAATAAGAAGGAGTAGATAACTGTCTGATGGTGTAGATCGTACCTGTTCTTAATCATACTGAAGGGAGTAGGAATCATACCTGGAGACGTATCATTCTACTACTAATCTGCTCGTATCTACTGTAATATAGCATAACATACATAACATAACATGGCATACACAACCTTACCCGGCCCCCATAAACCGGGAGGTACAATCAACACAGAATCTATACCCCTACCCCGGTCAACCCATCTCCTACACTGGCTGTAAGCATCCTGCCGGTCCCCTGGGTATGCACTTGGGCTCGCTGAGCCCCTGACTATAACTGCATCTGAGTCCGGAGGACTCCTGAATCTGCACCCGGGCGTATCCGCTCGACTGGGGTGTGTAAGGGCCGATCAAGGCACAAGTATGGGGAAAAACTGGCATCCCATCTTCGTCCCCTGGCGGGACGGCATGCCACTCTGTAGAGTGACGTATCCTCGTCCTCTGGCGGACGAGTCGATACAGCTATTAACCCTGGGCGGTCATGGATGCTAGGTAATCCAACCCTAAACAATACAACGGTCTCAACTGGTAATACTGTCTGGGTATCTCACATGCTGAGGCTAATAGGGATACAGTATCATATATATTACATGCTGGGCTACTGATAGTAATCTGTACGTATTTAATACGTGCTGAGGCAGGTAAAGATGTATAAATATGAATATAGTCTCCTGCCGGGCTGTACTGAGCAAATGCTATAAGGTAATGTTTCTGCTGAAAATTCTGCTGTTTACTAAGTCTCTGTATACACTATATGCTGGACTAATGATAGAAATAAGTACATACTTAATACATGCTGAGGCTGGAAGTACTATATATGTATGTACGAATATAATCTTTCTGCTAGACTACGCTGTATACTAACTTTCTATAGTAACAGGATTTACTAATCTTGACATGCTTTCTGAACTTCATTTTAGTCTGCTATTCTATTTCTGAAGTGCTTTACGGATACTGTACTACTTCACGGGGTTTCAGCTGAACACAACAATATCTTAACATAGCATACTACATCACATTCTAAATATACTGGGCACTCTCTAACGCTTGCGTTAGAATCTATATCATACTGATAGGTTTCATACACATTACAACTCAATGTTTCTCACCTCGTACCAACATTCATAATAATGCAATACTCGACTTCTGAACATTCTACTGGTCCGTAATTTATTACGCTATACTGATATTACTTAACTTGCCGAAGGAAACTAACTTTACATACCTTATCTTCGACTATTCGTCCGTCGGACGAGGCTCGGCCGGTACTTCAACTATTTTCTCCCAACTGCATTCATAAATACGTCAATCAATACTAAATACAACATTATTGTAAAGAGCGACGTTACTTTCGATTTAATTTATAGCCTAAACTTAGGCTTATCGAAAGACGGTCAAAAACTCGCTATTTTCCAGCGGCCCAAAAGGGAGAATTATTTACTTCTCAGCTAGGAACACATACACATTAATTTAGAGCAATTCTACTTACTTTAGTTCGGCGGATCGCCGATTCGTCGGCCGTTTTTCACAAAACTAACTCCGTAGAAATGCTCTCTGCTGCTAAATACCTTGGTATCTAGGATTAATTTGGGTTTGGGCAGCGTTTGGCAGCGTAATCGGACGAAAATATTTAATTTTCCTTCGTTTCTCTCTGTTTGCTGCGTTCTGGAAATTTTCAGGTGAAATTTGATTTTGGACTGAAGTGGAGGCTTTATATACTTGGGCCTGGACACGGGCAATGTGTCACGGAGCCATCGCGAAGGCCTCACCTCCGTGACACGCTGCCATCGCGGAGGGGCTCTGCCTCGGCTCCTCCCGCGATGGTTCGACAGGTTTCTCGTCCGATCTTTTCCCGGGCCTTTCCCTAGCACGTATGGCTTTCAAATTTGCTTAACCAACGTGCGAATAGGTCATCTAAGTGCCTGGAATTCTATGGGGTATAACAAGGAGCAGGAGGCCTCACCAGATTTAGTCACCGGTATATTGAGAGTCTTTCATGTTGGTGTATATGCATTGCTAGATCAAGTGGCTACCCTATCTTTTGTGACAACAAATATAGCCAGTAGCTTTGGTGTCAGTTCCGATGTCTTATCAGAGCCCTTCTCAGTTTCTACTCTAGTAGGTGACTCAGTTTAGCTAGACGGGTGTATAGAGATTTCCTGGTCTCAATTCTTCATAAGGTCACCTCATCAGACTTGATAGAGTTAGCCATGACCGGTTTTGATGTTATTCTCAGCATGGATTGGCTATTTGCATGCTGTGCTTCAGTTAATTGTAGAACCCGATCAGTAGAGCTCAGATTTTCGGGTGAGCTACTGTTAGAATGGAAGGGTAGTTCAGTTGTGCTTGTAGGTCGATTTATTTCCTACCTTAAGGCCAGGAAGATGATTTATAAGGGTTGTTTGTACCATCTAGTTAGGGTTAAGGACGTGGAGTCCAAAACCCCGACTATCCTGTCCGTACCAGTAGTACATAAGTATCCAGAGGTTTTCCCTGATGATTTTCCAGGTGTCTCTCCCGAGCGGGAGATTGATTTCGGTATAGATCTTCTTCTCAACACACAGCCTATATCTATTCCACCTTATAGAATGGCTCTGGCCGAGCTAAAAGAGTTGAAGGATCAGTTGAAGGACCTGTTAGATAAGGGCTTTATTAGGCCGACTAAGTGTCCATGGGGTGCACCAGTGTTGTTTGTCCGGAAGAAGGATGGTTCGCTTTGGATGTGCATTGACTATCGGCAGTTGAACAAGGTCACCATCAAGAACAGGTATCCTTTACCGATGATCCATGATATTTGACCACCTTAAGGGTGCCAAGTGTTTCTCCAAGATTGGTCTCAGGTTCGGGTATCACCAACTCAAGGTTCGGAATAGCGACGTCCTAAAAACCACTTTCAGAACTCGGTATGGTCATGAATTTGTTGTTATGTCTTTTGGATTAACTAATGCCCATGAAGCTTTTATGGATCTAGTGAATAGGGTGTTCAAGGAATATTTGGACATGTTCATGATTGTGTTCATTGATGACATCCTTATATACACTCGGAGCAAGGAGGAGCATGTTGCTCACTTGAGAATAGTGCTTCAGAACCTCAAGGATCATCAGTTGTATGAAAAATTTAGAAAATGTGAGTTTTGGTTGGACTTGGTGGCATTTCTAGGCCATGTGGTATCAGGAGAGGGCTTAAAAGTAGACTCTCAAAAGATCGAGGCGATAAAGAACTGGCCCAGACCGGTGAACCCATCGGATATCAGGAGCTTTTTAGGCTTAGCGGGTTACTATCGGAGATTGTGGAGGGTTTTTCATCTATTACCGCACCATTGACTAAGTTGACTTAGAAGAAGGTGAAGTTTCAATGGTCGGAGGCTTGTGAGAAAAGCTTCCAAGAGTTGAAGATCCGACTCACTTCAGCACCAGTGTTGACCCTACCTGAGGGTACCGATGGTTTTGTGGTGTATTGTGATGCTTCGCGAGTCGGACTTGGGTGTGTGTTGATACAACATGGGAAAGTGATAGCATATGCCTCGAGATAGCTAAAAGTTCGTGAAAAGAATTACCTAACCCATGATCTTGAATTGGCGACGGTGGTGTTTGCATTGAAGATATGGTGGCATTACTTGTATGGGGTCCACATGGATGTATTCACGGATCACAAGAGCTTTCAATATGTGTTCATGCAGAAAGACCTTAATCTTCAGCACAGGAGGTGGTTGGAGCTACTTAAGGACTATGATATGAGTGTCCTTTACCTCCCGGGTAAGGCTAATGTGGTAGCGGACACACTTAGTAGACTCACTATGGAGAGTGTGTCCCACGTGGATGAGGGAAAGAAAGAGTTAGTGAAAGATGTCCATCGACTTGCAAGGTTGGGAGTCAAATTGGTCGACTCAATCGATGGCGGGGTTGTTGTGAAAAACAAATAAGAATCGTCCTTGGTGATTGATGTCAAATCTAGACAAGATGAGGATCCAATATTCGTAAAGCTAAAGAAAGCCAATTGAAGTCAAAAGGTGGAGGTCTTCTCCCAAGGGGGAGATGGTGTACTGCGGCACCAGGGTCGTCTATGTGTTCAATATGTCGATTATTCGAGGGACCGGATATTGCATAAGGCACATGGATCCAGGTATTCTATCCATTAGGTTACTACCAAGATGTATCATGACTTGCGAGAAATATATTGGTGGAACGACATGAAGAAGGATATTGTAGAATTCATAGCCAAATGCTTGAACTGTCAACAAGTGAAAGTTGAGCATCAAAGGACGGAAGGCATATTGCAGGATATTTAAATTCCTACTTGGAAGTGGGAAGAGATTAACATGGTCTTCATAACCGGCTTACCTCGTACTCACCGACAGCACGATTCCATTTGGGTGGTGGTCGACAGGTTGACCAAGGCTGCACACTTTTTATCGGTCAAAACCACAAATTCAGCAGATGATTATGGCAAATTGTATATTCGGGAGTTGGTCCGGCTTCATGGAGTTCCCTTTTCCATTATTTAAAACTGAGGTACTCACTTTACCTCTCAATTTTGGCAGTCTTTCCAGAAGGGGCTTGGGACTTAGGTTAAGCTCCGCACAATATTTCATCCACAAAAGTATGTCCAGGTGGAGTGGACAATTCAAACTCTCGAGGACATATTAAGGGCTTGTTTGTTGGACTTTAAAGGTAGTCAGGATGATACTTGCCTTTAATCGAGTTTGCTTACAATAACAGCTATCACTCTAGTATCCAAATGGCACCGTTCGAGGCTCTTTATGGGCGGAGGTGTAGATTGCCCATTGGATAGTTTGAGGTTGGTGAGGCAGCTATGATAGGGCCAAACTCGGTACACGAGGCTATGGTGAAGGTTCAGCTGATATGGGACAGGCTGAAAACTGCTCAGAGTCATCAAAAGTCATATGCGGATGTCAGAAGAGAAGATTTGGGTTTGAGGTTGATGATTCAGTATTTCTAAAGGTATTTCCCATGAAGGGAGTCATGCAGTTCAGAAAGAACGGAAAACTCAGTCCCCGCTATATTGGTCCCTACCGGGCTATGAGAATTGTTGGTAATGTAGCGTATGAGTTGGACTTGACCTTAGAGTTATCTTTAGTTCATCCTATCTTTCATGTATCGCTCTTGAAAAAGTGTTTGGGTAATCCATCTTTAGTGGACCCGATAGCCTCGATTATGAGAAAATTTCGGTTGCAATCTTGGATCGTCAGGTTCGGAGGCTGAGGAACAAAGAAGTAGCTTCGGTGAAGGTGTTGTGGAGAAACCAACATGTTGAGGGAGCTACATGGGAAGTCGAAGCGGTTGTGATGTCTAAATACCCCCACCTGTTCCTTTCCGTCTCAGTTTCAGATTGCGGTATCAGTTTTTTCCCTAATTATCTAATCATTTTCCATGTTTAGTTCATGTGCGCAAGTAAGAATTATGTGATGATAAATGTTTGTGATGCCTGAATTCAGTTCAGCTAGGTAGTTCTTTTCTAAGGTAGTCATTGCGTCAGTTTTTCATTTTAATAATCAATATTTTCATATGATGATTGCATGTTTCTGCGTTTTTTGTGTGTTTCTAACTTTGAGGATGAATGTCCCCAAGGGGAGATATTGTTATACCTAGGGAGCTCAAAGATCGGACCCGGGAGTTGAACCGGGAAAATTGTGGAATTGATGTTGCATGCACAGGATGAGTCGTGGGACGATTCATGAGGAGACCCCACGAGTCGTCAAGTGACTCATAGGCAGGCCTGGAATAAATGAAGAATCAAGGTCCCCACGATGGAGAGAATGATTCATGGTCAGCCACCACGAGTCGTCATGTCACTCGTGGGATGATGTTGGAATTAAATTGGAAGAAGCAACTAGTGTACCTAACGGATGGGACCCCATGAGTCGTGGCCAGTCCCAAAGACTCGTGAGGTGAGTCGTGATCAAGAAAAATGGTTTTTTCATGCATGATAAGGTAGTGTACATGACGAAAGGTGACCATGAGTCGTGGTCCCAAGGAACCAGTCGTTATGTCTCCTATTACGAGCCCCAGCAGAAAAGTTAACTAGTGCACTTGACGGGTGACTCGACGAGTCCTTGCCCATCCAAATGAACCATCAGGTCACCTGTTAGGTTCACCTGGCAGTTATTTTCTGTGAAATAGTAAGGGCCTTCTCGTAATTTCCTAAGCTCCTAAGACCTATACTACATTGTTTAAGGCTCGTTTTAGTGGGTTTTAAGCAGGGGAAAACCTATTCTAAGCCATTCTTCCCATACATACAAGTTTGAAGGTTTGAAGAGAAGATTCAAGGCTAAATCTCAAGGTTTCCATTGGAATCTCAGCTTGGGCTATTAGAGGGTGTTATAATTCACCATTCCCAGGTATGTAAGGCTATCAGTGGGTACTTCCTTCCACACCCATGCCCAATTTCTATCAAACATGATGAATTGCTTATGATCAAGTATGGGGTTTCTACCCAATTGCATAATTCTTCAATGTCTACACATGGATATGATTAAATTATAGTAATATTGATGAATTGAAAGCTTGGGGAGATTTTAAATTGTTTTCAATCCAAATAGTTATTTCTAACTTATCAAATTGAATACCCATGGACGAGAAGTTCATGAAAGAAGAGATTGATGTTGAATGTATGATGATGACGAGATTTAATGATGAAAAGCATGTTTCCAAATCTACCCATGATTATAATGTTGTTTTCGAAATAAAACGTGTAGATCCTAGTATGATAAAGCTTTGGGCAATGCCCACATGATGATTTAAAGTGATGATTTTCCCGACATAAGCTTTACCACATTGTTGAAGTGAATTTTCCCAATTTCTCTGAAATTCTAGCTTGTGGTATGTTGAGTTAGATATTTCTACATTTAGCTTACCACATGATTTTGAGTATATGTTCCGACCTATGATTGAGATTGTGGTATGTTTCGAAATAAAGCTTCTCATACGCATGAATTCATAATTGAGATGTGTGTCATTATTGAGCTTTGTCAAGGGACAATGTTGAGCTTCATTTTCATATGATGTTGAGTCTATGCATGATTTCATTAATGAGCTTTGTCAATAGACAATGTTGAGTTATGCATGATTTCATATTGAGCTTCGTCAATAGACGATGTTGAGATTCATCAACAGACGATGTTCAACTTCGTTATATACGATGTAGAGAATTGCATGTTTTGTCGGGAGAAGAGTCTAGCACTGAGCGGGTTAAGGGTCGACCACCCTATACCCCAAAACTACGTACCAACAGAAGTTGATACTATTATACTATTGGGACCTGCCTTGTGAGATATCCCTAGCCCAATTGGTTCTTAAGCTTGATATCAATATCATGATATCATCCATCGCCCTGGCAAGGTTATGGAAGGCTCTGTCCACTTGAGTGTGATAGTTGGGACCACGTAAGCTCTATCGTGGTATGTCGGTTAAGTGACGAGTCTCCCACTGTTTATATCATTCAGATTTGCATATTCATTTCTCATAATGATTACCTTATGCATGCATGTTCTAAAAGTAAGCTTTGGCTCATTTTTCAGCTTTTGATATAAATGTTATGTTTCATCTTTGAGTCATTCGAGTCAGTAATAATGTTATAAATCTATGCATGGTCTTGGTATGATAAGATTGCGATTTCAGAATTAAAGCACGTAGCCCATCTACTTATGCTTAAAAGCTTATGACATGTTATGGAATGTTTTAAATGATTTGTTTTACTTAAGAGGTTTTACTTACCTTGAATACTCAGTACATTCCACGTACTACCCGTATACTTTCTATGCTGCATCATTTCATTATGTAGGACTCGGTTCTCCGGTTCAGCCCCGTACGTAGTCGCTGCTCAGAGTTAGCACCTACTTATTTGGTGATTCCTCATCTTTCAAGGACTAGACCTTCAGTTATTTTAGATGTCCTTTCAGTTCCAGTATTGTTGAGCTAGTTGGGGGTTTATCCCATCAGCTTATCCAGATTAGAGGCTTATCAGACTTAGACGTTCCTTCAACTTCAGAATTCTGTTGTTATATTAAGTTTGACTTCCGCTGAGTTTATAATTATGTTTTCTTCATGTTTATTGAATGAGTTAGTTGAATGCTTATGCCATGGGTCGACTTGGGGTCTCTCAGGGTCCCTTGTCCCGTGTCTATGATCCAGGCCTCTGTTCGGGTCGTGACATTACTATTTAAACTTCCGCTATGTTTTACTCAAAATACTAGTGTGTGATAGACCAGTGGTTGACTTGAGATTACTTGTGACTCCAAGTACCGTGTCCCGTCCAGGGTGTAGACTCGGGGCATGACAACACATGGCTCCAAGATAACCCATGGTACATGCATAACAAAAATATAAGCAATACATTAAGTGGAATAAAGCATAAATCATAACATGAGTGTAAGTCTAAGGTGTCATAAAAGCATAAACGGAGAAAACATGTCAACATCTTTGAGAATCTATACATCATAGTCTGAAAAACCTCTAAAATATAGAATGAATGATGGGACAAACCCCCAATTGGATCTGCTAAGTCTATAATTGAAAAGACATAAAAGGGACATAAGCCAATAACTGACGTCCTCAAATGATGAGGACTCACCAAGAGCTGGGCTACACTAGAGAGACTGAATCTATTGGTGGGGCTGAGATTGATTGCCCCAACCAATATCATGAGATGATATAGTACAAAAGTATGTGATAAGTAATTTGAATGTACTGAGTACGTAGTATAAGAAAAACATGATAGTAAAATAGTAAAATGAAATCATAAGTATGAGATAGTCTAAAACATAATATTCTGATCATAAACTAAATCAAAATTGCTCAAGGATTTCAAAACTGGATCATAAAGCTGGACATGACTAAAATCATAGGTATAATCTCATAAAGTGTATATTGATCTAAAATATCATAAATCATAATATTGTAAAGCATAAACACAAACATGTGTATAAAATCATGGAATAGTAGAAGATTCTTATAACCGACATACTCCAAGTGAGCATACATGGAGCCCATCTTATAACCCTAGTTGGGAGGTGTGTTCATACCTTTTCAAGGTTAGGAACCATGAAGGCATGATATCACTCATGGGCCTATTTTGGCATGGGAGACTCTCAAGGAGGACCCCATCATGACTATGGTGGGATGTAGTTCTGAGACCTGGGTTCTTTGAAACCCCGACCTACTCGATGTTAAATACTACTCCCAAAATATACATAGTTCTCATATCATAATCATGAAATATAGGGTTTACATAGGATAATTAAAATCATGAATTTCATAAGCTCGCTTGACATATGTGTACCAGCCATGAAAATAATGCTGAAGATTTAGCCGTGATACATAAGCTTGGGATCCATGAAATTCATGCATAATTGAGTAAGTCATGATAACTTGAAAATAGAGATTCATGAGATTTTTTCATAGAAATGATGTAATTATAATCATAAAGCATAAATAGAATCATTAGAGAATTAATTTCATGAGAGATCATGGAGTTTTTCATCAAAAAGGGTCTAACCCTAGATATTCATGAAAATCATAGTTGGAGACTTGAAGGAATTAAAATCATGTAATTGAGCTTTAGATTGGGAATGAGGGTGGAAGAAATCCCTCATTCATCACCCCACATACCTGGGTGTTGATATATTGCTTAAACTTAGGACCCAAGATAGTTGAGAAGAAGAAGAACCCTATTATTACTTGATAGCCTTGAGAGATTGATCTTCAATCTACGGTGTTTGGGAGAGGAATGAGAGTCCAGGCTTAGTTTAACTCTTAAATACTCCCCTTAGGAAACCCAAAATGACCTCATTTAGGAGTTAAAAGCATAGAAAATTACAAAAACACCCTTATGAAATCGCACTAAAAAACTGCACGCCAGTCATCATGACTCACACCACGAGTCATTGGTTTCCACCACGACTCGTGGTGACCAGTTTTTACAAGATGGACCTCATTTTTACCTCTTTGATCTTCATACATTGGACACCCATATGGACTCCTCAGTGGATATCACAAGTCGTCCTACGACTCATGGTCAATGGATCCATATTGCATCTTTTCTAATCTTCCATCCTATGGCTCCTCATCACGACTCGTTATATGACACCATGGGTCATTAGTTGACTCATTAAGTCAGGTCCTTATCTGCAGATGGGAATAATAACTCATGACCATGAGTCATACCATCCTTCTATGACTCATGGTGAGGACTCGCGGTCTAAGGGATAAAACTTCTAAGGCTTACCACGACCTCTCTAATGACTCGTCAAGTTATAACATTGCTCGTATAATGAGTCGTTGTGAGAAAATTTTAGATTTTCCTACTGGTTCATTCTCTAGATCTTGGGTCTAGTCTTATCGACTTTTTGGATGTTACACTATAACACCTCGAGTCTCGAAATGACTTCTTAAAGAAAAAGAACTGAAATTCCAGACCTGGTGCAGGGGGTTGACGAAGGATCCAACGGCCCGTTGAAGTGGCTTGGTGGCTCCGACAGTATGAATGACGACCATCAGGTTGGAAATGGACTGTCATGTGTGGCCTTATGCTCAAGTCTCACTACTCACCGGAGATGGTGGACTTGACAAATCGCCAAAGAAGTGACGACCCGTATTTTATATCATTTGTTAAGGAAAAAATTGGACCATGCTGGTTTAGGGTGACAGTCTAGGTGACGGACTGTCGGGCATGTGACGGCCCGTCACAGGCACTGTCGGGTCATTCAGTGCTTCAGTCCAACCCAATTTTCAAGGATAATTTTGTAATTTTCAAAGCTCATAATCCCTAAATGGAATTATTTTGGGGATCCTTAAGGGTGTAATTGAGGGTTTTACCTAGCTTATTCCTCACTCCTCTCATACACCAAATTTAGGAAAGATCAAGGCTAGGTTTCTTCATCAAGTTCCTTTCAAAACTACATTGGGTCTTCAGATTTGGTTGCAATTTCATCAAACCCAGGTATGTAAGCCCGTGAATGGGGGAATTCTCCCCCCCTCATGCCCAATTTCATCCCTAATCAATGATTTTAAGACTCCAATCATGTTATGTTGAAATTCTTGGTTTTACCCAGTTTCCGAGAAATCTCCCATGCTATCTCTAATTCTCTCATGTTTCATTGATGATTTATGGATAATAGGGAATATTTGACTCTAAATTTATTTGCTAATCCATGATTTCAAGTATATGAAAATTATGTCCTAGTATGCATGATTTATGAATTTCAAGCTTATGAGCCATGATTTTAAGTATGATGAACTATCTAGTACACATGAATATTTATGATATCCCAAACTTATGATTCCATGATTTAGAAGTTATGAAGCTTTATTCAAGCATGTGTTATTTTTATGAAATTCAAGTTCAAGTATCTTGGCCATTTTTATTGCATCTTTTCATGAATATTTCACGCATGTCAAGTATGATTATGATTTCATGTTTCGGCTAGCCCATGCAAGTTCAAATATGTTTTCACGATAATGATTGTGAGCCATGTGCATGTTCTTAGGAGTAGCGTCTAGCACTAACTAGGCTAGGGGTTCAGGCAAACCCCAAGTCTCAGAACTACGTGCCACCGTAGGTATATATTCATGATCAAACCTAACGGAGACTCACAAGTGATATCACGCCTTAATTGTTCCTAGCCTTGGGAAGCTTGGGATGGCTCTGCCCACTTGAGCGAGATAGTTGGGGCATCATGTAAGCTCTTTCATGATGGTGTCGATTATGACAAAGCCTCTCATGTTCCTTATGTTTTCAGATACACATGTTCATGTCTTGTGATGTTATTTTTTATAGCATATTGACCCATTGATCAGCTGATGAGTTTTCATTTATGTTTTCAAGTATGATACGCTATATGATTTATATTTCTAAACCTTGGGTCAGTAAGTTCAAACTATGTTAAATAGCTTATAATTATTGATATTTTAGAAATGTGGCTTTTAGCATGTTGCCTGTTCGGGGTGTTATATGGGGTGTATAAAACTCACACGCAAGTGCACGTGGTTGAACAACTAGTAAAGTGGCTTGAGTAAGCCAAGTATCGATCTCACAGGGACTGGGATGAAGTGCAATCTGCTCAAGTGTACTATATTTTAATTCTAAAAATGCAGACAACAGTGTAACCAAGAGTTTGATATTTTGTTTTATATTTTTTATGCTAAAGCTAAAACAATTATCTAATGTGAGTCTAAACTATGAATGAGAGCATGCTGAGGTTAAACGAACATGTAATTGAAATTAATTATCGACATAATTTAATTAGTCTTTTCCTCCGGTTGCTATCCAAGAACATTTGCCAAGAGATTAAAACTCTCGTATTTAACCTCACTTAAGAATCATGAACCATCCACCTACATTTCTGTGATTAAATGCAATTCATGTTCTAGCCATACAAACTCGGTTCCTAAATTGACTAATACGACTTTCAGGTATATTTCTATCCTGAAAGTAAATCAATTCTCAATTTTCCCAAACTAAGAAAAGATCATATCCTATTAATTCACAACTTTTCAATTTCTTGCTCTCTCGAGTGAAACCGGACTTTTTAGATATATATTAACGTAGGCCAAACATTAATGCAGTAAGAACAAGAATTAATAGAACAACTATGGAAGAAAAGATGAAAAACCAAAGAATCAATGATCACATTTCATCACAATTGTTCATAACCTCAGCAAGAAGATGAATTAGCCACTCATTTGTGGATTTAACATCGTTAAATGAGTGTTAAACATACAAGCAATTGAATATAAGGAGAAGGAAAGAGAGAAAACCCCTGATAATTTCGTCCCCTCAACTGCCTGTAACCCACGTTCTTGCTCCACCAAGTCAGAATATTGAAAAATGAACCTAAGTGTTCTATTTATACTGGTGGGGATTTTTCCCGGAATAACAAGCAACGTGTCACGGAGTGTCTCGCGGAGCACTGCCTCCATGACACGTTGTGTATTGCGGAGCACTGCCTCCATGACACATTGTGTATCGCGGAACACTGCCACCGTGACACGTTGTGTATCGCGGAGCACTGCCTCCGTGACACGGTGTTGTTCCACCACAAGCCAAATTTTGCATTTTTTTCCCTTGTTGACATCCGAGTCCAACCCCAATCTCTCCCAACACGCATTTTAGCTTCCCAAAATTATATTTCACCTGCAAAACAACGCTAATCATGTTGGTTAGTATAAATTCACATTTTATTATCAATCACATGAGAATGTATAAACATTGATAGATAAACAAGGATAAAATGACACCTTTGAGTATCACTTGGGCATATAAATTTGCCCAAGATCACTTACCCCACACTTAAAGTCTTGTTCGTCCTCGAACAAACCTTTTACATCTCATGCACATGAAGACTTACACATAGCTAATTTTAGCAAGACAATTCAAGCTACAGCTACAATGACTGTTTAAGATAGCAAGCTAAAAATAGAGCATGCACGATTTAATCATTGAAATGGAATACAATTATGTTAAGACTTCCTAACCTCAAGAATTGACTCTCTATCTTAGCAAACTCATGCAAATCAACTGATCAAGAAATCCAACATGAATTATATCCTTCATTAAACATGTGCCCTCACAACAAGAGAGTTACCCATTTTCACACGCAAATTTTTAAATCACAACATGTATGGGTAAATGAATAGAATTACGCTCACTCTCACAAAGAATTCACATGCATCATGTAATGACCCATAAGCTTGCCCTTAGTGTTTTACTCCACTAATTTGAGGATGTTTGAACGTAAGATCAAGTAGGACTTAATGGGTTGTAATGTAAGCTAAGGGACGGGTAGGTACTATTCTGGCCAGTAATAGTGACTATCTTCCCCCAAGCGCTTTTAATAACTTCAACCTTCATTAAGGATATCTCTTCCCTTACTTCACCCTCATTCTTTTCAATCCTGAATTTTCTCTTCTTGTTCCCATTTCTTTAAGCACACTCAGCTTAGTAGTAAGGAGTACTTAAGCAAATTTTTTTTTCATTCATTTATTTTCTTACTCCCTACTAATAATCAACCATTTTTACACAAGTGCACCTTTGTCCTTTTCTCAACTTTCATAACTTGTACTTTTCCTTCTTTTTCACGCTTCTCACTCCCTCATTCTTTGGAATATTTTTTTACTTAAGCGCTTAGGAGTTTTGGATCAAATTCAAGGCTAATGAAAGAAAAAGGATTAAGCTTATGTTGTAGCTATCAAAGAATAGGCTCAAGGCTCAATGGGGATAACTAGGATTAAATATTCAAGGTAGGTAAAGTGAGGGATAACATTTATGTTCATTCAAAGAAATGCCTAAATCATCTCCTACAATTCACATCCTTCATTTCGTTTTATATACACACTAGGAAAGTACTAGACATTCCACATTAGCACGGAATATTCGAAAAACTTACACTCACAGCACATGCTCAATTCAAGATACATTCCGCAGACTCTTAACTCAGCTAATCACAAGAATTCAAAATTAAGCTTCAATCATATCAAGTCAAATTCAAGAGCCTAGGTGTCTCAAACATAGGTATACCACTTGCATGCTTCAACACTAAACGTACTTGCATCTTACAATCATTTATAGCACATAACAAGAATATCAAGCCATCAATTAGCTACGGGTTCAAAAACCAACCTACTGACTAATTTTCGTCAAGATGGTCGTCATCCATCCATCGTTGGAAACAGTCTCTAACTATGACTAAAAACATTATATACAGACAAAGATAAATTTTTATTCTTCGGTTCAAAGACCCCCCGTCGGAAAAGAACCGAAAAGAAAAACCAACGGGTGATGAAGTCATGCTTGACTCACAAAAATTTTTTTTTCAAATATTTCTAACAAGCATTACATTCACCAAAAGTCGTTAAGCACAAAAAATTTAAAATTTTCCTCACCCCACAATTGAATAATGCTATGTCCCCATAGCATCAACTTAACATTTAAAGAGGGTGAGAAATACTCCCTGAGGCCTTTAGGCTTAGCTAACAGCATGCCTTTCTTCAACTTTGCACAAGTGGGTGTTCGACCCCACACTTTTTCTCTTCCATGCTTGTTAGCTTCCTCCTCCACGGGTACTCAGACTTCCCCTCCATCTGTGCTTAACTTTCCACCAAAACAATACAAGATGAAAAATAAATAAAATCAACTTAAATGCAAGAAATTAAAATGGTACCCTTGGGTTGCCTCCCAAGCAGCGCCTAATTTTACGTCGCGGCACGACGTATCCAGTTTCACCGCTTTTTCCTCCACCTTGAGGATATGAATCTCACCCCTAATTTCTTCTCTAATTTCCTCTTATGCTCCAAGGGTGGTGGTGAAAAATTGTAGGGACCAAGAAGTAGATGTTGCCTTTTGAACTTATTGGCCCTCAAGTAAGCGAAGTCATTTTGTCTCTCTGAGTTAGCAAATTTCAAAATATATGGGGCTTGGTCCTCCTCTAGACATTTCTCTATAAGCTTGGAAGACTCTATATCTATGTTGTCAACCAAATTTAATGTCGAAAAATGCTTTGAGTGTGGTCCAATAAACCTCCACTCTGAAACTGCCTTGTGCTTGACCTCCTTACTTATATACACCTTCTCAGCATCGACATCTATCTCTCCATTAATGTCAACTGGGGGATACTCTATCTCTTCTTCCATGAATGGATTTTCCATAAGTGTGAGCCCATCACGGGGACAATCAAGAGATTCTAATTGTTGGGCTTCATCCAAAAATTCACCATTGTCGTCCTCTTGTAGTTCCTCTTAAATATCGGCTAAAGTTGTTACCTGCAATTTATCACAAGCTTCAGCCTCAGCATCATCTCCGTGAATTTGACGCTCATCCTTTCTATAGCCTCTGCATTCTCTTCTTGCTGAATTCTCAATACTGCCATCGCCTCCTTCATTGCTTCTGATTGCTCCAAGAGTTGTTTTAGCATGTCTTCTATTTGAGCTTGGCGTCCCAAGTCCTCATTTTCCGCATGCCTATATTCAGCAAAAACAATAGAAGGATCATAGTACGGGCTTGGGGGAGGGGAATATGCATTCGGACAGCCATCCCAATGGCCATCTTGACAACCACATATATTGCACGTGTTACAGTGTTGCCAGGAGTGGTGTCCTCCGCAATTCAGACAAGATTCGCCAAAATATGAGTATCCACCATTTAAACCATTTGTATTCCACTATGTCATGTCTATAAGGGTATCCAAAAAAAGAAAAAAAAATAATAATAAAAAAAGAATTAAAACAAACACTAAGACCAAGTTGTCAGCACTAAGAAAAAAATATAGTAAATTTACACTTAAGAAAATTTCACCAATTGCCAGTCCCCGGCAACGGCGCCAAAACTTGTTCGGGGTGTTACATGGGGTGTATAAAACTCACACGCAAGTGCACGTGGTCGAACAAGTAGTAAAGTGGCTTGAGTAAGCCAAGTATCGATCCCACAGGGACTGGGATGAAGTGCAATCTGCTCAAGTGTACTATATTTTAATTCTAAAAATGCAGACAACAGTGTAACCAAGAGTTTGATATTTTGTTTTATAATTTTTATGCTAAAGCTAAAACAATTATCTAATGTGAGTCTGAACTATGAATGAGAGCATGCTGAGGTTAAACGAACATGTAATGAAATTAATTATCAACATAATTTGGTTAGTCTTTTCCTCCGGTTGCTAGCCAAGAACATTTGCCAAGAGATTAAAACTCTCGTATTTAACCTCACTTAAGAATCATGAACCATCCACCTACATTTCTGTGATTAAATGCAATTCATGTTCTAGCCATACAAACTCGGTTCCTAAATTGACTAATACGACTTTCAGGTATATTTCTATCCTGAAAGTAAATCAATTCTCAATTTTCCCAAACTAAGAAAAGATCATATCCTATTAATTCACAACTTTCTAATTTCTTGCTCTCTCGAGTGAAACCGGACTTTTTAGATATACATTAACGTAGGCCACACATTAATGCAGTAAGAACAAGAATTAATAGAACAACTATGGAAGAAAAGATGAAAAACCAAAGAATCAATGATCACATTTCATCACAATTGTTCATAACCTCAGCAAGAAGATGAATTAGCCACTCATTTGTGGATTTAACATCGTTAAATGAGTGTTAAACATACAAGCAATTGAATATAAGGAGAAGGAAAGAGAGAAAAACCCTGATAATTTCGTCCCCTCAACTGCCTGTAACCCACGTTCTTTCTCCACCAAGTCAGAATATTGAAAAATGAACCTAAGTGTTCTATTTATACTGGTGGGGATTTTTCCCGGAATAACAAGCAACGTGTCACGGAGTGTATCGCGGAGCACTGCCTCCGTGACACATTGTGTATCGCGGAGCACTGCCTCCCTAACACATTGTGTATCATGGAGCACTGCCACCGTGACACGTTGTGTATCGCGGAGCACTGCCTCCGTGACACGGTGTTGTTCCAGCACAGGCAAATTTTGCATTTTTTTTCCTTGTTGACATCCTAGTCCAACCCCAATCTCTCCCCAACACGCATTTTAGCTTCCCAAAATTATATTTCACCTGCAAAACAATGCTAATCATGTTGGTTAGTATAAATTCACATTTTATTATCAATCACATGAGAATGTATAAACATTGATAGATAAACAAGCATAAAATGACACCTTTGAGTATCACTTGGGCATATAAATTTGCCCAAGATCATTGCCCTTACCCTCATGATCTATTGTGAATTATATTTATGATTTTATACGATCTTTTTACACATATGTTTTACTTTCTCTACATACTTAGTACATTCAAAGTACTGATTGCATACTCTATGCTATATCCTCTCATGATATAGGTCCAAGTGACTAGTCTTAGTGTCGTCGATAGCTCACCCCTACTCAGACCAGCTCAGTTCCCAATCTTGATGAGTCCTTATCTTTAGAGGATGTTTCTCAGTTGTATTATCATGTCTTATTTTAGTTTCAAACTTAGGGAGCTAGTTGGGGGTGTTTTCCCATCAGCTCATATTACGACTATTGGCTTTTCAGACAGATATGTAGTAGATGAGTCAGGGTTGTGAATTTGTCAGTCTTGCTTATACTTTATGTTGTATATATTGTTGCTTATCCATGCTTATGCTTTAAATTCCACTTTATTTCATGCTCTTGAGATGATATGCATGTGTCATGGGTTAGCTTAGGACCATTTGTGGTTTCAGGTCCCGTGTCTCGATCCGCGGTCCCAGCTCAGGTCGTGACAAACTTGGTATTAGAGCAAAGGTTTAGGTATGTCCTAGGGTGTCTAAAGGCCGCATTAAGTAGAGTCTTTCCATGGGTTTGAATAATTCCACACTTATGGGGAAGAGGCAACCAAACATTTTAGGAAATTTCCCTTCTATCATGATCTATGTCATGTGATGAAGTCTCTCTACTCATCTAACTCGTGTTATATGCATTTGCAAAAATATTCCTCCATACCAAGTCAATGAAAGTAGAAATGGCAATGGAGATGGGCACCATCTATCTCTACCAACTCCAATTGGTCCTTTATCTGAGCAGGTTAGCTTTTTAGATATAGGCTCAGGCTATGAAAGCTGAGGTCAATCAACAAGTTGTGGCTCATGTGAACCAGAATGGGAATGCGGCAGTGGCGAGAGTGTGATACTTACTCAAGATGAACCCACTTGAGTTTCTTGGGTCAAAGGTGGATGAGGACCCATACGAGTTAATACAGGAGGTTCAGAAGATCACCCAGATTGTGGGGGTGACTAGAGAGGAGAGTGTTGACTTAGCCTCCTATTAGCTGAAGGGGGTTTCTCATATATGGCTCCGATAGTGAAAGGAGAGCAGGGGAATTGGAGCGGTTCTCATTGGTTGGGATGAGTTTGTTACCTCTTTCTTGGATAGATTCTTTCCTCGAGAGTTTAGGGAGACAAAGGCAACGAAGTTTTTCAATCTTAAGCAGAACGACAAGATTGTCTAGGAGTATGCCTTGGAGTTTACCTAGTTGTCCAAGTATTCATCCAAGATGATGGCCTATCCGACGGTTCATATAAGCATGTTCGTGAATGGGGTGGCAGATCCATTGGTCAAGAAGTGCAGGACCGCTATGCTGATCAATGATTTAGATATCTCCTGACTGATGATATATGCCCAGCAGACAGAGGTAGATTAGATGAAGGAGAAGGAGAAAGAGGTTAAGAGGGCATGTATAGGAAGCCATGTATAGTTATAGCAAAGATCTAATGGTGGTCATTGCCCTCAGCCCTACTAGAGGTCATTATCCCCAGCCCCATCATCAGCTAGCGTTCCATCCAAACCTCGGGGTGATCAGAGAGTAGGGCGTCAGGTTTTGGGGGCCAGAGAAGCATGACAGTAGAGCGCACTTTCCCAATCTATAGGAAATGTGGTAATAACCACCTAGGATAGTGTTTGGTTTGCTTAGATATTTGTTTTAAGTGTGGGAAGCTCGGGCACATGTTCAGAGATTGTCCTTTAGCTAGACAGGGTGACAGTAGAGGCCATGCCCCAGCCACCACTTTAGTAGCTCCATCAACTCACCCATCTCAATAAGGCACCTCTTCTAGTGGGGGTGGTGGACAGCGCCAGAACAGGTTCTATGCACTTTCTTCTTGATAGGAGCAGGAGGTCTCACCCGATGTGGTTATTGGTATGTTACAAATATTCCATCTTGATATGTATGAATTGTTAGATTTAGGGGATACTTTGTGTTTTCTGACTTCTTATGTTGCTGTTAGTTTTGGAGTTAATTCTGAAATCTTATCAGAGCTCTTCTCAGTCTCTACTCCCGTCGGTGAGTCAATTTTAGCTCAACGAATATATCAAAATTTCCCTATCCTCATTACTCAATAAGTCACCTTAGTCGACTTAGTGGAGTTAGATATGACTGATTTTGATGTTATATTCTGTAAGGATTGGTTACATTCTTGTTATGCTTTAGTTAATTGTTTGACCCATATGATACAGTTTCGATTTTTGGGTGAACCAGTCATAGAGTAGAAGGGTAGTTCAGCGATGCTTGTAGGTCACTTTGTTTCTTATCGCAAGGTCAGGAAGATGTTCTCCAAGTGTTTTCTGTACCATCTAGTTCATGTAAAGGATGCTACGTCCAAGACGCCAACTTTTCAGTTAGCTCCTGTTGTATGTGAGTATCCAGAGGTGTTCCTAGATGATATACCAGGGATCCCTCCTGAGTGAGAGATTGACTTTGGTATTGACATTCTCCCTGATATACAGCCCATGTCCATTCCTCCTTACAAAATGGATATGTTGAAGGATCTCCTAAATAAGGGTTTCATCTGATCTAGTAAGTCCCCATGGGTTTCCCTAGTTCTCTTAGTTCGGAAGAAGGATAGTTCCCTTATGATGTGCATTGATTATCGACAGTTGAATAAGGTCACAATCAAGAACAAGTATCCCCTCCCTAGGATTGATGACTTATTTGACCAGCTTAAGGGTGCTAAGTGCTTTTCTAAGATAGACTTCAGATCCGACTATCACCAGCTCAGAGTTAGGGAGAGTGACATTCCGAAGAAAGCTTTCAGAATTCGATATGGTGACTATGGTTTATAGTTATGTCTTTTGGACTAACAAATCCTCTTACTGCTTTTATGAACTTGATGAACAAGGTGTTGAAGCAGTATTTAGATATGTTCATGATTGTCTTCATAGATGATATCCTCATATACTCTCAAAGCGAGAAGGATCATGTTGCTCATTTGAGGATTATGTTGCAAACTCTCAAGGATCGCAAGCTATTTGCTAAATTAAGTAAGTGTGAGTTTTGGCTGAACTCAGTAGAATTCTCAGGTCATGTACTGTCTAGTGAGGGTGTTCAGGTGGACTCTCAAAAGATAGAGGGAGTGAAGAATTGGCCTAGACCTGTCATTCCTACAAATATTAGGAGCTTTTTTGGTTTAGCTGGCTACTACAAGAGCTTCACAGAGGTATTTACATCCGTTGCAGCACCATTGACTAAGCTGACGTAGAGGAAGGTCAAATTTCAGTGGTCAGATGCTTGTGAGAAGAGTTTTCAGGAGTTAAAGACTCGACTCACTACAGCCCTAGTACTGACACTATCGGAGGGCACAAATGATTTTATTGTGTATTGTGATGCATCTAAGGTTGGTCTTGGTTGTATGTTGATGTAGCATGGTAAGATCACTGTGTATACCTATAGAAAGGTTAAGACTCATGAGAATAATTATCCGACACATGACCTAAAGTTGGCAACAGTGGTGTTTTCTTTGAAAATTTGGAGGCACTACTTGTATGGGATGCATGTAGATGTGTTCACTGATCACAAGAGCCTAAAGAATGTGTTTACTCAGAAGGATGTAAATTTGCGGCAAAAGAGATGGCTAGAACTTCTTAAGGACTATGACATGAGAATCCTTTATCATCCGGGCAAAGCCAATATAGTGGTGGATGCTCTCAGTAGGCTATCCATGGAGAGTGTGTCCCTTGTTGAGGATGGGATAAAGGAGTCGGTGAAGGTGTGCATGGGCTTGCTGATTCATCGGATGGTAATATTATCATTCAAAATAGGTCTAAATCTTCATTGGTGATGGAGGTTAAAGCAAGGAAAAATGAGGATCCTATCTTGGTGAAGTTGAAGGAAGCAATCTGGAATCAGAAAGTGGAGGTTTTCTCCCAAGGGGGAGAGGGTGTACTTTGATATCAGGGCTGAATGTATATTTTGGTTGTATATGAATTAAGAGAGCGGATATTGAGAGAGTCTCATGGCTCTGGATATTCTATCTATCTGGGTGCCACCAAGATGTACTGTGATCTACGACAAGTCAATTAGTGGAATAGTATGAAGAAGGACATAGCGGAGTTTGTGGCTGAGTGCCCCAATTGCCAACAAGTAAAGGTTGAGCATCAAAGAATTGGAGGTATGCTTCAAGACATGAGCATTCCTACTTGTAAGTGGGAAGAGATCAATATGGAATTTATTACAGGGTGGCCTCATACGCTCCAATAGTAAGACTCTAGGTCATTGTCAACAGGTTGACCAAATCAGCCCATTTTCTATCAGTCAAAACTACGGATTCAATCGAGGATTATGCTATGCTTTACATTCAGGAGTAGTTTCAGTTGCATGGATTCCCATTTTCCATCATCTTGGATAGAGGCACTCAGTTCACCCCTATGTTCTGGAGGCCATTTCTAAAGAGACTTGGTACTCAGGTGAAGCTTTGCACAACTTTTCAGCTGCATATAGATGGTCAGGTCGAGCAGACCGTTTAGAATCTTAAGGACATGTTGAGAGATTGTGTGATTAATTTCAAGGGTAGTTGGGGTGATAACTTGCTTCTCATTGAGTTTGCCTACAATAATAGTTATCGCTCCAGCATTCAGATGGCTCTACTTGAGGTTCTTTGTGGACGGAGGTGTAGATCACCTGTTGGATCGAGGTAGGTGAGGCTACATTGATAGGACCAGATTCAGTTCATGAGGCTATGGAGAAAGTTCAACTCATTATAGGAAGGCTAAAAATAGCTCAAAGTCGTCAAAAATCCTATACGGATGTTAGGAGGAGAGAGCTTGAGTTTGAAGTCGATGATTGGGTGTTTATGAAGGTGTCTCCTATTAAGGGAGTCATGAGGTTCAGTAAGAAAGCGAAGGTTAGTCCCTCATATGTTAGTCCTTTATAAGACTCTAATGCGAGTTGGCAACGTGGCATATGAGTTGGAGTTACCAACAAAGTTAGTTTCGATGTATCCAGGTTTCCATGTATCCTTGTTAAAGAAGTGCATTGGCGACCAAGCCTTAGTTATTCTAGTAGAGAGAATTGGTGTGAAGTATAGCTTTACTAATAAGGAGGTTCCGGTTGAGTTCCTTGATCGTCAGGTTTGAAAGCTGAGGAACAAGGAAGTAGCTTCAGTGAAGGTTTTCTGGAGATATTAACTCATTGAGGGAGCTACGTAGGATGCCAAAGTAGATATGATGACTAAATACCCTCATATTTTTCCTTCTGGCTTACTTCCAACATGAGGTATCAGTTTCCTCCTTAGTACTCTATTCAGTTTTATGTCAAGTTCATGTCCCTTAGTTCCGTTCATGTCATAGCATGCATGTATGTTTCATGAATTCAGTTCAGTCGTGTAATTCAGTCCGGAATCAGTCACTCCGTCAATTTCCAGCTATGGTTGTTCAGTTTTTGGATTGTAGTATATTCCCTAATCCCTCCAGTATGATTAAGTCAATACTTGAGGATGAATGTTTTCAAGGGGAAGATATTCTAACACCTAGAGTCTCGAAATGGTTCCTTGAAGAAAAAGAACTGAAATCGCAAACCTAGTGCAGGGTGTTGACGAGGGGCAACCTTGGTGCCTTGAGAGGCACGGGGAACCCCACCACCACTGCCCATAATATATATATATATATATATATATATATATATATATATATATATATATAAGCCCCTTCTCTCACTTCAAATCATTTATAATAGTTTCCCATGGCCAGAGCTTAAAAGAGACGCAAGGTTTGATTATTTTTTGCCTGATTATGCTACCAAACATAGTACAAACTTAAATTAACTTTAGGTATCGAGTTCTAAGCCTACAAGGAGAATTATTATGGAGTTATTTTCTCAAGAAATGCCCGACATATCAGAACTCCGCCGAGTAGAAGTTGTAAGAATTGCTCCTAATTGATTCATATATGGCCATAGACTTTAGCTAAGCATTTCTCCTTTCTGAACTCTTGGGAAATTATAGATTTTTGGCCATATTTTACGTAGTTGAATTATAGTTTCTATTAGTATTAAAAGTTATCATTTTAAGCCGAATTTGGTATTAAAATTAGTCTCTTTCTCCTAGTATTATGGTTATATTTGGAAAGAGCTGTTGAATACAAATTGAAACTCATCAGATAATTGGGAATCAACAGCTATGGTATGTTAAGGCAAATTCCTTCAGCAAGTTAGTTTCTATAGCATTGTAATACAGTTTAAATCCCAGTAAACGAGCCAAAAGTATTGTTGTTGTGATTAGATGTTGCTGTTTGTTGAGACTAGTACTCTATGTTTAGTTTGGGATTGACTTTGCCCTATATAGCCTTCCATGACCAACCCCAGGTTAATAGCTGTGTCGTTACCCACCAGAGGCTATATGACGTCGCTCCAAGGAGAGATATGCCCTACCAAGGGCCTTATACAGTCCATTCCATGGCTGGGCTACCAGTTCTATGCCGTATCGGCATCACATCCCCGTCGAGCCTGGTGCCTGGGGTGCAGTTATTAGAAGTCCACTAGACTCAGACACAACTACAGTTCAGGGGCCGAGTGGGCTCAATTTCACATCTAAGGGACCAGTAGGTTCGCTATAGTTACCAGTTGACTCTTTTTGACCTTGTTAGGGTTATATAGATTAAATCCTGCTCGCCAGGGCTTTTGGGGGCCCCAAGTTGGTTATTCTGTGCTGATTGTACCTTTCGGGCTTATGGGGGTTAGGTAAGGTTCTTGTTTGCACTATTTACTGGTAGATTAGCCAGCAGGTTGTTTAGCTATTAAAGTTGGATCCCTATCCCTTCAACCTAGTTATTTTAGTTTCGTTTCAAGTTTATTTAGTTAATTTTTGTTAATGCCTTACATATTTGGTACATATTGTACTGATGCCCATTCTTGGGGCACTGCATTACTTATCTGGAGGTGCGGATAGATGAGGATCAGGACACTCCTAGCATCCAGCCAGAATTAGTAGTACAGTCGGCTCCATTCCTTCGAAGCTAAGAATTAGAAGGTTTACTCTTTATGATTATACAGTATATGGGTAGGTCGAGGCCCTGTCTCGACTATTATTCCACTCTTAGAGGCTTGCAAATTTACAGATTCCCTTTGGTGAGTTTGTTGTTGGCTTTGTGGGGCCTATATATGTTGTATTTCTTGTGATGGCTGTGTGGGGCCTTGTTTAGCTGTTAGATAGTGGCCTTGTAGGCTATAGTATAGTTATAGTTACCTGATTTTCATTTCAATTATAACTAGACAACATGGTGGTCTTGTTGGCCTGCATAGGATCCCCTTTTATTGCTTGTTGTTGGTTAGCTGTTTTCATATACAGGGGGCTATATGGCCTTGTCGCTAGAGGCTGTATTAACAGCCGAGATATAGCTCATCATTTTCTTGAATTGAGTTTCTGGCATGCACCAAATGTGCATAAGTCTAGCCAGGTTAGTCAGATTCCAGTGTTGCGCTAGGTGCCAATCATGCCTCTCAAGGTGGGGCATGACAAACTTGGTATTAGGACAGGTCTTATCACAAGGAGTCTACAAGCTGTGTCAAGTAGAGTCTTGTCTATGGATGTGTTATGCAGCACATTCTATAGACAGGAGGCTGCGAGGCATGTTTAGGGTGGTTACTCTTCTTTCTCTTCAAGTTGTGCCAAAGAGTTGTGCTATAAAGGGTTGAGTCCCTATGCTTACTATATTCTGCTTGCCTATAGAGAAATGTCGGACATGTGACAGACCCCGATTGGCAGGAAGTTAGATGTCGCAGCAGGAGAAGGCACTAATAGGGTGCCCCAGTCAGAGCTAGCCCGATCTGAGGGCAACAAGGAGACATCATCTCGGTCTTCCCAGCACTCTCCGCCAATCCAGGAGCCGTCCAGAGTGGAAGATGTGTCGACACCACCTCCAGCAGCTCCTATAACAATAACATTAGACCAGGAGGTCAGGAGCGTTGTCTTCATGTTAGCTTAGATGATGGCTGCACAGCCTCAGCCAGTGGCACCCGTGGTTGCTGAATCTTTCGGAGGACCTGGTAGTTCGAGGGTCCGAGAGTTTCTTGCGCTGAGTCCCCCGCAGTTTATAGGGATGGACTGAGATAAGGACCCTCAGGACTTTTGGACTAGCTACAGTGGATCTTCAAGGTAAAGCATGCCTTGACTGTAGAGTCGGTTGAGTAAGCGGTATTTTGGTTACAGGACATAGTGGTGTTATGGTACGAGAGTTGGGAGATGTTTCGAGGTAGAGATGTTCCCCCTCCAACTTGGTCTAGCTTTTCAGAGGCCTTCTTGGACCACTATTTGCCATGAGAAATCCTACAGGCCCGGTTAGATAAGTTTTTGCATCTAGAGCAGGGATCGATAAGTGTTCAGGATTATGCTATGGGATTTGATTCCTTGGCCCGGTATGCACCAGCTTTCGTAGACACGATGCCAGCGAAAGTGCACCGGTTTATTATGGGGCTACTTCCAGAGTATGTGGAGACTTGTGTTACAACTACTCTGTGGGTGGACATGGATATCGCCTATATTCAAGAACTTTTTAGAGTATTGAGAGGATCAGGCAATACAACGGGAGATAAAGAGGGAAAATTAGGAGCAGCGCCACAAGGCTAGACCTACTGACACTCAGGCAGAGTTTCAGGGTGGACCTAGGCCATAACTATCAGGTAGACCACCAAGACCCCCACCTCCATAGCAGTAGCAGGGTGGTAGACCGAGTCGTCGGGGGCAGTCAGGACCCTGCAAAAGATCACGGCCATTGGGTTCGCAGCAACAGAGAGGGTTAGATCAGATAAACTCACTGCGCCACCTTGCCCTATTTGCAGTCGACGTCATCTTAGGGCATGCAGGTATGGTTCTACTGCGTGTTACACCTGTGGACAAGAGGGTCACATAATGAGAGACTGTCCAGCTAGGTGTCAGAGTGATCGAGATCAACAGGACAGACCTTCAGCAGCGTTACGTTCCCCAGCATCTCCAGTAGGGAGTAGGCCCTCAGCTCCAACTGGCAGAGGCCGAGGCAGGTCAGGGGAATCGAGTTCAGGCACCTGTCCGGATCGCACTTATGCTTTACCGAGGCGACAGGAGTTAGAGTCATTGCCGGATGTTGTGATAGGTATGCTGGATATTTGTTCGCATTCCGTGAATGTTTTGATAGACCCAGGTTCCACTTTGTCTTATATTACACCATTAGTGGCCCGGAAGTTCGGTATAACGCTAGAATTGCTTCAGGGACCCTTTTCAGTGTCCACGCCCATCGGTGATTCTATTATAGCTTAAAGGATCTACCGGGGTTGTACAGTAGAGGTTGTTGTTCTCCAAACTTTAGCAGATTTTGTGGAATTAAAAATGATTGATTTTGATAGAATTATGGGTATGGATTGGCTAGCATCATGTTACGCCAATGTAGAATGTTGGACCAAGACTGTTTGATTCCACTTTCCAGGGGAGGTAATATGAGAGTGGAAAGGCAATCCAGCCACGCCAAAAGGTAGGTTTATATCCTATCTTCAGGCGAGAAAGTTGATACTAAAGGGTTGCATCTATAATATTGTCATGGTTCAGGATGTCCAAGCAGAATCCCTAGCTCTCCATCTATTTTTGTGGTTAATGATTTTCTAGACGTGTTTCCAGATGAACTTTCTGGTATTCCCCCAGAAAGGGAAATCAATTTTTCTATCGACCTATTACCAGGCACTCAGCCTATATCCATCCCTCCGTACCAAATGGCTCCTGCTGAGCTCAGAGAATTGAAGGAACAGCTGAAAGATCTGCTAGATAAGGGCTTCATCAGGCCGAGTACATCACCGTGGGGTGCGCCAATTTCGTTTGTAAGAAAGAAAGATGGCTCTGTTCGCTTTTGTATAGATTATCAGCAGCTAATTTAAGTCACCATCAAGAATAAATACCCACTTTCCAAGATAGATGACTTGTTTGATCAGCTACAAGGGGCGAAGTATTTCTCTAAGATTGACTTATGGTCAAGGTATCACCTGGTGCGGGTCTGGGAGAGAGATATTCCAAAGACATCTTTTAGGACTAGGTACGGTCATTTTGAATTCCTGGTTATGTCCTTCATGTTGACGAATGCCCAGCAGTGTACATGGATTTGATGAATAGTGTCATCAGGCCATATCTAGACTTGTTTGTGATAATATTCATTAATGACATTCTGGTGTACTCCCACTCAAAAGAAGAACATCAAGATCATTTGTGAACAATGGTCCAGATTCTTAAGGATAGCCAATTATATGCAAAATTTTCTAAATGCGAGTTCTGGCTGAAGTCAGTAGCCTTTTTGGGTCATATCGTGTCGGATGTTGGTATTCAGGTGGATTAACATAAGATTAAGGCAGTAAAGACGTGGCCTAGACCTACAACTCCAATTGAGGTACACAGTTTCTTGGGGTTAGAAGGGTATTACAGAAGATTTGTAGAGGGATTTTCTACTCTATCAGCGCCTTTGACCAAGTTAACACAGAAAGCAGCTAAATTTCACTGAACCGAAGTGTGTAAATAGAGTTTTCAGGAGTTGAAAAATAGATTGACATTAGTGCCCGTACTAGCTTTGTTGTAAGGTTCAGAAGGTTATGCAGTGTACTGTGATGCTTTGGTTGTTGGGTTAGGGTGGTTCTCATGCAACATGGTAAGGTAATTGCTTATGCTTCTAGGCAGCTGAGGAAGCATGAAAAGAATTATCCCAGTCATGACCTGGAGTTAGAGGCAGTAGTTAACGCCTTAAAAATCTTGATACATTACCAATATAGGGTGCACGTGGAAATTTTTACTAATCATACGAGCCTCCAGTACATCTTCACACAGTAAGAGTTGAATCTGCGACAATGTCACTTGTTAGAATTTTTGAAGGACTACGATGTGAATATTTTATTTCATCCAGGGAAGGATAATATCATAGCGGATTCCCTTAATCATAGATAAATAGGGAGTTTAGTGCATTTGAGGCTCGAACATCGGGAGCTGGCCCGAGATTGCACCAATTAGCCAGCTTAGCTGTTTGAATAGTAGATTTGAGAGACAGTGGGGAAGTGATTTAGAATACTGTAGTACCATCCCTGGTTGTAGAGGTAAAAGAGCGGAATTATGAGGATCCTAACCTGGTACAACTCATAGATAAAGTTCAGCGACGTAAACTACCAGCTTTTGAGGTAACCGAAGATGGGGTCTTGAGATTTAGAGGTCGCCTCTGTGTTCCAGATGTGGCAGGACTTCGCTAGCAGATCATGGTAGAGGTACATTATTCTCGTTATTCTCTTCACCCAGTTTCAACAAAGATGTATCATGACATAAAAGATATTTACTGGGGGCTGGGAATGAAAAAGGGTGTAGCAGAATTTGTAGCACAATGCCCTAACTGTTAGCAATTAAAAGCAGAACATCAAAAATTCGGCGGATTGACCCAAGAGATAGCGGTACCTATGTGGAAATAGGAAGCAATCAACATGGATTTTGAGACAATATTACCCTGTACCAGGCGCATATTTGATTCTATTTGGGTGATTGTTGATAGATTAATGAAATCAGCTCATTTCCTGCCAGTCAGGACCATCTTCTCAGCCGAGGATTATGTTGATTTATAAATCAAAGAGGTAGTTTGATTGCATGGTGTCCCAACATCTATCATTTCTGACAGGGGGGCACAATTCACAGCTAGATTCTGGTAGTAATTTTAGAAAGGCTTGGGAACACAAGTTAATCTGAGTACACCCTTCCATCCTTAAATAGACTGGCAAGTAGAACGTACAATTCAGACATTTGAGGATATGTTGCGGGAGTGTGTGTTAGAATTCGGGGGTAGTTGGGATGAGCATATACCCCTTATTGAATTTTCTTACAACAACAGTTATCATTCTGCAATCCAGATGAAGCCTTATGAGGCCTTATATGGGCGGAAATACAGATCCCTTATTGGGAGGTCTGAAGTAGGGGAGTCATAATTAGTAGGACCTGACATGATCCACCATTAAGAGGAGAAATTAAAGCTTATTAGAGAGCACTTGCTAACACCTCTGAGTTGCCAGAAATCCTACTCTGATGTGTGGCGTAGAGACTTGGAATTCAGTGTTAGGGATTGGGTGTTTTTGAAAGTTTTGCCAATCAAGGGCGTAATGAGGTTTCGTAAAAAGGGAAAGCTTAGACCTAGGTTTATTGGGCCATATCGGATCCTCCAGAGAATAGGCCAAGCAGCATATGAGTTTGACTTGCCTCCAGAGTTAGAATCTATTAACCTAGTCTTTCATGTATCAATGCTGCAGAAGTGTATAGGGGATCCATCTCGAGTCGTGCTAGTTGAGGACGTCCAGGTTACTGAGGATTTAGCCTATGAAGAGGTTCCAGTAGCCATATTAGATCATCAGGTTCGTAGGTTGAGAACAAAAGATGTCGCCTCTATTAAAGTATTATGGAGGAACAGGAATAAAGAAGAGATGAGTTGGGAAGCTGAGGATGATATAAAATCTAGATATCCTCACCTGTTCCAGAATCGATCCAGATTATGAAGTTAAAGTAAAGTTGTTGTTCAGTTGTTATTTTACTACTTATGCCATCCGTTCTGTGCATAGCTACCCCCTTTTCATTGTGTAGTAGTTGTTATAGCGTCCTGCGAGGCGCCTATGTTGGACTTTTCTGCATTTCAGATTTTTGGATAGTCCATATTACTGAGGAGACTCTGCGTAAATTTTTCTAAATCTTTGGTAAGAGAGTTAACCTCCTTTAATCCTGAGAATGACATTCGAGGATGAATGTTCCTAAGGGGGGAGGATGTTACACCCCATAAATGTTAATGATTAGTGATCATATGCGTGGATTTGTGATGAATAATAAGAGCTTGATGCATGTAGAAAAAGCCTCAGAAGCAGGGTCAAACGAGGCCAGCGCGACGTGCGCGCTAGCAGCGCACTGGGCAGCACGACGCGCTAGGCACAGGGCCGCTATGAGGGGCACGACGCAGGGCAATCTTGGCGCCTTGGGTAGCGTGGAGTGCCCCCAGCCACCGCCCACTATATATATATATATATATATATATATATATATAAGCCCCTCCTCTCATTTCAAATCTTTTACAATAGTTTCCTACAGCCAGAGCTTAAAAGAGACGCTTGTTTGATTATTTTCCGCCTGATTCCGCTACCAAACACGGTCCAAACTCAAATTAACTTTAAGCATCGAGTTCTAAGCCTGTAGGGTGCATTACTATGGAGTTATTTTCTCAAAAAATGCCCAGCAAATCGAAACTCCGTCGAGTATAAGTTGTCAGAATTGCTCTTAATTGACTCTTATAGGGCCACAGACTTTAGGTAACCATTTCTCCTTTCTGAACTCTCGAGAAATTATAGGTTTTCGGCCGTATTTTATGTAGTTAAATTATAGTTTCTATAAGTATTAAAAGTTATCATTTTATGCCGAATTTGGTATTAAAATTAGTCTCTTTCTCCTAGTATTACGGTTATATTTGGAAAGAGCTGTTGAATACAAATTGAAACTCGTCAGAGAATCGGGAATCAGCAGCTAAGGTATGTTAAGGCAAATTCCTTTAGCAAGTTAGTTTGTATAGTATTGTAATACAGTTTGAATCCCAGTAAAGGAGCCAAAAGTATTGATGTTATGATTAGTTGTTGCTTTTAGCTGAGACTAGCACTCTATGTTTAGTTTGGGATTGACTTTGCCCTTTATAGCCTTCCATGACCAACCCCAGGTTAATAGTTGTGTCGTTGCCCACCAAGGGCTATATGATGTCACTCCAAGGAGCGATATGCCATCCCAAAGGCCTTATACAGTCCATTCCATGGCTGGGCTACCAGTTCTATGCCATATCGACATCACACCCCCATCAAGCCTGGTGCCCGAGGTGCAGTTATAAGGAGTCCACTACACTCAGACACAAGTACAATTCAGGGGCCGAGTGGGCTCAGTTACACACCTAAGGGACCGGTAGGTTGGCTATAGTTACTAGTTGACTCATTTTGACCTTGTTAGGGGCATATAGATTGAAGTGTTCTCGCCAGGGCTTATGGGGACCCCGAGTGGGTTATTTTGTGCTGATTATACCTTTCAGGCTTATGGGGCCAGGTAAGATTCTTGTTTGCACTATTTACTGGTAGATTAGTCAGCAGGTTGTTTAGCTATTAAAGTTGGATCTCTATCCCTTTTACCCAGTTACTTTCAATTTTGCTTCAAGTTCTTTTAGTTATTCTCTATTAATGCCTTACATATTTGGTACATGTTGTACTGACGCCCATTATTGGAGCGCTGCATTACTTGCCTACAGGTGCGGGTAGATGCAGATCAGGACCCTCCTTGTATCCAGCCAGAATTAGCAGTACAATTGGGTCCCTTCCCTCGGAGCTAATAGTTAGAAGGTTTTCTCTTTTTGATTATACAGTATATGTGTAGGTCGAGGCCCTGTTTCGACTATTATTCCACACCTAGAGGTTTGCTGATTTAAAGATTCCCTGTGGTTAGTTTGTTTTTGTCCATGTGAGGACTATATATGTTTTATTTTGTGTGATGGTCGTGTGGGGCCTTGTTTAGCCGTTAGATAGTGGACTTGTCAGCTATAGTATAGTTATAGTTACCTGATTTTCATTTCAGTTATAACTAGACAGCATGGTGGCCTTGTCGGTCTGCGTAGGATCCTCTTTTATTGCTTGTTATTGGTTAGCTATTTTCAGTTACAGGTGGCTATATCTCCTTGTCGGCCGGAGGCTGTATATACAGTCGAGATATAGCTTGTCATTTTATTGAATTGAGTAGCAAGCATGCACCAGACGTGCATAAGCCTAACCAGGTCAGCCAGATTCCAGTGTTGCGGTAGGTGCCAGTCATGCCTCCCAAGGTGGGGCGTGACAGTATGAATGTCGATCATCAAGTTGGCGACGAACCATCATGTGTGGCGTCACGCTTAAGTCCCACTACTCCCTGGCGGTGGAGGACTTGATGGACCATAAAGGAAGTGATGACCCATTACTTCTACTGTCGGTAAGGCAAATATTGGACCCCTTTTGCCTTAGGGAGAAATTCTGGGCGACGGACCGTCAGGAGTGTGACGGCCCGTCATTGGCACCATCGGGTTGTTTAGTGCTTCAGTCCGACCCAATTTTCAAGGATAATTTTGTAATTTCATAATCTCATAATCCCTAAGTGGCGTCGTTTTGGGGATCCTTAAGGGTGTACTTGAGGGTTTTACTTAACTTATTCTTCACTCCTCTCATACACCAATGTTGGAGAAGATCAAGGCTAGATTTCTTCATCAAGTTCCTTCAAAACATTGTTGGGTCTTCAAGTTTTGCTGCAAGTTCATCAAACCCAGGTATGTAGGGTCATGAATAGGGTAATTCTCGCACCCTTATGCCTAATTTAATCCCTAATATATTATTTTAAGACTCCAATCATGTTATGTTGAAATTCTAGGGTTTTACCCAATTTCCATGAAATCTTCCATGTTATCTCTATGCATTCAATTCTATAATGTTCCAATTGATGATTTATGGCTAATAGGGCAGGTTTGACTCTCAATGTATTCGCTAATCCATGATTTCAAGTTTACGAAAATTATGCTCTATTATGCATGGTTATGAATTTCAAGCTTATGAGCAATGATTTCAAGTATGATGAACTATCTAATGTGTATGAATATTTATGAAATACTAAACTTATGATTCCTAATGGGGGGGTTTTAAAGAAAGAATCAAGTAAGAAAGTAGTAGATTGTGGTTGTAATCAAATTTATGCAATTAACTAGGCAAGTGTTCCCCATGGATTCATAACAACTTTGGGTGATTACACTAGTAATCTATCCCAGTACTTAGCCTGCAGAACTAATAACATAGGTTCATCCAAATGACTGATTCGTCCCTATTGGATGACTATTCTCAATCACCAGATTAGGTCTCTTGAGTGTTTTCATATTAACTATTATCAATTATTCCAAATTAACTATCCGGTGACTGCAACTCAAGTTATTCAATTAAATATAAAGTTGAAGGCTTTGTTGTTTTTCTCTTTCCTAATCTCTATCTCTCCAGGTTCAAGAAATTAAAGAATTCGGGCAAGTCCTCACGTTACGCTCCATTAAAGAATGATTAATATGAAGAGAATACAATACAAGCCTAAATATTGGTTTAGATGTGCAAACCCTAGTTTGTTATTCTACCCTAGTTCCCACAATCCCAGTTGTGGATGTTTTAGCCTCTCATATCTGTAAGAGAAGAATAAGAATTCATAATAGAAAGCATAATTAGAGTCTTACAATGATGATTGATAAAACCCAATTGCTTATTGCACAATTCAACTTTGAACAGATCAAGAACAATGAATAAATTCTTCAAGAAATTTTGTGTAATTGATCTCCAAGAATATTGGGAGGCTCAAGACCGAATAAAATTCAAAAGAATCTCAAAGGTATTGGCCTTCTCACAAAAATAACCTACAAAAGTATTTACAAAAATAACTAGAAACATTTTCTAAAGTAACAAGGAATCTTCCAAATATGTGACGGCCAAATCCTACGAGTCGTAGCTTGTAGCTACGAGTCGTACATCCCATCCTTACAACACGATAGGCAGTCTTGAAATTGGGTAACTCCTAGGAGTTGGTATAACTCATACAATGTTCTCATGAGTCATACGTCTCTGTCGTGGTCTGATCCTGTGAACTCTGGCATCCTCTGAAGTTATCCACGAGCCTTAAATATGATTTTTCATTGATAGTATGACTCATGGAATCCTCTCGTACCATGGAATCTACCAATCAACATTTTCTCTAAAGTTTTCCATGATTGCTTTGGTACGGCTTGTACCAAAAGTCGTACTTGGCCAATGCCTTGTGCAGTTACTCTAAATTTTATCACGAAAGCATAGCATGGCTCATACCACCAAGGTACGAATCGAACTGAGGCCTGCAACTTCACCATTTTCTGCACTCTTTTCACTTCTTTTAAAGAATTTAACTCCAACAAATGATTTCCATGAAAACACAGCAAAAGTGTATCATATCTGTACAAGCACACCTAAGACCATGCATCTTTCCTTAGTTTGAAGCATCGAGAGTGCTATAAACCAACAACACATCAACACCCGCAACTTAAAGCTTTTGCATGTCCTCAAGAAAGTAAAGAAAAACTCTAAAATGATTCTTAACTAGAAAGTAAAGTAGAAGACCAAAAACCAACACGTCAAAATTTGCACACACGACCATTATCAGATATTGAGCCCTTTTTCAAAACCAAGTATGCTATGCATACATGCAACTACAATTTGTGACAAGTAGGATCTAGGTATGGCATCAAACTATTAGCAGTAAACTGAGCTATCACTAATGTTATTTACACAGACAACCAGCAGAATGCAATGCAAAACATATACCCTAATAGCAAATGAAGTCCCCAACACTCATATATATATATATATATATATATATGATTGTTGGGACTAACAAGTAAGACTCTCACTCTCATAAAGAAGTTCCAGATACTGCACAGCTGATACCATAGGTTTGCCCTTATTTTCTCTACTTTAGTTTTTTCAGATAGTCAGCTAGGATCACTATAGGACTTTCATCGGCTTGTAATGTAGGATTCAGGTCGTGTATGGTAGATATGAAAATAGTGACTAACCCTCCTGGGCACTACACACTTTTGCTTCACTTTTTACTTTTTACCCCTTTTTTTCTTTTTCAGCTTTTTCCTCCCTTTTTCTCCATTCAATTTTCATTTGTGGATGTGGTAAATTTTCTCTTTTCTTTTTCAACTTTATTTATTACATTTTTTTCTTTTATTTTTACATTTTTCTCTTTTTTTCTTTTCACCACACCCAACCTTTCATTAACTAGCTTTTTCTACTTTTCTCCCCACCTCATCTATGCACCCATACAATAGCCACCCTCTACTTAGGAATTTTTCTTGAGTTGAGGTTCACAATGTCCTTAGAGAATCATGGTAAAAACAAGTTCATTATAAACAAAATAGGGAAGGTGAATGGGCTAATCAATGAAAAGGTTAGTTTTAGGCTCTAACATGGGATCAAGGGATTCATTTTATTTGGGAGGGCAACATAAGCTAAAAGTGGATAAATCAAAAATTGCCTATAATACTTTCCTACCCAACTATCCTACTACCTATGGAAATACCAACCGGGCAAGTTCTAGATACTCTATGCAATATTGAACTAAGTAAGAATCCTCACTCACTCATGGTACAAGTTTGCATTTATTCTACCTATCCGGTTCATGCACAGCTAAACTACAATTACCCATGCTAATCTATCAAATGCCATAAAAAGATCCCTAGTAGTCGAGCTTTGCAATCAACATACACAGCTAAACACAAAATTTTTATAAAAGGGCCATTTTTTCAATATTTTTCAAAACATCAAATACATGTTCATTTATTGGTTGTAAATTATTCCTAAGATACTTCTAGTTAAGAAAAAACACAAAACCGCATTCTAAACATGCTGGTTCTACTAGATAGCATGTTCGAGGGAAAAGAAACACGGCAACAAAAACTCTCAGACGAAATCCAAAGTCCAAAACACAACCAGCACACCCCCTTTTCAAAAATCATGCTTTGTCCCCAAAGTAGTAAAAAATGAAAAAAAAAATAGGAGAGGGACATACCTGTGGTGCTCTAAGTGCTCCCTTCAGCTATTCCGACTTCACCGATCATTCATGGGTTGCTTCCCATGCAGTGCCTGATTTAACATTACGTCATAATGCCACTTTGTTGACTATTTAGTCCTCGTCAAGATACACCAACTCCACTCCCTTTACCTCATCGATGTTTCCCAAATATTGCTTCACTCTCTGCTCATTTACTTTAAACATCTTGCCATCTTTGTTCTCTAATTCAAACGACACCATTCGGGGAAACTTCCACCATTTAATATGCTCCCATCCATGTAGAATTCAACTTACCTAGATACAAGTAGGGTCTCAAGTTAAATAGAAGTACCAAATCTCCAGCATTGAACTCCCTTTTGGCAATCTTCCTATTGCGGTAGATTTTCATTCTCTCCTTATAGATGAATATACTCTTGTAAGCTCGGTGTAGGAATTCATCCAACTCATTCAACTGATCTAGCCTTAACTTGGCTACTTTACTCCACTGTCGGTTCAATTTATTTAGTGCCCATAATACCTTATTCTCCAACTCTATCGACAAATGACATGACTTGCCAAAAACTAGCTGATATGGTGAGGTGCCAATAGTGGTCTATAAGCTATCTAATATGCCCAGAGTGCATCATCTATCTTCCTAGACCAATCTGTCTGGTTGGTGTTCATTGTTTTGGCCAGGATCGTCTGGATCTCCCTATTGGAAACTTTAACTTGTCTACTTGACTGAGGATGGTAAGGTGTTGCCACCATATGATTTACACCATATTTCTCAAGCAGAGCTTTGAAAAGGCAATTACAAAAGGGTAATCCACTGTCGCTGATGATGGCTTTAAGAGTACCAAATTCTGCAAATATGAGCTTTCGCATAAATGCTGTGACATTTTTCCCTTCATTGTAAGGGAGTGCAATGGGTTCCCCACATTTTGAGACATAATCCGCAGCCACCAAAATATACTTCATCCCATATGAGCTCACAAATGGGCCCATGAAGTCAATACCCCATACATCAAATAGTTCTACTTCCAGAATTGGGGTTAATGGTAGCTCATTCTTACAAGTGATGTCGCCTTGTCTTTGTCATTGATCTCATGATTTGTAAAAATCATACGTATCCTAGTGGATTGTGGGCCAATAGTACCCACAATGCAAAATTTTGTGTGAAGTTTGGATACCACTATGATAACCCCCAACCGGAGATGAGTGGCAGGCCTCAAGTATGCTCAGCATCTTAACCTTCGCAATGCACCTATGAATCAGCCCATCCGCACATATACAAAACAAATATGGCTCATCCCAATAGTACCTCCGTGCATCAAATAGGAACTTCTTCCTTTGCTGCAAAGTCAGATCTACCAGGATCACGTCACTCAACAAATAATTTGCATAGTCGACAAACCATGGGATTAAATCTTGAGATACAGCCAACACCTGCTCATTTGGGAAAGCATCATCAATGTCGATCTCATTTTTCAATCTTGCCTTTGCCTCCAATATGGATAAGTGATTAGCCACCTGATTCTTAATCCCCTTTCGGTCCTTTACCTCAAACTTAAATTCCTGTAAGAGAAATACCTACTGATTAGCCTCAATTTAGCATCCTTCTTTGACATCATATACTACAATGCTGCATGGTCTGTATGGACAATCACCTTAGTTCCAAGTAAGTATTCCTGAAACTTTTCAAATGAGAAGATTACTACTAGAAGCTCCTATTTAGTCACAGTGTAATTCTTTTGAGTTGCATTGAGTGTCTTACAGGAATAATGATTGGGAGCGATATGTTTGCTCTCGTTTGGCCCAAGACAACACCAAGGGCCACCCCACTGGCATCACACGTTACCTTAAATAGAAGAGACCAATCTAGGGCTATTATAATGGAGACCGAGGTGAGTCTCTCCTTCAAGCATTCAAAGTCTTTCAAACACACTTCATCAAACACAAACTTCACCTCCTTCTCAAGTAGTTTGCATAATGGTTGTGCAATTTTTGAGAAGTCCTTAATGAACCTCCTATAGAATCCTGCATGCTCCTAAAAGCACTAGATACCTTTAACGGAAATAGGTGGGGGCAATCCAACTATCACTTCGATTTTAGCTTTGTCTACCTCTATCCCTTTTCCTGAAATACTATGGCCCAGCACAGTCCCCTCTTTGATCATGAAATGACATTTTTTCCAATTAAGGACAAGATTGGTTTCATCACACCTGCTTAACACTTTACTCAAATGCTCAAGATAATCTTCAAATTAATCACCCACAATTAAGAAGTTTTCCATAAATACTTCTATGGTGTCCTCCACCATGTCTGAAAAGATGGACATCATGCAACGCTGAAATGTGGTCGATGTATTCCACAACCCAAAGGGCATCCTCCTAAAAGCAAAGTCCAATAAGGATAGGTAAAAGTGGTCTTCTTGATCCTCTAGAGCTCTGGAGATCTTATTATACCTAGAGTAACCATCAAGAATACAGTACCATCCTTTATCGGCCAACCTGTCATGCATTTGATCCATCAAAGGTATCTAGAAGTGGTCCTCTTAGATCCAATGATTGAGTTTTCGGTAGTCCATGCAAATTTTCCAACCTGTAACTAGCCTTGTTGGTATTAGCTCATTTCTCTCATTTGGAACTACTATGATCCCACCTTTCTTTGGTACACATTATACTAGACTCACACACTTACTATTAGCAATGGGGTAAACAACACCAGCATCTAGAAATTTAAAAATTTCTTTCTTCACCACCTCTTACATAGGTGGGTTTAGTCATCGCTGGTGCTCTATATTCAGTACACAGTTCGACTCAAGATGGATTTTGTGAGTGCAAATGCTTGGGGAAATATCGATGATATCAGTAATGGTCCAGATAATTGCCTTTTTGTATCTTCTCAATACTCAAAATAGGACCTCCACTTGCTATTCTACAAGATCTGAAGAAATAATCATCAAGAAGGTGCTATTCTCCCCCAAAAATGCATATTTAAGATGTGGAGGTAGAGATTTTGTTATACCCTGAGAATTCAAAGATTGGACCCGGGAGTTGAAAAAGAAAAAAACTAAAAATCTGGGTTGCAGGCACAGGACCAGTCATTGGAAGACTCGTGAGGAGAGCCCACGAGTCATCAGGTGACTCGTGGGAAGGCCTGGGAGAATGGGAAAAAGATTAAGGATAAAAGAGTCCCCACGGGCTTGGGAACGACTCGTGGTCAGACACCACGAGTCGTTAGGTCATTCCTGGGGAGAAGGTATAAGAAAAATATAAAAGATGAGGCAGTGTACTTAACGGAAGGAGACCACGACTCTTCATTCCAGGCAACAAATCGTGGTGTGAGTTGTTCGGTGAATTTTAAATAATTGGAATAAGGAAGGTAGTGCAATTGACGAGTGGTGGGCAAGACTCATGGCCACCTGTAATAAGTCGTTATGTCATTTGATAAGACCCCAAATGATCAGTTAAGATAGTGTACCCGACAATCAAGGTGACGAGTCGTGTAGGCATGTAACGAGTCGTCAGGTCACCCGTCTAGGTCCCCTGGCAGTTATTTTTTACGAATTAGTAAGGGCTTTTTCATAAATTCCTAAGATCCTATGGCCTAAACTATGACATTTTGGGTTATGAATACAGAAATTTAAAGGGGTTAAGTTCAGTTTTCACTTCATTCTTTCATGCATGCAAGGTAGGGGAATTGGGTGAGTGATTCAAGCTTAGAACCCATCAAATCATTGCAATTTCTTCTTGGGTTATCAAGAGCGGTTAAGAACTAGATATTCCCAGTTATGTAAGGTTCTCAATGTGTAGTTTCTTCCACACCCATGTCCTTCCTCTTTGATTTTTTCTAGAATTTCAACAAAAACTCATGGGGTTTTGAATTTGATCTACTTAAAATCTAATGATTTGATTATAGGTTTTGTGATTTTAAAATCTTATCATAATCTATGGGTTGCAATTAGCTTTTGTGATATAAATTAATTATAATACTATTGATTTGGAAGTTCTATGTATTTTATCCTAATTATGTATGCCCCATGATAAATCAATTTATGATCTACTTATCCATTGGTAATAATTATAAGCCCAACATGAATTATGTTTTAAATTATGAATTTATTGTGTTACCCATTGTGATTGTTATGAAATTCAAGCTATATGCATGATCTCCAAGTATGTATGAACCTCACGAATCATGAATTATGTTTTGGCCGACTCACGGGCCTCGTTTCATGGCTAGTTCACGTACGTACAAGTATATTTATCATTATCATGATTTAACTAGTCCATTAATTCATGTATGTTATACTATGAGCACTATATATGTTTTGGGAGTAGTATCAAACACCGAGTAGGTTTGGGCCTAGGTTCTGCTTAGATCTCATAAACTACGTGCCACCGTAGGTATGTTGGGACCTCCTATGGGACTGTCCCTCACCCAAATACCCTTTTTCATATTGACGTCACACTTCCATGGTTCGACCCTTGGCAAGGTACGAACACCCTCCCGACTAGGGTTACAGGTCGGGCTTCATGTGTGCTCATATGGTGTATATCGATTAAGAGAATCTCACATTGTTCCTCATGATTTGTGCATGTTTATGATTATGTATATGGGCTAAAGAAATGTTAAACAAGGCTTTTCTCTTACGATTATGATTACGATTATATTACGAATGTTTTAAAAACCTTGAGCCTTATGTTATGGTACTACATTTATGATATGAGCATGATGTCCCACTCTTATGATCATTTATGAGATTTATATGTTTTAAATTTCTGTTTTACTTACCTTGCATACTCAGTATATTTCAAGTACTGACCACATACTTTCTATATTGTATCATTTCATGATAGAGGACCCGGCTCTAAGGCTCACCCTCCTCAATAGTGCTTTCAAGATAGTTATCAGCTTATTTGGTGAGTCCTCATGTTCCGAGGGCCATATGTTGAGACTCTATGCTTTTTCCTTCAGTTTCAGATTTGTTAAGTTAGTTGGGGAGTTGTCCCATCATCCCGTCTTTCATGATTATAGGCTTTTCAGAATATATGTTGTATTCAACCTTCATGTATGGGTCATTTATTTCCTTTTCTTCGTTGTTATGAAATGTTTATGTTTTCTCATTTTTAGTCTTCCACTTATGTGATTGAATTAGATGTACCCGTATTCCATGGGTTGACTTGTGGCCTCTCGCGGCTCCTTGTCCCATGTTTACGATTTGGGTATACATTCCAGTCATGACAACTTTAATCTCCAAAACTAGTTGTACCTCGACCGACGGTTTTGCTGGACGAGTTGTACGTTTCTTAAAATCAAGGTCCAACTTCCATGGATTGAAATTGTAGGACCCCATTCCCTCTAAGGCATTTACCATCTCTGCGTACCCCTGGGCATCATCCCCATCATAATTCATTAGGATAGCTGCCAGTGTCTCAACATTCATCCGCTCATCTAGAGGCACTAGCAACCTCTTATCCTCCATCTTGGTGCTCACAGGGGTTGGTCTTGTGTTAAGGTTTCCTTGTTGTAGTCTGAATAGAACAAAAACAAAAGAAAATTGTAAATAAGGAAATAACAACTAAAAGTTAAATACAAACAATTAATCTAAGCTTTAGCCATATTCCCCAGCAATGGTGCCACTTTTGATAACGCTCAAATCACACCCTTGTAAAAGTATGGCGCGCACGTTGTCAAAAAAGAACCCAGCTAGGTTGGGGTCTATCTAATAAGGAATATGATCAACATGTAGAATAACTCTAGTACTTATACTTTTAGTACAATTATTTCCTAATGGGGGGTTTCAAAGAAAGAGTCAAGTAAGAAAGTAGTAGATTGTGGTTATGATCAAATTTATGCAATTAACTAGGGAGGTTTTCCCCATGAATTCATAACAACTTTTGGTGATTACACTAGTGATGTATTTGAGTACTTAGCCTACAAAACTGATAACATAGGTTCATCCAAGTAACTGATTTGTCCCTCTAGATGTCTATACTCAATCACTAGATTAGGTCTCTTGACTGTTTTGATGTTAACAGTTATCAATTATTCCAAATTAACTATCCCGTGTCCACACTAGAAGTTATTCAATGAACCATAAAGTTCAAGGCTTTGTTGTTTCTCTCGTTTCCTAATCTTTATCTCTCTTGGTTAAAGTACGTAAAGAATTCAGGCAAGTCCTAATGTTGCGCTCTATTATGAAATGTTTAAGATGAAGAGAAAGTAATACAAGCCTAAATATTGGTTTAGAATCACTATGTGCAAGCCCTAGTTAGCTATTCCACCCTAGTTCCCACAACTCTAGGGTGAGCACGTAATCAAATGAGTGCAAGGACGGGGCTGGAGGCAGGGCGCCCCGGGCACCGCATCATGCCCCTCCTTGATGCATGGGCCGATGCATTGGGTCTGTGATCCGGCATGACGGGAGGCATGCCACGGCCCTAGGCCACCATCTCCCCCTATATATAGGTGTTAGGTTTAATATTTGGTTATTTAAAATATTTCCCAACAGAGAGCTCAGATGAGGAAAAAAGGAGCTTTCTATTTTTATAAGTTGAATTATGCCATTAAATCACCTCCAAATGTCAATTCTTCTTAGGTAGTGATTCCTAGACCTACGTAGAATATATCTACGGAGTTATATCTTCAAAATTGACCTAGTTCGATGGAGTCCCACCAAGTAGTAGTCATAGAAATCGCTTCTAATCAAGTCCTAACCATCTACAAGTGATAGGTAAGCGTTTCTATCTTCAAAATTTTTTGGAATCCCTAAGTTTTTGTCCAAATTGGACGGAGTTTGATTTGTAGTTGTTGTGCTTTAAGGATGTTGTTGTTATTCATTTCCTTTAATTGAGAACAACTTTATTCTCTCAGCGCAAGGGCTGCAAATTGGAGGAATTACTGGCTTTAGGTTGGAACAGTTTGGCAGATCACTACAACATTTTAGGCTTTTACCCGCCCTTGTAAAGTGTGGCCTAAACTAGCAAAAAGTGTGGCCTTTGATCTAAGGCTACACTTTTTCGGGGGTGGTCTAAAGAGGCGTAAACTTTGACTTTAGGCCACGCTTTTCAAGTGTTTCCATTAGCTACACTTTTATTCCATAAAGCCACGCTTTCAAGTGTGGTCTTTGCTTTGATATTGGCCACGCTTTCCTGCAACAACACTTATAAGGTGTAGTCTTTTCTACGTATCCTACAATAACACTTATAAAGTGTAACCTTTTCTTATGCACATTCCATAATTTGTAATCAATAAGTCAGACAATTGGCATCCCTATAGCATACTTTTGAAGTGTAGCAATATTGTCTAGAATTTTATACCCACAATTTCTAATTTAAAAATAATAATTTTATTTATATTCGATAATCATATTATATATATATGATCTAAAGCACCAAATTAGTTAATAAATAGTTCAAATGTATATATTTCCAACAAACTTCGAGAAAAAACATGTATTTTACTACACATAGTTAAAAAGAAATATTTTAAAGATCTGTACTAGAAATAAATTCCACAAAATAAAATGTATTCAAACATATATTAGAATATTTAGTTCAAAAACTCTTTATCGTTCACTTCAATAGATAAAGTTGACTTGTGGCCACCATTCAAATGTGATCACCCACATTTTCCTACACATTCAAAATGAAATCAAAATCTTGAAAAAGATAGATATTTATTTTCAATATAATAGTCAAGTAATTATATGAATGAGGTAAAAACTACTAGATGATCTTCAGCACCATCAATAGGTCTATAGTAAGTGCTTTCATTGAATATTATCGTTATAAATGAAAACTTGTTATTAATGAGTGAAATAAATTTCATAGATGTGAATCACAACATAAGTGAAAGAAAATCAAGCACCTACGTATTCATATTTCCATTCAGACAAGTAGCAAGGAGATAGGAGAGGGAGAATAAAATCATATACATAGCGTTGGTAGTAAGGAGATAAAAGATGATATTGATATTTCAATAGCACTGACGCAAAAAATGACATTATTAAAAGAAAAACACTAGGACAGAAAAGAAAAGTCACAACCGTACCTTAATAATTATATCTAGAAACTTCAATATGTTGTTTCTTGGGAAAAAGGAACCAATTTAGACCAGCCAAAAAAGCATGTTCATTAACTACTCCCTTCAACTATTACCTAATGCATTGCAACCTATTCTCACAACCCAAAGAATGTCTATAGCCCACTATTAAAGAGGTTTGGTTTTTAGGCAGTAATATGCAAAAAGTTCAGAGGCTTCACATGAAAAAGCTAGATTCCTAGACAAGGAATCCGAAAATACTTGTTTTGAAGCAACAAGAAAATTTACTAGTCAACAAAATTCAGGACACAAGTGTGAATGTTGTTTGGAGAGCGATTATCCTTGAGCTGAACCACTGCCGAATAGTTTGAGAGAATCATAACTACAAACTTATATAATATGTAGGCATATTATAAGAAATAATTTTTCTATTGCCTCATTAATATGAAGCAACAGAGATTTTCAATTATTTCTAGTCTTTCTTGTATTCCCTGTTATTCTATTTTCGAGAATGATGCATCAAAATTTGAATATAGGAGCAGATCAAAATGATTAACTTTAGTAAGTAATCTACATAATTACAATTAGCTTCATTGGTCCCAATAGATACATTCATTGATATCTACTCATATATACTCTGTCAAATAGAGCACAAGACACAATCAAACAGTATTACATCAATTTCAGTTCATATATTTCAATTCAAGCAAACTTAATAATAAAAAGAAAATAGTTAAGAGTATAAAAATAATGGCGTTATCCCCTCCTCCAATTGATGAACTTTAGAACTCAAAATCAAAAAATCTAAAGAATTTTTTCAACTAGTAATCCCCTCACAAAGGTTATCTTTAGCCTCAAAATTGTTATATGGGGAAAAAGAAAAAGAATGTTTCAACAACCTTAGAACCGCAATGCAGAAGATTCAATATCCCATTTACATTGCCTCAAAGTTCAAATCTCCAAATTCATGTTAACAAAAAATAAACAAATATATAAAAGAGCGACTAAGAGTGAGTTGATTGATTAAGCGTTGCCCATGTGAACTAACAAGATTCGGGTGTAGTAGTATTCACCAAGAGTGGTTATAGGAACTTTAGTACTGTCGCTGTCACATGATAGCAACAAAGTAAGTGTGTGCATTCCTTGTGTCGGCATGTAACATAAGGAATCAAAATCAGGAGAGATGAACCTAGACGTTTGTGCTTTAGAAAAGTTGCACCTTGAAATTGAAGCATCATTATCATCAATATGTTGTGCATTGTCAATTTTGACTCCCTCAAATATGCCTACTATAGTTAAATGGTGTAGTAATGAGGAATAAAGGAATAAGCATGTGATTTAGAAATCCTATAAGGCCAAAGCTAGTCGCTAATACATTCAACTAACACAATATAAATATGATATCAAATTTATAATTTCAAACAACTAGAAAGTAATAACTAGTTATTGCAGGGACAAAGTGGAGTTGATTTAGTTCTTAAGATTTCGCGACTCAAAAAATTAAACTCCATAAGAAAAGAATGCTTTCTCCAAGACCAAGAACTTACTCGTCAATGGATGGATACAAGAAACCTTTTTTGATTTCATTATTAGACATGTAACAAGCGAGGCTGCATGATCAAAATAAATATACAAATCAGTAAATATATAGATAAGGGAAGGCTTTACCACACCACATCTTTTAAACTAAACACAACACAAATTGAAAAGCTCACACCACTGATGGTCAAATCAAGTACAAAGAGATAGGATTATCAGATCATACCACTCAGCAGCACCTTCTAACATTGTATCACTTATGTTTCGAGCGCCAGAAATAAGAGCTCCTAGAACAATGATGAATTGTCAACAATAATCTTAGATGAGTGCAAACTTAAAAGTTAATATAGCTTTACAACCAACACCTACCCATGGAAGAGATACATGTCATTCGCTTGATTTACATGGCCTATTTTACCATTCCCTGAGAATATATTAGAATAGGATTCATGAGGTAGTTCAATAAGCACAGAAGAGACTTAAGACTGGGATTTAGAGATGAATTAATGAAAAAGAGTTGCTAGTGACTGCAACAAGGATATATTAAGGATCTAGAGATAAAATAAATCCAAGAAACAAGAAACTACCTAGATCAACATTTGCAAAGGCACTCCCACTAGCAAAAATAATATCTTCACTAGGATGCTTGAAAGAATCAAAAGGATTGCATTCAGCTGTTGAAAAGAATACATAATATTAAATACAAGATCAAGACAAATATCCAATAGATGAAGAAAAAGATGGATGGAAAGACAAACCATTATCTTTAGGATTTGACGTGGCAAAAATCAAAGGTCTAATAGAATTTGACTCTCTCATGGTCGTCCGTACCTGAATGTTACGCCAACATTAGACAAACACAAGTTGATGCCAAAGTAACAGAATTACTGCAAAATACTTTCAAGTGATTTAACTAAACAAAAAGGATGTTCAACTAAATTAATCTAAAGAGAAAATAACACCTCACATCATACTTCAATGAGAAAATTCCAGAAAATAAGAGATCACTTCAACTTTCACATATATCTCTTTCTTATGATTTATTGTAGAAAATCCTGAAGTATAACTTTGTTGATAATGGATAAAAAAGGAAAAAAAGTAAGTGTCTGAAAGGAACCTGCTTATGATAAGGCAATGGAATAGGAAAAAAATTAGTAGGTCAGATTAGATATGATTTTCAATGGCATAAGCTTCACAAGTATGCAGTGAATCAAATGAGCCAACCAGAAAAAAAGTTAAAATATGTTATAACTCCATGATACCGTTTAAGGCTCAACAAAGGAGTCCAGGTGTGGATATATGACAAGAAAATTCAAATAAAATATTATCCTACACTTGTTAAAGAATCGATTAGAATGATTAAATGTGCCTAATTGGTAACTTCAGTACAGAGCAACCAGAGAATAAAGATCCAATCATTTCCATAAAGTATCACCAGAAGCTAAAATGTGTCACAATTAAAGATGGCTGCTCCAATGACACAGTTCAAACAATAATGAACACGAATAAACAAGAACTCATCATAGTTAACTTTCTAAATGTTAATTTAGCATTGTTTGGCAAGCACTCACCAATATAAACAAGAACTTAGAATTCAAGCTTTCGTTCAAGCAAAAAAAAATATTAAATAGGGAGCAGAGATATTATAAGAAAATACAGATCTTAAGAAATTACTATAGGAGGATACATATCATCTAGCTATAGTTGTAATCAACAAAGGTAAGAGAAAACTTATAGGTTATAGAGTATCAAACCCTTCAGCAAACAAGGAGAATATGTAAAACTAAGAAGAATACACCTCTAATTTCTCTCTCCATACATCTTTTCGATGACTTTCAATGATTTCCAACAATGATACTCTCCGTTGATGGTCAAGAGCCACCAGAGGAAATGGGTGATATGAAAAATAGTGTGTACGGCGATCTTTACTGTGGTCGACGAGCCACCAGAGGAATTGAGTGAAATAAAATGATGCCTATCTTCACCAGAGGAATTGGGTGAAATTTCAAAACCCCTTGACCATATATGACGGTGATGTTCTTCAAATTTTACAAAATTGGGTTTTGCATGAAGGTTGGGTGTAGACGGCGATATTCTTCACAACAGTCGATAAGTCATGCGAGAAATTGGGTGATTGCAAAACGTGGACAACGATGTTCTTCAGTAAGTGATGAAATTTTATGAGAAACCCTTGACTGATGAAATCTTAGCATAAAATTTAGAAAATTGGGTTTTGGGTGAAGGCGAGTGTTTTTAGTATATGGAGAGAATTAGCTAAAATTTTATGAGAATCAATAGACTACATTTGTAAAGTGTTATTTTTAAAATATATAATTATAGCACATATAAAATGGTGGTTTCATGTATAAATATGTGTTTCCAATTATTTTATGATTTGATAATACTTATAAAGTGTAGCCTATAACTCTACAGAGCAGGCTTTAAAAGTGTTGCTAATATTTTTGTGGCCAAAAGCTTTCTACAAAGGCCACGCTTTAAAAGTATGCCTGTAGATATCTTTGGAACCACTTGTAAAGAGTTTTCTAGAATTAGTGCGGCCATAGACCAAATTTGTTGTATTGTGAGCAGAAATCGGCAATTGAGATATGTTAAGGCTAACCTCTTCGGCAAGTTATTCTCATCGTATAGCTGATACAACCTATACCTTTGTAAGTAAGTTACAAGCGCGTATATTATGATTAGCTGCTATAGGTAAAATTGAGGCTAAAGCATACTACCTTTGTCAGATTGACCCAACATAGGTTGACCTTTCGTTAAACGACCTTAGGATTGCTAACTGTATCATTGCCTATAGGGATACAACTTGCTTAGAGGACCTATGTGATGTCTGGAAGGACTATATTCGGTCATACAGGTACATACCGAAGTCCAGTAACGTATGAATTTCCGTTATGCCATAACAGCATTAGTGACCCTCAGTAGAGCCTTATGGGCTCAGGGTGCAGTTACAGGAGCCTAGAGGGCTAAATTCCAGACCTAGAGGTCGGGTAGGTTGTCTATAGTTACTTGTGGAATCATAATGACCTGGTTAGGGATATATAGATTGAATTATTCTTGTCAGGGCTTATGGGGGCCCAAGCAGGTTATTCTGTGCTGATTGTACCTACCAGGCTTATGGAGGCCAGGCTTGGTTCTTGTTTGTATACTTACTTGCTAGCTACACTTCAGATTGTGAGGCTACTCAGGTTAAACTCTTATCCCTCTTATTTATTACTTTCAGTTCTTTTATTAGCTTATATTCATCTTTTATTAGTGCCTTACATATTTACTGACGCCCACATATGTGGTGCTACATAGTTGCCTGCAGGTTCGGACAAACGGGTTTCAGGACCTCCTTAGTAGCTATTCAAGGTTAGCAAATTTGTCAGCTCCTTTCCTTCGGAGTTTCCAGTTAGAAACGTTTGCTCATTTTTGTTGTAAAGCTTTTGTGTAGGTCAGGGCTCTGTCCCGACCACTATTTCTTTCTAAGATGCTTGAAGACTATAGTTCATAGCTAGTTGTTCGTTATTGGCTGTGTGGGGCCTAGTTTAGATATCTGTTAGTAGCCTCGTCGGCTGTAGTTTCTATATAACTTCCTACATTCCTTTTGTTATGAATTATATAGCATGGTGGTCTTGTCGGCCCCACATAAGATCCTTTTATTATTGCCACTGCTGGGTTAGCTCTTTGATGCAGGTTGTATGTTGTGGCCTAGTCGGCCTGATTCTATGTTTTGAGCTAAGATATGTGTTGTTGGCATGCACTAGAGGCGCATACGCCCGACTAGGTCAGCTTAGGATCCAGTGTGGTAGTAGGTGCTAGTCACGCCACCCAAAGTGAGGTGTGACAAACTTGGTATCAGAGCAATGTCTTATCCTAGGGAGTCTTCAAGATGTATCTAGTAGAGTCTTATTTATTGATGTGTTGTGCACCACATTCTATAAGCAGGAGGCTATGAGGCATGATAACGTGGTTACCCTCCTTCCTTCCTAAATCGTGCTATAGAGCTATGTTGTATAGGGTTTAGTCCCTAAGCTTATGTTATTCTATTTATCTACAGAGAACATGTTTGATGCACGACCAACTACTGCTGGTTGGGAGTTGGATACCTCGGCAGAAAAGGGCACTAGCAGGGTGCCACAGTCAGAGCAGCCCGACTTAAGGGCGACAGGGAGACATCACCTCGGTTTCCCCAGCATTCTCCGCCACATAAGGAGCCCCCAGGGCAGCAGATACATCAACACCATCTCCAGTCATCCTTATACCATTGGATTAGGAGGTTATGAGTGCAGTTTACATATTGGCTCAGATGATGGCCGCTCAGCGCCAACCAGTGGCACCAATAGTTGTTGAATATACCGAGGGACCCAAAAGATTGAGGGTTCATGAGTTTGTTGCCTTGAGTGCTCCATAGTTCACGGGGAAAGACCGAAAAAGATCCTCATGACTTCTCAGATCAGTTGCAGAGGATATTCAGGGTGATGCATGCTTCGTCCATAGAGTTAGTCGAGTTAGAAGTGTTTCGGCCACGAGATATAGTGGTTCTATGGTACGAGAGTTGGGAAAGGTCTAGAGGTAGAGATGTAACCCCACTTACTTGGTCCAGTGTTTCGAAGGCCTTTATAGATCACCAACTACCACGAGACAGGCCCAGTTGGATCAGTTTTTACATCTAGAGCAGGGCAGAATGAGCGTTTGAGAGTATGCACTAAGGTTTGATTCCTTGGCATGATATGTTCTAGCATTTGTTGATACTATTGCAGCCAGGGTACACCGGTTTGTTAAGGGGCTTGTTCTAGAGTACGTGGAAGCCTGTATTACCACTACCTTGCGGGAGGACATGGACATTTCATGCATCCAGGCTTTTGCTCAGAATATAGAAGGGATTAGGCAGCACCAGTATGAAATAGAGAGGACGAATCAAGAGCAGCATTGGAGGGTCAGGCCCACTAACATGCAGGAAAAATTTAGGGTGGGCCCAGACCTTGATTGTTAGGTACGCCACCTAGACCTTCACCTTAGTAGCAACAGGGCGGTATATCAAATCATCGTGGATAGTCAGGTCCCGGCGAGTGTTCACGAGTGTCGGGCTCCCAATAGCAGACGGGCTTAAATAAGAGCAGGCCCGTTGCACCACTTTGTAGCATCTACAGTTGATGACATTTTAGGAGGTTTAGATACGACTCTACTGCTTGCTATACTTGTAGGCAAGAGGGTCATATGATGAGGAATTGTCCGACCAGAGATCAGGGTGATTGGGACAAGCAGAATAAGTCCTCAACAAGATCACATGCTCCAGCACCTTCGGCAGAGGTAGAGGTAGAGGTAGATTAGGGGCATCCAGTTCTGGCAGTGGTCTAGATCGTACTTACACCTTACCAGGGCGACAGATTCAAAGTCATCACCAGATGTTGTGACAGGTATGCTGAACGTTTGCTCTCACCCGGTTTATGCTTTGATAGATCTAGATTCTACCTTGTCTTATGTTACTGTGCTAGTGGCACGGAAGTTTGGTATAACACCAAAATTACTTTAGCAACCATTTTCTGTATCCACACCCATTGTTGAATCTATTATTTCTAAGAGAATTTATCTGGGCTGTACAGTAGCGGTTGTTGGTCACTAGACCTTAGCAGACTCAGTGGAGCTAGAAATGATTGATTTTGATATAATTATGGGCATTGATTGGATAGGGCCATATTATGACAATGTGGAGTGCTGGGCTAAGATTTTTCAATTTCCCTTTCCCGATGAGGTAGTACGAGAATGGACAGGCAATGCAGCTACGCCAAAAGGTAGGTTCATATCCTATCTTCAGGCGAGGAAGTTTATAGAGAAGGGTTGTATTTACTATATTGTTAGGGTTTGGGATATAAAGGTAGAATCCCCGACTCTTCGATCTATTCCTATGGTTGGTGAATTTCTTAATTTATTTCTAGACAAGTTTCCTGGTATTCCCCCAAAGTGTGAGATCGATTTCTCTATCGATATACCACCAAATACATAGCTTATATCTATCCCTCCGTACTGAATGACACTTGTCTAGTAGAGGGAATTAAAGGTAGAATTGAAGGATTTGTTAGATAAAGGATTTATCATGCCTAGTTCTTCACCATGGGGTGCGTCGGTGTTGTTTGTGAGGAAAAAGGATAGCTCATTGCAAATGTGTATAGACTATCGGCAGCTGAATAAGGTTACTATTAAGAATAAATACCCCCTCTCTAGGATAGATAATTTGTTTGATTAGTTTCAGGAGGAAAAATATTTCTTAAAGATCGACTTGAGGTAAGGACACCACCAGGTACGTGTTTGAGAAAAATATATTCCAAAAATAGCTTTCAGGACCAGATACTGTCATTTTGAGTTTTTAGTCATGTCCTTCGGGTTGAAAAATGCCCCAGCAGTGTTCATGGACTTGATTAACAACATATTCAGGCCATATTTAGATATGTTCGCGATTATATTTATTGATGATATCCTAGAATATTCACGCTTAGAAGTTGAACATAGAGATCATTTGCGAATAGTACTCCAGTTCCTTAGAGATCGCCAGTTATTTGCAAAGTTCTCGAAATGTGACTTCTTGTTAAATTTTGTAGCTTACTTGAGCCATATTATTTTAGATGCAGGTATCTAGGTTGACTCAGAAAAAATCGAGGCGGTAAGACATGGCCTAGACCAACAACTCCAACCGAGGTTCATAGCTTCCTAGGGTTAGCCAGGTATTACAGAAGGTTCGTGGAAGGATTCTATTCCTTATCAGCGCCATTGATATTATTGACTCAGAAAGCAGCTAAATTCCAGTGGATCAAGTCTTGAGAGAAGAGTTTCCAAGAACCAAAAGATAGAGTGACATCTACACTAGTATTAGCATTACTAGAAGGATTAGAGGGGTACACTGTATATTGTGATGCTTCATGCATTGGGTTGGGATGTGTTCTGATGCAGCATGGAAAGGTGATTGCCTATGCTTCTGTAACACCCCAAAAATTCCTATGACTAAACCCTAGATTTGAAGTTGATCATAAAGAGAAAACTGGAAAATGTCCTTAGAATGAGCCTTAGTACAACTTGTAGGAGGACTGTACGAGTCGTATCAAGGACTCTATTATACCCTGAGCATTCAAGAATCGGTCCCGAAAGTGAATCAGAGAAAAAATGAAAAATGTTGCAGCAGTTGTAGAATGAGTCACTGAATGACTCATGAGGAGACCCCATGAGTTGTCAGGTGACTCGTGGGAAGGCCTAGAAGGATGAGGGACTTGAGGTCCCCACGAGCGATGTGACAACTCGTGGTCAGACACCACATGTTGTCATGTCAGTTGTTGGGGTGGTTCTAAGGGAATATTGGATAATTTTTCTAGTGCATTTGACGGGAGGTGACAATAGGTCATGGTTGTTGGGGACGAGTCGTCATGTCACTCGTTAGGAGCCCCGACAGTCCAGCTATCCAGTGAACTTAACGAGCGAACCTACGGATTGTGTGCCTTGGTGACGAGTCGTCGGGTCGTCCGTTAGGACTCCCTAACAGTTATTTTCATCCATTAAAGTAAGGGATTTTCCGTAATTCCTAAGTTCTAAGGGCCTATACTATGTCGTTTTAAGCTCGTAATAGAGGGTTTTTAGTAGAGAAAAACCCATCTTAGGCAATTATTTCATGCATGCAAGGTTAGGGGTTTGAGGAGAGGAGTCAAGGTGAATTCTCAAGGTTTCCAATTGGAATCCCTCAGCTGGGCAATTAGAAAAGGTTAGAATTCTTCAGTCCGAGGTATGTAAAGCTGAGAGTGGGTGCTTCCTTCCACACCCATGCCCATTCCCTAGCAATTTGTGATTTGGTTTATGATGATCAAGTATGGGTTTTCATTCAATTGTATGATTCTTACATCTCTACTCATGGGTATGATTAAATTGAGTTTATATTGGTGATTTACTGAGCTTGGGCGAATTCTAACTTAATTTCTTTGATAAAATTAATTTTCTAAAAATAGAATCTAAAACGCCCATGTGTGAATAGTTCATATAGGATGTGATAATGATGGAGTAGATGATGAAAAGCATATTTCCAACCTTACCCATGATTTTGATGATGCTTTCAAAGAAGATTAAATAAACCCAAGTATGTTAGAGCTTTGGGTTATGCCCAAATGATGATTTTAAATTGTGATTTTCCCCGACATGAGTTTACATGGATGAGATGAAATTTTCCTTTGACCCTTATTATGAATTCTAGCTTGTGGTATGTTTCCAAGTAAAGCCTTTTCTATGCTTAAATCCTTGATTGATATGTATATTATTGTCGAGCTTTGTTGAGGACAATGTTAAGCTTCATTTCACCTGATGTTGAGTCTAATTATGATATTAAAGCTTTGTCGAAATAACATTGTTGAGCTTCATATTTATATGATGTCAAGTGTATGCATGATTTCATAATGAGCTTTGCCAATAGACAATGTTGAGCTTCGTTGTATACAATGTTGAGTTTATGCATGATTTTATGATTGAGCTTCGTCACTAGACAATGTTGAGCTTCGTATTTATACGATGTAGAGCATTGCATGTTTTGGGACAAGAGTCTAGCACCGAGCGGGCTAAGGGTTAATAACCCTACTCCCCAGAACTACGCGCCAATGTAGGTTGATTCTTTTATATTATTGGGACCTCCCTTGTGAGCTACCCCGACTTGAATGGCCCCTTTAAGCTTAAGATCGATATTATGGTAGCATCCTTAACCCTAGCAAGGTTTTGGACGGCTCTACCCACTTGAGTGTAATAGTCGGGACCACGTAAGCTCTATCGTGGTATGTCGGTTAAGTGACGAGTCTCCCACTATCTATATCATTCGAATTCGCATATCCATTACTCATGATAATTATCTTATGCATGCATGTTCAACAAGAAAGGTTTGACTCACTTTTCAGATTTTGATATAAATGTTATGTGTTAGCTTTAAGTCATTCGAGTCAGTTATGAGGTTCTAAAGCCATGCATGAACACGTCATGATAAGAGAACAATTTCAGAAGGAATGCGTGTAGTCTTCTACTTACTTTTAAAAGTTTATTTTATGTATGAATGGTTTTAAGTGATTGATTTTATCAAAGTGGTTTTACTTACCTTGCATACTCGGTACATTTCACGTACTGACCGCGTACCTTTTATGCTGCATCGTTTCATGATTGAGGATCCGTATCATAGGTTCAGCCCCGTTCATAGCCGCTTATAAGAATTATCACCTTTTTGGTTGGTGAGTCCTCATCATTCGAGGACTAGACTTTTAGTTATCTGGGATGTATTTTCAGTTTCAGTATTGTTGAGCTAGTTAGGGGCATTGTCCCATGAGCTCATCCAAATTAGAGGCTTATCAGACTTAGGCATGTATTCAGCTTCAGACGTTCTTTCTGTTGTTATGTCAAGTTATGTTTCCGTTGAGTTTATGATTATGTTTGTTCATGTTTATTGACTAAGTTAGTGAATGCTTATACCATGGGTTGACTTGGGGCCAGGTCTCTCGGTGTCCCATGTCCGTGTCTTCGATCCGGGTCTACGCTCGGGTCGTGACAAACTTGGTATCAGAGCCATAGTTTTGAAGTGTCCTATGGAGTCTGAAAGCCGTGTTAAGTAGAGTCTTTTTCATGAGTGTGAAGCGCGCCACACTTATGATGAAGAGGCTACGAAACGTTCTAGGAAATGTTCCCATCTTTCATGATCTATGTCGTGTGACAAAGAGTCTTTCTATCCCTCTAATTCATGCTATTCGTGATTGTAGAATCATTGCTCCTCGAAGGAAGAATGGAAGGAGAAATAGAGACGGTGAAGGCCATGAGGATGGCATGAGTCGTGGGCATTAACAGGTCCCATCAGTTTAGGAGCCTTAGGCACCGGAGCCAGCCGCCCACGCTGAGTTTTGGGCTGCTATCCAGATGCTTGTGCAGGCCTTGACCGCTCAGGTTAATCAATAGGCTGTTGCGTATGTTCCATAAAATGGCAGTGCAGCGGTGGCTCGATTCATGGACTTCTTGAGGATGAACCCACTGGAGTTTCTTGGGTCCAAGTAAAATAAGGACCACATGAGTTCGTGGATGAGGTTATCAAGATCACCTATTACATGGGGGTGAGTAGTGTTGAGTGGGTAGAGTTGACCTCCTATCACTTGAAGGGGTTTGCACATATCTGTTTCCATCAATAAAAGGATAGCAGGGTTGTCGGAGTAGGTCTGGTCACTTGGGAAGAGTTCCATGTTGAATTCCTGGATTGGTTCTTTCCTAGAGAGATGAGGGAGCTGAAGGAAACTGAGTTCGTAAACCTGAAGCAAGGAAGGATGACAGTACTAGAGTATTCCCTTGATTTCACCCATCTATCGAAGTATGCTCCTGAATTAGTGGTTGACCAGAGGGCACGAGTGAGCAAGTTTGTGCATGGGATAGCAGGTTACTTAGATAAGGAATGTAGGATTGCTATGCTCCATTAGGATATGGACTTCCCTCAGATGGTTTTGTACACCCACCAGATGGAGGCGGCACATTTGAGAGAGAGTGAGGCCAGGAGGGCCAGGACGGAGGGTCACAGATTCTCCCAGCAGGGGTTCGGCGGTAGGCACCGTCAGCAAACCCACCAGACATCATCCGCCCCAACTTCATCAGCCTTGAGTGTGCCATATCGGCCTAGGCCTAATTAGAGAGGGCAGACATCAGGCTCGAGGGGTCAGAGCAGCAGGCCCACAGATTCAGGTGTTCCAGCTTGTCGCAGATGTGGCCGAGGGCATACAGGCCAGTTCTTTTCATGTTCGGGTGCGTGTTTCAGGTGCGAGCAACCTAGACACATGCTTATAGATTATCCTGCAATAAGACAGGATCGGGTTAGGGGCGGTGGCCCAGCTTCTATCTCAGCGACCCCATCCCTTCGCTCAGCACATCAGGGGGCATCTACTAGTGCAACTGGTGGTCAGCACCAGATTAGATCCTCTGCCCTAGCATCCTGTTAGGAGCAGGAGATCTCCCTAGATGTGGTTACTGGTATGTTACGACTCTTCCATGTTGATGTTTATGCATTGTTAGAACCAGGGGCCACCCTGTCCTTTGTGACACCTTATGTAGCCAGTAGCTTCAGAGTCAGTCCCGATATCTTTTTGAAATCCTTCTCGGTTCCCACTCCAGTAGGTGACTCAGTTATAGCTAGACGGGTGTATAGAAATTGCCTGGTCTTGGTTTTCCATAAGGTCACCTCAGCAGATCTGATAGAGTTAGCCATGACTGATTTCGATATTAGTCTCAGCATGGATTGGTTGTATGCTTGTTATGCTTCAATTAATTGCAGGACCTGGTCAGTAGAGTTCAGATTCTTGGGTGAGCCAGTCCTATAATGGAAGGGTAGTTCAGTTGTGCCTATAGGTCGCTTCGTTTCCTTCATCAAGGCCAGGAAGATGATCTCCAAGGGTTGCATGTATCAGTTGGTTAGGGTCAAGGATGTTGAGTCCGAAACCCCAATTATCCAGTCAGTCCAACTAGTACGTGAGTATCCAGAGGTCTTTCTTGATGATTTTCTAGGTATTCCTCCCGAACGAGATATTGATTTCGGCATTGACCTTCTTCCTGATACGAAGCCTATATCTATTTCTCCCTACAGGATGGATCCAGCCAAGCTAAAAGATTTGAAGGATCAGTTAAAGGATTTTCTAGATAAGGGTTTCATTAGACCGAGCCAGTCTCCACAGGGCACACCAGTATTATTTGTTCGGAAGAAAGATGGTTCCTTTCGTATGTGCATTGATTATCGACAGTTGAACAAAGTCACTATTAAGAACAGGTATCCCTTACCCAGGATAGATGATTTGTTCGATCATCTACAGGGTGCTAAGTGTTTCTCGAAGATAGATCTCAGATCTGGGTATCATCAACTCAGAGTTCGGGAGAGTGATCCCAAAGATGGCATTTAGGACACGGTATGGTCATTACCAGTTATTAGTTATGTCTTTTAGACTAACGAATGCTCCTGCAGCTTTTGTGGACCTGACGAATAGAGTGTTCAATCCATATTTGGACATGTTCGTGATCGTATTCATTGATGACATCTTGGTATACTCTCGGAGCGAGGAGAAGCATGCCGCTCACCTGAGAGTAGTGCTTCAGACCCTCAAGGATCGCCAATTGTATGCAAAGTTCAGCAAGTGTGAGTTTTGGTTGGGCTCCGTGGCATTTTTGGGCCATGTGGTGTCTAGCGAAGGCATAAAAGTAGATTCGTAGAAAATCGAGCCGGTGAAAAATTGGCCCAGATCAGTGAATCCTACAGATATTCGAAGTTTCTTGGGCTTAGCTGACTACTGTCATAGGTTTTTTGAGGGATTCTCATCCATTGCAGCGCCTTTGACTAAGTTGACTCAAGAGAAGGTGAAGTTTCAGTGGTGTTTGCATTGATGATATGGTGGCATTACTTGTATTTTGTCCATGTGGATGTATTTACGGATCACAAGAGCTTGCAATATGTGTTCACACAGAAGGATCTAAATCTTCCGCAAATGAGGTGGTTAGAGTTACTTAAGGATTACGAAATGAGTGTCCTTTATCACCTGGGAAAGACTAATGTGGTTGTGGATGCGCTTAGTAGGCTCTAAATGGAGAGTGTGTCCCGTGTGGATGAAGGGAAGAAGGAGTGGTGAATGATGTCCACCAACTTGCGAGGCTAGGAGTTAGATTGATCGATTCGACTGATGGCGGTATTGTTGTGCATAATGGGTCAGAATTGTCCTTGGTAGTTGATGTTAAATATAGGCAAGATGCCACTATTGAGGAAGCTGAAAGGGGCGGTGCGGAGTCAGAATGTGGAGGTTTTCTCCTAAGAGGGAGATGGTGAGCTAGGATACTAGGGTCGACTATGTGTTCTGGATGTTGATAACTTGAGAGTTTGGATATTGCATGAGGAACATGGTACCGGATACTCTATTCATCTAGGATCCACGAAAATGTATCGGGATTTACGAGAAATCTATTGGTGGGATGGTATGAAGAAGGATATTGCGGAGGTCATAGAAAAATGTCCAAACTGTTAGCATATTAAGGTTGAGCATCAAAGACCTGGAGGTGTACTTAAGGATATTGCCATCCCCACATTGGAAGAGGGAAGAAATTACTTCATTACAGGTCTACCTCGTACTCGCCGGTAATACGACTCCATTTGGATTGTGGTGGACAGGTTGACCAAGGTTGCACACTTCCTACCGGTAAAGACCACAGATTCAGCAGACGATTATGCTAAGTTATATATTCAGGAGTTGGTTTGGCTTTATGGAGTGCCCTTGTCTATTATTTTTGACCGAGCTACTTAGTTTACTTCTCAATTCTGGCGTTCTTTTCAAAAAGGACTTGGGATGCAAGTTAAGCTCAGTACAGCCTTCCATCCACAAAGAGACAGCCAAGTAGAATGAACCATTCATACACTTGAGGATATGTTGAGGGCATGTGTTATGGATTTCAAAGGTTGTTGGGATGATCATTGACCATTGATCGAGTTTGCTTATAATAATAGTTACCACTCTTGTATCCAGATGGCACCGTTCAAGGCCCTCTATGGGTGAAGGTGCAGATCTCCTATTGGATGGTTCGAGGTTGGCGAGACAGCTATGGTAGGACCAGATTCGGTTCATAAGGAAATGGTGAAGGTTCAGTTGATAAGGGACCGATTGAAAACCGCTCAGAGTCGTCAGAAATCTTATGCTGATGTGAGGAGAAGAGAATTGGAGTTTGACATAGACGATTGGGTGTTTCTAAAGGTATCCCCCATGAAGGGAGTCATGCGGTTTAGAAAGAAAGGTAAACTCATTCCCCACTATGTTGGCCCCTACAAGGTTGTAGGAAGAGTTGGTAGGGTGGCGTATGAGTTGGATTTGCCTTCAAAATTGGCTTCAGTTCATCCCGTGTTCCATGTATCACTTTTAAAAAAGTGCTTGGGTGATTCAGCCTTGCTAGTTCCGGTTGACAGTGTTGGTGTGAAAGACAACCTCAGTTATGAAGAAATTCTAGTAGAAAATTTGGATCCACAAGTTCGAAGGCCGAGGAGCAAAGAGGTAGCTTTAGTTTATGTTTTTTGGAGGAATCAGTATATTGAAGGAGCTACGTGGGAGGCCGAAGCGGACATTATGGCTAGATACCCACATTTCTTCTCTACTGGCTCAGTTCTGACTTGAGGTATCAGTTCTTGCCCTAATTCTCTAATCAGTTTTCTTGTTCGATTCATGTGCGCAAGTTTGAATTATGTTATGATAAATGTATGTGATGCCTTAATTTAGTTCAACTATGTGATTCTTTTCGGAGGTAGTCATTCCGTGAAATTTTGGTTAAAATAATCAGTACTAGAGTTTGATAATTGCTTGTTTCTAACATTTAAGGACGAATGTTCCCAAGGGGAGAGATATTGTTATACCCTGAGAATTCAAGAATTGGACCCGGAAGTGAATCAGAGAAAAACTAAAAAATATATTGCAGCAGTTGAAGAATGAGTCACTAAACGACTCATGAGGAGACCCCACGAGTCGTCAGGTGACTCGTGGGAAGTCCTAGAAGGATGAGGGACTTGAGGTCCGCAATGGTGATGTAACGACTCGTGGTCAGACACCATGAGTTGTCATGTCAGTCGTGGGGGTGGTTCTAGAAGAAGATTGGATAATTTGTCCAGTGAACTTGACGGGAGGTGACAACGGGTCATGGCTATAGGGGACGAGTCGTCATGTCACTCGTTAGGATCCCCGGCAGGCCAGTTATCTAGTGAACTTAACGAGTGAACCAACGGATCATTTGCCCTGGTGACGAGTCGCCGGGTTGTCCGTTAGGACCCTCTAACAGTTATTTTTAGCGATTTTAGTAAGGGCTTTTCCGTAATTCCTAAGTTCTAAGGGCCTATACTACGTCGTTTAAGCTTGTAATAGAGGGTTTTTAGCAGAGAAAAATCCATCTTAGGCCATTACTTTCATGCATGCAAGGTTAAGGGTTTGAGGAGAGGAATCAAGGTGAATTCCCAAGGTTTCCAATTGGAATCTTAGCTGGTCAATTAGGAAGGGTTAGAATTCTTCAATCCCAAGTATGTAAGGTTGTGAGTGGGTGCTTCTGTCCACACCCATGCCCATTCCCTAGCAATTTGTGATTTGGTTTATGATGATCAAGTATGGGTTTTCATTAAATTGCATGATTCTTACATCTCTACTCATGGGTATGATTAAATTGAGTTGATATTGGTGATTTACTGAGATTGGGTGGATACTAACTTAATTTCTTTTACAAAATTGTTTTTCTAAAATTCAAATCTAAAACGCCCATGTGTGGATAGTTCATATAGAATGTGATGATGATGGAGTAGATGATGAAAAGCATGTTTCCAACCTTACCCATGATTTTGATGATGTTTTCAAAGAAGATTAAATAGACCCAAGTATGGTAAAGCTTTGGTGTTATACCCCGTAGAATTCCCGGCACCTAGATGACCTATTCGCACGTTGGTTAAGCATATTTGAAGGCCATACGTGCTAGAGAAAGGCCCGGGAAAAAGATCAAACGAGAAACCCGTCGAACCATCGCGGGAGGAGCCGAGGAAGAGCCCCTCCGCGATGGCAGCGTGTCACGGAGGTGAGGCCTCCGCGATGGCTCCATGACACGTTGCCCAGGTTCAGGACCAAGTATATAAGCCCCACTTCGGTTGAAATTCATTAATCATTCATATAATTTCCAGAAAACAGAGCCAACCATCAGGGAGAAGGGAAGGAACGAAGGGGGTAATATAATTTTCATCCGGTTACGCTGCTAAACGTTGCCCAAACTCAAATTAACTTCAGATACTGAGGTATTTAGCAGCAGAGAGCATTCCTACGGATTCAGTTTCATAAAATACGGCCGACGAATCGTCGAGCCACCGAGCTAATGTAAGTGGAATTGCTCTAAACTAGTGTCTATGTGTTCCTAGTTGTGAAGTGAATATTTCTCCCTTCTGGACCTCTGAAAAATAGCGAGTTTCTGGTCGTCTTTCGATAAGCCTAAGTTTAGGCTATAAACTATATCGAAAGTGATGTTGCCTTTTGAAATAAAGTTGTATTTAGTATTGATTGACATATTTATGAATGCAGTTGGGAGAAAACAGTTGAAGTACCGGCCGAGCCTCGTCCAACAGACGAATGATTCAAGGATAAGGTATGTAAAGCTAGTTTCCTCGGCAAGTTAAGTAATATCGGTACAGTATAGTGATTTACAGGCCAGTAGAATGTTTAGCAGTCAAATGTTGCGTTTATTATGAATGTTGCTACGATATGAGAAGCACCGGGTTGTAACTTATATGAAACCTACTAGCACGACATAGATTTCAGCACAAGTGTTAGAGATTGCCCAGTATGCTCAGTATGTGATGTAATATGACAGGTTAAGATATCTTTGTATTTAGTTGAAACCCCGTAAAGTGTTGCAATATCCGTAAAGCACTTCAAAAATAGAATGGCAGGCTAGAATAAAGTTTAGAACGTATGTTAGGAATAGTAGATTATGTTAATACAGAAACTCAGTAAACAGCATAGTTTTCAGTAGAAACACTATCTTGTATAGCATTTGCCCCAGTACAGTTTGGCAGCAGACTATATTCATGTATATGTATATTTACCAGCCTCAGCACGTATTAAATACGTACAGATTACTATTATTAGTTCAACATGTAATATATACGATACCTTACCCCTATTAGCCTCAACAGGTGAGATATGTAGACAGTATTACTAGTTGAGACCGTTGTGTTGTTTGGGGTTGGACTACCTAGCATCCATGACCGTCCCAGGGTTAATAGCTGTATTGACTCGTCCGCCAGAGGACGAGGATACGTCGATCTACGGAGTGGCATGCCGTCCCACAGGGGACGAATATGGGATGCCAGTTTCCCCACATTTGGCCTTGGTCGGCTTTTATACACCCCCGTCGAGCGGGTACGCCCGGGGTGTTGATTCAGGAGTCCTCCGGACTCAGGTACAGTTATAGTCAGGGGCTCAGCGAGCCCAAGTGCATACCCAGGGGACCGGCAGGATGCTTACAGCCATTATAGGAGAGGGGGTGACCGGGGTAGGGGTATAGATTCTGTGCTAGTTGTACCTCCCGGCTTATGGGGGCCGGGTAAGGTTTGTGTGTGCTATGTTATGTTATGATGTGTTATACCCTGTTACAGTAGATCCGAGTAGATCGACAGTAGCACGATAAATTATCAGGTACGGTTCCTACTCCTTCCAGTATAATTAAAGAAAAGGTATGGCTTACATTATCAGACAGTTAATTCATTCCTTTCTATATCAGTTTCATCAGTTTTATCATTGTTTCTCAGATATTTCTTTCAGTTGTTGCTTTACATACTCAGTACCAGCGGTACTGACGCCCGGTGGGGCATTGCGTTACTTGCCTGCAGGTACTCATAGACGAGCAGGCGATACCACGTGGTTCCTATCAGCGATCGAGTATTCAGCTCCTATCATCCGGAGACAGAATTTTAGAGATGTATTTCAATTTCTTTTGATGTATAGTACGGGTAGGTCGGGGCCCTGTCCCGATCATTTCTATTGCTATTCCTAGAGGCTTGCAGTTTGTATATTTCCCTGTGGTCAGTTGAGCCGGTCGTGTGAGGCCGTGCAGTTGTTAGCTATTAATACTTTTGCTTCGTTTATGTTGGCCGTATGGGGTCATAAATTTGACAGTAGTGGTGACCTTGCCGGTCACGTAGCCTTCTAGTATTTTGTTGCTGAGTTACAGATAACTAGACAGTATGGTGGCCTTGTCGGCCCGCATAGGTTTCCCTGAATAGATATGTTTCTGGTCAGCTGTTAGTACAGGTACAAGAGGCTATAGGCCAATGGGCCGGGGGCTGTGTTTACAGCCGTTATATAGCCCTTTGTTTCCAGAAATATGAGTTAGAGCCAGCCAGGCACCAGATGTGCCTAGGCTTAGCAGTCCAGTAGTTCAGGTCCTAGTAGGGCACCAGGTGCCAGTCATACCCCCCAAGGCGGGGCGTGACAAACTTGGTATCAGAGCAGGTCGTGTCCTAGGGAGTCTGCAAGCCGTGCTAAGTAGAGTCTTGTCTCTGGATGTGTTGGGCACCACATACTATAGGCAGGAGGCTGCGAGGCATGATATGATGGTTACCCTTCCTTCTCAGTCAGTCGTGCTTTAGAGCGGTACAGTATAGGGTTGAGTCCCTGAGAACTTACCGTATTCTTTGATTACAAATACAAAGGCAGATCAGCATTACCCTATCACAGGCAGAAGATCAGAGATAGCAACGGAAGAGAGTATTGGTCAGTTACATGATAACTACAGCAGCAGGAGGAGGTATCAGGGACCTCCCAGCGTGATACCTTTATTGGCACTATTCCCAGTATACGTTGATAACGCCAGAATAGGAAGTCAGAAGTATAATGTACATATGAGTTGATTTACTTATTAGTTATATAAGATCTGATTAAGATTATAGACAAGGTCAGACCACCAGGTAAGTAGGAAAAAGAGAGGGAAATGCAGGAATCCCAAATACCTCTTTTCGGATATGGTACAGTCAAATGCTTTTACTTGTTGCAATAAGAAAAAGGGCTATTCCCACCCCTTGGTTTTGATGCCAGTATAGTAAAGGGGCATAAGACTTGAGATGGGGTTGCCAAATCAAGCAGTAAGTAAAGATGGGCTGATTGATCCTAGTAAGTATTAGAAAGTATAAAGAGCTCCTATGATTACGTAAGCTGTGCAGACCGTTATGATAACAAGTCAGTAAAGAAAGTAAGACTATTTAGCTTACCCGAAGCAGGGGTAAAAGATCTGTTAGTAATTAATGCTTAGTAATACTCAATTTCGAGTCAGAAAAAGGCCAAGTCCGCCATATATGCTAATAGACAGCAAGACATACCTGTAAGATTATAGATATGATTCAGTTGTGATATCGAAAGGGTGAGAGATCATGTGAACCAGATAGGTCTGATTGCAAGTCAAGGGAACTACGAACTGATACGTGACCAGTAATCTTACTAATAATGAAGAGCAGGTACCTTGAACCCCGGAGTTCAGTTTAAGTAAGATGAGGGAAGGAAGCAGGAATGTCAGATCTTGTGGGGAAATTAGAATTATCCTCGGATTGATAAAATATCGTATTAAGGATTAAGCCTCGGGCTGACAGTAAGATTGCGGTTCAGAATACCGCAGTATGCCCGCTATGGAGAAGTTAAAGGAGTTACCGATACAACAATTCTAATTTAGTGTTGCCTAGAGATAAGGCCCAGCAGACAGTCATGGGCTCTCAATATATGCCTAGTAAGGCTACAAGATTCAAACGTCAACCCCACATCGCAAGAGTGGTGAATTTCAAACAGCAGACGATAACTAAAATGTCTATGTTTGTTACTTTCAGAATGGGGTGACAATGCAATGAAAAGATAAGTCAGGGTAGGAGATATTATTAGGCCGTAAGAAGCAATGTATCATGTACGATATGAGATTCAGCAGAGCATGTCAGAGATTATGTATTATCGCAGAACTCAGTACGTATTGTACATAGCTATTAATATATATATATATATACAGATAATAGATATGCTGTGAGTGGCTGCCTATAAGGGCTATAATCATAGATGCTGATTAGTAATAGAAAGCATATACAAATTGCATTGCAGGATACCCCCTTGCCAAAAAAAAGGAAAGAGGAAAGAGGGAGAAGAAAGAAGGAAAAGAAGAAGAGAAAGGGCGGATTAAGTGTGAGTACGTATGAAGTCATAGAAAACTATCTCAGTTCTCAGTTATTAAGTTAATATATTTATGTGTTGTTGTCAGATTTAGGCTCTAGGAGCTTACCAGAGTTAATGGCCTAAAACAGAAGGCTAGATGAGAAGGGCGCAGTTAGATGGTCTACCGACCAGCTGACGCCTGTATTAGCAGAGAAGCATCCCTGAAGATCGGTAACATTAGTGCATATGATAGAACCAATATTAGAGGCCGAATAGGCAAATTTCAAAGATTAGCAATATCAGAATTGTTCTAGTATGTTAAGTGGTCATACGTCGTTTTCCCAGCCTTGTAGGCGACAGTCGGCCTTAGTCAACCCAGCAGTTGTTATGTGGAACATCCCATAAGTCAGCCGGCCGTCCCAGTCAGAATACCCGTGGGTACCCCAAGGAAGGGTCCACATCAGTAGTCAGCGACAGACTAGTACTTCGGCTGATCTTCGTGATATATTCAGATACAGAGCCCTAGCAGAAGGCCAGTATTTACAGAATAGCTCATAAGACTGAGAATTCCCCAGAATAGCAGTATAAATCCAAGTGGATACCCACAAGGAGTAAGAAATTGATAGTACCCTGCTAGCACAGTGTTTATTAAAAACCGGGGGATCAGTAGACTCCCCGTGAAGATCCAGAGATTGATCGCCTGGGAGTAAGTTGATTAAGCCCAGTCTTATACTGGTTTAAGTAAAATAACAGAGCAATTAGATGCCCACGAGTTTGCGGTTATGCACAAACTATAAGCACTTAAGTAGAACAGTTAGAGTTGTTAGACTACTACCACTTCGGGTCATTCAACCCGACTATTCAGTTATTTAAGGTTATGCAGCCAGATCATTAGAGGTCATGATCAATATCAGGACCCTCTGATCAGATACGGGCACATGATGTGCAGATAGTCGTTCAAGGTTACCTTAGCAACAAGTGGCCTTAGCATGCGGTCAGAAGGCCAGATAAAGCTCTAGCTATACCGGTAGATTACTTGTCAGATTCTCCGGCATAATAAACCAGTATGACCGTCAGTTATATGTCAAATTTTGTAAAGGTGAATTTTGGTTGAGTTTAGTAGCCTTTTTGGTCACATTGTGTCGGAGGCTGGTGTACAGATAGATATACAGAAAATCAAAGTAGAGAAGACATAGCCTAGATCTACCACTCCAATCGAAGTACGCAATCCCTGCGGTTAGCCGGGTATTACAGAAGGTTTGTGGAAGGATTTTCCACCTTAGCAGCACCTCTGACTAAATTGATACAGAAGGCAGTAAAGTTCCAGCAGACTGAGGTGTGTGAGCAGAACTTCCAAGAGTTAAAAGCCAGGTTAACATCAGCTCCAGTGTTAGTATCGCCAGGAGGTACAGAGGGTTGATGCAGCGTGGTAAGGTAATAGCTTATGCTTTCAGGCAGTTGAAGAAACGTGAAGAGAATTATCTTACCCACGACCTGGAGTTAGCTGCAGTAGCTTATGCCTTAAAGAGCGAAAATTTTGTGTCACCCAGGAAGGGCTAGTATGGTAGCAGACGCCCTTAGTCGTAAATCTATGGGGAGTTGGCATACTTGCCGCCTGAACAGCGAGAATAGACCCGAGAATTTCACTAGTTAGCCGGTTTAGCTGTTCACATAGCAGAAATAAAGGATAACAGAACGATAATACAGAATGTCGCAGTGTTGTCGTTAGCGGTGGAAGTAAAGGAACGGTAGTATAGAAACCCTAGCCGGGTTCAATTTGAACATAAGATTCAGCAAGGAGAGGTGACATATTTCCAGATAACCGGAAATGGAATGTTGCGATATAAAGGCCGCAATTGCGTTCCAGATGTTTTGGGGCATCGCCAGCAGCTTATGAGTGAGACGCATTACGCCCGCTATTCTCTCCACCCAAGCGCGACGAAAGTGTGCCATGATATCAAAGAAAACTACGGGTGGCCAGGTATGAAAAGAGAAATTGCTGAATTTGTAGCCCAGTCTCCTAACTGCCAGCAGAGGAAAGCAGAACATCAGAAACCAGACGATTTGGCCCAGGACATAACTATGCTTCTCCGGAAAAGGGAAGCGGTAAATATGAATTTTGTAGCAAGATTACCCCGTACTAAACACAGACATGACTCCATAGGAGTAATAAGTGACAGATCGACAAAATCAACTCATCTCTTATCGGTAAGAACTACCTTCTCGGCCGAAGATTATGCTGAGTTGTATATCAGAAAGATAGTCATATTACATGGAATACCAGTATCCATTATTTCAGACAGAGGAGCACAATTCACAGCTAGATTCTGGCAGTCCTTTCAGAAAGGTCTGGAAACACAGATTAATTTAAGCACAACAGTCTATCCTTAGACAGATGAGCAGGCTGAGCGCACAATTCAAACACTCGAAGACATGTTGCGAGCGTGTGTGCTAGATTTCGATAGTAGCCAAAGTGAGCATTTACCGTAATTGAATTTGTCTACAATAATAGCTATCATTCAGCCATCCAGATGGCGCCTTTTGAGGTATTATACGAGCGAAAATGCAGATTGCCGAACGGTGTTTGAAATCAGAGAATCAGCATTGGTTGGCCCAAATATTGTTTGACAGTCAGAGGAAAAGATAAAGCTTATCCTAGAACGTTTACTGACTGCTCAGAGCCGCCAGAAGTCTTATGTAGACATGCGGCGCAGAAGTCTAGAATTTGCGGTAAACGACTGGGTATATTTGAAAGTGTCCCCGATGAAAGGGGTAATGAGATTTGGCAAGAAAGGCAAGCTTAGCCCGAGATTTATTGGGCCATATCAGATTCGGCGAAGAATAGGCCGAATTGCATATGAATTGAACTTGCCTCCAGAGTTAGCATCTGTTCACCCAGTATTTTATGTCTCTATGTTGAGGAAATTCATAGGAAACCCTTCTACAGTAGTTCCAGTTCAGGATGTCCAAGTCACAGAAGAGTTAGCATATGAAGAAGTTCCCACAGCTATCTTAGACAGACAGATTCGCAGATTAAGGACTAAAGATATTACGTCTATCAAGGTATTAAGGCGTAACAAGAACCGAAAGGAGATGACTTAGGAAGTAGTGGAAGATATGAGGACCAGATATCCTCACCTATTTCAGGCCCAGTTAGGCGACAGGTATGCCCGTATATTTACTTATGCAGTACCTTATGGTTGTATGTCTGTGAATGAGAAAGCTTGATATTTAGTTATCCAGTGGATCCTAGAATATTATGTGCAGTGCCTGTGTTGGACTTTTCTACATTTCAGGTTTTTGCTATAGTCCATATTATAGGGGAAACTCTGCCGAAATTTTTCTAAACAAGTAAGTTAAGTAAGTCCTCTAGATGACAGTATACATTCGAGGACGAATGTTCTTAAGGGGGGGGGAGAATGTTATACCCCGTAGAATTCCCGGCACCTAGATGACCTATTCGCACATTGGTTAAGCATATTTGAAGGCCATACGTGCTAGAGAAAGGCCCGGGAAAAAGATCGGACGAGAAACCCGTTGAACCATCGCAGGAGGAGCCGAGGCAGAGCCCCTCCGCGATGGCAGCGTGTCACGGAGGTGAGGCCTCCGCTATGGCTCTGTGACACGTTGCCCAGGTTCAGGCCCAAGTATATAAGCCCCACTTCGGTTGAAATTCATTAATCATTCATATAATTTCCAGAAAACAGAACCAACCATCAAGGAGAAGGGAAGGAACGAAGGGGGTAATATAATTTTCATCCGGTTACGCTGCTAAATGTTGCCCAAACTCAAATTAACTTCAGATACCGAGGTATTTAGCAGCAGAGAGCATTCCTACGGATTCAGTTTCGTAAAATACAGTCGACGAATCGTCGAGCCACCGAGCTAAGGTAAGTGGAATTGCTCTAAACTAGTGTCTATGTGTTCCTAGTTGTGAAGTGAATATTTCTCCCTTCAGGACCTCTGAAAAATAGCGAGTTTCTGGCCGTCTTTCGATAAGCCTAAGTTTAGGCTATAAACTATATCGAAAGTGACGTTGCCTTTTGAAATAAAGTTGTATTTAATATTGATTGACATATTTATGAATGCAGTTGGGAGAAAACAGTTGAAGTACCGGCCGAGCCTCGTCCGAAAGACGAATGATTCAAGGATAAGGTATGTAAAGCTAGTTTCCTTGGCAAGTTAAGTAATATCGGTACAGTATAGTGATTTACAGGCCAGTAGAATGTTTAGCAATCAAATGTTGCGTTTATTATGAATGTCGCTACGATATGAGAAGCACCGGGTTGTAACTTGTATGAAACCTACTAGCACGACATAGTTTCCAGCACAAGTGTTAGAGATTGCCCAGTATGCTCAGTATGTGATGTAATATGACAGGTTAAGATATCTTTGTATTTAGTTGAAACCCCGTAAAGTGTTGCAATATCCGTAAAGCAGTTCAGAAATAGAATGGAAGGCTAGAATAAAGTTTAGAACGTATGTTAGGAATAGTAGATTATGTTAATACAGAAACTCAGTAAACAGCATAGTTTTCAGCAGAAACACTATCTTGTATAGCATTTGCCCCAGTACAGTTTGGCAGCAGACTATATTCATGTATATGTATATTTACCAGCCTCAGCACGTATTAAATACGTACAGATTACTATTATTAGTTCAACATGTAATATATACGATACCTTACCCCTATTAGCCTCAGCAGGTGAGATATGCAGACAGTATTACTAGTTTAGACCATTGTGTTGTTTGGGGTTGGACTACCTAGCATCCATGACCACCCCAGGGTTAATAGCTGTATCGACTCATCCGCCAGAGGATGAGGATACGTCGCTCTACGGAGTGGCATGCCGTCCCACAGGGGACGAAAATGGGATGCCAGTTTCCCCATTTTTTGCCTTGGTCGGCTTTTATACACCCCCGTCGAGCGGGTACGCCCGGGGTGTTGATTCAGGAGTCCTCTGGACTCAGGTACAGTTATAGTCAGGGGCTCAGCGAGCCCAAGTGCATACCCAGGGGACCGGCAGGATGCTTACAGCCATTATAAGAGAGGGGGTGACCGGGGTAGGGGTATAGATTCTGTGCTGGTTGTACCTCCCAGCTTATGGGGGCCGGGTAAGGTTTGTGTGTGCTATGTTATGTTATGATGTGTTATACACTGTTATAGTAGATCCAAGTAGATCGACAGTAGCACGATAAATTATCAGGTACTATTCCTACTCCTTCCAGTATAATTAAAGAAAAGGTATGGCTTACATTATCAGAAAGTTAATTCATTCCTTTCTATTTCAGTTTCATCAGTTATATCATTGTTTCTCAGATATTTCTTTTAGTTGTTGCTTTACATACTCAGTACCAGCGTTACTGACGCCCGGTGGGGCGCTGCGTTACTTGCCTGCAGGTACTTGTAGACGAGCAGGCGATACCACGTGGTTCCTATAAGCGATCGAGTATTCAGCTCCTGTCATCCGGAGACTGAATTTCAGAGATGTATTTCAGTTTCTTTTGATGTATAGTACGGGTAGGTCGGGGCCCTGTCCCGATCATTTCTATTGCTATTCCTAGAGGCTTGCAGTTTGTATATTTCCCTGTGGTCAGTTGAGCCGGTCGTGTGAGGCCGTGTAGTTGTTAGCTGTTAATACTTTTGCTTCGTTTATGTTTGCCGTATGGGGCCATAAATTTGACAGTAGTGGTGACCTTGCCGGTCACGTAGCCTTCTAGTATTTTGTTGCTGAGTTACAGATAACTAGACAGTATGGTGGCCTTGTCGGCCCGCATAGGTTTCCCTAAATAGATATGTTTCTGGTCAGCTGTTAGTACAGGTACAGGAGGGTATAGGCCAATGGGCTGGGGGCTGTGTTTACAGCCATTATATAGCCCTTTGTTTCCAGAAATATGAGTTAGAGCCAGCCAGGCACCAGATGTGCCTAGGCTTAGCAGTCCAGTAGTTCAGGTCCTAGTAGGGCACCAGGTGCCAGTCATACCCCCCAAGGCGGGGCGTGACATTTGGGTTATGCCCAAATGATGATTTTAAATTGTGATTATCCCCAACATGAGCTTACCATATGAAATGAAATTTTTCTTTAACCCTTATTATGAATGCTTGTGGTATGTTTCCAAGTAAAACCTTCTCTACGCGTAAATCCTTGATTGATATGTATATTATTGTCGAGCTTTGTTGAGGACAATGTTAAGCTTCATTTCACATGATATTGAGTCTAACTATGATTTTTATTCAAGCTTTGTCGAAATAACATTGTTGAGCTTCATATTTATATGATGTCTAGTGTATGTATGATTTCATAATGAGCTTTGTCAATAGACAAAGTTGAGCTTCCTTTCATACGATGATGATTTTATGCATGATTTAATGATTGAGCTTCATCACTAGACGATGTTGAGCTTCGTATTTATAATATGTAGAGTATTGCATGTTTTGGGAGAAGAGTCTAGCACCAAGCGGGCTAAGGGTAGATAACCCTACTCCCTAGAACTACGCGCCAACGTAGGTTGATTCTATTATATTATTGGGACCTCCCTTGTGACCTATCCCCGACCTGAATGGCCCCTTTCAGCTTGATATCGATATCATGGTAGCGTCCTTAACCCTGAAAAGGTTTTGGACGGCTCTGCCCACTTGAGTATAATTGTCGGGAGCACATAAGCTCTATCGTGGTATGTCGGTTAAGTGACGAGTCTCCCACTGTCTATATTATTCAAATTCGCATATCCATTACTCATGATAATTATCTTATGCATGCATGTGTAGCAAGCAAGGTTTGACTCATTGTTCAACTTTAGATATAAATGTTATGTATTAGCTTTGAGTCATTCAAGTCAGTTATGAGGTTTTAAATCCATGCATGAACATGTCATGATAAGAGTACAATTTCAGAAGGACTGCATGTAGTCTTCTACTTACTCTTAAAAGCTTATTTTATGTATGAATAGTTTTAAATGATTGATGTTATCAAAGAAGTTTTACTTACCTTGCATACTCGGTACATTCCACGTTCTGACCGCATACCTTCTATGCTGTATTATTTCATGATGCAAGATCCGTGTCACAGGTTCAGCCCTGTTTGTAGCCGCTTATCTGAATTATCACCTGCTTGGTTGGTGAGTCCTCATTTTTCGAGGAATAGACTTTCAGTTATCTTTGATGTATTTTCAGTTTCAGTATTGTTAAGCTAGTTGGGGGCGTTGTCCCATCAGCTAATCCAAATTAGAGGCTTATCAGACTTAGGCATGTATTCAATTTCAGACGTTCTTTCTATTGTTATGTCAAGTTAGGTTTCCGCTGAGTTTATGATTATGTTTATTCATGTTTATTGGCTAAGTTAGTGAATGCTTATGCCATGGGTTGACTTGGGGTCTCTCGGGGTCCCATGTCCTGTGTCTACCATCTGGGTCTATGCTCAGGTCGTGACAAACTTTGTATCAGAGCCATAGGTTTGAAGTGTCCTATGGAGTCTGAAAGCCGCGTTAAGTAAAGTCTTTTTCATGAGTGTGAAGCGCACCACAGTTGTGAGGAAGAGGCTACAAAACGTTCTAGGAAATGTTCTCATCATTCATGATCTATGTCGTGTGATGAAGAGTCTTTCTATCCCTCTAATTCATGCTATTCATGATTGCAGAATCATGGCTCCTCAAAGGATGAATGAAAGAAGAAATGGAGACGGTGAAGGCCATGATGATGGCATGGGTCATGGGCATCAGCAGGTCCCACCGGTTCAGGAGCCTTAGGCACCGGAGCCAGTCACCCACGCTGAGTTTTGGGCCGCTATCCAGATGCTTGCACAAGCCTTGCGTGCTCAGGTTAATCAGCAGGCTATTGCGCATGTTCCGCAGAATGGCAGTGCAGCGGCGACTCAAGTCAGGGACTTCTTAAGGATGAAACCGCCGGAGTTTCTTGGGTCTAAGGTAAATGAGGACCCACATGAGTTCGTGGATGAGGTTATCAAGATCACCCAGGTCATGGGGGTGACTAGTGTTTAGTGCGCAGAGTTGGCCTCCTATCAGGTGAAGGGGGTTGCACATATCTAGTTCTATCAATGGAAGGATAGCAGGGTCGCCGGAGCAGGTCCGGTCACTTGGGAAGAGTTCCATGTTGCATTCCTTGATCGGTTCTTCCCTCAGGAGATGAGGGAGCTGAAGACAGCTGAGTTCGTAAATCTAAAGCAAGGAAGGAGACAGTACTAGAGTATTCCCTTAAGTTCACACGCCTATCGAAGTATGCTCCTGAGTTAGTGGCTAACCAGAGGGCGCGAGTGAGCAAGTTTGTGCATGGGATAGCAGGTTACTTGGATAAGGAATGCAGGATTGCTATGCTCCATCAAGATATGGAATTCCCTTGGATGGTCTTGTACGCCCAGCAGATGGAGGCGGCACATTCGAGAGAGAGAGAGGCCAAGAGGGCTAGGATGGAGGGCCACAGATTCTCCAAGCTGGTGTCTGGTGGTGGGTGTAACGCCCTAAAACTGGGGTAGGGCGCATCTGACACTCGATTCATGATCGATCTAGAAGCTGGCTATATAGCATCTATAAATGTAACACTAAGGCTGACCAAGCCACCGCTCATAACCAACCAAGATAAGTACAAGGCCAATAATGCCTTGACAATTATAAATATGCAACCTGGAAAGCCGACAAGGATACAATAAAGCTGAACAGAGCAGTGGAAATCCAACACGACTACACAACCAACACTACTATACGAACTAGTCCACATCAACCTCTACAGAGTATACAAACTGAAATGCATGGGACAAGGCCCCGGCCTACCCATGCTATACATAAAACTGAAAATAGTCCAAACTAGGACATGGCCCCTGGAAGAGAGGAGCATACCACTATTCTGCTGAAATTTGGCTCCTACTATGTCCGATGATTTGAGCCTCGGCCTGTACCTGCAGAATGATTGCATGAAGGGTCCCAAGATGAAGGGACGTCAGTACGAATAAAATGTATTGGTATGTACGGATGAAAACTGTAAACATTTAAGATAAAAATGATAACTGGGCCAGAAATAAGGAGCAGTAACGACCCGAAATACTGAAAACAGAAACCTAACAATAAATCAATATTGAAGTGTAAATGCAGCCATATAATGCACAACAAAGACTATAACTAAAACGCCAGCAGACAACTGATCATAAAATCTATATACAATTCGTCCAGCCAGTGTACCACACCGGGGTAAAAGTAAAAATGCCTCCAGCCGGTGTACGAGACCGGGGTAAAATCCGTCCAGCCAGTGTACCACACTGGGGTAAAATTAATAAATCTTAGACAAAATCATAAATGGAGTTGATATGGCTTATAATGGACTAGCTCAACACGTACAACTTAGAAATGACGAATACTAAACATGTGGCCTGCATAGGTCTCCTTCATAATGCATAACTGGAACTGAGTACATATACCATGTAATACTATAAAATAGAACTTAAATTCATGTATTCAACACTTGTATAAGTCGTAAGGAACTGCGGATGACCTAAGAGTCTCAACAAAATTTATAGATCGTGTTCAAGGGACATTAGACCTCAAAAACTCGCTAGCTTGTCGTTCGTCTTAAGGGAAAGGGATTATGAAATCTCCCCTTGTCCTGATATATTTCATAAAATACACATAAGATAAAGGACAACCATAACCAGGTAATCCGAATTTAATAAGCTCGTTTAACCATAATAGCGTGCAACGTCTTTACGTGGCTTAAAATTGTTTACACGTCCTTATCTTGGCTCTTTCACCAATTTCAGTTAGCAACCATACCTTTAAACACATTTAACATCACATATATATACACATTAATACATTAAGGACTAGCTAAAAATGCCCACGCTGAGGGGTCTCCAACTCAATGTACAACTACATCAACAATCAACACAATATCACACTTTAGATGTCTCACTTCGGCTAGGCATAATCTTAACTTTTATCCTCAATAAAACATGGATCTTTAAATCTTAAATGAATCTTAACATACTTCCTGAAGAATTTTAAAGAGGTTGCTGTCTCAGTAGATTTACAATACACGAATCGTTCTTAAACGAACGATAGACGGGGCGCCTTACATACCTTTCTCCGATGAACTTTTATTTAGCCGATTTCCTATTTCAATGATCATCCTTGAACCTCATTAATCCATTGTTTTTATAGGACAACGACAAGCTTAATCCATATCAAGAAGATGCATCCAAAATAACTAACCAAAGGCAGTCAAAATAGCAACAACAACACACGGCAACATCAACAACATTTAGCCATTTTCTCAACTAGTTTTCACTAACTTTTGAGGGAGAAACAAGACGAAATTTTACCTTAGTTTTTCTTTAATTCTTACCCTCAATATGAAGTATAATTCCATCAAAATAAACAGCCAAGACGCCTAAGTAAAACGAGAAAAACTCAGCTCACAAACAGTCCATCGGCAGCTCACTTAGCTGCCAATTTCCAGATTTTCGCTTTGCAATTTGAGAGGTTTAAAATGGGCGAAATCCTCACCTTTTCTCCTGATTTCAACACCTACTGAAATATGGATATATAAGGAGTCCAAATAGATTTTAAAATGCATAAAAACTCCTTCAAAACCTTTCCAAAACGAGCTCCAAAACATCCCCTAACACACTTGGCAATGTAATCTCAACTTATCTTGTGATTTTCTTGAACTTTTCTTGATGTTCCTCCTTGATTTTCTTTGTCCTAGTTTCTGGAATTGAGAGAGAAATGGAATCCTTAGAAAGATGATCAATTTAAATTTAGCTGAAAATATTTTCTACAAGTGAAAAATCAGATTTTAAGTAAATAGGGCGGTGGAGGCGCTGGGGCGTCATGCCCGCGTCACCGCTCGTGATGCTTCAGTAATATGCGCATAACTTCTTACTCCGAACTCCGATTGACAAGCGGTTTAATATTCTTAAAACTAGACCCAAAGATCTTTAATTTAATAGGTCGTGGTGCTTCTAATTCATTATATATTGGGAGACAAGATCATTTAAAGTTTACCCTCACTTATGAACTTCACATACTCTTTGGTTTTCTGATAGTACACATTTCCCTTGTCAACTACAACCAATATACAACCCGTACTTTCCTTAACCTAGCATAAAAACATCACATAATCACCAAAAATTTTCCAGGGTGTTATATTCTTCCCCCCTTAGGAACATTCATCCCTAAATGGAATTTAATTTCACTTAATATGCTTCAAAATAGATACTCAGTAACTTAAGTATCAAACACATACCTTAATATCACGTCAACATCGTAAGTAGGTGAGGATATTTATTCTTCATTTCCTCCTCAGCCTCCCAAGTCACTTCCTCGATGTTACTACTTTGCCATAATACTTTTACTAAGGAAACTTCTTTGGTTCTATGTTCCTGACTTGACGGTCAAGAATAGCAACTGGGACCTCGGTGTAGGTCATCTCCTCATAAATCCGGACATCATTGATAGACATAACACGGGTTGGGTCTCCTATACAGTTCCGCAACATCGATACATGAAATACTGGGTGGACTGCCACTAACTCTGGTGGAAACTCCAACTCATAGGCCACTTTGCCTATCCTGCGGATAACTCTGTATGGCCCAACATATCTAGGACTCAGCTTGCCTTTTCACCCAAATCGCATGACGCCTTTCATAGGCGACACTTTCAGGAAGACGCAATCATTAACAACAAACTCCAGCGCTCGACGACGTACATCTACATAAGACTTCTGCCTGCTCTGGTCTGTCTGAAGTCAATCTCTAATAAGTTTCACCTTGTCAATAGCTTGCTGCACTAAGTATGGCCCCAATAACTCTGCCTCACTGAGTTCAAACCAGCCCATTGGTGACCTGCACTTTCGCCCATATAAAGCTTCATATGGGGCCATCTGAATACTTTTCTGGGAGCTGTTATTATATGAGAACTCAATCAAGGAAGCATGATCATCCCAGCTTCCGCCAAAATCTAAAACACAGGCACGCAACATATCTTCAAGCATTTGAATGGTGCATTCAGCCTGTCCGTCTGTTTGAGGACAAAACGCGATACTGAGGATTACCTGAGTGCCCAAGCCTTTCTGGAAAGACTTCCAGAAGTTTGCTGTGAATTGAGCACCTCTGTTAGACATAATGGACAAGGGGACGCCATGTAAGTGAACTATCTCCTGTATATAAAGCCTAGCATAATCCTCTTCAACATATGTGGTCTTAACTAGCAAGAAGTGAGCTAATTTAGTTAATCTATCAACTATTAACCAGATAGAATCATGTTTCCTGCTCGTTCGAGGCAATCCTGTAATAAAATCCATATTAATCACCTCCCATTTCCAGGTTGGAATTTCTATATCCTGCACAAGACCTCCAGACCTCTGGTGCTCAACCTTCACCTACTGGCAATTGGGACACTGAGTCATAAGACCGGTGATGTCCTTTTTCATGCCATTCCACCAATATAGCTGCCTCAGGTCACGATACATCTTTGTGGAACCTGGGTGTACTAAATATCGAGAATAATGAGCTTCATTCATAATTTGTTCCTGTAGTCACCCACATTAGGTACACATAGATGGCCCTAGTATCTAAGAACTTCATCGGGTCCATAATCAAATAGGCTCTGCTTCTATTGTGGTATACTGTCTCTCAGTAAGACTAACTCTACATCATCATATTGTCGTTTCTTAATTTCTGCTGCCAAGGATGATTCTACTGTGTTTTTAATAATAACACCCCCATCTTCGGCATCTAGTAACCGAATTTGTTAGTCAGCCAACTGATGTAGAGCCTTCGTCATTTCAATCCTTTCAACCAAAATATGACTCAAGCTACCCATAGACTTGTGACTTAGCGCATCAACTACAACATTTGCATTGCCCAGATGATACAGAATGCTAACATCATAATCTTTCAGCAATTCTATCCACCTTCTCTGGCGTAAATTCAACTCATTCTGCGGAAAAAAATACTGGAGGCTCTTACGATCTATGAAGATATCAACATGTACCCTATATAAGTAATGGCGCCAAATCTTCGATACAAATACCACTATAGCCAACTCAAGATCATAGGTAGGATAATTTTGCTTGTGCTTCCTCAACTGTCTAGAGGCATAAGCAATGACCTTGTCGTGTTGCATCAGAACGCAACCTAGCCCAACTATCGAAGCATCACAATAGACCACATAACCCTTGACACCCTCTGGAAGAGTCAGGACAGGTGCTGAAGTTAGCCTATCCTTCAATTCCTGAAATCTTCGCTCACATGCCTCTGTCCACTGAAATTTAGCTACTTTATGAGTCAACTTTGTCAATGGTGCAGCGATAGTAGAGAAACCTTCCACAAATCAGCTATAATAACCTGCTAACCCCAGAAAGCTGCGAACCTCTCTAGGATTCAAGGGTCTGGGCCAAGTCTTTACTGCCTCTATCTTCTAACTATCCACTCTTATACCTTCAGTTGTAATTACATGACAAAGGAAAGCCACAGATGTTAGCCAAAAATTATATTTAGAAAATTTTGCATATAACCTATGCTCCTGTAGAGTCTGTAATACTTCTCTCAAATGACCTACATGCTCGGCCTCGAATCGCGAGTAAATAAGAATATCATCCATGAAGACGATCACAAATACATCAAGAAAAGGCCTAAACACTCGATTCATTAGGTCTATAAAAGTTGTTGGGGCATTAGTAAGCCCAAATGACATCACTAAGAACTCATAATGGCCATATCTAGTCCTAAAGGCAGTCTTGGGGATATCAACTTCCCTAATCCGTAACTGATGGTACCCGGATCTCAAATCAATCTTTGAGAAGCATCTAGCACCCTGTAACTGATGAAACAGGTCATCAATCCTGGGAAGTGGGTACTTATTCTTAATAGTAACCTTCGTTAGCTACCTATAGTCGATACACATTCTTAACGACCCATCTTTCTTTCCACAAAGAGCACTGGTGCACCCCAAGGCGATACACAAGGTCGAACGAATCCATTCTCGAGCAGATCTCTCAACTGCTCCTTTAATTCCCTTAGCTCTGCTAGATCCATTCTGTAAGGAGGGATCGATATAGGCTGAGTACCTAGAAGTAGATCAATAGCAAAATCTATCTCCCTTTCAGGAGGAATTCCAGGAAAATCCTATGGAAAGACCTCAGGGAACTCATTTAAAATAGGAATTGACTAGAGAGTCGTAGGCTTACATTCCATGTTTTTTACCTGAACCCAGTGAGAAATACAACCTTTGGATATCAACTTTCGAGCCTTAAGGTATGAAATAAACTTACCTTTAGGCGTAGCGGCATTAACTTTCCATTCCCGGACTGGCTCGCCGAGAAAATTGAATCTGACAACCTTAACTATGCAATCAACAGTAGCATAACATGCCTCCAACCAATCCATACCCAAAATGACATCAAAATCAATCATTTTAAGCTCAACTAAATCATCTAAGGTTGATCTATCACATACCAATACAACACAATTCCAGTAAACTCATCTAGATAACACAGATTCACCAATTGGCGTGGAAACAACAAATGGAATAGATAATAACTCTGGGAATATCTCAAACTGACTCGCAACTAATGGTGTGACATAAGAGAGTGTAGAAACAGGATCAAGTAAGACATATACTGCACGATAATAAATAATCAAAGTACCTGTAACAACATCAGGTAAGTCCTCTAGTCCTGTCGACCACCCAAAGCATAAAATCTATTCTGGGTTGCCCCAGAACTAGAAGCCTCTCTCCCTGTACCTCTTCCATGGCCTATTGCTAGCTGAGGATCATGTCTGGGAGGTCAAACGGAGGATGATGAAGCAACCGCTGATTGCACCTGATCTGCCTCGACCCTATCTGAACAATCCCTTATAAAGTGCCCTGGCTTCCAACAATGATAACATACATTCTGCCCCTAAAGACACTAACCAGAATGAGATTTCCCACACTGTGGAGAAGGTGGCAATGGTGGTCTGCTCTGCCCCACCCACTTCTATCGTCGAGAGCTAGATAGAGTTGGGCCTTGGTCTCTTCTCTATCCCTGAAACTAAGGTGGGTCACTCCCTACAGGCCTAACTGACTACCTGGATGACTAAGCCCCTGGGTCACCCTGCGGCCCTCTATAAGGACCCACAGTTCGAGCTCTCTTTCATTTCTCCTACTGTCTCCGAGTATCCCGTAATTGATGAACCAAACCCTCCACCCTTTTGGCGAAAGCCTAAATTTGTGAAATGTCCATGTGCTCCTGAGTAGATACCCCCAAACAATCTCGAGCTATATAAAGCCCCAACCCTAACACGAACCAACGAACCCTATCCTCCATTGTCTGAACCATGTCCAGAGCATACCTGGCAAGAGAATTAAAAAGAAGACAATACTAACACATAATCATACTCCCCTACTGTAGGTGCAATAACTTCTCAGCTTGAGCCTGCCGAAGCTCCCAGGGTAAGTAGTGGTGCATAAAGGCCTCAGTGAACTCTTCCCACTAAGCTGGCGGTGCATCGGCTCCTCTAGAATGAGCCCAAGCCTCAAACCACAATATGGCCACATCACGTAGTCTGAATGCCGCCAACTCTACTTCCTCAGTCGCTGTAGCTCGCATCACCTTTAACATCCTATAAGTCTGATGAATAAATTCCTGAGGATCCTTGCTCGGGTCTGTTCTGGTAAATAAAGGAGGGCTCAAACTCAAGAACTTTCGTGCCTTAGAACTCTCAATTGCCTGGCCTCTATGTCTCTCCATCGCCTCCAATCATCGCTATTGACCTGCGGCTATACGAGCTATCAGCTGAACAGCTCCCTCAAGACCCTATCCTTCCGGAACAATTGGAGGTACCACAAGCGTGGGAAGTTCTGCCACTCTACTACCCTCAAGTATTGCTGGTGCAGGAGTATCAAGAGGTCTATCTGCCATTGCTATGGCTGGTGCGGGAGGAACTGTAATACCTGGGGCAGGAGACTTACTTTGAGCCTCTGACCTGTCTCTATAATCCACTGGAGGGCGACTAGTACCCCCCTACCAGCTGTGCCAATCAACCTCGTAGTCATCTTCCTTGTCACAGGGATACTCTGAAATAATAACACGATTTAGATATCACAGTACTTATGAGCTCGACCTATAGCACGAACTATTAGTAAAAGAAGTGAAACTATACCTAAATGTCCTGTAGCCTCCTGATTATAAGTATGATGCATAACATACCCATAAGCAAGACTCTACTAGACACGGCTTTGTGGACTCCCTAGGACACGAATTCGCTCTGATACCAAGTCTGTAATGCCCCAAGACTATAATGGACATGCCAGTAGACAACCGATCATAAAATCTATATACAATTCGTCTAGCCAGTGTACCACACCGGGATAAAAATAAAAATGCCTCCAATCGGTGTACCATACCAGGGTAAAATCCGTCCAGCCGGTATACCATATCGGGGTAAAATAACAAGACCTTTAGCCGGTGTACCATACCAGGGTAAAATCCATCCAACTGGTATACCACACCGAGGTAAAATAACAAGACCTCCAGCCGGTGTACCACAAGGGGGTAAAATCAATAAATCTTATACAAAATCATAAATGAAGCCTATATGGCTTATACTGGACTAGTTCAATACGTACAACATAGAAATGACGAATACTAAACATGTGGCCTACATAGGCCTCCTTCGTAATGCATAACTGGAACTGAGTACATATAACATATAAAGCTAGAAAATAGAACTTAAATGCATGTATTCAAAACTTGTATAAGTGATAAGGAACTGTAAATGACCTAAGAGTTTCAAAAAAGTTTATAGATCATGTTCAAGGGACATTAGACCTCAAAAACTCGCTAGTTTGTCGTTCGTCTTAAGGGAAAGAGATTATGAAATCTCCCCTTGGCCTGACATATTTCATAACATACACATAAGATAAAGGATAACCATAACTAGGTAATCCTAATTCGATAAGCTCGATTACCCTTAATAGCTTGCAACGTCTTTACGTGACTTAAAATCATTTACACGTCCTCAACTTGGCTCTTTCACCAATTTAAGTTAGCAATCAGACCTTTAAACACATTTAGCATCACATATATATACACATGACATACACTAAGGACCAGCTAACAATGCCCACACTGAGGGGTCTCCAACTCAATGTACAACTACGTCAACAATCAACACAATATCACACTTTAGATGTCTCACTTTGGCTAGGTATAATCTTAACAGTTATCTGACGTGCCCGATTCACGCGTCCGCAAGTGTACGGGTCGTGCAAGTAATATAGTGGCTCTTTTTAAGAACCGAATTATCGAACCCACAGGGACTGGACCCATTCCTCTAACTATCCATTTCTAGTGTGATCTTAAATACCTCAAGTGTTGGTTATAGACATTTTCGATTGAGATTAATTAAGTCTAAGTTTGGGTCAACGAAATATTCTGAAATTACTCTAGGAGCAACATAGAGTTAAAACCAATTAATCATGCGATACTACGATTTGCAATGGGTTAAGCATGGAACTATCAATTGTTATTTCACATAATTAGAATTGCATGTTTATGGTCTTTCGAGCCTCTAAACACGACAATCTAGCCTCACTGCATCATTGTGAGCGAGGAGTTTAATTTCTAGTCGCGGGCAATCAATTATGTTGTGGTTTACGGGGAAAGGATTAGGGACTTTCGTTCGTCTAACCATTTAACTCAACTTAGCCTCACAACTACTTCTACGAGTGGTGATGTGACATCCCAAGTTGGTCTTTCATAACCCCCATGTCTCAACCAAGCACAGTGTTAGGTATATTTCTATCCTAACACAAAAATCTCTCCCGAGATACAAACATGCTCCTCACATTCTCATGTCCTGACCTAGGTAATGCTTTCTCAAGCTATTACTCAAGCTAACAAATATATTTTCATGGTGATCAATCATAAAAAAAAACCAACAATCCAGAATGCAAGACGAAAACAACAATCAATAACTTAATTCCAAAACAATTTCATAAAATCACAATCATAATTCATGGCTTCAACCCTAAGGAAGGGTTCTTGCCATTCATGTTCGTAAAACTACACTAACTACTACTAAACTAACATACTTACATGAATTCGGTACATGAAAAGGGAATTTGCCAAACCCTAGATGAGTTCTCCCACTTCTCTCTTCACTCCTAGGTAGTTTTCCAGAATAAAATCATGACCCCGTGGAATTAGGAGCTAAGGGACCTATTTATAATAAATGAGAAACGTGCACAATTTAGCCTGTCGTAGAATGGCTCCGTGTCATGAAGTGTATCGCGAAGCACTGCCTCCGTGACACGCCACTAACGCGAAGGCTTTCTGGAAATCACCCTAAATCGACCCTCAGCAGCCTTCTTGCCGCGTTGGCAGCGTGTCATGCTACTTGGGCAGCGCGATGGCATGCTGCTGGAGCGGGGCTGGCCTGCCGTGGCACGTTGCTGCCGCATCTGCTCACTTGCCATGCCTACTCCTTGCCGACTTTCGCCGAGTGCTTCCGACTCCATTCCTTTCCTTCACCAACTTATAAATTAGTTCCTCGAAATCATTGAAACCTGCAAAACAAGGACTAATCATGTTGGTTAGCACATATATTCACATTTATATAAAATTACATAAAAATGTATAAAATAACTTAGATAAACAAGATGAAGGTATAAAGCATCACTCGGGCATGCTATTTTTGCCCACGATCACCTACCCCACACTTAAAGTCTTGTTCGTCCTCGAACCACCTATTACATCTGATGCATATGGAGACTCACCCATAACTCATTTAGAAAGAATCTTCAAGTTACAGCTACAATGATTACGCAAGATAACAAGCTAAAAATAGAGCCTGCACGATTTGATCATTGAAATGAAGTACAACTATGTTAAGACTTCTTAACCTCAAGAATCGACTCTCAATCTTAGCAAACTCATGCAAATCAACTGATTAAGAAATCCCATATGAATTATATCCTTCATTCAACATGTGCCCCTTACGGAAAGAGAGTTACCCAATCACACGCAAATACAATTTTTAAATCACAACATGTGTGGGTACATGCATAGAATTACACTCACTCTCATAAAGAATTCACATGCATCATGTAATGACCCATAAGCTTGCCCTTAGTGTTTTATTCCACTAATTTAAGGATGTATGAATGTAAGATCAAGTAGGACTTTTTAGGTTGTAATGTAACTCAGGTGCGGGTAGGTACTATTATGGCCAGTAATAGTGACTATCTTTCCTAAGCACTTTTAATACATCACGCCTTCATTACAAGCTTCCCTTTTATCACTTCACCTTTTTCGCCTTTCATCTTTCTTTTTTTCTCTTTTGTTCCCCCATTTCTTTAGGCACTTTTAACTTATTAGTAAGGAGTTCTATAAGTAACTTTTCATCTATTTATTTTCTTACTCCCTACTAATACTCACCCGTATTCAACTAAGTTCACCCTCGACCTTTCTCAACTTTTACAATTGCTACTTTCCCTTCTTTTTTCATTTTTTTCTCACTCCTTTACTCTTTCGGATTATTCATTTAAGCGCTTAGGAGTTTTGGATCAAATACAAGGCTAATGAAAGAAAAAGGATCAAGCTTATGTTGCAGCTATCAAAGAATAGGCTCGAGGCTCAATGGGGCTAACTAGGATTAATTATTCAAGGTAGGTAAAATGAGGGATGACATTTAGGTTCCTTCAAAGAAATGCCTAAATCATCTCCTACAATTCACATCCTTCATTTTGTTTTATAAACACACCAGGCAAGTTCTAGACATTTCATAATAGCACAGAATACTCAAAAACCTTACACTCATGGCACATGCTCAATTCAAGACACATTCAGTAGACTCTTACTCAGCTAATCACAAGAATTCAGAATTAAGCTACAATCATATTGAGTCAAATTCAAGAGCCTAAGCGTCTCACACAAAGTTATACACATGCATGCTTCACACTGAACATACTTGCCTCTTACAATCACGTATAGCACATAACAAGAACATCAATCACCAATTAGTTATGGTCCCATATACCCAACACCTACCGATAAATTTTTCCTGAAGACGGTCTTCATCCATCCATCGTTGGAAACAGTCCCTAACTATGACTAAAAACACTATATACAAACAAAGGAATGAAAAAGAAAATTTATATTCTTCGATTCAAAGACCCCCCCCCCCCCCCCCGTCGGAAAAGAACCGAAAAGAAAACCCAACGGGTGATGAAGTCATGCTTAATTCACAAAAGTTATTTCAAAATTTTCAAATTTCACACAAGCATCACATTCACCAAAAACTTGTTAAGCACAAAAATTTTGGAAATTTTCTCATCAACCCCACACTTAAATCATGTTATGTCCTCATAGCATTAAATTAACATTTAAAGGATGAGAAATACTCCCTGAGCCTCTAGGCCAAGCTACAACATGCTTTTCTTCAACTTGCACAAGTGGGTGTTTGACCCCACACTTTTTCTATTCCATGCTCTTTAGCTTCCACCGTCTCGATACTCAGACTTCCCTCCATCTGTGCTTAACTTTCCACCAAAAACACAAACAAAATAAACATAACAAAATCAACACAAAATCAAAGTTACAAATTGTACCTGAGGTACCCTTGGGTTGCCTCCCAAGCAGCGCCTTATTTTACGTCGTGGCTTGACGTGGATTGTCCTTTTCAGGACATCCTCATACCTGGGTTCTCTTTCGAGAACCATCTCCTTTTCTTTTGCTATTTAGAGGAAACAGCCTCCACTCTGTTCCTCTCTTTCTCCAACTTCTTCTCAATTTGACGTCATTCCATGAAGTTATGGAGTTCGGTGGCTCAGCCTTCAACCACTTTTTCGCCTCTCCCAATAGTGAAAATGGGAAGAGGGTCAATCGGACATAATCTGTGGACATGCCGGTGGGGACAAACGTGTCACTAATCTCTAAAAAGCTTTGTAAGTGCTGCTGCGGGTCCTCATGTTCCATACCAGTGAATTGACCACTAGAATTTAACAGCTGCACCATGTTATGTTTTAGCTCAAAGTTCCCTCCAGGCTCTGATTTTACGGATGCTAGAGGTTACATTCGTCGCTAATGGGATTGCCACTTCGCGAACTGGTCTTGCTGACATTGCTTTCGATGACAATTGTGCTTGTCCCGCGGGTGGTTGTTGTTGTACCTTTTCTTGAAGTCTCTTCAGCTTTTTCTCTAGAGCTACTCTCCTTTGCAAATGGATTTGACGTTCAGGTTCAAGCAACGGTTCCACAAGCTCTCTATTTCTAGCCAGCTCGGCAGGACAACCTGTCACCTGCAATGAGTAGACTAAGACCAAGTTTCTCAACACTTAAGGAAATTTAAAACTCACACAAAAACAGATAAATTATCAAAACTTCGCCGAGTCCCCGGCAACGGCACCAAAAACTTGTCGTGCCGGATTCGCGCGTCCGCAAGTATACGGGTCGTGCAAGTAATATAGTGGCTCTTTTTAAAAACCGAATTGTCGAACCCACAAGGACTGGACCCATTCCTCTAACTATCCATTTCTAGTGTGATCTTAAATACCTCAAGTATTGGTTATAGACATTTTCGATTGAGATTAATTAAGTCTAAGTTTGGGTCAACGAAATATTCTGAAATTACTCTAGGAGCAACATAGAGTTAAAACCAATTAATCATGCGATACTACGATTTGCAATGGGTTAAGCATGGAACTATCAATTGTTATTTCACAAAATTAGAATTTCATGTTTATGGTCTTTCGAGCCTCTAAACACGGCAATCTAGCCTCACTGCATCATTGTGAGCGAGGAGTTTAATTTCTAGTCGCGGGCAATCAATTATGTTGTGGTTTACGGGGAAACGATTAGGGACTTTCGTGCGTCTAACAATTTAACTCAACTTAGCCTCACAACTACTTCTTCGAGTGGTGATGTGACATCCCAAGTTGGTCTTTCATAACCCCCATGTCTCAACCAAGCACGGTGTTAGGTATATTTCTATCCTGACACAAAAATCTCTCCCGAGATACAAACATGCTCCTCACATTCTCATGTCCTGACCTAGGTAATGCTTTCTCAAGCTATTACTCAAGCTAACAAATATGCTTTTATGGTGATCAATCATAAAAGAAACCAACAATCCAGAATGCAAGACGAAAACAACAATCAATAACTTAATTCCAAAACGATTTCATAAAATCACAATCATAATTCATGGCTTCAACCCTAGAGGAAGGGTTCTTTCCATTCATGTTCGTAAAACTACACTAACTACTACTAAACTAACATACTTACATAAATTCGATAGATGAGAAGGGAATTTGCCAAACCCTAGATGAGTTCTCCCACTTCTCCCTTCACTCTTAGGTAGTTTTCCAGAATAAAATCGTGACCCCGTGGAATTAGGAGCTAAGGGACCTATTTATAATAAATGAGAAACATGCACAATTTTGCTTGTCGTGGAATGGCTCCGTGTCACGGAGTGTATCGCGAAGCACTGCCTCCGTGACACGCCACTGACGCGAAGGCTTTCTGGAAATCACCCTAAATCGACCTCGGCAGCCTTCTTGCCGCGTTGGCAGCGTGTCACGCTGCTTGGGCAGCGCGATGGCATGCTGCTGGAACGGGGCTGGCCTGCCGTGGCACGTTGCTGCCGCATCTACTCACTTGCCATGCCTACTCCTTGCCGACTTCTGCCGATTGCTTCCGACTCCATTCCTTTCCTTCACCAACTTATAAATTAGTTCCTCCAAATCATTGAAACGTGTAAAACAAGGACTAATCATGTTGGTTAGCACATATATTCACATTTATATAAAATTACATGAAAATGTATAAAATAACTTAGATAAACAAGACTAAATTAAGGTATAAAGCATCACTCGGGCATGCTATTTTTGCCCACGATCATTATCCTCAATAAAAGATGGAACTTTAAAGCTTAAATGAAGCTTAACATACTTCCTAAAGAATTTTTAAGAGGTTGTTGGCTCATTCGATTCACAATACATGAATCATGCTTAAAAGAACGATAGACGGGGCGCCTGACATACTTTTCTCCGGTGAACTTTTATTTAGCCAATTTCCTATTTCAATGATCATCCTTCAACCTCCTTAATCTAGTGTTTTTATAGGCCAATGACAATCTTAATCTATAGCAAGAAAATGCAGCCAAAATAACTAACCAAGGGCAGTCACAAAGCAACAACAACACACGGCAACATCAACAACATTTAGCCATTTTCTCAACTACTTTTCACTAACTTTTGAGGGAGAAACAAGAGGAAATTTTACCTTAGGTCTTTTGTAATTCTTCCCCTCAAGATGAAGTGTAATTCTAGAAAAAGAAACAGCTAAGACTCTTAAGTATAATGAGCAAAACTCAGCTGACAAACAATCCATAGGTAGCTCACATAGCTACCAATTTCAAGATTTTCGCTTTGCAATTTGAGATGTTTAAAAGGTGCAAAATCCCCACCTTTTCTCCTAATTTCAACACCTCTGAAAGATGGATATATAAGCAGTCCAAATAGATTTTGAAACGCAGAAAAACTCCTTCAAAACCTTTCCTAGAAGACCTCCAAAACAGCCCCTAACACACTTGGCAAAGTAATCTCAACTTATCTTGTGATTTTCTTGAACTCTTCTTGATGTTCCTCCTTGATTTTCTTTGTCCTAGATGTTGGAATTGAGAGAGAAATGGAATCCTTAGCAAGCTTGTCGATTTAGATTTAGCTGAAAATATTTTCTACAAGTGAAAAATCATATTTTAAGTAAATAGGGCGGTGGAGGCGCTAGGGCGTCATGCCCGCATCACCGTCGTGATGCTTCAAAATATACATAACTTCTTACTCCGAACTACAATTGATAAGCGATTTGATGTTTTGGAAACTAGACTCAAAGTACTTTAATTTGATAGGTCGTGGGGCTTCTATTTAATTAAATATTTGGAGATATGATCATTTAAAGTTTACAATCACTTATGAACTTCAAATACTCTTTGGTTTTCTTATCGTACACATTTCTCTTTTCATCTACGACCAATATACAACCCGCAGTTTCCTTAACCTAGCGTAAAACCATCAAATAATCACCAAAAATTTTCTGCGGTGTTATAGTGGGCACCGTCAATAGACCCACCAGAGATCATCCGCCCCAGCTTAATCAGCCTTGAGTGTGCCATCTCGGCCTAGGCATGATCAGGGAGGGTGGGCTTCAGGCTCAAGGGGTCAAAGTAGTAGGCCCGCAGATTCAGGTGTTCTAGCTTGTTGTAGATATCGCCGAGGGCATACAAGCCAGTGCTTGGCAGGTTCGAGTGCGTGTTTTAGGTGCGGGCAACCCGGACACATTCTTAGAGATTGTCCAACTGCAAGACAAGATCAGGTTGGGGGCCATGGCCCAGCTTCTAGCTCAGCGGCCCCACCCCCTCGCTCAGCACATTAGGGGCATCTAGCAGTGCAGCTGGCGGTCAGTGTCAAAACAGATTCTATGCCCTAGCATTCCTTCAGGAACAGGAGGTCTCCACGGACGTGGTTACTGGTATGTTATGAGTCTTCCATGCTGATGTTGAAGCATTTTTCGATCTAGAGGCCACCCGGTCCTTTGTGACACCTTATGTAGCCAGTAGCTTCGGAGTCAGTCTCGACGTCTTGTTGGAATCCTTCTCGATTTATACTCTAGTAGGTAACTCAGTTATAGCTAGACGGGTGTATAGAAATTTCCCGGTCTTGGTTCTCCATAAGGTCACCTCAGTAGATCTGATAGAGTTAGCCATGACTGATTTCGATATTATTCTCGGCATGTATTGGTTGTTTGCTTGTTATGCTTCCATTAATTGCAGGACCAGGTCACTAGAGTTCAGATTCAAGGGTGAGCTAGTCCTACAATGGAAGGGTAGTTTAGTTATGCCTGTAGGTCGCTTCATTTCCTTCATCAAGGCAGGAAGATGATTTCCAAGGGTTGCATGTATCATTTGGTTAGGGTCAAGGATGTTGACTCCGAAACCCCGACAATCCAGTCAGTCCAAGTAGTACGTGAGTATCCAGAGGTTTTTCTTGATGATTTTCCAGGTATTCCTCCCGAGCGGGAGATTGATTTCAGCATTGACCTTCTTACCGATATGCAGCCTATATCTATTCTTCCTTACAGGATGGATCCAGCCAAGCTAAAAGAGGTGAAGGATCAGGTAAAGGATTTGCTAGATAAGGGTTTCATTATACCGAGCCACTCTCCATGGGCCGCACTAATATTATTTGTTCGGAAGAAAGATGGTTCCCTTCGTATGTGCATCGATTATCGACTTAGTTCCTTTTCTTAAATGTTTTATCTTATTATTTAAAATCTTTTGCTATGTTTTTACTCAGATTACCAGTGTTATGATAGACCTCGGATTGACTTGGGGTTACCTGTGACTCTAACTACAGTGTATTAACTAGGGTGTAGACTCAGGGTGTGACAAACTTGGTATCAAAGCACTAAGTTTAGAGTATCCTTGGATGTCTAAAAGCCGTGTCAAGTAGAGTCCTTTTCATGGGTGTGAAGTGCGCCACTCTTATGACGAGGAGGCTATAAGACGTTTTAGGAAAATTTCCTTATTTCACTATTCCTATCGTGTGATAGAGTGTAAACTTTAAGGTCTCTCTTCTAATTCGTGCTTTACGCCATCGCAGACAATGTTTCCTAGAGGGGGTGTTGGAAGAGGGAAAAATAGCGGGAATTCACCAGTCCCACCAACCCCCGTAGGCTCCTTAAGTGGGCATGAGGCAGATGTGGAGCTCAGGGCTGCCCTTAGAATGTTAGTTCGGGATGCAACCACTAAGGTTAGCCAGCATACAGTCACACCTGCGAATACTACTGAAGAGATAGTAGCTACCAGGGTTTGAAACGTCACACCTGAGTTTTACGGTATGATAGCAGATGAAAACTTTAGGGGAAAATAAAAGGGGAGTAAGAGAGCAAGGAAAGGGGACTTGAGGTTTTCCCAACAAAGGATGGGTGGTGGACCCCGTTTCAAACTTCATTGGAGGCCATCAACCCCAGCACCATCAGTAGCCAAGAATCCTAACAAACCTAGAGTAAGGGAGATTATGTACCCAGCTTGCAAGAACTATGGGGAGAACCATTTGGGAGAATGCATGGCTGGCTCAGCCGGTTGCTTTTGGTGCGGCAAGTCAGGCCATAAACTCAGAGATTGCCTAGCAGCTAGATGGGGCAAAAGTACAACCCTGGCTATATCTTCTGCAGCCCTACCAAATTAATTCAATCACATAGTTAGTTGGAAAAATGAACAGGGGAAGGCTCACCAGTTCCTGCTTTCCCGATTTCTTCTTTAGAGACGAGTTACACTGGCTGTTCGCCCACTTTGTGAGAACTGTGGAAGGAGCCACCTTGGAAATTATTTGTTCGGTAGGGAAGGATGTTTTGGATGTTGTCAATCGGGTCATAGAATAAAGAATTTCCCTCTAGCGAGACGTGGGAAGAATCATTCCACCATTCAGTAGCTCTCCCATCTTAGTAGGGCACAACATCTAGTACAGATGGCAGAACGCTCCAGATATAGTTGCAGTTATGTTATGAGCTTCTCATTTTGATCCTTGCATGTTGTAGACCCAAGAGCCACACTATAAGGTATCAGATGCCTTTTAGCATGCTAGTATGAGAATTATCCCATGACTAGTATGAAATGGTTATAAGTATGAAGGCTTCAGTGATAGCTTATCGAGGCGAATGAGAAGTCAAGAGTTAGTGATGTTATCCTAGCCTTACTAAAGGATTTAAGAGCTTGACAATGATGAATTAAACCTAAGGGGGAGATGATAAATTAAAAAGGCCAAGTCAATCCCTAAGTGTTCTAGTAGAAGGGCTCCAAACATAACATCTTTGGGATGTCAAACCTTCCTATCCAAATGTTTTCTCTTGTGTTTCAGTTAACACTACATTCTACTCATGCTTATGTTAATACTCCTAGAATTATAGATAACCACTTCAGACAGCAATCCCAATCTTACTCCTTGATTCCATAAATCTCAGCTTCATGTCACGAAACTCGTTTTCGTACGTGGAGTCATGTGTCGCAATATGCTCAGCTCCATGAACTCAGTCGTTTAGATTCGCCTTAACAACTCATAAGGTCATGCTACATCATCGTTCAAATTTCATAGATGATTCTTGCTTACGATTTCCTTATCTAAGCCCTGTGTACGTTCTCTCATGACAAAAATGATGGTTGCAATAGGTACCATAGTTGGGATAAGAATAAATCCTAGGATGGTGTGCTACAGAGGAGTCATAAGATGATTTTAATGATAGGCTAGAAAGTGTGGTGGTATTCAGGGAAGTTGGTGCAGCTAGCAAGGTCTCTCTAAAAGTTTCACCCATGAAGGGGGTGATGAAGTGTTGGTGAGGATGACAGTTTTTTTTAAAATGAGGTTCCAGTTGAAATTCTTGACCTTCAAGATTGTAAGTTGGGGGAAATAAGGAAGTGGTTTCAGTGAAGGTTTTAAGGAACAATCAGCTAGTAGGAGGAACTACTTGGAAACAGTTCCTCCTTAGTACCCTACTTAGTTTCTCGCCAGTTTCATGTCCTTCAGTTCTTCTCATATCTTAGCATTCATTTACGATTCAGAAACTCAGTTTAGATATGTAGTTCAGCTCGGAGTCAGTTACTCTTTTAGCATTGAGCGTTAATATTCAGTTCTCGGGATTGTAGCTCTTTCCCTAGCCTTTCAACTCAGTCACCCCATAAGTTCTTAGTTTCAGATGTTCAGTATCTAGGATTTTAGTTTCGTCCCTATCCTTTCACTGTGTTTAGCCTACATTCGAGGACGAATGCTCCTAAGGGGAGATATTGTAACATCCCAAAAGTCCCTATAACTAAACCCTAGATTTGAATTTTATTATACAGAGAAAACTGGAAAATGTCCTTAGAATGAGACTCAGTACGACTCATAGGAGGATTGTATGAGTCATATTAAGGACTTGTAGTGTGTTCCAGAGAGCTCAACAAATTTAGAAGTCATGGAAGGCTCTCACAACTCATACCAAGTCAATACAAGTCGTACAAAGGTTTCGTGGTATGATTTAGAGAGTTTGGCAGGAAGAGTCAAGGAAAACCACAATTAGATCCTATGATCCATAGTAGGGTAGTACGAGTCATACTGAAGGATCATATATAGGAGTTTTAGAGAATTTTCAAGGAAGTATCAGTAGCTACAAAGACTCAGTACGAGTCGTAAGATGATGGTACGAATCGTCATGTCAGTCGTGAGTTGAGATATTGTACACCATGGGGTTTTGACTAAGTTTGGAATTATTTTAGGTAGGTGGATAGACCCGAACCAGATGAATTTAAGGAAAAAAAAGGTGTTAACATAAATTCTTAAGTGTAAGAAGTTCATTGGATCGAAGTTAAGGTTATAAGGGACCTCTAACAAGAAGTTGAGTTGAGAGTCTTCCTACCGATTGGGTTTTTCATGAAAGTTCTTATAAGGGACAAGTTTAAAATACCATAACTCCTATTATATGAATTGTTTTTGGGTGATACAGCATATCAAAATAAATCCCTTTGAGTCTTCTTTCCAACGCATCCAACCTTACATCAAGCAAAGTTCAGAGTAAAACATTATGGCCAGTTTAATAAAGCACTGTCAGGTTGGGCGGACAGGACCAGCCCTGTTACCATGAGTCTTGGTACGAATCGTACCAAGAACCCATAGTAGAAGTTTCATCAACCTTTCTAAGCCTCCCAAAAGCAACGAATGGCATACCATGACCCATAGGAAGCCACCACGAGTCATGGTATGATCCGTGGCACTAGATAGACAGATTTTTGAGAATTTTTTCCCAGGGTTATTTTTGTAATTTTCTATACTTCTAACTCTTAAAATTGGTCATTTTAGTCTTATTTTGGGTCAAATTAAAGGAGTTTTCCTAGTCTAACCCCTCACTCTTCTCACAACCATCGTAAGTTCTTCTTCCCCCTTTTTCTCTCAAGGCTCAAGAACTAGGGTTCTTCTCCAAGGTGCAACAACTTCAATATCTTTAGAGATATCCTTCAACCAGGTATGTGGGAATTCAACAAGGAGATTGTTCTTCCCTTGTGTCCCCTAAAATTCTTTTCTGTTCACTATCAGTTCTAGCCTTGAGTTTTCAAAAGTGAAGATATTGTTGTTATATCTTGAATAATTCATGTGGAATCTTAACCTATGTTCATGGTAGTTAACTCCCACTAGTTTGTGACCAAAATGATGCCTATCCCAGTGAATTAGAATTTTAGCTATAACTTTTGAAGCGTAAACTAGAATCCTGTGTATGTACTGAATTATTGAATAATGCTTGAATGTTTCAAAGATAAGGAATTCCTATAGTATTTTTAGGTACCAGAAACTCAGTTAAAGGTTTAATTAGTCAGTCTCATCCAGAAATTTATTTACTCAGTATCACTCAGGTATGTCAGTCTAGCCTCAGTTAGATTATTTTAGCAATCTTCGGGTTGACTAGAAAATGTCAGCTGATCAGTTTGACTAAAGTCGTTTCTTGAGGTGTCAGAGGTGCCTCACCGTTATCTATTATTAGACTCAGATATCAGTTATCAGATTTTAATGGTTCTTTAGACGGTTATGACGCTTCAAGATAAGCAGCTCTGACTAGTCATAGAACCATTACCTTTAGCTTCAGTTTGTTCTTGGATGGTTACGACGCTTCTAGATAAGCTGCTCTAACCAGTCTTAGAACCCAGTTTCCAAATCCGGCCCTATAAGACACTTAGGGTGCTCTTAGATAGTATCCCTGAGTCAGTTATAGTCTTGGGCCCCAGTATTGAGCTATCCGCTTGGATGTAGTAGTCATGGTAGGATTATCCAGTGGGAGTAGGACTTAGCGCTGAGAGAGCCGGAGTTCCAGCGCACCCAGGTTCCATAACTACATTGCCACCGTAGGTTTTATTTATTTGGCCTCATGGTCCCAGGCTGTGATCTCACAGTCCATGCCTTTATAACCTGGCAAGGTATATTGGGTCTTACCGATGGGGTGTGTACATCGGACTTCATATCTAGCTCACGTGGTTATATGTCGGTTATAGCCTCTCCCACTAGTCAGTTCAGTTCACTCTCAGATTTTTCAGCTCAGTTTAGTTTAGATCAGTTCAATATAGTATTTTAGACTTAGGGCATGTCTATGACAATCAGTCAGGGTCATTATTAACCATATCAGTTATATTCCAGTTGTATCAGTTTTTAGTATTTTCAGTTGGTCATTTCATGTCATTTCAGTTCAGTTACTAGTTCTTTCATGTTATTTATATCTCTCACTTACTCAGTACATTCAAAGTACTGACGAATACCTTTTATGTTGTACCGTTTCATGATATAACCGCAGGTTCTCAGACTCAGCATCGTTAGTAGATTTTTTGCAGGTGATATCAGCGGTACCAGTGGTGAGTCCTCATCTTTCGAGGATGAGTGTTATTTCTTTTCAGTTATATTTCTTTCAGTTAGACTTAGAGTTAGCTGGGGGCTTATCCCAGCAACTCATCAAATAGATGGCTTTCAGACATAGTTAGAGAATCAGATTTTTAGTTTGTTTTCAGTTGTATAAAACTTTATGACTTAGTTCCTTTTATTAAATGTTTTATCTCATTATTTTAAAGCTTTTTCGATTTTTTTACTCAAATTACCAATGTTATGATAGACCTTGGGTTGACTTGGGGTTACTTGTGACTCCAAGTAGCGTGTCTCATCCAGGGTGTAGACTCAGGGCGTGACACTTCAAGGAAGCTAAGAAAGCACAAGAAGAATTACCCCACCCATGATTTAGAACTAGCTACAATTGTTCATGCTCTGAAAATTAGGAGCCACTATCTATACAATGTTCATTTGGATATTTTTACTGATCATAAAAGCCTTTAGTATATTTTCATGCAGAAAGAGTTGAATTTGCGATAGTGTCATTGGCTTGATTTGCTGAAAGACTATGACGTGAATATCTTATATCGCCTAGAGAAGGCTAATATTGTAGTCGATGCCCTTAGCCGCAGATCTATGGGTAGCCTAGCATATTTGAGGCAAGAAAAGTGGGGAATAGCTCGATAGCTACACAAATTAGTCAATCTAGCAGTTCGAGTAGTAGATTCAAAGGATAGCAGGGTCATGATTTAGAATACTGTCGTGTCATCTTTGGTGGTAAAAGTAAAAGAACAATAGTATGAAGACCCAGCCCTAGCAAAACTTAGAAATAAGGTTCAATAAGAGGGGTTAGTGGCCTTTGAGATAAAGAGAGATGGGGTCCTGAGATTTAGGGGTCAAATCTGTGTTGCAGATGTGCCAGGGCTTCATCAGCAGATTATGGAAAAGGTACATTATTCTCGTTACTCTCTCCACCCAGGTTAGACAAAAATGTACCACGACATAAAGAAGATCTATTGGTGACATAGAATGAAGAAAGATATTGCTAAATTTGTAACATAGTGTCCCAATTTCCAGAGGTAAAAGAAAAACATCAGAAATTCGACTCTATTTGGGTTATTGTAGATAAGTTGACAAAGTCAGCCCATTTGTTGCAAGTCAGGACTACATTTTCAGCTAAAGATTATGCTAAGTTGTTCCTTAAAGAGGTATTCTGACTGCATGGTGTCCTAGTGTCTATCATTTCTGATAGAGGGGCATGATTCACCTCTATATTTTGGAAGTCGTTTCAAAAGGGGTCGGAACCACAGTTTAATTTGGGTACAACTTTCCATCCCTAGACAAACGGTCAGACAGAGCGCACTATTTAGACGCTCGAGGATATGTTGTGAGCGTGTGTGCTAGACTTCATAGGGAGTTGAGACAAGAACCTACCAATTATTAAGTTTGCGTACAATAATAATTATCATTCCTCTATTTGGATGGCACCTTAAGAGGCTTTATATGGGCAAAAATATCGGTCCCCCATAGAATGGTTTGAAGTAAGGGAGTCATGGTTGATCGAATCTGATATGATACATCAATCAGAAGAAAAAGTGAAACTTATCAGAGAGGGTTTGCTGACAACTCAGAGTCATTAGAATTCCTATTCCAATACACAAATTAGAGACTTAGAGTTCAATATTAATGATTGGTTATTCCTTAAGGATTCGCCTATGAAGGGCGTTATGAGGTTTGGCAGGAAGGGAAAGCCTAGCCCTAGGTTCATTAACCCATATTAGATCCTTCAAAGGATAGACCAAGTAGCTTATGAGTTAGAACTACCCTCAGGGATAGAATCTTTTCATTCCAGTCTTCCATGTATCGATGCTACGGAAGTGCATAGAAGAACCATCTTGGGTTGTCCCAGTTGAGGATGTTCAGGGCGTAGAGAAGTTGTCCTACGACGAAACTCCTATAGCTATACTTGATCGACAGATCCATAGATTGCGAACCAAAGAAGTATCTTCTATTAAAGTATTGTGGAGGAACAGAAATGTAAAAGAGATAACTTGGGAAGTTGAGGACGACACGAGGTCTAGGTATCCACATTTGTTCCAGACCGTATGATAATAGTACGCAGACTCAGGCAACAACAGTTGTAAGGTAGTTCTTAAGTATTATATTATTTCCTTTGTTGCTAATATTTCCAATTGCTTATATATATATTGAGATATGTTATTCAATTGTGGTAGTATCTGGTGAGGCATTAATTGGACTTTTCTGCATTTTAAGTTTCTGGATAGTCCATATTGCAAGAGAAACTCTACCCAAATTTTCGGGCAAAGATTAACGAACTGAATCCCTTATGGTTGGACTACATCTGAGGACAAATGTTCCTAAGGAGGGGATGATGGTATACCCTATAAGTTATCATTGATTAGCAGACATGTGTGGGTGCTTTTGAGAGTGTTTAAGGTATGACACATGCTAGAAAAGGTTTGAGGGAGGATCATGTGATCATGTAATCGAACAAGCGCAAAGACGAGGCCGGAGGTAGGGCTCCCCGGGCGCCGTGTCGCACCCCTCCCTCAGTGCATAGGTTGGCGTGTATCGCCCATGATCCGGCGTGATGGGAGGCGCGTCATGGCCCTAGGACATTGCCTCCCCCTATATATAGGTGTTAAGTGTAATCTTTGGTCATTTCAAATATTTCCTAACAGAGAGCTCAAATAAGGAAAATAGTTCACGGAGTTTTCTACTTTTAGAAGCCGAATTACGCCATTAAGTTACCTCTAAAAGTAAATTCTTCTTTGGTTGTGATTCCTAGGCCTATAAAGAATGTATCTACAAAGTTATATCTTTGAAATTGTCTCAGTTTGACGGAGTCCCACTAAGTAGCAGTCATAGAAATCGATTCTAATCAAGTCCTAACTATCTACAAGTGATATGTAAGGGTTTGTACCTTCTAAATTCTTCAAAATTCGCAAGTTTTGGGCCGAATTGGATGGAGTTTGATGTGTAGTTATTGAGCTTTAAGGATGTTGTTGTTAGCTGTTTCCTTGAATTGAAAACAACTTTATTCTCTTAGCATAAGGGCTACAATTTGGAGGAATTACCAGCTTTAGGTTGGAACAGATTGAGTGAGCAGAAATTGGAAATTGAGGTATGTTAAGGCTAAACTCTTCGGCATGTTATTCTCGTCATATAGATGATACTACCTATACTTTTTTATGTAAGTTGCAAGACTTGAGTCTAAAGCATAGTACCCCTATCAGATTGACCCTACTTAGGTTGGCCTTCCGTTAAACGACCTCGAGATTGCTAACTGTATCATTTCCTATAGGGGTACAGATTGCTCAGAGGAGCTATGTGATGTCTGGAAGGACTATATTTTGGCCTACAATGCTATATCGAAGTCCATTCACGTATGGATTTCCTTTATGCCATAACAACATTACTAAACCTTAGTAAAATCTTGTGGGCTCAGGGTGTAGTTACATGATCCCATAGAGCCTAGACACAGTTACAAGAGCCTAGAGGGCTCAATTGCAGACCTAGAGGCCGGGTAGGTTGGCTATAGTTACTTGTGGAATCATAATAACCTAGTTAGGGGTATATAGATTGAATTGTACTTGTAAGGGCTTATGGGGGCCCAGGAAGGCTATTCTGTGCTGAGTGTACCTTCCAGGCTTATGGGGGTTAGGCTAGGTTATTGTTTGTATACTTATTTTCTAGCTATACTTCAAATTGTGAGGCTACTCAGGTTAAAATCTTATCCCTCTTATTGATTACTTTTACTTCTTTAATTAGATTCTATTTAGCTTTTATTATTGCCTTACATGTTATACTGACTCCTAAATATGGGGTGTTGCATACTTGCTTGCAGGTTCGATCAGACTGGTTGCAGGACCTCCTTAGCAGCAATTCAGGGTTAGTAGATTGGTCAGCTCCTTTCCTTCAGAGTTTCTAGTTAGAAAGGTTTGCTTGTTTTTGTTGCAAAGCTTTTAGGTTGGTAAGGGCCCTGTCCCGACCAATATTTCACTCTTAGAGGCTTGCAGACCATAGTACATAGCTAGTTGTTCATTTTTGGCCGTGTTGGGCCTATATGTGTTATGTTTTGTATGTTGGCCCCGGGGGAGCCTAGTTTAGATATCTGTTAGCAGCCTCATCGGTTGTAGTTTATATATAACTTCCTACCTTCCTTTTGTAATGTGTTAGAAAACATGATGGTCTTGTCACCACGCATAGGATCCTTTTATTAGTGTGACTGCTAGGTTATCTATTTTACGTAGGTTGTTTGTTGCGGCCTAGTTGGCCCGAGGCTATATTTTGAGCCGAGATATAGCCATTTGTTTTCTTGTTTATGTGCTTTTGGCATGCACCAGAGGTGCATGCCCCGGCTAGGTAAGCTCAGGATCCAGTATGGCACTAGGTGCTGGTCACGCCTCCCAAGGTGGGGCACAACATAGAGCCTTAGAATGATGATTGAAATAAAACCCAATTGGTTATTGCACTATTCAATTTTGAACAAATGAAGAGCAATGAATAAATTCTTCCAAAAATTTTGTGTAATTGATCTCCAAGTGTTATACCCCGTAAAATTCCCAAAACATAGATGGCCTATTCGCGTGTTGGTTAAGAGTATTTGAAAGCCATACATGCTAGAAAAAGGCCCGGGAAAAGAACGAATGAGAAACCTGTCGAACCATCGCGAAAAGAGCCGGGGCAGAGCCCCTCTGCGATGGCAACGTGTCACGGAGGTGGAGCCTCTGCGATGGCTCCGTGACACGTTGCCCTGTCCCGGCCCAAGTATAAAAACCTCCAACTTCGGTTTAAATGTTATATTTCATATAATTTCCAGAGAAGTCGAGGGAAAAACAGAGAGGACGAAGATTCCATTCAAATTTACTTCCGATTATGCCGTCAAACGCGGTCCAAACTCAAATTAACTCCAGATACCGAGGTATTTAGTAGCAAGGAGCATTCCTATGGATTTAGTTTTGAGAAATTTGGCCGACGAATCGTCGTGCTACCGAATTGAGGTAAGTGGAATTGCTCCAAACTAGTGTCAACATACTCCTAGCCTTAAAGTGAATATTTCTCCCTTCTGGACTTTCGAGAAATAGCAAGTTTTTGACCATCTTTCGATAAGCCAAAGTTTAAACTATAAATATATCGAAAGTGACATTTTCTTTCAAAATATTGGTGTATTTAGTTCTAATTGACATGTATATGAATGTAGTTGGGAGAAACGGCAGAAGTACCGACGGAAATCACATCGGGACAGTCGGGTACTCAGAAACCAGGTATGTAAAGCTATTCTTTCGGCAAGCCAGGTGATCTTGGGCAAATTTATATGCCCAAGTGATACTCAAAGGTGTCATTTTAGCCTTTTTTATCTGTCAATGTGTATACATTCTCATGTAATTGGTAATAAAATGTGAATTTATACTAACCAACATGATTAGCATTATTTTGCAGGTAAAATGTAATTTTGGGAAGCTTAAATGCATGTTGGAAGATATCGGGGTTGAACTCGGAAGTGAGCATGGGAAAAGGCATTGGCAAGCACAAAATAAAGGGGCTCCGCGATGGAGCCGTGTCACGCTACCATCGCGGAGGCCTTCTGCCTGGATGGGAATTTTCAACCAAATTCCAGTGTGGGTTCGCGATGGGTCCGTGGCACGGTGGCTTGGCTCTGCATTGCACGTCGTGCCATGTTGGGCTTTATTTCCTGGACCCCCAGTTCCAGTGAAGGTCCGCGTCCGTAGCGTGTCACGGAGGCAGTGCTCCGCGATGCACTCCGTGACACGTTGCTTGTTATTCCGGGAAAAATTTCCACTAGTATAAATAGAACACTTAGGTTCAGTTTTCAATATTTTGACTTGGTGGAGCAAGAACGTGGGTTACAGGTAGTTGAGGGGACGAAATTATCAGGGTTTTTCTCTCTTTCCTTCTCCTTGAATTCAATTGCTTGTATGTTTAACACTCATTTAACGATGTTTAATCCACAAATGAGTGGCTAATTCATCTTCTTGCTGAGGTTATGAACACTTGTAATGAAATGTGATCATTGATTCTTTGGTTTTTCATCTTTTCTTCCATGGTTGTTCTATTAATTCTTGTTCTTACTGCATTAATGTGTGGCCCACGTTAATGTACATCTAAAAAGTCCGGTTTCACTCGATAGAGCAAGAAATTGGAAAGTTGTGAATTGATAGGATATGATCTTTTCTTGGTTTGGGAAAATTGGAAATTGATTTATGTTCAGGATAGAAATATACCTCAAAGTCGTATTAGTAAATTTAGGAACTGGGTTTGTATGGCTAGAACATGAATTGCATTTAATCACAGAAATGTAGAAGGATGGTTCATGTTTCTTAAGTGAGGTTAAATACGAGAGTTTTAATCTCTTGGCAAATGTTCTTGGCTAGCAATCGGAGGAAAAGACTAACCAAATTACATCGATAATTAATTTCATTACATGTTCGTTTAACCTCAGCATGCTCTCATTCATAGTTCAGACTCAAATTAGATAGTTGTTTTAGCTTTAGCATAAAAATTATAAAACAAAATATCAAACTCTTGGTTACACTGTTGTCTACATTTTTAGAATCGAAATATAGTACACTTGAGCAGATTGCTCTTCATCCCTGTCCCTGTGGGATCGATACTTGGCTTACTTAATCCACTTTACTACTTGTTCGACCACGTGCACTGGCGTATGAGTTTTATACCCATATAAAACGACCGAACAAGTTTTTGGCGCCGTTGCCGGGGACTGGCAATTGGTGAATATTTCTTAAGTGTAAATTTACTATATTTTGTTTTCTAAGTGCTGACAACTTGGTCTTAGTGTTTGTTTTAATTCTTTTTCATTTTATTTTTTTTTATTTTTCGGATACCCTTATTGACATGACATCGTGGAATACAAATGGTATAAATGGTGGATACTCATATTTTAGCGAATCTTGTCTGAATTGCGGAGGACACCACTTGTGGCAACACTGTAACACGTGCAATATATGTGGTGGTCAAGATGGCCATTGGGATGGCTGTCCGAATGCATATTCACCTCCCCCAAGCCCCTACTATGATCCTTCTGTTGTTTTTGCTGAATATAGGCATGCTGAAAATGAGGACTTGGGACGCCAAGCTCAAATAGAAGACATGCTGAAACAACTCCTCGAGCAATCAGAAGCAATGAAGGAGGCGATGGAAGTATTGAGAATTCAACAAGAAGAGAATGCAGAGGCTCTAGAAAGGATGAGCGTCAAACTCACGGAGATGATTGCTGAGGCTGAAGCTTGAGATAAATTGCAGGTGACAGTTTTAGCCGATATTCAAGAGGAACTACAAGAGGAAGAAAAGGGTGAATTTTTTGATGAAGCCCAACAATTAGAATCTCTTGAGTGTCCCTGTGATCGACTCACACTTATGGAAAATCCATTCATGGAAGAAGAGATAGAGTATCCCCCAGTTGACATTAATGGAGAGATAGATGTCGATGTTGAGAAGTTGTATACAAGTAAGGAGGTCAAGCACAATGCATTTTCAGAGTTGAGGTTTATTGGACCACACTCGAAGCATTTTTGGACACTAAGTTTTGTTGAAAACATAGAAATAGAGTCTTCCAAGCGTATAGAGAAATGTCTAGAGGAGGACCAAGCCCCGTATATTTTGAAATTGGCTAACTCGGAGAGACAAAATGACTTCGCTTACTTAAGGGCCAATAAGTTCAAAAGGCAACATCTACTGCTTGGTCCTTACAATTTTTCACCACCACCCCTAGAGAATAAGAGGAAATTAGAGAAGAAATAGGGGTGAGATTCATATCCTCAAGGTGGAGGAAAAAGCAGTGAAACTGGATACGTCGTGCCGCAACGTAAAATTAGGCGCTGCTTGGGAGGCAACCCAATGGTACCATGGGTACCATTTTAATTTCTTGCATTTAAGTTGATTTTATTTATTTTTCATCTTGTGTTGTTTTGGTGGAAAGTTAAGCACAGATGGAGGGGAAGTCTGAGTACCCGTGGAGGAGGAAGCTAACAAGCATGGAAGAGAAAAAGTGTGGGGTCGAACACCCACTTGTGCAAAGTTGAAGAAAGGCATGTTGTTAGCTAAGCCTAAAGGCCTCAGGGAGTATTTCTCACCCTCTTTAAATGTTAAGTTGATGCTATGGGGACATAGCATTATTCAAGTGTGGGGTGAGGAAAATTTTAAATTTTTTGTGCTTAACGATTTTTGGTGAATGTAATGCTTGTTACAAATATTTGAAAATTTTTATTTTTTTGTGAGTCAAGCATGACTTCATCACCCGTTGGTTTTTCTTTTCGGTTCTTTTCCGGCGGGGGGGCTCTTTGAACCGAAGAATAAAAATTTTTCTTTGTCTGTATATAATGTTTTTAGTCATAGTTAGAGACTGTTTCCAACGATGGATGGATGACGACCGTCTTGAGGAAAATTAGTCAGTAGGTTGTATTTTGAACCCGTAGCTAATTGATGGCTTGATATTCTTGTTATGTGCTATAAATGATTGTAAGATGCAAGTATGTTTAGTGTTGAAGCATGCAAGTGGTATACCTATGTTTGAGACACCTAGGCTCTTGAATTTGACTTGATATGATTGAAGCTTAATTTTGAATTCTTGTGATTAGCTGAGTTAAGAGTCTGCGGAATGTGTCTTGAATTGAGCATGTGCTGTGAGTGTAAGTTTTTCGAATATTCCGTGCTATTGTGGAATGTCTAGAACTTTCCTGGTGTGTATATAAAATGAAATGAGGGATGTGAATTGTAGGAGATGATTTAGGCATTTCTTTGAATGCACATAAATGTTATCCCTCACTTTACCTAACTTGAATATTTAATCCTAGTTAGCCCCATTGAGCCTTGAGCCTATTCTTTGATAGCTACAACATAAGCTTAATCCTTTTTCTTTCATTAGCCTTGAATTTGATCCACAACTCCTAAGCGCTTAAGTGAAAAAATTCCAAAGAATGAGGGAGTGAGAAGCGTGAAAAAGAAGGAAAAGTAGAAGTTGTGAAAGTTGAGAAAAGGACAAAGGTGCACTTGTGTAAAAATGGTTGATTATTAGTAGGGAGTAAGAAAATAAATGAATGAAAATTTTTTTTTTGCTTAAGTACTCCTTACTACTAAGCTGAGTGTGCTTAAAGAAATGGGAACGAGAAGAGAAAATTCAGGATTGAAAAGAACGAGGGTGAAGTAAGGGAAGAGATATCCTTAATGAAGGTTGAAGTTATTAAAAGTGCTTGGGGGAAGATAGTCACTATTACTGGCCAGAATAGTACCTACCCGTCCCTTAGCTTACATTACAACCCATTAAGTCCTACTTGATCTTACATTCAAATATCCTTAAATTAGTGGAGTAAAACACTAAGGGCAAGCTTATGGTTCATTACATGATGCATGTGAATTCTTTGTGAGAGTGAGCGTAATTCTATTCATTTACCCATACATGTTGTGATTTAAAAATTTGCGTGTGAAAATGGGTAACTCTTTTGTTGTGAGGGCACATGTTTAATGAAGGATATAATTCATGTTGGATTTCTTGATCAGTTGATTTGCATGAGTTTGCTAAGATAGAGAGTAAATTCTTGAGGTTAGGAAGTCTTAACATAATTGTATTCCATTTCAATGATTAAATCGTGCATGCTCTATTTTTAGCTTGATATCTTAAATAGTCATTGTAGCTGTAGCTTGAATTTTCTTGCTAAAATTAGCTATGTGTAAGTCTTCATGTGCATGAGATGTAAAAGGTTTGTTCGAGGACGAACAAGACTTTATGTGTGGGGTAAGTGATCTTGGGAAAATTTATATGCCCAAGTGATACTCAAAGGTGTCATTTTAGCCTTGTTTATCTATCAATGTGTATACATTCTCATGTAATTGGTAATAAAATGTGAATTTATACTAACCAATGTGATTAGCATTGTTTTGCAGGTAAAATGTAATTTTGGGAAGCTTAAATGCATGTTGGAAGATATCGGGGTTGAACTCGGAAGTGAGCACGGGACAAGGCATTGGAAAGCACAAAATAAAGGGGCTCCGCGATGGAGCCGTTTCACGCTGCCATCGCGGAGGCCTTCTGCCTGGATGGGAATTTTCAACCAAATTCCAGTGTGGGTTCGCGATGGGTCCGTGGCACGGTGGCTTGGCTCCGCGTTGCACGCCGTGCCACGTTGGGCTTTATTTCCTGGACCCCCAGTTCCAGTGAAGGTCCGCGTCCGTAGCGTGTCACGGAGGCAGTGCTCCGCGATGCACTCCGTGACACGTTGCTTGTTATTCCGGAAAAAATTCCCACTAGTATAAATAGAACACTTAGGTTCATTTTTCAATATTCTGACTTGGTGGAGCAAGAACGTGGGTTACAGGTAGTTGAGGGGACGAAATTATCAGGGTTTTTCTCTCTTTCCTTCTCCTTGAATTCAATTGCTTGTATGTTTAACACTCATTTAACAATGTTTAATCCACAAATGAGTGGCTAATTCATCTTCTTGCTGAGGTTATGAACACTTGTAATGAAATGTGATCATTGATTCTTTGGTTTTTCATCTTTTCTTCCATGGTTGTTCTATTAATTCTTGTTCTTACTGCATTAATGTGTGGCCTACGTTAATGTACATCTAAAAAGTCCGGTTTCACTCGAGAGAGCAAGAAATTGGAAAGTTGTGAATTAATAGGATATGATCTTTTCTTGGTTTAGGAAAATTGGGAATTGATTTACGTTCAGGATAGAAATATACCTGAAAGTCGTATTAGTAAATTTAGGAACTGGGTTTGTATGGCTAGAACATGAATTGCATTTAATCACAGAAATGTAGGTGGATGGTTCATGTTTCTTAAGTGAGGCTAAATACGAGAGTTTTAATCTCCTGGCAAATGTTCTTGGCTAGCAACCGGAGGAAAAGACTAACCAAATTACATCGATAATTAATTTCATTACATGTTCGTTTAATCTCAGCATGCTCTCATTCATAGTTCAGACTCAAATTAGATAGTTGTTTTAGCTTTAGCATAAAAATTATAAAACAAAATATCAAACTCTTGGTTACACTGTTGTCTACATTTTTAGAATCGAAATATAGTACACTTGAGCAGATTGCTCTTCATCCCTGTCCCTGTGGGATCGATACTTGGCTTACTTAATCCACTTTACTACTTGTTCGACCACATGCACTTGCGTGTGAGTTTTATACCAATATAAAACGACCGAACAAGTTTTTGGCGCCGTTGCCGGGGACTGGCAATTGGTGAATATTTCTTAAGTGTAAATTTACTATATTTTTTTTTCTTAGTACTGACAACTTGGTCTTAGTGTTTGTTTTAATTCTTTTTCATTTTAATTTTTTTTCTTTTTCGGATACCCTTATTGACATGACATCGTGGAATACAAATGGTATAAATGGTGGATACTCATATTTTAGCGAATCTTGTCTGAATTGCGGAGGACACCACTCGTGGCAACACTATAACACGTGCAATATATGTGGTGGTCAAGATGGCCATTGGGATGGCTGTCCGAATGCATATTCACCTCCCCCAAGCCCCTACTATGATCCTTCTGTTGTTTTTGCTGAATATAGGCATGCTGAAAATGAGGACTTGGGACGCCAAGCTCAAATAGAAGACATGCTGAAACAACTCCTCGAGCAATCAGAAGCAATGAAGGAGGCGATGGCAATATTGAGAATTCAACAAGAAGAGAATGCAGAGGCTCTAGAAAGGATGAGCGTCAAACTCACGGAGATGATTGCTGAGGCTGAAGCTTGTGATAAATTGCAGGTGACAGTTTTAGCCGATATTCAAGAGGAACTACAAGAGGAAGTCAAGGGTGAATTTTTGGATGAAGCCCAACAATTAGAATCTCTTGAGTGTCCCTGTGATGGGCTCACACTTATGGAAAATCCATTCATGGAAGAAGAGATAGAGTATCCCCCAGTTGACATTAATGGAGAGATAGATATCGATGCTGAGAAGTTGTATACAAGTAAGGAGGTCAAGCACAATGCATTTTCAGAGTTGAGGTTTATTGGACCACACTCGAAGCATTTTTGGACACTAAGTTTGGTTGAAAACATATAAATAGAGTCTTCCAAGCGTATAGAGAAATGTCTAGAGGAGGACCAAGCCTCGCATATTTTGAAATTGGCTAACTCGGAGAGACAAAATGACTTCGCTTACTTAAGGGCCAATAAGTTCAAAAGGCAACATCTACTGCTTGGTCCTTAAAATTTTTCACCACCACCCCTAGAGCATAAGAGGAAATTAGAGAAGAAATTAGGGGTGAGATTCATATCCTCAAGGTGGAGGAAAAAGTAGTGAAACTGGATACATCGTGCCGCGACGTAAAATTAGGCGCTGCTTGGGAGGCAACCCAAGGGTACCATGGGTACCATTTTAATTTCTTGCATTTAAGTTGATTTTATTTATTTTTCATCTTGTGTTGTTTTAGTGGAAAGTTAAGCACAGATGGAGGGGAAGTCTGAGTACCCGTGGAGGAGGAAGCTAACAAGCATGGAAGAGAAAAAGTGTGGGGTCGAACACCCACTTGTGCAAAGTTGAAGAAAGGCATGTTGTTAGCTAAGCCTAAAGGCCTCAGGGAGTATTTCTCACCCTCTTTAAATGTTAAGTTGATGCTATGGGGACATAGCATTATTCAAGTGTGGGGTGAGGAAAATTTTAAATTTTTTGTGCTTAACGATTTTTGGTGAATGTAATGCTTGTTACAAATATTTGAATTTTTTTTTGTGAGTCAAGCATGACTTCATCACCCGTTGGTTTTTCTTTTCGGTTCTTTTCCGGCGGCGGGGCTCTTTGAACCGAAGAATAAAAATTTTTCTTTGTCTGTATATAATGTTTTTAGTCATAGTTAGAGACTGTTTCCAACGATGGATGGATGACGACCGTCTTGAGGAAAATTAGTCAGTAGGTTGGTTTTTGAACCCGTAGCTAATTGATGGCTTGATATTCTTGTTATGTGCTATAAATGATTGTAAGATGCAAGTATGTTTAGTGTTGAAGCATGCAAGTGGTATACCTATGTTTGAGACACCTAGGCTCTTGAATTTGACTTGATATGATTGAAGCTTAATTTTGAATTCTTGTGATTAGCTGAGTTAAGAGTCTGCGGAATGTGTCTTGAATTGAGCATGTGCTGTGAGTGTAAGTTTTTCGAATATTCCGTGCTATTGTGGAATGTCTAGAACTTTCCTGGTGTGTATATAAAATGAAATGAGGGATGTGAATTGTAGGAGATGATTTAGGCATTTCTTTGAATGCACATAAATGTTATCCCTCACTTTACCTAACTTGAATATTTAATCCTAGTTAGCCCCATTGAGCCTTGAGCCTATTCTTTGATAGCTACAGCATAAGCTTAATATTTTTTCTTTCATTAGCCTTGAATTTGATCCACAACTCCTAAGCGCTTAAGTGAAAAAATTCCAAAGAATGAGGGAGTGAGAAGCGTGAAAAAGAAGGAAAAGTAGAAGTTGTGAAAGTTGAGAAAAGGACAAAGGTGCACTTGTGTAAAAATGGTTGATTATTAGTAGGGAGTAAGAAAATAAATGAATGAAAATTTTTTTTTTGCTTAAGTACTCCTTACTACTAAGCTGAGTGTGCTTAAAGAAATGGGAACGAGAAGAGAAAAATCAGGATTGAAAAGAACGAGGGTGAAGTAAGGGAAGAGATATCCTTAATGAAGGTTGAAGTTATTAAAAGTGCTTGGGGGAAGATAGTCACTATTACTGGCCAGAATAGTACCTACCCGTCCCTTAGCTTACATTACAACCCATTAAGTCCTACTTGATCTTACATTCAAATATCCTTAAATTAGTGGAGTAAAACACTAAGGGCAAGCTTATGGGTCATTACATGATGCATGTGAATTCTTTGTGAGAGTGAGCGTAATTCTATTCATTTACCCATACATGTTGTGATTTAAAAATTTGCGTGTGAAAATGGGTAACTCTTTTGTTGTGAGGGCACATGTTTAATGAAGGATATAATTCATGTTGGATTTCTTGATCAGTTGATTTGCATGAGTTTGCTAAGATAGAGAGTAAATTCTTGAGGTTAGGAAGTCTTAACATAATTGTATTCCATTTCAATGATTAAATCGTGCATGCTCTATTTTTAGCTTGATATCTTAAATAGTCATTGTAGCTGTAGCTTGAATTTTCTTGCTAAAATTAGCTATGTGTAAGTCTTCATGTGCATGAGATGTAAAAGGTTTGTTCGAGGACGAACAAGACTTTATGTGTGGGGTAAGTGATCTTGGGAAAATTTATATGCCCAAGTGATACTCAAAGGTGTCATTTTAGCCTTGTTTATCTATCAATGTGTATACATTCTCATGTAATTGGTAATAAAATGTGAATTTATACTAACCAACATGATTAGCATTGTTTTGCGGGTAAAATGTAATTTTGGGAAGCTTAAATGCATGTTGAAAGATATCGGGGTTGAACTCATAAATGAGCACGGGACAAGGCATTGGAAAGCACAAAATAAAGGGGCTCCGCGATGGAGCCGTTTCACGCTGCCATCGCGGAGGCCTTCTGCCTGGATGGGAATTTTCAACCAAATTCCAGTGTGGGTTCGCGATGGGTCCGTGGCACGGTGGCTTGGCTCCGCATTGCACGTCGTGCCACGTTGGGCTTTATTTCCTGGACCCCCAGTTCCAGTGAAGGTCCGCGTCCGTAGCGTGTCACGGAGGCAGTGCTCCGCGATGCACTCCGTGACACGTTGCTTGTTATTCCGGAAAAAATTCCCACTAGTATAAATAGAACACTTAGGTTCATTTTTCAATATTCTGACTTGGTGGAGCAAGAACGTGGGTTACAGGTAGTTGAGGGGACGAAATTATCAGGGTTTTTCTCTCTTTCCTTCTCCTTGAATTCAATTGCTTGTATGTTTAACACTCATTTAACGATGTTTAATCCACAAATGAGTGGCTAATTCATCTTCTTGCTGAGGTTATGAACACTTGTAATGAAATGTGATCATTGATTCTTTGGTTTTTCATCTTTTCTTCCATGGTTGTTCTATTAATTCTTGTTCTTACTGCATTAATGTGTGGCCCACGTTAATGTACATCTAAAAAGTCCGGTTTCACTCGATAGAGCAAGAAATTGGAAAGTTGTGAATTAATAGGATATGATCTTTTCTTGGTTTAGGAAAATTGGGAATTGATTTACGTTCAGGATAGAAATATACCTCAAAGTCGTATTAGTAAATTTAGGAACTGGGTTTGTATGGCTAGAACATGAATTACATTTAATCACAGAAATGTAGAAGGATGGTTCATGTTTCTTAAGTGAGGTTAAATACGAGAGTTTTAATCTCTTGGCAAATGTTCTTGGCTAGCAATCGGAGGAAAAGACTAACCAAATTACATCGATAATTAATTTCATTACATGTTCGTTTAACCTCAGCATGCTCTCATTCATAGTTCAGACTCAAATTAGATAGTTGTTTGAGCTTTAGCATAAAAATTATAAAACAAAATATCAAACTCTTGGTTACACTGTTGTCTACATTTTTAGAATCGAAATATAGTACACTTGAGCAGATTGCTCTTCATCCCTGTCCCTGTGGGATCGATACTTGGCTTACTTAATCCACTTTACTACTTGTTCGACCACGTGCACTGGCGTGTGAGTTTTATACCCATATAAAACGACCGAACAAGTTTTTGGTGCCGTTGCCGGGGACTGGCAATTGGTGAATATTTCTTAAGTGTAAATTTACTATATTTTTTTTTCTAAGTGCTGACAACTTGGTCTTAGTGTTTGTTTTATTTCTTTTTCATTTTATTTTTTTTTATTTTTTGGATACCCTTATTGACATGACATCGTGGAATACAAATGGTATAAATGGTGGATACTCATATTTTAGCGAATCTTGTCTGAATTGCGGAGGACACCACTTGTGGCAACACTGTAACACGTGCAATATATGTGGTGGTCAAGATGGCCATTGGGATGGCTGTCCGAATGCATATTCACCTCCCCCAAGCCCCTACTATGATCCTTCTGTTGTTTTTGCTGAATATAGGCATGCTGAAAATGAGGACTTGGGACGCCAAGCTTAAATAGAAGACATGCTGAAACAACTCCTCGAGCAATCAGAAGCAATGAAGGAGGCGATGGCAGTATTGAGAATTCAACAAGAAGAGAATGCAGAGGCTCTAGAAAGGATGAGCGTCAAACTCAAGGAGATGATTGCTGAGGCTGAAGCTTGTGATAAATTGCAGGTGACAATTTTAGCCGATATTCAAGAGGAACTACAAGAGGAAGACAAGGGTGAATTTTAGGATGAAGCCCAACAATTGGAATCTCTTGAGTGTCCCTGTGATGGGCTCACACTTATGGAAAATCCATTCATGGAAGAAGAGATAGAGTATCCCCTAGTTGACATTAATGGAGAGATAGATGTCGATGCTGAGAAGTTGTATAAAAGTAAGGAGGTCAAGCACAATGCATTTTCAGAGTTGAGGTTTATTGGACCACATTCGAAGCATTTTTGGACATTAAGTTTGGTTGAAAACATAGAAATAATGTCTTCCAAGCTTATAGAGAAATGTCTAGAGGAGGACCAAGCCCCGTATATTTTGAAATTGGCTAACTAGGAGAGACAAAATGACTTCGCTTACTTAAGGGCCAATAAGTTCAAAAGGCAACATCTACTGCTTGGTCCTTACAATTTTTCACCACCACCCTTAGAGCATAAGAGGAAATTACAGAAGAAATTAGGGGTGAGATTCATATCCTCAAGGTGGAGGAAAAAGCGGTGAAACTGGATACGTCGTGCCGCGATGTAAAATTAGGCGCTGCTTGGGAGGCAACCCAAGGGTACCATGGGTACCATTTTAATTTCTTGCATTTAAGTTGATTTTATTTATTTTTCATCTTGTGTTGTTTTGGTGGAAAGTTAAGCACAGATGGAGGGGAAGTCTGAGTACCCGTGGAGGAGGAAGCTAACAAGCATGGAAGAGAAAAATTGTGGGGTCGAACACCCACTTGTGCAAAGTTGAAGAAAGGCATGTTGTTAGCTAAGCCTAAAGGCCTCAGGGAGTATTTCTCACCCTCTTTAAATGTTAAGTTGATGCTATGGGGACATAGCATTATTCAAGTGTGGGGTGAGGAAAATTTTAAAATTTTTGTGCTTAACGATTTTTGGTGAATGTAATGCTTGTTAGAAATATTTGAAAAAAAAAAATTTTTTGTGAGTCAAGCATGACTTATTCACATGTTGGTTAAGCATATTTGAAGGCCATACGTGCTGGAGAAAGGCCCGGGAAAAGATCGGACGAGAAACCTGTCGAACCATCACGGAAGGAGCCAAAGCAGAGCCCCTTCGCGATGGCAGCGTGTCACGGAGGAGAGGCCTCCGCGTTGGCTCCGTGACACGTTGGCCTTGTCCAGGCCCAAGTATATAAAGCCCCACTTCGGGTTAATTCATTAAAACACTTAAGAAATTTCCAGGAAACAGAGAGAGAAATCAGAGAAAGGAGAGGGAACGAAGGAGATAATATAATTTTCGTCCAAACGCAAATTAACTCCAGATACTGAGGTAATTAGCAGCAGAGAGCATTCCTACGGATTCAGTTTTGTGAAATACGGCCAACGAATCATCGAGCCACCGAGCTAAGGTAAGTGGAATTGCTCTAAATTAGTGTCTATGTGTTCCTAGCTGTGAAGTGAATATTTCTCCCTTCTGGACCTCTGAAAAATAGCGAGTTTCTGGCCGTCTTTCGATAAGCCTAAGTTTAGTCTATAAACTATATCGAAAGTGACGTTGCCTTTTAAAATAAAGTTGTATTTAGTATTAATTGACATATTTATGAATGCAGTTGGGAGAAAATAGTTGAAGTACCGACCGAGTCTCGTTCGACAGACGAATAGTTCAAGGATAAGGTATGTAAAGCTAGTTTCCTCGGCAAGTTAAGTAATATCGGCACAGTACATTAATCTAAAGGCCAGTAGAATGTTCAGAAGTCATGTGTTACGCTTATTACGAATGTTGGTACGATATTAGAAGCATCGAGTTGTAACTTGCGTGGAACTTACTAGTACGACATAGATTTTAATACAAGTGTTAAAAACTGCACAGCATGCTCAGTATGTGATGTAACACGAAATGTTAAGATATTACTGTATTCAGTTGAAACCCCACAAAGCGATGCAATATCCGTAAGACATTTCAGAAATAGAATAGCAGGCTAAAATGAAGTTTAGAAAGCATGTTAGGAATAGGAAATCACTTTAATATAGAAACTCAGTATACAGCATAGTTTTCAGCAGAAACACTATATCTTGTATAGCATTTGCCCCAGTACAGTTTGGCAGAAGACTATATTCATACAGGTATATATTTACTAGCCTCAGCATGTATTAAATACGTACATATTACTATCACTAGTTCAGCATGTAATATATACAATACTTTACCATTATTAGCCTCAGCATGTGAGATATGCAGATAGTATTACTAGTTGAGACCGTTGTATTGTTTGGGGTTGGACTACCTAGCATCCATGACCGCCCCAGGGTTGATAGCTATATCGACTCGTCCACCAGAGGACGAGGATACGTCGCTCTACGGAGTGGCATGCCGTCCCACAGGGGACGAAGATGGGATGTCAGTTTTCCCCATATTATGCCTTGGTCGGCTTTTACACACCCCTGTCGAGCGGATACGCCCGGGTGTTGATTCAGGAGTCCTTCGGACCCAGATGCAGTTATAGTCAGGGGCTCAGCGAGCCCAAGTGAATACCCAGGGGACCGGCAGGATGCTTACAGGGTTATAGGAGATGGGATGACCGGGGTAGGGGTGTAGATTCTGTGCTGGTTGTACCTCCCGGCTTATGGGGGCCGGGTAAGGTTTGTGTGTGTTATGTTATGTTATGTTATGCCATGTTACGTTAGATACGAGTAGATCAGCAGTAGAGTGATACGTCCCCAGGTACGACTCCTATCCCTTCCAGTATAAATGAGAGAAGGTATGACTTACATTATTAGACAGTTAATCTAATTCCCCCAACTTCAGTTTCATCAGTTACATTGTCGTTTTCAGATTTTGTTTTCAGTTATTGCTTTACATACTCAGTACCAGCGGTACTGACGCCCGGTGGGGCGCTGCATTACTTGCCTGCAGGTACTCATAGACGAGCAGGCGATACCACGTGATTCCTGTCAGCGATCAAGTATTCATCTCCTGTTATCCGAAGACTGAATTCCAGAGGTGTATTTCATTTCCTTTTGTTGTATAGTACGGGTAGGTCGGGGCCCTGTCCCGATCATTTCTATTGCTATTCCTAGAGGCTTGCAGTCTGTATATATTTCTCTGTGGTCTGATGAGCCGGTCGTGTGAGGCCGTGCAGTTGTTTAGTTGTTAGTACTCTTGTTTCTTTCATGTTGGTCGTGTGGCGCCATAACTGGACAGTAGTGGTGACCTTGCCGGTCACATAGCTTCCTAATATTCTATGATTAAGTTACAGATAACTAGACAGCATGGTGGCCTTGTCGGCCCGCATAGGTTTCCCTGAATTGATATGGTTCTGGTCAGCTGTTAGTGCAGGTAAAGAAGGCTATAGGCCAATGGGCCGGGGGTTGTGTTTACAGCCGTTATATAGCCCTTTGTTTCCAGAAATGTGAGTTAGAGCCAGCCAGGCACCAGATGTGCCCAGGCTTAGCAGTCCAGCAATTCAGGTCCTAGTAGGGCACCAGGTGCCAGTCATACCCCCCAAGGCGGGGTGTGACAAACTTGGTATCAGAGCAGGTCGTATCCCAGGGAGTCTGCAAGCCATGCTAAGTAGAGTCCCGTCCATGGATGTGTTGTGCACCACATACTATGGGTAGGAGGCTGCAAGGCATGATAAGATGGTTGTCTTTTATTCTTATTCAGTCGTGCTGTAGAGCGGTACAGTATAGGGTTGAGTCCCTAAAAGCTTACCATATTCTTTGGTTACAGATAATGTCAGACCAGCAACACCGTATCATAGGCCGGAGCTTAGATGTTGCAGCAGGGGAAGGCACCAGCAGGATGCCTCACCCTCGTTTAGAAACAGCCCGATCAGAGGGCACTACAGAGACATCGTCCCAGCCTCCTCAGTAGTCTCCACCACGTCAGGAGCCACTTGGGGCGACATTACCTTCAGCAGTCCCTGTACCGACACCTTCCGACCAGGAGGTTAGGAGTGTCGTAGTCACGTTAGCACAGATGATGGCTGCTCAGCGTCAGCCAATGCCGTCCACAGTTGCGGAGTTATCAGGAGGGCCTGGTAGTTCGAGGGTCCGAGAGTTCTTAGCCCTGAATCCCCCACAGTTTACAGGTACGGATCGGACAGAGGACCCTCAGGATTTTCTGGATCAAATGCAGAGAATCTTCAGGGTTATGCATGCCACGCCTACCGAATCAGTTGAGTTGGCAGCATTCCGGTTACGGGATATCGCTGTGTTATGGTATGAAAGCTGGGAAAGGTCCCGAGGGAGAGATGTTTCCCCTCCCACCTGGCCCAGCTTTTCAGGAGCTTTTCTGGATCACTATTTGCCACGGGAGATTCGACAGGCCCGGGTAGACCAGTTCCTACATCTAGAGCAGGGGGCCATGAGTATTTGGGAATATTCCTTGCGGTTTGATTCTTTGGCTCGATATGCACCGGCCTTTGTTGATACCATGGCATCCAGAGTACACCGCTTCATCATGGGGTTGAATCCAGAATATGTTGAGACTTGTATTACAGCCACACTGCGAGAGGACATGGACATTGCCCGAGTTCAGGCATTTGCCTAGAATATTGAGGGCATCAGACAGCGACAACGGGAGATCAGAAGGGTCAATCAGGAATAGCGTCGTCGGGACTTGCCAGTTGAGTTACAAAGGGAGGCCCGGGGAGGACCCAGGCCACGATTGTTAGACAGGTTGCCCAGGCCCCCGCCTCCGCCACAGTCGCAGGGGGGTAGATTCAACCGCAGGGGGCAGTCAGAGATTGGTAGAGGCTCGCAGATGGTAGATTCACCATTACAGAGGAGGGCGGAGCAAAGTAGGTATACCCTACCACTTTGCCCTATATGCAGTCGACGTCATCCTGGAGCATGCAGATATGGTTCTACCGCATGTTATATTTGTGGCCAAGAAGGCCATTTGATGAAAGATTGCCCAGCCAGAGGTCGAGAAGACAGGGATAGACAGGATAGGGCATCTGCAGGGTCACGAGCTTTAGCATCCTCGGCAGGGCGCAGGCCCTCAGTTTCAGCAGGCAGGGGTCGGGGAAGATCAGAGACCTCCAGTACAGGTGCGGGTCCAAGCCGCACATATGCCTTACTAGGGAGGCAAGATTCAGAAGCTTCGCCTGATGTTGTGACAGGTATGTTAACCATCTGCTCACACCCTGCTTATGTGTTGATTGATCCAGGGTCTACTTTGTCCTACATTACTCCATTTGTGGCACGGAAGTTTAGTATTGTACCAGAATCATTGCAGCAGCCCTTCTTAGTATCCACGCCCGTCGGTGACTCTATCACAGCTAGCCGAATCTACCGCGGGTGTACAGTAGAGGTTGCTGACCGTCAGACCACAGTAGATTTGGTCGAGTTAGAAATGATAGACTTCGATGCCATAATGGGTATGGACTGGTTAGTACCGTGTTTTGCCAACGTTGAATGTTGGACCAAGACGGTCCGATTCCACTTCCCAGGAGAAGCAGTGCGGGAGTGGAAGGGCAGCACTGCTACGCCAAAAGGTAGGTTTATTTCCTACCTTCAGGCGAGAAAGTTAATATCTAAGGGATGTATTTACCATCTGGTCAGAGTCCAGGATGTCCAAGCAGGATCTCCGACACTCCAGTCTGTTCCGGTAGTAAACGAATTTCCTGATGTATTCCCAGATGAGTTACCTGGTATTCCCCCAGAAAGGGAGATAGATTTTGCTATTGATCTATTACCAGGCACTCAGCCGATATTAATTCCTCCCTATCGTATGGCTCCTGCAGAACTCAGAGAATTAAAGGAGCAGTTGAAAGATTTGTTGGATAAAGGTTTCATCAGGCCGAGTACTTCGCCGTGGGGTGCGCCAGTTTTATTTTTGAGAAAGAAAGATGGCTCTCTCCGAATGTGCATAGATTATCGGCAATTAAACAAAGTTACAGTAAAGAAACAAGTACCCGCTCCCCAGAATTGATGACTTATTCGATCAGTTGCAGGGAGCCAGATACTTTTCTAAGATTGACTTGTGGTCCGGATATCACCAGGTCCGAGTACGTGAGAAAGATATTCCTAAGACAGTGTTCAGGACCCGATATGGACATTTTGAATTTCTAGTCATGTCCTTCGGGTTAACGAATGCCCCAGCAGTCTTCATGGACCTGATGAACAGTATTTTTAGACCTTTCCTGGACTTGTTCGTGATAGTATTCATTGATGATATTCTGGTGTATTCTCGCTCTGAAGCAGATCACCGGACTCATTTGCGGATAGTGCTCCAGATCCTCAGGGACCGTCAGTTGTATGCTAAATTTTCTAAGTGTGAATTCTGGCTTAACTCAGTGGCCTTTTTAGGGCATATCGTGTCGGATGATGGTATACAGGTAGACAAGCAGAAAATAGAAGCAGTTAAGTCATGGCCTAGGCCTACCACCCCGATTGAAGTTCGTAGCTTTCTGGGATTGGCAGGGTATTGCAGGAGGTTCGTTGAAGGGTTCTCGACCATTGCGGCACCTCTGACCAAATTGACACAGAAAGCAGCAAAGTTTCAATGGACAAAGGCATGTGAGCAGAGCTTCCAGGAACTGAAAGACAGATTAACCTCCGCCCCAGTGTTAGCATTGCTGGAAGGCACGGAAGGTTATTCAGTATATTGCGATGCGTCAGGTGTCGGGTTAGGTTGTGTGTTGATGCAGCATGGTAGAGTAATTGCATATGCTTCCAGGCAGCTGAGCAAACACGAAAAGAATTACCCTACCCACGACCTGGAATTGGCCGCAGTAATCCATGCCTTAATGATGTGGAGGCATTACCTGTACGGCGTCCATGTTGATATTTACACAGATCATAAGAGCTTATAGTACATTTTTACTCAGAGGGAGTTGAATCTACGGCAACGCCGCTGGTTGGAGCTGTTAAAAGATTATGATGTGAATATTCTATACCACCCGGAAAAGCTAATGTTGTAGCAGATGCCCTGAGCCGTAAGTCAATGGGGAGTTTGGCGTATTTGCGACCTGAGAAGCAGAAGTTAGCCAAAGAAATTCATCAGTTAGCTGGTTTAGCCGTTCGAGTAATGGAAACAGAAAATAATAGAGCAGTAATTCAGAATTCTGCTGTGTCATCATTAGTTACAGAGGTAAAAGAACGACAGTACGAGGATCCTGATTTAGTTCAACTCAGAGATAGAATTCAGAGAGGTAAGTAGTCAGATTTTCAGATAACTGAGGATGATGTGCTACGCTGTAAGGGCCGCCTCTGTGTCCCGAATGTTTTAGGGCTTCGCGGGTGGATCATGCATGAGGTACATTACGCTCGCTATTCCCTCCATCCAGGAATGACCAAAATGTACCACGACATTAGAGACATCTACTGGTGGCCAGGTATGAAAGCTGAGATAGCCGAATTTGTATCTAGATGTTCTAACTGTCAGCAGGTGAAAGCAGAGCACCAGAAACCGGGCGGTTTGACGCAAGATATAACGGTGCCTATGTGGAAATGGGAAGCGATAAACATGGATTTTGTAATAGGGTTACCCCGTACCAGACGCAGAAATGATTCCATTTGGGTAATAGTTGACAGGCTGACAAAATCAGCTCATTTCCTGCCAGTGAGGGCTACCTTTTCGGTTGAGGATTATGCCGAATTATATATCAGAGAAATAGTTAGATTGCATGGAGTGCCGGTATCCATCATTTTAGATAGGGGAGCACAGTTAACAACTAGATTCTGGCAGTCGTTTCAGAAAGATTTGGGAACACAGATTAATTTGAGCACAGCATTCCACCCTCAGACAGACGGGCAGGCTGAGCGGACTATCCAGACGCTCGAAGATATGTTGCGAGCGTGTGTATTATATTTTGGGGGTAATTGGGATGAGCATCTTTCATTGATTGAATTTTCTTATAATAACAGTTACCATTCAGCCATCCAGATGGCGCCTTTCGAGGCATTATACGGGCGAAAATGCAGGTCGCCGATTAGTTGGTTTGAAATAGGAGAATCAGTATTGCTTGGCCCAGACATTGTTCGGCAGTCAGAGGAGAAGATAAAGCTTATCCGAGAACGTTTACTGACTGCTTAGAGCCGCCAGAAGTCTTATGCAGACATACAGCGCAGAAATCTAGAATTTGCGGTAAATGACTGGGTATATCTGAAAGTGTCTCCAATGAAAGGGGTAATGAGATTTGGCAAGAAAGGCAAGCTTAGCCCGAGATTCATTGGGCCATATCAGATTCAGCGAAGAATAGGCCGAGTTGCATACGAATTGAACTTGCCTCCAGAGTTAGCATCTGTTCACCCAGTATTCCATGTCTCTATTTTTAGGAAGTTCGTAGGGGACCCTTCTACAGTAGTTCTAGTTCAGGATGTCCAGGTCACAGAAGAGTTAGCATATGAAGAGGTTCCCGTAGCTATCTTAGACAGACAGATTCGCAGGTTGAGGACTAAAGATGTTGCATCTGTCAAAGTATTGTGGCGTAACAAGAACCGTGAGGAAATGACGTGGGAAGCTGAAGAAGATATGAAAGCCATATACCCTCACCTATTTCAGGCCCAATCAGGCGACAGGTATGTCCGTATTATTACTTATGCAGTACCTTATAGTTGTATGTGTGTGAATGAGAAAGATGGATACTTAGTTATCCAGTGGATCCTAAAATATTACGTGCAGTGCCTGTATTGGACTTTTCTGCATTTCAGGTTTTTCCTATAGTCCATATTACAGGGGAAACTCTGCCGAAAATTTTCTAGAAGGTAAGTAAGTAGTCCTCTAGATAACAGTGTACATTCGAGGACGAATGTTCTTAAGGGGGGGAGAATGTTATACCCCATAGAATTCCCAGCACCTAGACGACCTATTCACATGTTGGTTAAGCATATTTGAAGGCCATACGTGCTGGAGAAAGGCCCGGGAAAAGATCGGACGAGAAACCTGTCGAACCATCGCGGAAGGAGCCAAGGCAGAGCCCCTCCGCGATGGCAGCGTGTCACGGAGGAGAGGCCTCCACGTTGGCTCCGTGACACGTTGGCCTTGTCCAGGCCCAAGTATATAAAGCCCCACTTTGGGTTAATTCATTAAAACACTTAAGAAATTTCCAGGAAACAGAGAGAGAAATCAGAGAAAGGAGAGGGAACGAAGGAGATAATATAATTTTCGTCCGATTACGCCGCCAAACGTTGTCCAAACGCACATTAACTCCAGATACTGAGGTATTTAGCAGTAGAGAGCATTCCTACGGATTTAGTTTCATGAAATACGACCGACGAATCGTCGAGCCACCAAGCTAAGGTAAGTGGAATTGCTCTAAATTAGTGTCTATGTGTTCCTAGCTGTGAAGTGAATATTTCTCCCTTCTGGACCTCTGAAAAATAGCGAGTTTCTGGCCGTCTTTCGATAAGCCTATGTTTAGGCTATAAACTATATCGAAAGTGACGTTGCCTTTTAAAATAAAGTTGTATTTAGTATTAATTAACATATTTATGAATGCAGTTGGGAGAAAATAGTTGAAGTACAGACCGAGTCTCGTTCGACAGACGAATAGTTCAAGGATAAGGTATGTAAATCTAGTTTCCTCGGCAAGTTAAGTAATATCGGCACAGTACAGTAATCTAAAGGCCAGTAGAATGTTCAGAAGTCATGTGTTATGCTTATTACGAATGTTGGTACGATATTAGAAGCATCGAGTTGTAACTTGCGTGGAACTTACTAGTACGACATAGATTTTAATACAAGTGTTAGAAACTGCACAGCATGCTCAGTATGTGATGTAACACGAAATGTTAAGATATTACTGTATTCAGTTGAAACCCCACAAAGCGATGCAATATCCGTAAGACATTTTAGAAATAGAATAGCAGGCTAAAATGAAGTTTAGAAAGCATGTTAGGAATAGGAAATCACGTTAATACAGAAACTCAGTATACAACATAGTTTTCAGCAGAAACACTATATCTTGTATAGCATTTGCCCCAGTACAGTTTGGCAGAAGACTATATTCATACATGTATATATTTACTAGCCTCAGCATGTATTAAATATGTACATATTACTATCACTAGTTCAGCATGTAATATATACAATACTTTACGATTATTAGCCTCAGCATGTGAGATATGCAGATAGTATTACTAGTTGAGACCGTTGTATTGTTTGGGGTTGGACTACCTAGCATCCATGACCGCCCCAGGGTTGATAGCTGTATCGACTCATCCGCCAGAGGACGAGGATACGTCGCTCTATGGAGTGGCATGCCGTCCCACAGGGGACGAAGATGGGATGCTAGTTTTCCCCATATTATGCCTTTGTCGGCTTTTACACACCCCTGTCGAGCGGATATGCCCGGGTGTTGATTCAGGAGTCCTTCGGACCCAGATGCAGTTATAGTCAGGGGCTCAACTAGCCCAAGTGCATACCCAGGGGACCGGCAGGATGCTTACAGGGTTATAGAAGATGGGATGACCGAGGTAGGGGTGTAGATTCCGTGCTGGTTGTACCTCCCGGCTTATGGGGGCCGGGTAAGATTTGTGTGTGTTATGTTATGTTATGTTATGCTATGTTACGTTAGATACGAGTAGATCAGCAGTAGAGTGATACGTCCCCAGGTATGACTCCTATCCCTTCCAGTATAAATGAGAGAAGGTATGACTTACATTATTAGACAGTTAATCTAATTCCCCCAACTTCAGTTTCATCAGTTACATTGTCGTTTTCAGATTTTGTTTTCAGTTATTGCTTTACATAGTCAGTACCAACGGTACTGACGCCCGGTGGGGCGCTGCATTACTTGCCTGCAGGTACTCATAGACGAGCAGGTGATACCACGTGATTCTTGTCAGCGATCGAGTATTCAGCTCCTGTTATCCGGAGACTGAATTCCAGAGGTGTATTTCATTTCCTTTTGTTGTATAGTACGGGTAGGTCGGGGCCCTGTCCCGATCATTTCTATTGCTATTCCTAGAGGCTTGCAGTCTGTATATATTTCCCTGTGGTCAGATGAGCCGGTCGTGTGAGGCCGTGCAGTTGTTTAGTTGTTAGTACTCCTGTTTCTTTCATGTTGGCCGTGTGGGGCCATAACTGGACAGTAGTGGTGACCTTGCCGGTCACATAGCTTTCTAATATTCTATGATTAAGTTACAGATAACTAGACAGCATGGTGGCCTTGTCGGCCCGCATAGGTTTCCCTGAATTGATATGGTTCTGGTCATCTGTTAGTGCAGGTACAGAAGGCGATAGGCCAATGGGCCGGGGGCTGTGTTTACAACCGTTATATAGCCCTTTGTTTCCAGAAATGTGAGTTAGAGCCAGCCAGGCACTAGATGTGCCCAGGCTTAGCAGTCCAGCAATTCAGGTCCTAGTAGGGCACCAGGTGCCAGTCATACCCCCCAAGGCGGGGTGTGACAGGGGGTCTTTGAACCGAAGAATAAAAATTTTTCTATGTCTGTATATAATGTTTTTAGTCATAGTTAGAGACTGTTTCCAACGATGGATGGATGACGACCGTCTTGAGGAAAATTAGTCAGTAGGTTGGTTTTTGAACCCGTAGCTAATTGATGGCTTGATATTCTTGTTATGTGCTATAAATGATTGTAAGATGCAAGTATGTTTAGTGTTGAAGCATGCAAGTGGTATACCTATGTTTGAGACACCTAGGCTCTTGAATTTGACTTGATATGATTAAAGCTTAATTTTGAATTCTTGTGATTAGCTGAGTTAAGAGTATGCGGAATGTGTCTTGAATTGAGAATGTGTTGTGAGTGTAAGTTTATCGAATATTCCATGATATTGTGGAATGTCTAGAACTTTCCTGGTGTGTATATAAAACGAAATGAAGGATGTGAATTGTAGGAGATGATTTAGGCATTTCTTTGAATGCACATAAATGTTATCCCTCACTTTACCTAACTTGAATATTTAATCCTAGTTAGCCCCATTGAGCCTTGAGCCTATTCTTTGATGGCTACAACATAAGCTTAATCCTTTTTCTTTCATTAGCCTTGAATTTGATCCACAACTCCTAAGCGCTTAAGTGAAAAAATTCCAAAGAATGAGGGAGTGAGAAGCGTGAAAAAGAAGGAAAAGTAGAAGTTGTGAAAGTTGAGAAAAGGACAAAGGTGAACTTGTGTAAAAATGGTTGATTATTAGTAGGGACTAAGAAAATAAATGAATGAAAATTTTTTTTTGCTTAAGTACTCCTTACTACTAAGCTGAGTGTGCTTAAAGAAATGAGAACAAGAAGAGAAAATTCAGGATTGAAAAGAATGAGGGTGAAGTAAGGGAAGAGATATCGTTAATGAAGGTTGAAGTTATTAAAAGCGCTTGGGGGAAGATAGTCACTATTACTGGCCAGAATAGTACCTACCCGTCCCTTAGCTTACATTACAACCCATTAGTCCTACTTGATCTTACGTTCAAACATCCTTAAATTAGTGGAGTAAAACACTAAGGCCAAGCTTATGGGTCATTACATGATGCATGTGAATTCTTTGTGAGAGTGAGCGTATTTCTATTCATTTACCCATACATCTTGTGATTTAAAAATTTGCGTCTGAAAATGGGTAACTCTTTTGTTGTGAGGGCACATGTTTAATGAAGGATATAATTCATGTTGGATTTCTTGATCAGTTGATTTGCATGAGTTTGCTAAGATAGAGAGTAAATTCTTGAGGTTAGGAAGTCTTAACATAATTGTATTCCATCTCAATGATTAAATCGTGCATGCTCTATTTTTAGCTTGATATCTTAAACAGTCATTGTAGCTGTAGCTTGAATTTTGTTGCTCAAATTAACTATGTGTAAGTCTTCATGTGCATGAGATGTAAAAGGTTTGTTCGAGGACGAACAAGACTTTAAGTGTGGGGTAAGTAATCTTGGGCAAATTTATATGCCCAAGTGATACTCAAAGGTGTCATTTTAGCCTTGTTTATCTGTCAATGTGTATACATTCTCATGTAATTTGTAATAAAATGTGAATTTATACTAACCAATATGATTAGCATTGTTTTGCAGGTAAAATGTAATTTTGGGAAGCTTAAATGCATGTTGGAAGATATCAGGGTTGAACTCGGAAGTGAGCACGGGATAAGGCATTGGAAAGCACAAAATAAAGGGGCTCCGCGATGGAGCCGTGTCACGCTGCCATCGCGGAGGCCTTCTGACTGGATGGGAATTTTCAGCCAAATTCCAGTGTGGGTTCGCGATGGGTCCGTGGCACGGTGGCTTGGCTCTGCATTGCACGCCGTGCCACATTGGGCTTTATTTCCTGGACCCCCAGAGCCAGTGAAGGTCCGCGTCCGTAGCGTGTCACGGAGGCAGTGCTCCGCGATGCACTCCGTGACACGTTGCTTGTTATTCCGGGAAAAATTTCCACCAGTATAAATAGAACACTTAGGTTCATTTTTCAATATTCTGACTTAGTGGAGCAAGAACGTGGGTTACAGGCAGTTGAGGGGACAAAATTATCAGGGTTTTTCTCTTTTTCCTTCTCCTTGAATTCAATTGCTTGTATGTTTAACACTCATTTAACGATGTTTATGTCACACCCCGCCTTGGGGGGGGGGTATGACTGGCACCTGGTGCCCTACTAGGACCTGAATTGCTGGACTGCTAAGCCTGGGCACATCTGGTGCCTGGCTGGCTCTAACTCACATTTCTGGAAACAAAGGGCTATATAACGGCTGTAAACACAGCCCCCGGCCCATTGGCCTATAGCCTTCTGTACCTGTACTAACAGCTGACCAGAAACATATCAATTCAGGAAAACCTATGCGAGCCGACAAGGCCACCATGCTGTCTAGTTATCTGTAACTTAATCATAGAATAATAGGAAGCTATGTGACCGGCAAGGTCACCACTACTGTCAAGCTATGGCCCCACACGGCCAACATGAAAGAAACAGGAGTACTAACAACTAAACAACTGCACGGCCTCACACGACCGGCTCATCTAACCACAGGGAAATATATACAGACTGCAAGCCTCTAGGAATAATAATAGAAATGATCGGGACAGGGCCCCGACCTACCCGTACTATACAACAAAAGGAAATGAAATACACCTCTGGAATTCAGTCTCCGGATAACAGGAGCTGAATACTCGACCGCGGACAGGAATCACGTGGTGTCGCCTGCTCATCTAAGAATACCTGCAGGCAAGTAATGCAGCGCCCCACCGGGCGTCAGTACCGCTGGTACTGAGTATGTAAAGCAATAACTGAAAACAAAATTTGAAAATAACAATGTAACTGCTGAAACTGAAGTGGGGAGAATTAGATTAACTGTCTAATAATGTAAGTCATACCTTCTCTCATTTATACTGGAAGGGATAGGAGTCGTACCTGGAGACGTATCACTCTACTACTGATCTACTCGTATATAACGTAACATGGCATAACATAACATAACATAACATAGCACACACAAACCTTACCCGGCCCCCATAAGCCGGGAGGTACAACCAGAACGGAATCGACACCCCTACCCCAGTCACCCCATCTCCTATAACCCTGTAAGCGTCCTGCCGGTCCCCTGGGTATGCACTTGGGCTCGCTGAGCCACTGACTATAACTGCATCTGAGTTCGAAGGACTCCTGAATCAACACCCGAGCGTATCCGCTCGACAAGGGTGTGTAAAAGCCGACCAAGGCATAATATGGGGAAAACTGGCATCCCATCTTCGTCCCTTGTGGGACGGCATGCCACTCCGTAGAGCGACGTATCCTCGTCCTTTGGCGGACGAGTCGATACAGCTATTAACCCGGGGGTGGTCATGGATGCTAGGTAGTCCAACCCCAAACAATACAACGGTCTCAACTAGTAATACTGTCTGCATATCTCACATGCTGAGGCTAATAGTGGTAAAATATTGTATATATTACATGCTGAACTAGTGATAGTAATCTGTACGTATTTAATACATGCTGAGACTGGTAAATATACATATGTATGAATATAGTCTCCTGCCAGACTGTTTTGGGGCTAATACTGAACAGGATATAGTGTTTCTGTTGAAAACCATGCTGTATATTGAGTTTCTATAGTAACATGATTGGCCGTTTCTAATATGCTTGCTAATCCTTATTTTAACTTATCGTTCTATTTCTGAGATGTCTTACCGATTTTACATCGCTTTACTGAGTTTCAACTAAATACAATGATATCCTAACATTCTGTGCTACATCACATACTGAGCATGTTGTGCAGTTTCTAACACCTGTACTAGAATCTATATCGTGCTAGCAAGTTTCACGCAAGTTATAACTCGATGCTTCTAATATCGTACCAACATTTGTAGTAAACATCATACATGGCTTCTGAGTATTCTACTAGCCTTTAAATTACTGTACTGTACCAAGATTACTTAACTTGCCGAGGAAACTAACTTTACATACCTTATCATTGAACTATTCGTCTGTCGGACGAGACTCGGCCGGTACTTCAACTATTTTCTCCCAACTGCATTCATAAATATGTCAATTAATACTAAATACAGCTTTATTTTAAAAGGCAACGTCACTTTCGATATAGTTTATAGTCTAAACTTAGGCTTGTCGAAAGACGGCCGGAAACTCGCTATTTTTCAGAGGTCCAGAAGGGAGAAATATTCACTTCACAGCTAGGAACACATAGACACTAATTTAGAGCAATTCCACTTACCTTAGCTCGGTGGCTCGACGATTCCACTGAATCTGTAGGAATGATCTCTGCTGCTAAATACCTCAGTATCTGGAGTTAATTTGAGTTTGGACAATGTTTAGCAGCGTAATCGGACGAAAATTATATTATTTCTTCGTTCCTTTTCCTTCTCCTACGTTTGCTCTCTGTTTTCTGGAAATTAATAAGTGTTTTGATCATTAAAAACCGAATAGGGGCTTTATATACTTGGGCCTGGGCAAGGCCAATGTGTCACGGAGCCAACGCGGAGGCCTCTCCTCCGTGACACGCTTCCATCGCGGAGGGGCTCTGCCTCAGCTCCTTCCGCGATGGTTTGACAGGTTTCTCATTCGATCTTTTCCCGGGCCTTTCTCTAGCACGTATGGCCTTCAAATATGCTTAACCAACGTGCGAATAGGTCGTCTAGGTGCCGGGAATTCTACGGGGTATAACATTCTCCCCCCCTTAAGAACATTCGTCCTCGAATGTACACTGTTATCTAGAGGACTTCTTACTTACCTTCTAAAAAAAATTTTGGCATAGTTTCCCCTGTAATATGGACTATAGCAAAAACTTGAAATGCAGAAAAGTCCAACACAGGCACTGCAAGTAATATTTTAGGATCCACTAGATAACTAAGTATCAATCTTTCTCATTCACACACATACAACTATAAGGTACTGCATAAGTAATAATACGGACATACCTGTCGCCTGACTAGGCCTGGAATAGGTGAGGGTATCTGGCTTTCATATCTTCTTCAGCTTCCCACGTCATTTCCTCACGGTTCCTGTTACGCCACAATACTTTGACAGATGCAACATCTTTAGTCCTCAACCTGCGAATCTGTCTGTCTAAGATAGCTACGGGAACCTCTTCATATGCTAACTCTTCTGTGACCTGGACATCCTGAACTGGAACTACTGTAGAAGGGTCCCCTACGAACTTTCTCAACATGGAGACATGGAATACTGGGTGAACATATGCTAACTCTGGAGGCAAGTTCAATTCGTATGCAACTCGGCCTATCCTTCACCGAATCTGATATGGCCCAATGAATCTCGGGCTAAGCTTGCCTTTCTTGCCAAATCTCATTACCCCTTTCATCGGAGACACTTTCAGATATACCCAGTCATTTACCGCAAATTCTAGATTTCTGCGCCGCATGTCTGCATAAGACTTCTGGCGGCTCTGAGCAGTCAGTAAACATTCTCGGATAAGCTTTATCTTCTCGTCTGACTGCCGAACAATGTCTGGGCCAACCAATGCTGATTCTCCTATTTCAAACCAACCAATCGGCGATCTACATTTTCGACCGTATAATGCCTCGAAAGGCGCCATCTGGATGGCTGAATGATAGCTATTATTATAAGCAAATTCAATTAACGAAAGATGCTCATCCCAATTACCCCCAAAAATCTAATACACACGCTCGCAACATATCTTCGAGCGTTTGGATAGTCCGCTCAGCCTGCCCGTCTGTCTGAGGGTGGAATGTTGTGCTCAAATTAATCTGCGTTCCCAAACCTTTCTGAAATGACTGCTAGAATCTAGCTGTGAACTGTGCTCCCCTATTTGAAATGATGGATACCGGCACTCCATGCAATCTAACTATTTCTCTGATATATAATTCGGCATAATCCTCAGCCGAGAAGGTAGCCTTCATTAGCAGGAAATGAGCTGATTTTGTCAGCCTGTCAACTATTAAACAAATGGAATCATTTCTGGGTCTGGTACGGGGTAACCCTGTTACAAAATCCATGTTTATCGCTTCCCATTTCCACATTGACACCATTATATCTTGAATTAAACCGCCCGATTTCTGGTGCTCTGCTTTCACCTGCTGACAGTTAGAACATCTAGATACAAATTCGGCTATCTCAGCTTTCATACCTGGCCACCAGTAGATGTCTCTGATGTCGTGGTACATTTTAGTCGCTCCTGGATGGTGGGAATAGCGAGCGTAATGTACCTCATGCATGATCCGCCCACGAAGCCCTAAAACATTCGGGACACAGTGGCGGCCCTTACAGCGTAGCACATCATCCTCAGTTATCTGAAAATCTGACTGCTTACCTCTCTGAATTCTATCTCTGAGTTGGACTAAATCAGGATCCTCGTACTGTCGTTCTTTTACCTCTGTAACTAATGATGACACAGCCGAATTCTGAATTACTGCTCTATTATTTTCTGTTTCCATTACTCGAACAGCTAAACCAGCTAAATGATGAATTTCTTTGGCTAACTTCCGCTTCTCAGGTTGCAAATACGCCAAACTCCCCATTGACTTACGGCTCAGGGCATCTGCTACAACATTAGCTTTTCCGGGGTGGTATAGAATATTCACATCATAATCTTTTAACATCTCCAACTAGAGGCGTTGCCGTAGATTCAACTCCCTCTGAGTAAAAATGTACTGTAAGCTCTTATGATCTGTGTAAATATCAACATAGACGCCGTACAGGTAATGCCTCCACATCTTTAAGGCGTGGATTACTGCGGCCAATTCCAGGTCGTGGGTAGGGTAATTCTTTTCGTGTTTCCTCAGCTTTCTGGAAGCATATGCAATTACTCTACCATGCTGCATTAACACACAACCTAATCCGATGCCTGACGCATCGCAATAGACTGAATAACCTTCTGTGCCTTCCGGCAATGCCAATACTGGGGCGGAGGTTAATCTGTCTTTCAGTTCCTGGAAGCTCTGCTCACATGCCTCTGTCCATTGAAACTTTGTTGCCTTTTGTGTCAATTTGGTCAGAGGTGTCGCAATGGTCGAGAACCCTTCAACGAACCTCCTGTAATACCCTGCCAATCCCAGAAAGCTATGAACTTCAGTCGGAGTGGTAGGCCTAGGCCATGACTTAACTGCTTCTATTTTTTTGCTTGTCTACCTGTATACCAGCATCCGACACAATATGCCCTAAAAAGGCCACTGAGTTAAGCCAGAATTCACACTTAGAAAATTTAGCATACAACTGACGGTCCCTGAGGATCTGGAGCACTGTCTGCAAATGAGTCCGGTGATCTGCTTCAGAGCGAGAATACACTAGAATATCATCAATGAATATTATCACAAACAAGTCCAGGAAAGGTCTAAAAATACTGTTCATCAGGTCCATGAAGACTGCTGGGGCATTCGTTAACCCGAAGGACATGACTAGAAATTCAAAATGTCCATATCGGGTCCTGAACGTTGTCTTAGGAATATCTCTCTCACGTACTCGGACCTGGTGATATCCGGACCGCAAGTAAATCTTAGAAAAGTATCTGGCTCCTTGCAACTGATCAAATAAGTCATCAATTCTGGGGAGCGGGTACTTGTTCTTTACTGTAACTTTGTTTAATTGCCGATAGTCTATGCACATTCGGAGCGAGCCATCTTTCTTTCTTACAAATAAAACTGGCGCACCCCACGGTGAAGTACTCGACTTGATGAAACCTTTATCCAACAAATCTTTCAACTGCTCCTTTAATTCTCTGAGTTCTGTAGGAGCCATATGATAGGGAGGAATTGATATCGGCTGAGTGCCTGGTAACAAGTCAATAGCAAAATCTATCTCCCTTTCTGGTGGAATACCAGGTAACTCATCAGGAAACACATCAAGGAATTCATTCACCACTGGAACAGACTGGATTGTCGGAGATTCTGCTTGGACATCCTGAACTCTGACCAGATGGTAAATACACACCTTAGATATCAACTTTCTCACCTGAAGGTAGGAAATAAACCTACCCTTTGGCGTAGCGGTGCTGCCCTTCCATTCTCGCACTGCTTCTCCCGGGAAGTGGAATCGAACCGTCTTGGTCCAACATTCAACGTTGGCAAAACACGGTACTAACCAATCCATACCCATTATGGCATCGAAGTCTATCATTTCTAACTCGACCAGATCTACTGTGGTCTGACGGTCAGCAACCTCTACTGTACACCGGCGGTAGATTCGGCTAGCTGTGATAGAGTCACCGACGGGCGTGGATACTAAGAAGGGCTGCTGCAATGATTCTGGTTCAATACTAAACTTTCGTGCCACAAATAGAGTAATGTAGGATAAAGTAGACCCTGGATCAATCAACACATAAGCAGGGTGTGAGCAGATAGTTAACATACGTGTCACAACATCAGGCGACGCTTCTGAATCTTGCCTCCCTGGTATGGCATATGTGCGGCTTGGACCCGCACCTATACTGGAGGCCCCTGATCTGCCCCGACCCCTGCCTGCTGAACTGAGGGCCTGCGCCCAGTCGAGGATGCTGTGGCTCGTGACCCTTAAAATGCCCTATCCTGTATATCTCGGTCCTCTCGGCCTCTGGCTGGGCAATCTTTCATCAAATGGCCTTCTTGGCCACAAATATAACATGCAGTGGAACCATACCTGCATGCTCCAAGATGGCGTCGACTGCATATAGGGCAAAGTGGTAGGGTATACCTACTCTGCTCCGCCCTCCTCTGTAATGGTGAATCTGCCATCTGCGAGCCCCTACCAGTCTCTGACTGCCCCTGCGGCTGAATCTACCCCCCTGCGACTGTGGCGGAGGCGGGGGCCTGGGCGGCCTATCTAACAATCGTGGCTTGGGTCCTCCCCAGGCCTCCCTCTGTAACTCAACTGGCCTGTCCCGGCAACGCTGTTCCTGATTGACCCTTCTGATCTCCCGTTGTCGCTGTCTGATGCCCTTAATATTCTAGGCAAATGCCTAAACTCGAGCAATGTCCATGTCCTCTCGCAGTGTGGCTGTAATACAAGTCTCAACATATTCTGGATTCAACCCCATGACGAAGTGGTGTACTCTTGATGCCATGGTATCAACAAAGGCCGGTGCATACCGGGCCAAAGAATCAAACCGCAAGGAATATTCCCGGACACTCATGGCCCCCTGCTCCAGATGTAGGAACTGGTCTACCCGGACCTGTCGAATCTCCCGTGGCAAATAGTGATCCAGAAAAGCTCCTGAAAAGCTGGACCAGGTGGGAGGGGAAACATCCCTCCCTCGGGACCTTTCCCAGCTTTCATACCATAACACGGCGATGTCCCGTAACCGAAATGCTGCCAACTCAACTGATTCTGCAGGCGTGGCATGCATAACCCTGAAGATTCTCTGCATTTGATCTAGAAAATCCTGAGGGTCCTCTGTCCGATCCATACCTGTAAACTGTGGGGGATTCAGGGCTAAGAACTCTCGGACCCTCGAACTACTGGGCCCTCCTGATGACTCTGCACCCGTAGACGGCACTGGCTGACGCTGAGCAGCCATCATCTGTGCTAACATGACTACAACACTCCTAACCTCCTGGTCGGAAGGTGTCGGTATAGGGACTGCTGAAGGTAATGTCGCCCCAAGTGGCTCCTGACGTGGTGGAGACTGCTGAGGAGGCTGGGACAATGCCTCTGTAGTTCCCTCTGATCGGGCTGTTTCTAAACGAGGGTGAGGCATCCTGCTGGTGCCTTCCCCTGCTGCAACATCTAAGCTCCGACCTGTGATAGGATGTCGCTAGTCTGACATTATCTGTAACCAAAGAATATAGTAAGCTTTTAGGGACTCAACCCTATATTGTACCACTCTACAACATGACTGAGTAAGAATAAAAGACAACCATCCTATCATGCCTTGCAGCCTCCTACCCATAGTATGTGGTGCACAACACATCCATGGGCAGGACTCTACTTAGCACGGCTTGCAGACTCCCTGGGATACGACCTGCTCTGATACCAAGTTTTTCACACCCCGCCTTGGGGGGTATGACTGGCACCTGGTTCCCTACTAGGACCTAAACTGCTGGACTGCTAAGCCTGGGCACATCTGGTGCCTGGCTGGCTCTAACTCACATTTCTGGAAACCAAGGGCTATATAACGGCTGTAAACACAGCCCCTGGCCCATTGGCCTATAGCCTTCTGTACCTGTACTAACAGCTGACCAGAAACATATCAATTCAGGGAAACCTATGCGAGCCGACAAGGCCACCATGCTGTCTAGTTATCTGTAACTTAATCATAGAATATTAGGAATCTATGTGACCGGCAAGGTCACCACTACTATCAAGCTATGGCCCCACACGGCCAACATGAAAGAAACAGGAGTACTAAGAACTAAACAACTGCACGGCCTCACACGACCGGCTCATCTGACCACAGGGAAATATATACAGACTGCAAGCCTCTAGGAATAGCAATAGAAATGATCGGGATAGGGCCCCGACCTACCCGTACTATACAACAAAAGGAAATGAAATACACCTCTGTAATTCAGTCTCCGGATAACAGGAGCGGAATACTCGATCGCGGACAAGAATCACGTGGTGTCGCCTACTCGTCTATGAGTACCTGCAGGCAAGTAATGCAGCACCCCACCGGGCGTCAGTACCGCTGGTACTGAGTATGTAAAGCAATAACTGAAAACAAAATCTGAAAACAACAATGTAACTGCAGAAACTGAAGTAGGGAGAATTAGATTAACTATCTAATAATGTAAGTCATACCTTCTCTCATTTATACTGGAAGGGATAGGAGTCGTACCTGGAGACGTATCACTCTACTGCTGATCTACTCGTATATAACGTAACATGGCATAACATAACATAACATAACATAGCACACACAAACCTTACCCGGCCCCCATAAGCCGGGAGGTACAACCAGCACGGAATCTACACCCCTATCCCGGTCACCCCATCTCCTATAACCCCGTAAGCGTCCTTCCGGTCCCCTGGGTATGCACTTGTGCTTGCTGAGCCCCTGACTATAACTGCATCTGAGTTCGAAGGACTCCTGAATCAACAGCCGGGCGTATCCGCTCGACAGGGGTGTGTAAAAGCCGACCAAGGCATAATATGGGGAAAACTGGCATCCCATCTTCATCCCCTGTGGGACGGCATGCCACTCCATAGAGCGACGTATCCTCGTCCTTTAGTGGACGAGTCGATACAGCTATTAACCCTTGGGTGGTCATGGATGCTAGGTAGTCCAACCCCAAACAATACAACGGTCTCAACTAGTAATACTGTCTGCATATCTCACATGCTGAGGCTAATAGTGGTAAAATATTGTATATATTACATGCTGAACTAGTGATAGTAATCTGTACGTATTTAATACATGCTGAGACTGGTAAATATATATATGTATGAATATAGTCTCCTTCCAGACTGTTCGGGCTAATACTAAATAGGATATAGTGTTTCTGCTGAAAACCATGTTGTATACTGAGTTTCTATAGTAACATGATTTGCCATTTCTAATATGCTTGCTAATCCATATTTTAACTTATCATTCTATTTCTGAGATGTCTTACCGATTTTACATCGCTTTACTGAGTTTCAACTGAATACAATGATATCCTAACATTCTGTGCTACATCACATACTGAGCATGCTGTGCAGTTTCTACCACCTGTACTAGAATCTATATCGTGCTAGCAAGTTTCACGCAAGTTATAACTCGATGCTTCTAATATCGTACCAACATTTGTAGTAAACATCATACATGGCTTCTGAGTATTCTACTGGCCTTTAAATTACTGTATTGTACCAAGATTACTTAACTTGCCGAGGAAACTAACTTTACATACCTTATCGTTGAACTATTCGTCTGTCGGACGAGACTCGGCCGGTACTTAAACTATTTTCTCCCAACTGCATTCATAAATATGTCAATTAATACTAAATACAGCTTTATTTTAAAAGGCAACGTCACTTTCGATATAGTTTATAGTCTAAACTTAGGCTTGTCAAAAGACGGCCGAAAACTTGCTATTTTTCAGAGGTCCAGACGGGAGAAATATTAACTTCACAGCTAGGAACACATAGACACTAATTTAGAGCAATTCCACTTACCTTAGCTCGGTGGCTCGATGATTCGTCGGCCGTATTTCACGAAACTGAATCCGTAGGAATGCTCTCTGCTGCTAAATACCTCAGTATCTGGAGTTAATTTGAGTTTGGACAATGTTAGCAGCGTAATCGGACGAAAATTATATTATTTCTTCATTCCTTTTCCTTCTCCGGCGTTTGCTCTCTGTTTTCTAGAAATTAATAAGTGTTTTGATCATTAAAAACCAAAGTGGGGCTTTATATACTTGGGCCTGGGCAAGGCCAACATGTCACGGAGCAAACACGGAGGCCTCTCTGATCGTGGGCAAAAATAGCATGCCCGAGTGATGCTTTATACCTTAATTTAGTCTTGTTTATCTAAGTTATTTTATACATTTTCATGTGATTTTATGTAAATGTGAATATATACTAACCAACATGATTAGTCCTTGTTTTTGAAGGTTAATAATGCATTTGAGGAACTAATTCATGATTTGGTGAAGTGGAGGAATGGAATCAAGAGCAAAACGTGAAAGTCAACAAGAAAACATGCAATAACTGGCACCCTGCGCGATACGGGCCGTGGCACGCTGCCAACGCGGCAACACTTGGCCAAAAAATACATTTTTGGCACATTCTAGTGAGGGTACGCGTTACCAACGTGTCACGGAGGTCAAGTAGGGCGTTCAGCTCCGTGACACGTTGCTGTTCCACCACAGGCCAAATTTTGCAATTTTTCAGCATAGTATAAATTGAACCCTTAGCTCCTAAAATCATTTGGTCACGATTTTATTCTGAAAAACCACCTAGGAGTGAAGGGAGAAGTGGGAGAACTCATCTAGGGTTTATCAAATTCCCTTATCATCTACCAAATTCATGTAAGTATGTTAGTTTAGTATTAGTTAATTGTAGTTTTACGAACATGAATGGCAAGAACCCTTCCTCTAGGGTTGAAGCCATGAATTATGATTGTGCTTTTATGAATTTGTTTTGGAATTAAGTTATTGATTGTTGTTTTGGTCTTGCATTCTGGATTGTTGGTTGTTTTTATGATTGATCACCATGAAAGCATATTTGTTAGCTTGAGTAATAGCTTGAGAAAGCATTACCTAGGTCAGGACATGAGAATGTAAGGAGCATGTTTGTATCTCGGGAGAGATTTTTGTGTCAGGATAGAAATATACCTAACACCGTGCTTGGTTGACACACGGGGGTTATGAAAGAACAACTTGGGATGTCACATCACCACTCGAAGAAGTAGTTGTGAGGCTAAGTTGAGTTAAATAGTTAGACGCACGAAAGTCCCTAATCGTTTCCCCATAAACCACAACATAATTGATTGCCCGCGACTAGAAAATTAAACTCCTCGCTCACAATGATGCAGTGAGGCTAGATTGCCGTGTTTAGAGGCTCGAAAGACCATAAACATGTAATTCTAATTATGTGAAATAACAATTGATAGTTCCATGCTTAACCCATTGCAAATCGTAGGATCGCATGATTAATTGGTTTTAACTCTATGTTGCTCCTAGAGTGATTTCAGAATATTTCATTGACCCAAACTTAGACTTAATTAATCTCAATCGAAAATGTCTATAACCAACACTTGAGGTATTTAAGATCTCAATAGAAATGGATAGTTAGAGGAATGGGTCCAGTCCCTGTGGGTTCGACAATCCGGTTCTTAAAAAGAGCCACTATATTACTTGCACGACCTGTACACTTGCGGACGCGCGAATCGGGCACGTCAAGTTTTTGGCGCCGTTGCCGGTGACTAGGCGAGATTCTGATAATTTATCTATTTTTGTGTGATTTTTGAATTTCCTAAAGTGTTGAAAAACTTGGTCTTAGTCTGTTTATTTCAGGTGACAGGTTGTCCTGCCGAGCTGGCTAGAAATAGAGAGCTTGTGGAACCGTTGCTTGAACCTGAACGTCAAATCCATTTGCGAAGGAGAGTAGCTCTAGAGAAAAAGCTAAAGAGACTTCAAGAAAAGGTACAACAACAACCACCCGCGGGACAAGTACAATTGTCATCAGAAGCAATGGCAGCAAGACCAGTTCGCGAAGTGGCAATCCCACTAGCGACGAATGTGACCTCTAGCATCCGTAAACCGGAGCCTGGAGGGCAGTTTGAGCATAAACAGAACATGGTGCAGCTGTTACATTCTAGTGGTCAATTCACTAGGATGGCACATGAGGACCCGCAACAGCACCTACAGAGCTTTTTAGAGATTAGTGACACGTTTGTCCGACTTACCCTCTTCCCATTTTTGTTGGGAGAGGCAAAAAAAAAAGTGGTTGAAGCCTGATCCACCGAACTCCATAACTTCGTGGAATGACTTGGCTAAGAAGTTCCTTTGCACGGCTAAAGGCAATGTCAAGTCTTCAGCCCGAGTCTGATAAAGGACTTCAGATTAGAAGAAGTTGGAGAAAGAGAGGAACAGAGTGGAGGCTGTTTCCTCTAAACAACAAAAGAAAAGGAGATGTTTCTCGAAAGAGGACCCAGGTATGAGGATGTCCTGAAAAGGATAGTCCACGTCGGGCCACGACATAAAATAAGGCGCTACTTGGGAGGCAACCCAAGGGTACCACAGGTACCATTTTAATTTCTTGCATTTGTGTTGATTTTATATATTTCTTATCTTGTGTTGTTTTTGGTGGAATCTTAAGCACAGATGGAGGGAAAGTCTGAGTACCCGTGGTGGAGGAAGCTAAAAAGCATGGACGATAAAAAGTGTGGGGTCGACACACACTTGTGCAAAACTGAAGAAAAGCATGCTATTTGCTAGGCTAAAGGCCTCAGGGAGTATTTCTCACCCTTTTTAAATTTTAATTTGATGCTATGAGGACATAGCCTTATTTAAGTGTGGGGTGCGGGAAATTTCAAGGGAAATTTCAAAAATTTTTGTGCTTAACAAGTTTGTGGTGAATGTAATGCTAATGCTTGAGAAATTTGAGAAATTTGAAAATTTTGAAAATTTTTGTGAAGTAAGCATGACTTCATCACCCGTTGGTTTTTCTTTTCGGTTCTTTTCCGACGGGGGGTATTTGAACCGAAGAATAAAAAATTTCTTTTTCTTTCTTTCCTTTGTCTGTATATAGTGTTTCTAGTCATAGTTAGGGACTGTTTACGACGATGGATGGATGACGATCGTCTTGAGGAAAAATTAGTCGGTAGGTGTTTGGTTTTGTTGAAACCATAACTAATTGGTGCTTGATGTTCTTTTTATGTGTTATACGTGATTGTAAGATGCAAGTATGTTCGGTGTGAAGTATGCAGGTGTATAACTTTGTGTGAGATGCTTAGGCTCTTGAATTTGACTCAATATGATTGAAGCTTAATTCTGAATTCTTGTGATTAGCTGAGTATGAGTCTGATGAATGTGTCTCGAATTGAGCATGTGCCATGAGTGTAAGGTTTTTGAGTATTCTGTGCTATTGTGAATTTTCTAGAACTTGCCTAGTGTGTTTATAAAATGAAATGAAGGATGTGAATTGTAGGAGATGATGTAGGCATTTCTTTGAATGAACCAATTCTTATCCCTCATTTTACCTACCTTGGAAAAATTAATCCTAGTTAGCCCCATAGAGCCTTGAGCCTATTCTTTGACAGCTGCAACATAAGCTTAATCCTTTTTCTTTCATTAGCCTTGTGTTTGATCCAAAACTCCTAAGTGCTTGAGAAAAAAAAAACCGAAGGAGTAAGGGAATGAGAAGAATAAAAAGAAAGGAAAAGTAGCAAGTTGTAGAAGTGAGGAAAGGACAAAGGTGCACTTGTGTGAAAATGGTTGATTATCAGTAAGGAGCAAGAAAACAAATTAATGAAAAATTATTCATAGAACTCCTTACTAATAAGTTAAAAGTGCCTAAAGAAAAGGGGAACATAAGAGGAAAAAGAAAGATGAAAGGAGAAAAAGGTAAAGTAAGGGAAGGGAAGTTCGTAATGAGGGCGTAATGTATTAAAAGCGCTTGGGAAAGATAGTCACTATTATTGGCCAGAATAGTACCTACCCGTCCCTTAGCTTACATTACAACCCATTAAGTCCTACTTGATCTTACATTCATACATCCTTAAATTAGTGGAATAAAACACTAAAGGCAAGCTTATGGGTCATTACATGATGCATGTGAATTCTTTGTGAGAGTGAGCGTAATTCTATTCATGTACCCACACATGTTGTGATTTAAAAATTGTTTTTGCGTGTGATTGGGTAACTATCTTTCCGGCAGGGGCACATGTTGAATGAAGGATATAATTCATGTGGGATTTCTTAATCAGTTGATTTTCATGAGTTTGCTAAGATTGAGAGTCGATTCTTGAGGTTAAGAAGTCTTAACATAGTTGTACTTCATTTCAATGATCAAATTGTGCATGCTCTATTTGTAGCTTGTTATCTTACGTAATCATTATAGCCGTAACTTGAATTATCTTGCTAAATGAGTTATGAATGAGTCTCCATATGCATGAGATGTAATAGGTTGTTCGAGGACGAACAAGACTTTAAGTGTGGGGTAGGTGATCGTGGGCAAAAATAGCATGCCCGAGTGATGCTTTATACCTTAATTTAGTCTTGTTTATCTAAGTTATTTTATACATTTTCATGTGATTTTATGTAAATGTGAATATATACTAACCAACATGATTAGTCCTTGTTTTTGAAGGTTAATAATGCATTTGAGGAACTAATTCATGATTTGGTGAAGTGGAGGAATGGAATCAAGAGCAAAACGTGAAAGTCAACAAGAAAACATGCAATAACTGGCACCCTGCGCGATACGGGTCGTGGCACACTGCCAACGCGGCAACACTTGGCCAAAAAATGCATTTTTGGCACATTCCAGTGAGGGTACGTGTTACCAACGTGTCACGGAGGTCAAGTAGGGTGTTCAGCTCCGTGACACGTTGCTGTTCCACCACAGGCCAAATTTTGCAATTTTTCAGCATAGTATAAATAGAACCCTTAGCTCCTAAAATCATTTGGTCACGATTTTATTCTGAAAAACCACCTAGGAGTGAAGGGAGAAGTGGGAGAACTCATCTAGGGTTTATCAAATTCCCTTCTCATCTACCAAATTCATGTAAGTATGTTAGTTTAGTATTAGTTAATTGTAGTTTTACGAACATGAATGGCAAGAACCCTTCCTCTAGGGTTGAAGCCATGAATTATGATTGTGCTTTTATGAATTTGTTTTGGAATTAAGTTATTGATTGTTGTTTTGGTCTTGCATTCTGGATTGTTGGTTGTTTTTATGATTGATCACCATGAAAGCATATTTGTTAGCTTGAGTAATAGCTTGAGAAAGCATTACCTAGGTCAGGACATGAGAATGTAAGGAGCATGTTTGTATCTCGGGAGAGATTTTTGTGTCAGGATAGAAATATACCTAACACCGTGCTTGGTTGACACACGGGGGTTATGAAAGACCAACTTGGGATGTCACATCACCACTCGAAGAAGTAGTTGTGAGGCTAAGTTGAGTTAAATGGTTAGACGCACGAAAGTCCCTAATCGTTTCCCCGTAAACCACAACATAATTGATTGCCCGCGACTAGAAAATTAAACTCCTCGCTCACAATGATGCAGTGAGGCTAGATTGCCGTGTTTAGAGGCTTTAAAGACCATAAACATGCAATTCTAATTATGTGAAATAACAATTGATAGTTCCATGCTTAACCCATTGCAAATCGTAGGATCGCATGATTAATTGGTTTTAACTCTATGTTTCTCCTAGAGTGATTTCAGAATATTTCGTTGACCCAAACTTAGACTTAATTAATCTCAATCGAAAATGTCTATAACCAACACTTGAGATATTTAAGATCACAATAGAAATGGATAGTTATAGGAATGGGTCTAGTCCCTGTGGGTTCGACAATCCGGTTCTTAAAAAGAGCCACTATATTACTTGCACGACCCATACACTTGCGGACACGCGAATCGGGCACGTCACTCTCCTCCGTGACACGCTGCCATCGCGGAGGGGCTCTGCCTCGGCTCCTTCCGTGATGGTTCGATAAGTTTCTCGTTCGATCTTTTCCCGGGCCTTTCTCCAGCACGTATGGCCTTCAAATATGCTTAACCAACGTGCGAATAGGTCGTCTAGGTGCCGGGAATTCTACGGGGTATAACAGTTTAATCCACAAATGAGTGGCTAATTCATCTTCTTGCTGAGGTTATGAACACTTGTAATGAAATGTGATCATTGATTCTTTGGTTTTTCATCTTTTCTTCCATGGTTGTTCTATTAATTCTTGTTCTTACTGCATTAATGTGTGGCCTACGTTACTGTACATCTAAAAAGTCCGGTTTCACTCGAGAGAGCAAGAAATTGGAAAGTTGTGAATTAATAGGATATGATCTTTTCTTGGTTTGGGAAAATTTGGAATTGATTTACTTTCAGGTTAGAAATATACCTGAAAGTCGTATTAGTCAATTTAGGAACCGGGTTTGTATGGCTAGAACATGAATTGCATTTAATCACAGAAATGTAGGTGGATGGTTCATGTTTCTTAAGTGAGGTTAAATACGAGAGTTTTAATCTCTTGGCAAATGTTCTTGGCTAGCAATCGGAGGAAAAGACTAACCAAATTACATCGATAATTAATTTCATTACATGTTCATTTAACCTCAGCATGCTCTCATTCATAGTTCAGACTCAAATTAGATAGTTGTTTTAGCTTTAGCATAAAATTTATAAAACAAAATATCAAACTCTTGGTTACACTGTTGTCTGCATTTTTAGAATCAAAATATAGTACACTTGAGCAGATTGCACTTCATCCCAGTCCCTGTGGGATCGATACTTGGCTTACTTAAGCCACTTTACTACTTGTTTGACCACGTGCACTTGCGTGTAAGTTTTATACCCATATAAAATGACCGAACACCAGGAAGTACAGTCTAGAAAATAAATAGAATAAAGGCTATTGACAGATACCCAGTGTACAGGAACGATTTTACTATGATTTCTGGCGAGCATGCTAGTATATCACTACGTATTATGTGATTATAAGAATAACGGATAGTCAGATGATTTTTGATAGTAATGTGGTATCCGCTAGTATCTCAACATGTTCTTATGTAATATCCAGAATGGAAGTTGTAAAAGTAGCATAATGAATTAGCAAGATTACAGATAGTATGCATTACATTTGTTGAGACTGTATCCGGTAATAGATGGCACATCTTATGTTATTGAGCTATATCCAGTTATAGATGGCATGTTCTATGTTATTGAGTTATATCCAGATATAACCAGATCAGTAATCAGATATAGAAATAGCTCCAGACACCGATATAGCTCCAGACACCAACATAGCTCCAGATACAGATATAGCTCCAGAAACTGATAGAGGCCAGGTAGCAGTTAGCCCAACAATCAAAAACAGTGTAAAACAGAATATAGCATCACTTGTTTACTACGGACTGACCTTGAAATGAAAGAAGAGAATATGATTAGTATTTTTCATTTGAGCATGCTTGTTGTGTATGTGTTTTGCATGTTGAGACTTGTTATGGCATGTGGGTACCTTTAGCATCCCCGCCGCCCCTAGGTTATAGCTGTGTCGATACCAGATTCAGATACTGCCACCAGCTGGGCGATGTCGTCCGCCTAGAGGACGATGATGGCCGACCACCATGATAATACGATCCAGATTACCCTACTTGTAGGGGCAGTTCAGTTTACTCTGCGTAGAGCCAGTTTACCCTATTTACAGGGGCAGATTACTCTGTGTGCGCTTGTGGCCGGGGGTAGTTTCAGATATAGATTTTTATAAAATTACCCTATTGCGTGTTTACACCCAGGGGCAGTTTCAGTCACAGATTCAGCAGCAAATTGCCCCGTGAGCGCTTGCGCCCAGAGGCAGGAGTCTTCGGACTCAAATACAGTTTATTGTCAGAGGCCAAGGCCTGAGCTACGTACCCAAGGGGGCCGGTAGGAGGAGCTCACAGTTATCAGATGAGTGGAGTGACTTATTTTTGGTTGGTTTAGACCCGGGTAGGGGTAAATAGATTGTTCTGTTGATTGGCACCTTCCGGCTTATGGGGGTCGATCAGGTATTGTGTGTATTTATATGTATATCTATGTGTGCTATTAGATACTAATAGACAGTAGGACGGCACGTCGTCAGGTACGCCCAGTTTAGTTATAGAATAGGTAAAATCTCCCCAGTTATCCGCAGCTAGATAGACTCAGCTACTTCCTGCTTATATGTCATGTTATTGTTGTTACCCATTTCAGTTGTATATTTCAGTTTGCTTTACATGCTCAGTACCTGTGGTACTGACGCCCGTGGGGGCGCTGCATTGCTTGCCTGCAGGAGCACATAGACGAGGAGTCGATACCTCGTGATCCAGTCAGCAGAGTTGTCAGCTCCTATCCTCCGGAGCTAGACAGTCAGAGGTTTCTCCTATTTCCTTTTGATTACAGTTTGGGTAGGTCCGGGCCATGTCCCGACCATTCTATTATTACTTCCTAGAGGCTTGCAGTCTGATGTTTCCCTGTGGTAGTGGAGTCGGTCATGTGGGGCCGCGCATGTATATATGTGTTTGGTTGATTATGTTGGTCGTGTGGGGCCATAGTCTGATAGTAGTGGTGACCTTGCCGATCACGTAGTTATTCAGTATTCTATTGTTAAGTTACAGATAATTAGACAGCATGGTGGCCTTGTCGGCCCGCATAGGTTTCCCTATATGAGATGATTCTGGTTAGCTGATGATACAGTACAGGTGGCTACAGGCCCAGTCGGCCGGAGGCTGTGTTTACAGCCGTTATATAGCCGGTTGGTTTCTTGAAATAGAGCCAGAGTCAGCTAAAGCACCAGATGTGCTCAGGCTGGACCATTTAGCAGCCCAGAGTCTAGGAGGCACCAGGTGCCCATCATGCCCCCCAAGGTGGGGTGTGACACCAAGAATATTGGAAGGCTCAAGAATCCCGAATAAAATTCAAAAGAAACTAAAAAGTATCGTCCTTCTAACAAATCTAACCTATAAAAGTATTTTTACAAATAATTAGAAACCATTCCTAAATTAACAGGGAATCTACCAAGTATGTCGCCGCTAGATCCTACAAGTTATATCGTGTAACTACGGGTCGTACCTCCTATCTGCATAATGCTAGGTAGTCTTAAAATTAGTAAAGTCTTGGGAGTTGGTACGACTCATACAATGTTGTCACAAGTCGTACGTCTCTGTCATGGTTTGACCCTTTGATGTCTAGAATCCTCTAAAGTTTTCCACGAGCCTTGGGTATGATTTATTGATTGATAGTATGACTCGTGGCATCCTCTCGGAACATGGAATCTGCCAACCAACATTTTCTCTGATGTTTTCCATGACTGCTCTGGTACGGCTCGTACCAAGAGTTGTACTTGGTCAATTCCCTGTGTAGTTCCTCTGAATTTTATCATGAATGCATAGTATGGCTCATACCACCAAGGTACGGCTCGTACTGAGGCCTACAACTTCACTATTTTCTGCACTCTTTTCATTTCTTTTATAGAATCCAAATACATGATTTTCCTAAAAACACAACAAAAGTGCATCATATCTGTATAAACACACCTAATAACATGCATCTTCCCTTAGTTTTAAGCATTGATAATGTTGTAAACCCACAACACATCGCACCCATTCATCAACCTCAAACACTAAATCTCTCTGTCTAACATCGGTATAAGACTTCTGAAGGCTCTGTGAAGTCTTAAGCTTTTTTTGGATGGTCTTATCTTTTTCCATAGTTTGCTACACTAGGTATGGTCCTATCAACTCTGCTTCACCAACCTTGAACCAACAGATCGGAGATCAACACCTCTTCCCATAGAGAGCTTTATAAGGAGCCATCTGAATACTAGATTGATAGTTGTTATTACAGAAAACTCAACAAGCGGTGAATGGTCATCCCAATTCCCTTGGAAATAAATATCACGGGCTCTTAATATATCCTCCAAGGTATGAATAGTATGCTCTGCCTGACCATCAGTCTGTGGATGAAAAACGGCACTAAGAATTCACCTTCAAACCAACATTTTTGGAACAACTTCTAAAACTGAGCCATAAACTGAGTACCTCTATCTGAAATAATGGAAAATTGCACTCTATGAAGTCTCACCATTTCCCGATGGTACAACTTAGCAAGATCCTCAGCTGAGTCTGTAGTTTTCATCACCAAGAAGTGAGCTGACAAACTCAGTCAATCTACGATCACCAAAATAGAGTCATGTTGTTTACGAGATCTCGATAAACCAGTAATAAAATCCATATTAATCATCTCCCACTTCCATTCAAGGAGTTCTATATTCTGAGCAAAACCTCATAGTCGTTGGTATTCAACCTTAACGTTCTGGTAGTTTAGGCACATAGCTACAAAGTTAGCTTTGTCACTCTTCATACCATTCCACCAATAAACTTCTTTTAAGTCATGGTACATCTTGGTAGAACCCGGATGAATTGAACATCTAGAGCTGTGTGCTTCTACAATAATTCAATCTCTAAGGCGATCTACATTAGGAAAACACAATCTACCTTGGTACCTCAGGACGCCATTCTGACAACCCGAACTTAGGCTCGAATCGAGACACTGAACAAGGAGCCCCAAGAGACTCCAAGCCGACCCATTGCATGAAGATACATCTAACTCAATCAATAAAGGTAGAAGAATTAATATAATAGTTATAGCAGAAGTCTAAGCATAACATATAATCAAAAAATACAACACGAGTCTGAAGCTAAATACAACCTATTGTCTGAAAAGCCTCTAAGTCTGATGTGTTGATGGGGAAAAGAACCCAACTAAATCTATAAATATGAAAATTGAAAATATCGAGATAACTGATCATGAATGGTCCTCGGAAGAGGAGGACTCACCAATAGATACTGATGCTGACTCCGAAAGCTGGATAGTGGTGGGGCTGAGTCTGAAGATCGAAGCCTGCATCATAAAAAGATACAGCATAGAGTATGCGGTCAGTACGTAGAATGTACTAAGTATGCAAGGTAAGTAAAATGGGAAACTTAAAATACATAAAAGTTCATAAGAGTAGGACAACATGATTGTAATGTAATATACCATAATGTAACATAAGGCTCAAGGTTTCCAAAACATTCATAAATCATTTATAGTAATACTCATGAGAGTAAAGCTTTATTAAACATGACATGAGCCAAAATATATACTCATAATCATACATAAATCATGAAGAATAGTGGGAGATTTTTATAACCGACATACCCCATATGAGCACACACGGAGCCTGGCCTGTAAACCCCTAGTCGGGAGAGTGGTCAAACCTTGCCAAAGGTAGAACCATGAAATGGCGTGATATCACTCATGAAAGGCCCATTTGGGCAAAGGGGACAGTCTCAAAGGAGGTCCCATCGTGGCACATAGTTCTAAGACCAATGGTGGCACGTAGTTCTAAGACTCGGGGCAAAAGATGAGCCCCAAACCTACCCGGTGTTAAATACTTCTCCCAAAACATATATAGTGCTTGTAGGATGATATACATGAAATTCATGGACTAGTTAAATCATTATAATCATAAGCATGCTTGAAAATACATGAACAAGCCACGAAATAAGGCTCGTGATTCGGCCATAACCATAAATCATAAATCATGAGGTTCATACATACTTTTAAAACATATATATACTTGAGATTCATAAATTCATGATGAGCATTTGAGAGAAATCATATCATAATTCATATATCATAATGGCCTAAAGAGGATCAAGATCATAATAAAATCACAACTTGATTTTTCATAAAAAACATGCATAATTGGGAACAATTTGCTTTAAATCCTAATCTATAAATTTATATTTCAAATATTTCTAAAATCTGCCCATATATCATAAAACATGATTTAACACATGAAGCTAAATAAACCATAATTAGAGCATAAGGATTTCATAAGAATTTAGATAGAACCCCATAGAATCATCACTAGAATTTCATGAATTAAAGAGAGATTGGGCATGGGTGTGAATAAATTCGCCCATTCATAACCCTACATACCTGAGATGAACTTATTCTATAACTCCTCTGATTTCCCAATTAATGATTGAAGAAAAGCTTGAAGGAATTAAGCATGATCACCTCCTTAGTTCTCTAAGTTTGCATGCATGAGTAGGAATAGTCTAGAATGAATTTGCCCCTCTTAATACTCACTATTCATACCTTAAAATGACATAGTTTAGGAATTAGGATCATAGAAATTAGGAAAATCTCTTACTAAATTCACAGAAAATAACTAACTGCCAGTCCCCACGAGGGACTGGATGAGTCGTCATCCAAGGGAATGAGTCGTTGTTTGCTGTCGTTGTGTGCACTGTCACTTTTCCTTAATGGGTTAATGGATCATCATTGGTGACCATGACTCATGGTCACCACTCATTACCTTCACTGCCTAACATCTCAAGACATTTGCCAAAGGCTGACCATGACTCACCTAACGAATCGTGGTGACAAACCACGATTTGTAAGGTCCAATCGTGAAGTACACTGCCCACTCATCCTTCATCTTCCAAATACCCTAGACCACGGGTGAACTAATGACTCATGGCGCTGACCACAACTTGTGGTCACACCTATGGTTACCCCAACACTAAATTTTCTAGGAAAGTCAACATCCCTCACCATGAATCACCTAACGACTCGTGGTCAACCTAACGAGTCACATGACGACCCATTTTGTGACCTGGTGCAGAAAATCCTGTCTTCTCCATTTCAACTCCCAAGTCTGATATTTGCGCTTTCGGGGTATAACAATATCTCCCCCTTGGGAATATTCATCCTCAAATATTGAAAATTACACAGAAAAGCACAAAAATGCAACCATCATATTCAAATACTAATCATATAAGCTGAAAACTGACGGAATGACTACCTCCGAACTGAACTATATAGATGAACTGAATTCCCGAACCACACATACATCACCCGTGGTCACCCCAACTCTAAATTTTCTAGGAAAGTCAACATCCCTCACCATGAGTCACTTAATGACCCATTTTGTGACCTGGTGCAGAAAATCATGTCTTCTCCATTTGAACTCCCCGGTCTGATATTTGCTCTTTCGGGGTATAACAATATCTCCCCCTTGGGAACATTCATCCTTAAATATTAAAAATTACACAGAAAAGCATAGAAATGCAATCATCGTATTCAAATACTAATCATATAAGCTGAAAACTGACAGAATGACTACCTCCGAACTGAACTATATGGATGAACTGAATTCTCGAACCACACATACATCACCCGTGGTCACCCCAACTCTAAATTTTCTAGGAAAGTCAACATCCCTCACCACAAGTCACTTAACAACTCGTGTTCAACCTAACAGGTCACATGACGACCCATTTTGTGACCTGGTGCAGAAAATCATGTCTTCTCCATTTCAACTCCCAGGTCCGATATTTGCGCTTTCGGGGTATAACAATATCTCCCCCTTGGGAACATTCATCCTCGAATATTGAAAATTACACAGAAAAGCACAGAAATGCAATCATCGTATTCAAATACTAATCATATAAGCTAAAAACTAGTCGAGGTTGCTGAAGGGGCGGCCGGTGCACGACCTCTCTGGACGTCTTGCTTGGCTGAAGGGCTATCTCTATGTATATGACCAAGCTAGCCATAATATAAGCAAACATCTTCCACAGCGCTCGCAAACTGGGTAAGTAATCTCCCTCACCCTAGGATTGCATCCCGGAACATGAGCTAGAGACTTCTAATGAGGATGAGAGCGGTTCCCACTACTTCACCCTTTCTAGGAACTCTCAAGGTTTTCGGTCCTAGGCCTCTTGTTCCTCCTTCCTTCCCCCTTACGCTCTCCACCCATATTCAAATCATCAAACTTAGACGGGCTCCTCTTCGTGAGTTCTTGAACCCTTGTAGATGATGCTTCCCCGGTAGGGTTCACTGATGCGATGGTCTGTTGGTTAGGCTGGATGATCATGGCTAGTATCAACACTCTGAGGGAGGCCCCGAGTTCTGCATCCGCAACTTTCATGGGGCCCATTGGAGTTGGTGGGGCTGGCAGACTCCTATTGTTATTCTGAGAAGACATCCTTCTGCATATTCTATAACACGAGTTAGAGGAATGGAGAGAGTTAAACTCATGGAATGAGATAGAGTCAAGAAAGAAGGGAACATTTCCTAAACGTCCCATAGCCTCTTCTTCATAAGTGTGGCGCACTTCACACCTATAAAAAAGACTCTACTTAACGCCGCTTTCAGACACCCTAGGACACTTCATTGCTCTGATACCATGTTTGTCATGACCAGAACATAGGCCCGGATCGAGACATGGGACAAGGAGCCCTGAGAGACTCCAAGTCGACCTGTGGTATGAACATACATCTAACTCAATCAACAAAGGTGGAAGAATTAACATAATATTTATATAGCAAGTCTAAGCATAACATGTAATCCAAAAATACAACACGAATCTGAAGCTAAATACAACCTATTGTCTGAAAAGCCTCTAAGTCTGATCAATTGATGGGACAAGACCCCAACTAACTCTCTAAATATGAAAACTGAAAATATCGAGATAACTAATCATGAATGTTCCTCGGAAGATGAGGACTCACCAATAGAGACTGATGCTGACTCCGAAATCTGGCTAGTGGAGGGGCTGAGTTTGAAGATCAAAGCCTGTATCATAAAACAATACAACATAGAGTATGCGGTCAATACGTGGAATGTACCAAGTATGCAAGGTAAGTAAAATGGGCAATTTGAAATACATAAAAGTTCATAAAAGTAGGACAACATAATTGTAATGTAAAATACCATAATGTAATATAAGGCTCAAGATTTTTAGAAACATTCGTAAATCATTTATAGTCACACTCACGAGAGAAAAGCTTTGACTTGAGCTAAAGTATATACTCATAATCATACATAAATCATGAAGAATAGTGGGAGATTCTTATAACCGACATACCCCATATGAGCACACATGGAGCCCGACCTGTAAACCCCTAGTCATGAGGGTGTTCGTACCTTGCTAAAGGTAGAACCATGAAAGGGTGTGATATCACTCATGAAAGGCCCATTTTGGCAAAGGGAATAGTCTTAAAGGAGGTCCCATTGTGACCTATGATGGCACGTAATTCTGAGACTCAGGGCAAAACCTGGGCCCCAAACCTACTCGGTATTAAATACTTCTCCCAAAATATATATAGTGCTTATAGAATAATATACATGAAATTCATGGACTAATTAAATCATGATAATCATAAGCATTCTTGAAAATATGTGAACTAGCCATGACATAAGGCCCGTGATTCGGCCATAATCATAGATCATAAATCATGATGTTCATACATACTTGTAAAATATGTATAATATTCATAAATTCATGAAGAGCATTTAAGAGAAATCAAGCATAAGTCATAAAACATAATGGGCTAAAGAGGATCAAGATCATAATGAAATCATAACTTGATTTTTCATAAAAACAATATGCATAATTGGGCAGAATTTGCTTTAAATCTGAATCTATAAATTTATATTTCAAATAGTTCTAAAATCTGCCCATAGATCATAAAACATGATTTAATACATGAAGGGAAATAACTCATAATTAGATCATAAGGATTTCATAAGAATTGGGATAAAACCCCATAGAATCATCACTAGAATTTCATGAATTAGAGAAAGATTGGGCATGTGTGTGAAAAAATTCACCCATTCATAACCCTACATACCTGAGATGGACTGATTCTCTAACTCCTCTGATTTCCCAATTAAAGATTGAAGAAAAGCTTAAAGGAATTAAGCTTGATCACCTCCTTAGCTCTCTAAGTTTGCATGCATGAGTAGGAATAGTCTAGAATGAATTTACCCCTCTTAATACTCACTATTCATAGCTTAAAATAATGTAGTTTAGACCTTAGGATCATAGGAATTATGGAGAAACCCTTACTAAATTCGCAAAAAAGAACTGACTGCCAGTCCCCACGAGGGACTGAACAAGTCGTCGTCCAAGGGAACGAGTCATTGTCTGTTGTTATCGTGTACACTGTCACTTTTCCTTAAAGGTTCCTAATGAAGGACCTAAAACAGATCATTATTTGTGACCACGACTCATGGTCACCACTCGTTACCTTCACTACCTAACATCTCAAGTCATTCACCAAAGGCTGACCAGGACTCACCTAACGAATTGTGGTGACTGACCATGATTTGTGTGGTCCAATCGTGAAGTACACTGCCTACTCATCCTTCATCTTCCAAATACCTTCAACCACGGGTGACCTGACGACTTATGGTCACACCTTTGGTCACCCCAACTCTGAATTTTCCTGGTAAGTCAACATCCCTCACCATGAGTCACTAAACGACTAGTGGTCAACCTGACGGGGCACATGATGACCTGTTCTGTGACGTGATGCAGAAAATCATGTCTTCTCCGTATCAACTCCCGTGTCTGATCTTTGGGCTTTCGGAGTATAACAGCCATCTCCCCCTTATGCGAAAACCAATACCTTATTTCATGTACATCTTCCTTCATCTATAGAAAGAAGAGATTTATGTCCAACTTTTCCTTAACTTCCGTAAACTGAGATGCTTCGGCCCCACTTCGAACTAGCATACTACCTTCTTCATAGTCTAAACAAACTTTGAGGCATGAGAGTCTATGCACATCCTTAGATAGTTCTCTTTTACCTTCCTCTACATGGGCTACACTCCCCATAAACATCCTACTAAGAGCATCAACGACTATATTAGCTTTACCTGGATGGAGAGAATACTCATGTCACAATCCTTGAGCAACTCAAGCCATCTTCTTTGTCTCAAATTCAACTCCTTTTGGCTAAAAACATATTGCAAACTCTTGTGGTCTGTGAACACATTGACATGAGCACCATACAGATAGTGGTGCAAAATCTTCAATGCCAACACAACTACTGCTAACTCCAGGTCATGAGTCAGATAGTTCTTCTCATAGAGTTTTAGTTATCTGGAGGCATAAGAAATAACCTTACCATTTTGGATCAATACACATCTAATTCCTACTCTGGATGCATCATAATACACAACAAAACCATATGCATGCAGTGGTTAAACAAGTCTTCAATTCCTAAAAGCTTTTGTCATAAGCTTTAGACCATTGAAATTTGGCCTTCTTCTAGGTCAACAATAGTAGAAAACCCTTATACAAACCTTTTATAATAGCCAGTTGCACCCAGGAAACTTCTGATATCTTTCGGAGTTGTGGATCTAGGCTAATTCTTAACTGCTTCAGTCTTTTGACAGTCAACCTTAATACCTTTGCTGGAGACAATATGGCTTAAGAATGCCATAGAGTTCAACCAAAATTCACAGTTGGAGAACATGGCAAATAACTCCTTGTTCTTAAGTGTCTAAATGACTATTCTAAGATGGTTAGCATGCTCTTTCTCAGGAATGAACCAAGATATTGTTAATGAACATAATAACAAACATATCTAGATATGGCTTAAATACTCCATTTATGAGGTCCACAAATGTTGCAGGAGCGTTAATCAATTGAAAAAACATAACCACAAACTCATAATGGCCGTAACGTGTCCTAAAATTTGTCTTGGGAATATCACTTTCCTTTACCTTTAGCTGATGATAGCCTGATCTGAGGTCTATCTTTTAGAAACAAGTAGCGCCCTGAAGCTGATCGAACAAGTCATCCATTTTAGAAAGAGGATACCTATTTTTAATGGTAACTTTGTTCAATTTTCCGTAATCTATGCACATTTTGAGGGTACTGTCTCGACCTGAGCATGGATTCTGAACTGTGACATGGGACCTAGAACCACGAATGGCTCCAAGCTAACTCATGGTACATACATAGTATGAAAGAAAACATATATAAAGCGGAAATAAATTAGAACTCAACATAAGCGGAAGTCTGCTTAACATAAGAACATAAGTGCAAACACAAGTCAATAACACTAAAGCATTTGTACATAGTTGTCGGAAGAGCCTCTAAACATACAATGAGCTGATAGGAAAACACCTCTAACTAGTGTCACGACCCGAATGTATACCCGGATCATAGACATGGGACAAGGGGCACGAGAGACCCCAAGCGACCCATGGCACATGCATACAACTATTCTCATTTAAATAAGTAGAATACTAACATAAAACATAACAGAAACATAACCATATCATAATGTCAGGAAATACTAGATTTACACATAAGCTGGGTACTACATATTGTCTTAAAGCCTCTGCTACATATGATGGGTTCAATGGGACAACATCCCCAACTAACCCCAATAATACTGAAATACAATATAACATAAAAGCCTGTCGAATGGTCCTCAAAACATGAGGACTCACCAATAACCTGAGAGCGTGAGCTGAGATGGACCAAGGATGAGGATGAGCCTGAGATTCGGACCTTGTATCATGAAACGATACAACATAAAAAGTATGCGGTCAGTAAGTGGAATGTACTGAGTATGCAAGGTAAGTAAAACAGACATTTAAAAGTAAAATAAACTCATAAATAAACATAGGAGAAGGACATCATGCTTGTGTCATAAACATCATAAGTAAACATAAGGCTCAAGACTTTCAATCATTCATAAATCATTCATTATCATAATCGTATGTAAACTTAATCAAAACATAACTTGAGCCAATAACATAAATATAACAATGCATAAAACATGCAGAACACTGGGAAGACTTTTCATAACCGACACCATCATGGTAGAGCCTTTCATGAAGCCCCAACTATCTCACTCAAGTGGGCAGAGTCGACCCTGACTTACTAGACGAGGGCCGTGCATTAGGCATGATATCACATTTGAGGGGATTGATATTAATACAATATATAACATTAGAACCCATGGTGGCATGTGATTATGAGACACCGGCGTAGTCCTTTGAACGCCGGGCTGCTCGATGCTACACACGGCTCCTAAAGACATACATATAGGCTCATACGTAAAACAATAACATCATGCATTAAAATTCTTTGGACAAAATATAACATTTATCATCATTGATCCCCTTTTAAAACATGTTTATCCAAGAATCGAAGGCCCTTTTTATCGGCCAACATCATAAATCGATAAATCATATAATTCGTTCATAAATCGTAAATCAATCTTCAACATGTGGGAATTGTCCAATACTTTGACATACTCAATTCTTTCAAAAAATATGCTCATAAACATGGATAACTTGAAATCATGCTTTTCCATCATCAATAAACTCAAAATATAGAATATTCATCATAAATCATAACTTTCATGAACTCTCATCAATGGGCAATTTAGATTTAAAAATCTTGAAACATGATTTTCAAGAAACTAATATAAAACCTGCCAATCATTCATAATTCAACAAATAAAACTCAATTAAATCAATCCCATAAAGAGAAATCATATTTTCATGCATTTGGGTAAAACCCCATGGAATTGAATAGGAGGATTCATGATTAAATTCGAAATTTGGGCATGGGTGTGGAAGAAATCACCCTTTCTAAACCTTACATACCTGGGAAGGATGAATATACCACCTCATTGATTGTCCAAGGAGAAATTTGAAGAAGAATCCCTTAGCAAAGCTGTTGATCACCTCCTAAATTTCATAAACTTGCATACATTGAAGGAATACACTTAGAATAGGTTTTCCCCTACTAAAAACCCACTGAAATGAGCCTAAAACAACATAGTATAGGGACTTAGGATGAAGAAATGACGGAAATACCCTTACTGATTATGCAGAAAATTGCCCACTGGACCAAACAACAGACGAACCAATGAGTCGTTGGAAGATACCACGACCCGTGGTATCCGCCCATGCTAAGCACTGCCCCAATCCATATCTCGTAATGAAACCATGGACATACAAGATGGGTCATCCTAAGTTTCAACGGGTCGTTCATTCGGTCATTTCCTTCTTCTGAAACTCTGCACTTCTATTCAACAGGCCTCACCACGACTCATTGTAAGATACAATGGGTCGTGGTTCCCATCCTTCATTTCCCACTAGAGATCTGGGCTCCCTTAGCACGACTCTTCACAATGGGTCATTGCATGACCCTTTAAACTCCCCAACTGCGAAGCCCATCTCCTACCACGACCACTAACAACAACTCATTGTTTCATACAACGATTCGTTACATCAATCATTGCCTCCATTAACACCTGAACACTTAAACCCACGACTGCCAACAATGGCTCGTGGTTACATACCACGAGTCGTTGTACCTCTCGTCCTACAACTTTTTCCCCAACTTTCAGCAGTTTTGCGTTTGAGCTTCCTGGGTATACTCTTAGACACTTCTGGGGTATTACAACTAGCTCACTAAGTTTGAAGCTAAAATAAATAAGAAAAAAAATATGAACAAAACTTTCATCCTCGAATCATAAGGACACCACAACTGGGATCGTACTGGACTGAAGCGGGAGCGAGCTAACATTGGGACTAAGACTGGTCACCCAAACCTATATCATGAGACGATAAAGCATAGAGTATGAAGTCAGTACTTTGAATGTACTGAGTATGTGGAGAAAGTAAAATATGCCAGTAAAACAATAGTTCAAAATCATGAATATAAAATAAGATAGAACATGAGAGTAAGGACAACATGATAAAATCCATATTCCTAAAATAAACATAATCATAAGATATTTATCATAAGCTAAACATAATGACCCAAGGTTATAAAATAGAAATCATACAGTTTACCATACATGAAATCATAAATAAAAACACATAATCTGATCAATGGGTCAAATATACTATAAAACATAATAACATAAGACATGAACATGAGTAACTTAAAACATGAGGAATAATGGGAGGCTTTGTCATAACTGACACTATCACGATAAAGCTTACGTGATGCTCAAACTATCTCGCTCAAGTGGATAGAGTTGTCCTAAGCCTTGCCAGGGCAAAGAACGATGAAAGTGTGATATCACTGGTGTGCCCTCGGGCATGGGAAACACTCTTTTGAGAGGTCCTAAATATGAATATATACCTACGGTGGCGTGTAGTTGTGAGACCTGGTGTTATACCCCGAGAACCCAAGGACCAAACCCAGGAGTCAAAATGGAGAAAAACTAAAAATTCGCACTAGATCTCAGGATGACCCATGAGGTAGGTCGTGAGGAGTGACCACGAGTCGTGAGGTGACTCATGGTCAGCAAGGTTGGCAAGCTCAGGTTGAGGAGGCCACGGGCATGACCATGAGTCTTTGTCAGACCTCACGACTCGTGAGGTCCTTCGTGGTCTTCCTTGGAGGTTTTGGGAAATGGGGATCACGGGTGGTGATCATGAGTCGTGATCAGCCACCATGATTCGTGGGGTCCCTTGAGTGATTTTGGGCAGTGAGCATGAAGGCTCCCGGCCACGAGTCGTGCCCCCTAGCAACAACTTGTGAGGTCCCTCATGGGAACTGGAAACCAGAAATTTCTGCATTTTTAGTAAGGGTGTTTTCATAATTCCTAAACTCCTAAGGCCTAAACTATGTCGTTTTAAGGTCTGAATGGGGTCTTTAAGGGGGTTAAGTTCATGTAAGCCTCATTCATGCAACGTGTCACGGAGGAGCCAAGGCAGAGCCCCTCCGCGATGGCAACGTGTCACGGAGGTGGAGCCTCTGCGTTGGCTCCGTGACACGTTGGCCTTGTCCAGGCCCAAGTATATAAAGCCCCACTTCGGTTTTAATCCATTAAAACTTATAAAAATTTCCAGAGAACGTAGGAAAACAGAGAGGGATGAAGGAGGTTAACATATAATCATTCGATTACACTGCCAAACGTTGTCCAAACTCAAATTAACCTCAGATACCGAGGTATTTAGCAGCAGAGAGCATTCCTACGGATTTAGTTTCGCGAAATACGGCCGACGAATCATCGAGCTACCGGACTAAGGTAAGTGGAATTGCTCCAAACTAGTGTCTATGTGTTTCTAGCTGTGAAGTGAGTATTTCTCCCTTCTGGACTTCTGAAAAATGATGAGTTTTTGACCGTATTTCGATAAGCCTAAGTTTTGGCTATAATTATATCGAAAGTGATGTCGTCCTTCAGAAAAAAGTTGTATTTAGTACTGATTGATATATATATATGAATGCAGTTTGGAGGAATAGCTAAAATACTGACCAAGCTACGCCAGTTAGTCAGTAAATCAGAAGCGAAGGTATGTAAAGCTAGTTTCCTTGGCAAGTTAGTAATCTCGGTATAGTAAAGTAATATAAAGGACAGTAGAATGTTCAGAAGTCATGTGTTATGTTTAATACGAATGTTGGTACGATATTAGAAGCATCATGTAATACTTAGCGCGAAACTTGCTAGCACGATATAGGTTCTAATACAAGTATTAGGAACTGCACAGCATGCTCAGTATGTGATGTAGTACAGAATGTTGGGATATTAACGTATTCAGTTAAAACCCAGTAAAGCAATGTAATATCTGTAAAGTATCTCAGAAGTAGAATGATAGGTTAAAATGAAGTTTAAAAAGCATGTTAGAAATAGTAAGTCATGTTACCATAGAGACTCAGTATACAACATGGTTGTCAGTAGAAAGATTATATCTTGTTCAGCATTGGACTCAACATAGTATTGTAGAAGAGTATATTTATACATATATACTATTATCAGTCTCAGCATGTATTAAGTACGTACACATTACCATTACTAGTTCAGCACACAGTATGTACAATACTTTACTACTATTAGCTTCAGTATGTGGGATATGCAGATAGTATTACTAGTTGAGACCATTGTATTGTTTTGGGGTTGGATTACCTAGCATCCATGACTGCCCCAGGGTTAATAGCTGTATCGACTCGTCCGCCAGAGGACGAGGATACGTCGCTCTACGGAGTGGCATGCCATCCCACAGGGGACGAAGATGGGATGCCGGTTTTCCCCATATTGTGCCTTGGTCGGCCCTTACACACCCCTGTCGAGTGGATACGCCCGGGTGTTGATTCAGGAGTCCTCCGGACTCAGGTACAGTTATAGTAAGGGGCTCAGCGAGCCCAAGTGCATACCCAAGGGACCGGCAGGATGCTTATAGCTATTATAGGAGATGGGATGACCGGGGTAGGGGTATAGATTTTGTGCTGGTTGTACCTCTCGGCTTCTGGGGGCCGGGTAAGGTTTGTGTGTGCTATGTTATGTTATGTTATGTTATGCCATGTTGCACTAGGTACGAGTAGATCGGCAGTAGAATGATACATCTCCAGGTATGACTCCTACTCCCTCCAGTACAGTTAAGAGTAGGCAAAGTTTTACATTTCCAGTCAGTTAGTCTATTCCTTCCTATTTCAGTTCCATCAGTTGTGTTATTGCTTTCAGATATTTCTTTCAGTTATTGCTTTACATACTCAGTACCAGTGGTACTGACGCCTGTTTGGGGCGCTGCATTACTTGCCTGCAGGTACTCATAGACGAGGGGCCGATACCTAGTGATTCCAGCCAGCTCACAGGGTCATCAGCTCTAGTCATCCGGAGCTAGGTAGCTAGAGGTCTATCCCTTTTCTTTTGTTGTACAGCATGGGTAGGCCGGGGCCCTGTCCCGACCATCTTATCAGTATTCTTAGAGGTTTGTAGTCTGTATATATTTTCCCTGTGGTCAGATGAGCCGGTCGTGTGAGGTCGTGCAGTTGTATAGCTGATAGTACTTCTGTTTCTTTTATGTTGGCCGTGTGGGGCCATAGCTTGACAGTAGTGGTGACCTTGCCGGTCACGTAGCTTTCCAATATCTCATTGTTGAGTTACAGATAACTAGACAGCATGGTGGCCTTGTCGGCCCGTATAGGTTCCCTTATATTGATATATTTCTGGTTAGCTGCTAGTACAGGTATAGGTGGCTATAGGCCTAGTCGGCTGGAGGCTGTATTTACAGCTGTTATATAGCCCGCTGTTTCCCTGAATCTGAGTTAGAGCCAGCCAGGTACCAAATGTGCTCAGGCTCAGTATTCTAGCAGTTCAGGTCCTAGTAGGGCACGAGGTGCCAGTCATACCCCCCAAGGCGGGGTGTGACAGTCATACTGCGAGAGAATGGCCCGGGTGATCTTGGGCAGATTTATATGCCCAAGTGATACTCAAACGTATCATTTTTAACTTGTTTGTTGTGCAATGTGTATATAATATCATGTAATTGGTAATAAAATGCGAATTTATACTAACCAACATGATTAGCATGTGTTTTGCAGGTAAATGTGATTTTTAGGAGCTAAAATGCATGTTGGAACTATGTCGGAGTTGGACTTGGATGCGAGCGTGGAAAAGACCTTGGAATGCATATTTTATAGGGGCTCTGCGATGGAGTCGTGCCACGCTACCATCGCGGTAGCACACTTCCTGAGCAAGGATTAAAATGGCAATTTCCAGTGTGCCTGCGCGTCAGCTCTGTGGCATGGAGATAGGCCTCCGCGATGGCCTCCGTGCCACGTTGAGGTTAATTTTCCGGACCCTGGAAATTCCAGTGAAGGTCCGCGTCCACGCCGTGTCACGGAGGCAGTGCTCCGCGTTGGCCTCCGTGACACGTTGCTTGTTATTCCGGGAAAAATTTCCCACTAGTATAAATAGCACACTTAGGTTTATTTTAATGAGTTTTGTAGTTTCTAAAATGAGTTCAGAAGTGGAGAGCAGGAACGTGGGTTAGTAGCAGTTGAAGATTGAAAAAGCTAAGGGATTTCTTCTCTTCCTTTCTTCTTTCTATCAATTGTACGTATGATTTACACTCATTTTAGGATGATCAATCCAAGAATGAGTAGCTAATTCTCTTCCTTGCTGAGGTTTTGAACATGTGTAATGAGTTCTGATTTTAATTGATATGGTTTCTTCTTCTTCTTTAATGTTGTTATATTAATTCTTGTTTTTACTGCATTAGTGATTGGCCAACATTAATGTACATCTAAAAAGTCCAATTTCACTCGAAAGAGCAAGAAATTGGAAAGTTGTGAATTAATAGGGTATTGTTCTTAACTTGATTTGGGAAAATTGGGTTTTGATGTGCTTTCCTGATAGAAATATACTTGAAAGCCGTATTAGTCAATTTAGGAACCGGAATTGTAGTGCTAGGTCATAAATTGCATTTGATCACATAAATGTAGACGGATGGTTTATGATTCTAAAGTGAAATTAAATACGAGAGTTTTAATTTCTAGGCAAATGTTCTTGGCTAGCAACATGAAGAAGAGAATTAACCAAAAGTATCATGATTATCAAGTTCATTACTTGTTCTTAACCTTGGCATGTTCATATCCATTGTCTGAATTCACAAGTAAATAGTTGTTATTAGTTGTAGTATATATAGTTTAGAAACCAAAAACTCAAGTAACTCTTGGTTACATTGTTGTTAGCATAATTAGAAGTGAAATAGGAATATAGTAAACTAGGCAATTTTACATATCTTGAGCCTCCTTGGATCGATACTTGGCTACTTAGCCACTTTATTACTTGTTTGACCACGTGCACTTGCGTGTCGGTTTTTAACCGTAGCGACAAACCGCGAACAAGTTTTTGGCACCGTTGCCGGGGAGGCTAGGCGATTTGTGAAATTGTGTTCAGTGTAAATTTACTGTATTTTTGTTTTATTTTCTTAAGTGTTGACAACTTGATCTTAGTATTTGTTTTAATTCTTTGTTCATTTTAATTTTTCTCTCTTTCGGATACCCTCATTGACATGATATCTTGGAATATAAATGGTGGATACGCATATTTCGGCGAATATTGCATGAATTGTGGAGGACCCCACTTGTGGCAAAACTGTAACACGTGCAATATATGTGGGTGTCAATATGGCCATTGGGGTGATTGTCCAAAGGCATATTTCCCTCCCCCAAGCCCCTACTATGATCATTCTGTTGTTTTTGCTGAATATAGGCATGTTGAAAATGAGGACTTGGGACGCCAAGTTCAAATAGAGGACATGATGAAACAACTCCTGGAGCAATCAGAAGCAATGAAGGAGTCGGTGGCAGAATTGATAATTCAGCAAAAGGAGAAGGCAGAGGCTGTAAGCAGGATGAGCGTCAAACTCACAGAGATGTGTGCTGAGGCTGAAGCTTGTGATAATTTGCAGGTGACAGTTTTAGCCGATATTCAAGGGGAACTACAAGAGGAATACAAGGGTGAATTTTTGGATGAAGCCCAACAATTAGAATCTCTTGAGTGTCTCCGTGATCGGCTCATACCTATAGAAATTCCATTCATGGAAGAAGAAAAAGAATATCTCCCATTTGACCTCAATGGAGAAATAGATGTCGATGTTGAAAAGGAGTACACAAGTAAGGAAGTCAAGCACAAAGCAATTTCAGAGTTGAGATTGATTGGACCACACTCGAAGCATTTTTCGACATTAAGTTTGGTTGGCAACACAGAAATAGAGTCTTCCAAGATTATAGAGAAATGTCTAGAGGAGGACCAAGCCCCGTATATTCTGAAATTTGCTAACTCGAAGCAACGAAATGACTTCACTTACTCAAGGGCCAGTAGGTTCAAAAGAAAACATCTACTGCTTGGTCCTTACAATTTTTCACCACCACCCCTAGAGCATAAGAGGAAATTAGAAAAGAAATTAGGGGTGAGATTCATATCCTCAAGGTGGAGGAAAAAGTGGTGAAACTTGGTACGTCGTGCCGCGACGGTAAACCAGGCGCTGCACGGGAGGCAACCCGTGAGAAAAATATTTTATTTTATTTTATTTTATTTTCTTTTTGCACAGTGTAGTTAATTTTTATCTGTATTTTTGTTTTTCTTTTCTATTTCCAAGTTTTATTTTTCTTTTTCTTTTCTTGACTAGGTTTAGATTTGCATTTTAGTTAGTATTTTTTATTTTAGTTAGGGAAATCTATTAATTTAACCAATTTTTGTTTAGTGAGGTGATTTTCAGGTATAACGGAGGAAATATACCTGGAATCGAGAAAATGAGGCGAGGTATGAAAAATTAAATTTATTGGTGAAACAGAGCACTGGCGCGTTGGCGCCGTGTCACGGAGGCAATGCACCGCATTACACTCCGTGACACGTTGAAGGCAAAATCCGGATTTTTCAATAATCCAGTAAGCCAACGCGTTGGCTCCGTGTCACGGAGGAGGGGCTCCGCGTTACCCTCCGTGACACGTTGCCCCTTATTCAGTGCCGGGTCACACCGGGTTTCCGGGTGACCCGCGTGTTTTCTTAATTTAAAACCCCCGATTTCGCCCCTATTTTCCCCATTCCCTCTTCCCTCCGCGACCAAACACCCATTTCCCCCTCCCCAAGCAACGTGCCACGTTAATAGCGAAGGAAAACGAAAAGTTTCTTCGGTTCTTCAATTCTAAGGTATGTTTTCATTGTCTATCTCAATTTTTTGGCAATTTTTGTCAAATTTGGGCATGTGAGGTGAGATATATCACCCTAGGTAGAAATTAAACATGATGTTGAATTATTTTGTGATTGATTATGTTAGGATTGTTGTAGTTAGCGTTTGAACTTGTCGATTATGTAAATAATTCGAAATTGATTGTCGAATTGTATTCTAGGGCTTGGGTTGTTGAGTTTGATTTGGGAACTTGATAATTTGATGAAATCGATGCCGGGGTGTGTTTGTTATTTGAGAGAAGTCGGGGTAAATATTGTGTAAATGTTCCAAGATGACTAACTCTCGAATTTTTGTGGGAAAATGCATAAAATGTGTGAATTGGTTAGATTGTTTAGATTAGCTTGTATATAAAATGTTTTTATAGTTGTTTCTATTTTTGTTGTTGTTTTTGTTGCTTGTGTGATGGTTGAATTGTTAGCGATAGTAGGATTGGGATTAGCTGTATGAAGTCTGAGTAGTACGCTAACCGTTATGCTGTCGAAATTTTGTTACGAACGCACTAAGCAATATGTGTATAGTTGATTGTGTTTAGGGTTGTGAATAGAGCTATCCTTGCTGTAATTTTGTAGATATTGTTAAGGACTAAGTGTGGGGTAAATTTTGTGTAACCCGACCTTAGCCGAAGCTAACAAGTTTTTAGCTTAACGTTGTGCTTGTTTGTGTAAATTGACAGGTACAATGGCTAGCAGACAAGACAAAGGCAAGGGTGCTTCTACCTCAGGCACCGGCAGGAAAAGGATGAGACTGGGCACTGCAGTCCCAGCTGCACCCGCTGTTCCGCGCAGCCAACACCGCCGATACGGAACAAGATGGGTCAACCGATGAAGGGAAGAAATGGTACGCGAAGCATAAAGAAAACAAGTACTTCCCCGAGGAACATATTGCAAGGGAACCACTCGCACAGGAGTTCCCTCGCATTGTACAGAGGATCGAAGCAGCTGGGCTCAGCTTTATTTTTCAGGAGCCCAAGGAGTGCAACCTTCACTTAGTCCGGGAATTTTATGCAAACTGGAACCCGGCCATCAGAAGCCACACTATAAAAATCAGAGGGCAGATTGTCACTCTGGAACCCCAGCAGCTGAATGCCATCATTGGAGCGCGGGACACAGACGTCCACGTTCTCCGCCAGCTAAACATCACCCCACCGTACGTCGACATCAGATGTACATTGTGTGGGGCTCGATCCACAGCCCGATGGAGTAGACACACTGAGAGGGGTTACCACCAGACTCTGCCCTATTCGCAGATGAACAGGGAGGCCAGAATCTGGCTAAAAATTGTATGTTCGTGCTTGATCCCGGGAGTCCATATGACAGATGTGACCCGGGACCGTGTCTGCTTGGTGTATGCCCTTATGAAAGGGCTTGAGATTAATGTTGGGGCGGTCATAATATCCGCCATGAAGAGAGTCAGACTGCACCAGGGCCACAGATACGGGTTTGGCGGACTCATCACCACCTTCCTCCGAGGCCTCGACATTGAGGAAGAAGCCTTGGATTATATTCTGCAGTTGGAGCGGAGGGCCCTCGATGTGACAAAGACTAAGGCCCCCGACACTACACACGGACCGGTATTGACTTTGGGCGAGCGACATGCTCGTGACGATCAGTACATGGCCCGTATGTTCGGCATGCAGATGCTGCAGCTACGGATAGGTGGGAGACCAGCCACTGAGGAAGAGTTATGGCAGTTGGAGCTGGACTACCCCTTTGGCGAGAATGCCAGAGCCTTATGTAAGGTGGGGCCAACCTTCGTGGAGCCGACTGATGACGATGTACCTACTGATGAGGAGACACGTCGTGAGGACTCCGATGTGGAGTCCGATGACGACGATGGAGCTGATTCAGACATGGGCGACGAGGCCGCAGCACCGGATGAAGAAGTCGAATATTTTGACTAAGCAGGGAGTTTCACCACCCAAATTTTTGTGCTTTGTATTGTTGTGAATACTGGGGACAGTGTTCGATTTAAGTGTGGGGTGGGGAGTAGTTAGGTGCTGGGACATAGGCTCTAAACTGCTATATAATTTTTCCTTGATGTTTATGTATGTTTGTGCTTTCCCTGTTGTGAACTGTTTGCGATGTATGTGTATATATTTGTTGTGTGGTTAATGATGTGTGTTTTTTAAAGTATGGTTGCCATTGTAAATATTTTGTAAATTTTGTAAATAATTTTTTTTTCTATCGACATGATCGATATTTTTCAAAATTTTTGCGAAAATATTTTGCACTTGTAAATATTTTCTTTCTATCGTAATGATCGATGTGTTGCAAAAAAATTTTTCGATATTTATTTTTTTGGGTTTCTCGGAGTTTGTTTTCGGTTATTTTACCGAGAATAGTCCCATTGAACGGATGTCATAGTTAGTGACCGTTCCCTATGATGGATGGATGACGACCATCTTAAGGGAAATGTAGTCGGTAGGAGTAGGATTTTTATTTGTTTTTAGTTTTCTTTGGTGGATTGCATCAATAAACTGTAGTTGCTTATGGTTGCTAAAATTTCGTTGCGTGTTGTAATTGATGTTCAAAATGTGAAAGTGATTCGTTTGAAAGCATGCAATTCTGTAAATATGTTGAATTACCTAGGCTAGAGAATTTGATTCATTATGATGGAGGCTTAATCTTGAATTCATGTAATTGACTAATTAAAGAGTCTGTGAATGCATCTTGATTCGAGCATGTGCATGAAGTGTGAAGTAAGGTTTTGCTATTCCATGTCATTGTGAATTGTCTAGAACTTGCCTGGTGTGTATACAAAACGAAATGAAGGAGGTGTAGTGTTGGAAAGGATGTAGGCATTTCTTTGCTTTAACCGATAGTTTTCATTTTTTTTTCTTGTCAAATTCTACCTTTTTATATGTTGTATACCCTAGTCAGCCCGTTGAGCCTTTAGCCGATTTCTTTCTTTTGTCCAAAATTGTATGAACTAAGCTTTATTCCTTCTTTTCATTAGCCTTAAAGTCTATAAGAAGCTCTTAAGCGCTTACAAAAGAACAGAAAATGTTTCCCAAAGTGTTAAAGAGTGAAAAGAGTGAAAAGAAAAAGAAAAGCAAAGTGAGGAAAGAAAAGATGATGTTGAAGAGGCACTTGTTGTAATTAAATGATAGTGAGGGTACATGAAAACCCTCTGTTTTGTGTCAAGTGTGTTTGATGAAATGGGTTGTATGAAAGTAAACCAGCATGGATGGAAGAAAAAGAGAAAAGAGAGGAGCAATGTCCATGAGTCAATGGGAATGAGTTAAAAAGGCGCTTAAGGATGCTAGCGATTATTATTGGCTAATCCAATATATATATACTAGATCCATAGCCCCGTTACAACCCATTAAAAGTCCTATTTGATCCTACATTGCATTTCTTTATATTAGTGGAGTAATACATTAAGGGCAAGACTATGGGTCATGACATGAGGCATGTGAATTCTTTTGGGAGAGAGAGTGAAATTAATTTTTATATTCCCCTACTTGCATGTTTGTGTGTTGCATGAACATAAAGGGGAAATTTCTCTCGAGTTGTGAGGGCACATGCTTGATGAAATATTGATTTTCGTGTCGGATTTCTTGATTAGCTGATTTGCATGAGTTTGCCGATATCAAGAATCAATTCTTAAAGTCTAGGAAGCCTTGATGTATTAAGGGTCATTGTATTGTACGACCAAGCATGTTTTCTTGATGATTTGCGAAAATTGAATAATCGGTATGACCGTAGCGTAAATTGTTGCACCATAGTGATGAAGGTTGGGATGTAATTTGCATGATTTGTGTATGTGTTGTTCGAGGACGAACAAGGATTTAAGTGTGGGGTAAGTGATCTTGGGCAGATTTATATGCCCAAGTGATACTCAAACGTATCATTTTTACCTTGTTTGTTGTGCAATGTGTATATAATATCATGTAATTGATAATAAAATGCGAATTTATACTAACCAACATGATTAGCATGTGTTTTGCAGGTAAATGTGATTTTTAGGAGCTAAAATGCATGTTGGAACTATGTCGGAGTTGGACTTGGATGCGAGCGTGGAAAAGACCTTGGAATGCATATTTTATAGGGGCTCCGCGATGGAGCCGTGCCACGCTACCATCGCGGTAGCACACTACCTGAGCAAGGATTAAAATGGCAATTTCCAGTGTGCCTGCGCGTCAGCTCCGTGGCACGGAGATAGGCCTCCGCGATGGCCTCCGTGCCACGTTGAGGTTAATTTTCCGGACCCTGGAAATTCCAGTGAAGGTCCGCGTCCACGCCGTGTCACAGAGGCAGTGCTCCGCGTTGGCCTCCGTGACACGTTGCTTGTTATTCCGGGAAAAATTTCCCACTAGTATAAATAGCACACTTAGGTTTATTTTAATGAGTTTTGTAGTTTCTAGACTGAGTTCAGAAGTGGAGAGCAGGAACGTGGGTTAGTAGCAGTTGAAGATTGAAAAAGCTAAGGGATTTCTTCTCTTCCTTTCTTCTTTCTATCAATTGTACGTATGATTTACACTCATTTTAGGATGATCAATCCAAGAATGAGTAGCTAATTCTCTTCCTTGCTGAGGTTTTGAACATGTGTAATGAATTCTGATTTTAATTGATATGGTTTCTTCTTCTTCTTTAATGTTGTTCTATTAATTCTTGTTTTTACTGCATTAGTGATTGGCCAACATTAATGTACATCTAAAAAGTCCAATTTCACTCGAAAGAGCAAGAAATTGGAAAGTTGTGAATTAATAGGGTATTGTTCTTAACTTGATTTGGGAAAATTGGGTTTTGATGTGCTTTCCTGATAGAAATATACTTGAAAGCCGTATTAGTCAATTTAGGAACCGGAATTGTAGTGCTAGGTCATAAATTGCATTTGATCACAGAAATGTAGACGGATGGTTTATGATTCTAAAGTGAAATTAAATACGAGAGTTTTAATTTCTAGGCAAATGTTCTTGGCTAGCAACATGAAGAAGAGAATTAACCAAAAGTATCATGATTATCAAGTTCATTACTTGTTCTTAACCTTGGCATGTTCATATCCATTGTCTGAATTCACAAGTAAATAGTTGTTATTAGTTGTAGTATATATAGTTTAGAAACCAAAAACTCAAGTAACTCTTGGTTACATTGTTTTTAGCATAATTAGAAGTGAAATAGGAATATAGTAAACTAGGCAATTTTACATATCTTGAGCCTCCTTGGATCGATACTTGGCTACTTAGCCACTTTATTACTTGTTTGACCACGTGCACTTGCGTGTCGGTTTTTAACCGTAGCAACAAACCGCGAACACCGGGGAGAAACTGGACAAGCGCCAAGTCGGAGGGTCGCAAGAGAGAGCCAAGAAGAACCCCTCCGCGATGGCAGCGTGTCACGGAGGGGGGGCCTCCGTGATGACTGTCATGTCACGGAGGCCCTGTTCAGGCCCAAGTATAAAAGGCCTCCCACTTCTATTTTTAATCATTTATTTCCATTTCATTTCCAGAAATGAATAGAGAACAGAGAGGAACGAGGTTTAAATATAAAAATTCATCCGATTACGCCGTCAAATGCAGTCCCAACGCAAATTAACCCTGGATACTGAAGTATAAAGCTGCAGAGAGCATTCCTGCAGAGTTAGTTTTGTGAAAATCAGCTGGCGAATCATCGTCCTACTGAGCTAAGGTCAGTGGAATTGCTCCAATATAGTGTCCATATACTCCTAGCCCTAAAGGGAGTATTTCTCCCTTCTGGACTTCCAAGAGATAGTGAGTTTTCGGCTATTTTCTGATAAGTCAAAGTTTGGACTATATATATTCAAAGTAGTATTTTCTTCCAGAATATTGATGAATTTAGTTCTAATTGCTGTGAATATGAATATAGTTGGAAGAAATAGCTGAATATTGGTCGAGTTACGCCAGTTAGCCAGAAAGCCGACAACTGAGGTATGTAAAGCTAGTTTCTTCGGTAAGTTAGTAATTCTAGCATAGTAAAATAGAATAAATTCCAGAAGGAAGTTCCAGAAGTCGATTATTAAGTATGTTTGCATTATTATGTCATTTTCAGAATAAAAGTCAATAAATTAGTATTAAACAGCGAGATATTATTTCAGACTCAGTACCAGATTTAGTTTAAGCCAGCCAAAGAATCAGAAAAGAATATCAAAGCATGAACCATATTATAAGATTTATTATACATGTTATATGTGATTATTGTTGTTTGTTGAGACCTGATTGTGCTATGTGGGCACCCTTAGAGATTCCTTGCTGCCCCAGGGTTAATAGTTGTGTCGACTCGCCCAATAGAGGGTGAGGATACGTCACTCCAAAGAGTGGAATGCCGTCTGCAGTAGGACGAAGATGGGATGCAGCATTCCCCATAGCAAGCTTATCAGCATTACAGTATACCCTGTCGAGCGCTTGCGCCCAGGGCACAGATTACAAATTACACATACAGATCTCAGATTACAGTTATAGGAATCCTCTGAACTCTGATACAGTTATAGTCAGGGGCCTAGAGAGCCCAAGCTGCATACCTAGGGGGTCGGCAGGGTTCTCATAGTTATTAGGTGAGTGGAGTGAATTTATTTTTTGATGGTTTGACACAGGTAGGGGTATATAGATTGCATGTGAGTGGCACCTTCCGGCTTATGGGGGCTGGTATAGGTTTTTGTATGTTATATATATATATATGTTCTTATTAAGTTGATAAATAGCAGGACGTCGTATCGACAGGTATGGTTCTTACCTCCTTCCAGTATAGTTTAGCTCGGTACAGATTCTGCTATTCCAGACAGTCTTAGCTATTCTCTGTCATTTCAGTAACTACCAGTTTACTATTTATCTTCAGTTATGTTCAGTTAGCTTTGCATACTCAGTACCAGTGGTACTAACGCCTGTTTGGTGCGCTGCATTACTTGCCTGTAAGAACTCATAGACGAGGAGCCGATCACTCGTAATTCCAGCCAGCACACAGAGTCATCAGCTCCTGTCATCCGAAGCTAGACAACTAGAGGTTTTTATTTCTTTTCTTTGTTGTATAGTATGGGTAGGCTGGGGCCCTGTCCCAACCATCTTATCAGCATTCTTAGAGGCTTGCAGATTCTATATTCCCTGTGGTTAGCTGTACCGGTCGTGTGAGGTTGTGTGTATGTTTTATCTTGTTTATAATGGTCGTGTGGGGCCGTACTTAGTTGGTAGTGGTGACCTTGTCGGTCACGTAGCAGTTTAGCACCTGTTTTCTTGATTCAGAAGTAACTAGACAGCATGGTGGCCTTGTCGGCCTGCATAGGTTCCTTCATACTATTATTGTTCGGGTTAGCTGTTGTTGTCTTATAGGTGGCTATAGGCCTAGTCGGCCGAAGACTGTATTTACAATCGTTATATAGCCCGTTGGTTCCATGAACCCAGAGGTAGAGCCAGCCTGACACCAGAAGTGCCTAGGCTCAGTAATCCAGCAGTCTAGGTCTTAGTAGGGCACCAGGTGCCAGTCATGCCTCCCAAGGCGGGGCGTGAAAAACTTGGTATCAGAGCAGGCCGTGTCCCAGGGAGTCTGCAAGTCGTGCTAAGTAGAGTCTTGTCTATGGATGTGTTGTGCACCACATACCATGGGCAGGAGGCTGCAAGGCATGATAAGATGGTTACTCTTTCTTCATATTCAGTCGTGCAATAGAGTAGTATGGTATAGGGTTGAGTCCCTAAAACTTATCATACTCTTTGTTTACAGATTGAAATGGCAGACCAGCGACACCCTGCCACAGGCAGAAGACTGGATACCGCAGCAGGAGAAGGCACCAGTAGGATGCCTCAGCTTCATTTAGAATCAGCCCGATCTGAGGGCGATACAGAGGCATCATCAGAGCCTTCTCGGAAGTCCCCACCTCACCAGGAGCCATTCGGAACAACACCACCTTCGACAGCTCCTGTACCTACACCATCCGACCAGGAAATTCGAAGTGCATTAGTTATATTGGCATAAATGATGGCTACTTGCCAGTCAGTGCCGCCTGTAACAACAAAGTCATCCGGTGGGTCTGGCAGTTCGAGGGTCTAAGAATTTTTGGCACTAGGTCCCCCGCAGTTGAAAGGGTCGGATAAGGCAGAGAACCCTCAGGATTTCTTGGACCAAATGCAGAGAATCTTCTAGGTCATGCATGTGACGTCTACAGAATCATTTGAGTTAGCGGTATTCCGACTGCGGGATATTGCTGTATTGTGGAATGAAAGTTGGGAAAGGTCCCGAGGGAGAGATGTTGCCCCTCCGACCTGGTCCAGATTTTCAGAGGCTTTCCTGGACCGTTATTTTCCACGAGAAATTCGACAAGCCCGGATGGATCAGTTTTTGCACTTAGAGTAGGGGGCGAGGACTGTACGGGAATACGCCCTACAGTTCAATTCCTTGGCCCGCTATGCTCCAGCTTTTGTGGACACCATGCATTCTAGAGTCCACCGGTTTATTATGGGTTTGAACCCAAAATACATTGAGGCATGCATGACAGCTACGCTGTGGGAGGATATGGATATTGCTCGGGTGCAGGCCTTTGGCCAGACTATTGAGGGCCTTAGACAACGGCAACAGGATTGTACACGTATAGATTAGGAGCAGCGCCGCAGGGATAGATCAGATGAAAGACAGAGGGAGATTTAGAGAGGACCCAGGCCCCGGTTGTCAGACAGGTCACCTAGACCCCCACCTCCATCACAACAGCAGAGGGGTAGATTCATTCGCCGAGGACAGTCAGAGTCCGGCGGCAGTTCTCAAACGATAGATTCACCTCAAGAGAGGAGGGCAGAGCAGAGCAGATACACACCCCCACCTCACCCTATTTGAAGTCGACCCCACACTGGAGCTTGCAGATATGGCTCCACAGGGTGTTATATATACGGGTAGGAGGGTCATATGATGAGAGACTGTCCAGCTAGAGGTCTGGGTAGCCGAGATAATCAGGACAGGTCGTCAGCAGGGCCGCGAGCTCCAGCAGCCTCGGTAGGGCGTAGGCCCTCAGGTCCAGCAGGTAGGGGCCGAGGTAGATCAGGGGCCTCTAGTTCAGGTACGGGCCCAAGCCGTACCTATGCATTACCCGGGAGGCAAGACTCATAGGCATCTCCAGATGTGGTAACAATGATGATGACTATTTGCTCACACCCTGCTTATGTATTGATTTATCCAGGATCTACTTTGTCCTACATTAACCCATTTATGGCTCAAAAGTTCAGTATTATACCAGAGTTGCTTCAGCAACCCGTTTTAGTATCTACACCCGTTGTTGACTCCATCATAGCCAGAAGGGTTTATCGAGGGTATACAGTAGTGGTTGCTGGTCGTCAAACTACAGTAGATCTGGTAGAACTAGAGATGATTGATTTCGATGCCATTATGGGTATGGATTGGTTAGTGTCGTGCTATGCCAACGTAGAATGCTAGACCAAGACGGTCCGATTCCACTTTCTAGGGGAGGCAGTACGAGAGTGGAAGGGCAGTATAGCTACGCCAAAAGGTAGGTTTCTTTCCTACCTTCAGGAGAGGAAGTTGATAGCTAAGGGATGCATTTACCACCTAGTCATAGTCCAGGATGTTCGGATAGAGCCACCGACTCTCCAATTTATTCCAGTGGTTAATGAATTCCCTAACGTATTTTCAGATGAGCTACCTTCTATTCCCCCAGAAAGAGAGGTAGATTTTGCAATTGATTTGCTACCAGGCACTCAACCCATATCAATTCCTCCGTATCGTATGGCTCCTGCTGAACTCAGAGAATTAAAGGAGAAGCTGAAAGATTTGTTAGATAAGGGCTTTATCAGGCCGAGTACTTCACCTTGGGGTGCGCCAGTTCTATTTGTGAGAAAGAAGGATGGCTCGCTCCGCATGTGTATAGATTATTGCAATTGAATAAGGTTACAGTTAAGAATAAGTATCCGCTTCCCAGAATAGATGATTTGTTTGATCAGTTACAGGGGGCCAGATATTTCTCCAAGATTGACTTACGGTCCGGATACCATCAGGTTCGACTTCGTGAAAGGGACATTCCAAAGACTGCCTTCAGGACCAGATATGGCCATTTTGAATTCCTAGTCATGTCCTTTGGGCTGACGAATGCCCCAGCAGTATTTATGGACCTGATGAACAGCATCTTCAGACCGTACCTGGACCTGTTTGTGATAGTTTTTATTAACGATATTCTAGTATATTCTCGCTCAGAGGCAGACCACCAGGATAATTTGCGAATAGTGCTCTAGATTCTCAAGGACCGTCAGTTGTATGCCAAGTTCTCTAAATGTAAATTTTGGCTGAACTCAGTAGCTTTCTTGGGGCACATTGTGTTGGATGATAGTATACAAGTAGACACGCAGAAAATAGAAGAAGTAAAAACATGGCCCGGACCTACCACTCCGACCGAAGTCCGCAGTTTTCTGGGATTAGCAGGGTACTATAGAAGATTTGTTGAGGGATTCTCCACCTTAGTGGCACCTCTGACTAAGATGACACAAAAAGCAGTAAAGTTTCAGTGGATGGAGGCATGTGAGCAGAGTTTCTAGGAAATGAAAGACAGATTGACCTCTGCCCCAGTATTAGCATTTCCAAGAGGTACAGAGGGTTATGCAGTTTATTGTGACACTTCGGGTATTGGGTTAGGATGTGTGTTGATGCATCATGGTAAGGTAATTGCTTGTGCCTCCAGACAACTAAGGAAACACGAAAAGAATTATCCTACCCACGACCTGGAACTAGCCGCAATGATCTATGCTCTAAAGATATGGAGACATTACTTGTACGGCATCCATGTGGATGTTTTCACTAATCATAAGATCCTACAGTATATCTTCACTCAGAGAGAGTTAAATTTGCGACAGCGCCGCTGGTTGGAATTTCTGAAAGATTATGATGTACATATTCTGTATCACCCAGGGAGAGCCAAAGTAGTAGCAGATGCCCTCAGCCGCAAATCTATGGGGAGTTTGGCATACTTGCAGCCTGAGCAGTGGGAGTTGGCCAGAGAAATACACCAGTTAGCTAGTTTAGTCGTTCGTGTAGCAGAAATAGAGGACAATAGAGCGGTAACTCAGAACACCGCAGTGTCGTCATTAGTTAAGGAGGTAAAGGAATGACAGTATGAAGATCCTGACCTGGTTTAGCTTAAAGATAGAGTTCAGCAAGGAAAAGCGCCAGATTTTCAGGTAACTGGGGATGAAGTGTTGCGATGTAGAGGCCGCCTTTGTGTTCCAGATATTTCAAGGCTTCGCTAGCAGATTATGAGTGAGGTACATTATGCCCGCTATTCTGTCCACCCAGGCACGATGAAAATGTACCACGATATCAAAGAAATCTACTGGTGGCCAGGTATGAAGAGGGAAATAGCAGAATTCGTAGTCCAGTGTCCTAATTGCTAGCAAGTAAAAGCGGAACACCAGAAACCAGGCGGATTGACTCAAGGCATAGCTGTGCCTCTTTGGAAGTGGGAAGCAGTAAATATGGATTTTGTAGCAGGATTACCCTTTACCAGACATACAAATGACTCGATTTGGGTAATTGTTGACATACTGACAAAATCAGCCCATTTTCTGCCAGTAAGGGCTACCTTCTCCGCCGAAGATTATGCTGAGTTTTATATCAGAGAAATAGTCAGACTGCACGGTGTTCCATTGTCCATTATCTCTGACAGAGGGGCGCATTTTACAGCTTAATTTTGGCAATCATTTCAGAGAGTCCTGGGAACACAGATTTATCTGAGCACAGCATTCCACCCTCAGACAGATGGGCAGGCAGAACATACTATTCAGACGTTTGAGGATATGTTACGAGCGTGTGTATTGGACTTTGGAGAACTTGGGATGATCACCTACCACTTATTGAGTTTGCTTATAACAATAGCTATCACTCAGCTATCCAGATAGCGCCCTATGAGGCTTTGTATGGGCGAAAATGCAAATCGCCAGTTGGCTGGTTTGAAGTAGGAGAGTCAGCATTGCTTGGGCCGGATATTATTCATCAGTCAGAGGAAAAGGTAAAGCTTATCAGAGAACGCCTACTGACTGCTCAGAGCCGCTAGAAATCATATGCTGATGTGCGGCGCAGAAACCTGGAATTTAATGTGAATGACTGGGTGTTTTTGAAAGTTTCTCCAATGAAAGGGGTGATGAGATTCGGCAAGAAAGGTAAGCTTAGCCCGAGATTTGTTGGGCCTTATCAGATTCGTCGAAGAATAGGCCAAGTAGCATACGAGTTGAGCTTACCTCTCGAATTAGAGTCCGTTCATCCAGTTTTCCACGTGTCTATGCTGAGGAAGTATATAGGAGACCCTTCCAGAGTTGTTCCAGTTCAGGATGTCTAGGTTACGGAAGAGCTGGCATATGAAGAGGTCCCAGTAACCATACTAGACAGGCAGATTCGTAGGTTGAGAACTAAAGACATTGCTTATGTCAAAGTATTATAGTGTAATAGGAACCGAGAGGAGATGACTTGGGAAGCAGAGGAAGATATGAAAGTCAGATATCCTCAACTGTTCCAGACTTAAACAGCCAGAGTACGTTAGTATTGTTGTTTTATGAATTTCCTTATATTACGTGAATAAATGAAATAGTTGGCTTTTATGCTGAATACTAGTATTGTTTGGAGTACCTGTATTAAACTTTTCTGCGTTTCAAGATTTTTGAGATAGTCCATATTACAGGGGAGACTCTGCCGAAATTTATTTCTAGAATAAGTCAAGTAAGTTGAAATTATTGCAAGTAGAAGTTTACATTCGAGGATGAATGTTCTTAAGGGCGGGAGGATGTTACACCCCAAAAATTCTTGATATGTAGATGACCTATTCGAATGTTGGTTAAGAGTTTTAGAATGTCGTACGTGCGAGAGAAGGGCCCGGGGATAAACCGGACAAGCGCCAAGTTGGAGAGTCGCAAGAAGGAGCCAGGCAGAACCCCTCCGCGATGGCAGCATGTCACGGAGGGGGGGCCTTCGTGATGATTGGTGAGTCACGGAGGCCCTGTTCAGGCCCAAGTATAAAAGGCCTCCCACTTCAATTTTTAATCATTTATTGCCATTTCATTTCCAGAAACGAACAGAGAAAAGAGAGGAATGAGGTTTCAATATAAAAATTCATCTGATTACGCCGTCAAACGCGGTCCCAACTCAAATTAACCTTGGATACTGAAGTATAAAGCTGCAGAGAGCATTCCTGCGGAGTTTGTTTCGTGAAAATCGACCGGCGAGTCGTCTTCCTACCAAGCTAAGGTAAGTGGAATTGCTCCAGATTAGTGTCAATATACTCCTAGCCCTAAAGTAAGTATTTCTCTCTTCTGGACTTTTGAGAAATAGCGAGTTTTCGGTTGGTTTTCGATAAGTCAAAGTTTGGACTATATATATATTCAAAGTAGTATTTTCTTCCAAAATATTGATGAGTTTAGTTCTAATTGCTATGAATGTGAATACAGTTGGAAGAAATAGCTCAATATTGGCCGAGTTACGCCAGTTACTTGAAAAGCCGACAACTGAGGTATGTAAAGCTAGTTTCTTCGGCAAGTTAGTAATTCTAGCATAGTAAAATAGAATGAATTCCAGAAGGAAGTTCCAGAAGCCGAGTATTAAGTATGTTTGTGTTATTATGTCATATTCAGAATAAAAGTCAGTAAATCAGTATTAAACAACGAGATATTATTTGAGACTCAGTACCAAATTCAGTTTAATCCAGCCAAAGAATCAGAAAAGAATATCAAAGCATGAACCGTATTATCAGATTTATTATACATGTTATATGTAATTATTGTTGTTTGTTGAGACCTGATTGTGTTGTGTGCGCACCCTTAGAGCTTTCTTGCTGCCCCAGGGTTAATAGCTGTGTCGACTCGGCCGCCAGAGGGTGAGGATTCGTCACTCCAAGGAGTGGCATGCCGTCCGCAGTAGGACGAAGATGGGATGCAACATTCCCCATAGCAGGGTGATCAGCATTACAAGTATACCCTGTCGAGCGCTTGCACCCAGGGAACAGATTATAGATTACAGTTACAGTAGTCCCCCGAACTCAAATACAGTTATAGTCAGGGGCCCAAAGAGCCCAAGATGCATACCCAGGGGGCCGGCAGGGTGCTCATAGTTATTAGGTGAGTGGAGTGAATTTATTTTTGGATGGTTTGACGCAGGTAGGGGTATATAGATTGCATGTTGATTGGTACCTTCCGGCTTATGGGGCTGGTATAGGTTCTTGTATGCTATATATATATATATATATATATATATATATATATGTTTTTATTAAGTTGATAAATAGCAGGACGCCGCATCGACAGGTATGGTTCTTACCTCTTTCCAATATAGTTATGCTCGGTATAGCTTCTGCTATTCCAGACAGTCTTAGCTATTCTCTGTCATTTCAGTAACTACCAGTTTACTGTTTATCTTCAGTTATGTTCAGTTTGCTTTGTATACTCGATACTAGTGGTACTAACGCCTGTTTGGGGCGCTGCATTACTTGCCTGCAGGTACTCATAGACGAGGAGTCGATCCCTTACAATTCTAGCCAGCACACAGAGTCATCAGCTCCTATCATCTAGAGCTAGAAAGCTAGAGGTTTATTTCTATTGTTTGTTGTACAGTATGGGTAGGCCGGGGCCCTGTCTCGACCATCTTATCAACATTCTTAGAGGCTTGCAGATTGTATATTCACTGTGCTTAGCTGTACCGGTCGTGTGAGGTCGTGTGTATGTTTTAGCTTGTTTATAATGGCCGTGTGGGGCCTTACTCAGTTGGTAGTGGTGACCTTGTCGGTCACGTAGCAGTTTAGCACCTGGTTTCTTGATTCACAAGTAAATAAACAGCATGGGGGCCTTGTCGGCCCGCATAGGTTCGTTCATACTACTGTTGTGTTGGTTAGCTGTTGTTGTCTTACAAGTGGATATAGGCCTAGCTTATATAGCCCGTTGGTTCCATGAACCCAAAGTTAGAGCCAGCCTGGCACCAGAAGTGCCTAGGCTCAGTAGTCCAGCAGTCTAGGTCTTAGTAGGGCACCAGGTACCAGTCATGCCTCCCAAGGAGGGGCGTGACATTTTCACCATTTTTATGCAATTATATGGGTATGATGTGTTTTAACATTTTCATTCATTTTTCTCTTTTTGTGTCTTCTTCTCAATTTTTTCTTGTTTTTTTTCTTTTATTTTGTCACACCACCCCTCATTTTTAATTCTTTTTTCTTTTCCCTTCCTTTTTCACCTCACCAAGATCTATGCGCCCCTACTCTAGCCACCCTCAACTTAGGCATTTTGCCTATGTTGAGGTTCACAATATCCAAGGAGGGACCAGGGCTAAAACAGGTTCATTGTTAAAAAATGGGTATGGTTAATTGGTTAATCAAAGAATAATGATTCATCTAAGGCTCAAAATCGGGATCAAGAAAATCATATTAATCTGGTACAGTTATTTAAGCTAAAAATAGGCTAAACAAAAATGGTCTATTATCCTTTTCTAACCAACCATCCTAAAACCTATGTGAAGGCCAACCAGGAAAGTTCTAGATCCTCTACGCAGTATTGAACTAGGTATAGACCTCATTCACTCACGGTACATGTTTTGCATTCATTATACCTGTCCGATTTATATATGGCTAACAAGAACTACTCATGCTAATAAACTAAATGACACAATAATATCCAAATAAATCATGCTTTGCAATTAACAAGTACATAGCTAACCATCAAAAATTTTAAAGCGGGTCAACTTTTTAAAACTTCAAAACTAGTGCAATCTATTAGCTGAACAATCCTAAGCTACTTTCTAATTAAACAAGGCCATCCTAAACATATCGTTCTACTAGATATTATGCCTGAGGAAAAAGAAATATGGAAAGAACACACTCGGACTAATCTAAAAAAATTAAAAAAATACAAGTACACCCCCTCATCTTTTAAAAAGCATGATTCATCCCCGAAGCATAGATTATAAAGCAGAAGGAAGGGAAAATACCTGTGGCGCACTAAGCACTCCTGTCATCCTGTGGAGGTCATACCTCTGCTGCAGTCGTGGCGTTCGCAATGACTGGCGCACTCCATGGTGTATTAGTAGGGGGAATGGTTACCCCCTCACTAGTAACAATCGCTTCTACGCCCTCTGGAATCATTAGGGCTGAATGTGGCTTGCCCCAAGAGTCCTTGCCACCTGCAAGCTCTGCATAGGCAGTGGTGAAGCTATACACTCCTCTTGCTCTCTCAAGAAGCTTCGACCTATCCTCGTCGTGAGTCTACTAGCTTTAAAATATCGCCCGCTTGCACTCCTTCTTTTCTCTCTTTCTCTTCTTCTTTAGGGTCTCGTCTCCAACATTCTCAGAGACCCTTTTTTCTCTCTCAGCTCCTATAGGCTCCCAATATGCCGCCAAATCAAGCTCTTCATCTATGCAGTGTCGAGGTCAGGAAAAGTGGGGGCTGCTAGAATTGTCGGTTGTTGTCATGACAGCTCAGTCACTTGGCTCCAAAGAGCCCCCACGTCCTCTTGGAGGTTGCCAGTGTCAGTTTGCTCAGCCATGTGATCATTGAAGAGACTCTCAAAGCTATCTAGCCTAGCATGTAGGACCTGTACAACTGTCTCAGCCTCAGCCTTTACCCAAGGATTAACATTTTCCATCATAGATTGTACCTCCTTCTCAGCTACAGTCAGTCTCTTGGCCATCTTTTGGAGAAACTCCTGAGGCACTAGCATGTACCCGACCAGAGTCTGGCTCAGAAGGCCCATAGGTGGTGTGGAGTAGGTGCTGGGAGCTTCCTCTAAATCATCGGCATTTGTAGACAGTGTCTCGTCTTGCTCCCATAAGGTGGGGGCATTCAACTGCTCGTCTCTAAATGTCTATGATACCGGGACTGCGGTAAAAACTTGTGCCCGACTTATCAGGTATTCATTCTGGATTAAGCCAATATCTGCTATTCCCTGTCCTCTAATCAACTATTCCTCACCGTGATGCATCTTGATACCTGCCTATATACACAGCCTGAATACAAGACTCGAGAATACGATGATAGTGCTTAATCTATAGCTCGATCCCAGATCTCTTCCGCAATGACCCTCGAGATGTTGATAGGGTGTCTGGACATGATAAACACCACTAGTGTTTTTCTATCTGCATTGTGGGTATTGTCATTCACGGTCGGGTCCAACCAATGTGGAAATAACATCTAGTAGGCTTTTTCTATGAAGTTTAGTGAATTCTTTGTGACCTGCTTTTCACTAGTGACTCATTTTGCTTCCTCTTTGTCATTAGTAATAACCTTGGACAACCACTGAATCTACCTTTGCCTCTCATCAATGCCTAACTACTTGATTCTTTTCATGGAGTCCACCTATTAGTCGTACTCTGGTGCAATGTGTAGTAGTAAAATTGGGGCCCATATAACACCCGAGCAATAGTATGCTCGGATATATCAACATTGCGGCCTTGTACCATGATGCTCTCCAGCTTGGGCTGATCTTTCAATTTTTTCCCTTCCTTTGCTTTCTTCTCCATGGTTGCCAAATAATTGACATAAAACTCTTGGACGATCTTTGAAGTGCATTGACCTAGGGTTCTAGCCATCTAGTCGATCCCATAAAAGTTGAATATCTGCTTCATCTCCTCTACCTCATTCAGTGCATTGGTGAGGATCCGCGACTCTTCATGAATACTCCGGCTAGTTTTATTTTTGGTGGTGAGAACAATACCCTATTCATAAATTTCCTGGGCTCCTGGTACTCTCCATCGAATGGTACGGTTCTCCCTAGTTGGAGTCTGCTCCTTTTCGGCATTGGTTGCCTCCTCCTCAGATCTGGTCTCACTGTCTCCATCGTTGTATTGGGCCTTCTCGGACCCCTCATCATCATTAGAGCAGCTTCTTGACTCTTGGGCTCTTTTCTCAACTTCTTCCTCAGACTGGGGAGCACTAGTAGAGGTGGCAGTGGCAGCCTCAGCCTGGGCTTTAGCTTTCTCCCTAGTGTTTTTGGTCCCGTTAGTGTTATATGTGTCGACCCTGTATTCCTCCGTTGAACCACTAGGTGTGTTGCCCGTTTTTCGGATTCAGAGGTTTCATCTATCAATGCCCTCTGAGTAGTTGCTTTGGATGCTTTCCTTTTCTGATGCATTGTACCTATGGAGAAAAAGGATTAAAATTCTAAACTTGAGTAAAAGAAAGTAAAAAAATTCCTCTATAATTTTTTATAGGTCTACAGTACGAGTCGTACCTTGGAGGTACGATTTGTATTGAGACTCGTAATGTCTTAGATCAAAGTTACTCCTCTGAGGTATCATTTGTACCATAATGGTACAATTTATACCATGAGTCCTATGAGGATGCCCCTTTAAAATCAATGTTTTGTATTTTTCCATGACTCATGGTACGACCTGTAAGTCAATTCCACAAGTCATAGGAAGGATCGTACTATCACTTTTGGACTTAACCCTTTTCAGACTCCTGGTACAATTACCAGGTATGACTCGTAGCAGAATACTACGGGGCATACTAGGTTTTGTACCTCTTAATTTTTACATGTTTGGCTTGGGACAGTCCCAACGATCTATCCTACGAGTCATAGTGTGAAACCATTAGTCGTAGGAAGGTTTGTGAAGCCTGTTCTTGCCTTATTTTCAAGTTAATTTGCCGGTGAATTCAATTTTTTGTTGGGTAATCAGAATTCCCCAAGTCTAGGCATGCATTCATCACGTTTTAACAACTACCCATTCCTCTTCTTTTTATTCACAACCCATAACTCAAGTTTTACCAATTGATGTCCACTTTTTAACATGTTTGACTCCTACCAAGTCACACATTTACTTTTTTCACATCAATGGTCATTGTCCTATTCAAGTTTTCATGCATTTTGAGGACTCCTAGTGATTGCAAAAGTTCACATAACATATAGGTTTTGTTACCCAACTCAAAGCATGTCACTTACTTGAATTTCTTTGTAAACCTGGCTCAACATCAGTCGAGAATTAGTGACTTGGGTTGACTTCATGTTTATCAATGTTAATCGAGAAAAAATCTTGCTCAGTTTATTTGACCTTGATTTACGGGTGTGAGGAAGTCGTTGGTGCTTTTGTGAGTTCATGTTTTGATTTTTTGGGAGAAGGGTCCGACAAGTTTTGAAGTTTAAATGGCTTTTAGGGAAGATTTAAAAATATCTGGGCTTAGTGGGGTTATTTTATTCAATTTGACCCATCACGACTCATATCATGAGTCGTAGAAATGCCATATGACTCGTCCCTAGGACTCATAATAAAGATGTTAAGAAAACTTACCTATGGACCTACAAGTACATCCTACGACTTGTACCATGAAGGTATGACCCGTAATATAACTCGTAGGTCACATTTAATTGGAGGTCCATACATTGCATAGTTCATAAATACAGTGAGGACTAAAACATGTACAGTGAAGTTACGAATCATAGGACCAACCATACCCTGAACTCATTCACTGAGATACATCTCTACTTCTCACCACGACTCGTACTGTGGCCTGTACAATCCTCTTATGAGTCGTACTGAGACTTGTAGCACCAGTCTGTTCTGCAATTCTTCTACCACCTGATTTTGTTTCTCCTGCACTCTGAGCACACCTAAGTCAATTAACTTGGGCTTCCTCCCAAGAAGCGCTTGATTTAACATCGCGACACGACGCAGGTGGTTCAGTTACTCAAAATTCACCAAACAACCTCATGGGCTGCCTCACAAGAAGCACCTAATTTAATGTCGCAGCACGACGAAAGTCTCTTGACTACTAAGGCTTCGTCAAGGAACATAGACTCATCCTCGATTGCTGAAACCACTCTGTACACCTTTGGTTGATTCATTGTCTGGCAGACATTGAAGGTGACCTTTTCTTTGTTAAGTATGAATTTTAACTGGCCAGCCTCCATATCTACTAAAGCCCTCCCAGTGGCAAGGAATGGTCTCCCCAAAATAATGGGGACCTCAAAATCAACCTCGCAATCAAGGAGCACGATGTCCACTGGAGATATGAATCTATCCACTTTAACAAGCACATCAAACAGGATCCCTACAGGCTTCTTCATAGTTCAGTAGGCCATCAATAGCCACATAGTAGTCGGTGTGGGGGCTCCAAAGCCAAGCTTCTTAAACACAGGTAAATGCATCAGATTGATGCTTGCTCCCAAGTCGCAGAGTACCCTCACGAACTTAACATCACCAATTGTACATGGAATGGTGAAGGCACCTGGATCCTCCTTTTTCTGCGCAAGGACCTGTGAGGCTATAACACTATAATAATGCACACTATCCACAGGCTCATAGCTTTTCTTAGCAACAAGGTCCTTTATAAACTTGGCGTATCCCGGCATCTATTCCAATGCCTCGACCAATGGTATGTTTATAGACAATTTATTTTAGCATTACTAGGAATTTCTGAAACTTACCATTCTCTGCCTTCTTCTTCATTCTTTGAGGGAATAGTGGCAGTGGTTGATCTTGGGCAGAATTATATGCCCAAGTGATGCTCAAATGCTCTATTTCGTCTTGTTTATCTATCGTTATTTGTACATTCTCATGTGATTTGTAGTTAAAATGTGAATTTATACTAACCAACATGATTAGTGTTGTTTTGCAGGAAAAATGTAATTTTAGGAAGCTAAGTTGCATGTTGGTGAAAATCGGGAATGGACTCAGAAGCGAGCAGTGGAAAAGGCCAAGGACAAGCAGCTAATAAAGGGGCTTCGTGGTGGAGCCGTGTCACGCTGCCATCGCGGAGGCAGTCTGCCTCGGGTGGGTTACTTTGACAAATTCTAGTGAAGGTCCGCGTCGGGGCCGTAGCACGTTGGCCAAGCCCAGCGTTGCATGTCGTGGAACGTTGTCCATATTTACCTGGAACATGAAATTCCAGTGAGGGTCCGCGTTTGCACCATGTCACGGAGGCAGTGCTCCGCGATGCACTCCGTGACACATTGCTTGTTATTCCGGGAAAAATTCCCACTAGTATAAATAGCACACTTAGGTTTATTTTTAATAATTCTGACTTAGTTGAGCAAGAACGTGGGTTACAGGCAGTTGAGGAGACAAAATTCTTAGGGTTCCTCTCTAACTCTTTCTCCTTTATTTCAATAGTTTGTATGAGTTATACTCATTTGATGATGTTTAATCCACAAATGAGAGGCTAAATTCACTTCTTGCTGAGGTTAAGAACAGTTGTAGTGGAATGTAACTGTTAATCATTTTGGTTTTTCATCTTTTCTTCCATGGTTGTTCTATCCATTCTTGTTCTTACTGCATTAATGTCTGGCCAATGTTAATGTATATCTTAAAAATCCAATTTTATCTTGAAAGAGAAAGAAATTGGAAAGTTGTGAATTGGTAGGATATGATCTCTTCTTAGTTTGGAAAAATTGAGAATTGATTTACTTTCAGAATAGAAATATATCTGAAAGTCGTATTAGTCAATTAAGGAATCGGTTTCGTATGGCTAGAATATGAAATTCTTTTATCATAGAAATGTAGGTTGAAGGTTCATGATTCTTAAGTTGGGTAGAATATGAAAGTTTCTCTCCATAGGCAATAATTCTTGACTAGAAACCGAAGGAAAGATTAACCGAATTGTATCGATAAATTACTTCCCTGCATGTTCGTTTTAGCCTCAGCTTGCTCATTACTATAGTTCGGACTCACTTTATAATTTTGTTTTAGATTAGTATAAATTAGGAAACAAACTCTTCAAAATCTTGTTTAAACTGTTGTCTGCATTTTTAGTGTTAGAGTTCATTAACACTTAATTTGATTATTACCTTCGTTCAGTCCCTGTGGGATCGATACTTGGCTTACTTAAGCCATTTTACTTCTTGTTTGACCATGTGCACTTGCGTGTAGTTGTGAAATACACCGTAAAAGTTTTTGGCGCCGTTGTCGGGGACTAGCAATTGGTAAAATTGTTTTCTTAAGTGTTAGTTTACGATTTCTATATTGTGTTGACAACTTGATCTTAGCCTGTCTTTTGAAGATATTGACTTCTGTTGAACACTGGCAAGAGACAAGGAGCTGGTGGATTCATACTTAGAGCCAGAAAGACAATTTCATCGTCAAAGGAGAGAAGCTCTAGAAATGAAGTTGCAGTTGTTTAGACAAACAATCTTGGAGCAACAACAAAATCCACCACTTGTAAGGGCAGTGTTAGTGCCTGACGAAATGGCATCTAGGCCGGTCCGCGAAGTGGCAATCCCACATGCTAACAACGTTACATCAAGCATTCACAAACCCGAGCCAGGAGGGAGGTTTGAGCTGAAATAGAATATGGTGCAATTGCTGCACACCAGTGGGAAATTAACAGGTCTCCCTCACGAGGATCCACAACAACATCTCCAAAAATTTTTAGAGATAAGTGACACTTATATCCCCGCTGGAGTATCATCTGATTACGTAAGGCTTACATTGTTCCCATTTTCACTATTGGGAGAAGCAAAGAGGTGATTAAAAGCTGAGCCACCAAATTCCATCACCACTTGGGATGATGTTGCAAGAAAATTCTTGATACGGTTCTTTCCATCCGGGAAAACAGCAAGACTTAGAAGTCAAATTCTAAGTTTTAAACAAAGAGAGGGGGAGAATCTATATCAAGCCTGGGAAAGATTCAAATCCATGTTGCGGGATTGTCCTCACCATCACCAGTCTAATGATGTGCTGGTTCATACTTTCATAGAGGGTTTGGAGCCCCACACAAAAATTTTGCTAGACTCAGCAGCTGCGGTACAAGCATTAGAAAAGACTTATGAGGAGTTGTATACTTTGTCAAATCGTATTTCGTAGGGAAATCCAGAGTGGAATGCGGACACAACAAGGAAAGCGGCAGCAGTCTTGGAAGTGGATGGGTTTACAACTATCACTGCACAGATAGTTGCGTTGCAAAATCAACTCAACACCCACTTCGGCAACATGAGCTTAAATAAATCTCAAGCCCGAGTTAAGGTAGTGCATCACATTTGGTGTGAAGTATGCGGTAGTAATGAACACTCAGCTGAGTGTTTTGGTACAAATCCAGATTCATTGAACTTTGTTGGTAATGTACAGAGAAATAATCACCAACAGTATGGCAAAAACTAATACTCTAATTGGAGGAATCATCCGAATTTTTCCTGGGGTAGTAACAGCCATCAAGGGCAGAGTTTGAATCGGGGTGCACAGAGAAATCAAGGAGGGCAGCAGAACTATCAGCCTCAATACAGAAGCAACAATGCACCTCCTCCACCACCACCACCCAGCATTGAGGAAATGTTTAAAACAATGATAGCTAACCAAGCTCAATTGCAGGCTGACTATGTAAAATTGGCAGCGCATGTAAAGAACAATCAGTTAGCTACTAAGGCGTTGGAGTACCAGTTTGGGCAACTAGCTGGAGCTCAAAACACCAGGCCAAGAGGAGGACTACCGAGTGACATTGACCCGAATCCCAAGCAAGTAAATGTAGTGACCACAAGGAGTGGTTTACAACTCAAGGAGGTGGAACCAGAAAGACCACCTCAGTAGTCGGGAGCAGTTGAGAAAGAAAGGGAACACAATGATGAGAGGGGGAAGAAAAAGGAAGCTGAACCAGAAAGACCACCACCCCCGTTCCCTCAAAGATTAAAGAAACACAAGGAGGAAGCGTGTTTCAAAAAGTTCATGGAGGTGCTTAAACAGGTACACATTAATTTACCTCTCGTTGATGTTTTGCAGGGAGTGCCGAAGTATGCGAAATATATCAAGGACATCATGGTGAACAAAAGTAGATTGACAGAGTATGCTACGGTGGCACTTATGGAGGAGTGCACTTCTCGGATACAGAACAGGTTGCCAACAAAGCTCAAGGACCCTTGGAGCTTTACAATCCAAATCACAATTGGGCAAAGTATTCGAGCTCGTGGACTATGCGATTTGGGAGCGAGCATTAACTTGATGCTGACATCGGTATTCAAGAAGTTGGGGCTGAGCAGTCCTAGACCAACTAAAGTGATCTTGCAGTTAGTGGATCGTTCTTTGGCCACACCAGATGGCATTGTGGAGGACGTGCTGGTGCAAGTAGGCTCCCTTATCTTCCCGGTAGATTTTGTTGTGCTGGATTTTGAGCCGGATGCGGAAGTCCCATTTATTTTAGGACGTCCTTTCTTGGCAACCGAGAAAGCTTTGATTGATGTAGCCGCAGGGCAGCTAACCATGCGGGCGCATGACAAGGGGGAGGTATTTGAAGTGTACAAAGCCACAAAGCTTCCGACCGTATATGAGGAGCTTTCAGCAATCAACGTGCTTGATCAAGCAGATTTTGTTCACATTGTTGATTCTCAAGATCCAGTGGGAAAACCACCGATTGAGGACACCCCGCACGGGGCAGTGGAGTTGTGGCAAGAAGATGGAAGTTCCACGTTCTTGGTTAATGGGCAGCGGCGTAAGCATTATTGGGGTGAGGAAGTTATTCGAGAGAAAACATTTGTCACTCTAGTGGATGATTGAGCTTTAATGACGTCAAGCCGCGACGGTAAACCAAGCGCTGCACGGCAGGCAACCCATAAATTGTTGTAATAGATGAGTAGAATTAGTTTAGAAAAAAAAAAATAAAAGAAGAAAAGAAAAATAAAAATAAAAACAAAAAAAAATTTCATTAGTGTTTGAAACCTATAAATTCTAACCAATTTCTTGTTGTGAGATGATTTTCAGGTGTAACGGAGGGCAAAAATGCAAAGGATCGGAAAGGAAAAAATCGAGGTGAGTAAAAATTAAAAGTGGCAAAACAGTGAGCTTGCGCGATGGCTCCGTCTCACGGAGGAGGGCCTCCGTGTTACCCTCCGTGACACGTTGAAGGTGTTTTGGAATTTTTTACAAATTTCAGAACCCCTACGCGATGGCTCCGTGTCACAGAGGGGGTGCTCTGCATTACCCTCCGTGACACGTTTAAGTGTTATTCGCGATGGGTCACACCGGGTCGCCGGGTGACCCGCGCGAAAAACCTTCTTTTTAATCTCGAAAACACCTCATTTTTTCTGATTTTTCACTCCCCTCCGCGACAAACTCCCCAAAATCCCCCCTTCCCCAAAGTGACACGGACCTAGGATCAAATTTTCTTCAACTTTTCTTCAAGTTCGTCGAATTAAAGGTACGTTCTTGAACTTAACCTCAATATTTGCTGAAATTTTCAATTTTTGAGCATGTGAAGTAGCTAAAGCTTGCCCCAAGTGTAAATTGAGCATGAATTCAGTTAAATTATTGTTGATTGATGTTCGTAGTATCGTTATGATTATATGAACTCGATAACTACATGTTTGATTGAATTTGTGCAAAATTGGTAGCTAGGGTTTGAATTCGAATAGGAAGAAGCTAAATTTGGTTGAAAATTTGAAAATGATTGGGTTTTTCATGTTGGGTGATGTAAATGATGTTGTGGATATGGATGAATATGCTAATAAACAAGGGAATTTTCAGGAAAATAAAATTGGTGAATTGTACAGGTTGTTGTTGCTGAGAAAATTTTTGGCTAAGTGCTATGTGATGTAATGAAATCGATGGTGAAATTATGATTAGTTGTACGAAGTCTGAGTAGTACGTAGTCATTATTCCATCGAATTATCTTAATGCACGAGGCATGTTAATTGATAAAAATTGGAAAAGAATGATTGTCTTGCCGAATTGTTTTTATTGTGGCTAAAGATAAAGTGTGGGGTGGCCTAAGTCAACCCAACCTTAATCGAAGCAAATTTTTGACTTGAATAACATTGGGACTGTCTGTTTGATTTGACAGGAACGATGGAAAGCAGGCAAGACAAAGGAAAGGGTGCATCTACATCAGGCGCTGGGAGAAAAAGAATTAGACTGGGAATGGCAGTCCCAACAGCACCAGCGGTTCCACGTGGCCAACGTCGTCAATACGGAACCCGATGGGTGACGGACGAAGGGAAGAAATGGTATTCCAAACACAAGGAGACCAAATATTTCCCTGAGGAGCACATTGCAAGGGAGCCACTTGCTCAGGAATTCCCCAGAATAGTACACCGGATTGACGCTGCTGGGCTAAACTTCATCTTCGAAGAGCGCAAGGAGTGCAATCTCCATTTAATTCGGGAGTTCTACGCAAAACTGAAACACGACACTCCGCAGTCACACCGTCAAGATAAGGGGCTAGGTTGTCACCTTTGAGCCTCATCACCTGAATGCCATATTGGGGGCGCGGGACACAGACGCCCATGTACTCCGACAGCTGAACATAACTCCACCCTATGCGGATATCAGACGCACTCTGTGTGGAGCCCGTTCGACAGCGCGGTGGAGCAGGCACAAGGAGAGGGGCTATCATCAGATGCTGCCTTACTCTCAAATGAATAGGGAAGCCAGGATTTGGCTTAAGATCGTGTGTTCCTGCCTGATCCCAGGGGTGCACACGACAGATGTCACCCGGGATCGTGTGTGTTTGGTTTATGCCCTGATGAAAGGGATGGAGATTAATGTTGGGGAGGTAATCATCTACGCCATGAAGAGAGCCTATTTGTATCAAGGGCACAGGTACGGGTTTGGTGGGTTGCTGACCACATTTCTGAGGGGCCTTAATATCGAGGAGGAGGCCCTAGACTACATCACCAAAACCAAGGCACCTGACACTACTCACGGGCCAATTCTCACACTAGCCGAGCGACATGCTCGGAATGATCAGTATATGGCCCGTATGTTCGGGATGTAGATGTTGCAGTTGAGAATAGGTGGGAGGCCAGCAACAGAAGATGAGTTGTGGCAGCTCGAGCTAGATTACCCCTTTGGGGAAAATGCTAGGGCTCTATGCCGATTGGGGCCTGCTTTTGTGGAGCCTATTGATGATGATGTCCCCACTAATGAGGAGACACGCCGGGATGACTCAGATTTTAAGTCAGATGAGGATAACGGGGGCGATTCAGATATGGGGGACGAGGCAACGACACCTGACGAAGACATTGAATACTTCGATTGATCAAGGAGTTTCACCACCTACTTCTGTGCTATGATTGAATTTGATGAACACTGGGGACAGTGTTCGGTTTAAGTGTAGGGTGGAAGTAGTTAGGTGCCATTGGTTTTGTTGTTCTTATGTTCATGTCTTGTTGTTGTGCCTGTGAAAAAAATTGTGACCTTGTGATTTTGAGAGTATGTTGTGTATTGTAATTCGTTGTGTAATGAATGTTAAGCTGTTGTGTGCTGTGTTCAGTTGTTGTTAGCTGGTTGTGTAAATATTTTTGTTTTCTATTGAAATTATTGATAATTTTAAAATCTTTTTAAATTTTTGTTGATTGGGTTTCTCGGCCTTTGTTTTCGGTGCTTTTACCGAAAATAGTCCCATTGAACCAATGTCGTAAATAGTGACCATTCCCTATGATGGATGGATGATGACCATCTTAAGGGAAATGTAGTCGATAGGAGTAGTTTTTTTTCTTTCTTTTATTTTTTTTCTTTTGTTTGTTTCCCAAACGTGTCGCTACTTCATGGTTTGGAATTCTTGTTGCGTGTTGTACATGATATTAAATATGCAAAGATGATTCGTATGAAAGCATGCAAATGTGAAACATGTTGAGATACCTAGGCCATAGAGTTCGATTCGGTGTGATTGAGTCTTAATATTGAATTCTTGTAATTAACTGATTGAAGAGTATGTGAATAAGTCTTGAGTTGAGCATGTGCAATGAGTGTGAGGTGAGGTTTCGATTCTTCCATGCTATTGTGAAGTGTCTAGAACTTGCCTGGTGTGTGTACGAAACAAAATGAATGTGTAGTGTAGGAAATGATGTAGGCATTTCTTTGATTTAACCAAAAGTTTTTTTTCTTATCATACCTACCTTGAATGTACATCCTAGTTAGCCCCATTGAGCCTTTAGCCTATTTTTTTCTTTCACTGAAGAGGTAGAAACTGAGCTTAATCCCTTATTTTCATTAGCCGTAAATTTGATCCAAAACTCTAAGCGCTCAAGAAAAAATAATTTTCCCACAGTGTCAAGGAGTGAAAAGTGTGAAAAATAAAGGAAAAGCAGAAGTGGTGAAAGTTAAGATAAGGTCAAGGGTGCACTTGCCAAATATAAATAAAATGAAGATGTATAACTAATCTTCATTATTGAGTCGAGTGTGCTTAAAGAAATGGGAACAAAAATAAAGAAAGACTTCAAGAAGGGGAGGATGAAGGAAGAAAAAATGCCCATAGTAATGGTGGGATGTATGGAAAAGCTTTTAAGGAGGCTAGTTGCTATTATTGGTTAGCCCAGTATTTTCTAGTTCCTTAGCTTACATTACAACCCGTTAAGTCCTACGTGATCTTACACCACGCTTCCTTATATTAGTGGAGTAATACACTAGAGGCAAGCCTATGGTTCATGACGTGATGCATGTGAATTCTTTGGGAGAGAGAGCGCAATCGTGTTCATATACCCCTACATGTTATGCTTTGGAAATCATATGATTGGAAAAGGGGTAATTCTCTTTGTTGTGAGGGCACATGCTTGACGAAAGATTGAATTTCGTGTCAGATGTCTTGATCAGTTGATTTGCATGGGTTTGCCGAGATCGAGAGTCGATTCTTGAGTCTAGGAGGTATTAATATGGTGAATGTCATTGTGTTTATGAGACTATGCGTGTTTTCTTGATGATTTGCTATATTAAATAATCGATATAACCGTAGCTTGAATTGTCGAGCCAAAGTAGCTATAAGTGGGTGTCAATTGCATGAGATGTGAGATTATTGTTCGAGGACGAATGAAGTTTTAAGTGTGGGGTAAGTGATCTTGGGCAGAATTATATGCCCAGGTGATGCTAAAATGCTCTATTTCGTCTTGTTTATCTTTCGTTATTTGTACATTCTCATGTGATTTGTAGTTAAAATGTTAATTTATACTAACCAACATGATTAGTGTTGTTTTGCAGAAAAAATGTAATTTTAGGAAGCTAAGTTGCATGTTGGTGAAAATCGAGAATGGACTCGAAAGCGAGCAGTGGAAAAGGTCAAGGACAAGCAGCAAATAAAGGGGCTCCGCAATGGAGCCGTGTCATGCTGCTATCGCGGAGGTAGTCTGCCTCGGGTGGGTTACTTGGAAAAATTCCAGTGAAGGTCCGTGTCGGGGCCGTGGCACGTTGGCCAAGCCCCGCGTTGCATGTTGTGGCACGTTGGCCATATTTACTTGGAACATGAAATTACAGTGAGGGTCCGTGTTTGCACCGTGTCACGGAGGCAATGCTCCGCGATGCACTCCGCGACACGTTGCTGGTTATTCCGGGAAAAATTCCCACTAGTATAAATCACATGTAGGTTTATTTTTAATAATTGACTTAGTGAGCAAGAACGTGGGTTACAGGCAGTTGAGGAGACGAAATTCTTAGGGTTCCTCTCTAACTCTTTCTCCTTTATTTCAGTTGTTTGTTTGATTTATACTCATTTGATGATGTTTAATCCACAAATGAGGGGATAAATTCACTTCTTGCTGAGGTTAAGAACATTTGTAGTGGAATGTAATTGTTGATCATTTTGGTTTTTCATCTTTTCTTCCATGGTTGTTCTATCAATTCTTGTTCTTACTGCATTAATGTCTGGCCAATGTTAATGTATATCTAAAAAATTCAATTTTATCTTGAAAGAGAAAGAAATTGGAAAGTTGTGAATTGGTAGGATATGATCTCTTCTTAGTTTGGAAAATTGAGAATTGATTTACCTTCAGAATAGAAATATATCTGAAAGTCGTATTAGTCAATTAAGGAATCAGTTTCGTATGGCTAGAACATGAAATTCTTTTATCACAGAAATGTAGGTTGAAGGTTCATGATTCTTAAGTTGGGTAGAATACGAAAGTTTCTCTCCATAGGCAATAATTCTTGACTAGAAACCAAAGGAAAGATTAACCGAATTGTATCGATAAATTACTTCCCTGCATGTTCGTTTTAGCCTCAGCTTGCTCATTACTATAGTTCGGACTCACTTTACAATTTTGTTTTAGATTGTATAAATTAGGAAACAAACTCTTCAAAATCTTGTTTAAACTGTTGTCTGCATTTTTAGAGTTAGAGTTCATTAACACTTAATTCGAATATTACCTTGGTTCAGTCCCTGTGGGATCGATACTTGGCTTACTTAAGCCATTTTACTACTTGTTGACCACGTGCACTTGCGTGTAGTTGTGAAATACACCGAACAGTGGTCATGGGATAGCCTTATAAATCTGTGTGGCCCCTTGTTTCTCTCCTTGTTCAGCGTCAAGCTCCTCCTGAAGAACTGGAGCCTCAGTCAACTCAGCATCCTCATCATTCTCATTCTCAACAACCTCTTCCTCATTATTAATTATGTTTTCTTTCTTTCTTTGAAGCTCAACTACAACCGGTAGAGGGGGATCAACTGTGGTCTCTCCAGTTCTAGTCATCATAGCCATGCAGTGACCATCATTCTTCGTATTTTGGACTATGTTGCTAGGTAGTGTACCCTTTTTCCTTTATGGATGCTGAAAGCTTCCCCAGCTGTTGTTCAATCTGCTTGATAACCATAGCGTGTGACTCAACTCTCTAACCCATGCTAGATATATCTCCACGGATGTCTTTCAGCTGATCATCTATGGATCTAACCTTCTTTAGCATCTCAATAATCGTGCTCTCCAACTTAGATTGTCCATCCTCCCCCTCATGTGCATTAGGAGGCACATACAATCCTGCTCAATTATTACGATAACCATTATTCATTCTCTATTCTCCCTCGCGCTTACGACCTCAGCTTCTATCTCTGTAGCCATTTCAGTTGTAATTGTCTCTTTATTGGTTCTGACCTTGGTTTCTAGAACCTTGGCACCAAGTGTCTTGTCCAGACCCTTGGGCGTTGTCTCGGAAACCCGCCACCTAGTTGTCCAAGAAGTTTGCCTCCTCAAAATCTGAGTGCTCAGGCCTGTGTTCCCGTCCCTATGTCCCCACTGCATTAACTTTCTGGCTCCAGCACCCATGATATGCTTCATGATCAGGTTCAATGATGTGCACATATAGGCCAATTCCTGGTGATGTTCTTCCTACTTCCTTCGTTAGTTTGCAGTCAAACCAACAACATACATACCAACCACTACTTTTGCTTGCTGAGTGTTCCATGCTCTATTTGTTTTTGTCACTCTGTCTAGAATAGTGGCAGCTCGCTCCCAGGAGTGGCTCATTAGTATCCGCTCTATGTCTACTATAGCTTTAATACTATTATTTAGTGATCTATAGAAAATCTCCAACAAACTTCATCAGGAATTTTGTGGTTTGGGCACTTGGTCAACTTCTTCTTGAATCTCAACCAGGTTTCATGAAGCGCTTCAATCTTCAGTTGTTGAAAATTATATATTTCATCGTTAAGCTGCAGAATCCTAGAGGGTGGAAAGAATATCTCTAGCAAAGGTTGTTTGAGCTTCATCCAATTGTTAATGGAGTCACTGGGCAACTCTGTTAACCATAAAGTGGCCTCCCTAAATAGAGAGAATGGGAAGAGTCTTAGCCTTATTATGTCCTGGCTGACTTTGGGCAACCTGTATGCCTTGCATATTCCAAAAATGTTCATAAAGTTCAGGTTGGAATCATCAGCTGCATGACCACTAAACACCCCATTCGTGTTCAATAATTGAATCATGGTGCTAGTGATGTCAAATTTTGTCCCAACAGGCAAAGTTGGTGGTACAATAGCTCTAGTTGACCTGACTTCATCAATGTCCTGGTCATCCTTATCAAAGAATTGAGGGGCATAACTTTGGCCCCTGTTGCCCCTTCCATGATGACCAACGTTGACAACCTCATCTCGAGCATCATCGTCTTCCTAAAGTGTAGCTTGTCGAGCTAGCTCTGCTTGGGTAGCTTCTTCAGCAATACGGGCATCTCTCTGCTCTTAGTTCTCCATCCTTTGCAGTGTTCTTTCAAGTTTGAGATCCAAAGAAATCAGGGGTTTTCCACTCTATCGAGTACTTAGCATACACCAAGCGACAACCTATGGATGTCCAAAAACAAAAATAAAATGTAATTAAGGAAATAACAACCAAAATTTAAATACAAGCAATTAATCTAATCTTAGTCGTATTCCCCGGCAACGGCGCCACTTTGTGATATGCTCAAACTCACACTTTCTAGCAAAGTATGAGGTGTACATTTTCAATAAAGAACTCAACAAAGAGATTAGGGTCGAACCCACAAGGATAAGGTAAGATCTAGACTAATGTTGGTACTTAAACTTGTTGGTAAGTTATCTCCAAATTGGGGGGTTTAAAGAAAAACAATAATAAAACAAGATCGTAATTCTGGTTGTTATCAAGATTTGCAAATAACTAGGGTAAGTATTCCCCATGGGTTCATAACTAATTCAGGTATACACACATGATCAGTTCCAATGCTTACTTGTAGAAATGATAACTAGGGTTCATCCAAAAACTGGTTCGTCCTTATTGAATGACAATACTCAATCACTAGGTCAGGTCTTATGAGCGATTTCAAACTAACCATTATAAATAGTTCCAAATTAACTTTCTTGCGACCGCAGTTCAAGTCATACAATGATCATAAAAATCAAAGCTTTATTGTAATTCTCTTTTCCTAATCTCTACTTCTCTAGGTTCAAGCAAGTAAAGCATTTGGGCAAGTCCTAACATTGCGCACCGTTAAAAAATGTTTAAAGATGAAGAGAATACAATACAAGTATTTAGAATTGGTTTTGAATCACTTTGTGTAATCGTATTTCGTTAATACACCATGGTTCCCACAATCCTAGCTGTGGAGATTTTAGCCTCTCATGATTGTGAGATTGTAATCAGCATTCATAGACAAACACATAGTTAAATACTTGCAACAATAATTGGAAGAAAACATGCTTTGAATATTAGTGAACAAAATAAAGAACAATTGATAGAACCAAGTGTTAATTCTAAGAATTGCTCTCCAAAACTTTATAATAATTCACAAATAATACTTCTCTCACTGTAATCACACATCTACTACTCTCTCAATATGTTGTTCTTACTAAAATAAAACATAAAAGGTATTTATACAAACATCAGAAACCTTTTCCTATGCTAATAGGGACATTTCCTTATCTGCCGCCGACTCGACTTACGACTGTTCATATGACCCGTAACAAGATTGTACGGGTTGTACCTATCTTTCGTACATTCCTTGGCTGCTGCATATTGGACTAAGTGTTGGAAACTGGTACGACTCGTATCGTATTCCTACAAGTCGTACAATGCATATGTGGCTTGGCCCTGAGAACTTTGACATCCTCTGAAGTTTTCTACAAGTGTAGTGGTATTCCACGTACCTTCCTCCTACGACTCGTATTTGCTTCTTGCATCTAGAGTTCTACCAAGTCTTTAAGAATCACTGAAGCTCCCCATGGCTCATGGTATGGGTCATAAGTAGATGTTACGATCCGTGGGTTCCACCCGTACCAAGTGACTGCTTTGTGCGAATTTTCTCTAAAGATTTCCAAGGCTCCAATTATGTCTCGTACCATCTTGGTATGTCTTGTACTAAGAGTAATACTTTTCCTTCACATTGTTTCAGCCTTTTGAGTTTTTCCACGAGTCTCAATACGATCCATATAATCAAAGGTATGACTCCTATTGAGATTGGTATTTGGCTGATTTTCTGCACTTTTATCAATCTTTTGCACATTTTTGCTCCAACACCTATTTTCCGTGAAAATAAATTTAAAGCACCTCATATCCATATAAACATACCTAATTCCCCATGCTATTTTCTCAGTTTTAAGCATCGAAAGTGTTGTAAACTCACAGCACATCAAAGTGGCGCGCCAGAGGTGCTAGATGTGCAGAAAATTTGACGTCCTTGGTGAGATGATGGAGCTGGTGCACCAGGTCCATCCTAGAGCTAAAATTGCTAGAAATTTGACTAAGTCTGTGGTGAGATGGTGAGAGCGGCGCGCTAGACCTGTCCTGGGACAAAATTGCTGATTTTAACGCTTAGTGTTGGGGGGCAGAAGCATCATTTGAAGGCTCAACTATAAAAAGAACCTCTAGGTTGTTTGTTAAGTAGCTTTTTCTCATTTTTACACTTTGTATATTTATTTGTGGAGGATTGTAAGCTATTTTGAAGGAAGAAAAAGTTCTAAACTAGGATTCTTCTCTATTTTACTCTTTACTTCAAATGGTGATGATAAAAAGTGTGTTTTTCCACTTGTTTATGAGTTGCTAAACCCATACTCTAGAGTTTTGGCCATGGTGGATGGTTGATTGTTTGAAAGACTTATTTAATCGAGATTCGATTCTTCCTTATGGTTATTCATATTTACTTGTTTTAATTGATTATTTATGAGATTGATCACCTTATAAGTAAACCTATTGGCTTTCGATTGAACTTGGAAAAGGGAACCGAAAGGGTTAAAGGTAAATACAAAACATGAACTCAAAGACCCTCGAACCCATTGGCGAGAGGATAGAAGTTGTTGTTGAGGATAAGGACCCTTCAACCCTGTTTAGCTGAATACAAGTAGGCATAATCATCGTTTCATTTTTTTCCTGCGACCATATGGATATAGGTGTTAGGGTTCATTAAATAGTTCTTGGATTCTAGGGATAATGGCAAGAAATGGGATAGTAACTTACAAATAGCAACCATAGGAAGAATCGTTCTAGTGTAATCACATCTTGAAAACTCAACCTAAAATGAAACAAGTGTCATTTTCCTAGAATTTCATCATCATCGAAGTAAAACCAAGCTTGCAATCATTTTTGTTATTTTTTGCATTTAAAGTTTTAGGTAGTTAATTTCCCAAACCATTCTTCATTTTAATTGTTCTGTCAGAATAGAAAAAATAAAGTAATAACCTTATTTTGATTGAACTAACATGTTTCTGTAGGTATGATAATTGTGGCTTCTAATCCTATATTATTTGATGACCACATGCGCTTGTATGTGCTTGGGCAAGCCAAGTTTTTGACCTCATTGCCGGGACTTGAATATTGTTTGATCATTTGTAGGTTAGGATTTTGTTCCGTTATTCTATATTTTACATTTGTTTCTTTGTTTTTGTGTGAAGTTTATAGGGTTGTGTGCTCAGTGTATGCCAAGTATGAGAAGTCAGGATCACTTTTGGCTTCTTTTGACCTTGAAATTGAGAGGACCTTTAGAATGTTAATCATAGAGAAATATGAGTAGGTGTAGGGCAACAACCAAGAGAGAGTTCCAATGTTGATATTTTCTAGGACGAACTTGGAGAATGTTTAGAATGTGACCGTCAAGCCGGCAATCACTGGGAAATTTGAGCTAAAGGAAGGGACCGTGCGGTTGGTCCAAGACATTGGCCAATATAAGGGCAAGCCACAGGAGGATCCCCACAGGAATCTGATGATATTCGTGGAGCTGTGTGAAAATTTCCATTGCCAGAACATGTTAGATGAATATGTGAAGCAAACTTTATTTCTGTTCTTACTGATTGGTGAAGCCAAATAGTGGCTTCAAAATGAGCCAGCAGGTTCCATCACCAGATGGGAGGCTCTTTCCAACAAATTCATCAATAGGTTTTTCTCTTCAAGGAGAACCAAGGAGTTGAGTGAGAAGATCTCCAGGTTTGTACAGAAAGATAGTAAGACCTTAGCTCAGGCGTGGGAACATTATAAGGGCTATTTGAGGGATTGTCTGCATCATATGTGTCACGATCCAAACATAGGCCTGGACTGAGACACGGAACCTAGAACTATGAATGGCTCCAAGTCGACCCATGGCATGAACATGATATCTAAACTACATACTTCAAGCAAAAGATGATAACTAAAAACATGAATAAGCAGAAGTCTGAATAAATATCAGCTATACAGAGTCAACACTGGCAAAGTGGAAATTTTACGTCTGAAAAAGCCTCTAACATAATTGAAGAGTTGATGGGACTATATCCCCAAGTAGTTCACTAAAAGTCTGAAAACTGAAAGTAAGACAACTCAACAATCTGAAGGTCCTCAAAGGATGAGGACTTAGTGTGGAGACTAGCTAACAGCGAAACAGAGTTTGAGCGTCTGAACCTGTATCATGAAATGATATAGCATAGAGTATGCGGTCAGTACTTGAAATGTACTAAGTATATAAGGTAAGTAAAATAGGCTGAGTAAATATAACTAAAATCATGCACATAATATAAATCATAAGATCATGAAAGTAAGGACTGCATGCTGATATTTGAAATCATGAATAGTTATAAACTAAATATCATATCTAAATCGAATGGATCAAAGATGAAAATAGAATCATATGGCTTGCGATAACTGAAATCATAAGTAAAAGATTATAAATTGATCATTAGGTCAAACCTATTGAAAACATAATATCATAAGTCGTAAACATGCATAACTGAAATCATGAGGAATAGTGGGAGACTCATCATAATCGACAATCACCATGTATGAGCGCATGATGATCCCATGTTTTACCTACATGGAGGAAGGCTATCCTAAGCCTTGCCAAGGCAAAGGTTAAGTAAGGTGCGATGTCACAATGTGCGCTTAGGTGGGGGAAACTTTCTCCTGAGAGGCTCTAAAATATACCTACATTGGCACGTAGTTTATAATACTAGGGAACCTTAAAACCCCTAACCTACTCAGTGCTAGACACTACTCCCAAAACATGTCTGATGCTCATATGATCATATTCTAATTTATGCATGAAAGCTTAGAGGTTAAGGGATGATCAAGTCTAGTCTCTTCAAAATTCTTCCTCAATTCTCTTTGGGAAATCAAGGAAGCTGTGAAATTAGATCTCTTCAAGTATGTAAGGCTATATATGAGTGCAATTGTCCACACCCATGCCCAATCCTCTCTCAATTTGTGAAAATTCTAATTGATGAATCTATGGGGTTTTTACCCAATGTGTGAATTTCCTAAGTATAGGTATCAATCATGGGTATGATCTAAGAATATTTCCAATGTTGAATTATAATTAATGGGCAGATTTTACAATGTTTTAAATTATAAATTATGTTTTCAAGTTTTCTAAATTATGATGCCCATCCATGAAGGTTCATGAAAGTTGAGATCTATGAAGTATGTGTACAAGCATGATGAGATATTTATGAAGAAAGTATGATTTCAAATTACCCATCTCTATGTTCATGTTTTCAAATTGAATCAAGTTTAGTTCAAGCATGTTTAAGTATCGGGCAAGCCCATATGATCAAGTACGTTTTATGATTTCATGATTAACTAGCTTACCACGTGGTTTTAGAGTCTAGACTCCATATTATGTTTAGCATGTGGTATGGTTTGAGCCAAGGCTCATCACGTTATGATTTCAGATTTATGTATGTATGTGATGAGTCAGCTTCGTTACTAGACGATGGTTCAACCTCATTGAGAAATGATGGAGAGCATATGCATGTTTTAGGAGCAGTGTCTGTTCGGGCTTGTGTTATATGGGTATATAAAACGATACGCAAGTGCACGTGGTCGAACAAGTAGTAAGTGGCTTTAGTAATCCAAGTATCGATCCCACAGAGACTTGGATTAAGTGCAATTTGCTCAAGTATACTATAATTTTACTTCTTAAAATGCAGACAACAATGTAACCAAAAAGTTGATAGTTTGTTTTATAAATTTTTATACTAAAACTAAGAACAATTATCTACTTTGAATCTGAACTATGAATAAGAGCATGCTGAGGTTAAACGAACATGTAATGAAATTGATTATCATCATAAATTGGTTAATCTTTTCTTCCAGTTGCTAGCCAAGAACATTTGCCAAGAGATTAAAACTCTCGTATTTAATCTCACCTAAGAATCATGAACCATCCGTCTACATTTCTGTGATCAAATGCAATTCATGTTCTAGCCATACAATTCCGGTTCCTAAATTGACTAATACGACTTTCAGGTATATTTCTATCCTGAAAGCTAATCAAAACCCAATTTTCCCAAATCAAGTAAAGAACAATATCCTATTAATTCACAACTTTCCAATTTTTTCGTGCTCTCTCGAGTGAAATCGGACTTTTTAGATGTACATTAATGTAGGCCACACACCAATGCAGTAGAAACAAGAATTAATAGAACAACATGGAAGAAAAGATGAAAAACCAGATAATCAATAATCAAATTTCATCACAATTATTCATAACCTCAGCAAGAAGAGGAATTAGCCACTCATTTGTCGATTAATCATCATAAAACGAGTGTTAATCATACAAGCAATTGAATTAAAGAAGAAAGAAAGAGAGAAAAAACCCTAAACTTTTCGTCCCTCAACTGCCTGTAACCCACGTCCTTGCTCCACCAAGTCAGAAATATGAAAAATGAACTTAAGTGTTCTATTTATACTGCTGGGAATTTTTCCCAGAATAATGAGCAACGTGTCACGGAGTGCATCGCGGAGCACTGCCTCCGTGACACGACACGAAAGCGGACCCTCACTGGAACTGGGGGTCCGGGAATTCAGGCTCAATGTGGCACGGCGTGCAACGCGGAGGCTAGCCACCATGCCACGGAGCAGACGTGGACCTACACTGGAATTTGGCCGAATTTTCACTGTCCAGGCAGAAGGCCTCCGCGATGGCAGCGTGACAAGGCTCCATCGCGGAGCCCCTTTAATTCATGTTGTCTAATGCTTTATCCCTTGCTCGCATCCAAGTCCAACTCCGATATCATCCAACATGCATTTTAGCTTCCCGATATCACATTTTACCTGCAAAACAATGCTAATCATGTTGGTTAGTATAAATTCACATTTTATTGCCAATTACATGAAAATGTATACATATTCATAGAAAAACAAGGCGAAAATGATACTTTTGAGTATCACTTGGGCATATAAATTTGCCCAAGATCAGTTACCCCACACTTAAATCCTTGTTCGTCCTCGAACAACAAACATACAATTCATGCAATTTACATCCCAACCTCGCTACTTTGGTTCGACAATTTAAGCTACGGTTATACCGATTATTCAATACAGCAAATCATCAAGAAACCATGCATGGTCTTATCAATGCAATGACCTTCAACACATTAAGACTTCCTAGACTTTAAGAATCGACTCTCGATATCGGCAAACTCATGCAAATCAGCTAATCAAGATATCCGACACGAAAATCAATCTTTCATCAAGCATTTTCCCTCACAACTCAAGAGAATCTTCCCTTTTTGCTCATATGACTCATAAACATTCAAACATGGGCATGTACACACAATTTCACTCTCTCTCCCAAAAGAATTCACATGCATCATGTCGTGACCCATAAGCTTGCCCTTAGTGTATTACTCCACTAATATAAAGAAGTGCGATGTAAGATCACGTAGGACTTTAAAGGGTTGTAATGGAGGCTATGGAACTAGTAAATATTGGATTAGCCAATAATAGACACTAGCATCCTTAAGCGCCTTTTCAACACATCCCATCACTCATGGACATTGTTTCTCTTCTTTTTTTTTTCATCATCCCATTCTTGATGGTTTACTTTAGTATGACCCATTTCATTAAGCACACTTGACACAACAACAAAGATTTTTCATGCACCTTCATTATCGTTTATTTATAGCAAGTGCACCTTCAACCTTTTCTTTTCTTCCCTCACTCTGCTTTTCTTTTTCTTTTCACCTTCTCACTCTTTGACACTTTGGGAAAATGATTTTCTCTTCTTAAGCGCTTAAGAGTTTTGTATAGACTTTATGGCTAATGAAAAGAAGGAATTAAGCTCGGTTTACACCTTTTGGCACAAAAGAAAGAAATAATCGGCTAAAGGCTCAAAGGGCTGACTAGGGTATACAATCACAGAAAAAAAGGGGTATGACAAGGAAAAATAGAAACTCTCGGTTAAAACAAAGAAATGCCTACATCCTTTCCTACAATACACCTCCTTCATTTCGTTTTGTACACACACCAGGAAAGTTCTAGACACTTCACAATAGCATGGCATAACAACACCTCACTTCACACTTTTTGCACATGCTCAATTCAAGATGTATTCACAGACTCTTCAATCAGCTAATTACATGAATTCAAACATTAAGCCTCAATCACACTGAATCGAACTCTATAGCCTAGGTATCTCAACATATTTACAAATTTGCATGCTTTCATACGAATCACCTTTGCATTTTGAATATCATGTACAACACGCAACCAAAATTTCGCAACCATAGAGTAACTACAGGTTTCGGGATGCAATCCACCAAAGAAAAATTGAAAATTGATCGAAAAAATCTACACCTAACGACTACATTTCCCTTAAGACGGTCGTCATCCATCCATCATAGGGAACAGTCACTAGCTATGACTTTGGTTCAATGGGACCATTCTCGGTAAAAGAACCGAAAACAAACGCCGAGAAACCCAAAATTTAAAAGTTGAAAAATTTGCAAAATATCGATCATTTCGATAGAAAAAGAAAAGAATTATGTACAAAATATTTTAAAGAAATTTTTTTTTTTTAAAATATCGATCATTTCGATAAACAAAAATATTTACAGAATCAGCTGGCAACATTCAACAAAACACATCAATTTACAAATGCAGAACAACACTTAAACAATTCACACATCACAGGGACAAACAACATACACAATAACAGAGGAGAACATACAAACAAAATAGCCCAGCCCAGCACCTAACTACTCCCACCCCACACTTAGTCCGAACACTATCCCCAGTGTTCACAAAAAGTCAAAATAGCACAAATTCGGGTGGTGGAACTCCCTGATCAGTCAAAGTATTCCACTTCTTCGTCGGGTGCTGCTGCTTCATCTCCCATGTCCGAGTCGCCTCCGTCGTCATCATCCAACTCCACATCGGAGTCCTCCCGATGCGTCTCCTCGTCCGTGGGTACGTCATCATCTGTGGGCTCTACAAAGCCTGGCCCCACTCAGCATAGAGCCCTGGCGTTTTCGCCAAACGGGTTGTCTAGCTCGAGCTTCCATAGCTCCTCCTCTGCTGCTGGCCTCCCACCTATCCTCAGCTGGAGCATCTGCATCCCATACATCCGAGCCATATACTGGTCATCACGAGCATGTCGCTCGCCAAGTGTAAGCACTGGCCCGTGGGTGGTGTCGGGAGCCTTAGTTTTAGTAACATCCAAGGCCCGCCGCTCCAACTGCGAGATATAGTCAAGGGCCTCCTCCTCAATATCGAGGCCCCTAAGAAAGGTGGTGAGTAGTCCACCAAAACCATACCTGTGCCCCTGGTGCAACCGGGCTCTCTTCAAGGCGGATATAATAACCGCCCCGACATTAATCTCCAGCCCTTTCATCAGGGCGTACACCAGGCAAACACGATCCCGAGTTACATCAGTCATATGTACCCCCGGGATGAGGCATGAGCAGACTATCTTCAGCCAGATTCGAGCTTCCCTGTTCATCTGTGAATATGGCAGAGTCTGGTGGTAGCCCCTTTCTTTGTGCCTGCTCCATCTAGCTGTAGATCGGGCCCCACATAATGTGCGTCTGATGTCAGCATACGGTGGGGTAATGTTCAGCTGTCGGAGGACGTGGGCGTCTGTGTCCCGCGCTCCTATGATGGCATTGAGTTGGTGGGGCTCCAGAGTGACTATCTGCCCTCTGATTTTGATGGTGTAGCTTCTGATTGACGGGTTCCAATTAGCATAGAACTCCCAGGTGCAAATTGAATTCCTTGGGCTCCTCAAATATGAAATTGAGCCCAGCTGCCTCAATCCGGTGAACCATCCTGGGGAACTCCTGTGTCAATGGCTCCCGTGCTATATGCTCCTTGGGGAAATATTTGTTCTCTTTGTGCTTTGCGTACCACTTTTTCCCCTCGTCCGTCACCCATCTTGTTCCATATTGGCAGTGCTGGCCGCGTGGAACTGCTGGTGCTGCTGGGACTGTTGTGCCCAGTCTGAGTCTCTTCCTTCTGGTGCCTGAAGTTGACGCACCTTTCCCTTTATCTTGCCGGCTTGCCATGTCACTTGTCAACCCAAGTAAACAAGATCAATGTTAAGCTCACGGATATTAACTTCGTTTAAGGTCGGGTTACGCTAGGTTACCCCACACTTAGTCCTTAGCTACAGTTACAACAATACGGCAAGAATATCTTTATTTACGCAAAACAACCAACTATACAATCATGCTTAGTGTGTTTGAAAAATTCGATGGTATAACTTCTGCTACTACTCAGACTTCGTACAGCTAATCACAATCACTACCATCGCTAACATTTTAACCATCACACTTAGCAAAGAAAAATGAAGAAACAAAAACAACAACAAAAATTTATATACATGAACCTATCCAACTAACCAAATTTGAACAAATTTCAACATTTCCCCCAACCCGAGAATTCGTCGTTCTATTAACATCCTAACAATTTGTACAACGACTCATCTCATTCAACACGTACACCCCGGTATAGAATTCACAATTTCAATACATTTCCCACTTCAAATTCAACAACAAGCCCTAGAATTGAGATTATCAATCAAATTCGATTAAATTATGCAATCGACGAATTCAAACGATCATGACCACATTCCGAACATTCATCAACAACACATAACTCGAATTCCTACTTAATTACTACGTAGGGCAACTTAGTTCACCTCCCATGCTCAAAATCAAGGAAAATCGACAAAAATTTGAGAGGGAATCGAAAACATACCTTGAAGTTGAAGAATCGAAGAAAACTCGGTGAATTTCTTGCCTAACTCCGTGTCACGTTGGTGGGGGAGGGGTTTTGGGATGTTTGGTCGCGGAGGAATTAGAAAATGAGGGAAAAGGGGAGTGTTTCGGGGTTAAAAAGTAAGAAAAATACGCGGGTCACCCGGCAACCCGGTGTGACCTGTCGCGATATACACGGCAACGTGCCACGGAGTGCATCGCGGTGCACTACCTCCGTGACACGGAGCCATCGCGATAGCATTCTGGAAATTTTAAAATTTCCGGGTTATACCTCAACGTGTCACGGAGGGTAACGCGGAGGTCCTCCTCCGTGACACGGAGCTATCGCCCCAGCTCACTATTTTCCATTTTTTATTAATTTGTCATACCTCGACTTTTCCTTCGCGATGTCGTGCACATTTTCCTCCGTTTGACCTGAAAATCATCTCACTATACAAAATTGGTTAGAATTATAGGTTTCAACTAACTAAAAAAAAATAAAAACAAAGACTAACACGAAAAAAAAAATTTGTAGTAAATCAAGAAAAAGACGAAGGAAAGAAAAATCTATTTACACTTTACAAAATGAAAGGAAAAATTTTCACGGGTTGCCTCCCATGCAGCGCCTGGTTTACCATCGCGGCTCGACGTCATTTAAGCTCAATTGTCCGCTAGGGTGATGGACGATTTCTCTCGATCACCTTCCTCCCCCCAGTAGTGCGTACACCTTTCCGGTGGTTTTCCCATTAACTCTCGGGAATCCTTCATCTGCTTATCATCACCATGATCAATCACATTGATCACCGAGAGTTCTTCATGCACCGTCGGGAGCTTGGGTGCCTTGTACACATCGAACACCTCTACCTTGTCATGTGCTCGCATTGTGAGTTGCCCCGCAGCTACGTCGATTAGTGCTTTCCCGGTTGCCAAGAAGGGACGTCCCAAAATAAATGGGACTTTCGCGTCTGGTTCAAAGTCCAGATCAACAAAATCTACCGGGAAAATTAGGGAGCCAACTTGCACTAGAACGTCCTCAACAATGCCATCCGGCCTAGCTAAGGATCGATCCGCCAACTTCAAGATTACCATTGTGGGTCTAGGACTCCCTAGACCCAACTTTCTGAATACCGAAGACGGCATCAAATTTATGCTTTCTCCCAAGTCACACAATCCACGAGCTCGGATGCTCTGCCCAATAGTAAGCTAGATAGTAAAACTCCCACGGTCTTTTAGCTTTGTAGGCAGTCTATTTTGGATCCGGGAAGTGCACTCCTCCGTTAGAGCCATCGTAGCATACTCAGTCAACCGACTTTTGTTGGCCACGATGTCCTTTATGTACTTGGCATATTTAGGCACTCCCTGCAAGACATCAACAAGAGGTAAATTAACATGTACCTATTTAAGCACCTCCATGAATTTCTTGAAACACGCCTCCTCCTTGTGTTTCTTGAGTCGTTGAGGGAGCGGGGGTGGAGGTCTTTCTGATTCAGCTTCTTTGGTTTTCCCCCTTTCAGAATTGTGCTCCTTCTCAACTTCTGCTGCTCCCGACTGTTGAGGTGGTCTTTCTGGTTCCACCTCTTTCACCTGCAAACCACTCCTTGTGGTCACTGCATTTACCTGCTTGGGTTGGGATCCATGTCGCTTGGCAGTCCTCCTCTAGGCCTTGTATTTTGGGCACTAGAAAATTGCCCAAATTGATACTCAAGAGCCTTGGTAGCTAACTGGTTGTTTTTCACTTCAGCTGCCAATTTCACATAGTCAGCCTGCAATTGAGCTTGGTTAGCTATCATGGTCTTGAACATCTCCTCAATGCTGGGTGATGGTGGTGGAGGAGGTGCATTGTTGTTTCTGAATTGAGCTTGGTAGTTCTGTTTCCCTCCTTGGTTCCTTTGCACACCCTGACCCGAACTTTGGCCTTGATGGTTGTTGCTACCCCATGAGAAATTAGGATGATTCCTCCAATTTGAATTGTAGCTACTACCATACTGCTGATGATTTCTTTGTGCATTACCCACAAAGTTTACCGAGTCAGGATTGGCTCCACAACACTCAGCTGAGTGCTCACTGCTTCCACACACTTCACACCACATCTACTGTACTGCATTAACTGGAGCTGAAGGCTGGTTCAATGTCATGTTGCTGAAGTGGTTGTTCAGTTGATTTTGCAATGCAGCTATCTGTGCAGCGATAGCTATGAATCCATCCACTTCAAGCACTCCTGCTGCTTTCCTTGTCCCACCTCGTGATGAATCAGCATTCCATTCTGGACTGCCCTGTGAAATCCGGTTCAACAAGGTATACAGCTCCTCATAAGTCTTCTCTAGCGCTTGCCCTCCAGCTGCTGAGTCTAGCAATATTTTGGTATGGGGTTCCAAACCCTTAATAAATGTATGCACCAACACCTCATTGGACTGATAATGATGAGGACAGTCCCGCAACATGGATTTAAATCTCTCCCAGGCTTGATATAAATTTTCTCCCTCTCTCTGTTTGAAACTTAGAATTTGACTTCTAAGTCTTGCTGTTTTACCAGAGGGAAAAAACCTTATCAAGAACTTCTGTGCAAGATCATCCCACGTAGAGATAGAATTTGGTGGCTCAGCTTTCAACCACCTCTTGGCTTCTCCTAGCAATGAGAATGGAAATAATGTGAGCCGGACATAGTCTGGTGACACTCCAGCGGGTATGTAAGTGTCACTTATCTCCAAAAAATTTTGGAGATTTTACTGTGGATCTTCATGAGGGAGACCGGTAAATTGCCCGCTTGTGTGCAATAACTGCACCATATTTTGTTTGAGTTCAAATCTCCCTCCCGGCTCTGGTTTGCTGATACTTGATGTAACATTATTGGCATGTGGGATTGCCACCTCGCGAACCGGCCGTGCTGCTGCTTCTTCGGGCACTAACACTGCCCTTACTACCAGTGGATTTTGTTGTTGCTCCATGATCGTTTGTCTGAGCAACTGCAGCTTTCTTTGTAGAGCTTCTCTTCGCTTACTGTGAAATATACGTTCTGGCACTATATAAGATTCCACCAGCTCCTTGTCTCTTGCCTGTGTTCAACAGCAATTAAGTCTGCAAAATACAGGCTAAGACCAAGTTTTCAACACTTAAGAAAATAAAAATACAGTAAATCAACACTTAATAGAAATTCACCAATTGCCAAGTCCCCAGCAACGGCGCCAAAAACTTGTTCGGGCTTGTGTTATATGGGTATATAAAATGACACGCAAGTGCACGTGGTCGAACAAGTAGTAAGTGGCTTTAGTAAGCCAAGTATCGATCCCACAGAGACTTGGATTAAGTGCAATTTGCTCAAGTATACTATAATTTTACTTCTGAAAATGCAGACAACAATGTAACCAAAAAGTTGATAGTTTGTTTTATAAATTTTTATACTAAAACTAAGAACAATTATCTACTTTGAATCTGAACTATGAATAAGAGTATGCTGAGGTTAAACGAACATGTAATGAAATTGATTATCATCATAAATTGGTTAATCTTTTCTTCCAGTTGCTAGCCAAGAACATTTGCTAAGAGATTAAAACTCTCGTATTTAATCTCACCTAAGAATCATGAACCATCCGTCTACATTTCTGTGATCAAATGCAATTCATGTTCTAGCCATACAATTCCGATTCCTAAATTGACTAATACGACTTTCAGGTATATTTCTATCCTGAAAGCTAATCAAAACCCAATTTTCCCAAATCAAGTAAAGAACAATATCCTATTAATTCACAACTTTCCAATTTCGTGCTCTCTCGAGTGAAATCGGACTTTTTAGATGTACATTAATGTAGGCCACACACCAATGCAGTAGAAACAAGAATTAATAGAACAACATGGAAGAAAAGATGAAAAACCAGATAATCAATAATCAAATTTCATCACAATTGTTCATAACCTCAGCAAGGAGAGGAATTAGCCACTCATTTGTGGATTAATCATCATAAAACGAGTGTTAATCATACAAGCAATTGAATTAAAGAAGAAAGAAAGAGAGAAAAAACCCTGAACTTTTTGTCCCTCGACTGCCTGTAACCCACGTCCTTGCTCCACCAAGTCAGAAATATGAAAAATGAACTTAAGTGTTCTATTTATACTGCTGGGAATTTTTCCCAGAATAATGAGCAACGTGTCACGGAGTGCATCGCGGAGCACTGGCTCCGTGACACAGCACGAACGCGGACCCACACTGGAACTGGGGGTCCGGGAATTCAGGCTCAACGTGGCACGGCATACAACTCGGAGGCTAGCCACCGTGCCACGGAGCAGACGCGGACCTCCACTGGAATTTGGCCGAATTTTCACTGTCCAGGCAGAAGGCCTCAGCGATGGCAGCGTGACACAGCTCCATCGCGGAGCCCCTTTAATTCATGCTGTCCAATGCTTTATCCCTTGCTCGCATCCAAGTCCAACTCCGATATCATCCAACATGCATTTTAACTTCCCGAAATCACATTTTACCTGCAAAACAATGCTAATCATGTTGGTTAGTATAAATTCACATTTTATTGCCAATTACATGAGTATACACATTGATAGATCAACAAGGCGAAAATGATACTTTTGAGTATCACTTGGGCATATAAATTTGCCCAAGATCAGTGTCCAGCACCGAGTAGGCTAAGGTTCAGTCAACCCTATGCCTCAAAACTACGTGCCAACGTAGTTGTTCAGATTTTTGGGACCTCCCTTGTGAGCTTGCCTGCTGCAAGGGGCTTTCAGCTTGATATCGACATCATGGTAGCATCCTTAGCTCTAGCAAAGCTTTGGACGGCTCTGCCCACTTGAGTATGATAGTCGGGACAACATAAGCTCTATCATGGTAATTTTGGTTATATGACGAGTCTCTCTTTGTTCCTCATGATTTTAATTATGCATGTTCATCAGTTATGGTACTATGTTTTTAGCAAGTTTGACCCAATGTTCAGTTTTACTTATGATTATCAGTTTTCAACATTGGGACATTCGATTCAGTTATAATGTTCAGTTATGTTCAGATCATGATTTTAGAAAATAGCATGAAAGCCCTACTCTCAGGATCTTATCTTGATTATATTTTATAATGTGCATGTTTTATGATTTTACTTACTTAGCGGTTTTTACTTACCTTGCATACTCGGTATATTCCACGTACTAACTACATACTCTATGTTGTATCAGTTTATGATACTGGCTTCGATATCTAGACTCAGTCCTGCTGCTTGTCAAATTCCTAAAATTAGCATTTATCAGTCTTAGTTGGTGAGTCTTCATCCTTCGAGGGCCTTTCTTATCAGTTAAAATTAGTATTTTCAGTTTTAGACTTTAGTGAGTTTGTTTCTTGTCCCATCAACTTGTCAGTGTTAGAGGTTTTTTAGACAAAGTATGTATTCAGCTTCAGACTTATGCATGTATTTAGATATTATATTATGTTCATACTTCTGCTATATTAATTATGTTGATCTTTATTTTTATTAAAATTGAGTTAGATATTATGTTCATGCCATGGGTCGACTTGGAGCCTCTCGGAGTTCTTTGTCCCATGTCTTGATCCGGGCCTATGTTTGGGTCGTGACAAACTTGGCATCAGAGAATTAGGTTTTGAAGTGTCCTTGGGTGTCTGAAAGCCACGTTAAGTAGAATCTTTTTCATGGGTGTGAAGCATGCCACAATTATGAAGAAATGGCTATAAGACATTTAGGAAATGTTCCCTTCTTTCATGATCTAAGTCGTGTGATGAAGTGTCTCAATATCCTTCTAAATTGTGTTATACGCATTTGCAAAATCATGTATCCTCTAAGAGTGAATGGAAGGAGAAATAGAAATATGAATGGTCATGAATGGCAATGGAGAGGGCCACCAGCAGGCCCAACCAACCTTTGAGGAGCACGTACCCAAGCTGGTTTCCCACATTGAGTTAAGGGCAGTCATACAGATGTTAGATTAGGCCTTTTCCGCCTAGGTCAATAAATAAGCGGTAGCGCATGTCCCTCAAAATGGGAATACAGAGGTGGCAAGAGTCATAGATTTTCTAAGGATGAACCCTCCAGAGTTTCTTGGATCGAAGGTGGATGAGGATCCACATGAATTCATTGATGAGGTTATGAAGATCACCCAGATCATGGGAGTGACCAGAGAGGAGTGCCTCGATCTAGCCTCGTATCAGTTGAAAGGGGTTGTACACATCTAGTTTAAGCAATGGAAGGATAGTAGGGTAGTTGGAGCAGGCCCTAATCATTGGGATGAGTTTCATGCCACGTTTCTAGATTGGTTCTTCCCTCAGGAGATGAGGGAGATCAAAGCGGCTGAGTTTGTGAACTTAAGCAAGGGAAGATGATAGTTTAGAAGTATGCCTTAGAGTTCACTCATCTGTCCAAGTATGCACCTAAGATGGTTGCAGATCAGAGAGCCCGAGTGAGCCGGTTCGTTCATAGGGTAGCAGAATACCTAGTCAAGGATTGTCGGACCATGATGATTCACCTGGACATTAATTTTTCTCGGATAGTCCTGTACCCCCAATAGATGGAGGAGGTGCAGATGAGTAAGCGGGAGAGAGAGGCAAAGAGGGCCAGGACAGATAGCTTTGAATTATCCTAGTAAAGACCTAGTAGGCACTGTCAGCAGTCCTATCAGAGATCTTTAGCCCCCAGCACCTTCATGTCACACCCCACCTTGGGGGGGGGGGGGTATGACTGGCACCTGGTGCCCTACTAAGACCTGACCTGCTAGACTGTTAAGCCTGGGCGCATCTGGCGCATGGCTGGCTCTAACTCACATTTCTGGAAACAAAGGGCTATATAACGGCTGTAAATACAGCCCCCGGCCCATTGGCCTATAGCCTTCTGTACCTGTATTAGCAGTTAACCAGAAACATAGTAATTCAGGGAAACCTATACGGGCCGACAAGGCCACCATGCTGTCTAGTTATCTGCAACTTAATCATAAAGCACAAAAAGAAGCTACGTGACCGGCAAGGTCACCACTACTGACAATTATGGCCCCACACGACCATCACAGGAGTAAGAAAGAGTAAAGACAACTATACAACTGCACGGCCCCACACGACCGGCTCATCTGACCACAGGGATTTCATACAGACTGCAAGCCTCTAGGAATAGTAATAAAACTGATCGGGACAGGGCCCCGACCTACCCATACTATATACAACAAAAGGAACTGAACTACACCTCTGAAATTCAGCCTCCGGATGACTGGAGCTGAATACTCAACCGCTGACAGGGAGTCACGTAGAATCGCCTGCTCGTCTAGGAGTGCCTGCAGGCAAGTAATGCAGCGCCCCACTGGGCGTCAGTACCGCTGGTACTGAGTATGTAAAGCAACTGAAATAATATAACTGAAAACAACATCTGAAAGCATTAATATGACTGATGAAGCTGAAGTAGGAGGAATAACTTAACTGTCTGATGATGTAGATCGTACCTGTTCTTACTGATACCGAAGGAAGTGGGAATCATACCTGGAGGCGTATCATTCTACTACCAACCCACTCGCGTCTAGTACAACATAGCATAGCATACATAACATAACATAGCACACACAAACCTTACCCGGCCCCCATAAGCCGGGAGGTACAATAAACACAGAATCTATGCCCCTACCCCGGTCATCCCATCTCCTATAGTGGCTGTAAGCATCCTGCCGGTCCCTGGGTATGCACTTGGGCTCGCTGAGCCCCTGACTGTAACTGTATCTGAGTCTGAAGGACTCTAAATCAACACCCCAGGCGTACCCGCTCGACGGGGGTGTATAAGGGCCGACCAAGGCACAATATGGGGAAACTGGCATCCCATCTTCGTCCCCTTGCGGGACGGCATATCACTCCGTAGAGCGACATATCCTCGTCCTCTGGCGGATGAGTCGATACAGCTATTAACCCTGGGCGGTCAGGGATGCTAGGTAATCCAACCCCAATCAATACAACGGTCTCAACTAGTCATGCTGTCTGTGTATCTCATAAGCTACGACTAACAGGTGTAAGGTATCATATAAATCACATACTGAGCTAATAATAGTAATCTGTAAGTGTTTGATACATGCTGAGACAGGTAAGTATAAATATGAATATAGCCTCCTGTCAAACTGTACTGGGGCAAAGGTTATACAAGAAGGTGTTTCTGCTGAAAGCTATACTGTTTACTGAGTTTTTGTATTAACATGATTTCCTATTTCTAACATGCTTTCTAAACTTTATTTAGTTACTATTCTATGTCTGGAATGCTTTACGGATACTGTACTACTTCACTAGGCTTCAGCTAAACACAACAATATCTTAACATGGCATATTACATCATATACTGAATATACTGGGCAATCTTAATCACTTACGTCCGAATCTATATCACGCGGATAGATATCGTACACATTACAACCCGAAACTTCTCGTATTGCACCAATATTCAAAATAACATGATAATCGATTTCTAAACATGCTACTGGTCTGCAAATTACTATACTGCTTCGAGGTTACTCAACTTGCCGAGGAAACTTAACTTTACATACCTTATCTTTGAATATCCTTCCGTCGGACGAGGCTCGGCCGATACTTCAACTATTTTCTCCCAACTGCATTCATAAATACGTCAATCAATACTAAATACAACTTTATTTCAAAAGGCAACGTCACTTTCGATATAGTTTATAGCCTAAACTTAGGCTTATCGAAAGACGGTCGAAAACTCGCTATTTTTCAGCGGCCCAGAAGGGAGAAGTATTCACTTCTCAGCTAGGAACACATAGACATTAATTTAGAGCAATTCTACTTACTTTAGTTCGGTGGCTCGCCAATTCGTCGGCCGTATTTCGCGAAACTAACTCCGTAGAAATGCTCTCTGCTGCTAAATACCTTGGTATCTAGGATTAATTTGAGTTTGGGCAGCGTTTGGCAGCGTAATCGGATGATAATTTATAATCTCCCTTCGTTTTCCCTCTGTTCACTACGTTCTCTGGAAGTTATCAAGTAATGAAATGATTTTTACCCAAAGTGGAGGCTTATATACTTGGGCCTGAACCTGGGCAACGTGTCACGGAGCCATCGCGGAGGCCTCACCTCCGTGACACGCTGCCATCGCTGAGGGGCTCTGCCTCGGCTCCTCCCGTGATGGTTCGATGGGTTTCTCGTCCGATCTTTTCCCGGGCCTTTCCCTAGCACGTATGGCTTTCAAATATGCTTAACCAACGTGCGAATAGGTCATCTAAGTGCCGGGAATTCTACGGGGTATAACATTCTCCCCCCTTAGGAACATTCGTCCTAGAATGTATACTGTTATCTAGAGGACTGCTTACTTTACTTTCTGGAAAAATTTTGGCAGAGTTTCCCCTGTAATATGGACTATCGCAAAAACCTGAAATGCAGAAAAGTCCAACACAGGCACCGCACACAATATTCCAAGATTCACTAAACAACTAAATATCACTTCTTTCTTTATCATTTACAAACATACAATCATAAGATACTGTATAAGTAATGATACGGACATACCTGTCGTCTGACTAGGCCTGAAATAGGTGAGGATATCTGATTTTCATGTCTTCTTCAGCCTCCCACGTCATTTCTTCCCGATTTCTGTTACGCCACAATACCTTGACAGATGCAACGTCTTTAGTTCTCAGCCTGCGAATCTGTCTGTCTAAAATGGCTACGGGAACCTCTTCATAGGCTAACTCCTCTGTGACCTGAACATCCTGGACTGGAACTACTGTAGAAGGGTCCCCTACGAACCTTCTTAACATAGAAACATGGAATACTGGGTGAACAGATGCTAATTCTGGAGGCAAGTTTAACTCATATGCCACGCGGCCTATTCTTCGCCGAATCTGATACGGCCCAATGAATCTTGGGCTAAGCTTGCCTTTCTTGCCAAACCTCATTACCCCTTTCATCGGGGACACTTTCAGATATACCCAGTCGTTTACCGAAAATTCTAGATTTCTGCGCCGTCTATCTGCGTATGACTTCTGGCGGCTCTGAGCGGTCAGTAAACATTCTCGGATAAGCTTTATCTTTTCCTCGGACTGCCGAACAATGTCTGGGCCAACTAATACTGATTCTTCTATCTCAAACCAGCCCACCGGCGATCTACATTTCCGCCCGTACAATGCCTCGAAAGGCGCCATCTGAATAGCTGAATGGTAGTTGTTATTATAAGCAAATTCGATTAACGAAAGATGTTCATCCCAGCTACCCGCAAAATCTAACACACACGCTCGTAGCATATCTTCGAGCGTCTGAATTGTACGTTCAGCTTTCCCGTCTGTCTGAGGATGGAATGCTGTACTTAGATTAATCTGCGTACCCAGACCTTTCTGAAATGACTGCCAGAACCTAGCTGTAAATTGTGCCCCTCTGTCTGAAATAATAGATGCCGGCACTCCATGCAATCTAACTATTTCTCTGATATACAATTCGGCATAATCCTCAGCTGAGAAGGTAGCCCTTACTGGCAGGAAATGAGCGGATTTTGTCAGCCTATCAACTATCACCCAAATGGAATCATTTCTGCGTCTAGTACGGGGTAACCCTGTTACGAAATCCATATTTATTGCTTCCCATTTCCACATAGGTATCATTATCTCTTGCGTCAAACCACCCGGCTTCTGGTGCTCTGCTTTCACCTGCTGACAATTAGCACATCTAGATACAAATTCAGCTACCTCAGTTTTCATACCTGGCCACCAGTAAATGTCTCTGATGTCGTGGTACATTTTCGTCACCCCTGGATGAAGGGAATAGCGAGCGTAATGTACCTCGTGCATAATCTGCCCACGAAGGCCTGAGACGTTCGGGACACAAAGGCGGCCCTTACAGCGTAGCACACCATCCTCGGTTATCTGAAAATCTGGTTCCTTACCCTTCTAAACTCTATCTCTGAGCTGGACTAAATCGGGATCCTCATACTGTCGTTCCTTTACCTCTGCAACTAATCACGACACTGCCGAATTTTGAATTACGGCCCCATTATTTTCTGTTTCCATTACTCGAACGGCTAGTCCAGCTAACTGATGAATTTCTTTAGCTAATTTCTGTTTCTCGGGTAGCAGATACACCAAACTCCCCATTGACTTACGGCTCAGGGCGTCTGCCACAACATTGGCTTTTCCCGGATGGTACAGGATGTTCACATCATAATCCTTCAACAATTCTAACCAGCGACGTTGCCGCAGATTCAACTCCCTCTGAGTAAAAATGTACTGCAAGCTCTTATGATCTGTATATATATCAACATGGACGCCGTACAGGTAATGCCTCCACATCTTCAAGGCATGAATTACTGCGGCCAATTCTTGATCATGGGTGGGGTAATTCTTTTCGTGCTTCTTCAACTGTCTGGAAGCATATGCAATTACTCTACCATGCTGCATCAACACACAACCCAACCCGATACCTAACGCATCACAATAAACTGAATACCCTTCTGTGCCTTCCGGCAGTGCTAATACTGGGGCGGAGGTTAATCTGTCTTTCAGTTCCTGGAAACTCTGCTCGCATGCCTCCATCCACTGGAACTTTGCTGCCTTCTGTGTCAATTTGGTTAAAAATGCTGCAATGGTTGAGAATCCCTCAACGAACCTCCGATAATATCCTACCAACCCCAGAAAGCTACGAACTTCAATCGGGGTGGTAGGCCTAGGCCATGACTTAACTGCTTCTATCTTCTGCTTGTCTACCTGTATACCAGCGTCTGAAACAATATGCCCTAAAAAGGCTACTGAGTTAAGCCAGAATTCACATTTCGAAAATTTTGCGTACAACTGGCGGTCCCTGAGAATCTGGAGCACTGTACGCAAATGAGTCCGGTGATCTACTTCAGAGCGAGAATACACCAGAATGTCATCAATAAATACTATCACGAACAAGTCCAGGAAAGGTCTGAAAATACTGTTCATCAGGTCCATAAAGACTGCTGGGGCATTCGTTAGCCCGAAGGACATAACCAAAAATTCAAAATGCCCATATCGGGTCCTGAATGCTGTCTTAGGAATATCCCTCTCACGTACTCGGACCTGGTGATAGCCGGACCGCAAGTCAATCTTAGAAAAGTATCTGGCTCCCTGTAGCTGATCAAATAAGTCATCGATTCTGGGAAGCGGATACTTGTTCTTTACTGTAACTTTGTTTAGCTGCCGATAATCTATACACATCCGGAGCGAGCCATCTTTCTTTCTCACAAACAAGACTGGCGCACCCCACGAGGAAGTACTCGGCCTGATAAAACCTTTATCTAACAAGTCTTTCAACTGCTCCTTTAATTCTCTGAGTTCTGCAGGAGCCATCCGATAAGGAGGTATTGATATTGGCTGAGTGCCTGGTGACAAATTGATAGCAAAGTCTATTTCCCTTTCTGGGGGAATACCAGGTAACTCATCAGGAAATACATCTAGGAATTCATTTACTACTGGGACAGATTGGAGTGTCGGAGATTCTGCTTGGACATCCTGAACTCTGACCAGATGATAAATACACCCCTTAGATATCAATTTTCTCGCCTGAAGGTAAGAAATAAACCTACCTTTTGGCGTCGCGGTGCTGCCCTTCCACTCCCGTACTGCCTCCCCCGGGAAGTGGAATCGGACCGTTTTGGTCCAACATTCAACGTTAGCAAAACATGGTACTAACCAATCCATACCCATTATGGCATCGAAGTCTATCATTTCTAACTCGACTAGATCTACTGTGGTCTGACAATCAGCAACCTCTACTGTACACCCGCGGTAAATTCGGCTAGCTGTGATAGAGTCACCAACGGGCGTAGATACTAGGAAGGGCTGGTGTAATGATTCTGGTACAATACTAAACTTCCATGCCACAAATGGAGTAATATAGGACAAAGTAGACCCTGGATCAATTAGCACATAAGCAGGGTGTGAGCAGATAGTTAGCACACCTGTCACAACATCAGGCGATGCCTCTAAATCTTGCCTCCCTGGTAAGGCATACGTGCGGCTTGGACCCGCACCTGTACTGGAGGCCCCTGATCTGCCCCGACCCCTGCCTGCTGAAACTGAGGGCCTGCGCCTAGTCGGGGATGCTGTAACTCGCGATCCTGCTGATGCCCTATCCTGTTTGTCCCGATCCTCACGACCTCTGGCTGGGCAATCTCTCATCAAATGGCCTTCTTGGCCACAAATATAGCATGCGGTGGAACCATACCTGCATGCTCCAGAATGGCGTCGACTGCATATAGGGCAAAGTGGTAGGGTATACCTACTCTGCTCCGCCCTCCTCTGTGACGGTGAGTCTGCCGTCTGCGAACCTCTACCAGCCTCTGACTGCCCTCTACGACTGAATCTACCTCCCTGAGACTGCGGTGGAGGCGGGGGCCTGGGCGGCCTGTCTGACAATCGTGGCCTGGGTCCTCCCCGGGCCTCTCTTTGTAGCTCAGCTGGCCTATCCCGGCGACGCTGCTCCTGATTGACCCTTTTGATCTCCCGATGTCGCTGTCTGATGCCCTCAATATTCTGGGCAAATGCCTGGATTCGGGAAATATCCATGTCCTCTCGCAGTGTGGCCGTGATACAAGTCTCAACATATTCTGGGTTCAACCCCATAATAAAACGGTGCACTCTGGATGCCATGGTATCAACAAAAGCTGGTGCATATCGGGCCAAAGAATCAAACCGCAAGGAATATTCCCAAACATTCATGGCCCCTTGTTCTAGATGTAGGAACTGGTCTACCCGGGCCTGTCGAATCTCCCGCGGCAAATAGTGATCTAGAAAGGATCCTGAAAAGCTGGACCAGGTGGGAGGGGGAACATCTCTCCCTCGGGACTTCTCCCAGCTTTCATACCATAACACCGCAATATATCGCAACCGGAATGCAGCCAATTCAACTGACTCAGTAGGTGTAGCATGCATAACCCTGAAGATTCTCTGCATCTGATCCAGAAAATCCTGGGGGTCCTCTGTTCGGTCCGTGCCTGTGAACTGTGGGGGATTTAGGGCTAAGAACTCTCGGACCCTTGAACTACCGGGCCCTCCTGAAGATTCTGCAACTGTAGATGGCCTTTGCTGACGCTGAGCAGCCATCATCTATGCTAACAGAACTACAACACTCCTAACCTCTTGGTCGGAGGGTGTCAATATAGGGGCTGCGGAAGGTAATGTCGCCCCAAGTGGCTCCTGACGTGGTGGAGACTGCTGAGGAGGCTGGGATGAAGCCTCTGTAGGGCCCTCTGATCAAGCTGTCTCCAAATGAGGGGGAGGCATCCTGCTGGTGCCCTCCCCTGCTGCAACGTCTAAGCTCCGACATGTGACGGGATGGCGCTGGTCTGACATTACCTGTAGCCAAAGAATATGGTAAGATTTTAGGAATTCAACCCTATACTGTACCGCTCTATAGCATGACTGAATCAGAATAAAAGACAACCATCCTATCATGCCTTGCAGCCTCCTACCCATAGTATGTGGTGCACAACACATCCATGGACAGGACTCTACTTAGCACGGCTTGCAGACTCCCTGGGATACGACCTGCTCTGATACCAAGTTTGTCACACCCCACCTTGGGGGGGGGGTATGACTGGCACCTGGTGCCCTACTAAGACCTGACCTGCTAGACTGTTAAGCCTGGGCGCATCTGGCGCCTGGCTGGCTCTAACTCACATTTCTGGAAACAAAGGGCTATATAACGGCTGTAAATACAGCCCCTGGCCCATTGGCCTATAGCCTTCTGTACCTGTATTAGCAGCTAACCAGAAACATAGTAATTCAGGGAAACCTATACGGGCCGACTAGGCCACCATGCTGTCTAGTTATCTGCAACTTAATCATAAAGCACAAAAAGAAGCTACGTGATCGGCAAGGTCACCACTACTGACAATTATGGCCCCACACGACCATCACAGAAGTAAGAAAGAGTAAAGACAACTATACAACTGCACGGCCCCACACGACCGGCTCATCTGACCACAGGGATTTCATACAGACTGCAAGCCTCTAGGAATAGTAATAAAATTGATCGGGATAGGGCCCCGACCTACCCATACTATATACAACAAAAGGAACTGAACTACACCTCTGAAATTCAGCCTCCGGATGACTGGAGCTGAATACTCAACCGCTGACAGGGAGTCATGTAGAATTGCCTGCTCATCTAGGAGTGCCTGCAGGCAAGTAATGCAGCGCCCCACTGGGCGTCAGTACCGCTGGTACTGAGTATGTAAAGCAACTGAAATAATATAACGGAAAACAACATCTGAAAGCATTAATATGAATTGATAAAGCTGAAGTAGGAGGAATAACTTAACTGTCTGATGATGTAGATCGTACCTGTTCTTACTGATACCGAAGGAAGTAGGAATCATACCTGGAGGCTTATCATTCTACTACCAACCCACTCGCGTCTAATACAACATAGCATAGCATACATAACATAACATAGCACACACAAACCTTACTCGGCCCCCATAAGCCGGGAGGTACAATCAACACAGAATCTATGCCCCTACCCCGGTCATCCCATCTCCTATAGTGGCTGTAAGCATCCTGCCGGTCCCTGGGTATGCACTTGGGCTCGCTGAGCCCCTGACTATAACTGTATCTGAGTCCGAAGGACTCTAAATCAACACCCCGGGCGTACCCGCTCGACGGGGGTGTATAAGGGCCGACCAAGGCACAATATGGGGAAACTGGCATCCCATCTTCGTCCCCTTGCGGGACGACATATCACTTCATAGAGCGACGTATCCTCGTCCTCTGCCGGACGAGTCGATACAGCTATTAACCCTGGGCGGTCAGGGATGCTAGGTAATCCAACCCCAAGTAATACAACGGTCTCAACTAGTCATGCTGTCTGTGTATCTCATAAGCTACGACTAATAGGTGTAAGGTATCATATAAATCACATACTGAGCTAATAATAGTAATCTATAAGTGTCTGATACATGCTGAGACAGGTAAGTATAAATATGAATATAGCCTCCTGTCAAACTGTACTGGGGCAAAGGTTATACAAGAAGGTGTTTCTGCTGAAAGCTATACTGTTTACTGAGTTTCTGTATTAACATGATTTCCTATTTCTAACATGCTTTCTAAACTTTATTTAGTTACTATTCTATGTCTGGAATGCTTTACTGATACTGTACTACTTCACGAGGCTTCAGCTAAACACAACAATATCTTAACATGGCATATTACATCAGATACTGAATATACTGGGCAATCTTAATCACTTACGTCTGAATCTATATCACGCGGATAGATATCATACACATTACAACCCGAAACTTCTCGTATTGCACCAATATTCAAAATAACACGATAATCGATTTCTAAACATGCTACTGGTCTGCAAATTACTATACTGCTTCGAGGTTACTCAACTTGCCGAGGAAACTTAACTTTACATACCTTATCTTTGAATATCCGTCCGTCGGACGAGGCTCGGCCGGTACTTCAACTATTTTCTCCCAACTGCATTCATAAATACGTCAATCAATACTAAATACAACTTTATTTCAAAAGGCAACGTCACTTTCGATATAGTTTATAGCCTAAACTTAGGCTTATCGAAAGACGGTCGAAAACTCGCTATTTTTCAGCGGCCCAGAAGGGAGTAGTATTCACTTCTCAGCTAGGAACACATAGACATTAATTTAGAGCAATTCTACTTACTTTAGTTCGGTGGCTCGCCGATTCGTCGGCCGTATTTTGCGAAACTAACTCCGTAGAAATGCTCTCTACTGCTAAATACCTTGGTATCTAGGATTAATTTGGGTTTGGGCAGCGTTTGGCAGTGTAATCGGACGATAATTTATAATCTCCCTTCGTTTTCCCTCTGTTCACTACGTTCTCTGGAAGTTATCAAGTAATGAAATGATTTTTAACCGAAGTGGAGGCTTATATACTTGGGCCTGAACCTGGGCAACGTGTCACGGAGCCATCGCGGAGGCCTCACCTCCGTGACACGCTTCCATCGCGGAGGGGCTCTGCCTCGGCTCCTCCCGCGATGGTTCGACGGGTTTCTCGTCCGATCTTTTCCCGGGCCTTTCCCTAGCACGTATGGCTTTCAAATATTCTTAACCAACGTGCGAATAGGTCATCTAAGTGCCGGGAATTCTACGGGGTATAACACTTCAGTTATGAGTGTTCAGCCCAAATCTAGGCGTGACCAAAGGGGACGAGCATTAGGCTCTAGAGGTTAGAGTAGCAAACCCGCTAGACCATCCTTCTAGAGTGTAGCAGATGTGGCCGGATAGATGTAGGTCGGTGATTAGCAGGTTCAGGTGCTTGTTTTGGGTGCTTGAAGCCTGAACATATGCTTAGAGATTACTCAATAGCTAGAAAGGGTCATGATAGGGGCCGAGGCCCAACTTCTAGTTTAGCAGCTCCACCAATACACCCAGCTCAATAGGGGCATCTACTAGTGCAAGTGGTGGTTAGCCCTAGAATAGATTCTATGCCCTAGAATCCCGTTAGGAGCAGGAGGTCTCCCCAGATGTAGTCACTGGTATGTTGCGGGTGTTCAACCTTGATGTATATGCACTTTTAGATCCATGGGCTACTTTGTCTTTGTTGACACCCTATATTTTAGTAGTTTTGGAGTCAGTCTCGAAATTCTCAATCTCTACTCCAGTTGGTGATTCAGTTATAGCTAGACGGGTGTATAGAAGTTTCCTTATCGTAGTCCTTCAAAAAGTCACCTCAACAGATTTAGTAGATTTAGCCATGATCAATTTTGATGTTATCCTCTACATGGATTGGTTATATGCATGTTATGCGTCAGTCAATTATAGAACCCGTCTAGTAGAGTTTAAATTTTCGGGTGAACCAATTTTAGAGTGGAAGGGTAGTTCAATGGTGCCTGTAGGTCACTTCATTTCCTACCTTAAGGCCAAAAAGAGGATTTTTAATGGTTTCGTGTACCATTTAGTTAGGCTTAAGGATGCTACGTCCAAAACCCCGACTATCTAATCAGTCCCTGTAGTGTGTGAGTACCCAGAAGTGTTCCCACTCCCGAGGGGGAGATCGATTTTGGTATTGACCTTCTTCCCGATATGCAGCCTATATCTATTCCTCCTTACATAATGGATTCAGCTGAGCTAAAGGATTTGAAGGAGCAGTTGAAAGACCTCTTAGACAAGGGATTCATCAGACCTAGCAAGTCCCTATGGGGTGCATCAGTCTTCTTTGTCCGCAAGAAGGATGGTTCTCTTCGTATGTGCATTGATCATCGGTAATTAATCAAGGTTACCTTCAAGAATAGGTATACTCTCCCCAAGATTGATGATTTGTTTTACCAGCTTCAGAGTGCTAGGTGTTTTTCAAAGATAGATCTCAAATCCGGATATAATCAGCTCGGGGTTCGAGAGAGTGATCTCCCGAAGATAGCCTTCAGGACTCAATATGGTCATTACGATTTTGTAGTTATGTATTTTGGACTAATGAATGATGCTGTAGATTTTATGGATTTGATGAACAAGGTATTCAAGCCATAATTGGATATGTTTGTGATTGTGTTCATAGATGATATCCTAATATACTCTCGGAGCGAGGAGGAGTATGCCACTCATTTAAGGGTGGTGCTACAACTCTTAAAGATTGCCAGTTGTATGAAAAATTCAGTAAATGTGAGTTTTGGTTGAGATCGGTGGCATTTTTGGGTCATGAGGTGTTAAGTGAGCGTGTACAGGTGGACTTTCAAATGATAGAAGCGGTGAAGAATTGGCCTAAACTACTGAATCCTTTGGATATCATGAGTTTCTTGGGTTTAGCTGGTTATTATCGGAGATTTGTTTAGGGGTTTTCATTTATTGCAGCACCTTTGACCAAATTGACCCAACAAAAAGTAAAGTTTTAATGGTCGGAGGCTTGTGAGAAGAGCTTCCAAGAGTTGAAGACTCGACTCACCTCAGCACCAGTGGTAACCCTACCCGAGGGTACCAATGGGTTTGTAGTATATAACGATGCTTCAATGATCGGCCTTGGTTGTGTATTGATGTAGCACGGTAAGGTTATAGCATATGTGTCCAGGCAGCTGAAGCTCCATGAATATCCGACTTATGATCTCGAATTGGCGGCCGTAGTATTTGCCTTGAAGATTTGGAGACACTATTTGTACGGGGTCCATGTATATGTGTTTATGGATCAGAAAAGCCTTCAGTACGTGTTTACCCAAAAGGATTTGAATCTACGTCAGCAGAGGCGGTTGGATCTTCTTAAAGACTATGATATGAATGTTCTCTATCATCCGGGTAAGGCTTATGTGGTGGCAAACACTCTTAGAAAGTATTCCATGGCGAGTTTATCCCATATATATGAGGAAAGGAAATAATTAGTGAAAGATGAGCATCGGCTTGTACGATTGGGAGTTCATCTTATTGACTCGACGGATGGTGGTGTCATTATCAGAATAGGTCAGAATCATCTTTGGTGACCGATATTAAGGTTAGGAAAGATAAGGATCCTAATTTGGTGAAGTTGAAGGAAGCCGTTCAGAATCAGAAGGTAGAGGTCTTCTCCAAAGAGGGATATGGGGTCCTTTGATATCAGGGTCGATTGTATGTTTCGAGTGTTGATGATTTGAGAGAGCGGATGTTCCATGAAGCTTATGTTTCCAGATACTATATACATACAGTTTCCACCAAGATGTATCGTGACCTACGGGATGTCTATTGGTGGAATGGCATGAAGAAGGACATAGCAGAGTTTGTGGCTAAGTGTTTGAATTGTCAATAGGTGAAGATTGAGCACTAGAGGCCAAGAGGTGTACTTCAAGACATCAGTATCCCTACTTGGAAGTGGGAGGAGATCAAAATGGACTTCATTATAGGGTTTCCTCGCACTCGTCAATAGTATGACTCTATTTTGGTGATAGTGGACAGGTGACTAATGTAGCTCATTTCTTACCGGTCAAAAATACCAATTCAGCAGAGGATTATGCTAAATTATATATTTGGGAGCTAGTTTGGTTTCATGGAGTGCCCTTGTCCATCATATTAGATAGAGGTACTCAGTTTACCTCCTAGTTTTGGAATTCGTTTCAAAAGGGACTCGATACTCAGGTCAAGCTTAGCACAACATTTCACCCACAAACAGATGGTCAGGTCAAGAGACCATTCAGACTCTTGAGGACATGTGATCTTAGGCAGATTTATATGCCCAAGTGATACTCAAACGTATCATTTTCGCCTTGTTTGTTGTGCAATGTGTACATATTCTCATGTAATTGGTAATAAAATGCGAATTTATACTAACCAACATGATTAGCATTTGTTTTGCAGGCAAATATGATTTTTAGGAGCTAAAATGCATGTTGGAACTATATCGGAGTTGGACTTGGATGCGAGCATGGAAAAGACATTGGAATGCACAAAGTATAGGGGCTCCGCGATGGAGCCGTGCCACGCTACCATCGCGGAGGCACACTGCCTGGAGAGGAAATTAAATGGCAAATTCCAGTGTGGCCTCGCGACAGCTCCGTGGCACGGAGATAGGCCTCCGCGTTGGCCTCCATGCCAGGTTGAGGCTAATTTACCGGACCCTGGATTTCCAGTGAAGGTCCGCGTCCACGCCGTGTCACGGAGGCAGTGCTCCGCGTTGGCCTCCGTGACATGTTGCTTGTTATTCCGGGAAAAATTTCCCACTAGTATAAATAGCACACTTAGGTTTATTTTAATTAGTTCAGACTTGGTGGAGCTAGGACGTGGGTTAGAAGCAGTTGAGGGACGAAAAAGCTAAGAGATTTCTTCTCTTCCTTTCTTCTTTCTATCAATTGTATGCATGATTTACACTTGTTTTAGGATGATCAATCCACAAATGAGTGGCTAATTCTCTTCCTTGCTAAGGTTTTGAACAATGGTGATGAATTTTGACTGTTAATGATATGGTTTTCTTCTTCTTCTTTCATGTTGTTCTATTAATTCTTGTTTCTACTGCATTAGTGTGTGGCCGACATTAATGTACATCTAAAAAGTCCAATTTCACTCGAGAGAGCAAGAAATTAGAAAGTTGTGAATTAATAGGGTATTGTTCTTAACTTGATTTGCGAAAATTGGGTTTTGATGTGCTTTCCTGATAGAAATATACTTGAAAGCCGTATTAGTCAGTTTAGGAACCAGAATTGTATTGCTAGGTCATAAATTGCATTTGATCATAGAAATGTAGACGGATGGTTTATGATTCTAAAGTGAAATTAAATACGAGAGTTTTAATTTCTAGGCTACTGTTCTTGGCTAGCAACATGAAGAAGAGATTAACCAAATTATTATTATAATTGAATTCATTACTTGTTCTTAACCTTGGCATGCTCATATCCATAGTTTAAATTCACAGTAAATAATTGTTAATAGTTTTAGTATATATATATTTTATAACCAAAAACTTATTTAACTGTTGGTTACACTGTTGTTAGCATAATTAGAAGTAAGATAAGAATATAGTGTACTGAGGCAATTTTACTTATCCTGAGTCTCCTTGGATCGATACTTGGCTTACTCAGCCACTTTATTACTTGTTTGACCACGTGCACTTGCGTGTCGGTTTTTAACCCCTAACAAATGCACCGAACAAGTTTTTGGCGCCGTTGCCGGGGAGACTAGGCAATTGGTGAAATTGTGTTAAGTGTAAATTTACTGTATTTTTGTTTTATTTTCTTAAGTGTTGACAACTTGGTCTTAGTATTTGTTTTAATTCTTTGTTCATTTTAGTTTTTCTCTCTTTCGGATACCCTCATTGACATGACATCTTGGAATATAAACGGTGGATACGCATATTTCGGCGAATCTTGCATGAATTGCGGAGGACCCCACTTGTGGCAAAACTGTAACATGTGCAATATATGTGGGTGTCAATATGGCCATTGGGGTGATTGTCCAAAGGCATATTCCCCTTCCCCAAGCCCCCGCTATGATCATTCTGTTGTTTTTGCTGAATATAGGCATGTTGAAAATGAGGACTTGGGACGCCAAGTTCAAATAGAGGACATGATGAAACAACTCCTGGAGCAATCAGAAGCAATGAAGGAGTCGGTGGTAGAATTGATAATTCAGCAAAAGGAGAATGCAGAGGCTGTAAGCAGGATGAGCGTCAAACTCACGGAGATGTGTGCTGAGGCTGAAGCTTGTGATAATTTGCAGGTGACAGTTTTAGCCGATATTCAAGAGGAACTACAAGAGGAATACAAGGGTGAATTTTTGGATGAAGCCCAACAATTAGAATCTCTTGAGTGTCCCTGTGATCGGCTCATACCTATAGAAAATCCATTCATGGAAGAAAAGAAAGAATATCTCCCATTTGACCTTAATGGAGAAATAGATGTCGATGTTGAAAAGGTGTACACAAGTAAGGAAGTCAAGCACAATGCAATTTAAGAGTTGAGGTTGATTGGACCACACTCGAAGCATTTTTCGACATTAAGTTTGGTTGACAACATAGAAATAGAGTCTTCCAAGATTATAGAGAAATGTTTAGAGGAGGACCAAGCCCCGTATATTCTGAAATTTGCTAACTTGAGCAACGAAATGACTGCACCTACTCAAGGGCCAATAAGTTCAAAAGAAAACATCTACTGCTTGGTCCTTACAATTTTTCACCACCACCCCTGGAGCATAAGAGGAAATTAGAGAAGAAATTAGGGGTGAAATTCATATCCTCAAGGCGGAGGAAAAAGCGGTGAAACTTGGTACGTCGAGCCGCGACGGTAAACCAGGCGCTGCACGGGAGGCAACCCGTGAAAAATATTTTCTTTCTTTCATTATTTTAGTGTAAATAATTTTTATTTTTTATTTTTCTTTTCTTGATTAGGTTTAGATTTTTGTTTTAGTTAATATTTTTCATTTTAGTTAGGGAAATCTATTAATCTAACCAATTTTGTTTAGGGAGGTGATTTTCAGGTCTAACGGAGAAAAATATGCATGGAATTGGGAAGAATAAGGCAAGGTATGAAAAAATAATTTAATGGAAGAAACAGTGCACTGGCGCGTTGGCTCCGTGTCACGGAGGAAAGGCTCCGCGTTACCCTCCGTGACACGTTGAAGGCAAAATCTGGATTTTTAAAATTTCCAGTAAGCCAACGTGTTGGCTCCGTGTCATGGAGGAAGGGCTCCGCATTACCCTCCGTGACACGTTGCCTTATAATTGGTGCCGGGTCACACCGGGTTGCCGGGTGACCCGCGTGTTTTTCTTTAATTAAACCCCGATTTTCGCCTAATTTTTCCCCATTCCTTCTCCTTTCTGTGACCAAACACCCAAATCCCCCTCCCCAACCAACGTGCCACGCTACTAGGCAAAGAAATCGTCAAGTTTCTTCGGTTCTTCAACTCAAAGGTATGTTTTCCTCATTTCTTTCAAATTTTTGGCGATTTTAGTCGAATTTGGGCATGTGAGGTGAGATATATCACCCTAAGTAGAAATTTAACATGATGTTGAGTTATTTGTGATTGATATATATTTGGATTGTTGTAACTAGCGTTTGAACTTGTCGATTACGTGAATAATCCGAATTTGATTGAAAAATTGCATTCTAGGGCTTGGGTTATTGAATTTGAATTGGGTTATTTGATAAGTTGATGAATTAGATGCCGGGGTGTGGTTGTAAATTGAGATAAGTCGTGTAAATATTGTGTGAATGTTAAAAGACGATGAATTCTCGAATTTTTGGGGAAAATGCAAAGATTGTTCAAATTGGTTTGATTATTTGGAGTTGTATGTATATATAGAACTTTTGTCGTTGTTTTTATTTGTTGTTTTTGTTGCTAAGTGCGATGGTTGAATTGTTAGCGATAGTAGGATTGGAATTAGCTGTATGAAGTCTGAGTAATACGCTAAGCGTTATGCTGTCGAAATTTTTGTAAACGCACTAAGCATAAATTGTATAGTTGTTGTCTTTGGTGTAAATAGAGTTATCCTTGCCGTAGTTTTGTAAAAGTAGCTAAGGACTAAGTGTGGGGTAAACGTTGTGTAACCCGACCTTAGCCAAAGTTAACATGTATTTAGCTTAACGTTGTGCTTGTTTGTGTATATTGACAGGTACAATGGCTAGTAGGCAGGATAAGGGCAAAGGTGCTTCTACCTCAGGCACCGGTAGAAAAAGAATGAGAATGGGCACCGCAGTCCCAGCTGCACCAGCTGTTCCGCGCGGCCAACGCCGCCAATACAGAACAAGATGGTTTACCGAGGAAGGAAAGAAATGGTATGCTAAGCATAAGGAGAGCAAGTACTTCCCGGAGGAACATATTGCACGGGAACCACTAGCACAGGAGTTCCCCCGTATTGTGCAGAGGATTGAAGCAGCTGGGCTCAGCTTTATATTCCAGGAGCCCAAGGAGTGCAACCTACATTTGGTCTGGGAGTTCTACACAAATTGAAACCCGACCATCAGAAGCCACACAATAAAAATCAGAGGGCAGATTGTCACTCTGGAACCCCAGCAATTGAATGCCATCGTTGGAGCGCGGGACACAGACGCCCACGTTCTCCGCCAGCTAAACATCACCCCACCGTACGCCGACATCAGACGTACGTTGTGTGGGGCTCGATCCACAGCCCGATGGAGTAGACATAAGGAGAGGGGTTACCACCAGACTCTGCCTTATTCGCAGATGAACAGGGAGGCCAGAATATGGCTGAAAATTGTATATTCTTGCTTAATCCCGGGAGTTCACATGACGGATGTGACTCGGGACCGTGTCTGCTTGGTGTATGCCCTTATGAAAGGGCTAGAGATTAATGTTGGGGCGGTTATTATATCTGCCATGAAGAGAGCCAGACTACACCAGGGCCACAGATACGGGTTTGGCGGACTCATCACCACCTTCCTCCGAGGCCTCGATGTCGAGGAAGAGGCTTTGGATTACATCCCGCAGTTGGAGCGGAGGGCCCTCGATGTGACCAAAACTAAGGCCCCCGACACCACCCACGGGCCAGTGCTGACTTTGGGCGAGCGACATGCTCGTGACGATCAGTACATGGCACGTATGTTTGGCATGCAGATGCTTCAGCTACGGATTGGTGGGAGACCAGCCACCGAGGAAGAGTTATGGCAGTTGGAGCTGAATTACCCATTTGGCGAGAATGCCAGAGCCTTATGCCGAGTGGGACCAGCCTTCATTGAGCCTACTGATGACGATGTCCCTACTGACGAGGAGACACGTCGGGAGGACTCCGATGTGGAGTCCGATGACGACGATGGATCTGACTCAGACATGGGCGACGAGGCAGCAGCACCAGATGAAGAAGTCGAATATTTCGACTGATCAGGGAGTTCCACCACCCGTAATTTTTTGTTTTGTATTTTTTTGTGAACACTGGGGACAGTGTTCGATTTAAGTGTGGGGTGTGGAGTAGCTAGGTGCTAGAACTTAGGCTCTAATCTGCTGTATGCTTTTTCCTTGGTTTGTATGTATGTTTGTGCTTCCCTGCTATGAACTGATTTGTGTTGTATCCGTATATATTTTTGTGGTTACTGATGTGTGTATGAAAAGTTGTGGTTGCCAAGGTAAATATTTTGTAAATATTTCTTTCTTATCAAAATGATCGATATTTTTTTCAAAATTTTTGCGAAAATATTTTGCACCTATCAAAATCTTTTGTAAATATTTTTCTATCGACATGATCGATGTTTTGCAAAAAATTTTTGGTCTTTATTTTGGGTTTCTCGGAGTTTGTTTTCGGTTCTTTTACCGAGAATAGTCCCATTGAACCGATGTCATAGTTAGTGACCGTTCCCTATGATGGATGGATGACGACCGTCTTAAGGGAAATGTAGTCGATAGGAGTAGGATTTTAATTTGTTTTCAGTTTTTCTTTGGTGGATTGCATCACTGAACCTATAGTTGCTTTATGGTTGCAAAATTTCGTTGCGTGTTGTAACTGATGTTCAAAATGTGAAAGTGATTCGTTTGAAAGAATGCAATTTTGTAAATATGTTGAGTTACCTAGGCTGTAGAATTTGATTCGGTATGATTGAGGCTTAATTCTTGAATTCATGTAATTGGCTAATTCAAGAGTCTGTGAATACATCTTGATTCGAGCATGTGCATGTAGTGTAAAGTGAGGTATTGTTATTCCATGCTATTGTGAAGTGTCTAGAACTTGCCTGGTGTGTGTACAAAACGAAATGAAGGAGGTGTAGTGTTGGAAAGGATGTAGGCATTTCTTTGTTTTAACCGAGAGTTTCTATTTTTTTCTTGTCATACTCTACCTTTTTATGTGATTGTATACCCTAGTCAGCCCGTTGAGCCTTTAGCCAATTCTTTCTTTCTTTTGTCCAAAACTGTATAAACTAAGCTTTATTCCTTCTTTTCATTAGCTGTAAAAGTCTATACAAAACTCTTAAGCGCTTACGAAGAAAAGAAAATTTTTCACAAAGTGTCAAAGAGTGAAAAGAAAAAGAAAAGCAGAGTGAGGAAAGAAAAGATGAGGTTGAAGAGGCACTTGTTATAATGAAATGATGAGGAGGGTACATGAAAACCCTTTGTTTTGTGTCAAGTGTGTTTGATGAAATGGGCCGTACGAAAGTAAACCAGCATGAATGAGAGAAAAAGAGAAAACAAAAAAGAAGAAAAGTTATCCACGAGTCGATGGGAATGTGTTGAAAAGGCGCTTAAGGATGCTAGCGACTATTATTGGCTAATCCAATATATATACTAGTTCCATAGCCCCGTTACAACCCATTAAAGTCCTACGTGATCCTACATTGCATTCCTTATATTAGTGGAGTAATACACTAAGGGCAAGCCTATGGGTCATGACATGATGCATGTGAATTCTTTTGGGAGAGTGAGTGAAATTAGTTTTTATATGCCCCTACTTGAATGTTTGTGTGTTGCATGAACATGAAAGGGGAAGATTCTCTTGAATTATGAGGGCACATGCTTGAGGAAAGATTGATTTTCGTGTCGGATTTCTTGATTAGCTAATGTGCATGAGTTTGCCGATCTCGAGAGTCAATTCTTAAAGTCTAGGAAGTCTTGATGTATGAAAGGTCATTTGCATTGTAAGACCATGCATGTTTTCTTGATGATTTGCAAAAATTGAATAATCGGTATGACCGTAGCATAAATTGTCGCACCATAGTGACAAAGGTTGGGATGTAATTTGCATGAGTTGTGTATGTGTTGTTCGAGGACGAACAAGGATTTAAGTGTGGGGTAAGTGATCTTGGGCAGATTTATATGCCCAAGTGATACTCAAACGTATCATTTTCGCCTTGTTTGTTGTGCAATGTGTATATATTCTCATGTAATTGGTAATAAAATGCGAATTTATACTAACCAACATGATTAGCATTTGTTTTGCAGGCAAATATGATTTTTAGGAGCTAAAATGCATGTTAGAACTATATCGGAGTTGGACTTGGATGCGAGCATGGAAAAGACATTGGAATGCACAAAGTATAGGGGCTCCGCGATGGAGTCATGCCACGCTACCATCGCGGAGGCACACTGCCTGGAGAGGAAATTAAATGGCAAATTCCAGTGTGGCCTCGCGACAGCTCCGTGGCACGGAGAAAGGACTCCGCGTTGGCCTCCGTGCCACGTTGAGGCTAATTTACCGGACCCTGGATTTTCAGTGAAGGTCCGCGTCCACGCCGTGTTTGAAGGGGCTAGTGCTCCGCGTTGGCCTCCGTGACACGTTGCTTGTTATTCCGGGAAATATTTCCCACTAGTATAAATAACACACTTAGGTTTATTTTAATTAGTTCAGACTTGGTGGAGCTAGGACGTGGGTTAGAAGCAGTTGAGGGACGAAAAAGCTAAGAGATTTCTTCTCTTCCTTTCTTCTTTCTATCAATTGTATGCATGATTTACACTTGTTTTAGGAATATCAATCCACAAATGAGTGGCTAATTCTCTTCCTTGCTAAGGTTTTGAACAATGGTGATGAATTTTGATTGTTAATGATATGGTTTTCTTCTTCTTCTTTCATGTTGTTCTATTAATTCTTGTTTCTACTGCATTAGTGTGTGGCCGAAATTAATGTACATCTAAAAAGTCCAATTTCACTCGAGAGAGCAAGAAATTGGAAAGTTGTGAATTAATAGGGTATTGTTCTTAACTTGATTTGCGAAAATTGGGTTTTGATGTGCTTTCCTGATAGAAATATACTTGAAAGCCGTATTAGTCAGTTTAGGAACCGGAATTGTATTGATAGGTCATAAATTGCATTTGATCACAGAAATGTAGACGGATGGTTTATGATTCTAAAGTGAAATTAAATACGAGAGTTTTAATTTCTAGGCTACTGTTCTTGGCTAGCAACATGAAGAAGAGATTAACCAAATTATTATTATAATTGAATTCATTACTTGTTCTTAACCTTGGCATGCTCATATCCATAGTTTAAATTCACAGTAAATAATTGTTAATAGTTTTAGTATATATATATTTTATAACCAAAAACTTATTTAATTGTTGGTTACACTGTTGTTAGCATAATTAGAAGTAAGATAAGAATATAGTGTACTGAGGCAATTTTACTTATCCTGAGTCTCCTTGGATCGATACTTGGCTTACTCAGCCACTTTATTACTTGTTTGACCACGTGCACTTGCGTGTCGGTTTTTAACCCCTAACAAACGCACCGAACAACATGTTGAGAGCATGTGTGATTGATTTTAAGGGTGGTTGGGATGATCATTTTCCTCTCATTGAGTTTATGTATAACAATAGCTACCATTCCAGCATTCAGATGGCTCCATTTGAGGCTCTTTATGGGCAGAGATGTAGATCGCCTATTGATTGGTTTAGAGTCGGTGAAGTTGCAATGATAGGACTGAATTCAGTCCATAAGGCTATTGAGAAAGTTCAACTTATAAAGACAGGTTGTAAACAGCTCAAAGTAGTCAAAAGTCCTATGCGAATGTGAGGAGGAGAGAACTTGAGTTTGAAGTCGATGATTGGGTGTTTCTAAAGGTGTCTCCCATGAAGGGAGTGATGAGGTCCGGAAAGAAAGGGAAACTTAGTCCCCGTTATATTGGCCCTTACCAGATTGTAAAACGGGTTGGCAAGGTGGCATACGAGTTGGAGTTTCCCTCATAGTTTGCTTCAGTCCATCTGGTTTTCCATGTATCATTCTTAAAGAAATGCTTGGGTGACCCCACTCTAGTTGTTTCGATGGAGAGCGTAGGTGTGAAGGAAAGCCTTAGTTAAGAGGAGGTTCCGATAGAGATACTAGATCATCAGGTTCAAAGGCTAAGAAACAAAGAAGTAGCCTCAGTTAGTGTTTGGTGGAGGAATCATCATGTTGAGGGTGCTACGTGTTAAGATGAAGTAGATATAATGGCTAAATACCCACATATATTCCCTTTCAGCTCAATATATTGAGGTATTAGTTTCCTCTTTAGTACTCTATTCAGTTTTATGTTCATCTCATGTGCCCCAGTTTCTTTAATGTCAATGAATGTATGTGTGATTCAGGAATTCAGTTCAGTCATGTAGTTCAAATCGGAGTCAGTTACTCCATTAGTTTTCAACATGTATGTTCAGTATTTAAGTATGATGATTGCATTTCTCTGCTTTTCAGTATGTTTCTCAACATTTGAGGACTAACGTTCCCAAGGGAAAGATATTGTAATACCCAAAAAACCCTAATATCAGTCCCAGGAGTTAGGACGGAGAAAATAAAATTTTCTGAATCGGGTTACAGGACGAGTCATCCAGTGACCCGTCAGGAACACCACGAGTCATTAAGTGACACGTGGGGTGGGGATTGACCATGATTGGAAATTTCAAATTGGGGGTGACCACGGGTGTGACCATGAGTCATGGTCAGCCCCATTATTCATTAGGTCAACCATGCTCAAAGGTGGTTTGAAGGATGAAGGAAAATAGAAATATACCTAACGGGACATCACCACGAGTCATTGGGTACACCACGAGTCGTGGTGTCCACCGTGATGAGCGGTGTCGAGTTTTCTCCAGCGAAGGTAATGGAAGGTGACTACGAGTCGTGGTCAGGGACGACGGGTCATCCAGTCCCTCGTTGGGACTAGCAATGTGTTTTTTCCTGTGAATTTATTTAGGGATTTTCCATAATTCCTAAGTTTCTAAGGCCTAAACTACATCATTTTAAGCTCAGAATAGGGTGTTTTAAGAGGGTTAAGTCATTCTAAACCTATTCTAATTCATGCATGTAAGCATAGAGGTTTAAGGGATGATTAAGCCTAGTGTCTTCAAAGTTCTTCCTCAATTTTATTTGGGAAATCAAGGAAGTTGTGAAATTAGATCTCTTCGGGTATGTAAGGCTATGAATGGGTCAGTTGTCCACACCCATGCCCAATCTTCTATCAATTCATTAAAATTCTAATTGATGAATCTATGGGTTTTTACCCAATGTGTGAATTTCCTATGTATTAATCATGGGTATGATCTAAGCATGTTTCCAATGTTGAATTATAATTAATGGGAAATTTTTACAATGTTTTATATTATAAATTATGTTTTCAAGTTTTCTAAATTATGATGTCTATCCATGAAGGTTCATTAAAGTTGAGATCTATGAAGTATGTGTACAAGCATGATGAGATGTTTATTAAGAAAGTATGATTTCGAATTATCCATGTCTATGTCACGACCCGAACAGAGGCCCGGATCATAGACACGGGACAAGGGACCCTAAGAGACCCCAAGTTGACCCATGGCACATGCATACAACTATTCTCAATTAAACAAGCGGGCAATTAAACATAAAACATAGTGGAAATGTAACCATAGCACAACATCAAGAAATACTTGACGTATACAATAGTTGAGTACTACATACTAGTCTGAAAGCCTTTACTACATACGATGGGTTGATGGGACAACATCCCCCACTAACCCGAATAATATTGAAACTCAAGATAACATAAAAGTCTGTCAAACATCCCTCAGAACATGAGGACTCACCAATGAACTGATAGCGTAAGATGAGATGGAATAAGGATAAAGACGAGCCTAAGATCCGGACCCTGTATCATGAAACAATACAACATAGAAAGTTTGTGGTCAGTACATGGAATGTACTAAGTATGCAAGGTAAGTAAAACCGTGAAGTAATATAAATCCATTTAAGCAAGTTATACATATATCATAAGATTTTAAGGATTAGAAGAAGACTACTCGGTGCATAGGGTAATCGACCCTTAACTCACTCGGTGCTAGACTCTTCTCCCAAAAACATGCAATGCTCTACATCGTATATAATGAAGCTCAACATGAAATCATGCATGACTCAATATCGTATGAAATGAAGCTCAACTTTGTCTATTAACAAAGCTCATTAATGAAATCATGCATAGACTGGACATCATCTGAAAATGAAGCTCAACATTGTCCTTCGACAAAGCTTAATAATGCCATACATCTCATTTATAAATTCATGCATATGAGAAAATTTATTTTCAAACATACCACAAGCTCAATTATAGGCGGGAGCATCTACTCCAAATCATGTGATAAGCTACATATAGAAATATTTACTTGACATACCACAAGCTAGAATTTATAATAAGAATTGAAAATTTTCTCTTTAAACAATGTGGTAAGCCTATGTTGGGAAAATCATCGCTTTAATCAACATGTGGGAATTTCCCAAAGCTTTATCATTTAGTATCTACATATTCTATTTTTTGAAAACAACATCATAATCATGGGTAGCTTTAGAAACATGCTTTTCATCACCAACTTCATCATTATCTCACATTTACCATAAATCACCTCTTTCAGGAACTCTTCACCCATGGGCGTTTTAGATTCAATTTCTAGAAAACCAAATTTTATAAGAGAAACAAGTCAGAATCCTCCCAAGCTTCATAAATCATCAATATCAACTCAATCTAATCATGCCCATGGATAGAGATATAAGAATCCTACAATTGATCAAAACCCCGTAATTGATTATTCATAATTTAACACTAATTGATAGGAATTGGGCATGGGTGTGGAAGGAAGACACCCATTAAAACCAAACATACCTAGAAATGGATTGACTCTAAGTTCCTTGAATACCCACAAAGAAATTGATGGAAACTTGGGGAAGAAGACCTTGAATCTCCCAAAAATCTCTCTAAAGTTCTTGCATGAGAATGGGATGCATAAAGGACTTAACTCATCTTATCACACTCAGAAAATATCCAAAACGGCGTAGTTTAGGGTTTAAAAGAGTGGAAAAATAAAAAATGCCCTAAATGAACCTGCCCTAAAAACTTGCTGGATGAAACCACAGGTAGTATCAATGGGTTTTGGAAACAACCCACTGCCCGTCCTAACTCTTCGCTGAAAACAATGTTGAAAGCCCTTTCTCGGAATCGTGCCACGGACACACAGGATGGATCGTCCTAAGCTTCAACGAACCGGTTCTTTCGGTCGTTGTTTCCTTCTTCTGAAACTTAGCACTCCCATTCCAGGAGCCTCACCATGGCTCATTGTAAGCTTCCATGGGTCGTGGTTTCCACCCGTTGTCTCCACTGCAAAAGTCCACAGCCTACCACGACTGCTAACAATGGATCGTCGTTCCTCACAACGGGCTGTTGTAACACCTGTTGTTACTTCAGCCATCTGGGTTGACTCCTTACCACGACCACCACGACAGCTTTTTGTTTCTTACAAAGGGTCGTCGAATCAACTGTTTTTTCCCCCTGACATCAAAACTCCTGAACCCATGACCACAAACAACGGCCCGTGGTTACCTACCACGGGTCGTGGTACTTGTTGTTCTGCAACCTTTTTCCCAACCTTTCAGCAGTTTTGCATTTTTGCTTCCTGGGTCTACTCCTAAGAACTTCCGAGGTATTACAATATCTCCCCCTTGGGAACATTCATCCTCAAATGTAGGAAACAAACAGCAAACAAAAACATACAATTTTTCATAGCCATTTACTTTTCATTTTAATTGAAATTTTTACGGAATGACTACCTCCGAATAAAACCATATAGCTTAACTGATCTCATGCTTCCCATACACATTCATACACATAGAAGAAACTTGCACACATGAACTAAACATGAAAACTAGATAGAGTCTAAGGAAAAATTGATACCTCAAGTAAGAACAAAGTCGGTAGAGAATAAATATCGATATTTGGCCATCATATCTGCTTCAGCTTCCCACGTAGCTCCCTTAACATGTTGATTTCTCCATAAGACCTTAATTGAAGCTATTTCTTTGTTTCTCAACTTCCGAACCTGATGATCCAAGATTCCAACGGGAATTTCTTCATAACTGAGGTTGTCTTTCACTCCAATAATGTCTACCGGGACTACCAAGGCCGGATCACCCAAACAGTTTTTCAAAAGTGACACATGAAACACCGAATGAACTGAAGATAACTCCAAGGGAAATTCCAACTCATATGCCACCTTACCAACTCTCCTTATAACCCGGTAGAGGCCAACATAATAGGGACTGAGTTTCCCTTTCTTTTTGAACCGCATGACTCCCTTCATGAGAGATACCTTTAGAAATACCTAGTCTTCCACATCAAACTCCAAATCCCTTCTCCTCACACCAGCATACGAGTTTTGATGACTCTGAGCGATTTTCAATCGGTCCCTTATCAACTGGACCTTTACCATGGCCTCAATAACCGAATAGGGTCCTATCATGGCTGCCTCACCTACCTCAAACCAACTGATGGGTGATCTACACCTTCTCCCGTACAGAGCCTCGAACGGTGCCATCTGGATACTAGAGTGATAACTATTATTATAGGCAAACTCAATCAAGGGCAAATGATCATCCCAACTACCTTTGAAATCCATAACACATGCCTCAACATATCCTCGAGGGTCTGAATGGTTCATCCCACTTGGTCGTCCATTTGCGGATGGAAGGCTGTATTGAACTTAACTTGCGTCCTAAGTCCCTTTTAAAAAGAATGCCAAAATTGAGAAGTAAACTGAGTACCTCGGTCTGAGATAATAGACAAGGGAACTCCATGATGTCGAACCAAATCCCGAATATACAACTTAGCATAGTCATCTGCTACCTCTTTTTTCATTTTCGACCACCAGTAAATTTCTTTTATATCATGATACATCTTTGTTGAACCTTGATGAAGAGAATAACGGGAATAATGTATCTCACCCATAATCTTCTAGTGAAGTCCTGCCACATCTGAAACACAGAGGCGACCCCTATATCTCAAAACCCCGTCTTCGGTTACCTCGAAATCTACTACTTCCCCTCGCTGAGCCTTATCTCGGAGCTGAACCAGGTTAGGGTCTTCATATTTTCGTTCTTTCACCTCTACAACCAAGGATGATACTGCAGTATTCTGGACACTGCTCAAACATCTCCCGAGTCTACTATACAGACAGCCAAACTAGCTAATTGATGCAATTCTTGGCGCAGTTTCCGCTATCCTGGCTTCAGGTATGCCAAACTCCCCATAGATTTGCAGCTGCGGGCATCTGCTACAACATTGGCCTGCCCTCGATGATACAAAATATTCACATCGTAGTCTTTCAATAATTCCAACCAGCGGTGCTACCGCAGATTCAACTCTTTCTGTGTGAAAATGTACTGGAGGCTCTTATGATCAGTGAAAACATCTACGTGGACATCATATAGATAGTGCCTCCATATTTTAAAGGCATGAATTACTGCCGCCAATTCTAGATTGTGGGTGGGGTAATTCTTTTCATGCTTCCTATACTGCCTTAAAGCACAAGCAATTACCTTACCATGTTGTATCAGAACACATCCTAATTCGACACCTGAAGCATCATAATATACTACATAACCCTCTGAAGCTTCTAGCAAAGTTAGGACTGGTGCTGATGTCAATCTAGTTTTCAACTCTTGAAAACTCTGTTCACATGCCTCAGTCCAATGAAATTTAGCTGCTTTCTGAGTTATCTCGGTCATAGGTGCTGCTAAGGTAGAAAACCCCTCCACAAACCTTTTATAATATCCAGCTAATCCCAGAAAACTACGTATCTCAGACCGAGTGGTAGGTCTAGGCCATGTTTTTACTGCTTCAATCTTCTATGAATCTACCTGAACACCATCATTTGAAATAATATGGCCTAAAAAGTCCATTGAATTTAGCCAAAATTCACATTCAGAAAACTTCGCATACAACTGGCGATCCCTGAGAATCTGGAGCATTGTTCGTAAATGGCCTCGGTGATCTGCTTTTGAAGGGGAATACACCAGGATATCATCAATAAATACAATCACAAACAAGTCTAGATATGAACAAAAGATGTTGTTCATCAAGTCCATGAACATTGCAGGAGCATTCCTCAACCGAAAGACATGACTAAGAATTCAAAATAGCCATACCTGGTCCTGAAGGCTATTTTCAAAATATCCTTCTCGTGAACCCGAACCTTGTGGTATCCAGACCATAAATCAATTTTTGAGAAGTACTTCACGCCTTATAACTGGTCAAACAAGTCATCTATCCTGGGAAGTAGATAATTAGTCTTGATAGTGACTTTATTCAGTTGCCGATAGTCTATACACATGCGAACGGAGCCATCCTTCTTTCTCACAAATAGGACTGGCGCACCCCACGGTGAAGTACTCGGACTAATGAAGCACTTATCTAACAGATCTTTCAACTATTCATTTAGTTCTCTGAGCTCAGCAGGAGCCATGCGGTACAGAGGGATAGATATAGGTTGAGTACCTAGTAATAAGTCAATTGCAAAATCAATTTCCCATTCCAAGGGAGTACTAGGAATTTCATCTGGGAATACGTCTAGAAATTCGTTGACTACTGGAATGGATTGAAGAGTTGGAGATTCTACTCGAACATCTTGAACTCTGACAATATGATAAATACATCCCTTCGCTATTAATTTTCTCTCCCAAAGATAGGAAATAAACCTACCCTTTGGCGTGGCTGCACTACCTTTCCACTCCCTATCTCCTCTAGAAAGTGGAATCGAACAGTCTTGGTCCAACATTATACATTGGCATAACAGGGTGCTAGCCAATCCATACCCATAATTGCATCAAAATCAATCATGTCTAGTTCCACTAAGTCTGCAAAAGTCTGGTGACCCACAACCTCTACTATGCAACCTCGGTAGATCCATTTGGCTATAATAGAATCGCCAATAGGCGTAGATACTAAAAAGGGTCGCTGTAGCAATTCTAGTGCAATACCGAGCTTCTAGGCCACTAATGGCACAATGTAAGACAAAGTGGAACCTGGTTCTATCAAAATATGAACAGAATGAGAGAAAATATCCAGCATACCTATCACAACATCCCGTGATGACTCTAACTTATGTCGTCCCGGTAAAGCGTAAGTGCGATCTAGATCGGTACCTGAATTGGATACCTCTGATCTGCCTCGGCCTCTGCTGGCTGAAACTGAGGGTATACGCCCTACTGGAGATGTTGGGGCACGTCACCCTGCTGAAGACCTTTCCTGTCGGTCTTGACCACCCTATCCCCTGGTTGGAAAGTCTCTCATCAAGTGACCTTCTCGTCCACAAGTACAGCATGTCATAGAACCATACCTACAGGCTCCAAGATGACAGCAACTACAAATAGGGAAAGGTGGCACTATGAGTCTACTCTACTCTAGCCCTCTCTATGCTGCGAACCCGATGATCGTGAACTCTCATCGGGTCCTGACTGCTCTAGATGACCAGGTCTGCCACCCTACTGCTGCTGTGAAAGTGGGGGTCTAAGTGGTCTATTTGACAGTCGTGGCCTGGGTCCGCCCTGAGACTCTGCCTGAGTATCACTAGGTTTATCCCTACGGTGCTGCTCCTGGCTTCCCCTTTCTATCCTTTGCAATTGCTGCCTGATCCCTTCTATATTCTGAGAAAATGCCTAGATACGGGTGATATCCATGACCTCTTGCAGAATAGCCATAACAAAAGTCTCCACATACTCTGGAAGCAGCCCTATAATGAACCAATGCACCCTAGATGGCATACTATCAACGAAAATAGGTGCATATCGAGCCAAGGGGTTGAATCTCATAGTGTACTCCTGAACACTCATCGAACCCTGCTTTAGGTGCAAAAATTGATCAACCCGGGCCTATCAAATTTCCCGTGGCAGATAATGATCCGGAAGGCCTATGAAAAGCTACACCAAGTCGAAGGGGGAACATCTCTACCTCGGTACCTCTCCCAACTCTCGTACCATAATATTGCTATGTCCCATAGCTGAAATACTGCCAACTCAACTAACTCCGCAGGCGTGGCATGCATTACCCTGAAGATCTGCTACAATTGGTCCAAGAAGTCCCGGGGGTCCTTGTCTCAATCTGTCCCTGTGAAATGCGGGGGACTCAGAGCGAGGAACTCTCGGACCCTCGAACTACCGGGTCCTTCCAAAGACTCAGCAACCACGAGCGCCACTGCCTGTCGCTGCGCAGCAATCATCTGAGCTATCGTGAAAACAACAATCTTGACCTCCTGGTCCAAGGGCATCGGGATAGAAACTACTGGAGGCGGTGCCGACGCATCCGCTGCTCTGGAAAGCTCTTGGCGTGGCGGAGGAGACTGGGGAGACTGAGATGAAGTCTCCCTGTCACCCTCAGATCAGGCTGACTCTGACTGAGGCACCCTGCTAGTTCCTTCCCCTTCTGCGGTATCTAACTCCTTGCCAGTCGCGGTCCTTCGTGCGTCTGACATTTCTCTGTAGAAAAGTAGATTATAATAATCTTAGGGACTTATCTCTATAAAGCATATATCTATAGCACGCCTAAAAGAGAAAGAAGAGTAACCATCCTAACGTGCCTCACAGCCTCCTTCCTATGGTATGTGGTGCACAACACATCCATAGACACAACTCTAGTTAGCACAGCTTGCATACTCCCTGGGATACGATCTGCTTTGATACCAAGTTTTTCACGCCCCACCTTGGGAGCCACGATTGGCACCTGGAGCCCTACTGGGATCTGAAATTACTTAACTAGGCCTGTGCACTCCTTGTGCACACCTATTACCCATGTCAAGAACACAACGGGCTATATCTCGACTGTAAATACAACCTCCGGCCGACAAGCCCTTGTTGCCACTTGTAAAGGAAAACAGCTAACTAAAAACAGGCAATAGCAGGGAATCCTATGCGGGCTGACGAGACCACTATGGTATCTAGTTGTGACTGAAAAAGTAAATCCAGTGCTAAACTAAGTTATGGCCGACAAGGCTGCTAACTGACAGCTAAACAAGGCCCCACACGGCCAACACATAAACTAAAACACATATGGTACCCACACGGACACCAATAGCTAACTAGAGGAAAATATAAACAATTTGCAAGCCTCTAGATGTAATATGATGGTCGTGGACCCATAAACTGTACAATCAAAAAGAGTAAACCTTCTATCTACAAGCTCTGGAGGAAAGGAGCCGACTATGCTGACAATCCTGGCTGAAGCTAAGAGGATCCTACTCCTCGTCTATCCACACCTATAGGCAAGTAATGCAGCGCCCTAAAAAGGGTACCAGTACAATATGTACCGAATATATAAGGCAATAATTGTAAATAACTGAAATAAAGAAATGAAACTAAGAATAACTGAAATGGAGGGATAGAGATCATACCTGCATAGTTGAACTTTCTATTATCTAATTTATCAGTAACTAAAGCAAACAAGAACCTTACCTGACCCCCATAAGCTGGAAGGTACAACCAGCATAGAATAACCCACTCGGCGCCCCAATAAGTCCTGGCGGGTACACTTCAATCTAACTACCCCTAATAAGGTCATACCGCGTGATCTAATAACTATAACCATCCTACCCATCCCCTGGGTCTACAACTGAGCCTACTCGGCCCTTAAACTATAGATGTGTCTGAGTCCGGTGGACTCCTACTGCCTATACCCCGGGTACCAAACTCGATAGGGTGTGCCAATATGGCATAATAGTAGTCCATCCATTGAATGGACTGTATGAGGACCTCAAACCTCATCTTCGTCGCTCACGGATGGCATACCACTCCTCGGAGCGACGTAATCTAGCCCCTCGCGAGTGTTGACACAGCTAGTAACCCTGGGGTTGGTTATGAAAGGCTACACAGGGCATATTCAATCCCAAACTAAACATGGAATGCTGGTCTCAACTAATAACAGCAGCTAATCGTAAAAATATGCTTATAGTATTCTTACTGGGATTCAAAATGAGTTATGATACAAACTTGCCAAAGGGATTTGCCTTAACATACCTGGATTGGTGATTTCTGCTTAACTGGTGAGTATCATATTATATTCAATAGCTCTTCTCAATTGAGATCGTACTACTGAGAGAATGAAACTAGTTTCAATACTAAATTCTGCAAAAATGAAAACTTTATATATAAATATTAACTATATTGCAACTTGATGGAACATGGTTGAAAACGTATAATTTCTCGAAAGTTCAGAAGGGAGAAATACTCACTTTAGGCTTCGTATAGAAATTAGTTTGGAGCAATTCTAACAAATCTAGCTCGATGGAGTTATGATTCATTGGGTGAATTTCATGAAAATAACTATGTAATAATGCTCCTTGTAGCCTTAAACTTTGATACTCGAAGTTAATTTGAATTCAAGTGGCGTTTCATAGCGTAACTAGAGGAAAACCACCTGCAAATCGCGTGTGTATTACTCCTGATCGCGGGTCTACTTTACTTTGAAGTGAACAAGTGAAAAACATTGAATATATATATAATTTGGACGGTGACATGGAGTCTGCGGCATGGACCCCAACACGCCAGTTCTGGGCCGTGCCACGGAGCCTAACGCGCCAGAGAGGGTCCGTGCCACATTGCCCCTTTGGGCAGTTGGCCTATCATTCTCCCGCGCGTCCCAACTCCGTGCTCGTTCGACCTTTCCCCGAGCCCTTTCTCATACATATTAAACTCTAAAACTCTTAACCAACATATGAAAAGGCAGACTAAATGTTAAGAACTTACAGGGTGTAAGACGTAGAGTAGTGACCCTTCCCTATGATAGATGGATAATGACTGTCTTAAGGGAATTTCATCATATTTTTATATTTTTTTAGGATTGAGTCATAGATCATTCACTTGAGTGCTTGTGGAATTCTATTTAGCTGCTACGCTAGAGTTAATAAAGTGGTCAACTTGAGTGCATAACTGAGAAATCCATGAGAGACACACATAGCTCTTTAATTTGACTCAAAATGACTCATAGTGCATAATAATGAAAAATATCATTCAATATGATTGTATGGATATGTAGCTGTAGAAAACCAACTATACTCTTGATTATTATGATAGGTGAGCTAAATTGCCTTGTGTGTACATAGTGGAACATCTACAACTTGCCTTAGTGTACATAGGATAGCTAGTTGTTAGGGAGTTAGGATATGATCAAGGCATTTCTTTGAAAAAGCCAAGTTTTTCCAATGTTGTTTATCTTCCTGTACATTCTCTCTAGTTAACCACATTTTAGCCAATAAGCCTTATTCTTTCTCAGCCACGAAAGTAGCTTAATGCCTCTTTTTGTGAGACCTCACACTTGTTGATCCAAAGTAGTCTTAGGCACTTTGATACTTGAAGAGTAAAGATCCACCAAAGTATAATCTTAAGGGAAAAAGAAAAAAATTATGGTAAGAGACGAAAAATAGGAAGAAGGGGTGCCCATAGAATTGTGTCTTTTACTTGCTACTAGGACAATGAAAGATAGAGCTTTAATTGAAAAATTCTTATTGATTTTATAAGCAAAGACTAGAAGTCAAGTCGTGTAAAAGGGGCATGAAAAGAAAGAAATTAAAGGGTGAGTTAGTGAAGGGTGAGCAAGCAAGAAAAGGTGGTGGACTTGAAAAGTGAAAAGATGTCTTAAAAGATCTTAGGGCGGCAGTCAATATAAAAGAAATATTATTCCTACCCGTTCCTTAGCCGACATTACAACCAAGAAAAGACCTTATGATCTGAACCTTTTGAAATGACCAAGTAGTCTAAATATACATGAACGGAAAGATTATGGTATGTGACATATGAACATTACATCATTTGTGAGTGTGAGAGTACCTTGCTTTCTATGTTCCATGAGTTTTCATTAATAATCTGAAAGAGGAACATCAATAAAAGTGAGGGACACAAGATGTCTATGTCGATGTAATACTTATTGCATATTTCATACTTAATGATGTTTGCCCTTTATTTTGAAAAGATGAGTCAGTTATAGAGGTTGTGTAGTCTTGATTGTGAAACCTGTACATGTGCTTGATGAGAATTGTTGTATGTTGATAAACCACTTGATTTATGCTCTCTTCTAGTTAGTTGAGTGTGAATGTTAGAGGTATCAAGTGTGATGGTAAAAGATGAGTTTATGTATGGAGTAAAGTATTATTCAAGGACGAACAATGGTTTAAGTGTGGGATGGTGATGTTGGGCATATTTCTATGCCCATTTGCCTTGTTTTTTCCCATCTTTTACCTTGTTTCGAGTTCATAATCCTAATGAAATGCATAAATTAATATGTTTGTGTGTTTTGTATTCTAACAAATGTTTTGAGGTGTTTTGAGAAGGAAACCAAGGGAAAAGGACCCAAAATGAACCAAGATTGATGATTTGAGAAGTTGAGAAGAACGTTCGGGGGCTATGGCTGGCGCCCAGCGCCCGACCTTCAATGCCTTGACAAAATTTCATTAATTTTGGTTCCATGGGCGCTAGCTCCTTAACATTTAGAACATGATCATTTAACACCTTGGCGAGATTTTGGGCGTGGAGCCCCAGAGCTTCCCAGACTTAGAGAAAATCACAAAAATTTTGGTGAGATAGAGGAGGCCATGCACCAGAAGGGTCCAAATTGCAAGAATTTGACTAACACTCTAGTGAGATGGTGAGAGTGGCGTGCTAGAGATGCTAGAAGTGTAGAAAATTGGCTAAGTCCTTGGTGAGATAATGGGAGCGGCGCACCAGGTCCATTCCAGAGTTGAAATTGTTGATTTTAAAGCTAAGTGTTGGAGGGTAGAAGCGTCATTTATAGGTTCAACTACAAATAGAACCTCTAGGTCATTTGTTAAGCAGCTTTTGCTCATTTTTACACTGTATTTTTATTTGTAGAGGCTTGTAAGTCATTTTGAAGGAAGACAAAGTTCTAAAATAGGTTTCTTCTCTTCTTTACTCTTTATTTCGAATGATGATGATAAAGTGTGTGTTTTTCCACTTGTCTATGAGTGGCTAAACCAATATTGTAGGGTTTTGGCCATGGTGGGTGGTTGATTGTTTGAAAGACTGATTTAATCTAGACTTGATTCTTCATTATGGTTGTTTGTATTTACTTATTTTAATTGATTATTTATGAGATTAATCACCTTATAAGTAAACTTGTTGGCTTTCGATTGAACTTGGGAAACGGAATCAAAAGGGTTAATGGTAAATACAAAACAGAAATTCAAAGACACTTTGTAACCATTGGTGAGAGGATAGAAGTTGTTGTTGAGGATAAGGATATATCCTTCAACCCTGTTTAGTTAAATACAAGGAATATTCATTGTTTCATGTTTTTCCTGCGAATATAGGGATATAGGAGTTAGGGTTCATGAAGTAGGTCTTTGATACAGGGAATGTTGCAAGAAATGGGATAGTAACTTGCAACTAGCAACCATAGGAAGAATCATTCTAGTGTAATCACGTCTTGAAAACTCATCCTGAAACCAAACAAAATTCATTTCCATAGATTTTCATCATCATCAAAGTAAAACCAAGCTTGTAACCGTTTTAGTTACTTTTGCATTTAATGTTTTAATAGTTAATTTCCGAAACCATTCCCCATTTTAACTATTTTGTTAGAATAGAGAAAATAAAGTAATAACCTTATAATGATTAAATTGACAAGTCTTTGTGGTTATGATAATTGAGGCTTCCAGTCCTACATTACTTAACGATCACGTGCGCTTGTGTGCGCTTGGGAGACATCATGTGATCTAGGGGTGACTGTGAACTTGATGCCTCTGTCACTATTCAACCAACTTAGTTTGGAAAAACCAAGGACCATCAAAGTGATGTTGCAGCTGGCTGACAAGTCGAAGGTGGTCCCGGAGGGGATTATTGAAGATGTGCTCATCAAAGTAGGTAAGCTCATAATACCTGCTGATTTTATAATCTTGGACTTTGAAGTTGATGGTAGGGTACCCCTCATCTTGGGACGTCCATTCCTGGCCATGGGAGGAGCATTGATTGATGTGAGGGCTGGCACCCTGAAAATGAGGGTGAATGATGAGGAAGATAACTCAAAGTGTACGAAAAAATCCGCACCCCAACACACTATAGAGATCTTTGCAAGATCAATGTACTGACAAAGAATGAGTGTGGGGTAGAGGAGTGGAAAAGTCCACTTTTGAAGGATTTAATGAAAAAGGAGCCTAAACCTACAACTGAGAGGATATTGGATGACAGGGAAATGATAGAAGATAAGAGGGAAAGTGTGGAGGCTTTTTCCTCAAAAGTCAAGAATAAGAGGAGATGGTTCCCGAAAGGGAAAAAGAGTTTTAGAACATCCTGAAAAGGGTGATTGTTGTCGTGCCACAATGTAAAATTAACCGCTACTTGGGAGGCAACCCAAATGTACCACAAGAATGATTTTTTTCTTTGTTTTAAATTTTGGTTAGATTCACTTTTTTTGTTTTAGTTTTTGTTACTAAGCATAGATTCAGGGGAATTCTGAGTACCCATGAAAGTGAAAGCTAAAGAACATGACAAAAGATGAGTGTGAGGTCGTTGACCCATGCATTCAAAAGTGGATGAAAGCATGCTACTAGCTAGGCCTAGAGGCCTCATGAAGTGTCACGAAACCTTAATTATTTTAAATTGATGCTTTGGGGACATAGCATATTTTAAGTGTGGGGTGAGGGAAAGTTAAAAAAAATTATGTTGATGGAGGATAAATCATGTGCTAGATTTGAAAATTGTTTGAATTGAGAATCTGAGTTAAGCACAGTCACCCTTTGTTTTTCTTTTCAGTTCTTTTTCGAAGAGGGCACTTTGAACCGAGAATAAATTTTTTCTATTTTTTCTGTACATATTTGTTTAGTCATAGTTAAGGACTTTTTCTAACGATGGATGGATGACGACCATCTTGAGGAAAAATTAGTCATTAGGATTTTTCTTTTTAACCCTGAACTGATTGAATGCTTAATGCTCTTGTTGAGTGTTATACATGATTGTTAGATGCAAATGAATTTTAATTGTGAAGCATGTTGAGAAAATTGTATGATATTGTTTGAGACACTTAGGCTCAGTAATAGGACTTTATATGCTTCGTGCTTAATTTTAAATTCATGTGATTAGCTGTATTGAGAGTCTATATGGTCTGTCTTGAGCTAAACATGTGTAGTGAGTGTGAGATTTTGTATATTCCATGCTATCATGTTATGTACAGAACTTGCATGGTATGTTTGCAAAGAGAAATGAGGGATGTTGAATGAGAGAGATAATATAGTCAATTCTTTTAATAAGCTTGTTTTTATCCTTTGCTTTACCTACCCTTAATGCATAATCCTAGTTAACCCTATTGAGCCTTTAGCCTATTCTTCGTTAGCCACATAGAAGCTAAATCCCATTCTTTCAATTTTGCTTTACCTACCCTTAATGCATAATCCTGGTTAACCCCATTGAACCTTTAGCCTATTCTTTGTTAGCCACATTAGAAGCTAAATCCCATTCTTTCAATGGACAAGAAATTGATCAAAAACTCCTAAGCACTTAAGTGAAAAATGCAAAAGAGTAAAGGAGTAAGAACATTGAAAAAAAAGGATGTAGTTGGTTGTGGAGGTTGAAGAAAAGAGTGAAGAATTATTCAAAATGCCTAAGTATTGGTACGAAGTAGAAAAGAAAAAAAGAACAATATATGTAATGCTTGATTACTCCCTACTAATAGTATAAGTGTGCTTGATGAAATGGGAAAACAAAAAGGAAAGTGATAGATGAAAAGGAGTAAGAGGTGATGTAAAAGAAGAGAATGTGCTTAATGAGAAAAAGTGATGTATTAAAAGCGCTTAGGGTAGATATTCACTATTATTAGCCAGAATCGTACCTACCTATCCCTTAGCCTACATTACAATCTATAAAGTCATATTTTATCTTACTTTTAAATGTTCTTGTATTAGTGGATTAATATACTAAAGGCAAGCATATGGGTCATGCATGTTGCATGTGAATTCACTGTGAAAGTGATCTTAATTGTATTTATATACCCATATTTTTATAAATGGTATCTTTGTTAGTGATAACGGGTGTTCTCTTATGGTAAGAGCACATGTTTGAGGAAAGATAGAGTCATTGGATTTCTTGATTGGTTAATGTGCAGGAGTTTGCTATAGTTATAGAGTCGGTTATTGAAGTTAAGAGGTCTTAACTTAGTTGTGCTTGATTCTAATTGTGTAATATATTGTCACGACTCGAGTTCACACCCTAGCCGTAACACGGGACAAGGAACCCCGAAAAGCTCTAAATTGACCCATGGCATAATCATAGCATAACACTTAACAATAGAAACAACTGACAGAAACATAATTGAGAGGAAGCTAACTGTAAAGAGTCAAATTTAAAACTCAGAGAACATAGTCTAACAAAACTTTAATACATACGTGAATCTAGTTACACATGTCTGAAAGACTCTACTAAACTGATGAGTTGCCGAGACAAGCCTCCAGCTAACTTTTAAAGTCTGAAAACTGAAACATAACTGAAATAAGAACATAGAACTCATCCTCGAGAGATGAGCACTCACCACAATCTACTGCGATGGAAGAAAGAACGTGTATACCGCGGGGCTGAGTCTGGATACCTGAATCTATATCATGAAATGATATAGCACTTAAAGTATGCGTTCAGTACTTGGAATGTACTGAGCATGCAGGGAAACGTAAACAAACTAAACATACAAGTATACAAGGAGGAAATAAATTGAGTACATCAATATATAACTGATTCAGAATGCAACAACCCTGTCTGAGTACATACACATATCGACATGAACTTTTATTTGGAACTAATATTTGAAGTATCATCAACCTCTTACATAAGGGTCATGTACTAAACATATAATGAAAGTTGAAACTGTAATTAATACCATACAATGTACTAGATGCATGATGATAACTAAGATTGCATGATGCTAAATTTGTTTTAAACTGAAGTCTAAACTATACGGAACTGAACAAAACTGATAACATAAACTAAGGGAGTCATTCTCTGCTATAAAGAGTCCCAACTAAACTAGGAGAAACATTCTCAGTACGGAGACTCCCGACTGATCTAAGGGAAATATTCTAGGCTAAAGAAAGTCCCTAACTGACCAAGGGAGACATTCTCGGCTATGGAGAGTCCCTGACTAGCTAAGGAAATATTCTTGGCTATGAAGAGTCCCAGACTGACCAAGGGAAACATTCTCGGCTATGGAGAGTCCCTGGCTAACTAGAACATGAGGAGTATTGAGCTGACGTTATCCATCTAGTCTATACTACTAAAGCTAATAAAAAACATGAGCATTTACTGATTTCATCATACTGCATTCATTTAGAAAGGATTAAGGCTACTTTCTACTAAAAACAAGCCCAAAAGTATGAAGTATCATTTCATGCTTTATCTTTGTAATTCATATCGTCATGGTGCCAAATCATCATTTAATCCACACATTTTACATTCACGAACATCTATGGGTTTAGATCATACTTTACACCTCTCCAAAACATTCAAATTCCAAGTTCATGGCATACGACATATAACATAGAGTCACATAGGACCATAGGTCCAATTCACACTTTAACATATATACATTGATTCATATATTCTAAATTTATGGAAAGCCCACATAGTTAACTCTTACATTAAACATGTACAAAGAGATCCTGATAGAAGCATATATTCATTTCACGGAACCCATTTCGAAATTTACTCCAATTCATAAAGAAGATACGATAATTATGTCATTACCATAGGTTCATCTTATACCCAAAACATTTACATCGAAAACATAATGAAAACAGATACATACTTTCCATTGATCAAGCCCATAAGTTCTAATCTCATCTCAACATATCTATCAAATCATATATTCTAGTTTTAAGGGAATTTTTACGATATTAACATAATTTAGACATGGATACAAGTTCTTGAACAAATCCCAATTCAAGTTTTAGGCCATCTCATGAAACAAATTCTATAATCATGCATTTCCACCATTAAACACATAATTCAAGATATTACAATAATCCCATAAGCATAAATAACTTTTAATCCTAATTGATCTTATATTTCATATAAGACATAGAAGAAATCATCCATAAATTGAAACCCTAGGTCATGATTTTCTAGAATAATGGAGTGGGGTTTTTAAATAAAACATTTGGGGCACAAGGATGGAAGGATATCCTTTTTGAAAAACCCACATACCTGATTTGAAGGCTCCCTATAGGTCTTGAAGCTTGCAACTCATGAATGAAGACCTAGATGCTCCTTGCACATGGAAGAAGAAGGAGAAGGAAACTCTATCGGGTGATTTTTTGGTAATGAGGGGCTTAGGCTAGTGAGAACCCCTATGTTTCGACCCCTTTCAACCCCTAAAATGACATTGTTATACCCTGAAAAACCAAAGATCAGAAACGGGAGTTGAAATAGAGAAAAACTTAAAACTGGCACCAGGCATCAAAACGGGTCGTCAGGTGACCCGTGGGAGCAGCCCACGAGTCGTGATGTGACTCGTGGTGAGGCTCAAGAATTGGGTTTGATGTTTGAGAAATGGAAACCCCACGAATGTGACCAAAAGTCATGGTCAGGCCCCACGACTCGTTATGTCAGTTGTGGGGAGTGGTGATTGAGAAAAGAGAAAGAGGAAGACAGTGTACCTAACGGAAGGAGCCTACCAGTCGTGGTCAGTCACCACGAATTATGGGATGAGTCATGGTCAGCTGATGGAAGTTATTTGAAAATCATAGGCAATGTACATGATGAGTGGTGACCACGACTCATGGTCACCCAGTAACGAGTTGTTAAGCCAGCTGTGACGAGCCCAGCAAACTTGAGAAGCAGTGTACTTGATGGATGATGCCACGATTCATGGCCCACGGTGACGAGTCATTAGGTCCCTCGTGAAGACTACCTGGCGGTTATTTTCTATGAGTTTAGTAAGGTATTTTCCATAATTCCTAAGATTGTAAGGCCTAAACTACGTCGTTTTAAGTTATGATTGATGTCTTTTAAGAGGGTTAAGTTCATTTTAGGCCATATTCATTTATCCATGCAAAGATAGAAGTTAGAGGGGGTGATCAAGCTAGTTCTTCTTCAAATTCTTTTCAATTCCTCTTAGGCAATTAGAGAAGTGTAAGAATCAGCCTCAATCAGGTATGTAGGGTTATGAATGGGTGATTCCTTTCACACCCATGCCAATCCCTCTCTAGATCATGAAATTCCTATGTCTAATCTATGGGGTTTTAACCCAATGCATGAATTTCCTAAATTCTCTACATGGGTATGATTAAAATATGCTTCTACTACTGAATTATGAAGCATGGGAAAGTTTTATATTATTTTCAATTAAAATCATGTTTCAAGTTTTTATGAGTTAAAAAGCCCATTGATGAGAAGTTCATGAAAGAATAGATTTGTGATGAATGTATGATTATGATGAGATGTTATGATGAAAAGCATGTTTTTCAGCTAACCATATTTATAATCATGTTTTCGATGTGAATTGAGTATTTTCAAGCATGATAAAGTATTGGGCAATGCCCACATGTTCAAGTATGAGTTATGATTTCCCGAATTAAGCTTACCATATGATTTTGGAGTGAAGACTGTCAATTATCTTTCAACTTGTGGTATGTTTTGAGCTAAAGCTTCTCATATGCATGATTTCAGATTTGAGTTGTATTTCATTATTGAGATTCGTCAATAGACGATGTTGAGCTTTGTTGAAAAACGATGGAAAGCATATGCATGTTTTTGGGAGTAGTGTCTAGCACTGAGTAGGCTAAGGGTCGATCACCCTATGCATCAGAACTACACGCCAACGTAGGTTTATACTACTATATATATTACTTTGGGACCTCCCTTGTGAGCTATCCCCTTCCCTATTGGGCCACGGGATTGATATCAATATCATGGCATCGTCCCTACCCCTAGAAAGTCTTTGGATGGCTCTACCCACTTGAGTGTGATAGTTGGGACCACATAAGCTTTATCATGGTATGTCGGTTAAAAGACAAGTCTCCCATTGTTTCTCATGATTTCAGTTATGATGTGATGTCATGTTATGATGATATCATGATTTCAGAAAGAATGCATGCAAACCTACTCTCAGATTCCTAATGTTTATGTTTTACGTTATGCATGTCTTTAAATGAATTTACTTATTTAAGCGGTTTTACTTACCCTGCATAATCGGTATATTCCACGTACAGACCGCATACTCTATATTGTATCATTTAATGATACAGGACCCGGCTCTCAGGCTCAGCCCTGTTCATAGTCAGTCTTCAGAGTTAGCACCTTATGATGTTGCCTCATCTTCCAAGGACTAGACTTATTCGATTTCCTTTATTTATTTTCAGTTTCAGCTTTATTGAGTTAGTTGGGGTCTTGTCCCATCAACTCGTCATGTTTAGAGACTTTTCAAACAAAGGATGTATTTATCTTTAGATTGTGTACTATGATGTTATGTTTAACTTATACTTCCTCTATGATTATCTCGTTGATTCTTCAATTTTATCGGTTGAGTTAGATGTATGTTCATGCATGGGTCGACTTGGAGTCTCTCGGGGCTCCTTGTCCCGTGTTGTGATCCGGGCATCCGTTCCTGTCGTGACAGACGCCATTTCAAAATTTGGGGCACAGGATTTTATCAAATTACCCTTGGAATTAAAATAAAAATTACCCGATTTGAGACCACTACCCACACCACGAGTCATTGTTCCTCACCACCACTCGTGCTGACCACCCGTTGCTTCTGGGGTCTGCTTCACAGTTTCATCTTCCTCAACCAAAAACCAACAGGATGAGTCATTACTTCATCCAATGACTCGTCACCACCTCCCATCGACTCCACTAGTTACTTAACCTGCAATCTATCCAACGACCAACATGAGGAGTCATTACTTGATCCAGTGATTCGTTTGTTCCTTCCGCTGTCCCCAATGGACCAATCCTCGAGTCCCTTCCAATGACCAACACCACCGGTCATTGTTAGCTTAAACGGTCCGTTGTCACCATCCATCGTCCCCGACCCTGAGCCTTGAACTCCAACCAACAACTCTTCATGACGACCCATTACGACAACAATGAGTCTCTACCTGACTCATTCCCTCCGAGAAGTCCAATCTGAATACTTACACGATTTCATCCAACGGGTCATTGGTTCACACAACGACTCGTACCTCCTCTTGTGGCATCAAACACTTAGCACTATTTTCTAAAACCCTTCCAATGACTGCCTCTAACGAGTCATTAGGTCGACCAATGACTTGTTGGACGAGCCATTCTGAGGCACTACTGCTAATTTTTCTGATGAACACACTTTGAATCTTGATTTTAAATCTTGGAAACTTTTGGGGTGTGTTACAATATCTCCCCCTTGGAAACATTCGTCCTCGAATGTCAGCTAAACATACTGAAAAGATAGGGATAGAACTGAAATCCCAAAACTGAGCAATTACAGCTAAAAATAATGGAGTATCTGACTTTGGTTGATCTTACATATCTGAACTGAACATCCAAATCATACATGCATGCTAAGGCATAAGAAGGACGGAAAGACATGAAACTAACATGGAACTAGGTAGAGCACTGAGAAGGATTCTTTCCCTCTAACCGGCATTGAGCTGATACGAATTGAACCTACGTTCTCAAATCGCCTTCTGTTATGGGTTAGAACTCATGATTCGTGTACTAACTGAGAGTAAAAGACTCATGAGCACAAATCATTCATGACATCTATAACTGGGCACATACATGAGTTAACCTTATTCTATTGAGCTGCTAAAGCAACTTCTAAAGACTGAGTTCGAGCTGATCATACTGGAAGACATGAGTTGACACATATAGCTGATTCATAACATGAGGATGAACCTTAAGGATTTGCAGAGCGAGACTAGCATCACTATCTGAGGCGATTATCTAGAAATCATGGGAATCTAAGCATGGGGATGGGTATAAATTAGCTTCAACTAAGATACAAAAGAAGTTATTTGAACCTGAATGGATCGACATACCACAACTGCTAGGGTTGGAACTCCCCCATTAGCATTTTCAAGATCTGACTTGTCGCATATACTTACCATCACCCCCTTAGCTTAAAGACGTCATTCTAAGGCTCCTGAATCTTTCTTAAGGTCGGGGCTAAATCACTAACTCCTAGCTTCTCTTTTACCTCTAACCTTTAGTGCAAGCCCTACACTAATAGCTATTCACATTGCATATCGACAATCTCCTCTCAAAAACCATCACAAAGCTCCTTAATCATTACTGGGGTTCTGGGATTGGCAACACGCAAAGAGTAACATAAAATTCACAACATACCTTTCACTACTACTGGCAACTTACCCTTATCTTCGTGTGTTGCTATGTCAAAGGAGAGGTTTTGACGTCATCCGCCACCCGGGTTAGATAATGCACTCGACTAAAATGGATGGGCTATTGGAGCTACTAAAGAGGTGGCCAAGGATCTACTCTTGCCTCACTTAGACGCTGCGCAATCTCAGTGCTTATGGCCTAATTTTCCGCACCAAAAACAAACAGCTGAGCCAGCCATGCATTCTCCCAATGGTGCTTCCCATAACTGGTACACTCCCTTACCCTGGGTTTGTACGGAGCACTGACAGTCGAAAGTGTTTGGGCTGATGATTTCTGCTGGGAATGTGAGCAGTGTCCACCACTCGTCCTTTGCCGGGAAAACTCTGAATCTCCTATCCTGGCCCTTTTGGCCTCTCTCTTTTTCCTTCACCTGTTTCGCTTCCATCTGTTGAGAGAATATCACCAAACGTGGAAAATATATATCCCTGTGCAACATGGCAGTCCTGCACTTTATAACCAAGGAGTCTGACACTCCGCTCACGAACCTGCTCACTTGGGCCCTCTGGTCGGCTACCATCTCCGGTGCATACTTGGATAACCGGGTAAACTCCAATGCATACTCCCGGACGGTCATGTCATTCTGTCTCAAGTTGATGAATTTTGCCTCCTTTGCCTCTCTCAACTCCCTAGGGAAAAACCTATCCAAGAATGTAGTCATAAATTCGTCCTAACCTACGGGGCCTGCTCCAATTCCCCGACTGTCTCCCACTGACAAAACCATATATATATCTGAATCATTTCAGCTGGTAGGAGGCTAAATATGCACTCTCAGTTCCCATCACCCCCATGATTTGGGTAATTTTCTGGATATCTTCCAAGAACTCATACGGTTCCTCATCCACCCTTGACCCTAAGAACTCGAGTGGGTTCATTCTAAGAAAATCTCTTACTCTTGTCACCACTACATTACCATTCTAGGGAACACGAGCCATCTCCTACTAAATAATCTAGGCGTTCATGGCCTGCACCAACATATTAAGGGTTTCTCGGTACTTGGCATGAGTAACATGGTCATCCATAAGGTTCGTTGGGGTTGGTGGTGCTTGCTAGCGGCCATTACTGTTTCTTCTTTCATTCGCTCTTCTGGGAGGCATTATCTGCGAGTGCGTAAAGCAAAAGTCAGGGGAGGAACTGTTAGAGTTTCATACTCTACGCATGATAAGAATCATGAAGAAAAGGGAACATTCCTAAAACATCTCATAGCTTCTTTGTCATAAGTGTGGCGCGCTTCACACCCATGAAGAAGACTCTATGTAATGTGGCTTTTAGACACCTAGGAAACTCTAAATCTTTGCTCTGATACCAAGTTTGTCACGACCCAAATTCAAATCCTAGTCGTAACACGGGACAAGGAACGCCAAAAGGCTCTAAGTCAACCCATGGCATAATTATAGCATAACACTTAACAATAGATATAGCTGACAGAAACATAACTGAATGGAAGCTAACTGTAAGGAGTCAAATTTAAAACTCAGAGACATAGTGTAACAAAAGTTTAATACATAGACTGAATCTAATTACACATGTGTGAAAGCCTCTACTAAACGGATGAGTTGTTGGGACAAGCCCCAAACTAACTCCTAAAGTCTAAAAACTGAAATATAACTTAAATAAGAACATAGACCTCGTTCTCGAGAGATGATGACTCACCACAATCAGCTGAGATGGAAGAAAAAGCATGTCTACCCGCAAGGTTGAGTTTGGATACCTGAATCTAAATCATGAAACGATATAGCACATAAAGTATGTGTTCACTACTTGAAATGTGTTGAGCATGCGGAGAAACATAAAAAAACTAAAAATATGAGTATACAAAGAGGAAATAAACTAAGTAAATCAATAGATAGTTGATTTAGAATGTAACAACCCTGTCTAAGTACATACACATATCGACATGAACTTTTATTTGGAATTCATATCCAAAGCATCATCAACCTCATGCATAAGGGTCATGTACTGAACATATAATGAAAGCTCATACTTTAGTTAATACCATACAATGTATTGGATGCATGCTGATAATCGAGATTGCATTATGCTACATCTGTTTTAAACTGAAGTCTGAACTATATGGAACTGAGCCAAACTAATAACATAAACTATGGGAGTCATTCTCTACTATGTAGAGTCTCAACTGAACTAGGGGAAACATTCTCAGCTATGAAGAGTCCTGCCTGATCTAAGGGAAACATTCTTGGCTAAAGAGAGTCCCTAAATGACAAAGGGAGACATTCTCAGCTATGGAGAGTCCCTGACTGGCTAATCAAACAATCTCGCCTATGGAGAGTCCCTAACTGTTCAAGAGAAACATTCTCGGATATGGAGAGTCCCTGGCTGACTAGAATATGAGGAGTACTGATCTGACCTTATCCATCTGGTCTATACTACCATAGCTAATCAGAAACATGAGCATTTACTGATTTCATCATATTGCATTCATTTAGAAAGGATTAAAGCTACTTTCTACTAGCAACAAGCCCAAAAGTCTGAAGTATAATTCTCATGCTTTATCTTTGTAATTCATATCATCATAGTACCAAATCAACACTTAATCTACATATTTTACATTCACGAACATCTATATGTTTATATCATACCTTACATATCTCCACAACATTCAAATTCTGAGTTCATGGCATACGACGTATAACATATAGTCACATAGGACCCATAGGTCTAATTTGCACTTTAACATATATACATTGATTCATATATTCTAATTTTACAGAAAGCTCACATAGTTAACTCTTACATTAAACATGTACGACAAGATCCTGATAGAAGCAAATATTCATTTCATGGAACCCATTTCGAAATTTACTCCAATTCATAAAGAAGATATGATAATTATTCCATTATCATAGGTTCACTTATCATAGGTTCACCTTATACCCTAAACATTTACATCAAAAACATAATGAAAACATATACACACTTTCTATTGATCAAGCCCATAAGTTTTAATCTCATCTCAACATATCTATCAAATCATATATTCTAGTTTATAAGGGAATTCTTATGATATTCACGTAAGTTAGACATGGATACAAGTTCTTGATACAATCGAGTGAACAGTAACAAATCCCAATCCAAGTTTTAGGCCATCTCATGAAGGAAATTCTATAATCACGCAGTTCCACCATTAAGCACATAATTCAAGATATTACAATAATCCCATAAGCATAAATAACTTTTAATCCTAATTTATCTTAGATTTCATTTTAGACATAGAAGAAATCATCCATAAATTGAAACCCTAGGTCATGCTTTTCTAGAATAATTGGAATCGGGTTTTTAAATAAAACATTTGGAGCATAAGGATGGAAGGATATCCTTGTTGAAAAACCCACATACCTGATTTAAAGGCTCCCTACAGATCTTGAAGGTTGCAGCTTGTGAATGAAGCCCTAGATGCTCCTTGCAGTTGGGAGAAGAAGGAGAAGGAAACTCTATCGATGATTCTTGGGTAATGAGGGGCTTAGGCTAGTGAGAACCCCTATATTTTCGACCCCTTTCAACCCCCAAAACGATGCCATTTCAAAACTAGGAGGCGTAGGATTTTACCAAATTACCCTTGGAATTAAAATAAAAACTATTGGATCTGAGACCACGACCCTCACCACGAGTCGTTGGTCCTCACCACGACTCATGGTGACCACTCGTTGCTTCTGGGGTTTGCTTCACAGTTTCATCTTCCTCAACCAACGATTAATAGGACGAGTCGTTACTTCATCCAATGACTCATCACCACCTCTGTCATGACCTGAACGGAGGCCCGAATCATAGACACGGGACAAGGGATCCTGAGAGAGCCCAAGTCGACCCATAGAAGAAGCATACAACTAACTCATTCAATAAACTGAAGAAAACATAAATATACTCTTAGCGGAAGTCTAATTCAACATAATATTAGAATAACTTCCGGAGCTAACACATACATAAGTCTGAAAGCCTCTAATCTAGATGAGTTGATGGGACAAGACCCCCAAATAACTCAACAAGATAGAAACTAAACTACGTAAAAGAAATTGAAAGTATAGTCCTCAAAAGATGAAGACCCACCAATCCTGAGCAGATATGAACTCCGGAAAGCTTACTAAGATCGGGGCTGAAGCTACGAGCTGGGTCATGTATCATAAAATGATACAGTATAGAAAGTATGCGGTCAGTACGTGGAGTATACCGAGTATGCAAGGTAAGTAAAACCGCTTAAGTAAAAAAATCATTTGGAACATTTCATAACATATCATAAGCTTTCAATTCTGAGAAGGAAGGCTACATGCATTCATTCCGAAATCGAAATCTTATCATGACATGACCATGCATAGCTTTACAACATCATGACTAACTCGAATGACTCAAGCTGAAACAAAACATTTATGATAAAAGGTGAACAATGAGAAAAAGCTTTCTTTTAGAACATGCATGCTTAAAGAAATAATCATGAGTAATTAAAATGCAAGTCTGTATCATATAGACAATGGGAGACTCATCACTTAACCGACATACCACGATAGAGCTTATGTGGTCCCGACTATTACACTCAAGTGGGCAGAGCCATCTAAAACCTTGCTAGGGCTAAGGACGCTACCATGATATTGATATCAAGCTGAAGGCCCATTCGGGCAGGGGAAGCTCACTAGGGAGATCCCATATCATATAGTATTCAACCTACATTGGCGCGTAGTTCTGGGGCATAGGGTGATCGACCCTTAGCCCGCTTAGTGATAGACTCTTCTCCCAAAAACATGCAACGCTTTACATCGTATAAAATGAAGCTCAACATCGTCTATTGGTGACGCTTAAGATGAAATCATGTACAATTGAACATCGTATGAAATGAAGCTCAACATTGTCCTTTGACAAATCTCAATAATGACATACATCTCAATTATGAACTTATGCATATGAGAAGCTTTAATTTGAAACATACCACAAGCTAATAATATGAAATTTGGGAGACTTCACTCCAACAATGTGGTAAGCTTATTTCGGGAAAACTCATCATATTAAATCAACATGTGGGCATAGCCCAAAGCTTTATCATACTCGAATCTACTCAACTCATTTTGAAAAAAATATCATACTCATGGGTACCTTAGAAACATGTTTTTCAGCATCAAATCTCATCATCATCATACAATCATCACCATCCTCTTCTTTCATGAACTTCTCATCTATGAGCATTAAATTTCATAATTTAGAAAACACAATTTTTTATTGTAAACAATTTAAAAACCTACCCAAGCTTCACAATTCATCAATATAAACATAATCTAATCATACCATGTACAGAGATTGAAGAATTATGCAATTGGGTAAAATTCCTATACTTGATCATAGGTAATTTTCATGGATCGTTAGAAATTGGGCATGGGTGTGGAAGGAAACACCCACTCATAACCCTACATACCTGGAAGGGATGATTTTACCACTTCTCTGATTGCCCAAGAAGAGATTCCAATGGAAACCTTCAAAACTTGCTCTAAATCCTCTCTTCAACTCTCAAGTTTGCATGCATGGAATGAATTATCTTAGAATAGGTTTCACCCTCTTAAAACCCCGTAAAACGAACTCTAAACGACGTAGTATAGGTCTTAGGAACTTAGGATTTAAGTAAAGACCCTTACTGAATTCGTAGAAAATAATTGCCAGGTAGTCCTAACAGACGACCTGACGACTCGTTACCAGGGCCAATGACTCGTTGGGTTACCTGTGGGGTACACTGCTTCACAAACTCTTGGGGCTCATAATGAAGGACATAACGATCATTCAGGGTGACCATGATTGTGGTCATCAATCGTCAAGTACACTGGCTCCCTTATACTAATTTACTTGTATATCATCCAACGACTCATACCACGACTTGTTGCCTGACATGATGAGTCGTAGCCTCCTTCTGTTAAGTACACTGGTTGACCTCTTCTACTTTTCCTTCTCTCTCACCCCATGGCTGACCTACCAACTCGTGGGGGTCTGACCACGAGTGGCTGCCATGCTCGTGGGGACCCTATCCTCCAAACTTCTCAACTCTTGACTGGCCTTCCCCATGAGTCACCTAATGACTCGTGGGCTGCACTCACGAGTCGTCCCATGACTCGTCCTGTTCCTGCAACATCAATTTCACAATTTTTCCCATTTCAAATTTCGCGTCTGATCCTTGGGTTCCTACGGTATAACAATATCTTCCACTTGGGAACATTCATCCTCGAACGTTAGAAACACACAGAAACTCAAAAACATGCAATCATCATATGCAAACACTGATCATTTAAACCAAAAACTGGCGGAAAGACTACTTCCAAAAGGAACTACATAGTTGAACCGAATTCAAACATCATATACATCTATCATATCATAAACCAAACTTGTGAAAAAGAATTGAACATGGAAACTAAATAGAGAATTAAGTCAAGGACTGGTACCTCAATGGTGCCATATGGATGCTAGAGTGATAGCTGTTATTGTAATCAAACTCAATCAAAGTCAAGTGATCATCTCAAATACCCTTGAAATCTATCACACAAGCTCTCAACATGTCCTCGGGAGTTTGAATTGTCTGCTCTGCCTGACCATCCTTTTACGGATGGAATGCTGTGCTGAGCTTAACCTGAGTCCCAAGCCCTTTTTCGAAAGACCGCCAAAACTAAGAGGTAAATTGAGTACCTCGGTCTGAGATAATTGATAAGGGAACTCCATGTATTAGCACCAACTCCTAGATATATAGTTTGGCATAGTCATCTATTGAATCTGTAGTTTTGACCGGTAGGAAGTGTGCAGCCTTGGTCAGCCTGTCGACCACCACCCAAATGGAGTCATATTGTCGGCGAGTACGGGGCAACCCAGTTATGAAGTCCATATTGATTTCTTCCCACTTCAAAGTAGGAATGCTAATATCCTGAAGTACTCTTCCCGGCCTTTGGTGCTCGACCTTCACTTGCTGACAGTTCGGGCACTTGGCTACGAATTCTGCAATATCCCTCTTCATGTCATTCCACTAGTATATTTCTCGCAAATCATGATACATCTTGGTGGAGCCCGGATGGATAGAGTACCTAGATCCATGTGACTCATGCAATATCCGGTCCCACAAATCATCTATGTCAGGAACACACAAATGAACTTGGTACCGCAACACCCTATCCCCCCCTTGGGAGAAGACCTCCACCTTCTAACTCCAAATGGCTCCCTTCAGATTTACCAACAACGGATCCTCATATTTCCTAGATTTCACGTGTACTACCAACGAAGATTCCGTTCTATTTTGCACAACAATGCCGCCTTCGGTTGAGTCAACCAATCTAACTCCCAACATGGCACACCGATGGACATCTTTCACCAACTCCTTCTTTCCTTCATCCACATGGGACACACTCTCCATAGAGAGCCTACTAAGTGTGTCTTCTACCACATTAGCCTTACCCGGGTGGTATAGAACACTCATATCGTAGTCCTTAAGTAGCTCCAACCACCTCTTTGCCGAAGATTGAGATCTTTCTGCATAAAGACGTATTGCAAGCTCTTGTAGTCTGTAAATACATCCACATGGACCCCATACAAGTAGTGTCGCCATATCTTCAATGCAAACACCACCGCGGCCAACTCAAGATCATGGGTCGGGTAATTCTTCTCATAGTTTTCAACTGTCTTAAGGAATATGCTATCACTTTCCCATGCTGCAACAACACACACCAAGTCTGATTCTCGAAGCATCACAATACACCTTAACACCATTGTTACCCTCGGGTAGGGTCAACACTGGTCCTGAAGTGAGTCGAGTCTTCAACTCTTGAAAGCTTCTCTCATAAGCCTCCGACCATTGAACTTTACCTTCTTCTGAGTCAACATGGTCAAAGCTGCCGCAATAGATGAAAATCCCTCAACAAATCTCCAATAGTAACCCTCTAAGACCAAAAAGCTCTTGATATCCGATGGGTTCACCGGTTTGGGCCAATTCTTCACTGCCCTGATTTTTTGAGAATCCACCCTTATGCCCTCACTCGATACCACATAGCCCAAAAATGGCATGGAACCCAGCCAAAATTCACACTTACTGAACTTTGCATACAATTGACGATCCTTGAGGGTTTGAAGCACTACCCTTAGGTGAGCGGCATGCTCCTCCTCGCTCCGAGAGTATATAAGGATGTCATAAATGAACACAATCACGAACATGTCTAAATATGCCTTGAACACCCTATTCATTAGATCCATTAAAGTTGCAGGGGCATTGGTTAGTCTGAAATACATAACAACGAATTCGTAGTGACCATACCGAGTCCTGAAAGCAGTTTTTGGGATGTCACTCTACCGAACCTTGAGCTGGTGATACCCAGATTTAAGATCAATCTTGGAGAACCACTTGGGACCCTGAAGCTGGTCGAACAAATCACTGATCCTGGGTAATGGATACCTATTCTTAATGGTGACCTTATTCAACTACCTATAATTAATACACATCTGAAGAGAACCATCTTTCTTTCGAACGAATAGGACTGTTGTACCCCACAGAAACTTACTCGGCCTAATAAATCCCTTATCTAACAAGTCCTTCAACTGATCCTTCAACTCTTTTAAGTTGGTTGGAGCCATTCTGTAGGGTGGAGTAGATATAGGTTGCGTGTCGGGAAGAAGATCTATACCGAAATCAATCTCCCGCTCAAGAGGGACACTTGGAAAATCATCAAGAAAGACCTCTTAATACTCACGTACTTCTGACACGATAGTCGGGGTTTTGAACTCAACATCCTTAACCCTAACTAGATGGTACATGCAACCCTTAGAAATCATCTTCCTGGCCTTAAGGTAAGAAATGAATCTACCTACAGGCACAGCTGAACTACCCTTCCATTCTAAGACTGGCTCACCTAGAAATCTGAACTGTATGGCCCGGGTTCTACAATTAACTGAAGCATAGCATGCAAATAGGCAATCCATGCCGAGAATGAAATCGAAATCGGTCATGGATAACTCAATCAAATATACTAAGGTGACCTTATGGAGGACTGAGACTGGGAAACCTCTATATACCCGTCTAGCTATAACTGAGTCACCTACTAGACTGGAAACTGAGAAGGATTCTGACACAACATCAGGACTAACTCCGAAGCTACTAGCCATATATGGTATAATAAAAAACAAGGTAGACCCTGTATCTAACACAACATAAAAATCAATATGGAAAATTCGCAACATACCAGTAACCACATCCGGGGAGACCTCCTGCTCCTGACGGAAAGCTAAAGCATAGAATCTGTTCTGGCACTAACCGCCAGCTATGTTAGTAGATGCCCCCTAATGTGCTGAGCACGGGGGAGGGGCTGGTGAACTGGAAGTAGGGCCTCGGCCCCCAACCTGATCCTGCCTCGCTGCTGGACAATCTCAAAGCATGTGTTCGGGAATCCCACACCCGAAACAAGCACCTAAACCTGCCAACCACTGGCCTACGTGCCCCCAACAACATCTACGATAAGTTGGGATGCTGGAATCTACAGGTCTGCTACTCTGTCCCCTTGAGCCTGATGCTCGCCCTATCTGATCATGTCTCGTCCTGGATGGCACACTCAATGCCAAAGATTCTGAGGCTGATGATCTCTGGTGGGTCTGTTGTTGGTGTCCACCACCGGACCTCTATTGAGAGAACTTGTGATCCTTGGTCCTGGCCCTCTTGGCCTCTTTCTAGGTGTACAACACCATACGAGGGAAGTCCATATCCTGGTGGAGCATAGCAATCCGGCACTCCTTGTCCAAATACCCTGCTATACCATGAACAAACCTGCTCACCCACGCCCTCTGGTCTGCCACCAACTCCGGGGCATATTTAGACACGCGAGTGAACTCAAGGGAATACTCTTGCACTGTCATCCTTCCCTGCTTCAAGTTTACAAACTCAACTACTTTCAATTGCCTCATCTCCCGAGGGAAGAACCGATCTAGGAATGCAACCTAAAACTCCTCCCACGTGATCAGACCTGCTCTTGTGACCCTGCTGTCCTTCCATTGGCGGAAACGTATATGCATGACCCCCTTCAACTGGTAGGAGGCCAACTCTATGCACTCAACACTACTCACACTCATAACCTGGGTGATCTTAACAATCTCATCAATGGAATAATGTGGGTCCTCATCTACCTTGGACCCTAAGAACTCCGGCGAGTTCATCTTCAAGAAGTCTCTGACTCAAGCTACCGCTGCATTGCCATTTTGCGAAACATGCACAACGTCCTGCTGATTGACCTGAGCAGTCATGGCCTGTGCAAACATCTGAATAGCAGCCCGAAACTCAGCATGAGCGGCTGGCTCCGATGCCTAAGGCTCCTGAACTTGTGGGGTTGGCTGATGCACATAACCATCTCCATTCTTGTGGCCCTCACCACCTCCATTCCTCCTTCCATTCATTCGAGGAGCCATGATTTTGCAATCGCGATTAGCACGAAATAGAAGGATAGAAAGACTTTTCATCGCACGACATACATCATGAAAGAAGGGAACATTTCCTATACATCTCGTAGCCTCTTCGTCATATATGTGGCATGCTTCACACCCATGAAAACTACTTTACTTAATGCAACTTTTAGACACCCTAGGACACTTCAAACCTATTTCTCTGATACCAAGTTTGTCACGACCCGAACGAAGGCCCGGATAGTAGACACGGGACAAGGGACCTCGAGAGACCCCAAGTCGACCCATGGCATAAGCATACAACTAACTTATTCAATAAATTGAAGAAAACATAAATATACTCTTAGCGGAAGTCTAATTCAACATAATATCAGAATAACATCCGGAGCTAACACATACATAAGTCTGAAAGCCTCTAATCTAGATAAGTTGATGGGACAAGACCCCCAACTAACTTAACAATACGGAAAATGAAATGCGTAAAAGAAACTGAATGTATAGTCCTCGAAAGATGAGGATCCACCAATCCTGAGCTGATATGAACTCCAAAAAGCTGACTAAGATTGGGGTTGAAGCTGCGAGCCGGGTCCTATATCATGAAACAATATAGCATAGAAAGTAAGCGGTCAGTACGTGGAATGTACCGAGTATAAAAGGTAAGTAAAAACTCTTACAGGAGTGCACGCGAGATGCTTCCAGGCAGTGCACTTGCGCGTTGACGCCATGCCACACTAGGCCTTGTTATGCGCTAGGGTCTGTGTCATGCCATGTGACATGCGTGAGAAGCAGCATGCCAGGCCAAGCGACACGCACAAGCCTCGCACAGGAACTGTCGATGCCATCCGTCCAGTGGGCATGCGTGGCCAGTCCATGCCACGCCATCAAACTGCCACGATGGGCAGCGTGGCACGAAGCTGGTCCATGGCCGGCCAAAATTTGTATTTTTTCCACTTAGTATAAATTTAACACTTAGCTCCTAAAATTATTTATCACGAAATATTTGGAGAACAACTACTCTTGTAAGTATCTTACTTTAATTATGTTTTTGAGTAATTATATAAACATAAGTGGATAAAACCCTTCTTCTAGGGTTGAGGTCACATGATATGAATGTAATTGCTTGATTTTCATTTTTAGTTTGAGTTTTAGTTGTTGTTTTGTCTTGAATTCTTAATTATTGTTTTTTTATGCTTGATCACCATGAAAATAAACTTGCTAAGCTTAGGAAAAATCTTGAAAAAGTAACCCTAGGTTAGAACGAAAGAATGCAGGGAGCAAGTTCTTATAATAGGATTTGCAGTTAGGATAGAAATTATACCTAATTTGCCTTGCTTGGTTAATAAAATGGGATGAGCTATACACTGACTTAGAATTATCACATCACCGCTCGTAGAAGTAGTTGTGAAGCTAAGTCATATTAAATGATTAGAGGTACGAAAGTCCATAATCAAGGGAACAAACCCCGTAAACCACATCCACGTAGTTAAATTGCTCACGAATTAGGACGTCACATCCCCGCATAATGATGTAGGTGTGAGACTAGTTTTCTATGTTTAGAGGCTCAAGAGACCATGAACCCTTCACGTTAACTTTGTGAGACAACAACTGAAGTTTTCATACTTGAACCATTATGAATTGTAGCATTTCATGATTATTAGGCCTTAACTCTAGTTGCTTCTTTTATTGTTTCCCGATTATCTTTTGATCACCCCTAGATTTAATTACAATTATCCAAAATCTTCTATATCAACACTTGTGAAGGTTAACTTAAAACTTGAACTCGAATATTTGTTGAATTAGTCCAGTCCCTGTGGGTTCGATATCCGGCTCTTAAAAAGTCCACTATATTACTTGTACGACCGTGTGTGCTTGCGTGTGTGCTGGGGCGCGACAGTTGTGTTACATATATAGCATGTTTTAATTAAACTTTTCATCTAAGTCAGTCATTGTATCCTTAACTTGAGTAGTTGTTCTTCAATTAGTAACGTGTGAGTCTTCAAATTGCATGAGATGTAAAGAAGTTGTTCAAGGGCAAACAAGGCTTTATGTATGGGGTAGTGATCTTGGACATGCCCAAGTGCTATTTTATATCTTAGTTTTAGTCATGTTTGTCAATTTAATTAAGAAAACTCTCATATGATTTTTCTTATAGATGGATGAATGAACTAACATATGTGATTAGCCCATTTTTGTAGGTAAAATATTCTAATGATAGGGCTTAATATGATGATGCATGACCCATAAGGAAGCATGGAGGGAAGGCCAAAAGAGAAAAAATGAAAATGCAAGAAATGAAAGCTACTGCACAGCCCAACATGCCACACTGGCAGACCGCACGCCAGGCGTTGTGTCACGCCCATGCATATGCTCGTAGAGGAAGGCAACCACTATGCTAGCATGACAGGCTCGTTACGCATGTAGAATATCACCATGAAAGGTAGCGAGTCATGCTGGGTGGGCTGTGCAACCAGCACCGTGCCATGCCCGGCAACACACTATGCCATGTCCCAATGTCCAGTGAGCCTGCGTGTTAAGGCCGTCAGCGTAATGGAAAGTGTTGACACGGAGGCATATTTCCAAGGAAAAAATTCCTCATCTATAAAAGGAACAATTAGGTTATTTTATCATTTCATCACAAAACATTTTGATAAACTGAAGAGGAGTAGAAGCAAGGAGCGAACGAACTCCTTATTTATGGTTCTTTTTTTGTTTTCTTTCTATTGTTATTACATTGATTCAACAACTTTTTTTAGTCTCTCTAAAAGCCTAAGTGGCTAAGACCCTTCTTCTAGGGTTGAGGCCACATGATATGAACATACTTGCATAAGTCTACTATTGGTTCAAGTTCTTTATTGTTGTTTGTCTTGTATTCTTGTTTTATCATTTTAATGATTCATTACCATTAAGATGCATATGTTAATATTAGGCAAACTAGAAAGAGAAAACCCTAGGTCAGAACTAGGATGCTTGATCACCATTGAAATGCATATGTTAATCTTAAGCAAACTCGAAATAGAAAAACCTAGGTCAGAACTAGGAATGCAAGAAGTGAGTTCAAGTCTTCAAGACTTGATTCGCATTTAAGATAGAAATATATCTAAGTCGCTTTGCTTGGTTATTAAACGGAAAGATAGCTAGACACTTAAATTTGAATTGTCATATTACTACTCTTAGATGTGTTGAGAAGTCAAGTTTAAGTGAAATGGTTAGAGGTTCGAAAGTACATAACCAAGGGCATTAACCCCGTAAACCACTCCACTAGATGATTGCATATGAATTATCACATCCCCGCTCAATGATGTAGTTTTGAGGCTAACTCGAGTATATGTTTAGATGCTTGAAAGACCATGAACATGAAATTTATATTATGAGATAAAAATGAAGATAAATACTTGAACCAATATGAATGTTAGCTATATGGGATTGTTTGGCCTTAACCTTAGATTATTCTTATTATTGTTTTCAACATAATTTGTGATCACGCTGGGATTTAGTATCAAACTACAAAAATCTTGAAAACTTGCACTTTTGAATTTTGAAATTAATTCTTGAACTTGATAATTCACTAATAATCTAGTCTCTGTAGGTTCGACTTCTGGCTCGCTAATAGTCACTTTATTACTTGTACGACCGTGTGCGCTTACGCATATGGCGGAGGTGTAGCAACAACTCGTGGTATCTGTCTGTCACTTGTTGGGCCCAAAATTTATTTCTTTTGTCTTCCTACCACCGGCACTAATCATGACTCATTCACTTGGGGACCATCTTATACCCTTTTTGAACTTAGTCCTACCACTCGTCACAAGGTCTCACAAGTCGCTGCATGACTCGTTGCCTCAGGGCCCTCCTCTTGCAGATTTTGATTATGGTTCATGACCACTATTCCTACCACCCTACCATGATTGATGGTATGGACTCGTGGTCTGAGGACTGGAAAATTCAAAAGCTACCATGACTCTTCCAATGACCTATTACAAGAAACCACGACTCGTAGGACGAGTCGTTTTGAGGAAAAATTGTAGATTTTTCTGCTTATCAAATTTCAAATCCTGAGTCTAATCTTAGAAAATTTTGGGGTGTTATATTATCTACCCCTTGGAAAAATTCATCCTCGAATGGAGACTAAATAAGCTGGAAAGATAGGGAAAGAGCTGCAATCCTAAAACTGAACAACCATCACTGAAAATTGACAGAATGATCGACTCCGAACTGAGATACATGACTGAACTGAATTCACGAAACATACATGCATGCTATGACATGAAAGGAACTGAGAGAAATGAACTTGGCATGAAATTGAATGGAGTACTAAGAAGGAACTGGTACGTTATGCTGGAACTAAGCTGGAAGAAAAAAGATGTGGGTATCTAGCCATCTTATCTTCTTTGGCTTCCTGTGTAGCCCATCTCAACAAGCTGATTTCTCCACAAAACCTTCACCGAACCTACTTTCTTATTCCTTAACTTCCAAACCTGACAATCAAGGATCTCAACTGGAACCTCCTCATAGGTTAGGCTATCTTTCACCCCAATGCTCTCTAGGGGAACAACTAAAGATGGATCACCAATGCACTTTTTCAATAGAAATATATGAAAAATTGGATGCATTGAAGCTAACTCCACTGGTAGTTCCAACTCATATGCTACCTTACCAACTCACCTCATAATCCTATAAGGACCAACATATCAGGGACTACGCTTCCCTTTCTTGCCGAACCTCATAACTCCCTTCATGGGAGACACCTTTAAAAACACCCAATCATCAACTTCAAACTCAAGCTCTCTTCTTCTGAGATTCGCATATGATTTCTACCGACTCTGAGTTGTTTTCAGCCTTTCTCTAATAACCTGAACTTTCTCCATTGCCTCATGAATTGAATCTGGTCCTATCAATGTACCCTCACCTACTTAAAACCATCTAATAGGTGATCTATACCTCCTCCCATAAAGAGTCTCAAATGGAGCCATCTGAATGTTGGAGTGATAACTATTGTTACAAGCAAACTCGATGAGAGGCAAACGATCATCTAAACTACCCTTGAAATCAATCATACATGCTCTCAACATGTCCTCAAGAGTCTGAATGGTATGATCAGCCTGACCATATGTCTACGGGTGAAAAGTTGTTCTAAGCTTCACCTAAGTACCAAGGACCTTCTGAAATGATCTCTAATCTGATTTGATGGAAAAAGGAACTTCATGCAACTGAACCAACACCTAAATGTAAATTTTAGCATAATCCTCAGCTAAATATATAGTTTTGACCAGTAAGAAATGTGTTGATTTGGTCACCTATCTATAATCACCCATATAGAGTCACACTGTCGGCGTGTACGAGGTAACCCTTTGATGAAGTCCACGCTAATCTCTTCCCACTTCTAAGTGGGAATGCTGATTCTTGAAGCATACCTCCAGGTCTCTGATTCTCAACCTTCACCTATTGGCAATTCGGACACATAGCCACAAATCCCACTATGTCCTTTTTCATTCCACTACACCAATAAACTTCTCGTAGATCATGGTACATCTTGGTGGCACTTGAATGAATCAACGAACGAGAGCCATGACCCTCGCTAAGCATCCTCCTTCTCAGCTTATCCACCACTGGTATACATAGTAGGCCCTGATATCGAAGTACACCATCTCCCTCTTGGGAGAAGACCCCTACTTCCTGATTTCGAATTGCTTCCTTCAACTTTACTAAGATGGGATCCTAATCTCGCCTTTCTTTAACTTCCATCACCAATGAAGATTCTGACTCATTTTGAACAATAACAGCACCGTTCGATGAATATGTAAGGTGAACTCCTAAACGAGTCAACCTATGGGCATCCTTCACCAACTCCTTTCTCTCGTTCTTGACATGGGACACACTCTCCATGGACAGCCTAATAAAAGAATCTGCCACTACATTGGCCTTTCCCTGATGATAAAGGACACTTATGTCATACTCCTTGAGAAGCTCTAGCCATCTGTTTTGTCGTAAATTCAGGTCCTTCTGAGTAACACATATTGTAGGCTCATATGGTCTGTGAACACATCCACATGCACCCCATAGGGACTTATTAGGCTTGATGAAACTTTTATTTAAAAGATCTTTCGACTGCTCCTTCAACTTCTTTAGCTCGGGTGGACCCATTCTATAAGAAGGAATGGATATGGGCTGCGTATCAGGGAGAAAATCAATACAAAAGTCAATCTTCCACTTGGGAGGGAGTCCTGGTAGATCATTTAAGAACACCTCCAGATACTCACATACTGTAGGAACTGACTGAAGAGTCGGGGTCTCAAACATAGAACCCTTAACCCCAACTATATGGTACACACAATCCTTGGAGATCATCATTCTGGCCTTAAGATAGGAAACAAAGCGACCTACAGGCGCAGCTGGCTACCCTTTCACTCTAGGATTAGTTCACCCCAAAAACAAAACTTTACCATAAGTTCTACAATTAACCAAAGAATAAAAAGCATGTAACCAATCCATAATAAAGATAATATCGAAATCGGTCATATCTAACTCTACTAAGTCAGTTGAGATAACTTTCTAAAGAATCATGATAGGGCATTTTCTATATACCCATTGATCTAAAATTGACTCATCGACAAGAGTATAGACTGAGAAGGGTTCTGACAAGATTTCGGGACTGACACCGAAACTAACAGCAATATAAAGAGTCACAAAGGATAATATAGCTCTCGAATCTAAAAATGCATAAACATCAAGATGGAATACTCATAACATACCAATGACTACACTAGGTAAGGTCTCCTGCTCCTAACGAGATGAAATTGCATAAAACATGTTCTTGCATTGTCCGCCCCTTGTACTAGAAAAGATTCCTTGCTAAAGGATAATCTCTAAGCATATGTTTGGGCTTTTCACACTCGAAGCAAATATCTGAGCCAACCAAGCACTCTCTAGGGTACTTTCTATTGCACTTCCTACAAACTAGGGAAGTGTCCTCCCCGGTCATGCTCCTCTGATCCCTAGAACCTGACCCCCTGCTCCTCTAATCACCTCGAGGTCTAGATGGAACATGGATTGATGATAGAAATGGATCTGAAGAGCTCTAGTGGTACTGAGGGCGATATCTGCCACAGGATCTCTGCTGAGAGTACCCATAGCTCCCTGTCCTAGCCCTCTTGGCCTCTCTCTCCTTTTCCATCATCTATTTTGCCTCTATCTGCAAGGCATATATCATTAGTTGGGACATATATATATCATTGATCATCATGGAGGTCCTGCACTCCTTGACCAATGAATCTGCAACCCCATTCACAACTTGCTCATACGAGCCCTTAGATCAGCAACCATCTTCGGAGCATACTTGGACAACTGGGTAAACTTGAGGTCATACTCCTGAACAGTCATACCATTCTACTTTAGATTGACAAACTTGGATGCTTTTGCTTCCCTCAACTCTCGGGGAAAGAATATGTCCAAGAAAGACGTAACAAAACTCATCCCAACCAACAAGGACTACACCGACTCTCCTGCTCTCATTCCATTGTTGGAATCATATATGCGCAAACCCCTTTAGCTAATAGGAGGCCAAGTCTGCACTCTCCTCTCCTAAAACACCCATAACCTGGGTAATCTTATGGACCTCCTCAATAAACTCTTGTGGGTCCTCGTCCAACTTCGACCTATGAAACTCAGGTGGGTTCATCCTAATGAAATCTCGTACCCTATCCGTCATCGCATTCCCATTTTAGTTCACTTGAGCCATAGCCTGCTAGTTTACCTGGCAGTCAAAACTTGTGCTAACATCTGAAATACAGCCTTGAACTCAGCATAGGTCACCTGCTCCGGCAAGGGATCAGCTAGGGCTGGTGGGGCTGGCTGCTGCCTATCTCTATTGCCATTGTCATGGCCATTGCCTTGCCATTTCTTCTTCCATTAACTCAACAGGGAGGCATATTTCTAAAAACATGAAAAACTCGATGTTATACCCCAGGAACCTAAGGATTATACCCAAGAGTCAAAATGGTGAAAAATTGAAATTTCACACCAGGTCACTAGATGAACCGTGAGGAGACTAGTGAGGAGTGACCACGATTTGTGAGGTGACTCGTGGTCCAGCAGGGTTGGCAGGACTTGTAGTGAAGACCACGGGCATGACTACGAGTCATGATCAGGCCTCACGACTCGTGAGGTCACCTGTGGCCTTGACTGGATATTTTGGCAAGATGGTTGGGTAGCAAGGACCATGGATGGTGACCACGAGTCGTGGTCAGCCACCAAAATTTTTGGTGTCCTCCGTGGGTTCCTATGGTGAATTATGCAGTGTATCTCATGACTCAAGGCCACGGGTCGTGGTCCCTGGCGGCGAGTCGTCTAGTCCCTCATGGGGACTGGTAGTCAACAAATTTTGCGATTTAAGTAAGGGCTATTCCATAATTCCTAAGTCCTAGGGGCCTATACTACGTCGTTTTAATATCAGAAAGGGTGGTTTAAGAGGGAATAGACTAGCCTAAGTCCTCATTCATGCATGCAAAGGTTTGGAAGGTGATTGAAGGGTGATCTAGGTGATTTCAAGGTGTTCTTCCTCAATTTCCTCTTGTGCAATCTAGGAAAGTTAAGAAATAGTTATTCCCAGGTATGTAAGGCTATCAATGGGTGATTTCTTCCACACCATGCCCATCCTCTATGATTTTTGCAAAAACTTTATTAAATACTCATGGGGTTTTGAAGATGATTTTCATAAAAGTATAACAATTTGATAATGGGTTTTGTGATTTTAGAATCTCATCATAATCTATGGGTTTTTGTTAGTTTTTATTATTTAAATCATTTATAATTTTATCAATTTTGATTTCTACGAAATTGAGCCTAATTATGCATGACCCATAATGAATCGATTTATGATCTTTTCTTCAAATGATGATATTTATGAGCCCAGCATGATTTACAATTTGAATTATGGATTTATGATATTACCCATTATGATTTTATGAATTTCAAGTTATATGCATGATTTACAAGTATGTATGAACCTTATGAATCATGAATTATGTTTTGGCCGACTCACGGGTCCTATTTCATGGCTAGTTCACGTATGTACAAGTATATTTATTATTATCATAATTTAACTAGCCCATGAATTCATGTATGTTATACTATGAGCACTATATATGTTTTGGGAGTAGTATCAAACACCGAATAGATTCGAGGCCTAGGTTCTGCGGGGACCTCACAAACAACGTGCCACCGTAGGTATTTTGGGACCTCCAATGGGACTGTGCCTGGCCCAAATGGCCCTTTTCATAGTGACGTCACACTTTCATAGTTTGACCCTTGGCAAGGTACAGACACCCTCTTGACTAGGGTACAAGTCGGGCTTCATGTTTGCTTATATGGGGTATCTGAGTTAAGAGAATCTACCACTGTTCCTCATGATTTATGCATGTTTATGATTATGTATATTGGCTCAAGTCATGTCCAATAAAGCTTTCCTCTTATGATTATGATTAAGATTGCATTACGAATGTTTCTGAAAACCTTGAGCCTTATGTTATGTTATGATGTTTATGATATGAGCATGATATCCTACTCTTGTGATCATTTATGAGTTTTATATATTTTAATTACGTATTTTACTTACCTTGCATACTCAGTACACTCCACGTACCGATTACATACTTTATATGTTGTATCTTTTCATGATACAAGACCCAGCTCTCAAGCTCACCCTCCTCAGTAGTTCCTCAGAGTTTTTTATCAGCCTATTTGGTGAGTCCTCATGTTCCGAGGGCCATATGTTCAGACTCTATGCTTTTCTTTCGATTTCAGAATTATTAGGTTAGTTGGGGAGTCGTCTCATCAACCCGTCTTTCATGATTAGAGGCTTTAAAGACTATAGGTTGTATCCCGCTATCATGTATGGATCATGTATTCTCTTTTCTTCATTTTTATGACATGTTTACGTTTTCTTATGTTAAGTCTTCCGCTTAAGAGATTGAATTAGATGTATGCTCATGCCATGGATCGACTTGGGGTCCCTCGAGGCTTCTTGTCCCGTGTTTACGATTCAGGTGTACGTGCGGGTCGTGACAAACTTTGTATCAGAGCCATAGGTTTTGAAGTGTCCTAGGGTGTCTGAAAGCCGCATTATATAGAGTCGTTTTCATGGGTGTGAAGCGCGCCACACTTATGACGAAGAGGCTACGAGAAATTTAGGAAATGTTCCCTTCTTTCATGATCTATGTCGTGCAATGAGAACTTCTCTACCCTTCCAATTCGTGCTATTCATGTTTGCAGCATCATGCCTCCATTCCGATTGAACACCAGAAGAAATGGTAATGGTGATGATCATGAGGATGCCAATGGTGAGGAGCATTAGCCAACCCTACCCGTTCACGAGGAGCATGCACCAGAGCTAGCTGCCCACACTGATTTTAGAGAAGCGATTCAGATGCTGCCGCAGGCCATGACGGCATAGGTTCAAAATCAGACAGTGGAGCATTACCCTCAGAATGGAAATGCAGCGGCAGCCAGGGTGATGGATTTCTTGAGGATGATCCCTCCTGAGTTCACAGGGTCGAAGGTGGACGAGGATCTCCAGATTTCACTGAGGAGATTCTGAAGATCACATAGGTTATGGGGTTGAACAATGGAGAGTGTGTTGACTTTACCTCCTATCAGCTATAGTGGGTGCCTCTTATTTGGTATAAGAAGTGGAGAGATGCCAAGGAAGTGGGTGCAGGCTGATCTTGGGCAGAATTATATGCCCAAGTGATACTCAAATGCTTCATTTCGTCTTGTTTATCTATTGATATTTGTACATTCTCATGTGATTTGTAATTAAAATGTGAATTTATACTAACCAACATGATTAGTGTTGTTTTGCAGGAAAAATGTAATTTTAGAAAGCTAAGATGCATGTTGGGAGAAATCGAGAATAGACTCGAAAGCGAGCAGTGGAAAAGGCCAAGGTCATGCAGCAAATTAAGGGGCTCCGCGATGGAGCCGTGTCACGCTGCCATCGCGGATGCATTCTGCCCCGGATGATAAAAATAGGCCAAGTCCACTGAAGGTCCGCGTTGGGGCCATGGCACGTTGGCCAATCCCCGCGTTGCACGCCGTGGCACGTTAGGCATAATTACCTGGAGGACCGGATTCCAGTGAGGGTCCGCGTTTGTGGCGTGTCACAGAGGCAGGGCTCCGCTATGCACTCCGTGACACGTTGCTTGTTATTTCGGGAAAAATTCTCACTAGTATAAACAGCACACTTAGGTTTATTTTTAATTATTCTGACTTGGTTGAGCAAGAATGTGAGTTACAGGCAGTTGAGAGGACGAAATTCTTAGGGTTCTTCTCTATCTCTTTCTTCCTTATTTCAATTATTTGTATCATTTACACTCATTTAACGATGTTTAATCCACATATGAGTGGCTAAATTCACTTCTTGCTGAGGTTAAGAACATTTGTAGTGGAATGTAATTATTGATCATCTTGGTTTTTCATCTTTTCTTCCATGGTTGTTCTATTAATTCTTGTTCTTACTGCATTAATGTGTGGCCAATATTAATGTATATCTAAAAAATCCGGTTTGCACTCGAAAGAGAAAGAAATTGGAAAGTTGTGAATTAATAGGATATGATCTCTTCTTGGTTTGGGAAAATTGAGAATTCATTTACCTTCAGAATAAAAATATATCTGAAAGTCGTATTAGTCAATTAAGGAATCGTTTTCGTATGGCTAGAACATAAATTTCTTCTTATCACAGAAATGTAGGTGGAAGGTTCATGATTCTTAAGTTGGGTAAATACGAGAGTTTTAATCCATAGGCAATAATTCTTGACTAGCAACCGAAGGAAAGATTAACCAATTTTTATCAATAAATTACTTCCCTGCATGTTTGTTTTAGCCTCAGCATGTTCATTACTGTAGTTCAGACTCAAATTGTACATTCATTTTAGATTAGTATAAATTAGGAAACAAACTCCCAAAATCTTCTTGAAACTGTTGTCTACATTATTAGAGTTAGAGTTTATTAACACTTAATTAGATTATTACCTCGGTCAAAAGTCCCTGTGGGATCGATACTTGGCTACTCTAGACATTTTACTACTTGTTCGACCATGTGCAATTGCGTGTAGGCATTCCAAACCACCGAACAAGTTTTTGGCGCCGTTGTCGGGGACTGGCCATTGGTAAAATTGTTGTATTAAGTGTTAGTTTACAATTTCTTATTAGTGTTGACAACTTGGTCTTAGCTTGTCTTTTGTAGATATTGAATTCTGTTGAACACTGGCAAGGGACAAGGAGCTGGTAGATTCACATTTAGAGCCGGAAAGACAATTCCATCATCAAAGGAGAGAAGCTCTAGAGAGAAAGCTGCAGTTGCTCAGACAGACAATCCTGGAGCAACAACAGAATCCACCCATTGAAAGGGCAGTGTTAGTGCCCGAAGAAATGGCAGCTAGGCCGGTTCGCGTAGTGGCAATCCCACATGCTAACAACGTTACATCTAGCATTTGCAAACCTGAGCCAGGAGGGAGGTTCGAGCTTAAACAAAATATGGTGCAATTGCTGCACACCAGCGGGCAATTCACAGGTCTCCCTCACGAGGATCCACAACAACATCTTCAAAACTTTTTGGACATAAGTGACACTTACATCCCCGCTGGAGTGTCACCCGATTATGTCAGGCTTACATTGTTCCCATTTTCACTTTTGGGAGAAGCAAAGAGGTGGTTGAAAGCTGAACCACCTAATTCCATCACTACTTGGGATGATCTTGCAAAGAAATTCTTGATACGGTTCTTTCCATTCGGCAAAACAGCAAGACTTAGAAGTCAAATTCTAAGTTTTAAACAAATAGAGGGGGAGAATCTGTATCAAGCTTGGGAACGATTCAAATCTATGTTGTGGGATTGTCCTCATCATCACCAATCCAATGATGTGCTTGTGCATACTTTCATAGAGGGTTTGGAACCCCACACAAAAATCTTGCTAGACTCAGCAGTTTGGGGACAAGCATTAGAAAAAACTTATGAGGAGTTGTATACTTTGTTGAACCGTATTTCGCAGGGAAATCTAGAATGGAATGCGGACTCTTCTAGAGGAGGAACAAGGAAAACGGCAGGAGTCTTGGAAGTGGATGGTTTTACAGCTATCGCTGCATAGATAGCTGCGTTACAGAATCAACTCAATACCCACTTCAGCAATATGAGCATGAATCATTCTCAAGGCCCAGTGAATGTAGTGCAGCAGATTTTGTGTGAAGTGTGCGGCAGTAATGAATACTCAGCTGAGTGTTGTGGTGCGAATCCTGATTCAGTAAACTTTGTTGGTAATGTACAGAGAAATAATCACCAACAGTATGGCAGCAACTACAACTCTAATTGGAGAAGTCACCCGAATATCTCTTGGGGTAGTAACAGCCATCAAGGGCAGAGTTCGAGTCAGGGAGCACAGAGAAATCAAGGAGGGCAGCAGCAATATCAGTCATAATACAGAAGCAACAATGCACCTCCTCCACCACCATCACCCAGTATCGAGGAAATGTTCAAAACGATGATAGCCAACCAAGCTCAATTGCAGGCTGACTATGTGAAATTGGTAGCCGATGTAAAGAACAATCAGTTAGCTACAAAGGCATTGGAGTACCAGTTTAGGCAACTAGCTGGAGCTCAGAACACCAGGCCAAGAGGAGGACTTCCGAGTGACACTGACCCCAACCCCAAGCAAGTGATGCAGTGACCACAAGGAGTGGTTTACAACTCAAGGAGGTGGAACCAGAAAGACCACCACAGCAGTTGGGAGCAGTGGAGAATGAGAGGGAACACAATGATGATAGGGGGAAGGAGAAGGAACCTGAACCAGAAAGACCACCACCCCCGTTCCCTCAAAGATTAAAGAAACACAAGGAGGAAGTGTGTTTCAAAAAGTTCATGGAGGTGCTTAAACAGGTACACATTAATTTACCTCTTGTTGATGTTTTGCAGGGAGTGCCGAAGTACGCAAAATATATCAAGGACATCATGGAGAATAAAAGCAGGTTGACGGAGTACGCTACGGTGGCACTTACGGAGGAGTGCACTTCCCGGATACAAAATAGGTTGCCCACAAAGCTCAAAGACCCTGGGAGCTTTACGATTCAACTTACAATCGGGCAGAGTATTCGTGCTCGTGGATTATGTGATTTGGGAGCGAGCATTAACTTGATGCCGACATCGTTATTCAAGAAATTGGGGCTAGGCAGTCCTAGACCGACAACAGTGATCTTGCAACTAGCGGATCGTTCTTTGGCCAGACCAGATGGCATTGTGGAGGACATGCTGGTGCAAGTGGGCTCCCTTATTTTCGCGGTTGACTTCATTGTGCTGGATTTTGAGCCGGATGTGGAAGTCCCATTTATTTTGGGACGTCCTTTCTTGGCGACCGAGAAAGCACTGATCGATGTAGCTGTAGGGCATCTAACCATGCGGGCACACGACAAGGTGGAGGTATTTGATGTGTACAAGGACACGAAGCTTCCGGCCATGTATGAGGAACTCTCAGTGATGAACGTGCTTGATGAAGCGCTCAGAGTGTTGATTCGCGAGAGCCAGTGGGAAAACCACCGGTGAAGGACCCCCCAAAATTGCAATCGTGGCAAAATGATTGAAGTGCCATGTTCTTAGTCAATGGGCAGCGATGTAAGCATTACTGGGGTGAGGATGGTAGTCGAGAGAAGACATCCGTCACCCTAGGGGATGACTAAGCTTCAATGACGTCGAGCCGCGATGGTAAACCAAGTGCTGCACGGGAGGCAACCCGTGAAATTGTTGTAATACTTGAGTATATTTAGTAGAAGAGAAAAAAAAGAAAGAAAAAAAATAGAAAAATAAAAATAAAAACAAAAATTGTTTTTTATGTGAGACCTATGAATTCTAACCAATTTCTTGTTGTGAGATGAATTTCAGGTTGAACAAAGGGCAAAAATGCAAAGGATCGCAAAGGAAAAATTGAGGTGAGAAAAATAATAAAAAGTGGAAAAACAATGAGCCTGCGCGATGGCTCCGTGTCACGGAGGAGGGCCTCCGCGTTACCCTCCGTGACACGTTGAGGTGTAATTCTGAAGTTTTTAAAATTTCAGAATACCTCCGCGTTGGCTCCGTGTTACCCTCTGTGAAACGTTGAGGCTTTAATCGTGACGGGTCACACTGGGTCGCCAGGTGACCCGCGCGAAAATACCCCTTTTTAACCCCGAATTCCCTCAATTTTCCCTCATTTCTCACCCCCTCCACGACAAACACCCAAAAACTCCCCCTTCCCCAATGTGACACAGACCTAGGCACAAGTTTTCTTCGACTTTTCTTCAATTTCATCGAACTAAAGGTATGTTCTCTACTTTCATCTCAATTCTTGTCAAATTTTTCGATTTTGAGCATGTAAAGTGAGTAAAACTTGCCCTAATTGTAAATTTAGCTTCAATTCATTTAAGTTATTCTTGATTGAGGTTCGTAGTATCATTTTGATTGTATGAACTTGATAAATACATGCTTGATCGAATTTTGGTGAAATATGTAGCTAGGGTTAGAATTTGATTGCGAAGAAACTAAATGTGATTGAAAATGTGGAAATTATGGGTTGGGCATGTTGGGTAAGGTGAATTGTGTTGTGCTTGCTGTGAATTTTCTAAGTAAACGATGGATTTTCGGGAGAATGAAATTGTTGAATTGCATAGAACTTGGTGAATTTCATAGGTTGTGTTAAGAGAAGTTTTTTTTTGTTAAGTGCTATGTGATGAAATGGTATCGATGGTGATATTTGGATTAGCTGTACGAAGTCTGAGTAGTACGTAGAATTTATTCCATCAAATTCTCAGAATGCACGAGGCATGTTGTTGTTTTTTTATAAATTGGAAAGTGAGAATTGTCTTGCCGTAATGTCGTAATTGTGGCTAAAGACTAAGTGTGGGGTGGACTAGCTTAACCCAACCTTAGTCGAAGCTAATTTTAATTTGAATAACATTGGGACTGTCTGTTTGATTTGACAGGAACAATGGCAAGCAGGCAAGACAAAGGAAAGGGCGCATCTACATAGGGTGCCGGAAGGAAAAGGATTAGACTGGGAACAGCAGTCCCAGCAGCACCAGCGGTTCCGCGCAGCCAACGCCGTCAATATGGAACCCGATGGGTGACAGACGAAGGGAAGAAATGGTACACAAAGCATAAGGAGAACAAATACTTCCCCGAGGAGCATATTGCAAGGGAGCTGTTGGCACAAGAGTTCCCTAGAATTTTACACCGGATTGACGCTGTCGGGCTGAACTTCATTTTTGAAGAGCCCAAGGAGTGCAATCTCCACCTGATTCGGGACTTCTATGCCAACTGGAACCTGACACTCCGAAGTCACACCGTCAAAATAAGGGGGCAGGTAATCACTTTTGAGCCCCATCACCTTAATTCCATTCTGGGGGCACGAGACACAGACGCCCATGTACTCCGGCAGCTGAACATCACTCCACCATATGCGTATATCAGACGCACTCTGTGTGGAGCCCATTCTACAGCACGGTGGAGCAGGCATAAGGAGAGGGGTTACCATCAGACGCTGCCCTACTCTCAAATGAACAAGGAAGCCAGAATTTGGCTTAAGATCGTGTGTTCCTACCTGATCCCGGGGGTGCACATGATAGATGTCACCCGGGATCATGTGTGCTTGGTATACGCCCTGATGAAAGGGCTGGAGATTAATGTTGGGGCGGTGATCATCTCCGCCATGAAGAGAGCCCGTTTGCATCAAGGGCACAGGTACGGGTTTGGTGGCTTGCTGACCACTTTCCTGAGAGGCCTAGATGTTGAGGAAGAGGCCCTGGACTACATCCCGCAGATGGAGAGGCGTGCCTTGGATGTCACCAAAACTAAGGCACCCGACACCACTCATGGGCCAGTTCTCACATTAGTCGTGCGACATGCTCGGGATGATCAGTATATGGCCTGCATGTTCGGGATGCAGATGCTACAGTTGCGCATAGGTGGGAGGCCAGCAACAGAAGATGAGTTGTGGCAGCTACAGTTGGACTACCCCTTCGGCGAAAATGCCAGGGCTCTATGCCGAGTGGGGCTAGCTTTTGTGGAGACCGTTGATGATGATGTCCCCATAGACGAGGAGACACTTCGCGATGAATCAGATGTTGAGTCAGATGAGGACAGTGGGGGTGATTCGAATATGGGGGACGAGGCAACCGCACCTGACGAAGAAGTGGAATACTTCAATTGATCAGGGTGTTTCACCACCTACTCTTGTGCTATGCTGAATTTTGTGAACACTAGGGACAGTGTTTGATTTAAGTGTGGGGTGGGAGTAGTTAGGTGCTGGTTGTTTTGTTGTTTTTTATGTTTATGTTTTGTTGTTGTGCTTGTGAAAAATTGTGACCCTGTGATTTTGGTGTTTATGTTTTGTATTGTAATTTGGTATTGTAATTAATGTGAAGTTGTTGTGTGCTGTATGGAGTTGTAGTCAGATGGTTGTGTAAATATTTTTGTTTTATCGAAATTAACGATATTTTTAAAATTTTTCGTGAAATCTTTTTTTTTTGATTGGGTTTCTCGGCGTTTGTTTTCGATGCTTTTACCGAGAATAGTCCCATTACACCGAAGTCGTAAATAGTGACCATTCCCTATGATGGATGGATGACGACCGTCTTAAGGGAAATGTAGTCGATAGGAGTAGATTTCTTTTGTTCTTTTTAATTTTTTCTTTTGTTTGTTTGTATCCCAAACGTGTCGTTACTTTATGGTTCGGAATTCTAGTTGCGTGTTGTACATGATGTTTAGAATGCAAAGGTGATTCATATGAAAGCATGCAACTTTGTAAACATGTTGAGATACCTAGACCGTAGAGTTCGATTGGGTGTGATTGAGACTTAATGTTTGAATTCTTGTAATTAGCTGATTGAAGAGTCTGTGAATATGTCTTGAGTTGAGCATGTGCAATAAGAGTGTGGTGAGGTTTTGATTCTTCCATGCTATTGTGAAGTGTCTAGAACTTGCCCGGTGTGTGTACGAAATGAAATGAAGGATGTGTATGGTAGGAAAGGATGTAGGCATTTCTTTGATTTAACCAAAAAAAATTTTTTCATGATCATACCTACCTTGAATGTACATCCTAGTTAGCCCATTGAGCCTTTAGCCTATTTTTTTCTTTTGTCGAAAATGTAAAAATCGAGCTTAACCCCTTCTTTTCATTATCCGTGAATTTCATCCAAAACTCTTAAGCGCTCAAGAAAAGAAATTTTCCCACAGTGTCAAGGAGTAGTAATTGTGAAAAGAAAGGAAAAACGGAAGTGGTGAAAGTAAAGGAAAGGTCAAAGGTGCACTTGCCAAATTTAATAAAATGAAGATGTATAACTAATCTTTGTTATTAAGTCGAGTGTGCTTAAAGATATGGGAACAAAAATAAAGAAAGGCTTCAAGAAAGGGGAGGATGAAACAAGAAACAATGCCCATAATGTGGTGGGATGTATGGAAAAGTGCTTAAGGGTGCTAGTTGCTATTATTGGTTAGCCCAGATGTACTAGTTCCTTAGCTTACATTACAACCCGTTAAGTCCTATGTGATCTTACATCACTCGTCCTTATATTAGTGGAGTAATACAGTAGAGGCAAGCTTATGGGTCATGACATGATGCATGTGAATTCTTTGGGAGAGAGAGCAAAATTGTGTTCATATGCCCCTGCATATAATGTTTTTGAGATCATATGATAGAAAAGGGGGAAATTCTCTTGTGTTGTGAGGACACATGCTTGATGAGAGATTTAATTTCGTGTCGAATGTCTTCATCAGCTAATTTGCATGAGTTTGCCAAGATCGAGAGTCGACTCTTGAGTCTAGGAGGTCTTAATGTGTTGAATGTCATTGTATTGATGAGACTATGCGTGTTTTCTTGATTATTTGCTATGTAAATAATCGGTATAACCGTAGCTTGAATTGTCAAGCCAAAGTAGCTATGATTGGGTGTCAATTGCATGAGATGTGAGATTATTATTCGAGGACGAACAAAGTTTTAAGTGTGGGGTAAGTGATCTTGGGCAGAATTATATGCCCAAGTGATACTCAAATGCTTCATTTCGTCTTGTTTATCTATTGATATTTGTACATTCTCATGTGATTTGTAATTAAAATGTGAATTTATACTAACCAACATGATTAGTGTTGTTTTGCAGGAAAAATGTAATTTTAGGAAGCTAAGATGCATGTTGGGAGAAATCGGGAATAGACTCGGAAGCGAGCAGTGGAAAAGGCCAAGGTCATGCAGCAAATTAAGGGGCTCTGTGATGGAGCCATGTCACACTGCCATCGCGGATACATTCTGTCCCGGATGATAAAAATAGGCCAAGTCTAGTGAAGGTCCGCGTTGGGGCCGTGGCACGTTGGCCAAGCCCCATGTTGCACGCAGTGGAATGTTGGGCATAATTACCTGGAGGACTAGATTCCAATGAGGGTCCGCGTTTGTGGCGTGTCACGGAGGCAGGGCTCCGCAATGCACTTCGTGACACGTTGCTTGTTATTCCGAGAAAAATTCCCACTAGTATAAATAGCACACTTAGGTTTATTTTTAATTATTCTGACTTGGTTGAGCAAGAACGTGGGTTACAGGCAGTTGAGGGGACAAAATTCTTAGGGTTCTTCTCTATCTCTTTCTTCCTTATTTCAATTATTTGTATGATTTACACTCATTTAACGATGTTTAATCCATAAATGAGTGGCTAAATTCACTTCTTGTTGAGGTTAAGAACATTTGTAGTGGAATGTAATTATTGATCATCTTGGTTTTCATCTTTTCTTCCATGGTTGTTCTATTAATTCTTGTTCTTACTGCATTAATGTGTGGCCAATATTAATGTATATCTAAAAAATCCGGTTTGCGCTCGAAAGAGAAAGAAATTGGAAAGTTGTGAATTAATAGGATATGATCTCTTCTTGGTTTGGGAAAATTGAGAATTGATTTACCTTCAGAATAGAAATATATCTGAAAGTCGTATTAGTCAATTAAGGAATCAGTTTCGTATGGCTAGAACATGAATTTCTTCTTATCACAGAAATGTAGGTGGAAGGTTCATGATTCTTAAGTTGGGTTAAATACGAGAGTTTTAATTCATAGGCAATAATTCTTGACTAGCAACCGAAGAAAGATTAACCAATTTGTATCAATAAATTGCTTCCCTGCATGTTTGTTTTAGCCTCAACATGCTCATTACTATAGTTCAGACTCAAATTGTACATTCGTTTTAGATTAGTATAAATTAGGAAACAAGCTCCCAAAATCTTCCTGAAACTGTTGTCTTCATTATTAGAGTTAGAGTTTATTAACACTTAATTAGATTATTACCTTGGTCCAGTCCCTATGGGATCGATATTTGGCTACTCTAGCCATTTTACTACTTGTTCGACCACGTGCACTTGCGTGTAGGCATTCCAAACCACCGAACACAGGCCCGATTGGTTGGGAAGAGTTCCACGCAAAATTTTTGGATCAATTTTTCCCTCGGAAGATGAGGGAGCTCAAGATGGCTGAGTTTGTTAATTTGAAGCAGGGTAACATATCCGTTCAGGAGTACGCATTGAAGTTCACTCAATTATCTAAGTATGCTCTAGAATTGGTGGCGGACCAGAGGACTCAGGTGAGTCATTTCATGCATGAGATGGCAAATTATTTGGACAAGGATTGCAGAATCTCCATTCTACATCAGGATATCGAATTTCCCTGCATTATGTTGCATGATCAGCAGACGGAGTGGGTCTACCGGAGATAGAGGAGTCCAAGAGGGCTAGGACCGATAGCTATGGGGTTTCTCGAGTCAGGTCAGGGGGTGGACAATGTCAGCAATCCTAGCACAGGTCTATCGCTCCAACTCCATCATCGACCAGCACGCTGTCTAGGTTCAGAGGAGTAGGGCTTCGGGCTCGAGGGATCATGGTAGCATGCAGGTGGAGCGCACTTTCCAGCTTGTGTGAAGTGCGGCAAGAATCATCCCGGGAGGTGCTTAGCTGGCTCAGATGCGTGTTTCGGGTGTGGCGAACCAGGCACAAACTTAGGGATTACCCCTCAACTAGATCAGGGGTCGGTGGGGCCCGTGTGACAACAACCATTTCTTCTTCTCCAGCAGCATGTCCCTCTCAGTAGGGTACCTCTACTAGTTCAGTAGGCAGTGAATGCTAAAACAGATTTTATGCTCTAGTACCCGCCAGGAGAAGGAGGCTTCGCCAGATGTGGTCACTGGTATCTTACAAGTATTCCATATTGATGCTTATGCCTTGTTAGATCCAGGATCCACTTTGTCTTTTGTGACTCCCTATATTTCTAGTTGTTTTGGTGTTTGCTCTGAAATCCTATCAAAATTGTTCTCAGTCTCTACTTCAGTCGATGATTCAGTGGTAGCTAGGCAGGTGTATAGAGGTTGCCCCATTACAGTATTGCATAAGTTTACCACCGCAGACTTAGTAGAGTTATTTATGACTGACTTTGACATCATTTTTGGTATGGATTGGTTGTTTGCATGTTATGCTTCGATAAATTATAGAACCCGTGTACTGGGATTCTGATTTTCGGGTGAGTTAGTTTTAGAGTGGAAGGGTAATTCCATTGTACCAGCCGGTCAGTTTATTTCATATCTTAAGGCCAGGAAAATGATTTCTAGGCTGCATGTATCACCTAGTTAGGGTTAGGGATGTTGAGTCCGAAAGCCCGACCATCCAGTCAGTTCCGGTAGTGTGAGTATCCGGAGGTTTTTCCCGATGATTTTTCAAGTGTTCCCCCTAAGAGGGAAATTGATTTCAGCATTGATCTCTTACTCGATACACACCCTATCTCTATTCCTCTCTACAGGTATCCATTACCCAGGATCTATGATTTGTTTGACCAGCTTCAGGGTGCCAAGTATTTCTTCAAGATTGATCTCAGGTCCGGGTATCACCAGCTCAGGGTTCTGGAGAGTGACATCACGAAAACTACCTTCAGAACTCGGTATATTCACTATGAATTCATTGTTATGTCTTTTGGACTAACCAATGCCCCTGTAACTTTTATGGATATAATGAACCGAGTGTTCAAGGCATATTTGGATATGTTCATGATTGTGCTCATTGATGACATCCTTATATACTCTCAGAGCGAGGAGGAGCATACCGCTCACTTGAGAGTTCTGCTTCAGACCCTCAAGGATCATCAGTTGTATGCAAAGTTCAAGTGTGACTTTTGGCTGGACTCTGTGGCCTTTTTGGGCCATGTGGTATTGAGTGATGGCATAAGGGTGGATTCTCATAAAATTGAAGCGATAAAGACTTGTCCCAGACCGGTGAATCCTTCAGAAATTCAGAGTTTCTTGGGCCTAGAAAGCTACTACCGGAGATTTGTTGAGGGATTTTCATCAATTGCAACACCATTGACAAGGTTAACTCAGAAAAAGGTAAAGTTCCAATGGTTGGAGGCTTGAGAGAAAAGCTTCCAAGAGTTGAAGACCCGACTCATTTAAGCACAAGTGTTGACCCTACCTGAGGGTACCGATAGTTTTGTAGTATATTGTGATGCTTCGAGAATTGGACTTGGGTGTGTGTTTATGCATCATGGGAAAGTGATAGCGTATGCCTCAAGGCAGTTGAAAATTCATGAGAAAAATTACCCGACCCATGATCTTGAGTTGGCCGCAGTGTTGTTTGCATTGAAGATATGGCGGCACTACTTGTTTGGGGCCCACGTGGATGTATTTACGGACCACAAGAGCTTGCAATATGTGTTTACATAGAAAGATCTCAATCTTCGACAAAGGATGTGGTTGGAGCTACTAAAGGACTACGACATGAGTGTCCTTTACAACCCGGGTAAGGCTAATATGGTAGTGGACACACTTAGTAGGTTCTCTATGGAGAATGTGTCCCACGTGGATGAAGGAAAGAAAGAGTCGGTGAAAGATGTCCATTGACTTGTAAGGTTGGGAGTTAGATTGGTCGATCGACCGATGGTGTTGTTGTTGTGCAAACGGATCCGAATCATCCTTGGTGACTGATGTGAAGGCTAGGCAAGCTGAGGATTTGATGTTGGTAAAGATGAAAGAAGTCGTCCGGAGTCAATAGGTAGAGGTTTTCTCCCAAGGGGGAGATGGTGTGTTGTGGTACTAGTGTCGTCTGTGTGTTCCAGAGGTAGATGATTTGAGGGACCAGATATTGCATGAGGCAGATGGATCTAGGTACTCTATTCATCAGGGTGCCACCACGATGTATCATGATTTGCGGGAAATATATTGGTGGAACGGCATGAAGAGGGATATTGCAGAATTCGTAGCCAAGTGCCCGAACTATCAACAAGTGAAGGTTGAGCACCAAAGGCCGAGAGGCGTACTTCAGGATATTAGCATTCCTACTTGGAAGTGGGAAGAAATCAATATGGACTTCATAACTGGGTTGCCCCGTACTCACCGGCAATATGACTCCATTTGGGTGGTGGTTGATAGGTTGACCAAGGTGGCACATTTCCTGCCAGTGATAACCATAGATTAGCGGATGATTATGCCAAGTTGTATATTCAGGAGTTTTTCGGTTACATGGAGTGCCCTTGTATATTATTTCAGATATAGGTACTCAGTTTACCTCCTAGTTCGAGCGTTCTTTTTAGAAGGGGCTTGGGACTCGAGTTAAGCTCAGCACAGCCTTTCATCCACAAATGGATGGTTAAGCTGAACGAACAATCCAGACTCTTGAGGACATGTTGAGAGCATGTGTGATGGATTTCAAAGGTAGCTAGGATGATCATTTGCCCTTGATCGAATTTGCTTATAATAAAAGCTATCACCCTAGCATCCAAATGGAACCGTTTGAGGCTCTTTATGGACGAAGGTGTAGATCGCCCCTTGGATGGTTTGAGGTTGGTGAGGTAGTTATGATAGGGCTTGATTCAGTTCATGAGGCTACAGTAAAGGTTCAGTTGATAAGGGACCAGTTGAAAATTGCTCAGAGTCGTCAAAAGTCATATGCAGATGTGAGAAGAAGAGATTTGGAGTTTGAGGTAGACGATTGGGTATTTCTAAAGGTATCTCCCATGAAGGGAGTCATGCGATTTAGGAAGAAAGGAAAACTCAGTCCCCGCTATGTTGGCCCCTACCGAATCACAAGAAGAGTTGGTAAGGTAGCATATGAGTTGGACCTACCTAGAGTTATCTTCTGTACATCCCGTGTCTTATGTGTCGCTTTTGAAGAAGTGCTTGGGAGATCCAGCTCTTGTAGTCCTAGTGGACAGTGTCAGTGTAAAAGATAGCCTCAGCTATGAAGAAGTTCTTGTGGAAATATTAGACCATCAAGTTTGGAGACTAAGGAACAAAGAAGTAGCTTCAGTTAAAGTACTATGGAGAAATCAGCATGTCGAGGGAGCTACGTGGGAAGCCGCAACAGATATGATGGATAAATACCCTCACATGTTCCCTAATGGCTTAGTTTCAATTTGAGGTATCAGTTTTTCCCTAATTCTCTAATCAGTTTCCATGTTCAGTTCATGTGCGAATGTTTGATTTATATTATGATAGATGCATGTGACGTCTGAATTAAGTTCAGTTATGTAGTTCTTTTCGGAGGTAGTCATTCCATTAGTTTTCGGTTTAAATGATCAGTGTTTGCATGTGATGATTGCATGTTTCTGAGTGTTTTGTGTATTTCTACCATTTGAGGATGAATGTTCCCAAGGGGAAGATCTTGTTATACCTGGGAACCCAAGGATCAAACTCGGGAGTCAAAACGGTGAAAAATTGAAATTTTGCACCAGGTCACAGGACGAACCGTGAGGAGACTCGTGAGGACTGACCACAAGTCGTGAGGTGACTCGTGGTCCAGCAGAGTTGGCAGGACTTTTAGATAAGACCACGGGCATGACCACGAGTCGTGGTCAGGCCTCATGACTCATGAGGTCACCCATGGCTTGGACTGGATATTTTGGAAGATGGTTGGGCAGTGTGGAACACGGATGGTGACCACGAGTCGTGGTCACCCACCATGATTCGTGGTGTCTCCGTGGGGTACCAAGGTGAATTATGGTAGTTTATCTCACGACTCAAGGCCACGAGTCGTGGTCCCTGGCGACGAGTCGTCCAGTCCCTCATGGGGACTGGCAGTCAGCAAATTTTGCGATTTAAGTAAGGACTATTTCGTAATTCCTAAGTCCTAGGAGTCTATACTATGTCGTTCTAACATTAGAAAGGGTGGTTTAAGAGGGAATAGACTAGCCTAAGTCCTCATTCATGCATGCAAAGGTTTGGGAAGGTGATTAGAGGGTGATCTAGGTGATTTCAAGGTGTTCTTCCTCAATTTCCTCTTGCGCAATCTAGGAAGTTAAGAGCCAGTTATTCTCAAATATGTAAGGCTATCAATGAGTGATTTCTTCTATACCTATGCCCATCCTTTATGATTTTTACAAAAATTTTATTAAATACTCATGGGGTTTTGAAGATGATTTTAATAAAAGTCTAACAATTTGATAATGGATTTTGTGATTTTAGAATTTCATCATAATCTATGGGTTTTGGTCAGATTTTGTTATTTAAATCATTTATAATTTTATCGATTTTGATTTCTACGAAATTAAGCCTAATTATGCATGACCCATGATGAATCGATTTATGATCTTTTCTTCAAATGATGATATTTACGAACCCAGCATGTTTTGCGATTTGAATTATCAATTTATGATATTACCCATTATGATTTTATGAATTTCAAGCTATATGCATGATTTACAAGTATGTATGAACCTTATGAATCATGAATTATGTTTTGGCCGACCCAAGGGCACCGTTTCATGGCTAGTTCACGTATGTACAAGTATATTCATGATTATCATGATTTAACTAACCCATGAATTCATGTATGTTATACAATGAGCACTATATATGTCTTGGGAGTAGTATCGACCACCGAATAGGTTCGGGGCCTAGGTTCTGCCCCAGACCTTACAAACTACGTGCCACCATAAGTATGTTGGGACCTCCTATAGGACTGTCCCTGGCCCAAATGGCCCTTTTCATGGTGACGTCACACTTTCATGGTTCGACCCTTACTAAGGTACGAACACCCTCCCGACTAGGGTTACAAGTCGGGCTTCATGTGTGCTCATATGGATGTCGGTTAAGAGAATCTCCCACTGTTCCTCATGATTTATGCATGTTTATGATTATGTATATTGGCTAAAGTCATGTCCAATAATGCTTTCCTCTTATGATTATGATTAGGATTGCATTACGAATGTTTTTGAAAACCTTGAGCCTTATGTTATGTTATGATGTTTATGATATGATCATGATGTCCTACTCTTGTGATCATTTATGAGTTTTATATGTTTTAAATGTGTGTTTTACTTACCTTATATACTAATTACATTCAACGTACTGATCGCATACTTTATATGTTGTATCGTTTCATGATACAGGACCCAGCTCTCAGGCTCACCCTCCTCAATAGTTCCTTAGAGTTTGTTATCAGCCTATTTGGTGAGTCCTCATGTTCCGAGGGCCATATGTTCAGACTCTATGCTTGTCTTTTGGTTTTAGAATTGTTGGGTTAGTTGGGGAGTTGTCCCATCAACCCGTCTTTCATGATTAGAGGCTTTTCAGACTATAGATTGTATTCAGCAAACATGTATGGATTATGTATTGTCTTTTCTTCGTTGTTATGGAATGTTTACATTTTCTTATGTTAATTCTTCCGCTTATGAGAATGAATTAGATGTATCTTCATGCCATGGGTTGACTTGGGGTCCCTCGGGGCTCCTTGTCCCATGTCTATGATGTGGGTTGTAATGTGCGGGTCGTGACACACGATTTAGAGGAGTATAGAGATGTACTTCATCGCACGACATAGATCATGAAAAGAGGGAAAATTCCTAAAACATATCTTTCATAGCCGCTTCCCTATAAGTGTGGTGCACTTCACACCCATCGAAAAGAATCTACTTAGCGGGGCATTCAGACACCTTAGGACACAACTAAACCTTTAGTCTGATACCAAGTTTGTCATGATTCGAGCATGGACCCCAAACCGCGACCGGGACTTAGAACCATGAATGGCTCCAAGTTAACCGATGGTATATACATAGCATGAAAGAGATCATATTTATAGCAGAAATAAACTAGAACTCAATATAAGCAGAAGTCTGCATAACATAAGAACATAAGCATAAACACAAGTCAACAATACTGAAGCATCTATACATAGTTGTCTGAAAAGCCTTTAAACATACGCTGAGCAGATGGGACAACAACACTAACTAGCTCTCTATGTATGGAGATAAAACACATAAGAAAACAATATATGAACAAAACTATCATTCTCGGATCATGAGGACTCACCACAACTAGGATCGTACTGGACTGAAGCGGGAGCGAGCTAACGTCGGGACTGAGACTGGTCACCCGAACCTATAACATGAGATGATATAGCATAGAGTATGTGGTTAGTACTTTGAATGTACTGAGTATGTAAAGACAGTAAACATGCAAGTAAAATGATTGTTTGAAATCGTGAATATAAAACAATATATAGCATGAAAGTAGGACAACATGCTAAAAGCCATATTCCCGAAATAAACATAATCATGAGATATTCAACAGAAGCTGAACATAATCATCCAAGGTTTAGAAATAGAAATCATATAGTGTACCATACTTGAAATCATAAGTGAAAACTCATAAAATGATTAATGGATCAAATATTCTATAAAACATAATAACATAAGACATGAACATGAAGAACACTAGGAGGCTTTGTCATAACCTACACCATCAGGATAGAACTTACATGATGCCCAAACTATCTTGATCCAATGGGTTGAACCATCCTAAGCCTTGCTAGGGAAAAGATCGATGAAGGTGTGATATCACTAGTGTGCCCTCAGGTAGGGCAAACACTCTCTTGAAAGGTCACAAATATGACTGGTGTGTAGTTATGAGACTTGGGTCCTCGGAATACCTGGCCTACTCGATGTTAGATAATACTCTCAACAACATGCATATCTCTCATAATCGTCTTCTCAAACATAGCTTAAATCTATTTCTGGGGATTCTTGACTCCAAAACATCTTTTAAAATTTATCCTATAAGCCTTGGCTTAAAACCATGGTGAAACATAGTTGACTTTTAATGGGCTTGCCCGAACCAAAAAATATGCATATTTTTGGGGGTAAAATCATCAGAACTTGAGATTCACAAATTCATGAGGGAATCTAATCGAAAGCATGCATTCATAGTCATAAAATATGGATTGAATCATAAGAGAGTTATAGAATTTCATTCAATTTCAATCTAACAATAGAAGGTCATCGAATCATGCTTGAAACTTTAAATTCATGGATTTATGAGAGATTTGATAAGGAACATATAATCGTATTCATAGAGACCTAAATAAAATCTTAAGGGAACTGATTTTCATGGAGGGACATGAAGGAATTCACCCATAATGAAATTATCACCAATTATTCAAAAATTAGGGCATGGGAGGTGGGTATCATGAATTTGATTTGAAAGGGGCATGAGGGTGGAATAAATCCCTCATTAGAAGCTCTACATACCTGGTTAAATTGATCCCTTGACTTTCCTTGAAAACCCAAGAGAAATTGAGATGAAGGCGATGATGAACCCCAGCTTGATTTGAGAGAGGACCTTCAACTTACGATTATTTTGAGAGAATGATGACTTAGGCTTGGTTAAACCCCTTAATACACCCTTTAAGAAACCCAAAACGACGTCACTTAGGGGTTAGAATCCTAGGAAGTTACAAAAATACCTAGGAAAATTTATTTAAAATCATATCTACCAGTCATCACGAATCATACCATGAGTCATACCACCCTACTACGATTATGGACAAGGGGACAAGTGAATCATTGATTTTGGGCACAGGCAGCCCTCTACCATCTATCCCATTGCATTCCATCGTCTCGTATTGTACTGTGCCCTATCAGACCAGATAGATATATTGAGTAGTATCCATCCATCACTTGCTAGGCCCAAAATTTAATTCTCTGGTCTTCCTACCACCGACACTAATCATGACTCCTTGTTTCCTATAATGAATCGTTCCATGAATCGTGACTTGGGAACCTATCTTAAACCCTTTCTAAACTTTATCCTATGATTCCACATCACGACTCATCATAAGGACTCACGAATTGTTGCATGACTCATTGCCTCAGGGCCCTCTATAGATTCTAACTATAATTCATGACCATGAGCAATACCACCCTACCACGACTCATGGTGTGGACTTGTGGTTTGAGGACTAAAAAGTTTAGAAGCTACCACGACTCTTCCAATGACCCGTTACAAGAAACCATGACTCGTAGGATGAGTCATTTTGAGGAAAAATTATAGATTTTTCTGCTAATTAAATTTCAAATCCCGAGTCTAGCCTTAGGAAACTTTAGGGTATTATAGGTACCATCTTTCTTACCCACGAAGAGAATTAGAGCACCCCAAGGTAAAACACTAGGGTGGATGAAACCTTATCTAGAAGATCCTTTAACTTCTCTTTTAACTCTTTCAACTCAGCTAGAGCCATTCTATATAGTGAAAAAGAGGTAGCATGAGTATTAGGCCTAACATTAATTCTGAAATCTATTTTCCTATTGGGAGGTACTCCTGGAAGAGCATCGAGGGAAACCCCAGGAAACTCATTAACAATAGGAACCTACTGAAGGGATGGTGCCTCAACTTTATAGTCTCTCACTCTCACTAGATGATAGACACACCCCTTAGAGATTAACTTTATGGACTTACCGTCAGAAATCAAACAACCCTTAGGCATAGCGGGACTACATTCGCAACAAGAAGTGGCTCATTTGAAAATCGGAACTCTACTACTCGGGTCCTACAACCAACTATGGCATAACCGGAATATAACAAATCCATACCTAGAATAACATCAAAGTCCACCATATCAAGCTCTACCAAGTCAACTACAGTGTCTCCAAGATGGACTGTAACTGTACAATCTCTATAGATTCTCTTAGCTAAAACTGACTCACTGACCGGAGTAGAAACTAAAAGGCTCTAACCAATCATACCATACATTGGAAACATCCTCTAGTATAAGAAGAAAAACTCAACTCTTTTTATTTCTGTTACGTGCATCATTCTCAAGATTCTCCTAATTCCATCGATAAAGTTATAAGGGTCTTCATCAACCTTTAGACCCTGTGAAAACTGGTGGATTCATTCCTCAAAAACTCTCTAATCATTGATGTTCTTTTCTATCCTTTTGTTTATCCTCCTCTAACTACTAGGTATATATAATAAGCCCAGAGATGTCCATCTCCTTAAGTAGCAGTGTATCCTTTTATTCCCTCCTCTCATTCTTACCTCAATCGGACATAAACTTCCTCATTCTAGCTCTCAATCTAGCACTACCTCCAGAGCATGTCCAAATAACTATGTGGACTTGAGACCATACTCCTCCACTTTTTTGGTGCCTTGCTTCAAGTTCATGAATTCTTCTACCTTAGCTTCTCCTAACTCCTACGAAAAGAAATAGTTCTAGAGCGCATCTGATTCCTCTTACTGGCGTTATACTTTGGAGCACGTGAATGTGTGAGTTAGGAGAAAGTCTTTATAGAGTTAAACTCTATCACATGATCTAGAGTATGAAAGAAGGGATGTATTTCCTAACGCTTCATAGTCTCCTTATTATAGATGTGGCGGGCTTCTTACCGATGAGAAGGATACTACTAGACACGGCTTCATAGACACCCTACGACTCATGAAAACCTAAAGCTCTGATACCAAGTTTTGCACACCCCGAATCAAGACCCAGGTCGGGATCGGCACTCAGACCACTTTCGTGATCCAAGCGAACCCTTACCCTAGCTTGCTATTACTTTAGATCTCAATAAAGTAATGTGGAAGATGAAACATAGTGAGCTCAATATAACAAAAGATAATTTATTCTATAACTAAAATAAATGTTAAGAAGTAACATTATTGACTCGACATCTAACTTTATCTATGAAGAATCTATAACTATAGAAGGGGTGCCAAGACATAGTTCCCACGGCTGTCTCAGGTTCTATAAATAAAAGACTTAATAACTTGGACTCTTCGAATGCAGGACGCCTCACCAAAAGCTGAATGTAGATGAAGTACTAGTGAAGCGTCCGCTGCTGATCCTGTCTACCTAAGTCTGTATCATAATACGATACAATGCCAAAAAGGGCATCATTACATGGAATGTACAGTATGTAAAGTATCTTAATGAAAGAACATTAGCAACAATATCTTAAGTGAAGGACATAACTTAAATCAACAAACTTGACATGAAATAATAAAGGGGAACCATATTCTGGAACTCAATATGATGCATAGGACACAATATGAAAATGAGTAAAATAGTGCAATAGAACTTATGCATCAAAATATCTCTATAAATTCTTATGCAAGTAAACTATATCAATAGTAGTTTGGGTGGTATTTTCTCATAACTGACACCATAATGAATAAGAATATGATGCCCAACTATCTCGCTCAAGTTGGCAGAGCCATCCAAAACCTTTCCAGGGTAGAGGACGATCACAATCTGAGATCCCTAACTATCAAAGTGCTTACTAAGGACTATTTGTGGAGCGCCCAAACCAACGGTATGATCCTTACCTGCATTGGTGACATAGTTATGGGGCTTAGGGGTTGGTTGAACCCGATCACCCACTCGGTGCTAAATACTCCTCCCAAAATAATCTCGCTCATGTTCAATCAAATGCTTTTCTTAGGCAACATCAAAATATCATTATAAAGCACTCTAACTATAATATATAATGAATATTTCAAATCATCTATGGAGCCTTTCGCTTAAAAAAATTATCTTTAAACTTACTTACGAGCCTCTCACTTAAAACATAGATTAAAATATCTTTAAAACATCATGAAGAGCCTTTCACTCAAAAATATTTTTAAAAACTTGGAAGCTTCCATGCTTCAAAACTCTTGATTTTCAAAATAAGACTTTACTTATGCTTTTTTGAAAATCATGCTAAAAAATCATCTTTATGCTTAAAATCTCATCATGCATGATATCTAGAGAACATGCTCAATCCTTATGAAAATAATACATTTACTTCAAAAATATATGCTTTCAAAAAAATTCTCTTAAAAAAATCATACTTTTATGCAACTAGGGTTCATGGGATAAGAGACACGAAGCAACCTTCACAATCAAGAATCAAGAATCAAGAATCAAAAAATCACTAGAAATAGGATTTCAATCAAGAGAAATCAATAACAAACTCAATATGAAGAATTCAATAATGGCAATTTAACATTTCTAGGTAGAGAAGAAGACAATTCAGTAATTGGGTAAAAACCCCAGATTTAATCTCAATGAATTCTTGCACAAATGTAGGGCATAAGGATGAATAGGAATGATTACTTATATTTTCCTTAAATACCTAGAAAAAATATAACCTTAGAGTCAAGCTTGAAGAACCCTATTTTGGAGAAGAAGACTTCCTAGCTTCTTGAAAAACTTGAGAGCTTTGATCCTTGAATTCTACCTTGTAATGGAAGAACTAGGTGTTCAGGCTATAAGAATACTTAAATAATACCTTTAGGAATCCCAAAACATCTGGGTTTTAGGAAATTAAACCATTTTAATTTCCTAAAATAACCATAAGATCGTTTTGGTAACTTCACGCATCAATGACTTTGACCCGTCCAATGATGGCGCATCACTTGACAGTGCTTCGCTAAAATGCTCATAACCTTTTACTTCAAACTCCAATTGATGCAAGGTTAGATGAGTTGGAAATAAGACTCAAAGGACTTCAATTGGATGGATTGAATCACTTAAAAGTACTTCATAAATTGGGAGTTATAGTCATTTGAAGTTGACCCTTGTAAAAACTTATACGATAACTCAATCGGTAAGAAGACTCTCAACTCAACTTTATGCTAGAGGTTCCTTATGACCTTAATTGGTATCCAGTTCACTTCTCACATGTAAGAATTAATCTTAACACTTAGTTTCCAAAAAATACATCAGCTTCGAGTCTATCCACATACCTAGAATGATTACAAACTTATCCCAAAAGTCCGAGGCGTTACACATCCATAGCATCCATCTCTACCCAAAAACACTCACCCAAGTGGTCCCTGCCATTCTTTCTACATGGTGGGTCTCGAGGGGTTTGCTGAACTGCATTACCTTATGCTTGGGACGTCTGATCATTCCTATTACCTAGGGCTGGAGAATTAGTAGCTGACTATGTAGGTCTAGAGGACCTCTTCCTAAAGAAGGACTTGTTTCCATTTCCATTCCTCTATTGTGTGGTCTCATTACCTGATAGCTTAGTCCCCTTACTCTGGTGATCCTCTCTATCCTTCTTCTTACCTTCCTCTAACTGCTAGTCATACACCATAATTCTAGAAATATCCATATCATTGATCAATAGAGATCCCTTGCATTCCTTCTTCACGTTCTTCCCCAACCCAAACATGAACTTCCTCATTCTAGCTCTCATGTCAGGGACCAGTTTCGGATCATATATGGACAATTGGATGAACTTAAAGCTATACTCCTTCACGCTCATAGTGCCCTGCCTCAAGTTCATAAACTCCTTTGCCTTCATCTCTCTCAACTCATGAGGGAAGAAGTGGTTGAGGAAAGCCTCCTCAAAACTATCTCAAGTTGTTGGATCTTAGTTCTCATTTCATCCCTTCTCCCACTGGTCATACCATATATTAGCCATATCTTCGACCTTGATAGGAAGCAAACTCAACTCCCTTTGTCTCCATCGCATGCATCTCCTTCAAGATCTTCCAGATCTCATCAATGAAGTTTTGGGGGTCCTTATCAACCTTAGACCCTGTGAATATTGGAGGATTCATTATCACAAACTCTCTAATCCTTGACTCTCTTAAATCATGAGAACTAAAAGTAACTAGTGTTGAGTTCTGATGACCTGACTCAGCAACCACCAACTGAGTGAGCATCTGAATAGCCCCTCTAAACTCTTCCTATGAAGTGCCAATGCTAAGAGGCTGAGGAACTGGTGTCTCTGGAATCCTTTCACTAATAGTAGGTGCATCCTTGGCTCCAAAAACTGGAATACATGGCCTATTCTAGGTTAGCATCCTAGTTTGTGGAGGCATGTCCACTGCATTCCTCTTACTAGAAGTGAATTTTTGAGGCATGATATGAAACATGTGAATGAATGAGCTAGGAGGAAGTCTTTATAGTATTTTGCAGAACCTTGCTAACGACTCAGCCAAGTATTTGAAATTGCAAAAAGTCAAAGACCTCAAGTCTTTACAAGTCCCTTCAGCGAGAAGTCTTAATGTATACAGTTCTCATGTTGTAGCATGCAATTATACTCAAGTCACACATCTTTATGTTCAGCTCTTGTCGAGTTATCATTAAAGTTTCTAAATTCTTGAAAAAGGTTCTTCTCACGTATATGAGCCTGGTCAACTTCGTATATGGAAATAATCAGGGCTTCAGGTTATACCACCGACGCGGTAATATCAGGTGGGCAGATATAGTTTAGATATGAGACTTATGACCTTAGCAACCGATGCGGTTATGCCAAGTGGGCAATTGTCCCTTCAAATATGAGACTTATGACCTTACCATTGAAATGGGTATATCAGATAGGAAGTTGTCCCTTCAGATGCAAGACTATGACCTTACCACTAGCGCGGTCATATCAAGTGGATAGTTGTCCTTCAGTTATGAGACTTATTATCCTACTACAGACACAGTTATGTCAAGTGGGTAGTTGTTCCTTTAGTTATGAGACCTCCGAGCTGGCATCTCGGCAGGGCAGTTTTGACTGTCATGGCTAGGTCATTGTTTTGACTAGGGACTATATAGCTTATGAATAGTACATTATGACCTGTATATGTGCTTGCTTAATTATACTCACGTGATGTATCATATCCTATTTAGATATCAGCTTCCATAGTCATAGGTTATTTCTATCCCTACTCTAGTTTTCAGTATCGTAGATGTATTCATGTTTATAGTTTCATCCATACATATCAATACATTTCATTCATACTGATGACCCTTCACCTGAGGACTTGCATACGTGCCGCAGGTGCAGGTAGAGGTCAGGATTACAAGTTGCAGTAGCAGTTCGTGAGATGACGGATGTGTTGGTATGCTCCTTTCAGAGCTAAGATCTAGTTTTGTTTTAGTTAGAGTTTTGAGGTGCAGTTAGGGGTAGGTCAGAGCCCTATTTCAACCATCAGTGCAGTTTACTCTTTAGAGGCTTTATGGACTTAGTATGTATAGTATTATTCAGTTTGTCGCATTGTCGGCCTCTCGTTGCTTGGTTTATCATAGTCATGGCCTTATCGACATTTCAGTTATTTATTTGTTGTAATTGAGACCTTATGGATCCAAATATTTACTCCAGTTGATTGTGACAAGTGGTCTAGACAACCTAAGTATTATAGTTATAGATGACATATAGCTGGTTCCCTGATCAGTCAGGTGCCGAGAATGAGTCGCGCCCTCCCCCAATTTTGGGGCGTGACATAGGTGGTCTCACTAACAGCTGAATGAAGGGAGATCCTATGAATCATCTGTTGTTGATCCTCCCTACCTGAATCTGCATCATTATAAGATACAACACTAAAAGGTATCAGTACGTGGAATGTACAGTATGTAATATAGCTAAATGAAACAACAATTAATCAAGAGCATCTAATTTGAAAGAATATACTGACTAAAATAACTTGACTGAAACTGAAGCTCTGAATGTCGCATAGAGCACAAGTATAAAGATGTGTGAAATAGTTATACAATAAAGTTGTGCATCAAAACAATCTCTGAAAAATACATGTATAAATGTATAACTTTTCTTGAAAAATTTCTCATAACCGACAGCATTAGGAATGAGCACATGATGTCCAACTATATCTCTTAAGTTGGCAGAGACGTCCAAAGCCTTTTTAGGGCAGAGGACGATCACTAAATTTTGGATCCATAATTGAGCCCTTACCGGGGGCTATTCGAGGAGTCACTTGAATCAATGGCATAACCCTAAACTACGCTGTCTATGTAGTTCTTGGGCTAACGAGTTATCTGAACTCTTCACCCAACTCGGTGCTAAATAATCCTCCCAAAACTATGCTCATATAAATATGCCTATCTGAAGCAATTGAAAACATCTTTTATAAAGCACTTTATCTATAGATATAATAGATGTTTTTAAAATCTCTATTGAGCCTTGGCTCTTTGAAAACTTGGGAGCTTCTATGCTCCAAAGCTCTTGTAAAACATGTGAGTGTCTGTGGTAAAAACCTTTGATTTTCAAAAATAAGACTTCACTTTAGCTTTTGAAAATATGCTAGAAACCATACTTTCTTTCTCAAAATCTACTTATGAAACTTTCTTTAAAAATTTGCTCAACTTTATGAAAATAATGCTTTTATCTCAAATAACAATGATTTCAAAATCATGACTTTAAGAAATTGGGTTCATGGGATAAGAGACATGAACCATCATAAATCAATCAAGAATGAACAAGAGAATAAGGATCAAAAATCAAGAGAATAGGATCATAATCGAAAATCAGGAGATACAATGGATACAACTTAATATGAAGAATTCAACAATGAACAATCCAATAGATAGAAAAGAAGACAATTCAAGAATTTGGAAAAAACCCTAGCTTTAATCTGAATAAACTTTTTCATAGATATAAGGCATGAGAAAGAATAGAATTCCTCACATAGGTTAGCCTTACATACCGGGAAACAGAATACTTAACTCAAGCTTGAAGAACCCTAGGTTTATGAAGATGAATCCTTAGCCTTCCTTGGGAGTTTGAGAGCTTAATGATCTTGTTATGTTGTAATGAAATGGAATAAGAGTTTAGACTAATTAAACCTTTAAATATACTCATTAGAAATCCCAAAACATTCTGGTTTAGGTACTTAAAACATGGAAAGTTATAAAAATAACCCTGAATCCCTTCTGCGAAATCACCCGCTAGTGATGATGTGTCACTTAACGAGTTGTTATGATACTTGAAGACTCGTGAGGTGTTCTTGTTGCTACTGAAGCAAATTAATCATTTCCTGATCTTTTCCTCTTAAACAGTCAGAATGCCTAACATAATGAATCGTTACCTAGGCTAATGGATCATTGTTTATGTCATTGGAACTGGGAAAAAAATGTCAAGTTTCAGAACTTAGCTTGAGATGAATTTACCTAATGATTCATTAGGTCCACTAACGACTTAGCTAATGAGTCATTCTATGGAGACTGGTCTAGTTTTTGTTGTTCTTCAGCTTCATGTCTAGGATTTGATCTTAGAACTTTTTGGGGATCTTTACAACTGCAGAATCAATATGTGGTCCATATGTTGCTCATTTATAGAAGATTTCCTGATTTTTGAAGTTTTTCTTCAAATGCATTCTGAAATCCTAAAACTTAACAAATAGCATTATAAATAACTTACTAAAGAACTTAAAGACATTCAAAAATATATGAAAAAGGTATAAATGTGTCATAAAATCCTGACACATCAATTAACCATGATATCTGTTATTTAGCTAAGATGGGTTGACATAGAACTTACTTGTTAACTACTTGAATACTTCTTAATTCTACCATATGCATGAACATGCCCTATAGCCTATTCAATTATACAAATAGCATGAATCCTTTCTTATGGATTTTAATAGTATTAGGAAAGGTTCATGATTTCTAACATAAACATGTATCTGTGCCAACATAGAGAATAATTATCAGACTCAAAATCCAAAAAATAGTCATTCATTTAATACAAATACTTTAAGTTAGAAACTATTGGACATAGCATACATTGAAAAATGATTATCAAGGTCTAAACAAAGTGACAATGGTGATGTTAAAAATATTGCCTTTTTAAAGAAACTGAATGGATAACTAATTTCTGAACTCCTTGTTCACAAGAAGGATAAACACACATCATTTCATTCCCTATCATAGATGCAGACAACAAGAAAAACTAGTCTACTAAGTCAACTTTTTATCGATTCGGCCTTCTAAAACATGATAATTATTGAATGATATAGCATCATATTCTAAGTGAAATGGATATAAAGGATGATAAAAATAGAACAAGACATTCCCTCAGATCAAACATGCATTTAGATTAACATCAAATTTCATTTTTTATCTTATACTATGTTTGAAAAAAGAAGATAGCCTTAAACACCAAACTTAAGCATACAAAGAAGTAGAGACAAGTAGTAATCACTAATTCAATTCCAATAAATTAGTAGATATGCACTTTAAGACTCATAGTTTACCTCAAAGTCACTACATATAGATTCAGATGTAAATTATCATAAAACGACAACTTAAGAGTATCAAAAGCAACTTTTAGGCAAGCTATTCATATACCGGACGACTCTTAACCTAAAGAACTCGAATAATCTTTTCCCACAAGTTCAGACTTCACAATATTTATTTGCATGATGATTTTAGTGTGCAATAATGACAAACAAACCCTTAGACATAAGAACATAGAATTCGAGTGAAAAGTATCAAAATATTCTACATTTAATTTCTATAATCAAATTGAAACTAAAAGATAAAAGGGATGGACTAACCTATTTTGGAGCAGCAAAAAGGGGTTATGTATTCATCGTCAAAGATTTCGACTTCAAACTGACACCTCAAAGTCCATTTAAATGGAGGACAGTATAACAAAAAAAATAATAATGAGAAAGTAGTAAAGTATCTGTAGTGAAGAACTGGTAATGAATTGGTGTAGTGAATATTGATCGAATGATTCCTCTTTTTTAAGGATGATGTATGTTAATATTTATAGCCAAAAAACTTGAGGATTTCATATTCAAAAATTTGAGTTTGACAGAGTGTTAAGGAAAGCTTAAGAGATTGGGAAAAATATAGGGTGGAAATTGGAAAAGAAAGATCAAAATCTTATATTTTCAGATCTTGAAAGTGATAAAATAGATCTGTTGAAGGCTTTGCATACTCCAATTTGAATTTGTTTGAATCTTAGGATGAACAGGATCGTTGGTGTGTAAGTGTTAGAGATAGTACCTTTTGGGGTCTGTAATCATAGCTTTGACGTGAAGAAGAGAGATGTTGAAATAGAAAAGGGCAACGGGAATCTTGCTATTTTATCAGTGATTGAAGAAAAGGAGAGCAACGAGGTGGGGGTGTTGGTGTAGGTTTGCTAGAAATGATAAAGAAGAAGAGAGAAGGGAGAGACAAAGGGGAGTGGTGGGGGTTGCTAGGTCTAGGAAAATGAGGAAAAGGTGCAGGGGTAGGGCTGATTTGGGGATTCGGAATGAGTTTTGTAGGGGGATCAAGAGCAGGTCATGCATTTTGGTCGCCTAATCATTTGATCAGACGATTGAGATTAAATTGAGATAAAATAAATAAATCGTAATATATATATATGAAACATAAAAGTATGAGTATAATTGGATGAAAAGATTTAATAGCCCAGGTTAGATGTGCTTACCTGATAAGGATTGTGCATCTTTAAAAGGATGATATGTCGCCATGTGATTGATTCAAATATCGTCACATGGATTACTTAGTAGGATTAAGTGGCTAAGTTTTTAAGTGGCTCGAATTTAAATTATAGCCTTTTCATTTCAATGGTAGCCAATCTTTAACAAAATTAGCTAAGTTGATAAAATCATAATTACTTAATTTTTGTAAAATCATATCATTCTTTGAAAATAGATCAATTTGAGATAAAATTAAGATGATTTAAAACCGTAACACAAATAAGAGAAATTTAAAAGTATCTGAAAATAACATAAATGGAGTCAACACTCGACAAAAGCTGAAATATCTACATATTATCTGGAAAGCCTCTAGAACATCTGATGAGCTGATGGGACAACACCCCTCAACTAGCTCGCTAAAGTCTAAAACTAAAATAAGCATACAAAATATAAACTGATAGAATGCCCTAGATAGATGAGGACTCACCAAGACTGGATTAATGCGGTCTGAGTAGGGAGCAGGACTAACGGCGGGGCTGAGTCTGATCGCTCAGACCTATATCATGAAATGATACAACATAGAGTATACGTTCAGTACTTGAAATGTACTGAGTATGAAGGTAATTAAATTAGACTATTAAAATACATAAAAGTTCATGAGAGTAGGAAATTTCAAGAAAAACATGAAGTAGTAATGATAATTGAAACATGAGGGCTTAAGGTTTTCAAAACTATTCATAATCTTGTCATAATCGTAATCATAAGAGAAAACTTGTAAAACATAACTTGAGACAAAGTATCATATTCATAATCATGCATAAAACATAAGGAACAATGGGAGGACTCGTCATAACTGACACCATTATGATATAGCTTAGATGATGTCCCAACTATCTCACTCAAGTGAGCAGAGCCGTCCTAACCCTTGTTGGGGAAAAGAACAATAACATGGCATGATTACTGAAGAGACCCTGTAGGGTTAACATGAATATCAACATATATTGGCACGTAGTTTTGAGACTCGGGGTTTGCCTAAACCCGGGGCCCACTTGATGCTAGATACTACTCTCAAAAGCATGCACATGACTCATAATGAATATCATAAAAGCATATATAAAGTTCATGGGCTAGTTTAAATCATAATAATCATGAACATGCTTGTAATACATGAACTAGCTATGAAATAAGGGCCCGTGAGTCGGCCATAATCATAATCCTAATAATCATGAAAAGTCATACATACTTGAGAAAATCCTCATGCTTGAAGTTCATATATTCATGTAGAGTGCTTGTAGGAAATCATGTATCATACATCAGAAAACATAAATTAGGGCTTGAGTGAATTTCAATCATAAGAGGATCATAAAAATCTCATAAAGAGGAATTTAGCCCTAAAAGTTCATAATCATACTTGTAACATAAGGGCCATAATTTCATGAAAATTAGGAGGGAACACAAAACCTTATCATGAAAATCATAAATTCTTATCAACTCAGCTATACCATAAGAGAATCATGGAGGAATTTCATAACCCAACATAAATCCTAGAATTTTGAGAATAGGGCTTGGGGAATGGATGATCATGAATTTGCTTGAAGAAGGGGCATGAGGGTGGAAGAACCCATCATTGATGGCCCACATACCTGGAATTTGACAACCACCAACTAGCCTTGAAACCCCAATTGCACTTAGGGATAATTTTGAGGAAGAACCCTAGAAATCCTTGAGAGGTTTGAGAGACTTGATTCTTCAATTAAGAGTGTTAGGAGAGGAATGGATGATCTAGGGTGAATAATACCATTAAAACACTCTTTTCCAAGCTTGAAGTGACATAGTTTGGGACTTACAAGCTTAGAAATTATGAAAATACCCTTAATGATTTCACAGAAAAATCTCACCACCAGTTACCATGGGTCGTACCTAGAAACTATGACTGTGGTTTTCTCCTGTCGTCACCACTGCCCTCAAGCATAATTTCTGGAATCCTCCCCCATACCATGATTCGTTACATGCGGCAATGGGTCATTGGACCCATCCATCATAACTGTGCCAAATTTTCACCATCTCTAGTTATAACCACGGACACATTCCACGACCCATCGCTCCTAACAACAAGTCGTACCTTGACTCATTGTTCCCAGATCTGACAACCAGTAACTCCTTACGACTCCTAACAACAGCCCGTGACGACAACATACGAGTCGTACCTTGGCCCGTAGGTCCAAGACCTTCCATCCATGAATCCACCATGACTCGATACTACAGCCCGTTACTCCACACCACGGCTCATACAATGAGTTGTCCTAAAACATTTTTCAAACTTTTTATGTTGATCATATTTCCAACCTCGAATCTAGTCTTAGGAACTTTTGGACTGTTACATTATCTCCCCCCTTGGGAACGTTCGTCCTCGAAGGTTATCTAAACACACAGCAAAAGTAGAGAAAAAGGTATAAACCCTGAAACTGAAACTATAGGATGAAAACTAATGGAGTGACTGACTTCGGACATGAAACACTTAACTAAACTGAATTCATGAAACATACATTCATGCTAAAACATGAAAGGAACTTAAATACATAAACTTGACATGAAAGGGGATAGAGTACTAAAGAAAGGAATTTATACCTCAAGATGGAACGGGACTGGAAGGGAAAAGATGCGGGTATCTATCCATCATATCTACTTCGGCTTCCCACGAAGCTCCCTCAACATGCTGATTTCTCCACAAACCCATCACCGAGGCCACTTTCTTATTTCTCAACTTACAAATCTGATGATCAAAGATCTCAACCGGTACCTCATCATAGGAAAGGCTATCATTCACCCTAATGTTCTCCACTGGAACAACCAAGGTTTGATCACCGATGCATTTCTTCAACAAGGACACATGGAACACTGGATGCACCGAAGCTAACTTCGCTGGTTGCTCTAACTCATAGGCCACCTTTTCAACACATCTCACAATCTTGTATGGCCTAATAGAACGGGGACTAAGTTTCCCTTTCTTTAGGAGCCTTAAAACTCCCTTTATTGGAGAAACCTTCAGGAATACTCAATCATCAACGACGAACTCAAAGTCTTTCCTTCTTGTATTCGCATAGGATTTTTGTCGATTCTAAGTTATTTTCAGCCTTTCTCTAATAAACTGAAACTTCTCCATGGCCTCATGAACTGAATCTATCCCTATCAAGGTAGGCTCACCTACTACGAACCAACCAATAGGCGATCTAAATAGAGAGCCTCAAATGGAGCCATCTGAATGCTGGAGTGATAACTATTATTGTAGGAAAACTTAACGAGAGGCAAGTGATCATTCCATCCACCACTAAAATCAATCACACACTCTCTCAACATATCCTAAAGAGTCTGAATGGTCTGCTCGGCCTAACCATCTGTATATGGGTGAAGAATCATGCTAAGTTTCACCTGATTTCATGACCTGAGTCAGCACCCTAGACGCGACATGGTACTTAGAGTCAAAAGTGACCCCAAGAAAACCCCGGTAGAGAATATTCTACTAACACTAACATGCTGAAATGATAATAAAAGAGCGAAAGCTAATAATGAAATAACTGTTACTGAATAAATGACAAAACCTAAGATAGTCTAAAAATCTAGCTACGTCTGTAAATATTATCTAAACGCCTTCTAACATGAACTGATGAGTTGCTGGAAAAACGCCCAGCTAACTCTAATATCTAAAATGAAATAACAAATAAAATAAAACTAAAAATGGAACTCCGACCCTCGGCAGATGAGGACTTACCATGGAAGCTACTGGGATATCACTAAGAGGATCTAACCGCGGTGCTGAGGTTGGGTACCTGAGTCTATATCATAAAATGATATAGCATAAAAGTATGCGTCAGTACTTTAAATATACTTAGTATGCAAGATGGAACTAAAACATACATATACTAAATAATAGCAAACTGCACTGAGATATTGTAAAAATAAATTAAAATTTGAAGAGACTGAACTGAACTAGAAATCAATACTAAAATGTACTGAGCTATACTGTGGGAGATACTATAACCGACATGTAAAAACTTGAGCTAACTGTGGAGTTAAATGTATACCCCATAACGAAGAAGGCCCACTACACCTTTCCAGGGTATAGTAGATGAACTGAGTGATCACTGTGTGGGGCTTGTTCGGGCTGATAACCTTTTGTGGCAATGTAGTTCTGGGAACCTAGGTGCACTGAACCCTGGACGGCTTGGTGCTAAGTTCTACTCCCACTGAGAATCCTAACTGTGTCTAACTGGGTTGATATCTCAAAATTGGTGTCCTAAGACTTAAGTCAGAACTACTTATCTAGAAGTGTTCTCGGAGTCTAAAGACCTGAAAGAAACTATGTTCTAAGACTCGTCAGAGCTGCTTTATCTGAAAGTGTCGTAGCGGTCTAAAGAACAACTAATAAGCTAATAAATTGATACTACTGAGTTTCTCAAGGACTGATAATAGTCAAACTGATCAGCTAACAGTTCTGGAGAATACTAGTATACTAAGTACTGGCTATTTATTGTAACTGGGCATGCTAAAAATGATAAAAGCTATTGTATAGCACAATTGCACATTTTCTAAGAATGAATCTGGAATACGTGACAATTCAATCTATGTCAAGACATTACCAGTCTACAAATAAACTCTATGAGAAATCACGCCAAGTTCCAGTTCAACTGAAACATATTGTATAACTGAAAAAACTATCATGGCCATGTAAGAATTCTAGTCATGGTAGTCTGACATTATAGAGAAAGTAAAGGGAATTCCACAATCAAAGAAAGTCTCTAAATCATGATCTCTAGAGATATTGTAAAGTTAGGGTTTGCTTAAAACATTGGGACACATGGGTGAAACGATACCCTTGTTAAAGTTCCACATACCTGGAGGAGAAACCCTGGGAGTTAGTTTGGAAGACTGAGGAAGAGGCGAATGCCCTAGCTCTTGCTTTGAGAAGTTGTGCTTTCTTCGTACTGTTTCTGAGAGATTCTATGAGAAGTGAGGGAGATGGATTGACTAACTCCCCTTAACCTCCTGATAATTTATCCCAAAATGATGTAGTTTAGGCACTAAAATCGTTGGAAATTACATATATACCTTTGAGAAAAAGTTTGGAAAATTGCCTGTTGGGATCCAATGGATCGTTGGTTGTGACCACGACCAGTTGCGGATAGTCATTGGTCTTGGGTCTGGAAATTTGGTTTCTGTACCTTGACCAACGGATGGACAGGATGACCCATTAGGTGATACGATAGGTAGTTGAATCCTCTCGTGGTCACCGAAAGAGTTTTGGACAAATGTCTGAACTCCTACCAATGGAAGACACAATGACTCATTGGTTGACACAACGGGTCATTGTCACTACTCGTCGTCACTACTGGAACTCCTAAATGATTTTTGGGCTTGATAACCAATGGGGACAATGACTCGTTAGAAGGAACAACAGATCGTTGGTCCCACTTGTTTTTATTGGGAGGGTTTTCTACCCTTACTGGAATCCTTCATATGGCTCCCTACGATGGGTCATTGGGACTAGTAACGACTCGTTAGAAGGCTCATCCCTTGACCGAAGATTTTGACCACATTTTGGGGTCGATAGGACAAGAAACATAATGACTCATTGTTGAAAATGATGGGTCATTGTTCCACCCATTGAATCTGAGAATTGAAAACTGTAAGGCTGACAATGGATCATCGTCACTGACAACGAATCGTTGGTTGAGTCATCCTGAGAAAAAATTTTCCGATTCCTTCCTAGTTCCTTATGCTAAGTTTGGGTTTGGTCTAAGAAACTTTTGGGGCATTACGATATCTCCCTCTTGGGATCATTCATCCTCAAATGAAGGCTAAATAAACTGAAAAGACTAGGGAAAGATCAGTAATCCCAAACTAAAAGCTATAAACTAATTTCTGAAGAAGAGACTGACTCTAAACTAAGGTAGGCATAATAACTAAACTTATGCAACTAGGGTGCACATTTAAACATGAATAGTACTAATGAGTATGGAACTGAATAGAGTATTGAAGAGGAATTTAGTACCTGATGTTGAAGCTGAACTGGAAGAGAACAAGTGAGGGTATTTATCCATCATGTCCACTTCTGCTTCCTATGTAGCTCCCTCAACTAGATGGTTCCTCCATAAGACCTTTACTGAAGTGACCTCTTTGTTTCTCAACTTACCAACCTAACGATCTAGGATCTGAACTGGAACTTCTTCGTAAGAGAGGCTATCCTTTACACCAACACTCTCTAGAGGTACTACTGAGGTCTGGTCATTGATGAATTTCTTCAACAAGGACACATGGAAGACTGCTTGCACCAATGTTAACTCTACAGGCAACTCCAGCTCGTAAGCCACATTGCCAATGCGTCTCAAGATTTTGTAAGGGCCATTATACCTGGGACTGAGCTTTTCTTTCTTTCTGAATCTCATCACCCCTTTCAGAGGTGAACTTTTCAATTGTACCCAGTCATCCACAACAAGCTCCAACTCCCTTCTCCTTACATCTGCATATGATTTCTGGCGGCTTTGCGTTGTTTTCTGCCATTCCCTGATAAGTTAAACCTTTTGCATGGCCTCATATACTAAATCAAGTCCTATCAAGGTAGATTCACCAACCTCAAATCACCCTATAGGAGATATGCACCTCCTACCATATAATGCCTCAATTGGGGATATCTGAAAACTGGAGTGGTAGTTGTTGTTGTATACAAACTCAATGAGAGGTAGGTGATTATCCCAACTGCCCTTGAAATCGATCACACAACCCTTCAACATATCCAACAAGGTATAAATCATCCACTCATCATGTCCATCAGTCTGTGGGTGTAAAGTTGTGCTGAGCTTGACCTGAGTACCAAGACCTTTCTGAAATGACTTCCAGAAATGCGAAGTGAATTGAGTACCCCTGTCTAAGATGATGGACAAGGAAACCTCATGAAGTCTAACTAACTCCCGGATGTACAGTCTAGCATAATCCTCTACTGAGTCTTGGTATTAACTGGTAGAAAATATGCCGACTTAGTCATTCGGTCGACATCCACCCAAATGGAGTCATGTTGTCAGCGAGTATGAGGTATGCCTATGATAAAGTACATATTCACTTCATCCCAATTCCAAGTAGGAATATTAATATCCAGAGTCATACCCCTAGGTCTCTGATGTTCAACTTTGACCCACTGGCAATTTGGACACTTAGCCACAAAATTCTGCAATGCCCTTCTTCATTCCATTCCACCACTAGATTTCCCACAGATCACGGTACATCTTTGTGGCACCTGGGTAGATAGAGTACATGGTGTTGTGAGCTTCCACTAGTATCCGCTGCCTTAAATTGTCTACATCTAGAACACACAATCTACCCTGGAAAAGAAGTACACCATCTCCCCCTTTGGAGAATGCTTCCATATCTTTTCTTAGAACTGCTTCCTTCAACTTGAACAAAATTGGGTCTTCATCCTCTTTGACTTAACCTCCATCACTAGAGAGGATTCTGACCCACTTTAGACTACAACTCCACCTTCTGCTGAGTCAACCAACTGAACCCTTAATCAAGCCAGTTTGTGAAAATCTCTAACTAGCTCTTTCTTACCATCCTCAACATGAGCAATACTCCCCATAGACAATCTGCTGAGGGCGTCAGCCACTATGTTGGCCTTACCCGGGTGGTAGAAAATGCTCATGTCATAGTCTTTCAACAATCCTAACCACCTTCTCTGACGTAGATTCAGGTCTTTCTGGTTGAACACATATTGTAAAATCTTGTGATTAGTAAAAACATCCAAATTAACCCCATATAGATGGTGCCTCCAAATCTTCAAAGCAAACACTACCGTTGCCGATTCAAGATCATGAGTCGGATAGTTTATCTGGTGAACCTTGAGCTGTCTGGAGGCATAAGCTATTACCTTACCATTATGCGTCAGAACACAACCAAGGCCCATCCTGGAGGCATCACAATCAATCACAAACCCATTTGAACCTTCTGGCAGAGTCAAAATTGGTGCTATGACGAGTCGAGTCTTCAACTCCTGAAAGCTCTTCTCACATGCATCTGACACTGAAACTTTATCTTCTTTTGAGTGAGTTTGGTCAAAGAAGATGCAATAAAGGAGAATCCCTCTACAAACCACCTATAATAATTGGATAATCCCAAGAAACTCCTAATGTCTGATAGAGATGCGGGTCTTGGCCAGTCCTTGACTACTGCTATCTTTTGAGGATCCTCCTGAATACCCTCTCTGGAGACTACATGGCCAAGGAAGGCAACTGATTTCATCCAGAATTCACACTTGCTAAATTTGGCGAACGACTGGCGGTCTCTGAAAGTCTGCGAAACTATTCTTAGATGGTCTGCATGCTCCTTCTCTTTTTTAGAGTAAACAAGAATATCGTCTATAAAGACGATAATGAACATGTCCAGTTATACCTTGAATACCCTATTCATCAAACCCATAAAGGTTGCAGGAGCATTGGTTAGCCCAAAATACATAACTATAAATTCGTAGTGACCATACCGAGTCCTGAAGGCTATTTTCGGAATGTCACACTCTGATCCTGAGCTAGTGGTATCCAGATCTGAGGTCTATCATGGAGAAACAACTAGCTACCTGAAGTTGATCAAATATGTCATCAATCCTAGGTAGAGGATACCTATTCATGACTGTTACTTTGTTCAGCTGACGATAGTTGATGCACATTTTGAGTGTACCGTCTTTCTTTTGCACGAATAGGACCGGGGCACCCACGGAGAGATACTAGGCCTGATGAATCCCTTATCTAGAAGGTCTTTCAGTTGTTCCTTCAACTCCTTAAGCTCAGTTGGAGCCATTCTATAAGGAGGAAAAGAGATGGGCTGGTATCTGGAAGAAGGTCTATGCCAAAGTCTATTTCCCTCTCAGAAGGGACTCCGAAAAGATCTTTGGGTAACACATCAGGAAACTCACAAAAAAATGAAACTGACTAGAGTGTCGGGGTCTCAGAACTAGAATTTTTGACCCTAACTAGGTGGTAGATATACCCCTTAGCAATCATCTTTCAAGACTTGAGGTATGAAATGAAATGACCCATAGGCGCTGAGGTACTAACCTTCCACTCTAGGACTGATTCGTTAGGAAACTAAAACCTGACGACCCTGGTTCTGCAGTCAACTGAAGCATAACAAAAATGCAGCCAGTCCATGCCAAGGATAAGGTCGAAGTCAACCATATCTAGCTCTACTAGATCAATTAAGGTAACTTTATTAAACACTTTGACCGAACAATTTATATACACTCGGCTAGCTCTAGCTGACTCATCAACTGAAGTAGAAACTAAAAATGGCTTTGAGAGGATTTTTGGACTAATATCAAACTGGACTGCAATGTAAAGAGTCATGAAGGAAAGCATGACTCCTGGATTTAGTAAAGTATATAAATCAGAGTGGAAAAGGCATAACATACCAGTAACCACATCAGGTGAGTTCTCCTGATCCTAACAGGAAGATAGAGCGTAGAAATGGTTCTAGCACTGATCACCACCTATTCCTGATGTCACGGCCCGAACGTACACCCGGATCATAGACATGGGACAAGGAACCCCGAGAGACCCAAAAGTCAACCCATGGCACATGCATACATGTAATCTCATTTAATCGAAATACTTAGAATAAAATATAGCAAATATGTAATCATAGTGTAATAACCGAAAGTACTGAGCATATACATAAGATAAGTTCTACATCCTGTCTGAAAGTCTCTACTACATAAGATAGGTTGATGGGACAACATCCCCAACTAACCCGACCAATAATGAAACATAAGATAACATAAAAGTCTGTCAACGGCCCTCGAAACATGAGGGCTCACCAATAATCTGAGAGCATAAGCTGAGATGGACTAAGGATGAAAATGATCCTGAGATCCAGACCTTGTATCATGAAATGATATAGCATAGAAAGTATGCGGTCAGTATGTGGAATGTACCGAGTATGTAGGATAAGTAAACAGACATTTAAAAGTAAAATAAACTCATAAATAAACATAGGAGAAGGACATCATTCTTGTATCATAAACTTCATAAGAAAGCATAAGGCTCAAGCTTTCAAATCATTCATAAATCATTCATTATCATAATCGTAAATAAACTTTATCAAAACATAACTTGAGCCAATAACATAAACATAATAATGCATAAAACATGCGGAACAATGGGAGGACTCGTCATAACCGACACCATCGTCGTAGAGCCTTTCATGATGCCCCAACTATCTCACTCAAGTGGGCAGAGCCAACCCCGGCTTGCCAGGCGAGGGTCGTGCATTAGGCGTGATATCACATTTGAGGGGATCGGTATCAATACAATATATAAAATTAGAACCCACGGTGGCACGTGGTTATTAGACACCGGCATAGTCCTTTGAACACCGGGCTGCTCGGTGCTAGACATGGCTCCCAAAAACATGCATATAGGCTTATACGTAAATCAATAACATCATGCATTAAAATTAATTGGCCAAAATATAACATTTATCATCATTGATCCACTTTAAAACATGCTTACCCAAGAATCAAAGGCCCTTTTCATCGGCCAACATCATAAATCAATGAATCATGTAATTTGTTCATAAATCGTAAATCATTCTTCAACATGTGGGCATTGCCCAACACTTTGACATACTCAATTCTTTCAAAAATATGCTCATAAACATGGGTAACTTGAAAGCATGCTTTTCCATCATCAATAACCTCAAAATATTGAATATTCATCATAAATCATAACTTTCATGAACCTTCATCAATGGGCATTTTAGATTTAAAAAGCTTGAAACATGATTTTAAAGAAAATAATATAAAACCTTCCCATAATTCATAATTCAACAATTAAAACTCAATTAAATCAAACCCATAAAGAGAAATCACATTTTCATGCATTTGGGTAAAACCCATAGAACTTGAATAGGAGAATTCATGATTTAATCGAAATTTGGGCATGGGTGTGAAAGGATTCGCCCATTCTAAACCCTACATACCTGGAAATAGATTGATTTCAATGTTCCTTGAATACCCACAAAGAAATAGATGAAATTTTGGAGAAGAAGACCTTGAATCTCCCTAAACCCCCTCTAAAAGATCTTGCATAGGAATGACCCATCTTATCACACTTAGAAAAATACGCAAAACGATGTAGTTTAGGGTCTCAAAGTATGGGAAAGTCAAAATTGCCCTTAATGAAATTTCCCCTGAAAACTACTTCGGACGGACCAATGATCGATCCAACGGGTCATTGCATGATGCCACAACTCGCGGTATCAAGTCATTGGGTCCACTGCCTCATGACAAGCCTCAGGTTCTTCTCACGACTCTTCAGGATGAGTCGTTTCTTTAATCAACGGGTCATTGGATCGATCATCGTCAACTCCTTGACCAATGTGAACTTCCCTTACCACAAGCCTCACCATGACTCGTGGTGGCTTCCAACGAGTCGTGGTCTCAATCCGTTGTATGCATTGGAATTCTCAACCCACAAGTAATGACTAGAAACAACGGACCATCACATCTCACCATGATTTTGTGAGATGCCCTGTGGGTTCCCCATCAGCCTAAGTTCAGCCCTTCCTACGACCGATAACAACTACTCATTGTTCCTAACAGCGAGTCGTTACACCATCCATTGTCACTACTGCTTTCGTGAACCCACATACCACGACTGCTTCCAATGACTCATGGTATCCAACCACGAGCCGTTGAGTCGCCCGTCCTGTGATATTTTTGCCAGTATTCTACACTTTTCAAATTCAACTCCTAGGTCTATTCTTAGGCCTTCCCGGGGTATTACAACATCTCCCCCTTGGAAACATTCGTCCTCAAATGTAGGAACCAAGAAGCAAACAGAAACATATAATTTATCATAGCCATATACTGATCATTTTAACTAATATTTTTCACGGAATGACTACCTCCGAATAAAACCACATAGCTGAATTGATCTCATACTTCACATACACATTCATACACATAAAAGAAACTTGTACACATGAACTGAACATGAAAACTAGAAGAGTCATAGGGCAAAAACTGATACCTCAAGTCGAAACTGAGCCGGTAGAGAATAAATGTGGGTATCTAGCCATCATATCCTCTTCGGCTTCCCACGTAGTTCCCTCAACATGCTGATTTCTCCACAATACTTTAACTGAAGCTAATTTTTTTTCCTTATCTTATGGACTTGATGATCTAAGATTTTCACCGGAATTTCTTCATAGTTGAGGCTATCCTTTACACCAACGCTGTCTACCAGGGCTACTAAATCTGGATCACCCAAGAACTTTTTCAAGAGCGATACATGAAACATGGGATTAACTGAAGCTAAATCTGAAGGCAAGTCCAATTCATACGCCATCTTACCAACTCTCCTTATAACCCGGTAAGGACCCACACATCAGGGACTGAGTTTCCCCTTCTTCCCAAACCACATGACTCTCTTCATGGGAGATACCTTTAGAAATACCCAATCGTCCACCTCAAACTCCAAATCTCTTCTCCTCACATCGGCATATGATTTCTGACGACTTTGAGCGGTTTTCAACCAGTCCCTTATCAACTAAACCTTCACCATCGCGTCATGAACTGAATCTGGCCCTATCATAGCTGCCTCACCAACCTCAAACCATCCGATAAGAGATCTACACTTTTGCCCATAAAGAGCCTCGAATGGTGCCATTTGGATACTAGAGTGATAGCTGTTATTATAACCAGACTCAATTAAGGGCAAATGATCATCCCAACTACATTTAAAATCCATGACACATGCCCTAAACATGTCCTCAAGATGTCCTCAATAGTCTGGATTGTTCATTCCGCCTGGCCGTCTATTTGTGGATGGAAGGCTGTACTAAGCTTAACTTGAGTCCCAAGTCCCTTCTGGAATGACCGCCAAAATTGGGAGGTAAACTGAATACCTCAGTCTGAAATAATAGACAAGGGCACTCCATGAAGTCGAACCAACTCCCGAATATACAACTTGGCATAATCATCCGCTGAGTCTGTGGTTTTGACTGGTAAGAAGTGTGCAGCCTTGGTTAACCTGTCAACCACCACCCAAATGGAGTCATATTGCCGGCGAGTACGAGGTAGACCTATAATGAAATCCGTGTTAATTTCTTCCTACTTCCAAGTGGGGATGTTGATATCCTGAAGTGCGCCTCCCGGCGTTTGATGCTCGACCTTCACTTGCTGACGTTTGGGGCATCTAGCTACGAATTCTTCAATATCTTTCTTCATACCATCCCACCAATAGATTTCTCGCAAGTCTCGATACATTTTCGTGGATCCTAGATGGATAGAATATCGGGTACCATGTGCCTCATGCAATGTCCAAACTCTCAAATCATCAACATCTGGGACACATAGATGACCTTGATATCGTAGCACACCATCTCCCCCTTAGGAGAAAACCTCCACCTTTTGACTCTGCACTGCTTCCTTCAGCTTCCTCAAAACCGGGTCCTCATCTTGCTTAGATTTAACATCAACCACCAAGGACGATTATGCCCCATTCTGTACAACAACGCCGCCATCGGTCGAATCGATCAATCTAACTCCCAACCTTGCAAGTCGATGGACATCTCTCACCAACTCCTTCTTTCCCTCATCCACATGGGATACACTCTCCATAGAGAGCCTACTAAGCGCATCCGCAACCACATTAGCCTTGCCCGGGTGGTAAAGGACACTCATGTTGTAGTCCTTTAGCAACTCCAACCACCTACTTTGCCGAAGATTTAGGTCTTTTTGTGTTAACACATATTGCAAGCTCTTGTGATCCGTAAACACATCCACATGGACCCCATACAAGTAATGCCTCCATATCTTCAATACAAACACCACCGCAGCCAACTCAAGATCATGGGTCAGGTAATTCTTTTCATAAACTTTCAGATGTCTCGAGGCATATGCTATTACCTTCCCATGCTGCATCAACACACATCCCAGTCCAACTCTCGAAGCATCACAATACACTACAAAGCCATCAGTACCCTCTGGTAAGGTTAACACTGGTGCTGAAGTGAGTCGGGTCTTCAACTCTTGGAAGCTTTTCTCACAAGAATCCGACCATTGGAACTTCACCTTTTTCTGAGTCAACCTGGTCAATGGGGCTGAAATGGATGAGAAACCCTCAACGAATCTTTGGTAGTAGCCTGCCAATCCCAGAAAGCTCCTAATCTCCGAAGGATTTACCGGTTTTGGCCAGTTCTTTACTACCTCGATTTTCTAGGAATCTACCTTTATACCTTTGCTTGACACTACGTGCCCCAGGAATGCAACTAAATTCTACCAGAACTCGCATTTGCTGAATTTGGCATATGTATGGCTATCCTTGAGGGTCTATAGGACTACTATCAAATGAGCAGCATGCTCCTCCTCGCTCCTGGAGTATATAAATGTATCATCAATGAACACGATCATGAACGTGTCCAGATATGCCTTCAATACCCTATTCATTAGTGCCATAAAAGCTGCAGGGGTATTGGTTAGTCCAAAAGACATAACGACTAATTCATAATGGCCATATCGAGTTCTAAAGGCTGTCTTTGGAATATCACACTCCTAAACTCTGAGCTGGTGATATCTAGACCTGAGATCTATCTTGGAGAAGCACTTGGCACCCTAAAGCTGGTCAAACAAATCATCGATCCTGGGTAAGGGGTACCTGTTCTTGATGGTGACCTTATTAAGTTGTCGATAATCAATACACATCCGAAGGGATCCATCCTTCTTTCAAACAAATAGAACTAGTGCACTCCATGGAGACTGGCTCGGTCTAATGAAGCCTTATCCAACAGATCCTTTAACTGATCCTTTAATTCCTTTAGCTCGACTGGAGTCATCCTGCAGGGAGGAATAGAGATAGGTTGCGTATCGGGTAAGAGATCAATGTCGAAGTCAATTTCCCTCTTAGGAGGAACACCAGGCAATTCATCGGGAAAACATCCGGATACTCACACACCACCGGAACTGATTGAATAGTCAGGGTCTCAGACTCAACATCCTTAACCCTAACTAGATGATATATGTATCCCTTAGAAAGAATCTTCCTGTCCTTAAGATAGGAAATAAATCGACCTATTGGTACTGCCGAACTACCCTTCCACTCCAACACTGACTCACCTTGAAAATGAAATTCCACCATACAGGTTCTACAATTAATCAAAGCATAACATGCAAACAACCAATCCATGCCAAGAATAATGTCAAAGTCAGTCATGGATAACTCTACAAGGTTTGCAGAGGTAACCTTATGCAACACAGTAACCGGGCATTCTCTATATACTCATCTAGCTATGACTAAATCACCAATAGGGGTCGAAATTGAAAATGGTTCTTACAAGGTCTCGGGACTAACCTCAAGGATACTAGCAATGTAAGGAGTCACCAAAGACAAGGTAGCTCCCGAATCTAGCAAGGCATAAACATCAATATGAAAGACACGCAACATACCGGTGACCACATCTGGCGAAGTCTCCTACTCCTGGCGCGAGGCAAGGGCATAGAATCAGTTTTGGCACTGTCCGCCACCTCCATTAGTAGATGCTCCCTGTGGAGCGGAACGGACTGGAGCTGCTGCTAACCTGGTGGTCTATGCACGACCCCTATCATCACCCTATCTAGCATATGGGCACGCTCGGTGCATGTGCCCAAATCTACCACACCCATAGCAAATATATGAACCGAGCAGTCACTCCCCAGCATGAGTCTTGCTACACTCTCGTAGGCTGGAGAGGTATACTCTAACTGAGTAACCCTCTAATCCCTCGACCTTGAAGCCCTGCTCCTCTGATCACTCCTGGGTCTGGATGGAACACTAGCTGATAATGGTGTTGGGGCTAGTGACGTCTGCTGAAACTACGGATGGTAGCCACTGCCAGACCTCTGATGCGAAAACCCATGACTATCTGCCCAAGCACTCTTTGCCTCCCTCTCCCTTGCATGAGCCACCTCCATCTGTTGGGCATACAACACTATGCGAGGAAAGTCCATATCCTGGTGAATCATGGAAATCCTACAATCCTTGTCTAAGTAACCAGCCACACCATGAATGAATCAGCTCACTCGCGCCCTCTGATCCATCACTAACTCTGGGGCGTACTTTGACAAACGGCTGAACTCAAGCGAATACTCCAGCATTGTCATCTTCCCCTGCTTGAGGTTCACAAACTCTACTACCTTCAACTCCTTCATTTCCCGAGGGAAGAACCTGTGAAGAAAGGCCATGTGGAACTCATCCTAGTTGATAGGGCCCACTCCCGCTACCTTGCTGTCCTTCCATTGCTTGTACCAAATATGAGCGACCTCTTTTAGCTGATAAGAGGCCAAGTCCACACACTCCCCATTGGTCACTCCCATAACCTGAGTGACTTTCAAGATCCCTTCAATGAACTCGTGTGGATCATCTTCCACCTTTGATCCCGTGAACTCAGGAGGGTTCATCCTCAAGAAGTCTCTAATTCGAGTTGTCGCTGCATTACCATTCTATGGGACCTGTGCAACAACCTGCTGGTTGACCTGAGCGGTCAAGGCCTGCGCCAACATCTGAATAGCTTCGAGAAACTCAGCGTAGGCAGCTGGCTTTGGTGCTTGAGGCTCTTGAATAGGTGGGGCTTGCTGATGCCCATGGTCATTGCCACCCCCGTGGCCTTCATCATTTCCTTTCCTCCTTCCATTCATTCTTCTAGGAGCCATAATTCTGCAATTGCGAATCACACGAATTAGAAGGATGGAGAGACTTTTCATCACATGACATAGAACATGAAAGAAGGGAACATTTCTTAAACGTCTAGTAGCCTCTTCGTCATAAGTGTGGAGCGTTTCACACCCATGAAAAAGACTCTACTTAACGCGGCCTCCAGACACCCTAGGACACTTCAAACCTATGGCTCTTGTAATACCCTAGGAAGGCCTAAGAATAGACCTGGGAGTTGAATTTGAAAAGTGTAGAAAACTGGCAAAAATATCACAGGACGGGCGACTCAACGAATCGTGGTTGGATACCACGAGTCGTCGGAAGAAGTCATGGTATGGGGGTTCAGGGAAGAAGTGGTGACAATAGACGGTGTAATGGCTCGTTGTCAGGAACAACGAGTCATTGTTACCAGTCGTAGGAAGGGATGAACTTAGGCTGATGGGTGATGTGTCGTGATTTTATGGAACTTTCGACACTTAAAACCAAGAAATTATACACACTCCAGGTATGTTTATATGGGTATAAGGTATTTTGTGCGTAATGTGCAGGAAAACAGGTCTGGAAGTTAATTTGGTCGAATTAATGTTAAAAACAACTGATAGGTGACTGCCAGGAACTCAACAAGTCGTTGGCAGGAGACAGACCCATCACTTGAGGCGTTGGCAAAAAGATGAAGTTTTGAAGAAGTGACACAGTGCACTTAACGAGTTGGAGGAAAGACTCGTTACACTTGGTAACGAGTCCTGAGGTCAACCGTTAGGCCTTGAAGAGGAAAATTCAACCAAGTGTCCAGTGGAGTTGATGATCGACATCACGAGTCGTCACCTTAAGGAACGACGCATTAGCAAGCTACTAGAACCGTCCGTGAAGTGCACTGGAATTGCTGAGGAAGTAGACCACGAGGGACCTAACAACTCTTGCTAAGGCACGACGAGTCGTTAGGACCCGTTGCCAAGCCTGGGTATGCTGTTGAGGATGGCTATTTTAAAGCAAGGAACGACTCATCTGAAGGCCTAACAATCCATCACATAGCTCGTTGCCACTGTCGACCTAGTTTCCAGATTTATTTAGGAAAAGGATTTCTTTGTATTATAAATACCAAGTTTTAGGTTTATTTTAGGAGAGATTTTTCAAGATGATTTCTAGAAGGATTTAAGCCAATTTTTAGAGAGAATCTTGAACGATATTCTTGAGAGAATTTTCATACAATTGTTCTTGATTCAAGACAGGAAAGCTATTTTGCAATTTTATTCAATCTACTTGGTTTTTATTATACAATACTTTGTAAGTTGCAATTATGATTTCTTATATATTTGTGATTGCAATAACACAAACATGAGTAGCTAAACCCATAAACTAGGTTTGTGGGAACCAAGATGAATTAACACACATAGGTAAAAATACCTAGTGATGCTTGAATGGAGTTTTATGCATGTATTATTTTTCCCTTCGTTTTGATTGATTCTTGATAGTTGCAAACGTTAGGACTTGCCTTATTCTTACTTACTGGATCAAGGAGGTAAAGAATGGGAAAAAGGGATTAACAAAGGAGATTTGAGGCTACCAACCCTCATCTAATAGCTTGAACTTGTATGAGGGATAGCTAATCCGATATTAAGGGTAAGGGTTAATTAAAGAACACCCGTATACAGACCAAGTTGCGTGGTGAAAATCTTCTGGATAGGGGACCAACCATTTAGGTGAACCTAACTTACCAATATTGCATGTTAAACACTGGAATAGATCACTAGTGTATAAACCTTGTGGTTATGAAATCTTGGGGAACACAATCCTAGTCTAGTCGTAAATTGAATATAAACCCAATTTGATACAAGCATTCATTAGTTTTACTTTGTTTATTATTCTATATTTTCCCCCTTTGGAAATAAGTAAATAAATAGTAATAGTTATTTTCATTAACTTAAGTTCTTACCATATTCCCTATGGGATCGACCTCAACCTTCGTTGGGTTCTATATTTGACAATCGATCGCTTATATCTCAATTGTAAGGTGTAATTTGGGCGACAATCAAATTTTGGCGCCGTTGTCGGGGATGCACAAACCTAAGACCTGTTAAGCTAGATGACCTAGAGTGCCAGAACACCAGTGACACTGATACTTTGATGAGGAAGAAGATGCAGACATAGATAAAGCTGGTGCCACTAGAGCGATAGTCTCTCCTCCTTTGCCTTTTGGGGCAAAGTTTGACATCACAAGTGTAATGATTCAACTATTGAATATGAAGGGAATATTTGTAGGTCATGCTTCCGATGATGCCCACGCTCACTTGACAAATTTCATGGGTATATGCAAGGCATACAAGCAGCCAGGGGTCAGCCAGGATGCGATCAGGTTGAGATTATTTCCGTTCTCTCTTAGGAGTGAGGCGACGAGGTTGGCTGAGCTGCCGAACGACTCCATCACTACTTGGGGAGAGCTCAAGAGAGCTTTTCTTGAAAGGTTCTTCCCACCATCCAAGGCATTGCAGCTAAAGGATAAAATATATAACTTTGGGCAGTTAAATCCTGAGGCACTCCATGAGACCTAGATGCGGTTCAACAAAAAGCTCAAGAAGGTGCCAAACCACAGGATTTCGGATGATACACTATTGGAAATCTTTTATAGGTCCCTGAATGCAAACACAACCGTCTTAGGAGGATCCTTTATGAGTATAATTATGCAGAGGCTACAGAGTTGCTGGACAGGATCACTAGAACCAATCGAGCTTGGCACACTAGAGAGTCGGAGGTTCCGGCTGGTTCTTATATGGTTGGTATGTCTGCCGAACAGCGGAGAAAAGATGATGAGCATGACTAGGACATTGCAAAGATAAAGACCACCATGGGGTTGCTTGCCAAGCACTTAATGGGAATGGGAGCAGAAAAGGTGAATGTTGTATGTTCGCAGGGCAAGGTCCCGAGAAATGATGGTTGCGAGTCTGAGTCTGAAGAAGAGATCAATTATTTGAATGATCAGAGGATGGGTTTCTGAACCAACACCCAAGGGTCTAACCAAGACTCTTGGCGTCAAGGTCAAGGGAACCAAGGTCGGAACTTCTACAAAGATAATAATTTCAACGGGGGCCAATACCAGGACAACAGGGACTGGAAGAAGCGAGAGGAGTTCAAAAATGATAGGGGTAGTCTGTATGTTCCTCCAAGAAACCGAGAGCCAGATTCAAGCGGCTCAAGGGTAGAAGATATTCTTTCCAAAGTGCTCAAGCAAATGGAGGCAACAGACAACCACTTTAAGGAGCTTCGTGTTGATATTTCAGGTTTGAATCAAAAGGTGGAGTCACATGTTGTGGCAATCAGGAAAATTGAGCAGCAGATGAGTCAGATGTCTGTTGTAGTAAATCAAAGGCAGAAAGGCACACTTCCTAGCAATATTGTTCAAAATTCGAAAAGTGACGGTCACTGCATAGCGGTCACTACTAGGAGCGAGAAGGCCACAGTTGATCCACCAAGTCCAGTTGTAGTTGAAGATCCAGAAAGGCCCATGTTGATAAATGTTGATGATGTAGCACATGTTGAAAACCCAACTTTGGTTAGGAACTCAGATGTGCAAACTGCTTCGGATAGTGAAAAGGAGCAAGGAGATGCCTATGGGAAGGAGAAGGAGGAACAACAAAAACTCACAACAATTCCTAGACCTCCTCCTCCTTATCCCCAGCGCTTGATGAAGAAAGCTGAAGATGGAAAATATTAGAAGTTTATCTCTATGCTCAAGCAGCTATCGGTGAATATCCCATTGGTGGAGGCACTTGAGAAAATGCTTGGATATGCTAAATTTATGAAGGACCTAGTCACCAGAAAGAGAACCGTAAGTTTGAAACCTGTTGATAATCTGCACCACTTTGGTGCCATCACTACACGGGTCCTAGCACAGAAGAAGGAAGACCCAGGTGCATTTAGTATACCTTGCACCATTGGGGAGGTTGAGTATGCAAGGGCACTTTGTGACTTGGGAGCTAGTGTAAATCTGATTCCTCTAGCAGTATTTAAAAAGTTAGGCTTGGGAACCCCCACACCGACTTGGATGCGGCTATTGATGGCTGATAGAACAGTTAAAAAGCCGGTAGGGATTTTGTTTGATCTGCTAGTCAAAGTAGACAAGTTCATATTCCCAGTAGACTTCATGATTCTGGACTGCGAAGTCGATTTAGAGGTCCCCATTATTTTGGGGCGACCATTCCTTGCAACAGGTAGGGCCCTAGTTGATGTGGAAGTAGGGCAGCTAAAATTTCGATTGAACAAAGAAGAGGTTACCTTTAACATTAGCCGAACTATGAAACAGCCAAAGGAATTCAGCATAATTTCTGCATTGGAGGATAGGGAAGAGTCACTTGATGAATTCTGAGTAGTAAAGTGACTTGCGTCATGCCGCGATGTTAAATCAGGCATTGCATGGAAGGCAACCCATGGAGGTGTTTTGGTGAAGCCCGAGTAGCCAAAACACCCATGTCGTGTCGCGACGTTAAATCAAGCGCTTCTTGGGAGGCAACCAAAGTTGTAAATGTAATAAAAAGTTAGTGTTAATGTTTTTTGATGGGTGCAGGTGAATAAGATGGAAAATCTGAAGTTGGAACCAAAAACTGGAACTTCAGTTCCGGTGCAAAAAAATCACAGAACGAGTCATCGTCTGACTTGACAACTCGTTTAGCCAGTCATGAAGAGAACTGCAGAAAACAGGAGAGAAACGGGTGACTTCACGAGTCATTTCTTCAAGGAACGAATCGTTTAGTCCCCCGTCAAGTACACTGGATCAAAATTAAAACTTAAAGAAAAAGGATGATGACGGTTCACTCAACGAATCGTTTGGAAACCAAAGGAGTCGTCAAGTAACCCATCCTAAAACTACAACAAGCTAAGGACCACGACTCAGGGAATGACTCGTTGGGTAACACCACGAGTCATTATGTGAGTCGTTAGGTCCCCAGGTAAGTTAACCTAACCCGACCCACGACTATAAATTGGGAAAATTTAATATTTAAAATTAAAGAACCCAACTAATACTCCCCATTAAAAACTTCAAATCTCCCTCTTCTTTTATTCCCCTTCTTCACGCGAACCCATCAAAAACACCATTGAAAGCAACATCATCACTGCACACTTACTCATGGAAGCACAATCAACTGCTATTGCACTCCATCTCTAATATATTGCATTGTAAGTAATCTTCCCCACACAAAAACTTGGAATATTGGTTGCATTCCATCAAGAAATATTAAAGACCCATGAATGAGTGAGCTTAAATGATTTTTCGATTTATATTGTGTTCTTACTTGCCTTGTGATGTAGATAAACCCTAGGAAGTATGAAACATTGATTTTCGATCATGTAGTCACCTGGGTTGATGATTAATTGAAGTTGTGTGTTTGTGGAATTGAAAACTGGAAAGAAGAAGAACATGAAAAGGAACTCTTGAGCATGAGCCACATCACGAGTCGTTAGGTCACCAAATGACTCGTCATGTACCTCGTGTTGAGTGGGTAAATTAGACTACTGAGGCAGTGTACTTGACGAATGACCTAACGACTCATTGCCTCGGGTAACGACTCGTTGGGACAAATCATCAAGTACACTGGACCTATTTAAAAAAATGTCCAGCCTGGGGTAACGAGTGACTTCACGAATCGTTGCCAGAGGCAATGACTCGTTTAGTCACCTGTCAGGACCACTGGCAACAGTTAAAAATATTTTCTGTTTCATATTCTCTTGTGTACTAACATGGTTTCCACAGGTACAATGGCTCCACGAGGCACACCAAAGAAGGGTCCAACCAAAAAGCAGGTACCTGAGCACAGTCAACCATCATACCGAAGGCTGCGAGATGATCCATCCTCCTCTAAAGAGTCGAGTGGCTCTGAAGAGGAATATGAGGTATCAGAGGAGTAGCTAGTGCGGAGGACGACCAGGGCTAGGGCTCAACAAGTTTCAAATCCGACAGCCCTGGTCGACACTCCCACTCCACTAGCAAGAGATCTGCCCAGCCACACTAATGAAAGCGTTAGAGCTACTGCTGCAGTTGTTCTAGAGGCTCCCGCAGCTGGGCACAATACATAAAGAGTTGATGAGTCGCATGCCCAGCGAGGGGACTCAAACAATGAGCTGACTGAGACATTGGGCACATCGAATGAGCAACCGCGAAATATGAGGAGATGGTGTGTCCATGTCATGCAGGCTATATATAATCGGGATATTTCTCCCAATGACAAAGGCAATCCAAAGAGGAGCATTTATGAGGAGCCAAGGCTGATCACCATCGGTTTGAAAGACCTGTTAGAGTTACAGGCAGTATTTGAAAAATACAGGTTCGGGTGGTTGACTAAGCCTTCAGGCAGCTATAGCCCATATCTGGTTTGCGAGTTTTATGCAACATACGCAGCCACATTGCAGCGGTTGGCACTAGGAGTCCAGGATTGGAAGAAGCGGCCTGCCTTGAATCAAGTATGGTGCGTGAGACCTCGGTTGATATTTCTGAGGAAACGATTTCCAGGATGTTGTACGAGCTTGATTACTGCGCCCCGATGAACATGGAAGAGTTTGATCACAGGGTATCCAAGTTGCGGAAAGTCAAACCAAAGAAGTTGAATAGCATAGAGCAGATACAGCAGTATACTTGGCTTTCCCGCATCATTGCCACAAAAGGGCTGTTAGTTGAATGGCTGCATGGTACTGAGTCACAAATAAAGAAGGCCACTCTGAACTTTCAAGCTAAATTTTGGTGGTCACTGGTGAGGCACAGGCTGGTACCAACAAGTAATGACAATATACTCTCACCCGATAGAGCAGCACTGGTAGCCAGCATAATAGAGGGGTACGCAATCAATTTCCCATGGTTCAACATTGAGGAGATCGAGAGCAGGCTGTAAATAATGGAATGATGATTCCCTTCCCATGCTTGATTGATAGACTTTGTCAGGAGTCTCGAGTGCCAAAATTTAGTTGATCAGAGAGTGGTGGTTCAGAATATTACCGATATCGGGCTGATTAGAGATGATACAAACCCAGTATCGAGGGTAAGGACTCAGGCATCTGCATCCGCTGGAGCGACCATAATAGTAGAGGCATTTGGCAGCAGGATGCAGACCCATGCAGCATAGTTTGCCGAGTTAGCGGCCGAGCCTACTAAGGGCAGAGAGATAGGTAGCCAGGCTGAGGCTACAGATGCAGCGGATACCTTTACACCTGTCGATGTTCCTAAATCATCAACTAGAGCAGCAGCAGCATCCAGACCATCAGTTGCACCTCCACGATCTAGCACAGCCAGCCTAGTCACGGTCTCACAGGAGTTTTTGGTTGATATGGCTAGGTGGCTGGCTAAAGCAAAGAAGCAGCAAGCACACACAGCTCTACAGGTCAAAGTCTTGATGGAGCAGGTCAATCCATGGGTGTCAAGGGAGTTTGAGACATTGTCCAGTTCGGTGCATGGGCGACTGAATGCTTTTGAGTGAAGGATGGACGAGCGCCTTGCATAGTTACAGGCACCAGAGTTATCTTGATGGTACGTAGAGCTTGGAGCACTATGATCCAATGTACGGGACTTGGTCGCACGACAGACAGCTGCGGTACCTCTATCGGTACTTCCCATGATTGATGATGAGTTTGAGGAGGAGCTACCACCGATTTTTGATTTCATCATGGAGGAGCCGATGGCACATGCCAAGGGGAAAAGGCCTCGTGAGGAGGCAAGTGATGATGTTGATACATCTTTGCTCCGTCAGCAAAAACGGGAGCGGAGTGAGATGGAGAGAGCACTTCACGGATCAAGAGAGGAGGCTCAACTGAGAGTCGAGACTGAGACAGCAAGAGCTCGTGGTGAAAGAACGAGCTCAGTTGGATATGAAAATGCGTCGGGTCAAGCCGGCAATATTGGAGTTGATGTTGGAGGCGTATCAACACCCTCCACCGACCAGGTAGTTGACACCTAGGTCGCACAGGTATGTTTCCTATTTCCTTAGTTTTTGTCTTGTATATATATGCGTCGAGGATGACGCATGCTTTGTTGGTAGGGGTGGGGAGGAATACTAGCCATATTCTGTTTTGCTGAACATAACCCCAGGGCTTTTCTTGCCGGATTTCTTTTCCCTCGGGTGTTCCATATCTAGTAGAACTGGTATGTTTAGAATTTTATTTTGTGTTTTTGTTTTTTTGTGTGTCAGTCAGAAGAAAGTTAGGAAAATTGAAAGCAGTCAAGAGCTGAAATTTTTTGATATTTTGATCTTTGATAATTGATACCCCTCCGAAAATTTTTGTATATGTGTATGTGAGAGTTGAAAATTATGACCTTTGTGAATCTTTACATGGAATTGGAACTGTGAACTTGTTTACCATTGTACGCCTATACCTGAACTAGCGATTAGTAGAATTGATGATGTTGACCTGTACTATGTGTGAAGTGAGGTTTGATAGTTGAATTCGGTTGTGTGTGTCAATCTAGAACTTGCCTGGTCAGTCGTACCGAGATAGAGAATAAGGAACTAGGAAAGGATCATAGGCCGTTTTTTGATTTATGAGTCCACTTTAGCCTAAAAGACCTACCAAAGTGAATAAAAATCCCTTGATCCAAATGTTTGAGCTTAAATTGACATTTCTTTTCATTTACACCAATTCACCTGCCTGATTTTATTATGAATGAACCTATTTTGACCCTGGTCCCTCCTTGGACATTGTGAACTTCAACTCAGGCAAATCACCTAAGTTGAGGGTGGCTATGATAGGGGTGAGTAAGAAGAGTCTGGTGGAAGTAAAAGTTGGGTAATGAAAAAGAAGAAAAAGAGCGGGTGCAGTATGCATGATGTAAAGGAAAAAAATAAAAAATAAATTGTTGTTGTCAAAAAGCAAGAAAAAAAAAAGAAAAATAATGTGTGACATCAAGATGTTTTTGTTGAATAAAAAGTAACCGCATCCGTAGTTTCTAAAGTAAAGAGAGGAAAAAACGGAAAAAAAGGGGAAAAGGGGAGAAAACAGAAATAAAGGTGAAAAGTGGAGCAAAAAGACATAGTGCCAAGGAGGGTTGAGCTACTAAAATCTATATGTACCATACCCGAGCCCGAGCCTACGTTACAAGCCGAGAAAGTCCTATAGTGATCCTAGTTATTTGTCCGAAAATCAAGGTATTGAAAGTAAAGGCAAGACTATGGTATTGTATGCATACCATTCAAATTTATTTGTGAGAGTGAGTGGATCTTACCTAGTCCCAAGAGAAATATACGAGATAATCATATACACATGTGTGAGTGTGGGACTTCTTTAAGGTGAGAGAACTTGGTCAATAAAATTGTTTGCAAATTGTCTAGGGCGATGCTGTGGATTTATGTGTGTGGTTGCAGGTGACAGTATTTTGCCATGTTTCGATTCCTTTGTGTTATGATTGGAAATTTTGCATATGCATAGTGTTTGAGTTAATACGCTGAGGGAGGGGTTAGCAAATTTGACTTTGATAAGAAATTGTGACTGTTGTAAGTTTCCTAAAGTTTTTCCAATTGAAGCGTGGAAGTAGATTGTTTTGTTTTATTTTGTTTTGTTTTTTTTTTGAGGACATGCAAAAGTTCTAAGTTGAGGGTGTTGATGTGCCAATATTTTACGACACTTTCAATGCTTAAAACCAAGAAATTATGCACATTCCAGGTACTTTTATATGGGTATAAGGTATTTTGTGCTTAATGTGCAGGAAAACAGGTCTGGAAGTGAATTTGGTCGAATTAATGTTAAAAACAACTGAAAGGTGACTGCCAGGCACTCAACGAGTCCTTGGCAGGAGGCATGACCCGTCAGTTGAGGCGTTGGCAAAAAGATGAAGTTTTGAAGAAGTGACACAGTGCACTTGAAGAGTTGGAGGAACGACTCGTTACACTTGGTAATGAGTCGTGAGGTCAACCGTTAGGCTTTGAAGAGGAAAATTCAACCAAGTGTCTGGTGGAGTTGACGATCAACATCACGAGTAATCACCTGAAGGAACGACTCGTCGGCAAGCTACTAGAACTGTCTGTGAAGTGCACAGGGAATTACTGAGGAAGTAGACCACGAGGGACCTAACGACTCGTGCTAAGGCACGACGAGTCGTTAGGTGACCCGTTGCCAAGCCTGGGTATGTTGTTGAGGATGACTGTTTTAAAGCAAGGAACGACTCGTCTGAAGGCCTAACGATCCGTCACATAGCCCGTTGCCACTGCCGACCTGGTTTCACGATTTATTTAGGAAAAGAATTTCTTTGTATTATAAATACCCATTTTTTGGTTTATTTTAGGAGAGATTTTTCAAGACGATTTCTAGAAGGATTTAAGCTGATTTTTAGAGAGAATATTGAATGATATTCTTGAGAGAATTTTCATATGATTGTTCTTCATTAAAGAAACGAAAGCTATTTTGGAATTTTATTCAATCTACTTGTTTTTTATTCTACAATAATTTTTAAGTTGCAATTATGATTTCTTCTATACTTTGTGATTGCAATAACACAAACATGAGTAGCTAAACCCATAAACTAGGTTTGTGGGAACCAAGATGAATTAACACACATAGGTAAGAATATCTAGTGATTCTTGAACGGAGTTTTATGCATGTATTGTTTTTCCCTTCGTTTTGATTGATTCTTGATGGTTGCAAATGTTAGGACTTGCCTTATTCTTACTTACCGGATCAAGGAGGTAAAGAATGGGAAAAAGAGATTAACCATGGAGAGTTGAGGCTACCAACCCTCATCTAATAGCTTGAACTTGTCTGAGGGATAACTAATCCGATATTAAGGGTATGGGCTAACTAAAGAACACTCGTATACAGACAAAGTTGCGTGGTGAAAAGCATCTAGAAAGGGGACCAACCATTTAGATGAACCTAACTTACCAATATTGCATGTTAAACACCGGAATAGATCACTAGTGTATAAATCTTGTGGTTATGAAATCTTGGGGAACACAATCCTAGTCTAGTCGTAAATTGAATATAAACCGAATTTGATACAAGCATTCATTAGTTTTACTTTTGTTTATTATTCTATATTTTTCCTCGTTTGGAAATTAGTAAATCTATAGTAATAGTTATTCGCATTAACTTAAGTTCTTATCATATTTCCTATGGGATCGACCTCAACCTTCGTTGGGTTCTATATTTGACAATCGACTGCTTATATCTCACTTGTAAGGTGTAATTTGGGAGACATCAATGGGGAACCCACGGGGCATCCCACGATTCGTGGTGAGATGTGACGGCCCATTGTTTCTAGTCGTTACTTGTCGGTTGAGAATTCTAGTGCATACAACGGATTGATACCACGACTCGTTGAAAGCCACCACGAGTCATGGTGAGGCCCATGGCAAGGGAAGTTCAGATTGATCAAGGAGTTGACGAAGGTCGATCCAATGACCCATTGATTGAAGTAATGACTCATCCTGATGAGTCGTGGGAAGAACCTGAGGTTTTTCGTGAGGTAGTGGACCCAACGACTCGATACCACGAGTCGTGGTATCGTGCAACGGCCCGTTGGATCGGTCGTTGGTCCGTTCGGAGCAGTTTTTAGTGAAAATTTCATTAAGGGAAATTTTGACTTTCCCATGCTTTGAGACCCTAAACAACGTCGTTTTGCATATTTTTCTGAGTGTGATAAGATGGGTTAAGTCCCTAATGCATACTCATTTCCATGCAAGAGCTTTTCGAGGGGTTTTAGGGAGTTTCAAGGTCTTCTTCTCCAAAATTCCATCAATTTCTTTTTAGGTATTCAAGGAACATTGAAATTTGTCCATTTTCAAGTATGTAGGGTTTAGAATGGGTGAATCCTTTTATACCCATGCCCAAATTTCGATTAAATCATGAATTCTCCTATTCAAGTTCTATGAGGTTTTACCCAAATGCATGAAAATGTGATTTCTCTTTATGGGTTTGATTCAATTGAGTTTTAATTGTTGAATTATGAATGATTGGTAGGTTTTATATTATTTTCTTTAAAATCATGTTTCAAGCTTTTTAAATCTAAAATGCCCATTGATAAAGGTTCATGAAAGTTATGATTTATGATGAATATTCAATATTTTGAGGTTATTGATGATGGAAAAGCATGATTTCAAGTTACCCATATTTATGAGCATATTTTTGAAAGAATTGATTATGTCAAAGTATTGGGAAATGCCAACATGTTGAAGAATGATTTACGATTTATGAACGAATTACATGATTTATCGATTTATGATGTTGGCTGATGAAAAGGGCCTTTGATTCTTGGCTAAGCATGTTTTAAAGGGGATAAATGATGATAAATGTTAAATTTTGGCCAATTAATTTTAATGCATGATGTTATTGATTTACGTATGAGCCTATATGCATATTTTTAGGAGTCGTGTCTAGCACCGAGCAGCCTACCGTTCAAAGGACTATGTCGGTGTCTCATAACCACGTGCCACCGTGGGTTCTAATTTTATATATTGTATTGATACCAATCCCCTCAAATGTGATATCACGCCTAATGCACGACCCTCACCTGGTAAGTTGGGGTCGGCTCTGCCCACTTGAGTGAGATAGTTGGGGCATCATGAAAGGCTCTACCATGATGGTGTCGGTTATGACGGTTCCTCCCATTGTTCTGCATTTTTTATGCATTATTATGTTTATGTTATTGGCTCAAGTTATGTTTTGATAAAGTTTACTTATGATTATGATAATGAATGATTTATGAATGATTTGAAAGTCTTGAGCCTTATGCTTTGTTATGAAGTTTATGATACAAGCATGATGTCCTTCTCCTATGTTTATTTATGAGTTTATTTTACTTTTAAATGTCTGTTTACTTACCCTGCATATCGGTACATTCCACTTACTGACTGCATACTTTCTGTATTATATCGTTTCATGATACAGGGTCCAGATCTCAAGCTCATCCTCATCCTTAGTCCATCTCAGCTTACACTCTTAGATTATTGGTGAGTCCTCATATTCCGAGGGCCATTGACAGACTTTCATGTTATCTTATGTTTCAGTATTGGTTGGGTTAGTTAGGGATGTTGTCCCATCAACCTTTCTTATGTAGTAAGGCTTTCAAACAGGATGTAGAACTCAGCTTATGTATATGCTCAGTACTTTCGGTTGTTACACTATGATATCTTCTATGTTTTATGCTAAGTATTCTTCTTTATTAAATGAGATTAGATGTATGCACGTGCCATGGGTCGACTTGGGGTCTCTAAAGGTCCCTTGTCCCGTGTCTACAATCCGGGTGTGCGTTCGGGTCATGACAAACTTGGCATCAGAGCCGGCTCTCAACTAGTATGGTGGTCGAGCAAACCTCAGTGAGGATGTTGAGTCCCTACGGGGGGGTGAGTGCAGGGACAGCGCTAGTAGAGAAACCTTGCTCACCTAGGCAAATCCCACATCGGAAAAAAGAGGGAGAGTCCTGGGCTATTTAGTAAAGGAGCTGGACCTAATACTGTAAGGCGCCTTTTGGGTTGAAAACCCGAAGGGACAAATCCGTGATGGGCTTCGGCCCAAGAGCAGACAATACTTCACAGTGTTAGGCCAGGGTTGTTACATCGGAGGTGGTTCCCTAATGGGCTGGAAATCCTGGCAGAGCTGCTCACGTGGTGTATTGGGCCTTTCCCCGTCTTGCTCACGAGCAGTCCCTCAATCTGTCACCCAGCTGGCCATACCCAAAACAATTATCTCTACCCAAATGGCACTCCCCTAGATGGTTCTTGCCACACTTAGGACATGCTGGAAAAGTACGACTACTGTAGACATGGCTCTGGGAATGGGAGTCCGATGTCACACCCCTCTTATCTTTATGGGGCCTGGAAGACAAAGCACTGGCTGAGGAAGGTTTTATAGGTCTCTTCTGCTACTGGGGGCGATTACCACTACTTGAACTCTGTTGGGAGTACTCAAACTGACCAGTTGTCCCATTTACTCTCTTCTCTATATCCTTCAGCTTTTCTGCCTCTATCTGTTGTGCATGAATGATGAGACTAGAGAGGTCTATATATTTGATAAGCATGGCAGTCCTGCATTCCTTGAACACCAAGTCTGAGACTCCATTAACAAACTTAAGCATGTGAGCCCTTGGCTCAGCAACCATTTTTGGAGCATATCTCGATAGTTGAGTGACCTTCAGTGCATATTTCTGCATTGTCATGTTGTTCTACCTCTAGTTCATAAATTCAGCATCCTTAGCTTCCCTTAATTCCTGGGGAAAGAACCTATCCAAGAATGCTGTAACAAATTCATTCGATTCCACCTGACCCGCACCATTCTGCCTTTCCTCCTTCCATTTCTTGTACCAATTCTGAGCTACCCCTTTCAACTGGTAGGCAGACATATCAGCACTCTCTGTAGAGGTAACACCCATGATTTAAGTGATTTTCTGTATCTCATTAATGAATTCTTGCGGGTCCTCTTCTACTTTATACTCGTGGAATGTTAGAGAATTCATCCGAGTAAAATCCCGAACTATAGCAGAAGCTGCAGACCATTAGTGTTAACTAGTACCACAACCTACTAGTTGACTTGGTTGGTCATTTCCGGGCTAGAATCTGAATAGTAGATCAAATTTTTGCGTGGGACACATGGTTGTCCTGAGGGATTGCGGGAGCTGGCGGGCTGGCCTATTAGCATTTTTGGTCCTCCTTCCATTTCTTCTTTATGGATTCATAGTTAATTGAAAAGGGTAAAGCACGAGTTAGGAGGATAAATTTTTAGAGATCAGACTCTACGCATGATTAGAATCATGAATAAAGGGAATTTTTCTAGAAATGCCTCGTAGCCTCCCCCTCATAACTATGACGCATTTCATACCCAGGAAAGGGACTCTACTTGATGCAGCTTTTAGACATCCTAGGATACTCTAAACCTTAGGCTCTGATACCAAATTTGTCACGACCTGAGTCAGTACCCTAGAAGCCACAAGGTACTTAGAGTCCTACGTGACCCCAAACAAACCCTAATAGAGCATATTCTACTAAAAATAACCTACTGAAATGATAATAAAAGAGCAGAAGCTGATAAAGAAATAACTGTAATGAATAAATGACAAAACCTAAAATAGTCTAAAAAAGTAGTTGAGTCTATAAATATTGTCTAAAAGCCTTCTAACATGACCTAATGAGTTGTTGTTACAAACCCCCAGCTAACTCTAATATTTGAAATGAAATACCAAAATAAAATAAAACTAGAAATAGAAATAGGGCCCTCGACAAATGAGGACTCACCACGGAAGTTATTGGGATATCGCTGAGAGGATCTAACCGCGATATTGAGGCTATGTACCTGAGTCTATATCATAAAATGATATAGCATAAAAGTATGCATTATCACTTTGAATGCACTGAGTATGCGAGATGGAACTAAAACATACATATAATGAATAATAGCAAACTGCACTGAGATACTGTAAAAAATACTAAAATTTGAAGAGACTGAACTGAACTAGAAATCAATATTGAACTGGATTAATCTATACTAAGCTAGATTGTTGGAGAGACTATAACCGAAATGTAAACACGTGAGCTAAATATTGAGTCTGATGTATACCCCATAATGGAGAAAGCCCACTATACCTTGCCAGGGTATAGTAGATGAACTGAGTGATCGCTGTCTGAGGCCCATTGGGGCTGTTAACCTTTGGTAGCAACGTAGTTCTAGAAACATGGGTGCGCTGAACCCCAGCCCGCTTGATGCTAAATTCTAGTCCCACTAAGAATCCTAACTATGTCTAACTTTGCTGATAGCTCAAAACTAGTGTTCTACGACTTAAGTTAGAACTACTTATCTGGAAGTGTTCTGAGAGTCTAAGTATCTGAAAGAATCTATGTTCTAAGACTCGTCAAAGCTGCTTTATCTGGAAGTGTCATAACGGTCTAAAGAACAACTAACAAGCAGATAAACTGCTACTACTAAGTTTACTAAGTTTCTCAAGGACTGATAATAATCAACACTGATTAGCTGACAATTCTGGAGAATACTAGTATACTTAGTACTGACTATATTGTTGTGACTGGGCATGCTGAAACTAATAAAAGCTATTGTGTAGCACAATTGCACATTTTCTAAGAACGAATCTGGTATATGTCACAATTCATATTATTTTAAGACATTACTAGTTTATAAATAAACTCTATAAGAAATCATGCCAAGTTCCAGTTCAAGTGAAACATATTGTTAAACTGAAAATACTATCATGACCATGTAAGAATTCTAGTCATGGTAGTCTAACATTATAGAGGAAGTAGAGGGAATTTCACAGTCAAAGAAAGACCCTAAATCATAATCTCTACAGGTACTGTAAAGTTAGGGTTTGCTGAAAACTTTGGGACACAAGGGTTAAAGGATACCCTTATTGAAGTCCCACATACCTAGAGGAGAATCCCTGAGAGTTAGCTTGGAAGATTTGAGGAAGAGGTGAATTCCCTAGCTCTTGCTCTGAGAAGTCTGTGCTTTCTTTGTACTATTTCTGAGAGATTCTATGAGAAGTGAGGGAGAAGGATCGGTAACTCCCCTTAACCCCCTGATAATTTATCCCAAAATGACATAGTTTAGGAACTAAAATAACTAGAAGTTACAAATATTCCCCTGAGAAAAAATCTAGAAAACTGCCCATCGGGATCTAATGGGTCGCTGGTTGTGCCACGACCCCTTGGGGCCAGTCATTGGTCCTGGGTCTGGAAATTTGATTTATGTACTTCGACCACCGAAAAAGACAACCCATTAGGTGATACAACGGGTTGTTGAATCTTGTTGTGGTCACTGAAAGAATTTCAAACAAATGTCTGAACTCCTACCAACGGATTACACAACCACTCATTGGTTGACTAATGGGTCATTATCACTGCTCGTCATCACTACTTGAAATCATGAATGATTTCTGGGATTGACAACGCATGGGAACAATGACTCGTTAGAAGGAACAATGGTTCATTGGTCCCACTCGTTGTTACTGGGAGAGTTTTCTGCCCTTACTGGTATCCTTCCAATGGCTCCCTATGATGGGTCGTCGGAACTGGTAATGACTCATTAGAAGGCTCATCATTTGGATGAAGATTTTGACCATATTTTGGGGTTGACTGGATGGGCAACACAATGACTCGTTGTTGACAATGACGGGTCATTGTTTCACCCATTGAATCTGAGAATTCAAAAATGCAGGGCTGATAATGACTCACACAACGAGCCGTCATCACTGAAAATGACTCGTTGGTTGAGTCATCCTGAGGAAAAAAATTTTGATTCCTTTCTGGTTCTTTATGCTAAGTCTAGGTTTAGTCTAAGAAATTTTTGGTGTTACACCTGAGTACCAAGGCCCTTCTGAAATAACCTCCAAAACTGAGAGGTGAACTGAGTACCCCTATCAAAGATGATGGACAATGGAAGCCCATGCAACCAAACCAACTCTCAAATGTACAATCTAGCATAATCCTCAACTGAATTTGTGGTTTTGATCAGTAAGAAATGTGCTGCTTTGGTCAACCTATCCACCACTACCCATATGGAATCATACTGTCGGCGTGTATGAGAAAATCCTGTAATGAGTCCATGTTGATCTCTTCCCACTTCCAACTGGAGATACTAATATCTTGTACATACCCTCAGGTCTCTGACGCTCCACCTTCACTTGTTGATGGTTCGGACACTTAGCCACAAACTCCGCGATGTCCTTCATGCCATTTCACAAATAGACTTTTCATAGGTCACGGTACATCTTGGTGGAACTTGGATTGATAGAATATCGGGAACCATGTGCCTCCTGCAACATCCGCTCTCCCAAGTCATCAACCTCTGGAACACATAAACAACCCTGATATCGAAATACACCATCTCCCCCTTGGGAGAAGACCTCCACCTTTTGATTTTGTACCTCTTCCTTCAAATTCACTAAGATAGGGTCCTTATCTTGTCTAGCCTTGACCTCAGTCACCAACGAAGATTATGGCCCATTTTGAAAAATGACCCCACCATCTGTCGAGTCAACAAGGGGAACCCATAAACGAGCCAGCTTATGAACATCATTCACCAACTCCTTCCTCCCATCCTTAATTTGGGACACACTCTACATGGAAAATCTGCTAAGGGCATCCGTCACTACATTGTCCTGGCACGGATGGTAAAGAACACTCATGTCATAATCATTGAGGAGCTCTAGCCATCTCCTTTTTCACAAATTCAAGTTCTTTTGAGTGAATACATACTGAAGGCTCTTGTGATCTATGAACACATCCACATGCACCCCACATAAATAATGCCTCCAAATCTGCAAGGCAAATACCACCGCTGTCAACTCGAGATCATGAGTTGGATAGTTCTTTTCATGGGTCTTAAGATGCCTAGAAGCATATTGCTCTCTCGAGTGAAATTGGACTTTTTAGATATACATTAATGGTGGCCAATCAATAATGTAGTAAGAACAAGAATTAATAGAACAACATGCAAGAAGAAGAAGAAACCATATCAATTAACACCAAAATTCATTACACAAGTTCAAAACCTCAGCAAACAAGGGAATTAGCCACTCATTCTTGGATTAATCATCCTAAAATGAGTGTAAATCATGCATACAATTGAAGGAAAGAAGAAAGGAAGAGAAGAAAACTCTTAGCTTTTCTATTCTTCAACTGCCACAAACCCACGTTCCTGCTCTCCACTTCTGAACTCAGTCTAAAAACTAAAAAAAACTTATTAAAAATAAACCTAAGTGTGCTATTTATACTAGTGAGAAATTTTTCCCAGAATAACAAGCAACGTGTCACGGAGGCCAACGCGGAGCACTGCCTCCGTGACACGGCGTGGACGCGGACCCTCTCTGGAAATTGCAGGGTCCGGATAATTGGCCTCAACGTGGCACGGAGGCCATCGCGGAGGCCTATCTCCGTGCCACGGAACTGACGCGCAGGCACACTGGAAATTGCCTAATTAATTCCTGCCCAGGCAGTGTGCTACCGCGATGGCAGCGTGGCACGGCTCCATCGCGGAGCCAGTGTAAAATGTGCCATCCAAGGTCTTTTCCACGCTCGCATCCAAGTCCAACTCCGACATAGTTCCAACACGCATTTTAGCTCCTAAAAATTACATTATCCTGCAAAACAAATGCTAATCATGTTGGTTAGTATAAATTCGCATTTTATTACCAAATACATGATATTGTATACACATTGCACAACAAACAAGGTAAAAATGATACGTTTGAGTATCACTTGGGCATATAAATCTGCCCAAGATCACATATGCAATCACTTTTTCATGCTGCATCAATACACACCCAAGGCCAATCCTCGACGCATCACAATACACCACAAATTCATCTATACCCTCGGGTAGAGTTAAAACTGGGCTAAATGAGTCGAGTCTTAAACTCCTGAAAGCTCTTCTCTCAAGCATCGGACCCTTGAAACTTAGCCTTTTTCTAACTCAACTTGGTCAACGGTGTTGCAATGGCGGAAAAGCCCTCTACAAAACCTCTGATAATAGCCAATGAAACCCAAAGAAAGCTCCTAATATCCGTACGACTGACAGGTCTAGGCCAATTCTTCACCGCCTCTATCTTTTGAGAGTCCACTTGCACACCGTCACTACATGACCCAAGAATGAAACTTAGTCTAACCAAAACTCACACTTGCTAAACTTAGCAAACAACTGACGGTTTGTGAGATTCTGCAATACAATCCTCAAGTGAGCGGCATGCTCCTCCTCACTTTAAGAGCATATGAGAATATCATCTATGAAGATAATCACGAACATGTCTAAATATTGCTTGAACACCCTATTCATCAAGTACATAAAAGTTGCAAGGGCATTCATTAGTCCAAAATACATAACTACAAACTTATAGTGACCATACCGAGTCCTAAAGGTTGTCTTTGGAATGTCACCCTCCCTAACTCTGAGCTGGTGATAGCCAGATCTGAGGTCTATCTTAGAAAAGCACTTAACACCCTGAAACTAGTGAAACAAGTCATCAATCCCGAGGAGGAGATACTTATTCTTGATTGTGACCTTGTTCAACAGTCGATAATCGATGCACATACAAAGGGAACAATCCTTCATTCGAACAAAGGGAATTGGTGCACCCCATGGAGACATACTAGGTCTGATAAACCCCTTGTCTAGGAGGTCCTCTAACTACTCTTTCACTCTTTTAGCTTGGTTGGAGCCATTCTATAAGGAGGAATAGATATGGGTTGCGTATCAAAAAAAGGTCAATACCAAAGTCAATCTCCCAATCGAGAGAGACTCTTGGTAAATCATCTGGAAACACCTCCGAACACTCACATACAACAGAAATTGACTAGAGAATCGGGGTCCCGGATGTAGAATCCTTAACCCGAACTAGGTGGTACATACAACCCTTAGAGATCATCTTTATAGCCTTAAGATAGGAGACAAAATGACCTACATGCACCACTGAACTACCCTTTCACTATAAGACTGGCTCACACAGAAATCGAAACTCTACCATATGGGTTCTACAATCAACCGAAGCATAGCATGCATGTAACAAATCCATACCAAATATGAAATCAAAATAGATCATGTCTAACTCTACTAGGTCAGCTGAGGTACTTTTTGAAGGACTGTGACAGGGAAATTTCTTATTCCCGCTGAGCTATAATTAAGTCACTGATTGCGGTAGAGATTGAGAAGGATTCTGATAAGGTTTTGGGAGTGACACTAAAACGGACTGCAATATAGGGAGTCATGAAGCATAATATGGCTCCAGGATGTACCATTGCATACACATCAAGATGAAATATTCATAACATACCAATAACCATATCAGGTGAAGCCTCCTGCTTCTGACGAGATAAGAGTGCGTAAAATCTATTCTGGCACTGAACTCTAGCTGCACTAGTAGAAGCACCCTGTTGGAAAGGACGTGTTGCTAGAGTTGCTAAACTGGTGGCGGGAGCACAACCTCGACTATCACCCTAACTAGCCAAAGAACACTCTCTGCACATGTGCCCGGCCATACTCGAAGCAAACATCTGATCTAACTAGGCACTTTCCTATGTTGTTCGTACCACATTTTCTGCAGATTGGGAAAGTGCGCTTTACCGGCGTGTTCTCTGTCCCCTAGAACCTGACGTCCTGCTCCTCTGATCACACCGAGGTTTGGACGGAGCACTAGCTAATGACGGCGCTGGGGGTGATGTACGCCATCGGACCTTAGCTGGGAGAACCCAAAGCTTCCTGTCCTGGCCCTCTTGGCCACTTTCTCCTTCTCCTTCTTCTGATTCGCCTCTATCTGCTAGGCATATATGACCAACCGTGAAAAATCTAGGTCACTATTCAGCATAGCGATCCTAGACACCTTGACCAGCGAATCTACTACTCCATTCATAAACTTACTCATACGAGACCTCTGATCTGCAACCATCTCCAGCGCATACTTAGACAGACGAGTAAAATCCAAGGCATACTCTTTAACAGTCTTATGGTTTTGTTTCAAGTTGACGAACTCCGTCACCTTTGCTTTCCTCAGCTCTCTAGGGAAGAACCTGTCTAAGAAGGTAGTCACGAACTCATCCCAGCTCATGGGAACTGCTCTCACTGCTCTATCCTCCTTTCATTGGTGGAACCATATGTAGGCAATCCCCCTTTAGCTGATAGGAGGCTAAATCTGCACTCTCCTCTTTGGTCACCCCTATAATTTGGGTGATCTTCTACACCTCCTCAATAAACTCATGTGGGTCCTCATCCACCTTTTATCCAAGAAACTCAAGTGGGTTCATCCTGAAAAAGTGTCGCACTCTAGCCGTTGTTGCATTTCTATTCTGGGGAACGTGAGCCACCGCCTTCTGGTTGACCTGTGCGGTCATGGCCTGTGCCAACATCTGAAAGGCTACCCTAAACTCGACATGTGTAACCTTCTCAGGTTGGGGATTCGCTGGAGCTAGTGGGGCTTGTTGTTGCCCATATCCATTGCCATTACCATGGCCATTTCCGTTTCCATTTCTCCTACCATTAATTCAGAACAGAGACATGATTCTGCAAATGCGTAAAGCTAGAGTTAGAGGAATATGAGAGAGAGTTGAACTCATAGCACGATATAAAATCATGAAAGAAAGAAAATTTCCTAAAACATTTTGTAGCCTCTTCGTAATAGGTGTGGTGTCGCTTCACACCCATGAAAAAGACTCTACTTAACGCGGCTTTTAGACATCCTAGAACACTTCAAACCTAATGCTCTGATACCAAGTTTGTCATGACCCAAACATGGACCCCGGATGGAGACATGAGACCTAGAGCCACAAATGACCCCAAGCTGACCCATGGCACATGCCAATAAATTCAAGAGCATAAATAAAGCGGAAATTTAAAATCATAACATGAATAAGCGGAAGTCAAAAGTAGCTCAAAATAACATAAATGGAGTCAACACTCGACAAAAGCTGAAACATCTGCATGTTGTCTGGAAAGCCTCTAGAACATCTAATGAGATGATGGGACAACACCCCCAACTAGCTCACTAAATTCTGAAACTGAAATAACGTACAAAACATAAACTGAGAGAATGTCCTCGATAGATGAGGACTCACCAAGACTAGACTAATGCAATATGAGGTGGGAGTAGGACTAACGGCGAGGCTGAGTCTAATCGCTCGGACCTGTATCATTGAACAATACAGCATAAAGTATGCAGTCAGTACTTGAAATGTATTGAGTATAAAGGTAATTAAAGCAGAAAATTAAAATACATAAAAGTTCATGAGAGTAGGACATTTCAAGAAAACTATGAAGTAGTAATCATAATTAAATCATGAGGGCTCAAGGTTTTCAAAACTATACATAATCTTGTCATAATCGTACTTATAAGAGAAAACTTGTAAAACATAACTTGAGCCAAAGTATCATAGTCATAATCATGCATAAAATATAAAGAATAATGGGAGGACTCATCATAACCGACACCATTATGATAGAGCTTACATGATGCCCCAACTATCTCGCTCAAATGGGAAGAGCTATCCTAAGCCTTGCCAGGGAAAAAAATGATAACATGGCATGACCACTGAAGAGACCCTGTAGGGTTAACATGAATATCAACCTACATTGGCACGTAGTTCTGAGACTCGATATTTTCTTGAAATCCGTGCCTAATCGGTGCTAGACACTACTCTCAAACACATGCACGACTCATAATGAATATCATGAAATCATACATAAAGTTCATGGGCTAGTTTAAATGATAATAATAGGGAACATGCTTGTAATATGTTAATTATCCATGAAATAATGACCTGTGAGTGGGCCATAATCATAATCCTGATAATCATGAAAAATCATACATACTTGAGAAAATTCTCATACTTGAAGTTTATAAATTCATGTAGAGTGCTTGTAGGAAATCATGTATCATACAGCAGAAAACATAAATTAGGGCTTGAGTGAATTTCAATCATAGGAGGATCATAAAAACTCATAAAGAGAGATTTAGCCCCAAAAGTTCATAATCATACTTATAACATAAGGGCCATAATTTCATGAAATTAGAAGGGAACATAAAATCCTATCATGGAAATCATAAATTTGTATCAATTCAGTTATACCCATAAGAGAATCATGGAAGAATTTCATAACCCAACATAAACCCTGGAATTTCGAGAATAAGGCTTGGGGAATGGATGATCATGAATTTGCTTGAAGAAGGGTCATGAGGGTGGAGGAATCCATCATTGATATCCCACATACCTAGAATTTGACAACCACCAACTAGCCTTGAAACACCAATTACACTTACGGAGAATTTTGAGGAAGAACACCAGAAATCCTTGAGAGGTTTGATAGACTTGATTCTTCAATTAAGAGTGTTAGAAGAGGAATGGATGATCTAGGGTGAATAATACCTTGAAAACACTCTTTTTCAAGCTTAAAACGACGTAGTTTAGGACTTACGAGCTTAGAAATTATTAAAATACCCATAATAAATTTCACAGGAAAAATCTCTCTGCCAGTTATCACGACTCGTACCTCAGGTCGTACCTAGAAACAATGACTGTGGTTTCCTCCCGTCGTCGTCACTGCCCTCAAGAAAACTTTCTGGAATCCTCCCAACAGACCCATACCACGGGTCGTTACATACGGCAACGGGTCGTTGGACCTATCATTGTCACTGGGCCAAATTTTCCCCCTTCTCTTATTCTAACCACTAACACATTCCACGACTCATCACTCCCAATAACAAGTCATACCTTGACTCGTTGTTTCGAGATCCAACAACCAGTAAATCCTCACAACTCTCGACAATAGCCCATGACAACAACCTACAAGTCGTACCTTAGCCCGTTGGTCCAAGACCTACCATCGAGAAATCCACCATGACTCGATCCTATGGCCCATTACTATAGACCACAGCTCGTATAATGAGTCGTCCTAAGACATTTTTCAAACTTTTTCTGTTGATCTTATTTTCAATCTTGAATCTAGTCTTAGGAACATTTGGGGTATTACAACTATCAATTAATTAACTAATCTTTTTGACTTAAATAAAGTAAAATATTTGTTTTGCAAAAATATATTAATTATAGTATTGAAGCTATAATTAACAAGAAATTAATAATTTAAAGTACATACTTAGTAGAGTGCTTATTCTTTTTTATGCAAATTGATTTTCAATAATAGTAAATGTGCACTCTTTCTCTCTCTCTCTATACATACATACATATATATACATACATATATGTATATATGTATGTATGTATGTTTGTATATATGTATGTAATTCTTCTAAATATATTTAATATTAAAATTTATATATAAAAAATAATATAATATATAATAGAAATTTTGGCAAAATAAGTTTAAGATATTTTTAACCTACATAAATACTTATTTTTTGTTTGTTTGAAATTTCAGAAGCTTAAACAATTAATTTAGAATATCCAGAGACAATATTAGGTGTCAACAATATCTTCGTGCTCAGATAACTTGTCACATACGTGTTTCTTACCTCTAGTAACTTAGAGATATTTAATCTTTCAATTGTTTGTACTCTCAATATGATAACCATTTTTGTTGCAATTAAACTTTATATATACTATAAATTGCATTTTGATCGTAACAACTTCATATATTATGATCTAGAATGAATGGTTCTATCATATATAAGATCTTTGAGAAACTTCAACAGTTCAAGCATCTCCTTTAGGTAGATTTTCCATTAACATCTGAATATTTTATACCTAAGCGACAACCACATAATAATCATATATTTCGAAAAGAGACACGTTATTGTCATCAAGGAAATCAATAACAACTAATCATAATGTATTAATGTGGTTATAGTAGAAAACAATCTACTCTACTTCATTTTACCTTAAAATCATATTTTGCTAAAATTATTCAAGATGTTTCTATGTACAAAATATGACATTTATCAATAGGTTATTATTTTGTTCAAGCACAAGAATACATCACTTCGGATATCTCACAAGTTTTTCTGCTTCAGGAGAAGATATCAAAATCTACTACTTCAGGAGAATATTTCAGAATCTTATTACTTCAGGAAAAAAATTCAGAGTTTTTCTATTTCAGGAGTAAAACATAAATTATTCAAAACATATCTTCTCAATCATTTTTACATTTTCTTATCACAACCCAAAATTCAAGGTCATAATGACACTTATCCTCACCCCCCGGTATGTAATTCAACCTCTACAAGTATAAAATTGCAGAAGAAAAAGAATCAATAAAGTAAATAGCCTTAAAATTGATCTTTCATCATAAAGACTTGAAATGCAGAAGTAAAACAAATCCCAAAAACCTAGTGTCACCAATATAAGAGCATCTAACTAAATATATTCCTCTCAAAAACTACAACTTTGTCTGAAATATTCCTTCGAAAATGATGAAATCTCACCAAGAATCGTCCCAATTCGAGCTCTATAAGTCCAAACTTGGTGAAATATGAAAAATCATGAAATGACACTATTTAACTATTGTAGCTCACTACGTATGATTTCATGAAGTACAAACCAGTTTCTTTGCGTGATCTGCGCCCATTGTGTTAGTTACGTTGCCCGAAACCTTCCTATTATGTGATTGCACGTGTTGCTAGTGCTGGCCGATTGCTTGTTCCTCTGTGTGATAGCGTCAATATCGCTGCCCATGGCAACCTCTTTTTGGAGGATCGCACGCCTTGTAAGCTGATAGCGCTTGCACCAGAACAACAAAAAATTTGTTATGTTTCAAAAATTGGTTCCAATTCTCACAACTCTTTAAAGATTTTCCAAACATAAACCAATAGTGAAAATTGATGATAAAATATATTTTAGACCTGTTGAAATCATTAGATCACCATTATGAGGCCTTCTTAACCAAATATTGAACTTGGTAAACGCAAAACCTTAAGAACATTAACATTTCATTCAAGGGTCCAAATAACTCTCGTGTCTCAGAGCCTCACAAACCATTCAGCTAAGATACAAATCACCCTTCAAACCTAGTGAAATCATCAGAACTCGAAATCAACCTAGTTAACCCCAAATATCGACTTTGTTTCAAACTTCTTATGTTCCAAACCTCCAAAACTCAAAAACTCTTCGAAAATGCATCCGACCACCTTGGAAGTCATGTCACACATATGTGAAAGTAATAAATAGCTAATAGTAGTTTTAAGGAGGGTCAAATAGGTAAAAAGAGGCAAAAATTGCAAAACAACCTTGAAGGTTTCTACACTTTGAAGATGAGTCGTGATATCATCACAACAATTGTTCTACTTCTTCCAGAGGTAAGTCATGATACCATCATAGCCAAGTGCATGTCCGCATTCATAAACTTTACTAAATACTATCACATTTACTTCAGGGAATGAATATGTATTTGTAACATTTATCAAAAGTTCTTATTCTTCATGAATGAAACGCAATTATCTGGGCATATCTTAAGAATATTAAATTACAATAGATTAGTACCTCTTTTAAGATATTACTACTTCAATATCAAATTGAGGCATGTATAATAATATAGAGAATTTTTTCTCAGGATCATGGCCACAACCACAACTGGGACCACAACCATGATTAGGGCTATGACCTTTTCCACACTTAGCTTGGTGGAAGTTCATCCCATTTACTTCAGGGAATAGATTATGTTACACACCGTAAAAGTTAGTAACTTACAAACGTACACGTGGAGTTGTGTTAAATAACGAAGGTACGACGTGTGTAGGAAACCCCGAAGGTCGGGTCAAATGAGGTTAGGCCGCAAGAGCCAGCACGACGCGCCAGCACCCTGGCGCTCTACGTAGTGCAGCGCACCAACACTGTCAGTGCCTTCAGAGGCACGGCGCTTCAGGGAGACTCCGTAATGGGAGGCACGGCGCGACCCTAGGTTTCCACATTGAGTAGCGCGAGGCGCCCCCTTGCCACTGCCCCTAAATGTATATAAGGTTCCTTAAGTTCATTTGTTATCATTTTTCAACATAGTCACGGCCAGAGAGAGTGTGAGACGAGAGAATTCAATGTTTTTCGTCCGATTACGCTACCAAACGCCGTCCAAACTCCGATTAACTTCAGGTATTGGATTAAAAGCTTGCGAGAAACATTACTACGGAGTTAGTTTCACGAAAAACGCCCAGCGAATTGGAACTCCGCCAAGTAGAAATCATCAAAATTGCTTCAAACTGATTTCTATACGATCACAGGCTTTGAGTAAGCATTTCTCCCTTCTGAACTCTCAGAAAATTATACGTTTTTGGTCGTATTTCGTCAAGTTAAGGTGTAGTTGATATTATTACGAAGAGTTATCATTTTCTTCAAATTAAGTATTGAAACTAGTCTCGATCTCCCAATAATATGATTGCAATTGCAAAGGGCTGTAGAATTCAAGTTGAAACTCGTCGGTCAAACAGAAAGTCGGCACTTAAGGTATGTAAGGCTATCCTATCGGCAAGTTATGTTCATCGTAAAGTTAATACTACTCATATGTCTACAGTACTTCTGAGTAAACCTATTGGGGTTAGCTGTTGTAAACTGAATTGAGCCTATAGCAATGAAATAATAATTCTTGTTTGAGTTATCCTAGCTAGAATGATCTTCTCCCAAAGTTGAGTAGTTAGCTGTTATTCCATTTCCTGAGGTTGTAAGAACTGTATTGAGTTACATTTACTGAGGTTGTAAGGGTCTTATTGAGTTTCATTTCCTTAGGCTGTAAGGGCCGTATTGAATTCCATTTACTGAGGTTGTAAGGGCCGTATTGAGTTCCATTTACTGAGGCTGTAAGGGTCGTATTGAATTCCATTTACTGAGGTTGTAAGGGACGTACTGAGTTTCATTTACTGAGGTCGTGAGGGCCATAATGAGTTCCATCAGATTGAGGCCACGAGGGCCACGATTTACAGTTTATGCAAAAGTCCTTGGTGGTCTAGTAAGTGGAGGGGATCTTGTTTATACTTGTCGGGGCTTATGGGGGCCCAGGTAGGTTTTTTTGTGCTTTTTGTACCTTTAAGGCTTATGGGGGCCCGATTAGGTTCTTTTTTGCATATATAGACTTATTGTTTAGATAATTCAGACGGTACAAGTATTGCACGTTAAATCCTTACTCTCTCTTTTAAATTATTACAAATTTACCAGCTTTCAGTCAGTTATTATCTTTATGCCTTACATATTCGGTACATATTGTACTAACGGCCACCCGGGTGCTGCATTACTTGCCTGCAGGCATAGGTAGACGCGGTTCGGGACGTTCCTAGCCTTCAGCTGAGATTAGCAGTTTATTCAGCTCCTTCCCTCTGAAGTTGAAAGTTAGACGAGGCTTACTTTTGATGTACAGTTTTGGGTAGGTCGGGGCCCTTTCCTGACCATTATATCACTCTTAGAGGCTCGCGACTGTTGTATATTCCATGTGGTTAGTTTGCTAGTGGCCGTGTGAGGCCCGTGTGTGCTTTATTTCCTGTGATCTTGTTTAGCTGTTAAATAGCAGCCTTGTTGGCCATAACGTAGTTTAGCGCCTGATTTATGTTTCGGTTATAACTAGACAGCATGGTGATCTTATCGGCCCGCATAGGATCCCTATTGTTGTGTTGTCCTAGTTAGTTGTCTTCTTTTGCAGGTAGCCTTGTTGGCCAGGGGCTGTATTTACAGCCGAGATATAGCTCCCTACTTTCTTGAATTGAGTGTCAATGTGCACCAGTAGTGCACCAGTCCAATTAGACTAGTTCAGACCCAGTGCGGCACTAGGTGTTGGTCATGCCTCCCAAGGTGGGGCGTGAAAAACTTGGTATCAGAGCAGGTCGTATCCGAGGGAGTCTGCAAATCGTGCCAAGCAGAGTCTTATCTATGGGTGTGTTGTGCACCACATCCTATAGGCAGGAGGCTGCAAGGCATAATAGTATAGTTACTCTTTTTCTCCTCCAGTCGTGCCATAGAGCTGTGTTGTATAGGGTGACTTCCTGAGATTATGTTATCCTATTTATTTATTGAGAAATGTCAGACACACGGCAGAACGCGACCGGTCAAGAGCTGGATGTGGCAGCAGGAGAGGGCACCAGTAGGGGGCCCCAAGTTGAGTCAGCCTAATCTGAAGGCGACAGGGGGACACCACCTCAATCTCCCCAGCATTCACCACCCTATTCAGAGTCCGCCAAGGTGGCAGATATACCAGTACCACCCCAAGCTATTCCTATGCCATTAGATCAGGAGCTCAAGAGGCATTTTATATATTGGTACAGATGATGGCTGCTCGGCATCAGCCTCAGTCGATGGTACTAGCTGTCGTTGAGCCCGTTGAGGGGCCAGATAGTTCGAGAGTTCGTGAGTTTTTGGCCTTGAGTTCCCTGCAGTTTATAGGGACAGATCGCAGAGAGGACCCCCAAAATCTTATAGATCAGTTGCAAAGAATATTCAGGGTCACGCATTCCTCGTCCACAGAATCAGTTGAGCTGGCAGTATTCAGATTATGAGACGTAGCGGTTTTGTGGTACGAGAGTTGGGAGAGATCCCGAGGCAAAGATGCACCTCCACCTACATGGCCCATCTTTTCTTAGGCTTTCATAGATCACTATTTTCCCTGAGAGGCCCGGCAGGCTAGAGTGGAGCAGTTTTTGCATCTTGAGTAGGGCAGAATGAGTGTCAGGGAGTATGCCTTGAAATTTGACTCCTTAGACAGGTACGCACCCTCGTTTGTTGATACCATGCCAGCCAGGGTTCACCGATTTATCATGGGGCTCGCACCAGAATATATAGAATCTTGCATTACAGCCACACTGCGGGAGGATATGGACATTTCCCGAATCCAAGACTTTGCTCAGAATATTGAGGAGCTCAGACAGCGTCAGTATGCTATGGAAAGATTAGGTCAGGAGAAGCATCGGAGGGCTAGACCCGCAGATTTTCAAACATATTTTCAGGGCGAGCCCAGGCCCCGTTATTCAGGTAGACCACCTAGGCCTCTATTCCAACAGAAGCAGGACAGCAGATCAGATCATCGGAGGTAGTCAAGCCCCGACGAAAGTTCAAGAGCGCCAGGCTCGCAGCAGCAGAGGGGGCCAGATCAGACAGAGTTAGTGATACCCCAATGCAGTATTTGTCATAGCCGGCATCTGGGGAGGTGCATATATGGTTCCAATGCTTGTTATACTTGAGGGAAGGAGGGAAACATGATGAGAGACTACCTGACTAGACGCCAGGGCAATCAGGACCAGTAGAGTAGATCTTCAGCAGGTTCGTATGCCCCAGCACCTTCTGCAGGGTGTAGGCCCTCAGCTCTAGCCAGTAGAGGCCGAGGCAGATCGAGGGCATCTGGTTCAGGCAGCGGTCTGGATCGTACATACACATTACCAGGGTGACAAGAGTCAGAGTCGTCGCATAATATTGTAACAAGTATTTTATATGTTTGTTCTCACTCAGTTTATGCTTCGATAGATCCGGGCTCTACTTTGTCGTATGTTACTCCGTTAGTAGCTCGAAAGATTAATATAGTACCAGAACTGCTTCAGCGATCCTTTTCAGTATCTACCCCTATTGGTGACTCTATTATTGCCAGAAGAATTTACCGGGGTTGTACAGTAGAGGTTGTCGGTTGTCAAACCTCAGCAGATTTAGTAGAACTAGAAATGATTGATTTCGATGTGATTATAGGTATGGACTGGCTGGCACCATGTTATGCTAATGTAGAATGTTGGACCAGAATCATCCGATTTCATTTTGCGGGAGAGGTAGTACAAGAGTGGAGAGGTAATTCAGTTACGCCAAAAGGTAAGTTTATATCCTACCTTCGAGCAAAAAAGTTAATAGCAAAGGGTTGTATTTACCATATTATCAGGGTTTGAGATATGCAAGCAGAATCCCCGACTCTCCAGTCTATCCCAATTGTCAATGAGTTTCCGGATGTATTTCCAGATGAACTTCCCAGTATTTCTCCAGAGCGGGCAATAGATTTCTCCATAGATTTGCTACCGGATATTCAGCCCATATCCATTCCACCGTACCGAATAGCCCCTGCTGAATTAAAAGAATTGAAAAAACAGTTGAAAGATTTGTTATATAAAGATTTTATCAGACCCAGTACGCCACCATGGGGTGCACTAGTCCTGTTTGTGAGAAAGAAAGATGGTTATCGGCAACTGAATAGATTACTATTAAAAATAATATCCTTTTCTGAGAATCGATGATTTGTTTGATCAATTGCAAGGGGCAAGATACTTTTCAAAAATTGATTTGAGATCTGGGTACCACCAGGTTTGAGTTAGGGAGAAAAATATCCCGAAGACAACTTTCAGGACCAGGTATGGTCACTTTGAGTTTCTTGTTATGTCCTTCGAATTGACTAACGGGCCAGTAGTGTTCATGGACCTAATGAATAGCATCTTCAGGCCGTATTTGGACCTGTTTGTAATAGTGTTCATTGATGATATTTTAGTCTACTCCCACTCAGAAGCAGATCATGAAGGTCATTTACAAATGGTACTCCAGATCCTCAGAGACCACCAATTGTATGCAAAGTTTTCTAAATATGAGTTCTGGTTAAATTCTGTAGCTTTCTTGGACCACATTGAATCAGAAGCTGGTATTCAGGTCGACTCGCAGAAAATTGAGGCAGTGAAAACATGGCCTAGGCCTACGACTCCAATAGAGGTTCGTAGTTTCTTGGGGTTAGCCAGATATTACAGAAGGTTCATGGAAGGGTTTTCTACTCTGTCAGCACCATTGACTAAATTAACTCAAAAAGCAGCTAAGTTTCAGTGGACCGAAGCTTGCAGCAGAGTTTCGAGGAATTGAAAAGCACATTGACCTCAGCACCAGTATTAGCTTAGCCAAAACGTTCAAAGGGTTATGCAGTGTATTTTGATGCGTCAGGTGTGGGGTTAGGATGTGTTTTGACACAACATGGTAAGGAAATTGCTTATGCTTCGAAGGAGTTGAGAAAACATGAAAAGAACTATCCCACTCACGTTCTAGAGTTGGATGCAGTGGTTCATGCCTTAAAGATATGGAGGCATTACTTATATGGGGTGCATGTGGATATTTTTACTGACCATAAAAGTCTTCAGTATATTTTTACACAGAAAGAGCTAAATTTGCGACAACGTCGTTGGTTGGAATTGTTGAAAGATTATGATGTGAACATCTTATATCACCCAGGGAAGGCTAATATTGTGGCAGATGCTCTTAGCTGCCGATCTATGGGCAGTTTGGCATACTGAGGCCGGAACAGCGGGAAATGGCTTGAGAATTGCACCGGCTAGCTAGTTTAGCAGTTTGGATAGTTGATACCGGGGATAATGGAGCCATAATTCAGAATACAACAGTGTCCTCCCTGGTAGTAGAGGTAAAGGAATAGCAATATGAAGATTCCTATTTAGCACAACTCAGAGATAGAGTTCAATAGGGTGAAATATTAGTTTCTGAAGTACCCAGGGATGGAGTCTTGAGGTACAGAAGTCGCCTCTGCGTCCCGAATGTGGCAGGACTCTACCATCAGATTATGGCAGAAGTACATTATTCTCGCTATTCCCTTCACCTAGGTTCAACGAAGATGTACCATGACATAAAAGAGATATATTGGTGGCCTGGAATGAAGAAGAGTGTCGCTGAGTTTGTAGCGTAGTGTCCTAATTGTCAACAGGTAAAAGAGAAACATCAGAAACTCGGCGACCTAACTCAGGAGATAGCTATACCTATGTGGAAGTCGGAGTCAGTTAATATGTACTTGGTGACAAGACCACCCCGTACCAGACGTAAGTTTGATTCCATCTGGGTGATTGTTGATAGATTAATGAAATCAACTCATTTTCTGCCAGTCAGGACCACTTTTTCAGCCAAGGATACGCCGAGTTATACATTAGAGATATAGACAGATTACATGGTGTCCCAGTGTCTATTATTTCTAATAGAGGAGCACAATTTACAGCTAGATTCTGGCAGTCATTTCAGAAAGATTTGGGAACACAAGTGAATTTGAACATGGCATTTCATCCTCAAACAGACGGGCAGGCAGAACGTACGATTCAGACACTCGAGGATATGCTACGGGCATGCGTTCCAGACTTTGGGGGCAGCTGGGATGAACATTTACCCCTTATTGAGTTTGCTTATAATAATAGTTATCATTAGGCAATTCAGATGGCATTGTACGAGGCTTTATATGGGCGAAAGTGCAGGTCCCCGGTTGGTTGGTTTGAGGTAGGAGAATCAGAGTTAATTGGACCAGATATGATCCACCAATCATAGGAGAAAATAAAGCTTATCAGAGAACGTTTTTTGACAGCTCAGAGTCGTCAGAAATCTTATGCCGATGTGCGGCGTAGAAACCTGGAATTCAATATAGATGACTGGGTGTTTCTGAAAGTCTCGCCCATGAAGGGCGTAATAAGGTTTGCTAGGAAGGGAAAGCTTAGCCCAAATTCATCAGGCCATATCGAGTCCTTCGGAGAATAGGCTAGGTGGCATACGAGTTAGATTTGCCTTCGGAGTTGGAGTTTGTTCACTCGATCTTCCATGTATCGATGTTACAAAAGTGTATAGGAGATCTGTCCGTGTTTTTCCAGTTGAGGATGTCTAGGTTACTGAGGAATTAGCCTACGAAGAGGTCCCTATAGCCATATTAGATCAGCAAGTTTGCAGGTTGAGAACCAAAGATGTTGCCTCCGTTAAGGTAGTGTGGAGAAATAGAAATAAAGAAGAAATGACCTGGGAAGCTGAGGACAACATGAGATCTAGACATCCTCAGCTGTTCCAGGATTAGTTCCAGTTATGCAGTTAAGGTAGAGTCGTTGATTCAGCTATTGCTTATAATTTATATTATTGATACTGTTTAGTTGACTGTCATTTTGTTGTGCAGGAAAGTGCTATAGTGTCATGTGATATACCTATATTGGGTTTTTCTGCGTTTTAGGATTTTTCCAGTTAGTTCATATTACAGGGGGACTCTGCCGAAATTTTTCCAGAAAATAGTTAAAAGAGTTAAGCCCTTATGATTTGAAATACACATTCGAGGACGAATGTTCCTAAGGGGGGAGGATGTTACACCCCATAAAAGTTAGTAATTTACAAACGTACGCGAGGAGTTGTGTTAAATAAAGAAGGTACGACGTGTGTAGAAAACCCCGAAGGTCAGGTCGAACAAGGTCAGGCCGCAAGGGCCAGCGCGACACGCCAGCACCCTGGAACTCTGGGCAGTACTAGTGCCTTGAGAGGCGCGGCGCGCCAGGGAGACTCCACAATGGGAGGCGCAGTGCGGCCCTAGGTTGTCGCGTTAAGTGGCGCGAGGCGCCCCCTTGCCACCGCCCCTAAATGTAAGGGTCCTTAAGTTCATTTATGATCATTTTCCAGCATAGTCACAGCCAGAGAGAGTGTGAGACGAGAGAATTCAATGTTTTTCATTCGATTACGCTACCAAACACCGTCCAAACTCTAATTAACTTCAGGTATTGAATTATAAGCCTACAGAAAACATTACTACGGATTTAGTTTCACGAAAAATGCACGGTGAATCGGAACTCCGCCGAGTAGAATTCATCAGAATTGCTTCAAACTAATTTCTATACGATCACAGACTTCGAGTAAGCATTTCTCCTTTCTGAACTCTCGGGAAATTATACGTTTTCGGCTATCCATTTTATTCTTGGCCAACCGTTGTGGATAAGGAGGTGGAACTTTTGGTTCTTGTTCTTTCTCACTTGAGGTCTTCCTGCCTGTATCTCCATCTTCATCATTTGAAGGAATCTCATCAATACTTTCCTCACCTTCATCCTCAACATTATTTTGTCAAGTTAAGGTGTAGTTAATATTATTATGAAGAGTCATCGTTTTCTTCGAATTGAGTACTCAAACTAGTCTCGTGCTACTAGTAATACAATTACAGTTGCAAAGGACTGTTGAATTCAAGTTGAAACTCGCCGGTCAAACAGGAAGTCGGCACTTAAGGTGTGTAAGGCTATCATGTCGGCAAGTTATGTTCGTCGTAAAGTTAATATGACTCATATGTCTACAGTACTTCTGAGTAAGCCTATTAGGGTCAGCTGTTGTAAACTGAATTGAGCCTATAGCGATGAAATAATAATTCTTGTCCGAGTTAGCCTAGCTAGAATGATCTTCCCCCAAAGTTGAGTAGTTAGCTTTTATTCCATTTACTGAGGTTGTAAGGGCCGTATTGAGTTCCATTTACTGAGGTTGTAAGGGCCGTATTGAGTGCCATTTACTGAGGCTGTAAGGGACGTACTGAGTTTCATTTACTGAGGCCTTGAGGAGTTTCATTTACTGAGGCCGTGAGGGCCATAATGAGTTCCATCAGATTGAGGCCACGAGGGCCACCCCGAGTTACAGTTTATGCAAAAGTCCTTGGTGGTCTTCTAAGTGGAGGGGATCTTGTTTGTACTTGCCGGGGCTTATGGGGGCCCAAATAGGTTTTTTTGTGCTGTTTGTATCTTTCGTGCTTATGGGGGCACGGTTAGGTTCTTATTTGCATATATAGACTTGTTGTGTAGATAATTCAGACAGTACAAGTATTGCAGGTTACTCTCTCTTTTAAATTATTATAGATTTACCAGCTTTCAGTCAGTTATTATCTTTCTGCCTTACATATTCGGTATATATTGTACTTACGCCTACCCGGGCGCTGCATTACTTGCCTGCAGGCGCAGATAGACGCGGTTCGGGACGTTCCTATCCTTCGCTGAGGTCAGCAGTTTATTTAGCTCCTTCCCTTCGGAGTTAAAAGTTAGATGAGGCTTACTTTTGATGTACAGTTTTGGGTAGGTTGGGGTCCTGTCCCTACCATTATATCACTCTTAGAGGCTCGCAGACTATTGTATATTCCCTGTGGTTAGTTTGCTGGTGGCCTTGTGAGGCTCGTGTGTGCTTTATTTCCTGTGATGGCCGTATGAGGCCTTTTTTAGTTGTTAAATAGCGGCCTTGTCGGTCATAGCGTAGTTTAGCGCCTGATTTATGTTTCGATTATAACTAGACAACATGATGGTCTTATCGACCCGCATAGGATCCTTATTGTTGTGTTGTCCTGGTTAGCTGTCTTCTTTTACAGGTGGCCTTGTCCGCCAGGGGCTGTATTTACAGCCGAGATGCAGCTCGCTGGTTTATTGAATTGAGTGTCAATGTGCATCAGTAGTGCACCAGTCCAGTTAGACTAGTTCAGACTCAGTGTGGCACTAGGTGTTGGTCATGCCTCCCAGGGTAGGGCGTGACAGATTAGAAACACTAGGCCGGCTTTCATGATTTTTCATTAATAGGTCATAATTCTATCTGGTCATAAAAAGATGTGAAATTAGTTCAATATATTTCTGAATCTCATCTCTCGATATTGCTATTGCAGGAGAATATTCAAGGCATAAAAGTGGTGAAATATTTCTCCAGCATATCATTAGATCAATATACTTTTACCAAATAATTTCAATTGAAAAGTAATTCTAATCATAGAATTATACTCTCATATAAATTTAAAATCTTGTAGTCTAGAATGGATCCAATCAAAATGTGCTTTTGGAAGAACGATCATTTTCAGGTGGTCATATCTATTTTTCAAAAATTTTCACAGCATAAGAGTATCTTTAACAACGAGATATTTCAATTTCAACCTCTTATGAAGGGATGGAGGAATATTATTTCGTAGCACTGTCTTGATTTGGTGTTTAATTTTTATCTTTAACGGTGTTGTCAGACTCATAGCATTAAGATGAATTTCAACATCGAGCACCCAAGACAGGTAGCTTTTTCCTGATATATCTAGGGCTACAAATTCAAGTATACTATTTCAAAAGTAAATTTCAAATTTACTATTTCAATAGTAAATTGAGGCATAGATATAATGTAGAAAATATTTCTGTAACATATCTTTTAGAGTATACCGGACTTTAAAGTAATTGCTGCTTTAGGAGATACTCCCTCTATTTCAAAATAAGTTGTGTTTTTACCTTTTCATTTTATTTCAAAATAAGTGGTGTTTCACATGATTAAAAAAATATTAATGATGTTCTTTCAATTTAACCCTTATCTAAATGAAGAGTGTTTTACAAAACCAAGAAACTATTAAAGAACATCTTTCTCAAGAAATTTATGAAGAGTAAATAAGTAACACTACATCTTACTTTCTAAAAACTAGTAATTTTCTTAAGGGATATGTACACGCTAAAAACAACACTTATTTTAAAATAGTGTATGAAACACCGTGAAATTTAACCACTTCTAGCAATTATAGGCATAAATTAATTTAATCACTACAAAATTTATAAAATACAAGTGTAAATTCATATCTTTGATATTCTCAAAATATTTGCTCGGAGTGACAGAGTCTCTTAATGATATGTATTACTAAATAACCATAATAAAATATTAAGATAACAATGATATAGCCAAAGAAACTGGAAGAGAGGAGAGGGGTGAGAGGGGGAGGTGGGAAAGGAAGATTTAATTTCTCTTCAAATTGATGTACAAATAAACTAATTAACTTTCTATTTACAAGAAAAAAGAAAGAAAAAGAAACTGCTGCAAGGCTCTTTGAAAATTGCTCGCAAGCTTTCTACTTGATGCAAGCCTGAAAAAGCTGCTTGCAAGCTACCTACTTCACAACTTGCAAGATGCTTCTCAATTTCAAACTTACCCGAAATTGTGCAATGGACATCCATAATAGGGTATCTTAAAATTAACAATACATCATTGAGTAAATATTATGAAAACTTCAGTTTTTTAAAAAAACTAAAAGGCCTGGTCATAAAGTAAAATATGCTAGCTCTCGTCATGTTTCTATAAAAGAGAAAAACGTCCTTTTCTATCATTATGATTGAAAACATTCCATTGCTTTAATACAAAAGACTTCAAAATAGATGTTGCAACTTCTACTGTACACATAAGAGATGAGAAGTAAGCTTTGCTTATTGGGCTGATTTTACCACAACTAATTCCTTAACTCAGCTCATTTTAACTTGCTCAACTACAACCCAACCAGCCCATTTGACACCCTTATCAGTAAGAACATATCAAATCCAAGCTGATGTAAATATTCTGGTACAAACAAGCTGTTGTCAATTTCTATTTTGGTACAAACAGCTGATGTCAATTGCATGAACATGGTCCAGAGTTCAGAAGCATTACATCTCATGACATATCTTAACAAATTACAGTACAAGAACTTTCTACTCCATTCCATAACACGATCTGTCCTGTCTATTATATTATACAGAAAAAATATTTCTTATTTTATTTTTTGGAGTAAAACTTCAGAATGAATTATACAACTAAAATGACCTAGAGTTGATTTTATCAGCAGAGACTAAAAGCAGGAAGGTGAAAAATCACAAAAAAAGTACATCTGGGTAATACATAAAGTACATTGCTATGATACAGACGATGTACAAATGATGAGAGGTTGCTAGCCTCTTCAAATGTCTCATACATAATCTTCAGTTAGTTCCACGGAGGAGAGGAAGGTTTGTACATAAAATCTTGAGATGTTGATCCATAGTTTAGGTCAAGGTTATGGAGTTGCTCCATCAGCTGAGAGCGTCTTTCTTTGAAGAAGTCAAGACGCGTTGTTAACTCTATCAAAGTGGAAGATGCAGCTGAGGGATGTCGGCCATAGTCCATCGCCTGCTAAATTCATGGTCAAAGATCATCCCTATATGTCACTAAACTTCTAGATATCCATATATGCACAATCACCGTGAGGGAATCTAGGATTTAAACTTAGCCTTAAAGTTCTTAGTATTGAATTTTTTATATCTTTGAAACTATGAATTTAAAATTTAATATTTGTTGAAATCTTAGTGCTTCTTTCATATTTATGTTCCTGGTAGAAAATACTGGGTTCAGTTAATACCATCAAACAAAAGATGCATCTGCCTCTGTGTCATCATACAGTCAATGCATTTGAAGCTTGATCTAGCAATGTTACTAATCAAAGTGATAAGAGAAAACCAGGTAGTACAAAACTACTGGTACAAGAATCCTACCAAACTATGATGTAGCATTTCTACCGTATGGGGTTCATCCAAGTATGCAAGATTTTGTTTTGGAGACTATTGTGTCACCCCTTGTTCATAAACTGTTAGAACGAGAAGTAGCAGAAGTTTTTATTTCTGTTACCTCAATGGCCCTTGAAGTAGAAGGCCCACAGGGAGAATCAATGGCCCCGAGTTCATCCAAGGATAAACTGGTTGACGCCTCAGTACTCTTGGAATCACTCAAGGTTGTATTTAGGAATAGCTTCCGAGCAGGCTGCCTGCTACTGGCCCCAGATGTCAATACTTGTCCTTTGACATTCCTCATATCTGCACCCAGCAATTCCTGCATTTTCATCAAGGAGTCTTAACATATATGCTAATATATACACAACAAACTGATGAATATTAGATGAATGTTGTGACTTCCTTGATGTCAAAATTTCAAGATGATACGCGTCTAATCTTTTTACAATTAACTTCAATTTACAAAGGGACAAAAAAAATTGCCCTGACAGCACAAGTTTTAACACTTGAAAACCTTTAAAATTTCCAGCAATTTCTAGGGTCACAAGATCATCTTGGAACAAAGACTCCTGAAAATGGCTTTTAGGTGCTGACCTTCAACAGTTGACCCACAGAATATACTAGCTAACATTGTTTCAGCTTCTAAGATGGTAATCTCGGCGCGAGACATGCAAATGGATCTTTTAAAAAAAAAGAAAAAAGACATGCAAATGGATCTAACGAGCTATAAACTATAACATGGAACAAAGTAAGAAGTTAATCCACCAATCACAAAAGATAGTAACTTTAACAGCTTATAGGTGATAGCTACACAGATGGGAAGAGAATTGACATTCACATCTTCAGGTAAGTGAATAAAAGAGGAAAGGATGCAACAGTGGTAAGACATTACCTTTTCAAAATGTAAAGATATGTCACCTGAGCGTATCTCAACCCCAAAAGCTAGCTCATGAGATAAGGATTATCCAAGTTCATATAAGCAAATCCGTTAGTCCATTTCCTAACCAATGTGGAACTTTAACCCACTCTCGCACCCCCTTTATGCCGAGTCCCAACTGGAGAATGGACTGGGAGTCCAAACAACGATGGACCTGGCTCTGGTTCCATGTAAAGATATATCACCTGAGCCTAACTCAACCCCAAAAGTTAGCTTGTGAGGTGAGGAATGTCCAAGTCCATATAAGCAAACCGCCAGTCCATTTCCCAACCAATGTGGAACTTTAACCCACTCTAAAACAAAAAAAAGGATTCAACATGGGTAAGGGTCAATACAGCCTTTGGATGATTCGAAGTATATATTTATGTAAAAAGACTGAACTCCCATGGTCATCAATTCTGTTTTGATTTTCACAAAGTGCCATGGTTACTAGTTACACTTTCTCAACTTATAGCACGGGAATGAAGTTGTAAGATATAAGGGGCAGGCCTTTAAAATTGCTCCCTTAATTCAGAAAATAAAACTAATTATGTGGAAAAGGTATATGCACCACGAAGAGACAAAGTAGTCTCTCCAACTCAGGATCCTTAAACCAAATGAAGAATTGAGAGTTGGATGATGCTAAATAGAGCAGAACTAAGGGTGTGTTCAATATGAAGGACAATGTTTTCCATTGGAAGTGTTTTCTTAGAAAATATTTTTTAGAAAAATAAGTGAGTTTCTAATTTATTTTCTTGAGTTCGGTATATAAGCAAACAAAATATTATCCGACAAGCATTTGCATTTAAAGTAGACAAATACAATAGGAAATGGGGTTGGGAGTAGGGTTGCGGGGTGGTGGCGATGCGGGCAACGTTGGTGGGGTGAAAATTAGGTTTATTAGAGGGTGGGGATGACACAATCAATGTGGATTTCCACTTGCTGAACTTGTTTTCCCTACTTCCACTATAAAAATCATTTTCCTCATTTTCAAAGAACTTGTTTTCCTAATGGAAAGAAGAAATGATGGTCGTAGATCACTGATGTCGAATTCACGAAAAAGATCATATGTGAAAGAATTGTCAGATTATGGGTTCCCGGAGTAGACGGAATGGAAACCGAAATATTCCTACTCGAACAAGAAGTCCTATAGTTTACAACTCTTCTTTATATAGTAATTCGACCTATTGCTCCGCATCCCCCCATCAGTTTACTAAAAAGATCAAAATAAAAAGATTGTTGACCAAGCATGGAAAAATTGAAAAATATTTTCTGTAGACTTTGTACCGAACATGCCCTAAATGGAAAAAAGAAAGAACAAGAGGGAGGGAAAAGTTAGGTAGTAGCAGAAGAAAGAAGCCAACAACAGAGGGTTTGTCATACAAAATTACAGGAAGAAGCAAGTAATCTCAAAAACACAAACGCCAAGATGTAACACCAATTACAGTGTGATCTGTTACAATCTAGATATTCTAGAATCTTGTAAATATAGTATAGCTTGTAATTAGGTATTCGATTCTCCTTCCTTTCTTAGAATATGAACACTTAGCTATTTGAATCCCAATGGCCTAAGGGAATAATAAAACTGAGTTTCTCTCAATTCTCTTTTCCTTCGACTTGCTTCTTCACATGGTATCACAGCCTCCATAAGCTAGATCTTTCTGAGCATTTACGAGTGAAGCTAAGAAAGAAAATGTCGTCACTGCATCTTTCTGGTGACTGAAAATTATCCCCCAGCAAGCTAAGAAAGAAAATGTCGTCACTGCATCTTTCTGGGGACTGAAAATTATCCCCCAGCAAGCTAAGATAGAAAATGTCGTCACTGCATCTTTCCGGTGACTGAAAATTATCCCCCCGCACTATCAAATGACCAAATCCCAGTCACCATAGATGTTTTGCAGAATCTGACAACAACATCAAATCCAAAATTAGCTCAATGGTAAGAATGAAGTGGCATCCGTGGAAGAGGAGGGGTTAGATCTTATTTAGCTTAGCATAGCTTAGCTGCGAACAAAGAGTTGACTGAATCCATCCGATGACCAAAACCCACAAAACTCCACCAGCAGACTCCATTTCCTGCGACAAGCAGAAGCAGATTTTTCAGGAGAGATCTACATTACGCGCCAGGTGCGATGAGATATTCTTGCCACTTTCCTATGAAGATCTTTGTTCCTTGGGGTTCGACTAAGAATTCTGACTCTATCCATCCAATTTTCAAAGATTCTGGGTACATGCTAGGGTTCCAGCGAGGTTCAAATAAAATTTTTCGGCCATTTCTCAGTTTCTGGTAACTGTGAAGGCTGTTGTCTACTCTGTGGGGGTTGCCTATATCTATTGCAACCTTGCACAGACTTACAGACTATTTCAGTGATTTTTTTCAAGATATTCTGGCTGGATTTCCAGGAAAAACTGAATACTCAACTAGATTCTACGGCAGGACCTCTCATTTTCTTGCATCTTCCGATCTTTCCTGGTGAATTCCAACCATTTTTTGTGAAGACTTGAGGAATTTGGTTACAAAATACTTTGAATAATCGGATGGTTTCTCCACCGGATTATATTAAGTTCCTTCAACACAAAGCACATAAGCAGACATCCTCGAGATAGCTTCTGTCATTCAGACAGGTAATTATGTGACTTGTGTCTCCCAATCTTCTTCTCCCAGTCTCTGGATTATTGATTCAGGTGCATTTGATCACACTTCTGGTAATAATCTCTTTTCACTACTATTTCTTACTCTCAATCTCTTCCAACGGTCACAATGGCCAATAGGCCTCAAACCATGTCAACTGAAGTAGGTCAAGCTTTTACCCCATTTCCTTTTTTAATTTTGAATTCAGTTCTTTATGTTCTTGTAAGTCCTTTTAATCTCATATCTATTAGTCACTTATCCCCAACAAGAAACTGCTTATAACATTCTTCAATAACTTTGTTGTGATAGTATGGGATGGATCATTGGTATGGAAGTGATTTATATGCATTTTATTACCTTATCCTTCCTAAATCACTCACCTTATCCTACTTCCACAACTTGTCCTATTATTGATTCACCTAATTCACACAGATGTTTGAGACATCTTAGATTATCAAAATTTTCAGAAAATTGTGCGTTGATTGTCTCACGTGTCTACTTTAGAGTGTGAGTCATGTCAACTCATAGGCATACTCGCACCTATTTCCATCAACGTCCTGATAATTCGGCAGAATCTCCTTACTTTGGTTCATCAAGATGTTTGGGGCCCTCGTCGAGTCAATTCTACCCTGGGATTCCGCTACTTTGTTAGTTTCACTGATGATTATTCCAGGTGTACTTGGATATTCTTAATGAATACAACTGATCTGAGTTGTTTCTTATATTTTTAGACTTCCTATGTTGAAATCCAAAATAGAATTGGGGTTTCCATTCGCGCATGATAATGCACCAGAATATTTATCTTCTCCATTTCAGCAGTTCATGAACTCTCATGGGATCATTCATCAAACACTCAAGAAATTGGGGTAGGCTAAAGAAAGAATAGAAATCTATTGAGACTGCTCGTACCCACTTACACAATCTTATATTTCGTTGCAATTTTGGGGGATGCAATCCTCACATCAAGCTATCTTATTAATCGTATGCCTTCCTCAACTATCCAAATTCAAGTTCCACACGTTGCTTTGTTCCTCACACCCTCCTTTGTTCTCTCTCCCAGCTTGTGTCTTTGGGAAAACGTGTTTTTTCATAACCTTACTCAGGGAAAATATAAGCTAGCCCTCTGTGCTCTTAAATGTGTATTTCTAAGTTACTCGAGGGTGCAAAAGGGATATCGGTGTTATTCACTAAACTCCAACCAGTACCTTATATCCGCTGATGTTACCATCTATGAAACTCAACCATACTTCACAGGTCAAGGTGATCACTTAGATAATCTCTGAGGTGCTACGAATTTCATCTTTTGGAGATTTAGTCACTATCTCTCCATCTCCATCTTCCTCTAGAGCTCCACCACCTACAACTCCAGCTCCATCTTCTACAGCTCCACCATCTATGGTTCCACCACTTACAGTTCAACTTTTTACAGCTCCATCACTTGGGGCTTATCATCATCGTCAGTTTCCAACATCAGGTCCAAATGATTCACGCCGTGCACTGAATCCTTCACCTACTAGAACTTGTCTCCTCCTAGTCCACCAATCGCACTTCGAAAAGATATTCAATGTACTTATAATCCTAATGGCCATTATATTTGCTTGATTAATCATGGTCTATCATCATCTCATTATGCCTTTGAGTCATATTTGTCATATGTTTCTACCCCTAAGTCCACAAGTAAAGTGCTATCTCATCCTAGAGGGCGACAAGCTATGATAGAAGAAATGTCTGTTTTACATGCTAGTGGTACTTGAGAGCTTATTCCTGTACCTCAAGGTAAATCTATCGTAGGTTGTCAATGGGTTTATGTAGTCAAAGTTGGTCTTAATGGTCAAATTGATTGACTTAAGGCCCGCTTATTGCTAAAGGATATATCTAGATATTTGGGCTTGACTACATTGATACTTTCCCTCCATGGCTAAAATAGCACTTGCCTGTCCTTTTCTATCAATGGTTGTTGATCGCGATTGGCCTCTTTGTCGATTAGACACTTAGAATGCTTTTCTGCATGGTGATTTTGAGGATGACGTATTTATAGAGCAACCACCTGGTTTTGTTGCTCGGGGGGTCGAGTGGTCTTGTATGTCAGTTGCATCAGTCCCTATATTGTCAGAAATAGTTTTCTCAAACATGGTTTGGAAATTTAGCAAGGTTATTCATTACTAGTATTACTCATAGTGAGGCTGATTATTTTGTATTCTCTCGAATACTGCTCCAAATTTGTGCATCCATTTAGTAGTTATGTTGATAATATAGTCATCATGCGCAATTTCTTTTTGGCTGAATATATATGCGGCCCCTTACACTAGTCCGCAATTTTTCATTTGAACATTTATATAAAACTTTGTTTCAATCGAACACCTGAATTCAAACACGTGTACTATTAGACATGGCATAATGTGTGTGCTATACTATACTTGAGAGCGTGATGCCTTCTTGGTGAAAAAACAAGAGGAAATTTTATTCTTCTTTGTGGTGGCTGGCGTGAAAGACTACAAGAAACGGCAGCCACTGTACCATCGGATATGGTGGTTGGTAATAGAAGCAATTTGTTATTTCTGCCTCCTCTGAAATTGACTGGGGTTTTGACCAAGTAACCACCATATGCCATCCTCACCATGTAACCACACCAAATTAATATCTCCACCACAACTTCATGAAAACCACCATCTTCTCCGTCTTAGGCACCATCCCTTCATCAAGTTCTCTTTTCCACTGTCCAATCACAAACACCATTAAAAATACCTGAAACCACCATTTCCATTTTATAGGAAAAGATTACAACCCCGCTGCGCCACCGCTCCACTTCAACAGAGAAGTTAATTCACTCAAAAATTAGTTCTCCGTTTCCATCATAAATCAGCCACAATCTCCACCATCCAATATCCATATTCTTCATCATCTTTTTCACTAATTCATCTCTCCAAAATCATAAGTACTTCAGCCAGTCATATTCAAATCAATTATTTAATCAAGTTGTTGAAGAAATAGATTTTGACGTCAAACAATCGGAAAAAGTAAAATTTAGGTGGGAATATTGTTTCTCTTTTTCTTTTTAAATTATTTTTCCAAATTTTCGCTCTCTTTTACTGACATTTCTTTTTCGTATTAGTCTAATTTGCCACATTAGCGGCAAGTGATATTCACACTCTTTAATTTGTTTGGAGCTGTTAAATATGTGTCTGATAGGCACACTTGTGTTTGGATTCAGATGTTCAACTGGAAAAAGAGTTGGTATAGATGTTCAAATGAAAATTTTGGACAAGTTTAAGGGGTCGCACATGTATTCAGCCTATTTCTTTTTTAGAATGATCATGTGCAATTATCATGATAGTATAATTAAATTAAAGCAGCATTTCTTTCCGCAGTTCCAGATGAAGGACCTAGGCAAAATTGAAGTATTTCCTAGGCAAAGAGGTTGCTCAGTCCAAATCAAGAATTGTCATCTCACAGTGTAAAATATACCCTAAACATTCTTGAGGAGGCAAGTATCATATGTTGTAGAACAATTGACAATCCTATGGATAAAAATTGTTAAACTTCTACCATGACAAAAGGAGCCCAGTAGTGATCCTGGAAGGTATAAAGGCTATTTGTTGGTGAGTTAGACCATCTCATAGTGACTCGATTTGACATGGTCTTCTTGTGAGTGTTGTAAGTTGGTTTATGGATTGTCCGCGTGATAGTCACTTGGATTCTCTGTATTCTTTGATATACATTAACCGCAGGCAAAGAGTTGCTTTCTGAGGATTGAGGCCATGAGCAAATTGTTGGATACAAAACACTGATTGGGCAGGATCATCTTCGAATAAATGATCTATGGCTGGATATTGTATTCTGGTACGAGGTAATTCGGTGTCCTGGAGAAGCAAGAAACAAATTGTGGTTGTTCGATCTAGCGCAGAAGTAGAATACCAAGCAATGTATGTGGCAGCTTGCTAACTAAATTGGACTAAAACATTACCCAGAGAATTGAAGTTTGGAGAAATCAGTCAAATGAAACTTATATGAGACTACCAAGATGCTGTTTAGATTTGCATCAAATCTGGTGTTTCATGAGAATACTGAACACATTGTGATTGACCATCACCTCATCAAAGAAAAGATACTCTTGGGAGACATTGTTACAAAATTCGTAAAGTTAAATGATCAACTTGCAGATATCTTTACCAAGTCCCTGACTGGTTCTTGTATCAACTATAGTTGTAACAAGCTTGGTACATATGATTTATATGATCCAACTTGAGGCCTTGAGGTGGAGCGTCAGAATCTAGACATTCTACACTATTCTAGGATCTTGTAAATCCAGCTTGTAATTATATATTAGATTCTCTTTCAATTCTTAGAATATGTATATTTAGCTATAAATGCAGGTTGAAAACCCAGATAAATGCAGCAAGTTTAACTTGTGTAAGAGCCAGTATTGTTCGATGAAATGTGCATACCCATCGATATGCTTATAAATGATAAAAATCACCTCACTTCTTTGTCTTCTTTCATGATTACAGAAAGCCAGTGTTGTGTCAAAATCTTGCTGGAAATACTTCCTGCAAATAAAACACACTCCGTAAGTATACGGAAAAATTATCCAAAATCAAGATAGATGGTTCAGGTCCCCCAATTCTTTCAATATGTCCAAAGATGAAATGTTAATGCAATGTCTCATGTCGATCACCTCCCTCACTTTCTATGACAAAGGAAAACACAATGCATTGTGGTGCCGTAACATGAGGCTGTACTCACAACCAGCTGCGAAATAATCGAGCTTAAACAATGAATAGGCACAAATCCATTTATTCCCTTTTAGAATAAAAGTATGCACTTCTCAGCCCGATTATCACTACCAGTATCCCAATTTTTACATGACATTCATTTTAATTTTGGGATTTCTCATATATTTGATTCTATCCAGATATAATATTATCTCATACAACTTCTGCAAACTTCAAATTATTAGATTAATTTAAATATTAAAATTTAAACTTTGATGTTACATTTTCTGTTTCAAACAAATCCTTCAACAATTAAAGAAAAAAGGGAATTAACATATGATACTTTTGTGCAGTCAAATGGCGTAACAAAAAAAAAGGAACAGATTGGTTACAATAAAATGACATTTTGTACATCAAAGCATAATGCTTTACCAGCTTAAAACTTGTTAATGCAGGCATAATAGTTAGAAATGAGCATACTCATCGAGCCACAACAAAATCACAACTTAACATAGAAAAAGACGAATTGATCCTTTTTCCTGTAAATAACCAAAATTTCCCTAATCCCCCCACCCCCACCCCCCCACCCCACCCCCCACCCCCCAAAAAAAAAGAAAAAAAGAAAAAAAAAAGGAATCTTTAGTTATAATATAGAAGAAAAAGAGGTGATACTGGCACTGGCACTAGTGATTCTCTGTGAGCAAGAATATATGGACAATCACCTTGCACTATTTTGTTTCATTTGTGTCAATAGCATGGATCAGCAGTTACATGTTTAATCAAATAGAAAAGCCCATGATGAGAAACAGAAATCATATCAAGAAATCTTTATATGTAGCAACTACATTTGTTAATGACTGCATGCAACTAAGAAGTCCTTGACATTGAAGCAATTGCACCTGAAATAGTACAAAACTGATCCAAAACTCACAATTGAGAATTATGGTTTGGCCCATTTTGAAACCGCTCACAAGCATCAGATAGTGAGCCATAGTGATGCTGCCGTTGCTGATTAAGTTGATGATGCAACTCAGCAACTTTCTGCTTTAATCTAGCCACATCTGCTTCTGCAAGGGCTATCTCCTCGAGCTCAGCCCTAGTCTTTAAGAAAGCAATTCCTTTCAGAAGCATAACAAAATCAACTGAAATAGGATCAATATAAACCTACTGAATCATCAATACAGACCTTGGAAGCCATACCACGAGTGCCTGACAATTGTTCAGAGGACATACTCAAACCAACTTCGAGTGCAGCTCTTAGGTCCCTCTCAGCTTGTAGCTGTTCTTGTAGTCTTGCAACCTTCATCAAAATCACACATGGTTTCTTACACCATAAAAGATATATGGTATCTTGTGGAGCAAAATGTTTCATCAACTAACAGGGCACAACACATCTTAAACTTCAATGAACACAGAGAAAGACAATTATAAATTTTATCAAAGAGAAACTCTACTATATTATAGAGACCAAAATATAAGAAAACTTGGACTAAGTAGAAAGGATTGGAAAGGTTATGAGTAAATAATCAACCCAAAAGAGGGCATAAATTAGAAAAGAACACGGTTGCCAAAAATATGGTTATGTATGTTAATATGTATAAATTAGTGCAGCCAGCTGCTGCAAATTTACATAGAGACCCTCATGGAAAAGAGAAAATATCAGCTTGAAAGGACACAATTATTTGGGGCTTTATAGGAATTAATTGCGCAGGAAATAAGGCATACATCTTGTTCAAGAGCCAAACGACGCTCATGCAAGGCTTGCTTCCGTCTCTCCAAGCTCGCCTGCAGAATTGCATTTCCTCTTGCCTAGTAAAAGTTGCAAGTCAATGGTATCAGAAAAAAGAAGATATAAGAACAATTATGAGGTGCAAAAGCTACTGACGTAGATTACCTCTTTTGCTATCCTATGGCGCAAGTCATTTTTGGTAATCTCAAGTCTCTGTATGGCAAGCCTGTCGACAAGTTATCAAGGCCACATTAGAAAGGATGACAAATAATAAAAAGGGGTGAAACAAGATTTAAACTAACTCATTAATGTTATATGGTCTGGAAGTTCTCATCTTTCAGTGTTGCAGGTCCCCGTGAGGGTTTGAATTCACAAAATGCAAATCAAACAAATATATAGACGCATGGAAAAGATAAAAGGACATCAATATCGCATGGCACTGAAACCTCACTGCAAAAAAATTACATTTGCACTTAGGCATTTCACCAAGAATAGCAACACATTTTGCATAGACCCTTACCCATTCTCCATCCTTGTTATAGAACGAATCTCAGACCGAAAAGTACGTATAGTACAAAAGGAAGTAAATATCCACATTGATACCATAGAGATTTATGTTGATGGTCGAACTTCCATTATTTAAGTAAAAGGAAGTAAATATTCATATTAACATCAAAGAGCCATTTATCTATCCTCTATCTTCCAAAAGAATAAATCAATAATTTAAATTAAATGGAACAAGTTTCTCTAGACACCAAAGGAGGAGGGGACAGAGAGAGGGAGGAAAGGAGAGAGAGGGAGGGAGAGAAACGTACTCTTCCTCTCCAGAGGAATCAATTGATTCCACTGATGGCGTCTTTCTAGCCTGTATGAAAGAAAACAACCAAAATATCAGATTCCCAATTTCGGCTGTTATGATACAAATGGGTTACAAACACAACCCTTTTTTTATTTATTTCAATTTTTCTAGAAAACAAGCACACTAATTAATCAATCAGTAATTTCTCCGAAGTTTGATTACCTATTTAAAGAAAAGAAAGCTATCTGCTGTTTTCCCCCACATATATAGAAGTTCTGTAATTGCAAGATCCGAAAGGTAACAAACAATTCGCAAAGTACAAGTCAAATTTTGAGTGTTCTAGACACTAGAGAAACCCCACAGATTTTGCATATTAATAACCACATAAATTAAACTAAACATGTCATAGAAAAAAAATCTTTATGTATCAACCATAAGCAAAAGAAACTGTGACGCTAACTACAACTGAAATGGAGTATAACCGACAAAAAATTAAATAGTCCAAGTGAAATCAGTCCATAATGCCAAACTCACATTGCTTCTCCCCCAAAAGGTTGACCTTTTGACACTCGGGTTAGGAGGAGTTAGCTTGCTGCTAGGCTTGTCTGTGCGTGAATCAGGTCCGGAGATACCATGAGGTCGATCCATAGATGAGAGTATTTCACCCATAGATCGCTGAGACTCACTACCAGCTAATTCACAAGGATCATCAACCTCATTTCCACATCTTTCCAGCTGTTCACTGAAGGGAACATTAGAAGCTGCATGGGGCTGAGTGTCTACAGTTGGTTTTAATGTCACTCCTTGTACACGACTATCCCTAGGAGACTCAACATCCGAATCATCACCGCCGAAATCCTGTGTAGAAAATTAATGCACACCCTAAATAAATATCTGCAAAAATTTGAATAAGCGGGCAGGACATTCTAGTTTCCCAAACTTCATATATGAGATTAGCAGGAATCAGTTTTGTATGACACACACCAGAGAGTAACTATATCCTTTCTATATAGATTATTATATAGATGTAACATTTTCATTCATGCATCACTAAGAAGAAGCAATAGACAAATAACTATTACCTTTTTGTATGGATAAGAGCCGTAGGAAATAGTTGTAAGCATATGACTTCGCTTCTCAAGGTTAGAACTTGTATGAGAAAACAGAAGAGAAATAAAGGGCAGTCCGGTGCACTAAGCTTCCGCAATGCATGTGGTAGGTGGAAAGGCCGGACAAATGAAGGGGTTCAAATAGAGCTAAATGGACAGTAAGGATTTATAAAGCTGACCCCACCTAGCTTGAGATTAAGGTACAACTATTTTTGTCGTTGAACATAGTGCACTTATTGCAGTCCAGATAGGAAACAAATGCACGCCATTTGAAAGTTCACATTCACAGTCTCTGACAAATTTTCGAAGAGTCTGCTCCGATGACATAAGATAATTCACATCCCCCATTATATCTAGAGCCTTGTTATCCAACATCTTAATATTTTTACTGCTCTAAGAAAATGTGTCAAGTCTTGTACAAAAGAATCTATATTCTAGCTATATGCCTTTCTAAATTTTGTGATCCAAAAATTTCAAGCTTTGAAATCTAATCCGTCAAATATATATATTCTAAAATCTACAAAATTTTAGAAAGGCAAAGCTTGGAGACACACCCCAACTTGGGGGTATTTGTTATACGCCTGAGACAACAGTGAGGGGCTAAAAATCTCGTAGGACTAACACCTCGTTACATGAGAAATTCGCCTCATGCATGCCTTACACCTCGGATTGTTTGCTCCAAGAATGTCCCAACACACATTGCGCCTTGGATTTTGGTTATAATACACCCCCATTAGCTTGTTTGTACCAGGTGCTTCCAGTTATTATGTCTATGCTGGTTTTTAAAAAAAGAAAATTGTAGGAAAATAACATAAAAGAACTTAGAGAGAACTACTAGCAATGCATATAATAACTCAAAAACATACATTTATAGCTGCAATTTCTAACTAAAAAATAGAAAAATATTCTACTAACTTATCTGCAAAATAAAATCAAGAACTAACTCCTAAATTCAAGTCATAGATGACTCTAACGAAATAAATTTGAAATCCTAAAAGTTACTAATGGATTTATTACAAATCTTTTAAAGATAATGCAATATCTATTTTATTTCTATAATATCCTGAGACATATTATCAATACTCCTCCTTGGATCAGCAATTGTAGACTATAATCTTGTCTGGAATTGACCTTGTGAATAAAATCGCCAACTCATCTTTGGTCTTGCAGTTAGCTAGATTAACTTTCTCCAAGTTGCAGCTCTAGATTATCGACAAAAGATTCTGAATGGTGTTCATCTAGATTAAATGACAAGTTTCTACCCCTCTTTTTGGTTCGTAAAATCTTCTCCTTAGTGGCATCAAAGATTCGACAATACTTATTTGCAAATAATAATTTAAATTTCTTTTCCACTAGCCGGCCAACACTCAATAGATTTTGATCAATATCAGGCACATAAAGAACATCTAAAATTATTTTTGTACTAGAACTTGTTTAGATTGCAACAATCCCTTTTTCTTTTGCAGGAATATAGTCACCCGTTCCTAATTCTGACTTTCTTATTTCAACATAGACATACACTCTTTAAAAAGAGTTATGTCATATGTCATGTACTTTGTACAACCACTGTCAATCATCCGAAAATCAGATTTTTTGGTTAAAAATATATTGCCACAAATAAGTGGTCTTCTTCTTCTTCATTGGCGACTTGGCATCTGCTTCTTATTCTTGAGATTTACTTTTGTGAAACACAGCTTCATGACCAACTTGGTTGTAGATCTTGCACTGTGCATCTAGCCTCTTCAAATATTTAAATGGAAGATAATTTTTTTTACCATAATGCTGACAAGGTGATTAATTTTTCCTTGAATTATTACACTTGCTTTGAGTCTTGTAGTTGGCTGCCAAAGCTCCTTGAACCATACCATCTTGCCTCATAAGCCTCCTTTGCTTTTGTGCCTGCAATATATTTAGCAATTCTGCCAAGGTAATCTTAGATAGATCTTTTGTGTTTTCCAAGGTAGTTATAGTTACTTCGTGTCTTTCTGGCCCTGGAACAAAAAAAATTTCAACAATTCTTGAATCTTTAAATTTAGTGTTAAGCAATTTTACCTTGTTAACAATGCCAAGAAGTGGGTCTGAGTACTCTTTTGATGGTCTCAGATTCCTTCATCTTTTGCAACTCAAATACCTTATTAAATTCAACACCTTCATGTCTCGTATTCTTTCATCTCATGTGTATTCTTCCTTCAGATAATTCCAAATTTCTTTTGCTGATTTGAGAGTCATAACTCTCCTAAAATTGTTGCTGACACACCAGCAAATAAAGTTGCTTTTGCCTTTGATTTTCTTATTTTCTTATTTTCTTTTCCTTTTGGCTTTTGATCTAGGCCACCATGGGATTATTGGGTAGCGGAAGAAACCATAATCCTCTTCCACGGCCTCCCAAAGATCTAAAGCCTCAAGATAGGTCTCCATTCATACTGCCCAGAGATGGTAATTTTCACCATCAAAGACATGAAGAGCTATTTGGGAAAAATAATTTTCAGAATCTATCTCACTCACAGATACCTCAAGAAAATGGCCAAGGTGACTTAATTTTGGAACACAAAGTACACCTATTTATGGGTGTGAAATAAACGGGAACTACAAAAGAGTAATGTGATCTTAATAATCCACTGCATTTATAACACGAATTGAGTGCAAATATATGCAGTAGTAGCCAACTCTTAAATAGTTTACTAGACATATATGCACCAAGTGTATCATTCATTCTGTTGTTTCAATTATTACAAATATAAACAACTCATGTACTGCAGATATTCCAAGTCAAATATCCTAATAGGACTACAACAACATACCTAGTATAGTCCCAAAAGTGAGGCCTGGGGAGGGTAAGTACACAGACCTTAACCCTACTTTTGTGGGGTAGAAAGATTGCTTGCACTAGACCCTCGGATCAGAAATATTTTTCAGAACAAATATTCTAATAGGACTATTCATAGCTAAATCTTTATCATAGCTTACTGAGTAGGGAGGATACCACTTCCCTACTCTTTCATATAGTTCTAGAGAACCTAGAAATGTCTATTTTTGCTCGGTTAGCAACAGGAGGAACCACATTCACAGCTCAGAATTTGAGAAAGAGGAGGGTAATCCACGCCACTCAGTGATCTATGTGAGAGAAATTGGAAAGGAAGTATTGTGGAGCACAGTTTGGAATATGTTTGATGTTGAATTGGTAATACCAGCTATTGTCAAACATTTGAGAAAAGAGGCAGGTAATCAATGCCAGTTGGTGCTTTATGTGCAAGAGAATTGAAAGGATGTACTGTGGAGTACAGTATGGAATATATCTAACATTTGATGTCAGGTTAGGCATTTAGAAGGAAGAGGAGATTAGAGTATGGGAAGTGGTCAGTCGCAATGATTTAGATGATCTGAAAAGAGAGGAAAAACAGAACAGAACTTCTGAAAGAGTTAAAAATGCTTCTAACATATTAGGGGCTTGCTTGTGGGTTCTGGTATTTTTCGAGCATTTATGAAATTCGAATGGGTTCACTTTTTAGAGAATCATATTTGTGCCTAGATTCTCTATTTTCGCATACATATCATCCCTAATCAAGCAAAAAAATCAGCACGTGAAATGGAAAATGGAAGCACTTCAGTTACATGTCCCAAGAAAGAGGAGGGGAAAGAGCAAGAACCTTATAATCATAAAGATCACTGGCAGCAGAGCCACTGCTTTCGCTTAGTTTTCCACTCAATACACGCTCACGGTCATCGTTGGAATCTGGACCAACCTCATTCTCTACATCGTGAAACCCATTGTCCTTCATATCCATATTTTCATCACCTGATGACTCTTCACTCCCACCATTTACAATTTGAGAATCTGCTGAAATAGAGCACCTATGAAGATTATCATCCTGCAAACAAAGGCAACAAATAGCAAAGCTTAACCATCAAATGAAAATTCTGCAGAAGGGCATACCTAGTATAACAAATATGTACTATAGTAAGATAGACCAAGAACCTGTTAGAATTGACTTATTTTAAGTACTTTTAAGTCAAAATAGCTTTTAAGCATTTTTATAGTGTTTGGGTAAATTAAATAAGTGCTATTAAGCACCTTTTTAAAGCCAAAATAACAAAAATAAGCCAAAGCCACAAGTTAAAAATTCTAACTTATGGCTTTTGGCTTATAAACCATAAGTCATAAGCTCATCCAAACAGGCTCCAAGTAAGTCAACAAAGAGAAAATACTCTCATGAGAAAGATGAAATCCAGAACCAATAAACAGAAAATAAATGCAGAGAGAGATAAAAGAGAATCACATGGGATAAAAACACAGAACCCATAAATAAAGGAGAAAGGTGAAATAAACTCATAAATAAGGAGAAAGGACAAAGAAATTACACCACAAAAGAGAAAAGATCTAAACTCGTAAACAACTTCAGGGTTTTACTTTTTGGTGAACACACTTTTGTCTTTTATTTTGGAGCCACTTACATCAAAGATATTCTCATACTCCTCAAGAAGTGTCGTAATGATAGCCTGGGCATTATTGGCTGCATTAGCGGCGGCAAGAAGCTGAGCAGAGTTGTCTCCACTAACATCAAAGTCATCTTCCAACTCACATTCCCCTGCTAAAAGAGGGCGTAACAGCAATGGCGCCATACATGCAGCAACAGCAGATGGAGTCATCCGATTTTCAGATGCATGTGAAGAAATTGTATGCATCATCTTCAGAATTCTACATGAGAAGCAACTTTACAGGTTAGGTTGGTGTCCTGATACATGCATTTGAAGATTGAAGAGAAACAAAAAATACTTCTTCTGGCTGGTATATGGAAGTTCAGCTTCCTCGAATAAAGATGTAATAAACTACTGTACGTATAAATTACCAGTTATCAAAATAAAAAAAAACTACTGTGTACATATGACTGCAATTACTATCAAACAAACACTTTTAAGAGTATCCCTGTCTCTATCCCATGACTTGATCATCTTCATAGCATAATGGATCTATAACAACCACGGTGGTAATGGAGACGTCTTACATTCAGTCATGTTAGAATCTTAAGAATATTCTAAAGAATATATGTAAATATAGCAAGTAGCTTGATTTACTCTGATTATAGTTAGGAATATATTAGGTATTGATTTATATTGATTTCCTTTCCTTTTAGGACATGTAAACTTAGCTATTTAAATCCAATAGCTTGAGAGAATAATTAAGCTAAGTTTTCTCTTATTTCTCTTCCAATTCACATGGTATCAGAGCCTGGTTAAGACCAGCAACATTGGAAGAGAAATTTCAAACTCATTTTTTTTCAGCAGTTTTTTATTGGCTATTCGAATAGATCTCTATCTTCAGAGGTGTTGTGATCAAACCAACACCACCACGAAACTCGGACCACCGGCGCGAGCAAAACCCATTTAGCTCCGACACCACCAGCCATCTCACGCACCGATCGGAACTTTCAAATTCCAGCGACTGTTTATGCTTCTCAAATTCCGGCCAGATCTGATTTTTCCGGCGACTGTTTCTGTTTTTCAGATTCCAACAACTGTTTCTTCCAACTTTTTGCAAATTGCAGAATTTTTCAGAATCAGTAACATCTACATTATGTCCCTCAGTTCATCTATTTTTAGTTCTAAACCTGTGGTTTCAAGTAACCTCAACTACTTCATCACCACTGAACCTTTGATAGGTAGTGCGAACTACTTATCTTGGTCTTCCTCTGTTCAGCTATGGCGCAAGGGACAAGGGGTTCAAGACCATTTGGTTAGACAGGCTAAGGATGTATATGAAAAAGAGAAGGGCGTACGGGAGAAGATTGATGCTCAATTGTGTAGTTTATTATGGAAATCTATTGATTCAAAGTTGATGGCGTTGTTCCGACCATTCCAAACCTGCTTCTTGGTTTGGGAAAAGGCTCATGGGCTAGACACAAATGACATCTCTCATTTTTATAATGTTATTTCTCGATTGACTAATCTTAAAAAGCAAGATTCGGATATGTCAAGCTATCTTGGACAAGTTCAGGCGGTTATGGAAGAGTTTGAAGAGTTGATGCCCGCTACTCCAAGTGTTGAAAAACAATTGGAACAACGTGCGAAGATGTTTTTAGTTGTTACACTTACTGGACTTCCATCTGATCTTGACTCAGTGAGAGATCAAATTTTGGCTAGCCCCACTGTTTCCTGTTATGGATGACCTATTCGCTCGATTGTTGTGACTGGCTGCACCTATGTCGTCTAGTCATCTGGTGATACCTGCAGAGTCTTCTGTTTTAGCATCTCAGACTGAAAATCGATATGGAGGCCGCTCTGGGAAACCTCGTCCAAGGTGTGGCTATTATAACAAATTGGGTCATCCCGAGATGTGTGCTACTCTCTCCATGGTAAACCAAAGAATTCATGTTGCTCAGACTGAACCCACTAGTAATCTAACAAATCAACTTTTCTCTTTATCTAAAGTAGAATATAATGACTTTCTTCAGTATCAGGTGAGTAAACAGACATCTCCATCAATAGCTTCCGTTGCTCAGACAGGTACTGTTGCTTGTATCTCACAGTCCACCATACCTGGCCCTTAGGTCATGGACTCAGGCGCTTCTGACCACATTTCTGGCAACAAATCTTTATTGACTATTATCATTTACTCTCGATCCTTTCCCACTGTAACGTTAGCTAATGGTTCTCAGACTAGGGCAATCGGAGTTGGTTAAGCAAATCCCTTACTTCCCCTTGACTCTGTATAACTTTCTTTTTGTCCCTAGTTGTCCCTTTAGCCTTCTGTCAATTCGTTTGGCTAAGTCCTTAAATTGTTTCGTCTCATTTTTTAGTGACTTCTTTTTTATACAGGACCACAGTACGAGAAGGATGATTGGCGAAGGGTGTGAGCTTGATGGGCTTTATTACCTCAATTGCCACAGGTTCACTACAGTTTGTTCGGTCTCCGACTCTCCAAAATTAATCCATAGACGATTGGGACATCCTAGTTTATCTAAACTTCATAAGATGGTATCTAGTTTGTCAAAATTGTCTAAGTTAGATTATGAGTCGTGTCAACTAGGGAAGCACACTCGAGCTACTTTTCCATGTAGTCCTAATAATCATGCAGAGTCTCTTTTTCATTTAGTTCATTCTAATTTTTAGGGTCCTAGTAAGGTTAGTTCTACGTTGGGTTTGTTACTTTTATTAATGATTACTCAAGGTGTACTTGGGTTTTCTTAATGAAAGATCGTTCTGAATTATTTTCCATATTTCAAACTTTTTGGTGTTTCGATTCGCACTCTTCGTAGTGATAATGCACGTGAATATTTAACTTCTCAATTTCAACAGTTTATGTCTTCCCATGGTATTCTTCATCAGACATCTTGTCATTACACTGCTCAACAAAATGGAGCAACGGAAAGAAAAAATAGGCATATTGTTGAAATTGCAAGCACCCTTCTTATACAAGCAAATGTTCCATTGCGTTTTTGGGGGGGATGCAGTGCTCACCTCTTTTTATCTGATTAACCGAATGCCTTCCTCTGCAATTCAAAATCAGGTTCCACACTCTGTTTTGTTTATTAAGGTAACCTTGTTTTCTCTTCCACCACGTGTCTTTGGGAGCACATGTTTTGTTCATATCCTCACTTCAGGAAACAACAAATTGGCTCCTCGTGCTTTTAAAAGTGTCTTTCTCGATTATTCAAGGGTACAAAAGGGATATCGATGCTTCTCACCTCACCTCCAGAGATACCTTACGTTTGTTGATGTTATTTTCTTTGAAGGTCAACCCTACTTTACATCCTCTCCAATTGAACAGTTAGGCATTTCTGAGGTACTACCAGTTCCATCTTTTGGGGATCCCACCATAGTCTATCCTTCCACATCACCTTTTCCAGCTCCATCTTCCACCGCTGCACCTCCACCGCTATTGACTTATCATCGTGGTCCACGTCCAGATGATTCATGCCCGCCATCAGAATCCTTGCCTGCTGAGGACTTGTCTACACAGAGTCCTTCCATCGCCACTCGAAAAGGTACTCGTTCTACTCGTAACCCTCATCCTATCTATACTTGTTTGAGCTATCATCATTTGTCACCGACCCATTCTGCCTTTGTATCATCACTATCATCTGTGTCTATTCCTAAGACTACAGGAGAAGCTCTTTCTCATCCAGGCTGGCAACAAGCTATGACTGAGGAGATGTCTGTCTTACACTCTAGTGGTACTTGGGAGCTTGTTTTTCTACCTCCAGCTAAGTCTACAGTTGATTTTCGTTGGGTATATATAGTGAAGGTTGGCCCCGATGGACAGATTGATCACCTAAAAGCTCGACTAGTGGCCAAAGGTTATACACAGATTTTTGGTCTTGATTATGGTAATACCTTCTCTCCTGTGACTACGATTGCTTCAATTCGTCATGGTTTTTGTTCACCATTAGCCTCTCTACTAGTTGGATATTAAAAATGTCTTTCTTCATGGAGATCTCGAAGATGAGGTATATATGGAGCAACCACCCGGTTGTGTTGCTCAGGGGGAGTCTAGTAACATGGTGTGTAGAATACGATGAGCACTCTATGGCATGAAGCAGTCTCCTCAAGCATGATTTGAGAAGTTTAGAATGGTTATTCAGGAGTTTGGCATGGTACAAAGTGAAGCTGACCATTCTGTGTTTTATTATCACTCTGCTCTAGGTTTGTGTATATATTTGGTGGTGTATGTTGATGGCATAATTATCACAAGTATGCTGATGAGGAAATTACCAAATTTGAAACATCACCTTTTCCAGCACTTTTAGACTAAGAATCTTGGCCGATTGAAGTACTTCTTGGGCATTGAGGTTGCTCAATCCAAATCAAGAATTGCTATTTCACAGAGGAAGTATGCACCTGATATTCTTGAGGAGATAGGAATGACAGATTGTAGGCCTATTAATTCTCTAATGGATTCAAATGTTAAAGCTCCTACCAGGTCAAGGGGAGCCTCTAAGCGATCTTGGAAGATATAGAAAGCTAGTAGGGAAGTTGAATTATCTGACTGTGACTCGACCCGACATTACCTTCACAGTTAGTGTTGTAAGTCAGTTCTAGAATTCTCCTTGTGATAGTCACTGGAATGCAGTTATTCGTAATATTCGATATATAAAATCTGCTCCAGGGAAAGGACTACTTTACGAAGACCGAGGACATGAGAAAATTGTTGGATATTCAGAAGCAGATTATGCAGGGTCACCCTCTGACAAACGATCCACTTCTGGATATTGTGTTCTAGTTGGGGGAAATCTGGTGTCTTGGAAAAGTAAGAAACAAAATGTTGTTGCTAGATCTAGTGCAGAATCAGAATATCGAGATATGGCAGTGGCAACATGTGAACTCATATGGATCAAGCAACTACTGAAGCAGTTGAAAGTTAGAGATACTAAAGAAATGGAACTTGTGTGAGATAATGAAATTGCACTTCACATTGCATTGAATCCAGTGTTTCACGAAAGGACCAAACATATAGTGATTGGTTGTCACTTTGTCAGAGAAAACATACTCTCAGGAGACATCGTCACAAGGTTCGTGCGGTCAAGTGATTAACTTGCAGACATATTCACCAAGTCCCTAGCCGGTCCCAAAATGAGCTATTTATGTAACAAGCTTGGTACAAATAATTTGTATGCACCAGCTTGAGGGGGAGTGTTAGAATTTTAAGAATATTCTATAGAATATATGTAAATATAGCAAGTAGCTTGATTTACTCTGATTATAATTAGGAATTGATTAGGTATTGATTTATATTGATTTCCTTTCCTTTTAGGACATGTAAACTTAGTTATTTAAACCCAACAGCTTGAGAGAATAATCAAGCTGAGTTTTCTCTTATTTCTCTTCCAATTCACAGGTCAGAGTACTGAGTTAAACTTAAACCAAAACCTCTCAGCAGATAACTGTGAATGTGGACATGGGGGAAACTAAGCACCAAAGTAACACCAGTAAGCTAGCAATCACTTGAATGAGATAGTAAGTGGGAGAGAGTATTTTAGAGAAAATAACAGGGAAAGACAGATTCAACTTGAAAGACATGATAACCAACTTGGATGTGCATATAAATTCCTCTTCCATCAAAATTTAAAAATAGCAGAACATAACAATCAACTAGATGGACTTCTTTCATCCTTCTGCTCTAAATACAGAAACATATCATCATTCCCCATGCAAATTTCAATGTGAACACAAATATCATAAGCTTTTCTTGGGAACATACTTTTCATACTTGGGTATAATATCTCCTTATACTTTTTATAGTTGGGTATAATATCTCCTCTCGAAATTTTTGAGGTCAAACATCCTACTGTCAGACATAGTTCTTCCCAAAATTAGTAATAAACATCACAAAAGTATCTGTATCATTTATTCCACAGGTTCCTTGAATAGAGTTTAATGTGTTCAATTAGATTTCAGTTTTATAAAGTGGTGACCAGCTATGTTGTATGGGGCGGAGTCTTGGCTGGTAAAGAACTCCCACATCTAGAAGATGAAAGTAGCGGAAATGAGGAAGTTGAGATGAATACGTGCACATACTAGGAGAGATAGGCTTAGGAACGAAGATATTGGCACAAGTTGGGATGACCTCCATGGTAGACAAGACGAGTGAGGCGAGATTGCATGTGAAGAGGAGTTGCAGAGATGCCTCAGTGAGGAAGTGTGAGATGTTGATACAGTGGGTATCAGGAGAGGTAGAGGTAGGTCGAAGGAGTTTTTTTAACACTGCGCATGTTTTAAAACGACTAACCCGCTAAGCTAAGGACATACGAGTCATCTTTTTCGGCTTTACGTCATCTAATGACGAGATGGGAAAATGAAGTTTCAAATGGGTGGTCATATCATGAAGTGGATATATGAAGGTGGTTAAAGAATTAAATTAAAATTTTAAGGCCAACGGGAGCTTGGTAACAAAAAAATTCTAGTTCACGATTTTATCACGGGTAAGTATTTTAAATAAATCTCGTATGTGGTCTAACTTAGGACGAGCATATCTCCCAATATATAATGAGTTAGAAGTCCTACTACTTATCAAATTAAAGGTCTTGAGTCCAGTTTCCAGAACATCAAATTGTTCGTCAATCCGACATTGAGTAAAAAGTTGTGATTATTTTACCACGGACTGCCCAAGAAGAAAACGGTTCACAGGAAGACCTTATTGTCCATCTTTTCTCTCGGGCACCCTTCCCAAGGCTCTTCTCTCTCCTACACAGTAGGAGGGAGAATCCCTTTCTTCTTCGGTAAGCTTATCAGAATTTCGAAGGCAAGTCACCAGCTATTTTCTGTTTAAGACCTCAGAAGAGTCAAGGTTCTCATGGGGGAAGAAAGAACATACTTCATGCGGGTTTTAAGTCCATGGAAATCTTTAAGTCCAATTCAAGGTCGGAAACATGGTTTGAATGAACAGAGCATAGCAGGAAGTTAATGCGGAAAGTCTCATTCAGCGTAAAGTTATGAACCATGGGTGGAGAGTAGCAGAAAGTTAATGCAAAAAGTCTCATTCAGCATTAAAGTTATGAAGTGGCTGCTCTCTGTATTTATGGAGGCCTCAAAAGAGCAAAGAAGGGTAGTCACGAGATGGAAACAGAGGACCATTTCTCTGAGTTCTTCTGCACTCTTAAATGCAATGAACATGGTAGGAACATCAGTTTTATTACATACAAGGGGGAAACAGGTCAGTTATTATAGTTCCAGAGATAACTCCCAACGGTGGCTGGTCACGTATAGCGCAGAAAATTGCAAAACTTGTCGGGAGCCACATCAAGGAAGGAAAACAGATCCCAACAAACAACCATCAACCAAAGATTCCATATGCTGATGCCATGAGAGCAGCAAATGGGTGCTGGAGAGGTCAAGAATAGCCCAAACATGCTCGGTCTCAAAGCCCAGTGACAGAATTTTATTACAAGACGAGTATAATGTATCTGAAGAGGAGGTGCTAGGCAAATGTATGGTGGGAAAATTTTCAATATCAAGCAAACAAACACCAAGTCTAAATGAGATCAGGAGGTGGGCGTGCAGTAGTTGGAACTCAGTACACGTCATCAATGTGTACGCGATGAATGACTCACAGTTCCTATTTGAATTGCCATCTAGGAAAGTTGCAGAACATATCATTAATGGCATTTGGAACTGGAAAAAACTACAGACTGATGCTAGATTGGTGGTCACCCACAGTGGGGTGCTGCTCGGAAGAAGTCCCTGGAAACTGGGGTTGGATCCGCATACTAGCCCTACCTCTCAATTTGTCAAAATCCGTCCTCAAACAGATTGGTGACATATGTGGTGGTTGGATACAAACAGAGGAAACAGAGCTAAAAAACCACCTGCGATGGGCTAGGGTTAAAGTAAGAGGTGACGGAACTGCAGTCCCTAAGAAGGTGGAGATAGAAAACGGAGGTTTTATCTTCATATTGCCGATATGTGAGAAGCTCTGGCGACAGTAATGAGTCTGTAGGTGACTGAAGAATATACTGGGCAAAGACCGCTGGGCGATAGAAGGAAGTCTGCTCTGTCAATAGAACAGGGTATGTCATATACAAATATATAGAGATAAGAAACTGCTGGTCACGAGGAAGACTTGACAGTAGGTGTACATACAAAGGTGGAGCGTGTGACAAGCACGTGAGTGGAAAGAAGAATCCTCAGGTCATTTTAAATGAAAAGCTAAAGGATGTGGGCTTACCTTTGGAGGGGGGACAGGGTGCTGGGCCAAAAATTATAGTGGGCATGACTCGGCAGCATTATGTATACAAAATACGATCCCAGTCTCCAGCCAAAAGCAGGAAACAGATAACATGGAGCATAGAGACTTTCACCTTCAGATCGAGGTGCATGCAGATCACCAGAAGACAGCAGACGTAATTCTGTATACAGAGGCAAACAAGAGCGGCAAGGAAGCTTCTCTTCAGGAGAATACTGGTGCCGTTATGATCCTAGAAAGTCAAGGGAGTGAAACAAAGGAAACCCAAAGGCTGGCAGTAAGCACAGCGCAGGAGGAAGAGAACTGGGTTATGGAAGACGTGATGCAGCTCCGAGCACAGCCCCAAAGCCCTTCACTAGACAAGGAAATGGATGCTACACTGTGGGTCAACCAAAATTTATCGAAGCTAAGCAAACAAATTGGGGTCGATTTTCAGGGCCACAAAGAAGAGGCGCTGACACTTTTCAAACAAATTGATAGTAGCAAGCAAGCAAGAAAGATGGAGCAGTACATGAAAAAAGCTAGATTCAAGGGGGCGCAAGAACTAAAAGGATTGGCATCCTTTGAAGTGAAATTCAAAGATAATGGGAAAAGGAACGGGGGAGAGTGTTGAAGCCAACTGAACCATGAAATTCATAATGGTATCATGGAACGTTAGGGGTCTAAACAGGGCAGACAAGAGGAGATTGGTGAAAAGTCTAGTCATGGAATGGAAGCCTGATATAATATGCCTTCAAGAAACAAAGTTAGATGGTGATATTAAATAAGTGATTAGCCAAGTACGGGGAGGCAGATGAATGAGATATGCCTGCTTGAAGGCCAGTGGTGAGAGGGGGGGGGAGGTAATATACTATTGTGGGACAATAGACAATGTAATGGAGAAGTGCTAGAAGTAAGGGCCTATACCATCACGAGCAAGTTTGAAGCAACTGGCAAGGAATTCTCTTGTCATATAACGGGAGTTAACGCTCCTAACTATGGCATTGAAAGAAGAAAAGTGTGGGAGGAGATAAGTGTAGTTAGAAGCTTGATGGAAGGAGCATGGGCAGTGTGTGGGGATTTTAATACGACCAGATACCCCTCAGAAAAGAGGAACTGCCGCAAAAGATCCATATACATGGAAGAGTTCTCAGACTTTATAGAGAACATGATGCTGATAGATATGAATTTGGAAGGGAGGAAATACACTTGGTTCAAAGGAGAAAATCAAATGGGAGCATCAAGGATTGATAGAATCCTTATTTCCGAAGAATGGGATACTAAATTCAACAATATCAAGCAGATCAGTTTACAGAAAATGGCATCTGATCATAATCTTGAAGCTCTGCAATGTGGATCATGGACTCACAAGAAGTCATATTTCAAAGTTGAAAAGTGGTGGTTGGAGACTGGAGGCTTCACAAGGAGAGTCAAGGACTGGTGGAACTCTTTCCAACCTGTAGGCATGCCAGACTACAGGTTGGCCTGCAAACTCAGAAACTTGAAGTCCAAACTCAAGAAATGGAGAAAAGGGTACAAAGGAAACCTCACTGCCCAAAAGAATAACTTACTTGGGCAGCTTGCAGAGTGGGATAAGATTATGGAAGAAAGAGCTCTCAGTGAGGAGGAGAAAGTTGCAAAGGCCACAAGCTTTATGGAATATGAGGAAGTGATTGAAAATGAAGAGATATACAGGAGGCAGAGGTCCAAAACACAGTGGCTGAAAGAAGGGATACCAACACCAAGTACTTTCACAAGATACAATGGCATAGACCAACTGCAGACACAAGGGGTACTCACTAAGGATCATGGTGAATAATGGATTCATTAAGCAGAGGCAAATAATGGATGCAGTACTAATTGCCAATGAAGTAGTGGACTCCAAAATGAAACAGAACAAGCCCGGCATACTATGTAAACTTTATATAGAGAAGGCCTATGACCATGTCAACTGGGGCTTCTTGATGGAGATCCTGAAAGGATGGGATTTGGTGACAAGTGGATCAGCTGGATCAAGCAGTGCATCTCCACAGTTTGCTATTCTATCCTAATAAATGGAACTCCAGCAGGTTTCTTCAAAGCTCGAAGAGGGCTCAAACAAGGAGATCCCCTGTCCCCTTTCCTCTTCATCCTAGTTATGGAAGGTTTGAACAGTATGATCAAATCTGCAAAGAGCATGGGCTGGATCAATGGGTTTGATATGGACAGGAGAGACAGCAACAATATGGAGATAACTCATTTGCAGAATGCTGATGATACTCTCATATTTTGTGATGCCAATGCTGATCAAACTAAAGTATTCGAGGGTTATATTGGTCCTATTTGAGTGTCTCAAGGCTGCATATTAACTGGAGGAGCTCAATGTATACAATAAATGAAGTCCCTGATATGGAGTCACTAGCAGTAATCCTAGGAGGAGCAGTAGGGTCCTTACCTACTGTATATCTTGGTCTACCTCTAGGAGCAAAGTCAAAGTCAAAGAAAATATGGAATGGAGTAATTGAAAAGTGTGAAAAGAACTATCAAAATCGAAGTCCCTGTACATCTCACTAGGGGGAAGAGTCACACTCATCAACTCAGTGTTGGATGCCCTCCCAACATATATGATGTCTCTCTTCCCTATTCCTTCCAGTGTGATTAAAAGGATAGACAGCATTAGGAGGTCCTTTTTATGGCAAGGTAATAAGGAGAAGAAAGGGTTGCACCATGTCAAATGGAAAGCACTGTCAGTTAGCAGGAAATAAGGGGGATTGGGACTCAGAGACATGAAAGAAAGCATGACCTTGAAGATGAAGTGGCTTTGGAGATATACAAAAGATGATCAAATGCTTTGGGTGAGGGTATAATAAGAGGAAAATATGAAGAAGAAGAAGAAGAAGATAGATAGATGTCAAAGGGGATCACCACTCCATATGGGATTAGTCTATGGAGATCCATTAGAGCACTCTGGCCAGCCTTGAAAATCAAATGCTCCATAAAAGTGGCAGATGCAGTGGAACAGATTTTTGGAGAGACATTTGGCTGGGGACAATGAGCTTTCAAGAAGAGTTCCCTGACATATTCGGCCTAATGATAAACCAAAACAAGATTGTGGCTAAGCACTGGACACCTCAAGGGTGGGATATCACACTTAGAAGACTACCAAATGACTGGGAGATAAGCAGGATACAGGCTTTCTACACCAGACTGGGCTCCTCGGAGGGTCCAAAGGAAGGTGCGGACATTTTGTGGTGGAATGGGCACAATAGAGGAGCATTTACAGTCAACTCAGCATACAGAATTTTAAACCAATCTATTCAGGAGATTGAAGTATGGCCATGGAGACACATCTAGAAGAACAAGATCCCCTTCAAAGTAAGATGCTTTGTGTGGTTCTTGGCTAGGAATGTTGTACTCACTCAGGATAACCTGATGAAAAGAGGGATTATACTATGCCCAAGATGCTGTCTGTGTGAGGAAACAGAAGAGACAGTTAGGCACCTTTTCCTCCGTTGTAAAGTAACTGCCAGGGTGTGGAGAATCTTCCTGGCACTCAGAGGTATAACTTGGGCCATGCCAGGGGATATAATAGATGCACTAGCAAGCTGGGAAGGAGCAGGATATGAAGCCGCTGACAGGAAGAGCTGGAGGATCATTCCAGCACGTATCTGGTGGTCAATCTGGAGAGAAAGAAACCTTAGATGTTTTCAGAATATGAGCAGCTTTGTGTAGCAGATTAAAATTAGTTGCATTTTAAAATTTTGTTTTTGGGTCAGTCAGTCCTACTCAATAGAAACTGTAGAAATTTTGGATGTACTAGGTCTAATCTAGAGTCGAGGAATAGCTGTAGTTTCTTTAGTCTTTTGCTGTAAATATGGTTATAGTACACCCAAAGTACTATTGAGTTCTTTTGAACTACTTATATATAAAAATAGATACTGTTACCATTCTAAAAAAAAAAACGGGTCACAGGCTGCAATCCGGCGGGCAGCCTATTTAGGGCCAAATTATTGCTCAAATTCCACTATATGTCCACCATAATTTCCAGAAACAAACCAGCTCGTCCCTCCCCCTTCTTCCCCTTAGGTTTTCAAGCTAATCCAAGAGAATTCAAAGCCTAATCTTCATCCAAACATCAATCAAGCTTAGGAACAAGTTGCTAAGGGCGTAAGATACATCGTGGCGGAGTTGGTTTGTCGATGTTAGCGCGGGTTAAGGTGTGTAGAGGAAGAGGAAATTCTGGAACATCATTCCGCCATTGATAAGATACCTTCAAGGATTAAAGTAAGTGTTTCTATCTTCTCCTTCGCAAGTAATTCGTAATTTTATGCTTTATCAGAAAGTTGTCATATTAAACTTATTATTGTTCTTGGCTGGATGAATTTGGAGGGTTGGTGTGGAAATAATATATAGATAACTTTTTTATAACTGTGGTGTCTGGGCCAGCTTGCGCGCACCTAGACTAATTCCACGTGATACTTGGCACCTCCCACTAGCAACAGCTACCAGGTAACTCTATCCATCAAGGCTAGAATGGATGGGAAGAAACCACCTAGAGTTTTTTTGTCTCTGCTGTGGTTTGAAATATCTTGGCTAGAAATTGAAGGAAGTAGCAAGTTAAAGCTAAAGTTGCCGTTGGTAGGATAGAATTCACGATAAGGTATATAAGGCGTCATCTCTTCTTTGAATAAGCACAAACTCTTCGTCGACTATCGTCGTTATATCGAATATGTTCCAAATCGAATGTTGAATCCTTCATAGGACTTCTTAGGCTTGAACATGAGTTGGAGACTTGTTTATGACATCTAAATTGTGTATATCGTCGTTGATCGTTGGTTGGTTGTTGTGTGCTTAGAAAACCCGTGAGAAAAGGGCATTGATGATTAGCTATTTTAATATCGTCCATAAACGTTGAGGTCGTTTTCTTATTCGAACTTTGCTTGCACCTTACTATATAATATTTGTTCTACTCTCGCTTTATTCTTGAAAATTGTTGAACTTTTACCTTGTGGAAACATAGGGTAATCATTGGAGTTTATTGTTTTAATGTTGTTGATGACTTGTTAGAAAGACCCTATGAAGAGGGCATTGGTTATTAGCTACTAGAAGACTAAGTTGGACTGACAAATACTTGATAATCCTAACCTAAAACAAACTTCATATCTACAGTCCATTTGCGTTCATATCCAAAATCTATTCCTTCTTAACTTACGAACAACTCTAAAACGACTCCATTGAGCTATCCTTATGCTATCCTTATATTGCTAATAGACTCGTGTTCATGCTCATGTCATATTTCGCGATTATGGTCCGTTTACGGGTTATAAAGGAGTCATATGTTCAATATGTCTTATGTGTTGATGCACTTTTCATGGCACGACATATTCATTGACCTCTAAGCTACAATTGAAGGGAAGGGTCCTATTGGCTATATATATACATATATATATATATATATATGATGACGATATTCCTGATCGGAAGACCTAGGGGCAATGATGACGTATATATGATATTATACCTGGTCTTAGTATCAAAAGCCCCTACATATGAGCATGACTAACTTTTCATGCATTCATGCATATAGGGTTACAAGTTGCAGAGTAACAGGTTGTTTCTTCCTCACCCTATCTTATTGACTTCATTTCAATTATCCTATTGTTATTGCCTTACATTTATTGTTTTTCAGCTTTACATACTAGTACATATTATTCGTATTGACGTCTCTTCACTTGGGACCCTGCATTCATGCTACAGGTGCAGGTAGAGGCCCTAATCACCCTCTTCAGTAGGAGCTTATTGAGTTCAGCCAGCAAATTGGTATGCTCCTTTCTTTCTGGAGCAGATGTCTAGCTTATACTTTTGCATTTGCATGAAATTTGTTGTACAGATGACGGGTAAGCCGAGGACCTGTCCCGACTATTAGTATTGCACTCTTTTAGAGGCTTTGTGGATGTAATCGTGGGTGGTATAGTACTTTTTATGGCCTTCTGCTTTCATTTAGTTGTGTTGGAGCCTCGTTGGCTTGCTTTTCATTTCATGTTGTTGAGTGTGGCCTCATCGGCCCTATCATTATTGTTATTCTGTTGTTGTGACCTTGTAGGTCCATATATTTTGTTGTTTAGTAGGTTATGACTGTGGTCTTAAAGGCCTGAATGTTGTGATTACAGCAGAGATATAGTTGGCTTGCTCGGTCAGATAAGCACCGGGTGCCAGTCACGCCTCCTTAGCTTTGGGGCGTGATAGTTTTGGGGAGAAGTGATTAGACAGGAAATGACACACCTGCAGGCTATGGAGGATATGACCCTAGATAGGAGGATATGGAGGTCAAGGATTAGGCTAAAAGATTAGTAGGTAGTCAAGTATTGTCTAGTTTCCCTTATTAGTATTGTTATTATTACTCTCCTACTATCTTATTTTTCGATTTTAATCATTTGTTGTTTCCTCTGCTTCGGTTAACATATTACTTGTTGTTGCTACTGTTCTCTTCTCCTTTATTTTTAGCATGACTTCTTTACTACTGTATTTCCTTTCCATACTTGATTTTGATATGTTTTATCTGAGCCAAGGGTCTATTGGAAATAGCCTCTCTACCTTCACAAGGTAGGAGTAAGGTTGTGTACACACCATCCTCCCCAAACCCCACTTGTGGGATAACACTGGGTATGTTGTTGTTGTAATTAGATTTCAGTTCCCATTCTGCTTTCCACTTTTATAATGAAAGTTTTTTCTCAAATCCAACTTGAGATGTATAAAACTTTTTTTGTTTTGAAAAGGTAAAACAACCGTAAAAATAAACCAGCACAAAGGGTGTGGTAGTTTATCAAGAAAAAGAAGATAACAGCACCACTATAAGAGATTCCACAAAAAAGTAAAACCAAAGGATCCAATCAAGAATTGTACGCAGACTAATCATCATCATACAAAATGGATGTACCTCTGTAATAAGCACCTGTTTGGTTCAGGAAATGTCTCAAGAATCGCAGAGCGCATAGCATTAACCCGAGCTTCCTTCCTCTCAATTTCTATTATGGCCAAGAGTGAAACAACTTAAAGTTAGAAACCAATTTGCTCAAGTTTCGACAGTCTAAAGTGAAGAATGTTAACTGATCACAAACTAAAGGTCGAATCACAAAGAAAAGAAAAACTCCACAACCAAGACATGGATCGAAAGTAACTTAACTAAGAAAAATAGATAGACTGGCAAAACTCAGTAAGTATAAATGTATGTCCAAATAATTACAATATCTAGAAGAATTCCCAAAATAATTAACTAAAATCTTACTTTGAAAAGTTTATATAATTTGATCCCAGGAAGCAGAAAAATATTATGAAGTGACTTTCCCAGAAAAGATAATGTGGAAGATAGAACTCTTTTTCTTCTTTCCTGGTACGTGTGGAAGATGGCAAGGCATTATTGCCTAAAGCTGAAACTGTTGGTTTATCTTTCATCTCTATTCTGAATTGTCACTTGAGAGAAGTCTCGTCTTCTGTTGTTTTTGTTTTGGGAAGGGGTGGGGGCCTTAATAGGCAAATAGACAACCGTATTTTCACGGAATTTAGTTGCTGGCCCCCAATTCCACGGGTTCATCCAGACACCTTAACATATTCAAAACTACTATCTTAATTGCCATTCACCATTGATTGAGGTTTTGTAGCAATTATATGGCTGAGTTGGACAAAGTACATGGTACACGTCTTTTTTTAGTAAGGTATAAAATCCTTGTATACAAGTAGTACAGAAAATTATAGAGAACTTGATAGAATCCACAGTGCCGTAATTCCATTAAAGTTGACAAGCTTCAATGAAAAATCAAGAAGATGCTTCTCGTGGACGAAGTGTTCAAGGATGAGCCCAAGAAGATGCTTATTGAGGAAGAAAAGTCCAAGAATGAGCCCAAGAATTATGGCGAGGAGTGGACTAAGTGCTACACATATTTTCTAGTCCAAATCCAAGACAAGAAGAGAAAAATTAGGGCCACGTGGAGCCTAAAAGGAGGGGCACACATGAAGCCCTAAAGAACTGAAAATTTAAGTCCATAAATGAATTGAAATTGCAACCCAACAAGGGGCTGATTCACGTGATTTTTGGCCCAAACATTGGCTGAAATTCACGTGTAAATTGTGCTGCTAACTTGGCACTTTTTACCATGTTTCTTTAGGGAAGAATTTTAGTATTACTTTTACATGTTTTCCTAGTTTAAAGTTTCCTAGTTTGATTTTAGTATTTATTATTTCCATAAAAGTAGAATTCAAAACTCATGCTATCTGGGATAGGTTTTCCCTATATATAGAGATGGATTTTGTTATTTTTATAAAACATGATTAATATTATTTGAGAGGTGTCTCTTCTTTACACCTTTGTGTGTGGCTACTTGGGATTTATGTTACAATCTTACAAGAACGATTCTGTAAGAGGTAAGATTAATTCTTAACTTGATATTTTTTGTTCTTATTCATAAATTAAATAAGGTAATTAGTCTTATACTAATTATTGTCTTTATTTTCTTCGAATTAGGGGTCTAGATCACTTTTTGATCCAAGTTCTTGAATTCACTCTATTAGTATCATAACTAGTCTTAACCCGCTAATTTTGAATACTAAGATCAATTAGGGTTCTTAGCACTTCATCTTGGAATTTGGGGATTCTATTCACAAATTGCACAGATCTTTCAATTTGTCTTTAAATCTTCATATTTTCACTTCCGCATTATTTTCTTGTCCTTTCAAGTAACCCGATTCTTATCAAAACTAGACCAAAATATGGTTCTCTATAAACGTCACCCAATCATCTAATGCAAACAAGGACCTCAAGGGTATACAAAAAAGAAACTAGAGACATAAGGCTACTCTTTCACAAGTACAAACTCAGTCCTGATCCCTTCAGAAACTATCATATTCCTCTCTCTCCACACTACCCACATAAGAGATAGTTGAGCTACATCTCATGCCTTGAGTCTATTTTTCCTTCTGCAAGTCCAGCTATGAGATACCTCCTTTATTGTCCTCGGCATGACCCACTATGTTTTAAACCAACTTAGAACCTTTCATCACAGGTTTTTCAGCACTTGACAATGTAATAAAAGTTGATCCACATCTTCTCCTGAACATCTATACTATAGCACCAAATGACATTATGATTCTCCTCTCCCTCAAATTTGCAGTCAAAACAGCTCCTTTAGCTGCCAACCACACAAAGAAGCACACTTTTCTGGGCACCCTGGGTATCCAAATTGGAATATGCAGGAAATCCACTTCATTCTTCAGCAATATTTTTAGTTTGTGTTAGTATGATTTGACTATGAACTGTCTATTTCTCCCTGACTCCCATCTTCACTTGTCCTTATGCATAAGATGTAACATATTTTGTTCGCATACTAGTGCTAGTAAGCCTTGGAATTCATTAATCTCCCAATCCTCCCAATTCTGTACATTCCTTCTATAAGTGAGATCCCACTGCACTCCCCATCATATACCCTTTGAATATGGTGCACTGTCAATTTTATTTGGCTTGAGACTCTGTAAATATTAGGAAGGACAATTTTTAATACGTTCTCCCCGCACAACTTGTGTCTGCAAAATCTAATCTACTTCCATCACCCATCCTGAATGTAATATATCTGTTGGAACTCTATATCTCTTCATGACTTCAGGGAGCGTGAAACTAAAAAACATAGCTACCAATTGTTAAAAAAAGAAAATAAAAAGAAAAATGAACAAACTAAAGATATATAAGAACACCCCCCACCCCCAACCCCACCCCGTTCCTTTTCCTTCTTTTTTCCCTCCTCCCATCTTCCCATCTGACATTCCTTATTCTACTCAACAAAGTTGGGATAGTCCTTGAGGTTAGTTAAGAGATTGTTGAATTTTTGCCTTGAAATAGGAATAAATGGAAGAAAAGAAATTGGTATTGGTAACACAATCTGATCCATTACCATAGAGCAATCTTGAACCCGATGGTCATTCCTTTTTCCCATCTTTTTTTCTGAAACAAATCTAGTGGTTATAGAAAATAATTTTGGCATGGTAGTGATGCAAATATGAGCTTCCGTAATTGGTGTAGGCCTTTCATGGCATTGCAAATTGACAGACCCAACAAGTTGGTAACAACGGATGTAACTAGTGTACGTCATGGCCATCAAAATAGACGAAAGTTAAAGACCCAAATGGGGAGTCTTTCCCTCTCTCTCTCTCTCTCTCTCTCTCAATGTCTAAATAAATTGGTGCCTTCTCCCTTTGGAAAGAAGACGAACCCCCTGATCTGGTGCCTCTTTGCAAGGTTGCTATGGTTTATTCTAAATCCTCTAGCTTTTAAATAGGAAGAGATTTTCTTTGGTGGTGCTTGTCTGATGGGTTTTGGGAAACTGAGTGGGGGTGGGTGGCTGTGGCGTGAATGAGTGCTGAGAGTCTTTAATGTGAGGTTTTGGATGTTTTTTAGGGCAGTGATGGAGTTTACTTTTGATGCCTTGCGCTTTAACTTCAAGAATGGAAGAAGAAATAAGGAGAAGAGGGATTCTTTTTGTTGATAACGTGGCGGAAATTTATCTGAAGTGGATATGATGTACCACATCAGAGCAAGCGAACACGCAGAAATGGAGGTGCTTAAAACAATGGTTTTGTACAGGTTCAGGTTCAAGTTTCTAAATGATAACCGATGGCGTCGGAAGGCTGGAAGAGGATTTCGTGCGAGTACTACTTGCCTAATAAGCCTTTCTTTTTCTCTTTCATCTCAATCAGTAGTAGAATCCTATTATAATAAAGCTGAATGCAGCAGACCGGTGCAGAAGCACAAATATATCATAGAACAGGCAAGATTAATCTCTCTTTATTCTCCTGTTAAATCAATATTTTGATCCTAAAATACCCTTTATTAATCTTGCCTGTTTTTGATTAACAGGAGAACGACATATGGGGTTTGAAATAGTCAATGCAGTGCACAAGCAATGAAATAGTCTTCACATAGCCTGATATTCTCTCCCTCAAATCTCTTGTAAAAGAACGACGTATGCTAAACCATGACGGTCATTGCGTCTCTGCATACAATGACACAATCAAGGCTTCAGATCTACAGTGTCTTCTCAGGTTCGATGAATCATGGATTGTAACCAGACGCAGAGCCACATTACAGCAGGGGGTCACTGGACCCTGCTATCCTCGGGAAAAATTCTTGATATACATGTGTATATATCTTGAAAAACGAGTATATACGTGATTAGGCACCAGATAAACAAAAATTGGCTGCGGACACTGGTTGAAGTTGCTGCTCTCTTAGTTGTGACCTGGGATCGAATTCCATATCTCACATTCCCTTAAGCTTTTTTGTTTTAATTTCAACGGCTTAAATGCAACCCTGATTTCTTCTTTTTTGGCTTTTCACCATTACTTTTCAGCACCACCACCAAAACCCGTATCCCCCTTTTTCTTTAAATTAAACCCCCTACTTCAAAAAAGCTCAAAATCACTTCTCTCCATGCCATAGAAAATAAAAGAAACCCTTCATCAAATAACATACCAAGTTTCTCCTGCCAACAGTGAACAGTCCACCATGGCACTACCCATCAGTCCTCATTGAAAGTTTTGTCTGCAACAATAACATACCCAATATAATCCTACAGGTGAGGTTTTGGGAGGGAAGAGTGTACGTAGACCTTACCCCTACCTCGTGGTGGTAGAGAGGTTGTTTCTGAAAGACCCTCGGCACAGGTAACGCATATCAAAGCAGATTTAAAAGGAGAAAACAGAAGTAATAAAGACATCGAGAATAATAGGGGAAGCATTCTAACGCATACAGAGAAAAGGAACAGTAACCACAATAAAATAAAATGATAACGAAGCACAATAAACAACATGTAGTAGCAGAAATTGAGGGACCAGAAACTACGAGAATAGTGCTAATACTACTGGTATACAAGAAGAAACCTATCCGCAGGACAACGAGACGACGCTCAACTACCTACTGACCTATCTACCACCATAATCCGCATCTATAGTAAACACAATGATGCCTCCGCCGTCTTCAAACCTGGTCCGAATCTAATACAACTCATAAGCCATTAAAAACTCGCTAACTGAATATGGACGCCTAAATAATCCAACGTCCTTAGGGTCAGAAGAGTAAGACAACTACTTCAGCACCTTTGCACTATGATTATACACATTGCAGGATAAAGCAAACACACACAAGTATAAAAGAGATCACAAGGAAAAACAAGAATGAGAGCCCTGCGGTGATTACAATTTACAAGTAACCAGAAAATAAGAAACTCAGAAAATGGTTGCAAAATCTCTTATAAAAGAGTGGGGAATTTACTCACTGTAAGCTTCCAACAAAGCAGTGCAGCAGGACGCAGGAACAGGAGAAGATGGCAGCTCACGAAGCACATGCTGCATAAATGTCATACCAAGTATGTCACACTTAAAGAGCATCAAGATATTAAAATGAGAAATTGTGACAGAGCATCAAATGAGCAAGTTCATCAAATGTTATAACCAATACCTTAACACAGTCGCCAATTACATGAGCATCCTCCTCCGGGACAAATTCAGTTTTTCCTAAGGAGATCAATTCAACATCAGCAAGTTATGGAGAATGCATTATTTAACAGTACAATAGGACATAATAAACTACCAAAACAGATTCTTACTTCATATTATTTTTGAAAAAGAAAACAAATACCTGGAACTCATCCACAACACCAAAAGCAAGGAAAAGAACATAAGGGGGGGAACAGAAAAATTTAATGGTCATACACGAGTTTCTTGTGAATAGCATCTTTTTTTCATCAGTTAACAAAAATGATAGATTGGTCAAAAAGATGGGGACATTGCATTACAAAACACAGGATTGGACCATTAATGAGACCCCTACTTCTGTTGCAAAGCACTACATTGACATTTACTCAAATGCTACTGGTACTATAGACTTCATCAAGCGCACTTCTGTTAGAAGCAATGCAAAAGCAAGTGGGAGGAGAAACAATGTCATTAACATTTTTCTAATCCAAGGAACAATCCATAATAATCAGAGATTACCTAGAATAGAATGGAATTATACAGACCAGATGCATTCCAGATCTAAATTTTACTTTAATTCCTTGAAATATAGTGAAATTAGATGGTACAGATAGACAAGCCTTTCCGAAATGTGATAATACACCCAACAGATGGCATTCATTCAGTAAAGCAGATGTACCTTGTTCGTACTCGTTTACTCTCTGCACCACTTCCTCGACATCTGCAGATTGTCGGAGTATACCTTCGACCTTGGTTCCTGATAGAGGTTTATAATAAGAATAATTTAATAACATAAACTTATCATCACTAAACCCATTCAACATCCTCAGTAAGGGAGAGAGAATACAATGTAAACATCATAATCAGTGATAAAAAGGTTATGCAGATGTTCAATATTTTGCAGATCAAAATTTCACCATAACAAGGATCAGACAAAAAGATGTGACCAGAAATTAAAGAGAAACAAGAGAGAAATTGGGGCTCTTCATGAAAGGAGAACCCATAGGGAACAGAAGGAAATTGCACGTACAGAAATTATAGAAGCAGGAGCAAGATGCCCTAAATAACATGTTACCAACTAGGCATCAATTGATAGAGGACCTCTTTATACTTAAGGTGACTGACTCAGAAGTCCATTCAGTTTCCTCGAAACCAACCCAACAACCAGAATACAAACTAATGTGTGTGTGTGTATATTATGATTTAAAGTTATATACCCAGACCACTTGTGGGATTACACTGGGTATGTTGTTGTATACACTAGTTAAATTTGACAAGATTCTATGTGAAGTAGTGTGAACATTTGGAAGGAAGGTAATTTTTCTTTGGTATGAAATGTCAAGGTAATAAATTTGTAGTAGAAATTTGGACAACCATTAAATGGTTTCACATGTTTTAACCTTGACATTTACATACATAGGGATGTCATTGATGACATCAACAAGAGCAATTCATTCCTACAAATAGGTAGCTCTTGGTTCATTTTTAACACACCTCTCACTTGCCTTCTCATCTTCTAAGGCTTTTGAGTCTTCTTTTTCTCTCTTGTAGTATTTCACTTGTATTCTTTTGGAGTGAAATAAATTTGGATTGGTTGTGTCTGAGGACTAGGCAAATAACAAAATTTTGCCGAACCTCGTAAATTTCTGGTGTTCTTTATTTATTCTTGTCTCATTTACTATTTATTAGCTGCATTTTGATATAGTGGTTGTGATTTAATCACTATATATATATTCGGCTTCCGCAACAATAGATATCAGAGCCAAGGTTCTATCTGAGTATGCTCTGTGGTTGCAGCATAGTTTGAACTTCCACATCAGAAAAGAATTACTTTGGTCCTTTGTACTGTCAGCTAATAAATAGTATTTTTAGCAAAAATGGAAGACAAGAAAAATGAAGAGTCCACATCGGGTGTCAGTAATACTTCGTCATTGGCATCTTCGCTTATGACAAGAATTATGTCAAATGCGAAATTTGCAGTTGAAATTTTTGACGGATCAGGACATTTCGGGATGTGGCAAGGCGAGGTTCTTGATGTCCTTTTTCAACAAGGGCTAGATATCGCCATAGAAGAAAAGAAGCCAGACAGTATAGGAGAAGAAGATTGGAAGATTATCAACCGTGTTGCTTGTGGTACCATTCGATCTTACCTTGCAAGAGAACAGAAGTATCCATACACAAAGGAAACTTCTGCAAGTAAATTGTGGAATTGATTGGAGGATAAATTATTGAAGAAAAACAGTCAAAATAAACTTTACATGAAAAAAAGACTGTTACGCTTCACATATGTTCCTGGTACCACAATGAATGATCATATCACCAGCTTTAATAAGTTGGCGACAAATTTGCAGAATATGGACGTGACTTTTAGTGATGGAGATATGGCCCTAATGTTGTTAAGTTCACTTCCTGATGAGTACGAGCACCTCGAAACTACTGTACTTCATGGGAATGATGAAGTATCTCTCAAAAAAGTTTGTTCTGCTTTGTATAGCTATGAACAAAGAAAGAGAGAAAAACAAAAGGGTGAAGGAGAAGCATTGAACGTGAGAGGACGTTCTCAAAACCAGATGAGAACGAAGAAAGGAAGATCCAAGTCAAGATCTAGACCCCAACAAAGATGAATGTGCCTTTTGCCGAGAAAAGGGACACCGGAAGGACTACCCAGAGTTGAAAAATAAGGCCAAACCTAACAATGGGAAGGCTGTCATGGATTCAAATGCAGCTGATTGTGATGACTCTGATTTCTCACTGGTTACAATGGAGCCATCCAAATCATTCGACATATGGTTGATGGACTCAGCTTGTAGCTATCATATGTGTCCTAATCGGGACTGGTTCGTTGATTTACAAGGAGGAGAATGCGGAGTTATTCACACCGCAAATAATAACCCTCTTACCGCATATGGTGTTGGTTCAATCCGATTAAGAAATCATGATGGATTGAGCAGAACATTAGCAGATGTTCGATACGTACCAGATTTGAAGAAAAGTCTCATTTCTGTGGGAGCCCTAGAGTCAAAGGGGTTCAAAGTCATTGCAGATAATGGGGTAATGAGAATATGCTTCGGTGCGCTGGTGGTAATGAAGGCAATTCGAAGAAACAATAACATGTGCCACTATCAAGGTAGTACAGTTACTGGAAAGCAACAGTAACATTCAGTGATGACAAGGAGGCAGAAATGACCAAGCTATGCCATATGTGCTTGGGACATGCTGGAGGAAAATCCTTGAAAACTTTATCAGATCAAGGATTGCTGAAAGGAGTAAAGACTTGCAACTTGGAATTTTGTGAGTCTTGTATCAAGGGAAAACAAACAAGGGTTAAATTTGGAACAGCTATCCATAATACTAAAGGTATTTTGGATTATGTTCACTCTGATGGTTGGGGTGCTTCCAAAACACCATCATTAGGTGGGAAACACTATTTTGTAACCTTTGTTGATGAATTTCCTCGGAGAGTGTGGGTGTATACAATGAAAACTAAAGATGAAGTGTTGGGAATTTTTCTCAAGTGGACGGCGATGATAGAGACTCAGACTGGCAGAAAGATCAAGTGTCTTCTCACAGACAATGGTGGAGAATACAAAAATGATCTTTTCAAGAAGATCTGTGAAGACAATGGCATTGTCAGACATTTCACTGTCAGAAATACACCACAAAAGAATGGAGTGGTCGGATGCATGAACCGGACTTTGCTGGAGAAGGTTCGGTGTATGTTGTCCAATTCTGGCTTGGGCAAAGAATTTTGGGCTGAGGCAATAACATATGCATGCCACCTCATTAATCGTTTACCATCTGCCGCTATTAGTGGCAAGACACCATTAGAGAAATGGTATGGAAAACCTGCTGAAGATTATGATTCTTTGCATGTATTTGGCTCAATTGCATATTATCATGTGAGAGAGTCAAAATTGGATCCGAGAGCAAAGAAAGCTATATTTATGGGGATTACTTCTGGAGTCAAAGGATACCGCTTATGGTGTCCAGAGACAAGAAAAATTATATTCAGTAGGGATGTTACCTTTGATGAATCTGTCTTGACAAATAAGGTAACAATTGAAGATGTAAAACAAATTGATGTTGCTTCAAAGCAGGTGGAGTTTGAGGGAAAATTAATTAATTTTCCCAACACAGGGAGCAAATGAGGAAACAACAAAAGATTTTTCCTCTAGAAGAAGAGTCAGTTGAGGGGGAAACTCCAACTCAAAGAACCTCAACCACAACTTGAATCAATAGCAACCAGCAAGCCAAAAAGGACAATAAGAAAACCCGCTCGTCTCATGGATATGGTGGCTTGTGCATCCTCACTTGTAGCTGATGGTATCCCTACCACTTATAAAGATACAGTTCAAAGTTCAGAAAAAGATAAGCGGAGAATTGCCATGAATGAAGAAATGCAGTCCCTTCATCAGAATCACGCATGGAAATTGGCCAACCTCCCGAAGGGCAAGAAAGCAATTGGGTGCAAATGGGTGTATGCAAAGAAAGAAGAATTTCCTAACCAAGAAGATGTTCGGTACAAAGAAAGATTGGTGGCCAAAGGATATGCTCAAAAGGAGGGAATTGATTATAATGAGGTATTTTCTCCAGTCGTGAAAAACTCCTCCATTAGAGTTTTGTTGGCTTTAGTAGCACAGTTGAATTTGGAACTAGTTCGGTTGGATGGAAAAACTGCGTTTTTACATGGAGATTTGGAAGAGAAATCTATATGACTCAGCCAGAAGGATTCAAAGTTGTTGGAGAAGAAAATATGGTGCGCAAACTTGAAAAATCATTGTACGGACTGAAACAATCTTCAAGACAATGGTACAAACGATTTGACAAGTTTATGTTGCGGCAAAAGTACAAAAGAAGCAAATATGATCATTGTGTGTATTTGCACAAGCTTGAAGATGGATCCTTTATATATCTTCTCCTATATGTTGATGATATGTTGATTTCTTCCAAAAGACAAAAAGAAATTGAGAAGTTAAAGATTCAACTAAGAAAGGAGTTTGAGATGAAGGATTTGGGGGAGGTGAAGAGAGTTCTTGGCATGGAGATAAAAAGAGATAGACATTCAAAGAAACTCTATTTATCTCAGAAAGAATACTTGAAAAGGATACTAGACCAATTTGGCATGAATGAGAAAATAAAGTCGATTAGCACTCCGTTTGCTCCTCATTTTAAGCTTAGTGACACTATGTCGCCAAAGGATGAAGCTGAACGAGAATATATGTCAAGGGTACCATATGCAAATGATGTTGGTAGCTTGATGTATGCAATGGTTTGCACAAGGCCTGATATTTCACATGTTGTGGGAGTTATAAGTAGGTATATGCATAATCCCGGAGAGGAGCATTGGCAAGCTGTGAAATGGATTCTACGGTATATTCATAATACTGTAGATGTTGGGTTGGTTTTGCAAGAAGATAGTCAGTATCTGGTTGGATATTGTAACTCAGATTATACAGGTGATTTGGATAAACAAAGATCAACTACTAGTTATGTTTTCACTTATGCAAATGCACTAGTTAGTTGGAAGTCTACTTTACAGTCAACAGTTGCTTTGTCTACCACTGAGGCAGAGTACATGGCAATTACAGAGGCTGTGAAGGAGGCAATTTGGCTTCAAGGGTTGCTTAGAGAGCTTGGTATTGGACAAGAAAATATCATTGTATTTTGTGATAGTCAAAGTGCTATACAATTAGCAAAAAACCAAGTTTATCATGCATGGACGAAGCACATCAATGTACGATACATTTTGTACGAGACATTATAGAAGAAGGTGGAGTCATGGTACAAAAAATTTGGACTACAGAAAATCCTGCCGCTATGCTGACAAAAGTGGTGACTGTGGTCAAGTTTCAACATTGTTTGAACTTGAACAACATTGTTGAACATTAAAGAATGATATTGAAGACACAATCAAAATTTTTCATAGAGAGAAATTGAAAATGGAGATTCTTGTCAAGGTGGAGATTTGTTAAATTTGACAAGATTCTATATGAAGTAGTGTGAACATTTGGAAGGAAGGTAATTTTTCTTTGGTATGAAATGTCAAGGTAATAAATTTGTTTAGAAATTTGGGTAACCATTAAATGGTTTCACATGTTTTAACCTTGAGATTTACATACATAGGGATGTCATTGATGACATCAACAAGAGCAATTCATTCCTATAAATAGGTAGCTCTTGGTTCATTTGTAACACACCTCTCACTTACCTTCTCATCTTCTAAGGCTTTTGAGTCTTCTTTTTCTCTCTTGTAGTATTTCACTTGTATTCTTTTGGAGTGAAATAAATTTGGATTGGTTGTGTCTGAGAACTAGGCAAATAACAAAATTTTGCCGAACCTCGTAAATGTCTAGTGTTCTTCATTTATTCTTGTCTCATTTACTATTTATTAGCTGCATCTTGATATAGTGGTTGTGATTTAATCACTCTATTATATTCAGCTTCCGCAACAACACTGACAGTGTAATGAATTTTTGACACCATCAATGTAATTAACCAATTATAGCTTATTGACCATTTATTCAAGGTTACCTATCAATGAAATTAAATGGAATTACCAGCAATTATTTGTGAAGTGATTGTGTAAATATTTTTTACACCATCCATAGAACTTTAATACATATATATGGTTGCTTTGATCCAGAATTCACCAAATAACTCCAACAACAGCATTAATTTTCAGAACATCACCTTATTAAGAAAAAGGATTCCCCTAAAGAAGGAAGAGGCCATCCATCGTCATGGGAAGAACACATACTCCTCTGATTATAATCAACAGCTTATAGAAAGCTGTTAGAACTACTAGAAACGCACAAATAAGAAAGAACAAGTTAGGATTTGCTTCTTCCTCCTAACAAACCCACTTTCATAGGGGGACTTTGCAGTAACTCCTTGACTATAGGTCAGCAGATTGACTTGGCCGTGGACCGGATAAGTGCTATACTTTAGACAGAATCTTAAGCATCCAATTAATAATAACTCAGAAAATTTATAAGAACTTTGGCTCAACTAGATGACTGAAGAGACACTTAGAATCCATATGCCTGAGCTATCAAATTTCCAAATTTTCTGACCAAAGTTTGATGAAAAATACCAAGCAATATTAATTAAAAGATCAACTACACCTAAATCCATCTTCTCATCAGCAGTCAGCTAAGATTTGTCCTGCGAGCTTTCTTGACTCCTCTTAGCTAAGAAACCCTTTCTACTGTTTATAGGAAACTAAACTAAGAAAAAAATAGCAATCGAACAGAAATACCAAATAATAATAATAATAATAATAATAATAGTGATTATTATTATTATTAATCGGGAAAATACATAAGTTGCCCCTGAAATTCGTCCCAAAAATCAGTGACACACTTAAAATTTACTAGTGTCCTCTTACCCCCTTATTTTTGTTTGAAGTGGAATTAATACAACCCTAATGGTTGATGTGTCAAAAGATGAAAAAAATAGATTCCTTTGGGAAGGTAACATATTAGTATATTATAATATAGAGATTACACAAAGTAGTCACCAATAATTGCAAAGAATAGAAAACCTTCTATACCCTTGATCTTCTCACAAGGAATTTAAAACATCAAAAATAGATTCAGGATCTTCTAAGTACTCAACTTACACCCAAAATAGAACAAAACTAGACACTTCATTATCATCTTTTGAATGTGACAGGATAAGTCTTCAAAGCATCTTTGCTTACTTTCTTCCCATATTGTCCCCTAGATGTAAGCTAGGACAATCTTTCATCTCTCTTTTTGACCAGAGAGATTACCTTCTTTGTTTCCAGCATACTAGAACTCCAGGTATTCTTCCTGGCATAACCCACATGATACCCCCTAAAATGATGAAATCCTCCATAACTGAATAGTCAACTTACGGTGCAAAAAAAGATTATTCATTGTCTCTACCTCCTCTCCACATAAATAGCATCTTGAACATAGACGATAGCCTCTCTTGGATAGATTATCTTGTGTCAAAACTGTCTATTTTGCTAAAGTCCATGTGAAACAAGCAACTTTATACGGAATTTTAACTCTCCAAATTGACTTCCATGGCCAACAACCAATCTGATTATTTAATAAGTTGAATTCCTCAGGCTGAACAGATAGAAAACTTCCTTTGCTTATTCCCATTCCAAGTCAACTAGTCTTCAGACTTACTAATCTCCTTAAATTTTTCAAAAGTGTTGTAAATCTCCGCTAACCTATCAATCTCTCAGTCATATAGTAATTTTTTTAAATGTAAGGTTCCAACCTTGATTACCCAACACTTCTCCTAATGTAGCTTCTTGTTGTTGATTCAGAATGTAAATGTCAGGAAAGAATTATTTCAAACCTTGGCCTAACCAACTATCCTTCCAGAAGGATATCTTCATTGCACTGCCTACTCTAAATTTGGACTTATTCAGGAGTTTAGGACATAGGTTCCTGAAGGACTTCCATAGGCTAACCACATAAAATTCACAGACTTTGACATCCTTTGCCTTCTGTACCATACTTCTCCCTGATCACCTCTTACCACAGTGATTGTTCTTCTGCACTAAATCTCATAGTCATTACATCATCAAACTTCAGTTCTTAGTTCTCAGATTTTTTATTCCCAAACCGCCTTGCCTCTTAGTAACTGTGAGAGCATTCCATTTGACCAAATGAATTTGTTTCTTGTCACAATTCCCGTCCCAGGGGAAATTCCTTCCAAGGGTTTCTATTTTCTTCTCAACATTTACAGGGATTGAAAAGAGAGACATCATATAAGTAGATCGAGCATCATGTACAAAATTGGTAAGGATTACTCTACCCTCGCCCCCCCATCCCCACCCCCACCCCAAATAGAGATAAATACTGACTCTTCCAGCTGTTTAGCTTTTTTTCACATTTTTCTATGACCCCACTGCAAATCCCTTTTGACTTGATCTTGGCCCCCAATGGCATCCCCAGATAAATATTAGGTTGTTCTCCGATTTTACCACCAAGAATTCCAACCAAAGCTTGGATCTCATTTACCTCATTAAATGGATAAATAAGCCTTTTGTTCCAGTTAATGTGTAATCCAGATGTGGCTTCAAACAAAAGGAAAATCACCCTCAGCACTTTCAATTGTTGATTGTCAGCCTCACAGTACACAAGCGAATCTGCATATTGCAGTGAGAAATCTCGTAGTACTATCAGCCCTAAAATTCACCTTAAAACTCATTATCTAGTTGTTATCTGGAGCAGTCTTTAATATATCATTCGGGCTTCCATAGCAATGATGAATAAGAAAGGAGATAGGGGATCACCCTATCTCTAACCCTTTTGAGAAGGAAAGAAACAAGTTGGTGAGCCATTGATCAAGATTGAAAATTTTACTGTACTGAGCAAAACTTGATCCAACTAAACCATCTTTCACCAAAGCACATCTTCATCCGAGTTTCTAACAGACAGTTCCAGTTTAAATGATCATATACCTTCTCAATATCTAATTTACATAAAATTCCAGGTTCCTTGCTTTTTTGTTCTTGCATCTACAATCTGTCTGCCTTTAATGAAAGTCATTTGTTGGCTCTCCACCAATTTGTTCACCACTTTCCCGAGTCTTTCATTCAACAATGAGATGATCTTGTACACACTGCCTATTAGACTAATAAGCCTAAAATCATTCAACTCCTTGGATCCCAACTTCTTAGGAATAATCGCCATAAGAGTGGAATAAAAGCTTTTCTCAAACATTCCCTGATTGTAGAAATTCAGGACAACAGCTATCGCAATCTTGTATATTACCTCCCAACAATGTGTGAAAAACCCATAGAATACCCCTTAGGTCGAGGTGCTTTAATCTCTGCACATGCCTCAATACTTCCCCAAATTTCCTAAGAAGGTTATCCAGTTAAGATACTTTGCAGTTGGTTTTAAGTCATACAATATCATTAGTATAGACGAAGAGTGGTATAAATGGACAGAACGTGGCCGTAATCTAATCAGAAGAACAATTAGTCATAAAACGATGGGGTGGTTGTGCGAGACTTTAAAGGAGGCTTTGAAAGTTAAGGGGAATTATGTGAAGAGATGGAAGCTTCATGATCGATTTTCAGAATTACACTGTGCGAGAAACTACAAACTGATGGATATTCTATGGCTTTTTTCACACATTGTTGGAAGGTAATAAACAAGGATGTGATAACAGCAGTACAGCTCCTACCCTGGGTTACTTTACACTGGTCTATTACACTGCTGTGTGACCCCACCTCTCTTTCGTTTCAGCCCCTACCATCCTTTCTCCAATGCTTCTGCACCTCCTTATCTCCTTCCCCATCCTTGTCTCATCCCTTTCATCAGTCACGGATTTCCATTTCTTTGTCTTTCTTCTATTCTTCAATTTCTTCTCTTCCATTTTCCTGTTCTTTTACTTCCTTTTTCTCAGAGACAAGTCCAACAGAATTATTGTTTCTGAAAAACATGATTAGGGAAGGAAGACTAATCATTTTTTGTTCCTCTGTGAAGTATTTTAATGAGACCCACTGAATTACACAAACCACACCTGCGTGACTTAATATTTTTAGATAACAAATAAGGTAGAATTAAATCAAAACAAGAATGCTTAAGAATTCAAATTTATATATCAGTGCATTCACATTCAATTGCAAAGTACAAGCTTTCGTTCATACTCCATCTCAACAGTAGAACACAAGCTCTTCTAGAATAAAATAACTTTTTCTCTTTAGAATGGGTGAGGGAACGAAGAAGGTTTCTGCCGTATCTTTGGGGGTTGAAAGTAGCGTCTATGGAGACTAGTTGTCCTGGGTTTTCTGTGGATGGAAGCTGCCGCTTAAAAGTATAACCATGGAGAGAAAGGTGGGACTCTGGTGTCTTGAGAGGGAGTGGCTATCTAGGTTGAACGTATGGAGAGGTTTCAGGTGAGAGAGATTTATGGGATGGAGGTCAGAAGTATATATCCATGGAGAGAAAGGTGGGACTTTGGTGTGTTGAGAGTGAGTGGCTATTTAGGTTGAAGTTGTGGAGAAGTTTCAGGTGAGAGGGAGTTATGGGATGGAGATCAGAAGGTTTGCAATGGAGTAAATATGGCTATGGGTTTTGCGGTGGAGAAACTGTGGCAGCTTTGATGGTGGTGAAAGGGTGAAATAAGGTGATTGCAGAGATTTTGAAGGAGTGGAAAGTTACCATGTAATTTAGAAAGAGAAGAAAATGAAGAAATACTAGAGAAAAAAAGGAGTGGGAAAAATATGTAAAAAGGAAAATCAAATAGCAATCTGACATGGCAACATCAGAGAGCGAGTATAATACACCTTCCATCATGAGACTAGTTATATATGTCTCGAGGGGGTCTTAGTTTCACTTTGTATAAGATTAGAAGGGTAAGAGATTGCCCATAAAGTTTAGGTGCATAACTTTCCGGGAGAAATTCAGAAAGCAACTTATGTATTTCCCTTATTAATAAACAACAAGAATAATAAACATACGAAGATATTACGCCAACCCAAAAAAGTTATCCAACTAAAGTTTAACCATGCAATTTAATGCAAAGAATGTCTCGATATTATTCTTAAACAACCGATTTTACAGGAGGGCAATGGATTGCCTTACCATACTTCTCAAGGAACCTTAATGCCTTTTCAAGAAATGATGGGCCTCCATCTATATCTTCTAAGGCGAGCAAAATCGGTCTTCCAACAACTAAAGATTTAACAGGGCGTTTATCCCTCCCTGAATTAAAAAAAAACCTTGTCAGATCTTTATGTCCTAACAACAAACAGGGAAAAGGTGCAGTTTCATTTGAACATAGCAGCCAAATCTCATCTGCAGCATTGAAGATGTGAAACAAAAGTTTGGCAGATAACAGTAAGAGTGACTAACATTGATGGAAAGACCCTTCAATAGAATCACCAGTGTCATTCCGGAATATGCCATTGTGTCCCATAACAAGAGCAGCACTTGGTGCTTGTGCAAGAGCCTGCTCTAGGCCTGTCTTCCACTCATACAGATCCTCCAATGTCTCTGCCTGCAGTTCAAAGTTCAAGGCTCAAAAGATGACTTCTACTAATGTATGATCCAGGAATACGTGTACTGTAGCAGAATTGCATGAGAGCTTGGTGTATGCGGTGAGAGACAGGAATTCAAACACACTACTTGCAAGTGAAGAAGAGATGCATTTAGAACTCAAGTCATTTTGGAGTGTTGTTCCTACTGTTAATTATAGCGTCCTTTATACATATGTAACTCATCAGGCTTATGTAAGATGATAATAAGCCTAATTATAGGTTTTTTCAGATAAAAATAATATTTAATATCAGTTCAGAGCACTCCTTTGAGTTGCATGTTCAGTTGTCTATAATCCTAAAGTTAAAGAGTATGAAATAGACCAGTGTAAAGTAACCCGTGGAGGGTTCAATTATTTAGAAAAGAAAAAGCAGCTCTTTTGCCGCCCAGCCCCTCCAAGTATATAACTTGTCACATACATTGACAGTTTATGGGATGATTTTCCTGTTTAGAAGAGAGACAGAGAGAAAAGAGGGATATGTACCTTAAGAGTAAAAGCTCGCCCATCACGTCCATCAGGAAATAGTACGGTCAAAAGCTTTTTATCTTCTCTAACGACAACACTGGATAACAAGGAATTGTAGTAAGAGAAAGACAGACTCTGAACATACTAAATATAACCAGTACATGACTCATTTATTACCTCCCTGAATTATTCAAGTCAATTCCTCCCAAAGTTAGATTCACTTCACCTCCTCGCTGTGGAAGAGTACTCTATATGAGGAGCGCAATGAATCAGTAGAGTCTAGATGATAAAATCAACAAGAGTAAAAGCTTCACAGGTAAAAGCTAATACATGCATGGAGAGAAATGAGATCCCCAAACGTTAAACATCAAAATTACCATTTTAAAGCAAAACTAGACTAAGAGCTCTCACAGCCTTCCAAGTTTTGTCAGTATTTCACAGGTTCAAAATTCAATAACTTCAGTCCCTAACCAGTTGGAGTCGGCTATATAAATTCTATACATTCACTACACTATGCAAGTCCGTTTCATTCTTTCGTTTTAGATAAAAACTAATGGTTCTCTAAGCATCACATGTATCCCTATATAACTAGTAAACTAGTATAACCCAACTAGTTATAATTGCCTATATGGATCCTTACCTTTGATTATATTCTATTTTTAACTAAAGTCTTCATTGATTTCAAAAGATTTTAAATCTTGAGACAACTTTCCTCCACGTGATTTTGAACAGCATCATCCTTTTTTAGCACCTTCAATCATCGAAGTGACACTTATGAGCTGGTGTATCAGGAGGTCCACGTATGACAGGCCAAACCATTGCAAACGACCTTCTTTCATTTATTACATGTTACTTTCATCCTTTGTTAGATGTGATCATTTATAATCTTGTCCAATTTTATATGACCGCACACCATCTGAGCATTCGCAATTCCATAACATTAATCTGGGGATATAGTGGACCTTATGGTCCAATATCCACTTCCATATAATATTACTAGTCTCACAACCGTTCTACTAAACTTGCTTTTCACCTTGTTAAATCTCTTTCTATTGCATAGCGCTCCTTTATTACTCCTTTATTTAATTTTAATTCGAGGTCTTCTAATTTAGTTCCATGTATCATGTCATTGTCCTGAGAAACTGAGATGACACTTCAACCATTTCCGCCATCCATTTGGCAATTCAATCATGATAAAGAGATGACATTGCATCAAATACCTCCGGTCACTCTCACTAGCATCCATAAGAGACAGCAAAAACACATCAATTCAAATAATTTAATGGAAACTCTTACAGTCAGAAACTGACACATTTGAGTCAAAGCACTTGATTTGGAGAAAAAAGAAAGGTGCAAAACATATAGGACCACAATGTTGACAACACAAAGGACAACGGGACCTTAATCTACAGGAAGAAAGCAAATTACAGCTAAGCAGTAACAAATTGCTCAACCAGAATAAGTTGAATTCAACACTCAATAGCAGAATGAATTGCAGACAAATTCCAGCAACTAGATGATGAAAGGGACCTAACTAGGTGTTGGCTTTCCTAGAAAAATTACGATCAATTAAGTTTTTCTTATTGATTTGCCCTTAACATGGGCCTCCTTGACTTGGTCCTGGTCGGAGGACTCTTTTTCTAGATCGAGACTACATCTTGGGAGGAATTGGCACCAAATGTGATCCAATTTCCTCTTCCACGGCTGTTATCGGACCATTCATATGTCATGTTGGATGAGATATTCTGTGTTGGTTAATGGCAATCCATGCAGTATCTTTAGGAGCTCGAGGGGTCTGAGACAAGGAGATCCTCTCTATTATCGATGTGTTCATCTTAGGAATGAAAACGCTGAGTGAGATGATGTATTGAGCTGTCACAGGAGGATTCATAAAGGGTTTCACTTTTGCGGTTAGGGGTGATGGAACACTCTCGATTTCTCACTTATTGTTTGCAGATGATACGTTGATTTTTTGTGATGCAGACAGGACCCAACCCAACTAGATTATTTGGCCAAGTCCTCACTTGGTTCCAGGTGGTATCAAGCCCTAAAATTAATTTGAGGAAGTGTTGAGATTATTCCAGTAGGTGAGTTGAGTGACATTGACTCTCTAGCTCAAGTTTAAATTGCAAGGTTGGGTCCTTCCGACTACCTATATTGGACTACCATTAGGTGCATCAAACAAGGATCATATGGTGTGCAATCTGGTTCTCGGGAGGGTTTAGAAGAGATTAACAAGGTGGCAAAAAGGATACTTGTCTAAAGGTGGAAGGGAAGCACTCATGAAGAGCACTCTTTCGAGCATTCCTACTTATTACATGACTTTATTTCATTCTCCAGCTTCGGTCACAGAAAAGCTAGAAAAGATCCAAAGAAATTTTCTTGGGACGCGGCGAATGGGGCAAGGAAATTTCACTTAGTGTGGTGGGATACTGTCATATCTCCTACAAAATGGGGAGGGAAGGGCTTGGCATTAAAGACATAAAGGTGTTTAACAAAGCTTTGTTGGGCAAATGGCTTTGGAGGTTTTGGGTGGAGGTTAATGCTTTCGAGAGAGGAGTGATAGTTGACAAAAATAGGGAAATGGAAGGGGATTAGAGAACTAGAGATGTGACTATGCCTTTTGGGTGCGGTTGGTGGAGGAATATCATGAAGGGAAGGGATGATTTTAGAGTAAACATCTCATTCAGGGTAGGAGATGGGAGGAGAGTTAAATTTCAACACAGGTGGTATGGAGATAATTTATTGAAGGATGAATTCCCTAGCCTACACAAAATTTCTTGCCAAAGAGACTTGACCATACAACAAATTAAGGGGACACAAGGTGGAGAGTCTTTTTGGGACTTGAGATTTAGGAGGGATTTCCACGACCGGGAGGTGATTGAGTTTCAAATATGGCTCTAATCCATAATCAAGTCGCATTGGTTGATATTCCTCTGCTTTGCGGTGGGGTATGGGGAATAATGATATGTTCTTAGTCAAGTCGTATTATGAAAACACTTTTAAGGAAGGAAGATTTTTTCCTTGTAAGGCAATTTGGATTTCAAAGGTGCCGAGTAAGGTGTGTTTTTTCACTTGGCTAGCTACTAGAGGGTTGATCTTGGCAACGAAAAATCTTAGAAAGAGAAAGGTTGTTTGAGTCAACTGTTGTTTTAATGTTTTATGTACACGGAAGCGGGCAAGGACGTGGATCATCTTCTTCTTCATTGTGGTTTTACCATGAAGTTATGATGAGATATGTCTAGGTGGTTTGGTACTTCATGGGCAATGCTAAGAACTGTGAAAGAGTTGATGTTAAGTTAGAAAAGTGGAAGGAGGAGAAGACACAGGGCATGGAACATGGTTCCACTCGCGTTAATTAATGAGGGTGGTATGGAGAGAGAGAAACACGAGAGCTTTTAAGGGGGTAGAGTCAAGTTTTTTTCAATTGAAGGGTAGCCTCCAATCCCTTATTTCTTTTGATGCACCTATAGAATTCCCAGTTGTATAGGAGATTGGGTGGATTTTGTAGAGAATCATTTATTTGTGTAAATTCTTTACCGTTTGGTATACCCCTTGTATACAGCTACATTTTTGGCCATAAAAATTTACTTGATTAAAATGAACGATCATTTAAATTTGCACCGTGTTGTTAGATTTCTTCAAGTTTTAATTTGATAATTAATGGTTGCAAACATTAATTGAGCTTTCTAACTTTGCTTTTGCTTGAGAAAGGAAAGTGAAGTTAGGTAAGACTTCAATAGTGATAATTTGGAGTTTTGATCAATGGGTTGGAGCTAGAGATAGTCTATACCCAATTCAAACTCCATTAAAGGGTTGGAGCTAGAAATAGTCTAAACCCTTCATCAAGCATTGTTTGGTTGTTTAGTAGATTCTGGCTTTGAGGTTTGGGAAAACCCAAAGTAGACACACTCTTTTGGTTGAAAAACTTAGAGTGTAGCCCAAAGCCAAGGCTATCCATGGACTAACTGAAACTAAAGCTCTTAGTTAATACCTATCAAGTCGATGCCCCATCAAATGCACACCCCTAGTCTCTCATCTTGCTAGCAACAATCATTTTCCCCTGCTTAATTTTACACTTTCAATTGATACTTGTTCGCACTTTTTCCCCCAAATTTTACTTTATGTTTATGCATGCTTGTGTGAACTAATTTACATCATTTTGTGAATCTAACCCCAATCTTCATGGGATTCGACTCCGATTCTTGTTGGGTATTTGTTTTGTGACGACCGTAGCCACCTCCCAAATGAGAGTTCATTTCCGGCCACTTCTGGATGTTCAAAGCAGCTATGAATGATTTCCCTGAAATGATAAACTTTTAAAGGTCTGGCTTTACTTGTTCACCCAGTAATCTGATATTTTGTCGGTCTCACCAAATCACACGTAGAGATGTTGATAATACACATGGAGCTTTAATAACTAATTGATTGGGCAGCTGCCCATAGACCATCTAAAAAGGAATATTTATTATTTGATGAAGGTCTGGCTTTACTTGTTCACCCAGTGATCTGATATTTTGTCAGCCACTTCGCTCCACCCCACATTGTAATCTATCTCCGGGATAATGATGGTTGACTTTCTCTGGCCCCTTGTTGTTTCGACTAGAACAATATCCCATAAGAGTTAAAATTCTGATGAACTCCAAATAAATCCCCTTCCTTCAGTAAACCCCATCTTCTGTGGAGATCCCCGACACGTCTGGATGATAGCTTCATTACACTGCAGACCCATCTGAGAATGTCTTCGCCGATCTTGATCTTACTTATAAATCAACTGCTGAACTCTTTGAACAAGAACGACCTGAATGGACCTTCACTAATATCGTTTAATTCAAAAGACTTATCACTAGAAATAAAGAAGCACACCCTATCACCCATTCTTGTTAGTTAGTTCTGGCTTCAAACGTCTCATGAAAAGAAAGAACATATTAAAACAGTAATCAAGAAGGTAATAACTGAGTGATGAAAAGAAATCCTCAGTTTCCAGCAAAGTACCCGGCGAGAGGAATTACTACAATCCTAGGAATTAGGAGAGAAAGTGTCTCGGGAAAGGTGCCTGGGAGCTTTTTTAGGACCATTATTAAAATCAGATTTTTTTTTTGACAGAATTTCTAGAAATAATCATTTCATAAACTGGCTTTGACTTGTAGATAAAAACCCATATAGTACACATGTTCCATTTATAGAAAGATGATTCAAGAAATAAATCACAATACAATATCTATGTTGGACATACCAAATGGTCATTGGTATGAACTGAAGAGAACAAAGTCGTCATTAAATAAATTTAAACTATCAAACTTCGAAGAGAAAAGGGAAGGAAAGAGTAGTTACTAGGTGTTTTTTCTAGAATTAAATCATCAGCTTGAATACAAGCTATGATTCTCTCTTTTTCTTTAGAAGTAGAATATGCAACCAAGTAAACAGTTGAACAGAAAAAATCAACTTTGGAAATAAAGAAAAAGTGAGAAATTATACTAACAGGATCATTCTTGAAAAAGACCAGTGATGTACGTGTAAGGATGAACCAACGCTTTTTCCAAGACTTCCAACCTAATCCTGCAGAAAGTTATAATTTAACAATTAGGAAGTCAAGTGACCAAGTTGCTCTAATAATGGTCAAAAAAAGAGGTTTCTGTATAAACTGGACTGCACAGAGATCTCAACCATTGTAGACATTATTTTTTTATGATTCAATTATTATACAAATTTATATCTCGGATAGCAAGTCTCCTCCCAAGAACAATTTGATCCCAATAATAAACTGTAACACCCCGAAACCTTCCTAGACCAGACTCAGGCATTTCAAGAAAATTCAAAAGAAAAACCAGAAATTTATTGCAGAACGACCCAGACAACGGGCCGTGGTAAGCTCCAACAGACTGTTGTCTGAGTCATCGTCAGCATAGCAGTTTTCCTTCGGGGAAAACGAGGCATAGGACGACTCATTGGTTGAACCAACGAGTCATACTGTCGTCCGTTGGATCCCAAGTTCAGAATCCTACCAGACCCTTCCCTGAGGCAACGAGAGGAACCAACGGCTCGTGGTTCCTACCAACGAGTCGTTGCTACACCTGTTGCCAGTCCCAGGCCCTAGCAGTGTAGACCACGAGTCGATGCAACGACTGTTGGTACTACCAACGAGTCATTGTGTTGATCGTTGTCTCTAGGCCCAGTTTCCCTACCAGTACTAATGAGATGTACCAACGACCCATGTTTCTTCCAACGGGTCGTGGTATTCTCCTGTGGTTCATTTCCAGTGGGCATGGTTCTGGACCCACAACTAACGGTGGGTTCCAACGGGTCGTGGGTTCCAACAGGTCGTGGTTTCAACCAACGGCCCGTTCTGAGGCCCGTCGTTCAGTGTCGACCTGTTTTCAATTCTTTCTTCTAGGGGTATGTTGGTAATTTCCCACCTTTTTAGTACTGAAACCCCGTAGTTTCGGGCTCATTTAGGACGGAGTTAAAGGGGTAGAACGACCTTTTCCCCTTTATTTCACTCTTTTCCCCTCAAGCCTAAGCGTAGAACAAATAAGAAGTTCAGAGCAGAAGGTAGGGTAGGCGTTGTCTTCTCAGAATTTTCTCAAGAACTTTCTCCAGAAATTGTTAGCCAGCTATGTGGGATTCAACAAGGGAATAGTTCTTCCCTTGTTTCCCCAAAATCCTTCTTTATTTTCTCTATCAGTTCTAGCCCTGAGACTTTCGAATGTGATGAAATTATTTGTCAGACCTCGTTTAAATCATGTGGAATATCATTTATGTTAAATGTTGATGTTTTTCCACTAGTTTGTGACCATGTTGTTGCATGTTCTTGTAACGTGAATTCTAGCCCTAGCTCTTGAATGCAGAAAACTAAAATCTTGCAATAGTGTGTAATATCGAAATTTTGCTTGCTTCTATCAGTGCTGGGAACTACCAGGTTGTTAGTTGTATTAAAAATCAGTCAGACTATTGTCAGTTCAGTTCTAGTCAAAATGTTAGAATATCCAGTGTTAGTTAAAAATGTCAGCTGATCAATTTGACTACAGAAATTCCCGAGGTGTCAGTAGTGCCTCCCAGTTATCAGAAATAGTCTCAGTATCAGTTTAAGTGGTTCTTTAAGCGAACTTTCAGATAAGAAGCTCTGACCAGCCTTAGAACCCCAGCTTCATATTACAGTTTGTTCTTTAGACAGTTACGATGCTTCCAGAGAAGCAACTCTGACCAGTCTTAGAACCCAGTTACAGAATCCGTTCCGATAAGACTCTCAGGGTGCTTCTAGATAGGTATTCCTGATTAGTCTTGGGCCCAAGTTTCGAGCTATCAGCTTAGTATTCAGTCTACGACTATCCAGTGGGAGTAGGACTTAGCACCGAGCAGACCAGGGTTCCAACGCACCCAAGTTCCCAGAACTACGTTGCCACCGTAGGTTATTTTTGTTGGCCTCATAGCCCCAGACTTGTGATCACTCAGTTCATGTCTTTATACCCTGGCAAGGTATATTGGGTCCTACCGATGGGGTGTATACATCGGACTCTATGTCTAGCTCATGTGGTTAGATGTCGGTTATAGATTCTCCCACTAGTCAGCTCAGTTTAGTCTCAGATTAGTCAGTTCAGATCAGTTCAGTATCTCAGATTTAGGGCATGTCCTTGACCATTAGACAGGGTTTTTCAGACTATCTCAGCTTATTACAATTATTCAGTTTCAGCAGTTCAGTTGGTCATTGCATGTCTTTTCAGTTCAGTTATTTCATTTCTTGTGTATGGTTTCTCTCACTTACTCAGTACATTCAAAATACTGACGCATACCTTCTATGTTGTATTGTTTAATGATACAGCTGCAGGATCTCAGTCTCAGCCTCGCTAGCCGGTCGCTCTCAGAAGACTACAACTGCACTATTGGTGAGTCCTCATCTTTCGAGGACGAAGATCATTTATTTCAGTTCTGTATTCTTCTATATGACTTGGAGTTAGCTGAGGGCTTGTCCCAGCAACTCATCAGTTGTAGTGGCTTTCAGACACAGACTTGTTCTTTTTTCATACTTGCAGTTTTTTCAGATGTTTTCAAACTTTATGAATCAGCTTCATTCTCGTAAATGTTTTATATTTTACTTTAAAGCTTCCGTTATAATTATATGTTTACTCAGATGCCAGTGTATGATAAACCAGGGGTTGACTTGGGGTTACGTGCAACTCCAAGTACCGTGTTCCGCACAGGGTGTAGACTCGGGGCGTGACACAAACCAACTTGTGCAAGCCCAAAAAGAAGTCCCACAACACTTGGGGTGTGTTCAGTATGAAGGAAAATATTTCCTCGAAAATAAGTTGGTTTCTTACTATGGGAAGAGAGGCTAGGGTAAGGGTGTGGGGTGGTGGGCATGGGGCTATGAAAGTGGGGGTGAAGATGACGTGTATTAGGAGGGTGTTAGGAGGGTGGGAATGACACAATCAATGTGGCTGCCGCTTATGGAACTTGTTTTCCCTACTTTCACTTGGAAAGTCATTTTCTTCATTTTTATGGAACTTGCTTTCCTAGAGAAAATGTTTTCCATAAATTTTGAATAAGTTCCTTAGATTGGACCAACTGAAAAATGTTTTCCTCCATACGGAACACACCCTTAGATTGGACCTGCAATTGCAAATCGCAGCTCTTCATTCTGTATTTGTTTCTGACCTCATGCATTGAACATTTCGACTTATCCAAAACAAATGTACATATTCATGCTTTTGTGGTTCGCCATAGGTGAAGAATAGCTGATGAAAATGGAGATCTTTCCTGCAGATGGCATTCCAATAGTAGCGACTGAGAGTGTTCGTGTCATAGTATCATTCAAAAGTGTCATGCTGCTAAAGGACATGAATACCTATCAGGGCAAGGAACACTACTGCACACTGCTCTCTTTTTTCAATCTTATCAATAAATTTTCCCAGGTTCGCACCTTCATAACTAACATTTGCATGTTTGTCTTCTATCAATATAGAATTAAAACCAATTGAAAATAGATCAGGGTCAATAGGGGCTGTCCCTTTCTTGTCTTCTGAAAGCCATCATCCTAGATTTCTCTGCATCCCACCAAGGAAAAGTACCTCAGCTTCCTAAATTGACTATATTCCACAATTGCCTCAACAATAAGAGAAGAAAAAGGTGTTAATGCGTTAATCGAACCTCCTGGCCCATCAAAATCTGAGGGGGGGGGGGGGTAATCCCGTGTTAGCAGAATTCGGGGAAGGACCGCACCCCAAGGACAAATTTAGTCTTTTTATCTTAATGGATATTGTTACTCCTACAGACCGGAAAGTTTGCACCTGAATTTATATATAACATAAAGATATTATCAAGTAAAAGCTTGTTGACAAAGTTATAACCAACTAGTGCATAAGAAATAAGCCAAATCATGTGGGACCAGCATGACAATCATCAATACAAAGGTGTCAAGGAAACTGGAAAAGCTTTACGGACCTTTTGAAGAGATAAACAGCGGCCCACTCTTGAAAACCTGCAAAAAGTTTGCTAGTTAAAAACTTGATGCCCAAGAATGTAAGAAAGATTAGAAGCATTTAAAGAAGAAGCAATACTGTCTTCATGAAAAAAGTACAACTAAAAACAATGAACTATAAGACTAGGAGACTATTATCTTCATATGGTTCGAAAGAGATAATGTTGGATTTTGAAGTTCAGCATGCTATCAAGTCTGCATATTTCTGAATCCTAAATGGCAGTAACTTCATTTGTTCAGACTTTATTTTGTTTCTGGATGAAGGCATTACATAAAGGAGCAAAGATCTTTTGACATTGCGAACGGATTTTTTATCCCATCAAGAAGATAAAAGCAAGAGACAATGGATAATCAACAAAATAAGCAACAATAGAACAACATAAGTTAGTAATAGAAGGGTAAAATACAAGGGCAATAAAAACAAAATGATCAAAGTAAGAAGTGGGTAATAGGAAAGCTGAAGAAAAGGTTTCATCTCTTTTTAAGAACATTTACCCAAGAGATCTCTTCAAAAGGATCCCATCTGCTAGTGTGTCTTTTGGGTAATCTGCCGTGAAATCAAAGGTGGTATGCAAGCAAGGCAGAACCTATTAACAAGCGTAAGTAGGTATTTGGCCATAGATTCAAAATATTTTTCACTTTATGTGGAATTTTATGGAGTTGTGTTACTTTTTGCGAAGAATATTTGGAATAATGATCATTCTTGAATGTACTTAAATACAACTTCAAAAGTAAAAGATGAGTTGGAAAACATGTTATAAGCTGTTTTCAAAATTTAAAATACAACTTCAAGTTGGATTTGGAATTTTCATGGCCAAACACTGATCTCTAAGTAAAGTGGAAAATTAAGTGAATTATTTTTTCCAAATGGGTCCTAAATATAAATTACTTGTGATTTTTTGGCTTCCCTGCATTTATATAGGGACTCTATTTGGCTTGTTCATCTTTGCAACTAATTGGTACAGTTATATATTAATAAATTGATTACTTTTCAAGAAGATAATAACAGGAAAGACAAATATGTTTTACAAAAATCAGATTCATCTTAGCTCTAGAACCTCAACCGGTAAATAATAAGATAATCTGCAACTAGTTCTCACCTCTGAATTCCAATGAACTCAAACGCAGGTCTGCATAAACAATTGTGATGTCTTATAACCAGTGTTGTCAAAGGTGCGCTTAAGCCCTGATGCGAGAGTCAAAACGTATTGAGCGCTTCGCTTCGCATAATATGCACTTCGATGTCTATCATCAAGGTTCTAAGGCATATTTTTCTTTGGCAATGATCCTCTTCTAGAGAGGCGACACCAAACAATTGATATATCACTTGATCATAAATTTTTTTCAATTTCTTTATGCATATATTTGACATTTATACTTACAATTATGAGTCTTGGACTAGATATACATATTTGTATTTTTTTTCTCCCTTTGTGCCTTTTTTCATTGAACTTCATGCTTTATTTGCGCTTTGCGCATAAAGCCTCAACGGACCTTAGAACTTTTTTGCACTTTTTGCTTTTGATAATACTTCTTATAATTGACTAGAGGACCTAAGTTGTCATTAGCAGAAAGTTATAACATAAAATGCAAGTTAGGATGTCAAGTTATAAGTTCTTAAACTAGATATTTCACACATTGAATAAAATAACATATACATATCGTGTTTGACACCTATAAATACATATGTGTTCTGTTCTTCAAATCTTCAATACATCCCTCCTCCTCTCTAACTAATTTACATGGTATCCTTTATCAACAAAAATTGATCAACAAAATTATTTCATGTGATATCACAGCCTCTTTAATTTTGATATAAGTAGCTTTTATCTAATGACTAGTCAAAAAGTTTACTTCTTTTTAAATATTACTTTGTTGAATTTTTTTCCTTTTTCTACTCTTCCTTGAAAAATGGTGTTTGGCTAAGTTGCGCGGACTCTTCACTTTAGATACTGCACCCGTGTTGGACTCTCCAAAAATATACTACTTTTTGAGAATCCGACACACACCCGTCGACATATTTGAAGAGTCCGAGCAACATAGGTGTTTGGGAAAACTTATCGCACCTTCTAAACCAGAACTACATATGAAAAGTAATCATATAATTTTTTTTCCTCTAGTAGAATTTGATTCCTACTCTCCCATGATCTCCATTCCACCTTATCAACCACTAAGTATACCCATGATTCTCATTCCACCTGCATTGACCCCTAAGTTTAGACCCTTGGATGCTCCTTCTCCTTCTTTTTATAATTTTACTGCTGTTGCCTATTTTTGGTGATGGATCTAGTGGCAACGCACCTCACTCCGAAAACCGTTCCGACAACACTACATTTTTCCAACAATATCTTTTTTAGAGATAGTTTTGGTTTCCAACAACCATTTCACTGAAATTTTGACAAGCATAACTTTATTGATGACTTCTCGACAAGTTTTCATAATTATTGTTCAAGCAACTTCTTATTGATACAACCCAGTGACTGTTTTCTGTTCTCAAACTAAAACAAATTCAGGTAAATTTTCCACCTAGTGTTTGAGGGGTGTATTGAAATGTTTGTGTTAGAAGTAATGAGTTCTTAAGTTAGATTTTGTCCTACATTACACCAATGATGTGTATTATGTTTGACAACTATAAATTGTTTGTTTCTGTATTCATCAAACAATCAAGTATCCAAGTCTTCAATACATCCTCCTCTTCTCTTATTTATCTCGTACAAAGAAATTAAATGGAGATTCAATCTTCTCAATCTCAACTAAGAAGGATGTTAAAGGATGAAGTATTTGAAGTCCTACTTGGTCAGAAACTCGACCTGCATGCGACCATAGGAGATTGTAGCTCAATCAACAAAGACGGTGCAGAAGGTCGTTGCTAGGGTGAAGGCATCCTTGATTTGGAGAAGATCTATTGCTATTCCAATATCTTTCTAAGATGAGCGATGATAGAGTACAATGAGAACACCATCAATGGATCAGAGTTCCTTACTTTCTCTTCCTCCTGGTAGACTAGTTACATGGTAAGATGTGAATAAGAAGAAACCTATTATCTTCCTCACATGTTTGCTTTTCTCAACAAAGAAATTAAATGGAGATTCTATTTTCTCAATCAGAACTAAAGAAGGATGACAGAGGGAAGAACCACTTGAGGTACTCTCTGGTCATATGGCCAGAGAACCATTGGAGCTTCTTGCTCGACTGATAGAGAGGGTGCAGAAAGTCATTACTGGGGTGAAGGTTTCCTTGATTCGAAGAAACTCTAATTGTTATTCTACCCCTTTTTAAGGTGGACGATGGAAGAGTTCATTGAAAACGCCATTAGAGAGACTCTTACTTTCACTTCCTTGTGGGCCACAGTTACATGGTGCAATGAAATAACAATAAACGAAATAAGAAGAAGAAACCTATCATCTTACTCACATGATTTCTTTTGACATACAAAAAGCTAAACAGAGATTTCATGTTCTCAATCTCAACTAAAGACGGATGTTAGAGGAAGAAGTATCTTGAAGTCCGTCAAAGAACTGGATTCTCATATGACTACCAAAGCTTGCAGCTCGATCGAAAAAAGATGGTGTCGAAGGCCGTTATTAGGTGAAGCCTTCATTCCGAGAAACTCTACTTCTATTTCAATGCCTTTCTAATGTGGATAATGTGCCTTGTCATTCTACCCACATACACCATGTCTCTCTTTTTCGATAAGGACATACAGCATGTCTCTCTTCCCGCCCTAGGCTCAGTTTTGAAAAGAATGGAAAAGTTGAGAAGCAATTTCCTTTGGCAAGGAAATAAACTAAAAGTTTCTCTGCCTCGTCAAATGGAGCAATGTCACCCAAGATAGGAATAGTGGGGGCCTCAATATCAAGAATTTAAAGCACCATAATGAATGCTTACTGTTGAAAAGGCATTGGAGGTTCACCCAGAAGGAAAACGCAATTTGGCGACAGGTAGTAGTTGAAACATTCTCCTATTAAGTCCTTCGGTAACAAAAGGTTCAAAGGCTCCTCATGGAGTAGGAATCTGGAAGCACATACACTCTTTCTGGAGCAAGTTTAATGAAAATTTTGGTTTTGTACATGGAAACAGCAGGAAAATTAGATTTAGGGAAGACACTTGGTTGGGCACTCTCCTTTAAAAGATGTGTTTCATGAAATTTACAGCATTTCTTCTCTTACAATTTAGCCTGAAAAGCAAAAAAGTGGGGTAGAAGTTAAGTTTCTATTGAATTGAGTAAGATCCTTTTGAATAGAAGATGCCCATGAAAAAGAATTTTTTAGAGAACAATGCTGTAATATCTACTGCACAAGGCTGGGATCTCTTTCTCAGAAGAATTTGAATGATTGGGAAGTACAACGTACTTGTGAGCTACAATTTGTGTTTGGTAACACTTCACCGGACCAATCAAACATGGACTCCAGTACCTGTAGGGATCAGCAAAGTGGTATTTTTCCGGTCAAATCATGCTATAAGTAGCTGTCTGCACATGATAATAGAGAATTTTTTGGTCATGGTAAAAGATTTGGCACAACAAAGTACCCTAAAGGTATTTTGGTTCACTTGGTTCATGGCTAGATAGGTCTGTCTCACTCAGACAAACCTTCAGAGATGCGGTCTCCAACTCTGAAGCAGATGCTTTCTTTGTGAAGAACACCCCGAAGATGTCTGTCATCTTTGCTTACATTGCAAGGCACTCACATGTTGTGGACCATGTTCGTTGCTATTCTGAGAGTAGAATGCAAACTCCACTTTGGAGTTTCTGAAGTATAAAGAGGACTCAATGGTCAGTCAAAAATAATTCTGGAACACCATTCCAATTGCAACCTAGTAGACGATTCAGATCAAAAGAAACTACAAAATTTTGAAGGCTCATCAAGAAATTTACTTAGTAGGTTTAGAACTCTTTTTTTGTTAGCTTGTTGGTGCAATCTGGTCTTTGTACATGATGTAGATGCCATGTTAGATATGATCAGAGATTTCACAAATTTTACCTATGTTTTGGATCACTTGCTTAATGATGTTCTTTCTTCAATAATATCTTCTTATTACTGATCAAAAACAATCCGGTGAAAACACCATTGATGGCACAGATATTTTCCTTCTCTTCCTCGTAGGGCACTAGTTACATGTTGCAAAGAGATGTGAAGAAGAAAGTACATATAATCTCCTCACATGTTTGCATGCTTAATCTTGGTAACAATTCCAGTTCTGATACATTAGCTTCTACAACTTATCTTGCCAAATCCAGCGAAATACAAATTAAAAAATGTTTCTTTTTTATTTTGCATAATGGTGAACAATACATAAAAGTTTCTAATTCTACTTGACAGATATTGAGTGAAAACACCATTGATGGCACAGATATTTTCTTTCTCTTCCTCGTGGGCCACTAATTGCACGGTGCAATGAGATGTGAAACGGAAAAGACAGAATATCCTCACATGTTTCCATGCTTAATCTTGGTAATAATTCCAGCTTTGATTACTAGCTTCTATGACATATCTTGCCAAATCCAGTGTACTACAAATAAAAAAATGTTCCTTCTTTATTTTGCATAATGGTGAACAATAAATAAAAAGCTTCAAATTCTACTTGACAGATATTGAGTTGCAGGTGATCAGTTCGTTCGCAGAGTTATGGTTATAAATAAAAGTTTTTTCCCGGAGTTATTTCTATTTGAAAAAAAAAAGAGAACTGCATTCTGGCCCTCAAAATGTAAATTCATACTTGTAATCGATAAACAATTACATGTCTATTTTGGCTTTCCTTTTGGATTTTCCACTAGATTATGTATAGCAAGAAATTGAAAAAATCTCACAGCAACACATAGCTTGCCTTTTCATTTCCGTGATTATATAGCATATAAAAGAGTTCAAGGTTTGTTTCGTACTTTTAGCATGAGAGGAGTTCTCAGCTAAAAGATAGATACAATTCCATAAATTTCAGGCACGAATCTTTTAAGGGAATAAAAATACACAAATATATAATTCAATGATCCAAAAATAATCTCGAGTGCATCCGTCTCTTTTTTTGACACCAATAAATATAAACTATGTATCTGCATACTTATCCTATTTCTTCCAAAACACAACCTATCGGGTAATCAAAAGTTCAAAACTAACCTAATAAGAGAATCATTAGTTTCTGAATGAAGATTATTTGACTTTCACTCACTCATATTGACCCAAAACATTTTTCTGGATAAATGGTCCTATTTTTCTGAAGCACAACCATTTTGCTGTAATTGACTTCAGAAAGGCCCCAATCTTGCACTAAATTGTAACTTAAATTTTGGTAAAACAGGTGTAACTCCAAGCAGTAGATCATAATGTCTCTTAATGCAAATCATATGAGATATGACTATAATTGTATTCAAAAAGGCCCAATTTTCATTCTTCAGCTTATCTTTTGGGTAAACAACTGCAAACGGAATCAAAATAACCTAACTTCTAGAAATGAAATTCATGATGACTTCAGAGTCTCACAATTTGCTTCACTTTTTTAACTTATTTTCTGGGAGAAACAAGTATTAGTTCCAATCACCCAAAAAACAAGATAAAGAAGAACCATATTGTTTCTAAAGAAAATCATTTGACCATCATTGACTACACGATGACCCAAAATTGACTCTAATCCAATCCCAAGAAAGATCTCATTTTTCTCAAATAGTACTAACTTGACTATAATTGACTTTTCAGTGACCCAACAATTCCTTCTCTATTCTACTTTATCATCTGGCTAAAACAACTCACAACTCAATTGTAAAAAAATCCTAAACTTTTTAACAAATAAACCATTTTTTTCCTTCTATTTTCAATCCTATCGATTGATTAAAACTGGTATCACTTCAACAAAACATAATTTTTCTCAAGTCATGAATATTATTTCTCACTGACCCAAATTTTTTTTGATAATTCTAACTTATCAATTAGGCTAGAATGATAATTCTAACTTATCAATTAGGCTAGAAAACTCTAATCCATATCAAAAAGTTTCAATTCTTTTCCATTTTGTCCATCATTAACTTCACAATATCCACAATTTTCTCCTAGTCCCAGCAAGAAAACACAAATTGAGAAAAAATTTAACACCTTACCGTATTGGAAGTACCGATACGTGGACGTTCAAATGCAGCGAGTGAAGCCGACATTATCGTAAAGGGGTTCAGGAAAGTGAAGCCAAAAACGCCAACATTGCAAAATATGACACAGAAATAGTACCCAGAACTGAGTACAACTCGGATCGAGAATATAACTCGGTTTCAACTCAGTGATGGGGAATCTAATAGGAGATCTAAATGGGGGTAATAATGTGCTGTGAAAGTAGATTGATAAGAAGTACCAAACAAACAGAAATAAACCCAAACAGAGAGAGAGCGCTTTGTGTGTTGTGTCTGTTTATTTTGTTCATCTTGTTTTGTTTTGATATTTGGGGGGTGGGGGGTGTTGGAGGTTGGGGCTGGATAGGTTGAGTTGGTGAGTAGACTGTAATTAATTAACTTTACAGATACTGTTTAATTAATGGACCAAATTTTTTAAAAGCAAAAAGTTAAAATATGCCATTAAACTTTTTAGAAAAAGGCGTACATATACCATCCGTTAATGATTAGGTTTATTTATGTCACTATCATTATATCAAGAGCTATTTATGTCATTATTTTTTTAATAATTTTAATACCTAATTTTTCAATACCAAATTATACATGTGGCCAAATTTAAATAAGTCACTTCACATATTTAACCCACTTATTTAATTATCCTTATAGCCTAAAACTATTCGCTCAATGTCCAGAAAAACCCACCCGACCCATCATTATTAAACTAAACCCTTCCCCAACTCAGATTTGACAGCGTTAAAAAAAATTGCTAAGATAGAGCTCCAGCTCCGACAAAGCCCCTCCTCATTGATTTCTTATATCAGTGTCTTTACCACTGTCTTCTCCTTCCTTACAAAAGCTACAAAAAAACTCAAACTCCTTAATAAACTCACGAATAAAGAACGCACCTTAAGCACAAATTTTTCCCTCAATTCCATCGTCCATCACCACTATCTAGTAATCAACTATAGGTAAAAAGACACTAGCATCTATTTTCATATTCTACACATTCAGTTTGACCGCCCTTCATCACATTCAACCATGGCGCTGTTTGGTAATAAACTGTGAAACCATGGCTCTGTTAATTCTTTCTTCAATTGGGTTTTTTGTAGATTTTCTGTAGATGAGTTTCCAATAAAAGTGGAATGAGAATAAAATAGGTGATATAAGAGAAAGAGTAGGGAAACGGTTAGGGGTCGCTTGGTTATATGCTAGAGTTATCATAGAATTTATGTATTATTTTATATAGTTATTAATTATTCATGTATTAGTTATTTAGGTATTAGTTATGCAAGTATTACTTATGTAGGTATTATTTATGTAGTATTTATAGTTATTGAAACTACAATATATGAAATATTAATTATTAAATATTTAATTTATTATAAATTAATATATATTATTTATAAATAAATAAGTAAACAAATAGTATAAAATTCTTCCTTTTTTTACAAAAATAATATAACTTTTTTTAAAAATTTTAATAAAAGAGGGCTTACAGCCCTTTAAAAAAAATTTAGTCAATAATTTTTTTAGTTTAAAAATTGTGTACTCACATGTCGAATTAAAAAAGATTTTAAAAGTAAATTGATAGGGGTAAATGTGTAATTTTATTATTTTAATTCATGTATAACTAATACCCACATAACTTATTCCACCTTCTACCCCACATAAAATTATACATAGATTTCCTCATAAGTTATGTAAGTATTAGTTACGTAGAATTACTAAAACACAACCAAACACCACATAAAATTAATACATGAATAACTTTTATACAACATTTGAATTCTACTGTTATACCCCGTAGAATTCCTGGCACCTAGACGACCTATTCGCACGTTGGTTAAGCATATTTGAAGGCCATACGTGCTAGAGAAAGGCCCGGGAAAAGATCGGACGAGAAACCTGTCGAACCATCGCGGAAGGAGCCAAGGCAGAGCCCCTCCGCGATGGCAGCGTGTCACGGAGGAGAGGCCTCCGCGTTGGCTCCGTGACACGTTGGCCTTGTCCAGGCCCAAGTATATAAAGCCCCACTTCGGTTTTAAATGATAAGAACCTTTAAAAATTTCCAGAGAACAGAGGCAAACGCAGAGGGAGAAGAAAGGAACGAAGAAATTAAATAATTTTCGTCTGATTACGCTGCTAAACGCTGCCCAAATTCAAATTAACCCCAGATACCGAGGTATTTAGCAGCAGAGAACATTCCTACGGGTTTAGTTTCGTGAAATACGGCAGACGAATCGTCGAGCCACCGAACTAAGGTAAGTAGAATTGCTCTAAATTAATGTCTATGTGTTCCTAGCTGAGAAGTGAATATTTCTCCATTCTGAACCACTGAAAAATAGCGAGTTTTCGACCGTCTTTCGATAAGCCTAAGTTTAGGCTATAAACTATATCGAAAGTAACGTTGCTCTTTACAATAAAGCTGTATTTAGTATTAATTGACGTATTTATGAATGCAGTTGGGAGAAAATAGTTGAAGTACCGGCCGAGCCTCGTCCGACGGACGAATAGTTCAAGGATAAGGTATGTAAAGTTAGTTTCCTCGGCAAGTTAAGTAATCTTGAAACAGTACAGTAATTTAAAGGCCAGTAGATTGTCCAGAAGTCATGTGTTACGTTTGTTACGACTGTTGGTACGATATTAGAAGTATCGAGTTACAACTTGCGTGAAATTTGCTAGTACGATGTAGATTCTAATATAAGCATTAGAAACTGCACAGTATGCTCAGTATGCGATATGACACAGAATGTTAGTATATCATTGTATTTAATCGAAACCCAGTAGAGCAAAGTAGTATCTGTAAGACAGCTCAGAAATAGAATGATAAGTTGAAATGAAGTTAGAAAGCATGTTAGGATTAGTAAATCATGTTACTATAGAAAATCAGTATACAACAAAGTTTTCAGCAGAAACACTATATCCTGTTTAGTATTAGCCCCAGAACAGTTTGGCAGAAGACTATATTTATATATATATATTGTTACCAGCCTCAGCATGCATTAAGTACATATATATCGCTATCATTAGCTCAGCAAATAGTATATACAGATACTTTATCCCAGCTTAGCCTCAGTATGTGAGATAGGCAGATAGTACTACTAGTTGAGACCGTTGTATTGTTTGGGGTTGGACTACCTAGCATCCATGACCGCCCCAGGGTTGATAGCTGTATCGACTCGTCCGCCAGAGGACGAGGATACGTCGCTCTACGGAGTGGCATGCCGTCCCACAAGGGACGAAGATGGGATGCCAGTTTTCCCCATATTTGTGCCTTGATCGGCCCTTACACACCCCAGTCGAGCGGATACGCCCGGGTGTAGATTCAGGAGTCCTCCGGGCTCAGATGCAGTTATAGTCAGGGGCTCAGCGAGCCCAAGTGCATACCCAGGGGACCGGCAGGATGCTTACAGGGTTTATAGGAGATGGGATGACCAGGGTAGGGGTATAGATTTTGTGCTGGTTGTACCTCCCGGCTTATGGGGGCCGGGTAAGGATTGTGTGTGCTATATATGTTATGGTATGTTATACTGTGTTAGAGTAGTTACATGTAGATCGACAGTAGAACGATAAATCCTCAGGTATGACTCCTACTCCCTTCAGTATGATTAAGAACAGGTACGACTTACACCCTCAGACAGTTAATCTAGTTCTTTCTACTTCAGTTTCATCCGTTATGTTATTGATTTCAGATATTTCTTTCAGTTATTGCTTTATATACTCAGTACCAGCGGTACTGACGCCCGGTGGGGCGCTGCATTACTTGCCTGCAGGTACTCATAAACGAGCAGGCGATACTACGTGATTCCTGTCAGCGATCGAGTATTCAGCTCCTGTCATCCGGAGACTGAATTTCAGAGGTGTATTTCAGTTCCTTTTTGTTGTATAGTACGGGTAGGTCGGGGCCCTGTCCCGATCATTTCTATTACTATTCCTAGAGGCTTGCAGTCGGTATATATATATTCCCTGTGGTCAGATGAGCCGGTCGTGTGAGGCCGTGCAGTTGTATAGTTGTTAGTACTCTTTCTTTCTATTATGATGGCCGTGTGGGGCCATAGTTTGCCAGTGGTGGTGACCTTACCGGTCACGTAGCTTTTTAATACTTCATGATTGAGTTGCAGATAACTAGACAGCATGGTGGCCTTGTCGGCCCGCATAGGTTACTGTGTTTACAGCCGTTATATAGCCCTTTGTTTCCAGAAATGTGAGTTAGAGCCAGCCAGGCACCAGGTGTGCCCAGGCTTAACAGTCCAACAGTTCAGGTCCTAGTAGGGCACCAGGTGCCAGTCGTACCCCCCAAGGCGGGGTGTGACAAACTTGGTATCAGAGTAGGTCGTATCCCAGGGAGTCTGCAAGCCGTGCTAAGTAGAGTCCTGCCCATGGATGTGTTTTGCACCACATACTATGGGTAGGAGGCTGCAAGGCATGATAGGATGGTTGTCTTTTATTCTTATTCAGTCATGCTGTAGAGCGGTACAGTATAGTGTTGAGTCCCTAAAAGCTTACTATATTCTTTGGTTACAGATAATGTCAGACCAGCGACATCCTATCACAGGTCGGAGCTTAGATATTGCAGCAGGGGAAGGCACCAGCAGGATGCCTCCCCCTCTTCTAGAAACAGCCCGGTCAGAGGGCACTACAGAGGCATCGTCCCAGCCTTCTCAGCAGTCTCCACCACATCAGGAGCCGCTTGGGGCGACACTACCTTTAGCAGTCCCTATACCGACACCCTCCGACCAGGAGGTTAGGAGTGCTGTGGTTATGTTAGCACAGATGATGGCTGCTCAGCGTCAGCCGATGCCATCTACAGTTGCAGAATCATCAGGAGGGCCCGGTAGTTCGAGGGTCCGAGAGCTCTTAGCTTTGAATCCCCCACAGTTTACAGGTTCGGACCGGACAGAGGATCCTCAGGATTTTCTGGATCAATTGCAGAGGATCTTCAGGGTTATGCATGCCACACCTACAGAATCAGTCGAGTTGGCGGCGTTCCGATTACGGGATATCGCCGTATTATGGTATGAAAGTTGGGAAAGGTCCCGAGGGAGAGATGTTTCCCCTCCCACCTGGTCCAGTTTTTCAGCAGCTTTTTTGGATCACTACTTGCCATGGGAGATTCGACAGGCTCGGGTAGACCAGTTCCTACATCTGGAGCAGGGGACCATGAGTGTTCGAGAATATTCCTTGCGGTTTGATTCTTTGGCTCGATATGCACCGGCCTTTGTTGATACCATGGCATCCAGAGTGCACCGCTTTATTATGGGGTTGAATCCAGAATATGTTGAGATTTGCATTACAGCCACACTGCGAGAAGACATGGACATTGCTCGAGTTCAGGCATTTGCCCAGAATATTGAGGGCATCAGACAGCGACAACGGGAGATCAGAAGGGTTAATCAGGAACAGCGTCGCCGGGACAGGCCAGTTGAGTTACAGAGGGAGGCCCGGGGAGGACCCAGGCCACGATTGTCAGACAGGCCGCCCAGACCCCCGCCTCCGCCTCAGTCGCAGGGGGGTAGATTCAGCCGCAGGGGGCAGCCAGAGACTGGTAAAGGCTTGCAGGTGGCAGATTCATCATTACAGAGGAGGGCAGAGCAGAGCAGGTATACCCTACCACTTTGCCCTATATGCAGTAGACGCCATCCTGGAGCATGCAGATATGGCTCCACCGCAAGTTATATTTGTGGCCAAGAAGGCCATTTGATGAAAGATTGCCCAGCCAGAGGTCGAGAGGACCGGGACAGACAGGATAGGGCATCTGCAGGGTCACGAGTCACGGCATCCTCGGTAGGGCGCAGGCCCTCAGTTTCAGCAGGCAGGGGTCGGGGCAGATCAGAGACTTCCAGTACAGGTGCAGGTCCAAGCCGTACATATGCCTTACTAGGGAGGCAAGATTCAAAAGCGTCGCCTGATGTTATGACAGGTATGCTAACTATCTGCTCACACCCTGCTTATGTGTTGATTGATCCAGGGTCTACTTTGTCCTATATTACTCCATTTGTGGCACGAAAGTTTAGTATTGCACCAGAATTGTTGCAGCAGCCCTTTTTAGTATCCACGCCCGTCGGTGACTCTATCACAGCTAGCCGAATCTACCACGGGTGTACAGTAGAGGTTGCTGACCGTCAGACTACCGTAGATCTGGTCGAGTTAGAAATGGTAGATTTTGATGCCATAATGGGTATGGACTGGTTGGTACCGTGTTTTGCCAACGTTGAATGTTGGATCAAGACGGTCCGATTCCACTTCCCAGGAGAAGCAGTGCGGGAGTGGAAGGGTAGTACCGCTACGCCAAAAGGTAGGTTTATTTCCTACCTTCAGGTGAGAAAGTTGATATCCAAGGGATGTATTTACCATTTGGTTAGGGTCCAGGATGTCCAAGCAGAATCTCCGACACTCCAGTCTGTTCCGGTAGTGAATGAATTCCCTGATGTGTTCCCAGACGAGTTACCTGGTATTCCCCCAGAAAGGGAAATAGACTTTGCTATTGATTTATTATCAGGCACTCAGCCGATATCAATACCTCCCTACCGTATGGCTCCTGCAGAACTCAGAGAATTAAAGGAGCAGTTGAAAGATTTATTGGATAAAGGTTTTATCAGGCCGAGTACTTCACCGTGGGGTGCGCCTGTTATATTCTTGAGAAAGAAAGATGGTTCGCTCTGAATGTGTATAGATTATCGGTAGTTAAACAAAGTTACAGTAAAGAACAAGTACCCGCTTCCCAGAATTGATGACTTATTTGATCAGTTGCAGGGAGCCAGATACTTTTCTAAGATTGACTTGCGGTCCGGATATCACCAGGTCCGAGTACGTGAGAGAGATATTCCTAAGACAGAGTTCAGGACCCGATATGGACATTTTGAATTTCTAGTTATGTCCTTCGGGTTAACGAATGCCCTAGCAGTCTTCATGGACCTGATGAACAGTATTTTCAGACCTTTCCTGGACTTGTTCATGATAGTATTCATTGATGATATTCTGGTGTATTCACACTCTGAAGCAGATCACCGGACTCATTTGCGGACAGTGCTCCAGATTCTCAGGGACCGCCAATTGTATGCTAAATTTTCGAAATATGAATTCTGGCTTAACTCAGTGGCCTTTTTGGGGCATATCGTCTCAGACGCTGGTATATAGGTAGACAAGCAGAAAATAGAAGCAGTTAAGTCATGGCCTAGGCCTACCACTCTGACGGAAGTTCGTAGCTTTCTGTGATTGGCAGGGTATTACAGGAGGTTCGTTGAAGGATTCTCGACCATTGCGGCACCTCTGACCAAGTTGACGCAGAAAGCAGCAAAGTTCCAATGGACAGAGGCATGTGAGCAGAGCTTCCAGGAACTGAAAGACAGATTAACCTCCGCCCTAGTGTTAGCATTGCCGGAAGGCACAAAAGGTTATTCAGTCTATTGCGACGCGTCAGGTGTCGGGTTAGGTTGTGTGTTGATGCAGCATGGTAGAGTAATTGCATATGCTTCCAGACAGCTGAGGAAGCACGAAAAGAATTACCCTACCCACAACCTGGAATTGGCCGCAGTAATCCACGCCTTAAAGATGTGGAGGCATTACCTGTACGGCGTCCATGTTGATATTTATACAGATCATAAGAGCTTACAGTACATCTTCACTCAGAGGGAGTTGAATCTACGGCAACGTCGCTGGTTGGAGCTATTAAAAGATTATGATGTGAATATTTTATATCACCCCGGGAAAGCTAATGTTGTAGCAGATGCCCTGAGCCGTAAGTCAATGGGGATCTTGGCGTATCTGCGACCTGAGAAACGAGAGTTAGCCAGAGAAATTCATCAGTTAGCTGGTTTAGCTGTTCGGGTAATGGAAACAGAAAACAACGAGGTGGTAATTCAGAATTCTGCCGTGTCATCATTAGTTACAGAGGTAAAAGAATGACAGTACGAGGATCCTGATTTAGTCCAACTCAGAGATAGAATTCAGAGAGGTAAGGAGTCAGACTTTCAGATGACCGGGGATGATGTGCTACGCTGTAAGGGCCATCTCTGTGTCCTGAATGTTTCAGGTCTTCACGGATGGATCATGCATGAGGTACATTATGCTCGCTATTCCCTTCATCCAGGAGCGACTAAAATGTACCACGACATCAGAGACATCTACTGGTGGCCAGGTATGAAAGCTGAGATAGCTGAATTTGTATCTAGATGTTCTAATTGTCAGCAGGTGAAAGCCGAGCACTAGAAACCGGGTGGTTTGACGCAAGATATAACGGTGCCTACGTGGAAATGGGAAACGATAAACATGGATTTTGTAACAGGGTTACCCCGTACCAGACGCAGAAATGATTCCATTTGGGTAATAGTTGACAGGCTGACAAAATCAGCTCATTTCCTGCCAGTGAAGGCTACCTTCTCAGCTGAGGATTATTCCGAATTATATATCAGAGAAATAGTTAGATTACATGGAGTGCCGGTATCCATCATTTTAGATAGGGGAGCACAGTTTACAGCTAGATTTTGGCAGTCGTTTCAGAAAGGTTTGGGAACGCACATTAATTTGAGCACAACATTCCACCCTCAGACAGATGGGCAGGCTGAGCGGACTATCCAAACGCTCGAAGATATGTTGCGAGCGTGTGTGCTAGATTTTGGGGGTAACTGGGATGAACATCTCTCATTGATTGAATTTGCTTATAATAACAGCTACCATTCAACTATTCAGATGGCGCCTTTCGAGGCATTATACGGGCGAAAATGTAGATCACCAGTGGGCTGGTTTGAAGTGGGGGAATCAGCATTGGTTGGCCCAAACATTGATCGGCAATCAGAGGAAAAGATAAAGCTTATTCGAGAACGATTACTGACTGCTCAGAGCCGCCAGAAGTCTTATGCAGATACGCGGCGCAGGGACCTAGAATTTGCAGTAAATGACTGGGTGTATCTGAAGGTATCTCCAATGAAAGGGGTAATGAGATTTGGCAAGAAAGGCAAGCTTAGCCCGAGGTTCATTGGGCCATATCAGATTCGGCGAAGAATAGGCCGAGTTGCATACGAATTGAACTTGCCTCCGGAGTTGGCATCTGTTCACCCAGTGTTCCATGTTTCTATGTTAAGAAAGTTCGTAGGGGATCCTTCTACAGTAGTTCCAATTCAGGATATTCAGGTCACAGAAGAGTTGGCATATGAAGAGGTTCCTGTAGCTATCTTAGACAGACAGATCCGCAGGTTGAGGACTAAAGATGTTGCGTCTGTCAAAGTATTGTAGCGTAACAGGAATCGTGAGGAAATGACGTGGGAAGCTGAAGAAGATATGAAAACCAGATACCCTCATCTATTTCAGGCCTAGTCAGGCGACAGGTATGCCCATATTATTACTTATGCAGTACCTTATAGTTGTATGTGTGTGAATGAGAAAGACTGATACTTAGCTATCCAGTGGATCCTAGAATATTATGTGCAGTACCTGTGTTGGACTTTTCTGCATTTCAGGTTTTCTCTATAGTCCATATTACAGGGGAAACTCTGCCGAAATTTTTCTAGAAAATAAATAAGTAGTCCTCCAGATAACAGTGTACATTCGAGGACGAATGTTCTTAAGGGGGGGAGAATGTTATACCCCGTAGAATTTCCGGCACCTAGACGACCTATTCGCACGTTGGTTAAGCATATTTGAAGGCCATACGTGCTAGAGAAAGGCCCGGGAAAAGATCGGACGAGAAACCTGTCGAACCATAGTGGAAGGAGCCGAGGCAGAGCCCCTCCGCGATGGCAGCGTGTCACGGAGGAGAGGCCTCCGCGTTGGCTCCGTGACACGTTGGCCTTGTCCAGGCCCAAGTATATAAAGCCCCACTTTGGTTTTAAATGATAAGAACCTTTAAAAATTTCCAGAGAACAGAGGCAAACGCAAAGGGAGAAGAAAGGAACGAAGAAATTAAATAATTTTCATCCGATTACGCTGCTAAACGCTGCCCAAATTCAAATTAACCCCAGATACCGAGGTATTTAGCAGCAGAGAACATTCCTACGGGTTTAGTTTCATGAAATACGGCCGACGAATCGGCGAGCCACCGAACTAAGGTAAGTAGAATTGCTCTAAATTAATGTCTATGTGTTCCTAGCTGAGAAGTGAATATTTCTCCCTTCTGAACCACTGAAAAATAGCGAGTTTTCGACCGTCTTTCGATAAGCCTAAGTTTAGGCTATAAACTATATCGAAAGTAACGTTGCTCTTTACAATAAAGCTGTATTTAGTATTAATTGACGTATTTATGAATGCAGTTGGGAGAAAATAGTTGAAGTACCGGCCGAGCCTCGTCCGACGGACGAATAGTTCAAGGATAAGGTATGTAAAGTTAGTTTCCTCGGCAAGTTAAGTAATCTTGAAACAGTACAGTAATTTAAAGGCCAGTAGATTGTCCAGAAGTCATGTGTTACGTTTGTTACGACTGTTGGTGCGATATTAGAAGTATCCAGTTACAACTTGCGTGAAATTTGCTAGTACGATATAGATTCTAATATAAGCATTAGAAACTGCACAGTATGCTCAGTATGCGATGTGACACAGAATGTTAGTATATCATTGTATTTAATCGAAACCCAGTAGAGCAAAGTAGTATCTGTAAGACAGCTCAGAAATAGAATGATAAGTTGAAATGAAGTTAGAAAGCATGTTAGGATTAGTAAATCATATTACTCTAGAAAATCAGTATACAACAAAGTTTTCAGCAGAAACACTATATCCTGTTTAGTATTAGCCCTAGAACAGTTTGGCAGAAGACTATATTTATATATATATATTGTTACCAGCCTCAGCATGCATTAAGTACATATATATCGCTATCATTAGCTCAGCAAATAGTATATACAGATACTTTATCCCAGCTTAGCCTCAGTATGTGAGATAGGCAGATAGTACTACTAGTTGAGACCGTTGTATTGTTTGGGGTTGGACTACCTAGCATCCATGACCGCCCCAGGGTTGATATCTGTATCGACTCGTCCGCCAGAGGACGAGGATACGTCGCTCTACGGAGTGGCATGCCGTCCCACAGGGGACGAAGATGGGATGCCAGTTTTCCCCATATTTGTGGCTTGATCGGCCCTTACACACCCCAGTCGAGCGGATACGCCCGGGTGTAGATTCAGGAGTCCTCCGGGCTCAGATGCAGTTATAGTCAGGGGCTCAGCGAGCCCAAGTGCATACCCAGGGGACCAGCAGGATGCTTACAGGGTTTATAGGAGATAGGATGACCGGGGTAGGGGTATAGATTTTGTGCTGGTTGTACCTCCCGGCTTATGGGGGCCGGGTAAGGTTTGTGTGTGCTATATATGTTATGGTATGTTATACTGTGTTACAGTAGTTACGTGTAGATCGACAGTAGAACGATAAATCCTCAGGTATGACTCCTACTCCCTTCAGTATGATTAAGAACAGGTACGACTTACACCCTCAGACAGTTAATCTAGTTCTTTCTACTTCAGTTTCATCCGTTATGTTATTGATTTTAGATATTTCTTTCAGTTATTGCTTTATATACTCAGTACCAGCGGTACTGACGCCCGATGGGGCGCTACATTACTTGCCTGCAGGTACTCATAAACGAGCAGGCGATACTACGTGATTCCTGTCAGTGATCGAGTATTCAGCTCCTGTCATCCGGAGACTGAATTTCAGAGGTGTATTTCAGTTCCTTTTTGTTGTATAGTACGGGTAGGTCGGGGCCCTGTCCCGATCATTTCTATTACTATTCCTAGAGGCTTGCAGTCGGTATATATATATTCCCTGTGGTCAGATGAGCCGGTCGTGTGAGGCCGTGCAGTTGTATAGTTGTTAGTACTCTTTCTTTCTATTATGATGGCCGTGTGGGGCCATAGTTTGCCAGTGGTGGTGACCTTGCCGGTCACGTAGCTTTTTAATACTTCATGATTGAGTTGCAGATAACTAGACAGCATGGTGGCCTTGTCGGCCCGCATAGGTTTCCCTGAATTGGTATGTTTCTGGTCAGCTGTTAGAACAGGTACAGAAGGCTATAGGCCAATGGGCCGGGGGCTGTGTTTACAGCCGTTATATAGCCCTTTGTTTCCAGAAATGTGAGTTAGAGCCAGCCAGGCACCAGGTGTGCCCAGGCTTAACAGTCCAACAGTTCAGGTCCTAGTAGGGCACCAGGTGCCAGTCGTACCCCCCAAAGCGGGGTGTGACATCTGCCAACCAAATATGGTATAAAATTAGTTATTCATGTATTAATTTGGGCCTTATACAGTAACCAAACGGCCCCTTAATGGGCCACCGATAAACCCCTTTAACTAGATGCTTTAGTTGAAATTTTATGGATTAGTCAAATCTGAGCTAAGTAAGGGTTAGGTTATATAAAGATGGGTTGGGTGGGTTTTTCTAGCTATGGGGCGGGTTGTTTTAGGCTGTATGGATAATTTAATAAGTCGGTTAAGTAAATAATATGGCCCACTTAAATCTGGCCACGTATACAATTTGGTACGAAAAATTAGGTATTAGGTCTGTTAAAAACTAATGGCATGGACAACTTTTTTACATAACGGCAGTGGCATAAACGAGCCTAACTATTAATGGATGGCATAGATGAGTCTTTTTCTAAAGTTAGATGGCATATCTGAGCTTTTTCCTTTTTAAAATATTATTCATATGTTATTCATCTTAATGTACGCCCCCACACATGTGCCTCGTATTAATAAGAATAAATTTTTAAAAAATAGCATAAATAATATTTTAAAAATGTATTTGTGTAATAATACAAGAATTTAGAGAGAAAAGTATGAATTTCAAAATGATAAATGATTATGTTTAAGAGTTTGATCCAATCCAGTAGTTCTTTCTTCACTTTGTTCTAATACCTTTTCCAATGAACAAAAATATCGTAGAAATAACGTTTGATTGAAACGTAAAAAAATCATTTGTTTTTACATGAATAATTAAATGCATGCATTATATTTATATTTCATGTTAATTATTACAAAATTTATATTACTACATTATTAACAGATTAATACTTAGTATAAATATTAGTATTATGAAGACTCATTGTAATATAAAATCATATAGTAGAATAGAACATATAGTATAAGTTAATACTTGAAATAATTAATACTTACGAAATCGTATTGTAAGTTATTACTAACTTATTTTGGCACAAGTAAATTGATATCATATCACAAACACATTTATTTATCAGTAATTAGTCGTCCAAATTAAGAAAGACTCATCAAAATTACAATACGATTTCGTAAGAAAATTATGAATTTCAATAGTGAAAACTAAGAAAGACTCATCAAAATTAGTAAAAACAACCACTAATGCTTGCATTAGAGTAGACTGTCTATATCATGTTCATCAGGGTGCAATCCTTCTCCAGGCCCTATTAACGCGGGATGCTTTGTGCAGCAGGTTCCCCTTTTTTCAAATTGTATTTTCAAAGATCCTAAACATAAGATTGATTTGTATTATAAATACAAATTTATTCAACATGTAATTATTTCTTAATGTTACACCCCGTAAATTCTTGACTTTTAATTGGCCTATTCGCATGTTGGTTAAGAGTTTTAGAATGCCATACATGCTATAAAAAGACCTGGGGGAAGACCGGATAAGCGCCACGTTGAAACATCGCAAGAGGAGGCCGGGCAGACCCCCTCCGCGATGGCCAACGTGTCACGGAGGGCTCACCTCCGCGTTGGCCGGCGTGTCACGGAGGTGGGGTTCATCCCCAAGTATATAAGCTCCCACTTCGTTTTAATTTCATTTCTTCTCATTTTCATTTCCAGAACGAACAGAAAACAGAGAGGAGCGAGGATTTTCACTAAAATTCCTTCTGATTACGCTGCTAAACGCCCTCCAAACTCAAAATAACTTTGGGTACCGAAGTATAAAGCTGCAGAGAACATTCCTGCGGAGTTAGTTTCGTGAAATTCGGCCGAAGAATCGTCGTCTTACCGAGCTAAGGTAAGTAGAATTTCTCCAAAATAGTGTAAATATACTCGTAGCCCTAAAGTAAGTATTTCTCCCTTCTGGACTTCTGAGAAATAGCGAGTTTCCGATTATTTTTCGATAAGTCAAAGTTTTGGCTATATATATATTCAAAGTAGTATTTTCTTCCAGAATATCGATGAATTTAGTTCTAATTGCTATGAATATGAATGCAGTTGGAAGAAATAGTTGAAAATTTGCCGAGTTACGCCAGATACTCAGAAAGTTAACGGATAAGGTACGTAAAGCTAGTTTCTTCGGCAAGCTAGTAGTTTCGGTATAGTAAAATAGCTCAAGTGCCAGTAGAATGTTTCATAAGCCGCATATTTTGTTTAGTATAAATTTTAATACGATGTTGGAAACATCATGTCATGTGTAGCGTGAAACTTACTAGCACGATATAATTCTAGTAGAAAGTTTCAGAAATAGTACAGCATGCCCAGTAGATAATTTAGTAAAGTATGTTAGGATATCATCGTGTTCAGCCGAAACTTAGTAAAGCAATATAAGTTCCCGTAAAGTATTTCAGAAATAGAATAGTAGCTTAATATGAATTTTAGAAAGCATGTTAGAAATAGTAAATCATGTTTACCATAAAACTTAGTTATACAACATGATTCTCAGCAGAAATATTATATCATGTTTCAGTATTAGATTCAACACAGTATGATAGAAATTATATATACCATTATCAGTTGAGACTTGACTGTATTGTTTGGGGTTGAATTACCTAGCACACTCGATCCCGCGTGACATCTGTCATGTGCACCCTCGGGATCAGGCAGGAACAGACAATTTTTAGCCAGATCCTGGCTTCCCTGTTCATCTAAGAGTAGGGCAGCATCTGATGGTAGCCCCTCTCCTTGTGCCTGCTCCACCGTGCTGTCAAACAGGCTCCACATAGAGTGCGTATGATGTCTGCATAAGGTGGAGTTATGTTCAGCTGCCGGAGTACATGGGCGGCTGTGTCCCGCGTCCCCAATATAGCATTCAAGTGATGGGGCTCAAACGTGACAACCTGCCCTCTTATCTTGACGGTGTGACTACGGAGGGTCGGGTTCCAGTTGGCATAGAACTCCCAAATCAGATGGAGATTGCACTCCTTGGGCTCTTCGAAGATGAAGTTCAGCCCGGCGGTGTCAATCCGGTGTACGATCCTCAGGAATTCCCGTGCCAACGGCTCCCTTGCAATTTGCTCATATGGGAAGTATTTGGTTTCTTTGTGTTTTGCATACCATTTCTTCCCTTCGTCAGTCACCCATCGGGTTCCATATTGTCGGCGTTGGCCTCTCGGAACCGCTGGTGCTGCTGGAACTGCTGTTCCCAATCTTATTCTTTTTCTGCCGGCGCCCAATGTGGATGCGCCCTTTCCCTTGTCTTGCCTACCTGACATTGTTCCCGTACCATCGAACAGACAATCCCAATGTTATTCAAGTCACAATTAGCTTCAACTAAGGTTGGGTTGAGTTAGGCCACCCCACACTTAGTCTTTAGCCGCAATTAAAACAATTCAGCAAGATATTCATGAATTACCAAGTTTTACATTCGACATGCTTAGTGCCTTCATCTAATTCGATGGAATAATTACTATGTACTTCTCAGACTTTGTACAACAATTAACAATATCGCCATCGATTCCATTATATCATCAGAGCACTTAGCCAACTTTTTGTTCTCAACAACCTATGCAATTCACCAATTTCATTTTTCCGAAATTCCCTTGTCTACTTAGCATATTCAACTTTTAATCACAACAAAATTCACATCACCCAACATGCACAACCCAATTTTTTTTCACATTTCAACAAATTTAGTTTTCTTCCTATTCAAATTCCAACCCTAGCTACCAATTTCGCAAAAATTCACTAAAACATGCATTCATCGAGTTCATATACTCACAACGATACTATGAACATCAATCAATCATAACTTAAATGAATTGAAGCTTAATTTTCACTTAAGGCAAGTTTCAATCACTACCCATGCTCAAGAATCGAAAATTCAAGCAAAAATGAGGTTAAGTTCAAGAACATACCTTTTCTCCGATGAAATTGAAGAAAACTTGAAGAAAATCGATGCCTAGGTCTGTGTCACGTTGGGGGAGGAGGGAATTTGGGGTGTTGGTCACGGAGGGTATGGAAAATAGGAAAAAATTGAAGGGAATCGGGGTTTTAAAAGTGTTTTTCGTGCGAGTTACCCGGCTACCCGGTGTGACCCGACGCGAAATAACACTCAACGTGTCACGGAGGGTAACGCGGAGCACCCCCTCCGTGACACGGAGCCATCGCGCCAGTGTTCTGGAATTTTTAAAAATTCCAGAATAGGCTTCAACGTGTCACGGAGGGTAACGCGGAGCACCTCCTCCGTGACACGGAGCCATCGCGTAGGCTCACTGTCATGCCAATTTTTATTTTTCTCACCTTGATTTTTTTCCTTTGCGCTTCTTTGCATTTTTTCCCTCCGTTCCACCTGAAAATCATTTCACAACAAGAAATTGGTTAGAATTCATAGGTTTCCATGCAAACAATATTTTTTTTCTTTTTTTCTTTTTTTTTTGTTTTGTTTTTTTTCTCAACTAATTCTATCATCTATTACAACAATTTCACGGGTTGCCTCCCGTGCAGAGCCTGGTTTACTTTCGCGGCTCGACGTCATTTACGCTCAATCATCCTCTAGAGTGATGGACGTCTTCTCTCGAATAATGTCCTCACCCCAGTAATGCTTACAACGCTGCCCATTAACCAAGAATGTGGCACTTCGATCTTCTTGCCACAACTCCACTGCCCTGTGCGGGGTCATTCTCACTACCTCAAATGGCCCTGACCATTTGGACCGTAATTTCCCTGGAAACAGCCTCAATCTTGAATTGAAAAGCAACACTTTCTGCCCCGATTCGAATATCCGATGCACCATATGCTTATCGTGCCACCTCTTTGTTTTCTCTTTGTAACACTTGGCACTTTCATAAGCATGCCAACGAAACTCATCAAGTTCGCTGAGTTGCATCAGCCTCTTCTTACCCGCTAGCTCTAAATCCATGTTCAATTTCCTCACGGCCCAGAAAGCTCGGTGTTCTAGCTCTATAGGTAGATGACACGCCTTTCTATAGACCAATCTATACGGAGAAGTCCCAATTGGTGTCTTGTAAGCAGTTCTATAAGCCCACAACGCATCGTCGAGTTTGCTTGACCAATCACTACGTTGTGCATTCACTGTTTTCTGGAGAATCTGCTTCACTTCTCTGTTCGACACCTCCACTTGCCCACTAGTTTGGGGATGATATGTTGTTGCTAACTTGTGGCGCATCCCATACTTAGCTAGCAAGTTCTTGAAACTTGCATTGACAAAATGAGCCCCTCCATCACTGATAATGGCTTGGGGTGTCCCGAACCTAGTGAAAATGTGCTTTTTAACAAATTTCGTTACCACCTTGTTGTCATTCCTGGGGCAAGCGGTTGCTTCAACCCATTTTGATACATAATCAACGGCCACCAAGATGTAACTATTACCAAATGACGGTAGGAACGGGCCCATGAAATCTATGCCCCATACATCAAAGATCTCCACTTCTAGTATATGCTGCAGCGACATCTCTTGCCTTCTACCAATTGTGCATGTTCTTTGACATCTATCATACATTTTTACGTATGCCATAGAGTCTCTAAACAATGTAGGCCAAAAGAAACCTGACTGTAGCACCTTGTGCGCTGTCCGCTCGCCTCCGTGGTGCCCTCCATACAATGAAGAGTGACAACTCCTCAACACTTCTGCAATCTGGCTCTCCGGGATGCATCTCCTCATCACCTGATCCGGTCCCTATTTAAACAAGTATGACTCATCCCAAATAAAATACCGGCAATCATGCCTCAACATTTTTCTCTGCTGAGTCGTAGCCTCCGGTGGATAGACTCCACTCACTAGCAAATTCACAATGTATGCATACCAAGGGATCTCGGCTTCCCTTATTGCCAAGAGCTGCTCATCCGAGAACTCCTCTTTGATGTTGTCACCTTCCTTCACATGCGACCGACTTTCCAATCGCGATAGGTAATCTACCACTTGATTCTCGCTCCCGTTTATGTCCTTAATCTCTAGGTCAAACTCTTGCAACAACAAGATCCATCTGATCAGCCTGGGGTTTGCATCCTTTTTGTTAAACAGATACCGAATCGCTGCATGATCGGTATACACCACTACTTTAGAACCCACCAAATAGGACCTGAATTTATCAAACGCGAACACCAATGCTAGCATCTCCTTTTCTGTGACTGTATAATTAACTTGGGCAGCGTCTAGTGTTTTGCTTGCATAATGAATAGAATGAAAATTTCTATTCCTCCGCTGCCCCAATACAGCTCCCACAGCCACATCGCTTGCATCACACATCAGTTCAAACGGTTGTTCCTAGTCCGGAGAAATAAGGATAGGTGCTTCTATCAATTTCTGCTTCAACTCCTCGAATGCTTTGACATAATCTTCATCACACTCGAACTTCTCCTCTTTTTCTAGCAACCTGCATATTGGTCTAGAAATTTGAGAGAAGTTCTTAATGAACCGTCTGTAGAACCCTGCATGAAAACTGCGAACACCCTTCACTGACACAGGTGGTGGTGGTAGCTTTTCAATAACTTCGATCTTAGCAGGATCGGCCTCCAACCCCTTGCAAGACACTTTATAGCCAAGGACTATACCCTCCTTGACTAAGAAATGACATTTCTCCTAGTTGAGTACAAGGTTGGATTCTTCACAGAGAGCTAGCACCCTGTCAAGATTCTGCAAACAAGTAGCAAACGAATTACCAAAAACAGAAAAATCATCCATAAATACCTTGACGAAATCTTCCACCATGTCGTGAAAGATCGCTATCATGCATCTCTGGAATGTGGCGGGTGCATTTCATAAACCAAATGGCATCTGCCTAAAAGGATATGTCTCTTAAGGACATGTGAAAGTAGTCTTCTCCTGGTCTTCCGGTGCTATGGCTATTTGGTTATAGCCAGAGTACCCATCAAGGAAACAATAATATTCTTGTCTAGCCAATCTGTACAATATCTGATCAATGAACGGGATAGGATAGTGATCTTTCCTTGTGGCTTCATTGAGCTTTCTGTAGTCCATGCAAATCCTCCAGCTTGTGACGGTGCGTGTAGGGATCAACTCATTTTTCTCATTGGTGACCACGGTCATCCCTCCATTCTTTGTGACACACTAAACGGGGCTGACCCATTCGCTGTCCGAAATAGGATAGACCACACCTGCATCAAGCCACTTAATTACTTCTTTCCTAACCACATCCTTCATCATCGGATTCAACCTCCGTTGATGCTGTACAGTTGGCTTTGCTCCTGTCTCCATGAAAATTCTGTGTGTGCAAAAATCTGGATTGATACCCCAAATATCTGACATCTGCCAGCCCATCGCTTTCTTCCTTCTTTTGAGAACCACCAATGCTTCCTTTAACTGTGCCTTCGTCAATTCCGCGGAGATGATGACTGGCAAGGTGTCATCTTCCCCCAAAAAGACATATTTCAAATGTGGAGGCAATGTTTTCAACTCCAGTTTTGGTGCTTCCTCAATAGATGGTTTCGGCAATGGTTCCAGGGACCTCATTAAAGGCTGAAAGTCATGCTTCTTGAGATACAACTTTGGTTCATTTAACATTTGCACCATCTCATAAGTATCTTTATCTCCGAAATGATCGGAGCTCATCAATGCTCTTTCAAATGGATCTCGAGAATCAACAATCTGAAGAATTTCTTCTTGATTTAGCATATTGATTGCTGAAAGCTCCTCCTATATGGCCGGAAGCTTCATGGCCTTATATACATCAAATACCTCCACTTTGTCATGCGCTCGCATGGTTAGCTGCCCTGCAGTTAAATTAATCAAAGCTCTCTCGGTTGCCTAGAAAGGATGTCCCAAAATAAATGGGACTTCCGCATCCGGCTCAAAATCTAAGACAATGAAATCTACCGGGAAGATAAGGGAGCCTACTTGCACCAGCACGTCCTCCACAATGCCATCTGGTCTATCCAAAGAGCGGTCCGCTAACTGAAAGATCACTGTAGTTGGTCTAGGACTGCCCAGCCCCAACTTCTTGAACACCGATGTCGGCATCAGGTTAATGCTCGCTCCCAAATCGCATAATCCGCGAACTTGGATACTTTGCCTAATTGTGATTTGAATTATAAAGCTCCCAGGGTCCTTGAGCTTTATTGGCAACCTGTTCTGTATCTGGGAAGTGCACTCCTCAGTAAGCGCCACTGTAGCATACTCCGTCAATCTGCTTTTGTTAGCTACGATGTCCTTGATATACTTTGCATATTTCGGCACTCCCTGCAAAACATCAACCAAAGGTAAATTAATGTGTACCTGTTTAAGCACCTCCATGAACTTTCTGAAATAAGCTTCCTCCTTGTGTTTCTTTAGTCTTTGAGGGAACGGGGGTGGTGGTCTTTCTGCTTCAGCTCCCTTCTCCTTCCCTCTCTCATCATCATGTTCCCTATCTTTCTCCACTGCTCCTGACTGCTGAGGTGGTCTTTCTGGTTCCACCTCCTTGAGTTGTAAACCACTCCTTGTGGTCACTGCATTAACCTGCTTGGGATTCGGGTCAGTGTCACTCGGTAGTCCTCCTCTGGGCCTGGTGTTTTGAGCTCCAGCTAGTTGTCCAAACTGGTACTCCAACGCCTTTTTAGCTAACTAGTTGTTTTTTAAGTCTGCCGCTAATTTCACATAATCAGCCTGCAATTGAGCTTGGTTAGCTATCATTGTTTTGAACATTTCCTCAATGTTGGTGGGTGGTGGAGGAGGTGCGATGTTGCCTCTGTATTGAGACTGATAGTTCTGCTGCCCCCTTTGATTTCTCTGCGCACCCTGATTCGAACTCTGCCCTTGATGGCTGTTACTACCCCAAGAGAAATTCGAATGATTTCTCCAATTCGAGTTGTAGTTGTTGCCATACTGCTGGCGATTATTTCTCTGTACATTCCCAACAAAGTTCACTGAATCTGGATTTGCACCACAACACTCAGCTGAGTGTTCATTACTACCGCATACTTCACATCAAATCTGATGCACTACATTAATTGGGGCTTGAGGTTGATTCAAGCTCATATTGCTGAAGTGGGTGTTGAGTTGATTTTGCAATGCAACTATCTGTACCCGTTTAAGCACCTCCATGAACTTTTTAAAACAAGCTCCCTCCTTGTGTTTCTTTAATCTTTGCGGGAACGGGGGTGGTGGTCTTTCTGCTTCAGCTGCCTGGTGTTTTGAGCTCTAGCTAGTTGTCCAAACTGGTACTCCAACGCCTTTGTAGCTAACTGCTAGTTTTTCAAGTCTGCCGCTAATTTCACATAATCAGCCTGCATTTGAGCTTGGTTAGCTATCATTGTTTTGAACATTTCCTCAATGTTGTTGGTTGGTAGAGGAGGTGCATTGTTTCCTCTGTACTGAGACTGATAATTCTACTGCCCCTTTGATTTCTCTGCATACCCTGATTCAAACTCTGCCCTTGATGGTTGTTACTACCCCAAGAGAAATTCGGATGATTCCTTCAATTTGAGTTGTAATTATTGCCATACTGCTGCTGGTGATTATTTCTCTTGATGTTCCCAACAAAGTTCACTGAATCTGGATTTGCACCACAACACTCAGCTTAGTGTTCATTACTACCGCATACTTCACACCAAACTTGTTGCACTACATTAACTGGGCTTGTGGTTGATTCAAGCTCATACTGCTGAAGTGGGTGTTGAGTTGATTTTGCAATGCAGCTATCTGTGCAGCGATAGTTGTAAAACCATCCACCTCAAAGACTCCTGCCGCTTTCCTTTTTCGTCCTCTTGAAGAGTCCGCATTCCACTCTAGATTTCCCTGTGAAATACGATTTAACAAAGTATACAGCTCCTCAGAAGTCTTTTCTAATGCTTGTCCCCCAGCTGCTGAGTCTAGAAAATTTTTTGTGTGGGGTTCCAAACCCTCTATGAAAGTATGCACCAACACATCATTGGACTAGTGATGGTGAGGACAATCCCTCAACAATGATTTGAACCTTTCCCAAGCTTGATACAGATTCTCCCCCTCTTTTTGTTTAAAACTTAGAATCTGACTTCTAAGTCTTGCTATTTTCCCGGATGGAAAGAATCTTATCAAAAACTTTCTTTCAAGATCATCCCACGTGGTGATAGAGTTAGGTGGTTTAGCTTTCAACCACCTCTTTGCTTCCCCCAATAATGAAAATGGGAATAATGTAAGTCTTACATAATCGGATGATACTCCAACGGGGATGTAAGTGTCACTTATCTCCAAAAAGTTTTGGAGATGTTGTTGTGGATCTTCGTGAGGGAGACCTGTGAATTGGCCGCTGGTGTGCAACAATTGCACTATGTTCTGTTTAAGCTCAAACCTCCCTCCTGGCTCAGGTCTGCGAATACTTGATGTAACATTATTAGCATGTGGGATTGCCACTTCGCGAACCGGCCTAGCTGCCATTTCCTCGGGCACTAACACTGCCCTCACAAGTGGTGGATTCTGTTGTTGGTCTAGAATTGCCTGTCTGAGCAACTGTAGCTTTTTCTCTAGAGCTTCCCTTCTTTGACGATGAAATTGTCTTTTCAGCTCTATGTATGAATCCACCAACTCCTTCTCTCTTGCCAGTGTTCAAAAGAATTCAATATCTGCAAAAGATAGGCTAAGATCAAGTTGTCAGCACTTATATAGAAATTGTAAACTAACACTAAGAAAACAATTTTACCAATTGCTAGTCCCCGGCAACGGCGCCAAAAACTTGTTCGGGCTTCTGTGGTGACTACACGCAAGTGCACGTGGTCGAACAAGTAGTAAAATGGCTTAAGTAAGCCAAGTATCGATTCCATAGGGACTGAACCAAGGTAATAATTAACTTAAGTGTTAATGAACTATATCTTTAAGAATGCAGACAACAAAATAAATAATATTTTTAGAGTTGTAGGTTCCTAATTTATACGAATCTAAGACAAAATTATAAAGTGAGTCTGAACTATAGTAATGAGCATGCTGAGGTTAAAACGAACATGCAGGGAATTAATTTATTGATACAATTTAGTTAATCTTTCCTTCGGTTGCTAGTCAAAAATTATTGTCTATGGATTGGAACTTTTGTCTCCTATCCAACTTAAGAATCATGAACCTTCAATCTACATTTCTGTGATAAAAGAATTTCATATTCTAGCCATACAAAACCGATTTCTTAATTGACTAATAAGACTTTCAGATATATTTTTATTCTGAATGTAAATCAATTCTCAATTTTCCCAAACTAAGAAGAGATCATATCCTACCAATTCACAACTTTCCAATTTCTTTCCTTCTCAAAATCAAAATTGGATTTTTTAGATATACATTAACATTGGCCAAACATTAATGCAGTAAGAACAAGAATTGATAGAACAACCATTGAAGAAAAGATGAAAACTGAAATGATTAACAATTACATTCCACTACAATTGTTCTTAACCTCAGCAAGAAGTGAATTTAGCCACTCATTTGTGGATTTAACATCATCAAATGTGTAGAATTCATACAAACAATTTAGATAAAAGAGAAAGAGATAGAGAAGAACCTAGAATTTTCGTCCCCTCAACTGCCTGTAACCCACGTTCTTGCTCAACCAAGTCAGAATGTTTAAAAATAAACCTAAGTGTGCTATTTATACTATTGAGAATTTTTCCCGGAATAACAAGCAACGTGGCACGAAGTGTATCACGGAGCACTCCCTCCGTGCCACGGGGGTATCGCGGACCCTCTCTGGAATTAGGCTCCTCAGAATTTTCACCTTGGCATGCCACGACCTGCATCACGGAGCCTGGCCAACGTGCCACGGTGCTATGGCGCACCTACACTGGAAATTGATGTCCCAGGTAATTGTACTCAACGTGCCACGGCTTGCATCGCGTGGCATTGCCTCCGTGTCACCGAGGTAACGCGAGGCTTCACTGGAAATGGCCAAAATTAAATCACCTGAGGCAGAATGCCTCCGCGATGGCAGCGTGACACGACTCAATCGTGGAGCCCTTATTTTGCTACTCTTCCTTGACCTTTTCCACTCCTTGCTTCCAAGTCCATTTTCGATTTTTACCAACATGTATCTTAGCTTCCCAAAATTCCATTTTACCTGCAAAACAACACTAATCATGTTGGTTAGTTTAAATTCACATTTTAACTACAAATCATATGAGAATGCACAAATAACGATAGATAACAAAGACGAAATGAAGCATTTGAGTATCACTTGGGCATATAATTCTTCCCAAGATCAGATGGCTATGAAATACGTAAGATCTAAGAGTTCAAATTTGTAGAATTGGTTGATTGACACATCAAGCAGATATCAAACATATCTTGTGTCGCTGCTCGACAAAATTCCTCATCATTAGGTTGAACATGAGTTCCTACATTATCTTATTGTATGAATATTGGAGATGTTAAATCTTCTCTTGGATAGTTAGCCTTGATAGTAGGAAGAACTTTATCAATCAAGTATGACGATGAAATTTCATTGGTTATTGAAATTATTGCTTTTGTTTCCGTAGTGCTTGCAACTTTATTTATTTATATCTTTTAGCTCATTCTTGTGTTACGAAAGGTAACACTCCAATTTTGCTGGAGAATGTTTCTACTCCTTGTGCATCAAATCTAGAATGAGCTACAACAGCTAAAAACATATCGATGAAACTTTTGCTCTTGGTAGTGCGCATTGGATCTTTTTCATCAGGCAGTAAATAATAAATATCATTTTTTTATTATATAAAACCACTCCTTGTTGATATGAACCATATTGAATATGGCGATAAAAATTGAATCATGTGGTATGCTACCACCATGAAGCATAGTTATACAAAATTGAAACTAGCTTATTTTATTTTCCTCTTTCAAATAAGGCTTTATGACATTAGAATGTCTTTGTATATCTCCTTATTTCAAATGCCTAATTAAAGTGGTCTGAATGGAACAAGCTACTAATTGTAGAGCCTTCCGCTTCCATAAAGGAAGTTGACGAAAGTCATTGTAATTCATCTCAATTCTCTTACCATCACAAATTTTCACTTTTCTACTATATACACTACTCGGGGCACCTTCTCATCATAATTTAATAGTCTCCAAATATGCTGAATTGTTTGGATAGAAGTTGAAAAATGTGATGCCACTATTCTCATAGCTCTTTCTTTAGTTTTTCATCAATACTATTTTATTGCAACATTTCATATATTGCAACACGTGTTACATTACTCAAAGTTTTTAATCTCTGCTATATGTCATGCTCCACCTGGGGTGGCATGACTGGCACCTGGTGCCCTACTAGGACCTGAATTGGCCTGACTGAGCTTATGCACCTCTGGTGCATGACTAACACTAAATCTCAAATCAAGAAAACAACGGGCTATATCTCGGCCGTAAACACAGCCCCCGACCGACAAGGCCTTATAGCCACCTTTAAAAGAAAATAGCTAACCAGAAACAGGTAATAATAGGGAATCCTATGCGAGCTGACAAGACCACCATGATGTCTAGTTATGAAGATAAGGTAAATCTAGTATAAACTAAGTTATGGCCGACAAGGCCTCTAACTAACATCTAAACAAGGTCCCACACGGCTAACACACAAGATAAAACATATATGGGCCCACATGGCCAACAACAACTAACCACATGGAATCAAAAATAATCTGCAAGCCTCTAGGAATGATATACTGGTCGAGACAGGGCCCCGACCTACCCGTAAGCTGTACAAACAAAAAGAGAGTCAACCTTCTAATTATGAGCTCTGGAGGAAAAGAGTCGACTGCACTGCTAATCTTGACTAAAAACTAGGATGATCCTAGTCCGTTCTATCGGTACCTGCAGGAAAATAATGCAGCGCCCCAAGGAGGGTGTCAGTATAATATGTACCGAATATATAAGGAAGTAACTGTAAATAACTGAATGAACTGAAAAGAAGGGATAGAAATACTACCTGAATAGCTGAACTTCCTGCTGTGTAATTTACTAGTAACTAATGCAAACAAGAACCTTACCTGGCCCCCATAAGCCGAAAGGTACAACCAGCACAAAATAACCTATCTGGGGCCCCCATAAGCCCCAGTGAGTACACTTCAATCTACATACCCCTAACAAGATCATACTAAGTCATCTAATAACTATGGCCGTCCTACCAGTCCCCTAGGTCTACAACTGAGCCCGCTGGGCCCTTGAACTGTAGCTGTGTCTGAGTCCAGTGGACCCCTGATATCTTATATCTGCACCCCGGGCACCTAGCTCGATAGGGAGTGTGTTGTAGTGTCGATCGGCATAAAAATAGTCCCGCCATGGAATAGACTGTTTGAGGACCTTGAACCCTATCTTCGTCCCTTACGGACGGCATGCCGCTCCTTGGAGCGACGTCATCTCTCCCCTGGCGGGCATCGACACAACAATTAACCCTGGGGTTGGTTATGGAGGGCTATACAGGGCAAAGTCAATCCCAAGCTATACATAGGATACTGGCCTCAGCTAATAACAATAACTAATCTCTATAGATATACTTCTGGCTTTCTTACTGGGATTCAAATTGAATTATAATACTGAAGAACTAACTTGCCGAATGAATTTGCCTTAACATACCTGGATTTCCAATTTCTGGTTAATTGGCGAGTTTCAAACTGTATGCAATAGCTCTTTCCAACTGCACTCATATTACTGGGAGAATAAGACTAGTTTCAATACTAAATTTGGCAAAAACGATAACTTTTAATATTAATATTGACTATATTTCAATTTAGCAAAACACGGTCAAAATCTTATAGTTTCTCGGGAGTTCAGAAGGGATAAATACTTACTTGAAGCCTGTGATCGTATAGAAATTAGTTTGGAGCAATTATGACAAATTCTACTCGGCGGGGCTGCGATTTGCCGGGCGAATTTTGAGAAACTAACTTCGTAGTAATTCTTCCCATAGGCCTAGAACTGGTTACCCGAAGTTAATTTGAGATTGGACGGCGTTTGGTAGCATAATCAGACGAAAATATGTAGAAACTTGCATGATCTCTCTCACTGGATCGAGGTCTTTACTTATGAAATGATTTTGAAAAGCAAGGAATATATATATACATACACCTGACAATCATTTAAAGTAATCCATATCAACAGTATACATGGTGGCTTTAATTACTTATAGTCTCATCCATTACACCTATATATGTAATAATGTTTGGTGACGTGGCTATCTTGTGGACCACAACCTTCAGCCCTCCATAATCACATGGACCACTTCATTACATATATAGTAGTATGAAACGTGGAAGCAATTGTGCTTATAAGCCCTAAGTGTATAAATGTAAACAATCCTCACTAAAAGTTATATAAGACTTAATTCTTCCTTGGTAAATATTACTTACCCTACTTACTATAACTGCCGCCTTTAAATTAAAATAGGCCCACAACATTTTACATCTAGATTTCAATGTAGGTCCAATTTGTTGCTATGGATGATCAAATAATTAGGATGTTACGAAATGCATTTCTGTCACATACCGCTCTAGAAGTTTTTCGATTTCAAATCTTAGCATACGACCATTGAGTAATTTAAATACCTCATAACACAACCTTATTATAGTACTAAGCACATGGTCATATCTTTAAAGTACGAGTTTATTGCTTAAATTATATGAGGTGTTACATCATTCCCCCTTTAGGAACATTCCTCCTCGAATGTCATCTCGACTTACGGGAATCAAACTCTTTTAGCTACTATTCTTGAAAAGTTTCGGTAGAGTCTCCCCTATAACATGGACTATTTGAAAACCCTGAAATGCAGAAAAGTCCAACACAGGTTTTTCACATAATACTATGACAACTATTTCACAACAAGATTATGGCCAACTGAACAGTATATGTACTATAAATCATGAAACAATAACTGAACCGATAACTTTACCTTGACCGCATAGTCTGGACAAAGCCTGGAACAAATAATGATATCGGGATCTCATGTCATCCTTAGCTTCCCAGGTCATCTCTTCTCTATTCTTGTTTCTCCATAGTACTTTAACAGAGGTGACATATTTAGTTCTCAACCTACAAACCTTTCGGTCTAATATGGCTACTGGAACCTCTTCATAGGCTAATTCCTCAGTGATCTAGACGTCCTTGACTGGCACAACTCAGGATGGATCTCCTATGCACTTTCATAACATGGACACATGAAAGACCGGGTGAACAGATTCCAACTCCAGAGGTAGATCTAGCACATATGTCATCTGGCCTATTCTCCGGAGTATTCGATACGGCCCTATAAATATCGGGCTAAGCTTGTCCTTTTTACCAAATCTCATCACGCCCTTCATTGGAAAAACTTTCAGAAATACCCACTCACCTACATCAAACTCCAGGTTTCTACGCTGTACATCAACGTAAGATTTCTAGCGGCTCTAAGCTGTCAGTAGGCGTTCTATGATAAACTTCACCTTCTCTTCTGACTGGTAGATTGTGTCTGGTCCAATTAACCCGGATTCTCCTACCTCGAACCAACCAACTGGGGATCTACATTTTCGCCCATATAAGACCTCATAAGGAGCCATCTGGATTGCTGAATGATAACTATTATTATAAGCAAATACAATAAGGGGTAAATGTTCATCCCAGCTGCCCCCGAAGTCTAGCACGCACGCCCCTAACATATCTTCGAGTGTCTGAATTGTACGTTCTGCCTGCCCGTCTGTTTGAGGATGGAAGGCTGTACTCAGGTTAACTTGTGTCCCTAGGCCCTTCTGAAAAGACTGCCAAAATATAGCTGTGAATTGCGCCCCTCTGTCAGAAATAATTGATACTGGAACACCATGTAGTCGAACTATCTCCCTGATATACAACTCAGCATAATCCTCAGCTGAGAAGGTGGCCCTGTGTTACACCCCGTAAAATTTCCAACACATAGATGGCCTATTCGCGTGTTGGTTAAGAGTATTTGAAAGCTATACATGCTAGAAAAAGGCCGGGGAAAAGATCGGACGAGAAACCTGTCGAACCATCGGGAAGGAGCCGGGGAAGAGCCCCTCCGCGATGGCAACGTGTCGCGGAGTTGGAGCCTCCGTGTTGGCTCCGTGACACGTTGGGCCTGTCCAGCCCAAGTATATAAACCCCTCACTTCGGTTTTTAATGATATAACTCATATAATTTCCAGAGAAACCGAGGGAAAATAGGGAGGATCGAGAATCTCTTATAATATTCGTCTGATTACGCCGTCAAACGCGGTACAAACTCAAATTAACTCTAGATACCGAGGTATTAAGCAATAAGGAGCATTCCTACAGATTTAGTTTCGCAAAATTCGGCCGACAAATCGTCGTGCTACCGGGCTAAGGTAAGTGGAATTGCTCCAGATTAGTGTCTATGTACTCCTATTCCTAAAGTGAGTATTTCTCCCTTCTGGACTTTCGAGAAATAGCAAGTTTTTGAACGTCTTTCGATAAGCCAAATTTTAGGCTATAAATATATCGAAAGTGACGTTTTCTTTCAGAATATTGGTGTATTTGGTTCTGATTGACATATATGTAAATGCAGTTGGGAGAAATAGCTGGAGTACTGACCGAGCTTCGTCCGTTAGTCGGATAAACCGATGTTAATGTATGTAAAGCCAGTTTCTTCGGCAAGTTAGTAGTTTTAGCCTTGTATAGCACAGTAAACTCCGTAGTAGAATTCCCAGAGTTGAATATTGAGTATTGTGCAAGTTCAGTCAATCTGGTTTGCATTGTTATATCGTACTCAGTCCGAAAGTTAGTAAAGCATGCGCCAAAATGGCAAGTTAGCATTCCAGACTTAGTATAGCCCAGTATGTGATTAGCAAGCATGTTTCTAGAATAATATGACGGATATTCAGAATAAGAGTTAGTAAAGTAAAATCAGACAGTCAGATAGTACCTTGGCTACAGATTAGCCATACAGACATATGATATCTTGGCTACAGTATAGCCATACAGTTAGATAGTATCTTGGCTACAGATTAGCCATGCAGTTAGATAAAGATCACAGATTCAGTATAAAGCAGTATGAGAATCAGTATAATACAGAAAGAGATCAGAATAAGAAATCAAAATTCAGATAGTATTTTTCAGTTTAAACATGCTTGCTATATATGTGCTTATTATTTGTTGAGACTTGGTTGTGTCGTGAGGGCACCCTTTTGAGCGCCCTCGACCCCTGGGTTGGTAACTGTGTCGCCCACTAAGCGGGTGGGTTGACGTCACTCCAAGGAGTGGTATGCCGTCCCTAGTTTGGACGAAGATGGGATGAAGCTTTCCCCATATCAGGTTTATCAGCATTGCAGTACAGATAGCCCTGTTGTGCGCAAACGCCCAGGGAACAGATTCAGATACAGTTACAGTTATAGATACAGTATAGGAGTCCTCCGGACTCAGACACAGTTATTTATATCGGAGGCTATGGCCCGAGATGGAGACCCAGGGGGCCGGCAAAGGTGCTCGTAGTTAGCAGATAAGTGAAGTGACTTATTTTTGGCTGGTTTTGACCCGTGTAGGGGTATATAGATTGTTTGCTTGCTTGGCGCCATCCGGCTTATGGGGGCTGGTATTAGCTCTTGTTTGCTATATATATATATATATATATATATATATATATATATATATATATATATATGTATGTATTTATGTGCTATATATTAGTTAATAGACAGCAGGCCGCCGCGTCTACAGGTACGCTCCTGCCCTATCACAACACAGAAAGTCTGATTCAGTTCATATCAATTCTTACAGATTCAGTTATCTCCTGCTATTCAGAATTGCTAGTTATGTTATTTGTATTCAGTTGTATCCAATTGCTTTGCATACTCAGTACCAGTAGTACTGACGCCCGTTTGGGGCACTGCATTCCTTGCCCGCAGGTACTCACAGACGAGGAGCTGATCCCTCGTGATCCTAGCCAGCGCAGAGTCATCAGCTCCTGTCATCCGGAGCTTGATATTCAGAGGTGTATTTCATTTTCTTTTATTGTATAGTACAGGTAGGTCGGGGCCCTGTCCCGACCATCTTATCAGTATTCTTAGAGGCTTGCAAATGGTGTATATTCATCTCCCTGTGGTTAGTTGTGCCGGTTGTGTGAGGCCGTGCATTTTGTTTAGCTGTTTAGCATTGTTGATTATGTTGGCCGTGTGGGGCCATAGTCTGATAGTAGTGGTGACCTTGCCGGTCACGTAGTTATTTAGTATTCTATTGTTGAGTTACAGATAACTAGACAGCATGATGGCCTTGTCGGCCCGCATAGGTTTCCCCCTTTGTAAGTATGTTTCTGGTTAACTGAAGTTTTATACAGGTGGCTATGGGCCCAGTCGGCCGGAGGCTGTGTTTACAGCCGTTATATAGCCCGTTGTTTCCAGAAATCTGAGTTAGAGCTAGCCAGGCACCAGATGTGCTTAGGCTCACCAGTTAGCAGTCTAGGTCCTACTAGGGCACCAGGTGCCAGTCATACCCCCAAGGCGGGGCATGACAAACTTGGTACCAGAGCAGGTCGTGTCCCAGGGAGTCTGCAAGCCGTGCTAAGTAGAGTCTTGTCTATGAATGTGTTGTGCACCACATACTATAGGCAGGAGGTTGCGAGGCATGATATGATGGTTACTCTTCTTTCTCATTCAATCGTGCTATAGAGTGGTACAGTATAGGGTTGGGTCTCTAAAACTTATCATATTCTTTGTCTACAGATAAGAATGGAAGACCAGCGTCACCTTGCCATCGGCAGAAGATTAGACACAGCAGCAGGAGAAGGCACCAGCAGGATGCCCCAGTTCCATTCAGAGTCATCCCGATCTGAGGGCGATATAGAGGCTTCATCACAGCCCTCTCTGCAGTCTCCTCACATCAGGAGCCGTTGGGCACGACACCGCCTCCGATAGCTCCTGTACCTTCGCTATCAGACCAGGAAGTTCGGAGCACAGTGGTTATGTTGGCACAAATGATGGCCACACAGCGCCAGTCAGTGCCACATGTAGCAGCAGAGCCTTCAGGTTGGTCAGGTAGTTCTAGGTTCAGGGAGTTTTTGGCACTAAGTCCCGCACAATTCACTGGGTCATATCAAGCAGAGGACCCCTAGGATTTCCTAGATCAGATGCAGAGAATTTTTCGAGTTATGCATGTGACCCCTACAGAATCAGTTGAGCTGGCAGTGTTTCGGTTGCGGGACATAGCTGTATTATGGTACGAGAGTTGGGAACGGTCTCGAGGGAGAGATGTTGCCCCTCCGACCTGGTCTAGCTTCTCGGAGGCCTTCCTGGACCTTTATTTGCCACGGGAGATCCGCAAGGCCCGGGTGGATCAGTTTTTGCATTTGGAGCAGGGGGCAAGGAGTGTAAGAGAATATGCCCTACAGTTTGACTCCCTAGCCCGCTATGCTCCAACTTTTGTGGACACTACGCCATCTAGAGTCCACCGGTTCGTTATGGGTCTGAACCCAGAATATATTGAAGCCTGCATGACGGCTACGTTATGAGAAGATATGGATATTGCCCGAGTACATGCCTTTGCCCAGTCCATTGAGGGCCTTAGACAACGGCAACTGTGCAGTAGACAGACAAATCAGGAACAACGCCGCAGAGATAGATCAGATGGAATGTAGAGGGAGGTATTGAGAGGACCTAGGCCCCGATTGTCAGACAGACCCCCTAGACCCCCACCTCCACCACAACAGCAGTAGCGAGGTATATTTGCTCGTCGAGGGCAGTCAGAGTCTGGTGGCAATCCTCGAACAGTAGATTCCCCGCAGCAGAGAAGGGGAGAGCAGAGAAAATTTACACCCCCACCCTGCCCTAATTGCGGCCGACCTCACATCGGAGCTTGTAGATATGGCTCCTCGGGGTGTTATATTTGCGGGCAGGAGGGGCACCGCATGAGAGATTGTACGGCCAAGGGACAAGAGAGCAGAGATAGTCAGGATAGGGGATTCGTAGGGCCACGAGCTCTAGCAGCCTCGGCAGGGCGTAGGCCCTCAGGTTCAGTAGGTAGAGGCCGAGGTAGATTAGGAGCCTCCAATTCAGATACGGGCTCAAGCCGTACCTATGCATTACTAAGGAGACAGGACTCAGAGGCGTCTCCAGATGTAGTGACAGGTATGATGACTATCTGTTCATGCCCTGCTTATGTACTGATTGATATAGGGTCCACTCTGTCATATATTACCCCATTTGTGGCTCGAAAGTTTAATGTCGCACCAGAGTTATTACAGCATCCCTTTTCAGTATCTACACCCGTCGGTGACTCCATTATAGCTAGTAGAATTTATCGAGGGTTTACAGTAGAGGTTGCTGATCGCTAGACTACAGTAGATCTGGTAGAGTTAGAAATGATTGATTTCAATGCCATCATGGGTATGGATTGGTTGGTGGCATGCTATGCTAACGTAGAATGTTGGACCAAGACGGTTCGATTCCACTTTCTAGGAGAGGTAGTGTGAGAGTGGAAAGGCAACACAGCTACTCCAAAAGGTAGGTTTATTTCCTACCTTCAAGCGAGGAAATTGATAACTAAGGGATGCATCTACCAGTCAGGGTTCAGGATGTTCGGGTAGAATCTCCGATACTTCAGTCTATTCTAGTGGTGAATGAATTCCCTGATGTATTTCCAGATGAATTACCTTGTATTCCCCCAGAAAGGGAAATAGATTTTGCAATCGACTTAGTGCCAGGAACTCAGCCTATATCAATTCCTCCATATCGCATGGCTCCTGCTGAACTCAGAGAATTAAAGGAGCAGCTGAAGGACCTGCTAGATAAGGGTTTTATCAGGCCGAGCACTTCGCTGTGGGGTGCGCCAGTTCTATTTGTGAGAAAGAAGGATGGCTCACTCCGCATGTGTATAGATGACCGGCAACTGAATAAAGTTAGAGTAAAGAATAAGTATCCGCTTCCTAGAATAGATGATTTGTTTGATCAGTTACAGGGGGCCAGATATTTTTCCAAAATTGACTTGCCGTCCGAATATCATCAGGTTCGAGTTTGTGAAAGAGACATTCCCAAAACGACTTTCAGGACCCGATATGGACTCTTTGAATTCCTAGTTATGTCCTTTAGGTTGACGAATGCCCCAACAATATTCATGGACCTGATGAATAGCATTTTCAGACAATATCTGGACCTATTCGTGATAGTGTTTATTGATGATATTCTGGTGTATTCTCGCTCTGAAACAGATTACCAGGCTCATTTACGGACAGTGCTCCAGATTCTCAGGGACCGTCAATTATATTCTAAGTTCCTCAAGTGTGAATTCTAGCTGAACTTAGTAGCCTTCTTGGGGCATATTATGTCAGATGATGGTATACAGGTTGACACGCAGAAGATAGCAGCAGTTAAAACCTGGCCTAGGACACCACTCCAACCGAAGTCCACAGTTTTCTGGGGTTAGCGGGATATTACAGGAGATTTGTTGAGGGATTCTCTACTATAGCGACACCTCCGACCAAACTGACTCAGAAAGCAGCGAAGTTTCAGTGGACAGAGGCATGTGAGCAGAGCTTCCAGGAGTTAAAAGACAGATTAACCTCCGCCCCAGTGTTAGCATTGCCGGAAGGTACAGAAGGTTATTCAGTGTATTGCGACGCATCAGGCGTTAGGTTGGGTTGTGTATGATGCAGCATGGTAAGGTGATTGCGTATGCTTCCAGAAAGCTGAGGAGACACGAAAAGAATTACCCTACCCATGACCTGGAGTTAGCCGCAGTGATCCACGCCTTAAAGATATGGAGACATTACTTGTATGGCGTCCATGTGGATATTTTCACAGATCATGAGAGCCTACAGTATATCCTCACCCAGAGGGAGTTGAATCTGCGACAGCGTCGCTGGTTGGAGCTATTAAAAGATTATGATGTGGATATTCTGTATCATCCGGGAAAAGCCAACGTAGTAGAAGATGCTCTCAGCTGTAAATCCATGGGATGTTTGGCATATTTGCAGCCCGAGCAGCGGGAGTTGTTTAGGGAGATACATCAATTAGCCAGCCTAGCCGTTCGTATAGCAGACACAGAGGACAACGGAGCGGTAATTCAGAACACCGCCATGTCATCATTAGTTGTGGAAATAAAAGAACGGCAGTATGAGGATCCTGACCTGATCCAGCTCAAAGACAGAATCCAACAGGGTAAAGTGCTAGATTTTCAGATAACTGAGGAAGAAGTGCTATTATGTAAAGGCTGCCTCTGTGTTCCAGATGTTTCAGGGCTCCGCCAGCAGATTATGAACGAGGTACATTACGCCCGTTATTCTCTCCACCCAGGCGCGATGAAAATGTACCATGATATCAAGGAGAATTATTGGTGGCCAGGAATGAAAAGAGAAATTGCTGAATTTGTAGCCCAGTGTCCTAACTGCCAACAGGTAAAAGCGAAACACTAGAAACCAGGCGGGTTAACTCAGGACATAGCTGTGCCTCTCTAGAAATGGGAAGCAGTGAATATGGATTTTGTAGCAGGATTACCCTGTACCAGACATAGACACGATTCTATTTGGGTAATAGTTGACAAGCTAACAAAATCAGCTCATTTCCTGCCAGTGAAAGCTACCTTCTCGGCCGAGGATTATGCTGAATTATATATCAGAGAAATAGTTAGATTACATGGAGTGCCAGTATCTATTATTTCAGATAGAGGAGCACAGTTTACAGCTAGATTTTGGCAGTCATTTCAGAGAGGTCTGGGAACGCAGATTAATTTGAGCACAACATTCCACCCTCAGACAGATGGACAGGAAGAGCGCACTATTCAGACGCTCGAGGACATGCTACGAGCGTGTGTGCTAGATTTTGGAGGTAGCTGTGACGAGCATTTGCCGTTAATTGAATTTGCTTATAATAATAGCTATCACTCAGCCATCCAGATGGCGCCCTTTGAAGCATTGTATGGGCGAAAATGCAGATCGCCTGTTGGCTGGTTTGAAGTGGGAGAATCAACATTGATTGGCTAGACATCATTCAACAGTCAGAGGAGAAGGTGAAGCTTATCAGAGAACGCCTACTGACTTCATAGAGCCGCCAGAAATCATATGCTGATGTGATGCACAGAGACCTAGAATTTGATGTGAATGACTGGGTATTTCTGAAAGTATCTCCGATGAAAGGGATGATGAGATTCGGCAAGAAAGGTAAGCTCAGTCTGAGATTTGTTGGGCCTTATCAGATTCGTCGGAGGATAGGCCGAGTAGCATATGAGTTGAACTTGCCTCCAGAATTGGAATTCGTTCATCCGGTCTTTCATGTATCTATGTTGAGGAAATGCATAGGAGATCCATCCATAGCAATCCCAGTCCAGGATATCCAGGTTACGAAAGAGCTGGCCTATGAAGAGGTTCCAGTAGCCATCTTAGACAGACAGATTCGTAGATTGAGAACTAAAGATATTGCGTCTGTCAAGGTGTTGTGGCGTAACAGGAACTGAGAGGAGATGACTTGGGAGGCAGAGGAAGATATGAAGACAAGATACCCTCATTTATTTCAAGCCCAGTTAGGCGACAGGTATGTTAGTGTTATTATCTTATGCAGTGCCTTATAATATATATATAAATGAGAAGATATATTTTAATCTGTCATTTAAATACTATAGTATCGTGTAGAGTACCTGTATGGGACTTTTATGCATTTTAGGTTTTTGGGATAGTCCATCTTACAGGGGAAACTCTGCCGAAATTTTTTTTCTAGAAACAAGTTGAGTAAGTTGAGAAGTCCTCTAGATAGAAGTTTACATTCGAGGACGAATGATCTTAAGGGGGGAGAATGTTACACCCCGTAAAATTTCCAACACATAGATGGCCTATTCGCGTGTTAGTTAAGAGTATTTGAAAGGCATACATGCTAGAAAAAGGCCTGGGAAAAGACCGGACGAGAAACCTATTGAACCATCGCGGAAGGAGCCGGGGCAGAGCCCTTCCGCGATGGCAACGTGTCATGGAGGTGGAGCCTCCGCGTTGGCTCCGTGACATGTTGGCCCTGTCCAGGCCCAAGTATATAGACCCCTCACTTCGGTTTTTAATGATATAACTCATATAATTTCTAGAGAAACCAAGGGAAAATAGGGAGGATCGAGAATCTCTTATAATATTCGTCCGATTACGTCGTCAAACGCGGTTCAAACTCAAATTAACTCTAGATACCGAGGTATTAAGCAGTAAGGAGCATTCCTACGGATTTAGTTTCACAAAATTCGGCCGACAAATCGTCGTGCTACTGGGCTAAGGTAAGTGGAATTGCTCTACATTAGTGTCTATGTACTCCTATTCCTAAAGTGAGTATTTCTCCCTTTTGGACTTTCGAGAAATAGCAAGTTTTTGACCGTCTTTCGATAAGCCAAATTTTAGGCTATAAATATATCAAAAGTGACGTTTTCTTTCAGAATATTGGTGTATTTGGTTCTAATTGAAATATATGTAAATGCAGTTGGGAGAAATAGCTGGAGTACTGACCGAGCTTCGTCCGTTAGTCGGATAAACCGATGTTAATGTATGTAAAGCCAGTTTCTTCGGCAAGTTAGTTGTTTTAGCCTTGTATAGCATAGTAAACTCCGTAGTAGAATTCCCAGAGTTGAATATTGAGTATTGTGCAAGTTCAGTAAATCTGGTTTGCGTTGTTATATTGTACTCAGTCCGAAAGTTAGTAAAGCATACGCCAAAATGGTAAGTTAGCATTCCAGACTCAGTATAACTCAGTATGTGATTAGCAAGCATGTTTCTAGAATAATATGACGGATATTCAGAATAAGAGTTAGTAAAGTAAAATCAGACAGTCAGATAGTACTTTGGCTACAGATTAGCCATACAGATAGATGATATCTTGGCTACAGTATAGCCATACAGTTAGATAGTATCTTGGCTACAGATTAGCCATGCAGTTAGATAAAGATCACAGATTCAGTATAAAGCAGTATGAGAATCAGTATAATACAGAAAGAGAGCAGAATAAGAAATCAAAATTCAGATAGTATTTTTCAGTTTAAACATGCTTGTTATATATGTGCTTATTGTTTGTTGAGACTTGGTTGTGTCGTGAGGGCACCCTTTTGAGCGTCCTCGCCACCCCTGGGTTGGTAACTATGTCGCCCACTAAGCGGGTGGGTTTACGTCACTCCAAGGAGTAGCATGCCATCCCCAGTTTGGACGAAGATGGGATGAAGCTTTCCCCATATCAGGCTGATCAGCATGCAGTACAGATAGCCCTATTGTGCGCAAGCGCCCAAGGAATAGATTCAGATACAGTTACAGTTATAGATACAGTATAGGAGTCCTCCAGACTCAGACACGATTATTTATATCAGAGGCTATGGCCCGAGCCGGAGACCCAGGGGGCCGGCAGAGGTGGTCGTAGTTAGCAGATGAGTGAAGTGACTTATTTTTGGCTGGTTTTGACCCGGGTAGGGGTATATAGATTGTTTGCTTGCTTGGCGCCATCCGGCTTATGGGGGTTGGTATTGGCTCTTGTTTGCTATATATATATATATATGTATTTATATGCTATATATTAGTTAATAGACAGCAGGCTGCCGCGTCTACAGGTACGCTCCTGCCCTATCACAACATAGAAAGTCTGATTCAGTTCATATCAGTTCTTACAGATTCAGTTATCTCCTGCTATTCAGAATTGCTAGTTATGTTATTTGTATTCAGTTGTATCCGGTTGCTTTGCATACTCAGTATCAGTGGTACTAACGCCGTTTGGGGCGCTGCATTCCTTGCCTGCAGGTACTCACCGACGAGGAGCCGATCCCTCGTGATCCTAGCCAGCGTAGAGTCATCAGCTCCTGTCATCCGTAGCTTGATATTCAGAGGTGTATTTCATTTTCTTTTGTTGTATAGTACGGGTAGGTCGGGGCCCTGTCCCGACCATCTTATGAGTATTCTTAGAGGCTTGCAGATGGTGTATATTCATCTCCCTGTGGTTAGTTGTGCCGGTTGTGTGAGGCCGTGCATTTTGTTTAGCTGTTTCGCATTGTTGATTATGTTGGCCGTGTGGGGCCATAGTCTGATAGTAGTGGTGACCTTGCCGGTCACGTAGTTATTTAGTATTCTATTGTTGAGTTACAGATAACTAGACAGCATGATGGCCTTGTCGGCCCGCATAGGTTTCCCCCTTTGTAAGTATGTTTTTGGTTAGCTGAAGTTTTATACAGGTGGCTATGGGCCCAGTCACCCGGAGGCTGTGTTTACAGCTGTTATATAGCCCGTTGTTTCCAGAAATCTGAGTTAGAGCTAGCTAGGCACTAGATGTGCTTAGGCTCACCAGTTAGCAGTTTAGGTTCTACTAGGGCACCAGGTGCCAGTCATACCCCCAAGGCGGGGCGTGACACCCTGACTGGCAGAAAATGAGCTAACTCACCCAGATGGAATCCAATATGCGTCTGGTATGGGGTAGTCCGTCACAAAATCCATATTGATTGCTTCCTATTTCCACAAAGGCACTGCTATCTCCTGTGTCAATCCACCGTGCTTTTGATGTTCAATCTTTACCTACTGGCAGTTAGGACATTATGCTATGAATCCTGCTACCTCCTTCTTCATTCCCGGCCGCCAGTAAATCTCTTTTATGTCATAATGTACCATGTTAAATTCAATAATAGGAAAATAAACTTTTTTATAGCATAAGTTTAGGGGAGAACTCAAATTTTTAGCTCTATGTAAAATTTTATTAAGGTTTTTAAGTAGAACAATTTTGGCTCAATTTTAAGTATTGTACTATAATTTCAATTTAAAATTTTGGCTCCAATTCAACAAATCTTTCATTATGAAGCTAATATCAAGTTTTAGCTCCAAAAATTTAATTTCAATTAAAAAATTGTCATCCTAAGAGCATTGAAAACTTAGTCAATATTGAAATCTCAAATTGCTTCATTCAGTATAAGTTATCATGATCAAATTTCAATCTTTCTAAGTAATGTTTATCTCTATTTTCAAGAGTGTTTGAGAATAACTAAAATGGCAAAGTGAAAAGAAGTGTCCTGTAACACCCCAAAAGTCCCTAAGATTAGATCCTAGACTTGGAGTTTGATCATGCAGAGAAACTGAAAATTTCCCTCAAGACAACTCTCAGTACAACTTGTTGGAGCATGGTATGAGTCATACCAAGGGTTGTAGCATGATGTCCAGAGAAGTTAGCAAAATTTTTCTAGGAAACCATGACAAAAACCCATGATCCGCACCAAGATGGTACGAGTCATACTGAAGGGTCGTGGGAATAGATTCATAGAAGTGTTCAGAGATTTTTGGAAAACCACGAGCCATGATACAGCCCGTGGTAAGGTGGTACAGGTCGTTGTTAGTGCCCATGGTAGGTGGCTCAGAGAATGACCAAGGGACGGATTAGTAACCACGAGACTCAGTATGAGCCGTGGTAAGAACATACAGACTGTAGGTTTTAATCTAAGGGTATTTTTGTAACTTTATGTGCTCTTAACTCCTGAACTATGTCGTTTTAGGTCTTCTAAAGGATGTATTATAGGGTTTTACTTAGCGTAAATGCTCATTCCTTTCAAACACCATAGATTGAAGATTCATCCTCTCAAGGCTCTCAATTAATTAGGGTTCTTTTCTTCTCAACTCTCTTGGATCTTAAGTCTAAGCAAAAAGTCATCAAATCCTAGGTATATGGGGTCATGAATGGAGAATTTCTTCTACCCTCATACTCAATCCCAAGCTCAATTACATGATTTCAATTCCTTCATGTCTCCAACTATGATTTTCATGAATTTCTAGGGTTAGACCCTTTTTGATGAAAACCTCCATGATTTCTTTCATGGTTATATTTATGTTTTATGATTTTAATTACATGATTTCTATGAAAAACTCTCATGAATCTCTATTTTCAAGTTATGATGATTCACTAAATTATGTATGAATTTCATAGATCTCAAGCTTATGTATCATGGTTGAATTCTCAACATTGTTTTCATGGCTAATTCGCATATATTAAGCAATTTATGAATTTCATGATTTCTAACTAGATGTGCAAAACCAAGTATGTTTCATGATTATAATTATGAGCACTATATACATTTTGAGAGCAGTATTTAACATCGAGTAGGCCAGGGTTCTAATGCACCCAAGTCTCATAAACCATGTGCCACCATAGATATGATAAGGGTCCTCGCCAGAGAGAGTGTTTCCCCTACTCAAATGGGCTCATGATTGATATCACGCCTTCATGATTCTTACCCTTCGCAAGGTATGATGTCATGATCGGAATATAGGGTCGGATTTAGATACGAAACCTAGAGCCATAAATGGCTCCAAGTTGACCCATGTTATAAACATGAAAATTAACGCTCAACATACACAAGTGGAAAACTAAATTCTGAAATAGCGGAAGTATGAATAATAAAACATCAATCCAATGAAGATATCTAAACTGTTACACCCCGTAGGTTTCTAGCCCTTAGTTGGCCTATTCGCATGTTGGTTGGGAGTTTTAGAATGCTATACGTGCAAGGAGAGGGCCGGGGAAAGGCCGAATGGGCGACAAGTTAGATTTTCACAAGAGGAGGCCGAACCGTGCTGCCCAGAGGGGAAACGTGGCATGGAGGCACCTCCTCCGCGATGGCCAACGTGGCACGAAGCCAAATTGGCGCGATGGCCAGCGTGCCACGTTGCTATGACTGGCTTCAAGTATATAAAGGCCTTCCACTTCGTTTTTAGGTCACTTTTCATTTTATTTCCAGCAGAAACAACCAGAAAACAGAGGAGAATGAGGGTTCAACATAAATATTCATCCGATTACACTGTCAAACGCAGTCCAAACTCAAATTAACTTCGGGTACCAAAGTATAAAGCTTCAGGGAGCATTCCTACGGAGTTAGTTTCGTAAAATTCACCCGGCGAAGCGTTGACCCGCCGAGTCAAGTTGATTGGAATTTCTCCAAACTAGTGTTAATACACTTCCAGCATTAAAGTGAGTATTTTCCTCTTTTAGACTTCCGAGAAATTTCGAGTTTTCGATCGTTCTTCGATAAGTCGAAGAATAGCTAGTAGATATATACATAGTGTTGTTTTCTTCCAAAATAATGATGAAATTAGTTCTATTCTACTGTGAAAATGATTACAGTTGGGGAAATAGCTGAATATTAGCCGAGCTACGCCAGTTAATCAGAAAATCGGTAGTCGAGGTATGTAAAGATAGTTACTTTCGGCAAGTTAGTTGTCCCAGTATAGTAAAACAGTATAAATTCCAGTAGCGTATTTCAGAAATAGTATAGCTCTCAGTATGAAATTTAGTAAGCATGTTAGAAATATTATACCGTGTTTCACATGAAACTTAGTAAAACAGCATAAGTCCCAGTAGATTATTTCAGAAATGTTATATCATGCTTTAATATTAGATTCAGTACAACATGTCAGAGATTATATTATTAATATCAGATTTAGTATGTATTATATGCAGTCATTGCTATCAGTTGAGACTTGATTGTATTGTTTTGTGCTGGATTACCTAGCTTCCGTGACCGCCCCAGGGTTAATAATTGTATTGACTCGTCTGCCAGAGGGCGAGGATACATCACTCTACGGAGTGGCATTCCGTCCGCTAGGGACGAAGATGGGATGCCAGTTTCCCCATATTTTGCCTTGGTCGGCTTTTATACACCCCCGTCGAGAGCTTGCACCTGGGGTGTTGATTTCAGGAGTCCTCCAGACTCAGGCAGCTATAGTCAGGGGGCCAGCGGGCCCAAGTTTCATACCCAGGGGATCAACAGGTTGCTTATAGTTACTAGGTGATGTGGTATGACCTGGGTAGGGTAAATAGATTGTGATGATTGTACCTTCCAGCTTATGGGGACCAGGTAAGGTTCATGTTGTGTTATGTTATGTCATGTTATTTTATTTATGGTTAGATAGACAGTAGGACGCCACCTTACCAGGTATGACTCCTACTCTTTTCAGAATAGGTAAGGTTAGTCCTGAACCCACTATTCCAGTCAGTTTCAGTCTGTCTTTCTTATTGCTCCAGTTACTATCAGTTTCATTATTTACTTTCAGTTATTTTCAGTTGTTGCTTTGCATACTCAGTACCAGTGGTACTGACGCCCATTTTAGGGCACTACATTACTTGCCTGCTGGTACACATAGACGAGGAGCAGATCCCTCATAGTTCCAGTCAGCGATACAGAGCCTTCAGCTCCTTTCATCCGGAACTTGGAAGACAGAGGTTTACTTTCTTCTTGTCCGTACAGTATGGGTAGGCCGGGGCCCTGTCCCGACCATCTTATTATTCTTAGAGGCTTGCAGATTGTATATTTTCCCTGTGGTCAGCTGTATTGGCCATATGGGGCCTTATTCAGTTGTTAGTTGGTGGCCTTGTCGGTCACAGTTCAGTTTAGTGCTTGATTTCATTTCTCAGATATAACTAGACAGCATGGTGGCCTTGTCGGCCCGCATAGGATCCCTTGTAGTTGGTTGTTCTGGTTAGCTGTTTATATCCTTACAGGTGGCTATAGGCCTTGTCGGCCGGAGGCTGTGTTTACAGCCGTTATATAGCCCATCATTTTCTTGAATCCAGAGTTAGAGCCAGCCTGACACCAGAAGTGCTTAGGCTCAGTTAGTCCAGTAGTCCAGGTCCTAGTAGGGCACCAAGTGCCAGTCATGCCTCCCAAGGTGGGGCATGACAAACTTGGTATTAGAGCAGGTTGTATCCCAGGGAGTCTGCAAGCCGTGCTAAGTAGAGTCTTGTCTGTGGATGTGTTGTTCACCACATACTATGGACAGGAGGATGCAAGGCATGATAGGATGGTTACTCTTTCTTCTTATTCAATTGTGCTGTAGAGCGGTACGGTATAGGGTTGAGTCCCTAAAGCTTACTATACTCTTTGTTTACAGAGATAAAATGTCAGATCAACGACATCCTATCATAGGCAGAAGATTGGATACAGCAGTAGGAGAGGGCACCAGCAGGATGCCTCAGCCTCAATTAGAATCATCCCGATCTGAGGGCTATACAGAGGCATCGTCTCGACCTTCCCAGCAGTCACCATTACATCAGGAGCCGCTTGGAATGCACCACCTTCAGCAATCCCTATACCTATATTAGGAGGTCAGGAGTCCCCCGCAGTTTACTAGGACGGATCAGACAGATGATCCCCAGGATTTCCTAGAATAGATACAGTGGATCTTCAAGGTAATTCATGGCACACCCACTGAGTCGGTTGAATTGGCGGTATTTCGGTTACGGGACATTGCTGTGTTATGGTATGAGAGTTGGGAGAGGTCCCGAGGGAGAGATGTTTCCCCTCCGACCTGGTCTAGCTTCTCAGAGGCTTTTCTGGATCATTATCTACCACGGGAGATTCGACAGGCCTGGGTTGATCAGGTTTTACACCTGGAACAGGGGGAAATGAGTGTTCGAGAATACGCCCTGCAGTTTGATTCGTTTGCCCGATATGCGCCAGCCTTTGTGGATACCATGCCATCTAGAGTACACCGTTTCATTATGGGGCTGGATCCAGAATATCTTGAGACTTGTATTACGGCTACTCTGCGAGAGGACATGGATATTACCCGAGTACAGGCATTTGCACAAAATATTGAGGGCATCAAACAGCGGCAACGGGAGATCAGGAGGTCTAGTCAGGAATAGCGCCGTAGAGACAGGCCAAATGATTTTCAGGGGGAGGCTCGGGGAGGACCCAGGCCGCGGTTATCAGATAGGCCCACCTAGAGCCTCGCCTCCACCACAATAGCAGATGGGCAGGTCCAGTCGCCGAGGGCAGTCAGAGCCCGGTGGTAGTTCACGAGCAGTAGATTCACCAAAACAGAGGAGGGCAGAGCAGAGTAGGTATACACTACCACGTTGCCCTATTTGCAACTGACGCCACTCTGGAGCTTGCAGATATGGCTCCACGGGATGTTATATTTGTGGCCAGGAGGGTCATCTGATGAGAGATTGTCCAGCTAGGGGTCAGGGTGTTCGGGATCGATAGGATAGGTCATCAGCAGGGTCGCGAGCTCCAGCATCCCCGACAGGGCGCAGTCCCTCAGTTTCAGCAGGTAGAGGCCGAGGCGGATCAGGGTCCTCCAGTTCAGGTGCGGGCTCAGACCGTGCCTATGTATTACCGGGGAGACAAGATTCAGAGTCATCACCAAATGTTGTGACAGGTATGCTGAATATTTGCTCTCATCCTGCTTATGTGTTGATAGATCCCGGATCCATCTTGTCCTATGTTACACCATTAGTGGCTTGGAAGTTCAGTATTGTGCCGAAATTGCTTCAGCGACCTTTTTCAGTATCCAAACCCGTTGGTGATGCTTTTATAGCCAGAAGGGTCTATTGGGGGTGTATAGTAGAGGTTGCCAGCTGTCAGACTACAGCAGATTTGGTAGAGCTAGAGATGGTTGATTTTGATGCCATCATGGGTATGGATTGTTAGCTCCATGCTATGCCAATGTTGAGTGCTGGGCCAAGACGGTCCGATTCCACTTTCCAGAGGAGGCAGTATGGGAGTGGAAAGGTAGTACAGTTACGCCAAAAGGTAGGTTTATTTCCTATCTTCGGGCGAGAAAGTTGATAGCAAAGGGGTGTATTTACCATATTGTCAGAGTTCAGGATATTCGGGCAGAGCCTCCGACTCTTCAGTCTGTTCCAGTGGTTAATGAGTTCCCCAATGTATTCCCAGATGAGCTCCCTGGTATTCCCCCATAAAGGGAAATTGATTTTGCAATTGATTTATTACCAGACACTCAGCGTATATCAATCCCCCCTTATCGGATGGCTCCTGCGGAACTCAGAGAACTAAAGGAGCAGTTGAAAGATTTGTTAGATAAGGGCTTTATTAGGCCGAGTACCTCACCTTGGGATGCGCTAGTTTTGTTTGTGAGAAAGAAGGATGGCTCACTCTGTATGTGTATAGACTATCGGCAACTGAACAAAGTCACGGTCAAGAATAAGCACCCGCTACCCAGAATAGATGATTTATTTGATCAGTTACAAGGAGCAAGGTATTTCTCCAAGATTGACTTAAGGTCCGGATATAATCAGGTTCGGATTCGTGAAAGAGATATTCCAAAGACTGCCTTCAGGACCAGATACGACCACTTTGAATTCTTAGTCATGTCCTTTGGGCTGACGAATGCTCCAGCAGTGTTTATAGACCTATTGAACAATATTTTCAGGCCATATCTGGACTTGTTCGTGATAGTGTTTATCGATGATATTCTGGTAGATTCTCGTTCAGAGGTAGACCACCAGGATCATCTGCAGACAGTGCTCCAGATTCTCAGAGAACTCCAGCTATATGCCAAGTTTTTTAAATATGAGTTTTGACTGGATTCAGTAGCCTTTTTGGGTCATATCGTGTCGGACACTGGTATACAGGTAGATACACAGAATATAGAAGCAGTAAAAACATGGCCCAGACCTACCACTCCGACCGAGGTACGCAGTTTCCTGAGATTAGCCGGATACTACAGAAGGTTTGTGGAAGGATTTTTCACTTTAGCAGCACCTTTGACCAAACTGACGCAGAAGGCAGCAAAGTTCCAGTGGACTGAGGCTTGTGATCTGAGCTTCCAGGAATTGAAAGACAGATTGACGTCAGCACCAGTATTAGCATTACCAGAAGGAATAGAGGGTTATGCAGTTTATTGTGACACTTCGGGTGTTGGGTTAGGATGTGTGTTGATGCAGCATGGTAAAGTGATTGCTTATGCTTCTAGGCAGCTAAGGAAGCATGAAAAGAACTACCCTACCCATGACCTGGAATTAGCCACAGTAATTTATGCCTTTAAGATATGGAGACATTACTTGTATGTCGTTCACGTGGATATTTTCACTGATCATAAAAGCCTATAGTACGTCTTTACCTAGAAAGAGTTGAATTTGCGGCAGCGTCGCTGGTTAGAGCTATTGAAAGACTATGATGTGAATATTTTGTATCACCCAGGGAGAGCCAATGTGGTAGCAGACGCCCTTAGCCGTAAATCTATAGGGATTTTGGCATACTTGCAGCCCGAGCAGTGGGAATTGGCCCGAGAATTGCATCAGCTAGCCGGTTTAGCCATTCGCATAGCAAAAATAGGGGACAACAGAGCGGTAATCTAGAACACCGCAGTATCATCATTAGTCGTCGAAGTGAAGGAACAGCAGTATGAAGACCCTAGCCTGGTTCAACTTAGAAACAATGTTCAGCGAGGAGAGGTGAGAGATTTTTAGGTAACCGAGGATGGAATGTTGAGATATAAAGATCGCCTTTGTGTTCCAGACATTGCAGGGTTTCGCCAGCAGATTATGGGTGAGGTACACTATGCCCGTTATTCTCTCCATCCAGGTTCGACGAAAATGTAATGTAAAAGAAATCTACTGGTGGCCAGGGATGAAGAAGGGGATAGCAGAATTTGTAACACGATGTCCCAATTGCCAACAGGTAAAAGATGAACATCAGAAACCAGGCAGACTGACCCAGGATATAGCTGTGCCTCTATGGAAATGGGAAGCAGTTAACATAGACTTTGTAGCAGGATTACCTCGCACCAGGCGTAGATATGATTCCATCTGGGTAATTGTTGACAGGTTGACAAAATCAGCTCATTCTCTGCCAGTAAGGGCTACCTTTTCAGCTAAAGATTATGCCGAGCTGTATACTAAAGAAATAGTCAGACTGCATGGTGTTCCATTGTCAATTATTTCCGATAGAGGGGCGCAGTTTACAGCTAGGTTTTGGCAATCATTTTAGAGAGGCTTGGGGACGCAGGTTAACCTAAGCATAACTTTTCATCCTCAGACAGATGGACAGGCAGAACGTACCATTCAGACTCTCGAGGATATGTTGCGAGCATGTGTGTTAGTTTTTGGAGGTAGCTGGGATGAACACCTACCGCTTATTGAGTTTGCCTATAATAACAGTTACCATTCAACAATTCAGATGGCACCTTATGAAGCGTTGTATGGGCGAAAGTGTAGATCTCCAACTGGTTGGTTTGAAGTAGGAGAATCAACATTGATTGGGCCAGATATCATTCATCAGTCAGAAGAAAAAGTAAAGCTTATCAGGGAACGTTTACTGACTGCTCAGAGCCGCCAGAAATCGTATGCTGGCGTGCAGTCAGTTCTTGCAATATACTGAGTATGCAAGGTAAGTAAAATAGGCTAAGTAAGTAAAACTGAAATCATGCATATCTTAAATCATAATATCATAAGATTCTGAGAGTAAAGGCTGTATACTGATATTTGAGAATATAAGTAGACATAAACTGAAATAAGTGCATATGGCTTGTCATATTTGAGATCATAGATAAAATCTCACAACTGATCCTTGGATCGAATCAGCTGAAAACATGATATAATATCTTATAGTATATGCAATACTGAAATCATGAGGAACAATGGGAGACTCGTCTTAATCGACAACCACCATGTATGAGTGCATGATGATTCCACATCTTGCACACGTGGAGGAGGGCCATCCTAAGACTTGCCAAGATAAAGGATTAAGTAAGGTGTGATATGATAACACTGAAACTCACACTTCTTAACAAAGTATGAAGCGGATATTGTCAATAAAGAGCCCAACTAGAGGTTGGGGTCGATCCCACAGAGAATATAGAAGGATATAGAAGAAAGCTAGTGCTTAAGATTTTTAGTTAATTATTTGCTAAGAGGGGGGAATTTGTAAAAGTAATAAATAACAATGCTGAGAAATTGTTTGTTATTTTCAAATTAATGCAACTAACTAGGGTAAGTGTTCCCCATGACTTCATAACCACAAGGCGTTTTATATTAGTGATCTATTCTGGTGCTTAGCATTTAGTATTGGTAAGTTAGGTTCACCTAAATGGTTGGTCCCCTATCTAGGTGATTTTCACCACGTAACTTGGTCCGTCTACGGGTGTATTCTTGATTAACCCTTATCCTTAATATCGGATTAGCTATCTCTGGACAAGTTCAAGCTATTAGATGAGGGTTGGTAGCCTCAAATCTCCGTTGTTAATCCCTTTTCCCATTCATCACCTCCTTGGTTTGGTAAGTAAGAATAAAGCAAGTTCTAATGTCTGCAATCGTTAAAAATCAATTAAAACGAAGGAAGAAATAATATATGCATAAACTCCATTCAAAAATCACTAAGTATTTTTAGCTATGTGTGTTAATTTGTCATGGTTCCCACAACCCTAGTTGTGGTAGTTTTAGCCTATCATGTTTATAAGTAAATTAATAGAATTCATAAATAAAAGAAAAAATTAATACTTACAATGTTGATAGGAAGAACTCACTTGATTATTACAAAATTTGAAAGAACAACGTTACAATCGTATCTCAAAGTATGCCTTCTAAAACTTCTTAAAATTTACCGTAGAAACTTATTGTGAAACTTCAACTCTTGAAGACTTAAACACAACATAAAACTTGATCTAAAGCTTGATTCTAAAAACTTGATTCTTAATTCCTATAACATGAAAATAAAGGGATATTTGTAGTAGTAGATTGATGCTTTTCTTTTTCCCTAACAAATTTGAGTTGGACTTGAAATTCCTTTTCCTAGTTGAAGTAGGAAGCATATTCCAGCCGTGTGTTATGCCCTTGCCATGTCGTGTGCTCCACTGCGCCGAGAGAGGGATGCCTCGCACCAGGCATAGAGCTGGATGGCTGGCGCCTTGCACCAGACAGTGAACCTGCCTTGCTACCGCGCCGCACAGCCTGTAGTGCAACGTGCTACTGCCTCGCGCGATTGTGTGCCAACCTCGTGCAACCTTCAGTCCTTGCACTCTTCAATCCCACTTCATCTCATTTGATCAATAAGCCTCAAACACATTCAAATTCATCATTGAAATCCCTAAAAACATCTCATCACGCGCGTTAGCTATTTTCACAAATATATAACATGAAAACACACATAATTTATTCTCAAAACATAGTAAAGTACAGGCAAAAATACATTTATGAAGTGCGTGACAAGAAACTTTGAATTGGACGTAGATAGCCTTTTCCATCTTTTCTGATTTTGATAGGCATCTACCCCAACATCACTCAAAAAACACATAGAGTGAGATGTAGGGCTTAGTTTGTACGCCCTACATCATGATATCACGATGTGCCCTTGGGCCGGGGATTCTCTCTTTTGAAGCCCCAAAATATACCTACATTGGTGCGTAGTTCATGAGACTGGGGAACCTTGGAACCTCTAGCCTACTTGGTGCTAGACATTACTTCCAAAACATATATACTGCTCATATAATCATATCTCAAAACATAACTTAAATCTTAATGGCGAGTCTTGACTCCAAAACTTGAGATAACTGAACTTATTAGGCTTGGCTAAATCATGAAATCATGCTGAATTTGAGTGGGCTTGCCCAAATCTTAACATCATGCTTGCATGAAATAGACATCATAAGTAAAATCATAAATATATATTAATGGGTAATTTGTAAACATTCATACATGCTAGATATTTATCATACTTAGAAGCATAAATCATAAACTCGACTTTTCATGAAACTTGCATAATTGGGCATCATGTTCTTAAAACTTGAAATCATGAATTGCAATCAAAATAGGTATAAAACCTGTCCATGAATCTTAAAATATGAAGGGAATTCACCCATGAATTAAACATAGAGAATTTCATAAACTTGGGTTAAAAACCCCATTGAATCATAACACTTGAAGTCATGAACTTGAGAAGGAATTTGGGTATATAAATGAAGGGAAACTCTTATTCATGACCCTACATACTTGGGTAAGCTTATTCTACACCCTTCCTTGAAAGCCCAAGAGATTTAGGGAAGAACTAGAGGAATTTTTAGACTTGATCTTCAAAGGAACTCTCTAAACTTGCATGCATGGGAGAGTGATTTAGAATAGGCTAAATCTTCTTAAAACCTTCCTAACAGAACTTAAAATGATGTATTTTAGGACTTAGGAGCTTAGGAATTACAAAAACACCCTCACTAAATTCGCAGGAAAAATGGCTCTGCCAGTCCTCACGAGGGACTTCACGAGTCGTTAGGTGGGTCACGACTCGTGGCCCTCACTCGTGAAGTCTAAAGGAAATTCAACCCTCAACTCAGCGATCCTGACCACAACTTACTTCATGGGTTGTGAGGTGACACCACGACTCGTGGCTCCATACATGAAGACGGCTTGTCCACGACTCGTGAGGTAAGCACTGGATGGCTCATTTCCCACTAGACGACTCGTTATCCCACTCGTTGTCAAGTCCCCAGAATAACCTCCAACCTCCAATATTTTTTCTACCTAACGATCCACATCATGACTCATGAAGTGACTTCACGGGTCACTGGACGAGTCTTCCTGTGACCTGGTGCATATTTTCCTTCTTTTTCCGCTTAAACCCTCGGGTCTGATCTTAGGATCTTTCAGGGTATTACATATGAACACACCTCCCAACTAGGATTACAAGTTGGGTTCCATGTATGCTTACTTGGAGTATGTCGGTTATAAGAATCTCCCTTTGTTCCTCATCTTTCGTGTTTGTCCATGTGTAAGACTTATAATATCATGTTTTATAATGTATTTTGACCCATTGATCAATTTATGAGTTTTACTTATGATTTCAACCTATTAAGTTTTATGATTTTGTTTTTAAAACCTTAGGTCACTACACTTCGTATTATGATAGAAATCTCATGGTTTATGTCTCTATTACGTTCATGATTTTATCATAATGTCATTTCTATTATGTTTTACTTATCCTACATACTCTGTACATTCAAGGTACTAATTGCATATATTCATACTATATCATTTCATGATATAGGTTCGAGTGATCAATCTCAGCCTTATCGTTAGATTCACTCTTGCTCCAATTCAACCCATCTCTTGGTGAGTCCTCATCATTCGAGGACGTCAATTTTTGGCTTATGTCCCTTTTATATCTTTTTAGTTATAGACCTAGTAGAGCTAGGTGGGGGCTTATCCCATTAGCTTATTCCATGTTTTAGAGGCTTTTCAGATTATAATATATAGAAACTCAACGGTGCTAACCTGAGGTCTCCGTTTATGCTTTATGGTATCTTAAAGTTTTGCTTATGCTTCTTCTTATGATTTATTTCCACTTAGTGTATGCTTGTACCTATGTTATGTATGTACCATGGGTTAGCTTGGAGTCATTTATAGTTTTAGGTCCCGTGTTATGTCCGGGGTCTATGCTCGGGTTATGACAAACTTGATATCGTGCTATAAAGTCCAACTCTCTTACCTTTCTAACTCATGCTATACGCGTATGCGGAAGATGTCTCCTTGAAGAGACAATGGGAGGAGAAATGGCAATGGCAATGGCGATGGGAATCAGCCAACACCACCAGCTACAGTAGATCTTTGAATGAGTCAGTAACTCATATTGAGTTTAGGGCTGGCTTCCAAATGTTGGCACAGGCTATGACAACCCAGGTCAATCAGCAGGCGGTTTCACCTATGAACCCTAATAGAGGTGTTGCGGCAGCTAGAGTGTGAGACTTCACTAGGAGAAGTCCAGTAGAGTTTCATGGTTCAAAGATGGATGAGGATCCATAATAATTTATTAAGGAGATCCAGAAGATTACACAGATTATTGAAATTTCTAGAGAGGAGACTGCGGATTTGGCCTCCTATCAGCTGAAGGGGGTAGCTCACATATGGTTCAGGTAGTGAAAGGAAGGCTGGAGGGTAGGAGTAATTCCTGCGGACTAGAATAAATTTGTGACAACTTTCTTGGACAGGTTCTTTTCTTAGGAGTTGAGGGAAGTAAATGCACCAGAGTTCATTAATTTGAAGCAGAATAACATGACAGTTCAGGACTATTCTTTGAATTTTACCCAACTGTCCAAGTATGCTCTGGAGATGGTTGCCGATCCAAGGGCTCGTATCAGCAAGTTTGTGACAGGGTTTTCAGATTCTCTGGTTAAGAGTGCAGGACCGTTATTATTATATGTGATATGGATATCTCTCAACTTATGATTCACTCCTAGAATATCGAGAAGAAGAAGTTGAAGGTGAAGGAGGGGGAGAACAAGAGAGTTAGGACAGGGAACTTTGAGTTTTCATAGTAGAGGACACGCGGTGGTCATCGCTCATAGTCCCATCAGAGGTCATCGGCCCTAGCTCTACTGCCAGCTAGTGTTCCATCTAGGGCCAGGGGTGATTAGAGGGTTATAGTATCAGGCTCTAAGAGTTTGGGGAATATGTTCGAGGAATGCACTTTCCCAACTTGCAGGAGGTGTGGTAGGAACCCCCCCTGAGAGTGTTTGATTGGCAGGGATGCTTGTTTTGGGTGTGATAAGCCTGGATATAGACTCAAGAATTTTCCTTCAGTTAGATAGGGTGACGGTAGAGGCCGTGCCCTAGTTACTTCTTTAGTAGGTCTAGTAGCTCACCTATTCCAGCAAGGTGCATCATCTAGTGCAGGTGGCAGACAGTGCCAGAACCATTTCTATGCCCTTTCATCACATCAGGAGCAGCAAAACTCATCAGATATGGTCACGACATGTTTTATTAACATAATGACACCGGGCCCTTATTTCAGCCCACTTATGTTACAAGTTTTCCATCTTGATATTTATGCCTTTCTAGATCCAGGGGCCATATTATCCTTCGTGATTCTCATTGTTGCTATCAGTTTTTGTGTCAGTTCCATAATTCTCTCAAAACCTTTTTCAGTCTTTACCCCTGACAGTGAGTCACTTTTAGTACAGAGTGTATACAGAAATTGCCTTATTACAGTTCTTCAGAAAGTCACCTCCACTGACTTATTAGAGTTAGACATGACCGACTTCAATGTTATCTTTAGCACATGGATTGGTTGTATGTTTGTTATGCTTTAGTTAATTGTAGAACTCGAATAGTAGAGTTTTGATTTCTGGGTGAACCAGTCCTAGAATGGAAGGATAGTTCTAGGACTGAATCTTCTCCATAGCCTCATGGACTGAATCTAGTCCTATCATCGCAGCTTCACCAACTTCGAACCAACCAATAGGCAATCTACATCTCGACCTATAGGGAGCCTCAAAAGGAGCCATCTGAATACTGGAATGGTAGCTGTTAATGTATGCAAACTCGATAAGAGGCAAATGGTCATCCCAACTACCTTTGAAGTCAATCACGTATGCTCTCAACATGTCCTCGAGAGTCTGAATTGTCTGCTCCGCTTGCCCATACGTTTGCGGGTGAAATGCTGTGCTGAGCTTAACCTGATTACCCAGTCCTTTTTGAAATGACCTCCAAAACAGAGAGGTAAATTGGGTACCTCTATCTGATATGATGGACAAGGGTACTCCATGCAATCGTACTAGCTCTCGGATGTATAGTTTGGCATAATCCTCCGCCGAATCCGTGGTTTTGACTGGTATAAAATGAGCAATAGATGAAAATCCCTCAACAAACCTCTGATAGTAGCTAGCTAAGCCCAAGAAACTTCCTATTTCTGAAGGATTCATCGGTCTGGGCTAATTTTTCACCGCCTCTATCTTCTGTGATTCCACCTACACACCCTCACTAGACACCACATGACCCAAGAACACCACAGAATTCAACCAAAACTGACACTTGCTGAATTTTGCATACAATTAAAGGTCCTTTAAGATCTGCAGCACCACCTTCAAATGAGCTGCATGCTCCTCCTCGCTTCGAGAGTATATAAGGATGTCGTCTATGAACACAATCATGAACATGTCTAGATATGTCTTGAACACCCTGTTCATCAGGTCCATAAAAGATGCAGGAGCATTCATTAGTCCAAATGACATAACTACAAACTCATAGTGACCATATCGAGTTTTGAAGGTGGTTTTCAGAATGTCACTCTCCCAAACCCGGAGCTGATGGTATTCAGACCTGAGTTCTATCTTCAAAAAGCACTTGGCACCCTAAAGTTGGTTAAATAAATCATCGATCCTGGGTAGAGGATACCTGTTCTTAATGGTGACTTTGTTCAATTGCCGATAGTCAATGCACATCCGAAGGGAACCATCCTTCTTTCAGACAAACAAAACTAGGGCACCCCACGGAGACTTGCTAGGTCTGATGAAACCCTTGTATAGCAGGTCCTTCAACTGATCTTTCAACTCCTTTAGCTCAGCTGGAGAAATTCTGTAAGGAGTAATAGATATAGGTTGCGTGTCGGGTAGGAGCTCAATACTAAAGTCGATTTCTCTCTCTGGAGGAACACTCGGTAGATCATCTAGGAACACTTTCGGATACTCACATACCACTGGAACTGACTAGATAGTCGGGGTCTTAGATATATCGTCCTTAACCCTAACTAAGGGGTACACAAAACCCTTGGAAATAATCTTTCTGGCCTTAAGATAGGAAATGAAACGACCTACCGGTACAATTGAACTACCCTTCCACTCTAAGACTGGCTCACCCAAAAATCTAAACTCTACCGCATGGGTTCTACAATTAACGGAGGCATAACATTCAAATAGCCAATCCACGCTGAGGATAACATCGAAATTAGTCATGGCTAGCTCTACTAAATCTACTGGAGTGACTTTCTGAAGGACTGTGAACGGAAAACCTCTATACACTCGTCTAGCTACGACTGAATCACCCACTAGAGTAGAGACTAAGAAGGGTTATGACAAGATCTCAGGACTGACTCCAAAACTACTAGCCACGTAAGGTGTCTCAAAAGACAAGGTAGCCCCTCGATCTAAAAAAGCATAAACATCAAGGTGAAAAACTCATAACATACCAGTAACCACATCGGGGGAAGTGTCCTGCTCCTGTCGAGACGCAAGGGCATAAAACCTATTCTGGCGCTAACCGCCAGCTGAACTAGTCGAAGCGCCTTGCTGGGAGGGACGTGCTTCTGGAGCTGCTGAACTAGCGGCCCGTATACGGGCTCCACAACCCCCTAATCTAGCCGAAGGGCAATCCCTAAGTCTGTGTCTGGGTTTTCCACACTTGAAACAAGCGTCTGAGCCAACTAAGCACCTCTCTAGGTGGTTCTTGTCACACCTTGCACAGGCTGGGAAGGTGCGCTCGACCTGCATGCTACCCTGGCCCCTCGAATTTGAAGCCCTACTCCTCTTATCAGCTCGGGGTCTAGATAGTGCACTAGCTGATGATGGTGTTGGAGCAAAAGACCTGTGATGAGACTACTGGGATGTCCGGCCCCCCGATCTAGGCTGAGAAGTCGCATAATTATCTGTCCTAGCCCTCTTGGCCTCCCTCTGCCTCCTATACACCGCCTCCATCCACTGGGCATGTAAAACGATGTGGGGAAAATCCATGTCCTAATGCAGCGTGGCGATCTTATAGTATTTATCTAGGTAGTCCGCCATTCCATGCACAAATCGGCTCACCCGAGCCCTCTGGTCTGCCACTAACTCTGGGGCATACTTGGATAAGCGGGTGAACTCTGGAGCATACTCCTGAATCGATATGTCACCCTGATTCAGATTTACAAACTTGGCTGCCTTCGGTTCCCTCATCTCCTAAGGGAAGAACCGATCTGGAAAGGTGGCATGAAACTCTTCCCAACTGATAGGGCCTGCTCCCACTGCCTTACTATCTTTCCATTTCTTAAACCAAATATGCGCAGCCCCTTTCAGCTAATAAGAGGCCAAGTCAGCGCACTCCCCATTTACCACTCCCATGACCTGGGTGATCTTCAGGATCTCATCAATGAATTCATGAAGGTCCTCATCCACTTTCGACCTAAGGAACTTTGGTGGGTTCATTCTCAAAAAATCTCTGACCCGAGCCGCCGCATCCCCATTTTGAGGTAGATGCGCCACCCCCTATTAATTGACCTGGGCGGTCAAAGCTTGCGCTAGCATCTATATGGCTACCCTGAATTCAGCATGGGCAGCCGGCTTTGGTGCATGCTCCTCATGGCCTGGTGGGGCCTGATGGTGCCCTTCTCCGCTGCTGTTCTCGTTTCTCCTTCCATTTATTCAACCTGGAGGCATGATTCTGCAAACGTATATAGCACGAGTTAGAAGGATAGATAGGCATTTCACCGCACGACATGAGATCACAAAAGAAGGGAACATTTCCTAAACATTTCGTAGCCTCTTTGTCATAAGTGTGGCACGCTTTACACCCATGAATAAGACTCTACTCAACGTGTCTCTCAAACACCCTAGGACACTTCAAATCTATGGCTCTGATACCAAGTTTGTCACGATCCAAACGTAGACCCCGATTGAGACATGGGACAAGGAGTCCCGGGGGACTCCAAATCGACCCATGGCATGAACATACATCTAACTCAATATCAATAAAGTGGAATACTCAACATAACGACATAGTAGGAGCATAAACATGACATAACATTGAAAGCAAAACGTACTTCATACATAACAGCTGAATACTACACATAGTCTGAAAGCCTCTAACATATCTGATGGGTTGATGGGACAACACCCCCTACTAACCCGACAAGTTTAGAAAATTGAACATGAAAAGATAATTGATATCAAGCCGGTCCTCAGAGAATGAGGACTCACCCAAGAGCTGGATGCTAATCTCTGAGGTGAGATAATGATGTTGCTGAGTCTGTAAATCGGAGCCTGTATCATGAAACAATACAAAATAGAGTATATGGTCAGTACGTGGAATGTACCGAGTATGCAAGGTAAGTAAAATGGATTTTTAAAATATATAAAAGTGTGTAAGAGTAGGGAAACATGATCATAACATAGATATCATAATATAACATAAGACTCAAGGTTTTCAAAGCATTCGTAAATTAATCATAAGCATAATCATAAGAGAAAAACCTTATTAAACTTGACTTGAGCCAAAACCATATGAACAAAACCATGCATAAATCATGAGGAACTATAGGAGATTCTTATAACTGATATACCCCATATGAGCACACATAGAGCTTGACCTATAAATCCCTAGTCGGGAGGGTGTTCATACCTTGCCAAGGGTAGAACCATGAAAGGTGTTATATCACTCATGAAAGGCCCATTTGGGGCAAAAAGGGGACAGTCTCAAGGGAGGTCCCGTCATGACCTATAATGGCACGTAGTTCTGAGATTCGGGGTAAAACCTAGGCCCTAAACCTACTCGGTGTTAAATACTACTCCCAAAACATATATAATGCTCATAGAATAATATACATGAGATTCATGGGCTAGTTAAATCATGATAATCATAGGCATTCTTGTAAATATGTGAACTAGCCATGAATATAAGGCCCGTGAGTCGGCCATAATCATAAGTCGTAAATCATGAGGTTCATGCATACTTGTAAAACATGTATATACTTAGCAATTCATAAATTCATGATGGGAATTTGAATAATTTCGTATGATAGATCATAAATCATGATGGGTTGAAGAACATCAAAAATCAAGGTAAAATCATAACTTAATTTATCATAGAACATATATAATTAGGCATAATTTAATAGAAATTTAAATCAATAAATTTATAATTGAATTAGTTGTAAAATATGATCATGATTCACAAAATATGATGTAAAACATGAGAAGTAATAACCCATAGATAGATAATTAGGATTTCATAAGATTTAGGATAAAACCCCATAAGACTTTCAATTAAATTTCATAAATTAGGAGAGATTGGGCATGGGTGTGAATGGATTCACCCGTTCATAATCCTGCATACCTGGGGAAGATCATATTTTACCATTCCTTGAAAGCCCAATGAAATATTGAAAGAAATATTGAAGAACTCTTACTTGATCGCCTTCTAAACCCCTTCAATATGCATGCATGGATATGAATGAGCCTAGGATAGCTTTTACCCTCATAAAACACTGCATTTCGAGCCTTAAACGACATAGTTCAGGATCCTAGGACTTAGGAATAACGAAAATACCCTTAATGAATTTTCTAAAATTTCTGCACTGACAATGACAACGACCGCCGTAACGGGTCGTGCTTGGATACCACAACTTATGGTATCCATCTGTTGCATCCACTTCCTGACTTCACTTTCTCAGATTCGATCCCATGACTCGACAGAATGAGTTGTTGCTTTAGACCTGTTATGTCATTCATTGTTTTCCCCCTGACAACCTACACTTGGCCTTCTTACGAGCCACACGACGACTGTGCCAGCCTTCAACAAGTCGTGGTCTCCATTCGTCACTTCAATTGGGAACTTTCCTATTTTTTCCCATGGTTGTTCACTATGATCTGTTGCTCCTCACAAAGGGTCGTCCCATGACCCGTTACCTTTCCTTAGGCTAAGGACCAGTCTCACCACGACTTCAAACAACGACTCATTGTATCAAACCACGGGTCGTTACGTGACCCATTACCTCCAACTGCAACTCGATAGACCCTCACCATGGACACTTTCCAAGGGTCGTTGGTTGGACCAACGATCCGTTTGGTGACCCGTTCTGTGGAAATTTTCCAGATTCTGCCAACTTCCATTTTTAAATCTCGGGTCTGGTCTTAGACACTTCTGGGGTATCACAAGTTTGTCCCAACAACTCATCAGAAGATGGCTTTCAGACACAGTCAAAGAATCAGATTTTTAGTTTATTTTTAGTTGTATAAACCTTTATGACTTAGTTCTTCTTCTTAAATGTTTTATTTTATTATTTTAAAGCTTCCGCTATGTTTTTACTCAGAATGCCAGTGTTATGATAGACCATGGGTTGACTTGGGGTTACTTGTGACTCCAAGTACTGTGTCTCGTCTAGGGTATAGACTCGGGAGGTGACAATGGTACTATATGTCTTAATAGAGATCGGTGAAAAAAGATGGTCGAGTTATGAAGCTCAAGTATGTATTGGAAGTGTATTCTATGATCCATAGATCTAGCCAACAGAAGCCTTAAGACCAAAATGTACGAGCCACATATCAAAAGTATAAAGCCCATATTAAAGTACGGTGGAGGTTCTTTAAGGTAGAGCAAGTACAGAGGACTTCAATGGACTGTATGTGGATTTTATAGTCTGTAAGTCACTTACGACCAATGATATTAATCGAAGAGGATGATTTTTATGGCCAATTCAAGATTCATCTACGGGTCATAAATCAATTCTATAGATTGTAAGTTACATTTGTGCAATTCCAAGAATGAATAGAATTTGGATTTCTGTACCAATATAAATAGGTTTTTGTAGGTCTTTTCTCGAACACTTCTAGCACGTTACATTACATGAATAGATTTTAGTGTTTTGAGATGTTTTTCTACGGATTATTCATCTCCTAATTTGTGTTCTTGATTTTAATAATTCCCAATATTATTTGTAAGTAAATTATGATTTATTCAAGCTGTTATTTTTATTCCATCACGAACAACTAATTCCTTTACTAAGATTGTGAACTAAATTGGTTGTGAAACCATAGAATTTCATCTTGATTTCTGATAGTGATTTTAAGTATATATTTAGTCCTCTTTTTTAGTAACAGTTGATGATTGCAAACATCAATTTATGCCATATAACTCTAATAATACTTGAAAAAGTTAACTATGGCTAAGAAGGATTAATTACAAGAATTCGAGGCGTTGACCCTCATTTAATAAATTTGAGTAGGAATAAGTTGAATTTACTTGACAGAAAATAATCATTTTTAATTCAACTCTAGATTGTTCAAAAGAATCATCTTAAAGAAATATCACTTATATGTTGGAAAATAGCAAGTGATCATATAAATATTATCTGCATATACAAAGTTGCTATTAGTTTCTTGATTAAGAGACTTAGGTAGAGCAGCCCATAACGGAAACACAACCTTGGTTCTTTAATATATTGATTAACAATAACTTAATTTCAGAATATTATTTAGTTTATAAATTTCAAATATTTCAACCTTAACGAAATGGTATCTTAAGACGACAAATCATGTATTTATTTATATCAGTAATCTTTTCACGCCTATTCTTTGTGGAATTCGACCCAAATCTAGTTGGGTTACTATATTTGGGTATGACTATTTTACATTGTACCTTAGATGTAAATTTGAGTGTATCAAATTTTAGCGCAGTTTTCAGGGAATAGGTTTTGAAATTACTGATTGTTAAATACTTCGATTCAAATCTTGATCTATTCCATCATACCCTTTTTTGATTTATAATGAACAAGGTGATCATGGGAATACTCCCTAATATTGAAGTAGAGAACATATTTGCTGAAGTAGGAGACGATATTGACTATGCTAGTCCATTGTACCTCCATGCATAAGTGTTGCCACCTTTAAAATAGATGGGAGCATATATACGATGCTTAAGGCTTAGGCTCAATTTCATAACTCTACTGATTAGGAAACACATCAGTACTTGAAGAATTTTCTTAAGGTGTGTAAAATGTACAAGTAGAACAATGTGTCAGACGATGCTATTTGTCTAAGGGTCTTCAAATACTCTCTTGTTGGGGAGGCTAGAACTTGGCTCCACCATCTTTCACGAAACACTATTCACACCTAGTCAAAGTTGGTGAAATGCATTTTTGAGAAAGTGGTTTCCCCCCAAGAAGGCTGAAAAGCGAGACAAGATCTTTTACTTCAAGAAAATCAAGTTAGCAACTATTTGAAGCAAGCGCGAGGTTCAAGAAATATATTCAAAAAGCTCCTATTCATGGTTTCCCTGATAGCATCCTTATGGTGCTACACTGGGCTAGACCCTGATCACGCCTAATTACACCTCACATAAGAGAGTGAAAGCGATCGATTGTAATTTAAATACCCAAATAGTATTAGTGCAAGCTATCAAGTGAGTTAGAATTGATTAGATGCTCTGAATAATACTCAAATTAATGGTGAAAGAGAATCTAAGCTATATATATAAAATTTAAGGTGCAATGGGTTGAATTCGATATAGAGAAATACTAGGGATGTGTGTTCGGGCTATTTCGCAACTTCACGCAAGTGCACGTGGTCGAACAAGTAGTAAAATGGCTAAAGTAAGCCAAGTATCGATCCCACAGGGACTGAACCAAGGTAATAATCGAATTAAGTGTTAATGAACTCTAACTCTAAAAATGCAGACAACAGTTTAAAGAAGATTTTGAGAGTTTGTTTCCTAAGGTATACTAATCTAAGACAAAATGATAAAAGTGAGTTTGAACTATAGTAATGAGCAAGCTGAGGCCAAAACAAACATGCAGGGAAGTAATTTATCAATACAATTCGGTTAATCTTTCATTCGGTTGCTAGTCAAGAATTATTGCCTATGGAGAGAAACTTTCGTATTCTACCCAACTTAAGAATCTTGAACCTTCAACCTACATTTCTGTGATAAAAGAATTTCATGTTCTAGCCATACGAAACTGATTCCTTAATTGACTAATACGACTTTCAGATATATTTCTATTCTGAAGGTAAATCAATTCTCAATTTTCCCAAACTAAGAAGAGATTATATCCCACCAATTCACAATTTTCCAATTTCTTTCCTTTTCAAGATAAAACTAGATTTTTTAGATATACATTAACATTGGCCAGACATTAATGCAGTAAGAACAAGAATTGATAGAACAACCAAGGAAGAAAAGATGAAAAACCAAAATGATCAACAATTACATTCCACTACAAATATTCTTAACCTCAGCAAGAAGTGAATTTATCCACTCATTTGTGGATTAAACATCATCAAATGAGTATAAATCATACAAACAATTGAAATAAAGGAGAAAGAGTTAGAGAAGAACCCTATGATTTTCGTTCCCTCAACTGCCTGTAACCCACGTTCTTGCTCAACCAAGTCAAAATGATTAAAATAAAACCTAAGTGTGCTATTTATACTAGTGGAAATTGTTTCCGGAATAACAATCAACGTGTCACGGAGTGTATCGCGGAGCACTGCCTCCGTGACACGGAGTGTATCGCGGAGCGTTGCCTCCGTGACACGGTGTGTATCAGAGCACTTCCTCCGTGACACGGTGTGTATCACAGAGCACTTCCTCCGTGACACGGTGTGTATCGCGGAGCACTGTCTCCATGACACGGAGGTATCACGGAAGCCCTCTGGAAATCGCCCAATTTATTCCAACTTTGGTGTTTCGCTCCCGATATCATTCCTCCACTTCACGAAATCATAGATTGGATCCTACAATGCATTATTTCCTTCAAAAACAAAGACTAATCATGTTGGTTAATATTTCTTCTCATTTATATAAAAAGGCATGAAAATGTACATAATTAAATACATAAAAAAGACAAAACTAAGTTATAAAGTATCACTTTGGCATGTAATTATTCCCAAGATCAATGTGTCCCCATAAAGGGTTGATCCCTCTAATTTACTCAATTGGAACTATTGAGAATGAGTTCTTCAAGAATAAGAAAACAATCATTAGGTGTCTTTCAACAACCAAACAATGTTAATCTAGATCAATTTTCTTAAATTGAATAGAATTTAAACCAAAATAGATTGCAATTTACCAATTAGATTCATCAAATTTCTAAGTGAATCTACTAAACAAGGTTTAAAGCCTTGGCTCATTGTTGATTGATGCTACCAAACCTTAATTGGCCCTCTCAAGCATAATATATGCAATTTGGCATGAATGAATGATTTTCACCACCAATCTCACTTTACAAAGTATAGATCAATCAAATATTCAAAACTCATAAATATTCATCCCAATTATGATTGTCAGGGTTCACAACCCTAGAGCGAAAGTTAGCCACTCATGGAGAAGAAAGAAGAAGAAAGTGCAATTTGAAACATTATCACTTACAATGCAATAAAATGAAAAAGAAAACTTGGATTGAAATTCAATTTATCTTCAAATAATAGATGTCTTCTCAGAGCTACTATTCTACTATATGACTATCAAACCTAATCAGATTGAATGAAAAACTCCTAAAATTATGAAAAAAAGACTATTTATATTAAGCCTAAGATCCTAAGTCTAATTTAAATTTGGAGGGCCTAGGTCACAGGAACAGACCGTACATTGATGGTACGATCTGCATCTTGAACCGTCAATCAAATCTATAACTTGATCTACTACGTTTTGTCTTCCAACTTATGGAACCTCTATTGAAATGATGGTTCATACTTCTTTTCATCAATTACTTCACCAGGTTGTTATGTTTGGAATCTGCGGTTAACTTTATGGTCCGTATTCTAAATATGCGGTCTGCATCTTAAGTCGTACCTTGTCGTCTAGTTGTTGGCCTTCTCTAGTTTAAAATGTGATTGGAAGTGCAAATCATATCTTGGATGTGCAGTCCGTCTATATCCTGTTTATGGCAGACTTCAGTGGATTTCTGCCTCCTTCCATCCGTTTATGAGATTCCTGAAACTTAGCAAAATAGTGTTAAATTGACTTAAATTAGCATGTAAATGCATGCAAAACTCTATGAAAAAATATACAAACGTGTCACAAAATCTCGGCACATCAACATCCCAAATTAAAGCTTTTGCTTGTTCTCAAATAATTAAAAATATGAAAATCTAACCTAGGCTGTTGTTCTGGTATCACAAAGTGTAATGACTAGGGAGGTTTTAGCAAGTAGCTACAGGCATACAATATTCAAGCAATCCACCCCCTCTATCATGCAAAAAATCAGCTTTTTCACAAGTATGTAATCTCTATTCATGACACGTTTCAATATGCAAAAAACCTAGATTGAGAAGTAATTCATGCTAGACATTATCATCCACATGCCCTCACATTTAGACTAAAGAAAATGTCCAGTATCAAAAATTAATTCTACACAGAATACATGCACACAAGATCAAGAGAGAAGAGAAAGACACTCAACTCTCATGAAGATATTCGCAAGTTAGGTCACAACTATTATATGCTTGCCTTTTGATATTTCCTAGTATCCATCTCACTATGGAGAATGTACGCAGTCGATACAATACAATAACTCAACGAGGAGTTGGATCATATCCACATGGACTTTGTCTAGATCCACAAATACCAAGAAATACAAATATGATTTGGATGTTGATGATCTACTCAAGTTAGTGGTAAAGATGTAACTAAACTAAAACTATGATGATTAAGATTTGAACAATAGAGCAACAATTCTAAGGAAGTGTCCTTGCACAGGGTTGATTCACCTAAATCACTCAAATGGGAGTATTTAAAATGGGTTATTAATGAATATGCAACCAATCATCTTGGGCAGTCATTAGGTGTCTTTCGACCATCCTAACGATGTCAATCTAGATTAATTTTCTCAAATTGATAAGAACTCCATACAACCCGATCGTAATTTTGCTAATTAGATTAATCCTATGTCTAGGTAAATCCATTAAACAAGGTTTAAATCCTTGAGTCAATGTTTATTTATGATACCGAACCTTAATTGGCTTTGTCAAGCACAATAGAGGTAATTTGGCATTATTGGAAGACTCTGCCACCAATCTCACTTTACAAAGCATCATTTAATCAAATATTTTTAAGCCCATACTCAATTTCACCTAATTAAGATTATTAGAGTTCATAAAACCATTGGTTCACAACTCTAGATTAGAATTTAGCTTCTCGTAACAAAAGAAGAAGAAGAAAACATTGAATTAAGCATGATCACTTACCTAGTGATGTGTCAGGAATTAGTTACAATCTTTGCTTCATTTCATAGTATTTTACAAGTCTTTAGGAGTTAAATTAAGTGAAAACTAACCTTGTTATGCTATATTTCAGAAACTCGAGAAAAGTAAAGATGAAAGGAGTTAAAGTCGAAAAATGTTCAAAGGACGAGACCATGTACGGGCCGTCTATTTGATAGATGGTCCACATCGTCAACCATCAAATTTGATCTTGGGAATATTTACCTGCCCAAGTGCTAATCTGTTACTTAGTTTTAGTCATGGTTGTCAATTTAATTAATTACATTATCATGTGATTTTGTATATTTATTTGCATAAACTAACCAAGTGATTAGCCCATGAAAATGACAATGCACAAGCAAGGAGGAAATTTTGATTGAGTTGGGATGACAATTGCACAAAATGGCATGAAGAATAGCCTGCAGCACAACCTAGCATGCCACACAAGCTGACCTACGCGACAGGCACCCTGTCACACCCGTGCGTGTGCGCACTAGGGCAGGCAAAGCAGTGAAGCTGCGTGTTGTATCCATGCCACGCCAGAAACAAGGCGTGACAGGCAGCATGCCACGCCAGGCACAAGGCACAACAAGCCCCATGCCATGGCTGAATGCCCTCGCCCATGCCAACGCCAAGGCCAATTCCAGTGTGCTTGTGCGATACCTCCGTTCATGAAGGCAATCTACCGTGATGGGCAGCGTGACATGGAGACAGTTAACAGATTGTCCCCGCAGTACTAGTAGGGAATAGAGAACCGGTGGAACCATTATTGGAGCCTGAACGATAATTACACTTGCTTCGGAGAGAGGCTTTAGAGTGAACGTTGTAGCGGTTACAAGAGCAGCTACTTGAACAACAACAGGAACCACCAGTTGGGCTAAAAGAGTTGTTGCCAGGGCCAATGGCAGCCCGACCAATTTGCGAAGTGTCAATCCTACTCACGACAAATGTAACCTTCAGCATCCGCAAATCGGAGCCTGGAGGAAACTTTGAGCTAAAGCAGAACATGGTGTAGCTGTTGCACTCTAGTGGGAAATTCACGGGAATGACACATGAGGACCCAACAGCACCTATAGAGCTTCTTGGAGATCAGTGACACTTTCGTCCTCACCGGAGTGTCAACTAATTATGTTAGACTCATCCTCTTCCCATTTTCATTGTTGGAAGAGGCGAAGAGGATGCTAAAGGCAGAGCCACCAAATTCCATCATATCTTGGGATGACCTAGCAAGGAAGTTCCTTATCAGGTTCTTTCCTTCAGGCAAGACTGCAAAGCTCAGAAATGAAATCTTCCGTTACAAGTAGAGACTAGAGGAAAATCTATACTTGGCTTGGGAGAGGTTCAAGTCATTGTTGAGACACTGCCCTCATCATCAGCAATCTAATGAGGTGTTAGCCCACACCTTTGTGGAAAGTCCAGACCCACACACTAAAAAATTTTCTAGACTCTGCATCGGGTGGGCAAGCACTTGAGAAGATGTATGATGAACTGTACATTTTGCTGAACAGGATTGCATAAGGAAATCCAGAGTGGCACAGTGAGTCATCTAGAGGGGCAGGTAAGAGAGCCGGGTTGATTGAAGTGGATAGAATGAACGCCTTAGGAGCTCAGCTCACCTCATTCCAACACCAGATGATGACTGAGTTCAACAAGCTGGGTATGGAACAGCCACAAATACAGGTTAATGCAAGTCAATTAGCTCCTAGCTGATGTGAGATATGTGGAAACAATAGGCACAATGTAGAGGCACAATGTAGACTTTTATGGAGAAAATCCAGAGTCAGTGAATTTTGTAGGTAATGTGCACAGAAATAATCAGTCTTACGGGAACACCTACAACAAGAACTAGAAGGATCGCCCAAATTTCTCTTGGGTGGTAATCAGAGTCAAAGCTACCAGCAACCTCAACAACAGTAGTACCAATAGTAGAATAGGCAAAATAGTAGGCAATCCAACAATAGCAATATTGAAGAGACGTTGCAGAAAATCATGGTCACCTAGACCCAGATGGAAGAAAATCAGGCAAGGATGGCCTCAGACTTGAAGAATCAATAGATGGCCACTAGAAATTTAGAGAAGCAGATGGGTCAGTTGGCAGCTGCTCTGTATAACAGACTTCAAGGAGGGTTACCAAGTGATACAGATACAAACCCTCAACAAGTCAATTCCATCAATATGAAGAGTGACAAGCAGTTGCTGACGTACCACAAAAAATAAAACAAAAATGAGGTGCAACCAAAGCTAGTCAGACCGGGTCCATCAGCTGATAGAGGAAATAATCAGAGTATTGTAACACATAATGCACAATCATCATTGCAGCCAGTATAGAGACCACCACCACTATTCCTATAAAGGCTGAAGAGGAGCAAGGAGGAAGCATGTATTAATAAGTTCTTTGATATCTTCAAAGAGCTTCACATAAATTTGCTCTTACTTGATGTCTTGCAGGGTATGCCGAAGTACACCTAGTACTTAAAGGATATGGTGGCCAACAAAGTACGACTTATGGATGTCTAGACTGTGGCACTCACTAAGGAGTGCAGTTACAGGGTAATGAGCAAAATAGCCAAAAAGCTCAATGATCTAGGGAGTTTCACTCTCCCCGTACAAATTGGTGAAGCTGGAATAATGAGGGCCTTGTGTGACTTAGAGGAGGCATTGAATTTGATGCCCCTATCTCTGTTCAACGAACTGGGTTTAGGGAAGCCAAGGCCTACAAGAGTGATGCTGCAGCTGGCAGATAAGTCAATAGTGGCCCCGGAGGGAATTATTGAGGACCTTCTCATCAAAGTAGGTAAGTTTTTTATACCTGCTTATTTTATTATTCTGTATTTTAAGGTTGATGATAAGGTACCCCTAATCCTGGGACAATCATTCTTAACTACTGGTGGAGAAATAATCAATGTGAGAACTGGTACCCTTAAAATGAGGGTCAATGAAGAGGAAGATCTCTTCAAAGTCTACCAGGAGATCAACCCGCCCACACACCACAGAGATCTTTGCAACATCAGTGTGGTCACAGATGCTAAGTATGGCGTGATAGATTCCATGGGTCCACTATTGCAAGATATGTTGACCCTTAAGACTGAGTTTGATGTGGGGCAGAAGTTGAAGATGGTGATGGAAGAAAAAAGGGACATAGTGGAGGCTGTTCCCTCTAAAAATAAAAAGAAGAGAAGATGGTTCCCAAAAGGGAATACTTGTTTGAGGATATCCTGAAAAGGATAGTTCACGTCATGCCACGACATAAAATTAGGCGTTGCTTGGGAGGTTAGTAAAATTAGGCGCTTCTTAGGAGGTAACCCAAGGGTACCACAGTTACAATTTTATTTTTCTTTTGCTTTGATTTTGGTCATTTTCACTTTTTTTGTTGTTTGTGGTGACTTAAGCACAGATTGAGGGGAAGTCTGAGTACCCTTAGAAGAGGAAGCTAAGGAGCATGAAAAAAGATGAGTGTGGGGTTGGTGGCCCACGTGTTCGTAATAAAATGAAAACATGCTGCTAGCTCGGCCTAGAAGCCTCAGGAAGTATCTCTTACCTTTGTTTTGATTACAAAGGATGCTTTGGGAACATAACATATTTTAAGTGTGGGGAGATGGAAATTTCAAAATTTTGTGCTAAGTGATTTTGGGTGAATTTGGTGTTTGGTCTAAAATTGGTTTGATTTGAATGTTGAGTTGAGCACGATTCATCCACCCTTTGATTTTTCTTTTCGGTTCTTTTCTGAAGGGGGGAACTTTGAACCAAGTAAAATAAAAATTTTCTTTATCTGTAAATAGTTGTTTTAGTCATAGTTAAGGACTTTTCCCGACGATGGATCGAATGGCGATAGTCTTGAGGGAAAATGAGTCACTAGGTGTTGTGTTTGAACCCTTAGTTGATTGATAGCTTGATGTTTTTGTTAAGTGCTGTACATGATTGTGAGATGCAAGAAGTTTTAATTGTGAAGCATGTTTAGCAGTTGTATAACTTTGTTTGAGACACCTAGGCTCTTGAATATGACTATGTATGCTTAAAAGTTTAATTTTGAATTCTTGTGATTAGCTGAGTTAAGAGGCTACTGAATCTGTCTTGAATTGAGCATGTGCATCGAGTGTAAGGTTTTCTTGAAACGTCCATGCTATTGTGTAGTGTCTAGAACTTGTCTGGTATGTATACAAAACGAATTGAGGGATGTTAATTGTAGGAGATGATTTAGGCAGTTCTTTGAATGAGCCTAATTCTTATCCCTTGCTTTACCTACCTTGAATGCATAATCCTAGTTAGCCCCATTGAGCGTTAAGCCTATTCTTTGATAGCTACAACATAAGCTTATCTCTTTCTTTCAATAAACTTTAATTTGATCCAAAACTCCTAAGCACTTAAGTGAAAATGTAAAAGAGTTAAGGAGTAAAAATCAGGGAAAAGAAGGAAAATAGTGGTTGTAGGAGTTGAAGAAAAGACTAGAGGTGCACTTGTTTGAAAATGCATAAGTATTGGTAGGGAGTAAGAGAACAAAAGAATAAAAAAGTTGCTTAAGTACTCCTTACTAATAAGCTAAGTTTGCTTAATGAAATGGGAACCAAAAGAGGAAATTGATGAGTGAAAAGAATAAATATGAAGTTAGAGAAGAGATGTCCATAATGAAAATGTGATGTATCAAAAGTGCTTAGGGAAGATAGTCACTATTACTGGCGAGAATAGTACCTACCCATCCCTTAGCTTACATTACCACTCGATAAGTCCTACTTGATCTTACTTTAAGACATTCCTAAATTAGTGAAGTAAAACACTAAGGGCAAGCTTATGGGTCATTGCATATTGCATGTGAATTCTTTGTGAGAGTGAGGTTAATTCATATTTATATATATCCATACTTGCATAATTTGAAGAAAAATTGAGAGTGAAAATGGGTATATCTCTTGTTCTGAGGTGACATGTTTTATGAAGGATAAAATTCATGTCGGACTTCTTGATTGGTTAATGAGTTTATAGAGTTTGAGAGTTGATTCTTGAGGTTAAGAAGTCTTAACTTAGTTGTACATGATTTTAGTGGTTATATATTGTATGCTCTATTTTAAACTTTCTATCTGAAATAATCGTTGTAGCCTTAGCTTGAATTGTCTTATTTCAATTGGTCATATTTGAGTCGTTCAGTTGCATGAGATATAATGAAGTTGTTCGAGGACGAACAAGGCTTTAAGTGTGGGGTAGTTATCTTAGACATATTTATGTTTTCAAGTGCTGTTTTATTACTTAGTTTTAGTCATGGTTGTCAATTTAATCAATTATATTATCTTGTGATTTTGTATATTTATATGCATAAAATAACCAAGTGATTAACCCATGTTTGTAGGTGAATTATGCTTAGGAGGGGCTGAATATGAAAATGCACAAGCAAGGAGGAACTTTGGATTGAGTTGGGATGACAATTACACAAAATGGCATGAAGAACAGCCTGCCGCACAGCCCAGCGTGCCACGCCGGCTGACCTGCGTGATAGGCGCCGTGTCACGCCCATGTGTGTGCACGTGAGGGCAGGAAAATCAGTGAAGCTTCACGTTGTTTCTGCCATGCCAGGCGCAAGGCATGATAGGAAGCATGCCACGCCAGGCAGAAGGCGCGACAGTCCTATGCCACGACCGAATGCCCTCGCCCATGCCAACGCCAAGGCCAATTCTAGTGTTCATGCGCTATACCTCCATGTCACGGAGGCAATCTGCCATGATGGGCAGTGTGACATGGAGGCAGTTCATGATCAGCCAATTTTTGCATTTTTTTCATTTAATATAAATTGAACCCTTAGTTTCTAATTTCATTATCACGAAATATGTTTTGGGAGAGCGTAGAAGCGAAGGGAGAACGGAAGAAACTCATTCTAGGGTTCGTTTTTCTTTATCTCTTTTAACCATTCTTTTAAATAATTTAATTCAAAGATGTTTTTGAATCATTATATGAATATGAGTGGCTAAAACCCTTCTTCTAGGTTTGAGGCCACATGACATGATTGTATTTGTGTAATTTTATCTTTGGTTTGAGTTTTCGTTGTTGTTTTGTCTTGCATTGTTGTTAATTATCATTTTGATGCTTGATCACCATTGAAATGCACTTGTTAAGCGTAGACAAAAGCTCGAAAGAGTAACCCTAGGTTAGAACTAAAGAATGCAAGGAGTAAGTTCTTGTCTTCAAGATAGGATTCGTGGTTAGGATAATAATTATATCTAATTTGCCTTGATTGGTTAATTAAATGGGAAGATAGCTAGACACTTAGGATTAAATTGTCACGTCAGCACTCTCAGACGTAGTTGTGAAGTTAATTCTAGGTTAAATGATTAGAGGTACGAAAGTCCATAATCAAGGGCATAAACCCCGTAAGCCACATCCACATTGTTAATTACTCATGAGTTAGGACGTCACATCCTCGCTCGATGATATAGGTGTGAGACTAGTTTGTTATTTTTAGAGGCTTGAAAGACCATGAACAATGCATATTAACTCTGTGAGACAACAATTGAAGTTTTAATACTTGAACCATTGTGATTTTTAGTATTGGATGATTGTTAGGCCTTAACTCTAGATGTTTCTCATTACTGTACTTCCGAATTATTTGTGATCACACTTAGATTTAGAATTAAAATAAAATCTCAGAAACCAACACTTGTGAAATTTGAATATAGAACTTGAACTTGAATATTTTCTAAAATAGTCCAGTCCCTGTGAGTTCGACATCCAGCTCTTCAGAGTCACTTTACTACTTATACGACCGCGTACGCTTGCGCGTGTGCTAGGGAAAAATAAGATTTTGGATAGACTGGTCTTGGAGTAGTCTCTATGAGATTCATCCCCAACTCCTCGTTGGGTTCTATATTTCCTATGATCATTTATACTACCCAATATTTAGAGTGGATTTGAATGACATCAAATATTATTGCGCCGTTAGGGGGACTATGACATAAGTCCTATCTAGCCCTGTCAGTCTAGTTTGCCTGCTTAGACATATTCTTTTACCTTTTATTTTTATTTTTGTCAATTGATAAAGGTTCATGGCTTCTCTTTCGCCTGGAGACTTGGAAAACATATTTGTGAAAGTCAACAAGGAAGTTGGCTATGCAGGCGCCATTGTCCTACCAAGGGTGAATGCTTCATCATTCAAGATTGACGGAAGCATCTACACTATGCTTAAGGTAGAGGGGTGTATCAAAACAAATAACCCAACGAGTGTCGGAGTTGAATCCCACAAGAACTATAGAATTATTTGATCATGAGTTTTTTAGTGAATTAAATTGATTCACATCCAAGCAATGAAAACGTGAATGTAAATTTTTGGGGAAGTGAAGGAAAATATTGCGGATTCTAAAATCAGCTAATCAAGAGAGCAAGATAACTAAAATAGAGAAAGAATAATGAGCAAAGACTAGAGGTGTGGTGTATATGGGATGTCAATGAAATCGGGATTTACTAGATAGTCAGATTATTAATAATATGTATAAATAACCTTGGAAAAAGATGGATCCCGATGTTTTTCAACCAATTGGGCTTCTTATCCTCGAGTCCTTTCAAACCTCAAGGCAAAATTCAACTATTCCAATATGATTTGGAGTAGGGACTGAGCTATTTCTAGCTATCAGCCTCTAAAGGGATTATGATCATGGGTTTTGTCTATTTCTAACCCAACTCTACATAATCAAATCTCAATCCACTATTAAATTCTCTCCCTTTACTTAATTCTTCTTTTCAAGCTAAAATCAAGTAAGAAAATAATACCCATATTTGCAACTATGAGCAATCAACTATAGTTTGAGGAGAACTCAATAGATTTACACTAATTAAGTAATAACAAGACAAATCTAGCAATACCCAATCAAATTAAACACCCATCATCGCACACCTCTAGCTGCAGATTTAGCTACTCATAATTGAGAAATACAAGAGCATATTCATTAATAAACTCAATAATTTCATCATTAGGAGTAAGAAAAATCAAGCTCACAATATTTCTATAATAATAGTTATACCTTGCTAAAGAAGAAGATGAAGATCAAAAAGCAATATTCAAATAATTCTTTCTTCTCCAATGGAGTTCTTTCTCTCTCAAAAAGTAAAGGGAATATTTAATGATATGTTCAAAGTACTTTCTTCTAGAATATATGCAAAAAAATAGGTCATTCATTCTTCTCTTTTTCAGGGCTGTACGTTTTTGCCCTTTTCAAGGGTCTTTCATTTGCAATGGAACCAGTGGTTCGTCGGTTGCTATCCGCAAGCCGTCAGTTGATTTCCTCTGTGATCCAGTGAAGTTCCAGGGTCTTTCGGTGATGCCTTCAGTGGTTCACTGATTTCCATTCGTGAGTCGCCGATTGATTTCATCATTTATCCAGTAGAGTTCAGCACCTTTCGGTGATGGAACCAGTGGATCGCCTATTGCTGTTTGCGAGCCGCCGATTGTAGTTGTTCATCAAACTAGTGGTTGCCTACGATTGACTGGCGTTTCACCGGTGTCCTCCGGTGGAGCACCGATTTTCACCTGAATCATATCCTTTTTACTCCATTGCATGCTCCTTCTCTTCAAATCAGATATTTGCATATAGAAAGGTAAAAAGGGCATAAAATCCAACTAAAAGACTTGAAAGCTAAGCTAAAACTTATGCTTAAGAGTCTAAGGAGTTGGTAAATTACCAACTCATCAGACCCCCAAACTTGACCTATTGCTTGTTCTCAAGTAATGCAATTCTTATCTGTTGAGCAAAAGGAATAACATGTCGCTCCACAAGAGTCTATGCATCAATGACCACTTAATCTATGACAACCCAAAAATGCTCACCAACTCACAGAAAACGAGAAGAAATTTTTCCTCTAAAAATGTGGAAAAGTTTAAAGAGGCAACCACAATTCATAGGCATGATTCATAACTGCTTTCATTTTGCAAAACAAGGGTATAGTTTATCCAATCAAATATGCATCTCAAATCATAATCACTACACATTCAAGGTTTGCCTTGGAGATCACATCGCTCATGCCTCAATCACACATTTACCTTAATGCAAGTATGTCCTCAAAAGGGAGTGATGCCACTCACTAGAAGAGAGAATCCCTTTTCTTTATAATAAATCAATGCACACACAAGGAATTGTAGAAAACGATGATCACACTCATTCTCAAAAAAGAAATCTCCATGCACACAACTCGACCCATAGGCTTTCCCTTTGTGTAATTCACCACTAATGTAGAGCAACTACATTTAAAATCAATTAGGACTTGCCGGTCATGATGAAGGCTAGGGGTAATGGTAGGACAAATATTTAGCTCTGTAATTAGAACCTCCCTAATTCCTCTACATGAACACTTTATCTTCCCCATTTAACTCTTTAGATCACTCCACCTTATTCCTCCTTTTGCAACCATTTTCATCTTTTATATCTCAAAGTCCTGCATTGTAACTCATTTGGATATCACCTTAAGCCTTGTCTAAGCAAGAGGTAACGCCATCTCACTATTCTTTTCTCTTTTTGGGTACCTTAAGGTTTCTCAACCCATCATTTCATTCCTTTTTAATCACAATTTGGTGCTACCTCAAATTTAGGATCCTCATATTTCCCTCCTTTCTTGTAAACCCCCAAACTTAGTCTTTTTGCCTCTTTCTCACTGATTTCCTTATATCTCCCTATATCTTTGGGCTTCAAGCTCCCATTATTCTCACCACTAGCAATTAGGGAGGATGGGTGCCAAGAAGAGGTCACAAAAGGGGACATTGGCTTGTAATGTTGTCACGACCCGAACATAGGCCTGGATAGTGACACGGGACAAGGAACCCCGAGGGATTCCAAGTCGATCCATGGCATGAACATAGATCTAAATCAATCATAAAAGCGGTAGATCAACATGATAAACTTAGCGGAAGCCTAAAATAAGCATAACATCAGAAATACACACGAATATGAAGCTGATTACATCCTATGTCTGAAAAGCCTCTAATACTGATGAGTTAATGGGATAAGACCCCAACTAACTCCCTAAGTCTGATACTGAATACATAAAGAAAACTGATAAAGCATGGTCCTAGGGAGATGAGGACTCCAATAGATGTGGGATGCTAACTCTGAAAGGCTGACTACAAATGAGGCTGAGTCTGAATATCAGGGCCTGTATCATGAAACGATACAACATAGAGTATGCGGTCAGTATGTGAAATTTACCGAGTATGCAGGGTAAGTAAAACTGCTTAAATAAGTAAAATCATTTAAAACATGCATAATATAAAACACGAACAAGATAGGAATCTGAGAATAGGGCTTGCATGCTATTTTCTAAAATCATGATCTGATCATAACATAATATCATGACTGAAACAATTGACCCAAAGCTGAAATCTCATAATCATAAGTAAAGCTGAACATTGGGTCAAACTTGTTTTAGAACATTTATATAAATATATATCATGAGTGATAAACATGCATTACTACAATCATGAGGAATAATGGGAGACTCATCATATAACCGACATACCATGATAGCACTTACGTGGTCCCAACTATCACACTCAAGTGGGTAGAGCTGTCTAAAGCCTTGTCAGGGCTAAGAACGATACCATGATATTGATATCAATCTCGGGGCCCAATCGGGGCAACGGATAGCTTACAAAGGAGGTCCCAAAGTATATATAAGATATGTATAAACCTACGTTGGCATGTAGTTCTAAGGCATAGGGTGATCGACCCTTAGCCTACTCGGTGCTAGACACTACTCCCAAAAACATGCATATGCTCTCCATCATTTTTCAACGAAGCTTACCACCGTCTATTGACGAAGTTCAATAATCAAATACATATCAAATCTGAAATCATATATAAGGAGCTCTTGCTTACATCATTCCACAAGCTGAATATAAATGGGAGTCTTCGCTCCAAAACCATGTGGTAAGCTTAATTCATAAATTCATACATCATACTTGAACATATGGGCATTGCCTGATACTTTAACATGCTTGAAAATATATAATTCACTTGAAAACATGATTATAAACATGGGTAACTTGAAATCATGCTTTTCATCATAATTATCTCATCATACTTGAACATTCATCATAAATCTCAACTTTCATGAACTTCTCATACTTGGGCATTTTAATTTATAAAGCTTCAAACATGATTTTAATTGAAAACAACGTAAAACTTTCCTATGAATTATAATTCAATAATAGAAACATCTTTAAGTCATACCCATGTAGTAAATTAGGAATTTCATGCATTGGGTTAAAACCCCATAGAATCAACATATGAATTTTCATGATTTAGAGAGGGATTGGGCATAAGTGTGAAAGGATTCAGCCATTCATAACCCTACATACCTGGGGAAGATCTGATTTTACCACTCCTTGATTGCCCAATGAAGAATTGAGAAGAATCTTGAAGGAAAAGAGATTGATCACCTCTCTAACTCTCTAACTTTGCATGCATAAGTAAGAATGCCCTAATATGAACTTACCCCTCTTAAAATCATCATTCATAGCTTAAAACGATGAATTTTAGGCCTTAGGATCATAGAAATTATGGAAAAGCCCTTACTAAATTTGTAGAAAATAACTGACTGCCAGTCCCCACGAGGGACTGGACTACTCGTTACCTAAGACCATGATTCGTGGAATCAGTCGTCGAGTACACTATACAATAGTTCATCTAGGGCTCCTCACGGGGGACCTCACAAGTTATTACTAGTGACCATGACTCTTGGTCACCACCTGTCATCCTCACTGCCCAAATTTCAAATCATATCCAACCGGCTGACCACGACTCATCCCATGAATCGTGGTGTCTGACCATGACTCGTGGTGACCGTCCGTAGGGTACACTGCCAAGTTTTCTTCATTTCTTAATCCTTTCCCACGACTGGCAACAAGTCATGGTGACTGACTTCGAGTCGTGGTCAGGTTCGTGGGGACTTCCAAAACCAAAAATTCCAACTCACATCCTAAACCTCACCACGAGTCTCCTCATGACTCGTTGTCGACCCCACGGGTCACAGAATGACTCATTCTGTGACCTGGTGCTAGATTTCCAATTTTCTCCATTTCAACTCCCAGGTCTGATCTTTGGACCTTCGAGGTATAACAAATGTGGTTTTCAAGAATAAATAGTCCGTAGGCTTAATACTGGTTAGAAAGGGAAGACATTTCATTGGTCATTTTGGGTGAAGTGACTAGTCAAATTGAAGCCTAAAATCATGTTCTAAATGCAGCTACATTGATTTCGCCCAAGCGCACGTGGTCGTCAAATAATATAGGATTGTTATGTCTAGATATCGTACCCACAGGGACTTGTCAATTTAATTGTTATAAGATTGTCACTTTAATTTCATTAATCTATGAAACAAGTAAAATGAAGATTGATTTGGAAAAATTAAACTACTAAAACTTCAAATGTAAAAATTAACTAAAAGAATGCAAGATTGATTGTATTTCGATAATGATGACAGACTAGGTCAATGGAACTTGGTTGGTTTCAGGTGGAGTTTTCCAGATGTAAATAAACTAGCATGGTTCTTCCTACAGTTGTTAGTTGCAAGTTACTATCCCATTTCTTGCTACTAACCCTAGCATCTAAGAATTATTTTATGAACCCTAATGCCTATATCCCTATGATCGCAAGAGAAAAATGAACTGATGATTATGCCTACTTGTATTTCAACTAAATGGGGTTGAAGGGTATAACCCTATCCTCAACAACAACTTCTATTCTATCAAGGGTCTTTGAATTCCCATTATGTATTTATTTTTAACCCTTTTGATTCCCTTTCCCAAGTTCAATCGAAAGCCAATAGATTATTTACAAGGTGATCAATCTCATAAATAATAAATTAACACAAATAAATACAAACAACCATAAAAAAAGAATCAAAATTAAGTTTATTTAGTGTGTCAAACAATTAACCATTCACCATGGCCACAACCCTAGAATATGAGTTTAGCCACTCATAGACAAGCGGAAAAACAAATACTTAGTCATCATCATGCAAAAATATGATGTAAAGAAGAGAAAACCTAGTTGTAGAACCTTGTCTTCCTTCCAAATGGCTGACAAGCTTTTATGAATGAACTACGGAATAAAAATAAGTAAAGACTACTTCAAAGAAGTCCAAAACTACTCCAAGAAGTCCAAAACTACTTACCACATGAACTAAGGCTTATATTTATATTGAGCCTTCAAATGACCTTTTTGCTCTACAAGACTTGGCTTTAAAATCAACATGTTTCATCACAGAATGGATCTGGCATGCCGCCCCTCCTATGTCGCCATAGACTTAGTCAAATTTCCATGAATTTCAGCTCCAGATAGGGTCTGGCGCGCCGCCCTTTCATCTCGCCAAAGTGTTCATCAAATTTCTCTAAGTATGGACATCTCTGGCGCGGGGCGCCACTCATCTCGCCAAATTTGTGAAGTGCAATTATCTGAAGTTTGAGGGCTGGTGTGGCACCAAGATTTTCTTCTCTGAAGTTTGGGACTTGGTGCGGGGCGCCAGCCATAGCACCTACCTCGTTAGATCCTCAAATCTTCATTCCTTGCATTATTTTGAGCCTATTTTGCTTAGTTTCTTACTCAAATCAACTAAAATCATTTGTTAGCACATAAAACACACACACACATGAATTTAAGCATAAGTTAAGGATTATGAACTCAAAAAATAATCAAATATGGGTAACAATATGGCAAATGGGCATGAAAATATGCCCAACATCATACATCTAGGATTTCGCCATCAGTTACACTTAGGGCAAGTTCTAAACAAGAAGAGATGCATGAGATTCATTCAAAAATCTTTACCACACATGGCATCACACTCAAAGAGTTTACACAAGTCATCATTGTTGGAAGATATCAATTCAAGACATGAGATCATGCAAATTCACAAGCTCAACAAGAAATATGTAATGTATGACAATAGACTGCTATATTTTTCATTTCAAATGCCCATTTTCATGTTTTTCATGCTACACAAAAATTTTTGGTGGTACCTATGAAAAATATAATTCCACAAAAGACTCAAAGAAAGACATGACATTTTCCCTTAAGAGGGTCGCCTCACAATCTATCATTGGAAAATGTCTACTTGGTTTGATAACAAAAGGAAAAGAAAAAGAAAATGCTCCGTGGGAAAGAACCGTGGTATGAAGAAAACCCTTGGAGTTTGATTACTAGTTACTATTTACAAAGGCGAATAACCAAAATTTGGATCACAATGCAATATTTGGCAATTAAAGCAAGGATCCATTCATTAGCACTAACATCCAAAAATAATTCATTTTATTTTAAGACCGACAAAGGCACAACTTCATCAAAAGCAAGCCTGACAAGGGCACAGATCCATCAAAAACCACAACACTCAACCCGCCCCCAACTAAAAGTTTTACATTGTCCTTAATGTATGCATGACAAGTAAAATGGGGGAAGGGACTTCCTGTTGTGGTCACTCTTCATCAAGTTCTTCATCATCATCATCATCTCCAACTTGGCCAACCTCATTCCCATCATCCTTCTCATCATCTAATCCCTCAAACAAATCATCAATAGGGCTTCGAGCTGTGGAAGGGGCAGCCATATCTGCATCATGAGCACTCATGTCGGGTGCTTCCATAGGTGTCCGACTCTTCCATTCCTGAACCTCAGCTTGGAGAGAGGTGATGGATCCTTCCACCATATACACATGAGAACACAACTTACTCAAGTTGTCCTTGATTAACTTCAACTCCTTTTTGACTGTTTTCATAAAAAGTTCCGGGAGTCTCTTAGCTAGTCGGTGGAGTTGGATTTCATGTGAGTGGGTCATTTCTATGATCTTTTGAGGACCACTGGGCTATGAGGAGGTGGGAGGAGGTGAGGAGCCTCGAATTGATGCACCTCCAGAAGCCTGCCCTGATGCCTTAGGATGTGGCATATTGAGATCGGGGGCAAAGGGGGTCGGTTCTAAACCAGGGGGACGGGCTCATCTAGAACATCAAAGGCTTGTATCCACTCTTTCTTGTTCTTGGGAGCATCAACGTCCCTTTTTTTGGAAACAAATATCACACCGGAGGCAGAGCTAGGAGTCTCATTCAGGAAAAAGGTTCTCCCGCTCTCAAGCAAAGCTGCGATATCAGCACTACATATGGCATTGAAGTTCTGGCTTGCCTGGCTGTTCTCCGCATTTAATTGGCCACTATCTCTCCAAAGTTGATGGGAACCTCATAATGCAATAGATAAGGATGGCGGCTTCCAAATTCACCCACTGTTCATTCTTGGAGGGCATGATTCGACCACAAATGAAGTCAGCCACAACTTGACCATGAAATGTAGGTCATAGAGAGATATCTCACCACTCATAGATGCCCATAGAGGTGTGCCGGTGGCAAAGAATGGAGCTATGACATTGAATTGGTCCTCTTTATTGGTGAGGGAAACCAAATATTCCGTAACCCATCAATTTCGTCCTCCCAAAACGAGTTTATGGCTGCTGGGGTGATGCCGACCTCAACACCTCTAACCGACACTAAGGGTAGGCATAGAAAGTCCTCAACTTGTTACACCCCATAAGTTCCTAATGTTTAGTCAGCATATTCGTACGTTAGTCAAGAGTTTTAGGGTATGAAGTGTACGAGGAAGCACCCGGGAAAAGGTCGAACGAGCGTAGAATCGAGGTTGCATGGGAGAAGGCCGGACAAGCTGCCAAAAGGGAAATGTGTCATGGACCCTCTCCCTCCGCTATGGGCTCCGTGACATGGCCCAAAATCGCCGTAATGGGGTTCATGACACGGACCCCCTATCCACCGCCCAAGTTTTATGTTAGTTTAATTGGATCACTTGGTCTCATTTCAAACATGAGACCTTCATCCAGAATAGGAGAGCCCCACCATTTTAAAGTAAATTTCCTTCGGTTATGCTTCCAAACGCCATCCAAACTCAAATTAACTTCAGGTATCAAGTTATAAGCCTACAGGGAGCATTACTACAGATTTAGTTTCTCGAAATACGCCTAGCAAATCGGAACTCCGCTGAGTTGAAGTGATCAAAATTTCTCCAAATTGATTCCTATACAGTCACAGGCTTCAAGTAAGCATTTCTCTCTTTTGAATTCCCGGGAAATTATACGTTTTCGGCCGTATTCTATGAAGTTGAAGTATTTTTACAATTAGTATTAAAAGTTGCCGTTTTGGCTGAATTTGGTATTGAAATTAGTCCCTTTCTCTCAGTATTACGGCTGTATTTGGAAGGAGCTGCTGAACACAATTGAAACTCGTCAGATAATCAGAATCAACATTCAAGGTATGTAAGGCTTGTTCCTTCGGCAAGTTATTCTCTTCGTATATTGATACGACCTATGTTTTAACATGGATAATGATTTCATATGTTGTAATTTGTTGTTGCTAGCATATGAGGTTCAGATATGCTGTTATTAGCTGCTATTAGTAGACTACGGTTACGTATGTTGTGGTTAGCTGCTAGAAAATGTATAAGGATTATATTGCAGTATCCCTTGCCGGGAAAAAATGTGTTAAGTGTGACATATGCCAGAAGCATCATAGAAACTCCTTTGTTCTCCAGTTCATTGTGTTAGTAGAATCAGTTGTTATATTGTCATTCCTAGACCTTAGAAGCTCGTAGATAGTTATTAGGCCTAAGTTAGTAAGTTGAACAACATAGCCGTAGTTCAGTGATATAGCCACCAGTTTGGTGCCTGTATTGTTAGTGAAGCACGCCCAGAGGCCATTAGCGTACCCTTACACCCCAGGGCTAGAAATTTAGATAGGAAGGCCATATTTTAGAGTCAGCATCCTAGGGTTTTCTAGTGAACTGAGTGATAGCCTACCATCTAGTTAGCTATTACAAGTGATTGTTAGTCCTAGTTGACTTAGTAGTTGTCATACAGGTCACCAGGAAGCCAGCCCATTTGTCCAGGAAAAATAGACTCGTGGGTACTCTAAGGAAGGGGACCTTATTAGCAGCCAGAGACAGGGCCAGCACCCCAGCCCGTTCTTATAACATACGCGGGTGCAGATTGCTGTGAGTGGCTAGATCTATATGAACTTGTCGTAAGGTTAGGAATCGCCCAGAAAAGTCACATAAGATCTGAGCAGACCAAGATATGGTCTAAAGGACTAGCACCATGTTAGTATAGTACTACCCTCAGGCTAAGAATGTTAGCAAGCTGCCTGTGGAGGATTAAGGGCCGACCTCTCAAAAGCATGTTCAGTCAGTAATAGCCCTACACTCGTTCTAAGCAGAGGAACTAAGTAATTAGTCATCCGTGACCCTACAGTTGTTTATGAGTTATAGTTGTCCGAGCAGGACATTCAGAGTATTGTTAGGCCACTCTAGATCTCGCCCTATCCAGTCTAGACCATTAGAGATCATGATCATTGCCAGGATCCTCTGATTAGATACAGGTGCATGGGGTGTGCCTGCGAGAAGCCTTATAGACTATTCTAGGGGTGAGCAGCGATAGCGTTAGGCCTAGAAGGCTAGATACGCCTTTGAGTGGCTAGATTGAGATTTCAATATAGCACCTCAGTTGGGGTTTCCCTTACTTAGGAGCCTTCCATGATCACCCCAAGGTTATTAGCTGTGTCTTCTCCCTCCAAGGGCTAGATGACGTTGCTCCAAGGAGAGGCATGCCGTCCATGAGGGATGAAGATGAGGTCTAAGGGCCTCATATAGTCTATTCCATAGATGGACTATTTTATGTTGTATCGGCACCACTCCCCCGTCGAGCTTGGTCCCTGAGGTGCAGATATCAGGAGTCCACTGGAATTAGACACACCTACAAATCAGGAGCCAAGTGGGTTCAGTTGTAGACCTAGGGGATAGGTAGGTTGGCTATAACATCAGTAGAGTCATAGCAACCTAGATAGGGGTATATAGATTGAGGTGTACTTGCTAGGGCTTATGGGGGCCCGGGTAGGTTATTTCTATGTTGCTTATACCTTCCAGGCTTATGGGGGCCAGCTGAGGTTCTTGTTTGTATTCTTACCTGCTAGTTATAGCTTATGGATGTATAATTATATTGTTTTAGCTCATGTACGTGTAGTGTTTTGCTAAATGCAGATTACGAATAAGCAGGCTTACAGGTTAATATTTCTGCCCCTCCTGCTACTTACTTTCAATCTTTAACAACTTATTTACTGCCTTACATATTCGGTACACATTGTACTGACGCCCTTCCCTAGCGCTGGATTACTTGCCTACAGGTTTAGATAGACAGAACTCAGGATCCTCAGTAGTAGCTGTTCGGAGTCAACAGTTTGGCCAGCTCCTTTAATTCAGATTTGCTAGGTGGTATAGATTCAGTCTTTCTTTGTATAGCATTTGGGTAGGCCGGGGCCCTATCCCGACCACTATTTGTACTCCTAGAGGCTTGCAGATGTTACAGATTCCCTGTGGTTAGCTTGTATGTTGGCCGTGTGGGGCCTTGTTTAGCTGTCAGTTAGTGGCCTTGTCGGCTATAACATAGTTTAGTGCCTGATTTACATTTCAGTTATAACTAGACATCATGGTGGTCTTGTCGGCCCGCATAGGATTCCCTTTATTTGCTTGTTACTGGTTAGCTATTTTCTTTTACAAGTGGTTAAGCAGCCTTGTCGGACGGAGGTTGTGTTTACAACCAAGATTTAGCCTGTTGTTTTCTTGAGTTGAGTTGCAGGCATGCACCAGGCATGCATACACCATCCAGGTCAATCAGATTCCAGTGTGGCACTAGGTGCCAGTCATGCCTCCCAAGGTGGGGCGTGACAAACTTGGTATTAGAGAAGTTCGTATCCTAGGGAGTCTGTAAGCCGTGTCTAGTAGAGTCTTGCTTATGAATGCGTTGTGCCCCACATCTTATAAGTAGGGGGATATGAGGCATGATAGTATGGTTATCTTTCATTCTTCTCAGATCGTGCTATAGAGCCGAGTTGTATAGGGTTTAGTCCATAAGCTCCCATTGTTATGTCTCTTTAGAGCAATATGTGATATGAGATAGCTCCAGCCAGTCGGAAGATAACTACAACAACAGCAGGAAGTACCAGTGTGGTGCCATTGTTAGGGGATATCCATCTTGAGAACGAAGGCGAATGTCATTTAATTATCTCAGTTAATGAATTCAATGGTTCCAGTATAAAAGAAAGAAAAAGAAAAAGGAATGACATCACAACGAGATCCTAATCTCAAAACAAAAAGAAAGGGGGATATGCGAAATTGGTAGACGCTATCTACCTGGGGCACTAGAAATCTCATAAGGTAGTAGATATGCCAGCACCATCCCCAGTTCTTTCTATAGCCTCAGAGTAGGAGGTTATAAGTATGATGTATACGTGAGTTGATTTACCTACTAGATAATAGGATCATACAGAGGTGACAGTTAATATTGGATTATGTGAAAGGTACGAGAGAAGGGGGAATTGCGGGAATCTTACCTCCAACCCTTCGGATGTTGTGCAATTATGTACCTCAGTTTTACTATAGTAAGAGGCGATTATCTTCCGCCTCCCAGTTTTGTTTTTAGTATAACAAAGAGTGTAAGTATTGAGGCGATATCTCCCAGAGTAAATAGTAAATGAGGGTTAAAATTATTGATCCCGAGAAGGATTAAAAAAGTGGTCGAGACCTTTAATGTTTATAAAGTTCTCTAGATCCTTACAGTAGTAAACCAGAAGGGGGTATCAGATTTTCAGTAGCACCCAAGTGTGTGTGAGAGAGTCCATAAGTGATAAACCCCCAGCGACAGTAAAGCTCAGGTCAGAAATAGGCCGATTTCGATGCAGTGTGTTAATGAAGGTAAGGCATACCTGCAAGATAATGGTTATGCCCTAGTTTGTTATGTCGAAGGAAAAAGAGATCATATGAACAAAATGGGCCTGAATACGGCCCTAGTAGTATTTTTGACAGTACGAGGCAGAAGGCACGAACCCTAGATCTCAGTCTAATAGAGCAAGGGGAAAAGCACAAGTACTTAATTCCGAAGGGAAACAAAATCACCTCCAGGATAAAAGTAAATTGAAAGAGCATGAGACCACCACTGCATGCCAAAAAATAGGCATCCAACTGACAGTTAAGAGGTAATGAGGTTGTAACCCAGAATACTGCAATATTACCACTGATTATGGAAGTAGAGGAGTGGCGACATAGAGATTCTAACTTAGTACAATCCAGAGACAAGGCCCAGTAGGAAGTTATTGGCCTTTAAGATAATAAGGGGCTAAGTCATAAGACCCAGAGGCTGACTTTGTGTCCTAAAGGTGGCAGAACTTCGTTAGCAGACTCTAGCTAAGGTGTATCATGTATGTTACTTCCTCCACCCAGAGTTTAACAAAGACGCATCAGGTTGTAAGAGAGACCAACTGATGGCATAGGAAGAGGGTAGATATTGCTGGGTCATAGCGTAGAGCTCCAATGGCCAGCCAAGGAAGGCTGGGCGGTAGGAACCGGGCAGACTAACTCAGGAGATACCCGTGCCTGAGAAAAAGCGTGGAGGATCTAGCCCAAATATAGTTACAAAGCCACCTCATACTAGGTGTAAATTGACCTCACTTGAGTCAGTGTAGAAAGGATAGCAAGATCATTCATGTTTTGCTATGTGAGTTATATTTCAACTAAAGGTTATGACGAATTAAATGCTTAAAGGAGTAGTTTAGTTGCATAGAGCCCAAGTGTCTAGTCAATTCTGATAGAAAGGCACAATGAACAACTAAGTTTTAGAAAGGCTTTTAGAGCAGGTGGGATGCGTGTTAAGTTAAGTACGACTCCTCGTCTCCGAACAAATGGATAAGCAGAGCACTCAATTCGGATGCCGGAGATCTGTTATGGGTAGAGATGTAGACCCTCTATATGATGACCTGAAGAAGATAAATCAAAGGTAGTGAACCAGGGCATATTATAACAGGCAGACAAAAAGAGTTAAACTTATCAAGGAATGGGTATCGATAGCCCAGGGTCGTCGGAAGTGTTACCCTAACATACAACATGGACATTTAAGGATTAAAATAGTGGCAGAGTATTCCTAAAAGCTTTTCCAATGAAAGGCATTACGAGATTTAGAGAAGGGGCAAGCTTAGCCTAAGGTTTATTGGCCATATCGTATCTTCCCGAGAGTAGGCAAAGTGGCATATGGGCTAGAATTGCCTTCAGAACTAAAATTTGTCCATTCAGTCTTTTGCATGACAATGTTGCAGAAACACATAAGAGACTGTGTCCCATTGAGGACGTTCAAGTTATTGAGGAGTTAACTTATAAAAAGGTTCCAGTTGCCATACTATATTAGCAAGTTTGAAGGTTGAGAACTTAAAGATGTATCCTTAGTTAAAGTACTATGGAAGAATAAGAATAAAGAAGAGATGACCTAGGAAGTTGAGGATGACATAAGATCCAGATATCCTCATTTGTTCCAAGATTAATCCAGGTTATGCAGTTAAGGTAAATTGTTGTTCAGTTGTTATTTATGGTTCATGTTAGCCATATTGATCAGTTGACTACTATCTTGTTGTCAAATATTTGCTATAGTGCCCTGTAAGATGCATGTATTCGACCTTTCTACGTTTCAGGTTTTTCAAATAGTCCGTATTACAGGGGAGACTCTGCCGAAATTTTTCCAGAATAGTAGTCAAAAGAGTTAAACTCCTGTAAGTTGAAGTTGACATTCGGGGACGAATGTTCCTAAGGGGGAGGGGAGGATGTTACACCCCTAAGTTCCTAACATTTAGTTGGCGTGTTTGTATGTTATTCAACAGTTTTAGGGTACGGCGCGTATGAGGAAGGGCCCGGAAAAAGGTCAAACGAGCGTGGAATCGAGGTTGCAAGGGAGAAGGCCAGACACGCTGCTAATAGGGCAACAGGTCATGGATCGTCTCCCTCCGTGATAGGATCTGTGACACAGCCCATAATCACCGCGATGGGGTCCGTGACATGGACCCCTTGTCTACCGCCCAAGTTTTATATAAGTTTAATTGGATTACTTGGTCTTATTTCAAATATGAGACCTTCATCCAGAATAGGAGAGTCCTGCCATTTTAAAGTAAATTTCCTTCTGTTACGCTGCCAAACTCCGTTGAAACTCAAATTAACTTAACGTATCGAGTTATAAGCCTATAGGAAGCATTACTACGGGTTAGTTTCTCGATATACGCCCGGTGAATCGGAACTCTACCGAGTTGAAGTGATCAAAATTACTCCAAATTGATTCCTATACAGTCATAGGCTTCAAGTAAGCATTTCTCCCTTTTGAATTCCCGGGAAATTATACGTTTTCGGTCGTATTCTGTGAAGTTGAAGTATTATTACTATTCGTATTAAAAGTTGTCGTTTTGGCCAAATTTGGTATTGAAATTAGTTCCTTTATCTAATTATTACGACTACAGTTGGAAGGAGCTGCTGAACACAACTGAAACTCATCAAATAATCAGAATCAGCATTCGAGGTATGTAAGGCTTATTCCTTTGGCAAGTTATTCTCTTCCTATAGTGATACGACCTATGTTTTTGCATGGATAATGATTTCACATGTTGTAATTGGTTGTTGCTAGAATATGAGGATCAAATATGCTGTGATTAGCTACTATTGGTAGACTACGATTACGTATGTTGTGGTTAGCTGCTAGAAAACGTATAAGGATTATATTGCAGTATCCCTTGTCGGGAAAGAACGTGTTAAGTGTGACATACGCCAGCAGTGTCATAGAAACTCCTTTGTTGTCCAGTTCATTGTGTTAGTAGAATCGGATGTTATATTATCAGACCTAGACCTTAGAAGCTCGTAGATAGTTATTAGTCCTGAGTTAGTAAGTTGAACAGCATAGGCGCAGTTTGGCGATATAACCACTAGTTTGGCACCTGTATTGTTAGTGAAGCACGCCCAGAGACCATTGACACACCCTTATGCCCCAGGGCTAGAAATTTAGATAGGAAGGACATATTTTAGAGTCAGCAGGCTAGGGTTGTCTAGTGAACTGAGTGACAGCCTGCCGTCTAGTTAGCTATACAAGTGATTGTTAGTCCCAGTTGACTTAGTAGTTGTCATACAGGTCGCCCAGGAAGCCAGCCCAGTTGTCCAGGTCAATAGACCCGTTGGTACCCTAAGGAAGGGGACCTTATTAGCAGCTAGAGGCAGGGCCAGCGCCCCAACTTGTACTTATAAGATACGCGGGTGCAGATTTCTGTGAGTTGCTAGATCTATATAAACTTGTCTATAAGGTTAGGTATCACCTGGAAAAGTCACATAAGATTTGAGCAAACCAAGCTAAGGTCTAAAGGACTAGCACCATGTTAGTACAGTTCTACCCTCAGGCTAAGAATGTTAGCAAGCTGTCTGTGGAGGATTAGGAGCCGACCGCTCAAAAGCATGTTCGGTCAGTAACAACCCTACAGTCGTTCTAAGCAGAGGAACTAAGTAATTAGTCATCCACGACCCTAAAGTTGTTTATGAGTTATATTTGTTCGAGTAGGACCTTCAAAGTATTGTTAGGCCACTCTTGATCTCACCCTATCCAGTTTAGACCATTAGAAATCATGATTGCTACCAAGATCCTCTGATCAAATACAGGTGCATGGAGTGTGCCTGCGAGCAGCCTTACAGACTATTCTATAGGCGAGCAGCGATAGCGTTAGGAATTTGAGTAGTTAGATTGTGATTTCAGTATAGCACTTTGGTTGGGGTTTCCCTTACTTAGGAGCCTTCCGTGACCACCCTAGGGTTACTAGCTGTGTCGTCGTCCGTCAGGGGCTAGATGACGTCGCTCCAAGGAGAGGCATTCCATCTGCGAGGGATAAAGATGAGATCTGAGGGCCTCATACAATCCATTCCATGGTTGGACTATTTTATGCCGTATCAGCACCACACCCCTGTCGAGCCTGGTGCCCGTGGTGTAGATATCAGGAGTCTACTAGACTCAGACACAGCTATAGATCAGGAGCCAAGCGGGTTCAGTTGCAGACCTAGGGGATAGGTAGGTTGGCTATAGCACCAGTAGAGTCATAACAACCTGGATAGGGGTATATAGATTGAGGTGTACTTTCCAGGGCTTATGGGGGCCCGGGTATGTTATTTCTGTGTTGCTTATACCTTCCAGGCTTGTGGGGGCCATGTGAGGTTCTTGTTTGTATTCTTGCCTGCTAGTTATAGCTTATGGATGTATAGTTATATAGTTTTAGCTCATGTACGTGCAGTGTTTCTCCAGATGTAGATTACGAATAAGCAGGCTTACAGGTTAATCTATCTCCCGTCCTTCTACTTACTTCCAGTCTTTAACAACTTATTTACTGCCTTATATATTTGATACACATTGTACTGATGCGCTTTCCTGGGTGCTGCATTACTTTCCTGCAGATTTAGATAGACAGAACTTAGGATCCTCAGTAGCAGGTGTTCGAAGTCAATAATTTGTCCAGCTCCTTTCATTCAGAGTTACTAGGTGGTAGAGATTCAGTCTTTCTTTGTATAGCAGTTGGGTAGGCCGAGGCCCTGTCCCGACCACTATTTTTACTCCTAGAGGCTTGGAGATGTTACAGATTCCCTGTGGTTAGCTTGTATGTTGGCTGTGTAGGGCCTTGTTTAGCCGTCAACTAGTGGCCTTGTTTTCCATAGCATAGTTTAGTGCCTGATTTACATTTCAGTTATAACTAGACATCATGGTGGACTTGTCGGCCCATATAGGATTCCCTTTATTTTCTTGTTACTGGTTAGCTGTTTTCTTTTACAGGTGGCTATGCGTCCTTGTTGGTTGGAGGCTGTGTTTATAGTCGAGATATAGCCCGTTGTGTTCTTGAGTTGACTTGTAGGCATGCACCAGGCATGCGTAAGCCAACCAGGTCAGTCGGATTCCAGTGTGGCACTAGGTGCCAGTCATGCCTCCCAAGGTGGGGCACATAACTTTTCCTCTGTGTTTCATGCTTTCATGTCTTGCCTAATAAGAAGCATAGAATTCCAAGACCAAGCTCCAATAAAAATCTGGAAGAGGGTTGGCAAAGACATGCCACTAGCGATCGGTGAATTGGCACTGATGTTGGGGAAGTCACCCCTCAACCCCACAAAATCAAAATGTTTCTTCATAATGATGGAGCGGCCTTCACAAATAGCATAATGCCACTTCATGTTGGTGCACAAAAGATTATCGTCTCTCTGGTGTTGGCGGGGGATGAGGGAGCTTTGGCTTTTCCTTTGCTCTTTGCTCTTGACGTGGCAATGGCCTTTCCTTTACTTGGGTCCATAGATGAAGACATTTTATAAAAAAATGATGTTAGTTCTATACAAAATGTTTCTTTTTGTATTTCCTTGAACTTTCCACTGGCGACTCATCGGTGAGCTGCCGGTCATGATTCGCTAAGCGCCGATGCGACACGGGGTCAAGGCAATGGCCTGAAGCCAATTTTGCCCAAACCGATATTTCATCATTGTTTCGCCGGACCTGACCGGTGAGTAGCCGATAGTTGTCGTCCCCATTGCCTCAAAATTCACTCTAACATCTAACTCTCAAGAACACTTACTCACATCATATATAAGAATTGTCTACACAAGCAAAAAGAAACAAAATGACAATTTACCCTTAAGAACAACGTCACCCGATCTGTCATTGGGCAAATCGGGTCCTTTGTAGTCCTTGGGGTTACACAGACTTCACCCCAAACTCAACTATGAAACACGTCATGAGAATCTCCAACTACACCATATCAATAATCTCCCTACACCTATTTAAGCATCAGACCCCCATTCTCTACTAATTTCACATCATATCAATCAACAACATTCATCATATCTATCGACAATAATGGAAATTTAGGGAAAGGGGCAGTAAGGAGAAGGGAAAGACATGCTACAACAGAGTTTATACAAAGACTACAACTTGCAACAATATCAGAGTGTTAGAAGTACTTTACCAAATCACAAGACTGAGAGTAAATGAGAAATGTGGAATGTTGAACTTGCTCAACAATAATGGAGAGTTTAACTTGCTAGCAGGGTGTAGGATTGAGTGAGAATGAGGTAGAAGAAATGGGTTGTATGGGTTCTTATAGGTGAAGGGAGAGGAATGGGATTGGTTGAGAAGAAGGTGGAGGTTTAATGGTGAATTAATTGAAAAGGGAGTGGGAAAAGGGAGTGTTGGAATATGTAAAAGTGAGTGGGAAAGTGGAGTGTTGGAAGATGAAAAATGTATGGGAAAGTGATAAAACGTGGGAAAAAAGGGATTTTGAGAGAATAAAAAGGGAAATGATCTGATTAGGGCGGTTTAAGAAGAATCTGGGTCGGGTCAATCAATGGGTTGGTCAAGATTTTAAAACAAAGCACATACCTGTATCGGTGGTTCGCCGCCTTAACATCACTGGCCTGAATTGGTTCCCAGTTCTCTGCTTCATATCCAGTGGTTGACCGGTAGTTCGCGGATTGAACTCTGCATTTCAACGGTGGACCGCTGTTTGTGCCCTAGTTCTCAAGTATTTTGACCTGAGCCAGCAGTCATGCGGCAGTTTGCGGACTGGTGTTGGTGTTCCACTAGTGACTCACAAGTTTGGCCCTTTTGTTCCCAAGTTTCTGCCTTTCTTACTCAAGGCATCAACGGTTCGCGTATCTAGACTAGCAGTTTGCCAGTCTAGCTCGGTACTTGCCCTGTTTTGTGCTCCTCCTCCTTACTTCACATCTACTCAGTCCTACAAAACATTAACAACAATGAAACTAAAACACTCAAAAGAAAACACTTAGGTTGCCTCCCAAGAAGCGCCTTAGTTAACATCGTGGCACAACGTATTTCTCATTCATATTTCATTTTCCGGAGGATTATCCTCCAACTCATCCTCTTCCAAATCGACTCCTCCATTTTCTCTCTCATTTTTCAACACTCAAATCACCTTGCATTCATTGGGAGGTTCCGCGGATTGGCATACCTTGAAGGTGACCTCTTCACCTCCCACAAAAAACTTGAGCTCACCAAGCTCAACATCTACCAAGGATCTACCCGTGATGAGCAATAGTCTCCCTAAGATGATTGGAATTTTCACATCCATATCACTATCTAGAACCACAAAGTCAGCTAATAGAATAAACTTATCTACCCTCACCAATACATCTTCTAAAACACCCACCGGTTTCTTGATAGAGCGATCAACCATTAACAATCTCATTGAGGTAGGTTTGGTGTTGCCAAGAACCAACTTCTTGAAGATTATGAGGGGAATCAAATTTATACTTGCCCCAAGATCACAAAGGGCTTTCTTGAACACACACAACCCAATAGTGCAAGGGATTGTGAAGGCTCCCGGATCCTCCCGTTTTGGGGCAAGGTTACTCATTATCATAACACTACAATGATGTCCTGTCTCTCCGGTGCCCACATCTACAACCTTATTCTTATTCAATAGCTCTTTCATAAACTTTGCATATCATGGAATTTGAAGAAAAGCATCCACCAACAGTATATTTATGGATAATTTGCTAAACATGTCGATAATCTTGCTGAATTGATCATCCTTTTTCTTCTTGGCTAACTGCTATGGATAAGGAGGTGGGACTCTTGGTTCTTGTTCTTTCTAACTTGAGGCCTTCATGCCCGCATCTCCTTCCTCATCATTTGAGGGAGTCTCATCAACATCTCTCTCACCTTGATCCTCAACATTGTCACAATTAATTGCTGATTATGGCACCTTATCTGATTCTTTCACATTACTAGCCTTTGGGGCAACAACTTCCTTGGGATTAACATGTATCACCAAGCATCTTGCCACTTCTAGTGACAATAGCCATGCATTGATTATCCTTTTTTGGATTTGACATTGTATCACTAGGGAGTGTTCCCTTCATCTGGGGGTTCATTTGAGAAGATAAGTGGTTCATTTGGACCTCTAAATGCTTGATAGATACTGAGTGTGAACTTACTATTTGGGCAAGGTTAGATACCTCCCCTTTAAGTTCTTTGACCCCGTTGTCCGTTGATTCATTTTTCTTAAGAACCCTTGCCAACATTTCTTCAATTTTTAAGTTCCCTACATCATTCACACCTGGTTGGGATTGGGCATCTCAGCTTTCGGAGGGGGAACATATGGATTTGAGCTTCTATGATAACGTTCTTCCTCACAATTTTGCTCTCTATTGTCGCATCTCTCATTTTGATCAGGCCACCTTTATGTGTCACAGTTCCTCCAACCTTGGTTCTCTTCCCTTGGGCGCCAAGGGCCTTGATTAGTCCATTGATACCCGATTCAAGAACCCCCCATTTGATTAGCCATATATTGGCACTCTCTTAGTACCTTGGTGGCGAAGACTCTCCCTAAAAATCCATTGGACCTTACATTCCCACAACATTCACCACTTTAGGCTCGACTCCTATAACATGCTTAGTCATTAACTCCAGCTGAGTCATCATTTTAGCAAGATTTTCATCTCGCTTTTCATCTCTTTTTCTCATTTCAGCTGTTAGCAAACTAGAACCAGCATCATGTGGATATACATTCATCTCCCTTGTATTCCACGCCCTATTCGTCTTCGTCATCTTGTCCAAGAGGGATTTAGCTAGACCATACGTCTGGTCCATGATTGATCCTCTAGCTAGATTATTGGTGACTAATTTATTGATGGAGTTTAGGGCTCGATAAAAGCTTTGAAGTAGCACTTCACCGAGAAGACCATGTTTAGGGAAAAGAGATACTTTCTTCTTGAATCTCAACCATGCTTCATGCAATGGCTCACCCGGCTCTTGTCGAAAGTTTGTAATATCATCCCTCAGCTGCAACATATTTGAGGGAGGGAAAAAATGATCCAAAAATGCTTCTATCAACTCTTACCACGAGGTGATGCATCCTTGAGGCAACTCCTTCAACCACATAGTTGCTTCTCCCGTTAGGGAGAATGGAAAGAGCCTCAACCTGATAGACTCTTAGCTTATATTCGTTATGTTAAAAGGTTTTCTCTAGGAAGTTCCTCAAATAGCGGTTTGAATCATCACTTGGTTTACCCTTGTAGAGCCCTTTAATTTGCAAACGGTGCAACATCATACTAGTGACATGAAACACCGTATTTCCCACCATAGCTGGTAGGCGAATGTCACCTGCAATCTCAGGCATGATGGGATTATCCTCTTCTTGTTCCATATTTTCTTCCACTGAGCTATCTCCTGCTTGTGAATATTGGTTCATATGAATTCACCCGAGATGGACAATAGAAAGAAAAATGATAAACTACTTAAGATGCAAGATCAATTCAAATGAACAAACAACTCAAGGATAACAAGTACTAGTCCCCAGTAAAGAGCCATTTTTGATAATGCTCAAACTATACTCCTCATTTAGAGAGAATATAAGCGATCATTGTATCAAAACAAATAACCCAACGAGTGTCGGAGTCGAATCCCACAAGGACTAGATGTAATACTCCGGAAGCCCTAAGATCAAACCCGGGAGTTGAAATAGAGAAAATTGGAAATCTGGCACCAGGTCACTGAACAAGTCGTTCTGTGACCTGTGGGGAGGACCACGAGTCATGAGGTGACTCGTGGTAAGGTAATGGTCTTGAATTAAAAGAATTGTTGAGGGGGTCATCATGGGAATGACCACGAGTCGTGGTCAGGCTCCATGACTCGTTAGGTCAGCCGTGGGCAAGGAAATTAAAAGGGGGAAAGATGAGTGGTAGTGCACCTGACGGATAGACCCCACGAGTCATGGTCAGACACCATGATTCATTGGGAGGCTCGTGATCAACAGGTAATAAATGATCTACGGTTGAGGCAGTGGATGGTTGCAACGACTCGTTAGGTCCCTCGTGGGGACTAACAAGCAGTTATTTTTTGCGAAGTTATTAAGGGTATTCTCGTCATTCCTATGCTCTAAGGTCCTATACTATGTCGTTTTAAGCCATTTTCAGAGTGTATTAAGGTGGGATAAGCCATTCTAGCCTATTCTAAACCCATGCATGTAAAGTTAGGAAGTTAGAGAGGAGATCAAACTTAAGCCCTTCCAGTTCTTCTCAAATTCCTCTTGGGCAATCAAGGAAGTGTAAGAATCAGGTTTAATTAGGTATGCAAGGTTATGAGTGGGTGAATCCTTCTACACCCATGCCCAATCTCTCAAAATCATGAAATTTCCTATGTTAATTCTATGGGGTTTTAACCTAATGCATGAAATTCTTAATTCTCTATATGGGTATGATTTAAATGTATTTGTACTATTGAATTATGATTCATGGGGCAAGTTTTACGTTGTTTTCCATCAAAATTGTGTTTCAATCTTTTTAAATTAAAATGCCCATCTATGAAAAGTTCATGAAAGTTACGATTTATGATGAATATTTATGTATGATGAAGTATTGATGATGAAAAGCATGTATTCAAGTTACCCATGTTTATAATCATGTTTTCAAGGGAATTGAATATTTTCAAGCATGTTAAAGTATTGGGCAATCCCCTCATGTTCAAGAATGATTTACGATTTATGATATGGATTTCATGATTGATCGATTTATGATGTTGGATGACTAAAGGGCCCTTGATTTATGGCTAAACATGTATGTAAATGGGGATCAACAATGTTAAATGTTCATTTAGCCATGAATCTCATGAATGAAGTTTGTGATTTACATATGAGCCTAATGTGCATGTTTTTGAGAGAAGTGTCTAGCATCGAGTAGCCCGACCTTTAAAGGATTACACCGATGTCTCATAACTACGTGCCACCATAGGTTCATGATGATACATCACAATATTAACGGATCCCCTCGTTCGTGATATCACATACTGCACGTCCCTTGCTTGGCAAGCCAGGGACGACTCTGCCCACTTGAGCGAGATAGTTAGGGCATTATGTAAGGCTCTACTATGATGGTGTCAGTTATGACGAGTCCTCCGACTATTCCTCATGATTTATGCATGGTTATGTTTATGTTATTCTGGCTCAAGTGCGATTCATAAAGTCTTTGTATGACTATGATAATGAATGAATTACGAATGTTTTGAAAACCTTGAGCCTTATGTTGCATTATAATATTTATGTTATGATCATGTTTTCCTACTCTTATCATCTCTTATGAACTTTTATGTATTTTAAATGTCTGTTTTACTTACCTTACATATTGGGTACATTCCATGTACTGACCGCATACTCTATGTTGTATCGTTTCATAATATAGTCTTCGATCTTCTAACCCAACACCGTCATTAGCTTGTCTCGGAGATTAGCATCCAGCTCTTTGGTGAGTCCTTATTCTCCGAGGACTAGTTGATATTAGTTATCTCTTTACGTTTGGTTTCTAGACTTGTCGGGTTAGTTGGGGGTGTTGTCCCATCAACCCATCAAATATGTTAGAGGCTCTCAGACTATGTGTAGTATTCAACTATCATGTATAAAGTGTGTTTCTATTCTATGTTATGTCACATTTATGTTTCCGCTATGTTATTATGCTAAGTATTCCGCTTTATTAATATTGACTTAGATGTATGTTCATGCCATGGGTTGACTTGGAGTCTCTCGGGGCTCCTTGTCCCGTGTTACGATCCGGGTCTATGTTCTGGATGTGACAAACTTACAAAGACATAGATTTGAAGTGTCTTAGGGAGTCTGAAAGTTGTGTTAAGTAGAGTCTTCTTCATAGGTGTGAAGCACGCCACACTTATGATGAAGAGGCTAAAAGATGTTTAGGAATCGTTCCCTTCTTTCATGATCTATATCGTGCGATGAGATATCCCCCTATTCTTCTAACTCGTGCTATTCGCGATTGCAGAATCATGGGTCCCATAGAGTTAATGGTAGGAGGAATGGGAATGGAAACGGCCAGGAGGATGGCAACGAGAATGGGAACCAACAGGACCCACTAGTCCAGGAGCACCATGCACGAAGACGATTATCAATGTTGAATTCGGGGCAGCTATTCAGATGTTAGCGCATGCCTTTACCGCTTAGGTCAACCAGCAGGAAGTGGTGCATATTCTGCAAAATGGAAATGTGGCGGTAGCTCGAGTCAGAGATTTCTTTAGAATGAACCCGCTAGAGTTTCTTGGGTCAAAAGTAGATGAGGATCCGCATGAGTTCATTGATGAGATTGTAAAGATCACCTAGGTCATAGGGGTGAATGGAGTTGAGTGTGTTGAGGTAGCCTCATATCAGTTGAAAGGGGTCACACATATCTCGTTTAAGTAGTGGAAAGATAGTAGGGCCGCTGGAGCAGGCCCTGTCACTTGGGAGGAGTTCCATGTTGCGTTCCTAGATCTATTCTTCCCTCATGAGATGAGGGAGTTGAAGGCAGTTGAGTTCTTGAATCTTAAGCAGGGAAGGATAACGGTACGGAGTATGCCCTTGAGTTCACTCACTTATCAAAGTACTCCCTAGAGTTAGTGATTGATCAGAGGGCACAAGTGAGCAGGTTTGTACATGGCGTGGCGAGCTATTTGGACAAAGATTGCAGGATCGCTATGCTCCACCAGGATATGGATTTCCCTCAGATAGTCTTGTATGCCCAGTAGATGAAGACAACACATGTGAGGGAGAGAGAGGCCAAAAGGGCCCCGAAAAATATCTATGGGTTCACTCAGCAGAAATCCGGCGGTGGTCATCGCGCTCAGATTCAGTAGAGGTCACTAGCTTTAGCACCATCATCAACTAGTGTTCCATCCAGGCCCAAGGGTGATCAGAGGAGCAGGGCCTCAGGTTCAAGGGACCATAGGGGCATGTAGGTTTAGGAAACCTTTCCAGCCTGTGGGAAGTATGGCAAGAGTCATGCCGTAGAGTTCTTGCTCGACTTAGATATCTGTTACGGGTGCGGTAGATTCTTCCATATGCGCCGAGCGTGTCCATTTTCTAGATAGGATGATGATAGAGGTCGTGCACAAACTACCAGGTCAGCAGGAGCTCCAGTATGTTCAGCTCTGCAGGGGGCATCCACTAGTGGGGGTGGCGGGTAGCGCCAAAATAGATTCCATGCCCTCGCCTCACGTTAGGAGCAGGAGACTTCACCGGATGTGGTTACTGGTATGTTACAAGTGTTTCAACTTGATGCTTATGCTTTGTTAGATCCAGGGGCTACCTTGTCTTTTGTGACACCTTATATTACTAGTAGCTTTGGCGTTAGTCCCGAAATTTTATCAGAACCATTCTTAGTCTCTACCCTCGTTGGTGATTCAATTGTAGCTAGGCGGGTGTATTGGAGTTGCTCGATCATAGTATTGCAGAAAGTCACCTCCGCAGACCTAGTAGAGTTATCCATGACTGACTTTGATATTATCCTCGGCATGAATTGGTTGTATGCATATTATGCTTATGTTAATTGTAGGACCCATGCGGTGGAGTTCCGCTTTTTGGGTGAGCTAGTCTTGGAGTGGAAGGGTAGTTCGGTCGTGCCTGTAGGTTGCTTTATTTCCTATCTTAAGGCTAGAAAGATGATTTCCAAAGGTTGTGTATACCACCTAGCTAGGGTTAAGAATGTTGAGTCTGAGACCTCGGCTATCCAATCAGTTCTGATAGGATGTATCTAGAAGTGTTTCCTGATGATTTGCCGGGTATTACTCCAAAGAGGGAAATTGATTTTGGTATTGACCTTCTTCCTGACACATAGCCTATATCTATTCCTTCCTACAGAGTGGCCCTAGCCGAGTTAAAGGAGTTGAAGGATCAATTGAAGGACCTGCTAGACAAGGGTTTCATTAGACCAAGCAAGTCCCCATGGGGTGCACCGGTTCTACTTATCCGGAAGAAGGATGGTTCCCTTCAGATGTGTATTGATTATCAGCAATTGAACAAGGTCACCATCAAGAATAGGTATCCTCTACCCAGGATTGATGATTTGTTTGACCAGCTTCAGGGTGCCAAGTGCTTTTCGAAGATAGATCTCAGATCTAGGTACCATCAGCTAAGAGTTCAAGAGAGCGATATCCCGAAGGCAGCCTTCAGGATGCAGTATAGTCATTATGAGTTTGTAGTTATGACTTTTGGACTAAAAAATGCTCCTGTAGCTTTTATGGACTTGATGAACAGGGTGTTCAAGCCATACTTGGATATGTTCGTGATTGTGTTTATTGATGACATCCTGATATACTCTCAGAGCGAAGAGGAGCATGCTGCTCATTTGAGAGTGGTGCTACAGACTCTCAGGGATCGCCAGCTATATGCTAAATTCAGTAAGTGCGAGTTTTGGCTAAACATAGTGGCATTTTTAGGCCATGTGGTATCAAGTGAGGGGATACAGGTGGACTCTCAGAAAATAGAAACAGTGAAGAATTGGCCTAGACCGGTGAATCCTTCAGATATTAGGAGCTTTTTGGGTTTAGCCAGCCACTATCGGAGGTTTATTGAAGGTTTTTCATCTATTTCAGCACCCTTGACCAAATTGACCCAAAAGAAGGTGAAATTCCAGTGGTTCGAGGCTTGTGAGAGGAGCTTTTAGGAGTTGAAGGCCCGACTTACTTCAGCACCTGTGTAAACCCTAGAGGGTACCGATGGGTTCATGGTGTATTTTGATGCTTCAAGGATCAGACTTGGGTGTGTATTGGTACAACATAGAAAAGTTATAGCATATGCCTCTAGATAGCCGAAAGTTCATGAGAAGAATTACTCGACCCATGATCTTGAATTGGCCGCGGTGGTATTCGCCTTGAAGATATGGAGACATTATTTGTACGGGGTCCACATGGATGTGTTTACGGACCATAAGAGTTTACAATATGTGTTTACCCAGAAGGATCTCAATCATCGGCAAATGAAGTGGTTGGAGCTACTTAAGGATTACAAAATGAGTGTGCTTTACCATCTGGGCAAAGCAAATGTAGTAGCAGACGCACTTAGTAGACTCTCTATGGAAAGTGTGTCCCATGTAGATGAGGGAAAGAAGGAGCTGGTGAAAGACGTGCATCGACTTGCAAGGTTGGGAGTTCGGTTGGTGGATTCGACCGATGGCAGTGTTATATTTCAGAACGGATTAGAATCTCCTTGGTGAGTGATGTAAAAGCTAGACAAGAAGAGAATCCCATTTTGGTAAAGTTAAAGGAAGCCGTCCAGAATAAGAAGGTGGAGGTCTTCTCCAAAGGGGGAGATGGTGTGCTTCGATACCAGGGTCGCTTTTGTGTCTCGGACATTGATGATTTGAGAAATCAGATGTTGCACGAGGCTCACGGTTTTAGGTATTCAATCCATCCAGGTGCCACTAAGATGTACCGTGACTTACGGGAAGTCTATTGGTGGAATGGCATGAAGAAGGACATCGCATAATTTGTAGCTAAGTGCCCAAACTATTAGCAAGTAAAGGTTGAGCATCAGAGACTGGGAGGGGTGCTTCAAGATATCAGCATTCCTACTTGGAAGTGGGAAGAAATCAGTTCTTCCCACTATAGACTTCATCACAGGGTTGCCTCACACTCGGCGGCAATATGACCCCATTTGGGTGGTTGTAGACAGGTTGACCAAGGCTCTCATTTTCTACCGGTCAAAACCACAGATTCGATGGAGGATTATGCCAAACTATACATCCGAGAGCTAGTCCGGTTGCATGGGGTGCCCTTGTCCATCATATCAGATAGAGGTACCCAATTTACGTCTTAGTTTTGGAGGTCATTTAGAAAGGGATTGGATACTCAAGTTAAGCTCAACACAACATTTAACCCGCAAATGGATGGTCAAGAGGAGCGGACAATTCAGACTCTCGAGGACATGGGTAGTTGGGATAATCATTTGCCTCTTATCGAGTTTGTATACAATAACAACTACCATACCAGTATTCACATGGCACCGTTTGAGGCTCTCTATGGGTGGAGATGTAGATCACCTATTGGTTGGTTCGAAGTTGGTGAAACTGCAATGATAGGACCAGATTCAGTCCATGAGGTTATGGAGAAGGTTCAGCTTATACGGGACAGGTTGAAAACAACTCAAAGTTGCCAAAAGTCTTATGTCGATGTGAGAAGGATAGAATTAGAATTCGAGGTAGATGATTGGGTGCTTCTGAAGGTGTCTTCCATGAAGGGAGTGATGTGGTTTAGAAAGAAAGGAAAACTCAGCTCTCGTTATGTTGGCCCCTACCGGATTGTAAAACGGGTTGGAAAGGTGGCATATGAGTTGGATTTTCCCTCATATTTAGATTCTGTACATCTTGTATTCCATGTATCACTTTTAAAGAAGTGTTTGGGTGATCCACATCTAGTTGTCCCAGTGGACAGTGTTGGCGTGAAAGACAGTATTATTTATGAAGAGGTTCTGGTGGAAATACTGGATCGTCAGGTTCGAAGGCTAAGAAACAAGGAAGTAGCTTTAGTGAAAGTTTTATTGAGGAATCAATATGTTGAGGGAGTTACATGGGAAGCCGAGGCGGACACAATGACTAGACACCCACATTTATTTTCTACCGGCTCGGTTCCAGCTTGAGGTATCAACTTTTGCCCTAAAACTCTATTTAGTTTTCATGTTCAGTTCATGTGGCCCATTTTCCTTCATGTATGTGGATGTGTGTATGATTCATGAATTTAGTTCAACAATGTAGTTTGAATTGGAGATAGTCATTTATTCAGTTTTCAGCTTAAATGATCAGTATTTGTATATGATGATTGCATTTCTCTGCTTCTCTGTATGATTTCCAATATTCGAGGATGAATGTTCCTAAGGGGGAGATATTGTAATACCCCAGAAGCCTTGAGATCAGACCCAGGAGTTGAAACAGAGAAAATTGGAAATCTAGCACCAGGTCACTGAACGAGTCATTCTGTGACCCGTAGGGAGGACCACGAGTTGTGAGGTGACTCGTGGTAAGGTACTGGGCTTGAATTAAAAGAATTGTTGAGGGGGTCATCACGGGCATGACCACGATTCATAGTCAGGCTCCATGACTCGTCAGATCAGCTGTGGCCAAGGAAATTAAAAGGGGGGGGAAGGTGAGTGGCAGTGCACCTGACGGATAGACCCCGTGAGTCGTGATCAGACACCACGATTCGCTGGGTGGCTCGTGATCATCAGTAATAAATGATCTGAGGTTGAGGCAGTGGAGATAATGAGTGGTGACCACTCATCGTGGTCACCGTTAACGACTTGTATAATGGCCCGTTACGAGTTTTAGGTGAAACTCGTATGACAACTCGTGGATGGTTGCAACGACTCGTTAGGTCCCTCGTGGGGACTAACGAGCAGTTATTTTCTACAAAGTTATTATGGGTATTCTCGTCATTCCTATGCTCTAAGGTCCTATACTATGTCGTTTTAAGCGATTTTTAGAGTGTATTAAGGTGGGATAACCCATTCTAGCCTATTCTAAACCCATGCATGCAAAGTTAGGAAGTTAGAGAGGAGATCAAGCTTAAGCCCTTCCAATTCTTCTCGAATTCCTCTTGGGCAATCTAGGAAGTGTAAGAATCAGGTTTAATCAGGTATGTAGGGTTATGAGTGGATGAATCCTTCTACACCCATGCCCAATATCTCAAAATCATGAAATTTCCTATGTTAATTCTATGGGGTTTTAACCTAATGCATGAAATTCTTAATTCTCTACATGGGTATGATTTAAATATATTTCTACTATTGAATTATGATTCATGGGGTAAGTTTTATGTTGTTTTCCATCAAAATTGTGTTTCAAGCTTTTTAAATTTAAAATGTCCATTTATGAAAAGTTCATGAAAGTTAAGATTTATGATGAATGTTTATGTATGATGAAGTATTGATGATGAAAAACGTGTTTTCAAGTTACCCATATTTATAATCATGTTTTCAAGTTACCCATATTTATAATCATATTTTCAAGGGAATTGAATAATTTCAAGCATGTTAAAATATTGGGCAATGGCCTCATGTTCAAGAATGATTTACGATTTATGATATGGATTTCATGGTTGATCGATTTATGATGTTGGCCGATTAAAGGGCCCTTGATTTATGGCTAAACATGTATGTAAATGGGGATCAATGATGCTAAATGTTCATTTAACCATGAACCTCATGAATGATGTTTATGATTTACGTATGAGCCTAATGTGCATGTTTTTGGGAGTAGTATCTAGCACTGAGTAGCCCGGCGTTCAAAGGACTACACCGGTGTCTCATAACTACGTGTCACCGTGGGTTCATGATGATACATTACAATGTTAATAGATCCCCCCTTTTGTGATATCACATAATGCATGTCCCTTGCTTAGCAAGCTAGGGATGGCTCTTCCCACTTGAGAGAGATAGTTAGGGCATCATGTAAGGCTCTACCATGATGGTGTCAGTTATGACGAGTCCTCCCACTGTTCCTTATGATTTATTCATGGTTATGTTTATGTTATTCTGGATCAAGTGCAATTTATAAAGTTTCTGTTATGACTATGATAATGAATGAATTATGAATGTTTTGAAAACCTTAAGCCTTATGTTGCATTATGATATTTATGTTATGAGCATGTTGTCCTACTCTTATCATCTCTTATGAACTTTTATGTATTTTAAATTTCCATTTTACTTACCTTACATACTCGGTACATTCCATATACTAACCGCATACTCTATGCTGTATTGTTTCATGATACAAGCTCCGATCTTCAGACCCAGCACCGTCATTAGCTTTTCTCGGATATTAGCATCCAGCTCTTTGGTGAGTCCTTATTCTCCGAGGATTAGTTGATATCCGTTGTCTCTTTATGTTTGGTTTCTAGACTTGTCGAGTTAGTTGGGGGTGTTGTCCCATCAACCCATCAGATATGTTAGAGGCTCTCAGACTATGTGTAGTATTCAGCTATCGTGTATAAAATGCATTTCTATTCTATGTTATGTCACGGTTATGTTTCCGCTTTGTTATTATGCTAAGTATTCCGCTTTATTAATATTGACTTAGATGTATGTTCATGCCATGGATCGACTTGGACTTTCTTGGGTCTCCTTGTCTCGTATTATAATCTGGGTCTACGTTTGGGTTATGACACAATAATATGCTCAAGAGTTATTTAGTGAATTGAATTGATTCGTATCCAAGCAATGAAAACATAAATGTAAATTTCGGGAGAAGTGAAAGAAAAAATATTGTGGATTCTAAAATCAGCTAATCAAGAGAGCAGGATAACTAAAATTGAGAAACAATAATGAGAAAAAGCTAGAGTTGTAGTGTAGATGGAATATCAATCAAATCGGGATTTACTAGATAGTCAGATTATTACTAATATGTATAAATAACCTTGGAGAAAGATGGAGAGCGATGTTTTTCAATCAATTGGCCTCATTATCCTCAAGGGTGTAACACCCCGAAAGTTTTTAAGATCAGACCCTAAACTTTAAATGAGGAATCAGCAAGGAAGTGGAAAATTTTCCTCAAAAAGATTTGTGGAACAAATCGTTAGGTAACCTAACGGGTCGTGGTCAAATTCGTGAGGAGCAGTCAGGAGCTGCAGTAAGATCCAGTGACCACGAAAGACCTGACAAGTCATCATGTCAGGTAGCGACTTGTCAGGGCAGTCGTGGGAAGAAGGAGAAGGTATAGTGAGGTTCAGTGGCAACAGACGACCCAACGAGTCGCTAGGTAGGCAATGACTCATTAGGTCGGCCATCGGGTGGAGGCCAGAGATCAAGGATGGGATCCCGAGACAGTGGTGATCACAGAAGAGGGGTTGATTCGTCGTGCACTTGACGACTTTTCAAGTGACCAGTGGGGAGAGAAGAGCAGAAAATTAAGTGAATCCAGTGTACTCCACAACAGAGCCCCATGAGTCGTTTCCAACCCCAGGACTCATGGAGTGCCTTGTGGGGACTGGCTAGGTGGACTTTCTTGAAAATTTCCAAGGGTGTTTTCATAAAATCTTATGCTTCTAACTCCTAAACTACATTATTTTGAGCATTGTATGAGACATTTTAAAGGGTTTTTCTAGCCTAATCTCTAATTCCCTCAAGATATTTCTTCAAATTCTTCTTCCTCTTCTCTATAAAGACTAAGGATTCAACTAGGATTTCTTCAAAGGCTTCAAGGGTTAAGTTCAAGAGGGAATTCCTTCTAATCAGGTATGTGGGTTTTTAAACAAGGACATCCTTCCATCCTTGTGCCCCAAGCTTTTTAATAAAAACCTAAATCTCTTGTTCTAGAAAAGCATGGTTTAGGGTTTTGATTTATGGATGATTTCTTCTATGCCTTCTATGAATTCTAAGACCCATTTTGATTAACGGTCATGTATATTTATGGGATTACTTTCAATATCTCGAATTATGTACGTAATATGAAAAATGCATGATTATAGAGTTTTCACCATGAGATAGCCTAGAACTTCAAATGGGATTCGTAATTATTCACGTGCTTTTATCATGAACTTGTATCCATGTCTAAAGTATAGGAAGATCATATGCATTCTCATAAACCTAGAATATACGATTTAATAGATATGTTGAGATGCGATTAGAAATTATGGGCTTGAGCAATGTGAAGTATGTATATGTTTTCGCTATGATTTCGATGTAAATGTTTTGGGTATGAGTTGAACCTATGGTAATGGCATGATTATAGAATCTTCTTCATGAATTAGAGTAAATTTCAAAATGGTGTCCATGAAAATATTCACATGCTTTCATCATGATCTTATTGTACATGTGAAAGTACGATTTGTATCTATGGATCTTACATGAATCTAAGATATACGTCATATGCAATGTAATGTGAATTCGAGATTCAAATGGGGCAGACATGTTTAAAGTATGATATGATCCTTTCAATGCTTAATGAAAGTAGAATGTATGTTTTAAACAATGATTCGGGACTATTAACGATGTGAATTATGATGATAAAGCATGAGAATGATCCTTCAAACCTTTGGGCTTGTTGTTATTAGAAACTAGCCCCAATCAATTCTAAATGATTCAGTATAATATTCAGTATGATGTAAACAGATGAATGCTCATGTCTCTGATTAGCTGAAGTGTCTTAGACTAAACAAATGATGTCAGACCAATGACCTCCATGTTCTAGTTTATCGAGACTCTCCATAGCCGAGAATGTTTCCCCTCAGCCAGTCAGGGATTCTCATTAGTAGAGAATGTCTCCCTTAGCTCACTCAAGGATTCTCATTAGCCGAGAATGTCTCCCTTAGCTCACTCAAGGATTCTCATTAGCCGAGAATGTCACCCTTAGTCAGTCAGGGACTCTCCATAGCCAAGAATGTTTCCCTTAGTCTGTCAGGGACTCTCCATAGCAGAAAATGTCTCCCTTTGCCTCGATATCAGTCCATCTTAGCTCCGTATGATCTCAAAATACAGTTAAAAATCAGTTTAGTAGAATTCAAACTTAATTATCAGCAAAGAATTAGAACAGTGTATGATATTAGCTACAACTTTAAATTCTCAATATATGCGCAGTACATGACCCTTATGAATCAGTTTGATTATACTTCAGTAAATATTTTCAAATAAAAGCTTAATGGAAATATATATATGTATCTCAGACAGGGTTGTTGTATTCAAGTTCAGTTACATGTCGATGTATCTTGTTTAGTTCCTTCTTCTATACTTGCATGTTTTGATTACTTATGCTTCTCGCATACTTAATACATTCCAAGCACTGGACGCATGCTTTATGTGCTATATCAATACATGATATAGATTCTGGTTTCCAGACTCAACCACGTGGTTAGATACGCTGCAGTCCTATCTCAGCTACTTGTGTTGAGTTCTCATCTCCCGAGGACGCGATCTATGTGTTCTATTTGTTCAATTTTCATATTTTAGGAGTTAGCTGGGGGCTAGTCCCAACAACTCATCAGTTTAGTAGAGGCTTTCAGACTTGTATAGATAGATTCAGCATGTATCAGAGTTTCACGTGATTTATTATTTTGGGTTTTAAATTAGACTCTTTCAGTTAGCTTCTGCTCAGTTATGTTCTGTTAGCTGTTTCTATTATTAAGTGATATGCTATGATTGTGCCATGGGTCGACTTGGAGCCTTTCAGGATTCCATGTCCCATGTTACGAATAGGGTGTAAACCCGGGTCGTGACAAACTTGGTATCAGAGTAAAGGTTTAGAGTGTCTTAGGGTGTCTGAAAGCCACATTAAGTAGTCTTTTTCATAGGTATGAAGCGCGCCAGACTTATGATGTAGAGGCTACGAGACGTTCTAGGAATGTTCCCTTTTCTTTATGAATCTTATCGCGCGTAGAGTATGAGACTCAAAAAGATCCACTTTTGACTCATGCTTTACGCGCTCACAGATAATGCCTCCCAGATGAGCGAATGAAAGAAGAAATGGTAATGGGCACCAGAAAGCCCCACTAGCCCCAGCAAACCCGATGGTGGAACATGTCACTCATGCCGAGTTCAGAGCAACCCTTCATATGTTGGCGCAGGCCATGACCGCCCAGATTAATTAGCAGGCAATGGCTCATGTTTCCCAAAATGGGAACGTAACGACGGCTAGGGTAAGAGACTTCTTCAGAATGAATCCACCCGAATTCTTAGGGTCAAAGGTCGACGAGGACCCATATGAGTTTTTGGAAGAGATCCAAAAGATCACCCAAATCATGAAGGTGATGGGAACTGAGAGCACAAAATTAGCCTCTTACCAGCTAAAAGAAGTCTCTTATATATGGTTTTGCCAATAGAGAGACAGTTGGGGAATTGGAACAGCCCCCGTAGGTTGGGATGAGTTTATGACCGCGTTCTTGGATAGGTTTTTCCCTAGGGAATTGAGGAAGGAAAAGGTGGTAGAGTTCATCAATTTGAGACAAAACAACATGACTGTCCAGGAGTATGTGTTGGAGTTTACCCGATTGTCCATGTATGCACCAAAGATGGTAGCCGAACAAAGGGATCGTGTGAGCAGGTACGTGAACGGAGTGTCAGAATCCTTGATCAAAGAATGCAGGACCACCATGTTTCACAAGGACATATACTTTCCACGTTTGGTGATATTCTCTCAACAAATAGAAGCGGAACAAGTGAATGAAAAAGAAAGAGAGGCCAAAAGAGACAGGATAGGAGATTTAGAGTTTTCCCCGCAGGGGACTAGTGGTGGACACCGCTCACACTGCCAGAAGAAATCATCAGCCCCAGCACTATCGACAGTTAGTGCTCCGTACAAACTCAGTGTAAGAAAGATTACGTGTTCATTGTCTACCATCTGAGGGAAGCACCATTTGGGAGAATGCATGGCCAGCTTGGATACTTGTTTTTGCTGCGGCAAGTTAGATCATAAGCACCAGGATTGCGCAGCGGCTAAGTGAAGCGAGAATAGAGCCTCGACCACCTCTTCAGTAGCTCCAATAGCCCATCCATTTCAGCAGGGTGCATCATCTAGCGTAGGTGGCGAACAGCGTCGAAACCGCTCCTATGCCTTAGCAGTACACCAGGACAAGGGCAAGTCGCCAGTAGTAGTCACAGGTATGCTCTGAATTTTGTGTTACTCTTTGCATGTTACTAGCCCCACAACCCTAGCATTTAATAAGAATCTCTATGATGTTGTTGGGAAGAGATTGTCGATGTGTGATGTGAATAGTTATGAGGATAAGGCTTGCAGTGAACGTTAGAGGTAAAAGAGAAGCTAAGAGTTAGTAATTTAGCCCCGACCTTGAGAAGGATTCAGGAGCCGTAGAATGATGGCTTTAAGACAAGGGGAGATGGAAAGTATGTGAGACAAGACGGGTCTTGAGTATGCTAGTAGGGGGATTCCAACTCTAATAGTTACGGTATGTCAATCTCTTCTCATTCAAGATAACCTCTCTTGATTTCAGTTGAAGCTAGGTTTTACCTATCCCTATGTGCAGAATTATTCTATAAATCCTTAAGGCTCATCTTCATGTTATGAACCAGCTATGCTAACTCATGTCTTCCAGTATGTTTAGCTCGAACTCAGTCTTTAGAAGTTACTTTAGTAGCTCAGTAGGTTAGGTTACCTCATGTATATGCCCAGTTTTAGATGTCATGAATGATCCGTGCTCATGAGTTCCTTAACTTCAGTAGACCAGATATCATGAATTCTAGCTCAGTATCAAAAGACGATGTGAGAATGAAGGCTCAGTCCATATCAGCTCAGTGCCAGTTAGAGGAAAGGAATCCTTCTCAGTGTTTTATCTAGTTCCATGTCAGTTTCCTATTTTATAGTCCTTCTCATGTCTTAGGATGCATGTATGATTTAGATGCTCAGTAAGATATATAAGATAAGCCCGAGCCAGATACTCCATTAAGTTCAGTTGTAATTGATTGATTTTGGGATTTCAGTTCCATCCCTATCCTTTCAGTATGTTAGTCAACATTCGAGGATGAATGTTCCCAAGAGGGAGATATTGTAACACCCCAAAAGTTTTTAAGATTAGAACCTAGACTTTAAATGAGGAATCAATAGGTAAGTGGAAAATTTGCCTCAAAACGAATTATGGAACAACTCATTATGTAACCTAATGGGCCGTGGACAGACCCGTGAGGAGTAGTCAGGAGGTACAGCAAGGTCTAGTGAACACGAACGACCTGACGAGTCATCATGTTAGGTAGAGACTTATCAGGGCAGTCCTTGGAAGGAGGAGCAGGAATAGTGAGGTTCAGTGGCAATGGATGATGATCTTGGGCAAAATAGCATGTCCAAGTGATGCTTTATTACTTAGTTTTGTCTTGTTTATCAGCTTAATTATATACATTCTCATGTAATTTTATGTAAATGTGAATATATACACTAACCAACATGATTAGTTCGTGTTTTTGTAGGTTTAAAATGAATTTGAGGAACTAATCCATGAGTTGGTGAAGTGGAGGCATGGAATCGGAAGTAAAACGCGAACGTCGTCAAGGAGGATGTGTGAAACAGCCCACCTGCACGTTGGCAACGTGCCATGGCAGGCAAGGTGCACCACCATGGCGTGCCATGGCCCCTAACGCTCTGCACAAGCAGCGTGCCACGCTACCAACGCAGCAGGGGGCTGCCTGGCGACGGTTTTATGTATTTCCAGTGTGCCTACACGATGCCTCTGTGTCATGGAGGCATATTGGCGTGATAACCTCCGTTACACGGAGCTATTTCATGCTGGACATAATTTTGTACAATTCTCATTTATTATAAATAGGTCCCTTAGCTCCTAAAAATAGGGAGTCACGATTTATTTTTGAAAAACTTTCAAGGAGTGAGGGAGAAGTGGGAGAACTCACCTAGGGTTCATCAATTTCATCTTCTCTTCTACCAATTCTTGTAAGTATGTTACTTTAATTATGTTTTCTTGTAATTATACAAACATGAGTGGCTAGAACCCTCCCTCTAGGGTTGAAGCCACAAGGTATGAATGTGATTACATGATTTTGTTTTGGTTTTAAGTTATTGATTGTTGTTTTGTCTTACATTCTTAATTATGGTTGTTTTTATGATTGATCACTATGAAAACACACACGTTATACCTAGGTAAAAGCTTGAGAAAGTAAACCTAGGCAAGAACAAAGAATGTAGGGAGTAAGTTTGTATCTTACGATATAATTCGCGGTTAGGATAAGAAATTATACCTAACTTGCCTTGCTTGGTTATTAAAATGGGATGAGCTAGACACCAACTTAGAATTATCACATCACCACTCGAAGAAGTAGTCGTGAAGCTAAGTTGAGTTAAATGATTAGAGGTACGAAAGTCCCTAATCAAGAGCATAAACCCTGTAAACCACATCCACGTAATTGAATTGCCCACGAACTAGAATGTCACATCCCCGCTCAACGATGTAGTTGTGAGGCTAGTTTGTCGTGTTTAGAGGCTCGAAAGACCATGAACATGATGTTTTAATTATGTGAGACGACAATTAATAGTTTCATACTTAAACCATTACAAAGCGTAGTATCGCATGATTATCCGGCTTTAACTCTAGTTGCTCCTTGAATGATTTCAGAGTATTTGGGTGACCACCCCTAGACTTAATTAAACTTTATTGAAAAAGTCTATAATCAACACTTGTGAAAGTTAATAGCACACTTGAACTTGATAATTAGTTGAATTGGTCCAGTCCCTGTGGGTTCGACATCAAGCTCTTAAAAAGGGCCACTGTATTACTTGTACGACCCGTACACTTGCGGGCATATCAAGTTTTTGGCACCGTTGCCAGGGACTCGGCGAAGTTTAGTAAATTTTTCTGTTTTTGTGTGACTTTAAATTTCTTTAAGTGTTGAAATTTATTTTAGTTTTAAATTTATTTTATTTTTAGTTTTTAGTCTGATACCCTTCTTGACATGACATCATGGAACACAAATGGGTTGAGTGGTGGATACTCATATTTTGGTGAGTCCTGTCTGAATTGTGGAGAACCCCACTTATGGCAAAACTGTAACACTTGCAATATATGTGGTGGTCAAGATGACCATTGGGATGGCTGTCCGAATGCATACTCCCCTCCCCCAAGCCCCTACTATGATCCTTCTGTTGTTTTTCATGAGTACAGGAATGATGAAAATGAGGACTTGGAACACCAAGCTCAAATAGAAAACATGTTGAAACAGGTCCTTGAGCAGACAGAAGCAATGAGGGAGCAGATGGAAGTATTTGGAATTCAGACTAAGGAAAATGGAGAGGCCTTATAAATGATAAGCGCCAAGATCATGGAGATGATGGTTGAGGCTGAAGCTTACACTGGTTTGCAAGTAATGATTTTATGCAATACTCAAGAGGGATTACAAGGAGAAGAAAAGGGTTAGTTCTTAGAAGAAACTCGACAATTAGAAGCTCTTGAGAGTCCCCGTGATGGTCTCACACATATGGAAAATCCATTCATGGAAGAAGAGATAGAGTATCCCCCATTTGACATTAATGGAGAGATAGATGTTGATGCGGAGAAGGCGTATACAAGTAAGGAGGTCAAGCACAATACAGTTTCAGAGTTGAGATGTATTGGACCCCACTCGAAGCATTTTTCGACATTAAGTTTGGTTGACAACCTAGAAATAGAGTCTTCCAAGCTTATAGAGAAATGTCTAGAGGAGGACCAAGCCCCGTATATTCTAAAATTTGCTGACTCGGAGAGACAAAATGACTTCGCTTACTAAAGGGCCAATAAGTGCAAAAGGAGACATATACTGCTTGGTCCTTTCATTTTTTCACCACCACCCCTGGAGAATAAGAGGAAACTTGAGAAGAAATTAGGGGTGAGATTCATATCCTCAAGGTGGAGGAAAAGGTGGTGAAACTTGATACGTCGTGCCGCGATGTAAAATAAGGCGCTGCTTGGGAGGCAACCCAAGGGTACCACAGGTACAATTTGTGATTTTTGTTTGTGTTGTCTTTATTTATTTTTCATTTTGTGTTGTTTTTGTGGAAAGTTAAGCACAGATGGAGGGGAAGTCTGAGTACCCTTGGAGGAGGAAGGTAAAAACCATGAAAGAGGAAAAGTGTGGGGTCGAATACCCACTTGTGCAAAAATGAAGAAAAACATGCTGTTAGCTAGGCTTAGAGGCCTCAGGGAGTATTCCTCATCCTGTTTAATTTTAATTTGATGCTATGGGGACATAGCATGATTCAAGTGTGGGGTGAGAAAAATTTAAATTTTTTTGTGCTTAATGATTTTGGTGAATGTAGTGCTTGTTAAATATTGAAACAAAAATATTGAATTAAGAATGATTTCACCACCCCGGTTCTTTTCCGACGGGGGGTCTTTGAACCGAAGAATAAAAATTTTCTTTGTCTGTACATAGAGTTTTTAGTCATAGTTAGGGACTGTTTCCGACGATGGATGGATGACGACCGTCTTGAGGAAAATTAGTCAATAGGTTTTGATTTTTGAACCCGTAGCTAATTGATGGCTTGATGTTCTTGTTATGTGTTATACTTGATCGTAAGATACAAGTGTGGTTAGTGTTGAAGCATGTAAGAAGTGTATAACTTTGTTTGAGACACTTAGGCTCTTGAATTTGACTCAATGTGATTGAAGCTTAATTTTGAATTCTTGTGATTAGCTGAGTAAGAGTCTGCTGAATGTGTCTTGAATTGAGCATGTACGATGAGTGTAAGTTTTTCGAATACTCCGTGCTATTGTGGAATGTCTAGAACTTGCCTGGTGTGTATATAAAACGAAATGAAGGATGTGGACTATAGGAGATGATTTAGGCATTTCTTTGAATGAACCTAATTTTTATCCCTCACTTTACCTACCTTGAATGTTGAATCCTAGTGAGCCCCATTGAGCCTTAAGCCTATTCTTTGATAGCTACAACATAAGCTTAATCCTTTTTCTTTCATTAGCCTTGAATTTGATCCAAAACTTCTAAGCGCTTAAGGGAAAAATCTGAAAGAGTGAAGGAGTGAGAAGCATGAAAAAGAAGGAAAAGTAGCAGTTGCAAAAGTTGAGAAAGGTCAAAGGTGCACTTGTGTGAAAATGGTTGATTATTAGTAGGGAGTAAGAAAATAAATGAATGAAAAAAATTGCTTAAGTACTCTTGACTACTAAGTGATCTTGGACAGAATTATATGCCCAAGTGATACTCAAATGCTTCATTTCGTCTTGTTTATCCATTGATATTTGTACATTTTCATGTGATTTGTAGTTAAAACGTGAATTTATACTAACCAACATGATTAATGTTGTTTTGCAGGAAAAATATAATTTTAGGAAGCTAAGATGCATGTTGGGAGAAATCGGGAATGGACTCGGACGCGAGTTGTGGAAAAGGCCAAGGAAATGCAGCAAATTAAAGGGCTCCACGATGGAGCCGTGTCATGCTGCCATCGCGGAGGCATTCTGCCCCGGATGATTAAAATAGGCCAAGTTCCAATGAAGGTGTGCGTTGGTGCCATGGCACGTTGGCCAAGCCACGCGTTGCACGCCGTGGCACGTTGGGCGTAATTAACTGGACGATCGGATTCCAGTGAGGGTCCGCGTTTGTGGTGTGTCACGGAGGCAGTGCTCCGTGATGCACTCCGTGACACGTTGCTTGTTATTCCGGGAAAAATTCCCACTAGTATAAATAGCACACTTAGGTTTATTTTTAATTATTCTGACTTGGTTGAGGAAGAACGTGGGTTACAGGCAGTTGAAGGGACGAAATTCTTAGGGTTCTTCTCTAACTCTTTCTTCTTTATTTCAATTGTTTGTATGATTTACACTCATTTAATGATGTTTAATCCACAAATGAGTGGCTAAATTTACTTCTTGCTGAGGTTAAGAACAATGGTAGTGGAATGTAATTATTGATCATTTGGGTTTTTCATCTTTTCTTCTATGGTTGTTCTATTAATTCTTGTTCTTACTGCATTGATGTTTGGCCAATATTAATGTATATCTAAAAAATTCGGTTTGCGCTCGAAAGAGAAAGAAATTGGAAAGTTGTGAATTGATAGGATATGATCTCTTCTTGGTTTGGGAAAATTGAGAATTGATTTACCTTCAGAATAGAAATATATCTGAAAGTTGTATTAGTCAATTAAGGAATCGGTTTCGTATGGCTTGAACATGAATTTCTTCTTATCACAGAAATATAGGTGGAAGGTTCATGATTCTTAAGTTGGGTTAAATACGAGAGTTTTAATCCATAGGCAATACTTCTTGACTAGCAACCGAAGGAAAGATTAACCAATTTGTGTCAATAAATTGCTTCCCTACATGTTCGTTTTAGCCTTAGCATGCTCATTACTATAGTTCAGACTCAATTTATATATTTGTTTTAGATTAGTATAAATTAGGAAACAAACTCCCAAAATCTTCTTGAAACTGTTGTCTGCATTATTAGAGTTAGAGTGTATTAACACTTGATTCGATTATTACCTTGGTCCAGTACCTGTGGGATCGATACTTGGCTACTCTAGCCATTTTACTACTTGTTCGACCACGTGCACTTGCGTGTAGGCATTCCAAACCAACAAACAAGTTTTTGGCGCCGTTGCTGGGGACTGGAAATTGGTAAAATTGTATTCTTAAGTGTTAGTTTACGATTTCTTATTATTGCTGACAACTTGGTCTTAGCCAGTCTTTTGCAGATATTGAATTCTGTTGAACACTGGCAAGAGACAAGGAGCCGGTGGATTCACACTTAGAGCCGGAAAGACAATTCCATCGTCAAAGGAGAGAAGCTTTAGAGAGAAAGCTGCAGTTGCTCAGACAGACAATCCTAGAGAAACAACATTATCCACCCATTGTAAGGGCAGTGTTAGTGCCCGAGGAAATGGCATCTAGGACGGTTCGCGAAGTGGCAATCCCACATGCTAACAACGTTACATCTAGCATTCGCAAACCTGAGCCAGGAGGGAGGTTCAAGCTTAAACAGAATATGGTGCAATTGCTGCACACCAATGGGCAATTCACAGGTCTCCCTCACGAGGATCCACAACAACATCTCCAAAACTTTTTGGAGATAAGTGACACTTACATCCCCGCTGGAGTGTCACCCGATTATGTCAGGCTTAAATTGTTCCCATTTTCACTTTTGGGAGAAGCAAAGAGATGGCTGAAAGCTGAGCCACCTAATTCCATCACTACTTGGGATGATCTTGCAAAGAAATTTTTGATACGGTTCTTTCCATCTGGTAAAATAGCAAGACTTACAAGTCAAATTCTAAGTTTTAAACAAAGAGAGGGGGAGAATCTATATCAAGCTTGGGAATGATTCAAATCTATGTTGCGGGATTGTCCTCATCATCACCAATCCAATGATGTGCTGGTGCATACTTTCATAGAGGGTTTGGAACCCCACACAAAAATCTTGCTAGACTCAGCAGCTGGGGGACAAGCATTAGAAAAAACTTATGAGGAGCTGTATACTTTGTTAAACCGTATTACGCAGGGAAATCCAGAGTGGAATGCGGACTCTTCTAGAGGAGGAACAAGAAAAGCGGCAGGAGTCTTGGAAGTGGATGGTTTTACAGCTATCGCTGCACAGATAGCTGCATTACAGAATCAACTCAATACCCACTTCAGCAATATGAGCATGAATCAGTCTCAAGCCCTAGTGAATGTAGTGCAGCAGATTTGGTGTGAAGTGTGCGACAGTAATGAACACTCAGCTGAGTTTTGTGGTGCAAATCCTGATTCAGTGAACTTTGTTGGTAATGTACAGAGAAATAATCACCAACAATATGACAACAACTACAACTCTAATTGGAGGAGTCACCCGAGTTTCTCTTGGGGTAGTAACAGCCATCAAGGGCAGAGTTCGAGTCAGGGGGCGTAGAGAAATTGTTACACGTCGTAAATTCTTTACATATAGATAGCCTATTCGCATGTTGGTTAAGAGCTTTTGAATTCCATACATGCTAGGAAAAGGCCCGGGGAAAGACCGGATAAGAAATCCATCAAACCATCATGGAAGGAGCCGGGGCAGAGCCCCTCCGCGATGGCAACGTGCCATGGAGGGAAGGCCTCCGCGTTGGCTCTGTGTCACGGAGGCCCTGTCCAGGCCCAAGTATATAAGCCTCCAACTTCGGTTTTAAAGTTACTTTTCATATAATTTCCGGTAAGGTCGAGGGAAAACAGAGGGAGACGAGGTTTCTTGATAACTTCCTTCCATTACGCCGTCAAACGCGGTTAAAACTCAAATTAACTCCAGATACCGAGGTATTGAGCAGTAAGGAGCATTCCTATGGATTTAGTTTCATGAAATTCAGCCGGCGAATCGTCGTGCTACCGAACTAAGGTAAGTGGAATTGCTCCAAATTAGTGTTAATATACTCCTATCCCTAAAGTGAGTATTTCTCCCTTCTGGACTTTCGAGAAATAGCAAGTTTTTGATCGTTTTTGATAAGCCTAAGTTTGGGCTATATATATATTGAAAGTGATATTTTCTTCCAAAATATTAGCGTATTTAGTTCTAATTGATATATATATATGAATGTAGTTGGGAGAAATAGCAGAAATACGACCGAACTACGCCAGTTAGTTGGGAACTCCGAAGCGAAGGTATGTAACACTAATTCTGTCACACCCCGCCTTGGGGGGTATGACTGGCACCTGGTGCCCTACTAGGACCTGAACTGCTGGACTGCTAAGCCTGGGCACATCTGGCACCTGGCTGGCTCTAACTCACATTTCTGGAAACGAAGGGCTATATAACGGCTGTAAACACAGCCCCCGACCCATTGGCCTATAGCCTCCTGTACCTGTACTAACAGCTGACCAGAAACATGTCAATATAGGGAAACCTATGCGGGCCGACAAGGCCACCATGTTGTCTAGTTATCTATAACTTAACCATGAAGTACTGGATAGCTACGTGACCGGCAAGGTCACCACTACTGTCGAACTATGGCCCCACACGGCCAACATAAAGGAAACACAAGTTCTAACAGCTATACAACTGCACGGCCTCACACGCCCGGCTCATCTAACCACAGGGAGATATATACAGACTGCAAGCCTCTAGGAATAGCAATAGAAATGATCGGGATAGGGCCCCGACCTACCCGTACTATACAACAAAAGAACTGAAATACACCTCTGGAATTCAGTCTCCGGATGACAGGAGCTGAATACTCGACCGCTGACAGGAATCACGTAGTATCGCCTGCTCGTCTATGAGTACCTGCAGGCAAGTAATGCAGCGCCCCACCGGGCGTCAGTACCACTGGTACTGAGTATGTAACGCAATAACTGAAAGAAATATCTGAAAACAATAATATAACTGATGAAACTGGAGTAGAAGGAATAGATTAACTGTCTGATAATGTAAGTCATACCTTCTCTTAATCATACTGGAAGGAGTAGGAGTCATACCTGAGGATTTATCGTTCTACTGTCGATCTACTCGTATCTACTGTAACACAGTATAACATATCATAACATATATAACACACACAAACCTTACCCAGCCCCCATAAGCCGGGAGGTACAACCAGCACAGAATCTATACCCCTACCCCGGTCATCCCATCTCCTATAACCCTATAAGCATCCTGCCGGTCCCCTGGGTATGCACTTGGGCTCGCTGAGCCCCTGACTATAACTGTACCTGAGTCCGGAGGACTCCTGAATCAACACCCCAGGCGTATCCGCTCGACGGGGGTGTATAAGGGCCGACCAAGGCACAATATAGGGAAAACTGGCATCCCATCTTCGTCCCCTGTGGGACGGCATGCCACTCCGTAGAGCGACGTATCCTCATCCTCTGGCGGACGAGTCGATACAACTATTAACCCTGGGCGGTCATGGATGCTAGGTAATCCAACCCCAAACAATACAACAGTCTCACTAGTAATACTATCTGCATATCTCGCATACTGGCGCTAATAGTGGTAAAGTATTGTATATATTACATGCTGAACTAGTAATAGTAACATGTATGTATTCAATACATGATGAGGCTGGTAAATATATATATGTATAAATATAGTCTTCTGCCAGACTACACTGGGTCTGATGCTGGACATGATATAGTCTTTCTGCTGAAACTATGCTGTATACTGAGTTTCTATAGTAACATGATTTACTAGTTCTAATATGCTTTCTAGCTTCACTTTAACTTATCATTCTATTTCTGAGATGTCTTACAGGTATTACATTGCTTTACTGGGTTTCAACTGAATACCATGATATCCTAACATTTCGTGTCACATCACATACTGAGCATACTGTGCAGATTCTAACACTTGTATTAGGATTTATATCGGGCTAGCAAGTTTTGCGCAAATTATAACTCGATACTTCTAATACCGTACCAACATTCATAATAAGCATAACACATGACTTCTGAACATTCTACTGGCCTTTAAATTACTGTACTGTACCAAGATTACTAACTTCCCGAGGAAACTAGCTTTACATACCTTATTCTCGAACTATCCGGCTGTCGGACGAGGCTCGGCCAGTACTTCAACTATTTCCTCCCAACTGCATTCATAAATATGTCAATTAATACTAAATACAGCTTTATTGTAAGAAGCAACGTCACTTTCGATTTAGTTTATAGCCTAAACTTAGGCTTATCGAAAGACGATCGAAAACTCGCTATTTTTCAGCGGTCCAGAAGGGAGAAATATTCACTTCGCAGCTAGGAACACATAGACACTAATTTAGAGCAATTCCACTTACCTTAGCTCGGTGGCTCGACGATTCGTCGGCCGTATTTCACGAAACTAAATCCGTAGGAATGCTCTCTACTGCTAAATACCTCGGTATCTGAGGTTAATTTGAGTTTGGACAACGTTTAGCAGCGTAATCGGACGAAAATTATAATCCCTCCTTCGTTCTTACCTTCTCTCTACTGCTTACTCTCTGTTTTCTGGAAGTTAATAAGTGTTTAAATGATTTAAACCCGAAGTGGGCTTTATATACTTGGGCCTGGACAAGGCCAACGTGTCACGGAGCCAACGCGGAGGCCTCTCCTCTGTGACACGCTGCCATCGTGGAGGGGTTCTGCCTCGGCTCCTTCCGCGATGGTTCGACAGGTTTCTCGTCCGATCTTTTCCCGGGCCTTTCTCCAGCACGTATGGCCTTCAAATATGCTTAACCAACGTGCGAATAGGTCGTCTAGGTGCCGGGAATTCTATGGGGTATAACAAATTCCTTCGGCAAGTTAGTAATCCAGTACGGTAAATAGCGTGATGTATAGAAGAAAGAAACTCAGAAGTCGAGAATTGAGTCCAGTTTTAATTTAGCAAGCATGTTTTATGATATTATGATATATATTCAGAATAAAAGTTAGTAAAGCAATATCAGAAAGTCAGATGATATCTCAGTTACAGTATAATCAGACAGTCAGATAATATCTCAGATACAACATAGTCAGTATGAGAATCAGTATAACACAGAAAAGAGTTTAGAATGAGAAATTAGAGTACAAATAGTATTTTCAGTTTAAACATGCTTGCTATATGTGATTATTGTTTGTTGAGACCAGTTTGTGTTATGAGGGCCCCCTTTGAGCGTCCTCGCCGCCCCTGGGTTGGTAACTGTGTCAACCTACCATAAGGGTGGGGATACGCCACTCCAAGAAGTGGTATGCCGTCTGCAATAGGATGAAGATGGGATGAAGCATTCCCTATATCAGGCTGATCAGTATAGCAGTATAGCTTACCCTATTGTGCGCTTGCGCCCAGGGGTAAAATTACAGATACAGATACAGATATAGATTACAGCTTACAGTATAAGAGTCCTTCGGGCTCAGACACAATTATTTATATCAGAGGCCATAGCCCGAGCTGGAGACCCAGGGGGCCGGTAGAGGTGCTCGTAGTTAGTAGACGAGTGGAGTGATTTATTTTTGGATGGTTTTGACCCGGGTAGGGGTATATAGATTGTTTGTTAGTTGGCACCTTCCGGCTTATGGGGGCTGGTATTGGTCCTTGCTTGTTATATATATGTATATATATGTTATTTATTAGCTAATAGACAGCAGATCGCCACGTTGACAGGTATGCTCCTGCCTTATTCTCAGTATAGAAAAGCCTGTTTCAGATTCCATCAGTTCAGAGAGTTTCAGATATCTTCTACTGTTCAGAGTTTCTAGTTATGTTGTTTATATTCAGTTATGATCAGTTTGCTTTGCATACTCAGTACCAGTGGTACTGACGCCCGTTTGGGGCGCTGCATTACTTGCCTGCAGGTACTCATAGACGAGGAGCCGATCCCTCGTGATCCTAGCCAGCGCAGAGTCATCAGCTCCTGTCATCCGGAGTTTGATATTTAGAGGTGTATTTCATTTTCTTTTGTTGTATAGTACAGGTAGGTCAGGGCCCTGTCCCAACCATCTTATCAGTATTCCTAGAGGCTTGCAGTCTGTATATATTTCCCTGTGGTTAGTTGTGCCGATCATGTGGGGCCGTGCGTATGTTTAGCTATCTAGTATTATTGTTTATGTTGGCCATGTGGGGCCGTATTTAGATAGTAGTGGTGACCTTGCCGGTCACGTAGATGTTCAGTATTCATTATATTGAGTTAGAGATAATTAGACAGCATGGTGGTCTTGTTGGCCCGCATAGGTTTCCATATATGAGAATGATTCTGGTTAGCTGATGATACAGTACAGGTGGCTATAGGCCCAGTCGGCCGGAGGCTGTATTTACAGCCGTTATATAGCCCGTTGATTCCATGATCTGAGTTAGAGCCAGCCAGGCACCAGATGTGCTTAGGCTCAGTAGTCTAACAGTTCAGGTCCTAATAGTTCTCCAAGTGCCAGTCATACCCCCCAAGGCAGGGCGTGACAAACTTGGTATCAGAGCAGGTCGTGTCCCAGGGAGTCTGCAAGCCGTGCTAAGTAGAGTCTTGTCTATGGATGTGTTGTGCACCACATACTATACGCAGGAGGCTGCAAGGCATAATAGGATGGTTACTCTTTCTTCATATTCCGTCGTGCCATAGAACAGTACAGTATAGAGGCACCAGCAGGATGCCTTAGCTTCATTTAGAATCAGCCCGATCTGAGGGCGATATAGAGGCATCATCACAGCCTTCCCAGTAGTCCCCATCTCACCAGGAGCCATTCAAAACGACACCACCTCCAACAGCTTCTGTACTTACACCATCCGACCAGGAGGTTCACAGTGCAGTTGTTATGTTGGCACAAATGATGGCCACTCAGCGCCAGTCAGTGCCACCTGTAACAGCAGAGTGATCAGGTGGATCTGGAAGTTCGAGGGTCAGGGAATTTTTGGCATTGGGTCCCCCACAGTTCACAGGGTCAGATCAGGCAGAGGACCCCCAGGATTTCCTAGATCAGATATAGAGAATCTTCCGGGTCATGCATGTGACACCTACGGAATCAGTTTAATTAGCAATATTTCGGTTGCGAGACGTAACTGTATTATGGTACGAGAGATGGGAAAGGTCTCGAGGGAGAGATGTTGCCCCTCCGACCTGTCCAGCTTCTCGGAGGCCTTCCTGGACCGTTATTTGCCACGGGAGATCCGGCAGGCCCGGATGGATCAGTTCTTGCACTTGGAGCAGGGGGCGAGGAGCGTACGAGAATATGCCTTATAGTTTGACTCCTTAGCCCGCTATGCTCCAGCTTTTGTGGACACTATGCCATCTAGAGTCCACCGGTTCGTTATGGGTCTGAACCCAGAATATATTGAAGCCTGCATGATGGCTACGTTATGAGAAGATATGGATATTGCCCGAGTACATGCCTTTGCCCAGACCATTGAGGGCCTTAGACAACGGCAACAGGGCAGTAGACAGACAAATCAGGAACATCGCCACAGAGACAGATCAGATGGAATGTAGAGGGAGGTTTAGAGAGGTCCCAGGCCCCGATTGTCAGACAGACCCCCTAGACCCCTACCTCCACCACAACAGTAGTAGCGAGGTAGATTTGCTCATCGAGGGTAGTCAGAGTCTGGTGGAAGTTCTCGAATGGTGGATTCACCTCAGCAGAGGAGGGTAGAGCAGAGTAGATACACACCCCCACCCTGCCCTATTTGCAGCCGACCTCACATCGGAGCTTGTAGATATTGCTCCTCAGGATGTTATATATGCGGGTAGGAGGGGCACTTGATGAGGGATTGTCCGGCCAGGGGGCAAGGTAACCGAGATAGCTAGATAGGACATCAGCCGGGCCACAAGCTCCAGCAGCCTCGGTAGGGCGTAGGTCCTCAGGTTCAGCAGGTAGAGGCCGAGGTAGATCAGGAGCCTCTAGTTCAGGTACGGGCTCAAGCTGTACCTATGCATTACCAGGGAGACAGGACTCAGAGGCATCTCCAGATGTGGTAACAGGTATGATAATTATTTGCTCATGCCCTGCTTATGTACTGATTGATCCAGGGTCCACTTTGTCCTACGTTACCCCATTTGTGGCTCGAAAGTTCAGTGTTGCGCCAGAACTGCTACAACAACCCTTTTCAGTAGCTACACCCGTCGGTGACTCCATTATAGCTATCAGAATTTATCGAGGGTGTAAAATAAAGGTTGTTGATCGTCAGACTATAGTAGATCTGGTAGAACTAGAGATGATTGATTTCGATGCCATTATGGGTATGGATTGTTGGTGCCATGCTATGCTAACGTAGAATGTTGGACCAAGACGGTACGATTCCACTTTCCAGGGGAGGCGGTGCGAGAGTGGAAGGGAAGCACAACTACGTCAAAAGGTAGGTTTATTTCCTACCTTCAGGCGAGGAAATTGATAGCGAAGGGATGTATTTACCACCTAGTCAGGGTTCAGGATGTTCGGGTAGAGTCTCCGACACTCCAGTCTGTTCCAATGGTGAATGAATTCCCTGATGTATTTTCAGATAAGCTACTTGGTATTCCCCCAAAAAGGGAAATAGATTTTGCAATCGACTTGCTACCAGACACTCAGCCTATATCAATTCCTCCGTATCGCATGGCTCTTGCTAAACTCAGAGAATTAAAAGAGCAGCTGAAGGACTTGTTAGATAAGGGCTTTATTAGGCCGAGTACTTCACCGTGGGGTGCGCTAGTCCTATTTGTGAGAAAGAAGGATAGCTCACTCCGCATATGTATAGATTACCGACAGCTGAATAAGGTTACAGTCAAGAATAAGTATCCTCTTCCCAGAATAGATGACTTGTTTGACCAGTTACAGGGGGCCAGATATTTCTCCAAGATTGACTTACGATCCGAATATTATCAGGTTCGAGTTTGTGAAAGAGACATTCATAAAACGGCCTTTAGAACCCGATATGGCCACTTTGAATTCCTAGTTATGTCCTTTGGGCTAACGAATGCCCCAACAGTCTTTATGGACCTGATGAATAGCATCTTCAGACCATACCTGGACCTGTTCGTGATAGTGTTTATCGATGATATTCTGGTGTATTCTCGCTCAGAGGCAGACCACTAGGCTCATTTACAGACAATGCTCCAGATTATTAGGGACCGTCAGTTGTATGCTAAGTTCTCCAAATGTGAATTCTAGCTGAACTCAGTAGCTTTCTTGGGGCATATTATGTCGGATGCTGGTATACAGGTTGACACGCAGAAAATAGAAGCAGTCAAAACATGGCCTAGACCTACCACTCCGACCGAAGTCCACAGTTTTCTGGCATTAGCGGGATATTACAGAAGATTTGTTGAGGGATTCTCCACTATAGCGACACCTCTGACTAAGCTGACGCAGAAAGCAGTAAAGTTTCAGTGGACAAAGGCATGTGAGCAGAGTTTCCAAGAATTAAAAGACAGATTAACCTCTGCTCCAGTGTTAGCATTACCGGAAGGTACAGAAGGTTATTAAGTGCATTGTGATGCATCAGGTATTGGGTTGGGTTGTGTGTTGATGAAGCACGATAAAGTGATTGCGTATGCTTCTAGACATCTGAGGAAACACGAAAAGAATTATCCTACCCATGACCTGGAATTGGCCGCAGTGATCCACACCTTAAAGATATGGAGACATTACTTGTACGACGTCCATGTGGATATTTTCACAGATCATAAGAGCCTACAGTATATCTTCACTCAGAGGGAGTTGAATTTGCGAAAGTGTCGCTGGTTGGAGTTATTGGAAGATTACAGCGTGGACATTCTGTATCATCCAGGAAAAGCCAATGTAGTAGTAGATGCTCTCAGCTGTAAATCAATGGGGAGTTTGGCATATCTGCAGCCCGAGCAGCGTGAGTTGGTCAGAGAAATACATCAATTAGCCAGCCTAGTCGTTCGTGTAGCAGAAACAGAGGACAACAGAGCGGTAATTCAAAACACCACTGTGTCGTCATTAGTTGAGGAGGTAAAAGAACGGCAGTGTGAAGATCCTGACTTGGTCCAGCTTAAGGGTAGAATTAAGCAAGGGAAAGCGCTAGATTTTTAGATAACTGAGGATGAAGTGCTGCGATGTAAGGGCCGCCTCTGTGTTCCAGACGTTTCAGGACTCCGCCAGCAGATTATGAATGAGGTACATTGCGCCCGCTATTCTCTCCACCCAGGTGCAACAAAAATGTACCACGATATCAAGGAAATCTACTGGTGTCCAGGTATGAAAAGGGAAATAGTGGAATGTGTAGCCCAATGTCCTAACTGCCAACAGGTAAAAGCGGAACACCAGAAACCAGGCGGATTGACTTAGGACATAGCTGTGCCTCTATGGAAATGGGAAGAAGTGAACATGAACTTTGTAGTAGGATTACCCTGTACCAGACATTGACATGACTCCATTTGGGTAATAGTGGACAGACTGACGAAATCAGCCCATTTCCTGCCAGTGAAAGCTACTTTCTCTGCCGAGGATTATGTTGAATTGTATATCAGAGAAATAGTTAGATTACATAGTGTTCCAGTATCTATTATCTCTGACAGAGGAGCACAATTTACAGCTAGATTTTGGCAGTCATTTCAGAGAGGTCTGGGAATGCAGATTAATTTGAGCACAACATTCCACCCTCAGACAGATGGACAGGCTGAACGCACTATTCAGACGCTCGAGGATATGCTACGGGCGTGTGTGCTAAATTTTGGAGGTAGCTGGGACGAGCATTTGTCGCTAATGGAGTTTTCTTATAATAACAATTATCACTCAGATATCCAGATGGCGCCCTTTGAGGCACTGTATGGGCGAAAATGTAGGTCGCCAGTTGGCTGGTTTGAAGTGGGAGACTTAGCGCTGATTGGGCCAGATATTATTCAACAGTCAGAGGAGAAGGTAAAGCTTATCAGAGAACGCCTACTGACTGCACAGAGCCGCCAGAAATCATATGCTGATGTGCGGCGCAGAGACCTGGAATTTGATGTGAATGACTGGGTATTTTTGAAAGTATCTCCAATAAAAGGGGTGATGAGATTCGGCAAGAAAGGTAAGCTCAGTCTGAGATTTGTTGGGCCTTATCAGATTCGGCGGAGAGTAGGCCGAGTGGCATACAAATTGAACTTGCCTCTAGAATTAGAATCCGTTCATCCAGTTTTCCACGTATCTATGCTAAGGAAATTCATAGGAGACCCTCACAGAGTTGTCCCCGTCCAGGATGTCCAGGTTACGGAAGAGCTGGTCTATGAAGAGGTTCCAGTAGCTATCTTAGACAGACAGATTCGTAGATTGAGAACTAAAGATATTGCATTTGTCAAGGTACTGTGGTGTAACAGGAATCGAGAGGAGATGACTTGGGAGGCAGAGGAATATATGAAAACCAGATATCCTAATTTGTTCCAAGCCTAGTCAGATAACAGGTATATTAATATTGCTATTTTATATAGTGCCTTATAGTATATGCGTAAATGAGATAATCGACTCCCATCTTTTGTCTGATGAATGCTATAGTATTGCATGGAGTACCTGTGTTGGACTTTTCTGCATTTCAGGTTCTTGAGATAGTCCATATTACAGGGGAGACTCTGCCAAAATTTTTCTAGAAATAACTTGAGTAAGTCGAGAATTCTTATAAATAGAAGTTCACATTCGAGGACGAATGTTCTTAAGGGGGGAGAATGTTACACCCCATAAATTCTCGACATATAGATAGCCTATTCGCATGTTTGTTAAGAGCTTTTGAATGCCATACATGCTAGGAAAAGGCCCGGGGAAAGACCGAATAAGAAATCCGTCGAACCATCGCGGAAGGAGCCGGGGCAGAGCCCCTCCGCGATGGCAACGTGCCACGGAGGGAGGGCCTCCGCGTTGGCTCCGTGTCACGGAGGCCCTGTCCAGGCCCAAGTATATAAGCCTCCAACTTCGGTTTTAAAGTTACTTTTCATATAATTTCCAGTAAGGTCGAGGGAAAACAGAGGGAGATGAGGTTTCTTGATAATTTCCTTTTGATTACGCCGTCAAACGCGGTCCAAACTCAAATTAACTCCAAATACCGCGGTCCAAGGAATGCTCCTTACTGCTCAATACCTCGGTATTTGGAGTTAATTTGAGTTTGGACCGCGTTTGATGGCGTAATCAAAAGGAAATTATCAAGAAACCTCATCTCCCTCTGTTTTCCCTCGACCTTACTGGAAATTATATGAAAAGTAACTTTAAAACCGAAGTTGGAGGCTTATATACTTGGGCCTGGACAGGGCCTCCGTGACACGGAGCCAACGCGGAGGCCCTCCCTCCGTGGCACGTTGCCATCGCGGAGGGGCTCTGCCCCGGCTCCTTCCGCGATGGTTCGACGGATTTCTTATTCGGTCTTTCCCCGGGCCTTTTCCTAGCATGTATGGCATTCAAAAGCTCTTAACCAACATGCGAATAGGCTATCTATATGTCGAGAATTTACGGGGTGTAACCTAAATCAAGGAGGGTAGCAACACTATCAGTCACAATACAGAAGCAACAATGCACCTCCTCCACCACCATCACCCAGCATGAGTAAATGTTCAAAACGATGATAGTTAACCAAGCTCAATTGTAGGCTGACTATGTGAAATTGGCAGCCGATGTAAAGAATCAATCAGTTAGCTACAAAGGCATTGGAGTACCAGTTTCGGCAACTAGCTAGAGCTCAGAACACCAGGCCGAGAGGAGGGCTTCCGAGTGACACTGACCCCAACCCCAAGCAAGTAAATGCAGTGACCACAAGGAGTGGTTTACAACTAAAAGAGGTGGAACTAGAAAGACCACCGCAGCAGTTGGGAGCAGTGGAGAATGAGAGGGAACACAATGATGATAGGGGGAAGGAGAAGGAAGCTGAACCAGAAAGACCACCACCCCCGTTCCCTCAAAGATTAAAGAAACACAAGGAGGAAGCGTGTTTCAAAAAGTTCATGGAGGTGCTTAAACAGTTACACATTAATTTACCTCTTGTTGATGTTTTATAGGGAGTGCCGAAGTACACAAAATATATCAAGGATATTGTGGCAAAAAAAAAGCTGGTTGACGGAGTACGCTACGGTGGTGCTTACGGAGGAGTGCACTTCCCGGATACAAAATAGGTTGCCCACAAAGCTCAAAGATCCTGGGAGCTTTACAATTCAACTTACAATCGGACAGAGTATCTGAGCTCGTGGATTAAGTGATTTGGGAGCGAGCATTAACTTGATGCTGACATCGGTATTCAAGAAATTGGGGCTAGGTAGTCCTAGACCAATGACAGTGATCTTGTAACTAGCGGATCGTTCTTTGGCCAGACCAGATGGCATTGTGAAGGATGTGCTGGTGCAAGTGGGCTCCCTTATTTTCCCGGTAGACTTCATTGTGCTGGATTTTGAGCCAGATGCGGAAGTCCCATTTATTTTAGGACGGCCTTTCTTAGCGACCGGGAAAGCACTGATTGATGTAGCTGTAGGGCAGCTAACCATGCGGGCACACGACAAGGTGGAGGTATTTGATGTGTACAAGGCCACGAAGCTTCCGGCCATGTATGAGGAACTCTCAGTGATCAACGTGCTTGATCGAGCGAATATTGCTCAAAGTGTTAATTCGCGAGAGCCAGTGGGAAAACCACCGGTGAAGGACCTCCCAAAATTGGAATCGTGGCAAGAAGATCGAAGTGCCACGTTCTTAGTCAATGGGCAATGATGTAAGCATTAGTGGGGTGAGGATGGTAGTCGAGAGAAGACGTTCATCACCCTAGAGGATGACTAAGTTTCAATGACGTCGAGCCGCGACAGTAAATCAGGCGCTGCACGGGAGGCAAGCCGTGAAATTGTTGTAATAATTGAGTAGAATTAGTAGAAAAGAAAAAAAAATAGAAAAATAAAAATAAAAACAAAAATTGTGTTTTATGTTGAAATCTATGAGTTCTAACCAATTTCTTGTTGTGAGATGAATTTCAGGTTGAACGGAGAGAAAAAATGCAAAGGATCACAAAGGAAAAATCGAGGTGAGAAAAATAATAAAAAGTGGCAAAACAGTGAGCCTGCGCGATGGCTCCGTGTCACGGAGGAGGGCCTCCGTGTTGACCTCCGTGACACGTTGAGGTGTAATTCTGGAATTTTTAAAATTCCAGAACACCTCCGCGTTGGCTCCATGTCACGGAGGGGGTGCTCCGCGTTACCCTCCGTGACACGTTGAGGTGTTAATCGCGACAGGTCACACCGGGTCTCCGGGTGACCCGCGCGAAAATCCCCCTTTTTAAACCCCATTTCCCTCAATTTTCCCTCATTTCTCATCCCCTCCATGACAAACACCCAAAAATTCCCCCTTCCCCAACGTGACACGGACCTAGGCACAAGTTTTCTTCAACTTTTCTTCAATTTCATCGAATTAAAGGTATGTTCTTTAACTTCATCTCAATTCTTGTCAAATTTTTCGATTTTGAGCATGTAAAGTGAGTAAAACTTGTCCTAATTGTAAATTGAGCTTGAATTCATTTAAGTTATTGTCGATTGATGTTCGTAGTATCGTTTTGATTGTATGAACTCGATAAATACATGCTTAATCGAATTTTGGTGAAATATGTAGCTAGGGTTAGAATTTGATTGTGAAGAAACTAAATGTGATTGAAAATGTGGAAATTATGGGTTGGGCATGTTGGGTAATGTGAATGGTGTTGTGCTTGATATGAATATGCTAAATAAACGAGGGATTTTTGGGAGAATGAAATTGTTGAATTGCATAGAAATTGGTGACTTGCATAGGTTGCGTTGAGAGAAGTTTTTGCTTAGTGCTAAGTGATGAAATGGTATCGATGGTGATATTTTGATTAGCTGTACGAAGTCTGAGTAGTACGTAGAATTTATTCCATCGAATTCTCTAAATGCATGAGGCATGTTGTTGTTTTTTTTGTAAATTGGAAAGTGAGAATTGTCTTGCCGTAATGTCATAATTGTGGCTAAAGACTAAGTGTGGGGTGGCCTAGCTTAACCCAACCTTAGTCAAAGCTAATTTTGATTTGAATAACACGAGGACTGTCTGTTTGATTTGACAGGAATAATGGCAAGCAGGCAAGACAAATGAAAGGGCGCATCTACATCGGGCGCCGGGAGGAAAAGAATTAGACTGGGAACAGCAGTCCCAGCAGTACCAGCGGTTCCGCGCGGCCAATGCCGTCAATATGGAACCCGATGGGTGACTGATGAAGGGAAGAAATGGTACACAAAGCACATGGAGAACAAATACTTCCCCGAGGAGCACATGGCAAGGGAGCCATTGGCATAGGAATTCCCCAGAATTGTACACTGGATTGACGCTGTCGGGATGAACTTCATCTTTAAAGAGCCCAAGGAGTGCAATCTCCACCTGATTTTGGAGTTTTACGCCAACTGGAACTCGACACTCCGCAGTCACACCGTCAAGATAAGGGGGCAGGTAGTCACCTTTGAGCCCCATCACCTTAATCCCATTTTGGGGGTGCGGGACATAAACACCTATGTACTCCGGTAGCTGAACATCACTCCACCATATGCGGATATCAGACGCACTCTGTGTGGAGCCCGTTCTACAGCACGGTGGAGAAGGCATAAGGAGAGGGGCTACCATCAGATGCTGCCCTACTCTCAAATGAACAGGGAAGCCAGAATTTGGCTTAAGATCGTGTGTTCCTGCCTGATCCTGGGGGTGCATATGACAGATGTCACCCGGGATCATGTGTGCTTGGTCTACGCCCTGATGAAAGGGCTGGAGATTAATGTTGGGGCGGTGATTATCTCCGCTATGAAGAGAGCCCGTTTGCATCAAGGGCATAGGTACGGGTTTGGTGGCTTGCTGACCACGTTCCTGAGGGGCCTGGATATTGAGGAAGAGGCCCTGGACTACATCCCGTAGATGGATAGGCGTGCGTTGGACGTCACCAAAACTAAGGCACCTGACACCACTCACGGGCCAATTCTCACATTAGCCGAGCGACATGCTCGGGATGATCAATAAATGGCCCGCATGTTCGGGATGCAGATGCTGCAGTTGTGCATAGGCGGAAGGCTAGCAACAGAAGATGAGCTGTGGCAGCTCGAGCTAGATTACCCCTTTGGTGAAAATGCCAGGGCTCTATGCCGAGTGGGGCCAGCTTTCATGGAGCCCATTGATGATGATGTCCCCACATATGAGGAGACACACCGCAATGACTTAGATGTTGAGTCAGATGAGGATAGCGGGGGCGATTCAGATATGGGGGATGAGGCAACTGCACCTGACAAAGAAGTTGAATACTTCTACTGATCAGGGAGTTTCACCACCTACTCTTGTGCGATGCTAAATTTTGTGAACACTGGGGACAGTGTTCGATTTAAGTGTAGGGTGGGAGTAGTTAGGTGCTGGTTGTTTTGTTGTTGTTTATGTTCATGTTTTGTTGTGATGCCTGTGAAAAAATTGTGACCCTGTGATTTTGGTGTTTATGTTTTGTATTGTAATTCGGTGTTGTAAGTAATGTCAATCTGTTGTGTGCTGTATGGAGTTGTTGTTTGCTGGGTGTGTAAATATTTTTGTTTTATCAAAATTATCGATATTTTTTAAAATTTTTCATTGAAATATTTATGATTGGGTTTCTCGGCGTTTCTTTTCGGTGCTTTTATCGAGAATAGTCCCATTGAATCGAAGTCGTAAATAGTGACCGTTCCCTGTGATGGATGGATGACAACCGTCTTAAGGGAAATGTAGTCGATAGGTGTAGATTTTTTTGTTGTTCTTTTTAAATTTTTTTCTTTTGTTTGTTTGTATCCCAAACGTGTCGTTACTTTATGGTTCAGAATTCTTGTTGCGTGTTGTACATGATATTTAGAATGCAAAGGTGATTCATACGAAAGCATGCAACTTTGTAAACATGTTGAGATACCTAGACCATAGAGTTCGATTTAGTGTGATTGAGGCTTAATGTTTGAATTCTTGTAATTAGCTGATTGAAGAGTCTGTGAATATGTCTTGAGTTGAGCATGTGCAATGAGTGTGTGGTGAGGTTTCGATTCTTCCATGCTATTGTGAAGTGTCTAGAACTTTCCTAGTGTGTGTACGAAACAAAATGAAGGATGTGTATTGTAGGAAAGGATGTAGGCATTTCTTTGATTTAACCAAAAGTTTTTTTTCCATTATCGTACCTACCTTGAATGTACATCCTAGTTAGCCCATTGAGCCTTTAGCCTATTTTTTTCTTTTGTCGAAAAGGTACAAACCGAGCTTAACCCCTTCTTTTCATTATCTGTGAATTTGATCCAAAACTCTTAAGCGCTCAATAAAAATAATTTTTCCACAGTGTCAAGGAGTGAAAAGTGTGAAAAAGAAAGGAAAAGCGGAAGTGGTTAAAGTAAAGAAAAGGTCAAAGGTGCACTTGCCGAATTTAATGAAATGAAGATGTATAACTAATCTTTGTTATTAAGTCGAGTGTGCTTAAAGAAATGGGAACAAAAATAAAGAAAGGCTTCAAGAAAGGGGAGGATGAAGGAAGAAACAATACCCATAATGTGGTGGGATGTATTGAAAAGCGCTTAAGGGTGCTAGTTGCTATTATTGGTTAGGTCAGTATGTACTAGTTCCTTAGCTTACATTACAACCCGTTAAGTCCTACATGATCTTACATCACTTGTCCTTATATTAGTGGAGTAATACACTAGAGGCAAGCTTATGGGTCATGACATGATGCATGTGAATTCTTTGGGAGAGAGAGCAAAATCGTGTTCATATGCCCCTGCATATAATGTTTTTGAGATCATATGATTGAAAAAGGGGAAATTCTCTTGTGTTGTGAGGGAACATGCTTGACGAGAGATTTAATTTCGTGTCGGATGTCTTGATCAGCTGATTTGCATGAGTTTGCCAAGATCGAGAGTCGACTCTTGAGTCTAGGAGGTCTTAATGTGTTGAATGTCAGTGTATTGATGGGACTATGCATGTTTTCTTGATGATTTGCTATGTAAATAATCAGTATAATTGTAGCTTGAATTGTCGAGCCAAAGTAGCTATGATTGGGTGTCAATTGCATGAGATGTGAGATTTTTGTTCGAGGACGAACAAGGTTTTAAGTGTGGGGTAAGTGATCTTGGGCAGAATTATATGCCCAAGTGATACTCAAATGCTTCATTTCGTCTTGTTGATCCATTGATATTTGTACATTTTCATGTGATTTGTAGTTAAAAGGTGAATTTATACTAACCAACATATTAGTGTTGTTTTGCAGGAAAAATGTAATTTTAGGAAGCTAAGATGCATGTTGGGAGAAATGGGGAATGGACTCAGAAGCGAGCAGTGAAAAAGGACAAGGAAATGCAGCAAATAAAGGGGCTCCGCGATGGAGTCGTGTCACGCTTCGCGGAGGCATTCCACCCCGGATGATTAAAATAGGCCAAGTTCCAGTGAAGGTGTGCGTTGGTGCCGTGGCACGTTGGCCAAGCCACGCGTTGCATGCTGTGGCACGTTGGGCGTAATTAACTGGACGACCGGATTCCAGTGAGGGTCCGCATTTGTGGCGTGTCACTGAGGCAGTGCTCCGCGATGCACTCCGCGACACGTTGCTTGTTATTTCAGGAAAAATTCCCACTAGTATAAATAGAACAATTAGGTTTATTTTTAATTATTCTGACTTCGTTGAGGAAGAACGTGGGTTACAGGCAGTTGAGGGGACGAAATTCTTAGGGTTCTTCTCTAACTCTTTCTTCTTTATTTCAATTGTTTGTATGATTTACACTCATTTAACGATGTTTAATCCACAAATGAGTGGCTAAATTCACTTCTTGCTGAGGTTAAGAACAATGGTAGTGGAATGTAATTATTGATCATTTTGGTTTTTCATCTTTTCTTCTATGGTTGTTCTATTAATTCTTGTTCTTACTGCATTGATGTTTTGCCAATATTAATGTATATCTAAAAAATCCGATTTGCGCTCGAAAGAGAAAGAAATTGGAAAGTTGTGAATTGATAGGATATGATCTCTTCTTGGTTTGGGAAAATTGAGAATTGATTTACCTTCAGAATAGAAATATATCTGAAAGTCGTATTAGTCAATTAAGGAATCGGTTTCGTATGGCTTGAACATGAATTTCTTCTTATCACAGAAATATAGGTGGAAGGTTCATGATTCTTAAGTTGGGTTAAATACGAGAGTTTTAATCCATAGGCAATATTTCTTGACTAGCAACCAAAGGAAAGATTAACCAATTTGTGTCAATAAATTGCTTCGCTGCATGTTCGTTTTAGCCTCAACATGCTCATTACTATAGTTTAGACTCAATTTGTACATTCATTTTACATTAGTATAAATTAGGAAACAAACTCCAAAAATCTTCTTGAAACTATTGTCTGCATTATTAGAGTTAGAGTGTATTAACACTTGATTTGATTATTACCTTGGTCCAGTCCCTGTGGGATTGATACTTGGCTACTCTAGCCATTTCACTACTTGTTCGACCACATGCACTTGCGTGTAGGCATTCCAAACCAACGAACACTAAGTTGAATGTGCTTAAAGAAATGGGAACAAGAAGAGAAAATTCAAGATTGAAAAGAATGAGGAGGAAGTAAGAAAAGAGATGTGTTTAATGAATGTTGGATGTATTAAAAGCGCTTGGGGAAGATAGTCACTATTACTGGCCAGAATAGTACTACCCGTCCCTTAGCTTACATTACAACCCATTAAGTCCTACTTTATCTTATATTCATACATCCTTAAATTAGTTGAGTAAAACACTAAGGGCAAGCTTATGGTTCACTACAAGATGCATGTGAATTCCTTGAGAGAGCGAGCGTAATTCTATTCATATACCCATATATGTTGTGATTTGAAAATTTGTGAGTAAAAATGGGTAACTCTCTTGTTGTGAGGGCACATGTTTAATGAGAGATAACATTCATGTCAGATTTCTTGATCGGTTGATTTGCATGAGTTTGCTGAGATTGAGAGTCAATTCTTGAGGTTAGGAAGTCTTAACATAGTTGTATTTCATTTCAATGACTACATCGTGCATGCTCTACTATTAACTTGCTATCTTTAACAATCATTGAAGCCGTAGCTTGAATTGTCTTGCTAAATTAGTTATGTGCGAGTCTCCATTTACATGAGATGTAAAAGGGTTGTTCGAGGACAAACAAGGCTTTAAGTGTGGGGTAGGTGATCTTGGGAAAAATAGCATGCCCAGGTGATGCTTTATAACTTAGTTTTGTCTTGTTTATCGGCTTAATTATAAAAATTCTCATGTAATTTTATGTAAATGTGAATATATACACTAACCAACATGATTAGTTCGTGTTTTTGTAGGTTTAAAATGAATTTGAGGAACTAATCTATGAGTTGGTGAAGTGGAGGCATGGAATCGGAAGTAAAACGCGAACGTCGGCAAGGAGGATGCGCGAAACAGCCCACCTGTGCGTTGGCAACATGCCACGGCAGGCAGGATGCGCGACCATGGCGTGCCACGGCCCCTAACGCGCTGCACAAGCAGTGTGCAATGCTGCCAACGTGGAAGGGGGCTTCCTGGTGACGGTTTTATGTATTTCCAGTGTGCCTACACGATGTCTCCATATCACGGAGGCATATTGGCGCGATAACCTCCGTGACACAGAGCTATTTCATGCCGGGCATAATTTTGTACAATTCTCATTTACTATAAATAGGTCCCTTAGCTCCTAAAAACAGGGAGTCACGATTTATTTCTAAAAAACTGCCAAGGAGTGAGGGAGAAGTGGGAGAACTCACCTAGGGTTCATCAATTTCATCTTCTCTTCTACCAATTCTTGTAAATATGTTACTTTAATTATGTTTTCTTGTAATTATACAAACATGAGTGGCTAGAACCCTCCCTCTAGGGTTGAAGCCACAAGGTATGAATGTGATTACATGATTTTGTTTTGGTTTTAAGTTATTGATTGTTGTTTTATCTTACATTCTTAATTATGGTTGTTTTTATGATTGATCACCATGAACACACACGTTATACCTAGGTAAAAGCTTGAGAAAGTAAACCTAGGCAAGAACAAAGAATGTAGGGAGCAAGTTTGTATCTTATGATATAATTTGCGGTTAGGATAAGAAATTATACCTAATTTGCCTTGCTTGGTTATTAAAATGGGATGAGCTAGACACCAACTTAGAATTATCACATCACTACTCGAAGAAGTAGTTGTGAAGCTAAGTTGAGTTAAATGATTAGAGGTACGAAAGTCCCTAATCAAGAGCATAAACCTTGTAAACCATATACACATAATTGAATCGCCCACGAACTAGAATGTCACATCCCCGCTCAACGATGTAGTTTTGAGGCTAGTTTGTCGTGTTTAGAGGCTCGAAAGACCATGAACATGCAGTTTTAATTATGTGAGACGACAATTGATAGTTTCATACTTAAACCATTACAAAGCGTAGTATCGCATGATTATCCGGCTTTAACTCTAGTTGCTCCTTGAATGATTTCAGAGTATTTGGGTGACCACCCCTAGACATAATAAACTTTATCGAAAAAGTCTATAATCAACACTTGTGAAAGTTAATAGCATACTTGAACTTGATAATTAGCTGAATTGGTCCAGTCCCTGTGGGTTCGACATCCGGCTCTTAAAAAGGGCCACTGTATTACTTGTACGACCCGTACACTTGCAGGCACATCAGATGACCCAATGAGTCATTAGGCAAGCAACGACTCATTATGTCAGCTTTCGAGTGGAGGCTAGAGATCAAGGATGGGATCCTGAGATAGTGGTGATCACGTAAGAGGGGATGAGTCGTCGTGCACTTAAAGACTCGTCAAGTGACCCATGGTGAGAGAAGAGAAGAAAATTAAGCGAATCCAGTGTACTCCACGAAAGGGGCCCACGAGTCGTTTCAAACCCCACGACTCTTGGAGTGACTCGTAGGGACTGGCAGGGTGGACTTTTCCTGCGAATTTCCAAGGGTGTTTTCATAAAATCCTATGCTTCTAACTCCTAAACAACGTCATTTTGAGCATTGCATGAGATGTTTTTAAGGGTTTTTCTAGCCTAATCTCTCATTCCCTCAAGATATTCCTTCAAATTCTTCTTCCTCTTCTCTCTCAAGACTAAGGATTCAAGTAGGATTTCTTCAAAGGCTTCAAGGGTTAAGTTCAAGAGGGAATTCCTTCTAATCAGGTATATGGGTTTTTCAACAAGTACATCCTTCCATCCTTGTGCCCCAAACTTATTATTCAAAACCCAAATCTCTTGTTCTAGAAAAGCATGGTTTAGGGTTTTGATTTATGAATGATTTCTTCTATGCCTTCTACGAATTCTAAGACCCATTATGATAAACAATCACGTATACTTATGGGATTACTTTCAATATCTTGAATTATGTACGTTATATGAAAAATGCATGATTATAGAGTTTTCACCATGAGATAGCCTAGAACAATGAATGGGATTTCGTAATTATTCATGTGCTTTTATCATGAACTTGTATCCATGTCTAAAGTATAGGAAGATCATATGAATTCTAATAAACCTAGAATATATGATTTAATAGATATGTTGAGATGCGATTAGAATTTATGGGCTTTATCAATGTGAAGTATGTATATGTTTTCGCTATGATTTCGAAGTAAATTGTTTTGGGTATGAGTTGAACCTATGGTAATGGCATGATTATTGAATCTTCTTCATGAATTAGAGTAAATTTCGAAATGGGGTCCAATGAAAATATTCACATGCTTTCATCCTGATCTTATTGTACATGTTAAAGTATGATTTGTATCTATGGATCTTACATGAATCTAATATACACATCATATGCTATGTAATGGGAATTCGAGATTCAAATGGGGTAGACATGTTTAAAGTATGATCTGATCCTATCAATGCTTAATGAAAGTAGAATGTTACACCCCGTAAGTTTATAGCACTTAGTTGGCCTATTCGCATGTTGGTTGAGAGTTTTAGAATGCCATACGTGCGAGGAAAGGGCCCGGGGAAAGGCCGAACGAGTGCCAAGTTTGAATTTCGCAAGAGGAAGCGAAACTGCGCTGCCCAAAGGGGCAACGTGGCACGGAGGCACCATCTCCGCGATAGCCAACATGGCACGGAGCCAAATTGGCGCGTTGGCCATCGTGCCACGTTGCTATGCAACTGGCCCAAGTATATAAAAGCCTCACCTTTCATTTTCATTTCATTTCAAAAGTTACCCGATTAAAACAGAGAGGGAGCGAAGGGTTTATATAATTTTCGCTCGATTACGCCGTCAAACATTGTCCAAAGTTAAATTAACTTCGGGTACTGAAGTATAAAGTTGCAGGGAGCATTTCTACGGAGTTAGTTTCGCGAAAATCGCCCGGCGAATCATCGTTCCGTCGAGTCAAAGTGATTGGAATTGCTAGAAACTAGTGTTAATACACTCCCAACATTAAAGTGAGTATTTCTCCCTTCTATACTTCCAAGAAATTATGAGTTTTCGACCGTTCTTCGATAAGTCGAAGAATAGTAAGTAAGATATATATATAATATTGTTTTTCTCCAGTATAATAATGAAGTTAATTCTATTCCTTCATGAATATGATTACAGTTAGGGAGAATAGCAGAATATTAGCCGTGCTACGCCAGTTAATCAGAAAGTCGGCAGTCGAGGTATGTAAAGCCAGTTTCTTTCGGCAAGTTAGTTGTCCCAGTATAGTAAACAGTACATATATTCTAGTAGAGTATTTCAGAAACAATATAGCATACTCAGTTTGAAATTTAGTAAAGTATGTCAAAAATATTATATCGTGTTTAGCATGAAACTTAGTAAGACAGCATAAGTCCCAACAGATTATTTCAAAAATGCTATATCATGCTTTAGTATGAGATTCAGTACGACATGTCAGAGATTATATTATTATTATCAGATTCAGTATGTATTATATGCAGTCATTGTTCTCCGTTGAGACTTGATTGTATTGTTTTGGGATGGATTACCTAGCTTCCGTCACCGCCCTAGGGTTAATAGTTGTATCGACTCGTCCGCCAGAGGGCGAGGATACGTTGCTCTATGGAGTGGCATGCCGTCCACTAGGGACGAAGATGGGATGCCAGTTCCCCCATATTTCCTTGGTTGGCTTTTATACAACCCCGTCGAGCGCTTGCGCCCGGGGTGTTGATTTTAGGAGTCCTCTGAACTCAGGTACAACTATAGTCAGGGGCCCAGTGGGCCCAAGTTGCATACCCAGGGGATCGACAGGTTGCTTATAGTTACTAGGTGATGTGGTATGACCTGGGTAGTGGTAAAGAGATTGTGATGATTATACCTTCCGGCTTATGGGGGGCCAGGTAAGGTTTATGTTGTGTTATGTTATGTCATGTTATTTTAGTTATGGTTAGATAGACAGTAGGACGCCACGTTACCAGGTATGACTCCTACTCCTTTCAGAATAGTTAAGGTTAGTCCCAAACCCACTATTCCAGTTAGTTTTAGTCTGTCTTTCTTATTGTGCCAGTTACTATCAGTTTCATTATTTACTTTCAGTTATTTTCAGTTGTTGCTTTGCATACTCAGTACCAGTGGTACTGATGCCCATTTTGGGGCACTGCATTACTTGCTTGCAGGTACACATAGATGAGGAGCAGATCCCTCATAGTTCCAGTCAGCGTTACAGAGCCTTCAGCTCCCTTCATTCGGAGCTTAGAAGACAGAGGTGTACTTTCCTTTTGTTTGTACAGTATGGGTAGGCCGGGGCCCTGTCCCGACCATCTTATTATTCTTAGAGGCTTGCAGATTGTATTATATTCCATGTGGTTAGATGTATCGGCCGTGTGGATCCATATATGTGTTTCAGATTGTATGTGATGGCCGTGTGTGGCCTTGTTCAATTGTGAGTTGGTGACCTTGTCGGTCACAGATTAGTTTAGCGCCAAATTTCATTTTTCAGATATAACTAGACAGCATGTTGGCCTTGTCGGCCTGCATAGGATCCCTTGTAGTTGGTTGTTCTAGTTATCTATTTATCTTTTACAGGTGGCTATAGGCCTTGTCGGCCGGGGGCTGTATTTACAGCCGCTATATAGCCCGTCGTTTTCTTGAATCCAGAATTTGAGCCAGCCTTGCACCAGAAGTGCCTAGGCTCAGTTACTTTAGCAGTCCAGGTCCTAGTAGGGCACCAGGTGCCAATCATGCCTCCCAAGGCGGGGCGTGACAAGCTTGGTATCAGAGCAGGTTGTATCCCAGGGAGTTTGCAAGCCATGCTAAGTAGAGTCTTGTCTATGGATGTGTTGTGCACCACATACTATGGACAGGAGGCTGCAAGGCATGATAGGATGGTTACTCTTTCTTCTTATTCAATCGTGCTGTAGAGCGGTACAGTATAGGGTTGAGTCCGTAAAGCTTAGTATACTCTTTGTTTACAGAGATAACATGTCGGATCAGCGACATCCTATCAAAGGCAGAAGATTGGATACAGCAGCAGGAGAGGGCACCAGCAGGAGCCTCAGCCCCAATTAGAATTATCCCGATCTGAGGGCGATATGGAGGCATCATCTCGACCTTCCTAGTAGTCAACATTACATCAGGAGCCGCTTGGAACGGCACCACCTCCGATAGTCGCTATACCTATACCATCTGACCAGGAGGTCAGGAGTGCGGTGGTTATGTTAGTGCAGATTGTTCGGCTTGTTATATGGGTATATAAAACGACACGCAAGTGCACGTGGTCGAACAAGTAGTAAGTGGCTTTAGTAAGCCAAGTATCGATCCCACAGAGACTTGGGTTAAGTGTAATTTTCTCAAGTATACTATATTTTTACTTCTAAATATGCTGACAACAAAGTAACCAAAGAGTTAATAATTTGTTTTATAAATTATATGCTAAAACTAAGAACAATTATGTACTTTGAATCTGAACTATGGATAAGAGCATGCTGAGGTTAAACGAACGTGTAATGAAACTGATTATCATCATAAATTGGTTAATCTTGTCTTCCAGTTGCTAGCCGAGAACATTTGCCAAGAGATTAAAGCTCTCGTATTTAACCTCACTTAAGAATCATGAACCATCCGTCTACATTTCTGTGATCAAATGCAATTCATGTTCTAGCCATACGATTTCGGTTCCTAAATTGACTAATACGACTTTTAGGTATATTTCTATCCTGAATGCACATCAAAACTCAATTTTCCCAAACCAAGTAAAGAACAATATCCTATTAATTCACAACTTTCCAATTTCGTGCTCTCTCGAGTGAAATCGGACTTCTTAGATGTACATTAATGTAGGCCACACACCAATGCAGTAAGAACAAGAATTAATAGAACAACATGGAAGAAAAGATGAAAAACCAGATAATCAATAATCAAATTTCATCACAATTGTTCACAACCTCAGCAAGGAAGGGAATTAGCCACTCATTTGTGGATTAATCATCATAAAACGAGTGTTAATCATACAAGCAATTGAATTAGAGAAGAAAGAAAGAGAGAAAAAACCCTGAACTTTTCGTCCCTCAACTGCCTGTAACCCACGTCCTTGCTCCACCAAGTCTGAATTATGAAAAATGAACTTAAGTGTTCTATTTATACTGCTGGGAATTTTTTCAAGAATAATGAGCAACGTGTCACGGAGTGCATCGCGGAGCACTGCCTCCGTGACACGCCATGAACGCGGACCCTCACTAGAACTGGGGGTCAGGGAATTCAAGCTCAACGTGGCACGACGTGCATCATGGAGCACTGGCTCCGTGCCACGGAGCAAACGCGGACCTTCACTGGAAATTTGGTGAATTTTCACCCTCCAGGCAGAATGCCTCCGCGATGGCAGCGTGACACGGCTCCATCGCGGAGCCCCTTTAATTCAAGCCGTCCAATGCCTTTTTCCTTGCTCGCATCCAAGTCCAACTCCGATATCATCCAACATGCATTTTAGCTTCTTGAAATCACATTTTACCTACAAAACAATGCTAATCATGTTGGTTAGTATAAATTCACATTTTATTGCCTATTACATGAAAATGTATACACATTGCTAGATAAACAAGGCGAAAATGATACTTTTGAGTATCACTTGGGCATATAAATTTGCCCAAGATCACTTATCCCACACTTAAATCCTTGTTCGTCCTCGAACAATAAACATACAATTCATGCAATTTACATCCCAACCTCGCTACTATGGTACGACAATTTTAAGCTATGGTCATACCGATTACTCAATACAGCAAATCATCAAGGAAACATGCATGGTCTTAACAATGCAATGACCTTCAATAAATTAAGACCTCCTAGACTTTAAGAATTGACTCTCGATATCGACAAACTCATGCAAATCAGCAAATCAAGATATCCGACACGAAAATCAATCTTTCATCAAGCATGTGCCCTCACAACTCAAGAGAATCTTCCCCTTTTTGCTCATGTGATACACAATCATTCAAGCGGGGGCATGACCCATAAGCTTGCCCTTAGTGTACTACTCTACTAATATAAAGAAATGCAATGTAAGATCACATAGGACTTTAATGGGTTGGAATGGAAGCTATGGAACTAGTAAATATTGGATTAGCCAATAATAGCCACTAGCATCCTTAAGCGCCTTTTCAACACATTACCATCAACTCATGGACATTGTTTCTCTCTTTTTTTTTTTCATCCCATTCTTGATGGTTTACTTTAGTATGGCCCATTTCATTAAGCACACTTGACACAACAACAAAGATTATTCATGCACCTTCATTATCGTTTATTTATAACTAGTGCACCTTCAACCTTTTCTTTTCTTTCGTCACTCTGCTTTTCTTTTTCTTTTTACCATTCTCACTCTTTGAAACTTTGGGAAAATGATTTTCTCTTCTTAAGCGCTTAAGAGTTTTGTATAGACTTTACGGCTAATTAGAGGAAGGAATTAAGCTCGGTTTACACTTTTTGGACAAAAGAAAGAAAACAATCGGCTAATGGCTCAAAGGGCTGACTAGGGTATACAATCACAGAAAGAGGGACATGACAAGAAAGAAAAATAGAAACTCTCGGTTAAAACAAATAAATGCCTACATCCTTTCCTACAATACACCTCCTTCATTTCGTTTTGTACACACACCAGGTAAGTTCTAGACACTTCACAATAGCATGGAATGTCAACACCTCACTTCACACTTTATGCACATGCTCGATTCAAGATGTATTCACAGACTCTTCAATCAGCTAATTACATGAATTCAAAATTAAGCCTCAATCACACTGAATCAAACTCTACAGCCTAGGTATCTCAACATATTTACAAAATTTGCATGCTTTCATACGAATCACCTTTGCATTTTGAATATCATGTACAACACGCAACCAAACTCTCGCAACCATATAGTAACTATAGGTTCCGGGATGCAATCCACCAAGGAAAAACACTGAAAAATAATTGAAAAAATCTACTCCAAACGACTACATTTCCCTTAAGACGGTCGTCATCCATCCATCATAGGGAACAGTCACTACTTAAGACGTCAGTTCAATGGGACCATTCTCGGTAAAAGAACCGAAAACAAACGCCCGAGAAACCCAAAATTTAAAAATTGAAAAGTTTGCAAAATATCGATCATTTCGATAGAAAAATTATTTACAAAATATTTTAAATATGTACAAAATATTTTGAAAAATTTTAAAAATATCGATCATTTCGATAACAAAAATATGTACAGAATCAGAATCAGCTAGCAACCATTCAACAACACACAGCAATTTCACGAATATTTACAAATACAGAACCATCACTTAAACAATTCAAAAATCACAGGGACAATCAACATACACAATAACAGAGGAGAACATACAAGCAAAACAGCCCAGCCCAGCACCTAACTCCCACCCCACACTTAATCCGAACACTGTCCCCAGTGTTCACAAAAATTAAATAGCACAAAATCGGGTGGTGGAACTCCCTGATCAGTCAAAGTTTTCCACTTCTTCGTTGGGTGCTGCTGCCTCATCTCCCATGTCCGAGTCGCCTCCGTCATCATCATCAGACTCCATATCGGAGTCCTCCCGACGCGTCTCCTCGTCCGTGGGGACGTCATCGTCTGTGGGCTCTACAAATGCTATCCCTACTCGGCATAGAGCCCTGGCATTTTCGCCGAACGGGTAGTCTAGCTCGAGCTGCCATAGCTCCTCCTCCGTCGCTGGCCTCCCACCTATCCTGAGCTGGAGCATCTGCATCCCATACATCCGCGCCATATACTGGTCATCACGAGCATGTCGGAAAAAAAGTGTCAGCACTGGCCCGTGGGTGGTGTCGGGAGCCTTAGTTTTGGTAACATCCAAGGCCCGCCGCTCCAACTGCGGGATATAATCGAGGGCCTCCTCCTCAACATCGAGGCTCCTGAGAAAGGTGGTGAGTAGTCCATCGAAACCATACCTGTGCCCCTGGTGCAACCGGGCTCTCTTCATGGCGGATATAATAACCGCCCCGACATTGATCTCCAGCCCTTTCATCAGGGCGTACACCAGGCAAACACGATCCCGGGTTACATCAGTCATATGTACCCCCGGGATGAGGCATGAGCAGACTATCTTCAGCCAGATTCGGGCTTCTCTGTTCATCTGTGAATATGGCAGAGTCTGGTGGTAGCCCCTTTCCTTGTGCCTACTCCATCTAGCTGTACATCGGGCCCCACACAGTCTGCGTCTGATGTCAGCATACGGTGGGGTAATATTCAGCTGTCGGAGAACGTGGGCGTCTGTGTCCCGCGCTCCTATGATGGCATTGAGTTGGTGGGGCTCCAAAGTGACTATCTGCCCTCTGATTTTAATGGTGTGGCTTCTGATTGACGGGTTCCAATTGGCATAGAACTCCCGAACCAGGTGCAAATTGCATTCTTTGGGCTCCTCAAATATGAAATTGAGCCCAGCTGCCTCGATCCGGTGAACCATCCTGGGGAACTATTGTGCCAATGGCTCCCGTGCTATATGCTCCTCGGGGAAATATTTGTTCTCTTTGTGCTTTGCGTACAACTTTTTCCCCTCGTCAGTCACCCATCTTGTTCCATATTGGCGGCGCTGGCCGCATGGAACTATTGGTGCAGCTGGGACTACTGTGCCCAGTCTGAATCTCTTCCTTCCGGTGCCTAAAGTTGATGCACCTTTCCCTTTCTCTTGCCTGCTTGCCATTTTACCTGTCAACCCAAGTCAACAAGCTCAACGTTAAGCTAAATAAATATTAACTTCAGCTAAGGTCGGGTTACGCTAAGTTACCCCACACTTAGTCCTTAGCTACAGTTCCAACACTATGACAAGAATATCTTTATTTACACAAAACAACCAACTATACAATCATGCTTAGTGCGTTCAAAAGAAAATTCGATGGTATAACTTCTGCGTACTACTCAGACTTCGTACAGATAATCACAATCACTACCATCGCAAACATTTTAACCCTCACACTTAGCAAAGAAAAACAAAGAAACAAAAACAAAACAAAAATTTATATACATGAACCTATCCAACCAACCAAATTCGAACAAATTTCAACATTTCCCCCAAACCCGAGAATCCGTCGTCTATTAACATCCAAACAATTTTGTACAACGACTCATCTCATTCAACATATACAACCCGACATAAAATTCACGATTTCAACACATTTCCAACTTCAAATTCAACAACAAGCCCTAGAATTGATTTCATCAATCAAATTCGAATAATTTATGCAATCGACAAGTTCAAACAATCATAACGACATTCCGAACACTTATCAATCAACAAATAACTCGAATTCATGCTTAATTTCGACTTAGGGAAATTTAGCTCACCTCCCATGCTTAATTTCGAAGAAAATCGACAAAAACTTGAGAGGGAATCGGAAAACATACCTTGAAGTTGAAGAATCGAAGAAAACTCGGTAATTTGTTGCCTTAAGCCGTGGCACATTGATGGTGGAGGGGTTTTGGGATGTTTGGTCGCAGAGGAATTAGAAAATGAGGGGAAAAGGGGAGGTTTTGGGGTAAAAAGGGTAGAAAAACACGCGGGTCACCCGGCAACCCGGTGTGACCCGTCGCGATATACAAGGCAACGTGTCACAGAGTGCATCCCAGTGCACTGCCTTCGTGACACGGAGCCATCGCGATAGCATTCTGGAAATTTTTAAAATTTCTGGGTTATACCTCAACGTGTCACGGAGGGTAACGCGGAGGTCCTCCTCCGTGACACGGAGCTAACGCCCCAGCTCACTGTTTTCTACATTTTATTAATTTTTCATACCTCGACATTTCCTTCAGGATTCCGTGCACATTTTCCTCCGTTTGACCTGAAAATCATCTCACTATACAAAATTGGTTAGAATTATAGGTTTCACCTAACTAAAAATAAAAACAATAACTAAAACGAAAATTTTTGTAATCAATCAAGAAAAAGAGAAAGAAAAATCTATTTACACTTTACAAAATGAAAGAAAAAAAAATTTCACGGGTTGCCTCCCGTGCAGCGCCTGGTTTACCGTCGCGGCTCGACGTCATTTAAGCTCAATTGTCTGCTAGGGTGATTGACGATTTCTCTCGATCACCGTCCTCCCCCCAGTAGTGCTTACACCTTTGGCCATTTACTAAGAACGTGGCACTTTGATCTTCTTGCCACAATTCTACCGCCCCGTGCGGGGTCATTCTTACCACTTCAAATGGTCCCGACCATTTAGACCTCAGCTTCCCTGGAAACAACTTCAATCTCGAATTGAAGAGCAAAACTTTCTGTCCTGGCTCGAAAATGCGATGCACCACATGCTTATCATGCCATCTTTTAGTTCTTTCCTTGTAGTACTTGGCACTCTCATAGGCATGCCAGCGGAACTCGTCAAGTTCACTGAGCTGCATTAGTCTCTTTTTACCCGCCAGCTCTAAGTCCATATTTAGCTTCCTAATAGCCCAGAAGGCTCGGTGCTCTAATTCCACCGGAAGATGACATGCTTTGCCATAGATCAGTCGGTATGGTGAGGTTCCAATCGGTGTCTTGTAAGCAGTTCTGTAAGCCCACAACGCATCATCAAGTTTGCTTGACCAATCATTTCGTTGTGTATTCACCGTTTTCTGAAGAATCTGCTTCACTTCTCTATTTGACACCTCTACTTGCCCACTAGATTGGGGGTGGTATGCTGTCGCCACTTTATGGCGCACCCCATACTTGGCTAGTAATTTCTTGAAACTTGCATTGACAAAATGAGCCCCTCCATCACTGATAATGGATCGGGGTGTCCCGAACCTGGTGAGGATGTGTTTTTTCACAAACTTCGTTACTACCTTGTTGTCATTACTGTGGCAAGCTATTGCTTCCACCCATTTTGATACATATTCTACAGCCACCAAGATGTAACGATTACCAAATAACGGTGGGAATGGACCCATGAAATCAATGCCCCATACGTCAAAGGGCTCAACTTCCAGTATATTCTGCAGTGGCATCTCTTGTCTTCTGCCAATTGATCCTGTATGCTGACATCTATCACACATTTTGACATACGCCATAGAGTCTCTGAACAGTGTCGGCCAAAAGAAACCTGACTGTAGAACCTTGTGCGCTGTTCTCTCGCCTCCATGATGACCTCCATACAATGAAGAATGGCAGCCCCTCAACACCTCTGCAATCTGACTCTCTGGGATGCATCTTCTCATTACCTGATCTGGTCCTTGTTTGAATAAATATGGTTCATCCCAAACAAAGTGCCGGCTATCATGCCTCAATTTCCTTCTTTGCTGGTCTGTTGCCTCAGGTGGGTAGACTCCGCTCACTAGAAAGTTGACTATGTCTGCATACCATGGAACTTCGGCTTCCCCCACTTCCAAGAGTTGCTCATCTGGGAACTCTTCATTTATGTTATCACTTTCCATCACATGCGACCGGTTTTCCAATCGTGATAGGTGATCTGCTACCTGATTCTCGCTCCCCTTTCGGTCTTTGATCTCGAGATCGAACTCCTGCAACAACAAGATCCATCTGATCAACCTCAGCTTAGCATCCTTCTTGTTGAATAGGTACTGAATCGCTGCATGGTCTGTGTACACCACCACTTTCGAACCCACCAAATAGGACCTGAATTTGTCGAATGCAAACACCAAGGCTAGCATTTCCTTCTCTGTGACTGTGTAATTGCTTTGGGCCGTATTCAGCGTTTTGCTTGCATAATGGATAGAATGAAAGATTCTATTTTTTCTTTGCCCCAATACAGCTCCCACAACCACATCACTGGCATCACACATCAGCTCAAATGGTTGTTCCCAGTCCGGAGAAGTGAGGATAGGTGCTTCTATCAATTTCTACTTCAACTCTTCGAATGCTTTAACACACTCATCATTCAACTCAAACTTCACCTCTTTTTCCAGCAATCTGCACAGTGGTCTAGAGATTTTGGAAAAGTTTTTGATGAACCGTCTGTAGAATCCTGCATGCCCAAGAAAACTACGCACACCTTTCACTGACACTGGTGGTGGCAAATTTTCAATAACCTCGATCTTAGCACGATCGACTTCCAACCCCTTTCGAGATACTTTGTGGCCAAGGACAATACCCTCCTTCATTAAGAAGTGGCATTTCTCCCAGTTTAATACAAGGTTGGATTCCTCACAACGAGCCAGCACCCTGTCAAGATTCTGCAAACAAGTAGCAAACGAATTACCGAAAACAGAAAAATCATCCATAAATACCTCAACAAAATCCTCCACCATGTCATGGAAAATAGCCATCATGCATCTCTGAAATGTGGTCGGTGCATTGCATAACCCAAACGGCATTCGCCTGAAAGCATATGTCCCATAAGGACAGGTGAAAGTAGTCTTCTCTTGATCCTCCGGAGCTATGGCTATTTGGTTATAACCAGAGTACCCATCAAGGAAGCAATAATATTCCTGTCCCGCCAACCTATCCAATATTTGATCAATAAATGGGATGGGGTAATGATCTTTCCTCGTGGCTTCATTTAGCTTTCTGTAGTCCATGCAAATCCGCCAGCCTGTGATGGTTCGGGTAGGGATCAACTCATTTTTCTCATTGGTGACTACAGTCATCCCCCCTTTCTTTGGAACACACTGAACGGGGCTGACCCATTCACTGTCTGAAATTAGGTAGACCACGCCTGCATCAAGCCACTTGATTATTTCTTTCCTCACCACATCCTTCATTGCTGGATTAAGTCTCCGTTGCGGCTGAACGGTTGGTTTGGCTCCTGTCTCCATGAATATCCTGTGTGTACAGAAAGCTGGATTGATACCCTGAATGTCTGACATTTGCCAACCCATCGCTTTCTTCCTCTTTTTGAGGACACCCAATGCTGCCTTCTCTTGTGCCTCCGTCAAGTCTGCAGAGATCATAACTGGTAACGTCTCACCCTCCCCCAAAAAGATATATTTTAAATGGGGAGGCAATTCTTTCAACTCCAACTTCGGCGCCTCCTCAACGGATGGTTTCGGCAAAGGCTCTAGAGATCTCATCAATGATTGAAATTCCTGTCTCCTAGGATGATTCTGTGCTCCATTCAACATTTGGACCATTCCACACGCCTCTCCATCTCCAAAATGATCGGAGTGCGTCAACGCTCTTTCCAATGGGTCTTGAGATTTAACAATCTGATGAATTTCTTCATGTTCAACCACATTGATTGCTGAAAGCTCCTTATTTCTAGCTGGTAGCTTCATGGCTTTTAACACATCAAATACCTCTATTTTGTCATGTGCTCGCATTGTAAGTTGCCCTGTAGCTACGTCGATTAATGCTTTCCCGGTTGCCAAGAAGGGACGTCCCAAAATAAATGGGACTTCCGCGTCTGGTTCAAAATCCAGCACGACAAAATCTACCGGGAAAATTAGGGAGCCAACTTGCACTAGAACGTCCTCAACAATGCCATCCGGCCTAGCTAAGGATCGATTCGCCAACTGCAATATTACCGTTGTGGGTCTAGGACTCCCTAGACCCAACTTTCTGAATACCGAAGATGGCATCAAATTTATGCTCGCCCCCAGGTCACACAATCCACGAGCTCGGATGCTCTACCCAATAGTAAGCTGGATAGTAAAACTTCCAGGGTCTTTTAGTTTTGTGGGCCGTCTATTTTGGATCCGGGAAGTGCACTCCTCCGTTAGAGCCACCGTAGCATACTCAGTCAACCGACTTTTGTTGGCCACGATGTCCTTTATGTACTTGGCATATTTAGGCACTCCCTGCAAGACATCAACAAGAGGTAAATTAACATGTACCTGTTTAAGCACCTCCATGAATTTCTTGAAACAAGCCTCCTCCTTGTGTTTCTTGAGTCGTTGAGGGAACGGGGGTGGAGGTCTTTCTGATTCAGCTTCTTTGGTCTTCCCCCTTTCCAAACTTTGCTCCCTCTCAACTTCTGCTGCTCCCGAATGTTGAGGTGGTCTTTCTGGCTCCACCTCTTTCAGCTGCAAACCACTCCTTGTGGTCACTACATTTACCTGCTTGGGATTCGGATCCGTGTCGCTTGACAGTCCTCCTCTAGGCCTTGAATTTTGGGCACTAGAAAATTGCCCAAATTGATACTCAAGAGCCTTGGTAGCTAACTGATTGTTTTTCACTTCGGCTGCCAATTTCACATAGTCAGCCTGCAGTTGAGCTTGGTAAGCTATCATGGTCTTGAACATCTCCTCAATGCTGGGTGATGGTGGTGGAGGAGGTGCATTGTTGTTTCTTAATTGAGATTGGTAGTTCTGTTGCCCTCCTTGATTCCTTTGCACACCCTGACCCGAACTTTGGCCTTGATGGTTGTTGCTACCCCATGAGAAATTAGGATGATTCCTCCAATTTGAATTGTAGATACTACCATACAGCTGGTGATTGCTTTGTGCATTACCCACAAAGTTTACCGAGTCAGGATTGGCTCCACAGCACTCAGCTGAGTGCTCACTGCTTCCACACACTTCACACCACAATTGCTGGACTACATTAACTATAGCTTGAGGCTGGTTCAAAGTCATGTTGCTGAAGTGGTTGTTCAATTGATTTTGCAAGGCAGCTATCTGTGCAGCGATAGCTGTAAACCCATCCACTTCAAGCACTCCTGCTGCTTTCCTTGTCCCACCTCATGATGAATCAACATTCCATTCTGGATTGCCCTGTGAAATCCGGTTTAGCAAGGTATAAAGCTCCTCATAAGTCTTTTCCAGCGCTTGCCCTCCAGCTGCTGAATCTAGCAATATTTTGGTGTGGGGTTCCAAACCCTCAATAAATGTGTGCACCAACACCTCATTGGACTGATGATGATAAGGACAGTCCCGCAACATGGATTTAAATCTTTCCCAGGCTTGATATAAATTTTCTCCCTCCCTCTGTTTGAAACTTAGAATTTGACTTATAAGCCTTGCCATTTTACCAGAGGGAAAAAACCTTATCAAGAACTTCCGTGCAAGATCATCCCACGTTGAGATAGAATTTGGTGGCTCAGCTTTCAACCACCTCTTGGCTTCTCCAAGTAAGGAGAATGGAAATAAGGTAAGCCGGACATAGTCTGGTGACACTCCAGCGGGTATGTAAGTGTCACTTATCTCCAAAAAGTTTTGGAGATGCTGTTGTGGGTCTTCATGAGGGAGACCAGTAAATTGCCCGCTTGTGTGCAACAACTGCACCATATTTTGTTTCAGTTCAAATCTCCCTCCAGGCTCTGGTTTGCGGATACTTGATGTAACATTATTGGCATGTGGGATTGCCACCTCGCGAACCGGCCGTGCTGTTGCTTCTTCGGGCACTAACACTGAACTTACAACCGGTGGATTCTGTTGTTGCTCCATGATCATCTGTCTGAGCAAATGCAGCTTTCTTTGTAGAGCTTCTCTTCTCTTACTGTGAAATATACGTTCTGGGTCTATGTAAGATTCCACCAGCTCCTTGTCTCTTGCCAGTGTTCAACAGCAATTAAGTCTGCAAAATACAGGCTAAGACCAAGTTGTCAACACTTAAGAAAAAATACAAATACAGTAAATTAACACTTAAAACAAATTCACCAATTGCCAAGTTCCCGGCAACGGCGCCAAAAACTTGTTCGGCTTGTTATATGGGTATATAAAACGGCACGCAAGTGCACATGGTCGAACAAGTAGTAAGTGGCTTTAGTAAGCCAAGTATCGATCCCACAGAGACTTGGGTTAAGTGTAATTTTCTCAAGTATACTATATTTTTACTTCTAAATATGCTGACAACAAAGTAACCAAAGAGTTAATAATTTGTTTTATAAATTTTATGCTAAAACTAAGAACAATTATCTACTTTGAATCTGAACTATGGATAAGAGCATGCTGAGGTTAAAAGAACGTATAATGAAACTGATTATCATCATACATTGGTTAATCTTGTCTTCAAGTTGCTAGCCAAGAACATTTGCCAAGAGATTAAAACTCCCGTATTTAACCTCACTTAAGAATCATGAACCATCCGTCTACATTTCTGTGATAAAATGCAATTCATGTTCCAGCCATACGATTCCGGTTCCTAAATTGACTAATATGACTTTCAGGTATATTTCTATCCTGAATGCACATCAAAACTCAATTTTCCCAAACCAAGTAAAGAACAATATCCTATTAATTCACAACTTTCCAATTTCGTGCTCTCTCGAGTGAAATCGGACTTTTTAGATGTACATTAATATAGGCCACACACCAATGCAGTAAGAACAAGAATTAATAGAACAACATGGAAGAAATGATGAAAAACCAGATAATCAATAATCAAATTTCATCAAAATTGTTCACAACCTCAGCAAGGAAGGGAATTAGCCACTCATTTGTAGATTAATCATCATAAAACGAGTGTTAATCATACAAGCAATTGAATTAGAGAAGAAAGAAAGAGAGAAAAAACCCTGAACTTTTCGTCCCTCAACTGCCTGTAACCCACGTCCTTACTCCACCAAGTCTGAATTATGAAAAATGAACTTAAGTGTTCTATTTATACTGCTAGGAATTTTTCCCGGAATAATGAGCAATGTGTCACGGAGTGCATCGCGGAGCACTGCCTCTGTGACACGCCATGAACGCGGACCCTCACTGGAACTGGGGGTCAGGAATTCAAGCTCAACGTGGCACGGCGTGCATCGCGGAGCACTGGCTCCGTGCCACGGAGCAAACGCGGACCTTCACTGGAAATTTGGTGAATTTTCACCCTCCAGGCAGAATGCCTCCGCGATGGCAGCGTGACACGGCTCCATCACGGAGCCCCTTTAATTCAAGCCGTCCAATGCCTTTTTCCTTGCTCGCATCCAAGTCCAACACCGATATCATCCAACATGCATTTTAGCTCCTCGAAATCACATTTTACCTACAAAACAATGCTAATCATGTTGGTTAGTATAAATTCACATTTTATTGCCTATTACATGAAAATGTATACATATTGCTAGATAAACAAGGCGAAAATGATACTTTTGAGTATCACTTGGGCATATAAATTTGCCCAAGATCACAGATGATGGCTGCTTGTTCGCGGTCTGCTGCTCAGGTTGGTATTATATATTATAAACCGACACGCAAGAGCACGTGGTCAAACAAGTAATAAAGTGGCTAAGTAGCCAAGTATCGATCCAAGGAGGCTCAAGATACGTAAAATTGCCTAGTTTACTATATTCCTATTTCACTCCTAATTATGCTAACAACAATGTAACCAATAGTTACTTGAGTTTTTGTTTCTAAACTATATATACTACAATTAATAACAACTATTTACTTGTGAATTTAGACAATGGATATGAACATGCCAAGGTTAAGAACAAGTAATGAACTTGATAATCATGATAATTTGGTTAATCTCTTCTTCATGTTGCTAGCCAAGAACATTAGCCTAGAAATTAAAAGTCTCGTATTTAATTTCACTTTAGAATCATAAACCATCCGTCTACATTTCTGTGATCAAATGCAATTTATGACCTAGCACTACAATTCCGGTTCCTAAATTGACTAATACGGCTTTCAAGTATATTTCTATCAGGAAAGCACATCAAAACCCAATTTTCCCAAATCAAGTTAAGAACAATACCCTATTAATTCACAACTTTCCAATTTCTTGCTCTTTCGAGTGAAATTGGACTTTTTAGATGTACATTAATGTTGGCCAAGCACTAGTGCAGTAAGAACAAGAATTAATAGAACAACATTAAAGAAGAAGAAGAAAACCATATCATTCACAATCAAAATTCATTACACATGTTCAAAACCTCAGCAAGGAAGAGAATTAGCCACTCATTTGTGGATTGATCATCCTAAAATGAGTGTAAATCATACGTACAATTGATAGAAAGAAGAAAAGAAGAGAAGAAATCCCTTAGCTTTTTTCGTTCCTCAACTGCTACTAACCCACGTCCTTTCTCTCCACTTCTGAACTCAGTCTAAAAACTAAAAACTAATTAAAATAAACCTAAGTGTGCTATTTATACTAGTGGGAAATTTTTCCCGGAATAACAAGCAACGTGTCACGGAGGCCAACGCGGAGCACTGCCTCCGTGACACGGCGTGGACGCGGACCTTCACTGGAATTTCAGGGTCCGGTAAATTAACCTCAACGTGGCACGGAGGCCAACGCAGAGGCCTCTCTCCGTGCCACGGAGCTGACGCGAAGGCACACTGGAAATTGCCATTTTAATTCCAGTTCAGGCAGTGTGCTACCGCGATGGTAGCGTGGCATGACTCCATCGCGGAGCCCTTATAAAATGTGCATTCCAAGGTCTTTTCCACGCTCGCATCCATGTCCAACTCCGACATAGTTCCAACATGCATTTTAGCTCCTAAAAATCACATTTACCTGCAAAACAAGTGCTAATCATGTTGGTTAGTATAAATTCGCATTTTATTACTAATTACATGATATTATATACACATTGCACAACAAACAAGGTAAAAATGATACGTTTGAGTATCACTTGGGCATATAAATCTTCCCAAGATCACTTACCCCACACTTAAATCCTTGTTCGTCCTCGAACAACATATACACAAATCATGCAAATTACATCCCAATCTTCGTCACTATGGTGCAACAATTTACGCTACGATCATACTGATTATTCAATTTTTGCAAATCATCAAGAAAACATGCTTGGTCGTACAATACAATGACCTTTAATACATCAAGGCTTCCTAGACTTTAAGAATTGATTCTTGATATCGGCAAACTCATGCAAATCAGCTAATCAAGAAATCCGACACGAAAATCAATCTTTCATCAAGCATGTGCCCTCACAACTCGAGAGAACTTCCCCTTTATGTTCATGCCGCACACAAACATGCAAGTAGGGGCATATAAAAATTAATTTCACTCTCTCTCCCAAAAGAATTCACATGCATCATGTCATGACCCATAGGCTTGCCCTTAGTGTATTACTCCACTAATATAAAGAAATGCAATATAGGATCACGTAGGACTTTAATGGGTTGTAACGGGGCTATGGATCTAGTATATATATATTGGATTAGCCAATAATAGTCGCTAGCATCCTTAAGCGCCTTTTCAACTCATTTCCATCTACTCATGGACATTGTTCCTCTCTTTTCTTTTTTTTCTCCCATTCATGCTGGTTTACTTTCATACAGCCCATTTCATCAGACACACTTGACACAAAACAAAGGGTTTTCAAGTACCCTCACTATCAATTAATTACAACAAGTGCCTCTTCAACATCATCTTTTCTTTCCTCACTTTGCTTTTCTTTTTCTTTTCACTCTTTAACACTTTGGGAAACATTTTCTTTTCTTTGTAAGCGCTTAAGAGCTTCTTATAGACTTTAAGGATAATGAAAAGAAGGAATAAAGCTTAGTTCATACAATTTTTGGACAAAAGAAAGAAATCGGCTAAAGGCTCAACGGGCTGACTAGGGTATACAACATATAAAAAGGTAGAATTTGACAAGAAAAAAATGGAAACTATCGGTTAAAATAAAGAAATGCCTACATCCTTTCCAACACTACACCTCCTTCATTTCGTTTTGTATACACACCAGGCAAGTTCTAGACAATTCAAAATGACATGGAATAACAATACCTCACTTCACACTTCATGCACATGCTCGAATCAAGATGCATTCACAGACTCTTTAATTAGTCAATTACATGAATTCAAGATTAAGCCTCAATCATACTGAACCAAATTCTATAGCCTAGGTAACTCAACATATTTACCGAATTGCATGCTTTCAAGCGAATCATTTTCACATTTTGAACATCAGTTACAACACGCAATGAAATTTTAGCAACCATAAGCAACTACAGTTCATTGATGCAATCCACCAAAGAAAAAATTAAAAACAAATAAAAATCCTACTCCTACCGACTACATTTCCCTTAAGACGGTCGTCATCCATCCATCATAGGGAACGGTCACTAACTATGACATCGGTTCAATGGGACTATTCTCGGTAAAAGAACCGAAAACAAACTCCGAGAAACCCAAAAAATAAAAATTGAAAAAAATTTGCAACACATCGATCATTTTGATAGAAATATATTTACAAAAGATTTTGATAATTTCAAAATATCTTCGCAAAAATTTGAACAATATCGATCATGTCGATAGAAAAAAAAATATTTACAAAATTTACAAAATATTTACACTAGCAACCATAACTTTCAAAAACACACATCATTAACCACACACAAGTATATACATATACATCACTAATCAGTTCGCCACAGGGAAAGCACAAACATACATACAAACCAAGGAGAAAACATACAGCAATTTAGAGCCCATGTCCCTAGCACCTAGCTACTCCCCACCCCACACTTAAATCGAACACTGTCCCCAGTGTTCACAAAAATACAAAGCACAAAATTTTGGGTGGTGGAACTCCCTGCTCAGTTGAAATATTCGACTTCTTCATCCGGTGCTGCGGCCTCGTCGCCCATATCTGAATCAGCTCCATCGTCGTCATCGGACTCCACATCGGAGTCCTCACGACGTGTCTCCTCATCAGTAGGGACATCGTCATCTGTCGGCTCCACGAAGGCTGGCCCTACCCGACATAAGGCTCTGGCGTTCTCGCCAAAGGGGTAGTCCAGCTCCAGCTGCCATAATTCTTCCTCGGTGGCTGGTCTCCCACATATCCGTAGCTGCAGCATCTGCATGCCAAACATACGGGCCATGTACTGATCGTCACGAGCATGTCGATCGCCCAAAGTCAGCACCGGTCCGTGTGTAGTGTCGGGGGCCTTAGTCTTTGTCACGTCGAGGGCCCTCCGCTCCAACTGCGGAATATAATCCAAGGCTTCTTCCTCAATATCGAGGCCTCGGAGGAAGGTGGTGATGAGTCCGCCAAACCCGTATCTGTGGCCCTGGTGCAGTCTGGCTCTCTTCATGGCGGATATTATTACCGCCCCCATATTAATCTCAAGCCCTTTCATAAGGGCATACACCAAGCAGACACGGTCCCGGGTCACGTCTGTCATATGAACTCCCGGGATCAAACACGAACATACAATCTTCAGCCATTTCTGGCCTCCCTGTTCATCTGCGAATAAGGCAGAGTCTGGTGGTAACCCCTCTCCTTATGTCTACTCTATCGGGCCGTGGATCAAGCCCCACACAACGTACGTCTGATGTCGGCGTACGGTGGGGTGATGTTTAGCTGGCGGAGAACATGGGCGTCTGTGTCCCGCGCTCCAACGATGGCATTCAGCTGCTGGGGTTCCAGAGTGACAATCTGCCCTCTGATTTTCACTGTGTGGCTTCTGATGGCCGGGTTCCAATTTGCATAAAATTCCCGGACCAAGTGAAGGTTGCACTCCTTGGGCTCCTGAAAGATAAAGCTGAGCCCAGCTGCCTCGATTCTCTGTACAATGCGAGGGAACTCCTGTGCGAGTGGTTCCCGTGCAATATGTTCCTCGGGGAAGTACTTGTTTTCTTTATGTTTCGCGTACCACTTCTTCCCTTCATCGGTGACCCATCTTGTTCCGTATTGGCGGCGTTGGCCGCGCGGAACAGCGGGTGCAGCTGGGACTGCGGTGCCCAGTCTCATCCTTTTCCTACCTGTGCCTGAGGTAGAAGCAACCTTGCCTTTATCTTGTCTGCTAGCCATTGTACCTGTCAATTTACACAAACAAGCACAAAGTTAAGCTAAAAACTTGTTAACTTCGGCTAAGGTCGGGTTACACAACATTTACCCCACACTTAGGCCTTAGCTACTTCTACAAAATTACGGCAAAGTTAACTCTAAGTACACCACAGACAACATCATAACTTCATGCTTAGTGCGTTCACAACAAAATTTCGACAGCATAACGGTTAGCGTACTACTCAGACTTCATACAGCTAATCCCAATCCTACTATCGCTAACAATTCACACATCGCACAAGCAACAAAAACAACAACAAAATAAAAACAACAATAAAAACATTCTATATACAAACGAATCCAAACAATCTAACCAATTCACACATTTTATGCATTTTCCCACAAAAATTCGAGAATTCATCGTCTTTTAACATTTACACAATATTTACCACGACTTCTCTCAAATAATAAACACACCCCGACATCTAATTTGCCGACTTATCAAGTCGCCCAAGTCAAATTCAACAACCCAAACCCTAGAATACAATTCTATGATCAATTTCGAATTATTTACGCAATCGATAAGTTCAAACACTAAATACAACAATTCAAACATGTATCAATCACAAATAATCCAACATTCATGTTTAATTTCTACCTAGGGTGATATATCTCACCTCACATGCCCAAATTTGACAAAAATCGCAAAAAAATATTGAGATAGACGATGAAAACATACCTTTGAATTGAAGAACCAAAGAAAATTGATGTTATTCGTTGCCTAGGAACGTGGCACGGTGCTTGGGGAGGGGGAAATTGGTGTTTGGTCGCGGAGGGAAGAGGGAAATGGGGAAAAATGGGGCGAAATCGGGGGTTTATTTAAAGAAAACACGCGGGTCACCCGGCAACCCGGTGTGACCCGGCACTGAATAAGGGGCAACGTGTCACAGAGGGTAACGCGGAGCCCCTCCTCCGTGACACGGAGCCAACGCGTTGGCTTACTGGATTTTTGAAAAATCCGGATTTTGCCTTCAACGTGTCATGGAGGGTAACGCGGTACCTTACCTTCGTGACACGACGCCAACGCGCCAGTGCACTGTTTCTTCACTTAATTTGATTTTTCATACATTGCCTCATTTTCTCGATTCCATGTATATTTCCTCCGTTATACCTGAAAATCACCTCACTAAACAAAAATTGGTTAAATTAATAGATTTCCCTAACTAAAATAAAAAAATTACTAACTAAAATGAAAATCTAAACCTAATCAAGAAAAGGAAAAGAAAAATAAAACTTGGAAATAGAGAATAAAAACAACAATAAAGATAAAAATTAACTACACTGTGCAAAAAGAAGAAGAAAAAATAAAATAAAATATTTTTCTCACGGGTTGCCTCCCGTGCAGCGCTTGGTTTACCGTCGCGGCTCGACGTCCTTTACGCTCATTTGTCTACTAGGGAGATGGACGATTTGTCCCGATCATGGTCATCCCCCCAGTAGTTCTTAACCTTATCCGGTGGCCTTCCTAGTAACTCTCGGGAATCACTCATTCAATTAGCATTCCCATGATCAATCACGTTGATCACCGAGAGTTCCTTATAAATAGTCGGGAGCTTAGGTACCTTGTACATGTCGAACACTTCGACCTTGTCATGTGCTCGCATCGTGAGTTGACCCGCAGCTACATCAATCAATGCTTTTCCGGTTGCCAAAAAGGGTCGTCCCAAAATAAATGGGACTTCAGCATCTGGTTCAAAATCCAGAACAATGAAATCGACCGGAAAAATGAGGGAGCCTACTTGCACTAACACATCCTCAACAATGCCATCCGGCTTAGCTAAAGACCTGTCTGCTAGCTGCAAGATTACCATTGTAGGTCTAGGACTTCCTAGACCTAACTTTCTGAATACCGAAGATGGCATCAGATTTATGCTTGCCCCCAAGTCGCATAATCCACGAGCTCGGATACTTTGCCCAATCGTAAGCTGGATAGTAAAACTTCCAGGGTCTTTCAGTTTTGTGGGCAACCTATTCTGAATACGGGAAGTACATTCCTCCGTTAAAGCTACCGTGGCATACTTAGTCAAACGACTTTTGTTAGCCACGATGTCTTTAATATATTTCGCATATTTTGGCACTCCCTGCAAGACATCAACAAGAGGTAAGTTAACATGTACCTGTTTAAGTACCTCCATGAATTTTTGGAAACACGCCTCCTCCTTGTGTTTCTTAAGTCGTTGAGGGAACGGGGGTGGAGGCCTTTCTGGTTCAGCTTCTTTAGTCTTCCCCTTATCCGAGATTTGCTCTCCCTCAACATCTGCTGCTCCTGACTTTTGAGGCGGTCTTTCCGGTTCCACCTCCTTCAACTGTAAACCACTCCTCGTGGTCACTGCATTTACCTGCTTCGGATTAGGATCCGTGTCGCTAGGTAGTCCTCCTCTGGGTCTAGTATTTTGGGCACTAGCAAATTGCCCAAACTGATATTCAAGAGCCTTGGTCGCCAATTGATTGTTCTTCACTTCGGCTGCCAATTTGACATAGTCAGCCTGCAATTGTGCCTGATTAGCGATCATGGTTTTGAACATCTCCTCAATAGTCGGTGATGGTGGTGGAGGAGGGGCATTGTGATTTCTGAATTGAGCTTGATAATTTTGTTGCCCTCCTTGGTGTTTGTGCATACACACTTCACACCACATCTGTTGAACTGCATTGACTGAAGCTGAAGGCTGGTTCAAATTTATATTGCTGAAGTGAGTGTTTAACTGATTTTGCAAAGCATCTATCTGTGCAGCGATAGCTGTGAATCCATCCACTTCAAGCACTCCCGCTGCTTTCCTTGCTCCACCTCTTGAAGAATCGGCATTCCATTCTGGATTGCCTTGTGAAATTCGGTTGACCAAAGTGTACAGCTCCTCATAGGTCTTTTCCAGTGCTTGCCCTCCAGCTGCTGAATCTAACGGAATTTTAGTGTGGGGTTCCAAACCCTCAATAAATGTGTGTACCAACACCTCATTGGACTGATGATGGTGAGGACAGTCCCGCAACATGGATTTAAATCTTTCCCAGGCTTGACATAGATTTTCTCCTTCCCTCTGTTTAAAACTTAGGATTTGACTCCTAAGTCTGGCTGTTTTACCAGAAGGGAAAAATCTGATCAAAAACTTCCGTGCAAGATCATCCCACGTTGATATAGAATTGGGTGGTTCAGCTTTTAACCACCTCTTGGCTTCACCAAGTAAGGAAAATGGAAATAAGATGAGCCGAACATAATCAGGTGACACTCCAGCGGGTATATAAGTGTCACTTATCTCCAAAAAGTTTTGGAGATGTTGTTGTGGATCTTCATGAGGGAGACCGGTAAATTGCCCGCTTGTGTGCAAAAGTTGCACCATATTCCGCTTTAATTCAAACCTCCCTCCAGACTCTGGTTTGCGGATGCTAGAATGTACATTATTAGTGTTTGGGATTGCCACCTCGCGAACCGGCCTTGCTGCTGCTTCATCGGGCACTAACACTGCCCGCACAACTGGTAGATTTTGTTGCTCCATCATAGACTGTTTAAGCAACTGCAGCTTCTTTCGTAGAGCTTCTCTACGTTGACTATGAAATTCACGTTCAGGCTCTAAGTAAGATTCCACCAGCTCTTTGTCCCTTGCCAGTGTTCACAGAAACAAAATCTGCAAAATACAGGCTAAGACCAAGTTGTTAACACTTTAAGAAAATAAAAATAAAAATACAGTAAATTTACACTAAACACAATTTCACAAATCGCCTAGCCTCCCCGGCAACGGCGCCAAGAACTTGTTCGCGGTCTGCTGCTCAGGTTGGTATTATATATTATAAACCGACACGCAAGTGCACGTGGTCAAACAAGTAATAAAGTGGCTAAGTAGCCAAGTATCGATCCAAGGAGGCTCAAGATACGTAAAATTGCCTAGTTTACTATATTCCTATTTCACTCCTAATTATGCTAACAACAATGTAACCAATAGTTACTTGAGTTTTTGTTTCTAAACTATATATACTACAATTAATAACAACTATTTACTTGTGAATTTAGACAATGGATATGAACATGCCAAGGTTAAGAACAAGTAATGAACTTGATAATCATGATAATTTGGTTAATCTCTTCTTCATGTTGCTAGCCAAGAACATTAGCCTACAAATTAAAACTCTCGTATTTAATTTCACTTTAGAATCATAAACCATCCGTCTACATTTCTGTGATCAAATGCAATTTATGACCTAGCACTACAATTCCGGTTCCTAAATTGACTAATACGGCTTTCAAGTATATTTCTATCAGGAAAGCACATCAAAACCCAATTTTCCCAAATCAAGTTAAGAACAATACCCTATTAATTCACAACTTTCCAATTTCTTGCTCTTTCAAGTGAAATTGGACTTTTTAGATGTACATTAATGTTGGCCAAGCACTAATGCAGTAAGAACAAGAATTAATAGAACAACATTAAAGAAGAAGAAGAAAACCATATCATTTACAATCAAAATTCATTACACATGTTCAAAACCTCAGCAAGGAAGAGAATTAGCCACTCATTTGTGGATTGATCATTCTAAAATGAGTGTAAATCATACGTACAATTGATAGAAAGAAGAAAAGAAGAGAAGAAATCCCTTAGCTTTTTCGTTCCTCAACTGCTACTAACCCACGTCCTTGCTCTCCACTTCTGAACTCAGTCTAAAAACTAAAAACTAATTAAAATAAACCTAAGTGTGCTATTTATACTAGTGGGAAATTTTTCCCGGAATAACAAGCAATGTGTCACGGAGGCCAACGCGGAGCATTGCCTCCGTGACACGGCGTGGACGCGGACCTTCACTGGAATTTCAGGGTCCGGTAAATTAACCTCAACGTGGCATGGAGGCCAACGCGGAGGCCTCTCTCCGTGCCACGGAGCTGACGCGAAGGCACACTGGAAATTGCCATTTTAATTCTAGTTCAGGCAGTGTGCTACCGCGATGGTAGCGTGGCACGTCTCCACCGCGGAGCCCTTATAAAATGTGCATTCCAAGGTCTTTTCCACGCTCGCATCCAAGTCCAACTCCGACATAGTTCCAACATGCATTTTAGCTCCTAAAAATCACATTTACCTGCAAAACAAATGCTAATCATGTTGGTTAGTATAAATTCGCATTTTATTACTAATTACATGATATTATATACACATTGCACAACAAACAAGGTAAAAATGATACGTTTGAGTATCACTTGGGCATATAAATCTGCCCAAGATCACTGCTCAGCATAAGTCGATGCCATCTACAGCTGCAAAATCATCAGAAGGGCCCGGTAGTTCGCAGGTCCGAGAATTCCTTGCATTAATTCCCCTGCAGTTTATAGGGTCGGATTGGATAGAGGATCCCTAGGATTTCCTAGACCAAATGCAGAGGATCTTCAGGGTAATGCATGCCAAACCCACAGAGTCGGTTGAATTGGCGGTATATCGGTTATGGGACATCGTTGTGTTGTTGTATGAGAGTTGGGAGAGATCCCGAGGGAAAGATGTTTCCCCTCCGACCTGGTCCAGCTTTTCAGAGGATTCTTTGGATCATTATCTACCACGGGAGATTCGATAGGCCCGGGTTGATCAGTTTTTACACCTGGAACAGGGGGTAATGAGTGTTCGAGAATACGCCCTGCGGTTTGATTCGTTGGCCTGATATGCGCTAGCCTTTGTGGGTACCATGCCATCCAGAGTACACTATTTCATTATCGGGCTAAATCCAGAATATGTTGAGACTTGTATTACGACTACTCTGCGAGAGGACATGGATATTGCCCGAGTACAGGCATTTGCTCAAAATATTAAGGGCATCAGACAGAGGTAACAGGAGATCAGGAGAACCAGTTAGGAACAATGCCACATAGACAGGCCAGATGATTTTCAGTGGGAGTCCCGGTGAGGACCCAGGTCGTGGTTATCACATAGGCCGCCTAGACCCCCGCCTCCATCACAGCAGCAGAGGGGCAGGTTCAGTCGCTGAAGGCAGTCAGAGCCCGGCAGTAGTTCGCAAGCAGTAGATTCACCACAGCAGATGAGGGTAGAGTAGAGCAGGTATACACTACCACTTTGCCCTATTTGCAGCCGACGCCACTCTGGAGCTTGCAGATATGGCTCCACAGGATGTTATATTTGTGGCCAGGTGGGTCATCTGATGAGAGATTGTCCGGCTAGGGGTCAGGGTGACCGGGATCGTCAGGATAGGTCATCAGCAGGGTCACGAGCTCCAGTATCCCCGGTAGGGCGCAGGCCCTTAGTTTCAGCAGGTAGAGGCTGAGGTAGATCAGGGGCCTCCAATTTAGGTGCGGGCCCAGACTGTACCTATGCATTACCGAGGAGACATGATTCAGAGTCGTCACCAGATGTTGTGACAGGTATGCTAACTATTTTCTCTTACCCTACTTATGTGTTGATAGATCTGGGATCCACCTTGTCCTATGTTACACCATTAGTGGCTCGGAAGTTCAGTATTGTGCCGAAATTATTTCGGCAACCTTTTTCAGTATCCACACCCGTTGGTAACTCTATCATAGCTAGAAGGGTCTATCAGGGGTGTACAGTAGAGGTTGCCAGTCGTCAGACCACAACAGATTTAATAGAGCTAGAGATGGTTGATTTTGATGCCATTATGGGTATGGACTGGTTAGCTCCATGTTATGCCAATGTTGAGTGCTGGACCAAGATGGTATGATTCCACTTTCCAGGGGAGGCAGTACGGAAGTGGAAAGGTAGTACAGTTACACCAAAAGGTAGGTTTATTTCCTACCTTCAAGCGAGAAAGTTGATAGCAAAGGGGTGTATTTACCACATTGTCAGAGTTCAGGATGTTCGGGCAGAGCCTCCGACTCTTCAGTCTATTCCAGTGGTTAATGAGTTCCCCGATGTATTTCTAGATGAGCTCCCTTGTATTCCCCCAGAAAGGGAAATTGATTTTGCAATTGATTTATTACCAGGCACTCAGCCTATATCAATTCCCCCTTATCGGATGGCTCCTACGGAACTTAGAGAACTAAAGGAGCAGTTGAATGATTTGCTAGATATGGGCTTTATTAGGACGATTACCTCACCTTGGGTGCGCCAGTTTTTTTTGTGAGAAAGAAGGACGGCTCCCTTCGTATGTATATAGAATATCGGCAATTGAACAAAGTCATGGTCAAGAATAAGTACCCGCTTCCAAGAATAGATGATTTATTTGATCAGTTACAAGGAGCAAGGTATTTCTCCAAGATTGACTTAAGGTCCGGATATCATCAGGTTCGGGTTCATGAAAGAGATATTCCAAAGACTGCCTTCAGGACCAGATACGACCACTTTGAATTCTTAGTCATGTCCTTTGGGCTGACAAATGCTCCAGCAGTGTTTATGGACCTGATGAATAGTATTTTCAGGCCATACCTGGACTTGTTCGTGATAGTGTTTATCGATGATATTCTGGTGTATTCTCGCTCAGTGGAAGACAACCAGGATCATCTGCAGACAGTGCTCCAGATTCTCAGAGAATGCCAGCTATATGCCAAGTTTTCTAAATGTGAGTTTTGGCTGAATTCAGTAGCCTTTTTGGGTCATATCGTGTCGGACGCTGGTATATAGGTAGATACACAGAAGATAGAAGCAGTAAAAACATGGCCCAGACCTACCACTCCGACCGAGGTACGCAGTTTCCTGGGATTAGTCGGGTACTATAGAAGGTTTGTGGAAGGATTTTCCACTTTAGCAGGACATTTGACCAAACTGACGTAGAAGGCAGCAAAATTCCAGTGGACTGAGGCTTGTGAGCAGAGTTTCCAGGAATTGAAAGACAGATTGACGTCAGCACCAGTATTAGCATTACCAGACGGAACAGAGGGTTATGCAGTTTATTGTGACGCTTCGGGTGTTGGGTTAGGATGTGTGTTGATGTAGCATGGTAAAGTGATTGCTTTGCTTCCAGGCAGCTGAGGAGGCATGAAAAGAACTACCCTACCCATGACCTGGAATTAGCCGCAGTAATTCATGCCTTGAAGATGTGAAGACATTACTTGTATGGAGTTCACATGGATATTTTCGCTGATCATAAAAGCCTACAGTATATGTTCACCCAGAAAGAGTTGAATTTGCGGTAGCGTCACTGGTTAGAGCTGTTGAAAGACTATGATGTGAATATTTTGTATCACCCAGGGAGAGCCAATGTGGTAGTAGACACCCTTAGCGGTAAATCTATGGGGAGTTTAGCATATTTGCAGCCCGAGCAGCGGGAATTGGCTCGAGAATTGCATCAGCTAGCCGGTTTAGCCATTCACATAGCAGAAATAGGGGACAACAGAGCGGTAATCCATAACACCGCAGTATCATCATTAGTCGTGGAAGTGAAGGAACGGCAGTATGAAGACCCTAGCCTGGTTCAGCTCAGAATCAAAGTTCAGCGAGGAGAGGTGAGAGATTTTCAGGTAACCGAGGATGGAGTGTTAAGATATAAAGATCGCCTTTGTGTTCCAGATATTGTAGGGCTTCGCCAGCAGATTATGGGTGAGGTACACTATGCCCATTATTCTCTCCATCCTGGGTTGACGAAAATGTATCACGATCTAAAATAAATCTACTGGTGGCTTGGGATGAAGAAGGGGATAAAAGAATTTGTAACACGATGTCCCAATTACCAACAGGTAAAAGTTGAACATCAGAAACTAGGAGGACTGACCTAGGATATAGTTGTGCCTCTATGGAATTGGGAAGAAGTTAACATAGACTTTGTAGTAGGATTACCTCGCACCAGGCGTAGATATGATTCAATTTGGGTAATTGTTGACAGGTTGACAAAATCAGCTCATTTTCTGCCAGTAACGGCTACCTTTTCAGCCGAAGAATATGCCGAGCTGTATATTAAAGAAATAGTCAGGCTGCATGGTGTTCCATTGTCAATTATTTTCGATAGAGGGGCGCAGTTTACAACTAGGTTTTGGCAATCGTTTCAGAGAGGCTTGGGGACGTAGGTTAACCTGAGCATAACTTTTCATCCTCAAACAGATGGACAGGCAGAACGTACCATTCAAACGCTCGAGGATATGTTGCGAGCATGTGTGTTAGATTTTGGAGGTAGCTGTGATGAACACCTACCGCTTATTGAGTTCGCCTATAATAACAGTTACCATTCAGCAATTCAGATGGCACCTTATGAAGCGTTGTATGGGCAAAAGTGTAGATCTCCAACTGGTTGGTTTGAAGTAGGAGAATCAACATTGATTGGGTCAGATATCATTCATCAGTTAGAGGAAAAAGTAAAGCTTATCAGGGAACGTTTACTGACTGCTCAGAGCCGCCAGAAATCGTATGCTGATGTGCGGCGCAGAAACTTGGAATTTAATGTAAAGGACTGGGTATTCTTGAAAGTTTCACCGATGAACGATGTAATGAGGTTTGGTAAGACAGGCAAGCTTAGCCCGAGGTTTGTTGGGCCTTATCAAATTCGCCGAAGAATAGGCCAGGTGGCATATGAATTAGATCTACCTCCAGAATTAGAATCTGTCCACCCAGTTTTCCACGTATCAATGCTGAGAAAGTGCATAGGAGATCCCTCCAGGATTGTCCCAGTTCAAGATGTTCAAGTCACAGAAGGGTTAGCTTATGAAGAAGTTCCAGTAGCCATACTATACCGGCAGATCCGTAGATTAAGAACTAAAGATGTTGCATCTTTCAAGCTATTATGGCAGAATAAGAACCGAGAGGAGATGACCTGGGAAGCAGAAGATGATATGAAAGTCAGATATCCTCAATTATTCCAGACTTAGTCAAATTATGCAGCCAGAGGTATGTTGTTATTATTGTTTCATAAGTTGTAGTATATACATATGTATGTGGAGTAGTTGACTCCAATTTATTGTGAAATGAATGCTATAGTATGGTGTGGAGTACCTGTATTGGACTTTTCTACATTTCAGGGTTTTTAGATAGTCCATATTACAGGGGAGACTCTGTCGAAATTTTTCCAGAATAAGTAATTGCAAGTTAAGATTCTTGTAGGTAGAAGTTAACGTTCAAGGACGAATGTTCTTAAGGGGGGGAGGATGTTACACCCCGTAAGTTTCTAGCACTTAGTTATCCTATTCGCATGTTGGTTGAGAGTTTTAGAATGTCATACGTGCGAGGAAAGGGCCCGGGGAAAGGCCGAACGAGTGCCAAGTTGGAATTTCGCAAGAGGAGGCCGAATCGCCAACTCTTTGATCAAAATTTCCCATATGAATACTACGTCGAGCATGAAACTTGTGATTGGTAGTAAAACACCGATTCGCTCGTTGAGACCTTGCCCAAAGGGGCAACGTGGCACGGAGGCACCATCTCCGCGATAGCCCACATGGCACGGAGCCAAATTGGCGCGTTGGCCAGCGTGCCACGTTGCTATGCAACTGGCTCCAAGTATATAAAGGTCTCACCCTTCATTTTCATTTCATTTCAAAAGTTACCCGATTAGAACAGAGAGGGAGCGAAGGGTTTATGTAATTTTCGCTCGATTATGTCATCAAACGTTGTCCAAAGTTAAATTAACTTCGGGTACTGAAGTATAAAGCTGCAGGGAGCATTTCTACGGAGTTAGTTTCATGAAAATCGCCCGGCGAATCTTCGTTCCTCCGAATCAAAGTGATTGGAATTTCTCCAAACTAGTGTTAATACACTCCTAGCATTAAAGTGAGTATTTCTCCTTTCTAGACTTCCAAGAAATTACGAGTTTTCGACCGTTCTTTGATAAGTCGAAGAATAGTCAGTAAGTTATATATATAGTATTGTTTTTCTCTAGTATAATAATGAAGTTAATTCTATTCCTTCGTGAATATGATTACAGTTAGGGAGAATAGCTGAATATTAGCCGAGCTACGCTAGTTAATCAGAAAGTGGCATTCTAGGTATGTAAAGCCAGTTTCTTTCGGCAAGTTAGTTGTCCCAGTATAGTAAACAATATATATATATTCCAGTAGAGCATTTAAGAAATAGTATAGCGTACTCAGTATGAAATTTAGTAAAGTACGTCAAAAATATTATATCGTGTTTAGCATGAAACTTAGTAAGACCGCGTAAGTCCCAGCAGATTATTTCAGAAATGTTATATCTTGCTTTAGTATAAGATTCAGTACAACATGTCAGAGATTATATTATTATTATCAGATTCAGTATGTATTATATGTAGTCATTGTTATCCGTTGAGACTTGATTATATTGTTTTGGGATGGATTACCTAGCTTCCGTGACCGCCCTAGGGTTAATAGATGTATCGACTCGTCCGCCAAAGGGTGAGGATACGTCGCTCTACGGAGTGGCATATTGTCCGCTAGGGACGAAGATGGGATGCCAGTTTCCCCATATTTTGCCTTGGTCGGCTTTTATACACCCCCGTTGAGCGCTTGCGCCTGGGGTGTTGATTTCAGGAGTCCTCTGGACTCAGGTAAAACTATAGTCAGGGGCCTAGCGGGTCAAAGTTGCATACCTAGGGGATCGGCAGGTTGCTTATAGTTACTAGGTGATGTGGTATGACCTGGGTAGGGGTAAATAGATTGTGATGATTGTACCTTCCGGCTTATGGTGGCCAGGTAAGATTTATGTTGTGTTATGTTATGTCATGTTATTTTAGTTATGGTTAGATTGACAGTAGGACGCCACGTTACCAGGTACAACTCCTACTCCTTTCAAAATAGTTAAGGTTAGTCCCGAACCCACTATTCCAGTCAGTTTCAGTATGTTTTTCTTATTGCGCCAGTTACTATCAGTTTCATTATTTACTTTCAGTTATTTTCAGTTGTTGCTTTGCATACTCAGTACCAGTGGTACTGATGCCCGTTTTGGGGCACTGCATTACTTTCCTATAGGTACACATAGACGAGGAGCAGATCCCTCGTAGTTCCAGTCAGCGTTACAGAGCCTTCAGCTCCCTTCATCCGGAGCTTAGAAGACAAAGGTGTACTTTCCTTTTGTTTGTACTGTATGGGTAGACCTGGGCCTTGTCCCGACCATCTTATTATTCTTAAAGGCTTGCAAATTGTATTATATTCCCTTTGGTTAGATGTATCGGCCATGTGGAGCCATAAATGTGTTTCAGATTGTACGTGATGGCCGTGTGGGGCCTTGTTCAGTTGTTAGTTGGTGACCTTGTCGGTCACAGATCATTTTAGCACCAGATTTTATTTTTCTGATATAACTAGACAGCATGGTGGCCTTGTAGGCCCGCATAGGATCCCTTGTAGTTGGTTGTTCTGGTTAGCTGTTTATCTTTTACAGGCGGCTATAAGCCTTGTTGGATGAGGGCTGTATTTACAGCCGCTATATAGCCCGTAGTTTTCTTGAATCCAGAATTTGAGCCAGCCTTGCACTAGAAGTGCTTAGGCTCAGTTAGTTTAGAAGTCCAGGTCCTAGTAGGGCACCAGGTGCCAGTCATGCCTCCCAAGGCGGGGCGTGACATATAATGTATGTTTTAAACGATGATTCGGGACTATTGACAATGTGAATTATGATGATAAAGCATGAGAATGATCCTTCAAATCTTTGGGCTTGTTGTTAGTAGAAAGTAGCCCCAATCAATTCTAAATGATTCAGTATAATATTCAATATGATGTAAACAATTGAATGCTCATGTCTCTAATTAGCTGAAGGTTCTTACACCAAATAAATGATGTCAGACCACTGACCTCCATGTTCTAGTTTATTGGGACTCTCCATAGCCGAGAATGTTTCCCCTCAGCCAGTCAGGGATTCTCATTAGTTGAGAATGTCTCCCTTAGCTTAGTCTAGGATTCTCTTTAGCCGAGAATGTCTCCCTTAGCTCAGTCAGGGATTCTCATTAGCCGAGAATGTCTCCCGTAGTCAGTTAGGGACTCTCCATAGATGAGAATGTTTCCCTTAGTCAATCAGGGATACTCCATAGAAGAGAATGTCTCTCTTAGCCTATGATATCAGTCCAGCTCAGCTCCGTATGATCTCAGAATACAGCTAAAAATTAGTTTAGTAGAATCCAGACTCAATTATCAACAAAGAATCAGAATAGTGTATGATATCAACTACAACCTTAAATTCTAAATATATGTGTAGTACACGACCCTTATGTATCAGTTTGATTATACTTCGGTAAATATTTTCAAATCAAAGCTTAATGGAAATATATTTATGTATCTCAGACAGGGTTGTTGTATTCCAGTTCAGTTATATGTCGATGTATCTAGTTTATTTCCTTCTTGTATACTTTCATGTTAGATTACTTATGCTTCCCGCATACTCGGTACATTCCATCTACTGACCGTATGCTTTATGTGCTGTATCATTTCATGATATAGATTCAGGTTTCCAGACTTAGCCACATGGTTAGATACGCTGCATTCCCATCTCTGCTGCTTGTAGTGAGTCCTCATCTCCCCAAGATGCGTTCTATTTTTTCTGTTTCATTTATGTTTCAGTTTTCAGACTTTAGGAGTTAGCTGGGGGCTTGTATCAGCAACTCATCAGTTTAGTAGAGGCTTTCAGACTTGTATAGACAGATTCATCTTGTATTGGAGTTCATGAGATTCGTTATTTTGAGTTTTAAATTAGACTCTTTCAGTTAGCTTCCGCTCAGTTATTTTCTATTAGATGTTTCTATTATTAAGTGATATGCTATAATTATTCCATGGGTCAACTTGGAGACTTTTAGGATTCCCTGTACCATGTTACGAATAGGGTGTAAACCCAGATCGTGACAAACTTGGTATCAGAGTAAAGGTTTAGAGTGTCTTAGGGTGTCTGAAAGACGCATTAAGTAGAGTCTTTTTCATGGGTGTGAAGATCGCCACACTTATATGTAGAGGGTATGAGACATTCTAGGAATGCTCCCTTTTCTTTATGATTCTTATCGCGTGTAGAGTATGAAACTCTAACAGCTCCTCTTCTGACTCGTGCTTTATGCGCTCGCAGATAATGCCTCCCAGACGAGCAAATGAGAGAAGAAATGGTAATGGGCTCCAGCAAGCCCCACTAGCCCCAGCGAACCCGATGGTGGAACTTGTCACTCATGCCGAGTTCAGAGCAACCCTTCATATGTTGGCGTAGGCCATGACCACCCAGATTAATTAGCAGGCAATGGCTCATGTTCTAGAATGGGAACGTAGCGACGGCTAGGGTAAGAGACTTCCTCAGAATGAATCCACCCAAATTCTTGGGGTCAAAGGTAGACGAGGACCCATATGAGTTCTTGGAAGAGATCCAAAAGATCACCCAAATCATGGAGGTGACGGGAACTGAGAGCGCAGACTTAGACTTTTACCAGCTAAAAGAAGTCTATTATATATGGTTTTGCCAATGGAGAGACAGTTGGGGAGTTTCAGCAGCCCCCGTAGGTTGAGATGAGTTTATGACCGCGTTCTGAGATAGGTTTTTCCCTAGGGAGTTGAGGAAGGCAAAGGCGACAGAGTTCATCAATTTGAGACAAAACAACATGACTGTCCAGGAGTATGCATTGGAGTTTACCCCATTGTCCAAGTATGCAACGGAGATGATAGCCGACCAAAGGGCTCGTGTGAGCAGGTTCATGAACGGAGTGTCAGACTCCTTGATCAAAGAATGTAGGACCGTCATGTTGCACAAGAAAATATACTTTCCACGTTTGGTGATATTCGCTCAACAAACAGAAGCGGAACAAGTGAAAGAGAAAGAGAGACAGGCCAAGAGAGACTGGGTAGGAGATTTAGAGTTTTCCCTGCTGAGGACGGGTGGTGGACACCGCTCACACTCCCAGTAGAAATCATCAGCCCTAGCACTGTCGACAGTCAGTGCTCTGTACAAACCCCAGGGTAAGGAAGATTACGTATCTGTTGTCTACCAGCTATGGGAAGAACCATTTGGGAGAATGCATGGCCAGCTCAGATACTTGTTTTTGGTGCAGCAAGTTGGGTCATAAGCACTGGGATTGCGCAGCGGCTAAGCGAGGCGAGAGTAGAGCTTCGACCACCTCTTCAATAGCTCCAACAGCCCATCTATTTCAGTAGGGTGCATCATCTAGCATAGGTGGCAGACAACGTCGAAACCGCTCCTATGCCTTAGCAGTACACTAGGATAAGGGCAAGTCGCCAGTAGTAGTCACAGGTATGTTCTGAATTTTGTGTTATTCTTTGCATGTTTCTAGCCCTAGAACCCCAGTATTTAATTAAAAGCTCTATGATGTTGTGGGGAAGAGATTGTTGATGTGATGTGAATAGTTGCGAGGATAAGGCTTCCAGTGAACGTTAGAGGTGAAAGAGAAGCTAAGAGTTAGTAATTTAGTGCCGACATTAAGAAGGATTCAGGAGCCGTAGAATGATGGCTTTAAGCCAAGGGGGAGTGGAAAGTATGTGAGACAAGAAGGGTCTTGAGTATGCTAGTAGGGGGGGTTCCAACCCTAACATTTGCGGTATGTCAATCTCTTCTAGTTCAAGATAACCTCTCTTTATTTCAGTTGAAGCTAGGTTTTACCCATCCCTATGTGTAGACTTCCAAAATTTCTAAGTAGCCGCTTCAGACAGGGATGCCAGTATTACTCTATAAATCCTTAAGGCTCATCTTCATGTTATGAATCAACTATGCTAACTCATGTCTTCCAGTATGTTTAGCTCGAACTCAGTCTTTAGAAGTTACTTTACTAGCTCAGCAGGTTAGGTTACCTCATGTATATGCCCAGTTATAGATTCATGAATGATTCGTGCTCATGAGTTCCTTAACTTTAGTAGACCAGATATCATGAATTCTAGCTCAGTATCAGAAGACGATGTAAGAATGAAGGCTCAGTCCATATCAGCTCAGTGCCAGTTAGAGGAAAGGAATCCTTCTCACTGTTTTATCTAGTTCCATGTCAGTTTTATGTCTTATAGTCCCTCTCATGTATCAACATGCATGTATGATTTAGATGCTCAGTTAGATATGTAAGATTAGCCTGAGCCAGATACTCCATTAATTTAGGCTATAATTGATTGATTTTGGGATTTCAGTTCCATACCTATCCTTTCAGTATATTTAGTTAACAGTCGAGGACGAATGTTCCCAAGGGGGAGATACTGTAACCCAAAAGTTTTTAAGATCAGGCCCTAGAATTTAAATGAGGAATCAACAGGTAAGTGGAAAATTTGCCTAAAAATGAGTTGTGGAACGACTACTTAGGTAACGTAATGGGTCATGGTCAGACCTGAGAGGAGAAGTCAGGAGATGCAGCAAGGTCCAGTGAACAAAATGAATGACCTGACGAGTCGTCATGTTAGGTAGCGACTTGTCAGGGTAGTCGTGGGAAGGAGGAGGAGTAGGAATAGTGAGGTTCAGTGGCAATGGATGACCCAATGAGTCGTTAGGCAGGTGATGACTCATTAGGTCAGCTGTCGGGTGGAGGCTAGAGATCAAGGATGGGATCATGAGACAGTGGTGATCACAAAAGAGGGGACGAGTCGTCGTGCACTTTACGACTCCTCAAGTGACCCATGGCGAGAGAAGAGCAGAAAATTAAGCGAATCCAGTGTACTCCATGAAAGGGGCCCACGAGTCATTTCCAACCCCACGACTCATAGAGTGCTTCGTGAAGACTGGAAGGGTGGACTTTTCCTGTGAATTTCCAAGGGTGTTTTCATAAATTCCTATGCTTCTAACTCCTAAACTACGTCATTTTGAGCATTTCATGAGCCATTTTTAAGGGTTTCTCTAGTCTAATCTCTCATTCCCTCATGATATTCCTTCAAATTCTTCTTCCTCTTCTCTCTCAAGACTAAGGATTCAACTAGGATTTCTTCAAAGGCTTCAAGGGTTAAGTTCAAGAGGGAATTCCTTCTAATCAGGTATGTGGGTTTTTCAATAAGGACATCCTTCCATCCTTGTGCCCCAAAAATTTTAATCAAAACCCAAATCTCTTGTTCTAGTAAAGCATGGTATAGGGTTTTGATTTATGGATGATTTATTTTATGCCTTCTACGAATTCTAAGACCCATTATGATTAACAGTCACGTATACTTATGGGATTACTTTCAATATCTTTAATTATGTACTTAATATGAAAAATGCATGACTATAAAGTTTTCACCATGAGATAGCCTAGAACTTCGAATGAGATTTCATAATTATTCACGTGCTTTTATCATGAACTTGTATCCATATCTAAAGTATAGGAAGATCATATGAATTCTCATAAACCCAGAATATATGATTTAATAGATATGTTGAGAGGCGATTAGAATTTATGGGCTTGATCAATGTGAAGTATGTATATGTTTTCGCCATGATTTTGATGTAAATATTTTGGGTATGAGTTGAACCTATTGTAATGGCATGATTATCGAATCTTCTTCATGGATTAGAGTAAATTTTGAAATGGGGTCCATGAAAATATTGATATGCTTTCATCATGATCTTATTGTACATGTTAAAGTATGATTTGTATCTATAGATCTTACATGAATCTAATATATATGTCATATGCTATGTAATGGGAATCCGAGATTCAAATGGGGTAGACATGTTTAAAGTATGATCTGGTCCTATCAATGCTTAATGAAAGTAGAATGTATGTTTTAAATGATCATTCGAGACTATTGACGATGTGAATTATGATGATAAAGCATGAGAATGATCCTTCAAACCTTTGGGCTTGTTGTTAGTAGAAAGTATCCCTAATCAATTCTAAATGATTCCATATAATATTCAATATGATGTAAATAGTTGAATGCTCATGTCTCTAATTAGATGAAGTGTCTTAGACCAAACAAATGATGTCAGACCAGTGACCACCATGTTCTAGTTTATCAGGACTCTCCGTAGCCGAGAATGTTTCCCCTCAGCTAGTCAGGGATTCTCATTAGTAGGGAATGTCTCCCGTAGCTTAGTCAAGGATTCTCATTAGCCGAGAATGTCTCCCTTAGCTCTGTCAGGGATTCTTATTAGCCGAGAATGTCTCCCTTAGTTAGTTAGGGACTCTCCATAGCTGAGAATGTTTCCCTTAGTCAGTGGTTCGCCGATTGCTATCTACGAGCTATCAGTTTCTTTCCTATGTGATCTAGTGAAGTTCCAGTGTCTTTTGGCAATGCCTTCGGTGGTTCGCCGATTGCCACTATGAGCCGCCGGTTGATTTCGTCATTTGTCCAGCAGAGTTCAACACTTTTTGGCGATGGAATTGGTTGATTGCCAATTGTTGTCCACGAGCCGCCGGTTGCAGTTGTTCATCAAACCAGTGGTTGATCGGCATTTTGCCAATGTTCTTTGGTAGAGAACCGATTTTCACCTAAATCACATCTTTTTTACTCCATTTCATGCTCCTCTTCAAATAAGATATCTGTACATTAAAAGGAAACAAGGGCATAAAATCCAACTGGATAAGATATTCTATTTTCAGCAACTCCTGGGAGAACAGTTGTTCGAAGCTTGGGAAAGATTCCGGCAATACATTCTTTAGGCGCCCAACCATGGGTTCTCGAAACACATTTTGTTGGAGAAGTTTTACCCCATGTTAGATGCCTTGTCACATTCTATTGCCAACAACACCATTGGTGGATGCTTTATGGAAAAGACATTCAACAGAATTGCCATCATTTTGGACAAAATAGCAAAGCACAACCTTGCTCGGCATGATGAGTGGAGGAATCAATGTGGGACTCCCTTATTATCCTTATTGATAAAGGAGAATCAGGAGCGTGATCAGATGATGGCCACCATGGCAACCAACATAGCTCTCTTTACAAAAAAGTTAACCAAGTCTGAAGTCAAAAAGTTGCATGGTATTGATGAGACCACGACTGGTGTTCAATATGGGAATGGAGTCCCCCTCCTCCATACAAGTATTAGCTATTACAAGAGCCACCTCCTATCCAAGTTGAAGACGCTAACTATGTTGGCACTCATCCGATAGCTATAGATTGCAATATTAGTAGGGCCACCCTTCTTCTTTGTATCAAGGGAAATAGAGACCTCAACTGCAAGGTCAAGGTCAATATTACCCTAGGAATGATTATGGTGGTCGAAATTAGGGTTGGCACAATGGTGAAAATTTCCAAAATAGAGGCTCATTTTCTTATGTTCCGTCAAGAGGTCCTCGCTCTAACTCTCAAAATTAGAGGGAGGGTCCTTCTCACGATCATGGAGGCTCAAAGATTGAAGGGATATTGGAGAAGGTTCTTGCTACAATGACAGAACTGATGCTTGTCTCAAGAGCCTTACGGAGATTGTAGGCTCTCACATAGCTTCTATTAAAAAGTTAGAGCAATAGGTGCCGAATATTTCCTGTGACCAAAATCCAAAGAAAAAAGTCCATCTCCCTAGTGACACAGTGATGAATCTGAAAGGACATGTTGAATCTTCCAATTCTCAATGTATGACTATTGTCACAAGGAGTGAAAAGATTATGCAACCCGTGGATGTTGAGGTCGAAGATGGTGCGGTTGAGAATGAGTCCAAAATTACGGATGAGGTTGATGACTAAGTGGAGAGGCCTCAAAAGCCTTTTGTTGATGAGGTAGTTGAACATGGAGCCGAAAAGCACCTAGTGAGGAAGTTTTAAAAGATAGTTCAATTGCTCCAAAAGAGAGAGAAAAGGCCAAGAGAGGTGTTGATGACTTTGCAAAATATTTTCCTCCACTTGTTCCTCCATTTCCACAAAGAATTTCTGAATAGGCTCTTGATGCAAATGTGGGAAACAACATTGAGTGGATAAAATAAGCAATACTCTAGGTATCGTTTATCGATGCCATCTAAGAGATGTCTGATTTTTCTAAGTATCTAAAGATGTTGTTGACTAGAAAGCTACAGTATGACAAAGAGAAGTTGATTCCTATGACACATAGAGTGAGTGCCATCATTGCAGGCACATGTGTTGAAACGAAAGGAGATCGGGAGAATTTATCATGCTTTGCTGGATCAGTAGATATAACTTCTTGCATGCCCTTTGTGATAATGGGGAAAGTATTAATCTTATGCCTCTTGCTATTACAACTGGTCCGGGTTGTCCATGTTGAAGTCCACCTCTATCCGATTTCAAATGGCCGATAAGACAATAAAGACACCAGTAGGGGTTTTGGAAGATATGCTTGTGAAAGTCAAAAATTTATGGCCGATAAGACAATCAAGACACTAGTGTGGGTGTTGGAAGATGTGCTTGTGAAAGTCAAAAAATTTGTGCTTCCGGCTGACTTTGTGGTTCCTGACTGTGATGTGGTTTGAGATACTCCCATCATACTTAGGAGACCTTTTCTATCTATTGATAGGGCCTTGATGGACTCGAAAAAGCATGAAATCATGTTCCGAGTTAAGAATAAGAGCATCACTTTTAAAGCCGGGAGAGGTTATTTGTCGCCCATAGGAATTGGGGATATCTTTGTGGTCAATGTTGAAGAAAATGCTGATGAAGTGGCTGAACATGCTATTGCTACATCATCCAAAGGAAAGAAGGCTGAATCACCATGGGTGAAGCAGTACCTTTGTGGAACTAAAAATGGAAAGTGGGCGAGAAAATCCCGTCCCAATAATGGCTCACCAAGTCCATGATTAGTTATCTTGCATCATGTCGCGATGTTAAATCAGGCACTTTTGGGGAGATAACCCAAGGGATGCTACATCATGTGTAGTATCCACGTCTTTCCACGATGTTAAATCAAGCGCTTCTTGGGGGAAAACCTAAGCATATTTGGACTAATGTGTGTTAGTGCATGCAGGTACACTTAAAAAGATGGAGGAATGTGATCTAAAACAAAAAAGGAGAAATCTGGTGTATAAAAGACAATGGAACAGAAGGACCGTCCTCTCAAAGGATAGAGCGCATGTAACCGTCCTTTGAATATGGTCCACTATTAATATATGGACAAGAGATGGTCTAATGTGCGGACCGTACTCTGCCCAGACGATCCGCCTATTGGACCGTCTTTGGTTCTTTAAAAATGAGTTTAGTGGACCCTTGTGGAGATAGATTTTGGGATGGATCCTGGCTTATATGGGCTGGGTTGGTCTTTAATTGGCCACCCATGAGCTGAATTGACCCGACCCATGACTTCTAAAAGGGGAATTGGGTAGAAGAGGGCATCTTTGCCCCACGAACTGTTACTCCTTGTATTTAATTTCTTCTTTACTTCTCTATTTCTTTTTTTTTCTTAAATCCTCTGTTCTTACTACTACATTGCTCAACTTAATTGTTGCATTACACCTCCCGCACGTACACAAAGCTCCATCACGACCTAGGGTTTGGAAACCCCATTTGGTCGTGCTTTCTCTTCAACAAGCACAAGTGCACTTGCTAGTGTATAGGTATTTCTATTGACTTTGAGATCTTAAATTTCTTACCTAATGTGATGTTCAACATGAATTGAACTAGGGGTGTGTATACCTATGCTTGGGGTAGTGTGACTTTGGAGGGACAACTTGGGTTTAATTGCTAGAATTTTGGACAGGGCTTAGGAAAGTGTTTTAATGTGTTCTAATGATTGTAAATCACTTCTTGAACTTAAAATTGGAATAGCCCCATCCCATGTATGAGATTTGTGAAAAGTTGAATTACCTATGATTTTTGGAAAGCTGTGAACCCCAAAGGACGAAAGCATAGAGGGGCTGTCTCTTCCAAAGATGGCCCATTTGTTGTTCCATCAAGTGAACCCAAATGCTTTATTTGTCTAAGTCAATGTATGACTCAAGGGAAGGACCATCTTCTTAAATGACGAACCACACCTTGAACTGTCCATTGAAATAATGGCTTGGAAATTCTTGGGGTCAGTTTATAGTACAAGGTAGAATCCATTTCTTCAGAGTATGGACCATCCTTCCAATCGTCTTATGCTGAATTCTTCTAATGTCATGATTACCTCTAGTCTATGTTCTGACAAGTTTGTGCATGATCACAGGTAAGTGGCACGAAAATAAGCATTACCTAGAGGAGGAAACTCCAGTACACATAAGATGTCCTGCCTTGTGGACAAAGATGAGGAGGAGTACCTACCTCTTGATAGTAGGAGAGTCAGAAAGCACACAACAGAGGTTTCACCCATCCCCTCAGCTCGGGTGGCATCTGTAGAGACACCAGTTCAGGGATTTTTATCCCAGTCCAGTGGTGACCATGATCTAGCCCAATCCAACAGGGCCCTGGTAGATATTTCCTACAACAAGGCTGCTAAGGAGGAATCATCAAGTCAAAACTCCTCTCCCCCTGTAGTTGCAGCAGAGTTGAGACAGAAATAGAGGGAGGAGATATTTAGACTCAAGTAGGCTGTTTAGGGCACCAGGGAGCACTATTTACAAGGATGAGATACAGTCAATTGGAGACCGCGTGGGGGGGTTACAAAGGAGAGGAATACTAGCTTCAATGGTTTGAAGATGTACCCTTACATCATGGAGCAGCTTAAATTTCAACACTAGGAGTTTTTGTTCTGGCTAGTCGGTCAGTATATTCAGATACTAGTCTGGGAGTTCTACACGGTGTATGGATCGATCCTTTTGCGGTCGAAGCCAATGCTGAAGATGCATATTGAGCCATTGACTTCTGTGGTGATTAGAGGGGTGTTGGTTAATATCAGCCTAGAGTCAATCAACCAATACGACTTGAGAGATGATTATGAGGTGGTGGACACCTCCATATGTGATGAGATAGTCACCAGGGGTCAGAGAACCAGAGGTTGGATGGCTGGAGTTATTGCCAAGGCCACACCAGTATGGGCTGCACTTGAGACAACCGACATCTTCAAGGGAGAGCTTCTGCTTCCAGCTAAGTTTTGGTGGAACATGGTTTGCAGATGAGTATGCCCAACAAAGAGCTACAACAAATTACTTCTTGGACATGCTTTTGTTGTGGCATCCATCGTGGCCAAGAAGAGTATAGATATCGGCTAGATGATTAGCGTGGAGCTGAAGGACCAAGCTATTCAGACTGCCACCTCCCTACCATTTCTATGCCTTATCATAGCTTTATGTTAGAGGGAAGGGGTGCCAATCCTGCCAAGGGAGGACATATTTACTGATGTTCGCCAGCTGACAGATATCACCAATATGGAGATGGCTCAATGATCACCTCAGCGAGCATCCTAGATCTATCTTATGAGGAAGACCCATTATTAAGGGTCAGGGCATCCTGACTGAGGAACCCACATCATTGCCCGCCTGTATGGCACACCCTACAATAGTAGTAGGTCTAGCTACTATGGTGTCCATGCCAGCCGTACCACCAAGGCCACTACTTACTTCCAGATACTCACTGACTGGTTTGTCCTTGAGATTGGATAGAGAGGAGAGGCGGCAGGCTTGACTCATTGAGAATTTGCCAGCTTTTGTGGCCACAATTGTTGAGCAAAATCTTCAGCCATTTTGGGACACAGTTAGGAGCTCTCATGAGGAATTGAGCTCCCGTTTAAAGGCCATGGATGCCAAGCTGTGCCAGCTCAAAGGAAGTGCCAGTGCTTCAGATATATCAAGCCTCCGAATTGATCTAGAGGAAACTAGCTGACATGCTTAGATACAGATGTGAGAGAGGCAGCCAAAGGAGTTATAGATATCGCTGGTGGGACGGATACATCCCATTGCCAGCATCATGGATTTTACTCCACGTGCAGTGCCCATTCCACTAGCCCAGACTCAGCCTAGACCACCACCAGTCCTAGTCACTAGGGCCAGCATTACACAAGAGTAGATTCCTGCTCAGACTCAGGTCTGGACAGATGCTTCAGCCCTTTTAATAGATAAGGGCAAGGCTCTAGCATAGGAGACAACACTAACTGATCTAGAGTTATCCACAGTGGAGGTAGAGGCCCTCAGGAGAGCGATGGTAGCCTCGCGTTTGATCACCCTAGACCGTGCCCATGACACCGAGGATAGCCCATTAGTTCCACCACAGGATATTTTTTTGTAGGGTAGTCTAAGCGCTACAAGGTGTTTTTGGCCACTCTTACCATTCTATTTTTTTGTTTTGTTTGTGCATTAAGGGCACTACACCATTTTTAGGGTGGGGGGTGGATATTTAGATTATATGGTACCATATGCTTGTATAATGATTGATTGTTTTGAAACTCTGATTTGTGTGACAGTATTCTTGTGAATGAGTTATTGATATGTGATTGTGATCCAATATAGTCAATTTTACATTTTCATAGTATAACTTCTTCTTTTCTTTCTTAGTATAACTTCTTTTTGTTTTTAGTGTAGAGCCCTCATTGGTTTTCTTAACCATGGTTCATTTCTGGGAGGCTTACTTTTTGTTGAATCTGGCATTATAAAGTAATTAAGTGTTGTAGTATATGGTCCCGATGATGGATTGCTCGGTGACATTTTTAAGGGTACCAGCCTACTTTATCGAGTTGTCTTAGGATGAATAAATTGTTTTTGACTTAGGTGGCGGCGACAATTGAGATTTGCATGCTTATGCTGATTTTTGAAAATAATGCGCCCCTCAAAATTTTTGCCGTAGTTTTTTGATATTTAGTTGTATATCTCCATTTGTAACATGAAATTATTTGCAATATATTCGTAGATGAGAGTGATGTGTTAATTATTTTATATCCATGTGCCAATGTGTGAAAAGGAAAATTGTTCATTCACTTGATTTGGTTACACTCTAGAACTTGCCTTGCTAATTGTGCCTGAACCTAGGATTGACTATGGGTTGTATATATGAACTTAGCCTTATTTGTGCTTCACAAGCCACACATTCCTAAAGAGACCTACCAAATTGTGTATGTATCCCTAGTCTCACTCTTTGAGCCTTTGACCTTTTTCTTGATCAACCATAATGAAAGCCAAATCCAATTCTCAAGTTGATCCTGTTTTGAACCATCCTCCTTGACATTCGAAAAGTGATGAGAAATGATTAAGAAGTTGTTAGTTGGGGTTGATAAGGAAGGGAAGAAATAAATAGGAAAAAAAGATAATGTATGAGTACATCCCAAGGTGTACTTAAGTAATGATCTAAAAAGAAGAAAAAGAGAAGAAAGCAAAAGAGAAAAAAAGAAAAATGAAGTTTGAGCTTATAAAACACTTTAAGGTGGGAAAAATGCCAAAACAAAAGAAGGGATGAAAAAGGTAAAAAGGCTGCGTAAAAGTGATAAAGTATTCAAGTATTCCTCTAGATAGCTTAATACTCATGAGAAGAATTACCCGACGCATGACCTAGAATTGGCAACAGTGGTGTTCGCATTAAAGATTTGGAGGCATTATTTGTATGGGGTCCATTTGGATGTGTTTACAGACCACAAGAGCCTACAGTATGTGTTCACCCAGAAGGATTTGAATTTGCAATAAAGGAGATGGTTAGAGCTGCTCAAGGACATTCAAAGTGATGGTTAGAGCTACAGTATGGGTTCACCCAATGGATGTGGTTAGAATTTGAGACAAGGTTGAACTGTCCTCCTCTTATGTATTTTATTAGTCCATTTTTACTTACCTTGCATAATCAATACATTCAAAGTTCTGACCACATACTCTATATTATATCATTTCATGATACAGGTCCGAGAGATCAGACTCAGCCTCACCATCAGTCCTGCTTCTGTATCAGTCCAGTTTAGCCAGTGTTGGTGAGTCCTTATCTTGCGAGGACAATCTGTTTAGTTTGTTGTTCTGATTATTTCCGACTTTTGTTGAGCTAGTTGAGGATGCTATCCCATCATCTCATCAGTTATGTTAGAGGCTCTTCAGACATATGTTGAATCTCAGTTTGTCAGTGTTCACTCAGTTTAAGATTATTATGTGTGTAGACTTCTTATTATTCATGTTTAGTTTATCAATTTCCATTAATTTATGCTCTTTAGCCGCTATGTTTATGCCATGGCTCGACTTAGAGCCACTTGTGGTTCTAGGTTCCATGTCTCAGTCCGGACCTATGGTAAGGTCGTGACAAACTTGATATTAGAGCAAAGGTTTAGAGTGTCTTAGGATGTCTGAAATCCGCGTTAAGTAAAGTCTTTTCCATGGGTGTGAAGAGGCTACAAGATGTTTTAGGAAATTTCCCTTCTTTCTTGATCCATGTCGTGCGATGAAGTATCTCTCTATCCTTCTAACTCATGATACACGCGTTTGCAGAATCATGCCCCCATGCCATATAAATGGAAGAAGGAATGGGAACGAAAATGGCCATGAGAATGGCAATGGGGATGAGCATCAGCAGGCCCTGCCAGCACCGACAAGTCCCTTGCCCGAGCAGGTCTCATACCGAGGTCTCAACTTTTAAATTGTTGGATCAAGCTTCGACCACTCAGGTTAACCAGCAGGTGGTGACCCATGTCCCTCAGCATGGGAATGTAGCAGTGGCTCGAGTTAGGGATTTCCTCAGGATGAATCCCCTTGAGTTTTTGTCATGACCCGAACATAGGCCCGGATTGGGACGCAGGACAAAGAACCCGGAGAGGCTCCAAGCCGACCCATGGAATGAACATATCAAATAAGAGCATACTACAAGCATATACTAATATAATAAAATATACTTAAGCAGAAGTTTGCGTACATATCAAGCCAATACCGAATCAGAAATAAAAAGTTGATTTCTAATAATGTCTGAATAGGCTCTACCATAACTGATGAGTGATCTTGGGCAGATTTATATGCCCAAGTGATACTCAAACGTATCATTTTCAACTTGTTTATCTAGCAATGTGTATACATTTTCATGTAATTGGTAATAAAATGTGAATTTATACTAACCAACATGATTAGCATTGTTTTGTAGGTAAAATATGATTTCGGGAAGCTAAAATGCATGTTGGATGATATCGGAGTTGGACTTGGATGCGAGCAAGGGAAAAAGCATTGGACTGCACCAATTAAAGGGGCTCCGCGATGGAGCCGTGTCACGCTGCCATCGCGGAGGCATTCTGCCTGGAGGGTGAAAAATGCATCAATTCCAGTGGAGGCTCGGGACAGCTCCGTGGCACGGTGGCAAGCCTCTGCGTTGCACGCCGTGCCACGTTGATGCTTTATTCCTGGACCCCCAATTTCCAGTGAGGGTCCGCATCCACGCCGTGTCACGGAGGCAGTGCTCCACGATGCACTCCGTGACACGTTGCTTGTTATTCCGGGAAAAATTTCCACTAGTATAAATAGAACACTTAGGTTCATTTTTTCATAATTCAGACTTGGTGGAGCAAGGACGTGGGTTACAGGCAGTTGAGGGACGAAAAGTTCAGGGTTTTTTCTCTCCTTCTTTCTTCTCTAATTCAATTGTTTGTATGATTAACACTTGTTTTAGGATGATTAATCCCCAAATGAGTGGCTAATTCCCTTCCTTGATGAGGTTATGAACACTTGTGATGAATTTTGATTATTGAATTATATGGTTTTTCATCTTTTTCTTCCATGTTGTTCTATTAATTCTTGTTTCTACTGCATTGGTGTGTGGCCGACATTAATGTATATCTAAAAAGTCTGATTTCACTCGAGAGAGCACGAAATTGGAAAGTTGTGAATTAATAGGATATTGTTCTTTACTTGATTTGAGAAAATTGAGTTTTGATGTGCTTTCCTGATAGAAATATACTTGAAAGCCGTATTAGTCAATTTAAGAACCAGAATTGTATTGCTAGGTCCTGAATTGCATTTGATCACAGAAATGTAGACGGATGGTTTATGATTCTTAAGTGAGATTAAATACGAGAGTTTTAATCTCTTGGCTAATGTTCTTAGCTAGCAACTGGAAGAAAAGATTAACCAATTTATGATTATAATCAGTTTCATTACATGTTCTTAACCTCGGCATTCTCATATCCATAGTTTAAATTCAAAGTAGATAATTGTTAGTAGTTTTAGTATAGGATTTATAAAACAAGTTATTCAATTTTTGGTTACGTTGTTGTCACCATATTTAGAAGTGAGATATAGTATAGTATACTTAAGCAATTTTCACTTATCCAGAGTCTCCGTGGATCGATACTTGGCTTACTAAAGCCACTTACTACTTGTTCGACCACGTGCACTTGCGTGTCCCTTTTTAACCCCAACAAACGCACCGAACAAGTTTTTGGCGCCGTTGCCAGGGAGACTTGGCAATTGGTGAAATTGTATTAAGTGTAAATTTACTGTATTTTTATTTTCTTTTCTTAAGTGTTGTCAACTTGGTCTTAGCCTGTATTTTGCAGACTTAATTGCTGTGAACACTGGCAAGAGACAAAGAGCTGGTGGAATCTTATATAGAGCCTGAACGTATATTTCATAGTAAACGGAGAGAAGCTCTACAAAGGAAGCTGCAGTTGCTCAGACAGACTATTATGGAGCAACAAAATCCACCGGTTGTGAGGGCAGTGTTAGTGCCCGAAGAAGTAGCAGCAAGGCCGGTTCGCGAGGTGGCAATCCCACATGCCAACAATGTTACATCCAGTATCCGCAAACCAGAGCCTGGAGGGAGATTTGAACTAAAGCAAAATATGGTGCAATTGTTGCACACAAGCGGGCAATTTACCGTCTCCCTCATGAGGACCCACAACAGCATCTCCAAAACTTTTTGGAGATAAGTGACACTTATATACCCGCTGGAGTGTCACCTGATTATGTTCGGCTTACATTATTTCCGTTCTCATTACTCGGTGAAGCCAAGAGGTGGTTGAAAGCTGAGCCACCAAATTCTATTTCAACGTGGGATGATCTTGCACGAAAGTTCTTGATAAGATTTTTTCCCTCTGGCAAAACAGCAAGACTTAGAAGTCAAATTCTAAGTTTCAAACAGAGGGAGGGAGAAAATTTATATCAAGCCTGGGAAAGATTTAAATCCATGTTGCGGGACTGTCCTCATCATCATCAGTCCAATGACGTGTTGGTGCACACATTTATTGAGGGTTTGGAACCCCATACCAAAATTTTGCTAGATTCAGCAGCTGGAGGGCAAGCGCTGGATAAGACTTATGAGGAGCTGTACACCTTGCTAAACCGAATTTCACAGGGCAATCCAGAATGGAATGCTGATTCATCACGAGGTGGGGCAAGGAAAGCAGCGGGAGTGCTTGAAGTGGATGGATTTACAGCTATCACTGCACAGATAGCTGCTTTGCAGAATCAATTGAACAACCACTTCAGCAATATGACTTTGAACCAGCCGTCAGCTCCAGTTAATGCGGTCCAGCAAATGTGGTGTGAAGTGTGTGGAAGCAGTGAGCACTCAGCTGAGTGCTGTGGAGAAAATCCTGATTCGGTTAACTTTGTGGGCAATGCACAAAGAAATCATCAGCAGTATGGGAGTAGCTACAATTCAAATTGGAGGAACCATCCAAATTTTTCATGGGGTAGCAACAACCAACAAGGCCAAAGTGCGGGTCAGGGTATGCAAAGGAATCAAGGAGGGCAACAGAACTACCAATCTCAATTCAGAAATAACAATGCCCCTCCTCCACCACCATCACGCAGCATTGAGGAGATGTTCAAGACCATGATCGCTAATCAAGCGCAAATGCAGGCTGACTATGTTAAATTGGCAGCCGAAGTGAAAAATAACCAGTTAGCGACAAAGGCTCTTGAGTATCAATTTGGGCAATTTGCTAGTGCCCAAAATACAAGGCCCAGAGGAGGACTGCCCAGTGACACGGATCCGAATCCGAAGCAGGTAAATGTAGTGACCACAAGGAGTGGTTTGCAGCTGAAGGAGGTGGAACCAGAAAGACCACCTCAAAAGTCGGGAGCAGCAGAAGTTGAGGGGGAGCAAAGTTCGGAAAGGGGGAAGACCAAAGAAGCTGAATCAGAAAGACCTCCACCCCCATTCCCTCAACGACTCAAGAAACACAAGGAGGAGGCGTGTTTCAAGAAATTCATGGAGGTGCTTAAATAGGTACATGTTAACTTACCTCTTGTTGATGTCTTGCAGGGAGTGCCTAAATATGCCAAATACATTAAAGACATCGTGGCCAACAAAAGTCGCTTGACTGAGTATGCCACGGTGGCTTTGACGAAGGAGTGCACTTCCCGGATCCAAAATAGACTGCCCATGAAGCTAAAAGACCCTGGAAGTTTTACTATCCAGCTTGCTATTGGACAGAGCATCCGAGCTCGTGGATTGTGTGACCTGGGAGCGAGCATAAATCTGATGCCATCTTCGGTATTCAGAAAGTTGGGTCTAGGGAGTCCTAGACCTACAACCGTAATCTTGCAGTTGGCGGATCGATCCTTAGCTAGGCCGGATGGCATTATTGAGGATGTTCTAGTGCAAGTGGGCTCCCTAATTTTCCCGATAGACTTTATTGTTCTGGATTTTGAACCAGACGCGGAAGTCCCATTTATTTTGGGACTACCCTTCTTGGCAACCGGGAAAACATTAATAGACGTAGTTGCGGGTCAACTTACAATGCGAGCACATAACAAGGTAGAGGTGTTCGATGTGTACAAAGCACCCAAGCTCCCGATGGTGAATGAAGAACTCTCGGTGATCAATGTAATTAATCATGGTAATGCTAAGCAAATGAATGATTCCTGAGAGTTGATGGGAAGACCACCGGATAGGTGTAAGCACTACCGGGGGAGGACAATGATCGTGAGAAATCGTCCATCACCCTAGCGGACAATTGAGCGTAAAGGACGTCAAGCCGCGATGGGAAACTAGGCGCTGCACGGGAGGCAACCCATGAAAAAAATATTTTTTCTCTCATTTTGTAAAGTGTAAATAGATTTTACTTATCTTTTTCTTGATTTAGTACAAAATTTTTGCGTTTTAGTTAGTTTTTTTTATTTTAGTTAGGTGAAACCTATTATTCTAACCAATTTTGTTTAGTGAGAGGATTTTCAGGTCAAACGGAGAAAAATGTGCACGGAATCGTGAAGGAAACGGCGAGGTATGAAAAAATTCATAAAATGTAGAAGACAGTGAGCTGGGGCGATAGCTCCATGTCACGGAGGAGGACCTCTGCGTTACACTCCGTGACACGTTGAGGTGTAATCTGGAAATTTCAAAATTTCCAGTAAGCTATCGCGATGGCTCCGTGTCACGGAGGCAGTGCACCGCGATGCACTCCGTGACACGTTGCCATATAAATTGTGACGGGTCACACCGGGTTGCCGGGTGACCCGCGTGTTTTTCTACATTTTAAACCCTGATTTCTCCCCTTTTCCCCTCATTCTTATTTTCCTCCGCGACCAAACATCATAAAATCCCTCCCCCACCAACGTGCCACGGCTTAAGGCAAAGAATTACCAAGTTTTCTTTGGTTCTTCAACTTCGAGGTATGTTTTCCGATTATCTCTCAAGTGTTTGTTGATTTTATTCGAAATTAAGCATGAGAGGTGAACTAAATCACCCTAAGTTGAAATTAAGCATGAATTTGAGTATTTATTGATTGATAAAAGTTCGGAATGTTGTAATGATTGTTTGAACTTGTCGATTGCATGAATTATTTGAAGTTGATTGTGAAATTCAATTCTAGGGCTTGGTTGTTGAATTTGAAATTGGTAATGTGTTGAATTTGTGAATTCTATGCCGGGTTGTACGTATTGAATGGGATGAATTGTTGTAAGAAGTGGTTGAATGTTAATAGACGACGAATTCTCGTGTTTTGGGGAAAATGTTGAAATTTGTTCAAATTGGGTTGGTTGTATAGGTTCATGTATATAGAATTTTTGTTGTTGTTTTTGTTTCGTTGTTTCTCTTTGCTAAGTGTGATGGTTGAATTGCTAGCAATGGTAGTGATTGAAATTAGCTGTACGAAGTCTGAGTAGTACGCAGAAGTTATACCGTCGAATTTTTCTTTGTGAACGCACTAAGCATGAATTGTATAGCTGGTTGTTTGGTGTAAATAAAGTTATTCTTGCCGTAGTATCATAACTGTAGCTAAGGACTAAGTGTGGGGTAAACTTAGCGTAACCCGACCTTAGCCGAAGTTAATATTCATTTAGCTTGACATTGCGATTGTTTACTTGTGTTGACAGACAAAATAGCAAGCAGGCAAGATAAAGGTAAGGGTGCATCAACTTCAGGCACCGGGAGGAAAAGACTTAGACTGGGCACAGCAGTTCCATGTGGCCAGCGCCGCCAATACGGAACGAGATGGGTGACTGATGAGGGGAAGAAGTGGTATGCTAAACACAAAGAAAACAAATACTTCCCCGAGGAGCATATAGCACGGGAACCATTAGCACAGGAGTTCCCCCGAATAGTTCAAAGGATCGAGGCAGCTGGGCTCAGCTTCATATTTCAGGAGCCCAAGGAATGCAACCTACACCTGGTCCAGGAGTTCTATGCTAATTGGAACCCGGCAATCAGAAGCCACACCATCAAGATCAGAGGGCAGATAGTCACTCTGGAACCCCAATAGCTAAATGCCATCATTGGAGCGTGGGACACAGATGCCCACGTTCTCCGCCAGCTGAATATTACCCCACCGTATGCCGATATCAGACGCACATTGTGTGGGGCTCGATCCACAGCTAGATGGAGCAGACATAAAGAAAGGGGCTACCACCAGACTCTGCCATACTCTCAAATGAACAGGGAAGCCCAAATCTGGCTGAAGATAGTCTGCTCGTGCCTAATCCCGGGGGTACACATGACTGATGTGACCCAGGACCGTGTTTGCCTGGTGTATGCCCTGATGAAAGGGCTGGAGATTAATGTTGGGGCGGTCATCATATCCGCCATGAAGAGAGCCCGATTACACCAGGGCCACAGGTATGGGTTCGGTGGACTACTCACCACCTTTCTCCGAGGCCTCGTCGTCGAGGAAGAGGCTTTGGATTATATCCCGCAGTTGGAGCGGCGGTCCTTGGATGTGACCAAAACTAAGGCCCCCGACACCACCCACGGGCCAGTGCTGACGCTTGTCGAGCGACATGCTCGTGATGACCAGTACATGGCACGGATGTTTGGAATGCAAATGCTCAAGCTCAGGATCGGTGGGAGACCAGCCACGGAGGAGGAGCTATGGCAGCTCGAGCTGGATTACCCGTTGGCGAAAACACCAGGGCTCTATGCCGAGTGGGGCCAGCCTTTGTAGAGCCCACTGACGATGATGTCCCCACGGATGAGGAGACACGTCGGGAGGACTCCGATGTGGAGTCCGATGACGACGACGGAGGCGACTCGGACATGGGAGATGAGGCAGCAACACCTGATGAAGAAGTGGAATACTTTGACTGATCAGGGAGTTCCACCACCCAATTTTGTGATTTTAAATTTTTGTGAACACTGGGGACAGTGTTCGGTTTAAGTGTGGGGTGGGGAGTAGTTAGGTGCTGGGCTGGGCTGGTTTGCTTGTATGCTTTCCTCTATATTCTTGTATGTATGTTTCCCTGTGTTTGTGAATTTGCAAATTGTTTTGTATTTGTAATTATTTGTGAAATTGATGTGTGTTGTGGAATGTTGATGTTGCCAGCTAAGTCCGTAAAATTTTTGTAAGTATTTTTGCTTATCGAAATGATCGATATTTTTAAAATTTTGCGAAAATATTTTATTCATATTTAAAATATTTTGTAAATAATTTTTCCATCGAAATGATCGATGTTTTGCAAAATTTTTCAATTTTTTTTTTGGTTTCTCGGCGTTTGTTTTCGGTTCTTTTACCGAGAATGGTCCCATTGAACCGACGTCATAGTTAGTGATTGTTCCCTATGATGGATGGATGACGACCGTCTTAAGGGAAATGTAGTCGGTAGGAGTAGTTATTTTAATTTATTTTCAGTTTTTTTTTTCTTTGGTGGATTGCATCACGGAACCTGTAGTTAGTATATGGTTGTGAAATTTTGGTTGCGTGTTGTAACTGATATTCAAAATGCAAAAGTGATTCGTATGAAAGCATGCAATTTTGTAAATATGTTGAGATACCTAGACTGTAGAGTTCGATTCGGTGTGATTGAGGCTTAATGTTTGAATTCATGTAATTAGCTGATTGAAGAGTCTGTGAATGCATCTTGAATCGAGCATGTGCATAAAGTGTGAAGTGAGGTATTGTTATTCCATGCTATTGTGAAGTGTCTAGAACTTGCCTGGTGTGTGTACAAAACGAAATGAAGGAGGTGTAGTGTTGGAAAGGATGTAGGCATTTCTTTGTTTTAACCGAGAGTTTCTATTTTTTTCTTGTCATACTCCCCCTTTATGTGATTGCATACCCTAGTCAGCCCTTTGAGCCTTTAGCCTATTATTTCTTTCTTTTGTCCAAAAAAGTATAAACTGAGCTTAATTTTTTCTTTTCATTAGCCGTAAAGTCTATACAAAACTCTTAAGCGCTTAAGAAGAGAAAATAATTTCCCCAAGGTGTCAAAGAGTGAGAATGGTGAAAAGAAAAAGAAGAGCAGAGAGAGGGAAGAAAAGAAAAGGTTGAAGGTGCACTTGCTATAATTAAATGATAATGAAGGTGCATGAAAAACCTTTGTTTTCGTGTCAAGTGTGCTTGATAAAATGGGCCATACTAAAGTAAATCATCAAGAATGGGATGATGAAAAAAAAAGAAAAGAGAGAAACAATGTCCATGAGTTGATGGGAATGTGTTGAAAAGGCGCTTAAGGATGCTAGTGGCTATTATTGGCTAATCCAATATATACTAGTTCCATAGCTTCCATTACAACCCATTAAAGTCCTATGTGATCTTACATTGCATTTCTTTATATTAGTGGAGTAATACACTAAGGGCAAGCTTATGGGTCATGACATGATGCATGTGAATTCTTTTGGAAGAGAGAGTGAAATTAATTTTTACATGCCCCTACTTGAATGTTTGTGTGTCACATGAGCAAAAAGGGGAAGATTCTCTTGAGTTGTGAGGGCACATGCTTGATGAAAGGTTGATTTTCGTGTCGGATATCTTGATTAGCTGATTTGCATGAGTTTGCCGATATCGAGAGTCGATTCTTAAAGTCTAGGAAGTCTTAATGTATTGAAGGTCCTTGCATTGTTAAATCCATGCATGTTTTCTTGATGATTTGACATATTGAATGATCGGTATGACCGTAGCTCAAATTGTCGCACCATAGTGGCGAAGGTTGGGATGTAAATTGCATGAATTGTATGTTTGTTGTTCGAGGATGAACAATGATTTAAGTGTGGGGTAAGTGATCTTGGGCAGATTTATATGCCCAAGTGATACTCAAACGTATCATTTTCACCTTGTTTATCTAGCAATGTGTATACATTTTCATGTAATTGGTAATAAAATGTGAATTTATACTAACCAACATGATTAGCATTGTTTTGTAGGTAAAATGTGATTTCGGGAAGCTAAAATGCATGTTGGATGATATCGGAGTTGGACTTGGATGCGAGCAAGGGAAAAAGCATTGGACTGCACCAATTAAAGGGGCTCCGCGATGGAGCCGTGTCACGCTGCCATCGTGGAGGCATTCTGCCTGGAGGGTGAAAATGCATCAATTCCAGTGGAGGCTCGCGACAGCTCCGTGGCACGGTGGCAAGCCTCTGCGTTGCACGCCGTTCCACGTTGATGCTTTATTCCCGGACCCCCAATTTCCAGTGAGGGTCCGCGTCCATGCCGTGTCACGGAGGCAGTGCTCCGCGATGCACTCCGTGACACGTTGCTTGTTATTCCGGGAATGATTCCCACTAGTATAAATAAAACACTTAGGTTCATTTTTTCATAATTCAGACTTGGTGGAGCAAGGACGTGGGTTACAGGCAGTTGAGGGACGAAAAGTTCAGGGTTTTTTCTCTCCTTCTTTCTTCTCTAATTCAATTGTTTGTATGATTAACACTTGTTTTAGAATGATTAATCACCAAATGAGTGGCTAATTCCCTTCCTTGATGAGGTTATGAACACTTGTGATGAATTTTGATTATTGAATTATATGGTTTTTCATCTTTTTCTTCCATGTTGTTCTATTAATTCTTGTTTCTACTGCATTGGTGTGTGGCCGACATTAATGTATATCTAAAAAGTCCGATTTCACTCGAGAGAGCACGAAATTGGAAAGTTGTGAATTAATAGGATATTGTTCTTTACTTGATTTGGGAAAATTGAGTTTTGATGTGCTTTCCTGATAGAAATATACTTGAAAGCCGTATTAATCAATTTAGGAACCGGAATTGTGTTGCTAGGTCATGAATTGCATTTAATCACAGAAATGTAGACGGATGGTTTATGATTCTTAAGTGAGATTAAATACGAGAGTTTTAATCTCTTGGCTAATGTTCTTGGCTAGCAACTGGAAGAAAAGATTAACCAATTTATGATTATAATCAGTTTCATTACATGTTCTTAACCTCGGCATGCTCATATCCATAGTTTAAATTCAAAGTAGATAATTGTTAGTAGTTTTAGTATAGGATTTATAAAACAAGTTATTCAATTTTTGGTTACGTTGTTGTCAGCATATTTAGAAGTGAGATATAGTATAGTATACTTAAGCAATTTTCACTTATCCAGAGTCTCTGTGGATCGATACTTGGCTTACTAAAGCCACTTACTACTTGTTCGACCACGTGCACTTGCGTGTCGGTTTTTAACCCCAACAAACGCACCGAACAATGAGCCGATGGGACAAAACTGCCAACTAGCTCGATGAAAGTCTATAACTGAAAGAACATAACTATAGTAAATGTCATTGAAGGATGAGGACTCACCAATACTAAGTAGACTAGTCTGAGAGAGGAGCAGGACTAATGATGCGGTTGAGACTGATTCCTCTGACCTGTATCATGAAACGATACAACATAGAGTATGCAGTTACTACTTGGAATATACTAATTATGTAAGGTAAGTAAAACGGGCAGTTAAAATATATAAGAGTTCATAAGAGTAGGACATCATAATCATAAAGTAAATATCATAATGTAAACATAACGGCTCAAGATTTTCAAAAGATTCATAAATCAGTCATAATCGTAATCATAAGAGAAAGCTTTATTAGACATAACTCGAACCGAAGTAATAGAAACATAACCATGCATAAATCATGAGGAATAATGGGAGGACTCGTCTTAACTGACACCATCATGATAGAGCCTTACATGATGCCCAACTATTTCGCCTAAGTGGTCAGGACCGTCCCGGCCTTGCCATGCAGGAGAACGTGCATGCGTGGTGATATCAAAGGGATCCAATAATAAATAAATATATATATACCTATGATAGCATGTAGTTCTAAGACCACGGAGTTTTCCTGATGACGGGTCTACTCAATGCTAGATATCGCACCCAAAAATATGCACATCAGGGCTCATATCATAATCGTAAAATCATTCATGAAGTTCATGTAAAAATAAATAATAACATGATGGATACCATTAAAAATACATGATTATCCTTGAATAAGGACCCGTGATTCAGCCAAGAGTAATAAATCCACAAATCATGAAATCTATGCATACATGTAAAATATGTATATACTTGATATTCAAAAATCCATGATGGGTGCTTGAGAGAAATCATATCATAAATTATAAATCATAAATCATAATTTAGGGCTTAAGAAGATTAAGAAATCATAACTTGACTTTTTATGGAGCATATATAATTGGGAATAATTTAATTAAGATTTGAAACTATAAATTTATATTCAAAGCAATTATAAAATCTGCCATAGATCATAAAACATGATTTGATATATAAAGGGAATTGACCCATAAGTAGATCATAGAGAATTTCACAAGAATTGGAACCCCATAAGATCATGAAACGTGAATCTAGGATTTGAATTCATGGAATTGAGAAGAGTTTAGAGCATGAGAGTGGAACTCCCATTCATAGCCTCACATACCTGGGTAAATCTGATTCACACTCCCACTTGAAAGGACAAAGGAAATTGAAGAGAATTTGGAGAGGTTCTTCAAACTTGATCGCCAAGGAAAACTCTAAGTTGCATGCATGGGAATGGTGAGGCTTCGAATAGGTTTAACACCCTTAATACCCTACTAACTGAGCTTAAAACGACGTAATTTAGGACCTTAGGGCTTAGAAATGATGAAAATACCCTTAATGAAAAATCTGGAAAACCTGCACTACCATTGACAACAACTAGTACAATGGGTGATTACTGGCTCCGACGGTTCGTCACTTCCCTCGTTGCTTCACCCGACTTTTCAAAATCGGATTTGCTACCGTGATCGGTACCATGAGTCATACCTAGCTCCCACGAATCGTGGTAACCACCTGTTGTCACCACTGCCTACCTTCTGGGAACCCTTCTAATGCGACTATATAATGACTCGTCCCTTCGAATAATGAGTCGTCCTATGACTCATGCCAACCTTTTTGACCAAGACCATCCTCCCAACGACCCCCTTAAAGTGACCTGTTACACCAATTAACAAGTCGTTTTGAGACTCGTTACATCCCAGTCCTACTCTGCAGATTCTCACCACGAGAACCTCCAACGGGTCGGTAGACCCACCAACAACCCGTACAACAAGTCGTTCTGAGAAGAAATCTCAGAGTTTCTGCTACTTTCCATTTCCAATCCTGAAAGTCTTAAGCATTTTCGGGGTATAACAGTATCTCCCCCTTGGGAATATTCATCCTCGAATGTGCGAAAACATACTGAAAAGCTGAGAAATGCAACCACTATGCCAAATACGGAACATTTAAGCTGAAAACTGATGGAGTAACTAACTCCGGGCTAGAATACAAAACTAAATTGGATTCATAAATCACACATACATATATCGTCATGAAGGAAACTGGGGAAACATGAACTGAACATGAAACTGAATAGAATACTAAGGAGGAAACTAATACCTCATGTTGGAATTGAGCCGGAAGGGAATAGATGTGGGTATCTAGCCATCATATCTGCTTCGGCTTCCCACGTAGCTCCCTCAACATGCTAATTTCTCCATAAAACCTTTACTGAGGCTACTTCTTTGTTTCTTAGCTTCCTAACCTGATGATCAAGTATTTCCACTTGAACCTCCTTACAGCTAACGTTGTCCTTCACATCTACACTCTCTACAGGAACAACCAAAGTCGAATCACCCATGCACTTCTTTAAGAGCGACAGATGGAACACCAGATGTACTGAAGCCAATCATGAGGACAACTCCAACTCATAAGCCATCTTACCAACATGCCTCACAATCCGATATGGACCCACATAACGGGGACTGAGTTTCCCTTTTTTTTTGAACCTCATCACTCCCTTCATGGGAGATACCTTTAGAAACACCCAATCATCAACTCCAAACTCAAGCTCCCTCCTCCTCACATCCGCATAGGACTTTTGGCGACTTTGAGCTGTTTTCAACCTGTCCCTTATAAGATGAACTTTCTTCATGGCCTCATGGACTAAATCTGGTCCTATCAATGAAGATTCACTGACTTTGAACCAACCAATAGGTGATCTACATCTTCGCCCAATAGAGAGCCTCAAACGGAGCCATCTGAATGCTTGAATGATAACTGTTGTTATATGTAAACTCAATGAGGGGAAAATGATCATCCCAACTACCCTTGAAATCAATCACACACACCCTCAACATATCCTCAAGAGTCTGAATGGTCCGCGCCACCTGACCATCTGTTTTCAGGTGAAATGCTATGCTAATCTTGACCTAGGTACCGAGTCCCTTCTGAAATGATCTCTAGAACTGGGAGGTAACTAAGTACCTCTATCTGATATGATGGACAAGGGCACTCCATGAAACCTAACTAACACATGAATGTACAATTTGGAATAATCCTCCGCGGAGTCAGTAGTTTTGACCGATAGGAAAGGAGCTGCCTTAGTCAACCTATCTACAACCACCCAAATAGAGTCATACTATCGACAAGTGCGAGGCAACCCTATAATGAAGTCCATATTGATCTCTTCCCACTTCCAAGTAGGGATACTAATATCTTGAAATATACCTCCAGGTCTTTGATGCTCAACCTTCACCTATTAACAATTCAGACACTTAGCCACAAACTCTGCTATGTCCTTCTTCATGCCATTCCACCAATAGACTTCCCGTAGGTCACGGTACATCTTGGTGGCACCTAGATTTATAGAATATCTAGAACCATGAGCTTCATGCAACATTCGCTCCCTCAAGTCACCAACATCTGGTACACACAAATGACCCTGATATTGAAGCACGCCATCTCCCCCTTGGGAGAAGACCTCGACCTTCTGATTTCGAACCGCTTCCTTCAGCTTTACCAAAATAGGATCCTTGTCTTGCCTAGCCTTAACATCGATCAATAAAGATGATTCTGACCCATTTTGAACCATGACACCACGATTCGTCGAGTTAACAAGACGAACTCCTAGTCGTGCAAGTCGATGCACATCCTTCACTAACTCTTTCCTCTCCTCATCTACATGAGATACACTCTCCATAGAAAGCCTGGTAAGAGCGTTTGCCACCACATTGACCTTTCTCGGATGATAATGGACACTCATGTATTAATCTTTAAGAAGCTCCAACCACCTCCTCTGACGTAGATTTAGATCCTTCTGGGTGAACACGTACTATAGGCTTTTGTGGTTCTTAAACACATCCACATGGACACCATACAGATAGTGTCTCCAAATATTCAAGGAAAATACTATCGTCGCCAATTTCGAGATCATGAGTCGGATAGTTCTTTTCATGAACCTTCAGCTACCTGGAAGCATAGGCTATAACCTTACCATGCCGCATTAGCACACAACCAAGGCCGATCCTCAAGGTGTCACAACATACCACAAACCCATTAGTACCCTCAGGTAGGGTCAACACTAATGCTGAGGTGAGTTGATTCTTCAACTCTTAGAAGCTTTTCTCGCAAGCTTCCTACTAGTGAAACTTCACTTTCTTCTAGGTCAATTTAGTCAACGGGGTTTCAATGGATGAAAAACCCTCAAAAATATCCGATAATAACAATCTATACCTAAGAAACTCTTGATATCTGAAGGATTCATTATTCTAGGCCAATTCTTCACCGCTTCTATCTTTTGAGAGTCCACATGTACATCCTCACTTGACACCACATGGCCTAAAAATGCCACTGGGTTCAACCAGAAGTCATATTTGCTGAACTTAGCATACAGCTGGCGATCCTTAAGAGTTTGTAGCACCACCCTCAAATGAGTGGCATGCTCTTTCTCGCTCCGAGAGTATATGAGAATATCATCGATGTACACAATCATGAACACATCCAAATAGGGCCTGAAAACCCTATTCATCAAGTCCATAAAAGCTGCAAGAGTATTCCTTAGTCCAACAGACATAACTACAAACTCATAATGACCATACAGAGTCCTGAGGGGTGTCTTTGGAGTATCACGCTCTCTAACTTTGAGCTGATGATATTCGGATATGAGGTCTATCTTCGAAAAGTACTTAGGACCCTGAAACTAGTCAAACAAATCATCAATCCTAGGAAGAGGATACCTGTTCTTGATTGTGACCTTGTTCAATTGCCGATAATCAATACACATTCAAAGGGAACCATCCTTCTTTCGGAAAAAGAGCACTGGTGCACCCCACGGGGATTTGATAGGTCTGATGAAACCTTTATCTAGAAGGTCCTTCAACTGCTCCTTCAACTCCTTTAGTTCAGCTAAAGCCAATCTGTAAGGAGGAATAGATATAGGTTGCGTATCGGGAAGGAAGTCAATACCAAAATCAATCTCCCGCTCGGGAGGGATTCTCAGTAAATCATCTGGGAACACTCTGGGTATTTGCACACTACTGGAACTGACTTGATAATCGGGGTTTTAGATGTAGCATCCTTAACAATAATTAGATGGTACACACAACCCTTAGAAATTATTTTTCTTGCCTTAAGGTAGAAAATGAAATGACCTATAGGCACAGCTGAATTGCCCTTCCACTCTAGGACTGGCTCACTCAAAATTTGAAATTCTACCTCGGGTTCTACAATTTACTGAGGCATAACATGCATGTAGCCAATCCATGCCGAAGATAACATCAAAATCTGTCATGGCTAGTTCTACCAAACCTGCTGAGGTGACCTTTTTAAGGAATGCGACAGGGCAATTTCAATATACTTGTCGAGCTATAACTGATTCACCGATTGGAGTAGAGACTAAGAAGGGTTCTGATAGGATTTCGGGACTGACTCCAAAACTACAAGAAACAAAAAGTGTCACAAAAGATAAAGTAGCCCTTGGGTCTAACAAAGCATATACATAAAGGTGGAATACTCGTAACATATCGGTAACCACATCTGGTGAAGTCTCTTGCTACTATCGAGATGCAAGGGAATAAAACCTGTTCTGACGCTGGCCACCACCTACACTGGTGGATGCAGCCTGCTGAGCTGGGCGTGTTGGTGGTGCTGCTGAGTTGGTAGCTTGACTACAACCTCTACCATCACCCCGTCTAGCCAACAGACTTTCCCGGTGCTTGTTCTCAAGTCTACCACACCCAAAATAGATATCTGACCCAATTAGGCACTCCCCTATATTATTCTTGCTACACTTCCCGCAGGTCGGGAAAGTACGCTCTGTATGCATACTACTCTGGCTCCTCAAACCTAAGGCTCTACTCCTCTGATCATCTCACGGTCTGGATGGTGCACTAGCCGATGATGGCGCTGGAGCTAATGACCTATGATGAAACTGCTAGCGATGCCCACCTCCCAATCTTACTGAGAGAATCCATAACTGTCTGTCCTGGATCTCTTGGCCTCTCTCTCTCTCAGATGCACCGCCTCCATCTGCTGGGCGTACAAAACCAATCGGGGAAAATCAATGTCCCGATGAAGCATGTCGGTCCTACAATCCTTTTCTAGGTAGTCTACTACTCTATGTACAAATATGCTCATTTGAGCTCTCTGATCAGCCACTAGCTCTGGTGCATACCTGGACAAATGAGTGATCTCCAAAGCATACTCCTGGACTGTCATGTTACCCTACTTTAGGTTCACAAAATCCGATGCTTTAATCTCCCTCATCTCACGAGGGAAGAACCGATCCAGAAATATGGTATGGAACTCATCCTAATCAATGGGCCCTGCTCCAACTATCCTGCTATCCTTCTATTGCTTGAACCAGATGTGCGCAACCGTTTTCAACTGATACGAGGCTTGGTTTGTGCACTCCTCCCTAGTCACTCCCATGATCTGAGTGATCTTCAGCACTTTATTAATAAACTCATGTGGATCCTCATCCACATTCGATCTAAGGAACTCCGGAGGGTTCATCCTCAGAAAATCTCTGATTCTCGCTGTTGCCGCATTCCCATTCTGAGGTACATGCGCTACCGCCTGTTGGTTGACTTGGGCGGTCAAAGCTTGTGCTAGCATCTGAATGGCTGCCATGAACTCAGCATGAGCAACTTGCTCGGGTACATGATCCTCATGGGTTGGTGGGGCCTGCTTGTGCCATCCTCATTGTCATTCTTGGGGCCAATTCCATTCCCATTTCTCCATTAGTTGACGCGGCGAGAAGGTATGATTCTGCAAATGTGTATAACACGAGTTAGAAGGATAGAGAAACATTTCATCACACCACTTAGATCATGAAAGATGGAAAAATTTCCTAAACGTATCGTAGACACTTCGTCATAAGTGTGGCGCGCTTCACACCCATGAAAAAGACTCTAGTTAACGCGGCTTCTAGACACCCTAGGACACTTCAATACCTAATGATTTGATACCAAGTTTGTCATGACCCGAACATAGGCCCAGATTAGGACTCGAGACAAAGAACCCCAAGAGGCTTCAATTCGACCCATGGCATATCAACAAAGATTATACTATAAGTAGATACCGATATAATAAAACATGCTTAAGCAGAAGTCTGCGCATATATCAAGACAATACCGAATCATAAATAACAAGTTTATTTCTACATATGTCTGAATAGCCTCTAACATCATTGATAAACTGATGGGACAACATCCCCAACTAGCTCGATGAAAGTCTGTAATTGAAAGAACATAACTATAGTTAACTGAATGTCCTCAAAGGATGAAGATTCACCAATACTGGGTAGACAGGTCTAAGAGAGGAGTAGGAATAATGATACGGCTGAGACTGATCCCTCGGACCTATATCATGAAATGATACAACATAGATTATGCGGTCAGTACTTGGAATGTACTGACTATGTAAGTTAAGTAAAATGGACAGTTAAAATACATAAGAGTTCATAAGAGTAGGACAACATAATCATAAAGTAAATATCATAATGTAAACATAAGGGCTCAAGGTTTTCAAAAGATTTGTAAATCATTCATAATCATAATCATAAGAGGAAGCTTTATTAGACATAACTAGAGCCAAAGTAACATACACATAACCATGTATAAATCATGAGGAATAATGGGAGGACTCTGATCTTAGGCAAAATAGCATGCCCAAGTGATGCTTTATAACTTAGTTTTGTCTTGTTTATCGACTTAATTATATGCATTCTCATGTACTTCTATGCAAATATGAATATATATACTAACCAACATGATTAGTTCTTGTTTTTGTAGGTTTAAAATGAATTAGAGGAACTAATCCATGAGTTGGTGAAGTGGAGGCATCGAATCATAAGTAAAACGCGAACGTCGGCAAAGGGAGACATGTGAAACAGCCCACCTGCGCATTGGCAATGCGCCACGGAAGGCAGGCTGCTCGACAAGGGCCGTGACACACCCTCAAACGTGCTGCACAAGAAGCGTGACACGTTGCCAACGCGGTCAGCTTCTGCCTGGCGACGGTTTTATGTGTTTTCCAGTGTGCATCTGCGATTCCTCCCTGTCATAGAGGTAAATTGGCACGATAACCTCCGTGACACGGAGCTATTTCATACCGGGCATAATTTTATACACCTCACATTTACTATAAATAGGTCCCTTAGCTCCTAAAAACATTTTGTCACGATTTATTTCTCAAAAACTGCCAAGGAGTGAAGGGAGAAGTGGGAGAACTCACCTAGGGTTCATCAATTTCATCTTCTCTTCTACCAATTCTTGTAAGTATGTTAATTTAATTATGTTTTCATGTAATTATACGAACTTGAGTGGCTAGAACCCTTCCTCTAGGGTTGAAACCACATGGTATGATTATGAATACATGATTTTGTTTTGGTTTTAAGTTATTAATTGTTGTTTTGTCTTACATTCTTAATTATGGTTGTTTTTATGATTGATCACCATGAAAACACACACATTACACCTAGATTAAATCTTGAGAAAGTAAACCTAGGCAAGAACAAAGAATGTAGGCAGCAAGTTTGTATCTTATGATATAATTCGCGGTTAGAATAAGAAATTATACCTAATTTGCCTTGCTTGGTTACTTAAACGGGATGAACTAGACACCAACTTAGAATTATCACATCACCACTCGTAGAAGTAGTTTTCTAGCTAAGTTCGGTTAAATTTTTAGAGGTACGAAAGTCCCTAATCAAGAGCATAAACCCCGTAAAACCACATCCACGTAATTGTATTGCCCACGAACTAGAATGTCACATCCCCGCTCAACGATGTAGTTGTGAGGCTAGTTTGTAGTGTTTAGAGGCTCGAAAGACCATGAACATACAATTATAATTATGTGAGATGACAATTGATAATTCCATACTTAAACCATTACAAAGCTTAGTATCGCATGATTATCCGGCTTTAACTCTAGTTGCTTCTTGAATGTTTTCAGAGTATTTCTGTGACCACCCATGGACTTAATTAAACTTTATCGAAAAATTATAAATCAACACTTGTGAAAGTTAATATCACAATTGAACTTGATAATTAGCTGAATTGGTCCAGTCCCTGTGGGTTCGACATCCGGCTCTTAAAAAGGGCCACTGTATTACTTATAAGACCACGTACACTTGCGTGTGCGCTCGGGCAGGCGTCAACAAGTTTTTGGCTCTGTTGCTGCGCAGTCCCAACAGACTCGTCTTAACCGACACCATCATGATAGAGCCTTACATGATGCCCCACTATTTCGCCCATGTGGTGAGGACCGTCCCGGCTTACCAGGAAGGGGCGTGCGTGCGGGGTGATATCACAGGGATACAATATATATATATATATGTACATGGTGGCACGTAGTTCTGACACCATGGGGTTTACCTGAATGTTGGGTCTACTCGGTGCTAGACACTACTCCCAAAAATATGCATATGAGGGCTCATATCATAATCGTAAAATCATTCATGAAGTTCATGTCCAAATAAATATTAACATGATGGATCCCATTACAAATACATGATTAGCCTTGAATAAGGGAACGTGATTCGGCGAAGAGTCATAAATCCGTAAATCATGAAATCCATGCATACTTGTAAAACATGTATATACTTGATATTCATAAATCCATGATGTGTTCTTGAGAGAAATCATATCATAAATCGTAAATCATAATTTAGGGTTTAAGAAGATGAAGAAATCATAACTTGATTTTTCATGAAGCATATATAATTGGGCATAATTTAATTAAGATTTGAAACTATAAATTTATATTCAAAGAAATTATAAAATCTTCCATAGATCATAAAATATGATTTGATACATAAATGAAATTGACCTATAGATAAATCATAGAGAATTTCACAAGAATTGGAATAAACCTCATAAGATCATGAAACTGGAATTTAGAATTGGAATTCATGGAATTGAGAAGAGCTTAGAGCATGAGAGTGAAAGGAACTCCTATTCATAGCCTCACATGCCTGGGTAAATCTGATTCACACTCTCACTTAAAAGGCCAAAGGAAATTGGAGAGAGTTTTGAGAGGTTCTTCAAACTTGATCTCCAAGGAAAATTCTAAGTTGCATGCATGGGAACGGTGAGGCTTAGAATAGGTTTAACACCCTTAAGACCTTACTAACTGAGCTTAAAACAATGTAATTTAGGACCTTAAGGCTTAGAAATAATAAAAATACCCTTAATGTAAAACCTGGAAAACCTGCACTGCCAGTGACAACGACTGGTACAACGGGTCATTACTGGCTCCGACGGTTCATCACTTCCCTCGTTGCTTCACCCCACTTTTCAAACTCGGGTCTGCTACCACGATCGATACCACGAGTCGTACCTAGATCCTACAACTTGTGGTAATCACCTGTTGTCACCACTGCCTTCCTTCTGGGAACCCTTCCAATGGGACCATATAACGACTCGTCCCTTCGAACAATGAGTCGTCCTATGACCCGTGCCAACCCTTTTGGCCAAGACCACCCTTCCAACGACCCCCTTACAACGACCCATTACACCGACTAATGGGTAATTCTGAGACCCGTTACTTCCCAGTCCTACTCCGCAGATTCTCACCGCAAGCACCTCCAATGGATCATTAGACTCACCAAAAACCCGTATAACACGTCATTCTGAGAAGAAATCTCAAATTTTCTGCTACTTTCCATTTCCAATCTCGAGTCTAGTCTTAATCACTTCTGGGGTATAACAATATCTCCCCCTTGGGATCATTTTTCCTCGAATGTGCGCAAACATACAACATAGGTTAGAAATGCAACCACCATGCCAAATATGGAACATTTAAGCTGAAAACTGACGAAGTAACTAACTCTAGGCTAGAATACATAACTGAATTGGATTCATAAATCACACATACATACATTGTCATGGAGGAAACTGGGGAAACATGAACTGAACATGAAACTGAATAGAATACTAAAGAGGAAACTAGTACCTCAAACTGGAACTGAGCTAAAAGGGAATAGATGCGGGTATCTAGACATCATATCATCTTTAGCTTCCCACATAGCTCTCTCAACATGATGATTTCTCCACAAAACCTTTACTGAGACTACTTCTTTGTTTCTTAGCTTCCGAACCTGATGATCAATTATTTCTACCGGAACCTCCTCATAGCTAAGGTTGTCCTTCACATCTACACTTTGTATAGGAATAACCAAAGTTGGATCACCCATGCACTTCTTTAAGAGCGACACATGAAACACCAAATGTACTGAAGCCAATCCTGAGGACAACTCGAGCTCATAAGCCATCTTACCAACACGCCTCACTATCCGATACGGACCCACATAATGGGGACTAGGTTTCCCTTTCTTTTCGAACCTCATCACTCCTTTCGTGGGAGAAACTTTCATAAACATCCAATCATCAACTCCAAACTCAAGCTCCCTCCTTCTCACATCCGCATAGGAATTTTGGCGACTCTGAGCTGTTTTCAACCTATCCCTTATAAGCAAAACTTTCTCCATGGTCTCATGGACTGAATCTGGTCCTATCAACGCAGCTTCACTGACTTCGAACCAACCAATAGGCAATCTACATCTTCTCCCAATAGAGAGCCTCAAACGGAGCCATCTGAATGCTGGAATGATAATTGTTGTTATATGTAAACTCAGTGAGGGGAAAATGATCATCCCAACTACCCTTGAAATCAATCACACACACCCTCAACATATCCTCAAGAGTCTGAATGGTCCACTCCACCTGACCATCTATTTGCAGGTGAAATACTATGTAAGCTTGACCTAGGTACTAAGTCCTTTCTGAAATGATCTCTAGAACTGGGAGGTAAACTGAGTATCTCTATCTGATATGATGGACAAGGGCACTCCATGCAACCGAACTAACTCCTGAATGTACAATTTGGCAAAATCCTTCGCTGAGTCGGTAGTTTTGACCGGTAGGAAATGAGCTGCCTTAGTCAACTTGTCTACAACCACCTAAATAGAGTCATATTGCCGAAGAGTGTGAGGAAACCCCGTAATGAATTCCATATTGATCTCTTTCCACTTCCAAGTAGGGATACAAATATGTTGAAGCATACCTCCAGGTCTTTGATGCTCAACCTTCACTTATTAACAATTTAGACACTTAGCAACAAACTTTGCTATGTCCTTCTTCATGACATTCCACCAATAGACTTCCCGTAGGTCACGGTATATCTTGATGGCACCTGGATGGATAGAATATCTAGAACCATGAGCTTCATACAACATCCGCTCCCTCAAGTCACCAACATCTGGTGCACATAAACGACCCTGATATCGAAGCATACCATCTCCCCCTTGAGAGAAGACCTAGACCTTCTGATTTCAAACCGTTTCCTTCAACTTTACCAAAATAGGATCCTAATATTTCCTATCCTTAACATCGATCACTAAAGATGATTCTGACCCATTCTGAACCATGACACCACGATTCGTCGAGTCAACAAGACAAACTCCTAGTCGTGTAAGCCGGTGCACACCCTTCACTAACTCTTTCCTCTCCTCATCTACATGAGATACAGTCTCCATAGAAATCCTGCTAAGAGCATCTTCCACCATATTGAGCTTGCTTGGATGATAAAGGACACTCATATCATAATCTCTAAGAAGCTCCAACCACCTCCACTAACATAGATTTAGATCCTTCTAGGTGAACACATACTATAGGCTTTTGTGGTCGGTAATCACATCCACATGGACACCATACAAATAGTGTCTCCTAATATTCAACGAAAATACTACCACCGCCAATTCGAGATCATGAGTCAGATAGTTCTTTTCATGAACCTTCAGCTGCCTGGAAGCATAGGCTATAAGCTTACCGTGCTGCATTATCACACAACCAAGGATGATCCTCGAGGCGTCTCAATATACCACAAACCCATTGGTACCCTCAGGTAGGGTCAACACTGGTGCTGAGGTGGGTTGACTCTTCAATTCTTGAAAGCTCTTGTCGCAAGCCTTCGACCAGTGAAACTGCACTTTCTTCCGGGTCAATTTAGTCAATAGGGCTTCAATGGATGAAAACCCCTCAGCAAATCTCCGATAATAACCATCTAATCCAAAGAAACTCCTAATATCCGAAGGATTCACTGGTCTGGGCCAATTCTTCACCGCTACTATCTTTTGAGAGTCCACCTGTACACCCTCACTTGACACCACATGGCCTAAAAATGGCACTAAGTTCAACTAGAACTCACATTTGCTGAACTTAGCATCCAACTAGTGATCCTTAAGAGTCTTTAGCACCACCCTCAAATGAGCGGCATGCTTCTCCTCGCTCCGAGAGTATATGAGAATATTATCTATGAACACAATAGCGAACATATCCAAGTATGGCCTGAAAACCCAGTTCGTCAAGTTTATAAAAGCTGTAAGATAATTCCTTAGTCCAAAAGACATAACTACAAACTCATAATGACCATACAAAGTCCTAAGGAGTGTCTTCGGAGTATCATGCTCTCTAACTCTGAGCTAATGATATCCGAATCTGAGGTCTATCTTCAAAAAGCACTTAGCACCCTGAAACTAGTCAAACAAATCATCAATCCTAGGGAGAGTATTCCTGTTCTTGATTGTGACCTTGTTCAATTGCCGATAATCAATACACATTCAAAGGGAACCATCCTTCTTTCGGATAAAGAGCACTGGTGCACCCCACGGGGATTTGTTAGGTATGATGAAACCTTTATCTAGAAGGTCATTCAACTCCTTTAGCTCAACTAGATCCATTCTGTAAGGAGGAATAGATATAGGTTGCGTATCGGGAAGGAGGTCAATACCAAAATCAATCTCCCTCTCAGGAGGGATTCTCGGTAAATCAACTAGGAACACTCCTGGATTTTCGCACACTACTGGAACTAACTGGATAGTCGGGGTTTTGGTCGTAGCATCCTTAACCCTAATTAGATCGTACACACAACCCTTAGAAATCATCTTTCTGGCCTTAAGATAGAAAATGAGATGACCTATAGGCATAGTTGAACTACCCTTCCACTCTAACACTGACTCACAGGAATTCGGAATTCTACCTCGGGTTCTACAATTTACTGAGGTATAACATGCATGTAGCCAATCCATGCCGAAGATAACATCAAAATTTGTTATGGCTAGTGCTACCAAATCTGCTGAGGTGACTTTCTGAAGGACTGTGGCTGCAATTTCTATATACCCATCGATCTATAACTGATTCATTGATTGGAGTAGAGATTGAGAAGGGTTTTGATATGATTTTGGGACTGACTCCAAAACTACTATCAACATAGAGCATCACAAAAGAAAAAGTAGTCCCTGGGTCTAACAATGCATATACATCAAGGTGGTATACTCGTAACATATCGGTAACCATATCTGGTGAAGTCTCTTGCTCCTATCGAGATGCAAGGGCATATAACCTGTTCTGACACTGGCCACCACCTGCACTGGTGGATGCACCCTATTGAGCTAGGTGTGCTGGTGCTACTGCTGAGTTGGTCGCCTAAGTACGACCTCTAGCATCACCCCGTCTAGCCAACAGACACTCCCTACGCCTGTACTTGGGTCTACCACAGCCAAAATAGATATCTGACCCGATCAGTCACTCCCTATATGATTCTTGCTGCACTTCCCGCAGGTCGAGAAAGTACGCTCTATCTGGATACTATTTTGTCCCCTCGAACCTAAGGTTTTGCTCCTCTGATCACTTGACGGTATGGATGGTGCACTGGCTGATAATGGCGTTGGAGCTAATGACCTATGATGAGACTGCTAGCGATGCCCGCCTCCCAATGTTTATTGAGAGAATCCATAACTATCTGTCCTGGCCCTCTTGGCCTCTCTCTCTCTTAGATGCACCGCCTCCATCTGCTAGGCGTACAAAACCAATCGGGGAAAATCAATGTCCTGATGAAGCATGGCAGTCCTACAATCCTTGTCCAGATACTCTGCTACTCCATGTACAAACCTGCTCACTTGACCTCTCTGATCAACCACTAGCTATGGTGCATACTCGGACGAATGAGTGAACTCCAAAACATACTCCTGGACTGTCATGTTATCCTACTTTAGGTTCACAAACTCCACTGCTTTAATCTCCCTCATCTCACAAGGGAAGAACTGATCAACAAATGTGGTATGGAATTCATCCTAATCAATGGGCCCTGCTCCAACTATCCTTCTATCCTTCCATTACCTAAACTAGATGTGCGCAACCCTTTTCAACTGATACGAGGCTAGGTTTGCAAACTCCTCCCTAGTCACTCCCATGATCTAAGTGATCTTCAGTACTTCATTAATAAACTCATGTGGATCCTCGTCCACCTTTGATTGAAGGAACTCCGGAGGGTTCATCCCCAGAAAATCTCTGACTCTCTCCGCCACCGCGTTCTCATTTTGAGGAATATGCGCTACCCCCTGATGGTTGACTTGGGCAGTCAAAGCCTATGCTAGCATCTGAATGGCTGCGCTGAACTCAGCATGGGCAACCTGCTCGGGTACGTGATCCTCATGTGCTGGTGGGGCCTGCTGGTGCCCATCCCCATTGCCATTCTCAGGGCCATTTCCATTCTTGTTTCTCCTTTAGTTGACGTGAAGAGAAGGCATAATTCTCCAAACATGTATAACACGAGTTAAAAGGATAGAGAGACATTTCATCACATGACTTAGATCATGAAAGAAGGAAAAATTTCCTAAACGTCTCGTAGCCTCTTCATCATAAGTGTGGCGTGCCTCATACCCATGAAAAAGACTCTACTTAACGTGGCTTTTAGACACCCTAGGACACTTCAAAACCTAATGCTTTGATACCAAGTTTGTTAGGACCCGAACATAGACTCGAATCGGACACGGGACAAAAAACCCCGAGTGGCTCCAAGTCTACCCATGGCATGAACATATCAACTAAGAGCATACTATAAGTAGATACCGATATGATAAAACATGCTTAAGAGGAAGTATGTGTATATATCAAGCCAATACCAAATCAGAAATAACTTGATTTCTACATAATGTCTAAATAGGCTCTAACATAACTAACGAGTTGATGGGACAACATCCCAAACTAGCTCGATGAAAGTCTATAACTGAAAGAACATAACTATAGTTAACAAAATATCCTCAAAGGATGAGGACTCACCAATACTGGGTAGATAGGTTCTGAAAGAGGAGCAAGACTAATGATGCGGCTGAGACTGATCCCTCGAACCCGCATCATGAAATAATACAATATAGAGTATGTGCGCAATACTTGGAATGTACTGAGTATGTAAGGTAAGTAAAATGGATAGTTAAAATACATAATAGTTCATAAGAGTAGGAAAACATAATCAGAAAGTAAATTTCATAATGTAAACATAAGGGCTCAAGATTTTCAAAAGATTCATAAATCAGTCATAATCGTAATCATAAGAGGAAGCTTTATTAGATATAACTCGAGCCAAAGGAATAGAAACATAACCATGCATAAATCAAGAGGAACAATGGGAGAACTCATCTTAACTGACACCATCATGATAGAGCCTTACATGTCGCCCAACTATTTCGCTGAAGTGGTCAGGGCCGTCCCTAGCTTACCAGGCAGGGGGTGTGCGTGCATGGTGATATCACAGGGATCCAATATTAATTATATATATATATATATATATACCTATGGTGGCACATAGTTCTGACCCCATGGGGTTTATCTGAACTATCTGGTCTACTCAGTGTTAGACACTGCTCCCAAAAATATGCATATGAGGGCTCATATCATAATCGTAAAATCATTCATTAAGTTCATGGCCAAATAAATAATAACATGATGGATCCAATTTGAAATACATGACTAGCCTTGAATAAGGGCCCATGAATTGGCCAAGAGTTATAAATCCATTTATGAAATCCATTCATACTTGTAAAACGTGTATATACTTGATATTCATAAATCCATGATGAGTGCTTGAGAGTAATCATATCATAAATCATAAATCATAATTTAGGGCTTAAGAAGATCAAGAAATCATAATGAAATCATAACTTGACTTTTTCATGAAGCACACATAATTGGGAATAATTTAATTAAGATTTGAAACTATAAATTTATATTCAAAGCAATTATAAAATCTATCCATATATCATAAAACATGATTTGATACATAAAAGGAATTGACCCATAGATAAGAATTGGAATAAACCCTATTAGATCATAAAACTTGAATATAGGATTGGAATTCATGGAATGAGAAGAGTTTAGAGCATAAGAGTGAGAGGAACTCCCATTCATAGCCTCACATACCTGGGTAAATCTTGTCACGCCTCGCCTTGGGAGGCATGACTGGCACCTGGTGCCCTACTAGGACCTGGACTACTGGACTATTGATCCTAAGCACTTCTAGAGCCAGGCTGGCTCTAATTCTGGATTTATGAAAACAACAGGCTATATAACGGCTGTAAATACAACCTCTGACCGACTAGTCCTATAGCCACCTATAGGAATATAACAGCTAACCAGAACAACTGAGCATAAGGGAACCTACACGGGCCGACCAGGCCACCATGTTGACTAGTTATCACTGAAAAGTAGAATCAAGTGCTAAACTGATCTGTGATCGACAAGGTCACCAACTGACAACTGAACAAGGCCCAACACGGCCATCACATGCAAACTGAAAACATACACACAGCCCTACACGACCAGTACAACTAACCACAGGGAATATATAATCCACAAGCCTCTAAGAATAATAAGATGGTTGGGACAGGGCCCCGGCCTACCCATACTGTACAAACAAAAAGGGAAGTAAACCTTTAGCTGTCAAGCTCCGGATGATAGGAGCTGAAGACTCTGTACGCTGGCTGGAACTACGAGGGATCTGCTCTTCGTCTATGAGTACCTGCAGGCAAGTAATACAGCGCCCCAAAATCGGGTCAGTACCACTGGTACTAAGTATGCAAAGCAATAACTGGAAATAACTAAAAGCAAACAACAATACTAATAGATACTGAAGTAATAGGAGACGGGCTGAGACTGACTAAAAAGAGTGTAACTTTACTGAAGAGAGTAAGAGTCATACCTGATAACATGGCGGTCAACTTTCTATCGATTAATAACTTACACAACATAGCATACAAGAACCTTACCAGCCCCCATAAGCCGTAAGTTACCAACCGACACACAATCTATATACCCCTACCAGGTCTTACCATCCACCTAGTAACTATGAGCATCCAGCCGGCCCCCTGGGTATGCAACTTGGACTCACTGGGACCCTGACTATAGATGTATCTAAGTTCGGAGGACTCCTAAAATCTGAAATCTAAAATCTGTAATCTGAAAACTATAATCTGCACCCCGGGCGGAAGAGCTCGATAGGGGGTGTGGTATAGTGCTGATCAGCCTGCTATGGGGAATCTGCATCCCATCTTCGTCCGCTGGCGGACGGCATGCCACTCCGTAGAGCGACATATCCTCACCCTCTAGCGGGCGAGTCGACACAGCTATTAACCCTGGGGCGGTCAAGGAAGCTCTAAGGGTGCCCAACATAGAACAATCATGTCTCCACAGATAGCAATAACCACATGTAATATGTATATTGGATTTGATAATAATATTTATGTTATGGTATTCTTTTCTGAATCTCATATTGAAATGTACTGAATTTGATACTGAAATATATTGAATCTGTAAAAATATTTCTGGAATATTCTGCTGGGACTTATACTGTTTTACTGAATTTCATGCTGAACACTGTATTATATTTCTAACATGCTTACTAAATTTCATACTGAACATAATATACGACTTCTGAAACACTCTACTGAAATTCGTACTATTTTGCTATACTAGAACTACTAGCTTGTCGAAAGAAATTGGCTTTACATACCTCAACTGTCGACTTTCTGATTAACTGGTGTAGCTCAGCTAGTATTCAACTATTTCTCCCAACTGTATTCATATTCACGAAAGAATAGAATTAATTCTACTATTATTTTGGAAAGAAACCATACTTATGGATATACCTACTGCCTATTCTTTGACTTATCGAAGAACGGCCGAGAACTCGTAATTTCTCGGAAGTCTAGAAGGGAGAAATACTCACTTTAATGTTGGGAGTATATTAACACTAGTTTGGAGCAATTCCACTTACCTTGGCTCGGCGTGAAGATGATTCGCCGACCGAATTTTGCGAAACTAACTCCGCAGGAATGCTCCCTGCAGCTTTATACTTTGCTACCTAAAGTTAATTTGAGTTTGGACTGCGTTTGATGGCTTAATCGGACGAAAATTAATGAAAACCCTTCGTCTCTCCTGTTCACTGGTCGTTCACTGGAAATTAAATGTAAGGAAATGATTTAAAAAAAAGGTGGGAGGCCTTATATACTTGGGCCCGAAACCCTCCTATTTAAGTCGCATTTGTCGAATGCGATTTATAAGTCGCATTTGTCGAATGTGATTTATAAGTCGCATTTTCCTTGCGACGCTACAACTTGGCGCTTGTCCGATCTCTCCCCGGGCCCTTTTCTCGCACGTATAGCATTCTAAAACTCTTAACCAACATGCGAATAGGCCAACTAAGTGTCAAGAACTTACAGGGTGTAACAAATCTGATTCACACTCCTACTTGAAAGCCCAAAGGAAATTGAAAAGAATTTGGAGAGGTTCTTCAAACTTGATCTCCAAGGAAAACTCTAAGTTGCATGCATAGGAATGGTGAGGCTTAGAATAGGTTTAACACCCTTAAAACCCTACTAACTGAGCTTAAAACAATGTAATTTAGGACCTTAGGATTAAAAATGATGATTACTACCTGAGAAAGAAGCTGATGGACTATGTGTCATCATATTCGACCTTGGAAAATACATGCCTCGCCTTGGTGTGGGCTAAGCAGAGGCTACGACATGAATATCCTTAATGAAATACCTAAAAAACCTTCACTTCCAGTGACAATGACTAGTACAACGGGTCGTTACCGGCTCTGATGGTTCGTCATTTCCCTCGTTGCTTCACCCTACTTTTCAGACTCGTGTTTGCTACCATGATTGGTACCACGAGTCTTACCCAGCTCCCACGACTCGTGGTAACCACCCGTTGTCACCAATGCCCTCTTCTGGGAACCCTTTCAATAGGACCACATAATGACTCATCCCTTCGAACAATGAGTCGTCCTATGACTCGTGCCAACCCTTTTGACCAAGACCATCCTCCCAATGACCCCATTATAATGACCCATTACACGGACTAATGGGTCATTCCAAGACCTGTTATGTTATACCGCGTAGAATTCCCAACACTTAGATGACCTATTCGCATATTGGTTAAGCATATTTGAAGGCCATACGTGCTAGGGAAAGGCCCGGGAAAAGATCGGACGAGAAACCCGTTGAACCGTCGCGGGAGGAGCCGAGGCAGAGCCCCTCCGTGATGGCAGTGTGTCACGGAGGTGAGGCCTCCGCGATGGCTCCGTGACACGTTGCCCAGGTTCAGGCCCAAGTATATAAAGCCCCCACTTTGGTTTAAAATCATTTAACACTTAAACATTTTCCAGAAAACAGAGCCAAACGTTGAGAGAAAAGAAAGGAACGAAGAAATTAATTAATTTTCGTCCGATTACACTGCCAAACACTGCCCAAACTCAAATTAATCCCTGATACCGAAGTATTTAGCAGCAGAGAGCATTTCTATGGATTTAGTTTCGTGAAATACGGCCGACGAATCGGCGAGCCACCGAACTAAGGTAAGTAGAATTGCTCTAAATTAATGTCTATGTGTTCCTAGCAGAGAAGTGAATACTTGTCTCTTCTGGGCCGCTGAAAAAATAGCGAGTTTTCGACCGTCTTTCGATAAGCCTAAGTTTAGGCTATAAACTATATCGAAAGTAACGTTGCTCTTTACAATACAGCTGTATTTAGTATTAATTGGCGTATTTATGAATGCAGTTGGGAAAAAATAGTCAAAGTACCGGCCGAGCCTCGTCCGGCGGACGAATAATTCAAGATAAGGTATGTAAAGTTAGTTTCCTTCGGCAAGTTAAGTAATATCAGTATAGTGTAATAAATTACGGACCAGTAGAATGTTCAGAAGTCGAGTATTGCGTTATTATGAATATTGGTACGATGTGAGAAACATTGGGTTGTAATGTATATGAAACCTATCAGTATGATACAGATTCTAACGCAAGTATTAGAGATTGCCCAGTATACTCAGTATGTAATGTGACATGCCATGTCAGGATATGGTTGTATTCAGTTGAAACCCCATATAGTAATGCAATACCCGTAAAGCACTTCAGAAATAGAATAGCAGACTAAAATGAAGTTCAGAAAGCATGTCAGGATTAGTAAATCATGTTACTATAGAAAGTCAGTATACAACGTAGTTTAGCAGAAAGATTATATTCGTACATACATATATAGTACTTCCAGCCTCAGCATGTATTAAGTATGTACTTATTTCTATCACTAGTCCAGCATATAGTGTATACAGAAACTTAGTAAACAGCAGAGTTTTCAGTAGAAACATTATCTTATATAGCATTTGCCCAGTACAGCCCGGCAGGAGACTATATTCATATTTATATATCTTTACCTGCCTCAGACGTCTTAAATACGTACAGATTACTATCATTAGCCCAACATGTAATATATATGATACTTTACCCCTAGTAGCCTCAGCATGTGAGATACACAGATAGTATTACCAGTTGAGACCGTTGTATTGTTTGGGGTTGGATTACCTAGCATCCATGACCGCCCAGGGTTAATAGCTGTATCGACTCGTCCGCCAGAGGACGAGGATACGTCACTCTATGGAGTGGCATGCCATCCCGCCAGGGGATGAAGATGGGATGCCAGTTTTTCCCCATATTTGTGCCTTGATCGGCCTTACACACCCCAGTCGAGCGGATACGCCCGGGTGCAGATTCAGGAGTCCTCTGGACTCAGATGCAGTTATAGTAAGGGGCTCAGCGAGCCCAAGTGCATACCCAGGGGACCGGCAGGATGCTTACAGCCAGTATAGGAGATGGGATGACCGGGGTAGGGGTATAGATTCTGTGTTGATTGTACCTCCCGGCTTATGGGGGCTGGGTAAGGTTGTGTATGCCATGTTACGTTATGTATGTTATGTTATATTACAGTAGATACGAGCAGATTAGTAGTAGAATGATACGTCTCCAGGTATGATTCCTACTCCCTTCAGTATGATTAAGAACAGGTACGATCTACACCATCAGACAGTTAATCTACTCCTTCTTATTTCAGTTTTGCCAGTTATGTATTTGATTTCAGATATCTCTTTCAGTTATTGCTTTACATACTCAGTACCAGTGGTACTGACGCCCAGTGGGGCGCTGCATTACTTGCCTGCAGGTACCCATAGACGAGCAGGCGATACCACGTGATCCCCATCAGCGGTTGAGTATTCAGCTCCTGTCATCCGGAGACTGAATTTCTAGAGGTGTAGTCTAGTTCTTTTTGTTGTACAGTACGGGTAGGTCGGGGCCCTGTCCCGATCATTTCTATTATCCTTCCTAGAGGCTTGCAGTCTGTTTATATTCCCTGTGGTCAGATGAGCCGGTCGTGAGAGGCCGTGCAGTTGTATAGTTGTTAGCATTCATTCCTTCTATTGTGATGGTCGTGTGGGGCCATAGTTATCAGTAGTGGTGACCTTGTCGGTCACGTAGCTTTTTAATATGCTATGATTGAGTTGCAGATAACTAGACAGCATGGTGGCCTTGTCGGCCCGCATAGGTTTCCCTGAATTAATATGTTTCTGGTCAGCTGCTAGTACAGGTACAGAAGGCTATAGGCCGATGGCCCGAGGGCTGTATTTACAGCCGTTATATAGCCCTTTGTTTCCAAAAATGTGAGTCAGAGCCAGCCGGACACCAGAGGTGCCCAGGCTTAACAGTCCAGCAGGTTAGGTCTTAGTAGGGCACCAGGTGCCAGTCATACCCCCCAAGGCGGGGTGTGACAAACTTGGTATCAAAGCAGGTCGTATCCCAGGGAGTCTGCAAGTCGTGCTAAGCAGAGTCTTGTCCATGGATGTGTTGTGCACCACATACTATGGATAGGAGGCTGCAAGGCATGATAGGATGGTTGTCTTTTATTCTTATTCAGTCGTGCTGTAGAGCGGTACAGTTTAGGGTTGAGTCCCTAAAAATCTTACCATACTCTTTGGTTACAGATAATGTCAGACCAGCGCCATCCTATCACAGGTCGGAACTTAGATGTTGCAGCAGGGGAAGGCACCAGCAGGATGCCTCACCCTCCTTTGGAGACAGCCCGACCAGAGGGCACTACAGAGGCATCATCCCAGCCTCCTCAGCAGTCTCCACCACGTCAGGAGCCACTTGGGGCGACACTACCTTCAGCAGCCCCTATATTGACTCCTTCTGACCAGGAGGTTAGGAGTGCTCTAGTTATGTTAGCACAGAGATGGCTGCTCAGTGTCAGCCAATGCCATCTACAGTTGCAGAATCGTCAGGAGGGCCCGGTAGTTCGAGGGTCCGAGAGTTCTTAGCTTTGAATCCTCCAGAATTTACAGGCACGGACCGGACAGAGGACCCTCAGGATTTTCTGGACCAAATGCAGAGGATCTTCAGGGTTATGCATGCCACGTCTACCGAGTCAGTTGAGTTGGTAGCATTCCGGTTACGGGATATTGCGGTGTTATGGTATGAAAGTTGGGAGAGGTCCCGAGGGAGAGATGTTTCCCCTCCCACCTAGGCCAGCTTTTCAGGAGCCTTTCTGGATCATTATTTGCCGCGGGAGATTCGACAGGCCCGGGTAGACCAGTTCCTACATCTAGAACAGGGGGCTATGAGTGTTCGGGAATATTCTTTGCAGTTTGATTCCTTAGCCCGATATGCACCGGCCTTTGTTGATACTATGGCATCCAGAGTGCATCGCTTTATTACGGGGTTGAATCCAGAATATGTTGAGATTTGCACTACAGCCACACTGCGAGAGGACATGGATATTGCTCGTATTCAGGCATTTGCCCAGAATATTGAAGGCATCAGACAGCGACAACGAGAGTTCACAAGGGTTAGTCAGGAACAGCATCGCCGGGACAGGCCAGTTGAGTTACAGAGAGAGGCCCGGGGAGGACCCAAGCCCCGATTGTCAGACAGGCCGCCCAGGCCCCCACCTCCGCCACAGCCACAGGGGGGTAGATTCAGCCGCAGGGGGAAGTCAGAGACTGGTAGAGGCTCGCAGATGGCAGATTCACCATCACAGAGGAGGGCAGAGCAGAGTAGGTATACCCTACCACTTTGCCCTATATGCCATCGACACCGTCCTGGAGCATGCAGATATGGCTCCACCGCATATTATAATTGTGGCCAAGAAGGCCATTTGATGAAGGATTGCCCAGCCAGAGGTCGAGAGGACCGGGATAGACAGGATAGGGTGTCAATAGGATCACGAGCTACAGCATCTTCGACTGGGCGCAGGCCCTCAGTTTCAGCAGGCAGGGGTCGGCGCAGACCAGGGGCCTCCAGTACAGGTGCGGGTCCAAGCCGCACGTATGCCTTACCAGGGAGGCAAGATTCAGAAGCGTCGCCTGATGTTGTGACAGGTATGCTAACTATCTGTTCACACCCTGCTTATGTGTTAATTGATCCAGGGTCTACCCTGTCCTATATTACTCCATTTGTGGCACGGAAGTTTAGTATTGTACCAGAATCATTGCAGCAGCCCTTCTTAGTATCCACACCCGTTGGTGACTCTATCACAGCTAACTGAATTTACCGCGGGTGTACAGTAGAGGTTGCCGATCGTCAGACCACAGTAGATCTGGTCGAGTTAGAAATGATAGACTTCGATGCCATAATGGGTATGGATTGGTTAGTACCATGTTTTGCTAATGTTGAATGTTGGACCAAAACGGTCCGATTCCACTTCCCGGGGGAAGCAGTACGGGAATGGAAGGGCAGCACCGTGACGCCAAAAGGTAGGTTTATTTCCTACCTTCAGGCGAGAAAGTTGATATCTAAAGGGTGTATTTACCATCTTGTCAGAGTTCAGGATGTCCAAGCAGAATCTCCGACACTCCAGTCTGTCCCAGTGGTAAATGAATTTCCAGATGTATTTCCTGATGAGTTACCTGGTATTCCCCCAGAAAGGGAAATAGACTTTGCTATCGATTTGTTTCCAGGCACTCAGCCAATATCAATACCTCCTTATCGTATGGCTCCCGCGGAACTCAGAGAATTAAAGGAGCAGTTGAAAGACTTGTTAGATAAAGGTTTTATCAGGCCGAGTACTTCCCCGTGGGGTGCGCCAGTCTTGTTTGTAAGAAAGAAAGATGGCTCGCTCCGAATGTGCATAGATTATCGGCAGCTAAACAAAGTTACAGTAAAGAACAAGTATCCGCTTCCCAGAATTGATGACTTATTTGATCAGCTACAGGGAGACAGATACTTTTCCAAAATTGACTTGCGGTCCGGATATCACCAGGTCCGAGTACGTGAGAGAGATATTCCTAAGACAGTATTCAGGACCCGATATGGGCATTTTGAATTTCTAGTTATGTCCTTCGGGCTAACGAATGCCCCAGCAGTTTTCATGGACCTGATGAACAGTATTTTCAGACCTTTCATAGACTTGTTCGTGATAGTATTCATTGATGACATTCTGGTGTATTCTCGCTCTGAAGAAGATCACCGGACTCATTTGCGGACAGTGCTCCAGATTCTCAGGGACCGCCAGTTGTATGCTAAGTTTTCGAAATGTGAATTCTGGCTTAACTCAGTAGCCTTTTTAGGGCATATTGTCTCAGACACTGGTATACAGGTAGACAAGCAGAAGATAGAAGCAGTTAAGTCATGGCCTAGGCCTACCACCCCGACTGAAGTTCGTAGCTTCCTGGGGTTGGCAGGATATTATCGGAGGTTCGTTGAGGGATTCTCAACCATTGCAGCACCCTTAACTAAATTGACACAGAAAGCAGCAAAGTTTCAGTGGACGGAGGCATGCGAGCAGAGTTTCCAGGAACTGAAAGACAGATTAACCTCCGCCCCAGTATTAGCATTGCCGAAAGGCACAGAGGGTTATTTAGTCTATTGCGACGCGTCAGGTGTCGGATTGGGTTGTGTGTTAATGCAGCATGGTAGAGTGACTGCATATGCTTCCAGACAGCTGAGGAAACACGAAAAGAATTATCCTACCCATGACCTGGAATTGGCCGCAGTAATTCATGCCTTAAAAATATGGAGGCATTACCTGTGCGGCGTCCATGTTGATATTTACACAGATCATAAGAGCCTGCAGTACATTTTCACTCAGAGGGAGTTGAATTTACGGCAATGCCGCTGGTTAGAGCTGTTAAAAGACTATGATGTGAATATTCTATACCACCCCGGAAAAGCTAATGTTGTAGCAGATGCCCTGAGCCGTAAGTCAATGGGGAGTTTGGCGTATTTGCGACCTGAGAAACAGAAATTAGCTAAAGAAATTCATCAGTTAGCTGATCTAGCCATTCGAGTAATGGAAATAGAAAATAATGGGGCAGTAATTCAGAATTCTGCGGTGTCATCGTTAGTTACAGAGGTAAAAGAACGACAGTTTGAGGATCCCGATTTAGTCCAGCTCAGAGATAGAGTTCAGAAGGGTAAGGAGCCAGATTTTCAGATAACCGAGAATGATGTGCTACGTTGTAAGGGCCGCCTCTGTGTCCCGAATGTCTCAGGACTTCGTGGGCAGATCATGCATGAGGTACACTACGCTCGCTATTCCCTTCACCCAGGGGCGACGAAAATGTACCACGACATCAGAGACATCTACTGGTGGCCAGGTATGAAGACTGAGATAGCCGAATTTGTATCTAGATGTGCTAATTGTCAACAGGTGAAAGCAGAGCACCAGAAACCGAGTGGTTTGACTCAAGAGATAATGATACCTATGTGGAAGTGGGAAGTAATAAACATGGATTTTGTGACAGGGTTACCCCTTACTAGACGCAGAAATGATTCCATTTGGGTAATAGTTGACAGGCTGACAAAATCAGCTCATTTCCTGCCAGTAAGGGCTACCTTCTCAGCTGAGGATTATGCCGAATTATATATCAGAGAAATAGTTAGATTGCATGGAGTGCCAGTATCTATTATTTCAGATAGGGGAGCATAGTTTACAGCTAGATTCTGGCAGTCATTTCAGAAAGGTCTGGGGACGCAGATTAATTTGAGCACAGCATTCCATCCCCAGACAGACGGGCAGGCTGAACGTACAATTCAGACGCTTGAAGATATGCTACGAGCGTGTGTGTTAGATTTTGGGGGTAGCTGGGATGAACATCTTTCGTTAATTGAATTTGCTTATAATAACAGCTACCATTCAGCTATCCAGATAGCGCCTTTCGAAGCATTATACGGGCGAAAATGTAGATCGCCGGTGGGCTGGTTTGAGATAGGGGAATCAGCATTGGTTGGCCCAGACATTGTTCGGCAGTCCGAGGAAAAGATAAAGCTTATCCGAGAACGTTTACTGACCGCTCAGAGCCGCCAGAAGTCATACGCAGATAGGCGGCGCAGAAATCTAGAATTTTCGGTAAACGACTGGGTATATCTGAAAGTGTCCCCGATGAAAGGGGTAATGAGGTTTGGCAAGAAAGGCATGCTTAGCCCGAGATTCATTGGGCCATATCAGATTCGGCGAAGAATAGGCCGCGTGGCATACGAGTTAAACTTGCCTCCAGAGTTAGCGTTGGTTCACCCAGTATTCCATGTTTCTATGCTAAGGAAGTTCGTAGGGGACCCTTCTACAGTAGTTCCAGTTCAGGATGTCCAGATCACAGAAGAGTTAGCATATGAAGAGGTTCCCGTAGCCATTTTAGACAGACAGGTTCACAGACTGAGAACTAAAGATGTTGCATCTGTCAAAGTATTGTGGCGTAACAGAAATCGGGAGGAAATGACGTGGGAGGCTGAAGAAGATATGAAAACCAGATACCCTCACCTATTTCAGGCATAGTCAGACGACAGGTATGTCCGTATTATTACTTATACAGTACTTTATGGTTGTATGTTGTAAATGAGAAAGAAGAAGCGATATTTAGTTGTCCAGTGGATCTTAGAATATTGTATGCAGCGCCTGTGTTGGACTTTTCTGCATTTCAGGTTTTTGCGATAGTCCATATTACAGGGGAAACTCTGCCAAAATTTTTCCAGAAAAGTAAAGTAAGCAGTCCTCTAGATAACTGTGTACATTCGAGTACGAATGTTCTTAGGGGGGGAGAATGTTATACCCCGTAGAATTCCCGGCACTTAGATGACCTATTCGCACGTTGGTTAAGCATATTTGAAGGCCATACGTGCTAGGGAAAGGCCCAGGAAAAGATCGGACGAGAAACCCGTCGAACCGTCGCGGGAGGAGCCGAGGCAGAGCCCCTCCACGATGGCAGCGTGTCATGGAGGTGAGGCCTCCGCGATGGCTCCATGACACGTTGCCCAAGTTTAGGCCCAAGTATATAAAGCCCCCACTTCGGTTTAAAATCATTTAACACTTAAACATTTTCCAGAAAACAGAGCCAAACGTTGAGAGAAAAGAAAGGAACGAAGAAATTAATTAATTTTCGTCCGATTACGCTGCCAAACGCTGCCCAAACTCAAATTAATCCCTGATACCGAAGTATTTAGCAGCAGAGAGCATTTCTACGAATTTAGTTTCGTGAAATACGGCCGACGAATCGGCGATCCACCGAACTAAGGTAAGTAGAATTGCTCTAAATTAATGTCTATGTGTTCCTAGCTGAGAAGTGAATACTTCTCTCTTCTGGGCCGCTGAAAAAATAGCGAGTTTTCGACCGTCTTTCGATAAGCCTAAGTTTAGGCTATAAACTATATCGAAAGTAACGTTGCTCTTTACAATACAACTGTATTTAGTATTAATTGGCGTATTTATGAATGCAGTTGAGAAAAAATAGTGAAAGTACCGGCCTAGCCTCGTCCGGCGGACGAATAATTCAAGATAAGGTATGTAAAGTTAGATTCCTTCGGCAAGTTAAGTAATATCAGTATAGTGTAATAAATTACGGACCAGTAGAATGTTCAGAAGTCGAGTATTGCGTTATTATGAATATTGGTACGATGTGAGAAACCTTGGGTTGTAATGTATATGAAACCTATCAGTATGATACAAATTCTAACGCAAGTATTAGAGATTGCCCAGTATACTCAGTATGTAATGTGACATGCCATGTCAGGATATGGTTGTATTCAGTTGAAACCCCGTATAGTAATGCAATACCCGTAAAGCACTTCAGAAATAGAATAGCAGACTAAAATGAAGTTCAGAAAGCATGTCAGGATTAGTAAATCATGTTACTATAGAAAGTCAGTATACAGCGTAGTTTAGCAGAAAGATTATATTCGTACATACATATATAGTACTTCCAGCCTCAGCATGTATTAAGTATGTACATATTTCTATCACTTGTTCAGCATATAGTGTATACAGAAACTTAGTAAACAGCAGAGTTTTCAGTAGAAACATTATCTTATATAGCATTTGCCCAGTACAGCCCGGCAGGAGACTATATTCATATTTATATATCTTTACCTGCCTCAGCACGTATTAAATACGTACAGATTACTATCATTAGCCCAGCATGTAATATATATGATACTTTACCCCTAGTAGCCTCAGCATGTGAGATACACAGATAGTATTACCAGTTGAGACCGTTGTATTGTTTGGGGTTGGATTACCTAGGATCCATGACCGCCCAGGGTTAATAGCTATATCGACTCGTCCGCCAGAGGACGAGGATACGTCACTCTACGGAGTGGCATGCCGTCCCGCCAGGGGACGAAGATGGGATGCCAGTTTTTCCCCATATTTGTGCCTTGATCGGCCTTACACACCCCAGTCGAGCGGATACGCCCGGGTGCAGATTCAGGAGTCCTCCGGACTCAGATGCAGTTATAGTCAGGGGCTCAGCGAGCCCAAGTGCATACCCAGGGGACCGGCAGGATGCTTACAGCCAGTATAGGAGATGGGATGACCGGGGTAGGGGTATAGATTCTGTGTTGATTGTACCTCCCGGCTTATGGGGGCCGGGTAAGGTTGTGTATGCCATGTTACATTATGTATGTTATGTTATATTACAGTAGATACGAGCAGATTAGTAGTAGAATGATACGTCTCCAGGTATGATTCCTACTCCCTTCAGTATGATGAAGAACAGGTACGATCTACACCATCAGACAGTTAATCTACTCCTTCTTATTTCAGTTTTGCCAGTTATGTATTTGATTTCAGATATCTCTTTCAGTTATTGCTTTACATACTCAGTACCAGTGGTACTGACGCCCAGTGGGGCGCTGCATTACTTGCCTGCAGGTACCCATAGACGAGCAGGCGATACCACGTGATCCCCATCAGAGGTTTAGTATTCAGCTCCTGTCATACGGAGACTGAATTTCTAGAGGTGTAGTCCAGTTCTTTTTGTTGTACAGTACGAGTAGGTCGGGGCCCTATCCCGATCATTTCTATTATCCTTCCTAGAGGCTTGCAGTCTGTTTATATTCCCTGTGGTCAGATGAGCCGGTCGTGAGAGGCCGTGCAGTTGTATAGTTGTTAGCATTCATTCCTTCTATTGTGATGGTCGTGTGGGGCCATAGTTATCAGTAATGGTGACCTTGCCGGTCACGTAGCTTTTTAATACGCTATGATTGAGTTGCAGATAACTAGACAGCATGGTGGCCTTGTCGGCCCGCATAGGTTTCCCTGAATTAATATGTTTCTGGTCAGCTACTAGTACAGGTACAGAAGATTATAGGTCGATGGGCCGGGGGCTGTATTTACAGCCGTTATATAGCCCTTTGTTTCCAAAAATGTGAGTCAAAGCCAGCCGGGCACCAGAGGTGCCCAGGCTTAACAGTCCAGCAGGTTAGGTCTTAGTAGGGCACCAGGTGCCAGTCATACCCCCCAAGGCGGGGTGTGACATGTTACTTCCCAGTCCTATTCTGTAGATTCTCACTACGAGCACCTCCAACAGGTCGTTAGACCCAACAATGACTCGTACAACGAGTCGTTCTGAGAAGAAATCTCAAATTTTCTGCTACTTTCCATTTCCATTCCTAAGTCTAGTCTTAAGCACTTCTGGAGTATAATAGTTTCTTAGGTCGAGAGTGGATGAGGACCCACATGAGTTTTTGGAAGAGATATAAAAGATCACCCAGATTATGGGGTTGATGGGAGAAGAGAGCGCAAACTTACCCTCCTATCAGCTAAAGGAGGTTGTTTATATTCGGTACCATCAGTGGAGGGACGGTAGAGCAGTAGGCATAGTTCCCATGAGCTAGGAGGAGTTCATGACAGCCTTCTTAGACAGATTCCTCCCTAGGGAATTGAGAGAGGCTAAGGCAGCAGAGCTCGTCAACTTGAGGCAAAATGATATGACTGTCCAAGAGTACGCCTTGGAGTACACATCGGAATTCACCTGACTATCCAAATATGCCCCAGACTGGTTGCAGTTTAGAGAGCCCATATGAACAAGTTTGTGTATGGGGTGTCAGATTCATTGGTTAAGGAGTGTAGGACTGCAATGTTGAATAATGATCTTGATTTCCCTCGATTGTTGATATATGATATACGCCCAACGGGCATATTAGATAAGGGAAAGGGAGAGAGAGGCCAAGAGGGCCAAGACAGGCAACTTTGGGTTTTCACAGTAGAGGCCCAGTATCAGACATCATTAGCAGTCCCACCAGAGCTCATTGGCTTTGGTGTCATCATCAGGCAATGTCCTATCCAGACCTCAGGGTGATCAAAGGAGCAGGGCATCAGCTTTAAGGGGATAGAGGGACACACCGATAGAGTGCACCTTTCCAGTCTATGAAAAATATGGTAAGAACCACATAGGAGCATGCCTAGTTGGATAAGATAATTGCTTCGAGTGTGGGAAACTCGGGTACATGCATAGGGAGTATCCTTTGGCTAGACAGGGCGATAGTAGAGGTCATGCCCAGACTACCAGTTCCGTAGCAGCTCCAACTGCATGTCCTTCATAAAAAGGTGCATCCACTAGTGTAGGTGGTGGACAACGTCAGAATAAGTTTTATGCCCTATCATCTCGATAGGAGCAGGAGGTCTCTCCAAATGCAGTTACTGGTATGTTTCGAGTATTTCATCTTGATGTGTATGCATTGTTAGATATAAAGACTAGTTTATCTTTTGTGACTCCTTATGTTGCCATTAGTTTCAGAGTTAGTCCCAAAATCCTATCAGAACCCTTGTTAGTCTCTAATCCAGTCATTGAATCAATTACAGCTCGACGGGTATACAGAAATTATCCCACCACAATCTTTCAAAAAGTCACCTCAGCTGATCTAGTAGAGATAAACATGACTAATTTTGATGTTATCTTTGGTATGGATTGGTTGCATGCATGTTATTCCTTAGTGAACTGTAGAACCCATATGGTAGAGTTTCGATTTCCAGGTGAGCCAGTCCTAGAATGGAAGGGTAGTTCAGTTATGCCTATAGGTTGCTTTGTTTCCTACCTTAAGGCCAAAAAGATGATTTCCAAGGGTTGTATTTACCAGCTATTTTGGGTTAAGGATGCAACATTCGAAACCCCAACTCTCCAGTCAGTTCATATAGTGTGTGAATATCTAGAGATTCTACCAGGAGTCCTTTCCAAGCGGGAAATTGACTTTGGTATTGACCTTCTTCCCGATATGCAACTTATATCTATTCCTCCATACAGAATGGCTCTAGCCGAGCTGAAGGAGTTGAAAGAGCAATTGAAGGATCTTATAAATAAAGGATTCATTAGCCCTAGCAAGTCCCCATGGGGTGCACCAGTTCTCTTTGTTCGAAAGAAGGATGGTTCTCTTCGTATGCGCATTGACTATCGACAGTTGAATAAGGTCACCATTAAGAATAAGTATCCACTTCCCAGAATTTATGAGTTGTTTGACCAACTTCAGGGTGCTAAGTGCTTCTCAAAGATAGATCTCAGGTCCGGCTATCACCAGCTCAGAGTTAGGGAGAGTGACAAACCGAAGACATCTTTCAATACTCGGTATTGTCACTTCGACTTTGTAGTTATGTTTTTTGGACTAAAAAATGCTCCTGAAGCTTTATTGATTGACAAACAGGGTGTTCAAGCCATATTTGGACATGTTCATGATTGTTTTCATAGACGACATTCTCATATACTCTCGGAGCGAGGAGGAGCATGCCGCTCATTTGAGGATTGTGCTATAGACTCTCAAGGATCGCCAGCTATTTTCTAAATTCAATAAGTGTGAGTTTTGGATGGACTCAGTAGAATTTAGGCCACGTGGTGTCAAGCGAGGGTGTACAAGTGGCACTCAAAAGATAGAGGTGGTGAAGAACTGGCCTAGACCAATTAATCCTTCGAATATCAGGAGTTTTTTGGGTTTAGTTGGCTATTACAGGAGGTTTATTGAAGGATTTTCTTCCATTGCTGCACCGTAGACTAAACTAACCCAGAAGAAAGTCAAATTTCAATGGTTGGATGCCTGTGAGAAGAGCTTTCAGAAGTTAAAGACTCAACTCATTTCAGCCCTAGTGTTGACCCTACCTGATGGTACATATGGATTTGTTGTGTATTCTGATGCCTCTAGGGTTGGTCTTGGGTGTGTTTTGATGCAACATGGTACGGTCATTGCGTATGCCTTTAGATAGCTTAATACTCATGAAAAGAATTACCCGACGCATGACCTGGATTTGGCAGCGGTGGTGTTTGCATTGAAAATTTGGAGGCATTATTTGTATGGGGTCCATGTGGATGTGTTTATGGACCACAAAAGCCTACAATATGTGTTCACACAGAAGGATTTGAATTTGCGACAAAGGAGATAGTTAGAGCTGCTCAAGAATTATGACATAAGTGTCCTTTATTATCCGGGCAAGGCCAATGTAGTGGCGGATTTACTTAGCAGACTTTCTATGAAGAGTGTTTCTCATGTGGAAAATAGAAGGAAATAGTTGGTGAAGGATGTGCATCGGCTTGCATGATTAGAGGTTTGCCTTGTTGATTCAATGGATGGTGGTTTCATTGTTCAAAATGGTTCAGAATCTTCTTTAGTGACTGAGGTCAAGGCTAAGCAAGATGAGGATCCTATTTTGATAAAGTTGAAGGAGGCGGTTCAGAATCAAAAGGTAGAGGTCTTCTCCCAAGGGGGAGATGGTGTACTTTGCTATCGAGGTCGTTTATGTGTTCCAGATGTCGATGAACTGAGAGATTAGATATTGCATGAAGCTCACATCTCATAGTATTCTATCCACCCAGGTGCCACCAATATGTACCATGAATTACAGGAAGTCTATTGGTGGAATGGCATGAAGAAGGATATAGTAGAGTTTGTGGCTAAGTGTCCGAATTGTCAGTAAGTGAAAGTGGAGCATCAAAGACCAGGAGGTGTGCTACAAGATGTCAGTATCTCCACTTGGAAGTGGGAAGAGATCAATTTGGATTTCATCATAGGGTTACTTCGCACACGTCGATAGTATGACTTTATTTGGGTAGTGGTAGATAGGTAGACTAAAGCAGCCTATTTTCTACCGATCCAAACTACCGGCTCAATGGAGGATTATGCTAAATTGTACATTTAGGAGTTAGTTAGGTTGCATGGGGTTCCCTTGTCTATCATTTTGTATAGAGGTACTCAGTTCACCTCACAGTTTTGGAGATCATTTCAGTAGGGACTTCATACTCAAGTCAAGCTTAGCACAACTTTTCACCCACAGATGGAAGGTCAAGCTGAGCGGACCATTCAGACTCTCAAGGATGTGTTGAGAGCATATCTGATTGAATTCAAAGGTATTTCGGATGATCATTTACCTCTTATCGATTTTGTTTACAACAATAACTACCACTCTAGCATTCAGATGGCTCCGTTTGAGGCTCTTTATGGGCGGAGATGTAGATCACCTATTGGTTGGTTTGAGGTAGGTGAGACTACATTGATAGGGCCAAATTCAGTTCATGAGGTGACGGAGAAAGTTCAGCTTATAAGGAAAAGGCTGAAAATAGCTCAGAGTCGTCAAAAGTCCTATACTGATGTGAGGAGGAGACGACTGGAGTTTGAAGTTGATGATGGGAAAGAAAGGGAAGCTTAATCCCCGATATGTTGTTCCCTACAGGATTGTGAGACGTGTTGACAGGGTGGCCTATGAGTTGGAGCTACCAGCGGAGTTGGCTTCGGTACATCTAGTTTTCCATGTATCATTGTTAAGGAAGTGCGTTGGTGATCCAACTTTGGATGTTCCAATAGAGAGAATAGGTGTGAAGGATAACTTTAGATATAAGGAGGTACCAGTTGATATCCTTGATCATTAGGTTCAGAAGATGAGGAAAAAAGAAGCAGCTTTAGTGAAAGTCTTGTGGAGGAATCAGCTTGTTTAAGGAGCTATGTGGGAGGCTGAAGTAGATATGATGGTGAGATACCCACATTTATTCCCTGGTGACTTAGTTCCAGCATGAGGTATCAGTGTTCTCCTTATTACTCTATTCAATTCATGTATAATTCATGTCTCTCAGTTTCTTTCATGTCAGTACATGTGTGTGTGATTCATGAATTCAGTTCAGTCATGTATATCAATCTGGAGTTCACTCTGTTAGTTTTTAGTTCTAGATGTTCAGTATTTGGGGTTTCAGTTCCTTTTCCCAACTTTTCAGTATGTCTAGTCTACATTCGAGGATGAATGTTCCTAAGGGAGAGATATTGTAATACCCGAAAAGTTCCTAAGACTAGATAAGAGAAATAAAAATAAGTTCAGTAGAAAAATCAGTATTTTTGCCTCAGAACGACTCATGGTACGAGTCATCGTGAGAAGTAATAGACTATGGAAGGAGTCATAGTGAGATGCTGAAGTTGGATGCTCAGCCCACGAGTTACACCACGAGTCATGGTGCATGGGTATGACTTGTGGTCAGGAGTCGAGGTGAGGCACAGGGAATGCCAGGGTTGGAAAGGACGGATCGTGGTACGACTCATTTTGGAAAATAATGAGTCGTGATAAGGGGTGTGGATTGGTGGTGTTGTGTATGGATGGGTCATCGTGAGTGGTGTTACGACTCGTGGAAGGTAACCATGAGTCATGGGCTATAACCTGTGGAAAAATTCAGAGAAGGAAGAGATTGAGGCTCAATGATAACGAAAGGTGTTCGACCCGTGATGACATGTAACTACTCATAGTAGGCATTCGTGATGTGATCTTCAGGAACTAGTCTTACGAACATTGGCGACAACGGAAGGTGACCAAGAGTCGTCCATTCATGGTACAATTCGTGGTGAGAGTCGTGACAACTGGTAGTGCCTATTTTTCAGAATTTTCATTAAGGTTATTTTCATAAATCCTAAGCTCCTAGGTCCTAAACTACATTATTTTAAGACCTGATAGAAGTGTATTAAGGGTGTTTAACCTATGCTAATTCATTCAACTCCCATGGATGCAAGTTTAGAGGGTTCTATTGAAGATAAAACTTAGAATCCTCCAATTCTCCTCCAAATCTCATGGGTTTTCTAAGTAAAGTTGAGAATCAGTTTATCCAGGTATGTAGGGCCATGAATGAGAGTTTTCCTTCACTCTCATGCCAAAATTTCTCCTTAAGTTCATGAATTCAAGTGTTGGTCAAGTGTATGATCTTATGGGATTTTATCTCAATTTCATGAAATTCTCTATGATTTATTTTTGGGTCAATTCCCTTCATATTTCAAAGCATTTTTAAGATATATGGGAAAATTTTATACCTATTTTTATTAGTAATTCATGATTTCAAATTTTAGAAAATTATGCCCAATTATGCAAATTTCGGGAAAAGTCAAGTTTATGATTCTATTATGATGTTGATTCTCCTAAGCCCTAATTTATGGTTTATGATTTATGATATGATTTCCTACAAATACTCTTCAAGAATTTATGAATTGCAAGTATGGTGATTTTCTCAGGAGTGTATGTTCTTCATGACTTATGAGTTTATGATTTTGGCTGACTCATAGGTCTTTCGTTCATGGCTAATCATGTATTTCAAGTATGATCAAGTATGTTATGATTTAACTAGCCATGAACTTCTGTATGATTTCATGATAATTATATGAGCCCTCATGTGCATGTTTTTTAGAGTAGTGTCTAACACAAAGTAGGCCCGACGTTCAAGTAAACTGTTATACCTCGGGAACCCGAGGATCAGACTCGGGAGTCAAAACGGAGAAAAACTAAAAATTTGCACCAGGTCTCAGGACGACCTGTGAGGTCGATCGTGAGGTGACTCGTGGTTAGAAAGGTTGGTAGGCTCAGGTTGAGGAGTCCACGGGCATGACCATGAGTCGTGGTTAGACCTCACAACTCGTGAGGTCCCCCATGGTCTGCCTTGGAGCTTTTTGGGCTGTGGGGGTCACGGGTAGTAACCACGAGTTGTGTTCAGCCACCACAATTCATGGGGTCCCCTCAGTGATTTTGGGCAGTGAGCATGACAGGTCCCGGCCACGAGTCATGCCCTTTGGCAACGATTTGTGAGGTTCCTCGTGGGGACTAGCAACCAAAAATATCTACGTTTTTAGTAAGGGTGTTTTGATAATTCATAAACTCCTAAGGCCTAAACTACATCGTTTTAAGGTCTGAATGGGGTCTTTTAAGGGGGTTAAGTTCATGTTAAGCCTCATTCATGCATGCAAGATAATAGAGAAGAGATTAGAAGGTGATTCAAGGTGTTCTTTCTCAATTCCTCTAAATTCCATCTTAGGCTAGAAAGGGAAGTTAAGAACCAAATAATCCCAGGTATGTAAGGTCATCAATGGGTGAATCCTTCCACACCCATGCTCCTACTCTATGATTTTACTTAAAATTTATCAAAAACTCATGGCGTTTTGTATTTGATTTACATAAAATCTAATGATTAAATTATGGGTTTTGTGATTTTGAAATCTTACCATAACCTATGGATTTTGATCATCTTTTGAGATTTAAATTGATTATGATATTGTTGATTTGATTTCTAAGCAATTAGGCTTAATTACACATACCCCATGATGAATTGATTTATGATTTATTTTCTCATCGATGTTCTTTACAAGCCAGCATGAGTTATGTTTTAAATTATGAAATTATTAGGTTATCTATTATGATTTTATGAAATTCAAGTTATATGCATGATCTAAAAGTATGTATAAATCTTATTAATCATGAATTATGTTTTTGGCCAACTCACGGGTCTCATGTCATGGCTAGATCACATATGTTCAAGCATGTTTACGATTATCATGATTTAACTAGCCCATGAACTCATGTATGTAATATTATGAGCACTATATATATGTCTTGGGAGCAGTATTGAACACCGAGTAGGTTCGGGGCTCAAGGTAAGCCCCAGATCTCATGAATTACGTGCCCCCATAGGTATGTTGGGACCCCTTTCACGTTAGTCCCTAGCCCAAATGTCTCTTTTCATGGTGATATCACACTTTTATGGTTCTACCCTTGTCAAGGTATGAACACCCTCCCGACTAGGGTTACAATTCGGGTTTCATGTGTGCTCATATGGGGTATGTTGGTTAAGAGAATCTCCCACTATTCCTCACGGTTTATGCATGTTATGATTATGTATGTTGGCTCAAGTCATGTCAAGTAAAGCTCTTCTGTTATGATTATGATTATGTTAATGTTACTAATGCTTTGAAAACCTTGAGCCATATGATATGTTATTATGATTTACGATACGAGTATGATGTCTCGCTCTTATAATCATTTATGAATTTCATACATGTTTTAAATGTCCATTTTATTTACCTTTCATACCCAGTACATTCCACGTACTGACCGCATACCTTCTATGTTGTATCGTTTCATGATACAGGTCTCAGTTCTTAAGCTCATCCTCACTCGTAGATAGTTTCAGATTCGCTCTCAACGCTCTAGGTGAGTCCTCATGTTCCAAGGGTTGTATGTTCATCCTTTATGTTGTTCTTTTAGTTTTTGGATGTTGGATTAGTTGGGGAGTTGTCCCATCAATCCGTCCTTCATGTTTATAGGCTTATCAGACTATAAGTTGTATTCAGCCATCATGTATGGATTATGTATTTTCTTTTCTCCGTAATTATGATATGTTTACATTTTCTTATGTTAAGTCTTTCGCTCATGTGACTGAATTAGTGTATGTTCATGTCATGGGTCGACTTGGAGTCTCTCGAGGATCCTTGTCCTGTGTCTATGACCCGCGTGTATGTTTGGGTCGTGACATAAATTCCATGGTCTCAAAACTACGTGCCACCATAGGTATACATTCATGGTTAACCCTATGGGGCACGCCATTTGCATCCCTTTCCTGGAAATCTTTGGACGGATCTGCCCACTTGAGTGAGATAGTTGGGGCATCATGTAAGCTCTATCATGATGGTTTCGGTTAAGATGAGTCCTTCTATTATTCCCTCATGATTTATGCATCGTCATGTTTATGATACTATGGATCAAGCTACGGTTTACGAGGTTCCTCTACGATTACGATTATGACTAGCTTATGAATAATTTTGAAAACCTTAATCCCTCATGTTTATGGTATGATTATCACTTCATGTTTGAACTGTCCTACTCTTATGAACTCTTATGTATTTTATTAGTCTATTTTTAGTTACCTTGCATACTCAGTACATTCAAAGTACTGACTGCATACTCTATGCTGTATCATTTCATGATACAAGTCTAAGAGATTAGATTCAACTGCGCCATTAGTCCTGCTTCCGTATCAGTCCAGTTTAGCCAGTGTTGGTGAGTCCTCCTTTTTTAGGATAATAATTTTAGTTTGTTGTTTTGATTATTTCCATTACAAACTTTTGTCGAGCTAGTTGGGGATGCTGTCCCATTAGCTCATCAGTTATGTTAGAGGCTCTCAAACAGTATTTAGAATCTCATTTTGACAATATTCACTCGATTTATGATTATTATGTGTGTAGACTTCTGCTTATTCATGTCTAATTTATCAGCTTCCATTAATTTATGCTATTTAGCCGCTATGTTCATGCCATGGGTTGACATGAAGCAACTCGTGATTCTAGGTTTTGTGTCTCGGTCTGAACCTATATTCGGCTTGTGACAAGTTAGGTGTAGGGTAGTTTCTCTTCTTAGTCTGCTTGAGGACAAGCAAATGCTTTAAGTTGGGGGTATTGATGTGTTGGGAATTAACAACACATCTTTGCTTCATTTCATAGCATTTTGCAAGTCTTTAGAAGTTAAATTAAGTGGAAACTAACCTTATTATGTTATTTTTTAGGAACTCAAGCAAAGTAAAGATGAAAGGAGTTAAAGTTTAGAAAATGTCAAGAGTTAAAGTCGGGAAAATGTCCAAAGGACGAGACCATGTACAGACCATCTATCTGATAGACAGTCCACATCATCAACCATCAAATTCCAGCAGAAGATTCCAAACATGGTTCTCCAATCGATTGACCTGCAATAATACCTACAACTTCCCTCAACTCAACTAGGTCGCCATGAGTTGGACTCCGGTCATAACATAATCGACAAATCCAAGATGTACAAGTTGTAGAGATTCTTCCCCTCTGTTGCCTATTAGGGCTAGTAGAGTAGGATTTACCCATAATACACAACCTCTAGGCATAATATTTCGTCAAATTCCAATAGAAGATTCTAAAAACCAATCTAATAGAGTCCTTAAACGACGGTTTGGAGGATGGACCATCTTTCCAGAAGAGGGTCCGTCAATTTAAGGATGGACTCAAGCTAGGAAGAAGTGAAACTCTAAAGTGCGGTACAATGGACAAACCGTCTTTCCTAAAGATGGTCTTTCGATTAATGGACGACAAGTTTGGGACAGCAGCCATATTGCAAAGTACGAATCAAAGGACGGTCTGTCCCTGTACACCTGGCACTCCAAAGTTTGAATTAATTAGCCTTTTTAGGTCATAATATAAATAGATTTTTCTTGTATTTTTTACATAGCTTTCAATTCATATTTTGAGTAGAGAGTAGAAGTAGCTAGCTAGCCCTTGTTTTCATAGTAGATTATATATCTTAGCTTGTAATTTGAAGATTTTATTTCATCTATTGAAGATTTGTTATCCAATTTCAATTTCCATTGGTAAGCATGTCTAATTACTTTAATTCTCTTATTATTTTTGCTATGGGTAACTAAACCTAGATTTAGAGTTGTGAGCCCTAATGATCCTAATTTGGTAAATAGAGTTTGGGCTTATGAACATTTAATTACTTTTTTCTTTTAGTGTGTTATTGTTGATAAAAGTCATCCAATCTTGCCCAATTAACTTTATGAGACTTGAAAGAGCAAATTTAGGTTGGGTAGTGTAACACCCCAAAAGTCTCTAAGATCAGGCCCGAGGGTTGAATAAGAGAAAATAGACCAAACTGCACTAGAACATAGAATGAGTGGTCAAGTGACTTGTCAGTTCACTTAACGACTTGTTAAGTGAGTCGTTGGGTGCAGGGAGCCAATAAATGCTGAAGCCCAGAAGTCCTAACTAGTTGAGGTGACGAGTCGTCCAGTCACCTAATGATTCATTGGGTAACTCATCCAGTGTGAAGTAAAGGTGAAACATTAAGATTCAAAGGGTCAGGACAAGTCGTTAAATGACCCATTAGGTGATTATGAGTCATCAAGTGTAGGCGTCAAGCTAAGATCAGAAAGTTGAGATTCTGCCCAGCGACGACGGAAGGTCAGGACAAGACATTAAGTGAACTAATGAGTCGTTAGGTCACTCGTTGGCTCTGGCAGTTTCAATTCTTAATCGATCTATAAGGGTGTTTTCATAATTCCAAAGTTCCTAACTCTTTAACGATGTCATTTTAAGTCCTAAAATGAGTGTTTTAAGAGTGTTTAGCCTAGCCCAAGTCATTAAGCTCCCATGCATACATTCTATTGGAATTCCCTTCCAAGATCAAACTAGAATTCTCCTCAATTCTCTTGGGCTTTCAAGACTAGTTTGGAAATCAGTTTACCTAGGTATGCAGGTCTGTGAATGGGGGTTTTCTTCCAGCCTCATGCCCAAACTTCTTCTCTAATTCATGAATTCATGTTTCTAATCTAGTGTATTGATTCCTAGGGTTTTAACTCAATTCTATGGAACTACCTATGCTATGTTTATAGGTCTAATCTCCTCATGTTCTAGTGTATTTTTTAAGTCTAATGGGTATATTTTACACTCTATTTGATTATACATTCGTGATTTCAAGTTATTAGAAATTATGCCCTATTATGCAAGTTTTATGAAAATTCAAGCTTATGGTCCATGCTTTCAAGTGTGATGAGTTATCTAGTATGCATGAATGTTTATGAACTCTCAATTTATGATTCCATGATTTTGACCTATGAAGTCTATTTCAAGTATGCTGATTTATCTAGTATGCATGATTTTATTATTTGGGCAAGCCCATGCAGGTTAAGTATGCTTATTATTATTTTAGCTAAGGCAAATAAGATCAGTTTATCATATAATTTGAAGTCAAGACTCCTAATGCAGCTTATGATATAATATGGAGTCAAGACTCCCAGTGTTCAGATTCAAGCTATGTTTTGAGAATATGATTATATGAGCACTATGCATGTTTTGGGAGTAGTATCTAGCATCGTGTAGGCTTGGGGTTTCAAGGTTCCTCAGTCTCATAAACTATGCACCAATATAGGTATATATATTTGAAACCTCTCAAGAGAGTGCTTCCCCCGCCCGAGGGCACAGCGTGATATCACACCTTATTCGTCCTTTGCCCTAGCTAGGCTTAGGATTGCTCTCCTCCTCATGGGAAACACGTGGGATCATCATGCACTCATACATGGTGGTTGTCAGTTATGGCGAGTCTCCCATTGTTCATCATGATTTCAGCTACTCATATTCATGACTTATAATATTATGTTTTATAGCATGTTTGATCCAATGATCAGTTTATGAGTTTTTACTTACAATTTCAAGCATGAAAAGTTACATGATTTCTATTTCTAAATCTTGGGTCATTATGTATAGATTATGACGAACAACTTATGACTATGCATATCTCAAATATATGGCTTTTAGCAAGCAGTCCTTATTCTCATGGCCCTTTTGATTTATATGCATGATTTCAATTAACATTTAATAAGCATGTTTTATTTACCTTACATACTCAATATATCTCAAGTACTGATTGCATACTCTATGCTATATCGTCTCATGATATGGGTTTGGGTGATCCAGCTTAGTCTCGCCGATAGCTTACTCCCATCTCAATCTAGTTCAACCCCTGCTTTAGGTGAGTCCTCATCACCCAAGGACATCTATCAGTTTAGACTTTTTATGTCAGTTTAGTTTCAGACTTGGAGTTAGCTGGGGGCTTATCCTAGCATCTCCTCTAATAGTAGAGGCTTTTTAGACATAGACTAGTATGTTTAGCTTTGAGATTCAACATTGTGATGTTATCGTTTGGATATACATTTTTATGATATTTAGTCTTCCACTTATTCATGTTCATGTTGCTTTCTGCTTGGTTATGCTTTTAAGTCATGCTATGTATGTACCATGGGTTATCTTGGAGCCATTCATGATTCTAGGTTCTGCGTCCCGATCTGGGGTCTCATCTCAGGTCATGACAGTTAGCATCAATCAACAATAACTCAAGACATAACCCTTATTTAATGGATTCTCCTAGACATAGGTTGAATTCTAATTAGCAACAGGCAATTGGGTAGAAGGGAGTTCTCTTCAATTCGACAAAATTGAAGTAGATTGACACCTATGGTGCTATTGAAAGATACCCATGGGTTGCCTAAGTCAATTTCTTTCATGTTCAGGTCTATCCCATTCTCAATCTGTCGCGACCCGAACATAGGTTCGGACCGAGACACGGGACCTAGAACCACGAATGGCTCTAAGTCAACCCATGGAATGAGCATGATAGCTAAAGCACATACATCAAATGAAAGTTGATAATTGAAGACATGAATAAGCGGAAGTCTGAATACATATCAACTATCTAGAGTCAATACTAACAAAGATGAAATTCTACATATTATTTGATAAGCCTCTAACATGTCTGAAGAGCTGATGGGACAACACCTTCAACTAGCTCACTAAAGTCTGAAAATTGAAATAACATAACTCAACATCAAACTGAAGGTCCTTGAAGTATAAGGACTCACCAACAAGAGAGACTGGACTAAGCTGCGGGGACTGGCTAATGGAGGAACTAAGTCGAATCATCTGAACCTGTATCAGGAAATGATACTACATAGAGTATGCGGTCAATACTTGAAATATACTAAGTATGTAAGGTAAGTAAAACATGCTGAGTAAGTATAAACTGAAATCATGCACATAAATATAAATAGTAAGATCATTAGAGTAGGGACTACATGCTGATATATGAAAATATGCATAATCATAACTGAATCTCATATTTGAATAGAATGACCTAAAGCTAGAAATAAAATCATATGTCTTGTCATAGCTAAAATCATGAGTAAAATCTTACAAATTGATCATTGGGTCAACTGGCTAAAAACATAATATCATAAGTCATAAACATGTAATACTGAAATCATGAGGAACAATGGGAGACTTGTCATAACTGACACTATCATGATAGAGCTTACGTGATGCCCAACTATTACACTCAAGTGAGTAGAGCCGTCCAAAACCTTTCCAGGGCTAAGGACGCTACCATGATATCGGTATCAAGCTGAAGGCCCCTTGCGAGCGGGGGAAACTCTCTTGAGAGGCCCCAAATAAATATATAAACCTACATTGGCGCGTAGTTTTGAGACTAGGGAACTTGGAACCCCAATCCTAGTCGGTGCTAGACACTACTCCCAAAAATATGCATAGTGCTCCCATAGTTTTTCAACAAAGTTGAAATCATATCACATGCATAGTCTGAAATCTGAACATATGGAGTCTTGACTCTAAAACATATCATAAGTTGTAGTGGGAGTCTTGACTCCAAAACATATGATAAGTTTATCTTATTAGCCTTGGATAAATCATGAAAACATACTTAACAAGTGTGGGCTTTCCCAAATCTTAAAATCATGCATACTTGAAATAGACTTTATAAAGAAAATCATGGATTCATACATGGGCAATTTATAATCATTCATTCATGCTAGATATATCATCATACTTAAAATCATAAATCGTAAACTTGACTTTTCATGAAACTTGCATAATTAGGCATAATTTTTTAAACTTGAAATCATGAATTTATAATCAAAATAGGTATAAAATCTGCTCATGAACCTTCAAACATACTTTGAAACATAGAAGGGATTGACCCATAAATAATTTATAAAGGATTTCATAAAATTGGGTTAAAACCCCATAAGATCATGGATTTGATATAGAACTTGAATTCATAGAATTGAGGAGAACTTTGAGCATGAGAGTTGAAAGGAACTCTCATTTATAGCCCTACATACTGGGTAAACTAAATCTCAACTTGGCTTTGAAAGCCCGAGAGAATTAGGGAAGAATTGATAGGATTCAAGATTGATCTTCAAAAGGAATTTCTAAAATTTGCATGCATGAGAGTTGAATGAATTAGAATAGAATAAACTCCCTTAAAACACTCCTTTTAGAGCTTAAAACAACATAGTTTAGGATTTAGGAGCTTAGAAATTATGAAAACTCCCTTAACCATTTATCGGGAAAAGTGGTCCTGCCAGTCCCAACGAGGGACCCAACGAGTCATTGGGTCCACTGACGACCCGTGGTTCTCACTCGTTTCCTTTACTAGAATATCTCTTGAAATCTAAACTTCCCAACCAACGGAGGACTCGATGGTTGTTAGGTAGAATGATGACTCATCGCATGCACTCGTCATCACCAGTGGAAGTTCCATTCTCCTTTCTCATCCACCTTGACAACGACCCACTTGGAAAGTCATGAAGAGATATCACAACTCATTCCTTCACCTGTTAAATCTCCTTGATTGCAACTTACTCAACACACAATGGGCCTACTAATGACTCATTGGATCACACCTTAAGTCATTACACCATCTGTGGTGACCCCCTAGCAATGACTCTTATCCAGTCTGGCACCTGTTGACAGGTCATTCAACGACCGTCAAGTGACCTGGTGAGTCATTTCGTGACCTGGTGCAGAGTTTCCTGATTTCTTTGTTTCAACCCTTGGATTTGATCTTAAGGACTTTCTGGGTATTACATAATCCTTCCATATTGGGTGATTTAGGGGAATCATCCTATAATTGGGCTCACTTCTCTAGAATTATCTCAAATTTATTATAACCCTAGCATAATGCACTCTATAACTATAGTTAAATTTCATTTCTCTCAATCCGAATAGACTCTAATCTAGAAATACTACACTGAGTAGTACTAGATAGATAGGGCTTTGAGTAGTCTTTGTGAGATTTGACCCCAACTCCTCATTCGGTTCTATATTAGCAGCAATTGTATACGCTACCCAACATTGAAAGTGGATTTGAACAATATCTCTTAGCAATGAGAAGAGAGAGAACTTGAATTAAACTTCAATGGATCCTTCAATTACAATGGATATCTTCCAAGGAATGCTAAATCTATGAAAACTAACTAAAAAAAATCTCAAACTATTTGGGAATCCCTAAAACGTATCAAATAGGACTATTTATACAAAGCCCCAAAACCACAAAATCACAATAAAAGTTAAAATTATGGGTGCCCATATTGCAAAGATGGACCATCTTTTGGAAAAATGGTCCGTCTCTTGAACTATCACTTGAAAATACATTCTGCCTAAGGTGGTGTCTGTCTTCTGATTGACAGACCATCTATTGAAAAGACGGTCTGTACTTTCTTCCATCAATTACTTTTCCAAGTAAAAGGGGTTGAAAAGTGTGGTTCATTTGATGATCTATAATTTGAACATGCGGACCGCATTTGAACATCGGAACCACATCTTGAGTCGTCCCTTGATAACCGCTTAGAGATTGCCTATATCATCATCAGATGAATGAGGTATTTGTTCATATATTTATAGAGAGCCTTGAGCCGCACATAAAGATTTTGTTAGATTCAGTAACAAGGGGTCAGGTGTTAGAGAAGCATATGATGAGCTATATGCTCTACTCATTCATATCCTGCAAGGAAATCTAGAATGGAATGGAGATGGTTCTAGGACAACAATGAAGAGAGTAGTAGGTGTTTTAAAAATTGACAGCTTCATGGCATTTTCAACATAGTTAGCCACCTTGCAGAATCAGATGAATACACACTTTAGCAACCTGAGTGGAGGTAAGTCCCAATCCCCAGTTAATGTTTTGCAGCAAGTTCAGGCTTAGGGAAAAATTTGTGGGGGAAGCAATCATTCAGCAGGATTGTGGGGAGTGAATACGGAGTCGGTTAATTTTATAGATAATACATAGGGAGACGCAAATCAATACTTTGAAAACACCTACAACTCAAACCGGTGCAATCACCCAAATTTTTCCTAGAGTGGTAACCAAAACCAATTCAGGAATCAAGGGTAAAGTTAGCAAAATTATCAACAGTTGCCCTATTGAAACCAACCAAATGCTTAACTCAATAGTGTCAAGGAAATGTTGAAGAAGATAATGGCTGACCAATGCAAAGATGACTGCAAATATGAGAAATGAAGAACTTGCTATAAGGAATCTTGAAAAACATATGGGAAGCTAGCAGAGCATAGAATACAAGGCCTCAAGGAGGCCTACCTAGTGTTACTGACCTAAATCCAGAGCAGAAAATGCAGTTGTCACCCGTAGTGGTAGAGAGTTTAAGGAGCTAATTCTAAAGAATGGAGTGCAGAAGTAGGTTGTGGTTAAAGAAGAGCGAGCAGAGCCCAAAAAAGAGGCAAAACTGCAAGATGCACCATCTAGACTGAAGCCACCACCTCCTTTCCCACAAAAATTAAGGAACCAGAAAGAAGAGGATGGATATAAGAAGTTCCTCGATGTACTGAAGCAAATGCACATATATCTCCCCCTTATAAATGTGTTACAAGAGGTCCTAAAATATGCTAAGTACATCAAGGACATTGTGTCAAATAAAAATTTGTTGACAGACTATGCCACAATGACACTTACTAATTTAGAACAACTTGCCAACCAAAATGAAAGATCTTGGCAGTTTTACAATTGAGGTTACTATGGGGAAGAAAATCATATCTCGGGCCTTATGTGATCTTAAGACCAGTTCTAACTTGATTCCATAGTCTATCTTCAGGAAGTTAGGGTTAGACAGTCCACGCCCCGCAACTATTACTGTTCAGTTGGTTGATTGATCATTGGCAAGACTTAAGAGCATTATTGAGGATGTCTTGGTACAAGATGGGTCACTCATCTTCCCTATAGACTTTTTTATTTTGGACTTTTAGCCAGACCCAGAAGTTTTATTTATTTTTAGACATCCCTTTTTGGCTATGGGGCGTGCACTAATCGATGTAGCTGCTCGACAACTGATCATTAGGTGTCATGATAAGGTGGAGGTGTTTGATGTGTACAAAAAAATCAAGCTTCCAGCCATTTATGAAGACTTGTTCGCCATAACAGTGGTAGAGGTTGAGAGAGAGCATGTGATGATGATATTGCTAGTGATATTGTCGATCAAAGGTTGGACGGATAGAGAGGCCCAGTGGGTTCTATCTCTCACTCTTGTTTTACATTATTTTAAGAACTAGGAACAGTGCTTTGGTCTAAATGTCGGGTGGGAAAAAGGGAATTTTCCTATTTTATCTTAGTTTCATTAATTCTAGAGTGGGTTCCTCGATTTTTATTTTATGTTCTTTTCCCAAGGATAGTCCATTTTAGACTGACTAGATTTATTTTTTAGGGTGAGTCAGTCATAGGTAGTGCAACTTTTGGATGATGGATAAATGACGATCTTCTTAAGGGAAAATTATTCATAGGATTAGCGTGGGGTTAGAAACCGCCACTCGTTGAACAATTGATACTCTAGTTAGGTAGATGCTAGATGTCATGAGTAGTTCACTTGAAAAATGCATGAACGAAAATTAGAGTTTCACTAGAAACACATAGATTCTTTAACTTGACTCAAAAAATACAAAAGATGAGCTTAATTATAAAAACTCATTCAATTTGGTTGTGTGTGAATATGTAATCATAGGAAGCCATTTTTAAACCATGGTGCCATAAGAGATGAGCTTTTGTTTGTGTGTTCCGTGATATTTAACTATTATACCCCAAGAACCCAATGATCAGATACGGGAGTTAAAATGGTGAAAAACTGAAATTTCGCACTAGGTCACATGACGAACCATGAGGAGGCTCGTGAGGAGTGACCACAAGTTGTGAAGTGACTCGTGGTCCATCAGGGTTGGCAGGGTGTGTTTAGAAGACCACGGGCATGACCACTAGTCGTGGTCAGGCCTCACGACTCGTGAGGTCTCCCGCGGCCTAGAGTGGTTGTTGGCAAGGAGGCAGTGGGCATTAGAAGCCACGGATAGTGACCACCAATCGTGGTCATCCATCACGAGTCGTGGTGTCTTCTGTGAGGTCCCCTAGTGGTTTTTAGCAGTGAACCAGACGACTCATAGCCACGAGTCATGGCCTGTGAGCACGAGTCGTCTAGTCCCTCGTGGGGACTGGCAGTCAGCCAAATTCTATGATTTTAGTAAGGGATTTTTCATAATTCCTAAGTCCTAGGGGACTATACTACATCGTTTAAGGCTCATTTCAATGGGTTTTAAGAGGGGAAAACCTATTCTAATTCATTCATTCCATGCATGTCGGCTTGTGAAGTTGAAGAGGTGGTTCAAGGCTAGTATTTAAGGTTTCCATCTAATTTCCTCTTGGGAAATCAAAGATTTGGTGGAATCAATCCCTTTCGGGTATGTAGAGTTATGAGTGGGTGCTTCCTTCCTCACCCATTCTCAATCTCTATCTAAGTATGAGAAATTCCTATAATCAAGTTATAGGGTTTTACTCAATTGCATAATTCTTCAATTTCTATACATGAGTACGATTAGATTATGTTTCTATTGATGAATTATGAATCTTGGGTAGATTTTCAATTGTTTTCAATCAAAATTGTGTTTTCTAAATTATGAAATTTAAATGCCCATGGATGAGAAGTTCATGAAAGAAGAGAATGATGATGAATGTATGATGATGATGAGATTTGATGATGAAAAGTATGTTTCTAAGCTACCCATGGTTATGATATTATTCTCAAAATGAATTGAGTAGATGCAAGCATGATAAAGTTTTGGGAAAGGCCCTTATATCAAGTATGACGATGTAGTATATCTAAAATAAGCTTACCACATGATTTTGGAGGAGATGCTTTCACTTATATTTGAACTTGTCGTATGTTTAGAAATAAAGCTTCTCATATGCATGAATTCATAATTGAGATGTATGTATTATTGAGCTTCATTCACACGATGCCGGTTCTATGCATGATTTTATTATTGAGCTTTGTCAAATGACAATGTTGAGCTTCGTTTCATACGATGTTGAGTATATGCATGATTCCATTGTTGAGCTTCATCAATAGATGATGTTGAGCTTTGTTATATATGATGTAGAACATTGCATGTGTTGGGAGAAGAGTCTAGCACCGAGCGGGCTAAGGATCGATCACCCTCTGCCCTAGAACTACACACCAATGTAGGTTGATACTATTATATGACTTGGGACCTCCCTAGTGAGCTTCCTCTACCCGAATGGGCCTTCAGCTTGATATCGATATCATGGTAGAATCCTTAGCCTTGCAAGGTTTTGGATGGCTCTGCCCACTTGAGTGTGATAGTCGAGACCATGTAAGCTCTATCACGAATCTCCCATGGTCTATATGATTCAGAGTTGCATATTCATTACTCATGGTTATTATTTTAAACATGCATGTATTCAAAGTAAGGTTTGACTCATTGCTCAGATTTTCTATAAATGTCACATTTCATCTTTGAGTCATTCGAGTCAGTTATGATGTTATGAAGCTATGCATGGTCATATTATGAAAGATTATGATTTCAGAATCAATGCATGTAGTCCTTACTCGCAGACTTGAAAGCTTATGATATGTTATGAAGTTTTTTAAATGATTTACTTTACTTAAGCAATTTTTACTTACCTTGCATACTCAGTACATTCCACATACTGACCACATACTTTATATGTTGTATCGTTTCATGATATAGGACCCAGCTCCCAGGATCAACCCCGTTCGTAGTCGGTTGTTAGAGTTAGCTCCTACTGGGTTGGTGAGTCCTCATCTTTCGAGGGATAGACTTTTAGTTTTACTTATGTATTTTTAGCTTTAGTATTTTTGAGTTATTTGGGGTATTGTCCCATTAACTCGTCCAGATTAGAGGCTTTTCATACTTATGTATGTGTTAGCTTCAGATGCTTATTCTAATGTTATATTAAGTTAGACTTTCGCTGAGTTATATTGATGATTTTTTCAATTTATCAAATGAGTTAGAAGTATGCTTATGCCATGGGTCGACTTGGGGTCTCTCGGGGTCCCTTGTGTCATGTCTACGATCCGGGCCTCCGTTTGGGTCATGAAAAACTTTATATCAGAGACATAGGTTTTGAAGTGTCCTAGGGTGTCCGAAAACTACGTTAAGTAGAGTATTTTTAATGGGTGTGAAGCGCGCCACACTTATGAAGGAGAGGCTACAAGATGTTTAGGAAATGTTCCGTTCTTTCATGATCTATGTCGTGTGATGATAGGTCTTTCTATCCTTCTAATTCGTTCTATTCGCAATTGCAGAATCATGGCTCCTCGAAGAATGAACAGAAGGGGGAATGGAGGTGGTGAAGGCCATGAGGAAGGAAATGGTTATGGGCATCAGCCAGCCCCACCAGTTCAGGAGCCTCAGGCACCGGAGCCAGTCGCTCATGCTGAGTTCCGGGCCGCTATTTAAAAGCTGGCGCAGGACTTGACCGCTTAGGTAAATCAGCAGTCCATTGCGCATGTTTTTCAAGATGGCAATGCAACGGCAACTCGAGTTAGAGACTTCTTGAGGATGAATCTGCTGGAGTTCCTTGGGTCCAAGGTTGATGAATACCTACATAAATTTGTTGATGAAATTGTCAAGATCACCCAGGTCATGGGGGTGAATGAGGTGGAGTGCACCTTGTTAGCCTCTTATTAGCTAAAAGGGGTCGCGCATATCTGGTTTCGCCAATGGAAGGAAACCAGGGCAGCAAGAGTAGGTTCGATCACTTGGGAAGAGTTCCAGGTTGCATTTCTAGACCGGTTCTTCCCTTGGGAGATGAGGGAGTTGAAAGCAGCTGAGTTTGTGAATTTGAAACAAGGGAGAATGACTGTCCAAGAGTATTCCCTTGAGTTCACTCGCCTATCAGAATATGCTCTAGAGTTGGTAACTGATCAGAGAATGCGAGTGAGTAGATTCATCCATGGAGTTACAGGTTATTTGGACAAGGACTGCAGAACAGTCATGCTACACCAGGATATGGACTTTCCTCGGATGGTGTTGTACACCTAGCAGATAGAGGCGGCACATTCGAGAGAGATAGAGGCCAAGAGGGCCAGGATCGAGGACTACAGGTTCTCGCAGCAGAGGTCTGGTGGTGGGTACTGACAACAAACCCACTAGAGATCATCAGCCCCAGCATCTTCAGCATTAAGTGTGCCATCCAAGCCCAGGCATGATCAGAGAGTGCGGGCATTAGGCTTGAGGGGTCATAGTAGTAGACTCCCAGATTCCAGCATCCCAGCTTGTCGCAGGTGTGGTCGAAGGCACACAGGCCAGTGCTTGGCAGGTTCAGGTTCTTGTTTTGGGTGTGGGCAACCCAGACCCATGCTTTGAGATTGTCCAGCTGCAAGGCAGGATCAGGTTGGGGGCCAAGGCCCAATTTCTAGTTCAAAAGCCCCTCCCGCACGCTCAGCACATCAGGGCGCATCTACTAGCATAGCTGGCAGTCAGCGCCAGAACAGATTCTATGCTTTAGCTTCCCGTCAGATGCAGGAGGTCTCCCTGGATGTGGTCACTAGTATGTTGCGAGTTTTCCATACTGATGTTTATGATTTGCTAGATCGGGGGGCTATTTTGTCTTTTATGACACCATATGTGGCCGGTAGCTTCGGAGTTAGTCCCAATGTATTGTCAGAACCATTCTCAATTTCCACTCCGGTAGGTGACTCGGTTATAGCTAGACGGGTGTATAGAGGTTTTCCAGTCTCAGTCTTTCATAAGGTCACCTCAGCAGACTCGATAGAGTTGGCCATGACCGATTTCGATGTTATTCTCGGCATGGATTGGCTATTTGCATGTTATGCTTCAGTTAATTGTAGAACCCGGGTCGTAGAATTTAGATTTCCGGGTGAGCCAGTCTTAGAATGGAAAGGTAGTTCAGCTATGCCTATAGGCCAATTTGTTTCCTACCTTAAGGCCAGAAAGATGATTTCTAAGAGTTTCAAGTACCATCAAGTTAGGGTTATGGATGTCGATTCCAAAACCCCAACTATCCAGTTAGTTCCAGTAGTACGTGAGTATCCATAGGTCTTTCCTGATGATTTGCCAGGTTTCCCTCCTGAGCGGGAGATTGATTTCGGTATAAATCTTCTTCCCGACAAGCAGCCTATCTCTATTCCTCCCTACAGAATGGCTCCATCCAAGCTAAAAGAGTTGAAGGATCAGTTGAAGGACCTATTAGATAAGGGCTTTATTAGGCCGAGTAAGTCTCCATGGGGTGCACCAGTGTTATTTGTCCGGAAGAAGGATGGTTCTCTTCGAATGTGCATTGACTATCGGCAGTTAAACAAGGTCATCATTAAGAACAGGCATCCTTTGCCCAGGATCGATGATTTGTTCGATTAGCTTCAGGGTGCCAAATGTTTCTCCAAGATCGATCTTAGATCTAGGTATCATCAGCTCAGGGTTCGGGAGAGTGACATCCCAAAAACTGCTTTCAAGACTCGGTATGGTCACTATGGATTTGTTGTTATGTCTTTTGGACTAACCAATGCCCCTGCAACTTTTATAGATCTAATGAATAGGGTGTTCAAGGCATATTTGGACATGTTCGTGATTGTGTTCATTGATGAAATCCTTATATACTCTCGAAGCAAGAAGGAGCATGCTGCTCACTTGAGAGTAGTGCTTCAGACCCTCAAGGATTGTCAGTTGTATGCAAAGTTCAACAAATGTGAGTTTTGGTTGGGCTCTGTGGCATTTTTGGGCCATATGGTATCGAGTGAGGGCATAAAGGTAGAGTCTCAGAAGATCAGGTGGTGAAGAATTGGCCCATACCGGTGAACCTATCATATATCAAGAGTATTTTGGGCTTAGCGGGTTACTATAAGAGATTTGTCGAGGGCTTTTCATCTGTTGCAGCACCTTTGACCAAGTTGGCTCAGAAGAAGGTAAAGTTCCAATGGTCAGAGGCTTGTGAGAAAAGCTTTTAAGAGTTGAAGACTCGACTCACTTCAGTACCAATGTTGACCCTACCCGAGGGTACCGATGGTTTTGTGATGTATTGTGATGCTTCAAGAATCGGACTTGAGTGTGTGTTGATGCAGCATGGGAAGGTCATAGAATGTGTCTCGACACAGTTGAAAATCCATGAGAAGAATTACCCGACCCATGATCTTGAGTTGGTTGCGGTGGTGTTTGCATTGAAGATATGGTGGCATTACTTGTATGGGGTCCACGTGGATGTATTTACGAACCACAATAGCTTGCAATATGTGCACGCAAAAAAATCTCAAGCTTCGGCAAAGAAGGTGGTTGGAGCTACTCAAGGACTAAGATATGAGTGTTCTTTACCACCTGGGTAAGGCTAATGTGGTAGTGGATGCACTTAGTAGGCTCTCCATAGAGAGTGTGTCCCACGTGGATGAGGGAAAGAAGGACTTGGTGAAAGATGTCCACCGACTTTTGAGGTTAGGAGTTAGATTGGTCGACTCGACCAATGGCAGCATTGTTGTGCAAAATGGATCAGAATCGTCCTTGGTGACGGATAAGAAAGCTAGACAAGATGAGGACTCAGCTTTGGTAAAGCTGAAGGAGGCCGTTCGGAGTCAGAAGGTGGAGGTCTTCTCCCAAGGGGGAGATGGTGTATTGCGGTACCAGGGTCGTCTGTGTGTTCCGGACATTGATGATTTAAGGGACTGGATATTGCATGAGGCACATGGGTCCAGATACTCTATCTATCCGGGTGACACCAAGATGTATCATGATTTGTGGGAAATATACTGGTGAAATGGCATGGAAAAGGACATTGCATAGTTTGTAGCCAGGTGCCCGAATTGTCAGCAAGTTAAGGTTGAGCATCAAAGGCCGGGAGGCATACTTCAGGATATTAGCATTCCCACTTGGAAGTGGGAAGAGATTAATATGGATTTCATTATAGGCCTACATGGTACTCGCCGACACTATGATTCTATTTGGGTGGTGGTAGACAAGTTAACCAAGGCTGCACACTTCCTACCGGTCAAAACCACAAATTCAGCGGATGATTATGCAAAACTATATATCCGGGAGTTGGTGCGATTGCATGGAATAGCCTTGTCTATTATCTCAGACCGAGGTACTCAGTTTACCTCTCAGTTTTGATGGTTTTTCCAAAAAGGGCTTAAGACTCAGGTTAAACTCAGCAAAACATTTCATCCGCAAATGGATGGCCAAGCCGAATGAACAATCCAGACTCTCGGGGACATATTGAGAGCATGTGTGATGGATTTCAAAGGTAGCTGGGATGATCACTTTCCCTTGATCGATTTTGCTTACAATAACAGCTATCGCTTCAACATCCAAATGGCACCATTCGAGGCTCTTTATGGGAGAAGGTGTCGATCACCCATTGGATGGTTTGAGGTTGGTGAGGCAGCTACCATGTGGCCCGATTCAGCTCATGAGGCCATGTTAAAGGTTCAGTTGATAAGGGATCTTTTAAAAACCGCTCAGAGTCGTCAGAAGTCATATGCTAATGTGAGAAGGAGAGAGTTGGAGTTCGAGGTGGACGACTAGGTATTTCTGAAGGTGTCTCCTATGAAGGGACTAATGCAGTTCAGAAAGAAAGGAAAACTCATTCCCTGCTATGTTGGTCGGGTTATGAGAAGAGTTGGTAAGGTAGCGTACGAGTTGGATTTTCCATCAGAGTTAGCTTCAGTTCATCCCGTCTGTCATGTATCGCTCTTGAAAAAGTGCTTGGGTGATCCAGCTTTAGTCATCCCAGTGGAAAGTGTTGGTGTGGGAGATAGCCTCAGTTATGAGTAAATTCCAGTTGCGATCTTGGATCGTCAGATTCGGAAGCTGAGGAACAAAGAAGTAGCTTCAGTAAAAGTGTTATAGAGATATCAGCATGTTGAGGGAGCTACGTGGGAAGATGAAGCGGGTATGATGGCTAAATACCCCCACCTATTCCCTACCAGCTCAGTTTCAGTTTGAGGTATCAGTTTTTCCCTAATTCTCTAATCAGTTTCCATGTCCAATTCATATGAGCAATTTTGATTTATGTCATGATAGATGTATGTGATGTCTGAATTTAGTTGAGTTATGTAGTTCTTTTCAGAGGTAGTGATTCTGTTAGTTTTCGGTTTAAATGGTCAGTGTTTGCATATGATGATTGCATGTTTCTACGTTTCTGTGTGTTTCTAACATTCGAGGATGAATGTTCCCAAGGGAAAGATATTGTTATACCCAGGGAACCTAAGTGTTACACCGCGTAAGTTCTTGACACTTAGTTGGCCTATTCGCATGTTGGTTAAGAGTTTTAGAATTCCATACGTGCGAGAAAAGGGCCCGGGGAGAGACCAGACAAGCGCCAAGTCGGAGCGTTCCAAGGCAAATGTGACTTATAAATCACATTCGACAAATGCGACTTATAAATCGCATTCGACAAATGCGACTTAAAGGCCCCAAGTATATAAGGCTCCCACTTTGTTTTAAATCATTTCCCCTTCATATAATTTCCAGTAAACGAACAGAAACAGAGGGGCACGAAGGGTTTGATTAAATTTCCTTCCATTTACGCCGTCAAATGCAGTCCAAACTCAAATTAACATCGGGTAGCAAAGTATAAAGCTGCAGGGAGCATTCCTGTGGAGTTAGTTTCGCGAAATTCGACCGGCGAATCATCGTCACACCGAGCCAAGGAAAGTGGAATTGCTCCAAACTAGTGTTAATATACTCCCAGCATTTAAGTGAGTATTTCTCCCTTCTAGACTTTCGAGAAATAACGAGTTTTCGGCTGTTCTTCGATAAGTCGAAGAATAGGCAGTAGGTATATCCATAAGTATGGTTTCTTTCCAAAATAATAGTAGGATTAATTCTATTCTTTCGTGAATATGAATACAGTTGAGAGAAATAGCTGAATACTAGTCGAGCTACGCCAGTTAATCAGAAAGTCGGCAGTTGACGTATGTAAAGCCAGGTTCTTTCGGCAAGCTAGTAGTTCTAGTATAGCAAAATAGTACAAATTTCATTAGAGTGTTTCAGAAGTCGTATATTATGTTCAGTATGAAATTTAGTAAGCATGTTAGAAATATAATACAGTGTTCAGCATGAAATTCAGTAAAACAGTATAAGTTCCAGCAGAATATTCCAGAAATATTATTACAGATTCAGTATATTTCAGTATCAGGTTTAGTACATTTTAATATGAGATTTAGAACAAAATACCAGAACATAAATATTATTATCAGATCCAGTATATATATTACATGTGCCTATTGCTATCTGTGGAGACATGATTGTTCTGTGTTGGGCACCCTTAGAGCTTCCTTGACCGCCCCAGGGTTAATAGCTGTGTTGGCTCGCCCGCTAGAGGGTGAGGATACGTCGCTCTACGGAGTGGCATGTCGTCCGCCAGCGGATGAATATGGGATGCAGATTCCCCATAGCAGGCTGATAAGCACTATACCACACCCCTTGTCGAGCGCTTGCGCCCGGGGTGCAGATTTCAGATTTCAGATTACAGATTTCAAATTTCAGATTTCAGGAGTCCTCCAAACTCAGATAGAGCTATAGTCAGGGGCCCAGCGAGCACAAGTTGCATACCCAGGGGGCCGACAGGATGCTCATAGTTACTAGGTGGATGGTATGACCTGGGTAGAGGTATATAGATTGTGTGCTGGTTGGTACCTTACGGCTTATGGGGGCTGGTAAGGTTCTTGTATGATATGATGTGTTAGTTATTAATAGATAGAAAGTAGACGCCCATGTTATCAGGTATGACTTTTACTCTCTTCAGTAAAGTTATGCTCTTTTCAGTCAGTCTCAGCCCGTCTCCTATTACTTCAGTATCTATCAGTATTATTGTTTGCTTTCAGTTATTTTCAGTTATTGCTTTGCATACTCAGTACCAGTGGTACTGACACCCGTTTTCGAGCGCTGCATTACTTGCCTGCAGGTACTCATAGACGAGGAGCAGATCCCTCGTAGTTCCAGCCAGCGTACAAAGTCTTCAGATCCTGTCATCCGGAGCTTGACAGCTAAAGGTTTACTTCCCTTTTTATTTGTATAGTATGGGTAGGTCGGGGCCCTGTCCCGACCATCTTATTATCCTTAGAGGCTTGCGGATTGTATATTCCTTGTGGTTAGTTTTACCGATCGTGTGGGGCTGTATGTATGTTTCGGTTTGCATGTGATGGTCGTGTGGGGCTTTGTTCAGTTGTCAGTTGGTGACCTTGTCGGTCACAGATCAGTTCAGCACTTGATTATACTTTTCAGTGATAACTAGTCAGCATGGTGGCCTTGTCGGCCCGCATAGGTTTCCTTATGCTCAGTTGTTCTGGTTAACTGTTATATTCCTACAGGTGGCTATAGGCCTAGTCGGCGCCCGTTGTTTTTATAAATCCAGAATTAGAGTCAGCCTGGCACCAGAATTGCTTAGGCTCAGTAGTCCAGTAGTCCAGGTCCTAGTAGGGCACCAGGTGTCAGTCATGCCTCCCAAGGCGGAGCGTGACAAACTTGGTATCAGAGCAGGTCATATCCCAGGGAGTCTGCAAGCCGTTCTAAGTAGAGTCTTGTTTATGGATGTGTTGTGCACCACATATCATAGGCAGGAGGCTGCAAGGCATGATAGGGTGGTTACTCTTTCTTCATATTCAGTCGTGCCATAGAGCAGTACAGTATAGGGTTGAGTCCCTAAAGCTTATTATATTATTTGTTTACAAATAAAATGTCATATCAGCGACATCCTATCGCAGGCAGAAGATTGGACATAGCAGTAGGAGAGGGCACCAGCAGGATGCCTCAGCCTCGTTTAGAATCAGCCTGATCTGAGGACGATACAGAGGCATCGTCCCGACCTTCTCAGAAGTCTCCACCCCATCAGGAGCTACTCGGGACGACACCACCTCTGACCGTTCCTATTCCTACACTATCTGACCAGGAGGTCAGGAGTGTAGTAGTTTTGTTAGCACAAATGATGGCTACTCAGCGCCAGTCAATGCCACCTACAGAGGCAGAATCATCAGGTGGGCTTGGTAGTTCGAGGGTCTGAGAATTCCTGGCACTAGGTCCCCCACAGTTTATCGAGACAGATCGAACAGAGGACCCCCAGGACTTCCTAGATCAGATGGAGAGGATTTTCCGAGTAATGCATGTTACATCTATAGAGTCGGTTGAATTGATGGTATTCCGATTGCGAGATATTGTTGTGTTGTGGAATAAGAGTTGGGAAAGGTCTCGAGGGAGAGATGTTGCCCCTCCAACTTGGTCCAACTATTTAGAGGCCTTCCTAGACTGTTATCTACCACGAGAGATCCGACAGGCCCAGATGGACCAGCTTTTACACTTGGAGTAGGGAGCGATGAGTGTTTGAGAATACGCCCTGCAGTTCGATTCTTTGGCCCGATATGCTCCAGCCTTTGTAGACACCATGCCATCCAGAGTCCACCGGTTTATTATGGGGCTGAACCCAGAGTATATTGAGGTTTGTATGTCAGCTACTTTGCAGGAAGATATGGATATTGCTCGAGTATAGGCTTTTGGTCAGACTATTGAGGGCCTCAGACAGCGGCAACAGGATAGCAGATGAACAAGTCAGGAACAGCGCCGCCGGGACAGGTCAGATGAGTTACAGGGGGAGATTTGGAGAGAGCCTAGGCCACGGTTGTCAGATAGGCCACCTAGACCCCTGCCTCCATCACAGCAGCAGAGGGGTAGATTCAGTCGCCGAGGATAGTTAGAGTCCGGCGGAAGTTCTCAAACAATAGATTCACCCCAGCAGAGGAGGGCAGAACAGAGCAGGTATACACCACCACTTTGACCTATTTGCAGACGACGCCACTCTGGAGCTTGCAGATATGGCTCCACAGGGTGTTATATATGCGGACAGGATGGTCATGTAATGAGAGATTGTCCATCCAGGGGTCAGGGTGACCGGAATAGACAGGACAGGGGATCAGCAGGGTCACAAGCTCCAGCATCCCCAGCAGGGCGCAGGCCCTCCGTTTCAGCAGGCAGAGGCCGAGGCAGATCAAGGGCCTTTAGTTCAAGTGCGGGCCCAAGCCGTACCTATGCATTACCAGGGGGAGAGGATTCAAAGGTGTCTCTAGATGTTGTGACAGGTATGATGACTATTTGCTCTCACCCTACTTATGTATTAATCGATCTGGGATCTACCTTGTCCCATGCCCTATTAGTGGCTCGAAAGTTCAGTATTATACCAGAATTGCTTCGGCAACCCTTTTCAATATCTATACCCGTCGGTGACTCTATTATAGACAGAAGGGTTTATCAAGGGCGTATAGTAGAGGTTGCTAACCGTCAGACCACAACAGATTTGGTAGAGTTAGAAATGGTTGATTTTGACGCCATTATAGGTATGGATTGGTTAGCTCCATGCTATGCCAATGTAGAATGCTGGACCAAGATGGTCCGATTCCACTTTCCAAGGGAGGCAGTACGAGAGTGGAAGGGCAGTATAGCTACACCAAAAGGTAGGTTTATTTCCTATCTTCGGGCGAGAAAGTTGATAGCCAAGGGGTGCATTTACCACATTGTCAGAGTTCAAGATGTTCGGGTAGAGCCTCCGATTCTCCAGTCTGTTCTAGTGGTTAATGAATTCCCCGATGTATTCCCAGATGAGCTACCTGGTATTCCCCCAGAAAGGGAAATAGACTTTGCAATTTATTTATTGCCAGACACTCAGACCATATCAATTCCCCCTTATCGCATGGATCCTGCTGAACTCAGAGAACTAAAGGAGCAGTTGAAAGATTTGTTAGACAAGGGCTTTATCAGGCCAAGTACTTCACCTTGGGTGCGCCAGTTCTGTTTGTAAGAAAGCAGGATGGCTCCCTTCGCATGTGTATAGACTATCGACAACTGAATAAAGTTACTGTCAAGAATAAGTATCCGCTTCCCAGGATAGATGATCTGTTTGATCAGTTACAGGGAGCTAGACGTTTCTTCAAAATTGACTTAAGGTCCGGATATCATCAGGTTCGGGTTCGTGAAAGGGACATTCCAAAGACTGCCTTCAGGACCAGATACGACCATTTTGAATTCTTAGTCATGTCATTTGGGCTGACGAATGCTCCAGACGTGTTTATGGACCCGATGAACAGTATTTTCAGGACATACCTAAACTTGTTCGTGATAGTGTTTATTGACGATATTCTGGTGTATTCTCGCTCAGAGGCAGACCACCAGGATCATATACAGACAGTGCTCCAGATTCTCAAGGACCGTCAGCTATATGCCAAGTTCTCAAAATGTGAATTCTGGCTGAATTCAGTAGCCTTTTTGGGTCATATCGTGTCGGATGCTGGTATACAGGTAGATACCTAGAAATAGAAGCAGTAAAAGCATGGCCCAGACCTACCACTCCGATCGAGGTACGCAGTTTCCTGGGGTTAGCAGGGTACTACAAGAGGTTTGTTGAAGGATTTTCCACCTTAGCAGCACCTCTGACTAAACTGACGCAGAAGGCAGCAAAATTTCAGTGGACTGAGGCATGTGAGCAGAGCTTCCAGGAATTGAAAGACAGGCTAACATCAACTCCATTATTAGCATTGAAGAAGGTACAGAAGGTTATGCAGTTTATTGTGACGCTTCGGGTGTTGGGTTAGGATGTGTGTGGATGTAGCATGGTAAAGTAATTGCTTATGCTTCCAGACAACTGAGGAAACATGAAAAGAACTATCCTACCCATGACCTAGAATTGGATGCAGTGATTCACGCCTTGAAGATGTGGAGACATTACTTGTATGGCGTCCACGTGGATATTTTCATTGATCATAAGAGCCTACAGTATATCTTCACCCAGAAAGAACTGAACTTGCAGCAGCGTCACTGGTTAGAGCTGTTGAAAGACTATGATGTGAATATTTTGTATCACCCAAGAAGGTCCAATGTGGTGGTAGACGCCCTTAGCCGTAAGTCTATGGGGAGTTTGGCATACTTACAGTCTGTGCAGCGGGAATTAGCCCGGGAATTGCATCAGTTAGCCAGTTTAGCCATTCACGTAGCAAAAATAAAGGACAACAGAGCGGTAATCCAGAACACCGCAGTTCGTCTTTAGTCGTGGAAGTAAAGGAACGGCAGTGTGAAGATCCTAGCCTGGTTCAGCTTAGAATCAGAGTTCGGCAAGGAGAGGTGAAAAATTTTCAAATAACCGAGGATGGGGTATTGCGATATAAAGATCGCCTTTGTGTTCTAGACGTTGCAGGGCTTCGCCGGAAGATTATGGGCGAGGTACATTATGCCCGTTATTCTCTCCACCCAGGTTCGACGAAAATGTACCACGATATAAAAGAAATCTACTGGTGGCCAGGAATAAAGAAGGGGATAGCAGAATTCGTAGCTTAGCATCCAAACTGCCAGCAGGTAAAAGCTGAACATCAGAAACCAGGCGAAGTGACTCAGGATATAGTTGTGCCTCTATGGAAATGGGAAGTAGTAAATATGGATTTTGTAGCAGGATTACCCCACACCAGGCATAGATATGATTCGATCTGGGTAATTGTTGACAGATTGACAAAATCAGCTCATTTTCTGCCAGTAAGGGCTACTTTTTCCGCCGAGGATTATGCTGAGCTGTATATAAGAGAAATAGTCGAGTTTCATTGTGTTCCAATGTCCATTATCTCCGACAAAGGGGCGCAGTTTACAGCTAAATTCTGGCAATCATTTCAGAGAGGCTTGGGGACGCAGGTTAACCTGAGCATAGCTTTTCATCCTCAGACAGATGGGCAGGCAGAACGCACAATTCAAATGCTCTAGAATATGTTGCAAGCATGTGTGTTGGATTTCAGAGGTAGCTGGGATAAACGTTTACCACTCATTGAGTTCTCCTATAATAACAGTTACCATTCAGCTATTCAGATGGCGCCTTATGAGGCATTATATGGGCGAAAGTGCAGATCTCCAGTTGGTTGGTTTGAGGTAGGAGAATCAGTATTGATTGGGCCAGATATCATTCATTAGTCAGAGGAAAAAGTAAAGCTTATCAGAGAACGTTTACTGACTGCTCAGAGCCACCAGAAATCTTATGCTGACGTGCGGCGCAGAAACTTGGAATTTAATGTGGGTGATTGGGTGTTTGTGAAAGTTTTGCCGATGAAGGGTGTAATGAGATTTGGCAAGAAAGGCAAGATCATCCTGAGGTTTGTTGAGCCTTATCAGATTCTCCAAAGAATACGCCAAGTGGCATATGAGTTAGACTTACCTCCAAAGTTAGAATCTGTCCACCTAGTTTTCCATGTATCAATGCTGAGAAAGTGCATAGGAGATCCCTCCAGAATTGTCCCAGTCCAATATGTTCAGTGATAACTAGTCAGCATGGTGGCCTTGTCGGCCCGCATAGGTTCCCTTATGCTCAGTTGTTCTGGTTAGCTGTTATATTCCTACAGGTGGCTATAGGCTTAGTCGGCCGGAGGCTGTATTTACAGCTGTTATATAGCCCGTTGTTTTCATAAATCCAGAATTAGAGTCAGCCTGGCACCAGAAGTGCTTAGGCTCAGTATTCCAGCAGTCCATGTCCTAGTAGGGCACCAGGTGCCAGTCATGTATCCCAAGGAGGGGCGTGACAGTTTTCGAAATACCCATGTTTATATTCATGTTTCCAAAGAGAATCGAGTTGATTTTAAGCATGTTTAAGTATTGGGCAAGTCCATATGATCAAGTATATCTTATGATTTCATAAATTAGCTTACCACATAATTTTGGAATCAAGACTCATTATTTTTCAGCTTGTGGTATGGTTTGAGCCAAGGCTCGTCATGTTATGATTTCAAATTTGCATGTATGTTATTATTTAGCTTTGTCATTAGATGATAGTTAGCTTCATTGAAAAACAATGGAGAGCATATGCATGTTTTTGGGAGTAGTGTCCAGCACCGAGTAGGCTAATGGTCAGTCAACCCTATGCCTCAAAACTACACACCAATGTAGGTTTACTTATATACTTTGGGGCCTCCCTTGTAAGCTTCCCCAGCCCCAAAGGGTCCTTGAGCTTGATATCAATATCATGGTAGCGTCCTTATTCCTGGCAATGCTTTGGATGGCTCTGCCCACTTGAGTGTGATAGTCGGGACCACGTAAGCTCTATCGTGGTAATGTCAGTTATATGATGAGTCTCCCATTGTTCCTCATGATTTTAGTTATGCATGTACATCAGTCATGATGTTATGTTTTCAACATGTTGACCCAATATTCAATTCTACTTATGATTATCAGTTTTCATCTTTGGGTCATTCAATTTAGTTATGATGTTCAGTTATGTTCAGATCATGATTTCAGAAAATAGCATGCAAGCCCTACTCTCAGAATCTTATCTGGGTTATGTTTTATGTTATGCTTGATTTATGATTTTACTCACTTAGCGGTTTTACTTACCTTGCATACTCAGCACATTCCATATATTGACCGCATACTCTATGTTGTATCATTTCATGATACAGGATCCAATATTCAGGTTCAGTCTCGCCACTAGTCAGATTCCAGGAGTTAGCTTTCATCAGCCTCAGTTGGTGAGTGCTCATCTTGGGAGGGTCCTTCTTATCAGTTGTATTTCATCTTTTCAATTTTCAGACTGTAGTAAGTTAGTTGGGGTCTTGTCCCATCAACTCTTAAGTGGTATAAGCTTTTCAGACATAGTTTGTATTTTAACTTTCGATTCATGTATGTATTAAGATGTCATGTTTTTTCTTTGAATTCCGCTATGTTATTTACAATTATCTTCCTCTTATATATAATTGAGTTAGATATATGTTCATGCCATGGGCGACTTGGAGCCTCTCGGGTCTTGTTGTCCCGTGTCTTGATCCGAGCCTATGTTCGAATCTTGACAAACTTGGTATCAAAGCATTAAATTTTAAAGTGTCCTAGAGTGTCCAAAAGCCGCGTTAAGTAGAGTCTTTTTCATGGGTGTGAAGCTCTCCATACTTATAAAGAAGAGGCTACGAGACGTTTAGGAAACGCTCCCTTCTTTTATGATCTATGTCGTGTGGTGAGATGTCTCTCCATCCTTATAACTCGTGCTATACATGTTTGCAGAATCATGCCTCCACGCAGAGTTAATGGAAGGAGAAATGAAAACAAAAATGGCCATGAGAATGGCAATGGAGATAGGCACCATTAGGCTCCACCAACCCATGCGGAGCATATACTCGAGCCAGTTGTCCACGTGGAGTTCAGGGTAGCCATTCAGATATCAGCCCAGGTCCTGATCGCCCAGGTCAATCAGCGACAGTAGTGTATGTCCCTCAGAATGGGAATGTGGCGGCGGCAAGAGTTGGATACTTTTTGAGGATGAACCCTCCCGAGTTCCTTGAATCGAAGGTGGACAAGGATCCATATGAGTTCATTGAGGAGATTTTGAAGATCACCCAGATTATGGGGGTGAACGGAGAGGAGAGCGCCGATTTGGCCTCGTATCAGTTGAAGGGGGTCGCACACATTTATTTCAAACAATGGAGGGATAGTAAGGCAGTTGGAGCAGGCTCGATCAATTAGGATGAGTTTCATGCCTCTTAGATCGGTTCTTCCCTCGAGAGATGAGGGAGATCAAAGCGGTCGAGTTTGTGAATCTAAAACATGGGAAGATGATAGTTCAGGAGTATGCCTTGGAGTTCACTCATCTGTCAAAGTATGCACCTGAGATGGTGGCGGATCAGAGAGCCCGTGTGAGCAGGTTTGTACATGGGATAGCAGACAACTTGGTTAGGGATTGCCGGACCACGATGCTTCTTTAGGATACTAAATTTGCTTGGATAGTCTTGTACGCCTAGCGGATAGAGGCAGTGCAGATGAGCGAGCGGGAGAGAGGCGAAGAGGGCCAGGACTGATAGCTCGGATTCTCCCAGTAGAGACCTAGTAAGCACTGTCAGTAGTTCCACCAAAGATCTTCAGCCCCAGCGCCTTCGGCTATGATTGTGCCATCTAGGTCCAAGCTTGATCAGAAGGGACAAGCATCAGGCTCGAGAGGTCAGAGTAGCTGACCCGCAGAGATCAGTCCTCCTAAGATTAGCATATGTAGCTGGAGACACAAAGGCCAGTGTTTGGTAGGTACAGGTTCTTACTTCAGGTGCGAGAAGCCCACACACATGCTTAGAGATTGTCCAGTATCCAGACAGGGTCATAATAGGGGCCGAGGTCCAACTTCCAGTTTAGCAGCACCACCAACACGCCCAGCTTAGCAGGGAGCATTTACTAGTTCAGGTGATGGACAGTGCCAAAACAGATTCTATGCCCTGGCATCTTGCCAGAAGAAGAAGGTCTCCCCAGATGTAGTCATTGGTTTGTTATGAGTATTCCATCTTATTGTATATGCATTATTAGATCCATGTGCTACCTTGTCTTTTGTGACGCCTTATGTTTCTAGTAGTTTCAAAATCGGTCTCGAAATCTTATCAGAACCCTTCTCAGTCTCTACTCCAGTTGGTGATTTAGTTATAACTATATGGGTGTATAGAAATTACCCTGTCATAGTCCTTCAGAAAGACACCTCAGCAGATTTAGTAGAGTTAGCCATGACCAATTTTGATGTTATCCTCGGCATGGACTGCTATTTGCATGCTATGCCTCAGTAAATTGTTGAACCCGTGCAGTAGAGTTCAGATTTTCGGATGAGTCAGTCTTAGAGTAGAAAGGTAGTTCAGCTGTGCATGTAGGTTATTTCATTTCCTAACTTAATGCTAGAAAGATGATCTCCAAGGGTTGCATATACAATCTAGTTAGGCTTAAGGATTCTACATCCTAGACCCCGACTATCCAGTCAGTTCCAGTAGTATGTGAGTATCCAGAGTCTTCGCAAATGATTAATCGAAAATCCCTCCCGAGTGGGAGATTGATTTTGGTATTGACCTTCTTCCCGATATGCAACCTATATCTATTCCTCCTTACAGAATGGTCCCAGCCGAGCTAAAGGAGTTGAAGGATCAGTTGAAGGACCTCCTAGACAAAGGTTTCATCATACCTAGAAAATCCCCATAGGGTGCACCAATTCTCTTTGTCCGCAAGAAGGATGGTGCTCTCCGTGTGTGCATTGATTATCAGTAATTGAACAAGGTCACCATCAAGAACAGGTATCCTCTTCCTAGGATTGATGATTTGTTTGACCAGCTGCAGGGTGCTAAGTGCTTTTCAAAGATAGATCTCAGATACGAGCACCATCAGGTCAGGGTTCGGGAGAGTGACATCTCGAAGACAACCTTTAGGACTCGGTATGGTCATTACGAGTTTGTTGTTATGTCTTTTGGACTAACAAATTCTCCTACAACTTTTATGGATTTAATGAACCGGGTGTTCAAGCCGTACTTGGATATGTTCGTGATTGTGTTTATAGATGACATCCTTATATACTCTTGGAGTGAGAAGGAGCATGATGTTCATCTAAAGATGGTACTACTGACTCTCAAGGGTCGCCAATTATATGCTAAATTCAGTAAATGCAAGTTTTGGTTGAATTCGATGGCATTTTTGGGTCATGTGGTGTCGAGTGAGGGTATACAGGTGCACTCTCAAAAGATAGAAGCGGTGAAAATTTGGTCTAGACCAGTGAATCCTTCGGATATCAGGAGTTTCTTAGGTTTAGCTGGGTATTATCGGAGTTTTTTTAGGGGTATTCATCTATTGCAGCGCCATTGACCAAACTAACCGAAAAGAAAGTGAAGTTCCAATGGTCGGAGGCTTGTGAGAAGAGCTTCCAAGAGTTAAAGACTCGACTCACCTCAGCACCGGTGTTCACCCTACCTGAGGGTACCAATGGGTTTGTGGTATATTGTGATGCCTCAAGGATCGGCCTTGGTTGTGTATTGATGCTGCAAGGTAAGGTTATAGCATATGCTTTCAGTTAGCTGAAGGTTCATGAAAAGAATTACCCGACTCATGATCTCGAATTGGCGGCAGTAGTATTTGCGTTGAAGATTTGGAGACACTATTTGTACGGTGTCCATGTAGATGTGTTTATGGACCACAAAAGCCTAGAATATGTGTTTGCTCAGAAGGATCTAAATCTACACTAGAGGAGGTGGTTGGAGTTACTCAAGGATCATGATATGAGTGTCCTTTACCATCCAGGCAAGGCTAATGTGGTAGCTGATGTGCCGTGATTTTACAACACTTTCGACGCATAAAACCAAGAAATTATGCACATTCCAGGTATGTTTATATAGGTATAAGGTATTTTGTGTTTAAGGTGTAGGAAAACAAGTTTGGAAGTGAATTTTAACAAATTAATGCTGAAAACAACTTAAAGGTGATTGTCAGGCACTTAACGAGTCGTTGGCAGGAGGCACGACCCATCACTTGAGGCGTGGGCAAGAAGATGGATTTTTGAAGAAGTAAAATAGTGTACTTGACGAGTTGGAGGAACGACTCATTACACCTGGTAATGAGTCGTGAGGTCAATCGTTGGGCATCAAAGAGAAAATTCCAACAAAGTGGCCAGTGAAGTTGACGACAGACATCACAAGTCATCACATGAAGGAACGACTCATTGGCAGGCCGTTGGAACTATCCATGAGGTGCACTGGATTTTGGTAGGAGTCAGTCCACAAGGGACCTAATGACTCGTGCTCAGGCACAACGAGTCGTTAGGTGACCCATTGCCATAATTGGGTGCGATGTTGAGGATGACTAATGTAAGAAAGGAATGACTCGTCAGAAGGCCTAACGACCCATCACCTAGCCCGTTGCCACTGCCGACCTGGTTTCTAGTTTTATCTAGGAAAAGGATTCCTTGGAACAATAAATACCCAATTTAGGTTTATTTTTAAGAGACGATTTTTAGAGGGGATCTGGAATGACTTTTGAGGCTATTCTTGAGAGAATTTGCGTACAATTATTCTTGATTCAAGAAACGAAAGCAACATTGGAGTTTTATTCAATCTATGTGGTTTTTATTCTACAATAATTTGTAAGTTGCAATTATAATTTCTTTAATATTTTTTGATTGCGATAACACAAACATGAGTAGCTAAACCCATAAACTAGGTTTGTGGGAACCAAGATGAATTAACACACATAGGTAAAAATACTTAGTGATTCTTGAACGGGGTTTTATGCATGTATTGTTTTTCCCTTCGTTTTGATTGATTCTTGACGGTTGCAAATGTTAGGACTTGCCTTATTCTTACTTACCGGATCAAGGATGTAAAGAATGGGAAAAGGGATTAACAACGGATATTTGAGGCTATTAACCCTCATCTAATAGCTTGAACTTGTCCGGGGATAGCTCATCCAATATTAAGGGTAAGGGTCAATTGTATTTGAGGCTATCAACCCCCTAGTTCCAATTGATCATGAACTTGAGCTAACCTTAAGAAACCTGAGAAGAATGGCCAACATACAAGAACAAGAAACTGTGGATCAGGGTACAGCAAGAATGTTGGCTGAAGAGAAAGCTCGGGCTAGAGATCGTGAATTAGCCAGAGTTGCTGAAGAGCAGCATCTAGCTGCAGAAGTTGAACAATCTAGATGAACCAGAGGTCTAGAACACCAGCGACACCGATATCTTGATGAGGAAGATAATGCGGATATAGATGAAGTTGGTGCCACTGGAGCGATAATCCCTCCTCCTTTGCCTGCTGGGGAAAAGTTTGATATTACAAGTGCAATGATTCAACTGCTGAATATGAAGGGAATATTTGCAGGTCATGCATCTGATGATGCCCACACTCACTTGACAAATTTCGTGGGTATATTCAAGGCATACAACCAGTCGGGGGTTAGCCAAGATGCAATCCGATTGAGGTTATTTCCACTCTCTCTTAAGAGTGAGGCAACTATGTGGTTGGCTGAGTTGTCGAATGATTCCATCACTACTTGGGGAGAGCTTAAGAGCGCTTTTCTTGAGAGGTTCTTCTCTCTATCCAAAGCATTTCAGTTGAAGGATGAGATTTATAACTTCAGATAGCTAAATTCTGAGGTACTCCACGAGACCTGGTTGCGCTTCAACAAAAAGCTCAAGAAGGTGCCAAATCACAAAATTCCGGATGACACATTGTCGGATATCTTTTATAGGTCTCTAAATGCCAACACTAAGGAGGTGGATGATACCGTCTCCGGAGGAACCTTTATGAGTCACACCTATGCAAAGGCTGCAGAGCTGCTAGACAGGATCACAAAAACCAACCGATCTTGGCATACTAGAGAGTCGGAACTTTTGACTGGTTCTTATATGGTTGGTATGTCTGCCAAACAGTAGAGAAGAGATGCAGAGCATGATCATGATATAGCAGAGATAAACACTACCATGGGGTTGCTTGCCAAACACCTGATGGGAGTCGGAGCAGAAAAGGTGAATGTTGTTGGTTCTCAGGGCAAGGCCCCGAGAAATGATGGTTGCGAGTTTGAGTCTAAAGAAGAGGTTAATTATTTGAATGATTAGAGGATGGGTTTCTGACCAACATCCTAGGGTCTAACCAAGACTCTTGGCATCAAGGTCAAGGGAACCAAGGTTGGAACTTCTACAAGGATAATAATTTCAACCGAGACCAATACCGAGACTACAGGGACTGGAAGAAGTGTGAGGAGTTCAAAAATGATAGGAGCGGTCTGTATGTTCCTCCACGAAACCGAGAGCCGGTGTTGAGTGGTTCAAGGGTCAAAGATATGCTTTCCAAAGTGCTCAAACAGATGGATGCAACAGACAACCACTTTAAGGAGCTCCGCGCTGATATTTCTAGCTTAAATCAAAAGGTGGAGTCACATGCCGTGGCTATTAGGCAAATTAAGCAGCAGATGAGTCAGATGTCTGTTGCAGTGAATAAAAGACAGAAAGGCAATCTTCCCAGCAATATAGTGCAAAATCCAAAAAACAACAGTCATTGCATGGTGGTCACTACTAGGAGCGGGAAGGCCACAGTTGATCCACCGAGGCCAGTTATAGTTAAAGAGTCAGAAAGGCCCGTGTTGATAAATGATGAGGATGTAGTGGATGTTGACAACCCAACTTTGGTTGGGGACTCAGATGTGCAAACTACTCCAAGTAGTGCAAAGGAGCAAGGAGATGCCCATGGGAAGGAGAAGGAGGCATAGCAAAAACTTACAACAATTCCTAGACCTCCTCCTCCTTACCCCCAGAGCTTGAATAAGAAAGCTGAAGATGGAAAATATCAAAAGTTTATCTCTATGCTCAAGCAGCAGTAGGTGAATATCCCATTGGTGGAGGCACTTGAGCAAGTGCCCGGATATGCCAAATTTATGAAGGACCTCATCACCGAAAAAGAACCGTAAGTTTGAGACCTGTTGATAATCTGCACCACTGCGGTTCCATCACTACTAGGGTCCTAGCACAGAAGAAGGAAGACCCAGGTGCGTTAACTATACCTTGCACCATTGGGGAGGTTGAGTTTGCAAGGGCGTTTTATGACTTGGGAGCTAGCATAAATCTGATGCCGCTAGCAGTATTTAAAAATTTAGGCTTGGGAACCCCCATACCGACTTCAATGCAGCTACTAATGGCTGACCGAACAGTTAAAAAGCTGGTGTGGAATTTGTTTGATATTCTAGTCAAAGTGGACAAATTCACATTCCCAGTAGACTTTGTGATTCTGGACTGCAAAGATGATTTAGAGGTACCCATTATTTTGGGGTGACCATTCCTTGCAATAGGTAGGGCTCTAGTTGATATGGAAGCAAGGAAGCTGAAATTTCGGCTGAACAAAGAAGAGGCTACCTTCAACATTAGCCAAACCATGAAACTACCCAAGGAATTTAGCATAATTTCAGCATTGGAGGATGGTGAAGAGTCTCTTGACGAATTCTGAGTAGTCAAGTGACTTGTGTCGTGCCGCAATGTTAAACCAGGCGCTGCATGGGAGGCAACCCATGGAGGTGTTTTGGTGATGTCTGAGTAGCCAAAACACCCACGTCATGCCACGATGTTAAATCAAGTGCTTCGTGGGAGGCAACCCAAGTTGTAAATGTAAGAAAAAGTTAGTGTTAACGTTTGATGATGGGTGCAGGTGAATAAGATGGAAAATCTGAAGTTGGAACCAATACCTGGAACTTCAGTTTTGGTGCAAAAAATCACAGAGTGAGTCATCGTCTGACTTGGAGACTCGTTTAGCCAATTCGTGAAGAGAACTGCAGAAAACAGGGGAGCAATGGGTGACTTCACGAGTCGTTTCTCCAATGAACGAGTCGTTAGGCTCCCGTCAGGTACACTGGATCTAAGATAGAATTAAAATAAAAGGGGTGATAACAGTTCACTCAACGAATCGTTGGGAAACCAAACGAGTCATTAAGTGACCCGTCCTGAAGCTACAGCAGGCCAAGGACCACGACTCAGGAAATGACTCATTGAGTGACACCACGAGTCGTTACTTGAGTCGTTAGGTCCCAGGTAAGTTAACCTAACCCAACCCACAAATGGAATTGGGTAAATTTTAAATAAAAATAACCATCACCCCATTAAACATAAACTTCCCTCTTCTTCTCTTCTTCTTCTTCACTCAACATCATCAACAACACCATTGATAAATCATCACTGCACAGACACTCATTGAAGCACGCTCACAACTGATATTGCACTCCATCTCTGATAACTCAAAATTGTAAGTAATCTTCCCCATACAAAAATTTTGAATATTTTTGCATTCAATCAAGAAATTCAAAGACCCATGTGCGGATAGGTTTGAAATTATTTCAAATAAAACTGTGTTTGTGTTTATATGTGCCTTGTGATGTAAATAAACCCTAAGAAGAGTTAAACAGTGATTTTCGATCATATATTCACTTGGGTAAATTTTAAATTGAGTTTTTGAGTTTGTGGGATTGAAACTAAAAAGAGAAGGAAGATGAACAGGAACTCTTGAGCACGAGCCACATCACGAGTGGTTGGGTCACCAAACGACTTGTTATGTAGCTCGTCCTGAGTGGTAAAATTAAGCTAATAAATAGTGTACCTAACGACCGACCTAACGACTCGTTTCCTTTGGCAATGACTCATTGGGAACAGTCGTCAAGTACACTGGAACCACTTTAAGAAAGGACAGTCTGAGACAACGAGTGACCTCACGCGTCATTTCCAGTGGCAACGACTTGTTTAGTCACCCGTCAGGACCACTAGGCACCATCTTATAAATGTTTTCTGTTTTATCTCCTCTTGTGTACTAACATTTTTTCCACAGGTACAATGGCTCCATGAGGTACACCAAAGAAGGGTCAAACCAAAAGGCAGGTACTTGAGCACAGTCAACCATCATACCGAAGGCTGCGAGATGATCCATCCTCCTTTGAAGAGTCGAGTGGCTCTGAAGAGGAATATGAGGTATTGGAGGAGCAGCTGGTGAGGAGGACGACCAGGGCTAGGTCTCAACAAACTTCAAATCCAACAGCCCTAGTCGATACTCCCACCCCACTTGCAGGAGATCCGTCCAGCTGCACTAATGAAAGCGCTAGGGCTGCTGCTGCACTTGTTCCTGAGTCTCCCATAGCTGGGCACAATACAAAGAGAGTTAATGAATCATATGCTCAGCGAGAGGACTCTGAAAATGAGATGATTGAGGCATCGGGCACATCAAATTAGCAACCGAAAAATGTGAGGAGATGGTGTGTCCATGGCATGCGGGCAATATAAAAGAGAGACATAGCTCCTAATGAGAAAGAAAACCCAAAGAGGAGCATATATGAGGAGCCAAGGCTGATCACCACCGGGTTGAAAGACCTTCCTGAGCTATAAGCAGTCTTTGATAAATACAGGTTTAGGTGGTTGACCGAGCCTTTAGGTAGTTACAGCCCATGCCTAGTCCGAAAGTTTTATGCAGCATATGCAGCCACTTTGCATCGATTGGCACTCGGAGTCCAGGATTGGAAAAGAGGCCCGCATTGAATCAAGTGATGGTGCGTGAGACTTCAGTCGATATATTTGAGGAGACAATTTCTAGGATGTTGTATGGGCCAGCTCATCATGCTCCGATGAACATGGCAGAGTTTGATCACAAGTTATCTGAGCGAGGAAAGTCAAAACAAAGAAGTTGAATAGCATGGAGTAGATACAGCAGTACACTTGGCTTTCCCGAATCATTTCCACTAAGGGTCTGCTAGTTGAATGGCTGCATGGTACAGAGTCGCAGATGAACAAGGCCACACTGAAATTTTAGGTGAAATTTTGGTGGTCACTGGTGAGGCACAGGCTGGTACCAACAAGTAATGACAATATACTCTCACCCGACAGAGCAGCACTGGTAGCTAGCATAATGGAGGGGTATGTAATCAACTTCCCGCCATTCATTCTTGAGGAGATTCACGAGCGGGCTATAAATGATGGTACAATGATCCCCTTTCCCTGCTTGATTGATAGACTTTGTCGGGAGTCTCGAGTGCCATAATTATCATCAGTTGACCATAAGATTACCGATATCGGGCTGATTTGAGATGATACAAACCCAGTATCGAGGGCAAGGTCAGGCAGCTGCATCTGCTGGAGTGACCATAATAGCAGAGGCATTTGGCAGTGGGATGCAGACTAATGTAGCACAGTTCGCCAAGTTAGCGGGAGCTTACTGAAGGCAGAGAGACAGGTAGCCAAGCTGAGGCTACAGATGCAGCGGATAACTCCACACCTGTCGATGTTCCTGAGTCATCATCTACGACAGCAGCATCCAGACCATGAGTCGCACCTCCACGATCCACCACAGCTGGTCTAGTCATGGTTTCACAAGAATTTTCAGTTGATATGGCTACGCGGCTAGCTAAAGCAGAGAAGCAGCAGGCACACATGGATTTACAGGTCAAAGTCTTGATGGAGTAGGTTAAGCCGTGGGTGTTAAAGGAGTTGGAGACATTGTCCAGTTCGGTGCATGGGCGACAGGATACTTTTGAGAGAAGGATGGATGAGCGCCTTGCACATTTATAGGCGCCGGAGTTATCTCGATAGTACGCTGAGCTGGGAGCGCTACGATCCGAGGTGCGGGACTTGGACACAAGGCAGGTAGCTGCGATACCTCCATCGGTACTTCCCGTGATCGATGATGAGTTTGAAGAGGAGCTACCACCTATTTTTGATTTCATCACGGAGGAGCCGGTGGCACATGATAAGGGGAAGAGGTCTTGTGAGGAGGCAAGTGTTGCTGATAATGCATCTCTACTCCGTCAGCAAAAACAGGAGTGGAGTGACATGGAGAGAGCACTGCATGAATTGAGAGAGGGCTCGACTGAGAGCCGAGACTAAGGCAGCGAGAGCTCATGGATAAGGAACGAGCTCAGTTGGATCTGAAAATGCGCTGGGTCAAGCCGGCAATATTGGAGCTGATGTTGGAGGCGTATCTACACCCTCCACTGACCAACTAGCTGAAACCTAGGTCGCTCAGGTATGTTCCCTATTCCCTTAGTTTTTGTCTTCTACATATATGCGTCGAGGACGACGCATGCTTTTTTGATAGGGGTGGGGAGCGATATCTGTGCATTCTTTTGTTGAACATAACACTAGGGTTTTTCTTGCCGGATATATTTTCCCTCGGGTGTTCGATATCTAGTAGAACTGGCATGTTTAGGATTTTATTTTGTGTTTTTGTTTTTTGTGTCAATTGGAAGAAAGTAGGAAAACTGAAAGCAGTCAAGAGATGAAATTGTTTGATATTTTGATATTTGATGATTTGATACCCCTCTGAAAAATTTGTATATGTCTATGTGAAAATTGACAAATATGACCTTTGTGAATCTTTGCATGGCATTGAAACTGTGAACTTGTTTATCATTGTATGGTTATACCTGAATTAGCGATTAGTAGAAGTGATGATATTGACATGTGCTATGTGTGAAGTGAGGTTAAATAGTTGAATTCAGTTGTGTGTGGCAATCTAGAACTTGCCTGGTCATTCATACCGAGATAGAGGATAAGAAACTAGGAAAGGATCATAGGCCGTTTTTGATTTATGAGTCCACTTTAGCCTTAAATGACCTACCAAAGAAAATAAAAATCCCTTGATCCAAATGTTTGAGATTAAATTGACCTTTGTTTTCGTTCACACCAATTCACCTATTTGATTTTATTAAGAATGAACCTTTTTTTAGCCTTGGTCCCTCCTTGGATATTGTGAACTTCAACTCAGGAAAATCGCCTAATTGAGGGTGGCTACTATAGGGGTGATTAAGAAGAGTTGGGTGGAATGAGAATTGGGTAATGAAAGAAGAAAAGAGTGGGTATGGTATGCATAAAAAGAGAGTCAATAATGTTGTCAATAAGCAAATAAAAAAGTGCAAAGTGCAAAAGAGCAAATAAAAAAATTGCAAAGTGAAAATATAGCAGTGACAGCAAGTACAGTTGAAATAAAAGAAAAAAAAACCGCATCCATATTTGCAAAAGAAGAAAAGAAGAGCAGTTGCTAGGAAAAAGGGAGAAAAACCAAAATAAAGGTGAAAAGTGGAAGTTAAGAAGTGTGTAGTGCTAAGGAGGGTTGAGCTACTAAAATCCATATGTACCATACCCAAGCCTGAGCCTATGTACAAGCCAAAAAAGTCCTATAGTGATCCTAGTTATTTGTCCGAAAATTGAGGTATTGAAAGTAAAGGCAAGCTTATGGTATTGTATGCATACAATTTGAATTTCTTTGTGAGAGTGAATGAATCTTACCTATTCAAAAGAAGAATATATCGAGTTAATCATATACACATGTGTGAGTGTGGGACTTCTTTGAGGTGAGAGTACTTGGTCAACAAAATCATCTGTAAATTGTATGGGGCAGTGTTATAGATTTATGTGCGTGGTTGCAGGTGACATTATTTTGCCATGTTTTGATTCCTCTGTGTTATGGTTGGAAATTTTGCATATGCATAGTGTTTTGAAGTTGATATGATGAGGAAGGGGTTAGAAAATTTGATTTTGATGTATAAAAAAAATTGTTGTAAGTTTTCTAGAGTTCTTCCAATTGAAGCGTCGAAGTAGTATAATTTGTTTTGTTTTATTTTGTTTTTTCCTAAGGACATGCAAAAGTTCTAAGGTGAGGCTGTTGATGTGCTATGATTTTATGGTACTTTCGACGCTTAAAACCAAGAAATTATGCACATTCCAGGTATGTTTATATGGGTATAAGGGTATTTTATGATTAATGTGCAGGAAAACAGGTTTGGAAGTGAATTTTAACAAATTAATGCTGAAAACAACTGAAAGATGACTGTCAGGCACTTAATGAGTCGTTGGCAGGAGGAACGACCCGTCACTTGAGGCATGGGCAAGAAGATGGATTTTTGAAGAAGTAAAACAGTGTAATTCACGAGTCAGAGAAACAACTCGTTGCACCTGGTAACGAGTCGTGAGGTCAATCGTTGTGCATCGAAGAGAAAATTCCTACAAAGTGGCCAGTGAAGTTGACGACAGACATCACGAGTCGTCACATAAAGGAACGACTCATTGGCAGGGCACTGGAACTATCCTTGAAGTGCACTAGATTTTTGTAGGAGTCAGTCCACGAGGGACCTAACGACTCGTGCTCAGGCACGACAAGTCGTTAGGTGACTCATTTCCATAACTGGGTGCGATGCTGAGGATGACTAATGTAAGCAAGGAATGACTCGTCAGAATGCCTAACGACCCGTCACCTAACTCGTTGCCACTGTCGACCTGGTTTTCAGTTTTATTTATGAAAAGGATTCCTTGGAACTATAAATACCCAATTTAGGTTTATTTTTAAGAGATGATATTTAGGGGGATCTGGATTGATTTTTGAGGCTTCTTGAGAGAATTTTTGTACAATTGTTCTTGATTCAAGAAACAGAAGAAACATTGGAGTTTTATTCAATCTATGTGGGTTTTTTTCTATAATAATTTGTAAGTTGCAATTATGATTTCTTTAATATTTTGTGATTGCAATAACAAAAATATGAGTAGCTAAACCCATAAACTAGGTTGGTGGGAACCAAGATGAATTAACACACATAGGTAAAAATACTTAGTGATTCTTGAACGGGGTTTTATGCATGTATTATTGTTCCCTTTGTTTTGATTGATTCTTGACGGTTCCAAACGTTAGGACTTGCCTTATTCTTACTTACCGGATCAAGGAGGTAAAGAATAGGAAAAGAGATTAACAGCAGAGATTTGAGGCTATCAACCCTCATCTAATAGCTTGAACTTGTCCGGGAATAGCTAATCTGATATTAAGGGTAAGGGTCAACTAAAGTACACCCCTATACGGACCAAGTTGCGTGGTAAAAATCATCTAGATAGGGGACCAACCATTTAGGTGAACCTAACTTACCAATATTGCATGTTAAACACAGGAATAGATCACTAGTGTATAATCCTTGTGGTTATCAAATCATGGGGAACACAATCCTAGTCAAATGATTAATTGAATATAAACCAAATTTGATTTTAATATTCAGTAATTTTTCTTTGTTTATTATTCTGTATTTTCCCCCTTTGGAAATAAGTAAATCAATAGTAATAGTTATTCGCATTAACCTAAGTTCTTACCATATTCCCTGTGGGATCGACCTCAACTTTTGTTGGGTTCTATATTTGACAATCGACGCTTATAACTCAATTGCGAGGTGTAATTTGGACGATATCAAAAGCAGATGCTCTTAGTAGGATTCTATTGAGAGTGTGTCCCGTGTAGATGAGGAGAGCAAGGAGCTGGTGAAGGATGTGCATCGGCTTGCACGGTCAAGAGTTTGTTTGGTTGACTCGACCAATATTGGTGTTATTGTTCAGAATGGGTCAAAATCATCCTTGGTGACTGATGTAAAATCTAGACAAGACGAGGACCCTATTTTGGTAAAGTTAAAAGAAGCAGCTCAGAATCAGAAGGTAGAGGTCTTCTCCAAAGGGGAAGATGGTGTGTTCCGATATCAGGATCATTTGTGCATTTCAGATGTTGATGATTTGAGAGATTGGATATTGCACGAGGCTCATGGTTCTAGATCCTCTATACATCCATGTGCCACCAAGATGTATCGTGACCTAAGGGAAGTCTATTGGTGGAATGACATGAAGAAGGACATTGCATAATTTGTGGCTAAGTGTCTGAATTGTCAACAGGTGAAAGTGGAGCTTCAAAGACCAGGAGGTATGCTTCAAGACACCAGTATTCCTACTTGGAAGTGGGAGGATATCAATATGGACTTCATCACAGTGTTGCCTCGCACTCGTCAATAGTATGACTCCATTTGGGTGGTTGTGGACAGGTTGACCAAAGTAGCTCATTTCTTACCAATCAAAACTACCGATTCAGCGGAGGATTATGCTAAATTATACATTTAGGAGCTAGTTCAGTTGCATGGGGTGCCCTTGTCCATCATATCAAACAGAGGTACTCAGTGTACCTCCCAGTTTTGGAGGTCATTTCAAAAGGGACTTGGTACTCAGGTCAAGCTCAGTACCGGATTTCACCTGCAAATGGATGCTCAGGCGAAGTGGACTATTCAGACTCTCGAGGACATGTTGAGAGCGTGTGTGATTGACTTCAAGGGTAGTTGGGATGATCATTTGCCTCTCATTGAGTTTTCGTATAACAACAGTTATCATTCCAGCATTCAGATGGCTCCGTTTAAGGCTCTCTATAGGCGGAGATGTAGATCACCTATTGGTTGGTTTGAAGTTGGTGAAGCTGCGATGATATGTCTAGATTCAGTCCATGAGGCCATGGAAAAAGTTTATCTTATAAGGGACAGGTTAGAAACAACTCAGAGTCGCTAAAAGTCCTATGCGGATGTGAGGAGGAGAGAACTTGAGTTTGAAAGTTGATGATTGCGTATTTTTAAAGGTATCTCCCATGAAGGGAGTGATGAGGTTAGGAAAGAAAGGGAAACTCAATCCCCATTATGTTGGTCCATAATGGATTGTGAAAAGGGTTGACAAGGTAGCATATGAATTGGAGTTGCCCTCAGAACTAGCTTCAGTCCATCCAATTTTCCATGTATCGCTCTTAAAGAAATGTTTGGGTGATCCATCTCTAGTTGTTCTGGTGGACAATGTCGGTGTGAAGGACAACCTTAGTTATGAGGAGGTTCCGGTGGAAATACTGGATCGTTAGGTTCGTAAGCTAAGAAACAAAGAAGTAGTCTCAGTTAAAGTTTTATGAAGGAATCAGCATGCTGAGGGAGCTATGTGGGAAGGCGAACCAGATATGATGGCTAAATACCTACATTTATTCCCTTGCGGCACAGTTTCAACTTGAGGTATCAGTTTCCTCATTAGAACTTTATTTAGTTTCATCTTCAGCTCATGTACCTCAGTCTCTTTCATGTTAATGAATGTATGTATGATTCGGGAATTCAGTTCAGTCATGTATAGGAGTTAGTCACTCCATTAGTTTTATGCATGTATGTTCAGTATTTGAGTATGATGATTGCATTTCTATGCTTTTCTACATGATATTCAACATTAGAAGATGAATGTTCCCAATAGGGAGATATGTTATACCCCGAAAACCCTAAGATCAGATCGGGAAGTTGGAATAGAGAAAACAGAAATTTATGCACCAGGTCACAGGACGATTCGTCTAGTGACCCATCAGGATCACGACTCGTCATGTCAGCCGTGGTCAAGGATGATATGAAGGGATAAGAATTTTGAAAGTGCACCTAATGGGTCATCACCATGACTCATAGGGTACACTAGGAGTCGTGGTGTCCCCCATGGTGACCCCCAGGAGAATTTTGGCTGTGAAGGTGACCGGAGGTGGCCATGAGTTGTGGTCACCAGTAATGATTCATTAAGTCCCTTGTGGTGACCAGTGAAGATGGAGTCTAGTAAAGACAACGACTGGCATACCACGAGTCGTGGTCCAAGGCAATGACTCGTCCAGTCCCTCGTTGGGACTGGCAGTCTGTTTTTCTCTTTTAGTTTATTAAGAGCTTTTCCATAATCCCTAGGTTCCTAAGGCCTAAACTACATTGTTTTAAGGTCAGAATGGAGTTTTTTAAGAAGGGTTAAGTCATTCTAAGCCTATCCTAATTAATGTATGTAAGTTTAGAGTTTGAGAGGTGATCAAGCTTAGTTCTACAAAGTTCTTCCTCAATTCTCTTTGGATAATCAAGGAAGTGTGAAAATCAGATCCCTTCAGGTATGTAAGGCTATGAATGGGTGCAATTGTCCACATCCATGCCTAATTCCCTCTCAATTCATGATGTTCTAATTGATGATTCCATGGGGTTTTTACCCAATGCATGAATTCCCAAGTTTCAATCATGGGTATGATCTAAGCATGTTTTAAATGATGAATTATGATTAATGGGAAGATTTTACAATGTTTTAAATTATGAATTATGTTTTCAAGTTTTCTAAAATATGATGCTCATCCATGAATGTTCATGAATGTTGAGATCTATGAGAAATGTGTTCAAGTGTGATAAGATGCTTATGAACAAAGGATGTTTTTTCGAAATACTCATGTTTATGTTCATGTTTTCAAAGAGAATCAAGTTGATTTCAAACATGTTTAACTATTGGGCAGGTCCATATGATCAAGTACGTCTTATGATTTCATGAATTAGCTTACCGCATGGATTTGGAGTCAAGACTCCCATTATTTTTTAGCTTGTGGTAATGTTTGAGCTAAGGCTCCTCATGTTATGATTTCAGATTATGCATGTATGTTATTATTCAGCTTCATCATAAGATGATGGTCAGCTTCATTGAAAAATAATGGATATCATATGCATGTTTTTGGGAGTAGTGTATAACCCAAGTAGGCTAAGGGTCAATCAACCCTGTCCCTCAGAACTACGCACCAATGTTTGTTTACTTATATACTTCTGGGCCTCTCTTGTGAGCTTCCCCTGCCCCCAAAGGGTCCTTGAGTTTGATATCGATATCATGGTAGTGTCCTTAGCCCTGGAAAAGTGTTGGACAGCTCTACCCACTTGAGTGTGATAGTCGAGACCACGTAAGCTCTATCGTGGTAATGTCGGTTATATGATGAGTCTACCATTATTCCTCATGATTTCAGTTTTGCATGTACATCATTCATGATATTATGTTTTCAACAAGTTTAACCCAATGTTCAGTTTTACTTATAATTATCAGTTTTCAACTTTGGGTCATTCGATTCAGTTATGTTCAGATCATGATTTTAGAAAATAGCATGCAAGCCCTGCTCTCAAAATCTTATCTTGATTATGTTTTATGTTATGCATGATTTATGTTTTTACTCACTTAGCAGTTTTACTTACCTTGCATACTCAGTACATTCTACGTACTGACCGCATACTCTATGTTGTATCGTTTCATGATACATGATCTGATATTCAAGTTTAGTCCCGCTGCTAGTCAGATTCCAGGAGTTAGCTTTCCTCAGCCTTAGTTGGTGAGTCCTAATCTTGAGAGAGCCCTTCTGATCAGTTATATTTCATCTTTTCAGTCTTTAAACTATAGTGAGTTAGTTGGGCTCTCTTCCCATCAACTTGTCAGTTGTAGAGGCTTTTCGGACATAGTTTGTATTTCATCTTTCAATTCATGTATGTATTAAGATGTCATGTTTTTCTTAGACTTCTGTTATGTTATTGTAATACCCCAGAAGTGCGTAGAAGTAGACCCGGAAGTGAAAAGTTGAAAATTGCAGAAAATGGGAGAAAATATCTCAGGACGGGTCAAGGTACGACTCGTGGTGTCATACCACAGGTCGTTGTAATGAGTCATGGTTAGGTTCAGGCTTGGTGACCGTGTAAACCACGGGAGACATGACGACTCATTGTGGGAAACAACGAGTCATTGTTAGCAATCGTGGAAAGGAATTGGGTTCTTCAGGTGGTGTACAACGGGCATCTCAACGACCCGTAGGGAAAAACCATGAGTCGTTGGTTGTGGTCGTGGTTGGAGGACTGAGTTTTCCAGTAGGCTTGACGGGGGGAAACAACGATTTGTTGGTTGTAGTGATGAGTCGTGGTGTGACCCGTTAAGAGATGAGATGCCAAGGTTTAGGGGGCTAACCACGGGCGATGTAACGAGTCGTGGGTTGAAGGAATGGGTCATCCTAACGATCTGTTGTTTGATTCCGAGAATGGGTCATCAGCAGTGTATACAACGAGGGACATGACAGATCGTTGTTGGTTCCCACGACCCATTGATACCACTCGTGGGTTCCATCCGGCCAGTTTTCTGGGTAGCTTCATTAAGGGTATTTTTGACTTTTTCACGATATAAGGCCCTAAACTATGTCGTTTTGGCTTGGGAAAGCTAGGTTTTTAAGAGAATGGCCTATTCTAAACTCTCATTTATGCATGGAAGGATTTTGATTGGTGATCTTAGGGGATTTCAAGCTTTTCACTTCAATCCTTTCAATTTCATTGTTGGGATTCTAAGAAGGGTTAGAATTTGATAAGTCCAGGTATGTAAGGTCATCAATGGGTGAATCCTTTCACACCCATGCTCCTACTCCATGATTTACTCAAAATTTATTAAAAAATCATAGGGTTTTGTATTTGATTTGTATAGAGTTTAATGATTTAATTATGGGTCTTGTGATTTTGAAATCTTATCATAATATACTGATCTTGATCACCTTTTGAGATCTAAACTGATTATAATATTGTTGACTTTGAATTTCTAAACAATTAAGCTTGAGTATGCATGTCCAATGAGGAATCGATTTATGATCCATTGATGTTTTTGATAAGCACAACATGAATTATTAATTTATTTATGAATTTATTATGTTATCTATTATGATCTTATTGAATTCAAGCAATATGCATGATCTACAAGTATGTATGAATTTTATAACTCATGAATTATATTTTTGGTCGACTCGCAGGCCTCAAGTCATGGCTAGTTCACGTATGTTCAAGCATGTTTATGATTATCATGATTTAATTAGCCCATGAACTCATATATGTATTATTATGAGAACTTTATATGTTTTGGAAGTAGTATCGAACACCGAGTAGGTTCGGGGCTCAGGTTAAGGCCCGGATCTCATGAACTACGTGCCACCGTAGGTATGTTGGGACCCCTTTCATGTTTGTACCTAGCCCAAATGGACCTTTTCATGTGTGATCACGCCCTTCATGGTTCCTACTCTTATCAAGGTATGAACACCCTTCTGACTAGGGCTACAAGTCAGGGTTCATGTGTGCTCATATGGGGTATGTCGGTTAAGAGAATCTCCCACTGTTCCTCATGATTTATGCATGTTATGATTATGTATGTAGGCTCAAGTCAAGTTAAGTAAAGCTCTTCTCTTATGATCATGACTATGTTTATATTATGAATGTTTTGAAAACCTTGAGTCGTATGATATGTTATTATGATTTATGATACGAGCATGTTTTCCTACTCTTATGATCATTTATGAAATTTATACATATTTGAAATGTCCGCTTTACTAACCTTGCATACTCAGTACATTCCACCTACTGACCGCATACTTTCAATGATGTATCATTTCATGAGACACATCTCAGTTCTCAGGCTCTTCCTCACCCGTAGATAGTTTCATTTTCCGCTCTCAACGCTTTTGGTGAGTCCTCATGTTTCGAGGGTTGTATGTTCACACTCTATGTTATTCCTTTCAGTTTCTGGATGTTGGATTAGTTGGGGAGTTGTCCCATAAATCCGCCTTTCATGTTTAGAGTCTTATCAGACTAAAAGTTGTATTTTGTCGTATTGTATAAGTATTGTACTATTTTTCCCTTATGTTATGTTACAATTATGTTCTTTATGTTAAGTATTCCGCTCATGTGATTGAATTAGATGTATGCTCATGTCATGGGTCAACTTGGGGTCTCTTGGGGCTCCTTGTCCCGTGTCTACAATCCAGGTATACGTTTGGATCATCACAAACTTGGTATCAGCGCCATAGGTTTTGAAGTGTCCTAGGGAGTCTGAAAGCCGCGTTAAGTAGAGTCTTTTTCATAGGTGTGAAGCACGCCACACTTATAAAGAAGAGGCTACTAGAAATTCAGGAAATGTTCCCTTTTTTCATGATCTATGTCGTACAATGAAAAGTCTCCCTATTCTTATAAGTCGTGCTATACACGCGTGCAGAATCATGTCTTCTCAGAACAACGATGGGAGTCAGTTAGTGCCACTAGCTCCAATAGATCCCATGCAAGTTACTGATGCGAAGCTCGGAGCCGCTCTCAGAGTATTGATGCGAGCTATGATCACCCAGCCTAACTAGCAGGCTATCACACCAGTGAACCCTACCGGGGAGGCAGTAGCTACTAGGATTCAAGGACTCATGAAGGAGATCCTTTCGGAGGTTGGTGACTCGGGTGTGGTTGGAGGGTGTAGAGGGAACAAGAGGGGAAACAAGAGACCCAGGGCTGGAAACTATAAGAGATCCCAACAAGGGTCGAGTAGTGGGAGTCACTCTCAAACCCGCCAGAAGTCTCCAGTCCAAGCTCGAGGGTACAAGCCCCGGGTGAGGGAGATTACTTACCCAAATTGCAGGCATTGCGGAAAGCACCACCAAGGGAAGTTCTTGGAAGGTTCAGATGTTTCTTTTTATTTTGGCCAACTCATTGATAAACACAGAGATTGCGCTTCATCCAAATGAGATGGTCAGAAATGCCATGCTCCAAATCCTCCTCCATCAGCTCCAACAAATTGCGCACCTCAGCAGCACAGGTTATCAAGAGCGAGTGGTGGTCAACCACAGATGTAGTCTCAGGTATGTCATAAGTTATTCCCTCATACCTATCATGATTGTTATATCCGAGAACTACTATAAGAGGTACAATTCCTTTTGAGCATTATAATATGAGATTATCACAAGGGAGGTGAGGAAATAGTAAGTGAGGGCCCAGTCATGTCTTGAGTTTCTAGTAAGGAAGTCCTATGGATAGCATTCGGGGGTAGTGTCTCCTTTCTTCTTTAGATGTTCCCTTACGTATCACTCGATGCTATGCTCAACTCGCGCTTACAATCAGAACCCTAAGATGACAGGCAACCCCGTCCGTCTGCAATCTCAATATTACCGTTTTGTTTCATGTCATGACTCTCGTTATGCATGTCAACCCATGTTTCTTAGCACACTTATACCTATGAATTCAGTCCCCAAAGTTGTTCTATTGGCTCATGAGATGGTGCTATATCAGGTATATGCCAAGATTAGACTTCCTACATGATTCGTGGTCATGATTATCTTACTCTAAACCCTAAGGATGTTCCCCATGATGGAAATGTTGGTTAAGATGTGTACGTTCAGGATAACTCCCTATCCTCACCATAGATTCCGGACCTAGTACAGGAAGCCCAGTTATTAACCAAGCCTCGAAGTGTAGCAAGCCACATGGTCATGTTGTGATTGTCGATCCGTTTTCCTAGGATGAACCTTTTCATATCATCACTCTGTTGTTCATGACTTGTGGAAGTGGAAGACTTCGTTCTAAGATGATTTAATGAATATTGGATGAGACTTTTGATTTTTGAAGAGTTTGAAGTTTGAGAGTTTACCAAAGTCAACAATCTAGGTTGTCAAGATCGAAATTGGATTCTAAGAGTTTTGTTGGTTCTGGGTGGTGAGTTATGATTTAGTTGGGTGGTTTACAGCGATTATGAGGTGATTCGAGAGTGATTTGAAGGAGGATATTGTTGAGTTCGTAGCCAAATGTCCAAATTGTCAGCAAGTGAAAGTCGAGCATCAAAGGCTGTGAGGCGTGCTTTAGAATATTAGTATTCCCACATGGAAGTGGGAAGAGATTAATACGGATTTCATTACAGGCCTACCTCGTACTCAAGGACACTATGATTTCATTTGGGCAGTGGTAGATAGGTTAACCAAGGCTGCACACTTTCTACCGGTTAAGACCATGGATTCGGTGGATGATTATGCCAAATTGTATATTCGAGAGTTGGTTCAACTTCATGGAGTGCCCTTGTCTATTATTTTTGATGAGGTACTCAGTTTACCTCTAAGTTTTGGCGGTCTTTCCAAAAAGGGCTTGGGACTCAGGTTAAGCTCAGCACAACCTTTCACCCGTAAACGGATGGCCAAGCCGAACGAACAATCCAGACTCTTGAGGACATGTTGAGGGCATGTGTTATGGATTTTAAAGGTATTTGGGATGATCATTTTCCCTTAATTGAGTTTTCTTATAATAACAGCTATCATTCTAGTATCCAGATGGCACCGTTCGAGGCTCTTTACGGATGGAGGTGTAGATCTCCCATCGGATCGTTTGAGGTTGGTGAGGCAGCTATGATAGGGCCAGATTCAGTTCACAAGGCGATGGTGAAGGTTCAGTTGATAAGGGACCGGTTGAAAACCACTCAGAGTCATTAGAAATCATATGCCGATGTGAGAAAGAGAGATATGGAGTTGAGGTGGACGATGGGTACTTCTAAAGGTATCACCCATGAAGGGCGTCATGCGGTTTGGAAAGAAAGGGAAACTCAGTCCCCGCTATGTTGGTCCTTATTGGGCTGTGAGGAGAGTTGGTAAGGTGGCGTATGAGTTGGACTTGCCCTCGGAGTTATCTTCAGTTGATTCTGTGTTTCATGTGTCACTTTTGAAAAAGTGTTTGGGTGATCCAGCCTTAGTAGTCCCGGTGGACAGCATTGGTGTAAAAGACAGCCTCAGTTATGAAGAAGTACCCGTGGAAATATTAGATCGTCAAGTCCGTAAGTTAAGGAACAAGGAACTAGCCTCAGTTAAGGTTTTATGGATGAATCAGCATGTTGAGAGAGCTACGTGGGAAGCCGAAGCAGATATGATGGCTAAATACCTACATTATTCTCTACCAGCTCAATTCCGACATGAGGTATCAGTTATACTCTATGACTCTATCTAGTTTTCATATTCAGTTCATGTGTGCAAGTTTCTTTTATGTGTATGTATGTGTATGTGAAGGATGAGATCAGTTCAGCTACGTGGTTCTATTCGGAGGTAATCATTCAATGAAAATTTTGGTTAAAATGATCAGTATTTGGCTATGATAATTGTATATCTCTGATTTCTGCTTGTTTCTAACATTCGAGGATGAATTTTCCCAAGGGGGAGATATTGTAAAACCCCAAAAGTGCGTAGGAGTAGCGGAAGTGAAAAGTTGAAAACTGCAGAAAATGGGAGAAAATATCTCAGGACGGTTCAAGGTTCGACTCGTGGTCATACCACAGGTCGTTGTAACGAGTCGTGGTTAGGTTTAGGCTGGGTGACCATGTAAACCACGGGAGACATGATGACTCATTGTGGGAAATAACGAGTCGTTGTTAGCAATCGTGGGAAGGAATTGGGTTCTTCAGGTGGCATACAACGGGCGTCCCAACGACCCATTGGAAAAAACCATGAGTCATTGGTTGTGGTCGTGGTTGAAGGACTGACTTTTCCAGTAGGCTTGAAGGGGGGAAACAACGATTCTTTGATTGTAGTGACGAGTCATGGTGTGACCCGTTAGGAGATAAGATGCCAAGATTTAAGGGGCTAACCACGGGCGATGTAACGAGTCGTGGGTTGAAGGAATGGGTCATCCTTGTTCGGTTTGTTTCGCAACTACACGCAAGTGCACGTGGTCGAACAAGTAGTAAAATGGCTAAAGTAAGCCAAGTATCGATCCCACAGGGACTGAACCAAGGTAATAATTGAATTAAGTATTAATGAACTCTAACTCTAAAAATGCAGACAACAATTTAAAGAGGATTTTGAGAGTTTGTTTCCTAAGTTATACTAATCTAATACAAAATGATAAAATGAGTCCGAACTATAGTAATGAGCAAGCTGAGGCCAAAACGAACATGCAGGGAAGTAATTTATCAATACTATTTGGTTAATCTTTCCTTCGGTTGCTAGTCAAGAATTATTTCCTATTTAGAGAAACTTTCGTATTCTACCCAACTTAAGAATCATGAACCTTCAACCTACATTTCTGTGATAAAAGAATTTCATGTTCTAGCCATACAAAACAGATTCCTTAATTGACTAATACGACTTTCAGATATATTTCTATTCTGAAAGTAAATCAATTCTCAATTTTCCCAAACTAAGAGGAGATCATATCCTACCAATTCACAACTTTCCAATTTCTTTCCTTTTCAAGATAAAACATGATTTTTTAGATATATATTAACATTGTCCAGACATTAATGCAGTAAGAATAAGAATTGATAGAACAACCATGGAAGAAAAGAAGAAAAACCAAAATGATCAATAATTACGTTCCACTACAAATGTTCTTAACCTCAGCAAGAAGTGAATTTAGCCACTCATTTGTGGATTTAACATCATCAAATGAGTGTAAATCATACAAACAATTGAAATAAAGGAGAAAGAGTTAGAGAAGAACCCTAAGATTTTCGTCTCCTCACCTGCCTGTAACCCACGTCCTTGCTCAACTAAGTCAGAATAATTAAAAATAAACCTAAGTGTGCTATTTATACTAGTGGAAATTTTTCTCGGAATAACAAGCAACGTGTCACGGAGTGCATCGCGGAGCACTGCCTCCGTGACACGGCGCCGTCGCGAACCCTTACTGGAATTTGATGTTCCAGGTAAATATCCCCAACATGCCACGGCATGTAACGCGGGGCTTGGCCTCTGTGTCACAGAGGCAACGCGGACCTTCACTGGAAATTTGCCAAAATAAATCATCCGAGGCAGACTGCCTCCGCGATGGCAGCGTGACACGGCTCCATCGCGGAGCCCCTATATTTGCTACTTTTCCTTGACCTTTTCCACTGCTCGTTTCCGAGTACATTCCCGATTTTCACCAACATGCAACTTAGCTTCCTAAAATTACATTTTTCCTGCAAAACAACACTAATCATGTTGGTTAGTATAAATTCACATTTTAACTCAAATCACATAAGCATTTGAGCGTCACTTGGGCATATAATTCTGCCCAAGATCACTTACTCCACACTTAAAACCTTGTTCGTCCTGGAATAATAATCTCACATCTTATGTAATTGACACCTATGTATGGCTACTTTGGCTCGACAATTCAAGCTACAGTTATACCGATTATTTACTATAGCAAATCATCAAGAAAACATGCATAGTATCATCACTACAATGACATTCACCACATTAAGACCTCCTAGACTTAAGAATCGACTCTCGATCTCGGCAAACTCATGCAAATCAACTGATCAAGACATCCGACCCGAAATCAATCTCTCGTCAAGCATGTGCCATCACAACACAAGAGAATTTCCCCCTTTTCAATAATATGATCTCAATGCATCACACTTAGGGGTATATGAACAAAATTTCGCTCTCTCTCCCAAAGAATTCACATGCATCGTGTCATGAACCATAGGCTTGCCTCTAGTGTATTACTCCACTAATATAAGGAAGCGTGATGTAAGATCACGTAGGACTTAACGGGTTGTAATGTAAGCTAAGGAACTGGTAAATACTGGGCTAACCAATAATATCATCTAGCCTCCTTAAACGCTTTTCAATACATTCCACCATCATTATGGGCATTGTTTCTTCCTTCATCCTCCCATTCTTGAAGTCTTTCTTTATTTTTTTTCCATATATTTAAGCACACTCGACTTAATAACATAGATCAGTTATACATCTTCATTTTATTTAAATTCGGCAAGTGCAACTTTGACCTTATCTTTACTTTCACCACTTCCGCTTTTCCTTTCTTTTCACACTTTTCACTCCTTGACACTGTGGGAAAATTATTTTTCTTGAGCGCTTAAGAGTTTTGGATCAAATTCACGGCTAATGAAAAGAAGGGATTAAGCTCAATTTCTACCTCTTCACGAAAGAAAAAATAGGCTAAAGGCTCAATGGGGCAAACTAGGATGTACATTCAAGGTAGGTATGATGGGAAAAAACTTTCGGTTTATTCAAAGAAATGCCTACACCACAACAAAATATGAACATAAACAACAACAAAACAACTGGCACCTAACTACTCCCACCCCACACTTAAACTGAACACTGTCCCCAGTGTTCATCAAATTCAACATATCACAGAAGTAGGTGGTGAAACTTCCTGATCAATCGAAGTATTCAACTTTTTCGTCAGGTGCCGTTTCCTCGTCCCCCATATCTGAATCGCCCCCGCTGTCCTTATTTGACTCCACATCTGAGTCATTGTGGCGTGTCTCCTCATCAGTGAGGACATCATCATCTACAGGCTTCACAAAAGTTGGCCCCACTTGGCATAAAGCCCGGGCATTTTCACTAAAGGGGTAATCTAGCTCGAGCTGCCATAGCTCATCTTCTATTGCTGGCCTCCCGCCTATGCGCAACTACAGCATCTGCATCCCGTACATGCGGGCCATATACTGATCATCCCGAGCATGTCGCTCAGCTAGTGTGAGAACTGGCCCATGAGTGGTGTCGGGTGCCTTGGTTTTGGTGACGTCCAAGGCACGCCTATCCATTTGAGGGATGTAGTCTAGGGCCTCCTCCTCGATGTCGTGGCACCTCAAGAACGTGGTCAGCAAACCACCAAACCAGTACCTGTGCCCTTGATGCAAACGGTCCCTCTTCATGGCGGAGATGATCACCGCCCCAACATTTATCTCAAGCCCTTTCATCAGGGCATAAACCAAGCACACTCGATCCCGGTGACATCCAACATGTTCACCCCCGGGATCAGGCAGGAACACATAATTTTAAGCTAAATCCTGGCTTCCCTGTTCATTTGAGAGTAAGGCAGTGTCTGATGGTAGCCCCTCTCCTTGTGCCTGCTCCACCGCACTGTCGAAAGGGCTCCACACAGAGTGCGTCTGATATCCGCATAGGGTGGAGTTATGTTCAGCTGCCAGAGTACATGGGCGTCTGTGTCCCGCACCCCCAATATGGCATTCAGCTGATGGGGCTCAAAGGTGACAACCTGCCCTCTTATCTTGACGGTGTGACTGCGGAGTGTCGTGTTTCAGTTTTCGTAGAACTCCCAAATCAAATGGAGATTGCACTCCTTGGGCTCTTCGAAGATGAAGTTCAGCCAGGCAGAGTCAATCCGGTGTACGATTCTAGGGAATTCCTGTGCAAGTGGTGATCTTGGGCAGATTTATATGCCTAAGTGATACTCAAACGTATTATTTTCGCCTTGTTTGTGTGCAATATGTATATATTCTCATGTAATTGGTAATAAAATGTGAATTTATACTAACCAACATGATTAGCATTTGTTTTGCAGGTAAATATGATTTTTAGGAGCAAAAATGCATGTTGGAAAAATATCGGAGTTGGACTTGGATGCGAGCATGGAGACGACATTGGAATGTGCAGAATATAAGGGCTCCGCAATGGTGCCGTGCCACGCTACCATCGCGGAGGCACACTGCCTGGAGAGGGAATTAATTGACAAATTCCAGTGAAGCCTCGCGATAGCTCCGTGGCACGGAGATAGGCCTCCGCGTTGGCCTCCGTGCCACGTTGAGGCTAATTTACCGGACCCTGGATTTCCAGTGAAGGTCCGCGTCCACGCTGTGTCATGGAGGCAGTGCTCCGCATTGACCTCCGTGACACATTGCTTGTTATTCTGGGAAAAATTTCCCTCTAGTATAAATAGCACACTTAGGTTTATTTTAATTAGTTCAGTTGGAGTTCAGACTTGGTGGAGCTAGGACGTGGGTTAGCAGCAGTTGAGGGACGAAAAAGCTAAGAGATTTCTTCTCTTCCTTTCTTCTTTCAATCAATTGTATGTATGATTTACACTTGTTTTAGGATGATCAATCCACAAATGAGTGGCTAATTCTCTTCCTTGCTAAGGTTTTGAACATGGGTAGTGAATTTTGATTGTAAATGATATGGTTTTCTTCTTCTTCTTTCGTGTTGTTCTATTAATTCTTGTTCTTACTGCATTAGTGCTTGGCCAACATTAATGTACATCTAAAAAGTCCAATTTCACTCGAGAGAGCAAGAAATTGGAAAGTTGTGAATTAATAGGGTATTGTTCTTAACTTGATTTGGGAAAATTGGGTTTTGATGTGCTTTCCTGATAGAAATATACTTGAAAGCCGTATTAGTCAATTTAGGAACCGGAATTGTATTGCTAGATCGTAAATTGCATTTGATCACAGAAATGTAGACGAATGGTTTATGATTCTTAAGTGAAATTAAATACGAGAGTTTTAATTTCTAGGCTACTGTTCTTGGCTAGCAACATGAGGAAGAGATTAACCGGATCCACCTTAGATCGATACTTGGCTTACTTAGCCACTTTATTACTTGTTTGACCACGTGCACTTGCGTGTCGGTTTATAATATATAATACCAATCGAAATAGCACCGAACAAGTTTTTGGCGCCGTTGCCGGGGAGGCTAGGCGATTTGTGAAATTGTGTTTAGTGTAAATTTACTGTATTTTTATTTTATTTTCTTAAGTGTTAACAACTTGGTCTTAGCCTGTATTTTGCAGATTTTGTTTCTGTGAACACTAGCAAGGGACAAGGAGCTGGTGGAATCTTACTTAGAGCCTGAACGTGAATTTCATAGTCAACGTAGAGAAGCTCTACAAAAGAAGCTGCAGTTGTTCCGACAATCTATTATGGAGCAACAAAATCCACCAGTTGTGAGGGCAGTGTTAGTGCCCGATGAAGCAGCAGCAAGGCCGGTTCGCGAGGTGGCAACCCCACACGCTAACAATGTACATTCTAGCATCCGCAAACCAGAGCCTGGAGGGAGGTTTGAATTAAAGCAGAATATGGTGCAACTTTTGCACACAAGCGGGCAATTTACCGGTCTCCCTCATGAAGATCCACAACAACATCTCCAAAACTTTTTGGAGATTAGTGACACTTATATCCCCGCTGGAGTGTCACCTGATTATGTTCGGCTCACCTTATTTCCGTTTTCCTTACTTGGTGAAGCCAAGAGGTGGTTAAAAGCTGAACCACCCAATTCTATATCAACGTGGGATGATCTTGCACGGAAGTTTTTGATTAGATTTTTCCCTTCTGGTAAAACAGCCAGACTTAGAAGTCAAATTCTAAGTTTTAAACAGAGGGAGGGAGAAAATCTATATCAAGCCTGGGAAAGATTTAAATCCATGTTGCGGGACTGTCCTCATCATCATCAGTCCAATGAGGTGTTGGTACACACATTTATTGAGGGTTTGGAACCCCACACTAAAATTCTGTTAGATTCAGCAGCTGGAGGGCAAGCGCTGGAAAAGACTTACAAGGAGCTGTACACTTTGCTCAACCGAATTTCACAAGGCAATCCAGAATGGAATGCAGATTCATCTCGAGGTGGAGCAAGGAAAGCAGCGGGAGTGCTTGAAGTGGATGGATTTACAGCTATCGCTGCACAGATAGCTGCCTTGCAAAATCAGTTAAACAATCACTTCAGCAATATGAACTTGAACCAACCTTCAGCTTCGGTCAATGCAGTCCAGCAGATGTGGTGTGAAGTGTGTGGTAGTAGTGAGCATTCAGCTGAATGCTGTGGTGCAAATCCTGATTCTGTTAACTTTGTGGGCAATGCACAGAGAAATCAGTAGCAGTTTGGTAGTGGCTACAACTCAAATTGGAGGAACCATCCGAATTTTTCGTGGGGTAGCAACAACCAACAAGGCCAAAGTTCTGGTCAGGGTATGCAGAGAAATCAAGGAGGGCAACAAAACTATCAAGCTCAATTCAGAAATCACAATGCCCCTCCTCCACCACCATCACCGACTATTGAGGAGATGTTCAAAACCATGATCACTAATCAGGCACAATTGCAGGCTGACTATGTTAAATTGGTAGCCGAAGTGAAGAACAATCTGTTATACCCCGTAGAATTCCCGGTACCTAGACGACCTATTCACACGTTGGTTAAGCATATTAGAAGGCCATACGTGCTAGAGAAAGGCCGGAAAAAAGATCGGACGAGAAACCCGTCGAACCATCGCGGGAGGAGCCGAGGCAGAGCCCCTCCGCGATGGCAGCGTGTCACGGAGGCAAGGCCTCCGCGATGGCTCTGTGACACGTTGCCCAAGTTCAGGCTCAAGTATATAAAGCCCCCACTTCGGTTTAATATCTTTTGACTCATTTTAATTTCCAGAACACGCAGCAAAACAGAGGAAGGCGAAGGAGGGATTATAATTTTCGTCTGATTACGCTGCCAAACGCTACCCAAACTCAAATTAATCCTAGATACCGAAGTATTTAGCAGCAGAGAGCATTCCTACGGATTTAGTTTCGTGAAATACGGCCGACGAATCGGCGAGCCGCCGAACTAAGGTAAATAGAATTGCTCTAAATTAATGTCTATGTGTTCCTAGCTGAGAAGTGAATATTTCTCCCTTCTGGACCGATGAAAAATAACGAGTTTTCGACCGTTTTTCAAAAGGTTTAAGTTGGGATAAATATATATATATCTAAAGTGACGATTTCTCCCGAATAATAATGTATTTAGTTCTAATTGATGTGTATATGAATGTAGTTGGGAGAAACAGCAGAAGTACCGACAAAAATCACACCGGTCAGTCGGATACTCAGAAACCAGGTATGTAAAGTTATCCTTTCGGCAAGACAGGAAGTACAGCTTAGAAAGTAAATAGAATAAAGGCTATTAACCGATACCCAGTGTACAGGAACGATTTTAGTATAATTTCCAGCAAGCATGCTAGTACATTAATCACGTATCATGCGATAATCAGAATAGTAGATATTCAGGCAATACGTAGTACATCTGTTGAGATTGTATCCAGTAGTAGATGGTACATTTTATGTTATTGAGCTATATCCAGATATAATCAGATAGACAGATAAAGGCCAGGTAGCAGTTAGTCCAGCAATCAGAAATAGTGTAAAACAGAATATAGTATCAGTTATTTAATACAAACTGGCCTTAAGATACAAGAAGAGAATATGGTTAGTATTTTGCATTCAGCATGCTTGCTGTGTATGTGTTTTGTATGTTGAGACTTGTTGTGGCATGTGGGCACCCTTTAGCATCCCCACCGCCCCTGGGTTATAGCTGTGTCGATACCAGATTCAGATACCGCCACTAGCTGGGCGATGCCGTCCGACTAAAGGACGATGATGGCCGACCACCATGATAATACGGTCCAGACCACCCTGCTTGCAGGGGTAGTTCAGTTTACTCTGCGCAGAGCTAGCACACCCTGTTTACAGGGGCAGACCACTCTGTGTGCACATCTGTGCCCAGAGGCAGGAGTCTTCGGACTCAGACACAGTTTATTGTCAGAGGCCAAGGCCTGAGCTACGTACCCAAGGGGGCCGGTAGGAGGAGCTCACAGTTATCAGATGAGTGGAGCGACTTGTTTTTGGTTGGTTTAGACCCGGGTAGGGGTAAATAGATTGCTTGCTTGGTTGGCACCTTCTGGCTTATGGGGGTCGGTCAGGTATTGTGTGTATTATTATGTATAATGATATGTGCTAGTAGATACTGATAGATAGAAGGACGACACGTCTTCAGGTACGCTCAGTTAGTTACAGAATGTATAAACTCTCCCCAGTTATCCTCAGCTAGATAGACTCAGCTACTTCTTGCTTAAATGTCATGTTATTGTGTTATTCGTTTCAGTTGCATATTTCAGTTTGCTTTACATGCTCAGTACCTGTGGTACTGACGCCCAGCGGGGCGCTGTATTGCTTGCCTACAGGTACTCACGGACGAGGAGTCGATCCCTCGTGATTCCAGCCAGCCAGTGAGTCATCAGCTCCTGTCATCCAGAGTCTGATTCCCAGAGGTGTAGCTCCTTTTCTTTTGTTGTGCAGTATGGGTAGGTCGGGGCCCTGTCCCGATCATTTCTATTAGTTCTTACAGTATTCGTAGAGGCTTGCAGTCTGTATATATTCCCTGTGGTTATTTGAGCCGGTCGTGTGAGGCCGTGCAGTCTACTGTAGCTGTTTTGTATTCCAGTTTATGTTGGCCGTGTGGGGCCTTAGTTTGACAGTAGTGGTGACCTTGCCGGTCACGTAGTTTTACAGCAGTCTTGTGTTGAGTTACAGATAACTAGACAGCATGGTGGCCTTGTCGGCCCGCATAGGTTCCTTGTTACAAGTCTGTTTCTGGTTAGCTGTTGTTACAGGTACAGATGGCTACAGGCCAGTTGGCCGGAGGCTGTAGTTACAGCCGTTATATAGCCGATTTGTTTCTTGAAATAGAGCCAGAACCAGCCAAAGCACCAGTTGTGCTCAGGCTGGACCATTTAGCAGTCCAGAGTCTAGCAGGCACCAAGTGCCGTCATACCCCCCAAGGTGGGGTGTGACAAACTTGGTATCAGAGCAGGTCGTATCCCAGGGAGTCTGCAAGCCGTGCTAAGTAGAGTCTTGTCTATGGATGTGTTGTGCACCACATACTATAGGCAGGAGGCTGCGAGGCATGTTAGGATTGTTACTCTTCTTTCTTATTCAATCGTGCTATAGAGCGGTACAGTATAGAGTTGACTTTTGAAACTCACCACCCTCTTTGCTCACAGATATTATGGCAGACCAGTGGCACCCAGCTACAGGTAGGAGATTGGATACAGCAGCGGGCGAAGGCACCAGTAGGATACCTCAGTTACAGCCAGATTCCGCCCGGTCTGAGAGCAATACGGAGGCGTCATCTCGGCCCTCCCAGCAGTCTCCGCCTCGCCAGACACCATTTGAGGCAGCACCGCCTCCCACAGCTCATGCACCCATTTCGTCTGATCAGGAGCTGCGTAGTGCGGTGGTTATGTTGACTCAGATGCTAGCTGCTCAGTGTCAGCCAGCATCACCTACAGCAGCAGAATCCCTAGGGGGGCCAGGTAGTTCCAGGGTTAGAGAATTCTTGGCATTGGGACCCCCTCAGTTTACTGGATCGGATTCAGCGGAGGACCCTCAGGACTTTTTGGACCAGATGCAGAGGATCTTTAGAGTCATGCACGTAACCCCAGCAGAATCAGTTGAGTTAGCAATATTTCGGTTACGGGATATTGCTGTTTTGTGGTACGAAAGTTAGGAGAGGTCTCGGGGAAGAGATGCAGCCCCTCCTACTTGGTCCAGCTTTTCAGAGGCCTTCCTGGACCACTACCTACCCCGGGAGGTTAGACAGGCTCGGGTGGACCAGTTCTTACATTTAGAGCAGGGGGCTAGGAGCGTCCGTGAATATTCCTTACAATTCGACTCCTTAGCCCGCTATGCTCCAGCATTTGTGGACACCATGTCGTCCAGAGTCCACCGCTTTATTATGGGCCTGAATCCAGAGTACATAGAGACGTGCATGACAGCTACTTTGAGAGAGGACATGGACATAGCCAAGGTACAGGCCTTCGCACAGACAATTGAGGGCCTGAGGCAGCGACAGCGGGGTGACAGACAGGCAACTTCAGAGCAGTGCCATAGGAGCAGACCCGCTGAGATTCAGAGGGAAATTCCTAGGGGGCCGAGACCACGGTTTTCAGATAGGCCACCCAGATCTCTACCACCAGTACAGCAGCAGAGGGGCAGGTTCATTCGCCGGAGTCAGTCGGAGTCCGGTAGCAGTTCACGGACAGTAGCCTCACCTCAGTAGCGGAGGGTAGAACAGAGTAGATTTACATCCACCCCTTGTCCTATATGCCACCGACTACATTCTAGAGCCTGCAGGCAGGGCTTCCCGGGGTGTTATTACTGCGGACAGGAAGGGCATTTAATGAGAGGTTGTCCAGCCAGGGGACAGGGTAGTCAGGATGATCTGGATAGAGCGTCAGCAGGGCCACGAGTTCCAGCAGCCTCAGCAGGGCGCAGACCCTCAGGTTCAGGGAATAGGGGCCGAGGTAGACCAGGAGCCTCTGGCTCAGGTGCAGGCCCCAACCGTACCTATGCATTACCGAGGAGGCAGGATTCAGAGGCATATCCCGACGTGGTCACAGGTACATTGATTATCTGTTCATATCCTGTTTATGTATTGATTGATCCAGGGTCTACATTGTCATATATCACACCATTTGTGGCCCGAAAGTTGGGTATCGAACCAGAATTGCTTCAGCAGCCCTTTTCAGTGCTTACACCGGTCGGTGACTCGATTACAGCTAAAAGAGTTTACCGAGGGTGTACGGTAGAGGTTTCTGATCGCCAGACCACAGTAGACTTAATAGAACTTGAGATGGTCGACTTCGATGCCATTATGGGTATGGACTGGCTAGTGCCATGCTACGCCGACTTAGAATGTTGGACCAAGACGGTCCGATTCCACTTTCCGGGGGAGGTAGTGCGAGAGTGGAAAGGGAGTACACCTACGCCGAAAGGTAGGTTTATTTCCTACCTTAAGGCAAGAAAATTAATAGCAAAGGGATGTATTTGCCACCTAGTTAGAGTCCAGGACGTTCGGGTGGAACCTCCGACTCTTCAGTCTGTTGCAGTGGTTAATGAATTCCCTGACGTATTCCCGGATGAGTTGCCTGGTGTCCCTCCCAAAAGGGAGATAGATTTTGCGATTGACTTGTTACCAGGTACTCAGCCGATATCGATTCCTCCTTATCGTATGGCTCCTGCAGAACTCAGAGAATTAAAGGAGCAGTTGAAAGATTTGTTAGATAAAGGTTTTATCAGGCCGAGTACTTCACCGTGGGGTGCGCCAGTTTTATTCGTGAGAAAGAAAGATGGCTCGCTCCGAATGTGCATAGATTATCGGCAACTAAACAAAGTTATAGTGAAGAACAAATACCCGCTCCCGAGAATAGATGATTTGTTTGACCAGTTGCAGGGGGCCAAATGTTTCTCCAAGATAGATCTGAGGTCCGGATACCACCAGGTCCGGGTTCGTGAGAGAGACATTCCAAAGACTGCTTTCAGGACCAGGTATGGTCACTTTGAATTCCTAGTTATGTCTTTCGGGCTGACGAATGCTCCCGCAGTGTTTATGGACCTGATGAACAGCATATTCAGACCGTATTTAGATCTGTTCGTGATAGTATTTATCGATGATATTCTGGTATATTCTCGTTCAGAGACAGATCACCAGAACCATTTACGAACAGTACTCCAGATCCCTAGAGAACGTCAGCTATACGCCAAGTTTTCTAAGTGCGAGTTCTGGCTGAACTCAGTTGCCTTTTTGGGGCACATCATGTCGGATGCTGGTATACAGGTAGACACACATAAAATAGAGGCGGTCAAGACATGGCCCAAACCTACCACTCCGACCGAGGTCCGCAGTTTCTTGGGTTTAGCAGGATATTATCGGAGATTTGTTGAAGGATTCTCCACTATAGCAGCACCTCTGACAAAGCTGACACAGAAAGCAGCAAAATTTCAGTGGACAGAGGCATGTGAGCAGAGTTTTCAAGAGTTGAAAGACCGATTGACCTCCGCTCCAGTGCTAGCATTGCCAAAGGGAACAGATGGGTATGCAGTGTATTGCGACGCTTCAGGTTTGGGACTGGGTTGTGTGTTGATGCAGCATGGTAAGGTGATTGCTTATGCTTCCAGACAGCTGAGGAAACACGAAAAGAACTATCCGACCCATGACCTGGAACTGGCCGCAGTGATCCACGCTCTGAAAATTTTGAGGCATTATCTGTATGGCGTCCATGTAGACATTTTCACAGATCATAAAAGTCTGTAATACATTTTCACACAGAGGGAGTTAAATCTGCGGCAACGTCGCTGGTTAGAATTGTTGAAAGACTATGATGTAAATATTCTCTATCACCCAGGAAAAGCTAATGTAGTAGCAGATGCCCTGAGCCGTAAGTCAATGGGGAGTTTGGCGTATTTGCGGCCCGACAAGCGAGAATTAGCCAAGGAAATTCATCAACTAGCTGGGTTAGCCGTTCGAGTAGTGGAGACAGAAAATAACAAAGCAGTGATTCAAAATTCTGCCGAGTTATCACTAGTTACAGAGATAAAAGAACGGCAGTACGAGGACCCTGACTTAGTCCAGCTCAGAGATAGAATTCAGGAAGGTAAAGAGTCAGATTTCCAAGTGACTGAAAATGAAGTACTACGTTGTGGGGGTCGTCTATGTGTCCCGAATGTTTCAGGGCTTCGCCAGCAGATCATGCATGAGGTACATTACGCTCGTTATTCCCTCCATCCAGGAGCAACGAAAATGTACCACGATATCAGAGACATCTACTGGTGGCCAGGTATGAAATCTGAAATAGCTGAATTTGTATCTAGATGTCCTAACTGCCAGCAGGTGAAAGCGGAGCACCAGAAACCGGGCGGTCTGACGCAGGATATAGCTGTGCCTATGTGGAAATGGGAAGCGATAAATATGGATTTTATAACAGGATTACCCCGTACCAGACGCAGAAATGATTCCATTTGGGTAATAGTAGACAGGCTAACAAAGTCAGCTCATCTCCTACCTATGAAGGCTACCTTCTCAGCTGAGGATTATGCCGAATTATATATCAGACAAATAGTTAGATTACATGGAGTGCCGGTATCTATTATTTCAGATAGGGGAGCACAGTTTACAGCTAGATTCTGGCAGTCGTTTCAGAAAGGTTTGGGAACGCAGATTAACTTGAGCACAGCATTCCATCCTCAAACAGATGGGCAGGCTGAACGTACAATTTAGACGCTCGAAGATATGCTACGAGCGTGTGTGTTAGATTTTGGGGGTAGCTGGGATGAACATCTTTCGTTAATTGAATTTGCTTATAATAACAACTACCATTCAGCTATTCAGATGGCGCCTTTCGAGGCATTATACGGACGAAAATGTAGATCACCGGTGGGCTGGTTTGAAATAGGAGAATCAACATTAGTTGGCCCAGACATTGTTCGGCAGTCCGAGGAAAAGGTAAAGTTTATCCGAGAACGTTTACTGACTGCTCAGAGCCGCCAGAAGTCTTATGCAGATATGCGGCGCAGAAATTTAGAATTTTCGGTAAATGACTGGGTATATCTGAAAGTGTCCCCGATGAAAGGAGTAATGAGGTTTGGCAAGAAAGGCAAGCTTAGCCCAAGATTCATTGGGCCATATCAGATTCGGCGAAGAATAGGCCGAGTTGCATACGAGTTGAACTTGCCTCCAGAGTTAGCATCTGTTCACCCAGTATTCCATGTTTCTATGTTATGGAAGTTCGTAGGGGACCCTTCTACAGTAGTTCCGGTTCAGGATGTCCAGGTTACAGAAGAATTAACATATGAAAGGGTTCCCGTAGCTATCCTAGACAGACAGATTCGCAGACTGAGAACTAAAGATGTTGCATCTGTCAAAGTGTTGTGGCGTAACAGAAATCGTGAAGAAATGACGTGGGAGGCTGAAGAGGAAATGAAAACCAGATACCCTCACTTATTTCAGACCTAGTCAGGCGACAGGTATGTCCGTATTATTACTTATACAGTACCTTATGGTTGTATGTTTGTAAATGATAAAGAAAGATTGATATCTAGTTATCCAGTGGATCTTAGAATATGGTTTGCAGTGCCTGTGTTGGACTTTTCTACATTTCAGGTTTTTGCGATAGTCCATATTACAGGGGAGACTCTGCCGAAATTTTTCTAGAAAGTAAGTAAGGAGTCCTCTAGATAACAGTGTACATTCGAGGACGAATGTTCCTAAGGGGGGGAGAATGTTATACCCCGTAGAATTCCTGGCACCTAGATGACCTATTCACATATTGGTTAAGCATATTAGAAGGCCATACGTGCTAGAGAAAGGCCAGAAAAAAGATCGGACGAGAAACCCGTCGAACCATCGCGGGAGGAGCCGAGGCAGAGCCCCTCCGCGATGGCAGCGTGTCACGGAGGCAAGGCCTCCGCGATGGCTCTGTGACACGTTGCCCAAGTTCAGGCTCAAGTATATAAAGCCCCCACTTCGGTTTAATATCTTTTAACTCATTTTAATTTCCAGAACACGCAGCAAAACAGAGGAAGGCGAAGGAGGGATTATAATTTTCGTCCGATTACGCTGCCAAACGCTACCCAAACTCAAATTAATCCTAGATACCGAAGTATTTAGTAGCAGAAAGCATTCCTACGGATTTAGTTTCGTGAAATACGGCCGACGAATCGGCGAGCCGCCGAACTAAGGTAAATAGAATTGCTCTAAATTAATGTCTATGTGTTCCTAGCTGAGAAGTGAATATTTCTCCCTTCTGGACCGCTGAAAAATAATGAGTTTTCGACCGTTTTTCGAAAGGTTTAAGTTGGGATAAATATATATATATCTAAAGTGATGATTTCTCCCGAATATTAATGTATTTAGTTCTAATTGACGTGTATATGAATGTAGTTGGGAGAAACAGCAGAAGTACCGACGAAAATCACACCGGTCAGTCGGATACTCAGAAACCAGGTATGTAAAGTTATTCTTTCGGCAAGCCAGGAAGTACAGCTTAGAAAGTAAATAGAATAAAGGCTATTAACCGATACCCAGTGTACAGGAACGATTTTAGTATAATTTCCAGCAAGCATGCTAGTACATTAATCACGTATCATGCGATAATCAGAATAGTAGATATTCAGGCAATACGTAGTACATCTGTTGAAATTGTATCCAGTAGTAGATGGTACATTTTATGTTATTGAGCTATATCCAGATATAATCAGATAGACAGATAAAGGCCAGGTAGCAGTTATTCCAGCAATCAGAAATAGTGTAAAACAGAATATAGTATCAGTTATTTAATACAAACTGGCCTTAAGATACAAGAAGAGAATATGGTTAGTATTTTGCATTAAGCATGCTTGCTGTGTATGTGTTTTGTATGTTGAGACTTGTTGTGGCATGTGGGCACCCTTTAGCATCCCCACCGCCCCTGGGTTATAGCTGTGTCGATACCAGATTCAGATACCGCCACTAGCTGGGCGATGCCGTCCGACTAAAGGACGATGATGGCCGACCACCATGATAATACGGTCCAGACCACCCTGCTTGCAGGGGTAGTTCAGTTTACTCTGCGCAGAGCTAGCACACCCTGTTTACAGGGGCAGACCACTCTGTGTGCACATCTGTGCCTAGAGGCAGGAGTCTTCGGACTCAGACACAGTTTATTGTCAGAGGCCAAGGCCTGAGCTACGTACCCAAGGGGGCCGGTAGGAGGAGCTCACAGTTATCAGATGAGTGGAGCGACTTGTTTTTGGTTGGTTTAGACCCGGGTAGGGGTAAATAGATTGCTTGCTTGGTTGGCACCTTCCGGCTTATGGGGGTCGGTCAGGTATTGTGTGTATTATTATGTATAATGATATGTGCTAGTAGATACTGATAGACAGAAGGACGACACGTCTTCAGGTACGCTCAGTTAGTTACAGAATGTATAAACTGTCCCCAGTTATCCTCAGCTAGATAGACTCAGCTACTTCTTGCTTAAATGTCATGTTATTGTGTTATTCGTTTCAGTTGCATATTTCAGTTTGCTTTACATGCTCAGTACCTGTGGTACTGACGCCCAGCGGGGCGCTGTATTGCTTGCCTACAGGTACTCACGGACGAGGAGTCGATCCCTCGTGATTCTAGCCAGCCAGTGAGTCATCAGCTCCTGTCATCCAGAGTCTGATTCCCAGAGGTGTAGCTCCTTTTCTTTTGTTGTGCAGTATGGGTAGGTCGGGGCCCTGTCCCGATCATTTCTATTAGTTCTTACAGTATTCGTAGAGGCTTGCAGTCTGTATATATTCTCTGTGGTTATTTGAGCCGGTCGTGTGACGCCGTGCAGTCTGCTGTAGCTGTTTTGTATTCCAGTTTATGTTGGCCGTGTGGGGCCTTAGTTTGACAGTAGTGGTGACCTTGCTGGTCACGTAGTTTTACAGCAGTCTTGTGTTGAGTTACAGATAACTAGACAGCATGGTGGCCTTGTCGGCCCGCATAGGTTCCTTGTTACAGGTCTGTTTCTGGTTAGCTGTTGTTACAGGTACAGATGGCTACAGGCCAGTTGGCCGGAGGCTGTAGTTACAGCCGTTATATAGCCGATTTGTTTCTTGAAATAGAGCCAGAACCAGCCAAAGCACCAGTTGTGCTCAGGCTGGACCATTTAGCAGTCCAGAGTCTAGCAGGCACCAAGTGCCGTCATACCCCCCAAGGTGGGGTGTGACACAATCAATTGGCGACCAAGGCTCTTGAATATCAGTTTGGGCAATTTGCTAGTGCCCAAAATACAAGACCCAGAGGAGGACTACCTAGCGACATGGATCCTAATCCGAAGCAGGTAAATGCGGTGACCACGAGGAGTGGCTTACAGTTGAAGGAGGTGGAACCGGAAAGACCGCCTCAAAAGTCAAGAGCAGCAGATGTTGAGGAGGAACAAAGTTCTGATAGGGGGAAGACTAAAGAAGCAGAATCAGAAAGGCCTCCACCCCCATTCCCTCAATGACTTAAGAAACACAAGGAGGAGGCGTGTTTCAAGAAATTTATGGAGGTGCTTAAACAGGTACATGTTAACTTACCTCTTGTAGATGTCTTGCAGGGAGTGCCAAAGTATGCAAAATATATTAAAGACATCATGGCTAACAAAAGTCGTTTGACTGAGTATGCCACGGTGGCTTTAACGGAGGAATGCACTTCCCGGATTCAGAATAGACTGCCCACGAAACTGAAAGACCCTGGAAGTTTTACTATCCAGCTGACTATTGGGCAAAGTATCCGAGCTCGTGGATTATGCGACTTGGGGGCAAGTATAAATCTGATGCCATCTTTGGTGTTCAGAAAGTTAGGTCTAGGGAGTCCTAGACCTACCACAGTAATCTTGCAGCTAGCAGACAGGTCCTTAGCTAAACCGGATGGTATTGTTGAGGATGTGTTAGTGCAAGTGGGCTCCCTTATTTTTCCGGTCGATTTTATTGTTCTGGACTTTGAATCAGATGTTGAAGTCCCATTTATTTTGGGACGTCCCTTTTTGGCAACCGGAAAAGCATTAATTGATGTAGCTGCGGGTCAACTTACAATGCGGGCACATGACAAGATAGAAGTATTTGACGTGTACAAAGCACCCAAGCTCCCGATTGTAAATGAGGAACTCTCGGTGATCAATGTGATTGATCATGGGAATGCTGATATGATGAATGATTCCCGAGAGTTAACAGGAAGGCCACCAGATGAGGTTGAGCACTACTGGGGGGAGGACAAGGATCGTGAAAAATCGTCCCTCACCCTAGTAGATAATTGAGCATAATGGACGTCGAGCCGCGACGGTAAACCAGGCGCTGCACGGGAGGCAACCCGTGAAAAGAAAAATATTCTATTTTTCTTCTTTTAGTATAGTGTACATAATTTGTATTGTTTTTATTTTTCATTTTTTCTTTTTCTTGATTTCGTACAAATTTTTCGTTTTAGTTAGTATTTTTTCATGGTAGTTAGGAAAATCTATTAATCTAACCAATTTCGTTTAGTGAAGTGATTTTCAGGTCAACCGGAGAAAAATATGCATGGAAGCGGGAAAAATAAGGCAAGGTGTGAAAATAATTTTTATTGAAGAAACAGTGCACTGGGGCGTTGGCTCCGTGTCACGGAGGAGTGGCTCCGCGTTACCCTCCGTGACACGTTGAAGGCAAAATCAGATTTTTTTTAAATTTCCAGAGAGCCAACGCGTTGGCTCCGTGTCACGGAGGAGGGGCTCCGCGTTACCCTCCGTGACATGTTACCCTTTATTCAGTGCCGGGTCACACCGGGTTGCCGGGTGACCCGCGTGTTTTTCTTTAATTTAACCCCGATTTTGCCCCATTTTTCCCCATTTCTCTCCTCCTCCGCGACCAAAACACCCAATTCCCCCTCCCCAACCAACGTGCCACGCTAATAGGCAAGGAAAACATCAAATTTCTTTGGTTCTTCAACTAAAAGGTATGTTTTCATCGTTTCTCTCAAGTTTTTGGCGATTTTAGTCGAATTTGAGCATGTGAGGTGAAATATATCACCCCAAGTAGCAATTAAACATGATGTTGAATTATTTTGTGATTGATTATGTTCGGATTGTTGTAATTAGCGTTTGAACTCGTCGATTATGTGAATAATTCAAATTTGATTGTAGAATTGTATTCTAGGGCTTGGGTTGTTGAATTTGACTTGGGCAACTTGATAATTTGATGAATTCGATGCCGGGGTGTGGTTGTAAATTGAGATAAGTCGAGGTAAATATTGTGTGAATGTTGTGGGAAGACGAATTCTCGAATTGTTGGGGAAAATGCGAAAATTGTGTAAATTGGTTTGATTAATTGGATTCGTTTGTATATAGAATGTTTTTATCGTTGTTTTTAGTTTTTGTTTTTATTGCTTGTGCGATGGTTGAATTGTTAGCGATAGTAGGATTGGGATTAGCTGTATGAAGTCTGAGTAGTACGCTAAGCGTTATGCTGTCGAAATTTTCGTGAACGCACTAAGCATAAATTGTATAGTCGTTGTCTTTGGTGTAAATAGAGTAATCCTTGCTGAAGTATTGCAAATATAGTTAGGGACTAAGTGTGGGGTAAACTTAGTTTAACCCGACCTTAGCCTAAGTTAACTTGTATTTAGCTTAACTTTGTGCTGGTTTATGTATATTGACAGGTACAATGGCAAGTCGACAGGACAAGGGCAAGGGTGCTTCTACCTCAGGCACCGGACGGAAAAGATTGAGGTTGGGCACTGTAGTCCCAGCTGCACCAGCTGTTCCGCGCATCCAACACCGCCAATACGGAACAAGATGGGTAACCGATGAAGGGAAGAAGTGGTACGCGAAACACAAAGAAAACAAGTACTTCCCCGAGGAACATATTGCACGGGAACCACTTGCACAAGAGTTCCCACGTATTGTGCAGAGAATTGAGGCAGCTGGGCTCAGCTTTATCTTTCAGGAGCCCAAGGAGTGCAACCTTCATTTGGTCCGAGAGTTCTACGCAAATTGGAACCCGGCCATCAGAAGCCACACAATAAAAATCAGAGGGCAGATTGTCACTCTGGAACCCCACCAATTTAATGCCATCGTTGGAGCGCGGGACACAGACGCCCACGTTCTCCGCCAGCTAAACATCACCCCACCGTACGCCGACATCAGACGTACGTTGTGTGGGGCTCGATCCACAGCCCGATGGAGTAGACATAAGGAGAGGGGTTACCACCAGATTCTACCTTATTCGCAGATGAACAGGGAGGCCAGAATATGGCTGAAGATTGTATGTTCGTGCTTGATCCCGGGAGTTTACATGACGGATGTGACCCGGGACCGTGTCTGCTTGGTGTATGCCCTTATGAAAGGGCTTGAGATTAATGTCGGGGCGGTAATTATATCCGTCATGAAGAGAGCCAGACTGCACCAGGGCCACAGATACGGGTTTGGCGGACTCATCACCACCTTCCTCCGAGGCCTCGACATTGAGGAAGAGGCTTTGGACTATATTCCGCAGTTGGAGCGGAGGGCCCTCGATGTGACAAAAACTAAGGCCCCTGACACCACACACGGGCCAGTGCTCACTTTGGGCGAGCGACATGCTCGTGACGATCAGTACATGGCACGTATGTTCGGCATGCAGATGCTTCAGCTACGGATTGGTGGGAGACCAGCCACCGAGGAAGAATTATGGTAGCTGGAGCTGGATTACCCATTTGGCGAGAATGCCAGAGCCTTATGCCGAGTGGGACCAGCCTTCGTGGAGCCGACGGATGACGATGTCCCTACTGATGAGGAGACACGTCGTGAGGACTCCGATGTGGAGTCCGATGACGACGACGGAGCTGACTCAGATATGGGCGACAAGGCAGCAGCACCAGATGAAGAAGTCGAATATTTTGACTGATCAGGGAGTTCCACCACCCGAAATTTTGTTTTGTAATTTTTGTGAACACTGGGGACAGTGTTCGATTTAAGTGTGGGGTGGGGAGTAGCTAGGTGCTGGGACTTGGGCTCTAATTTGCTGTATGTTTTTCCTTGGTTTGTATGTACGTTTGTGCTTTCCCTGTTATGAACTGATTTGTGGTGTATGTGTATATATTTGTTTGTGTGGTTAATGATGTGTGGTATGAAAAGTTATGGTTACCAGTGTAAATATTTTATAAATATTTTTTTATTTTTTTTCTATCGAGATGATCAATATTTTTCAAAATTTTCGAGAATATTTTGCACTTGTAAATATTTTCTTTCTATCGAAATGATCGATGTGTTGCAAAATTTTCGGTTTTTAATTTTTTTTTTGGGTTTCTCGGAGTTTGTTTTCGGTTCTTTTACCGAGAATAGTCCCATTGAACCGATGTCATAGTTAGTGACCGTTCCCTGTGATGGATGGATGACGACCGTCTTAAGGGAAATGTAGTCGGTAGGAGTAGAATTTTAATTTGTTTTTAATTTTTCTTTGGTGGATTGCATCAATGAACTGTAGTTGCTTTATGGTTGCAAAAATTTCGTTGCGTGTTGTAAATGATGTTCAAAATGTGAAAATGATTCGTTTGAAAGCATGCAATTTTGTAATTATGTTGAGTTACCTAGGTTGTAGAATTTGATTTAGTATGATTGAGGCTTAATCTTGAATTCATGTGATTGGCTAATTAGAGAGTCTGTGAATGCATCTTGATTTGAGCATGTGCATGAAGTGTGAAGTGAGGTTTTGGTATTCCATGCCATTGTGAATTGTCTAGAACTTGCCTGGTGTGTATACAAAACGAAATGAAGGAAGTGTAGTGTTGGAAAGGATGTAGGCATTTCTTTGTTTTAACCGATAGTTTCCATTTTTTTCTTGTCAAATTCTACCTTTTTATATGTTGTATACCCTAGTCAGCCCGTTGAGCCTTTAGCCGATTTCTTTCTTTCTTTTGTCCAAAATTGTATAAACTAAGCTTTATTCCTTCTTTTCATTAGCCTTAAAGTCTATACGAAGCTCTTAAGCGCTTACAAAGAAAAGAAAATGTTTCCCAAAGTGTCAAAGAGTGAAAAGAGTGAAAAGAAAAAAAAAGCAGAGTGAGGAAAGAAAAGATGATGTTGAAGAGGCACTTGTTGTAATTAAATGATAGTGAGGGTACATGAAAGCCCTTTGTTTTGTGTCAAGTGTGTTTGATGAAATGGGCAGTACGAAAGTAAACCAGCATGAATGGGAGAAAAAGAGAAAAGAGAGGAACAATGTCCATGAGTCGATGGGAATGTGTTGAAAAGGCGCTTAAGGATGCTAGCGACTAGTATTGGCTAATCCAATATATATACTAGATCCATAGTCCCGTTACAACCCATTAAAGTCCTACGTGATCCTATATTGCATTTCTTTATATTAGTGGAGTAATACACTAAGGGCAAGCCTATGGGTCATGACATGATGCATGTGAATTCTTTTGGGAGAGTGAGTGAAATTAATTTTTATATGCCTCTACTTGAATGTTTGTGTGTTGCATGAAAAAAAGGGGAAGATTCTATTGAGTTGTGAGGGCACATGCTTGATGAAAGATTGATTTTCGTGTCGGATTTCTTGATTAGTTGATTTGCATGAGTTTGCCGATATCAAGAATAAATTCTTAAAGTCTAGGAAGTCTTGATGTATTAAAGGTCATTGTATTGTAAGACCAAGCATGTTTTCGTGATGATTTGCAAAAAATTGAATAATCGGTATGACCATAGCGTAAATTGTCGCACCATAGTGACGAAGGTTGGGATGTAATTTGCATGAGTTGTGTATGTGTTGTTCGAGGACGAACAAGGATTTAAGTGTGGGGTAAGTGATCTTGGGCAGATTTATATGCCCAAGTGATACTCAAACGTATTATTTTCGCCTTGTTTGTGTGCAATATGTATATATTCTCATGTAATTGGTAATAAAATGTGAATTCATACTAACCAACATGATTAGCATTTGTTTTGCAGGTAAATATGATTTTTAGGAGCAAAAATGCATGTTGGAAAAATATCGGAGTTGGACTTGGATGCGAGCATGGAGACGACATTGGAATGTGCAGAATATAAGGGCTCCGCGATGTCGCCGTGCCACGCTACCATCGCGGAGGCACACTGCCTGGAGAGGGAATTAATTGACAAATTCCAGTGAAGCCTCGCGACAGCTCTGTGGCACAGAGATAGGCCTCCGCGTTGGCCTTAGTGCCACGTTGAGGCTAATTTACCGGACCCTGGATTTCCAGTGAAGGTCCGCGTCCACGCCATGTCACGGAGGCAGTGCTCCGCGTTGACCTCCGTGACACGTTGCTTGTTATTCCGGGAAAAATTTCCCTCTAGTATAAATAGCACACTTAGGTTTATTTTAATTAGTTCAGTTGGAGTTCAGACTTGGTGGAGCTAGGACGTGGGTTAGCAGCAGTTGAAGGACGAAAAAGCTAAGAGATTTCTTCTCTTCCTTTCTTCTTTCAATCAATTGTATGTATGATTTACACTTGTTTTAGGATGATCAATCCACAAATGAGTGGCTAATTCTCTTCCTTGCTAAGGTTTTGAACATGGGTAGTGAATTTTGATTGTAAATGATATGGTTTTCTTCTTCTTCTTTCGTGTTGTTCTATTAATTCTTGTTCTTACTGCATTAGTGCTTGGCCAACATTAATGTACATCTAAAAAGTCCAATTTCACTCGAGAGAGCAAGAAATTGGAAAGTTGTAAATTAATAGGGTATTGTTCTTAACTTGATTTGGAAAAATTGGGTTTTGATGTGCTTTCCTGATAGAAATATACTTGAAAGCCGTATTAGTCAATTTAGGAACCGGAATTGTATTGCTAGGTCGTAAATTGCATTTGATCACAGAAATGTAGACGAATGGTTTATGATTCTTAAGTGAAATTAAATACGAGAGTTTTAATTTCTAGGCTACTGTTCTTGGCTAGCAACATGAGGAAGAGATTAACCGGATTATTATTACAATCGAAATCATTACTTGTTCTTAACCTTGGCATGCTCATATCCATAGTTTAAATTCACGGTAAATAATTGTTAATAGTTTTAGTATATATTTTATAAACAAAAACTCAATTAACTGTTGGTTACGTTGTTGTTAGCATAGTTAGAAGTAAGATAAGAATATAGTATACTTAGGCAAATTTTACATACCCTGAGCCTCCTTGGATCGATACTTGGCTTACTTAGCCACTTTATTACTTGTTTGACCACGTGCACTTGCGTGTCGGTTTATAATATATAATACCAATCGAAATAGCACCGAACAAGTGGCTCCCTTGCAATGTGCTCCTCAGGGAAGTATTTGGTCTCCTTATCTTTTGCATACCATTTCTTCCCTTCGTCCGTCACCCATCGGGTTCCGTATTGACGGCGTTGGCCGCGTGGAACCGCTGGTGCTGCTGGAACTGCTATTCATAGTCTAATCCTCTTTCTACCGACGCCTAATGTAGATGCGCCCTTTCCTTTGTCTTGCCTGCTTGACATCGTTCCTGTCAAATCAAACAGACAGTCCCAATGTTATTCAAGTCAAAAAATTTGCTTCGATTAAGGTTGGGTTGAGTTAGGCCATCCCACACTTAGTCTTCAGCCACAATGAAAACAATTTGGCAAGACAATCATTCTTTTCCAATTTTTATCAATCAACATGCCTCGTGCATTCAGATAAGTCGATGGAATAATTACTATGTACTACTCAGACTTAATACAACTAATCACAATATCACCATCGATTCCATTACATCACATAGCACTTAGCCAAATATTTTCTCAAGAACAACAACCTATGCAATTCACCAATTTCATTTTCCCAAAAATTCCCTTGTTTATTTAGCATATTCATCTATATTCACACACAATTCACCTCACCCAACATGCACAACCCAATTTTTTTCACATTTTCTACCCAATTTAGTTTCTTCCTATTCACATACCAACCCTAGCTACCAATTTCACAAAATATTCAATCAAACATGTATTTATCGAGTTCATATAATCACAACGATACTACGAACATCAATCAACAATAAATTAAATGAATTCAAGCACAATTTACACGTAGGGCAAGCTTTACTCGCCTCACATGCTCAAAAATTGAAAATTTCAGAAAAAAATTGAGGTTAAGTTCAAGAACATACCTTTAATTCGATGAACTCGAAGAAAAGTTGAAGAAAATTCGATCCTAGGTCTGTGTCACGTTGGGGAAGGAGGGATTTTAGGGGTTTTGTCGCGGAGGGGAGTGAGAAATGGGAAAAATGAGGGGTTTTCGGGGTTAAAAAGATGTTTTTTCGCGCGGGTCACCTGGTGACCCGGTGTGACCCGACGCGAAAGACACCTCAACGTGTCACGGAGGGTAACGCGGAGCACTCCCTCCGTGACACGGAGCCATCGCGCCAGCCTTCTGGAATTTGTAAAAATTCCAGAATTGGCTTCAACGTGTAATGGAGGGTAACGCGGAGGCCCTCCTCTGTGACACGGAGCCAACGCATAGGCTCACTGTAATGCCACTTTTTTATTTTTCTCACCTCAATTTTTTTCCTTTGCGATTCTTTGCATTTTTGCCCTCCGTTCCACCTGAAAATCATCTCACAATAAGAAATTGGTTAGAATTCATAGGTTTCAAACACAACCACAATTTTTGTTTTTTTTTCTTTTTTTCTTGTTTCTTTTTAACTAATTCTACTCATCTATTACAACAATTTCACTAGTTGCCTCCCGTGCAGCGCCTAGTTTACCGTTGCGGCTCGACGTCATTAAAGCTCAATCATCCTCTAGAGTGATGGACGTTTTCTCTCGAATAACGTCCTCACCCTAGTAATGCTTACACCGCTGCCCATTAACCAAGGATGTGGCACTTCGATTTTCGTGCCACAACTCCAGTTTTGGGGTGTCCTCAATCAATGGTTTTTCCACTGGATCTCGAGAAATCAACAATCTGAACAATATCTGCTTGATTTAGAACGTTTATTATTGAAAGCTCCTCATATATGGCCGGAAGCTTCGTGGCCTTGTACACATCAAATACCTCCACCTTGTCATGCACCCGCATGGTTAGCTGCCCTGCAGCTACATCAATCAATGCTTTCCCGGTTGCCAAGAAAGGGCGTCCCAAAATAAATGGGACTTCCGCATCCGGCTCAAAATCCAGCACAATAAAATCTACCGGGAAGATAAGGGAGCCCACTTGCACCAGCACGTCCTCCACAATGCCATCTGGTCTGGCCAAAGAACGATTCGCTAACTACAAGATTACCGTAGTTGGTCTAGGACTTCCCAGCCCAACTTCTTGAATGCGGATGTCGGCATCAAGTTAATGCTCGCTCCCAAATCGCATAATCCGCGAGCTCGGATACTTTTCCCAATTGTGATTTTAATTGTAAAGCTCCCAGGGTCCTTGAGCTTTGTTTGCAACCTGTTCTGTATCCGGGAAGAACACTCCTCTGTAAGCATCACCGTAGTGTACTCCGTCAATCTGCTTTTGTTGGCTACAATGTCCTTGATATATTTTGCATACTTCGGCACTCCCTGCAAAACATCAACAAGAGGTAAATTAATGTGTACCTGTTTAAGCACCTCCATGAACTTTTTGAAACAAGCCTCCTCCTTGTGTTTCTTTAATCTTTCAGGGAACGGGGGTGGTGGTCTTTCTGGTTCAGCTTCCTTCTTCTTCCCCCTCTCATCATTTTGTTCCCTTTCTTTCTCCACTGCTCCTGACTGCTGAGGTGGTCTTTCTGGTTCCACCTCCTTGAGTTGTAAACCACTCCTTGTGGTCACTGCATTTACTTGCTTGGGATTCGGGTTAATGTCACTCAGTAGTCCTCCTCTTGGCCTGGTGTTTTGAGCTCCAGCTAGTTGCCCAAACTAGTACTCCAACGCCTTTGTAGCTAACTGATTGTTCTTTACATCTGCTGCCAATTTTACATAGTCAGCTTGCAATTGAGCTTGGTTAGATTGTTTTAAACATTTCCTCGATGCTGGGTGGTGGTGGTGGAGGAGGTGTATTGTTGCTTCTGTATTGAGTCTGATAGTTCTGCTGCCCTCCTTGATTTCTCTACGCACCCTGATTCAAACTCTATCCTTGATGGCTGTTACTACCCCAGGAGAAATTCGGATTATTCCTCCAATTAGAGTTGTAGTTGTTGCCATACTGTTGGTGATTATTTCTCTGTACATTACCAACAAAGTTCACTGAATCTGGATTTGCACCACAACACTCAGCTGAGTGTTCATTACTACCGCATACTTCACACCAAATCTGCTGCACTACATTAACTGGGGCTTAAGGTTGATTCAAGCTCATATTGCTGAAGTGGGTGTTGAGTTGATTCTATCGCAGCTATCAGTGCAGCGATAGCTGTAAAACCATCCACTTCCAAGGCTCCTTCTGCTTTCCTTGTTCCTCCTCTAGAAGAGTCTGCATTCCACTCTGGATTTCCCTGTGAAATACAATTTAACAAACTATACAGCTCCTCGTAAGTCTTCTCTAATGCTTGTCCCTCAGCTGCTGAGTCTAGCAAAATTTTTGTGTGGGGTTCCAAACCCTCTATGAAAGTATGCACCAGCACATCATTGGACTGGTGATGGTGAGGACAATCCCATAACATGGATTTGAATCTTTCCCAAGCTTGATACAGATTCTCCCCCTCTCTTTGCTTAAAACTTAGAATCTGACTTCTAAGTCTTGCTGTTTTTCCGGATGGAAAGAACCGTATCAAAAATTTTCTTGCAAGATCATCCCAAGTAGTGATGGAATTAGGTGGCTCAACTTTCAACCACCTCTTTGCTTCTCCCAATAGTGAAAATGGGAACAATGTAAGCCTTACGTAATCAGATGATACTCCAGCGGGGATGTAAGTGTCACTTATCTCCAAAAAGTTTTGGAGATGTTGTGTGGATCCTCGTGAGGGAGACCTGTGAATTGCCCGCTGGTGTGCAGCAATTGCACCATATTCTATTTCAGCTCAAACCTCCCTCCTGGCTCGGGTTTGCGAATGCTTGATGTAACATTTTTAGCATGTGGGATTGCCACTTCGTGAACCAGCCTAGCTACCATTTCCTCGGGCACTAATGCTGCCCTTACAAGTGGTGGATTCTGTTGTTGCTCCAGGATTGTTTGTCTGAGAAACTGCAGCTTCTTCTCTAGAGCTTCTCTTCTTTTACGATGAAATTGTCTTTCCGACTCTAAGTATGAATCCACCAGCTCCTTGTCACTTGCCAGTGTTCAACAGAATTCAATATCTGTAAAAGACAGGCTAAGATCAAGTTGTCAGCACTAATATAGAAATCGTAAACTAACACTTAAGAAAACAATTTTACCAATTTCCAGTCGCCGGCAACGGCGCCAAAAACTTGTTCGGTCTATTTCGCAACTACACGCAAGTGCACGTCGTCGAACAAGTAGTAAAATGGCTAAAGTAAGCCAAGTATCGATCCCATAGGGATAGAACCAAGGTAATAATTGAATTAAGTATTAATGAACTCTAACTCTAAAAATGCAGACAACAACTTAAAGAGGATTTTGAGAGTTTGTTTCCTAAGTTATACTAATCTAAGACAAAAAGATAAAATGAGTCTGAACTATAGTAATGAGCAAGCTGAGGCCAAAACGAACATGCAGGGAAGTAATTTATCAATACAATTCGATTAATCTTTCCTTCGGTTTCTAGTCAAGAATTATTGCCTATGGAGAGAAACTTTCGTATTCTACCCAACTTAAGAATCATGAACCTTCAACCTACATTTCTGTGATAAAAGAATTTCATGTTTGATCTTGGGCAGATTTATATGCCCAAGTGATACTCAAATGTGTCATTTTGTCTTTTTTATCTATCGATGTTTGTACATTCTCATGTGAATTGTAATAAAATGTGAATTTATACTAACCAACATGATTAGTGTGGTTTTGCAGGAAAAATATAATTTTACGAAGCTAAGATGCATGTTGGGAGAAATCAGGATTGGACTCGGAAGCACAAGGAAAGCACGAATTAAAGGGGCTCCGCGATGGAGCCGTGTCACGCTGCCATCGTGGAAGCATTCTGCCCGAATGTCACGCTGCCATTGGGGCCGTGGCACGTTGGTCTAGCCCCGCGTTGCACGTTGGGCTTCAATACCTGGACGACCGGATTCCAGTGAGGGTCCGCGTTGGTGGCGTGTCACGGAGGCAGTACTCCGCGATGCACTCCGTGACACGTTGCTTGTTATTCTGGAAAAATTTCCACTAGTATAAATAGAACGCTTAGGTTCATTTTTAATTATTTTGACTTAGTGGAGCAAGAACGTGGGTTACAGGAAGTTGAGGGGACGAAAATCTCAGGGTTCTTCTCTATCTCCTTCTTCTTTATTTCAATTGTTTGTATGATTAACACTCATTTAACGATGTTTAATCCACAAATGAGTGGCTAAATTCCCTTCTTGTTGAGGTTAAGAACATTTGTATTGAAATGTAATTATTGATAAATTGGTTTTTCATCTTTTCTTCCATGGTTGTTCTATTGATTCTTGTTCTTACTGCATTAATGTGTGGCCAACGTTAATGTATATCTAAAAAGTCCGATTTCACTCGAGAGAGCAAGAAATTGGAAAGTTGTGAATTGATAGGATATGATCTTTTCTTAGTTTGGGAAAATTGAGAATTGATTTACCTTCAGGATAGAGATATACCTGAAAGGCGTATTAGTCAATTAAGGAATTGGTTTTGTATGGCTAGAACATGAATTTCTTTTTATCACAGAGATGTAGGTGGAAGGTTCAAGATTCTTAAGTTGGGTTAAATACGAGAGTTTTAATCCATAGGCAATAATTCTTGACTAGCAACCGGAGGAAAGATTAATCAAATTGTATCGATAATTTATTTCTCTACATGTTCATTTTAGCCTCAGCATGCTCACACTTATAGTTCAGACTCAAATTGTATATTCGTTTTAGACTTAGTATAAAATTAGGAAACAAAATATCAAAATCTTCTTCACACTGTTGTCTGCAGTTTAGAGTTAAAGTTTATTGACACTTGATTAGATTGATACCTTAGTCCAGTCCCTGTGGGATCGATACTTGGCTTACTTGAGCCACTTTACTACTTGTTCGACCACGTGCACTTGCGTGTAGTTATTCCAAACAGCTGAACAAGTTTTTGGTGCCGTTGTCGGGGACTGGCAATTGGTTAAAATTTTCTTAAGTGTTAGTTTACTATTTCCTCTTAGTGTTGACAACTTGGTCTTAGCCTGTATTTTGCAGATACTAATTTTTGTTGAATACTGGCAAGAGACAAGGAGCTGGTGGACTCATCTTTAGAGCCGAAAAGACAATTCCATCATCAAAGGAGAGAAGCTCTAGAGAAAAAGCCGCAGTTGCTCAGACAAACAATCCTGGAGCAACAACAGAATCCACCAGTTGTAAGGGCAATGTTAATGCCCGAGGAAATGGCAGCTAGACCGTTTTGTGGCAATCCCACATGCTAACAATGTCACATCTAGCATCCGCAAACCTGAGCCAGGAGGGAGGTTCGAGCTTAAACAGAACACGGTGCAATTGCTGCACACCAGCGGGCAGTTCACAGGTCTCCCTCATGAGGATCCACGGCAACATCTCCAAAATTTTTTGCAGATAAGTGACACTTACATCCCCGCTGGAGTGTCATCAGATTATGTCAGGCTTACATTGTTCCCATTTTCACTTTTGGGAGAAGCTAAGAGGTGGTTGAAAGCTGAGCCACCTAATTCCATCACCATGTGGGATGATCTTGCAAAGAAATTCTTGATACGGTTCTTTCCATCCGGTAAAACAGCAAGACTTGGAAGTCAAATTCTAAGTTTTAAACAGAGAGTGGGAGATAATCTGTATCAGGCCTGGGAGAGATTCAAATCTATGTTGCGGGATTTTCCTCATCATCACCAATCCAATGATATGCTGGTGCATACTTTCATAGAGGGTTTGGAACCCCACACAAAGATCTTGCTAGACTCAGCAGCTGGGGGACAAGCATTAGAGAAGACTTATGAGGAGCTGTATACCTTGTTAAATCATATTTCGTCCGGAGTGGAATGCGGACTCGTCAAGAGGAGGAACAAGGAAAGCAGCAGGAGTCTTAGAAGTGGATGGTTTTACAGCTATTGCTGCATAGATAGCTGCGTTATAGAATCAACTCAACACCCACTTCAGTAACATGAGCATGAACCAGTCTCAAGCCCCAGTGAATGTAGTGCAGCAGATTTGGTGTGAAGTGTGCGGGAGTAATGAACACTCAGCTGAGTTTTGCGGAGCAAATCCTGATTCGGTGAACTTTGTTGTTAATGTACAGAGAAATAACCACCTACAGTATGGAAACAGCTACAATTCCAACTGGAGGAATCACTCAAATTTCTCTTAGGGTAGCAACAACCATCAAGGGCAAAGTTCGAGTCAGGAGGCGCAGAGAAATCAAGGAGGGCAGCAGAACTATCAGTCGCAATATAGAAGCAACAATGGACCTCCTCCACCACCATCACCCAGCATTGAGGAGATGTTCAAGACAATGATAGCTAACCAAGCTAAATTGCAGGCTGATTACGTGAAATTAGCAGCCGATGTAAAGAACAATCAGTTAGCTACAAAGGCACTGGAGTACCAGTTTGGGCAATTTGTTGGAGCTCAAAACACCAGGCCGAGAGGAGGACTTCCGAGTGACACTGGTCCGAACCCTATGCAGGTAAATGCAGTGACCACAAGGAGTGGTTTGCAACTCAAGGAGGTGGAACCTGAAAGATTACCACAGCAGTCGAAAGCAGGTGAAAAGGAGAGGGATCACAATGATGATAGGGGGAAGGAGAAGGAAGCTGAACCAGAAAGACCACCACCCCCGTTCCCTCAAAGACTAAGGAAACACAAGGAGGAAGCATGTTTCAAAAAGTTCATGGAGGTGCTTAAGCAGGTACACATTAATTTACCTCTTGTTGATGTTTTGTAGGGAGTGCCGAAGTACGCAAAATATATCAAGGACATCGTGGCAAACAAAAGCAGGTTGACTGAGTACACTACGGTGGCGCTTACGGAGGAGTTCACTTCACGGATACAAAATAGGTTGCCCACAAAGCTCAAGGACCCTAGGAGCTTTACAATTCAAATTACAATTGGGAAGAGTATCCGAGCTCGCGGATTATGTGATTTGGGAGCGAGCATTAACTTGATGCCGACATCAGTATTCAAGAAGTTGGGGCTAGGAAGTCCTAGACCAACAACAGTGATCTTGCAACTAGCGGATCGTTCCTTAGACAGACCTGATGGCATTATGGAAGACGTGCTGGTGCAAGTGGGCTCCGTTATCTTCCCGGTAGACTTCGTCATGCTGGATATTGAGCCAGACGCGGAAGTCCCATTTATTTTGGGACGTCCTTTCTTGGCGACCGGGAAAGCACTTATTGATGTAGCGGCAGGGCAGCTAACTATGCGGCCCATGACAAGGTGGAGGTGTTTGAGGTGTACAAGGCTATAAAGCTTCTGGCCGTGTACGAGGAACTCTCAGTGATCAACGTGCTTGATCGAGCGGATAGTGCTCAGAGCGTTGAGTCACAGGAGCCATTGGGGAAACCACCTGAGAAGAGTAAGCATGACAAGGGTGAGGACGGTAGTCGAGAGAAAACGTCTGTCACCCTAGAGGATGACTGAGCTTAATGACGTCGAGCCGCGACGGTAAACCAGGCACTGCATGGGAGGCAACCCGTGAAATTATTGTAATACTTGAGTAGATTTAGTAGGAAAAAAAAGAGAAAAAAATAAAAATAAATATATGTGTATATAGAAAAATAAAAATAAAAAAATTTGTGTTTTATGTTGAAACCTAGGAATTCTAACCAATTTCTTGTTGTAAGATGAATTTCAAGTTGAACGGAGGGCAAAAATGCAAAGGATCGCAAAGGAGAAATCGAGGTGAGAAAAATAATAAAAAGTGGCAATACAGTGAGCCTACGCGATGGCTCCGTGTCACGGAGGGAGTGCTCCGCGTTACCCTCTGTGACATGTTGAAGTGTAATCTGGAATTTCTGAAAAATTTCAGAGTACTGGCGCGATGGCTCCGTGTCACGGAGGGCATGCTCCGCATTACCCTCTGTGACACGTTGAAGGCAATTTCGCATCAGGTCACACCGGGTTGCCGGGTGACCCGCGCAAAAATATGCCTTTTTAACCCCTTTTTCCCTCATTTTTTTCCATTTCTCATCTCCTCCGCATCAAACACCCAAGAACCCCCCCTTCCCCAACGTGACATGGACCTAGGAGCTAAAATTCTTCAACTTTTCTTCGATATCGTCGAATTAAAGGTATGTTCTTTAACTTCATCTCATTTCTTGACTAATTTTTTCCGATTTTGAGCATGGGACGTGAGGAAAACTTGCCCTAATTGTAAATTGAGCTTGAATTCATGTAAGTTATTGTTGATTGATGTTCGTAGTATCGTTGTGATTATATGAACTCGATAAATACATAGGTGATCGAAATTCTTGTGAAATTTGTAGCTAGGGTTAGAATTTGAATATGAAGAAGTTAAAATTGAGTTGAAATGTGAAATTCTTGTTGGGTAGTGCATGTTGGTTGAGGTAAATTACGTTGTGCTTAACGTTGATATGCTAAAGGCGCAATGGATTTTCGGGATAATGAAATTGTTGAAATTGCATAGAAATTGGGGGAATTGCATCGGTTTTGTCGATAGAATTTTCGCTAAGTGCTATGTGATGAAATGTTATCGATGGTAATAGAGGATTAGCTGTACGAAGTCTGAGTAGTATATAGAATTTATACCGTCGAACCCTCTGAATGCACGAGGCATTTTTGTTATTGTCTTTTTTTATTTGAAAGTTAGAAAAAGAGGATTTTCTTACTGTATTGTTGTGATTGTGGCTAAAGACTAAGTGTGGGGTGTCCTAGCTCAACCCAACCTTAGTCGAAGCTAATTTTAATTTGAATAACATTGAGATTGTCTGTTTGATTTGACAGGAACGATGGCAAGCAGGCAAGACAAAGGAAAGGGCGCATCTACATCAGGCGCCGGAAGGAAAAGAATCAGACTGGGAACAGCAGTCCCAGCAGCACCAGCGGTTCCGCGTAGCCAACGTCGTCAATACGGAACCCGATGGGTGATAGAGGAAGGGAAGAAATGGTACACAAAGCATAAGGAAAGTAAATACTTCCCCGAGGAGCACATTGCTAGGGAACCGTTGGCACAAGAATTCCCCAGAATTGTCCATAGGATTGATGCAGCCGGGCTGAACTTCATCTTTGAAGAGCCCAAGGAGTGCAATCTTCACCTGATTCGGGAGTTCTACGCCAACTGGAACCCGACACTCAGAAGTCACACCATAAAGATAAGGGGGCAGGTAGTCACTATTGAGCCACATCACCTTAATGCCATCTTGGGGGCGCGGGACACAGACGCCCATGTACTCCGGTAGCTGAATATCACTCCACCATATGCAGACATCAGACGCACTCTGTGTGGAGCCCGGTCTACAGCACGGTGGAGCAGGCATAAGGAGAGGGTCTACCATCAGACATTGCCCTACTCACAGATGAACAGGGAAGCCAGGATATGGCTTAAAATTATTTGTTCCTGCCTGATCCCGAGGGTGCATATAACAGATGTCACCCGGGATCGTGTGTGCTTGGTCTATGCCTTGATGAAAGGGCTGGAGATCAATGTTGGGGCGGTGATTATCTCCGCCATGAAGAGAGCCCGTTTGCATCAAGGGCACAGGTACGGGTTTGGTGGCTTACTGACCACGTTCCTGAGGGGCCTGGATATTGAAGAGGAGGCCCTTGACTACATCCCGCAGATGGAGAGGCGGGCCTTAGACGTCACCAAAACTAAGGCACCCGACACCACTCACGGGCCAGTTCTTACACTAGCCGAGCGACATGCTCGGGATGATCAGTACATGGCCCGCATGTTCAGGATGCAGATGCTCCAACTGCGCATAGGCGGGAGGCTGGCAACAGAAGATGAGCTGTGGCAGCTCGAGTTAGACTACCCTTTTGGCGAAAATGCCAGGGCTCTATGCCGAGTGGGGCCAGCTTTTGTGGAGCCCACTGATGATGATGTCCCCACAAATGAGGAGACACGTCGCGACGACTCTGATATTGAGTCAGAGGAGGACGACGGGGGCGATTCAGACATGGGAGACGAGGCAGCAGCACCTGACGAAGAAGTTGAATACTTCGATTGATTAGGGAGTTTCACCAACTACTTTTGTGCTATGCTAAATTTTATGAACACTGGGGACAGTGTTCGATTTAAGTGTGGGGTGGGAGTAGTTAGGTACTGGTTGTTTTGTTGTTATTTATGTTTCTATTCTGTTGTTGTGCTAAATTTGTGACCCTGTGATTTTTGTGTATGCTTTGTATTGTAGTTAATGTGAAGCTGTTGTGTGTTGTTGAATATTGTTAGCTGGTTGTGTAAATATTTTTTTTATCAAAATCATCGATATTTATAAAAAAAATTATATTTTTCTTTCTTTTTCGTTTAATTATTTTTATGATTGGGTTTCTCGGCGTTTGTTTTTGGTTCTTTTACCGAGAATAGTCCCATTGAACCGAAGTTGTAATTAGTGACCGTTCCCTATGATGGATGGATGATGACCGTCTTAAGGGAAATGTAGTCGATAGGAGTAGTTTTTGTCTTTTAATTTTTCCTTTGTTTGCTTGTTTCCCAAACGTGTTGTTACTTTATGGTTGCGAAATTATTGTTGTGTGTTGTACATGATATTTAAAATGCAAAGGTGATTCGTATGAAAGCATGCAACTTTGTAAATATTTTGAGATACCTAGGCCATAGAGTTCGATTCGATATGATTGAGGCTTAATGTTTGAATTCTTGTAATTAGCTAATTGAAGAGTCTGTGAATATGTCTTGAGTTGAGCATGTGCAATGAGTGTGTGGTGAGGTTTCGATTCTTCTATGCTATTGTGAAGTGTCTAGAACTTGCCTGGTGTGTGTATGAAACGAAATGAAGGATGTGTGTTGTAGGAAAGGATGTAGGCATTTCTTCGATTTAACCGAAAGTTTTTTTTCATTATCGTACCTACCTTGATGTACTACATCCTAGTTAGCCCATTGAGCCTTTAGCCTATTTTTTTCTTTTGTCAAAAAGGTGTAAACCGAGCTTAACCCCTTCTTTTCATTATCCGTGAATTTGATCCAAAACTCTTAAGCGCTCAAGAAAAAAATAATTTTCCCACAATGTCAAGGAGTGAGAATTGTGAAAAGAAAAGAAAAAGCAAAGTGATGAAAGGAAAGAAAAGGCCAAAGGTGCACTCACTATAAATTAAATATAATGAAGACGTATAACTAATCTTTGTTATTAAGTCGAGTGTGCTTAAAGATATGGGAACAAAAATAAAGACAGACTTATAGAATGGGAGGATGAAGGAAGAAACAATGCCCATAAGGTTGATGGGATGTATTGAAAAAGCGCTTAAGGAGGCTAGTTGTTATTATTGGTTATCCCAGTATTTGCTAGTTCCGTAGCTTACATTACAACCCGTTAAGTCCTACCTAATCTTACATCACACATCCTTATATTAGTGGAGTAATACACTAAAGGCAAGCCTATGGTTCATGACATGATGCATGTGAATTCTTTTGGGAGAGAGAGCGAAATCGTGTTTATATGCCCCTGCATGTAATGTCTTTGAGTTCATGTGATTAAAAAGGGGAAAATTCTCTTGTGTTGTGAGGGCACATGCTCGACGAGAGATTGAATTTCGTGTCGGATATCTTGATCAGCTGATTTGCATGAGTTTGCCGATATCGAGAGTCGATTCTTGAGTCTAGGAGGTCTTAATGTGTTGAAGGTCATTGTATTGATAAGACTATGCATATTTTCTTAATGATTTGCTATATTAAATAATCGGTATAACCGTAGCTTGAATTGTCGAGCCAAAGTAGCCAAGATTGGGTGTCAATCGCATGAGGTGTAAGGTTATTGTTCGGGGACGAATAAGGATTTAAGTGTGGGGTAAGTGATCTTGGGTAGATTTATATGCCCAAGTGATACTAAAATGTGTCATTTTGTCTTGTTTATCTATCGATGTTTGTACATTCTCATGTGAATTGTAATAAAATGTGAATTTATACTAACCAACATGATTAGCGTGGTTTTGTAGGAAAAATATAATTTTACGAAGCTAAAATGCATTTTGGGAGAAATCGGGATTGGACTCGGAAGCTAGAAAGGAAAAAGCACAAGGAAAGCACGAATTAAAGGGGCTCCGCGATGGAGCCGTGTCACGCTGCCATCGTGGATGCATTCTGCCCGGATGCTGAAAATAAGCCAAATTCCAGTGAAGGTGCGCGTTGGGGCCGTGGCACGTTGGCCTAGCCCCGCGTTGCATGTCATGCCACGTTGGGCTTTAATACCTGGGAAACCGGATTCCAGTGAGGGTCCGCGTTGGTGGCATGTCACGGAGGCAGTGCTCCGCGATGCACTCCGTGACACGTTGCTTGTTATTCCAGGAAAAATTCCCACTAGTATAAATAGAACACTTAGGTTCATTTTTAATTATTCTGACTTGGTGGAGCAAGAACATGGGTTTCAGGCAGTTGAGGGGACGAAAATCTCAGGGTTCTTCTCTATCTCCTTCTTCTTTATTTCAATTGTTTGTATGATTAACACTCATTTAACAATGTTTAATCCACAAATGAGTGGCTAAATTCCCTTCTTGTTGAGGTTAAGAACATTTGTATTGAAATGTAATTATTGATAAATTGATTTTTCATCTTTTCTTCCATGGTTGTTCTATTGATTCTTGTTCTTACTGCATTAATGTGTGGCCAACGTTAATGTATATCTAAAAAGTCCGGTTTCACTCGAGAGAGCAAGAAATTGGAAAGTTGTGAATTGATAGGATATGATCTTTTCTTAGTTTAGGAAAATTGAGAATTGATTTACCTTCAGGATAAAGATATACCTGAAAGGCGTATTAGTCAATTAAGGAATCGGTTTTGTATGGCTAGAACATCAATTTCTTTTTATCACAAAGATGTAGGTGGAAGGTTCATGATTCTTAAGTTGGGTTAAATACGAGAGTTTTAATCCATAGGCAATAATTCTTGACTAGAAACCGGAGGAAAGATTAATCAAATTGTATCGATAATTTATTTCTCTACATGTTCATTTTAGCCTCAGCATGCTCATACTTATAGTTCAGACTCAAATTGTATATTCGTTTTAGACTTAGTATAAAATTAGGAAACAAAATATCAAAATCTTCTTCACACTGTTGTCTGCAGTTTAGAGTTAAAGATTATTGACACTTGATTAGATTGATACCTTAGTCCAGTCCCTGTGGGATCGATACTTAGCTTACTTGAGCTACTTTACTACTTGTTCGACCACGTGCACTTGCGTGTAGTTACTCCAAACAGCCGAACAAGTTTTTGGCGCACGAAATCGATTCCTTAATTGACTAATACGACTTTCAGATATATTTCTATTCTGAAGGTAAATCAATTCTCAATTTTCCCAAACTAAGAAGAGATCATATCCTACCAATTCACAACTTTTCAATTTCTTTCCTTTTCAAGATAAAACTGGATTTTTTAGATGTACATTAACATTGGCCAGACATTAATGCAGTAAGAACAAGAATTGACAGAACAACCATGGAAGAAAAGATAAAAAATCAAAATGATCAACAATTACATTCCACTACAAATGTTCTTAACCTCAGCAAGAAGTGAATTTATGCACTCATTTGTGGATTAAACATCATCAAATGAGTATAAATCATACAGACAATTGAAATAAAGGAGAAAGAGTTAGAGAAGAACCCTAAGATTTTCATCTCCTCAACTGCCTGTAACCCACGTCCTTGCTCAACTAAGTCAGAATAATTAAAAATAAACCTAAGTGTGCTATTTATACTAGTGAGAATTTTTCCCCGAATAACAAGCAACGTGTCACGGAGTGCATCGCGGAGCACTGCCTCTGTGACACGGCGCCGTCGCGAACCCTTACTGGAATTTGATGTTCCAGGTAAATATCCCCAATGTGCCACGGCATGTAACGCGGGGCTTGGCCTCCGTGTCACGGAGACAACGCGGACCTTCACTGGAAATTTGCCAAAATAAATCATCCGAGGCAGACTGCCTCCTTGATGGCAGCATGACACGGCTCCATCACGGAGCCCCTATATTTGCTACTTTTCCTTGACCTTTTCCACTGCTCGCTTCCGAGTCCATTCCCAATTTTCACAAACATGCAACTTAGCTTCCTAAAATTATATTTTTCCTGCAAAACAATACTAATCATGTTAAATTCCCATTTTAACTACAAATCACATGAGAATGTACAAATAATGATAGATAAACAAGACGAAATAGAGCATTTGAGCATCACTTGGGCATATAATTCTACCCAAGATCAGTCCTGACGATCTGTTGTTTGATTCCAAGAATGGGTCATCAACAGTGTATACAAGAGGGACATGATAGATCGTTGTTGGTTCCCACGACCCGTTGGTACCACTCGTGGGTTCCATCTGACCAGTTTTCAGGGTAGGTTCATTAAGGGTATTGTTGACTTTTTCACCATATAAGGTCGTAAACTACGTCATTTTGGCTTAGGAAAGCAGGGTTTTTAAAAGAATGACCTATTCTAAACTCGCATTCATGCATGCAACGATTTTGATAGGTGATTTAAGGAGATTTCAAGATTTTCACTTCAATCCTTTCATTTTCATTCTTGGGCTTCTAAGAAGGGTTAGAATTTGATAATTCCAGGTATGTAAGGTCATCAATGGGTAAATCCTTTCACACCCATTCTCCTACTCCATGATTTTACTCAAAATTTATTAAAAACTCATGGGGTTTTGTATTTGATTTGTATAAAATTTAATGATTTAATTATGGGTCTTGTGATTTTGAAATCTTATCATAATCTACTGATTTTGATCACCTTTTGAGATTTAAACTGATTATAATATTGTTGACTTTGAATTTCTAAACAATTAAGCTTGATTATGCATGCCCCATGAGGAATCGATTTATGATCCATTGATCCATTGATGATTTTGATAAGCCCAACCTGAATTATTAATTTATTTATGAATTTATTATGTTTCTATTATGATCTTATGGAATTCAAGCTATATGCATGATCTACAAGTATGTATGAATTTTATAACTCATGAATTATGTTTTTGACCGACTCACGAGCCTCAAGTCATGGCTAGTTCACATATGTTCAAGCATGTTTATGATTGTCATGATTTAATTAGCCCATAAACTCATGTATGTATTATTATGAGCACTATATATGTTTTGGGAGTAGTATCAAATACCAAGTAGGTTCGGGCTCAGGTTAAGCCCCGGATCTCATGAATTACGTGCCACCATAGGTATGTGAACATCGGCATAAGATTTTAACGGCTTTGAGTTGTTTTCAACCTTTCTCGGATGAGTTGAACTTTCTTTATTGCCTCCTTAACTGAATCTGGCCCTATCAAGGTAGCTTCACCAATCTTCAACCACCCTATAGGAGATCTACACCTTCTCCTATATAATGTTTCAAATGGGGCCATTCGGATGCTAGAGTGGTAGTTGTTGTTGTATGCAAACTCGATAAGAGGCAAATGCTCATCCCAATTACCCTTGAAATCAATAGTGCACGCTCTTAGCAAGTCTTCTAGGGTCTGAATAGTTTGATCATCTTGCCCATCGATCTGCGGGTGAAAAGTTGTACTGAGCTTGACTTGAGTGCCTAGTCCCTTTTGAAAGGATTTCTAGAAGTGTGAGGTGAACTGAGTCCCTCTGTTTGAAATGATAGATAAAGGCACCCCATGGAGTCTAATTAGCTCTCAGACGTATAGTGTGGCATAATCCTCAACTGAGTCTGTGGTTTTGACAAGGAGGAAATGTGCTGACTTAGTCATCAGTCTACTACTACCCAGATTGAGTCATGCTGTCAACGAGTCCGAGGTAGACCCGTAATGAAATTCATATTTAATTCTTCCCACTTCCATTTGGGTATACTGATATCTTGAGTCATACATCCTGGTCTCTAGTGTTCCACCTTAACTTGCTGGAAATTCGAGGACTTAGCTATTCAGCGATATCTCTTTTCATGTCATTCCACCAGTAAATATACCGTAAATCACGGTACATCTTAGTAGTGCCAGGGTGAATGGAATATCTAGAACTGTGTGCTTCAGCCAATATCTACTGTCTCAAGTCACCAACATCCGGTACACACAACCTTCCTGGTAGCGGAACACCCCATCTCCCCCTTGGGAGAAAGCTTCTATTTCTTTTCTAAGAACTGCTCCCTTAAGTTTAAGTAAGATGGGATCCTCATCCTGTCTGGACTTGATTTCAACTACCAAGGATGAATTTGACCCACTTTGCATTACCACACCATCTTCGACTGAATCCACCAACTGCACCCCTAATCGAGCTAGTCTGTGAATATCCTCGCTAACTCCTTCTTGCCTTCCTCAATATGAGCCACATTCCCCATATATCGTCTGCTTAGGGCGTCAGCCACCATATTGGCTTTACCCGAGTGATACAGCATGCTCATGTCATAGTCCTTTAGCAACTCCAACCACCTTCTCTGACGCAGATTTAGATCCTTCTAACTCAGCATGTACTGAAGACTCTTATTATCTGTAAACACATCTACGTGATCTCCATTTAAGTAATGCCTCCATATTTTTAGCACAAACACCACCACTGCCAACTCCAAGTCATGAGTTGGACAGTTCTTTCATGAACTTTGAGCTGTCTGGAGGCGTAGGCTATCACTTTGCCCCACTGCATCAGAACGCATCTGAGCCCAACTATGGAAGCATCACAATAAACAACCAATCCATCTATTTCTTTTGGCAGGGTCAGAACTAGAGTAGCAGTGAGTCGAGTCTTCAACTCCTGGAAACTCTTCTCACACTCATCCGACCACTAAAATTTCACCTTCTTCTGATTTAACTTAGTCAAAGGAGATGCTATAGAGGAAAAACCTTCCACAAACCGTCGGTAATATCCAGCTAAGCCCAGGAAACTCCTGATTTCAGTAGGAGAGGTAGGTCTGGGCCAATCTTTCACTACCGCTATCTTGTGATGATCAACCTGAATTCCTTCACCCGAGACCACATGACTTAAGAAGGTTACGGACTTTAACCAGAATTCACACTTGATGAACTTGGAGAACAATTGGCGGTCTCTGAGTGTCTGTAATACTAATCTTAGGTGATTGGCATGCTCTTCCTCATTTCTGGAGTATACCAGAATGTCGTCGATGAACACAATGACAAACATATCCAGGTATGGCTTGAAGACTCTATTCATTAAATCCATAAAAGATGTTGGGGCGTTTGTTAGCCCAAAGGACATCACCACAAACTCATAGTGACCATACCGAGTCCTAAATGTTGTTTTCATTATGTCACATTCTCTGACCCGTAGCTGATGGTACCCTGACCTGAGATCGATTTTTGAGAAATAACTGGCTCCCTGAAGTTGGTCAAATAGGTCATCAATTCTGGGCAGGGGATACCTGTTCTTGATTGTGACTTTGTTCAGCTGACAATAATCTATGCACATTTTGAGGGTACCATCCTTACGCATGAATACACTGGGGCACCCCAAGGAGAAATGATGGGTCTGATAAAACCCTTGTTAAGAAGATCTTTTAGTTGTTCCTTCAACTCCTTAAGCTCAGCTGGAGCCATTATGTAAGGAGGGATGTAGATGGTCTGACTACCTGGGAGAAGGTCTATCCCGAAGTCTATTTCCTGTTCAGGGGGAACTCTGGGAAGATCCTCAAGAAATACATCTGGGAATTCACTGACTACTGGAACTGACTGGATAGTTGGGGTCTCAAAGTTGGAATCCTTGACCCGAACTAGATGATATATACATCGTTGGAGATGAGTTTTTGGGCCTTAAGGTAGGAAATAAACCTACCCTTAGGTGTTGAACTGCTGCCTGTCCATTCTAACACTGGTTCATTTAGAAACTGGAACTTGACAACTCTAGTTCTGCAGTCAATTGAGGCATAGTAAGAGTGTAACTAATCCATGCCAAGGATAAGGTCAAAATCAATAATATCTAACTCTATGAGGTCAGCTGGGATGACTTTATTCAGAATTGAGACTGGGCAGTTTCTATACACCCGGCTAGCTCTAACTGACTCGCCAACTGGGGTGGAGATTGAGAATGGTTCTAAGAGGACCTATGAACTGATATTGAACTGGACTGCTATGTAGGGAGTCATGAATAAAGGAGTGGCTCCTGGATCTAGGAGGGCATACACGTCTAGATGAAAAAGATGCAACATACTCGTGACTATGTCAGGTGAGTTGTCCTGATCCTGATGGGAAGATAGAGCATAGAAATGGTTTTGACGCTAACTGCCATCTGTACCTGATGTGTTAGCCTGCTGGGCCGGTCGACCTAATGAAGCTGATGATGTGGTAGATTGTGATCTCCCTCGCCCGGCTGATGGGAACTTCCTAAGCCGATGTCCAAGCTATCCACAACCAAAACAGCCCTCTCGACCCTAAAGGCACTCTCCTGTGTGATTCTTTCCACACTTGGGATACCTGTTCCAGATACTGTAGGTCTGAGACTGAGTGCGAGATAACCAACCCCTTCGATCCTGGCGGGACCGAAATGTTAGGGCGCTAGCTGAACTGAGTACTGCGGCTCTCTGCTGTTGTTGTTGTTGTTGCTGCCGCTGCTGTGGGCGGCTACTACCGCTAGACCTCTGATGGTTGTAATCTTACTGGTCATCTTTCAGCTATTTTGCCTCAATCTGCTGAGCATAGATAATCAAGCTAGAGAGGTCCATATCTTTAATCAGCATCGCTGTCTTGCACTCCTTGAGGACCAGATTCGACACCCCATTCATAAATTTCAACATGCAATCCCTTGGCTTGGCTACCATCTCTAGAGTGTACTTAGACAGCCTAGTAGACTCCAGAGCATACTCCTACACTGTTTTGTTTCCTTGTCTCAAATTCATAAACTCCACCATCTTTGTCTCCCTTAGCTCCCGACGAAAAAATCTATCCAAGAAAGCTATGTGGAACTCTTCCCACTCCACTGGTCCTGCTCTCGCTGACCGCCTCTCTTTCCACTGGTCATGTGAGACCTGAGCTACCCCTTTTAGCTGGTAGGCAGCCAGGTCAACACTTTTAGAGGAGCTAACACCCATAATATGGGTAATATTCTTGACCTCATCCACAAACTCTTGGGGATCCTCCCCTACTTTGGATCCCTGAAAAGATGGAGGATTCATATGGGTGAAGTCTCACACCCTCGCAGCTACTGCAGACCCATTGGTGTTCATCGGCACCACCTGCTAGTTTACCTGGTTGGTGACTATTTGGGCCAGCAGTTGAATGGCCTCCATGAATTCGGTGGTAGATACCGAATCATCCTGAGGGGCTGTCGGGGCTGGTGGGGCAGGTCTATTGGCATTGCTGGCCCTTTTTCCGTTACCGCGTCTAGGAGGAATGATTCACTGAAATGAAACAAAGCACGACTTAGAAGGACATTTCTGGAATGGAACTTTAATGCACGATAAAGAGTATGAACAAAAGAGAGTTTTTTTTTTGCCTAATAACATCTCGTAGCCTCCTTGTCATAAGTATGGCGCGCTTCACACCCATGAAAAGGACTCTAGTCGATACGACTTTCAGACATTTCGAGGATACTCTAAACCTAGGGCTCTGATACCAAGTCTGTCATGCCCCGAGTCTACACTCTGGATGGGACACGGAACTTGAAGCCATAAGTGACCCCAAGTCAACCCCTGGTCTATCATACATTGGTATTATAAGTAAAACAAACATAGCGAAAGCTTTGAAATAATAGCACAGGAGAATTTATGAAAATAAAACTGAAATCATAATGTTTAAGAACATCTAAAGTCTGAAATTAATTCTGTGTCTAAAAGCCCTCTAATTGATGAAATGCTGGGACAAGTCCCCCGCTAACTCTAAGTTTAGCTAAAAATAATAAAATAACTGAAAGAAATAAAGTAATGCCCTTGAATAATGAGAACTCACACTTCAACTGCTGAGGAGGTGGATCTGAACTGCAGCGAATAACGGTGCTGAGTTTGAGAACCTGCAACTGTATCATGAAATGATATAACATAAAAGTATGCGTCAGTACTTTGAATGTACTGACTAAGTGGGAGAAAACATAACTGAATATAATTCCTGGCAATGACTAATAAGTAAACTGGGGTGGTCAAAATGACCCTGTCTGATGGTCAAGGCATATCCTAAGTCTGAAATTACTAAGTCTGAGATGCTAAACTAAACTTAGCTAAATTGAACTGAGCTAAACTGATAGAACTAGAACTTAATGGAGCTAGCTGGACTGGACTGACTAGTGGGAGAGTCTATAACCGACATGTAACCACGTAAGCTAAATGTAGAGTCCGATATATATACCCTATCGGTAGGATCTAATATACTTTGCCAGGGTATAAAGGCATGAACCGGGTGATCACAAGAGTCTGGGGCCACTCAGGCCAAGTAATATTGTAACCTACGTTGGCAACGTAGTTCTAGGAACCTAGATGCGCTGGAACTCCGGCCTGCTCGGTGCTAAGTCCTACTCCCACTAAAAAACCTATACTGAACTACTAAGCTGATAGCTCAAAACTGGGGTCCAAGACTAGTTAGGGACATATAACTGAAAGTACCCGGAGAGTCTTGTCAGACCAGATTCTGAAACTAGGTTCTAGACTGGTCAGAGCTACTTATCTAGGAGCATCTTAATCGTCTTAGAACAAACTATAATCTGAACTGGGGTCCTGAGGCTAGTCAGAGCTATATATCTAAAATGTCATGACCGCCTAATGGACCAATAAACTGGATTCTAAATCTGATTCTAATATTTGGGAGGCACCACTGACACCTTAGGGAAAGACTAAAATCAAACTGATCAGTTGACAAGTTTTGGGTAGTTCTGAAGAAGTTCTACATTTTAACGGAACTGAACTACTAAGCAGCTAATAGAGAACCCAACTCATTCCAACAACACTGGAATTCCATGATATGGCAAAATTTCAAGAATTAAAGAAATCTTATCCGACATGGCTATAATCATTCTTATCAATGGAGTATTTACTCAACATATAAATAATAAGAAATACTAGAAAATTCAGCCTAAATCACACTTCACAACTTGACGGAATTTAATATACAAATAGTCTTTACGCGAAAAGTTAGGGCTTAAATTCACTTTGACAGAATATCAAAAATTCAGGTAATAACTGATGGAGATCATATCAATAATAAGAAATGATATCATTCTATGTGAAATTTACGAAAAAAAACAAGTAATCTCCTTGTTTTCGAAAGATCAGGGCTAAAACTGATAGAGAAACGATGAGAGGGTTTTGGGGGACACAAGGGAAGGAAGATTCCCTTGTTGAATTCCCACATACTTGACTAAAAATCTCCCAGAGAAGAAGGCTTGAACTGCTTCAATTGAGCACAACCTAAGCTTGCTTGAGAGTTTTCTTGAGGAACTCTTCGATGAACTTTCTAAGATTAAACGAGGGAATGAGGGGAGGAACCGTCCAAACCCTCCAATAAGTTTGAAACTACATCCAAAACAATGTATTTTAAAGCTTAGGAGAATAGAAAATTACTAAATAGTCCTTAAAAAGTCGCAGGGAAAAACTGTTAGGTGGCCCTAACGGATGATCTAACGGTCGTGGTCAGTGACCACGACTCGTGGTAACACTCATTAGGTGCACTGCCTAAAAATTGACTAGGGCTGGTAATAGGGGACTTAATGAGTCATTACTAGTGACCATGACTCGTGGTAACCATCCATCTAGTACACTGCCCAATGATTTAATTCCTGACCCGGCCTATTCACGAAAAATCTAACGGGTTGTGATGACTGACCACAACTTGTGAGGTCTTCCATTAGGTATACTGCCTCTCCCTTATCCTATCTCATTCCTCCTTTACATGACTGACCTAACAAGTCGTTAGGCCTCTCAACGACCCATTAGGTGAGTCGTTCCATGATAATTTCTGCAGATTTTTAGATTTACTGATTTAAGTTCCGGATCTAGTCCTTAAGTTTTCGGGGAATCATAGGTCAAAATAGAGAAAACAGAAATTTATGCACCAGGTCACAGGACGAGTGGTCCAGTGACCCGTGAGGTATATCATGAGTCGTTAGGTGACTCGTGGAGAGGAGGGAAAGTTTGGTTGGATTTTTGGTCTGGGGGTTAACCACGGGCGAAGCCACGGCCTATGGTCAGGACCATGAGTTGTTAGGTTGGTCGTGGTCAAGGAGTCGGCATGAAGGATGGGATGATTCGCAGTGTTCATCATAACTCATCACCGCGAGTCATGGTGTCCCTCGTGGTGACTGACATGATTATAGTTCCCAGTGTTGGTAATGAGAAGCAGGCCATGAGTCATCCCTTCGGCAATGAGTCGTCCAGTCCCTCATTGGGACTGGCAGTGTGATTTTTCCTGCGAATTTATTCAAGGCTTGTTCATAATTTTTAAATTTTTAAGCTTAAATAAGTGTCTTTTAAGAGGGTTTAGCTCATTCTAAACCTATCCCTCTCCATGCATGCAAGCCCAGAAGTTCCTAACGCTTTATTTGGATTGTGGTTAGTCGTGGTACAGTATGATATCATTACCAAGAGTGTCATGTCTGTTTTTATTGTTACTTAAAATATATGGTATGGTATGGTTTGATTTCATGGTTAGGTAATCATGAAAAGCCTCACTTTATTAAACCACCGATTTGGTGTAATCCCATTTTTAGCTACTTTCACTTTTCAATTATGCCCTTACTTAAATTATATAATTCTATTTTACCCTTTTCCCTATATTATTTAACTCCACCAAAATATCCTACCGCATATCATCTTCTACGTAACTACATTCAATTCTCTTCTCTTCCGGTTTTCTCTTCTACCTTCAGTTCTCTCCTTCTAGGTTTGATTTCTTAAACTTCTTATAAATCAGCTTGCTTTTTTATTTTTTTTCTTATATTTTCTGTATAAAGATAAATTTAATTGTTGCCCTGCTTGATTCTTTTCTATAAGTACAATCTCCTTTATATTTATATAATTGTCGAACTATTAATACATGATTTTGCTAGCTTTCAATTCTTTTTCTCACTTTAATTTTCAAAAAACAATCCTTCTTTTATTGGGCATTACATGATTTGATATAATCATGTGCAAAGACTTATTAATTAATAGTGTATTACTGCAACAGGTTGTGTTCTATTTTTTTTTCATATATGTTCTACTCCTTTATTTCTTTCCATCTATATTTTATTAATTATATTATTTTTCATTTTTTGATGAAAAGCACTTCCTTTTTATATGCACTTTTTAATTTTAATTATTAAGTATCATTGTTTGAGTTTATTTGTATTTTTAAAGCATATCATTTTGGTGCAAAAATAACATGTCCTTTTCATGTTGTACTCGATAATATTTTTATATATGGTGCTTGATGAAGAACAAATAATAGAGTCATATGTGATAATGATAACTAGTGTTTTGGTTAATAGGTTGATGCATCTCCCTTAATTTTATTATAGATGGCTGACCAGAATAACTAAGATATGAGTCACGTATTGGGACAAGTGAGCTCATTAGCTTCATATGTTGCTCTTCTAGTAGTTATTTGGCTTTGGACTTATGCATATGAAGTTGAAAAAGATCAACGTACAATCACACATGATATACGGCTTGAAAGAGAGCAAGTTAGAGATAAATTATTGAGTCATCTATTTTTTACTGAACTTTGTTATAGTATATTAAGAATGACCCCGTCAGCTTTTGCTAGTCTATGTGAGATTTTAATTAGAGATGGGGGTCTTAGACCAATACTTCGAGTTACAGTTGAAGAACAAGTTGCAAAAACACTTTACTTGTTAGCACATAGTGTGACAACTCGCGAGCTATCTTAAGAAACTTGTTAGCACATAGTGTGACAAATCGCGAGCTATCTTTCATCTTTCGACGATCTGGGAGCCGGTCAGTCATCATTTTCATTTCGTCCTGTGAGCTATCTTGGAGCTATATGAAAAATTTATCAAACAACCTGATGGCTCTCATGTTCCTTTTGAAATTGCTAGTAACCAAAGATTCTACCCATATTTTAAGTTAAATTTAATTATAATATTATTTAAATTTAAGCTAATGTAGAGAATGTTTATATTATTAATTGATGATTATAATATCAGGACTGTATTGATGCAATTGATGGAACACACATACGTGTTAAAGTTTCACAAGGTGAAGCAACTGAAATATTATGGGAGTAAAGATTATCCAACGCAAAATATATTAGCTACATGTATATTTAATTTAAAATTCACATACGTATTAGCTGGGTGGGAAGGTATAGTGTCTGATTCAAGAATCATGAAAGAAGCACTAAATAGAGAAGACCCACTAAAAATTCTAGATGGTAAATATTATATTTATCTAGACTTATTTATATATAATAAATATATAACTGAATCTTTTACTTTTTTATGTTTATGAAAATACTACCTAGTTGATGTTGGACTCATGTTGAAAAGTGGGCTTATTACACCTTATCAGAGGGAGCGATATCACTTGAAAGAGTATTCAAGAAATCCACCCCAAAATTCTCGTGAATTATTTAATTTGCGACATGCTTCTTTGTGTAATGCTATCGAACGAGCATTTGGAGTTCTTAAAAAGAGATTTCCTTTAATTTTCTAGTTCAACAGAATCATCATATGGTATTGAAACCCAAAAACTTATAATATTTGCATGTTGTATTTTGCACAACTACTTAAGAGGTGTAGATCCAAATGATGAGTTACACGCTCAAGTTGATGCAGAGTTTAAGAATGATAATACTGTACATGAAGAACTCCCAAATCCTAGGGAGAGTATGAAGAATTTAGAAGAGGGAAGTTGATTCAAGATGGCATAGAAACTGCCATGTGGGCTAATTATCAAAATTAATTTTCTAGGAGAAAAACTCAAGTGATTATTTGTGTCGTATTTTTTTATTTGATGTTATTTAAAAGCAGTCTCGTGATGCTATCGTTTCTATTATAAATATAATGTGTAGTGTATTTTTTTATATTATAACTTTTATCAATATTTATGTGCGACTCAAGTTGATGCAGAGCTTATGAATGATAACACTGTACATGAAGAACCCCCAAATCCTAGGGAGAGTAATGAAAAATTTAGAAGAGGGGAGTTGATTCGAGATGGCATAGCAACTGCCATGTGGGCTAATTATCAAAATTAATCATAGCAACTGCCATGTGGGCTAATTATCAAAATTAATTTTCTAGGAGAAAAACATCTCATATTTTATTTTATGTTATTTAAAAGTAGTCTCGTGATGCTATTGTTTTTATTATAAATATTATGTGTAGTGCATTTCTTTATATTATAAATTTTATCAATATTTATGTTTGACAATATTTTCTTTTTTTAAAATCTTATGAATATTTATCTTAATTTTGTAGTTGTTGATATGGGGAAAAAAGAAAAGAAATTCACCTCAAGTGATCTAAATGTTCCAGATAACTCTGCATGTATTTGGACAAATGCAATGAATGACACATTAATTGATAAATATTGTCATGAGAATGCACTTGGAAATAGAGTTAGTGTAACTTTTAGTACACACGCAATGAATAACATAGTGAGGGAGCTACAAGAAAAATTTCCTGATATAGTTATTAACAAGGAAAAAATTTCACAATGGAATGAAATCAATTAAAAGGCAATTCACAAAATATTATGACACATTTCAATTAGGGATGAGCGGATTTGCATGGGATCCTATCACAAATATGTGGAATGCTGAACCTGAATTATGGGATCAATTAATTCAGGTAAATTTATGTTTATTGATTTTCTTCTTATTTCTATATTGGTTTCTTAATATGTGCGTTAATCTTTTTCTTATTACTCTCTTTTTTGTATAAACATCAAATGCAGGTAAATATTTATCTTAGTTTACATGCTTGATTTCATTGGATATTACATCTCTAAAAGATTTAAGAAAATCAATTAGAAAAGACATCTCTTGCGTATAATATGATTATAATGTTTATCTTATTTTCTTCAAGAATGTTTTGTACTTTTTATATCTAGGCTAAGCCTAAAGCTGCTGACTTGAAGACTAAGTCATTTTGAAATTATGATAAGTCAGTGATGCTATATGGAAAGGATAGAACTACTGGAAAACATATTAACTCTGGCTTAGATATGTTAAAAAGGAATCCTTATAAAAAATCTAAAAGGATCAAGTACTGATTCGTTGGCCATTAATGATGTAGATGAAATGGTTTATATGAATACTGAATCATTGGAAAATATTGAGGGATATGAATAGGCTGAGCAAACTCAACCAACTAATGATGCACTTACATCGAATGTCTATCCAAAGACACCAACTCTTGCCAAAAATAAAAAAATCAAAACATGATAATCTTGAAGGTATGGCTGATATGTTGAGAGGTGGGATGGACAACTTGGCTAGCGCTATTAACCTACTTTCATCCATGCCACCTATTCTTGAGAATGAGATATGGCAAATGGTGCAAGAGATGAATTTGGAATCCCGTATGAATGCAAAGGCTTATATATTGCTCTGCCAAAATGCAAATGTGTGTCGCACACTGATAGGATGTCCAAAGGAACAATGCAAACTTCTTTTATAAGCTATGATGTCAGAAGACAATTAAGTTTAGAATAATTTTATTTAAATGTTAAGTATTTATAATTTTATGAATGTTATGAATATTTTATTAGTGACACTTATTTTGTTATGCATTTTAAACTATGAATTATACGAGTCTATTATTATTCATTCATCTTATTATGAATTTAAATTCTACTAGATATTGTTCCAGAGTAAAAAATTATTGAATGTCACATAAAGTTTTTGATTATCAAATATACCGAAAAAATACTTGATTCAACTGACAAAGCAGTTGAGCATAGCCTAACACATACACGGAGATATAACTGAACTCTTGCCTTTTTTTCTATATTTGTATAGTACTGCATTACTCTTCTTTGATTTAAAATATTATGATGATGATGATGGTGAGAAAATAGTATTGTAATCTTATTTTTGTACTTATGAATTATGATTAGTACTAGTTTCTGGAAACATGCTTGACACGTGTATATCCAAATTAAATTATTAAATATAGAGTTGTGATAAGTGTAAATTCAAAATGATTGAACTGGCGTTTTGGTTACCTTAGTTTGCTAATCATGCTTTGATGAAGATTAATTATAAAGCGTGACAAGATCATCCAAATAAAATGAAAACAAAAAAAATTTCAACTTATGCATAAAAGTGCAAGAATTACATAAAATACAAGTTATCATGATTAGTATAAATATAAGCCATGAGCCAAGAGTAAATTTAATCTGCATGTTTGAGACTGCTTCTATCAAGTTTATGGACATTTCATATAAACTCAACATACCAACAACAATAAAACAAGAAGGTAAATTTAAAAATATTTGAAAAACTATCAAAAAGAAGAAGAAAGAATGCAACGATTTCATATTACCTATTAAAAGGTGTAGAATATAATCATGACACAAAGACATATATTTTTTATATTGAGTCTGCTTAATGGTATAGATCTTCATTAGAGGATTATGTATAAATACTATTGTAACTGGTGGAAGCTTAAAAGATGAAATAATTGAAAGGTGAAAATATAGTATATGAAATAATAATTAAAAAAATATAAAAGTGTAACTGACAATATTTACTGGTAGGTGAAACAATCCTCCTCACTTACTCGGTTTTATGAATGACTATATATATATATGATGATGATGATAAAATATTACTATTTAATTAAATATTTTATTATATTTTAATTTACTACAGGAAAAAATGGTTAATCCAACTTTTAAAATAAGGGCTTTCTACTTTTAATTAGAATAATATATAATAATTTCTATTACTTATTTATTTATTTATTTAGTTATTAATTATTATTATTTATCATCATCATCATCATTATTATTATTATTATTATTATTATTTATTATTTGTATTTATGATTATCATTATCATATTTATATTTATTTATTTATTATTATTATTTATATTTATTTAATATTATCTACTAATTTTAACTTTTTACTTTTTGGCTTCCCACTTATATAGTAATAAATATATAAATATGATATGATATGATAAAATATTAATATTTAATTATGTATTAATTAAATTTTAATTTAGTGGAGGGGCAAAATGCTAATCTAACTTTCAACTTAGGGACTTCCCACTTATATAATAACAAATATATAAATATGATATGATATGATAAAATATTAGTGTGTAATTATGTATTAATTAAATTTTAAGTTAGTGGAGGGGTAAAATGGTAATCTAACTTTCAGCTTAGGGCTTCCCACTTATATAATAATTTGTGATAAACATGAGAACTGATGTCTCAATAAAATTTATGGTCTAAATCCAAATTTTAATAAAAGGCCTTACATATAGAAGACATTAATTATTTAACTTCACATGGTAATATTAATTTTATAGTTAATAACATCTTATTCCTTTGGTGCACCCAATTGTATAAGATGTTTGGTGTTATTTATAGAAAATCATGTTATTTTTTAATATTTTTTATTTTTTGGTATACTTTTTACATGCGAGCATAATGAAATTTGTTACTATTAAAAAAAGAATCAGAGTACATTTATTTTGAACTATTTTTTGGTTAATTTTGTTAGAATTTGCATGAATTTAACAACTTAATTTATTTACAAAGCATAATTTGTGATATATTAATAGAAAGAAAATTGTATTAAATTATTTATTGATAATTATTGATAAATTTAACATATAGAATAATTTAGGATATTTTAGTAAACTTACTAGTTACGATACAGTACCATACAGTCAAACCAAATAATAAAAATATTATTAAACAGTAAAAAACCATACAGTCTATCCAAATATTATATTTACCATACAGTACCATACATAATGAAATCATATGTAACCACAATCCAAACAAAGTGTAAGGGTGATCAAGCCTAGAAATTCATCAGTTCTCCTTCAATTTCCTTTGGGCATTCAGGAGGGTTGTGAAATCAGAAGTACCCATGTATGTAGGGTTATGAATGGGTGTATTTATCAACTCCCATGCCCAATTCCTTCTCAAATTCATGAAAATCCTAAGTTGATGAATATATGGGGTTTTAACCCAATTTGTGAATTATCTAAGTATCTATCATGGGTATACTCTATTCATGTTTCAAATGTTGAATTCAGATTTATGGGCATGTTTTATAATATTTTCAAAGTCTTACAATTATAATGCCCAATTATGAAAGTTCATGAAAAGATGAGATTATGATCTATGTTTTCAAGTATGATGAGATGTATATGATGAAAGTATAATTTCGAATTACCCATGTTTATATCTATGATTTTGACTATCTAAAGCATGTTTAAGTTTGGGCAAGCTTATATGATCAAGTATGCTTCATGATTTATCTCAATTTCATGTTACTAGCTTACCACATGGATTTTGAAGTCTAGACCCCCACTCTTTTCATCTTGTGGTATGGTTTGAGTCAAGGCTCCTCATGTTATATTTTCAGATTATGCTTGTATTATTATGATTCAACTTCATCGCAAGATGATGATTCAGTTTCATTGAAAAATGATAGAGAGCATATGCATGATTTTGGGAGTAGTATCTAGCACCGAGTAGGCTAAGGGTCAGGCAACCCTGTGCCTCAGAACTACGTGCCAACATAGGTATGTTCATATTATTCGGGACCTCGCTTGTGAGCTTTCCCTGCCTTCAAGGGGCCTTCAGCTTGATATTGATATCATGGTAGCGCCCTTAGCCCTGGTAAGGCTTTGGACGGCTCTACCCATTTGAATGTAATAGTCGGGACCACATAAGCTCTATCATGGTAATGTCGGTTATATAATGAGTCTCACATTATTCCTCATGATTTCAGTTATGCATGTTCATCAGTCATAATATTATGTTTTCAGCAGGTTTGACCAAATGTTTATTTTTACTTATGAATAATTAGTTTCATTTTTGGGTCATTCAATTCAATTATGATATTCAGTTATGTTTAAATCACATTTTCAGATAATAGCATGCAAGCCCTACTCTCAGAATCTTATGATGAAATGTTTTATGATATGCATGATTTCTTATTTTTACTTACTTAGAGGTTTTACTTACCTTGCATACTCGGTACATTCCAAGTACTAACCGAATACTCTATGTTGTTTCGTTTTATGATATAGGCTCGGATATTCAGGTTCAGTCCCGCCGTTAGCTAGATCCTCAGAGTAGCATCTCCCAGCCAGAGTTGATGAGTCCTCATCCTTCAAGGACCCTTTTATTAGATGTGTTCTATATTTTTAGTTTCAGTCTTTAGTGAGTTAGTTGGGGTCCTGTCCCATCAACTCAATAATATGTAGAGGCTTATCAGACATAGTATGTTTTCAGTTTTAAATCGTTGTTATGTATTCAGATATTCAATGTTATCAAATTTTCTAACTTCCGCTATTTTATATGTTAGACTTCCGCATTACTATGTTGAACTTCAGATGTCATGTTTATGCCATGGGTCGAATTGAAGTCTTTCAGGGTTCTTTGTCCCATGTCTTGATCCAGGCCTATGTTCAGGTCATGAAAAACTTCGTATCAGAGCATTAGATTTTAAAGTGTCCTAGGGTTTCTGAAATATGCATTAAGTAAGAGTCTTTTTCATGGGTGTGAAGCGCGCCAAACTTATGATGAAGAGGCTACGAAACATTTAGGAAACTTCCCTTCTTTCATGATTTATGTCGTGCGATGAAATGTCTGTCTATCCTTCTAACTCGTGTTATACGCATTTGCAGAATCATGCCTCCTCAACGAGTTAACGGAAGAAGAAATGGAAATGGGAATGGCCATGAGAATGGCAATGGGGATGGGCACCAGTAGGCCCCACCAGCCCCTAAGGATCATGTGCCCAATCAGGTGGCCCATGCAAAGTTTAGGGCTACTATTCTGATGTTAGCTCAGGCTTTGACCGCCCAAGTCAACCAGTAGGCGCTAGCGCATGTCTCCCATAATGGGAATACGGTAGCGGCGAGAGTCAAAGACTTTCTTAGGATGAACCCTCTGGAGTTCCTTGGGTAGAAAGTGGACAAGGACCCCTACGAGTTTATTGATGAGGTTTAGAAAATCACCCAAATCATGGGGGTGACAGGGGAGGAGTGCGCAGATTTTGCCTCTTATCAGTTGAAAGGTGTTTCGCATATATCTGGTTCAAATAGTAGAAAGATGGTAGGACAGTTGGAGCGGGCCCTATTAGTTGGGATGAGTTACATACTGTGTCTTTAGATCGGTTCTTTCCCCGAGAGATGAGAAAAATCAAAGCAGCTAAATTTTTGAACTTGAGGAAGAACAACATGATGGTCTAGGAGTATGCTCTAGAGTTCACCCGCATATCCAAATATACACTTGATATGGTGGAAGACTACACGGCTTGAGTGAGTCGGTTCGTGCATGGGATAGGAGACTATTTGGTCAAAGATTTTTGGACAGCGATGTTTCATTAGGATATTGACTTTTCACGGATAGTTCTATATGCCCAGCAGATAGAGGTAGTATAAGTGAGTGAGCGGGAGAGAGAGGCCAAGAGGGCCAAGACTTATAGCTTTGGATTCTCCCAGAAGAGACCTGGTGGTGGGAACCGTCAGCAGTCCCACCAGAGATTATCAGCCATAGCACCTTCAGCAGTGTGTATGCCATCTAGATCTAGGCACGACCAGAGGAGACGAGCATTAGGTTCTCGAGGTTAGGGGAGTAGATCTGTGGAGCCCACTATTCCAGCTTGTGACAGGTGTAGCCGGAGGCACACGAGTCAGTGCTTAGTAGGTACAGGTGCTTGTTTCGGGTGTGGGAAGTCCGGACATATGCTCAGAGATTGTCCAGTAGCTAGACAGGGCCTGGTAGGAGGCTGAGACCCAGCTACCAGTTCAGCAGCAGCACCAGCACGCTCAGCTCAACAGGGTGCATCCACTAGTGCAGGTGGTGGTCAGTGTTAGAACATATTCTATATCCTCACATCTCGTCAGGAGCAGGAGGGGCCTCTCCAGATGTAGTCACTAGTATGTTACGAGTATTCCACCTTGATTTATATGATTTCTTAGATCCAAGGGCTACTCTATCTTTTGTGACGCCATATGTTGCTAGTAGTTTCAGAGTCAGTCCCGAAATCCTATCAGAACCCTTCTCAGTCTCTACTCCAGTTGGTGATTCAGTTATAGCTCGACGAGTATATAGAAATTTCCCTATCATAGCCCTTCATAAAGTCACCTCAGCAGATTTAGTGGATCTAGCCATGACAGATTTTGATGTCATCTTTGGCATAGATTGGCTACATGCATGCTATGCCTCAGTAAATTGCAGAACCCATTCGGTAGAGTTTCGGTTTTCGGGTGAGCCAGTCCTAGAGTGGAAAGGTAGTTCAATTGTCCATGTAGGTCGCTTCATTTCCTACCTTAAGGCCAGAAAGATGATTTTTACGGGTTGCGTGTACCATCTAGTTAGGGTTAAGGATGCAACGTCCAAAACCCCGACTATCCAGTCAGTCCCTGTAGTGTGTGAATATCAAGAAGTGTTTCCAAATGATTTATCGAGAATTCCTCCCAAGAAGGAGATCGATTTTGGTATTGACCTTCTTCCCGATACACAACCTATATTTATTCCTCCTTACAGAATAGCTCCAGCTGATTTAAAGGAGTTGAAGGATCTCTTAGACAATGGTTTCATCAAACCTAGCAAATCCCCATGGGGTGCATCAGTACTCTTTGTCTGGAAGAAGGATGGTTCCCTTCGGATGTGCATTGATTATCGGGAATCATCAACTCAGGTTTCGAGAGAGTGACATCCCGAAGACAACCTTTAGGACTCGGTATGGTCACTACGAGTTTGTAGTTATGTCTTTTGGACTAACGAATGCTCCTGCAGGTTTTATGGATTTGATGAACAGGGTGTTCAAGCCATATTTGGATATGTCCGTGATTGTGTTCATTGATGACATTATCATATACTCTCGGAGCAAGGAGAAGCATGCCACTCATTTTAGGGTGGTGCTACAGACTCTTAAGGATTGCCAGTTGTATGCTAAGTTCAGAAAGTGTGAGTTTTGGTTAAACTCGGTAGCATTTTTGGGTCATGTTGTGTCAAGTGAGGGTGTACAGGTGGACTCTCAAAAGATAGAAGCTGTGAAGAATTGGCCTAGACCAGTAAGTCCTTCGGATATCAGGAGTTTCTTGGGTTTAGCGGGTTACTATCGGAGGTTTGTTGAAGGGTTTTCATCCATTGAAGCATTGTTGACTAAGTTGACCCAGAAGAAAGTGAAGTTTCAATGGTCGGAGGCTTGCGAGGAGAGCTTCCAAGAGTTGAAGACTTGACTCACCTCAGCACCAGTGTTGACCCCACCTTAGGATACCGATGGGTTTGTGGTATATTGTGATGCCTCAAGGATTGGCCTTGGTTGTATATTAATGCAGCATGATAAGGTTATAGCATATGCTTCCAGACAGCTGAAAGTCCATGAAAAGAACTATCCGACTCATGACCTCGAGTTGGCAGCAGTAGCATTTGCCTTGAAGATTTGGAGACACTATATGTACGGGATCCATGTGGATGTGTTTACAAACCACAAAATCCTATAGTACGTATTTACCCAGAAGAATCTAAATCTATATCAAAGAAGGTGGTTGGAGCTTCTTAAAGATTATGATATGAGTGTTCTTTATCACCAGGACAAGGCTAATGTGGTGAAAGACACTCTTAGCAGTCTTTCTATGGAGAGTGTAACCTATGTAGATGAGGAGAGGAAAAAGTTAGTAAAGGATGTGTATCGGCTTTCATGACTAAGAGTTCATTTTGTTGACTTGTCAGATAATGGTGTCATCATTCAGAATGGATCAAAATATTCCTTGGTGACCGAGGTCAAAGCTAGACAAGACGAGGATCCTATTTTGGTAAATTTGAAGTAAGCCGTTCAAAATCAGAAAGTGGAGGTCTTCTCCCAAGGGGGAGATAGTGTGCTACATATCAAGGTCGTTTGTTTGTACCAGGAGTTGATGATTTGAGGGAGAATATGTTGCATGAGACTCATGGTTCTAGATATTCAATACATCCAGGTGCTACCAAGATGTACCATGACTTACGGAAAGTTTATTGGTGGAATGGCATGAAGAAGGACATAGCAGAGTTTGTGGCTAAGTGTCCGAATTGTCAACAGGTGAAGATTAAACATCAAAGACCCAGAGGTGTGCTTTGGGACATTAGTATTCCTACTTGAAAGTGAGAGGAAATCAATATGGACTTCATTACGAGGTTGCCTTATACTCGTCGACAGTATGACTCTATTTGGGCTATCGTAGATAGGTTGACTAAAGCAGCTCATTTTTTACCTGTCAAAACTACCGATTCAGCGGAGGATTATGCTAAATTGTACATTCAGGACTTAGTTTGGTTGCATGGAGTTCCCTTGTCCATCATATTAGATAGAGGTACTCAGTTTACCTCCTAGTTTTGGAGAATATTTTAGAAGGGACTTGGCACTCAAGTCAAACATAGCACAGCTTTTAACTCACAAACAGATGGTCAGGCTGAACGGACCACTCAGACTCTTGAGGATATGTTGAGAGAGTGTTTTATTGATTTCAAAGGTAGTTGGGATGACCATTTACCTCTCATTGATTTTGCATATAACAATAGTTACCATTCCAGCATTCAGATGGCTCCATTTGAGGCTCTTTATGGGTAGAGATGTAGATCACCTATTGGTTGGTTCGAAGTCAGTGAAGCTATGTTGATAGGACCAGATTCAGCCCATGAGGCTATGGAGAAGGTTCAGCTTATAAGGAAAAGGTTGAAAATAGCTTAAAGTCGCCAAAAGTCCTATGCGGATGTGAGGAGGAGAGAGCTTGAGTTCAAAGTTGATGATTGGTTGTTTCTGAAGGTGTCTCCCATGAAGGGAGTGATGAGATTCAAAAAGAAAGGGAAACTTAGCCCCCGTTATGTTGACCCATACTGGATAGTGAGACGTGTTGGCAAGGTGGCCTATAAGTTGGAGTTTCCCTCAGAATTGGCTTCAGTACATCCAGTTTTCCATGTATTGCTCTTAAAGAAGTGCATGGGTGATCCAGCTTTGGTTGTCCCAGTGGAAAGCGTAGGTGTGAAGGATAGTCTTAGATATGAGGAGATTCTAGTGGAAATACTTGATCGTCAGGTTCGGAAGCTAAGGAACAAGGAAGTAGCTTCAGTAAAGATTTTGTGGAGGAATCAGCATGTTGAGGGTGCAACGCGGGAAGCCAAACTAGATATGATGGCTAAATACCGGCATATATTCCTTACCGGTTTAGTTCCAGCTTGAGGTGCCAAATTCCTCCCTAGTACTCTATTCAGTTTCATGTTTAGTTCATGTGCCTAGTTTCTTTCATGTCACATGAATTCAGTTCAGTCATGTATTTCAGTTCGAAGTCAGTCACTCCATCAGTTTTTAGCTCTAAATGTTCAGTATTTGGTATGATAGTTGCATTTCTCATCTTTTCAGTATGTTTACCCACATTCAAGGATGAATGTTCCAAAGGGGAAGATATTTTAATATCCCGAAAGCTCTAAGATCAGACCCGATGGTTGAAACGGAGAAAATAGAAATTTCTGCACCAGGTCACAGGACGAGTCGTCCAGTGACCCATGAGGTATACCACAAGTCGTTAGGTGACTCGTGGAGTGGAGGGAAATTTTGGTTGGATTTTTGGTCTGGGGGTTGACCACGAGTGAAGCCACGACCCGCGATCAGGACCATAAGTTGTTAGGTTGGTCGTGGTCAAGGAGCCGACATGAAGGATGGGATGATTGGCAGTGTTCATCACAACACGTCACCACGAGTTGTAAGGTGCACCATGATTCATGGTGTCCCTCGTGGTGACTGATAGGACTATAGTTCCCAGTGTTGGTAACGAGAAGCAGGCCAGAGTCGTCCCTCAGGCCACGAGTCATCCAGTCCCTCGTTGGGACTGGCCGATTTTCCCTGCGAATTTATTAAGGGTTTTTCCATAATTTCTAAGTTTCTAATACATAAACTACATTGTTTTAAGCTCAAATAAGTGTGTTTTAAGAGGGTTTAGCTCATTTTAAACCTATGTAATACCCCAGAAATCCTAAGACTAGACTCGGGAGTTGAAACGGAGAAAATAATTTTTTTTGCACCAAGTCATAGAACGAGTCATCCTGTGACCCGTGGGGTAGGCCAATGTACTTAACGAGTCCTCACCATGACTCGTTACCAACTATCACCCGTGGTGACCCCCTAGTGATTTCTGGCATTGTTGAGGACGAGAGGTGACCACGAGTCGTGGTTACCACTAACGACCTATTATGGTCCCCATGGTCACACCAATGGATTTTTGGGCAGAGTACTTCACGAGTTGGACCACGAGTCGTGGTCACTAAGCACGACTCTTCTAGTGCCTCGTTGGGACTGGAAGGGTGATTTTTTTTGTGAGATTTTTAGGGTCTTTTCTGTAATTTCCTAAACTCCTAGACTCTAAACTACGTCATTTTGGTCTTGTTCAGGAGGGAGTCAAAAGGGTGATCAATTTTTTCCTCTCACCCATTCTCTCAATACTTAGACTTAGTAAGCAGAAACTCTCAAGGCTAGAGCTAGAGGAATCGATTTCTTCTTAGATTTTCAAGGAATTTTCTCTAGGATTTCTTCACCAGGTATGTGGGAATTCAACAAGAGAATAGTTCTTCCCTTGTCCCCCAAAATATTCGTTATTTTCCTCTTTCAATTTAGCCCTGTGGATTCGAAATGTAGAATATTTTCAGACTTATATCTTTAAAATTTCTAGTATATTTCTCATGATTTTAACTGCTTATTATTCCCTATTTCTATACATTTATGAGAATTGTATCTTGTGGAATAATTTAGCCCTAAGTCTCAGTTCTGTAGAATTTAGGATCTTGCGTGTTGGACTAGTTTCCCTGTAGCTTGATTCTAACAGATTTGAAATCCCCATATTATTAGTGTATGTGGAAATTTTAGTTAGATATTTACATGTCCAGTCTCAGTCAAATTATTAGACTCAGTGTTGTCCGGAAATATCAGCTAATCAGCTTGACTACAGTTAATTCTTGAGGTGTCTGTGATGCCTCTCAGTTATCAGTATTAGACTTAGTATCAGATTTTAGTGGTTCTTTAGGCTGTCATGACACTTTTAGATAAGCAGTTCTGACCAGCCTTAGGATCCTAGTTTTAGATTACAGTTTGTTCTTTAGACGGTTACGACACTTCCAAATAAGCAGCTCTGACAAATTTTAGAACACCAATTACAGAATCCGGTCCGATAAAACTCTCAAGGTACTTTTAGATAGGTATTCCTAACTTAGTCTTGGGCCCCAACTTTGAGCTATCAGCTTAGTAGTCAGTCTAGGACTATCCAGTGGGAGTAGGACTTAGCACCGAGCAGATCGAGGTTCCAGCGCACCCAGGATCGCAGAACTACGTTGCCACCATAGGTTATATTTTATTGGCCTCATGGCCTCAGACTTGTGATACTGAGTTCATGCCTCTATACCCTGGAAAGGTATATTGGTTCCTACCGTACATCTGACTCCACATCTAGCTCACGTGGTTATATGTCGGTTATAGCCTCTCCCAATAGTCAGTTCAGTTCAGTCTTAGATTAGCTCAGTTAGAACAGCTTCAAACTATTTAGTTTAGATAGTTCAGTACCGTACTTCTGATTAGTATCTTAGATTTAGGGCATGTCTTTGACCATCAGACAGGGTCATTTTGACCATCTTAGTATATCACAGATTATTCAGTTTCAGTATTTCAATTGGTCATTGCATCTCTTTATAGTTCAGTTGTTTTATTCTCCGTGTTATGGTTTCTCTCACTTACTCAGTACATTCAAAGTACTGATGCATATCATTTATGTTGTATCATTTTATGATACAACTGCAAGTTCTCACTCTCAGCTCCATTAGCAAATCACGCCCAGAAGTTTTCAGCTACATCAGTGGTGAGTCCTCATCTTTCGAGGACGAGGATTATTCAGTTGTATTTTCTTTCAGTTAGACTTAGAGTTAGCTGGGGGCTTGTCCCAGCAACTCATCAGATAGATGGCTTTCAGACACAGACAGAGTTTCAGAATTTTTAGCTTTGTTTCAGTTGTTTTAAACTTTCTAATATAGTTCTTCTTCATAAATTTTTTGTTTTATTATTTTAAAGCTTCCGCTATGTTTTTACTTAGAATGCCAGTGTTATGATAGACCATGGGTTGACTTGGGGTTATTTGTGACTCTGAGTACCGTGCCTCGTCCAAGGTATAGACTAGGGAATGACAAACTTGATATCAGAGCACTAGGTTTAGAGTATCCTAGGATGTCTAAAAGTCGCGTCGAGTAGAGTCCTTTTCATGGGTGTAAAGTGCGCCACACTTATGATTTGGAGGCTACGACATGTTATTAGAAAAACTCCTTTTTATTCATACTATTTATTGTGCATTCAAGTTTAATTCAAAAAATGTTCTCCTAACTCGTGCTTTATTTTATTTCAGTGAAATCATTCCTCCATGATGTGGTAATGGAAGAAGGGCTGGTAACACTCACCGACCTACCCCACCAGCTCCAGCAGCCCCTCAGGATGACCCAGTGTCCTCCATAGAGTTCAGAATGGCCATCCAACTGCTCGCACAGACTGTCCCGAACCAGGTGAACCAACTGGTGGTTTCGGTCAATACTAATGGGTCCGCAACAGCTGCCCGAGTATGGGACTTCACTCGGATGAACCCTCCAATTTTCCATGGATCTAAAGTGGGAGAGGACCCACAGGAGTTCATGGATGAGATCAGGAAGATCACCCAAATCTAAGGTGGGAGAGAAGCTTGTCGAGCTATCAGCTAGCCTAGCTTCTTCAGCTATACGGGCATCTCTTTGTTCCTGGTTTTTCATCCTGTGCATTTTTCGTTCAATTTCTAGGTTCAATAGAATCAGGGGATCTCCACTACTCTTAGTGCTTGGCATTCACCGGAAAATAGTCTGTGGGTATCAAAAACAAAAAGAAAATGAAATTAAGGAACTAACTACCAAAAAAGTTAAATGCAAGCAAATAATATAGTCTTAACCGTATTCCCCAGCAACGGCGCTACTTTTTGATAATGCTCAAACCATACCTCCTATCGAAATATGAAGCAGACGTTGTCAATAAAGAACCCAACTAGAGGTTAGGGTCGAACCCACAGGGAATATGGAAGAGCTAGACTAAAGCCGGTAAGTGAACTTGTTAGGTAGTCACTCCAAATTGAGGGTTTTAAAGAAAACAATAATTAAAAACATAGTTAAAACTTTGGTTGAAATTAAGAATGAAAGATAGCTAGGGTTTTGTGTTCCCCATGGGTTCATAACTGCTACGGGTATACATACGTGATCATCACCAATGCTTACTTGTAGAACTGATAACTTAGGTTCATTCAAACGACTGGTTCGTCCCTATTGAATGACTATACTCAATCACTAGGTCAGGTCTCATGAGCGATTGCAAATTAACCGTTATCACTATGTCCCAACTTTAACTATCATGCGACCACAACTCAAGTTAATACAATGGTCATCAAGATCAAGTTTTTGTTGTAATTCTCTTATCCTAATCTCTACTTCTCTAGGCTCAATTAAGTAAAGAATTCAGGCATGTCTAACGTTGTACACCATTAAAAAACATTTAAGCATGAAAAGAATACAATGCAAGTGTTTGGCATTGGTTTTGAATCACTTTTATGTAACCCTAGCTTATTAATCCACCATGGTTCCCATCACCCTAGCTTGGAGGTTTTAGCCTATCCTAGTTGCAAGATTGTGATTTGCATTCATAATTAGAAACATAAATCAAGACTTACATTTATGGATGAGAGAAAAACTTCTTTGTATTAATTAGCAAAAATCCTCAAGAAAAATATGAAGATGAAGAGAAAGTCAAGAAAAGATTGATCACAAGTCGAACAACTCAATTCTCACGTCTAAATCTCTCTAACTTGATTTCTAATTACTTCTAATCACTCCTAATCACCTCTCTAATGAAAATAAAATATAAAACATATTTATACAGACATAAGAATTCTTTTCCTAGGCTAACAGGGTGAATTTTCATAACTGAAGTCGCCTGCGTCACGACTTGTCCTACAACCCGTAGCAGGTATTACGGGTCGTACCTACTTCCCGTATGTCATTAGCTGGCTGAAATTTGGCTAAGTGTTGGACCTTGGTACGACTCGTACATTCTTTCTACGAGTCGTGCTGAGCTTTCATGGCTTGACTCTATAACTTCAAAATTTTTCTAAAGTTCTTCACAAGTTCTAGGGTACGACTCATACCTTGCTGCCACAACTTGTACTATCTATCTATAGCAGGTGTCATCCTCTTGTGCAAATCTTCTGAATCTTTCCACAACTTCTTCACTACATCCGATACGAGCTTTATACGACTCGTACTGAGAGTCGTAGTATGCACTTCTTCATCCTTAGCCTTTTGAAACTTCTCATGACCAGCAGTAAGGCTCATAGTACCTTCCTACGGCTCATACTGAGGACTATGCGTTAAGCCTATTTTCTGCACTTTCAGGCTATCTTTTGCACATTTTTGCTCCAACACTTGTTTGTCCTACAACCAAAGAAAAAATGACCTATATACATATAAATATACCTAAGTCCATGTTATTTTCTTAGTTTTGAGCGTCGAAATTGCTGTAAACTCACAGCACATCAACACCCTCAACTTAAGACTTTTGCATGTCCTCGGTCAAAGAAAAAGAAAAACTAAATACGATGCTTAACTTGAAAATAAACCTAGGATACTACAGCTAATACTAAACAAAACTTGCACTATACATTCAACAATTTTCTAACCCTTTTCCATGAACCAACATCAGCTAATGTACTACAAGCAATCACAAAGCATGCTAAACGGGGATCAAGACAAGTCATCTAGCTATCAACAGGCAATCAAGTCATCACCGATGCTTTTCACATAGACTAATGGTAAAAGTAAACATAATTCATATACCCTCACAACAAATAAAGTCCCCACAGATATATATAGTATCAAATATTGCATAGAACTAAACAAGCAAGGTGCTCACTCTCACAAAGAAGTTTCAAATATTGTGTATCAGATACCATAGGCTTGCCCTTATTTTCTCTACTTCGGTTTATTAGATGGTTGGATTAGAATCACTATAGGACTTATTGTGGCTTGTAATATAGGTTGTAGGCTTTAGGGCTGGACATGATAAATATGAAAGATTTTATAAGTGACTATCCCTTTCTTGGCACTACATACATTGGCTATACCATTTACCTATTTCACCCTTTTTTCATTCCTTTTCTTCCCTTTTCACCTCTTTTTTGTACATTTGTATGGGTGTGGTGTATTTTCAATTTTTTCCATCATATTTTTTCACACCACACTTTATTTTTAACCTTTTCTCTTTTCTCTCCCTTTTTCTCGTTCACATCATTTATGCACCCCTATTCTAGCCACCCTCAACTTAGGCATTTTTCCTATTTTGAGATTCACAATATCCAAGGAAGGACCAAGGACAAAACAGGTTCATTGAAAACAAATGGGTACGGTTAATCGGTAAATAAAAGAAACATGGTCTATTAAGACTCAAACTTGGGATCAAGGGATTCATGCAACTTTGGTAGGGTAATATAGGCTAACAGTGAGCTAAACAAAAATGGCTTATGATCATATCCTAATCAACCATCCTTAGCCTATGATGTCGCCCAAATTACATCTTGCAATTGAGATATAAAGTTGTTGATGTCAAATATAGAACCCAACTAGAGGTTGCGATCGATCCCAAAGGAATATGGACAGAACTTAAGTTAATGCGAATAGTTCTATCGAGTTACTTATTTCCTAAGGGGGAAAGAAATAGAATAGTAAGAAAAAGTAAAACTACTAAATGCTTAGATTAAATTCGATTTATATTCAATTTAATGACTTAACTAGGATTATTTTCCCGAAGACTTCATAAGCACAAGGCTTATACAGTAGTGATCTATTCCGGAGTTCAACATGCAATATCGGTAAGTTAGGTTCACCTAAACGGTTGGTCCCCTATCTAGATGATTATCACAATGCAACTTGGTCTGTATACGGGTGTATGTTTAATTAACACTTACCCTTAATATCATATTAGATATCTCTGGACAAGTTCAAGCTATTAGATGAGGGTTGGTAGCCTCAATTCTCCGTTGTTAATTCTTTTTTCCATTCACTACCTCCTTAGTCTGGTAAGTAAGAATAAAGTAAGTCCTGACGTTGCAACCGTCAAGAATCACTTAAAACGAAGGGAAAAATAATACATGCATTAAACACCGTTCAAGAATCACTAAGTATTTAACCTATGTCTATTAATTCATCTTGGTTCCCACAACCCTAATTATAGATTTAGCTACTCATGCTTGTATTATCACAATCACAAAATATTGAATAAATCATAATTGCAACTTACAAATTATCATAGAAGAAAACCAAGTAGATTGAATAAAACTCCAAAATTGATGAATAAATTTCAATGCTGCCTTTGATCCTCAAATTCAAGAACAAAATTGGAAATCGTGTTTCTTGACCCAAGAATAATCGTACAATACCAAAATTCTACGTGAAAATTAGTAATAATAAACTTTCTCTCAAAAATAAACTTAAACAATGTATTTATAGTTCCAAGAAGACCTTTTCCTAACTAAAACTGGAAACCAGGTCGTCAGTGACCACGGGCTTGGTGACGATTCGTTGGGACCTTTGACGAGTCGTGCCTTGCTAAAAATCAGTCGTCTTCAGCATTAATCCCAGTTGTGGCAATGGGTCACCTAATGACTCATTGTTCCTAGGCACGAGTCATTAGGCCCCTCGTGGTCTAACTCCTTCAAAATTCCAATGAATCTCACGGGTGGTTCCAGTGCTATGCCAACGAGTCGTTTAGTAAACTAACGACTCATTAAGTTGTCCGTCAACTTCAATGGCTACTTCTTCACTAATTCTTCTTCCAGTCTTTACAACTGAGTTCCCGAGTCGTTACCAGATGTAACGATTCGTTCCCTCAACCCGTCAGGTACACTATTTCTGCATCTTCAAAACTCAATAATTTCCATCGCCTTCAGCAACGAATCGTGCTTAGTGCCAACGACTAGTGAAGTGCCTAGCAGTCACCTATTCAGTTATTTTAAGCATTAATTTGCCCAGTTCACTTCCGAACCTGTTTTCCAGCAACATAAAACACAAAACACATCATACCTATATAAATATACCTGGAATGTGCATAATTTCTTGGTTTTAAGCGTCGAAAGTTCCATAAAATCACGACACATCAACACCCTCAACTTAAAACTTTTGCATGTCCTCAGGCAAAAACAAAATAAACTAAACTAAACTACTTCAAAGCTTCAATCGAAAGAACTCTAGGGAATTTACGGCAGCCACATTCATTCATCAAATCAAAAATTTCTAACCCCTTCTTCATCACATCAACTCAAATCACAATGCAAATGTAAAATTTTCAACCATGACACAGAGGAATCAAAACATGGCAAAATACTGTCACTTGCAACCACGCACATAATTCTATAACACTGACCCAGACAATTTGCAAATGATTTTGCTGACCAAATGCTCTCACCTCAAAGAAGTCCCATATTCACACATGTGTATATGATTATTTTGATATATTTTTCTTAGGACTAGGTAAGATTCACTCGCTCTCATAAAGAAATTCTAACTGTGGGCATTCAATACCATAGGCTTGTCTTTACTTTCAATACCTTGATTTTCAGACAAGTAACCAGGATCACTATAGGACTTTCTAGGCTTGTAACGTAGGCTCGGGCTAGGGTATGGTACATATGAAATTAGTATCTTAACCCTCTTTGGCACTACACACGTCTTGACTCTACTTTTCCCCCTTTATTCCCTGTTTTCTCCCATTTTTCCTTTACATTCTTCTTCTTTTTTTGTATTTGCAACTACGGATGTGGTTTCTCTCTATTCAAGCATTCATTGATGTCACATCTTTCTTTTCTTTTCTTTTCTTTTCTTTCTCTTAGACAATAATTTTTATTTCTTTCTTTTCTTTTCATTATGCATACCGCACCCGCTCTTTCCTTTTTCATCACCCAATTTTCATTCCACCGGACTCTTCTTAATCACCCCTATAATAGCCACTCTCAACTTAGGCGATTTGCCTGAGTTGAGGTTCACAATGTCCAAGGAGGGACCAGGGCCAAAACAAGTTCCTTATTAATAAAAGCAGGAAGGTGAGTTGGTGTAAACAAAAAGAAAGGTCTATTTAAGCTCAAACATTTGGATCAAGGGATTTTTATTCTCTTTTGGTAGGTCTTTTAAGGCTAAAGTGGGCTCATAAATCAAAAACGGACTATGATCCTTTCCTAGTTTCCTATCCTCTATCTTGGTACGACTGACCAAGCAAGTTCTAGATTGACACACACAACCAAATTTAGCTATTAAACCTCACTCACACATAGCACAGGTCAACATCATCACTTCTACTACTACTACTTCAGGTACAGCCATGCAATGGTAAACATGTTCACAGTTTTAATTCCATGCAAGGATTCACAAAGGTCATACTTGTCAACTTTAACATACATATATAAAAATTTTGGAGGGGTGTCCACTTATAAAATCAACAAAAAATCATCCATTTAAGCTCTTGACTGCCTTCAGTTCACCTAACTTTCTTCCGGCTAACATGAACAAACACAAAAAACATAAAACAAAATGTGACGGTTCTACTAGATATGGAACACCTGAGGGAAAAGATATCTGGCAAGAAAAACCCTCAGATTATGTCCAGAAAAAGAATGCATCGGCATCCCTCCCCACCCCCGTCAAGAAAAGCATGTGTCGTCCTCGACGCGTATATATCAAACAAAACTAGGGAAATAGGGAACATACCTGTGCGACCTAGGTGTCAGCTACCTGGTCAGTGGAGGGTGTAGATACGCCTCCAATGTTATCTCTAACATTACCGGCTTGACCCGGTGCATTTTCACATCCAACAGAGCTCGTCCCTTCACCACGAGCTCTCGCTGCCTCAGTCTCGGCTCTCTGTCAAGCCTCCTCCCTAAAAATATGCAGCGCTCTCTCCATCTCACTCCGCTCTCATTTTTGCTGACGGAGTAGAGAAGCACCTTCTTCAAAACTTGCCTCCTCACGAGGCCTCTTTCCCTTATCATGTGCCACTGGCTCCTCAGTGATAAAATCAAAAATTGGTGGTAACTCTTCTTCAAACTCATCATTTATCACAAGAAGTACCGGTTGATCTTGGGCAGATTTATATGCCCAAGTGATACTCAAACGTATCATTTTTACCTTGTTTGTTGTGCAATGTGTATATAATATTATGTAATTGGTAATAAAATGTGAATTTATACTAACCAACATGATTAGCATTTGTTTTGCAGGAAAATGTGATTTTTAGGAGCTAAAATGCATGTTGGAACTATGTCGGAGTTGGACTTGGATGCGAGCGTGGAAAAGACCCGGGAATGCAGGATTTATAGGGGCTCCGCAATGGCTCCGTGACACGCTACCATCGCGGTAGCACACTGCCTGAGTAGGAATTAAATTTGCAATTTCCAGTGTGCATGCGCGTCAGCTCCGTGGCACGGAGATAGGCCTCCGCGATGGCCTCCGTGCCACGTTGAGGTTAAATTACTGGACCCTGGAAATTCTAGTGAGGGTCCGCGTCCACGCCGTGTCACGGAGGCAAGGCTCCGCGTTGGCCTCCGTGACACATTGCTTGTTATTCCGGGAAAAATTTCCCACTAGTATAAATAGCACACTTAGGTTTATTTTAAGTAGTTTTCAGTTTTTAGACTGAGTTCAGAAGTGGAGAGCAGGAACGTGGGTTAGTAGCAGTTGAAGATTGGAAAAGCTAAGGGACTTCTTCTCTTCCTTTCTTCTTTCTATCAATTGTACGTATGATTTACACTCATTTTAGGATGATCAATCCAAGAATGAGTGGCTAATTCTCTTTCTTGCTGAGGTTTTGAACATGTGTAATGAATTCTGATTTTCATTGATATGGTTTATTCTTCTTCTTTAATGTTGTTCTATTAATTCTTGTTCTTTACTGCATTAGTGATTGGCCAACATTAATGTATATCTAAAAAGTCCAATTTCACTCGAGAGAGCAAGAAATTGGAAAGTTGTGAATTAATAGGGTATTGTTCTTAACTTGATTTGGGAAAATTGGGTTTTGATGTGCTTTCCTGATAGAAATATACTTGGAAGCCGTATTAGTCAAATTAGGAACCGGAATTGTAGTGCTAGGTCATAAATTGCATTTGATAACAGAAATGTAGACGGATGGTTTATGATTCTAAAGTGAAATTAAATACGAGAGTTTTAATTTCTAGGCAAATGTTCTTGGCTAGCAACATGAAGAAGAGAATTAACCAAAATTATCATGATTATCAAGTTCATTACTTGTTCTTAACCTTGGCATGTTCATATCCATTGTCTGAATTCAAAAGTAAATAGTTTGTAATAATTGTAGTATATAGTTTAGAAACAAAAAATTCAATTACTCTTGGGTACGTTGTTGTTAGCATAATTAGAAGTTAAATTGAAATATAGTAAATTAGGCAATTTTACATATCTTGAGCCTCCTTGGATCGATACTTGGCTACTTAGCCACTTTATTACTTGTTTGACCACGTGCACTTGCGTGTCGGTTTTTACCCGTACCCCAAAGCACCGAGCAACTTTTTGGCGCCGCTGCCGGGGAGGCTAGGCGATTTGTAAAATTTTGTTTAGTGTAAATTTACTGTATTTGTATTTTTATTTTCTTAAGTGTTAACAACTTGGTCTTAGCCTGTATTTTGCAGATTTTGTTTCTGTGAACACTGGCAAGGGACAAAGATCTGGTGGAATCTTACTTAGAGCCCGAGCGTGAATTTCATAGCCAACGTAGAGAAGCTCTTCAGAAGAAGCTGCAGTTGCTTCAACAGACTATGATGGAGCAACCAAATCCACCAGTTGTTAGGGCAGTTTTAGTGCCCGATGAAGCAGCAGCAAGGCCGGTTCGCGAGGTGGCAATCCCACACGCTAATAATGTCCATTCTAGCATCCGCAAACCAGAGCCTGGAGGGAGGTTTGAATTAAAGCAGAATATGGTGCAACTTTTGCACACAAGCGGGCAATTTACCGGTCTCCCTCACGAAGATCCACAACAACATCTCCAGAACTTTTTGGAGATAAGTGACACTTATATACCCGCTGGAGTGTCACTTGATTATGTTCGGCTCACCTTATTTCCATTTTCCTTACTTGGTGAAGCCAAGAGGTGGTTAAAAGCTGAACCACCCAATTCTATATCAACGTGGGATGATCTTGCACGGAAGTTTTTGATCAGATTTTTCCCTTCTGGTAAAACAGCCAGACTTAGGAGTCAAATCCTAAGTTTTAAACAGAGGGAAGGGAAAAATCTATATCAAGCCTGGGAAAGATTCAAATCCATGTTGCGGGACTGTCCTCACCATCATCAGTCCAACGAGGTGTTGGTACACACTTTTATTGAGGGTTTGGAACCCCACACTAAAATTCTGTTAGATTCAGCAGCTGGAGGGCAAGCGCTCGAGAAGACTTATGAGGAGCTGTACACTTTGCTCAACCGAATTTCACAAGGCAATCCAGAATGGAATGCAGATTCTTCAAGAGGTGGAGCAAGGAAAGCAGCGGGAGTGCTTGAAGTGGATGGATTCACAGCTATCGCTGCACAGATAGCTTCTTTGCAAAATCAGTTAAACACTCACTTCAGCAATATCAATTTGAACCAGCCTTCAGCTTCAGTAAATGCAGTTCAACAGATGTGGTGTGAAGTGTGTGGTAGTAGTGAGCATTCAGCTGAATGTTGTGGTGCAAATCCTGATTCTGTTAACTTTGTGGGCAATGCACAGAGAAATCAACAGCAGTTTGGTGGTGGCTGCAACTCAAATTGGAGGAACCATCCGAATTTTTCGTGGGGTAGCAACAATCAACAAGGTCAGAGTTCAGGGCAGGGTATGCACAGGAACCAAGGAGGGCAACAAAATTATCAAGCTCAATTTAGAAATCACAATGCCCCTCCTCCACCACCATCACCGACTATTGAGGAGATGTTCAAAACCATGATCGCTAATCAGGCACAATTGCAGGCTGACTATGTCAAATTGGCAGCCGAAGTGAAGAACAATCAATTGGCGACCAAGGCTCTTGAATATCAGTTTGGGCAGTTTGCTAGTGCCCAAAATACTAGACCCAGAGGAGGACTACCTAGCGACACGGATCCAAATCCGAAGCAGGTTAATGCAGTGACCACGAGGAGTGGTTTACAATTAAAGGAGGTGGAACCGAAAAGACCGCCTCAAAAGTCAGGAGCAGCAGATGTTGAGGGAGAGCAAAGTTCTGATAAGGGGAAGAGTAAAGAAGCTGAACCAGAAAGGCCTCCACCCCCGTTCCCTCAACGACTTAAGAAACACAAGGAGGAGGCGTGTTTCCAGAAATTCATGGAGGTACTTAAACAGGTACATGTTAACTTACCTCTTGTTGATGTCTTGCAGGGAGTGCCAAAATATGCGAAGTATATTAAAGACATCGTGGCTAACAAAAGTCGTTTGACTGAGTATGCCACGGTAGCTTTAACGGAGGAATGCACTTCCCGTATTCAGAATAGGTTGCCCACAAAACTGAAAGACCCTGGAAGTTTCACTATCCAGCTGACTATTGGGCAAAGTATCTGAGCGCGTGGATTATGCGACTTGGGGCAAGTATAAATCTGATGCCTTCTTCGGTATTCAGAAAGTTAGGTCTAGGCAGTCCTAGACCTACAACGGTAATCTTACAGCTAGCAGACAGGTCTTTGGCTAAGCCGGATGGCATTGTTGAGGATGTGTTGGTGCAGGTAGGCTCCCTCATTTTTCTGGTCGATTTTATTGTTCTGGACTTTGAACCAGATGCTGAAGTCCCATTTATTTTGGGACGACCCTTTTTGGCAACCGGAAAAGCATTAATCGATGTAGCTGCGGGTCAACTCACGATGCGAGCACATGACAAGGTCGAAGTGTTTGACGTGTACAAGGTACCTAAGCTCCCGACTGTTTATAAGGATCTCTCGGTGATCAACGTAATTGATCATGGGAAGGCTAACAGATTGAGTGATTCACGAGAGTTACTAGGTAGGCCACCGGACAAGGTAGAGCACTACTGGGGGGATGATCATGATCGGGACAAATCGTCCATCTCCCTAGTAGATAAATGAGCTTAAAGGACGTCGAGCCGCGACGGTAAACCAGGCGCTGCACGGGAGGCAACCCGTGAAAAATATTTTCTTTCTTTCTTTTTAGTGTAAATAATTTTTACTTTTCTTTTCTTTTTCTTGACTAGGTTTAGATTTGCATTTTAGTTAGTATCTTTTATTTTTAGTTAGGGAAATCTATTAATTTAACCAATTTTTGTTTAGTGAGGTGATTTTCAGGTATAACGGAGGAAATATACATGGAATCGAGAAAATGAGGCGAGGTATGAAAATTAAATTTATTGGTGAAACAGAGCACTGGCGCGTTGGCGCCGTGTCACGGAGGCAGTGATCCGCGTTGGCCTCCGTGACACGTTGAAGGCAAATCTGGATTTTTCAAAATTCCAGTAAGCCAACGCATTGGCTCCGTGTCACGGAGGAGGGGCTCCGCGTTACCCTCCGTGACACGCTGCCCTTTATCCAGTGCCGGGTCAGACCGGGTTTCCGGGTGACCCGCGTGTTTCCTTTAAATAATAACCCCGATTTCGCCCCAAATTCCCCCATTCCCTCTTCCCTCGGCGACCAAACACCCATTTCCCCCTCCCCAAGCAACGTGCCACGTTGATAGGCAAAGAAAAACGTCAAGTTTCTTCGATTCTTCAATTCTAAGGTATGTTTTCATCGTCTAACTCAATTTTTTGGCAATTTTTGTCAAATTTGGGCATATAAGGTGAGAAATATCACCCTAGGTAGAAATTGAACATGATATTGAATTATTTTGTGATTGATTTTTGTTCGGATTGTTGTATTTGGCGTTTGAACTTGTCGATTATGTAAATAATTCGAAATTGATTGTCGAATTGTATTTTAGGGCTTGGGTTGTTGAATTCGACTTGGGCAACTTGATAGTTTGGTGAAATTGATGCCGGGGTGTGGTTATTATTTGAGATAAGTCGTGGTAAATCTTGTATAACTGTTAAAAGACGACTAATTCTCGAATTTTTGTGGGAAAATGCATAATGTGTGAATTGGTTAGATTGTTAGATTAGCTTGTATATAAAATATTTTTCTAGTTGTTTTTAGTTTGTGGTTGTTTTGTTGCTTGTGCGATGGTTGAATTGCTAGCGATAGTAGGATTGGGAATTCGCTGTATGAAGTCTGAGTAGTACGCTAACCGTTATGCTGTCAAAATTTTGTTACGAACGCACTAAGCAATATGTGTATAGTTGTTTGTGTTTGGGGTTGTAAATAGAGCTATCCTTGCTGAAATTTTGTAAATATTGTTATGGACTAAGTGTGGGGTAAATTTTGTGTAACCCAACCTTAGCCGAAGCTAACAACTATTTAGCTTAACGGTGTGCTTGTTTGTGTAAATTGACAGGTACAATGGCTAGCAGGCAAGACAAAGGCAAGGGTGCTTCTACCTCAGGCACCGGAAGGAAACGGATGAGACTGGGCACTGCAGTCCCAGCTGCACCCGCTGTTCCGCGCGGCCAACACCGCCGATACGGAACAAGATGGGTCACCGATGAAGGGAAGAAATGGTACGCAAAGCATAAGGAGAACAAGTACTTCCCCGAGGAACATATTGCTAGGGAACCACTTGCACAGGAGTTTCCTCGCATTGTACAGAGGATTGAGGCAGCTGGGCTCAGCTTTATTTTTCAGGAGCCCAAGGAGTGCAACCTTCATTTGGTCCAGGAATTTTATGCCAACTGGAACCCGGCCATCAAAAGCCACACTATTAAAATCAGAGGGCAGATTGTCACTCTGGAACCCCAGCAGCTGAATGCCATCGTTGGAGCGCGGGACACAGACGCCCACGTTCTCCGCCAGCTAAACATCACCCCACCGTACGCCGACATCAGACGTACGTTGTGTGGGGCTCGATCCACAGCCCGATGAAGTAGACACAAGGAGAGGGGTTACCACCAGACTCTTCCCTATTCGCAGATGAACAGGGAGGCCAGAATCTGGCTAAACATTGTGTGTTCGTGCTTGATCCCGGGAGTTCATATGACAGACGTGACCCGGGACCGTGTCTGCTTGGTGTATGCCCTTATGAAAGGGCTTGAGATTAATGTTGGGGCGGTCATAATATCCGCCATGAAGAGAGCCAGACTGCACCAGGGTCACAGATACGGGTTTGGCGGACTCATCACCACCTTCCTCCGAGGCCTCGACATTGAGGAAGAAGCCTTGGATTACATTCCGCAGCTGGAGCGGAGGGCCCTTGATGTGACAAAGACTAAGGCCCCCGACACTACACACGGACCCGTGCTGACTTTGGGCGAGCGACATGCTCGTCACGATCAGTACATGGCCCGTATGTTCGGCATGCAGATGCTGCAGCTACGGATAGGTGGGAGACCAGCCACCGAGGAGGAGTTATGGCAGCTGGAGCTGGACTACCCCTTTGGCGAGAACGCCAGAGCCTTATGTAAGGTGGGGCCAGCCTTTGTGGAGCCGACAGACGATGATGTCCCTACTGATGAGGAGACACGTCGTGAGGACTCTGATGTGGAGTCCGATGACGACGATGGAGCTGATTCAGATATGGGCGACGAGGCTGTAGCATCGGATGAGGAAGTCGAATATTTCGACTGAGCAGGGAGTTCCACCACCCAAATTTTGTGCTTTGTATTTTTGTGAACACTGGGGACAGTGTTCGATTTAAGTGTGGGGTGGGGAGTAGTTAGGTGCTAGGTCAAGGCTCTAAATTGCTGTATAATTTTTCCTTGCTGTTTATGTATGTTGTGCCTTCCCTGTTGTGAACTGATTTGTGATGTACGTATATATTTGTTTTGTGGCTAATGATGTGTGTTTTTGAAAGTTATGGTTGCAATGGTAAATATTTTGTAAATTTTGTAAATAATTTTTTTTCTCTATCGACATGATCGATATTTTTCAAAATTTTTGCGAAAATATATTGCACTTGTAAATATTTTCTTTCTATCGAAATGATCAATGTATTGCAAAAATTTTGTCGATTTTTATTTTTTTGTGTTTCTCGGAGTTTCTTTTCGGTTCTTTTACCGAGAATAGTCCCATTGAACCGATGTCATAGTTAGTGACCGTTCCCTATGATGGATGGATGGCGACCGTCTTAAGGGAAATGTAGTCGGTAGGAGTAGGATTTTTAATTGTTGTTTTAGTTTTCTTTGGTGGATTGCATCAATGAACTGTAGTTGCTTATGGTTGCTAAAATTTTGTTGCGTGTTGTAATTGATGTTCAAATTGTGAAAATGATTCGTTTGAAAGCATGAAATTCTGTAAATATGTTGAGTTACCTAGGCTATAGAATTTGGTTCATTATGGTTGAGGCTTAATCTTGAATTCATGTAATTGACTAATTAAAGAGTCTGTGAATGCATCTTGATTCGAGCATGTGCATGAAGTGTGAAGTGAGGATTTGCTATTCCAAGTCATTGTGAATTGTCTAGAACTTGCCTGGTGTGTATACGAAGCGAAATGAAGGAGGTGTAGTGTTGGAAAGGATGTAGGCATTTCTTTGTTTTAACCGATAGTTTCCATATTTTTTTTTGTCAAATTCTACCTTTTTATATGTTGTATACCCTAGTCAGCCCGTTGAGCCTTTAGCCGATTTCTTTCTTTTGTCCAAAATTGTATGAACTAAGCTTTATTCCTTCTTTTCATTAGCCTTAAAGTCTTTAAGAAGCTCTTAAGCGCTTACAAAGAACAGAAAATGTTTCCCAAAGTGTTAAAGAGTGAAAAGAGTGAAAAGAAAAAGAAAAGCAAAGTGAGGAAAGAAAAGATGACGTTGAAGAGGCACTTGTTGTAATTAATTGATATTGAGGGTACATGAAAACCCTCTGTTTTGTGTCAAGTGTGGTTGATGAAATGGGTTGTATGAAAGTAAACCAGCATGAATGGGAGAAAAAGAGAAAAGAGAGGAACAATATCCATGAGTCGATGGGAATGAGTGAAAAGGCGCTTAAGGATGCTAGCGACTATTATTGGCTAATCAAATATATACATACTAGATCCATAGCCCCGTTACAACCCATTAAAGTCCTACGTGATCCTATATTGCATTTCTTTATATTAGTGGAGTAATACACTAAGGGCAAGCCTATGGGTCATGACATGATGCATGTGAATTCTTTTGGGAGAGAGAGTGAAATTAATTTTTATATGCCCCTACTTGCATGTTTGTGTGTTGCATGAACATAAAGGGGAAGTTTCTCTCGAGTTGTGAGGGCACATGCTTGATGAAAGATTGATTTTCGTGTCGGATTTCTTGATTAGTTGATTTGCATGAGTTTGCAGATATCAAGAATCAATCCTTAAAAGTCTAGGAAGCCTTGATGTATTAAGGTCATTGTCTTGTACGACCAAGCATGTTTTCTTGATGATTTGCAAAAATTGAATAATCGGTATGACCGTAGCGTAAATTGTTGCACCATAGTGACGAAAGTTGGGATGTAATTTGCATGAGTTGTGTATGTGTTGTTCGAGGACGAACAAGGATTTAAGTGTGGGGTAAGTGATCTTGGGCAGATTTATATGCCCAAGTGATACTCAAACGTATCATTTTTACCTTGTTTGTTGTGCAATGTGTATATAATATCATGTAATTGGTAATAAAATGCGAATTTATACTAACCAACATGATTAGCATTTGTTTTGCAGGAAAATGTCATTTTTAGGAGCTAAAATGCATGTTGGAACTATGTCGGAGTTGGACTTGGATGCGAGCGTGGAAAAGACCCGGGAATGCAGGATTTATAGGGGCTCCGCGATGGCTCCGTGCCACACTACCATCGCGGTAGAACACTGCCTGAGCAGGAATTAAATTTGCAATTTCCAGTGTGCATGAGCGTCAGCTCCGTGGCACGGAGATAGGCCTCCGCGATGGCCTCCGTGCCACGTTGAGGTTAAATTACTGGACCCTGGAAATTCCAGTGAGGGTCCGCGTCCACGCCGTGTCACGGAGGCAAGGCTCCGCGTTGGCCTCCGTGACACGTTGCTTGTTATTCCGGGAAAAATTTCCCACTAGTATAAATAGCACACTTAGGTTTATTTTAAGTAGTTTTCAGTTTTTAGACTGAGTTCAGAAGTGGAGAGCAGGAACGTGGGTTAGTAGCAGTTGAAGATTGGAAAAGCTAAGGGATTTCTTCTCTTCCTTTCTTCTTTCTATCAATTGTACGTATGATTTACACTCATTTTAGGATGATCAATCCAAGAATGAGTGGCTAATTCTCTTTCTTGCTGAGGTTTTGAACATGTGTAATGAATTCTGATTTTCATTGATATGGTTTATTCTTCTTCTTTAATGTTGTTCTATTAATTCTTGTTCTTTACTGCATTAGTGATTGGCCAACATTAATGTATATCTAAAAAGTCCAATTTCACTCGAGAGAGCAAGAAATTGGAAAGTTGTGAATTAATAGGGTATTGTTCTTAACTTGATTTGGGAAAATTGGGTTTTGATGTGCTTTCCTGATAGAAATATACTTGGAAGCCGTATTAGTCAAATTAGGAACTGGAATTATAGTGCTAGGTCATAAATTGCATTTGATCAAAGAAATGTAGATGGATGGTTTATGATTCTAAAGTGAAATTAAATACGAGAGTTTTAATTTCTAGGCAAATGTTCTTGGCTAGCAACATGAAGAAGAGAATTAACCAAAATTATCATGATTATCAAGTCCATTACTTTTTCTTAACCTTGGCATGTTCATATCCATTGTCTGAATTCAAAAGTAAATAGTTTGTATTAATTGTAGTATATAGTTTAGAAACAAAAAATTCAATTACTCTTGGGTACGTTGTTGTTAGCATAATTAGAAGTTAAATAGAAATATAGTAAATTAGGCAATTTTACATATCTTGAGCCTCCTTGGATCGATACTTGGCTACTTAGCCACTTTATTACTTGTTTGACCACGTGCACTTGCGTGTCGGTTTTTACCCGTACCCCAAAGCACCGAGCACCGGTGGAGGTACTACAGCAACCTATCGTGCAGCCAAGTCCCGCACCTCAGCTCTGAGCGCTCCTAGCTCTGCATACCATTTTGACAATTCAGGCGCCTGTAACTGTGCAAGGCGCTCATCCATTCTTTTCTCGAAAGCATCCAATCGGTCATGCATAGAACTAGACAATGCCTCCAACTCCTTCGAAACCCACGGCTTTACCTGCTCCATCAGAACTTTAACCTGTAGAGCGTGTGTGCCTGCTGCTTTTCAGCCTTAGCTAGCCGCCTAGCCATATCAACTAAAAACTCCTAAGAAATCATAACCAGGCAAGATGTAGTGGCTCGTGGAGGAGCAACTTATGGTCTAGGAGTTGCTGTTGTAGATGATTACTCAGGAACATCAGCAGGTGCGGAGGTGTCCGCTACATCTGTAGCCTCAGGCTGGCTACCTGTCTCTCTTCCCTCAATAGGCTCAGCTGCTAACTCAGTGAACTGTACAGCATCGGTCTGCATACCACTGCCAAATGCCTCTGTTAATATGGTTGCTCCAGCGGATGCAACTGCCTGAGTCCTTGCTCTCAATACCGGATTTGTGTCATCTCGAATCAACCCGATATCTGTTATCTTCTGGACCACTATTCTCTGTTCAACTGATGGAAACTCTAGCACCTTTAACTCCTGACAGAGTCTATCAATCAGACAGGGGAAGGGAATTGTAGTACTGTCATTGATTGCCTGCTCTCTAATCTCCTCAACAATGTAACGCGGGAAATTTATGGCATATCCCTCCATGATACTTGCTACCAATACTGCTCTATCAGGTGAGAGGATGTTATCATTGCTTCTTGGTACTAGCCTGTGCCGCACCAGTAACTACCAAATTTTTCCTGAAAGTTGAGTGTGGGCTTCTTTATCTAAGACTCTGTGTCATGCAACCATTCAACCAGCGGACCTCTTATAGCAATGATCTGAGACATCCAAGTATATTATCTAATGCGCTCCTGGCAATTTAGCTTTTTGGTCTTGACTTTCTTCAACTCATATAGCCTATAGTCAAACTCATCCATGTTCATCAGAGCATGATAATCTGTCCCATACAGCATCCTGGAGATTGTCATCTTAGATATGTCTACAGGAGTCTCTCGAACCAACACCTGCATCAAGGCAGGCCTCTTTTTCCAGTCCTGGCTCCCTAATGCCAAACGTTGTAGTATGGTTGTGTAGGCTGCATAGAATTCTCAGACTAAACATGGGTTGTAGCTTCCTGATGGCTTGGTCAACCACCCGAACCTGTACTTGTCGAACACCGCTTGCAGCTCTGGAAGGTCTTTCAGCCCCGTAGTGATCAGCCTCGGCTCCTCGTATATGATCCTCTTTGGATTTCCTTTATCATTAGGAGCAATATCTCTGTTATATATGGCCCTTATACCATGAACACCCCATGTCTGCACGTTTCTTGGTTGCTCGTTTGATGTGTTCGAAGTCTCAGTTAGTTCATCATCAGAGTACCCTCGCTAAGCATATGACTCTTTAGCTATCTATGTGTTTTGCCCAGCTGTGGGGGCCTGGGGAGCAAGTGCAGCTGCAGCCCTGGCATTATCATCAGTGTAGCTGGGCGGATCCCTCGCCAGTGGAGTAGGAGTATCGACCAGGGCTGTCGGATTTGAAGTTTGTTAGGCCCTAGCCCTGGTTGATCTCCTCAATAACTTCTCCTCTGATATGTCATATTCTTCCTCAGAACCACTTGATTCTTCGGAGGAGGATGGCTCATCACGCAGTCTATGGTATGAAGGTTGACTGCAGTCAGGTGCTTATTTCTTTGCCTAACTTTTCCTTGGTGTACCTCTCGCAGCCATTGTACCTGTGGAAACATTGTTAGTATATGAGATGATATGAAACAAAAACATTTTAAAAACTACTGCTCATTGGACCTGAAGAGTGACTAAATGATTCGTTGCCAGTGGCAACGACTCGTGCAGTCACTCGTTGTCATGAACTAGTCTTTCTACATGTTGGGCCAGTGTACTTGACGACTGGTCCCAATGAGTCATTACCAAAGGCAACGAGTCATTAGGTTAGTCGTTAGGTACACTACAAGAAGAAGAGGGAATTTTAAAGTTTGTAATGGTGCTTGGTTAAAACTTAGGTGAGAATTTTGAAAAGTAAATGAATCAGGTTTATATGATTAAGTTAATTATACCCTAATTCCAGCCTGGGTCGGGTCGGACATGTCATCAAACACTTATAATGCCTAGTGTCACAATTCAATAAATGATTAGACGAATCGTTGTTCCCTTTCGTGTTGTGACTAGAGTTCAACAAACTTACCTGGGACCTAACGAGTCAAGCAATGACTCGTGGTGTCACTCAATGAGTCGTGTCCTGAGTCATGGTCCTTGGACTAGTGTAGCTTCAAGATTGGTCACTTAATGAATCGTTTGGTCTCCGAATGATTCGTTGAGTGAGCCATTGTCACCCTTTTCCTTTTAATTCTAACTTTTGTCCAGTGTACATGATGGAGGACCTCACGATTCATTTCTTGAAGAGACGAATCATTGAGTCACCCGTTGCTCCCGTATTTTCTGCAATTCTCTTCACGATTTTACTGAATGAGTCGTCAGGTCAGACAATGACTCGTTCTATGACATTTTGCACCTGAACTGAAGTTCTAGATTTTTGGTTCCAACTTCAAATTTTCCATCTGAATCACCTGTACCCATCAACAAACGTAAACACTATATTTTTCTTACATTTACAACTTGGGTTACCTCCCAAGAAGCGTTTGATTTAACGCAGCGGCACAATGTGGGCATTTTAGCTACTCAGACTTAACCAAAACACCTCCATGGGTTGCCTCCCATGCAGCGCCTGATTTAACGTCGCGGCACGACGCAAGTCTCTTGACTACTCAAAATTCTTCAGGTAATTCATCTCCGTCCTCCAATACTAAGACTATGCTGAATTCTCGTGGTTGATTCATGGTCCGGCAAATGTTAAAGGTGACCTCTTCTTTGTTTAACCTGAATTTTAACTAGCCTACCTCCATATCTACTAGTGCCCTACCAGTTGCAAGGAATGGTCACCCAAAAATAATGGGGACCTCAGAATCGACTTGGCAGTCCAGAATCACGAATTCTGCTGGGAATATAAATTTGTCCACCTTGACAAGCACATCAAATAGGATCCCCACCGGCTTTATAACGGTTCTGTCAGCCACCAGTAGCCGTGTAGTGGTCGGTGTGGGGGCTACCAAGCCTAATTTTTTAAACACTGCTAGCGACATCAAATTTATGCTAGCTCCCAGGTCATAAAGAGCCCTTACAAACTCAACATGCCCAATGGTGCAAGGTATAGTAATAGCACCTGGGTCTTCCTTCTTTTGAGCTAGGACCCATGTAGTTATGGCACCATAGTGATGCAGATTATCAACAGGTTTAAAATTTACAGTCCTTTTTTTGGTGATGAGGTCCTTCATGAATTTAGCATATCGGGGCATCTGCTCAAGTGCTTCAACTGGATGTTCACTGACAACTGCTTAAGCATAGAGATAAATTTATGATACTTCCCATCTTTGGCTTTCTTCTTCAAACACTGTGGATAAGGAGGAGGAGGTCTAAGGATCGATGTAAGTTTTTGTTGTGCCTTGTGCCTCCTTTTCCTTCTCATGGGAAGCTCCTTGCTCCTTTGCATTACTTGGAATAGTTTTCATATCTGAATCTCCAACCAAAGTTGGGCTTTCGAAATCTGCTACACTATCATCATTCATCGAGATGAGCTTTTCTGACTCCTTAATTACAACCTACCTCGGAGGATCAACTGTTACCTTCCCGCTCCTAGTAGTAACCGCCATGCAATGCCTGTCATTTTTCGGATTTCGCACTATGTTGCTGGGAAGTGGGCCTTTCTGCCTCTAATTTATTGCAATAGACATCTAACTCATCTACTGCTCAATCTTCCTGATAGCCACCGTATGTGACTCCACCTATTGATTTAAACCAGAAATATCAGCATTGAGCTCCTTAAAGTGGCCATCTGTTGTCTCCATCTGCTTGAGTACTTTGGACAGCATGTCTTCAACCCTAGAACCACTAGACTCTGGCTCACGGTTTCTTGGAGGAACATACAGACCGCTCCTATCATTTTTGAACTCCTCTCGCTACTTCCAGTCTCCATTATCTCGGTAGTGGCCTCGATTGTAATTATTATCCTTATAAAAGTTCCAACCTTGGTTCCCTTGACCTTGACGCCAAGAGTCTTGGTTAGACCCTTGGGTTTTGGTCCAGAAACCCGCCCTCTGATCATTTAAATAGTTATCTTCCTCTTTAGACTCAGATTCACATCCATCATTCCTAGGGGCCTTGCCCTGAGAACCCACAGCATTTACTTTCTCCGCTTCGGCTCCCATCAAGTGCTTGTTTAGCAACCCCATAGTGGTCTTTATTTCTACAATATCTTGATTACGCTCCTCATCTTTTCTCCTATGTTCTGCAGACATACCAACCACATATGAGCCAGACGGAATCTCCGACTCTCTAGTGTGCTAAGCGCGGTTGGTTTTGGTGATCCTGTCTAGCAGCTCAGCAGCCTCTAAATAAGTGTGGCTCATAAAGGTTCCTCCGGAGACGGTATCAACAACCGCCTTGGTGTTCGCATTTAGAGACCTATAAAAGATCTCCAACAATGTATCATCTGGAATCCTTTGATTTGGCACCCTTTTGAGCTTTTTGTTGAAACGAAACCAGATCTCATAGAGTGCCTCCAAATTTAGTTGTCTGAAGTTATATATTTCATCTTTCAACTATAACTCTTTGGATGGTGGGAAGAATCTTTCAAGAAAATCTCTCTTAAGTTCCCCCCAAGTAGTGATTGAATCATTCGGCAGCTCAGCCAACCACATCGTTGCCTCACTCCCTAGTGAGAATGGAAATAACCTCAATCTGATTGCGTCCTGACTCAATCCTGGTTGCTTGTATGCCTTACATATACCCACGAAATTTGCCAAGTGAGCATGGGCATCATCAGATGCGTGACCTGCAAATATTCCCTTCATGTTGAGCAGTTGGATCATTGCACTGGTAATATCAAACTTTGCCCCAATAGGCAAAGGAGTTGGGACTATAGCTCAGTGGCACCGGCTTCGTCTATATCGGCATCATCTTCCTCATCAAAATATCGTTGTCTCTGGTGTTTTGGACCTCTGTGTCATCTAGCTCACATCTGTAGCTAGACATTGCTCTTCAGCAACTCTAGCTAACTCACGATCTCTAGTCCGAGCTTGCTCCTCAGCCAACATTCTCGTTGTGGCTTGGTCCACGGTTTCCTGCTCTTGGAAGTTGGCCATTCTTCGCAGGTTTCTTAATGTCTATTCAAGCTTGTGATCAATTGGAACCAGGGGATTTCCTTGGCTCCTAGTATCACGCATGCACAAACCTAAGACCTATTAAGAAACCAAAACAACAAAAGAAAAATAAAAAAGAAATAAGAACCAATAGTAAAGCGGGCACAATTAACAAAAGCCTTAGCCGTATCCCCGACAACGGCACCAAAATTTGATGTCGCCTAAATTACACCTCGTAATTGAGATATAAAGCAGTCGATGTAAAATATAGAACCTAACTAGGGGTTGAGATCGATCCCACAGGAAATATGGAAAGAACTTAAGTTAATGCGAATAGATGTTACTATCGAGTTACTTATTTCTTAAGGGGGAAAGAAATAAAATAGTAAACAAAAGTAAAACTACTGAATGCTTAGATCATATTTGGTTTGTATTCAATTAATGACTTGACTAGGATTATGTTCCCGAAGACTTCATAACCACAAGGCTTATACACTAGTGATCTATTCTGGAGTTCAACATGCAATATCGGTAAGTTAGGTTCACCTAAACGGTTGGTCCCCTACCAGATGATTATCACAACGCAACTTGGTCCGTATACGGGTGCATGTTTAACTAACACTTACCCTTAATATTGGATTAGCTATCCCCCGACAAGTTCAAGCTATTAGATGAGGGTTGATAGCCTCAAATCTCCGTTGTTAACCCTTTTCCCATTCACTACCTCCTTGGTCCGGTAAGTAAGAATAAGGCAAGTCCTAACGTTTGCAACCGTCAAGAATCACTTAAAACAAAGGGAAAAATAATACATGCATTAAACCCCATTCAAGAATCACTAAGTATTTAACCTATGTGTGTTAATTCATCTTAGTTCCCACAACCCTAATTATAGGTTTAGCTACTCATGCTTGTATGATCACAATCACAAAATATTTAATAAATCATAATTGCAACTTACAAATTATCGTAGAAGAAAACCAAGTAGATTGAATAAAATTCCAGCATTGATTTAATAAATTCCAATGTTGCTTTTGATCCTCAAATTCAAGAACAAAATTGTAAATCTTGTTTCTTGACCCAAGAATAATCGTACAACACCAAAATTCTACGTGAAAATTAGTAATAATAAACTTTCTCTCGAAAATAAACCTAAATAGTGTATTTATAGTTCCAAGAAAACCTTTTCCTAACTAAAACTGGAAACCAGGTCATCAGTGAGCACGGGCTTGGTGACGATTCGTTGGGACCTTTGACGAGTTGTGCCCTGCTAAAAATCAGTCATCTTTAGCATTGATCCCAGTTGTGGCCATAGGTCACCTAACGAATCGTTGTTCCTAGGCACGAGTCGTTAGGCCCCTGGTGGTCCAACTCCTTCAAAATTCCGGTGTATGTCATGGGTGGTTCTAGTGCTCTGCCAATGAGTCATTTAGTCAACTAGTGACTCGTTAAGTCGTCCGTCAACTTCACTAATTCTTTTTCCAGTCTTCACAACTGACTTCACGAGTCGTTACCAGATGTAACGAGTAGTTCCCTCAACCCATCAGGTACACTGTTTCTGCATCTTCATAACTCAATAATTGCCCGCTCTTTTAGCAACGAGTCGTGCTTAGTGCCAACGACTCGTGAAGGGCCTAGCAGTCACCTGTTCAGTTATTTTAAGCATTAATTTGCACAGTTCACTTCCGAACCTATTTTCCTGCAACATTAAACACAAAACACATCATACCTATATAAACATACCCGAAATGTGCATAATTTCTTGGTTTTAAGCATCGAAGGTTCCGTAAAATCACGGCACATCAACCTATGCAAAGACCAACCAGACAAGTTCTAGATCTTCAACACAATACTGAACTAAGTACTACCCCTCACTCACTCATGGTACATAACTTATATTCACCTCACCTATCTGGTTTACACATGGCTTAACAAGACTCCTCATGCTAATAAACTAAATGACATCAAAGATCCAAAGAAATAATGTATGCAGTCACAAATACATGACTAATACATCAAAAAAATTTAAACAGGGTCAATTTTTTCAAAAACCAAAGCTTGTGCATTTTCATTGGTTGAGTACTCCTAAGTTATTTCCTAATTAAACAAAATTCATAAAATAAGAAATAAAAATCCTAAACATGTCGATTTTACTAGATAGCATGTCCGAGGGAAAAGAAATACGGCAAGAAAAACCCTCGGATGAATCAAAAATCCCAAATATCACAAGAACACCCCCTCCCCTTTTTGAAAATTAAGCTTCGTACCCGAAGAATGAACTACAAGAACATAGGAAAGGGAACATACCTACGGTGCTCTAGGCGCTCTTGTCGTCCTGCAGAGGAGGTACCTCCACTGCAATCATGGCGCTAGCAATGGCCAGCGTACTCAATGAAGTATCTGTAGGAAGAGTGGTTACCCCCTCAATAGTCTTGGCCGCTTCTATGGCCTCTGTGTCAATATGAGCTGAAGGTGGCTCACTCGGAGGGTCACGACCACTGGCAAGATCGGGCTGAGTCATGGTGGAGCTACCTGCTCCTCTAGCTTGCTCCTGCAGCTCTGACATATTTGAGTCATGAATCTACAGGCTCTCTACTCTAGCCTACTTGCATTCTTTCCTTTCCTTTTTCCTCTTCTTTCACAGACTCTCCTCTCCAACATCCTCAGAAGTTCTTTTCTTTCCCTTTTCTCTAGCAGCTACCGTCGTCTCTTAATAAGCCATCAAGTCAATCTCCTCATCGAGCTCTATATCTAGGTCTGGAAGAGTAGGGGCTGCTATGACTGCCGGTTGCCATGATGACAACTCGGCTACTTGGGTCTGAAAAGCCCCCAACTCCTCATGGAGACTGCTGGTGTCCGTCTGCTCGGTCATCCGCACGTTGAATCGGCTCTCAAATCCATCCAAGCGAGCTTGTAGAGACTGAGCTATTGTATCTATCTCCACTTTGACCCATGGCTTTAAGTTTTCCATCATAGCTTGAATCTTTCATTCAGCCATGGTCAAGCATTTAGCCAGTTTCTGGAGAAAGTCATGAGGCACCAAAATATGCCCTTCTAGAGTCTGAGTCTGCAGGCTAGGGTGTGGTGCAGTTGAAGTGCTAAGAGCTGACTCTGAATGACCGGCATCTGTAGCCGGTGTCTCGCACTACTCTTGTAAGGTGGGGACATTCACTTGTGCATCCCATGCCGGCTGGACTGATGGAATTGCGGTGGAAATTCTGTCTTGGCTTACTAGGTTCATGTCATCCCAAATAAGGCCGATATCTGCAATCATCTGGCCTCCGATAAGACACTCCTCACCCTGTCGTATTGACACCCCTACCTCTGTGCATAGCCTGAATACAAGACTCAGAAATGGGATGGTAGTGCTCACTTCCACCGCCCGATCTCGTATATCCTCTGCGATGATCCTCGGGATCTTAATAGGATAACGGGACATGAGGCATGCCACCAAAGCTACTCTATCAACATCAATGTATTATCTTTGACCGGGGGTGCTAACCGGTAGTGCACTAGTGTCCAGCAGACTTTTTCTATGAAGTTGAGCGAGTTCTTTGTCACCTACTTTCCACCATAACCCATTCAGCTTCGTCCTTATTTTCAGCAATCACCCCTGCCAACCATTGTAGCTGCCTTTGCCTTTCCTACAAGCCCAAGTTCCTAATCTGCTTCATTGCCTCCACCCTGTAGTCATACTCAGGCATCATCCATGTAGACACGAACTGTGATCCATACATAACCCGAGAGATGGTCTTCTATGATATGTCTACCTCTCGTCCTTGGACCAACACACTCTCCAGTCGGGGCTGGTCTTTTACTTTCTGCCCCTCCTTTGCCTTTTGCTCCATGGTGGCCAAATAGTTGGCATAGAACTCCCTAACCAATTTTGTTGCATACTGAGCTGGAGTCTTGGCCAACCACTTGAAACCATAGAAGCTGAATATCCGCTTCATCTCCTCAACTTCATTTAGTGAGTTTGTGAGGATCCGCAATTCTTCCTGGATGCTCTGCCTTGGCTTGTTCTTGGAAGTGAGAGAAATGCCTTGCTCATAAATCCTTATAGCTCCCGGCACTCTCTACGAGACTGTGCGGTTCTCTTTGGATGGGGTCTCTACTTGTGCAGCATTTGGAGACTCCTCCTCTGATTCATCGCTGCCACTTACTTCACCTGTTTGGGTCTCCTCAGACCCTTCTGTGTTTGAGTCATTTCCCGACACTTGATTACCTCCTCTAGCTCCCTCCTCAAACTGGGGAGCTTGGGCAGATGTGGCAGTAGCTGCTTCGGCTTGTTCTCTTGCTTTTGCCCTAGTGGTTCTGGTTCCTTAAATGTCTGAAGTATCTACTTGATAATCCTCAACCGAACCACTAGGGGAGTTACCTGCTTGCCCAGCCATGGACTCAGATGTTTCATCAAGAAATATCCTTCGGGTAGTTGCTTTGGATGCTTTGTGTTTCATTGTCACTGTTCCTGTAGAGAAGAAAGTTAGAATTCCATATTTGAGAAAAAAGAACTAAAAAGAGCGATTTCAGATTCTTAACATGGGTCGACAGTACGGGTCGTACCCTGGAGGTATGACTTGTATGAAGGCCTAGAAACTCTGTATGCATATTACGGCTCACAAGTATGACTCGTACCATGAAGGTACGACCCGTACCTTGAGTCGTCTGATGAAGCCCCAACACTACCATTTCCTCTGATTTTTGCACGACTCAAGGTACGACCTATAGGTCAATTCCATGAGTCATAGGAAGGACTCTTCTACCTTGTCTGGCTTAGCCCAGTTCAAATCGGGGTACGAACACACAGTATGACTTGTTGTGACAAACCACGAACCATACTGTGTTTCATACCACTTTCTTCACTCATTCAATTTTTTTTAGTTTGCAAGATTTCTTTTTCACAATTTGGGTACTCAGATTTCCCCAGGTCTAGGCATATCATTCAATCAATTAACCACTACTCATCCCTTCCTTTTTTAATCACTACCCATAACTCAAATTTGAAAGGCTTCAATTAACAAGTTTATCCCACCAAAAATATAATGCTTTCCCAGTCGTTCATGGTTCGATAACAACCCTAATCATTGTATTTTTGAGATTTTTCAAGCAAAGACCACTACTCACAGGGGTTTCGATAGTGATACTTCAAGCAAGTTAAGGTTTTTGATATTTAATGCATTACTTACTTGTTTGTTCTTTCTTCGGTTGGTTATCACAAATGTGGGTTGAGACGCACTTAATTTGAGCGAGAAATTGCTCGTAGATTTAAGTCACATGTGTGAGGGATTCGTATGTAGGGTTCGTAGTTTTGATTTTTTTTGCGTGGGAAGAAGGGTCGTGTGAGGTCTTTGATTTAAAATAGGAAAAGGGCAAATGTGAAAATCTGGGTTGAGTCGCGTAATTTTAAAAGTTTTAACCCGTCACGACTCGTACCACGAGTCGTAGGAAGGACGTATGACTGGTCCCTTAGACCCGTAAGTCAAAGTTTTGAAAACTTACCTAGGGACCTATGAGTACATCCTACAACTCGTACAAGATGGGTACGATTCGTATAATGACTCGTAGGTCGTTGCTTTTGAATTACATCTCTGAACCTCACCACGCCTCCTGCTACGGCTCGTAGGATGTTGTCACGAGTCATACTGAGAGCCGTAGTAGCTGCTTTTTCAGTAGTTTTTTGTACCTCCTATTTTAATTTTCCCTTCACACTGAACATGCATTAGTTCAATAACTTGGGTTGCCTCCCAAGTAGCTCTTGATTTAACGTCGTAGCACGACGCAAGTCTCTTGACTACTCAGAATTCATCAAGTGACTCATATTCATCCTCTAGTGCTGAGATTACACTGTATTCCTTGGGTTGCTACATTGCCCGGCAGATGTTGAAAGTGAACTCTTCTTTGTTTAGTCTAAACTTCAGTTGGCCAGCCTCCATATCTACTAAGGCCCTCCCAATCGTAAGGAATGGTCGCCCTAGAATGATGGGGACCTCATAATCAGCCTCGCAATCCAAAATCACGAAGTCTGCTGGGAATATGAATTTGTCCACCTTAACCAGTACATCGAACAGGATCCCCACTGGCCTTTTCATAGTCTTGTCAGCCATTAGTAGTCACATAGAGGTCGGTATGGGGGCTCCTAAACCCAATTTCTTGAATACCGCCAAGGGCATCAGGTTGATGCTTGCTCCCAGATCACAAAGTGCCCTTGCAAACTCGACATTGCCAATGGTGCATGGTATAGTGAAAGCACTTGGGTCTTCCTTTTTTTGAGCCCAAACCCCTGTAGCTATGGCACTATAGTGATGTACATTGTCTACCAACTCGTAGCTTACGGACCTCTTCTTCATCACCAAATCATTCATAAACTTAGCATATCCAGGTATTTGTTCCAACGCCTCTACCAATAGTATGTTCACATATAGTTGCATAAGGATTGAAAGGAATTTCTGGAACTTACAATTTTCTGCCTTTTTCTTCATTTTTTGAGGGTACGGTGGCGGTGGTCGTAGGATAGCTCGATGCACTTGAGTTGCTCCTTGATCAATGTCAGGTTCTTTTTTCCTCTGTCAGGGCCTTTGGCAACTCAACACTCTCCATCTTAGCACTCTTATCACTTTCCTCAATAATGCTCTCTTTCTTCCATTCAACTACAACCAGAAAAGGGGGGTCAACTGTGGTCTTACTACTCCTAATCATCACCTCCATGCAGTGGCTATCATTCTTTGGGTTCTAGACGGTGTTTCTAGGCAGTGTACCCTTTTGTCTAGGGTTCAGTGATGCTGACAGTCATCCAAGCTGCTGCTTAATCTTCTTGATGGCGGTTGCATGAGATTCTACTCTCTGACTCATACTTGATATGTCACCATGGATCTCCTTCAATTGCTCATCAATGGACCTCACCTTTTTCAGTATCTCGACCATCATGCTCTCTAACTTTGTTTGCCTAGCCTCCCCCTCTCGTGCATTGGGAGGCACATAAACTCCAGCCAGATCATTGCAGTGTCCATCATTTCTTCTCCACTCTCCATCGTGCTCACAACCGCGGCTCCTATCTCTGTACCCACTTCGGTTGTAGTTGTCTCTGTATTGGTTCTAACCTTGGTTTCTAGAGCCTTGGCGCTAATTGTCTTGCCTAGATGCTTGGGTGTTGGCTCGAAAACCCGCCACTTGGCTATCCAGGAAATTTTCCACTTGGCTATCTGGGTCTCATCATCGAAGAACTGAGGGGCAAGTCTATAACCTCTGTTTCCCCTCCCATGTTGAACAACGTAAACCACCTCTTCTCTAACATCTTCTGCTTCCTGAAATGCAGCTTGCCGAGCTAGCTCATCTTGCCTAGCTTCTTCAACTATGAGGGCATCTCTTTGTTCCTGGTTTTCCATCCCGTGCAGTGTTCATTCAATTTTTGGGTTAAACGGAATCAGGAGATCTCCACTACTCTGACTGCTTGGCATTCACCAGAAAACAACCTGTGGGTATCAAAAACAAAAAGAAAACGAAATTAAGGAAATAACTACCAAAAAAGTCAAATACAAGAAAATAATCTAGTCTTAACCGTATTCCTCGGCAACGGTCCCACTTTTTGATAACGCTCAAACCATACCTCCTACCAAAGTATGAAGCGAACGTTGTCAATAAAGAACCCAACTACAGGTTAGGTTCGAACCCACAAGGAATATGGAAGAGCTAGACTAAAGCCGGTAAGTGAACTTGTTAGGTAGTTACTCCAAATTGGGGGTTCTAAATAAAACAATAATTAAAAACACGGTAAAAACTTTGGTTGAAAGTAAGAATGAAAAAAAGTTAGGGTTTTGTGTTCCCCATGGGTTCATAACTGCTACGGCTATACATACGTGATCATCACCAATGCTTACTTGTAGAACTGATAACTTAGGTTCATTCAAACGACTGGTTCGTCCCTATTGAGTGACTATACTCAAGCACTAGGTCAGGTCTCATGAGTGATTGAAAATTAACCGTTATCACTATGTCCCAACTTTAACAATCCTGGGACCACAGCTCAAGTAAATACAATGGTCATCAAGATCAAGTCTTTGTTGTAATTCTCTTTTCCTAATCTCTGGTTCTCTAGGCTCAAGTAAGTAAAGAATTCAGGCATGTCCTAACATTGTACACTATTAAGAAATGTTTAAACATGAAGAGAATACAATACAAGTATTTGGCATTAGTTTTGAATCACTTTTATATAACCCTAGCTTGTTAATCCACCATATTTCCCACCACCCTAGCTTGGAGGTTTTAGCCTCTCATAGTTGCAAGATTATGATTTGCATTCATAATTAGAAACATAAATCAATACTTACATTTATGGATGAGAGAAAAAATTCTTTGTATTAATCAGCAAAGATCCTCAAGAAAAATATGAAGATCAAGAGAAAGTCAAGAAAAGGTTTATCACAAGTCGAACAACTCAATTCTCACGTCTAAATCTCTCTAACTTGATTTCTAATTACTTCTAATCACTCCTAAACACCTATCTAATGAAAATAAAACATAAACATATTTATACAGATATAAAAATCTTTTTCCTAGGCTAATAGGGTGAATTTTCATAACTGAAGCCGCCTGCATCACTACTTGTCCTACGACCCATAGCAGGTATGTACGGCTCGTACCTACTTCTCGTATGTCATTGGCTGGCTAAAATTTGGCTAAGTGTTGGACCTTGGTACGACTCGTACATGCTTCCTACGAGTCGTACTGAGCTTCCGTGGCTTGACTCTGAAACTTTGCAATTTTTCTGAAGTTCTTCATGAGTGCTATGGTACGACTCGTATCTTACTGCCACGACTCATAATGTCTATCCATAGTAGGAGTCAACCTCTTATGAAAATCTTCTAAATCTTTACATGACTTCTTCGCTACAGCCCATACAAGCTTTGTACGACTCGTACTGAGAGTCATAGGATGCACTTCTTCATCCTTAGCCTTCTGAAACTTCTCATGACCAGCAGTACGGCTCGTAGTACCTTCCTACGGCTCGTATTTAGGATGGTAAGTTAAGCCTATTTTATGCACTTTTAGGTTATCTTTTGCACATTTTTTCTCCAACACCTATTTGTCCTGCAACCAAAGAAAAATTGCCTTATATCCATATAAATATACCTAAGTCCATGATATTTTCTTAGTTTTGAGCGTCAAAAGTGTTGTAAACTCACAGCATATCAAGGATTGCAATGTTATTAAGGATATCGATCTCTCCAGCCTTATAGTTCACGCCCAGTAGATTGAGGCAAAGAAACTAAAAGACTTGGAGCGGGAGAACAAACGGGCAAGGACCAGCCAGTCAGATTATAGCCACCATAGATCTGGCAGTAGTAGCCGCCCACAACAAAAGCAGCAGCAGCAGAGGGCTCCGACACCCACTTAAGCTAGTGCCCCTACTTTTTGGTCCCGCAAGGATCAGAGGGGTGGAGCATCTGGCTCACAATCCCAGAGTCATAACGCCAGCAACCGCTACAGCTACCCAGCTTGCCCTAAGTGTGGCAAGAACCATCTAAGAGAATGCCTTCAGGGCCGATAGGGTTGTTTTAGGTGTGGACAACTTGGTCATCGGCTCAAAGAATACCCATCAGCAGGACGGGGGAGATGACAATCCACCGCTTCAGAAAATCAAGCAAACTGACCAGCTCAGCATGCCAACACTTCAGGTACGAATGGCGGCCAGCTCCAAGACCATTTTTATGATTTGTCCTCTCGTCAGGATCACGAGAGCTCACCTAACGTGGTCACGGGTATGTTACGCCTTTTCCATCTAGACGTGTATGACCTATTAGATCCAGGATCCATACTATCATTAGTGACTCCCTATGTTGTTTTCCAGTTTGATATCAGTCTAGAAGTCCTCTCAGAACCATTCTCAGTCTCCACCTCGGTTGGCGAGTCAGTTAGAGCCAGCTAGGTGTACAGGAACTGCCTAGTCTCAATTTTGAATAAGGTCATTCCAGCTGATCTTGTAGAGTTAGACATGGTTGACTTTGACCTCATTCTTGGCATGGATTGGTTACACTCTGGTTATGCCTCAGTCGACTGCAGAACTAGGGCCGTTAGTTTTTAGTTCCCTAATGAGCCAGCTTTAGAGTGGACGGCAGTATTTCAGCGCCTAAAGGTCAGTTTATTTCCTACCTTAAGGCCAGAAAGCTTATATCAAAAGGGTGTATTTATCATCTAGTTCGGGTCAAAGATTTCAGCTATGAGACCCCAAATATCCAATCAGTTCCACTTGTCAGCGAGTTCCCTGATGTGTTTCCTGAAATATTTCCTAGAGTCCCTCCTGAGCGGGAAATAGACTTCGACATAGACCTTCTTCTAGACACTCAGCTCATCTCCATCCCTCCTTATAGAATTTCTCCAGCTGAGCTTAAGGAGTTAAAGGAGCAGTTAAAGGACCTTCTTGTTAAAGGTTTTATCAGACACAACATCTCTCCCTGGGTGCTCCAGTACTATTCGTGCAAAAGAAAGACGGTACCCTCAAAATGTGCATCGATTATCGTCAGTTGAACAAGGTCACAGTCAAGAACAAGTATCCCCTACCCAGGATTGATGACTTGTTCATCAGGGAGCCAATTGTTTCTCCAAGATAGATCTCAGGTCGAGGTATCATCACTTAAGAGTTAGAGAATGTGACATACCAAAAACAGCTTTCAAAACTCGGTATGGTCACTACGAATTCATGTTATGTCCTTTGGACTCACTAATGCCCCTACAACTTTCATGGACCTAATGAACAGAGTCTTCAAGTAGTATCTAGACATGTTCTTCATTGTGTTCATTAATGAAAATCTGGTATACTCCAGAAATGAGGAAGAACACGCTAATCACCTGAGGATAGTGCTTCAGACACTTAGAGACCGCCAGTTGTTCGCCAAGTTCATAAAATGCGAATTCTGGTTGAGGTCCATGACTTTCCTTGGTCACGTGGTCTCGAGTGAGGGTATTCAGGTGGATCCTCAAAAAATAGCAGCGATGAAAGACTGGCCTAGACCTACCTCCCAATTGAAATGAGAAGTTTCTTGGATCTAGCCAGTTATTACCGACATTTTGTGGAAGGTTTTTCCTCTATTGCATCTTAAAAATGCTCAAACCACACCTCTTACTGAAGTGTGAAGCAGACATTGTTAATAAGGAACCCAACTAGAGGTTGGGGTCGATCCCACAGGGAATATGGAAGAGCTAGATTACAGACGCTAAGTGAACTTGTAAGGTAGTTACTTCAAAATTGGGGGTTTCTAAAGAAAATCAATAATGAAAACAATTATCAGAAATCTGATTTTGAATCAGTATTAAAGGATAACTAGGATTTGTGTTCCCTATGGGTTCATAACTGCTTTGGGTATACACTTGTGATCATCACCAATACCTACCTATAGAACTGATAACTTAGTTTCATTCAAACGACCGACCAGTCCCTATTGAATGACTATACTCAATTACTCGACCTAGTCTCATGAGCGATTTCAAACTATCCGTTATCACTAAGTTCCAGATTCAATGATCCTGCGACCACAGCTCAAGTTAATACAATGATCATTAAGATCAACGCTCCGTTGTAATTCTCTTTTCCTAATCTCTACCTCTTAAACCTAAGCAAGTAAAGAATTCGGGCATGTCCTTACGTTGCACACCGTTAAGAAACGTTTAAGTATGAAGAGAATACAATTTAAGTGTTTGTGTTAGTTTTAGAATCACTTTGTGCAACCCTAGCTTGTTTATCCATCATGGTTCCCACAACCCTAGCAATGGAGGTTTTAGCCTCTCATAGTTATAAGGTTGTAAATTGCATTCATGATTGAAAACATAAATCAATACTTACAAGTATGAATAAGAAAAACACTTCCTTTGATTAGTTAGCAAAACCTTGAAGAACAAGTAGCAAGAATAATTCAAGAAAAGGTTGATCACAAGTCAAATCAACTAAATTCTCTTTTTTTTTCTCCACAAAATCTCTTCTCCAATCTTTACCTACTGAAAATAAAACATAAAACGTATTTATACAGACACAAGAATCCTTTTCCTAGGCTAACATGTTGAATTTCCATATTTGGTTTCGCCCACGTCATGAGTCATCCTACGATCCGTAGCACGATCATACGGCCCGTAGCATTCTTTCATACATTGCATGACTGGCTGAATTTTGGCTAAGTGTTGGAACCTGATACGACTCGTACCTCCATCCTACGATCCTCTAAGCTCCCATGGCTTGACTCTAAGACTTTAAAATATTTCCGAAGTTCATCACAACCACCATGGTATACTCGTACCTTCATTCCACGGTTCGTACTTCCTTTCCGTAGCAAGAGTTAGGATCTTATACAAATCTTCTTAATCTTTTCACGACTTCATCACTACGACTTGTACAAGCTTGGTACGACTCCTACTGAGACTCGTATGTTGCATCTCTTTAACCTTAGCCTTCTACAAATTTTCACAGCCACTAGTACGACTCGTAGGACCTTCCTATGGCTCGTACTGTGGACTGCAATCTAAGCCTATTTTGCACACTTTAGGCTATCTTTTGCATTTTTTAACTCCAACACCAATTTATAATGTAACCAAAGGAAAAGTGTCTTATATCCACATAAATACACCTAAGTCCATGCTATTTTCTTAGTTTTGAGCATTGAAAGTGAGGTAAATCCACAGCACATCACATCTCCTCTGACTAAGTTGACTCAGAAAAAGGTGAAATTTTAGTGGTCAGATGCGTGTGAGAAGAGTTTCCAGGAGTTGAAGACTCTTCTAACTACCGCTCCAGTTTTGACCTTACCAGAAGGAACATATGGGTTTGTAGTGTATTGTGACGCTTCCAGAGTTGGACTCGGTTGCGTTCTGAGGTAGTGGGGTAAGGTGATAGCTTACGCCTCCAGATAGATCAAGGTTCATGAGAAGAACTATCCAACTCATGACTTGGAGTTGGCAGCAGTGGTGTTTGCATTGAAAATATGGAGGCACTACCTTTAAAGGGTTCGTGTAAATGTTTTCACCGATCACAAGAGCCTTCAGTATGTGTTCAGTCAGAAAGATTTAAATCTTAGTCAGAGAAGATGGTTAGAGCTACTGAAGGATTATGACATGAGCGTGCTGTATCACCCGGGCAAAGCCAATGTGGTGGATGATTCCCTAAGCAGAGTGTCTATGGGGAGCATAGCTCATGTTGAAGAGGGAAAAAAGGAAATGGAAAAGGATATCCACAGGTTAGCTCGGTTGGGAGTACAGTTGGTTAATACAGTTGAGGGAGGAATAGTTGTGCAGAGTGGATTAGATTCCTCATTGGTAGTTGAAGTTATGTCAAGGCAGGATGAAGATCCCATACTATGTAAACTAAAGGAGGCGATTCTCAGAAAAGAAGTGGAGGCTTTCTCCCAAGGGGGAGATGGTGTACTCCATTATCATGGTAGGCTGTGCATACTGAATGTGGGTGATTTAAGAGAGTAGATATTGGCTGAAGCACACAGTTCGAGATATTTCATCCACCCAGGTACTACTAAGATGTAACGTGATTTATAGGATATTTACTAGTGGAACGACATAAAGAGAGACATCGCAGAATTTGTACCTAAGTGCCCTAACTGCCAGCAGGACAAAGTAGAACACCAGATATCGAGAGATATGACTCAGGATATCAGCATACCCACATAGAAGTGGGAAGAAGTAAATATGGATTTTATTATAGGTCTACCTCGGACTCGTCAGCAGCATGATTCAATCTGGGTGATAGTAGACCGTATGACTAAGTCAGCATCCTTCCTCCCAGTTAAAACTACAGACTCAACCGAGGATTATTCTAGGCTTTATATCCGGGAGTTGGTCAGACTTCATGGGGTGCCCTTATCCATTATCTCAGATAGAAGTACCTAGTTCAGCTCTCATTTCTGGAAGTCTTTTCAGAAGGGACTCAGTACTCAGGTCAAGCTTAGCACAACTTTTCATGTGCAGATAGATGGACAAGCTGAGCGCACTATCCAGACCTTGAAAGATATGCTAAGACTGTACGTGATCGATTTCAAGGGTAGTTGGGATGATCACTTGCCTTTCCTCAAGTTCGTGTACAACAAAAGCTACCACTCCAGTATTCAATAGCCCCGTTTGAGGCATTGTATGGTAGGAGGTGTAGATCTCCTATCGGGTTGTTTAAGGTTGGTGAGGCTACTCTAATCGGGCCAGACTCAGTTCATAAAGCTATGCAGAAGGTACAGCTCATCCGAGAAAGGTTGAAAATAGCTTAGAGCCGACAGAAATCTTATGTTGATGTGAGGAGAAGAGAGTTAGAGTTTGCAGTAGACGATTGGGTTTATCTAAAAATTTCACCCATGAAAGGAGTGATGAGATTTGGGAAGAAAGAAAAACTCAGTCCAAGACATGTGGGACCCTACAGAATTCTGAGGCGAATTGGCAAAGTAGCCCATGAGCTAGAATTACCTTCAGAGTTATCATTTGTGCACCCAGTGTTCCATGTGTCGCTACTAAAGAAGTGCATCGGTGGTCCAACTTTAGTTGTGCCACTAGACAGTGTAGGAGTGAAAGATAATCTCTCTTATGAAGAGGTCCTAGTTCAGATCCTTGACCATCAGGTTCATAAGCTGAGGAACAAAGAAATAACTTCAGTCAAACTCTTGTGGAGAAATCAGCACGTTGAAGGAGCTACGTGGGAAGCCGAAGCAGATATGATGGCTAGATACCCACATTTATTCCCTTCCATCTCAGTTTAAGTTTAAGGTATCAATTTTCTCCCTAAAACTCTATTCAATTTCATGTTCAGTTCATGTGCCCCAGTTTCTTTCATGTGAATGTACGTAAGTGTGACTCATAAATTCAGTTCAATCATTTAGTTTAGTTCGGAGGCAGTCATTCCGTTAGTTTTCAGCTTATATGTTCAATATTTAAATATGGTGATTACATTTCTCTGCTTTTTTATGTGTTTACAACATTCGAGGATGAACTTCCCAAGGGGGAGATATTGTAATGCCTCAGAAACCCTAAGACCAAATCCAGGAGTTGAAACAGAGAAAATAGAATTTTCTGCATCAGGTCACAGAATGAGTCGTCCTGTGACCCATGGGGTAGGCCACGAGTCGTAGAGTGACTCGTGGGGAAGGGTTCGGACCTACTTGAAAATTTGGGAAATTGAGTAACCACAGGTGTGACCACGAGTTGTGGTCAACACCACGAGTCATCAAGTCAGCCATGGCCAAGAGTTGATTGAAAAAATGAAGGAAGTTGGGCAGTGCACTTAATGGGTTCTCACCGTGACTCGTTAGGAACACCATGAATTGTGGTGTCGCCTGTGGTGACCCCCTGGTGATTTCTGGCAGTGTTGAGGATGAGAGGTGACCACGATTCATGGTCACCACTAATGACCCGTTATGGTCCCCGTGGTCACATCAGTGGATTTTTGGGTAGAGTACTTCACGAGTTGGACCACAAGTCGTGGTCACTGGTCACGACTCGTCTAATCCCTCATTGTGACCGGCAGGGTGATTTTTCTGTGAGATTTTTAGGGGCTTTTTTGTAATTTTTTGAACTCCTAGACTCCAAACTACGTCGTTTTGGGCTCGTCCAGGAGGGAGTTAAAAGGGTGATCGACATTTTCCTCTCACCCATTCTCTCAATACTTAGACTCAGTATGTAGAAACTCTCAGAGCTAGAACTAGAGCAATCGATTTCTTCTTAGATTTTCAAGAAATTTTCTCTGGGATTTCTTCATCGGGTATGTGGAAATTCAACAAGGGAATAGTTCTTCCCTTGTGTCCCTAAAATCTTCGTTATTTTCCTCTTTTAGTTTAGCCATGTGGATTCGAAATGTAGAATATTTTCAGACTTATATCTTTAAAATTTTGATTATTATATTTCTCATGATTTTAACTACTTATTATTCCTTAGTTCTAGACATTTATGAGAATTGTATCTTGCGGAATAATTTACCCCTAAGTCTCAGTTCTGTAGAATTTAGGATCTTGCATGTTGGACTAGTTTCCCTATAGCTTGATTCTAACAGATTTGAAATTCCCATATTATTAGTGTATGTGGAAATTTTAGTCAGATATTTACATGTCTAGTCTCAGTCAGATTATTAGACTCAATGTTGTCTAGAAATGTCAGCTGATCAGTTTGACTATAATTAATTCTTAAGGTATCTGTGTTGCCTCCCACTTATCAGTATTAGACTCAGTATCATATTTTAGTGGTTCTTTAGGCGGTCATGACACTTTCAGATAAAACAGCTCTGACCAGCCTTTGGACCCCAGTTTCAGATTATAGTTTGTTCTTTAGATGATTACGATGCTTCCAGATAAGCAGCTCTAACCGATCTTAGAACACTAGTTACAGAATTTGGTCCGATATGACTCTCAGGGTACTTCCAGATAGGTATTCCTTACTTAGTCTTGGGCCCCAGTTTCAAGTTATCAGCTTAGTAGTCAATCTAGGACTATCCAGTGGGAGTAGGACTTAGCACCGAGCAGACTAGGGTTCCAGCGCACCTAGATTTCCAGAACTATGTTTCCACCATAGGTTATATTTTATTGGCCTCATGGACCCAGACCTGTGATCGCTCAGTTCATGCCTCTATACCCTCGCAAGGTATATTGAGTCCTATCGATGGGGTGTATACATTGGACTCCAAGTCTAGCTCACGTGGTTATATGTCGATTATAGCCTCTCCCACTAGTCAGTTTAGTTCAGTCTTAGATTAGCTCAGTTAGAACAGTTTCAGACTACTCAGTTCAGATCATTTTAGTACAATATTTCAGATTAGTATTTCAGATTTAGGGCATGTCTTTGACCATCAGACAGGGTCATTTTGACCACCTCAATATATCATAGATTATATAGTTTCAGTATTTTAATTGGTCATTGCATGTCTTTATAGTTCAGTTGTTTTATTCTCCGTATTATGGTTTCTCTCACTTACTCAGTACATTCAAATTATTGATGCATACCTTTTATGTTGTATCATTTTATGATACAGCTGCAGGTTCTCAGTCTCAGCTCCGTTAGCAGATCTTGCCCAGAAGTTTTCAGTTGCATCAATGGTGAGTCCTCATCTTTTGAGGATGAGGATTATTTCTTTTCAGTTATATTTTATTTCAGTTAGACTTAGAGTTAGCTGGGGGCTTGTCCCAGAAACTCATCAGATAGATGGCTTTCAGACGCAGACAGAGTTTCAGAATTTTTAGCTTTATTTCAGTTGTTTTAAACTTTATGATATAGTTCTTCTTCATAAATGTTTTGTTTTATTATTTTAAAGCTTCTGCTATGTTTTTACTCAGAATACCAGTGTTATGATAGACCATAGGTTGACTTGAGGTTACTTGTGACTCCGAGTATCCCGTCTCGTCCAGGGTATAGACTCGGGGCATGACAACCTATCCCTCTCCATGCATGTAAGCCTAGAAGTTCCTAAGGGTGATCAAGCCTAGAAATTCATCAATTCTCCTTCAATTTCCGTTGGGAATTCAAGAGGGATGTGAAATCAGAATGGGTGTATTCATCCACTCCCATGCTCAATTCCTTCTCAAATTTATGGAAATCCTAAGCTGATGAATCTATGGGGTTTTAACCCAATTTATGAATTCTCTTAGTATCTATCATGGGTATACTCTATTCATGTTTCAAATGTTGAATTCAAATTTATGGGCATGTTTTATAATATTTTAAATTGCCATTCATGTTTTCAAAGTCTTACAATTATAATGCTCAATTACGAAAGTTCATGAAAAGATGAGAGTATGACCTATATTTTCAAGTATGATGAAATGTATATGATAAAAGTACAATTTTGAATTACCCATGTTTATATCCATGATTTTGACTATAAAAGTATGTTTAAGTTTAGGCAAGCCTATATGATCAAGTATGTTTCATGATTTATCTCAATTTTATGTTACTACCTTACCACATAGATTTTAGAGTCTAGACTCCCACTCTTTTCAGCTTGTGGTATGGTTTGAGCCAAGGCTCCACATGCTATGTTTTCAGATTATACATATATTATTATGATTCAGCTTCTTCGTAAGACCATGGTTTAACTTTATTGAAAATGATGGAGAGCATATGCATGTTTTTGGGAGTAGTGTCTAGCATTGATCAAGCTAAGGGTCAGGCAACCTGTGCCTCAGAACTACGTGCCAACGTAGGTAGGTTCAGATTATTCGGGACCTCCCTTGTGAGATTTCCATGCCCCCAAGGGGCCTTCAGCTTGATATTGATATCATGGTAGCTCCCTTAGCCATGGTAAGGCTTTGGACGACTCTGCCCACTTGAGTGTAATAGTCAGGACCGTGCAAGCTCTATCGTGGTAATGTCGGTTATATGACGAGTTGCCCATTGTTCCTCATGATTTCAGTTATACATGTTCATCAGTTATGATATTATGTTTTCAGCAGGTTTGACCCAATGTTCAGGTTTACTTATGAATAATTTGTTTTATCTTCGGGTCATTCGATTCACTCATGATATTCAGTTACGTTTAAATTACGTTTTCAGATAATAGCATGCAAGTCCTTCTCTCAGAATGTTATGATGAAATGTTTTATGATATGCATGATTTTTAATTTTTACTTAGTAGTTTTACTTACCTTGCATACTCGGTACATTCCAAGTACTGACTGCATACTCTATGATGTATCATTTTATGATACAGGCTCGGATATTCAGGTTCAATCCTGCTATTAGCCAAATCCTATTCAGTCATGATATTCAGTTATATTTAAACTATGTTTTCAGATAATAGCATGCAAGTCCTTCTCTCAGAATGTTATGATGAAATGTTTTATGATATGCATGATTTTTAATTTTTACTTAGTAGTTTTACTTACCTTGCATACTCGGTACATTCCAAGTACTGACTACATACTCTATGATGTATCGTTTTATGATACAGGCTCGGATATTCAGGTTCAATCCTGCCATTAGCCAAATCCTTAGAGTTAGCATTCCTAGCCATAGTTGGTGAGTCCTCATCCTTTGAGGGCCCTTTTATCAGATGTATTTCGTATTTTCAGTTTTAGTCTTTAGTGAGTTAGTTGGGGTCTTGTCCCATCAACTCATCAATATGTAGAGGCTTATCAGACATAATATGTTTTCAATTTCAAATTGTTGTTATGTATTCAGATATTCGATGTTATCAGATTTTCAAACTTCCGCTTTTTTATACGTTAGACTTTCAGATTACTATGTTGAACTTTAGATGTCATGTTCATGCCATGGGTTGACTTGGAGCCTTTTGAGATTCTTTGTTCCGTGTCTCGATCGGGGCCTATGTTCAGGTCGTGACACCCACAAGAGTGATGTTCCAGCTGGCGGACAAGTCGACGATGGCCTCGGAGGGGATTATAGAGGACCTTCTCATCAATGTAGATAAATTTATCATACCTGCTGATTTCATAATTTTAGATTTTAAGGTTGATGACAAGGTATCCCTCATCCTGCGATGACCATTCTGGGCTACTAGTGGAGCTATTATTGATGTCAGAGTTGGCACCCTCAAAATGAAGGTAAATGATGAGGACGAAATGTTTCGGGTGTACCAGGAAATCAACCCCCAACACACTACAGAGATCTTTGCAAGATCAGTGTTGTGAAAGATGCCAAGTGTGGGGTGGTGGATTCCATGGGTCCACTTTTGCAGGATATCTTAACAATTGAGTCCAAGTTTGTTGTGGGTAATACTGGGAAGAATGTGATTATAAAGGAAGTGGAGTGAGGAGGTTGTTCCCTCTAAATGCAAAAAGAAAATGAGATGGTTCTTGAAAGGGAAGAATTGTTTGAGAACATTCTGAAAAGGATGGTTCATGTCGTGCCACGATGTAAAATCAGGTGCTTCTTGGGAGGCACCCCAAGGGTACTTGCAATTTTCTTTTTCCTTTGTTTTTGATTTTGTTTATTTTCACTTGTTTGGTTGTTTTTGTGATTTGAGAATAGACTGAGGGTAAGTCTAAATACCCATGAAAGTGAAAGCTAAGGAGCATGACAAAACATAAATGTGGGGTCGATGACCCATGTGATGAAAAATGGACAAAACATGCTGCTAGCTAGGCCTAGAGCCCTCATGGAGTATCTCTCACCTTTGTTTCAAATTTTAATTCATACTTTGGAGACGTAACATCTTCTAAGTGTAGGTTGAGGGGTAATTTCAAAATTTTTAGGATGATTTCAGGTGAATCTTATGTTTGGTCTAAAACTTTGTTTGATTTGAAGTTTGAGTGAGCATAATTCACCCACCATTTGGTTTTTCATTTCAGTTATTTTCCGAAGGGGGCACTTTAAATCGAGAATAAAATATTTTCTTTGTCTTTACATAGTGTTTTAGTCTTAGTTAAGGACTTTTTCCGACGATGGATGAAAGATGGACTTCTTGAGGGAAAATTAGTCAGTAGGTTTTTGTTTGAACCCTTAATTGATTGACTGCTTGATGCTCTTGTGAACGTTGTACATGATTGTTAGAGGCAATTAGAGTTTTAATTGCGAAGCATGTTGATAAGTGTATGCTTTGCTTGAGACACCTAGGCTCTTGAATACGACTCTAATGCTTATTGCTTAATTTTGAATTCATGTGATTAGTTGTGTTGAGAGTCTATATGGGTCTGTCTTGAATTGAGCATGTGTTGTGAGTGTAAGGTCTCTTGTATATTCCATGCTATTGTATAGTGTCTAGAACTTTCCTAGTGTGTTTGCAAAACGAAATGAGGAATGTCGATTGTAAGAAATGATTTAAGCATTTCTTTGAATGGGCCTAATTTTTATCTCTTGCTTTACCTACCATTGATGTATGATCCCTAGTTAGCCCCATTGAGCCTTTAGCCTATTCTTTTATTAACCACATTAAAGCTTAATCCTTTTCTTTCAATAGCCTTGATAAACTCCTAAGCGCTTAAATGAAAATGCAAAAGAGTTAAAGGAGTGAGAATTTTGAAAAAGAAGGGAAATAGTAGTTGTGGTAGTTGAAGAAAAGATTAAAGGTGCACTTGTTTAAAATGCACAAGTGTTGGTAGGGAGTAAAAGATCACAAGAATGAAAACATGTCTGATATGTGATTACTCCTTACTAATACGATAAAAGTGCTTAATGAAATGGGAAAACAAAAAGGAAATTGAGAGTTAAAAGAACAACAGGTGAAGTAGAATAAAAGAGAGTGTGCATAATGAGAAAAAGTGATGTATTAAAAGTGCTTAGGGAAGACAGTCACTATTACTAGCTAAAATAGTACCTACCCGTCCCTTAGCTTACATTGCAGCTCGCTAAGTCTTACTTGATATTACTTTCAGACGTTCCTAAATTAGTGAAGTAATACACTAAGGCAAGCTTATGGGTCAATACATATTGCATGTGAATTCTTTGTGAGAGTGAGCTAAATTCTTATTCATATACCCATACTTGTCATAATTTGAAAATTTGTGAGTGAAAATGGGTATCTCTCTTGTATGAGATGACATGTTTGAGGAAAGAAATATTCATGTTACACTTCTTGATTGGTTAAATTGCATGAGTTTGCTAAGTTTAGAGTCGATTCTTGAGGCTAGGAGGTCTTAATTTAGTTGTATGTGATTTTAGTTGGTTATTTATATAGCATGCTTTATTTTAAACTTGTCGTCTAAATCAATCATGGTAGCCTTAACTCGAGTTGTCTTGCATTAATTAGTATTGTAGTCCTCCATGTGCATGAGATGTAATGGAGTTGTTTGAGGACGAACAAGGCTTTTAGTGTGGAGTAGTGATCTTGGGCATATTTATAGGCCCAAGTGCTATTTTATATCTAGTTTTAAGTCATGTTTGTCAAATTAATTAATTATATTCTCATGTATTTTATGTTATTTGTGTGCATGGACTAACGAATATGATTAGCAGGTGTTTGTAGAAAAAAATGCTAAGGATAGGCTTAATATGATGATGCACAAGCAAGAAGGAAGTTTGGAATGAATTTCAATAAAGAAGCATGAACATGCCAAGAAAAGAAGGCTGTCGCGCCAAGCAGTGTGCCAAGACGGCAAGGCTGCACAACCAGCAGCTCGCCACGGCAATGGATGGCGTGCTAGGCACCGTGTCATGGCAAGGAGTGCGAGCACGAGAGGACCAGTCAAGGCATTTCCTGTGACCGGCAGCGTGTCATGCTGGGCAGGCTGCACGACCAGCACCGTGCCACGCTAGGCGACGCGCACCAGCCCTCGCACAAGACATGCTAACGCCCAGATTTCTAGTAAGGCTGCATGACAAGTCCGTGTCATGCTAGCTGTATGGTGCGACCAGCAGCGTGACACAGAGCAGTTTCACCAACGGCAAAAATTTGTGATTTTTCATTTAGTATAAATTAAACACTTAGGATTTTTATTTGATTCACGTATTATTATTGGAAAAACAACGAGGAGCGAAGGTAGAATGGACAAAACCCACCTAGGGTTCGCTTTCTTTAATTCTTCTTTACCATCTCTTGTAAGTACTTGAATTCAAATATATTTTTGAACTCTTGTATGAACATAAGTAGCTAAAACCCTTCTTCTAGGATTGAAGCCACGGGACATGAATGTAATTGTTTAATTCCATCGTTGGTTCAAGTTTTCATTTGTGTTTGTCTTGCATTCTTGATTTTATTCAATTTAATGCTTGATCAACATTGAAATGCACTCGTTAAGCTAAAGCAAAAACTCGAAAGATCAAACCTAGGTTAGAACTAAGAATGCCGGAAGCATGTCCAAAGTCTTCAAGACTTGATTCACGGTTAGGATAGAAATATACCTAATTCGTGTTGCTTGGTTATAAATTGGGAAGATATCTAGACATCCACTTGGAATTGTCACATCATCGCTTATAGAAATAGTTGTGAAACTAAGTTAGGTTAAATGGTTAAGGTTCGAAAGTCCATAATCAAGGGTATTAACCCTGTAAACCACTCTATATAGATAATTGCTTATGAACTAGGTTGTCATATCCCTGATCAATGATGTAGTTGTGAGGCTAGTTCGTATGTGTTTAGAGGATCGAAAGACCATGAACATGGCAATGAGATTTGTTAGACAACAAATGAAATTTCATACTTGAACCAATGTGAATGTAGCATTACCTGATTGTTAGACCTTAATTCTAGATGCTTCTTATCCTTGTTTTCTAAATTATTTGGGTTCACCGCTAGATTTAGAAATCAAATTCCAAATCTTGAAATTTTAGTACTTGTGAAATTTGATTTAATACTTGAATTTATAAATTCACTGAAATAGTATAATCTCTGTGGGTTCGACATCCGGCTCTTCAGAGTCACTTTACTACTTATACGACCGCGTGCACTTGCGTGCGCCGGAGCGCGAACACAAATTAAAAATCAGCCACACCAAGCTTGAGGAATGGCCAAGATATCTCAAGCCTTAACTCTTTAATGGAGTGAGGATGTGGGTTTTGACTATCTCTAGCTCAACCCCACACATCCACACTCCAAATTCCCACTATTATTTCCCCATCCATACTTCACTCTTTTTTATCAAGCTCAAGCAAGATAAGTAAACTAAACTAGTATTTGCAACCACTATTTTTTCAATTAAAATTCAGCGAAAACAATAGATCCATGCTTTTAGATTAAACTTAAGAACAATTGATCAATACCCAATTAAATTAAATACTCATCAAGCATTAACCTCTAGCTAGCAGTTTAGCTACTCATAAATGAAGATAGATAAATGACATTCATAGTATTATACCTTGATAGGTACACCCTTTAACATTGCAAATGGCTACCACTAGTTTAGCACTTTAAAGACTCTTTAATGTTTCCCCTTCAATTATAGCTAAGTATCCTCACAAAGTTAAAGTTTTACAATCAAACCTATATATTTAAAAGTGAGAAGCATAATAGTTAAAATCTCTTTCTATTGATGTAACGACCCAGACATCATTAAGGGATGGTTAAAGGCCTAGAACACCGAAAAATATGCTAAGGGAGAGATATGAAGGTTTTGAAATAAACTAAGTATGGAATTGGGCATTTTCGGGTAGCTACTGGTTCGAGGGACCGTTGTAGCAATAAGATTCCTGCTACAGTGAGACCGTGATAGCGGTTGGAGTTCTGCTATGGCAAAATTGGGGAGTAACCACTGGAACCACCATAGCGACACTATGGCTGCTGTAGTGGATTCGCTGCAGCGGACGACGAAAATTAGAAAAAGGGTTTAAGTGAAATTTCTGGGATTAAGTCCCATTATTTCCAAAATGTGAAAGAGTAATGTTGAGAGCGATTTCTTCCCCAGAGCAGAAAGTGGTGGCAAAAAGGTAAGTTTCTTGTCCCCTAGCCCCTTTAATTGGTATTGTTTATCGTAAAAGCTTAAGGGGACCCATTAATGGTGAAAATTTGAACTAGAGAAGTCTAGATTGATGAACTAGGGCTGAATTATGGAGGAGTAATGGGAGGTTTTGATTGTTGAATTTTGGGTTATGATTACTTCCTAAGTTTCCTCTTGTTAATTTTTACGGGTTAGACAAGGTGGAGACCTAGAACTAGGTGGAATGGAAGGGTTTCCTATTAAATTGCTCTAAAAAGAGAAGAATTTTATCTAATTAGTCCCTATCTTGAGGAGTGATTAACAAATTACTATATGTGTGTAGATTTCGAACGATCCGGAGCATCAAGGAAGGGCAAAGCTCCTGTAGAGTAGCGAAGTCAGTAACTTCGATTAATCAAGGTGTCTATGGTTAGAGGGTTCGACCCTGCTTAATAACTTATATGCTTAGGTGATAATCTTATGTGGTTGGTCTTTGGACATCCCTTGTTGTGAGTTTATCTTGCGAATGAGTATGATTACCATGTTGATAGAAAGTAGTGATTAATATGTTGTTAAGTTTATGTGAAATTGTGAAGTGAACTACTTGTCATGAATTGATCATCTGAATGGAGAATCAAAAATTAGAGTACATGTGAATGTGTACGACTTGTATACTTGTTGTTTTAGAAAAATTGAGAATGAATAGGATAGTGATTGTATCCTGAATTGAAAGGTTCAAGCCCAAGGGAAGCATCCGGGCGAGTGAATATTATTATTGAGTGGTTCGTTTCCAAAGGGAGCATCCAGGCAAGCGAATACTATTATCGAGTGGCTCATGTCCGAGGGAGTATCTGGACGAGTATATGAGTGGGAGCAGGTGCCATGCCAGCACAGTACATAGATTTCTAGAGTCCCCTGCAGGTCATGACTGGATGGGCTAAAATAAGACACTCTGGCATATGTGTACATGATTCGTGTGGTTGAGTGTTAGGGGAGATGGCAGAGGTATGTGCCCGTTATATTACCTTGATTTTGTCATTTGTGTGTTGTATTATAATTCCATTTATATGCATGAGGTTGAATGATGAACGTGCTAAGAGAAAATGCAAAGTACTGTTGATATGATGTGAGATGATAACGAAGATCATGTTTTTAGTTCTAACTGTGACTTTGTCACCGTATGTAAATATTGAGTAGTTGTTGTCGTAATTAACTATGGACTTGTAAGTCTTAATAACTGATATGATTGTTGTTTTAATGTACATGTCTGGTGGATTTATGATGTGTCTGCAACGCTAAACTACTGAATTGATGAACTATTGAACTGTTGAATGGATAAACTGATAAGAGTGTGGATATGTCGAGCTACTGCTTATGCAGTACCGCTGCAACGGAACTATATTCACTGTGGCGAGATCGTGGCTTGCAGCGAAAATAGGCTCAATCCAGTGAGCAGGTCAGCTGTCCCTTGCGTAGAAATAGTGTGTATGAATTTGTGTTCTACTTCCCTTAATATTGTAGACTGGTCGTCTATTATTATTACTCGGTATACGTGTTATTAATTAGGATCGACCGATGATGCCTAACAGTATCATGTTATGTATTGACCCGGCCCCTGCACTTTTTTCTGAGTGCAGAGTTTGAGCCAGATAGTTTTTCACGTCCTCACCTGTAGAGCAGAAGTTTTGAAATTGAGAAGGTGAGCAGGCGAGGTTACAATTCACTTCCCCATTGCGAATGTCTTTTTTTTTAGACATTTGAAGATTTTTTTTCTTTGAGTTGTTAGTTTTCTTAGTATTGTAAGACAGACGTCTGGTGCAATGACAATCATGTTCTGAAAATTTATTTTATTACTTTTGGTTTGCACAGTCTATTGATTCGAAATTTGTTTTAAGAGCATAACAGTTGTTTTTCTTCATAAATTCTTATTTTGGGGTCACTTGGGGATTGTTATCGGATTTCCTTGATTTGCCCATCGGGGGGTTAATGTGGATGCCAATCACGACCACCTGGGTCGTGACAATTAAACGCTATAAAATTTTCATTGAGTGTGATATAATTTAACTTATTTTTTGTTGGTAAGATTATCTCCGGCCTTATGGTTCGCCCTTCACCCATTACTAATTTAACTTTTATTAAGATGCACGTCACATCTAAGGAAATGATATAAATAAAATAAATAAAAAATACAAACTTATTATACATGTGAAATATTCATAAACATATACATGTATTTACCATAGAAAGTCTCATTAGTGATCTTTTCAGACTCATCCAAAGAAATAAAACTATTTGAAAAATGTTGAGACATAAACTCGTCGTTGCAAGATATGACATCTATATTATTAGTGAATGCTATTTCAAGCTCTTTATTTACCGATAGGAAATTATTTTTCACTGCACACATCTTTTCATTGATAATTTAATAGGTTTGATTTGGTTGAAAAAAATCTTTTCAAGTTTCAACATGGGTGTTGAAAAGAGTTGATTGTCTTTTTATTTTCTGTGTCAAGATGGACAACTAATAAAGTCAATGAAGGAGAGAATTTAGAAATTTTTAATATAATACAAGATTAAGATAATATTACTTCTTCGCCAATGAATATTAGTTGCTAATGAACACCCTCCTCATTAGCATTTCTATATGGCTTTTTAAAACTTCTTTGAATGAGTACAACTTTAATCACCCATTCAGTTGCATTTTGCTTTAACTGGCTAATCGATATGCATTATTTTCCCAACTCTTCTTCACTTATTATTATGATTTATCCTGTAATAGCTCCGTAGATTAATATGTAGTTGAAATGTAGAGAGAAATATGGCTATCTAACATACATCCAAAGAAGCTTTAATTTAACTATAAAACTTAAACATAAAACTAATATACACACAATATATTAATAATTCTGATTTGATTGGGGTTTAACAACTTCAGCTAGTAATATGTATGACTATATTATTTAATAGTTTAAAATAAGTAATTGTGCAAAAGTATAAAATTATTACCAATTTTCTGATGATCCTAATCCAAATAGCCTGTTTAAAGAATTATAACACCAAATTTAGTCTTCACCAAAAATTATAAATGAAATCGTCATAGTAAATAATTAACGTTACAATCAAAGAAGAGATCAAGTAATGTATTGGTTGTACAACTATTTCAAATAGTTAACTTAAAATAAGAAAAAATATATTTAAAAGGAATAAATTCATATTCAAAACACTTTCTTTTGAGTAAGAACTATGTACTATGAGTATACTGTACTTTGAAGAGCACAAAATATTCTTTTGTTATGCAAATTTTGGTAGCAAATAGTACATATTTGCAGTTCCTTTGTAAGGAATAATATCCTCTTTTAGATTTTTCTTTCTAGTAACCATAACCTTTAATTTTAATCCATTAAGATATGAATGAATAGATATAATCCTTAAAAAAAGTTTAATCTGAAGAAAAAAGAACAATAAGATAGTTGAATGATATAAGCAAAGCATGAACCTTGTTTAGATCCATTTCATTCGATAGACACAAACATATCATTAAAGACAGATTCAAGATTTAAACTATATGATTCAAGTTTAAAATTCTATCATAATCTTATTTGATTTCTTCTAATATAGAGAATCTTTTAATACATGTAGAGAATTTGAACCAAAATTAGCATTAAAGCCTAAAGGTGGCAAGACAATCAAAATCAAATATGCATACAAGGAAGAAAATAAAATAGTCAAAAAAATAAAAGTAACGGCAGTGACATACATACCGAAAAGAAGTGTATTTGAGGCAGAAAGAATTGTGACTGTTAATTGATTCAGCAATGCCCCGAGCAAAACGCAAATGTGCTTTAACACATAAATATAGGACCACAAAGGCATACTTAAATATGTAAGAACTGTATGTTGAAGTAACTGTTGTAGAGAAGTCCAAGCAATTGATTTGTTGTGTATCTTGAATAACTCTGTAATTAAGTAGTCTGAGATGTGGAGTAAAGTTAATACATTAAAAAAATAATTTTTTAAGATTTAACTTTTTTATAAAATAATTTAAATTAATTTTAAAAAAATAAAAAAAGAAAATATTCATATGGACACAAATAAGTATAACATTACCAGCTTTTAATAAGGTAATCTTTTTTTGGTAACTAAACACATTTTAAATGTTCAAAGCTTTTGGTTTTCTTATGATAAAAATAAAAGTCAAATAGAATCAATAAGGTATTTAAAACAAAACAATTAATTACATTAAACAATCATTAAGAAAAAGGATAAGGATGCATTAACTGTTGCAGAGAAGTCCAAGCATTCTATTTACCTTGAACAAAATGAGCCTTAAGGTACTTATAATATTACTACTTAATATTTAAATAGTTAGATGATTTAAAATGAAGCTTGAGGTAATTTAAATTACTATTTAATGATTAAATTAAATGATTTATAACATGATGATTTAAAGTTGGGACAATTTCACATTCAATTTTGAAGATTGGAGTTTTCCACTTTCAGTATAATTTACCTTTCGATAACCATAGCTTTTAATTTTAATCCAATAAGATATACATGAAATGGATATAATCCTTTAAAAAAGCTTAATTAGAATAAAAAGGAACAATAAAACAGTTAGTGATATAAGCTAAGCTTATAAACCTTGTTTGAATTTACGTCCTTCGATGGATACAAACATATCATTAGAGACAAATTCAAGATCTGAATTATATGAATTCGGGTTTAAAATTCTATCATAAGCTATTTGATTTCTTCTGCTATAGAGAATCTTTTAATACATATAAAGAATCTGAATCAAAATTAGTGTTAAAGCCTAAATGTGAAAAGAAAATCATACATATGCAGAAAGAATAAAAGTAGCCAAAAAATAAAAGTAACAACAGTGACATACATACCTAGAAGAAGTGTATTTAGGACTGAAAGAACTGTGACTGCTAATTACTTCAACAATGCCCTAAGAAAATTGCAAATGTGCTTTAACACATAAATATAAGAAAGAGAAGACATACTTAAATGTGTAAGAACTGTTGAAAATTGAAAGAAAAGGCATTTCAAAAGTTGTGATAAATTGTACATTATGATAGGAAATGTAGGGAAAGATTGAGCTAAATATTGCAAATAAGTTCAAGCAATTAATTTGATGTGTACATTCAATAACTCTGTAATTAAGTAGTCTAAGTTGAGGGGTAAAGTTAATACATTGAAAAATATTTTTTTTAAGCTTTAACAAATTAATTTTTTTTAAGAAGACAAAAAAAAAAAGAATATTCAGATGGACACAAATAAATATAACATTGCCAACTTTTAGTAAGACAATTTTTTTTCTTTGTTTTTGATAGTTAAACACATTTTAAATGTTCAAAGCTTTTGATTTTCTTGTGATAAAAGTAAGATTCAAACAGAATTAATAATGTATTTAAAACACAACAATTAATTATAATAAACAATCATGAAAAAAAAGGATAAGGATGCATTAGAGAAGTCCAAGCATTCTTTTTACCTTGAGCAAAATGAACCTTAAGGTACTTATAATATTACTATTTAATATTTAAACAGTTAGATGATTTAAAATGAAGCTTGAGGTAATTTAAATTACTATTTAATGATTAAATTAAATGATTATAACATGATGATTTAAAGTTGGGACAATATCACAATTCAATTTTGAAGATTGGAGCTTTTCACTTTCAGTATAATTTACCTTTCGATAACCATAACTTTTAATTTTAATCCAATGAGATATATATGAAATGGATATAATCCTTTAAAAAGCTTAATTAGAATAAAAAGGAACAATAAAATAGTTAGTGATATAAGCTAAGCTTATGAACTTTGTATGAATTTACGTCCTTCGATGGATACAAACATATCATTAGAGACAAATTCAAGATCTGAACTATATGAATTCGAGTTTAAAATTCTATCATAAGCTATTTGATTTCTTCTGCTATAGAGAATCTTTTTATACATATAAAGAATCTGAATCAAAATTAGTGTTAAAGCCTAAATGTGACAAGAAAATCATACATATGCAGAAAGAATAAAAGTAGCCAAAAAATAAAAGTAACAACAGTGACATACATACCTAGAAGAAGTGTATTTAGGACTGAAAGAACTGTGACTGCTAATTACTTCAACAATGCCCTAAGAAAATTGCAAATGTGCTTTAACACATAAATATAGGACAAAAAAGACATACTTAAATATGTAAGAAGTATTGAAAATTGAAAGAAATGACATTCCAAAAGTTACGATAAATTACACATTATGATAGGAAATGAAGAGAAAATTTGAACTAACTGTTGCAGAGAAGTTCAAGCGATTGATTCAATGTGTACCTTGAATAACTCTGCAATTAAGTAGTCTAAATTGTGGAGTAAAGTTAATACATAGAAAATATTTTTTAAGCTTTAACTTTTAAAAAGAAATAACTAAAATTAATTTCTTTAAAAAAATGTGGAGAATATTGAGATGGACACAAAAAGTATAATATTACCAATCCTAATAAGGTAATTTTTTTCTTTTTTTGATAACTAAATATATTTTAAATGTTAAAAGCTTTTGACTTTTTTGTGTTAAAGACGTGAGCCAAACAAAATTAAGGTATTTAAAATACAACAATTAATTACAATAAATAATCATGAAAAAAAGGATAAGGATACTTTAAATATTATTGAACTCCAAGCATTCTGTTTATCTTGAACAAAATGAATCTTGAGATACTTATAATATTACTATTTAATATTTAATTAGTTAGATGATTTAAAATGAAGGTTGAGGTAATTTAAGTAAGGCATAATACATAAATGGACACTCAAACTTGGCCTCAACTGGCAATTAAGCACTCAAAATTTGAAAATACACATCTAGGCACCTTAACTTGGTTTCAACGTGTCAATTGAGCACTCCAACTTACAAAACGATCATCTAGGCACTTAAACTTGGTTTCACTATGTCATGTGTCACGTTAGCATCGTGTGCCTACAAGACATAGTGGGGACTAGTGAGAGTGCTTAGCTGTCAGTTGAGACCAAGTTGAGGTGCCTAGATATGTACTCTCAAAGTTTGAGTGCTTAATTGTCAGTTGAAGCCAAGTTTAAGTGCCTATTTATGTATTATGCCTTTAAGTAACTGTTTAATATTTAAAATTAAATGATATATAACATGATGATTTAAAGCTGGGACAATTTCATAATTCAACTTTGAAGATTGGAGTTTTTCACTTTTAATATAATTTCCTTTCCGATAAACATAACTTTTAATTTTAACCCAATAAAATATGCATTAAATGAATATAATCCTTTAGAAAAATCTTAATCAGAATAAAAAGAAACAATAAAACAGTTTGGTGATATAAGCAAAGTTTATGAACCTTGTTTGGATCTACGTCCTTCGATAGATACAAACATATCATTAGAAACAAATTCAAGATTTAAATTATATGAATTTGAGTTTAAAATTCTATAGTAAGCTATTTGAATTCTTCTAATATAGAGAATCTTTTAATACACACACACACATACATACATAATCTGAACTAAAATTAGTGTTAAAACCTAAAGGTGACAAGAAATTAAATCAAAATATGCATGCATACAAGGAAGGAACAAAAGTAGCCAAAAAATAAAAGTAACGGTAATGACATACATACCTAGAAGAAGTGTATTTGAGGCAAAAAGAACTGTGATTGCAAATTGGTTCAACAATGTCCTAAGGAAATTGCAAGTATGTTTTACCACATAAATATAGGATAGAGAAAGCATACTTAAATGTGTAAGAACTGTAGATAATTGAAAGAAAAGACATTTCAAAAGTTGTGATAAATTGTACATTATGATAGGAAATGAAGAGCAAAGTTGAAGTAACTGTTGCAGAAAAGTCCAAGAAATTGATTTCATTAATACCTTGAATAACTCTACAATTAAGTAGTCTAATAATTTGTTTGGCCAACCTTTTCAAATCAACTTATTTTGAAAAGTGCTTATCAAAAAAGTACTTTTAGTGAGAAGCAATTTGTGTTTTGTCAATAAATTTAAAAAGTACTTTTGAGCAACAATTAGTGTTGGCCAAGATTTTGAAAAGTGCTTCGAAGTGTATTTTTCACAAAATTAATTTTTAAATAAGTGTTTTTTGGAAGAAGCTACTTTTTTTAGCTTCTAAAAAATAGTTTCTTCTACTCCCTGAAAGTACTTATTTTCTCTTAATAGTTTGACCAAACACCTCATTTTTAAAAAATAAGTGCAAAGTGCTTTTTTTTAAAAAGCACTTTTGCTTCCCAGAAGCTTGACCAAACAGACTATAATTTGTACAGTAAAAATACATAGAAAATATTTTTTAAGATTTAATTGTTTTTTATAAAATAACTAAAATAACATTTTTCTTTTTTTTCTTTTTTTAAAAAAAGAGAACATTCAGATGGACACAAATATGTATAACATCACCAATTTTTAATAAGGCGGTTTTTTTTTTATAACTAACACAAAATATTAAAAGCTTTTGATTTTCTTGTGTTAAATACAAGAGTCAAAGAGAATTAATAAGGTATTTAAAACACAATAATTAATTACAATAAACAATCATGGGTAAAAGAGTAATTATGCATTAATTGTTGCATAGAAGTCCAAACATTTTGTTTACCTTGAATTAAATAAGCCTTGAGGTACTTATAATATTACTAAATAATGTTTAATTACTTAAATGATTTAAAATGAAGTTTGAGGTAATTCAATAAATTTAATATATAAATTAGATGATATATAACATAATGATTTACAGAGGGGCAATTTCATCATCCAACTTTGAAGATTGGAGCTTTTCACTTTTAGTATAATTTTCTTTTCGATAACCATAACTTTTAATTTTAATCCAATAAGATATGCATGATGGATATAATCCTTTAAAAATGCTTAATCAGAATAAAAAGGAACAATAAGACGGTTTGATGATATAAACAAAGCTTATGATCCTTGTTTAGATCCACAACCTTTGATAGACACAAACATACCATTAGAGACAAATTCAAGATTTAAATTATATGAATTCGAGTTTAAAACTCTACCGTAGGCTATTTGATTTTTTCTAATATAGAGAATCTTTTAATATATATATATATAAAGAATCTGAACAAAAATTAGTGTTAAAGCCTAAAGTGTGACAAGAAAATTAAAATCAAAATATGCATGCGTACAAGGAAGGAACAAAAGTAGCCAAAAAATAAAAGTAACAATAGTGACATGCATACCTGGAAGAAGTGTATTTGAGACAGAAAGAACTGTGACTGCAAATTAATTTAGTGATACCCAAAGAAAATTGCAAGTGTGCTTTAACACATAAATATAGGACAGAGAAGGTATTCTTAAATGTGTAAGAATTGTTGAAAATTGAAAGAAAAGACATTTCAAAAGTTGTGATAAATTGTACATTATGAAAGAAAATGAAGAGGAAGGTTGAAGTAACTATTGCAGAGAAGTTCAAGTAATTGATTTTTTATGTACCTTGAATAACGCTGCAATTAAGTAGTCTAAGTTGGCAAGTAAAGTTAATACATAGAGAATATTTTTTTTAAGCTTTAACTATTTTTTAATTTGTAAATAACTAAAATAATTTTTTTAAAGGAAAAAAACGAAAATTCAAATGGACACAAATAAGTATAATTACCAACTTCTGATAAAGTTTTTTTTAATCCTTTTTTTGATAACTAAACACAAAATATTAAAAGCTTTTATTTTTCTTGTGTTAAAGACAAGAGTCAAACAGAATTAATAAGATAATTAAAACATAACAATTAATTACAATAAACCATCATGAAAAAAGGGTAAAGATTATTGTCACGACCAAAATGGTCGAGTCGTGTGGACACCTACATCGATTCTAACTCGATAGAAGAATCCTTCCCTTAACTAATGAATGAGGTAAATTCAAGATTACTTAACTTGCATGAATATAAAATAATTCTAAAAATTAAAATAACAGTTTTCGAACCATGACCTTCCCAAAATCTAGTCTAGACAGGTACAAGAGCCCTAACAGAATACTGATAAAATAAAATGACACAGTTTCGTCTGTAAAGCAAAATATAAAAGCTGATACTGAGTATTCCATGTCATTCATGAAACTTCAAACTTGCCACAACCTACACCAAAAAGGTGTAGCAAGGTAGTATCAGTACACCATATATATCGGTAGGCATCATCAGCCGACTAAGATTAGCTCATGCAATAGCATATAATTAGTATGCAATCGATTACTCAATTTTAACGACAACTCCAACTTATATTTATAACCTATCAAATTCATTAACCACTTCATTAATTCATATAACTCGGCACTATCCATATACATTCCCTCCACCCTAGCCTTTGATCACACTTCTTATTTTGTTTTCCTCATCTCGCTATAGCGGACACTTAATCGTTGCAGCAGTCTCGTGACAGCGGCAAATCCCCTATTGCAGCGACACTTAATTAGGCAGTAGCCATGTTTCACTGATTTTATTCCTTTTTCATTCTGTCGTTTAAACATTATTAACACGCCTATTACATTTATACTTCATTTATTACTAACGAAGTTTGTTCTCATTATTTCGACACCCTCTTTAATCCCATTTCTACTCTGTTATCCGCTCCCAGATTTTATAGTTAAGTTGGCTATCTCCTAGTAAATTACTATCATTGTTAAATCAGTCATGTTAACTTCTATAACTCACGGTGACCACATTAATCAAGCATTCAATCACAATGTTAATTAACAACTCAAGTACACACAAGGAAGAAATCAAATCATACCAATAGAGTTAAGCCCTCCACAATTAAGGTACATGCACATACCTGTACCATATCATCATGTATTACCTCCCATCTATGTCTCTCACATCATGTCAGAATCATGTCAGTATATCTCGTATTACACTCTATATCTCGTATCACACTTGTATATCTGTACGTCTTTGTTGTCGCAGCCGTATGTATATCACACGATACCTGTATAAATCTCTATCTCACAATGATACCATCGGTGCTATGTCGGGCACATGCCTCCATCACATCACTGTACACACATGCCAGAGGGTCTTATGTCTGCCCTTCCAGTCGTGACCTGCAGGAGACTCCAGAAATCTATGTATTGTACACCCAGCCATATGAATATTTAGTCATACCTGTCTGTGTACTCATATCTGTACACCCAGCCGTATGAATATTTAATCATACTTGTCTGTGTACTCATCCATGCTGCTCGCCCAGATGCTCACCTAGGGCATGAGCCTCTCATTCTCAACATACAGATAACTCACTTTTTCATATCACATACCACCTCATTTCCTCACTTGGTTATCACGGACCCCCTTCCCCCTCTTAATTTCAGGAACAGTAAATCATAGCTTAATTTCATCTAACAAATCACATTCAATAATAAGAATAAATGATTACAAGTGATAGAAAAATCATGGCCTAGAGCCATTTCACAATCAGTTATTCATTACATCACCCCATACCCAAGGTTCATTGAGACGTGGTGTAAACTAGCCCGCTCGCTAGATTGGGTCTCACGGCAACTACAACACTGTCGCGCCAACTGTCTCGCTATAGTGACTATAATGCCGCTGCAGAGGTGCTGCTCAGGGAGTACTCTGACCCAGCTCTTCCACTTAGATTCCTCTCGTAATGGTTCTTCGCAATCAGCTCACCTACTACACATATACCTATTAATCGATCCCTATTGTTAATTTACCCTTTTTCCTTAAGTAACAATAATCAATTCGACACAAAACCATAACAAATCATATATATGAACATATCAAAGGTAAACTTATTAATCTATTAACTCATACGAGCGCATGAACTGTCCGACACCCATACCCATGATCATATTATGTTTCCTTATTCGAGGCATACCTCAGGAATAGACCTTTTCGAATTCCCACCTAAGACGAAATCCAACGGTCTAGACTCAAGTCCTTGTACCCATGAAATTGCACATTACAATAACTTTATCACCTCTTTCTTATTTTCTCCCGATTACTTTCGTCTAATAATAGCTTATGGATTATAATCTAACTAATGGGGAATTTAACATGGAAATTCTCTTCTTACACATCAATGGCACATCAAGTATATGCACATATATGATTTGATAATTAAAGTCTAACATATAAGTAAGCCATAACCTACCTGGACGCCGAACTGTTGTTGAGAAGTTCCTAGCTGCATGCACACCTCATCTTCTGAGTTCTTGTGGAGAATTGCTGTGACGAAGGGTGAAATCTTGCCTTCTCTAGCCTCCTTGTTCCTCTCCCCTTGTTAGGAATCTTAACTGTTGTTTCTGGGCATTTTTATTCACAAAACTTTATGGAAATAGGTTTATAAATCCCGACCTGGATAGAATTAGGGAGTTCTGTTCCACGTCGCCCGCTGCAGCAAGGGATCTTTCGCTGCAGCGGTCTCGTTACAACGGAAATGGTCCGTCGTGGCGGCCTTACGCTTGGGCCTACCTGATTTTAACTTAGTCCATTCAAAATTTGTCCGTCACATGATCCTTTAAATCCGGGGAAATAACCCAGACTCACAAAAATTTTAAATTTACGCATGCTTAGGTCGTCAGGATGTTATAATGATCAGACGGGTCGTTACAATCATTAACTGCTGCATAGAAGTCCAAGCATTCTGTTTATCTTGAACGAAATAAATCTTGGGGTACTTACTATCTAATATTTAATTCTTTAAATGATCTAAAATAAAGATTTAAATAATTTAAATGACCATTTAATATTTAAATGAGATAATTTATAACATGATGATTTAAACAGAGACAGTTTTATAATTTAACTTTAAAAATTGATGCTTTTCACTTTTAGTATAACATGAAATATGAATATGATAGGGGCATAGTTGGCCTACAGAATAACATAAAAGCAGGACGAGAATTTAGATTAGAATTATCAAATTATTAATAAAAGACAAATATTATAAATTTTGCATACTTTTAAAGACACTTCTGACCCACTTCCCTTCCTATATAAAATCAGCAAAAATAAATTGTGATCCCCAATTTTTCTTGTTTGGGTTGGGGGTGGGGTTGGTTGGTCTGGGGGGTTACGTGGGACATTGTATATAATGGTTCTCGTATGTGATCCGCGTTGGCTTCGTCCCCCTGTTCGAAGCTCCCCTTTCCTCTGGAATCAAGAATAATCATCCGAATCAATCACCCTCCGTCCCTCTTCTCTCTCTTAGTTTTCCTGTAATTTTCTCCTTTCTACACATTTATTATCATATAACATATATGTATACTGAAATCTAGTGGTTGGAGTATACAATTATCTCTCCGTTCTCTATTTTACCATTTTCTTGATCCCTTTTCAACCCTAACTTCACCTTATGTCTACAGTTGTCGAGTTTGAATGTCCTCAACTCGTCAACAACCTTCAAGATCTGTTCATTGAACCCCAGGTAAATCGGGTTTTCTTTTTTTAGCTATTTCTTTTTTCTAGCTTTTGTTTTGTTGGTCTGTTTAAGTGCTATTTGTCGTTCAAGATCCAATTTTTCTTGAAATAGTTATGTAGGTTTTGAGGATTGTGAAGTAATAGTTGACCCATTGTGTTTCATGGACGAGGGTTTGTCTTTAGGGGCTATTTTAGTTTATTAATATCTGTGTCTGCTCGAGTGTTTAGTCTGATCCAGGATTCATTTTCCCCTTGAAATGATTACATACATTTTGATTATTTTGAAGTAATTGTTGAACATCGTGTATTGTGGATTAGGTTCTTTTCTATATTGATCTGGTCTTTTCTTCTGTTATTGTAGTGTTAGATTGTTGGAAGTTTAGTTGTTTATCTGAACTAAGGTTTGTGTGATGAATATTGGAATGAAATGGATATGGAGGATGCAAGTGTGAAAAAGAAAAAAAAAGATATCCTGGATTTGTTTGGTATTGACATGTAGTTGAGTGAATATTTGTGTGGTGGGGGAGTTTTTTGGTCACAAGCATCTGTAAATGTTCGCAAGTTTTGATAGAAGTACGGACTAGTTACCATAAAGTAGACCTTTCTATGGACAGCTTGTTATGACGTAATCGTACTTCCATAAAGTAGACCTTTCCATGGACAGCTTGTTATTACATAATATATTTATGTGCAAACAAATGTTTAAAGTCCGTTAATTGAACAGTGATGCAGTATCTGCTGTAATTTTGCTAATAGACTATATAAATTTTCTATCTGAGCGTGCTAATCTAACTTTATCTTTTATTTTGTGAAGTTACGATAGCTCGGAACTTGTTATTTCTATATTTTTCCTGCATGGATGGCGTTTAGATGCGATATTGGGATTGAGTACACAGGATATGTTGATTGATATGGATTTTCATTTCAGAACAAAATGAAGAGCACAGCTGAGGAAACACATCGAGTTGGGTGTGAGAATAACCATCATGGGATTTGTGCTGTTTGTTTGGATAAGATAGTGCTTCAAGAAACTGCCCTTGTAAAAGGTTGCGAGCATGCTTACTGGTTTGTCTAAAGAACCATTCTCTTTTGTCTATTTACTACTATTTTAACAACACAGACTTGACTTGGTTCTGTTCAGTTTCCTGTTTTAGATGACCTTATCTCTTTCAATTTGGTTTTGTACGTAAATATCCAATAAGATGATGTTTTAACTATTTTTGTCACAATGATCATCACATGGCAGTATATGGAGCTTAATAAATAGTGATGGAGAGAGTCAATTGTGTTTGCTTATTTAAGCAGTTATTTTTAATAGTGAGACCGGGAAAGAGGAGGAAAAGGACTGTTCTTGCATTTTTGGGCCTGGTTACTTTAAGAATGAGTAATGACATTCTCACATTTTTTGAATCCAAACTTTCACGGAGACATGTACACTGGCGTGAATAGTGGTGAGAAAAGGAAAATATGGAAAGGATTTTTGCATCCATTACTTTTTCTAGGGGTTGGAGCATAACTAATTGTTGTGCAGTTCTCTTTTGTCCTTCTGGGCCACAAGTACGAGCTTTAATTTGTGGTGGTCTTTGTTATTGGTTTCTTACCATCATCCCACACTATCCATCATCCAAAAATTGTGTCTCAATGGTCATATTATTATTTTTCTTTGGATACTGTGAAATATGATTTTTTATGTATTTCAACTTCTGCTTATGATTGGTTCTCATGAATAAATTGGATTGGTTCACTAGTTAGTGTGTGCTTGTTTAAGATATTGTGGTTTTGTGACTGTCATACTTGGGGACTTGGGGTGCGCAGTGGGGATGCAAACAGTATGTGGGATAGGATAGTAATTGCATTAGAAAAGTAGCTAGAGAGGTGTTGGGGATCTTGAGGGGTAACGCTGGTGGACATCAAGGGGATCGGTTGCTGAATGGATCGGTCTAAGGTAAAGTGAAAGTCAAGAAGGTTGCTTATAAGGAGTTGGTGGAGAGCAAAGACGAGGAGGAAAAGAAGACAAATAGGGAGAGGTATAAGGTGGTGAAGAAGAAAGCAAAGTTAGCGCTTACAGTGGCTAAAACGACAACTTTGGATACTTGTATGAGGAACTCCAAGACAAAGGCAGGGATAAGAAGCTGTTTAAGGATGACCCATGATCTAGACGAAGCGAAGTGCATTAAAGACGAGGTAGGAAAAGTATTAGTAGAAGAGGCACACATTAAATGAGGATGGTAGGCATACTTTCATATATACTTAAATGAAGAGGTGGTAGGAATATTGTGTTGGGTGATTTAGAGAACTGTGAGAGTTATCAAGATTTTGGGTACTGCAAAGGTATAAAGTTTGAGGAGGTTATTCGTAAGATTAGAAGGGGGAGGGCGATCAGGCTAGAAGAGATCCTGGTAGAATTTTGGAATAACACAGACATTGGTAGGTATTTGAGTAGCAAATCGGGTTGTTTAATGTTATTTTTAGGACGACAAAAATGCTCAAAGAATGGAGGTGGAGTACAATGATTTTGTTGTACAAGAATAAGGGTGATATCCAAAAGAGCAACAATTGAATAACAACTATAGGGTATCAAACTACTAAGTCACACTATGAAAGTTTGGAGGAGGGTGATAGAGATGAGGGTGAGGAGGGGTGTGTCTATTATCGAGAACCAATTTGGTTTCATGTCGGGGCGACAACTATGGAAGTCATTCATCTCGTAAGGAGATTGGTGAAACAGTATAGAGTGAGGAAGAGGGACTAACATATGGTGTTCATTGATATAACAAAAACATATGACGAAGCTAAGGGGGTTCTTTAGAGATGTTTGGAGGCTAGAGGTGTACGTGTAGCGTACATATACATTAGGGCAATTAAGGACATGTATGCTGGAGCCAGAACTCGGGTAAGGACAGTAAGAGGAGACTCAGAATACTTTCCAGTTGTGATGGGGTTGCAACAGGGATCAACTCTTAGCTTATTTTTATTTGCCTTAGTGATGGATGAATTGACGAGGCATATCCAAAGGGCGGTGCCATGGTGTATGCTATTTTCGGACATAGTTTTGATTGAGACGAGACACATGACAGGGTTAACGATAGGTTTGAAGGTTTGAAGACAGACCTTAGAGTCTAAAGTGTTCAGGTCGAGCCAGACTTAGACAGAGTACTTAGAGTGCAAGTTTAGTGATGTGCTCAACAGGCAGATGCAGAAGTGAAGATCGATACACTAGTCAGTTTCAATAGAGGATGCTTCAAGTATCTTGGGTCAGTAGTTCAGGAAAATGGATATATTGACGATGATGTTACACATAGTATTGGAGCGGGGTAAATGAAATGAAGGCCCGCAGCCAGTGTCTTGTGTGATAAGAATGTGTTATTAAGACTTAACTTTTGTAGAGTGGTTGCTAGACCAGCCTATGTTGTATAGGGAGGAGTATTAGTGGGTCAAGAATTTGCACGTCCAAAAGATGAAAGTAACAGAGATGAGAATGTTAAGATGGATATATGGACATACTAGGAGAGGTAGGGTGAATGAAGATATTCGGGATAAGGTGGGAGTGACCTCTGTGATGGACAAGAGGAGGAAAACGAGGCTGAGATAGTTCGGGTATGTGAAGAGAAGATGCTCAGATGCTCCAGCGAGGAGGTATGAGGTTGGCCATAGTGGGTCTGAGGAGAGGTAGAGATAGGTCAAAGAAGTACTAGGGAGAGGTAGGGTAAATGAAGATATTCGGGACAAGGTGGGAGTGACCTCTGTGGTGGATAAGATGAGGAAAACGAGGTTGAGATAATTCGGGTATGTGAAGAGAAGATGCTCAGGTGCTCCAGCGAGGAGGTATGAGGTTGGCCATAGTGGGTCTGAGGAGAGGTAGAGGTAGGTTAAAGAAGTACTAGGGAGAGGTTATTATACAAGTCATGACATACCTGTAGTTTAGCGAGGACACGATCTTAGATTAGTTTAGCGAGGACATGATCCTAGATTAGTTTAGTGAGGACATGATCTTAGATAAGAGGATATGGAGGTCGAAGATTAGAGTAGAAGGTTGGTAGGCAGTTTAGCATTGTTTAGTTTTTCTATTTATATTTTTTTATTATTATTACTCTCCTATTATCGTATTCTTCGATTATCGTACTATCTGCTATTGCTATGGTTCTTTTTTTTCATTATTTTTATGATGGCTTCTTCACTAACATATTTCTTATTATACACTCTTTAAAATGTTTCACTTGAGTTGGGTCTATTGGAAACAACCTCTCTACCTTCTCAAGATAGGGGTAAGGTTTGCATACACACCACCTCCCAAGATCCCACTTGTTGGATTGCCCTAGGTATGTTGTTGTTGTTATGAGTGTCATACTTCATTTATATTTATTTTTACTGGGTTGTTATGATGAAACCTGTCTTTTCAAAGGCTTACTGATATTCTAAGTTCGAAAATTTGCATTAGTCTGTAGAACTTTCAAGGGTGTATTTATCTTCTATTCTTTGTAATTACAGAAAATGCTGTTATGATAATATTTTCTCCTTGCTTTTGTGTGCAGTGTGACTTGTATCCTTCGCTGGGCAACCTATAAAGAGGAACCAACATGTCCTCAGTGTAAGCATCCATTTGAGTTTCTCTACATCCACCGCTCACTTGATGGAAGGTAACTGATTAGTTTTGAGTGAACTTTTCTTTATTTAAAATATTTGTGATACATCATGATGCTAATAAACTCAGTCAGTGTGTTATCTGATTAACATTGTTATATGCAATGGTGAATGAAATTATGAAACCATGAGCACATTGGTGGAAAGATGCGTTTATTGATGAGGTTGAGACTAGCAGAATGTTTTTCTTATAAGTTCGTGACTACTACTATTTTCTTAATTTTAATGTCTATTTGGATGGGTTTCTATGTTTTTCAAGCTTGCAGGTTAGTACCGTGTCATTGTCTTATTAGCTGGACTTAACATATTGATTTAAAGTTGTCCAATTATGTTTTGTACAATGCAGTTACCCTGGTAATTTCACCTTTAATTTAAAAAAAAATTTTGGTCATCTGTGCCTCAATTATCCATCAGGTGCTTGCTATCTCCAACGAGACACTAGATAAATCTGTGCACCAAGGCAATGTTTTGGCAGATGAGAAGAATTCATCTAGTTTAGTATCTTTTGGTGGTATATGTCACTCCAACCCTTCTTTGGCTAGGCCAGCCCCTTGAGGAAAACTGGACCTTTAAAGTTGTGGTATATGAGTTTGCTTATCTTTGCTTTGGTTGGGTGTTGATGCAACCTCCAGTTGGAAGGAGGGAGGTGAAGTTTTGTTAAGTGTAGCGAGAGTTTAATGTAGAGAGGTTTAGATAACTACTTGATGTCATTATTCATGGAAAGCCTCTAAGCTCTATCATTCATGATGACTGGTGGAATCTATCCTCTTTTTCTTTCGACTTGTACATACAGGTTATAGATATGATCAACAACACATACATTCCATTCTCTGATCTTAAAGTTGATTCTTTCTTTTGGATTCCCTCCTCCAATGGACCCTTTAATACAAAGTTTGCTTATCAGTTATACCATACCATTCAAACTCCCAATTTTCAACCGAACCCTTCTCCCCATGGATGAATCTGGAAGGCGAATTGCCTGAACAAACATAACTACCTGATCTCATTATTCATTGAAAGTTACCATTATTTAAGTATGGTAGAACAAGTTGATTTCTGAAGTATCTTCCTGTCATTGGTTTACTAAACTGAAGAGGTGTACATCCAGTAACTATTAGATGTCTACCCTCTTCTAGTGTCTCATAAGTCTCCACTGTTTCAGAATGGAGTTAAAATAATCTCCACCATTTAAGAATGGTATTTAAAATAATCTTGTCTCTGTACCTTGCAAGTATACCTATAAACATCAGGATCTAAACGTTAAGCAACTGAAGTAATTTCAGATTCTCCTACTTAATAAGAACACTGTGTTGTTGTCATGATATTAACTTCTTTATGCTTTGTAGTTTGCTATTCAAATTATGAATGCTGTGCTAGGCTGTAATGGAGAGCAAAAGCTTTTCTATGCCTCTTTTTTCCATTCACATATTGACCTAGCTAATGCATTGTTGGTTCCATTTTTTTAAGGCAACTAATACACTGATTCTATGTTTGCCATCTATGCTTCTCTTTTGGATTTTGAATTCTATTTGTAGCTGGTGACATCTATCCCCTTGAGTAATAATTATTTATCCATTTCAACAGCCTTCAGGACTACATGTTTGAGGAGAGCGTTTGCCTTCTCCTCAGGGCATCATGGTTTAAACCTTTGATTGTGGAGGAAAGGACGGAGATTGATGATGACATAGATGACTTGTACATGTATGATGATGCAGATGATGATTTTGCAGAAGATTATTTCATTAGTAGTTCTTCCAGACTCCGAATAGGCAATAGACGATGGGGAGACAATGGATATGTCAGTGCAGGAAGGCAAGAAGCAAGGCCTGTTTATCGACCAAACCCTCAGGAATCCGGGGCTGGTCCTTCCCATGAGCCCAAGGAGAGAGCTGCTCCTAAAGAACTTGTTGGACGGCGTGCCAAGAGGGCACTGAAGCGTGAAGCTGCTGATAAGGCTGCTGCTGAGAAGCACCAGCAGCGTTTGGTGAGGATGGGTCGGAAGTGAATTCTGCTCCTGGACGACCCTGAAGATCACGACTTCATGAATCGCGCCCCCCTGTACAGTATTTCACTTCTTTTTTTTTTTGTAAAATAATTGACACAGTAAAAATGCTGGATTTACTGGTAAATGGGATGACCATGTTCATACCCTGTTGTCAATTCCAGATATATATAATCCTTTACAAATGTAAAAGGAAGCTCCTTGTTTCCCCAATAAATGTACATTGTTAGGTGAATATCATATTTATCTTTTAGATCGTTAAGATTTAGTAATCTATTCCAACTCTCGTCTTCTCTTCTTCAGATGTTAAGGTAGCTTTGGATGGAGGAGGATTCAAGAAACCTGTAAATTTGCTTAATTAACTAATAACATAACGGTAGTAGTGTAGCTTTTTTCTGTGTGACATTTTTATCCCACGTATTTACCAATTTTGTGCAGATTCTTATTGAAAATTCTTGTAGTGGTTTTTCCAAAGTCACGTATCTTGAGAATAGAAGGTTAATCAACATCACTACTTGCAGTTGGGTAATGTGGTCATTTGAGCTAAAGCCAGTGTCTCTTGCATTTATAATTTGCTTTGAACTGGATTTTGTTTTCAATATCTATTTATTTTATGTATATGTTCCTACTTATAACAACACTTGCACTTTTTTAATTTCTCCCAATATATTTGTCGTGCCCAAATGTACACGCAAGTGTACGCGATTGTGCAAGTAATATAGTGGCTCTTGTGAGCCGGATGTCAAACCCACATGAACTTGTGGCTTAGCAGATATCCAATTCAAGTAATACACTTAAATTCAACAAGTGCGATTGTAACAAAGAATATGTTGATTATATAATTTTAGAATGAACAATAAAAGCTAGGATGTAATGAAATGGTTTTTAATCAATATTAAGGAGGATTCCGAGGTCAAGACATAACAATCATGTATAGAAAAACTTTCATATTAGTCAGGTTATTTATCTTGATTGTTGATTTACGGAGTTAATAACATGATCATGGTCTTTCGAGCCTTTACTTATCTATCCGAATTGACCTTACAACTACATCGTTGAGTGGAGATGTGATAACCCAATTCGAACGCATTTAGGCATCTTCACGCCTTGTAAGCAAGAGAGGCGTATTAGGTAAATTTCTATCCTAAACGCGAAGTTAGTCTCTAATTCTTGTTAAAGACAAGAAATCACTCCTCACATTCTACGTTCTATCCTACTGTTTCTCCTTTCCGGTTTGCACAAAAATTAAAGACTTATACTAATGGTCGCGAATCATTAAAATGTATAATCAATGCAAGAACAATCACATATGATAAACAACTCAACCAATTTAAGGATATTCTACACAATCATGTTTTGTGATCTCAACCCTAGAATGAGAGTTCTTAGCCACTCATAATCTTACGCAAACTTACAAAATTGTAATGGTCCATGTAGAAATGAAAAGTGAAAAAGAAAAAAAAAGGAATCCTAGTTCCAAGCCTAGTCGATGCTCTTCTGCCTTGTAAAGTCGTGTGTTCTTTCTAAAATAAAAGCTAAGTGTCCTATTTATAGTGTGTGGGAATTTTAGCCGAGATTGACAACCAACATGGCACGTTGTTGAACGCGCCAATCCAACTCTATGGCACGATGGCGATTGTGGAGTTTAGCCCTCCGTGGCATGGTGGCCATCGCGTCAATTCTCCTCCGTGGTACGTTGCTACATGCTCACTGTTTTGCAGCCTTTCAAATTCCAACTTCAAACTATTGTTCTGTGGCACATTGTTGAACGCGCCAATGCTTTTCTGTGGCATGGATTTGACTTCAAATGTCATTTTTACTCGTCCCGCATTCCATAATATGTCCCTTAGCGTTGACCTTCACAATTAGGACCGTAATCTTCATATTAAGCTCCATCAATTAGAAATTTCAGCCTACAAAAAGGCCTAATCATATACGTCAGTTCATGGATACAATTTAATCAAAACATATGAGATTATAATTGAATTAATTAACAAACTAATCTAAAATATGGGCATAAAATGGCTCTAAGACATATAAATATGCTCAAGATCACCACCCCACACTTAAAGCCTTGTTCGTCCTCGAACAACTCTTTTATATCCCATGCTACTAGGAAAGCTTTAATGTCACTAATTGAAATGAGACCACTCAAGCTAAGACTACAATGACTAACATAGATGACAAATTCTTATCAAGCATGTTTTATTTATCACATTTAAGCTCGTAAACAACTGCTTCAAGACCTCTAGCCTCAAGAACCGACTCTATGACATTAACAAACTCATACAAGTCACCCAACCAAAATTCGAATACATAACCTATCTTTCATCAACCATGTTGCCTCACAACAAGAGAGTTACTCATATTCATTTACAAACATATAAGTTATCACAACAATGGGTAAAAGAATAAAATTATGTTCACTCTCACAAAGAATTTCACATGCCACATATGATGAAACATAAGTTTTCCCTTAGTGTACTGCTCTGCTATATAAGAACATCAAAATGTAAGATCAAGTAGGACTTTCCGTGTTGTAATGTAGGCTAAGGGACATGTAGGAACTATTCTGGCCAGTAATAGTGACTATCTTCCTTAAGTGCTTTAATACATCACAATTTTCTCATTTAGCAATTTTTTTCAATCAACTACTTCTTCCCCTGCTTATCTTATCTATAAACTCCCTTTGTTTTTCCATTTATTTAAGCAAGTTCACACACCATTAGTAAGGAGTACTCAATTATCAAACACTTTTTCAAATCTTTTTGTTTTTCTCTCTACTCCCTATCAACAATATATGTTTTTTTAAACAATTGCACCCTCAGTTTTTTCTTCAAGCTTCCGCACCCAACTATCTCATTTTTTTCAATTCTCACTCCTTGTAACTCTTATATGTTTTTCAATTTAACCGCTTAGGAGTTTTCAGATCAAATTAAAAGTCAATTGAAAGAAAAAGGATTAAGCTTCATAAGTGGCTACCAAAGAACAAATAAAGGCTGAATGGGGCTAAATAGGATCATACAACGTGGATAGATAAAGTGAAGGGTAAAAATATGTCTAACTAAAGAAATGCCTATGTCATCTCCTAAATTCAACATTCTTCATTTCACTTTGCAAACACACTAGGCAAGTTCTAGACATTAATATGAAAGCATGGAATATCAAATACCTCACACTCTCTGCACATGTTCAACTCAAGAAGGATTCATGCAAACTTTCAATCAGGCTAACATCACGAGTTCAGATATAAACTAAAATCATCCAGGAGTCAAGTTAATGAGACTAGGTGCCTTCAATGAAGTCATTCAAATTACACAACATGTTTTTAAATTTAAAATCAACTTGCATCATTTAGTCATGTGTGGCTCCAAACATTGAATAAGTGAAGGGTTCTATAAGTTCCTACAATTAATTTTCCCTCAAAATGATCGTCATCTACCATCGTAAGAAAAGGTCTTTATTTATTGCTGAAAACAAAAGATATTACTGCTAAAAATGAAAAAAAGTAGCCGGTAGTCAGTTTAAAGGGGCATTTTCGGAAAGAATTGGAAAAAACATCAAAGGGTGGGGAAAGTATGTTCTACATAAGATTGCAACTAGAAAAAATCAAACCCATCACATACTTCACCCTCATCAAAAATTGAAAGATTTCCACCCACACTTAAAATCATGATGCATGTCCCCAACGCATTAGTTAAAAGTAAAACAAGGGTCAAGAATGCTCCCTGAGGCCTCTAGACTTAGCAAGTAGCATGTTACTCTCTCTAATTTCCATCAAAAAGGGCAAATGACCCCACAATTATGCTTCACCATACTCCTTAGCTTCAATTTTGTGGGTACTCAGAATTTCCCTCAATCTCCAAAAACAAGCAAAAACAAAAATAAAACTACCTCTAATACAACTTGGGTTGCCTCCCAAGCAATGCCTGATTTAACTTCATGGCATGACGTGGGTACCTTAATTACTTAGACTTCATTAAGATATCTCTTGGGTTTCCTCCCAAGCAGTGAGTGCGTTCGGCACTCTCGAACCCATTCTCAACCAACAGTTACAAAATAAAACAGTAAAACTAAAACTAGAGATCTGTCAATTTCTAAGTCCCTGGCAATGACACCAAAAATTTATTGCGTCCAAACTCACATGAAAGTGTGCCCGGTCGTGCAAGTAACATAGTGGTTCTTGTGAGCTGGATGTCAAAGCCCCAGGGACTTGTAGTTTAGAAAATATCCAATTCAAGTAATACAATTAAATTCAACAAGTGTGATTATAACCAAGATTATGTTGGTTGTTATATAATTCTAGATTGAACAATAAAATCTAGAATGTAATGATATGGTTTGTAATCAATATTTAGGAGGATTTCGGGGTCAAGACAAAGTAATCATGTATAGCAAAACTTTTACATTGATCAGATTTTTTATCTTGTTTGTTCATTTACAGGGTTAATAACATGATCATCGTCTTTCAAACCTCTAATCATCTATCCAGGTTGACCTCACAACTACATCATTGAGTAGTGATGTGATAACCCAATTCGAACGCATTTAGGCATCTTCCCCCCTTGTAACCAAGTGAGGCGTATTAGGTATATTTCTATCCTAAACACGAATCTAGTCTTTAATTCTCATAAAAGACAAGAACTCACTTCTCACATTCTTCATTTTATCCTATTATTGTTTCTCCTTTTAGGTTCACATAAAAATTGAAGATTTATTTTAATGGTGCAAATCATTAAAATAGTATAATCAAGAATGCAAGAACAATCACATATGATAAATAACTCAACCAATTTAAGAATATGCTATACAATCATGTTTTGTGGCCTCAACCCTAGAATGAGGGTTCTTAGCTACTCATAATCTTACACAAACTTACGAAATTATAATGGTTCATGTAGAAATAAGAAGTGAAAAAGAAAAAAAACCCTAGTTCCAAGTCTTGTCAATGCTCTTTTGCCTTCCAAACTCGTGTGTTTTTCCTAAAATAAAAGCTAAGTTTCCTTTTATAGTGTGTGAGTATTTTGGCCGAGATAACCCAACGTGATACATTGCTAAATGTGCCAATCCATCTCTGTGGTACGATGGCCATCGTGGAGGTTAGCCCTTCGTGGAACAGTGTCCGTCGCGCCAATTCTCCTCTGTGGCACGGTGTCCTCCGTGACACGTTGCCATCGCGCATGCTCATTATTTTGCAGTCTTTCAAATTCTAACTTCGAACCATTGTTCCGTAGCATGTTGTTAAACGTGCCAAGCTTCTCCTTGGCATTGATTTGACTCCAAATTCCATTTTTAGCTCGTTTCACATTTCATAATCCACCCCTTAGCTTTTATCTTCACAATTAGGTTCGTCATCTTCACATTTTAGCTTTATCCATTAGCAATTTCAACCTACAAAAAGGCCTAATCACACACGTCAGTTCATGGACACAATTTAATCAAAACATATGAGATTATAATCGAATTAATCCACAAACTAAATCAAAATATGGACATAAAATGACACTAAGACATATAAATACGCCTAAAATCAATACTCCTTAATTCCATATTAAGTGGTTTTTGGTTGGGCACACTTAGATAACTACTTACTTTTAAAAAAGAAGTGTTTTTATTAATCTATTTTAAATTAAATAATATTTATTTAATATGTTAATTTGGTTACATATAACTTTATTTATTTAAATAGGGATAAATTTGAAAGAAAATAATTAATATTTTTTGGATTACGTGAAACACCACTTATTTTATATAAATCAGAGGGAGTAATAACTTTTAATTGAAAAAGAATAAATGACATGGTGTGGATGTCAGCAGTTTAAATAAGTTTTTACACGGATTGCCTATATTTCTAGTTGAACTTTAATTTTTACCGCTCAAATTAATGGTCTTCAATTTTTGCACCTAGCTCATTTAATGAAAATTTATTGTCTAAAGTATCCTTGACTATCACTTAATTTTGCAAGACAATTCTTTTTAGAGAATGTTTACCCTCAGGTATAAGTTTAGTGTTATCTAATTCGCAAAATAAAGTTTATCCTTAATATTAGAAAAAAAAATCGCTAGGCACAGGCTATGCCCTATAAGGAACAAGTTCATGCTACTGAACTTATGCGCAAGACACAAGTTATGCCCAAAGTCATAAGTTCAGTGTATGAATTTTCTATGGCATAAGGTTCTAAAACTGAACTTATGCTCCAAGACACAAGTTCACGCTACTGAACTTATATCGCAAGACAAGAGTCATGCATAAGACATAAGTTCAGTATATGAACTTCTTAAGACATAATGTTATAAAAAACTGAACTTATGTCTCAATACGCAAGTTATGTCTTACAAGACATAAGTTCAGTTTTTGAACTTTATACCTTAAGAACTTCATACTACTAAACTTATGCATAAAGATACAAGTTATGCCTAAATAAAAAATATTCGCAAAGCACGGGTTACGCCCTACAAGCCATAAGTTTAGTATATAAACTTTTAAGATATAATTTTCTAGAACTGAATTTATGCCTTATAGAACATAACTTGTGTCTATTAACTTTTTTTTCCGCTTTGTGAATTTTTTTTTAATATTAAAAATATTTTTATCTGTATTTTTATTACTTAAACCGCACAAAGAAAAAAAATTAAAGAACTCCCTAACATAGAAATATTCCTAGGAATGACTCTTTTAAATGAACCAACTTTAAACTATATAATCCAAAATAGACTTGACTTAAAATAATGACAAGTTAATAGCCAAACTCTAAAATCTGATCCTTGCTCGCCCTTTTATCTCTCGCGGATCCTATATTTGCTTCAACCATTTGGCTGCTTAATTCCTTCATCGTTGCGATCATTGCTCCCACCATTTCCCATCTCTATAATTCACCTTCTCTCTTTCACAATCCTTTCACTTTATAATTTGAAAAATTCACGATTTTGACAGTAGCTGATTTGCCTTTTTTTTTAAAAAATTATTTTTTTATTTTTTATTTTTTATAATGTAATTTTATAGTGTTTGAATAAAATAAAAGACTAAAAAATATATAAAATATACATTAATAAAAATGTATATAATGTTTGTATACTTGTATGAAAAGTAAATATGAAGGATATATAAATTGTTTATGAGAAGTGTGTTGATAAAAATATATATAATGATACTGTGTAAATATATATAAAGTGTATAATAAATGTATATATATAAGTTATAATATACATTCCCGGCTGATATATTTTACATTTAAAAAAAAAGAGAAAAAAATAAAAAATAAATTTTTTTTAATTATTAAATATCAATTGAAATTCTAATATTGGCCGAGAGGTCACTTGCGTAGTTGTCTCAATGAATATTTTAAATTTAAAGCCTCTATAAATACTTTATATTTTTGTGGGTGTTGGTCTAATAATTCTTTTAAAACGTTATATGTGGAAGGCATGCCAATTGTCAATGCAGCCTTGCCTCAAAGTGGATCCCAAAAGCACCTTTATAATTGGCTTAGGGCTACGTTGACCAATCAATTGTCTATTGAAATGAAAATGAGCAAATGGCTCTCGAGGTCGATGAAACAATTTTCAGTGGTGATATCATCTTCATGAATAATTCACTTGGACAAACATGACTCAATTGCAACAAAAAGTTGTTCAAAATCACATACAACACTTAATCTATAAAAGAAAGATTATGGAATTGTGGTAATGAGAACAAATCTCATATGGGAATAACTGCTACTATAGAGTTAATTACATCACTCTAAGCAGAACAGTAAAAATAAAATAAAATGGAGCATGTATACTAAGCTTTCGCTATTAGCGGGATCCGAAAAAGGATCGGACCACAAGAGTGTATTGTATGCCGCCTTAACTTGAATTTCTACAAATGACAGTTTCCACGGCTCGAACCAGTGAGCTCCTGGTCACGTGACAACAACTTTACCGGTTACGTCAAAACTCCAACGGCAGAAGATGCATAAATGACCAAACCAGTGCTAAACCAGATACTGAATACCATTATCAGACTAGTTCAAAAGAAGGCTCTGCTACCATAAAACACTCTTGAGTTTTCTTTCCTCTTATTGTTCATATCTGATGAGCTACCATGATCCTGAAGAGCATGATCTCTCTGATCAGCTTTATCCAAGTCCAGTGGCAGCTTCATCTTTGCTAATGACTCAGTAAACTGCTGCATACTTCTCATGTACATATCCACTATTTGCTGCTGCATAGCTGACTGCTCTGCATCAATCTTGATGATATTCCCTAATGGAGCTGAAAAAACCACATGGGGTTCTTTCCTTTCTTTATCTTCTTTCTTAATTGAGACCTTCTTGTTATCATTGTTTTTCAGGTCATTGATCTTTTTATCTGGTGAAGAACCTGCTGAGTTCCTGTCATCACTTAGAGAACTTGTCATTGAGGAGCTAAGAAACCAAGAGTACTGAGTGCTTTCTTTGGGAGAAATATTTGAGTCATGATCATCAACAAGTTCTTCATCATCATCTTCTTCTGATGGATTAATTGCAGCCATTTCATAGTCATTCTCTGGCTGCTGATGTTGATCATCATGACGACTGTGAAATGCGGCAAGTTGGAGAAATGAACCTCCTAAGTCAAAATATTGGGACACCATTTCTTGATTCTCTTTAACTAAACTGATCTCGGGGAACTCTATTCTTGAATACTCAACTGGATCAAGAACAATTTGAGATGTATTTCTGTCTAGTAACACAACTTCTGAACTTATAGAAGAAGAAGATGATGGTGAACAAGAGGGATTGTTGGATACTGAAATAGGGTCGGTGGTATTCAAGAAAAGGGACAATTTGACTATACCAGCAGGAGAATGAAACAAATCAGTGGAAGAAAGGCTAAAATCTTGAGTGATTTTTCCTTTGCCAACAACTGAAGAAATAGGAACTAAAGCAAATCCCAAGAGTTGATCTTCCATTAAGGCTTTGGCTCTACTGAGCATCCAGATTTCACATTTGAGGATGGAATCAACTTGTGGAACTTTCATGGCCAAATCATCATTGAAATCTGGATTTTTGCCACCACCATTTATGATCCTTGTTGATATGGCTTCATCAGGGTTGTAAGTAAGGGAAAACTTGGCATATACATCTTGGTTGTCATAGATGCAGATATTGTGAATGTTCCTAGCATGATGAACATGAATTTCGAGAATTCCTGAGAGTTCAGATTCTGAATCTGTACTTAAATCAGGGTTGTATAGAAAACCTGTTGATGTTTGCTTGAAGGAGTCCATAAAGGAAAAATCAAGACTTTAGTTCCTTAAATCAAGAAAGGATGAGGGGTAGGTTGGTGCCTTGGGTGCTAGGTTGCTAAAAAAACAACTTGAAAGATCAAAAACACATTTCATGTTGCTTTATCTGGTTCTTTGGGAGGCAAGAATAAGCTAAAAAATATGGTGTGTTAGTATATATAACACATTACTTGAAGTGCAAACATGGCATTGGAGGTTTGGAACTTCTATTTGTTGTTTCTTTAAGGGGTGGAATGAAGTTCTAAGACAATGATAAGAGCAACTTATATCCAGTTTGGTTAAATTTCTAAAATCAGCTTATTTTGAAAAGTGTTTTTTTTTCAGAAGTACTTATTAAAAAACTACTTTTGGTGAGATGCAGTTTGTGTTTGACCAATAAATTTTAAAAACACTTTTGAGCGGTAATTAGTGTTTAGCCAAACTTTTTAAAAGTGCTTTTATATGTATTTTTCTCAAAAATGCTTTTCAAATAAGTGCTTTCGGAGAAAAACTATTTTTTTTAGCTTCTGCTACTCTCTAAAAACACTTATTTTCTCTTAAAAACTTGGTCAAACACCTTTTTTTTAAATTTTTTTTAAAAAATAAATAGTTTTAATCTTTTAAAAATTTGATCAAAAAAGCTATTAGAGTTAGAATTGGCAAATTGAGCAGGTGGAAAGAAATGAGAAGTAGGTAATATAGCATGGGAAACGCGGAAAAGGAAAGGTTTAACTACACATGGATAGCAAAAAATAATTTTATATTATTAAATTACTTAAGAGGTAACTATATTTCAACAAGTAATCAATCATAAAAAAATAGAATTAGAAACCTAAAAAAAGGTACTCATCTATAAGAAGTAGGTTAGTAACTTGGAAAAGAAGACAGTTTACTTGCTACGGCAGATTAAAATGCAATTATAGTGTAATTTTTTTTTAAAATTATGAATGTGTGCATGTTAAAATCTAAAAGAAATTACTATTAGGGAGAGTGAGTAGAATTAAGGTTTTGTTTTCAAGTATAACAACTAAAACATGAGATTGATTAACAACATTCTAGAGTGAGGATCTTTTTCAAATATATTTCGGAAATTTTGCACTTAGAAAACGGAAAGAATTTTCTAAAAGGACCATGATGATAATGATGGTGAAGTGAGAAAGAGAATGAGATTTTTCTTGCTCCACTTTTTAATGTTTTCTCTTGCTTTTAGGGAGTGGGTGAGAGATGGAGAGATATTTGGTTAAGGTGGGGTTTTGCTTTGCTTGGCATTGCAGCTTCCTCAATTTGCTAATCACCACCTATTTGAAAAATGGAGGTCCTACCATCTCCATTTCATCATTCATGGCTCTTATTCAAAGATGCTCTTCAAAGTCTAAAGAGATTTTCTCATGTGTTACAATAACTTTACCTACTCCTATTTTAACTAGGAGACTTGAGATAATTTAGTAAGTTGGTTTTTCAATTGGATTTAAGTTATCTGTTTATATTAATCCATCTATCTATATTATTTTAAGTTAACAACTAAAAAAATCAAATATTGAATTATCAAAATATCCATAAAATATTAAATAATATTTTTTTATATTTTTGCTCTTGAATAACATGTTATTTTAATAATATTTTTGTAAAAAAAAAATATACATTCAAATAAAGATTTAAAAAAATAAAATAAAACATGTTTTATTGAATAACCAGCTCTAGCAAACTTTTGTTTTATTGAAAACAATATATTCAATTTCAGAGCAATTTATGTAGTCAAAATAATTAATTATAATAATTATCAACTTTTGTTATATTAAGATTGCAACCTTCAAATTTAAAAAAAATGGAACAACTATAAAATTACGAAGGATCGAGTATGTGAAAACATCTTTTTTAAAACTAATGAATTTACTATAATTTATTATTCAATTTTTAAAATTTCTTTTGTCTTCCACTATTAATTATTATAAATATTTGTTTATAACCTTTAGAGTGCTCATTCAATATGTCTTTCTTTCATTTTCCAACTACATTCAGTATTTCATGTATGTTTATAACCTTTTCATTCCCTTTATTTATTCGTTAAATTAAGAGTGAAAGAAGGAACTCAAAATTAATAATTCTTTTTCTGCCTAGTCAATCTCTTTGAGTCTATATCTTTATATGTGACAACCCAATAAGCCTGACCATGAACTTTCCCAAATGCCTAAAAGTTGAGCTAACATGAGCTAAAACACCTAAGTTGAGAGGTGACCCATTGTGGATATGCAAACATAAGCTCTCAGCCTATGTTTTTTTTTTTTGTGTGCGTGGGGTGAGGGGTGGGGTGGGGTGTTAAATGAAATGGTGAGTTAAGTTGAGAGGTGGCCTATTGTGAATATGCAAACATAAGGTGAGAGCCTAAGTTTAGAGGGTTTGATAAAATTGTGAGTGAAAAGCGAAAGCTTCTTAGTTTTTTGTTCTTCCCTAAAATAAATATAAATAAAAAAGTGAAGAATAAGATGTATATAGAAGAGAAAAGAAGGAAGAACAAGAAATGTAATTATAAGAGAGATAGGTTATTTACATAAAGAAAAAAAAGGGGCATGAAAGAAGTGGTGCTAGGGAAGTTTCAAGTTACTTGAACCAAACTATGAACTCACTTTAACCAACATGCCTCTACCAATACCCTCAAGTCCTATTTGATTTTAGGCCTCGTGTATCTATATTAGTGGACAACCACACGAAGGGCAAGCCTATGATACTATATGCATGCATGAGAATATCTTTCTGAGAAGAGTGTACAGTTCTTTCATTCTATATCCCTAATGCATATGCGTCTTCTGTGTGAACTTGGGATCCTTTTCTCTTGTAAGGGCATATGTCAGTTGAGTAAGAAATGAATCTCGCTTTCAATTGAGGCCATGAGCAAGATATAGTGCTGTGTAGAGTCAGAAAAGCTTGGATGTTATCGTGTCATGATTGGAGACTTAATATGATTAAATTTTGATATTGTTTTGATCCATGAAAGTGGTGTTCGTTGTTGGTATCAATCAAAGTCAACGTTTTTCATGAAATATGTATGTTGACTTCGGAGAAATTGATACTCTGAAATTGCTTGAGGACAAACAATAGTTTAAGTTTGGGGGGTTTGATAAGTTGGTATTTTAACCAACTTATCCTGTCTTTAAGATTAGATTTTTGTGTTGATTTAGTATGAAAAGGAGGCACTTATCACAATTATTTTCTTCTTTGCGGGATGATGCGATTCAGAAGTGATTAGAAAAAAACCAAGTGAAAAGATGCCTAAAAACCAAAAGAAGAAGTCAAGAGTGCCTGTGCGATGCCTGTTGAGACCACAAAGCCCTTATACGGCTAACTTTTCCTTTACATGAGCAAGGCAGAAGAAGGAGTAAATCCTGTGTTGATGCAAAGTGTGTTGCGGCTGCAACACCCATATGTTGCCTAGTTTCCACTCATAAGAATAAAACAGAAAGAGGAGTAAATCCTATATCTGATGTGGAGCTTGATGCAATCACATCCATGGAAAAACATCACAAACTAAGGCGCAAGAAGGAAGCAGAAAGAGTGAAAGAAAAGAGGGAAATCCGTAGCATGATGTGGCCACAATAGGCATGACGCGATCGCAATAGGCATGTTGCAACAATGCATCCCAACTGAAGAATACCTCATACACTTTGCAGCAAAAGGTCAGGACTATCAAAGCGGTGCAATGTTGTGATCACAAACGGCTCATGCGACACCTGATCTTGGGCGTATTTATAAGACCAAACTCCGTATTTTCAACCATACGGGAACCTAGTTAAGGATAATATTGATGTATTCATGCATGTTTTGATTTAATTATGTTTTTTTCTTTTTCGGACTAATTATTGTGTTGTGACTATTTGCAGGTGGATAAGACAAAAACTTCAGCGGGAAGTAGCAAATGAAACTCCGAGTAGGAGTATGGGAATATTTGGAGAACGTTAACACTGATTTGGAAGTTCCCCACCGCGTCATGTTAAGGATTGTTCGCGTTGAATAACGTGCCACAGTGCATGGGTAGAGGAAGAAAATTATTGAATTTGGAAGGCGCAAAACAGTAAGGGTAAGCGACAAGTCCGTGTTAAGGAGAAGACTTGACGCGTTAAGCTCCGTGACACGGATCTTAAGAATTTAGATATCTCAAGTTCCAGTGAGGGTCCGCGACAGCTCCGTGTCACAGACCAAATCCTACGCGCTTAGCTCCGTGACACGGAGCAAGGGTTTCCAACTTTGTCCCATTTCCAGTGCACCTCCGTGATAGCTCCGTATCACTGAGCTATTTCACCACGATGAACTCCGTGTCACGAAGTTAGTTTATCACTGTGAAATTTTGCACCTGTATAAATAGAACACTTAGACTTTTATTTTTCATTATCTGACATTTTGGCAAGAACGTGGAAAACAACAATTGAACTGAAGAAAATTCTAGGGTTCTTTCTCTTCTCTATTCTTCTAAATTTCAATTGTTCTCATGATAAAAACTTGTTTGGAGATGTTTAATCAACAAATGAGTGGCTAAATTACCTCATCCTGAGGTTAAGGTTATTTGCATAATTGTATAATTTCATATTATTTTTAGCTGAATTTTCTTCTCTTATGAATGGTTGTTCTTCTATTCTTGATTTTTGTTGTTTTAATGTTTGGGCAGCATTAAGATAAATTTATAATCCTAATTTGGCTATGAAAGGAGAATTATTTGGGTAGAACTAGGAATAGGGGAATATGTTCTTATCTTTGCTGTAAATCGAAGGTAAAATTCGCATACAGGATAGAAATATACCTGTAACGCCATATTCGGTTAACAAAGGGAACAAATTTTGACTAGACCTAGGATGAGTTATTGCATCACAGAAATGTGTAGTTGCAAGGTTCATAATTGGGAAATTGTCTAGAGGTTCGAAAGACCATAGTTAGATTCTAATCTTTCCCAACCATCAACCTGAAAGAGAAGGTAGGTGAAGAATAATACAAGTTATACATGATTGTATTTCATGCCTTAATCTTAGACTATTCTTGCTATTATTTTAATCAACGTTCTTAGATTCACTTAGTATTAGTTTATATAGTACCATTTATCATACTCTTAATTCATTGTGTTATTTACATACTTGCATAGAGTAATTGTGAATACTAAAATAGGAAAAGTCACTAAATTATAGTCCTTGTGGGTTCGATATCCGGTTTGAAAGAGCCACTATATTACTTGTACGACCACGTGCACTTGCGTGCGTTTGGGCGACAATAAGTTTTTGACGCCGTTGTCGGGGACTGGCGAAAGTAGTGAAATTTTTGAGTTTTAGTTTTTGCAAGTTTTGTGCAAGTGTTGACAACTTGATCTTAGCTGCTACCCTTGTAGGTACAGGGTAATTTCTGAACGCTGGCAAGGAATAAAGAATTGGTGGACCCATTTTTGGAGCCGAAAAGGCAGTTTCATTTGCAAAGGAGAGAAGCTCTCGAAAGGAAGTTGCAGTTGCTACAGAGGGAAATACTGGAAAAACAACAATATCCACCAGTTAGGCAGGCAGAGTTATTTCCTGAAGTGATGGAAGCAAGACCAGTACGCAAGGTGACAATCCCACACGCGAGTAATGTTACCTCTACCATCCGGAGCCAGGAGGTAGATTTGAGCTGAAACAGAACATGGTGCAGCTTTTGCATACTAGCAGACAATTCACAAGTCTCCCTCATGAAGACCCGTAGCAGCACCTACAAAATTTTCTGGAGATCAGTGACACATATATACCGACAGGGGTATCATCAGACTATGTGAGGCTTACATTGTTCCTATTTTCCTTGCTGGGGGAAGCGAAGAGGTGGCTAATGGCTGAACCACCTAACTCTATTACCACATGGGATGATCTGGCAAAGAAATTCTTAATTAGGTTCTTTCCTTCGGGGAAGACAACAAGGCTTAGAAGTCAGATTCTAAGTTTCAAACAATGAGATGGTGAGAATCTGTACCAAGCATGGGAGAGGTTCAAGTCGATGTTGAGAGATTGTCCTCACCACCACCAGTCAAATGATTGTTGGTGCATACTCTTATAGAAGGCTTGAAACCTCATACCAAAATCTTGTTAGACTCTGCAGCTGGTGGGCAAGCTTTGGAAAAGACGTATGAGGAGCTATATACACTACTGAACCGGATTTCGCAAGGCAACCTAGAATGGAATGCTAACACAACCAGAGGTGTGGTGAAGAAAGCGGCAGGTGTCTTGGAGGTAGACAAACTCACAACTATTTCTGCACAGATAGCTGCACTACAGAATCGAATTAACACTCATTTCAGTAACATGAGCTTGGGGCGTCCACAAGCTCCAGTCAATGCAGTCCAGCAAGTGTGATGTGAAGTTTGTGGTAGCAGTGAGCACTCAACTGATACATGTGGTGCCAACCCAAACTCAGTTTACTTTGTCGGGAATGCGCAAAGGAGCAATAATCAGCAGTATGGCAACAATTACAACCCCAACTAGAGGAACCATCTAAATTTTTCATGGGCGGTAATAGTCACCAAGAGCAAAGCTTGAATCAAGGTCTGCACAGAAACTAGGGGGCACATCAGAATTTCCAGCCTCAATTTAGAGGGAATAATGCGCCTGATTCGTCCAGCAACATTGAGGATATGTTGAAGACCATTATATCCAACCAAGCTCAGATGGCAGCTGACTAGGTGAAATTGACAGCTGTCATGAAAAATCAATAGTTGGCTATAAAGGCTTTGGAGATTTAGTTGGGATAGCTAGCTGGTGCACAGAATACTCGACCCCGGGGCGGGTTGCCAGGTGATACAGACACCAACTCCAACAGGTAAATGCTTTCACCACCAGGAGTGGAGAACAACTGAAGGAGTTGGTGCCAGAAAAGCCAGCACACCAAGCTGAAACAACATAGGAGGCTGAAGATAATGATAAGGAAGTGTGGAGTGGAAAGCCAACAGAAATCGAGAAGGCACCACCACCACCCCCATTCCCGCAGAGATTGAGGAAGCATAAGGAAGAAGCATGCTTCAAGAAATTTATGGAAGTATTGAAGCAGGTACACATTAATCTTCCTTTGGTAGATGTTTTGCAGGGAATTTCTAAGTATTCCAAGTACATAAAGGATATTGTGGCAAAAAAGAGCAGACTGGCGGAATATGCCACAGTTGCACTTACCGAGGAGTGCACTTCTCGGATACAAAATAGATTGCCTAGAAAGCTCAAAGATCCGGGAAGTTTTACTATACAGATCACTATTGGGCAGTCCATTAGAGCCCGTGGTTTATGTGATCTAGGAGCAAGCATTAACTTGATGCCTACTTCTGTATTCAGGAAGTTGGATTTGGGTAGTCCAAGACCCACAACGGTAATTTTGCAGCTAGTTGATCGCTCATTGGCGAGGCCAGATGGAATTGTGGAAGATGTGCTAGTGCAAGTGGGCTCCCTTATTTTTCTGGTAGATTTCATAATCCTTGATTTTGAGCCAGACTCGGAAGTCCCATTTATTTTGGGACGTCCCTTTTTGGCAACCGAACGAGCTCTAATAGATGTAGCTGTGGGGCAGCTAACAATGAGAGCTCATGACAAGGTAGAAGTATTTGATATCTACAAAGCCACGAAGCTACCTGTTATTTATGAAGAGTTGTCAGCCATTACTGTTATTGATCAAGAGTCTGCACTTTAGCTTATTAGCCCGAATGATCACTTGGAAAGAGATTTGGTGGGATATGATCAGTTTGGGGATGTGGCAACTTATGAATTGGTGCAAGCTTTGGATGAGGACAAAATGTTCTTTCGAAAGCAGGAGTTCGAGCCCCTAAAGAGGTCCTTAGAGCCTCCACCTAAGCCATCAATCGAGGAGGCCCCCAAACTGGAGATGAAAGCATTGCTTCCACACCTTCAGTACGTATTTTGGGAGAAGCTGACACATTGTCGATCATTATTTCATTAGGACTAACAGACTCACAGGTTCAAGAAGCACTAGTGGTACTGAAAAGGAGAAAGAGTGCCATAGGATGGCAAATGTCAGACATCCGTGGAATCAGTCCGACTTTTTGCATGCACAAGATATTAATGGAGGAAGGATCCAAGCGAATTGTACAACATCAAAAGAGTTTGAACCCAGTGATGAAGGATGTAGTGAGGAAGGAGGTGATTAAGTGGCTAGATGTAGGAGTGGTATATCCTATCTCCGACAGTGAGTGGGTCAGCCCGGTTCAGTGTGTCCCAAAGAAAGAAGGCATGATAGTTATCACTAATGAGAAGAACGAGTTGATTCCCACTCGCACGGTTATAGGTTGGCGGATTTGCATGGATTACAGGAAATTAAATAAGGCCGCTCGGAAGGATCACTATCCCATACTATTCATCGATCAAATGTTGGATAGACTTGCAGGCCAGGAGTATTATTGCTTTCTGGATGGCTATTCTGGCTATAATCAAATAGATATAGCCCTAGAAGTTCAGGAGAAGACCACATTTACCTGTCCCTATGGGACATACACCTTCAAGCATATGCCCTTTGGGTTATGCAATGCACCAGCCACCTTCCAACGATGCATGATGGCTATATTTCATGACATGGTGCAAGACTATGTTGAGGTATTTATGGATGATTTCTCTATTTTTGGTAACTCGTTTGCTATATGTTTGCAGAATTTGGACAGGGTCTTAGCTAGGGTGAAGATACAAACCTGGTACTGAATTGGGTGAAGTGCCACTTTCTAGTCAAGGAAGGCATTGTCCTTGGCTACAAGGTGTCACAGAGCGGCTTGGAGGTTGACCGTGCCAAAGTAGAGGTGATTGAGAAGTTACCACCCCCAGTGTCTGTCAAGGGTGTCCGCAATTTCTTAGGACATGCTGGGTTTTATAGACGGTTCATTCGGGATTTCTTAAAATTTCCAGACCAATGTGCCGACTATTGGAAAAAGATGTGAAATTTGAGTTTGGAGCAGAATGTGTTAGTGCTTTTGAGGAGCTAAAGAAGAAGCTGGTGGAAGCTCCTATTTTGATTGCTCCTGATTGGGAACGTCCGTTTGAGCTGATGTGTGATGCCAGTGATGTGGCGGTGGGTGCAGTGTTGGGGCAGAGGAGAGAAAAGCTTTTCACTCCACATACTATGCTAGCAAAACACTAGATGCTGCTCAGGCAAATTATACTGTCATAGAAAAGGAGATGCTGGCGCTTGTTTATGCATTTGATAAATTCAGGTCCTATCTGGTTGGGACAAAAGTGGTGGTATACATAGATCATACGACCATCCGTTACCTATTCAACAAGAAGGATGCTAAGCCTAGGTTGATTCGGTGGGTATTATTGCTGCAGGAGTTTGACATAGAAATTTGAGACAAGAAGGGCAGTGAAAAATCAAGTAGCAGATCATCTGTCACGACTAGAGAATAGGTCACATGTGAATGATGTTGGGCGCATCCGAGAAGAGTTCCGTGATGAGCAGCTCTTGGAACTGAGTGTGGCGGAACTTTCGTGGTATGCGAACATAGTGAATCTGATAGTAAGTGGAGTGTACCCACAAGAAGCCACCGCTCAACAAAGAAAGAAGCAGAAGCTTGAGTCCCGGTTCTATATGTGGGATGAACCATATCTATTCAAGCAAGGGACAGATCAAGTGATGAGATGGTGCATTCCAGAGAGTCAGGTAGTAGAGGTGCTGAGAAGCTGTCATTCCTCGCCTTATGGCGGTCATCATAGAGGAGAGCGCACTGCTCATAAAGTGCTCCAGTCCAGTTTATTTTGGCCAACATTATTCAAGGATGCAGTAGCATATGCCAAGTCTTGTGATCAATGCCAGAGAATGGGGACAATCAGCAGGAAACATGAGATGCCGTTGCATAACATCTTGGAAGTCGAGGTGTTCAACATGTGGGGGATAGATTTCATGGGGCCCTTTCCACCGTCATTTGAAAATCAATATATTCTGGTAGCTATAGATTATGTTTCCAAATGGGTTAAGGTTGCAGCTTGTCCCACTAATAATGCCAAGGCAGTGGCCAAGTTTGTGAAGAAGCAGACTTTTACCATGTTTGGAACTCTCCGAACTATTATTAGCGATGGTGGTTCGCACTTTGTTAACACTTGGTTCTGGAATTTATTGGCTAAATATGGAGTTCGACATAAGGTGGCTACAATATATCATCCTCAAACTAGTGGGTAGGTAGAAGTATCGAACAGGGAAGTCAAGAAGATTCTACAGAAAACTAAGAATGCTCAACGAAAGGATTGGGCAAGCAAATTAGATGATGCTTTGTGGGCGTATGGGACTGCCTACAAGACTCCAATTGGGACTTCACCTTATCGGTTGGTTTATGGGAAGGCCTATCACTTGTCTGTGGAGCTTGAACATCAGGCATATTGGGCTGTAAGGAAGCTTAATATAGATCCAGAGTTAGCTGGGAAAAGGCGGTTGTTGCAATTGCACGAGTTAGAAGAGTTTCGGTGGCATTCTTATGAAAGTGCTAGGATATACAAAGAGAAGACCAAGCGGTGGCATGACAAGCATATAATGCCTCGAATCTTCGAGCGGGGATAGATGGTGTTGCTATTAAACTCCCGATTGAAATTATTTCCAGGGAAATTAAGATCTAAGTGGTCTGGACCATTTGAGGTGGCTAGGATGACCCCGTATGTGGCGGTTGAATTGTGGCAGGAAGATAAAAGTGCCACATTCTTGGTTAATGGTCAAAGGTGTAAGTATTACTGGGGTGAGGGCGTTAATCGAGAGAAGTTGTCTATCACCTTATCTGATGACTGAATGTGAACTGGGTCATGCGGTAAATTAGGCGCTGCACGGGAGGCAACCCGCGAATATAATGTAATAGTTAGGATCGATATAAAAAGAAGTCGTGCCATGACTAAAACTACGGCGCTGGGTGGGAGGCAACCCACTATTTTCTAACTCATTGGTGTTTTTGGATAATTTTCAGGATGTTATAGAGCTTAAATATGATTTAAAGGAAAACCATATTGCGGGAGTAAAAAAATTAAGGACGGATGTGCAAAGGTAAGTATTGGAGAAAATAAGGCTCAAACAGTAAGCTTGCGCATTGGGTCCGTGTCACGGAGCTTAACCTTCGCGTTTAGCTCCGTGCCATGGAGGGGTATAAAGTACCTGGCATCAGAAACTAGTGAGCCCGCGTGTTGGCTCTGTGGCACGGAGCTGCTCCTCCGCGACAGCCTCCATGCCACATTGAGGTGTAATTCACGACGGGTCTCAGTTAAAATACCGGGTCGACCCGTCTGAAACCCTTCCCTTTTAACCCCAAAATCAACATTTCAACCCCAATTTTCTCATTCCCTCCGTGACAAAACCCCCATTCCTCCTCCCCTCTTGAGCGTGCCGCGGCTAGAGCTTGAAGAATCACCCCTTCTTCTTCTCAACTATGATTCACAGGTAAGTTTTTGTTTTTCTCCCTCTTCTCTGATGTAATTTCTTGACAAGAACATGTGGGTAAGTAAAGGTAAATCCTAAGGCATGTGCAATAGGTGGAAACAAGTTTGTGTTGGGTAATCATGATATTACATGACGATATTTGATTCTTGCACTTGGTAATAACATGGTTTCTTGACTTAGGCATAGAAATTAAGTGTGGCGTGCTTGAAGGGTTGAGGGAAGATGAAAAAGGGGAAGTGAAAAACAAAAAGTAGGGAATTCATGCCTTTATTCTTCAGCTAGTTGTGCAAGATGCTACATACCACACTTTGCCTAAGCTCTGTTGTGAAAAATGCTATCCTCTGTAACTGCGGGCATGTAAAAACAAAGGGTAAGTGTTCTTAATTGTAAGTTTCCAATTGCTTGAAGTCTGAGTAAAGCAGTATTAACTTCATGTACTTGCTAGTGTCATGGGTATGAGTTATTTGAGTGTACGAAGTCTGAGTAGTACAAGATAATTGCCAAGTTTAATGTTTCAAATGCAATGTGCCTATAGTGAAAATGCTGTATAATGTTGTGTTTGCTTAATCTTGTCAAAGTGTTGATCATGCTGAATTGTGGGAGAAACTAGTCATTGAAGTGTATAGAAGGGGACGTCTGAGTACCCGAATGACTAAGACTAGTGAACCCATGCTAGCAACTAAGTGTGGGGTAATCACCCAAAGCCCTGACTTAGTGTTGGCTAGCCATGTTAAATACTGAGTAATATGATCTATGTGATTTGGGTTGAACAGGAATAATGTCTGCCAGACAGGATAAAGGAAAAGGTGTCTCATCCTCCGGCACAGGCCAGAAAAGGCTCAGACTGCGCGCATCTGTGCCAGCAGCCCCACCAGTTCCCAGGGGCCAGAAAAGCCGGTTCGATACCAGATGGGTGGTATATGAAGGAAAAAAATTGAATCAAAATACTTCAGAGGAGCAAATTGATCGGGAGAGTTTGACATAGGAGTTCCCCCAGATACTGCAAAGGATACACACCTTGGACATGGACTTCATCTTCAATGAGCCCAGGAAGTGTAATTTACACATGGTGGGGGAATTGTACGTGAATTGGGACCCCACTCTCCATAGCCACACAGTCAAGATTCGGGGTCAGGTCATCCCATTGAGGCACATCACTTGAATGCAATCCTAGGGACACCTGAAACAGATCCACACCCGCTCTGCCAGCTTAACATCACCCCACCTTATGCTGACATCCGACACACATTATGCGGGCAGAGATCAACAACAAGATGGATCCACCATAAGGAAAAAGGGTACCATCAGACATTACCCTATTCCCAGATGAACAGAGAGGCCCGAATTTGGCTGAAGATTGTCTGCACCTGCCTCATTCCAGGGGTGCACATGATTGATGTCACTAGGGACAGGGTCTTCTTGGTATACACATTAATGCGAGATGTGGAGATCAATGTTGGGGCTGTCATCAAATCCGCCATGAAAAAGGCGAGGCTGCACTAGGGGCACAGGTATGGTTTTGGCAGCTTACTCACCATCTATCTTAGGAGCTAGGATATTGAAGAGGAGGGTCTAGACTAAAGACCAAGTTTTGAATGATGCCCTACGGACGTAACAGAGACTAAGGCTCCAGACACCACCTACGGTCCAGTTCTCACATTAGCCGAGCGACACGCTCGAGATGATAGCTATGCAGCCAGGATGTTTAGACTGCAAATGTTGCTACTGTGTATTGGTGGACGACCGGCAACAGAGGTTGAACTGTGGCAGGTGGACAGGGACTACCCAATGAATGAGCATGCTAGAGCCATGTGCAGAATTGGCCCAGCATTTGTAGAGCCGGTGGACGATGATGTACCCACCGATGAGGAGAGGCGCTGGGAGGACTCAGACATTGAGTCAGATGAGGATTAAGGAGATGAACCTGAACTCATTGAGAAGGCCTTTTCACGGATGAGGAAATTGAATCAGTTGTTTGATCAGGGAGTCTTTGCCACCCTAACTTTTTTTACATTGATCTATTGCAAGCACTAAGGACAGTGCTCATTTTAAGTGTGGGGCGGTTATTTTGTGTCTGTTTATTTATGTGATTCTCTGAATGGGGCATGTATAAACTGGTAAACTAGACTCTATGGCAGGTAAATTGTGGCTAGGAACAAGATGTGGTACTCAGTCTATAATAGCTAGTAAGCTTATGTGTTTCTGTTCCTATGCTGTACCGTTGCTTTTGATTATTTTTCATGTTTCTTTTGTTTTTCTTGGGTTTCTCGGCTTTTGTGTTTGGTGCTTTTCTCGAGAAAAGTCCCTTTGAACCAAATAGGATTTGTTAGTTATAGGTAGAGACTGTTCCCTATGATGGATGGATGACGACTGTCTTAAGGAAAATTAGTCACTTCTAGGAAATAAAATCATCTCTATTGGGCTAAAGCACTTCACTTGGTTAGATGTTAGACTTCATGGAATATACATTTGAACAAGCAAATAGTGAGGAGAAAATGGTAGGATCACATAGGCCGTGGTGTTTAACTCTAAATTGCAAAACTGTAGGCTTAATTGTGCTTGTCACACAATATGGATGAAATCACAAAAGGGGTCTAAGCTAACCAAATGCGAGCTTCTATGCCATATGTGGTGAGAACTAGTTGTATTTCTTGCAAACTAACATCTAGAATTTGCCTTGCGTGTACGAAAAACTGAAAGTGGCATTAAGCTTAGCGGATATGATTAAGGCACTTCTTTGTGAACCGAGTTAGTTGACCCATCTCATTCATTGTCCCTTACCTTGATGATTGTCCCTAGTGAGCCCCGTTTGAGCCTTTAAGCCTAATTTTATTGGAACAACCTCACTAAGGAGACTTATCCTGTTTGTTCAAATGGCCTCAATGTCACTTTGATCCAAATAGATCCTATTGCACTTTATAGAGACAATATTTCAAAGGAGATTATCAAAAGTACACGGGAAGAGTAAAGGGAGGAAAAAGTGGTGTGTGTACTTCATTTGTTAGTCATAAGATATACATATGTACACAAAAAAATATATGATGTATATACTTATATACATGTGTGTGTATATATATATATATATATATATATATATAATTATAGGATATTGATGAGTTTAAGTGAAGGGTACACAATCCTTACATCTACGATGAGAATAAATAGGTGAAATAAAAAAACACTTTGAAAGGAGGTGGAGTGAAAGGCGAAAGAAGTAAGGTGCCGAAAAGCAAAATGTGTAATTGTCTTAAAAGTGCATCAGAATAAGAGTCACTACAATCTAAATAATCCTACTAGTCCCTTAGCTGACATTACAACCCGGAAAAAGCCCTTCTGATCCTACAAGTGATGTTATGCTCGGTCGAGTAGTACACTATAGGTAAATTCATGATGCATTAGATTTGTTGAAATAATCCTTGGAGCGTGAGCGATTCAGTTATAGAATGTGCTTAATTGTGATCATCTTGATTTCATAGCAGTAGAAACATTGAACACATAATGGTGGACCCTTGGTTAAGCTAATGACCTCACTATTATGATTCAAACATGTTGGCCGGATTTTCGGTTGAAGAGTTATTTGTTAGGGTTTGTGTGATTCTGCTCATGAAAATGGTTAGTGAAGACCATGCTTGATGAAATGAATTGTACTCCATGATTAAAGTGTTTAGCATAACTAGGTGTGAGTTACCTTGGTCCACTAATGATGGTAATGTTGTTGAAATCATGTCGAGGATACTAAAAGATTGTCCGAGGACGAACAAGGTTATAAGTGTGGGGTGGTGATCTTGGGCGTATTTATACGACCAAACTCCGTATTTTCAACCATAAGGGAGCCTAATTAAGGATAATATTGATGTATCCACTCATGTTTTGAGTTAATAATGTTTTTTTCTTTTTCGGACTAATAATTGTGTTGTGACTATTTGCAGGTGGATAACACAAAAACTTCAGCGGGAAGTAGCGAGTGAAACTTTGAGTGGGAGTATGGGAATGTTTGGAGAGTGTTAACACTGATTTGGAATTTCCCCGCCTTGTCACGTTAAGTATTGTTAGCATTGAACAATGTGCCACAGTGCATGGGTAGAGGAAGAAAATTATTGAATTTGGAAGGCACAAAACAGTAAGGGTACGCGACAAGTCCGTGTCACGGAGAAGACTTGGCGTGTTAAGATCCGTGACACAGAGCTTAAGAATTCAGATATCCCAAGTTCCAGTGAGGGTCCACGACTCCATGTCACGGACCAAATCCTACGCGTTCAGCTCCGTGACACGGAGCAAGGGTTTCCAACTTTGTCCTATTTCCAATGCACCTCCGCGATAGCTCCGTATCACGGAGCTATTTCACTGCGATGAACTCTGTGCCACGGAAGTAGTTTATCACTGTGAAATTTTGCACCTGTATAAATAGAAAACTTAGACTTTTATTTTTCATTATCCGACATTTTGGCAAGAATGTGGGAAACAACAGTTTAATTGAAGAAAATTCTAAGGTTCTTTCTCTTCTCGTTTCTTCTAAATTTTTATTGTTCTCATGATAAAAACTTGTTTGGAGATGTTTAATCAATAAATGAGTGGCTAAATTACCTCATCTTGAGGTTAAGGTTATTTGCATGATTGTATAATTTCATATTAGTTTCAGCTGAATTTTCTTCTCTTATGAATGGTTGTTCTTCTATTCTTGATTTTTGTTGTTTTAATGTTTGGCCAGTATTAAGATAAATTTATAATCCTAATTTGACTCTGAAAGGAGAATTATTTGGGTAGAACTAGGAATAGGGGAATATGTTCTTATCTTTGTTGTAAATCGAAGGTAAGATTCGCGTGCAGGATAGAAATATACCTGTAACGCCATATTCAGTTAACAAAGGGAACAGATTTTGACTAGACCAATAATGAGTTATTGCATCACCGAAATGTGTAGTTGCAAGGTTCATAATTGGGCAATTGGCTAGAGGTTTGAAAGACCATAGTCATACTCTAATCTTTCCCAACCATCAACCTGAAAGAGAAGGTAGGTGAAGAATAATACAAGTTATACATGATTGCATTTCATGCCTTAATCTTAGACTATTCTTGCTATTATTTTAATCAATTTTCTTAGATTCACTTAGTATTACTTTATATATTACCATTTATCATACTCTTAATCCATTGTGTTATTTACATACTTTCATAAAGTAATTGTGAATACTAAAATAGGAAAAATCACTAAGTTATAGTCCCTGTGGGTTCGATGTCCGTCTTGAAAGAGCCACTATATTACCTGTACGACCACGTGCACTTGCGTGCATTTGGGAGACAACAACACCGCAATACGAACACGAAATTTTAGAAAAGTATTTTGTTATTTGAAATACTATAAATACCTTTTATAGGGTTTTATAGAATGCAACTTGGCAGCTGGAAAAAGAATGAAACATTTGAAAAGTAGTAGTTTTGGTAACTAATCGAAGTGAATAACAAGATTCCTTTACCTTTCTCTTAATCATTGTAAGCATGTCTTCTTTTACCTTTCAGTTTTTATTACAATCTCCATGAGTAGCTAAATCTCATGACTAAGGTTGTGGAAACCTTGATTGATTATAATGAACGTTTCACGACCCGAGCATGGACCCCAGACCAAGACACGAGACCTAGAATCACGAGTGGCTTCAAGCTAACCCATTATATATACACAACATAGTTACATGTATAACTAAGTGCAAATAAAGCATGAACACAACATAAGCGGAAGTCTGCATATCATAAAGCATAAGCATAGATAACAAGTCAATAATGCTGGACTATCTATATATAACTGTCTGAAAAGCCTGTAATCATACGATGAGCTGATGGCACAATAACCCCAACTAGCTCGCTAAGTATGAAACTGAAAATATATAAGAAAGAGACATGAACCAAAACTACCGTCCTCGGATCATGAGGACTCACCAAAATCGGGATGGTTCTGGACTAAAGCGGGAGATTGATCATCCGAACCTATATTGATGTTGGGCATATTTTTATGCCCATTTTTCATATTTTTACCAATCTTTTATCATGTTTTGAGAAGATTATCCTTATAAAATACAAGGTTTCATGAATGTTTGTGAAAAGAGCTAACAGATGTTTTTAAATGATTTTGACAGGTAACACATGAAAAAATACTAAAAAATGATGCAAGATTTGAAGAAAGAAGAAGTCGAGGAAAACTTGGCCTGGCGAAATGGGAGAAGTGGCGTGCCAGAGCCTAAACTTTAGAGAAATTGCGCTCAGGTTGGTGTTATGGCGAAGTGGCAGACCAGACCTCAAACTTTAGAAGAATTTTGATCAATACCTTTGCTAAATGAGAGAAGTGGCATGCCAGAGAGGATCCAATCTTGGGAAAATTTTCTAACAGTCGGGTGCATTGCTAGAAGTGGCACGCCAGGTCTCGTACTACAGAATTTTGACTAACATTTTGGTGAGATAGCAGAAGTGGCGTGATAGAGGTAGAACATCAGAAGAAATTCAAGTCAAGTCTGGAGGGATAGGACAAGTGGTGTGCCAGGGCCTGTCCAGGAGTTATTTTTCTAAGTCCAAAAGATGAATTACTTAAGCGCAAAAGGGGAATTTGTTACTATTCTTATAAACACTTTGCTAGGGCATTTGTTAGGCATCAGTTGAACATTGTACGCATGTTTTGGGAAAGAGACAAGAGGTTCTATTTTCTTCTTAGGTTTTTCTTCATTTCTCTTTATTTTTATGATTCAAAGGATGATTTCTTTGGGTTTACACTTGAACATGAGTGGCTAAACTCCCAATTCTAGGGTTTTGGCCATGACTTGATGGTTGTAGTTTGATTATTCATTAATACTAGGTGTTTAATTCTTCTTTTCAAGATTGTTTATACTTACTTGATTTCATATTTATTCGTTAGTTTGATCACCTTTCGAATATTATCTATTGGCTCATTGGTTGAACTCGGGAGAGAGAACTAATGAGGGTTAAAAGAAGCATAGAGTAGGTTTCAATTTCTAGTCAAAGAATTCAAGGAGTTGATTTCGTTGTTGAGGATAGGGATATATCCTGCAACCCTACTTAGTTGAGCCAAGTATCTTCAACCGTCATCTCATATTTCTCCTGCAACAATAGGGATATAGGTGTTAGGGTTCATGAAATAGTTCTTGGCTATTTGAGATAATAGTCGAGAAATGAATTCGTAACTTGAAACTAGTAGTATTTGGAAGAGTTAGTTTAGAATATTTTTGAATCCTATAACTCAACCTGAAACAATAGTGCCAAGACCCTAGATTTTAATCATCATTTGAATTACAACTCTCTTGCAAACGAATTTATTTTATTATCTTTAATTTACATTTCAAGTTTAGTAGAAAGTAATCTCAAAAAAATCTTTCCAAACATTATTTGCATTTCCTTGAATAGTGAAGTAAAGATTTGACTTAAGCAATTAATCCGACAAGTCTCTATGGGTACGATACTGGGACTTCACCATCCTATATTACTTGATGACCATATACACTTTTGTGTGTGCTTGGCGATATCATATATCATGAGATGATATAACATAGAAGTATGCGATCAGTACTTGGAATATACTGAGTATATAGGTTAAGTAGAACACGCTAGTAAAATGATAGTCTGAAATCATGAGTGTTAAACAAGATAGAATATGAGAGTAAGGACAACATGACGGATGGGACGACGAGTTTTCAAGTCACCCCATGATTTGTTAGGTCATATGTTGGGTGTACAGTGTTTGATAAAGGCCAAAAAACCAGAAGTCATGACGAATTGTCACAATGAGTCGTTGAGTCACCTAATGGTTCGTTAGTGGCCCGTTAAGGGTGAAACTTGATTGGAAACTCGAGATTCAGAGGGCCAGGATGTGTGGTGAAGAGATTCGTTAAGTGTAACAGTGAATCATTAAGTGGAAATCAATATTAGAATTTTGGAATTCTGGCCAATGGTGACGAGAAGACTTGATGAGCCATCAAGTGACCTAACGAGTCATTAGGTTGCTTGTTAGGTCTGGCAGTCTGCAATTTTCGGTCGAATCATTAAGGATGTTTTTGTAATTCCTAAGCTTCTAACTCCCTAATGATGTTGTTTTAAGATTCCTAAAGAGTGTTTTAAGAGGGTTTAACCTATCCTAAGTCATTATTCTCTCATGCATGGATTGAATTGAAATTCTCTTCCAAGATCAAGTTAGAGTTCCTCCTCAATTTCTTTCTCAATTCTCTTAGGCTTTCAAGACCAGCTTAGAAATCAAGTTACCCAGGTATGTAGGGCCATGAATGGGGGATTTCTTCCACCCTCATGCCCAATTTCTTCTCTATTTATGAATTCATGTCCCTAATCAAGTGTATTGAAGATTCTAGTGTTTTAATCCAATTCCATGCAAATATTCATGCTATGTCTATGGGTCTAATCTCTTCATATTTTGATTGATGATTTGAGATTTTTGGGGCAGATTTTACTCTTAATTTAATTATTAAATCATGATGTCAAATTTATGAGAATTATGCCCTATCATGCATGATTTATTAAATTCATGTTTATGAGTCTATGATTTCAAGTATGATAAATTATATAGTATGCATGAATATATATGAGTTCTTATCTTATGATTTCATGACTTCGAACTATGAAGCTTCAAGTATGTATGACTCTATGATTTGGAAAAACCCATGCAAGTTAAGTATGTTTATCATAATTTTATCCAAGGCTTATAAGATTAGTTTATGAAGTATTTTGGTGTCAAGACTCCCCAGTTATTAAGCTTTAAGCTTCATTTTAAGAATATGATTATATGAGCAATATGCATATTTTGGAAGTAGTGTCTAGCACCGAGTAGACCAGGGATTTCTGAGGACCCTGGTCTCTGAACTACATGCCAATGTAGGATATATTTTACTAGGACCTCTCAAGAGAGTATTTTCCTTGCCAAGGGAACACCCATGATATCACACCTCATTCGTCCTTTGCCCTAGCAAGGCTTAGGATGACTCTCCTCCATATGGGCAAGACGTGGGATCATCATGCATACATACATGGTGGTTGTCGGTTATAATGAGTCTCCTATTGTTCCTTAAAAATTCAGTTACTTATGTTTAAGATTCATGATATTATGTTTTATAGCATATTTGGCCCATTGATTAGTTTATGAGATTTAGTTTAAGATTTCAAGCATGACAAGTTATATGATTTCTATTTCTAAACTTTGGGTCAATATGTTCACATTATGATGAATAGCTTATGAATATGTATACGTCAGATTTATGGCTTTAGCATGCAATCCTTACTCTCATGATCTATTTTGATTTATATTTATGATTTTAACTAACGTTTTACTAGCATATTTTACTTACCTACATACTTGGTACATTTAAAGTACTGGCTACATACTCTATGCCATATTGTCTCATGATATAGGTTCAGGTGATCCCTCCTAGTCTCGTTGCTAGCCCACACTCGCTCAATTTCGCTACATCTCTCTTTCGGTGAGCCCTCATCTTCTGAGGACATCTATCAGTTTACACTTGTATGTTTTGTTTTAGTTTCAGACTTAGAGTTAGGTCCCAGCATCTCATCAGATAGCAGAGGCTTTTAGACATAGACTTAGCATGTTCAACTTTATGACTCAATGTTGTGATATTATCGCTTTTGATTATGCTTTATGATATTTAGACTTACGCTTATCCACTTGATTTCACTCTTAAGTCATGATATGTAAGTACCACGGCTTATCTTGGAGCCATTCGTGGTTCTAGGTCCCGTGTCTCGATCCGAAGTCTCAGCTCGGATCGTGAAAAAATCATGATATCGTAATGATACTTGACATATATGAACTAGCCATGAAAATAATGCCATTGAGTTGGCCATGGTACATAAACTTGAGATTCATAAACTTCTGGCATACTTGAGTAAATCATCATATCTTGAAAAATCATAGATTCATAAGCTTGAGACTCATGAAATTCATACATACTTGAATAGATTATCATGATTTGAAGACATAGGTTCATAAGCTTGAAATTCATGAAAACATGCACAATTGGGTGAAACCATCATAAAATTGAAAACATAGATTCATGAGAGATCTTGGTAGAAATCATGTATTCGCAATCGTAATTCATGAATTGAATCCTAAGAGACTTGAATTTGTAAGAGATCATGAGAGATTTTATCACAATTGGGTCTAACCCTGGAATTTCGTAAGATCATGCTTGGAGACTTGAATTAATGAGATAGAGATAAAATTGGGCATGAGAGTAGAATAAATCTCACATTCATGACCCTAAATACCTGGGCCTGAAGAATCTTTAACTTGGCTTGAATATCCAAGAGAAATTGAGAAGAAGATGATGAAGAACCCTAGGTTGTCTTGAGAGGATTTGATCTTCCAATTGAGGTGTTAGGAGAAGAATGAGAGTTTATGCTAAGTAAAACCCTCTAATAAACCCTTCAAGAAGCCCAAAATAACCTAGTTTAGGAGTTAAAAGCATAAAAAATAACAAAAATACCACTGAAGAATCGCACTTAAGAATCTACCTGCCAGTCGTCATAGGTCGTACCATGAGTCGTGGTGACATACCATGTTTCGTGGTGTGCAATTCTGTGGCTTCTGGGCGGCTTAAGAGCTCACTTAAACTCTTTCTATGGGTTCTTGGTACGAGTTGTACCTACATTCCATGAGTCATACCATGACTCGTGGTGACTGGATTAGTCCCGTCTGTCAAACCTGACAGTACTTCACTAAACTAGTCATAACTTTTTACTTCAAACTCCAATTGACTCAAGGTTGGATGTGTTAGAAAGAATACTCAAAGGCTTCAATTTGATATGATAGATCACCCAAAATCACTTTGTAAAATGGGATTTATGGTCATTTAAAGTTGACCTATGTAAGAATTATATGAAAAACTTGATTGGTAGGAAAGCGCTCAACTCAACTTTATGATAGACGTTCCTTATGACCTTAATTTACATTCAATGCACTTTTTACACTTAAGAATTGATCTTAACAACTTGTACCCATAAAATTCATCGAGTTCGGGTCTATCCACATACCTAGAACAATTTCAAACTTAGCCTGAAAGTCCAAGGCATTACCATATCTCAACTCACGGTTGAAATAATGATTCACACCGTCATATTACGACTTGTACTGAGTCTTTGCAGCTACTGATCCTTCTGAAAAAATTCTCTAAAACCCCTTCCTACGACCCTTCAATATGATTTTCATGGCATTTATGATTTCTATGGACCTCATGCTACGAGTTATGGTACAACTTGTACCTTCATGTCATGTGTCGTACTGGGACCATATTGAGGGAAATGGTTAATTTTTTTTCTGCTGGTTCATACTCCATATCTGGAGTCTATGCTTAGGGACTTTCAGGTGTTACCTAATCTCTCCCTTGGGAACATTCATCCTTGAATGAAGGGTAACTAAGCTGGAAAGATAGGAAAGAGATGCAATCCTGAAAATGAAAGCTATAGACTAAATATTGATGGAGTGACTAACTCCGAATAGAGATACATAACTGAACTGAATTCATGAAACATGCATGCACACTAGAACATGAAAGGAACTAAGAGTCATGAACTTGACATGAAATTGAATAGAGTACTAGGGAAGAAACTAGTACCTCATGCTGGAACTAAGCTGGGAGGGCAAAGATATGGGTATTTAGCCATCATATCTGCTTTAGCTTCCCATGTAGCTCCCTCAACTAGCTGATTTCTCCACAAAACCTTCACCGAAGCTACCTCTTTATTCCTCAACTTGTAAACCTGGCGATATCAAGGATCTCAACCAAAACCTCCTCATAGGTAAAGCTATCCTTCACCCCAATGCTCTCTATCGGAATGACTAGAGATGGATCACCAATGTACTTCTTCAGCAAGGAAAACTGGATGCACTGAGGCTAACTTGATGGAAAATTCTAACTCATAAACACATTGCCGATGTTCCCGTGAATGGGGAACGCAATAGTGGTGAGAGTGCTGTCCGGTGCGTTTGTTAGGGGTTAAAAACCGACACGCAAGTGCACGTGGTCAAACAAGTAATAAAGTGGCTAAGTAAGCCAAGTATCGATCCAAGGAGACTCAGGATAAGTAAAATTGCCTCAGTACACTATATTCTTATCTTATTTCTAATTATGCTAACAACAGCGTAACCAACAGTTAAATAAGTTTTTGGTTATAAAATATATATATACTAAAACTATTAACAATTATTTACTGTGAATTTAAACTATGGATATGAGCATGCCAAGGTTAAGAACAAGTAATGAATTCGATAATAATAATAATTTGGTTAATCTCTTCTTCATGTTGCTAGCCAAGAACAGTAGCCTAGAAATTAAAACTCTCGTATTTAATTTCACTTTAGAATCATAAACCATCCGTCTACATTTCTGTGATCAAATGCAATTTATGACCTAGCAATACAATTCCGATTCCTAAACTGACTAATACGGCTTTCAAGTATATTTCTATCAGGAAAGCACATCAAAACCCAATTTTCCCAAATCAAGTTAAGAACAATACCCTATTAATTCACATCTTTCCAATTTCTTGCTCTCTCGAGTGAAATTGGACTTTTTAGATGTACATTAATGTCGGCCACACACTAATGCAGTAAGAACAAGAATTAATAGAACAACATGAAAGAAGAAGAAGAAAACCATATCATTAACAATCAAAATTCATCACCATTGTTCAAAACCTTAGCAAGGAAGAGAATTAGCCACTCATTTGTGGATTGATCATCCTAAAACAAGTGTAAATCATGCATACAATTGATAGAAAGAAGAAAGGAAGAGAAGAAATCTCTTAGCTTTTTCGTCCCTCAACTGCTTCTAACCCACGTCCTAGCTCCACCAAGTCCGAACTAATTAAAATAAACCTAAGTGTGCTATTTATACTAGTGGGAAATTTTTCCCGGAATAACAAGCAACGTGTCACGGAGGCCAACACGGAGCACTGCCTCCGTGACACGGCGTTGACGCGGACCTTCACTGGAAATCCAGGGTCTGGTAAATTAGCCTTAACATGGCACGGAGGCCAACGCGGAGGCCTATCTCCGTGCCACGGAGCTGTCGCGAGGCCACACTGGAATTTGCCATTTAATTTCCTCTCCAGGCAGTGTGCCTCCGCGATGGTAGCGTGGCACGGCTCCATCGCGATGCCCCTATACTTTGTGCATTCCAATGTCTTTTCCACACTCGCATCCAAGTCCAACTCCGATATAGTCCCAACATGCATTTTAGCTCCTAAAAATCATATTTACCTGTAAAACAAATGCTAATCATGTTGGTTAGTATAAATTCGCATTTTATTACAAACTACATGAGAATATATACACATTGCACAACAAACAAGGCGAAAATGATACGTTTGAGTATCACTTGGGCATATAAATCTGCCCAAGATCACTTACCCCACACTTAAATCCTTGTTCGTCCTCGAACAACACATACACAGCTCATGCAAATTACATCCCAACCTTTGTCACTATGGTGCGACAATTTATGCTACGGTCATACCGATTATTCAATTTTTGCAAATCATCAAGAAAACATGCATGGTCTTACAATGCAAATGACCTTTCATATATCAAGACTTCCTAGACTTTAAGAATTGACTCTCGAGATCGGCAAACTCATGCACATTAGCTAATCAAGAAATCCGACACGAAAATCAATCTTTCCTCAAGCATGTGCCCTCACAATTCAAGAGAATCTTCCCCTTTCATGTTCATGCAACACACAAACATTCAAGTAGGGGCATATAAAAGCTAATTTCACTCACTCTCCCAAAAGAATTCACATGCATCATGTCATGACCCATAGGCTTGCCCTTAGTGTATTACTCCACTAATATAAGGAAATGCAATGTAGGATCACGTAGGACTTTAATGGGTTGTAACGGGGCTATGGAACTAGTATATATATATTGGATTAGCCAATAATAGTCGCTAGCATCCTTAAGCGCCTTTTCAACACATTCCCATCGACTCGTGGATAACTTTTCTTCTTTTTTTTTTCTCTTTTTCTCTCATTCATGCTGGTTTACTTTCGTACGGCCCATTTCATCAAACACACTTGACACAAAACAAAGGGTTTTCATGTACCCTCCTCATCATTTCATTATAACAAGTGCCTCTTCAACCTCATCTTTTCTTTCCTCACTTTGCTTTTCTTTTTCTTTTCACTCTTCTCACTCTTTGACACTTTGTGAAAAATTTTCTTTTCTTCGTAAGCGCTTAAGAGTTTTGTATAGACTTTTACAGCTAATGAAAAGAAGGAATAAAGCTTAGTTTATACAATTTTGGACAAAAGAAAGAAAGAATTGGCTAAAGGCTCAAAGGGCTGACTAGGGTATACAATCACATAAAAAGGTAGAGTATGACAAGAAAAAAATAGAAACTCTCGGTTAAAACAAAGAAATGCCTACATCCTTTCCAACACTACACCTCCTTCATTTCGTTTTGTACACACACCAGGCAAGTTCTAGACACTTCACAATAGCATGGAATAACAATACCTCACTTTACACTACATGCACATGCTCGAATCAAGATGTATTCACAGACTCTTGAATTAGCCAATTACATGAATTCAAGAATTAAGCCTCAATCATACCGAATCAAATTCTACAGCCTAGGTAACTCAACATATTTACAAAATTGCATGCTTTCAAATGAATCACTTTCACATTTTGAACATCAGTTACAACACGCAACGAAATTTTGCAACCATAAAGCAACTACAGGTTCAGTGATGCAATCCACCAAAGAAAAACTGAAAACAAATTAAAAATTCTACTCCTACCGACTACATTTCCCTTAAGACGGTCGTCATCCATCCATCATAGGGAACGGTCACTAACTATGACATCGGTTCAATGGGACTATTCTCGGTAAAAGAACCGAAAACAAACTCCGAGAAACCCAAAATAAAGACCGAAAATTTTTTGCAAAACATCGATCATGTCGATAGAAAAATATTTACAAAAGATTTTGATAAGTGCAAAATATTTTCGCAAAAATTTTGAAAAAAATATCGATCATCTCGATAAGAAAGAAATATTTACAAAATATTTACCTTGGCAACCACAACTTTTCATACACACATCAATAACCACAAAAATATATACGGATACAACACAAATCAGTTCACAGCAGGGAAGCACAAACATACATACAAACCAAGGAAAAAGCATACAGCAGATTAGAGCCTAAGTCCCAGCACCTAGCTACTCCCCACCCCACACTTAAATCGAACACTGTCCCCAGTGTTCACAAAAAAATACAAAACAAAAAATTACGGGTGGTGGAACTCCCTGATCAGTCGAAATATTCGACTTCTTCATCTGGTGCTGCTGCCTCATCGCCCATGTCTGAGTCAGCTCCATCGTCGTCATCGGACTCCACATTGGAGTCCTCCCGACGTGTCTCCTCGTCAGTAGGGACATCGTCATCAGTAGGCTCAACGAAGGCTGGTCCCACTCGGCATAAGGCTCTGGCATTCTCGCCAAATGGGTAATCCAGCTCCAACTGCCATAACTCTTCCTCGGTGGCTGGTCTCCCACCAATCCGTAGCTGAAGCATCTGCATGCCAAACATACGTGCCATGTACTGATCGTCACGAGCATGTTGCTCGCCCAAAGTCAGCACTGGCCCGTGGGTGGTGTCGGGGGCCTTAGTTTTTGTCACATCGAGGGCCCTCCGCTCCAACTGCGGGATGTAATCCAAAGCCTCTTCCTTGACATCGAGGCCTCGGAGGAAGGTGGTGATGAGTCCGCCAAACCCGTATCTGTGGCCCTGGTGTAGTCTGGCTCTCTTCATGGCGGATATAATAACCACCCCAACATTAATCTCTAGCCCTTTCATAAGGGCATACACCAAGCAGACACGGTCCCGAGTCACATCCGTCATGTGAACTCCCGGGATTAAGCAAGAACATACAATTTTCAGCCATATTCTGGCCTCCCTGTTCATCTACGAATAAGGCAGAGTCTGGTGGTAACCCCTCTCCTTATGTCTACTCCATCGGGCTGTGGATCGAGCCCCATACAATGTACGTCTGATGTCGGCGTACGGTGGGGTGATGTTTAGCTGGCGGAGAACGTGAGCGTCTGTGTCCCGCGCTCCAACGATGGCATTCAATTGCTGGGGTTCCAGAGTGACAATCTGCCCTCTGATTTTTATTGTGTGGCTTCTGATGGCCGGGTTCCAATTTGCGTAGAACTCCCGGACCAAATGTAGGTTGCACTCCTTGGGCTCCTGGAATATAAAGCTGAGCCCAGCTGCTTCAATCCTCTGCACAATACGGGGGAACTCCTGTGTTAGTGGTTCCCGTGCAATATGTTCCTCCGGGAAGTACTTGATCTCCTTATGCTTAGCATACCATTTCTTTCCTTCCTCGGTAACCCATCTTGTTCCGTATTGGCGGCGTTGGCCGCGCGGAACAGCTGGTGCAGCTGGGACTGCGGTGCCCGTTCTCATTCTTTTTCTACCAGTGCCTGAGGTAGAAGCACCTTTGCCCTTATCCTGCCTACTAGCCATTGTACCTGTCAATATACACAAACAAGCACAACGTTAAGCTAAATACATGTTAACTTTGGCTAAGGTCGGGTTACACAACGTTTACCCCACACTTAGTCCTTAGCTACTTTTACAAAACTACGGCAAGGATAACTCTATTTACACCAAAGACAACAACTATACAATTTATGCTTAGTGCGTTCACAAAAATTTCGACAGCATAACGCTTAGCGTACTACTCAGACTTCATACAGCTAATTCCAATCCTACTATCGCCAACAATTCAACCATCGCACTTAGCAACAAAAACAACAAATAAAACAAAGACAAAAACATTCTATATACAATCGAATCCAAATAATCAAACCAATTTACACAATTTTCGCATTTTCCCCAACAACTCGAGAATTCATCGTCTTTTAACATTCACACAATATTTACACGACTTATCTCAATTTACAACCACACCCCGGCATCTAATTCATCAACTTATCAAATAACCCAATTCAAATTCAATAACCCAAGCCCTAGAATGCAATTTTTCAATTAAATTCGGATTATTCACGTAATCGACAAGTTCAAACGCTAATTACAACAATCCGAACATATATCAATCACAAATAACTCAACATCATGTTAAATTACTACTTAGGGTGATATATCTCACCTCACATGCCCAAATTCGACTAAAATCGCCAAAAATTTGAGAGAAACAAGGAAAACATACCTTTGAGTTGAAGAACCGAAGAAACTTGACGATTTCTTTACCTAGTAGAGTGGCACGTTGGTTGGGGAGGGGGATTTGGGTGTTTGGTCGCGGAAAGGAGAAGGAATGGGGAAAAATTGGGCGAAAATCGGGGTTTAATTAAAAAAAAACACGCGGGTCACCCGGCAACCCGATGTGACCCGGCACCAATTATAAGGCAACGTGTCACGGAGGGTAACGCGGAGCCCCTCCTCCGTGACACGGAGCCAACGCATTGGCTTACTGGAAATTTTAAAAATTCGGATTTTGCCTTCAACGTGTCACGGAGGGTAACGCGGAGACCTTCCTCCGCGACACGGAGCCAACGCGCCAGTGCACTATTTCTTCCATTAAATTATTTTTTCATACCTTGCCTTATTCTTCCCAATTCCATGCATATTTTTCTCCGTTAGACCTGAAAATCACCTCCCTAAACAAAATTGGTTAGATTAATAGATTTCCCTAACTAAAATGAAAAATATTAACTAAAACAAAAATCTAAACCTAATCAAGAAAAGAAAAATAAAAATAAAAATTATTTACACTAAAATAATGAAAGAAAGAAAATATTTTTCACGGGTTGCCTCCCGTGCAGCGCCTGGTTTACCGTCGCGGCACGACGTACCAAGTTTTACCACTTTTTCCTCCACCTTGAGGATATGAATCTCACCCCTAATTTCTTCTCTAATTTGCTCTTATGCTCCAGGGGTGGTGGTGAAAAATTGTAAGGATTAAGCAGTAGATGCTTTCTTTTGAACTTATTGGCCCTTGAGTAAGTGAAGTCATTTCGTTGCTTCGAGTTAGCAAATTTCAGAATATACGGGGCGTGGTCCTCCTCTAGACATTTCTCTATAATCTTGGAAGACTCTATTTCTGTGTTGTCAACCAAACTTAATGTCGAAAAATGCTTCGAGTGTGGTCCAATCAACCTCAACTCTGAAATTGCATTGTGCTTGACTTCCTTACTTGTGTACACCTTTTCAACATCGACATCTATTTCTCCATTAAGGTCAAATGGGAGATATTCTTTCTTTTCTTCCATGAATGGATTTTCTATAGGTATGAGCCGATCACGGGGACACTCAAGAGATTCTAATTGCTGGGCTTCATCCAAAAATTCACCCTTGTATTTATCTTGTAGTTCCTCTTGAATATCGGCTAAAACTGTCACCTGCAAATTATCACAAGCTTCAGCCTCAGCATACATCTCCGTGAGTTTGACGCTCATCCTGCTTACAGCCTCTGCATTCTCCTTTTGCTGAAGTATCAATTATGCCACCGACTCCTTCATTGCTTCTGATTGCTCCAGGAGTTGTTTCATCATGTCCTCTATTTGAACTTGGCGTCCCAAGTCCTCATTTTCAACATGCCTATATTCAGCAAAAACAACAGAATGATCATAGCGGGGGCACGGGGGAGGGGAATATGCCTTTGGACAATCACCCCAATGGCCATATTGACACCCACATATATTGCACGTGTTACAGTTTTGCCACAAGTGGGGTCCTCCGCAATTCATGCAAGATTCACCGAAATATGCGTATCCACCATTTATATTCCAAGATGTCATGTCAATGAGGGTATCCGAAAGAGAGAAAAATTAAAATGAACAAAGAATTAAAAAAAATACTAAGACCAAGTTGTCAACACTTAAGAAAATAAAACAAAAATACAGTAAATTTACACTTAACACAATTTCACCAATTGCCTAGTCTCCCCGGCAACGGCGCCAAAAACTTGTCCGGTGCGTTTGTTAGGGGTTAAAAACCGACACGCAAGTGCACGTGGTCAAACAAGTAATAAAGTGGCTAAGTAAGCCAAGTATCGATCCAAGGAGACTCAGGATAAGTAAAATTGCCTCAGTACACTATATTCTTATCTTATTTCTAATTATGCTAACAACAGCGTAACCAACAGTTAAATAAGTTTTTGGTTATAAAATATATATATACTAAAACTATTAACAATTATTTACTGTGAATTTAAACTATGGATATGAGCATGCCAAGGTTAAGAACAAGTAATGAATTCGATTATAATAATAATTTGGTTAATCTCTTCTTCATGTTGCTAGCCAAGAACAGTAGCCTAGAAATTAAAACTCTCATATTTAATTTCACTTTAGAATCATAAACCATCCGTCTACATTTCTGTGATCAAATGCAATTTATGACCTAGCAATACAATTCCGGTTCCTAAACTGACTAATACGGCTTTCAAGTATATTTCTATCAGGAAAGCACATCAAAACCCAATTTTTCCAAATCAAGTTAAGAACAATACCCTATTAATTCACAACTTTCCAATTTCTTGCTCTCTCGAGTGAAATTGGACTTTTTAGATGTACATTAATGCTGGCCACACACTAATGCAGTAAGAACAAGAATTAATAGAACAACATGAAAGAAGAAGAAGAAAACCATATCATTAACAATCAAAATTCATCACCATTGTTCAAAACCTTAGCAAGGAAGAGAATTAGCCACTCATTTGTGGATTGATCATCCTAAAACAAGTGTAAATCATGCATACAATTGATAGAAAGAAGAAAGGAAGAGAAGAAATCTCTTAGCTTTTTCGTCCCTCAACTGCTTCTAACCCACGTCCTAGCTCCACCAAGTCTGAACTAATTAAAATAAACCTAAGTGTGCTATTTATACTAGTGGGAAATTTTTTCCGGAATAACAAACAACGTGTCACGGAGGCCAACACGGAGCACTGCCTCTGTGACACGGCATGGACGCGGACCTTCACTGGAAATCCAGGGTCCGGTAAATTAGCCTCAACGTGGCACGGAGGCCAACGCGGAGGCCTATCTCCGTGCCACGGAGCTGTCGTGAGGCCACACTGGAATTTGCCATTTAATTTCCTCTCCAGGCAGTGTGCCTCCGCGATGGTAGCGTGGCACGGCTCCATCGCGATGCCCCTATACTTTGTGCATTCCAATGTCTTTTCCACACTCGCATCCAAGTCCAACTCTGATATAGTTCCAACATGCATTTTAGCTCCTAAAAATCATATTTACCTGCAAAACAAATGCTAATCATGTTGGTTAGTATAAATTTGCATTTTATTACCAACTACATGAGAATATATACACATTGCACAACAAACAAGGCGAAAATGATACGTTTGAGTATCACTTGGGCATATAAATCTGCCCAAGATCAAGTGCGAGACTCTCTCAGGATGAACCCACCTGAGTTTCTGGGGTCAAAGGTGGATGAGGACCCACATAAGTTTATTGAGGAGGTGTAGAAGATCACCCAAATTATGGGGCAACTGTAGAAGAGAGTGAAAACTTAGCCTCCTCTCAGCTGAAGGGGGTTGCTTACATATGGTTTCTCCAGTGGAAGGACAGTAGGGGAGTTGGAGCGGTTCTTGGGGGTTGGGATGAGTTTTTGACTACTTTCTTGGACAAGTTCTTTCCTAGGGAGTTGAGAGAGGAAAAAACAGGTGAGTTCATCAATCTAAAGCAGAAGAAGAGGACTTTTCAGGAGTATGCCTTGGAGTTTATCCGGTTGTCCAAATATGCACCGGAGATGGTTGTAGACCTGAGGGCCCATATGAGCAAGTTCTTGGATGGAGAGGCAGATTCACTGGTTAAGGAGTGTAGGACCGCCATGTTGATCAATGATATAGATTTCTCCAGCTGATCATATATGCCCAAAAGATAGAGGCAGAGAAGATGAAGGAGAAAGAGAGAGAGGCCAAGAGGGTCAGGAATGGGAGTCATGAGCACTTTCAGTAGAGATCCAGTGGTGGACATCTCTCTTAGTTCCACCAAAAGGTCATCACACCTACTCCCTTATTATCCAGGTTCCATCCAGACCTTAAGGAGATCAAAGAGGTAGAGCATTAGGCTCTGGGGAAAAAAGGAGCATGTCAGGGGAGCAAACTTTTTCGGCTTGTAGGAAGTGTGGTAGGAAGCACCCTGGTGAGTGCTTGGTTGGTACTGATGGTTCTTTTGGGTGTGGGAAGCTGATGTGCAATGGTTTTACAACACTTTTGACGCTCAAAACCTAGAAAAGATGCATGGTTTTAGGTATATTTATACAGATATGAGGTTTTTTTACCTTGTTTTTAGGGTAATCATGTTTTGAAGTTGAATTCTGGGAAGAAGAGGAGAAAGTATAGAAAATGGGCCAAGTACAATTCTCAGTACAAGCCATACCTAGGTGGTATGAGCTGTACCTTGCACTTGTGATGCAATCTAGAGGAGCTGCATAAGTGATTGGCCAAGTACGACTCTTGGTATGAGCCGTAGTATCCTGGTATGAGCCGTAGTATCCTAGTATGAGCCGTACCAAGGAGTCGTGGAAAGATTCAGAAGACCTGCACTTATCTACGCCTCCTGGTACGAGTGGAAGATATGAGTTGTGATGACAATATATGACTCGTACCAAGGAGCTGTGGTGAACTCCAGGGAAAATGGAAATTGGAAGATCTCAGGGTATGAGAAGATCCTACAACTTGTAACATCTATGTACGGGCCATACCTAAAGGCTCGTGGAAATATTCAGAGGATGCTAGACTTCATAAGATTAGACTACGATAGGCATTATATGACTCATAGTCGCATTGTATGAGTCGTACTAACTCCCAGGATTTTGAAGATTTCAAGACTACTTGGCATAATATGAAGGAAAGCCACGACTCGTAGGACCTGGCAACAGTAGTTTTAGTAGTTTCCCTATTAATTTAGTAAAGGTTTCCAATTATTTGTATAAATACTTTTTAGGTTATTTTCTTTAGGGGGACCGATTCTTTGGAGTTGTATTCGTGATTCTTGAGCTGTCCAACATTCTTGGAGATCAACTACATAAAATTCTTGGATAATTTATTCATTGTTCTTGAATTGTTCAAAGTTGAATTATATAACAAGAATTCTTGGAATTCCTTGGGGATGTAATAATCAATTGAGTTTTTATTCAATCATCATTGTAAGTTGTTAATTGTGTTTCTTCCTTGAAATCTAATTCCTTTCTTGCAATCATGAATAGCTAAAACCTCTACAATTAGGGTTGTGGGAACCATGGTGGAATAACCAACTAGGGTTAACATATCGTAATTCTAAACCAATACGCATTCTTGTATTATTCATCTCTTTATCTTAATCATTTCTTAATGATGCGCAACGTTAAGACTTACCCGAATTCTCTACTTGATTGAACCTAGAGCGATAGAGATTAAGAAAAGAGAAGAACAATAAAGCCTTGAACTTTAAGTTTCATTGAATAAATTGAGCTGCGGTCGCAGGATAGTTAATTTGGAATAGTTGATAATGGTTAATGTGAAAACACTCAAGATATCTAATCCAGCGATTGAGTATATTCATCCAATATGAATGAATTAGTCGTTTGGATGAATCCATTTTATCAGTTCTACATGCTATGTATTGGGATAGATCACTAGTTTAATAACCCAAAGTTTGTGATGAATCCATGGGAGCACTTCCTTGGTTAATTGCATGAACTTTATCACAACAACAATTTATGACTTTATTACTTAATTCTTTCTTTAAACCCCTAGAAAGTAATTGAACTAAAATGTAAATACTAAGTGTTATTCTACATTTTGATCATATTTCCTGTGGGATCGACTCTAACCTTAGTTGGGTTCTTTATTGAAAATGTTTGTATCATACTTTTGCAGGAGTATGATTTGAGGGTTATCATAAGCCCAAACATATGCTCAGAGATTGTCCTTCATCTAGACAGGGTGACAGTAGAGGTTATGTGTAACACCCCGGATAATTTGAGCGATAAATCTGTACTTTTGAGGTAGGAATAAGTATACCTAATAGGACAAGACGGAAGTATTATGAGGTATTTTAGTCACTCTATGATCTTATTTAATATTTTATGTCGATCAAGTTGTATAACGAAATTCGGCAAAAGTTATCACAAAATTTCCTCATTGAGATTCCTTGAAATTTAGGTCAAATGTGTCAAAGATTTTCTCCCAATATGTGAGGAGTTAGGGGATGTACAAACTATTAAATTAAAGATCTATGAGTCTAGTTCCAACGCATAAAGTCGTTCATCAATCTGACTTCATAATAGAGAGACATGCGCATTTTCACGAGATCGCGTAAGGAGATACGTTACAAGCGGGTTGAGGCGGTGGACGACTATTTAAGTCCCTTGGTTGGTTGATTGAGTCATTATTCAAATTTATAGAAGTGTTCTCATCCTATACTCTCTCCTAAGATTCCCTTACATGTTCTTGATGGTTTTGGGGCTGGAATCCATGGTTTAACATGGTTCTTGATGTCGAAAAGTCGGGAATCATGTGTAACTTGTGTGTCTTTTTGGGGTTTTTGGTGGGTGTTTTCTGGTGAAGCTGTGGGTAAGCCTTCATACTTTGGTTTTAATTTGTTTTTGAGTTTTGTTATAGGTGTGTTAACTCCTTTAGGTTGTTTCAGAGTTTCTACCATTGAATTCATGTGAATATTGTCGGATAAACTTCGTTTGTCTTGTTTTGTTGTTGAGTTATGTTGGCTGCATTTTGGCAGTAACTTGGGCTAATCTTAGGAAGTAACTTGATGCTTATAAGGATGCAGGTTCGGTTTAGTCCAGGTTATCCAAGAAATTCAAGGTATGTTAGCCTTGTCCCTTCCATTGTTAGCATGAATTTCGTAGCCATTGTCGTCCATATTGAAGTATGTGTTGGCTATTTTGTGAAGGATTGTATTATATTATCATTGAACTCTTGTGCTGCTGTTTATATGGTGATAAATTTGTGTATAAGGTACTGGTTTGGTTGGTGGCTCGAGCTTGAGTGCGGAGAATTATAGTCATGACAAATTATTAGGTTCGTGTCGAGAGGCTGTGTGTGAGGCATGTGGTTCTTGTAGAGATTTATGGGTTGCTTGTGTAAATAATATTAGTTAATGACATTGAAAAGTGATGAGGTTTTATAGTGGTTAAGATCAATAGTTGTGATGATCATTTCTTATATTAGAGTCGGCGGTCGTGTTGATGGCACGTTGGCCGCCGTGGTGACGCTTAGGTTAGCTTGGCCGTATCCCTTGTTGTTAGTGATGAGTAGAATGGCTTGTGGGATTCTTGTAAAGCTTTGGAATAGATTAGTTAGGATGGTTATCCTTAGCTCAATTTGTGGCGTGTCGGTGGATGACTAAACGTGAAAGATAGTACTATGTTGTGATAATCGGCTGGTGGGGTTCGAGAGCGGGTTATGGGCTGTATGAGCATGTTTGTTGATTGTGAATGTTGTGATTGTGTGTGTTGTGTTTGAGGCCTTGTGGCTTATGGATACCCAATGAATGAGAGTTATTCCGGTTAGGGATCGAGTTCAAGGTGCCTTGTGGCTTGTGGATACCCGATGCATGAGAGTATTTCCGACCGAAGGGTTGAGCCCAAGGAGTGAAATGACCAATGGGATTGAGAATGATGTCCTTTATAGTGTTGAGTTGAGACATGATTCGAGAGTGGTCCGACATGTTTGAGCCTTCCTGGGGTTGCGATTGGTTCTCCCAGATGGATTGAACTCTACTAACTGTGCGCAGCCGAGAGAGGGTCCGACAGTGCTTGTTTGATGATGTTGATTGAATGGTGTTTACTTTTGATAATTGGCATTATATTGTGATTGCTGCTCGTATTATCTGTTATATGATAGTAGTGGATACTAGATGCTGGCTGGTGCTAGCTGATGCCATTGAGAGGTCTAGAGGTGATGACAAGTGAGCAGTGTCGGGTAGGTGCTGTGTGATGTTGTTTACTTGTTGGACTTGCTGAGCATATGGGGCCAGGTAGGTTTTGTTTGTGTGCTTGCTTGTACTTGGCATGCTTATAGGGGCCAGATACGTTCTATGTGTTTATTTAAGTTGAATTTCTCCTCCTGTGGTATCTGGTATATCTGTGGATCTCTAATTTAAGTCTTTTAGTTGTTTCTGCCTCTCGGCGCATTATTGTACTGATGCCCTAGTTGGGGTGCTGCATTCATTCCTATAGGAGATAATGGGTTGATAGATCGATTTCTTGGTTGCTGATTGGAGTTCCAATTGAGTCGGTGCACTCCAAGTCTCTCTGAGTTGCTAGGTTTTTGAGTTAAGGGTAGTTTGGGGCTCTGTCCTGAATAGTTTACTTTTGTTGTATTCATAGAGGATCTTACACATCTTCTATGGTCGTATCATTGTTGTAGGCTAGGTTGGCCATATTATATAGTTGTTTTCCATTCTGTGGCCTTGGCGACCTATTGTGTATTTATTGCTTGATCGGTGAGCAAGCTTCCATTTTAGTCTGTCATTTACTCTAATTTAACTTGTGTTGTAATATCGAACCTCGTTGGTTTCTTGCTTGTTGTAGTTATAAAATTACAAGGTTTGCTCGGTCAAGTGCAACACTGGGTGCCGATCATGCCTCCCGGGGCTTGAGGTGTGACATCGTGCCCCAGATACCACTTCAGCAGCTTGCCCATCTCAGCAGGGTGCATCTTCTAGTGCAGGTGGTGGCCAGCGCTAGAACAGATTCTATGCACTATCATCTCGTCAGGAGTAGGAGTGCTCACCAGATGTGGTCACTGTATGTTACGAGTATTCCATCTAGATGTGTATGCATTGTTAGATCCAGGGGCTACTTTACTTTTTGTGAATCCGTATATTGCTGTTAGTTTCAAAGTCAGTTTCAAAATCCTATCAGAACCCTTCTCAGTCTTTACTCCTATCGATGAGTTAGTTTTAGCTCAATGGGTATACAAAAATTGCTTTGTCACGATTCTTCAAAAAGTCACCTCATCTGATTTAGTGGAGTTAGATATGACCGATTTCAATGTTATATTCGTTAAGGATTGGTTAGATGCATGTTTTGCCTAATTCAATTATAGAATCTATGTGGTAGAGTTTTGGTTTTTAGGTGAACTAGTCCTAGAGTGGAGGGGTAGTTCAGCTGGGCCTATAGGTCGGTTCGTTTCCTATCTCAAGGACACGGAGATGATCTCTAAGGCCTGTGTGTATCATCTAGTTTAGGTCAAGGATTCTACGTTCGAGACCCTGACTTTTCAGTCAGTTCATGTAGTACGTAAGTATCTAGAGGTGTTTCCAGATGATCTACCAGGAGTCCCTCCTGAGGGGGAGATTAACTTTGGTATTGACCTTCTCCCTAATACGCGCAACGTATATCCATTCCTCTTTACAGAAAGGCTTGATCCATGCTAAAGGAGTTGAAAGAGCAGTTGAAGGATCTCCTAGATAAGGGTTTCATCAGGCCTAGTAAATCCCTATGGGGTGCTCCAATTCTATTTGTTCGGAAGAAGGATGGTTTCCTTAGGATGTGCATTGATTATTAGCAGTGGAACAAAGTCACAATGAGAGCAAGTGCTCCCTCCTTAGAATTGATGACTTGTTTGACTAGCTTTAGGGTACTAATTGCTTCTTAAAGATAGACCTCAGATCTGAATATCATCAGCTCAGAGTTAGGTAGAGTGACATCTCGAAGATAGCCTTCAAGACTCGGTATGGTCACTATGAGTTTGTAGTTATGTATTTTGGACTAACTAATGCTCATGCAACTTTTATGGACTTGATTAATAGTGTATTCAAGCAGTATTTGGATATGTTCATGATTTTCTTCATAGATGATATTCTTATATACTCTAGGAGAGAGGAGGAGCATGCCACTCATTTGATGATTGTGTTGCAGACTCTCAAGGATCGCCAACTGTTTGCTAAATTCAGCAAGTGTGAGTTTTTTCTAAGCTCAATAGCATTTTCGGGCCATGTAGTGTCTAGCAAGGGTGTGCAAGTGGACTCTCAAAATATAGAAGCGGTGATGAATTGTCCTAGACCTATCAGTCCGATGGATATTAGGAGCTTCTTGGGTTTATCTAGATACTACAGAAGGTTAGTAGAGGGATTTTCATCACCGTTGGCTAAGTTGACCCAGAAGAAGGTCAAATTTCAGTGGTCGGATGCTTGTGAGGAGAGTTTTCAGGAGTTAAACACTCGACTCACTTCAACTCTAGCATTAACCCTACTGGAGGGCATGGATGATCTTGTTGTGTATTGTGATGCTTATAGGGTTGGTCTTGGTTGCGTGTTGATGCAATATGGTAAGGTCATTGCGTATGCCTCTAGACAGCTTAAGACTCAGGAGAAGAATTATCCGACACATAACCTAGAGTTGGCAGTTGTGGTGTTTGCTTTGAAGATTTAGAGGCACTACTTGTTTGGAGTGCATGTGGATGTGTTCAAGGACCACCAGAGCCTCCAGTACGTGTTTACTTAGAAGGACCTAAATTTGCGATAAAGGAGATGGCTAGAGCTTCTCAAGAATTATAACATGAGAGTCCTTTATCATCTGGGCAAGGCCAATGTTGTGGCAAATGCTCTTAGTAGGCTGTCCATGGAGACTGTGTCTCATGTCAAGAATAGGAGGAAGGAGTTGGCGAAGGATGTTCATAGGCTTGATCGTTTAGAGGGTCACCTTACAGATTCTACGGATGGTGGTATTATCATCCAGAATAGGTCGGAATCTTCATTGGTGACGAAAGTCAAAGCTAGGCAAGATGAGGATCCTATCCTAGTGAAGCTAATGGAAGCTGTTTGGAATCAGAAGGTGGAGGTTTTCTCCCGAGGGGATGGTGTACTCCGATATCAGGGCCGATTGTGTATGTTGAAAGTAGATGACTTGAGAGAGAGGATGTTGAGCGAGGCTCATGGCTCTCAGTACTCTATCCATCCAGGTGCCACCAAGATGTACTGTGACCTACGGGAAGTCTATTGGTGGAATGACATGAAGAAGGACATAGCGGAGTTTGCGGCTAAGTATCTGAATTGCCAGCAGGTGAAGGTTGAGCATCAAATAGTTGGAGGTATGCTTTAGGACATCATATTCCTACTTGGAAGTGGGAAGAGATCAATATGGACTTTATTACAGGCTTGCCTCATACACACTGACGGTATGTCTTTATGTGGGTGATTGTCAACCCATTTTTTACCTGTCTAAACTATCGATTCAGCTGAGGATTATTCTAGATTGTACATTTGGGAGTTAGTTCAGTTTCATAGAGTTTCTTTGTACATCATCTCAGATAGAGTTACTTAGTTCACCTCTGTGTTTTGGAGGCCATTTCAGAGAGACCTTGGTACTCAGGTGAAGCTTAGTACAGCTTTTCACCGGCGGACAGATGGTTAGGCCAAGTGGGCCATTTAGACTTTTGAGGATACGTTGAGAGCGTATGTGATTGATTTAAAGGGTAGTTGGGATGATCACTTGCCTCTTATCAAGTTTTCCTACAATAATAGTTATCACTCTAGCATTCAGATGGCTCTATTTGAGGCTCTTTTTGGGCGGAGGTGTAGATCACCTATTGGATTGTTTGAGGTAGGTGAGACTACATTTATAGTCCAGATTCAGTTTACGAGACTATGGAGAAAGTTTAGCTCATTACAGAAAGGCTGAAAACCACTCAGAGTCGTCAAAAATCTTATGTGGATGTTATATAAAGAGAGCTCGAGTTTGAGGTTGATGATTGGGTGTTCTTGAATGTGTCTCCCATGAAGGGAGTAATAAGGTTCGGTAAGAAAGGAAGCTTAGTCACTGATGTATTGATCCTTATAGGATTCTGAGGCGAGTTGGCAAGGTGGTATATAAGTTGGAGCTACAAGCAGAGTTTGCTTCGGTGCACCTAGTTTTCCATGTATCTTTGTTGAAGAAATGCATTGGTGACCCAACCTTAGTTATTCCGATGGAGAGCATAAGTGTGAAGGATAGCCTTACCTATGAGGAGGTTTTGGTTGAGATCCTTGATCGTCAGGTCAGAAGTTGAGAAACAAAGAAGTAGCTTCAGTGAAGCTGTTGTAGAGAAATCAGCTTATTGAGGGAGCTACTGATCTTGGGCATAATTACATGCTCAAGTGATACTTTATAACTTAGTTTTGCCTTGTTTATGTATTTAATTATGTACATTTTCATGCCTTTTTATATAAATGAGAAAAAATATTAACCAACATGATTAGTCTTTGTTTTTGAAGGAAATAATGCATTGGAGGACCCAATCTATGATTTGGTGAAGTGGAGGAATGATATCGGGAGCGAAACACCAAAGTTGGAATAAATTGGGCGATTTCCAGAGGGCTTTCGCGATACCTCCGTGTCACGGAGGCAGTGCTCTGCGATACACTCCGTGTCATGGAGGCAGTGCTCCGCGATACATTCCGTGCCACGGAGCCATTCCACGACAAGCATAATTATTCACAATTCTCATTTACTATAAATAGGTCCCTTAGCTCCTAAAAACGAAGAAGTCACGATTTATTTCTGGAGAACTGCCAAGGAGTGAGGGAGAAGTGGGAGAACTCACGTAGGATTCATCAATTTCATCTTCTCTTCTACTAATTCTTGTAAGTAGGTTACTTTAATTATGTTGTCTTGTAATTATACGAACATGAGTGGCTAGAACCCTCCCTCTAGGGTTGAAGCCACAAGATATGATTGTGATTTTGCGATTTTGTTTTGATTTTAAGTTATTGAGTGTTGTTTTGTCTTGCATTCTGAATTATGGTTGTTTTTATGACTGATCACCATGAAAACACACACGTTACACCTAGGTAAAAGCTTGAGAAAGTAAACCTAGGCAAGACCAAGAGAATGTAGGGAGCAATATTGTATCTCACGATATAATTTGTGGTTAGGATAGAAATATACCTAATACCTTGCTTGGTTGATAAAATGGGATGAGTTAGACACCAACTTAGAATTATCACATCACCACTCGAAGAAGTAGTTGTGAAGATAAGTTGAGTCGAATGATTAGAAGTACGAGAGTCCCTAATCATATCCACGTAAACCACATCCACGTAGTGAATTGCCCACGAACTAGAAATAACATCCTCGCTCAACAATGTAGTGGTGAGGCTAGTTTGTCATGTTTATAGGTTTGAAAGACCATGAAAATGCAATTCTAATTATGTGAGACGACAATTGATAGTTTCATACTTAAACCATTGCAAATTGTAGTATCGCATGATTATCCCGCTTTAACTCTAGTTGCTCTTTGAATTAATTCAGAGTATTTCGTTGACAGCCCCTAGACTTAATTAACTCTTTTGAAAAAATCTATAATCAACACTTGTGGAATTTAATATCACACTTGAACTTGATAATTAGCTGAATTGGTCCAGTCCCTATGGGTTCGACATCCGGCTCTTAAAAAGGGCCACTATATTACTTGTATGACCCGTACACTTGCGGGCACAACAAGTTTTTGGCACCATTGCCGGGGACTCGGCGAAGTTCAGTGAATTTTTCTGTTTTTGTGTGATTTTTAAATTTCCTTAAGTGTTGAATTTTTTTTTCTTTATTAGTTTTAGATTTATTTTAAATTTTTATTTTTAATCTGATACCCTTCTTTACATGACATCATGGAATATAAATGGGTTAAATGGTGGATACTCTTATTTTGGCGAATCTTGTCTGAATTTTGGAGGACCCCACTTATGGAAACACTGTAATACTTGTAATATATGCGGTGGTCAAGATGGCCATTGGAATGGTTGCCCAAATGCATACTCTTGCAATATATGTGGTGGTCAAGATGGCCATTGGGATGACTGTCCAAACGCATACTCCCCTCCCCCAAGCCCCTACTATGATCCTTCTGTTGTTTTTGCTGATTATAGGCATGATGAAAATGAGGACTTGGAATGCCAAGCTCGAATAGAAGACATGCTAAAATAGATCCTTGAGCAAACAGAAGCAATGAAGGAGGAGAGGGAAGCATTGAGAATTCAGCAAGAGGAAATTGGAGAGGCCCTAGAAATGATAAGCAACAAGTTCATGGAGATGAGGGCTGAAGCTGAAGCTTGCTCTGAAGTGCAAGTGACGGTTTTATGCAATACTCAGGAGGGACTACAAGGAGAAGATGAGAGTGAGTTCTTGAAACAAGCTCAACTGTTGGAAGCTCATGAGAGTCTCCGTGATTGTCTCACATGTATAGCCGATCCATTCTTGAAAGAAGAGATAGAGTACCTACCATTTGACATTCATGAGGAGTTAGATGTTAATGTGGAGAAGGTATATACAAGTAAGAAAGTCAAGCAAAATGCAGTTTCAGAGTTGAGGTGTATTGTACCCCACTCGAATCATTTTTCGACATTGAGTTTGGTTGAAAACCTAGAACTAGAGTCTTCCAAGCTTGTGGAGAAAGATATAGAGGGGGAACAAGCCCCATATATTCTTAAATTTGCTGATTCTGAAAGAAAGAATGACTTCACTTACTTAAGGGCCAATAAATGCCAAAGGCGACATCTACTGCTTGGTCCTTTCATTTTTTCACCACCACCCCGGGACCATAAGAGAAAATTACAGAAGAAATTAGGGGTGAGATTCATATCCTCAAGGTGGAGGAAAAAGTGGTGAAACTTGATACGTTGTGCCGCGACGTAAAATTAGGCATTGCTTGGCAGGCAACCCAAGGGTACCACAGGTACCATTTTAATTTCTTGCATTTGTGTTGATTTTATTTATTTTTCATCTTGTGTTGTTTTTGGTGGAAAGTTAAGCACAGATGGAGGGGAAGTCTGAGTACCCGTGGATGAGGAAGCTAAAAAGCATGGAAGAGGAAAAGTGTGGGGTCAAATATCCACTTGTTCGAAGGAAGAAAAACATGCTATTAGCTAGGCCTAGAGGCCTCAGGGAGTATTTCTCACCCTTTTAAATTTTAATTTGATGCTATGGGGACATAGCATGATTCAAGTGTGGGGTGAGGAAAATTTCAAAATTTTTGTACTTAACGATTTTTGGTGAATGTAATGCTTGTGAGAAATATTTGAAACAAAATTTTTGAATTAAGCATGACTTCATCACTCGTTGGTTTTTCTTTTCGGTTCTTTTCCGACGGAGGGTCATTGAACCGAAGAATAAAAATTTCTCTGTCTGTATATAATGTTTTTAGTCATAGATAGAGACTATTTCCGACAATGGATGGATGACGACCGTCTTGAGGAAAATTAGTCAATAGGTTTTGGTTGTTGAACCCGTAGCTAATTGATGGCTTGATGTTCTTGTTATGTTCTATACATGATTGTAAGATACAAGTGTGGTTAGTGTTGAAGCATGTAAGAAGTGTATAACTATGTTTGAGACACTTAGGCTCATGAATTTGACTCAATGTGATTGAAGCTTAATTCTGAATTCTTGTGATTAGCTGAGTAAGAGTCTGTTGAATGTGTCTTGAATTGAGCATGTGCCGTGAGTGTGGTTTTCGAATATTCCATGCTGTTGTGTAGTGTCTAGAACTTGCCCGGTGTGTATACAAAGTGAAATGAAGGATGTAGATTGTAGGAGATGATATAGGCGTTTCGTTGCATGAGCCTAATTTTTTTATCCCTTGTTTTACCTACCTTGAATGTTCAATCCTAGTTAACCCCATTGAGTCTTAAGCCTATTCTTTGATAGCTGCAACATAAGCTTAATCATTTTCTTTCATTAACCTTGAAATTGATCCAAAACTCCTAATCACTTAAGTGAAAAATCCGAAAGCGTAAAGGAGTGAGAATCGTGAAAAAGAAGGAAAAAGAATAGTTGTGGAAGTTGAGAGAAGCACAAAGGTGCACTTGTGTGAAAATGGTTGATTATTAGTAGGGAGTAAGAAAATAAATGAATGAAAAAAAAATTGCTTAAGTATTCCTTACTACTAAGCTGAGTGTGCTTAAAGAAAGGGGAACAAGAAGAAAAATATATTCAGGATTGAAAAGAATGAGGGTGAAGTAAGAGAAGAGATGTCTTTAATGAAGGTTGAAGTTATTAAAAGCGCTTGGGGAAATTAGTCACTATTACTGGCCAGAATAGTACCTGCCCCTCCCTTAGCGTACATTACAACCCATTAAGTCCTACTTGATCTTACGTTCATACATCCTTAAATTAGTGGAGTAAAACACTAAGGGCAAGCTTATGGGTCACTACATGATGCATGTGAATTCTTTGTGAGAGCGAGCGTAATTTTTATTCATATACCCATACATGGTGTGATTTGAAAATTCATGAGTTAAAATGGGTAACTCTCTTGTGGTGAGGGAACATGTTTAATGAAGGATAACATTAATGTTGGATTTCTTGATCAGTTGATTTGCATGAGTTGCTTAGAGACAGAGTCAATTCTTGAGGTTAGGAAGTCTTAACATAGTTGTATTTCATTTCAATGATTAAATCGTGCATGCTCTATTTTTAGCTTGCTATCTTAAACAGTCATTGCAGCCATAGCTTGAATTGTCTTGCTAAATTAGCTATGTGTGAGTCTTCATGTGCATGAGATGTAAAAGGTTTGTTCGAGGACGAACAAGACTTTAAGTGTGGGGTTGTGATCTTGGGCATAATTACATGCTCAAGTGATACTTTATAACTCAGTTTTGCCTTGTTTATGTATTTAATTATGTACATTTTCATGCCTTTTTATATAAATGAGAAGAAATATTAACCAACATGATTAGTCTTTGTTTTTTAAGGAAATAATGCATTGGAGGACCCAATCTATGATTTGGTGAAGTGGAGGAATGATATCGGGAGCGAAACACCAAAGTTGGAATAAATTGGGCGATTTCCAGAGGGCTTCCGCGATACCTCCGTGTCACGGAGGTAGTGCTCTGCGATACACTCCGTGTCACGGAGGCAGTGCTCCGCGATACGCTCCGTGTCACGGAGGCAGTGCTCCACGATACACTCCGTGCCACAGAGCCATTCCACGACAGGCATAATTTTTCACAATTCTCATTTGCTATAAATAGGTCCCTTAGCTCCTAAAAACGAAGAAGTCACGATTTATTTCTGGAGAACTGCCAAGGAGTGAGGGAGAAGTGGGAGAACTCACTTAGGGTTCATCAATTTCATCTTCTCTTCTACCAATTCTTGTAAGTAGTTTGCTTTAATTATGTTTTCTTGTAATTATACGGACATGAGTGGCTAGAACCCTCCCTCTAGGGTTGAAGCCACAAGATATGATTGTGATTTTGCGATTTTATTTTGGTTTTAAGTTATTGATTGTTGTTTTGTCTTGCATTCTGAATTATGGTTGTTTTTATGACCGATCACCATGAAAACACACACGTTACACCTAGGTAAAAGCTTGAGAAAGTAAAGCTAGGCAAGAACAAGAGAATGTAGGGAGCAAGATTGTGTCTCACGATATAATTTGTGGTTAGGATAGAAATATACCTAATACCTTGCTTGGTTGATAAAATGGGATGAGTTAGACACCAACTTAGAATTATCACATCACCACTCGAAGTAGTTGTGAAGCTAAGTTGAGTCGAATGATTAGAAGTACGAGAGTCCCTAATCATATACACGTAAACCACATCCACGTAGTGAATTGCCCACGAACTAGAAATAACATCCTCGCTCAACAATGTAGTAATGAGGCTAGTTTGTCGTGTTTATGGGTTCGAAAGACCATGAACATGCAATTCTAATTATGTGAGACGACAATTGATAGTTTCATACTTAAACCATTGCAAATCATAGTATCTCATGATTATCCGGCTTTAACTCTAGTTGTTCCTAGAATTAATTTAGCGTATTTCGTTGACAGCCCCTAGACTTAATTAATTATTTCGAAAAAATCTATAATCAACACTTGCAGAATTTAATATCACACTTGAACTTGATAATTAGCTGAATTGGTCCAGTCCCTGTGGGTTCGACATCCGGCTCTTAAAAAGGGACACTATATTACTTGTATGACCCATACACTTGCGGGCACAACAGCTACATGGGAAGCCAAAGCAGATATGGTAGCTAAATACCCGCATCTTTTCCCTTCCGACTCAGTTCCATCATGAGGTACTAGTTTCCTCCTTAGAACTTTATTCAGTGTCATGTCAAGTTCATGTCTCTAAGTTTCTTTTATGTCATTGCATACATGTATGTTTCATGAATTCAGTTCAGTCATGTATATCAGTCCGGAGTCAATCACTTCGTCAGTTTTCAACAATCTCAAAATAGAAAGCTATAGACTAAATATTGATGGAGTGATTGACTCTAAACTGAGATACATGACTTAATTGAATTCATGAAACATCCATACATACTAGAACATGAAAGGAACTAAGAGTCATGAACTTGACATGAAACTAAATAGAGTACTAAGGAAGAAAATAGTACCTCATGCTGGAACTAAGCCGAGAGGGAAAAGGTACGGGTGTTTAGCCATCATATCTGCTTCAGCTTCCTATGTAGATCCCTCAACTAGCTAATTTATCCACGAAACCTTCACTGAAGCTACCTCCTTATTCCTCAACTTGCGAACCTGACGATCAAGGATCTCAACCAAAACCTCCTTATAGGTAAGGCAATTCTACACTCTAATGCTCTTTATTAGAATGAATAGAGCTAGATCACCAATGCACTTCTTCAACAATGATACATGGAAAACTGGATGCACTGATGCTAAGTCAACGGGAAATTCTAACTCATAAGCCACATTTGCCATGTTCCCCAGAATGGGAAAGCAACAGCGACCAGCGTGCGAGACTTTCTTAGGATGAACCCACCTGAGTTTCTTGAGTCAAAGGTGGATGAAGACCCACATGAGTTTATTGAGGAGGTGCAGAAGATCATGCAGATTATAGGGGCGACTGGAGGATAGTGCAAACTTAGCCTCCTATCAGCTAAAGGGGGTTTCTCATATATGGTTTCGCTAGTGGAAGGACAACAGGGGAGTCGGAGCGGTTCCCGTGGATTGGGATGAGTTTGTGACTGCTTTTTTGGATAGATTATTTCCTAGGGAGTTAAGAGAGGCAAAGACAGCTGAGTTCGTCAATCTAAAACATAACAACAGGACTGCCCAGGAGTATGCCTTGGAGTTTACTCGATTGTCCAAGTATGCACCAGCGATGGTTGCGGATCCAAGGGCCAGTATGAGCAAGTTTTTGAATGGAGTGGCAGATTTTCTAGTCAAGGAGTACAGGACCTCCATGTTGATCAATGATATAGATTTCTCCTGGCTGATCATATATACCTAGAAGATAGAGGTAGAGCAGATGAAGGAGAAGGAGAGAAAGGCCGAGAGGGACATGACAGGGAGTCATAGGCATTTTCAGTAGAGATTCGGTGGTGGACATTACCCTCAGTTCCACCAGAGGTCATCTGCCACGTCCCAAAATACCCCCTAGATGTGACTGACACCCACTAACACCATCGCTAGGCGAACCTATTTTCCAAACACTTAAACCCTTTTTTATAAGCATTGAAATACAATATATGCAACTCCAAACAAATCAATAGTCATTAAAATGAAATGATTATCCAATGAAAATCAAGTCTCAATTTATAAGAAAGCACGTTAGCAGTGTTTCTCTAGTCCAAATCCCACACTAAGACCATGGAGTATCTAATAGTGTTACATGAGTCTAGCTATCAGGCATGCAAATCCCAAGAAAACAAAATATATATAAAGAGTAGATAAAGCCGAAATGATAGCCTCCACGAATCGATGCGAAGGCTCACCTCAACAACAGAATCTACACGAACGGACTCGTCAGCCACTAGTCTCACCTCCCGTAATAGAATCTGCATAGACATGCAAGTAAGGAGTCAGCTATATATAAATATAACTCAGTAAGATCCTTGAACCGCCACTTTAATACCCTTGGAACAAGTGTTAGAAAACACAACCACAACGACTACAAAAATAATATGCATAATAATATATTTCCAAAATATAAAACTCAATAAAGTCTAAACAAATGTTCAAAAAGATCACTATATATGTAGATATATATCTCAACGCAATTCACACTCAGGACGTGTCAAACGACAGTGAAAGAGATCAACCTAACACCCTGATTAGCCTTCGACAACATATATAATGTCCCAATAGTATACTACAGTAGCAAGTACAAGGCCCCTAACATGATAAGGTAGTGCAGGTATGCACCTAGTAACTACATCACGGTAGTGAAGGAAGGATATCCAATGCCCCAAAGCCATGGTATAAGACCACGCTACACTATAAATCAATTATGAAATAATTTTTCTTAAAAAATAATTTTTCCCAAAGTAACATATATGCGGTTGGTTAAAGACCACTGATTCTTTCAAGTACATGCTTCTCCCAACACATGGACTAGGGAGACAAAACATAGTTTTTAAAACAGGTTTAAAAAGCAAGCACCAAAGTTAAAGTCTCACTTACCTTGAATTTGTGACTCAAGAACACTTTTCAATATTTCAGAACTATGCTCTCAGGTCTCTGGATCATCTCAAACTACACAAAAATGGGTTTAAAATGGTTAAAAATCTTTTGGTAGAAGTTTGCTTAATTTTTAACAAAAGTCAAATTCGTGGTCAAAGGTTTGACCAAAAAAGTCAACTCTGGTCAACAGGGCAGAATTTCCAAACTATGACCACCAATAGATTCTCCTTGATGAGAGGATTCCAAAATATTAATCAAAATCGAATTTTGATAACGTTTGCCCTTTCAAATTGATGATTTAGGTTGAAGAACCCTAGGACTAAACTTTCTCAATTCTTCAAAATTTCTCCATGTTCTATCCTATAAACTTTCTTATAATCGTGTAATAAACTCAAGAAAAATATTAGGATCATTACCTTGATGCCTTGGATCGAAAATCCTTTTTTTTCTCTCCTCTTTTCTTCCCTTTTCTCTTCCTGTTTTCTCTTCTGCGTGTTTTGTATTTTTTTTCTGCGTTACATTTTTTTTGCTGCGTTCTGTAGCTTTTCCAACATAAATTTCTATCATTACTAAATAACCCTTTATTAAATTAGGGTTATTACATCATCAGTCCTAGTGTATCACCTAGTGTATTTAAGTTAGGCTCACTTGTTGCTGAGGTGAGCCTTCGTATCGATTCGTGGAGGCTATCATTTCGGCTTTATCTACTCTTTATATATATTTTCTTTTCTTTGGGTTTGCATGCCCGACAACTAAACTCGTGTAATTATATTAGATGCTCTATGGTTTCAGTGTAGGATTTGGACAAGAGAAACACTACTTAAATGGTCGTGTGCTTTCTTATAAATTGAGACTTGATTTTGGTTGGATAATCATTTCATTTTTATGAATATTGATGTGTTTGGAGCTGCATATATTGTATATTTCAATGCTTATAGAAAAGGGTTAAGTGTTTGGAAAATAGGTTTGCCTGGCGGTGGTGTTGACGGGTGCTAGTCACATCTAGGGGATGTTTTGGGATGTGACAGATGACCTTTGGTGGAACTGAGGGCAATGTCCACCACTCAATCTCTACTGAAAATGCCCATGACTCCCTGTCCTAGCCCTCTCGGCCTCTCTCTCCTTCTCCTTCATCTGCTCTACCTCTATCTTCTAGGTATATATGATCATCCAGGAGAAATCTATATCATTGATCAACATGGTGGTCCTGCACTCCTTGCATATATTGTATTTCAATGCTTATAGAAAAGGGTTAAGTGTTTGGAAAATAGGTTCGCCTGGCATTGGTGTTAGCGGGTGCCAGTCATATCTAGGGGATATTTTGGATCTTCAGTTCTCTCAACTTAGCTAGAGCCATACACTATGGAGGAATAGAAATAGGTTGAGTTCTTGGGACTAGATCAATGCTAAACTCAATTTCTCTTATTGGGGGTAGACCAGGAAAATCTTCTGGAAACACATTAACAAATTCTCGAATGATAGGAACACTATCAATAGTCACATCCTCTGCTCGAGTATCATGAACAGTAGCAATAAAACCCGAACTCCCATGAATAATCATTCGACGTTCCTTTACATATATTATCTTTCCTTCGGTCACAGGAGTCAAGCCTTTCCACACTAAAGGTGGTTCTCCAGGATAATTAATACGTATAAGATTAGCATAGCAATCCACTAAAGCATAGCATAATGATAACCAATCCATACCCATAATCACATCAAAGTCGGACATGGGTAACTCTAGTAGATCAACTACAGTGTCCCTATCCTGAACAGATATCAAACAGTCTCTATAAACTCTCTCCACTGCCAAAGTCTCCCCCACTGGGGTTATAACCATATATGGCACAATAAGAGACCCAACTCTTCGTTCTAAGAATATAACAAAAGATGGAGATACATACAAATACGTAGAACCAGGATCAATAAGAGCATGTGCCCTATGAGAATTGATAATGATAATACCTGTGACTACTGCATTAGATTCCTCGATATCCTTTCTGGCCATAGCAAAGAATCTCGGTGGTCCACCTGCTCCGTGAGCAACCTGTGCACCTTGTCAATCCTGTCCATGAGCACCCTGTTGAGCGACCCTAGCTGGCTGAGCCTGAGCAGGTGTACTTGTAGTAGTTCCCTGTAGATGTGTCATAGCCTGAATAGTACCAGAGTTCCCCTTAGGACAATATTTAGCAATATGCCCCTTTTCACCACAATTAAAACAGGACTAGAAATCCCATAGCAACAACCACCATGATGCCTACCACAATTAGGACACTTCTGATATGGACTTGACTGATATGAGCTGTTACCCTTTCTCTGCATTTGTTGTTGACCCTGTCTAGCTGGATTATCACCTCCCGAAGACTGTACCTCTGACTTTGATTGAGTAGACCTGGATCCCCCACGATGATGGCCATTCTTGCCCCCAGATGGAGCACCACTAAACCCGCCCGTGTTACGTGCCCTTTTGCTTTCTCGCTCAGCTCTTTCCATTTCTAAGTAGGACTCACAATGGAGGGCAGTGTCAACTGTCTGAATAGGTACCACTTCATATGTCATGTATCATAGAACCACGATAACGATGCTTAAGTCCATCAATGAATCATTTCACCTTCTCCATCGGTCTTTAACTAAAATGGAACATACCTAGATAACTCAGTGAACTTAGCCTCATACTTTGTGACTGTCATAGCTCCCTGGCATAGGTTATTAAACTGACATCTCATGTCGTCTTGTTTGCTCAAGGGAATGAACCTGTCCTTAAACATTGTTGAAAACTCTGACCAAGTGATACGTGGTAACCCTACTTGTCTGCCTCTCTAAACTAAAGTTCACCATGCCTCTGTAGACCCTGAGAATAGGAAAGTGGTAAATTCCACACCTCGATTCTCCTTCAACCCTAATGTAGTCAAATATCTTTTTACAACGATCAATTAACTTCTGAGGCTCAATATAAGTTGGTGTCGCATCGAACTCGGGTGGCTTAAGATCCATGACTTTCTTAGATCTTGGGACTGCCCAGTAGTTGCAACTGAATGAACAGTCAGCTGAGGGGTCAACTGGGGGGTCCATGTAGTTGCAACATTTAACTGAACTTGTGTTTGCCCTTGCGAAGTAGTTTGTGGAACTTGAAGTCCACCATGATTAGGCACCAATGCCTCTTAACACATTCAACAATCTCATCACTACATCTATAGGCAAGGAAACAGTAGGTACAACAACTGGCACTATCGATTGAGCATCTTGAACAACCTGTTCCTTTACTCGCTCTGGAGCAGCAACTCAGGGCTTACTCCCATTCACAATTTCAGGCTGAGGATTGGCCTGTGCCCTAGTCTGAGCCCTTGTTTGATAGGCCCCAATTCGACTACCACTGGGGGTAGTACCATGACTCGTGCCCCATCCAACCGGTGCATTTGATCGACTAGCAGATGAAGATGCACGTTTCATAGCCATCTACAAAATAAATATTTTAAGATTAGACTTGAATCAATTCAACACATGAATAAAGAATGAAAGAAGGGAAAACATCCTAAATGTTCGGCAACCTCGAGGTCATAAGTATGGGTGCCTACATACCCATGAACATGACTCTACTAAACATTGTTCCATGACCTGGGATTTAAAGCCTAAGCTCTGATACCAAATTTGTCACGTCCCAAAATATCCCCTAGATGTGACTGGCACTCGCTAACACCACCGCTAGGCAAACCTATTTTCCAAACACTTAACCCTTTTCTATAAGCATTGGAATACAATATATGCAACTCCAAACACATCAATATTCATAAAAATGAAATGATTATCCAACCAAAATCAAGTCTCAATTTATATGAAAGCACACGGCTGTTTAAGTAGTGTTTCTCTAGTCCAAATCCCACACTAAGACCATGGAGTATCTGATAGAGTTACATGAGTTTAGATGTTGGGCATGAAAACCCCAAGAAAAGAAAAAATATATATAAAGAGTACATAAATCAAAAATGATAGCCTCCACGAACCGATGCGAAGGCTCACCTCAGCAACAAAATCTACACGAATGGACTCATCAACCACTAGTCTCACCTCCGTAACAGAATCTTCATAGACATGCAAGTAAGGTGTGAGCTATATATAATTATAACTCAGTAATATTCTCGACCCGCCACTTTAATACCCCTGGAACAAGTGTTAGCAAATGAAACCACAATGAGCACAAAAATAATATGCACAATAATATATTTCCAAAATATAAAACTCAGTAAAGTCCAAATAAATGTTCAACAAGATCACTATATATAGATATATATCTCAGTGCAACTCACACTCAGGACTTTTCAAACAACAGTGAAAGAGATCAACCTAACACCCCGACTAGCCCTTGGCAGCATATATATAATGCCCCAATAGTATACTACGACAATAAGTACAAGGCCCCTAACATGCTGTGGTAGCGCAGGTATGCCCCTGAAAACTATATTGCAATAGCGAAGGAAGGATATCTAACTCCCCAACGCCATGGTACAAGACCACACTACACCACAAATTAATTAGAAAAGAATTTTCCTCAAAAAATATTTTTCTCAAAGTAACATATATGCAGTTGGTTAAAGACCATCGACTCTGCCAGGTACACACTTGTCCCAACGCATGGACCAGGCAGACAAAACATAGTTTTTAAAACAAGTTTAAAAATCAAGCACCAAAGCCTAAAGTCTTACTTACCTCGAATTTACAACTCAAGCACACTTTTCAAATTTTCAGAGCTATGCTCTTGGGTCTCTGGATCATCTCAAACTATACAAAAATGGGTTTAGAATGGTCAAAAACCCTTCGGTAGAAGTTTTCTTAATATTTAACAAAAGTCAAATTTGTGTTCAAAGATTTGACTGAAAAAGTCAACTCTGGTTAACAGGGAAGAATTCCCGAACTATGACCACCAACAGATTCTCCTTGATGAGAGGATTCCTGACCATTAATTAAAATCAAAATTTGATAACATTTGCCCTTTCAAATTGATGATTTAGATTGAAGAATCCTAGGGCTAAACTTTCTCAATTCTTAAAAATTTCTCCATGTTCTATCCTATAAACTTTATGATAATCACGTAATAAACTCAAGAAAAAGATTAGGATCATTACCTTGATGCCTTGGATCAAAAATCCTTATTTTTCTCTCCTCTTTTCTTCCCTTTTCTCTTCCTCTCTCCTCTTCTGCGTGTTTTCTATTTTTTTTTCTGCATTACATTTTTTTGGCTGCATTTTATAGCTTTTCCAGAAGAAATTTCTATTATTTATTTATTTTAAGTCTTTAGTTCAATTGGGCTTTGGCCCTTATTATTATTATTATTATTATTATTATTATTATTGAATTCTTATCTTTCTTTTATTTTATTGTGTAACTACTAAATAACCCTTTATTAAATTAGGGTTATTACATCATTAGTACTAGCTCCCTCATAAACCAGCATTCCATCTAGACCTCGAGGAGAACAGAGAGGTAGAGCATCAGGCTCTAGGGGACAGAGGAGCATGTTATCGGAGCACACTTTTCTGGCTTGTAGGAAGTATGGCAGGAAGCACCCTGGCAAGTGCTTGGTTGGTACTGACGATCTTTGAGGGTCTGCAACACAATCCTCAAGTGAGCGGCATGCTCCTCCTCGCTCCGAGAGTATATGAGGATATAATCTATGAAGACAATGATGAACATATCCAAATACTACTTGAACACCCTATTTATCAAGTCCATAAAAGATGCAGGAGCATTTGTTAGTCTAAATGACATAACTACAAACTCATAGTAACTATACCGAGTCCTGAAGGCTGTCTTTGAGATGTCACTCTCCCTAACCCTAAGCGGATGATAGCTGGATTTGAGGTCTATCTTCGAAAAGCACTCGGCATCCTGAAGTTGGTCAAACAAGCCACCAATCCTGGGAAGGGGATACTTATTCTTGATTGTGACTTTGGTCAACTGGCGATAATCAATGCATATCCTGAGAAGGCCATCCTTCTTTCGAACAAAGAGAATTGGAGCACCCCAATGGGACTCACTAGGCCTGATGAAACCCTTATCTAAGAGATCTTTCAGATGCTCCTTCAACTCCTTTAGCTCCATGGTACCATTCTATAAGGATGAAAGGATATGGGCTGCGTATTTGGGAGAAGGTCAATATAAAAATTAATCTCTCTCTCGGGAGGGACTCCTGGTAGATCATCTGGGAACACCTCCAGATACTCACATACCACAAGAACTGACTGAAGAGTTGGGTTCTCGGGCATAGAATCCTTAACCCGAACTAGATGGTATACACAACCCTTAGAGATCATCTTTCTGGCCTTAAGATAGGAAACAAAGCGACCTGCAGGCACAACTGAACTACCCTTCCATTCTAGGACTGGTTCACCTGAAAGCCGAAACTCTACCGTAGGGGTTCTACAATTCACTGGAGCATAACATGAATACAACCAATCCATATTGAAAATAACATCAAAGTTGATCATGACTATCTCTACTAAATTGGCTAAGCTGATTTTATGAAGAGCTATAATAGGGCAATTTCTGTATACCCTCTGTGCTAAAATTGACTCACCGATAGGAGTAGAGACTAAGAAGCGTTCTGATAGAATTTCGGGACTGACACTGAAACTAACAGCAACATAGGGAGTCACAAAGGATAATGTATCCCCTAGATCTAGCAATGCATAAATATCAAGATGAAAGAAGCCTAACATACTAGTGACCATATTAGGTGAGCTCTCCCACTCCTAGAGAGATGATAGTACATAGAACCTATTCCGGCACTGCCTACTACCTGCTCTAGAAGATATGCCTTTCTAAGGTGGGTGAGCTATTGGAGTTGCTAAAGTGGTGGTTGGGCCCGACCTTTACCGTCACCTTGTATGACTGAAGGACAATCCCTGCGCATATGCCTGGGCTTCCCACACTTGAAGCAAACATCTGAGACAACCAAACACTTTCCCTAGTGGTTCTTACCACACTTCCTATAGTCTGGAAAAGTGTGCTCCCCCGACATGCTCCTCTAAACTCTATAGTCTAACGCTCTACCCCACTTATCATCTCTGGGCCTAGATGGAACACTAGCTGATAATGGAGCTGGGGCTGATGACCTATGATGTGACTATGGGCGATGTCCATCACCGGACCTTTGCTGAGAGTACCCAAAGCTCCCTGTCCTGGCCTTCTTGGCTTCTCTCTCCTTTACCTTCTTTGGTCCTCCTCTATCTGCTAGGCATAAATCATTAATCGGGAGATGTCCATGTCGCTAATCAGCATTGCAGTCCTACACTCCTTGACAAATGAATCTAAAACCCCATTCACAAAATTGCTCATATGAGCCCTCAGCTCTACCACTATCTCCGAAGCATACTTGGATATCTTGGCGAACTTCAAGGAATACTCTTGAATAGTCATGTCATTTTGCTTCAAAGTCACGAACTCTGCTACCTTTACTTTCCTCAATTCTCAGGGAAAGAACCTATCCAAGAATGCTGTAACAAACTCATCCTATCCAAAAGGGACAACACCTACTCCATGACCCTCCTTCCACTGTCGGAACCAAATGTGAGCTACCCCCTTCGGCTGATAGGAAGACAAGTATGCACTCTCCACTCTTGACATTCCCATAATCTGGGTAATATTCTAGATCTCCTCAATAAATTCCTGTGGATCCTCATCCACCTTTGAACCATGAAAATCTGGCGGGTTCATCCTAGTGAAGTCTCACACCCTAGCCGCTGCCGCATTCCCATTCATATGTACATGAGCCATTGCCTGCTGATTGACCTGGCTTATCATAGCCTGGGCCAACATCTAAAATGCAGCCTTGAACTCAACATGAGTCACCTGCTTATGCAAAGGTTAGAGTTGGTGGGGCTGGCTGATGCCCATCTCCATTGCCATTCCCATGGCCATTTCTGTTCCTTCATCCGTTGACTCAACGGGGAGGCATATTTCTGTAAATGTGCATTGCATGAGTTAGAAGGATAGAGAGTAGAACTTCATAGCAAGATATTGAATCATGAAGTAAGGGAAGTTTCCTAAAACATCTCATAGCCTCTTCTTCGTAAGTGTGGCATGCTTCATACTGATGTTGGGCATATTTTCATGCCTATTTACAATATTTTTACCCATATTTGATCATGTTTTTGAGTTCATAATCCTTAATTTATGCTTAAATTCATGTGTATGTGTTTTATGTTCTAACAAACGATTTGAGTTGATTTGAGTAGAAAACTAAGCAAAATGGGCTCAAAATGATCCTAGGAATGAAAATTTGACTATCTGATGGGTTTTGTGCTATGGCTGGCGCTCCATACCAAGTCCCAAACTTCAGAGAAATAAATTCTAAGTCTGGTGCTATGGTTGGTGCCCCCCACCAACCCTCAAACTTCAAAGAAAAAATTCTCAGGCTAGTGTTATGGCTGGGGTGGGGCGCTAGGCCTTATCCGGAGTTGAAAATTACTAAAAATTTGACTAAGTTTGTGGAGAGATAGGAGGGGCGGCACACCAAACCCATTTTGGGGAGAAAAATGCTAATTTTTAAGTCAAGTCTTGAAGGGCAGAAGCGTCATTTGAAGGCTCATCTATAAATATAAGCCTTAGGTCATTTATCACGTAGTTTTTGACTTCTTGGAGTTGTTTTGTACTGCTTGAAGCAGTCTTTACTCATTTTAACTCCGTAGTTCATTCATGAAAGCTTGTAAGCAGTTTGGAAGGAAGACAAGGTTCTACAACTAGGTTTTCTCTTCTTTACTTCATATTTTCGCATGATGATGACTAAGTATTTGTTTTTCCGCTTGTCTATGAGTGGCTAAACTCATATTCTAGGGTTTTGGCCATGGTGAATGGTTGATTGTTTGATAGATATATTAAATTTAGTTTTGATTCTTCTTTATGGTTGTTTGTATTTATTTGTTTTAATTTATTATGAGACTGATCACCTTGTAAGTAATCTGTTGGCTTTTGATTGAACATGGAAAAGAGAATCGAAAGGGTTAAAAATAAATATAGAATAGAAATTCAAAGACCTTTGAGCCTATTGGTGATAGGATAGAAGTTGTTGTTAAGGATAGGGATATACCCTTCAACCCTATTTAGTTGAAATACAAGTAGGCATAATCGCCGTTTCATTATTCTCCTGCGACCATAGGGATATAGGCGTTAGGGTTCATGAAATAGTTCTTGGATGCTAGGGATAGTGGCAAGAAATGGGATAGTAACTTGTAACTAACAACTGTAGGAAGAATCATGCTAGTTTAATTACGTCTGAAAAACTCAACCTAAAACCAACCAAGTGTCATTGCCCTAGTCTATCATCATTATAGAAACACAATCAAGCTTGCATTCATTTTAGTTAATTTATACATTTGAAGTTTTAGTATTTTAATTTTCCAAACCAATCTTCATTGTTACTTGTTTCGAAGATTAGTGAAATCAAAGTGATAATCTTATAATGATTAAATTGACAAGTCCCTGTAGGTATAGTATCTGGACTTAACAATCCTATGTTACTTGACGACCACGTGCACTTGCGTGCGCTTGGGCGACATCACATACCAATGAAGAAGACTCTACTTAACGCGGCTTTCAGACACCCTAGAACACACCTAAACCAGCTGCTCTGATACCAAGTTTGTCATAACTCGAGCATGGAACTCGAATCAAGACACGGGACCTAGAACCATGAATGGCTCCAAACTAATTCATGGCTCATACATAGCATGGTTATGAGCATAACTAAGCGGAAATAAAGAGTGAACACAACATAAGCGGAAGTCTGCATATCATAAAGCATAAACATAGACAACAAGTCAACAATGCTGAACCATCTATACATAACTGTCTGAAAAGCTTGCTAAGTCTGAAACGAAAAGACAACACCCCCAACAGGCTCGTTAAGTCTGAAACTGAAAGACATAAAAGAAAGAGACATAAGCCAAAATTTCTGTCCTCAAATCATGAGGATTAATGTTGCCCAAGCGCACACAAGCACACGTAGTCGTTAAGTAATATAGGACGGTGAAGTCTCGATTATCGATCCCACAAAGACTTTTTAGATCAATCATTTAAGGTTACTTCTTTATTTCGTTATTCTAACAAAAATAGATATAAATGGGGAATGGTTTGAAGATTTAAACTACTAAACTTGAAATGAAAATGAACTAATAAACTAAATCTGTTACAGACTTGTTTGTACTTCAAATGATGATGAAAATTTAGGGAAATATCACTTCCGCATCAGGTTGAGTTTTCAAGACGTGATTACGCTAGATTAATTCTTCCTAAGATTTCTAGTTGCAAGTTTCAAGTTACAAGTTACTATCCCATTTATTGCCACTCTCCCCAGCATCCAAGAACTATCTCATGAACCCTAATGGCTATATCCCTATGGTCACAGGAGAAACATGAAACAACAGTTATGCCTACTTTTATTTCAACTAAATAGGCTTGAAGGGTATATCCCTATCCTCAAACTTCTAACCTTCAACTAATAGGCTAAAAGATCTTTGAGTTCCTGTTTTACATTTAGTTTTAACCCTTTCAGTTTTCTCTCCCGAGTTCAACCAAAAGCCAACAAATTTATTCACAAGGTGATCAGTCTAACTAATAAGCAATTAAAACAAGTAAATATAAACAACCTTTAATGAAGAATCAAAACTAGCATTAATTAGTCTTTCAAATATCAACCATCAACTATGGCCAAAACTCTAGAATGGGCATTTAGCCACTCATGTTCAAGTGGAAAAACATAGAAATCATCATCATTCAAAGTAAAATGATATAGAAAAGAAGAAACCTAAGTAGGAACTTGTCTCTCCTCCAAAAGCTCCATTACAACCTTTCTATGAACAAACAAAATGATGTAAGGTAGCTAACAAATGACATAGATGTTATATTTATAGGCGAGACCTTAAATGACGCTTTTTCCCTCGAGTAATTGGCTTTAAAATCAGCAAAATCAATCCAAGACTAGGTTTGGCACGCCGCGCCCTCTGTAGCCTAAAGTTTGGCTCAATTTTCCTCTGAAGTTTAGCTTTGGGTGCCCCACTACAGCCATAGCACCAAGGTGTTAGCCAAATTTCACATTCAAGACTATACAACTTCTATAACCGACACATTTTTCAAAATAGGCCCAACATGAATAAATATGAAACATGCAACACATAGTACACCGATGTAAACATCTTATGCCCCTCACTTTTAGTGATGTTGCTCTCTCAAATTATCAATGCAAAGAATGGAACATAATAAGTAAGGCACACTCACACTCACAAATGATGTATTGTATATATGCAACATACAATAAGCTTTCCCTTTTTATGTACACTTAGACTACTTAGTTATTTCAAGTGATTAAGATCCAAAGGACTTTTGTTGACTGTAATGTCGGCCGAAGGATTGGTAGGAATGATCTTTCTTTGATAGTGACTACCAATCCCAAGCACTTTTAAGACATTTTTCATCTTTCAAGTCCATTACTTTTTCCTTATTGTTCACCTTTGACTCTACTCACCCTTTTTCTTTTCTTTTCATGCTCCTTTTTTAACTACTTGACTGCTAGTCTTTGCTTATAGAATTAACAAGGATATTCACTATTAAAACTCTTTCTTTCATTGTCCTAGCAGTAAGTAAATAATATATTGGGCACCCCTTCTTCCTACTTTCTCTTCTTATTTTCCACACTATTTTCTTTCTTTCCTTTCCCTTATCACTCACGCTTTGGTGGACCTTCACTTTCTAGTCTCAAAGTTCCTAAGACTACTTTGGATCATCAATTCTGGAGGTTACATAACAAAATGGAATATGCTACTTTTGTGGCTAAGAAAATAATAAGGCTTATGGTTCAAGGGGATTTACTAGGGAAAATGCCTGGGAAAGTAAAAAAACATGAGAAACATGGATTTTTCAAAGAAACGCCTTAATCATCTCATAACTCTTTAACAAATAGCCATTCAACATGCACTAAGGAAAGTTTTAGATGCTACAATATATACAAAATGCAACAATTAAGCTCACCTCACATGGAATCAAGACTCTAGTCATTTTCATATAGCTACACATCCATACAATCATATTGAATGACCTTTTTCATTATTAAGCCCTACAAGTGTATTGAGTCGAGTTAAAGAACTATATGTGTCTCTTGGAATTCTCACTTAAGACAACCACTTCATTGCCTCTAGCTTAGCATCTAAGTACAAGTGATTGTGTCCGACTCAATCCTAAAAAATAACATGTGACTAATTTCCCTTAAGACAGCCGTCATCCATCTATCATAGGGAAGGGTCACTATATGACGAACAAAAACTAAAATCTTTTAAAAATTTTGTCTCTAAAAAATTAAACTAAACAAACTCAACTACCAGAGATGAAAAAATCATCCAAATATCACAAGGCATCATCCAGGTTATCAGTCATCAGCATTACTATCTATTACAAAACATATCCTAATCAATCACAGAGATATTACAATAGGGAATGATAACTAATTCTATGGCCTAGTACAAATATAGAAAACAAAGAGTGAACAGGAAATCTTTCCTCCACCCAACACTTAAATGATGCACTGTCCTAAGTAAACACACAAATATATCAATTAGGTAGAGAAAAGGAACTTCTTGGGCCACTATGCATAGTCATTCATCATCAGAATTGTACTCCTGATCATCGTCATCATCATCATCCTCGCCATCAATCTACATGGCTTCCGTGGAAGCATCCTCCTCCTCATCATCATTGTCCAAGTCATCAACCCCATTAGTGAGCACCGTTGCCTTATCATTGTTCAGCAGATCCTCAAAGGATGGTCCCACTTTACACATTAGCATAGAACTATCTGTGAGTGGGTGCCTCTCCTCTAGGGCCACCATCTTATCCTCCATGGCTGGTCGACCTCTGATCTTCAGCTGCAAATCTAGCATGCCAAACATGCGGCCTCTCCAACTATCATCCCGAGCTTGGCAATCAGCTATAGTGAGGGGTGGAGCTATGGAAGTGATGGGATCCTTTACTTTCATTACATCCATCATATTGCCTACTAGGTGCCCTGCTAGGGGTAAGTGAAGGTCTGTCCCTTCCTTCTTAATGCCTGCCTCTCTTAAAAACTAGGTTAGGAGACTTCCATTAACAATATATCTACAATTATCTCTCGATCTCCTCATGTTGTCCCAGAGTACTTCACCAAAGTTGATTGGAAGCCCTTTCATTAGTAGGTATACCAAAATGACTCATTCTCTAGTGATCTCCGATATGTGTATCCCAGGGAGAAGCACGACACAAACTAACTTCACCCAAACTTTCACCTCCTTATTCAAGTCGGAGAATGCAGGTGTGGAGTGAGTGCCCTTGTAGTCCCTTACCCACTGGGCGGATGAGTGCTCACCACAAAAAGTATGGCGAATGTCGCGGTATGGGTGCTTCTCTATCAAAATGAAGTACTTGGAAGGGCCTACCACAGGTGTTCTAAGGAACGAGTTGAATATCTTAAAAGTGAAACGAACCACCTGACTCCATATTTTGACTTTGGTGCTCTCCCCAAATGAAGTGTCCCAGTTTGCATAAAATTCCCTCACCAAAGTGAGGTTCACTCCTCTAGCTCAAAAAAGTTGTAGCCCAATCCCAAATCGTGGACCTTGCCCCGGATGGTGGGGAACTCAAGTGTGAGGCAGTCTTCGTCAATCCAATCCTCGAGAGCATATTTGACCTCCTTTTGTATGTTGAACCATGTTAGTCCATGAGGCTCCACCGCTTTTGCTTTAAACTTCCTAGGAGGGGCTCCCTTGGCTGATGAACTCGATCCTTTTGTGCCTTTTCAGAGCCTCTTGAAACCCTTGTTAGCTACCTCTATTTATTTTCCTTTATCAGCGTTTGATGCCATGACACTTGCCAATCACAACCAAGAACTTCACAAGATTAGTTCATGAACAAAACGTCTAGCTAATTAGGTGTAATAGGTGCAATGTGAGCCCACACTTAATTCTCTAGCATACTTATGAGAAATTGTCAAATAGGGTACTCAAGACTTCCCCCATTATCATCCCAAATCTCAACATCCAAATTATTCACTAACTTCACATTACGACCAAGTTCATGAATATTTTCACGTCTATCCTCTATTTTTTCTTTTCTTTTCATGAATGCCTCACATTGGCCATCCCTTTCACCTTCCCTCATTTAATTCATCATTCAAGTAACCCACATGGAAGTAGCTACATTCAACTCATTCAACAACCAACATTAAATTTACTACAATCCACAATGAATTAATATGAATTTTCAACAACTCAAGATTCTTCACATTCAAGAATTTAAAAACTAAGCCTTTTTTCTCTCTCTCTCTCTCTATCATCAATGTTCTACCCACCAAATTCATGAAATTCAATTCATCACCCCCTTCATCCTCACAACTTCAAATCACTATATTCAACCAAAAATAAGCAACCCAACAAGGATAACACATTATCATAGAAGAATTTAAGATATTAAAGTTAAGGAAACCCACATTATGAAATTCAAGCTTTTCACTAACCGTGGTGATTTTGGGTCTTTAACTTGGGGAAGAAGGGTATGAGGGAATGTTTTTCATACTAATTAACAAAAAGAGAAGAGAGTTACTTAATTGAGTTGGAGAGATTAGCTTCAGCAATCTTCTTAGAGAAGACAACAATAGAAGACTAGAGAGAGGGGAGTTACAGCTTTATGAGAGAGAGAGAGAGGGAATTTTATTTGCTTTTTATTTTTGACTTTTAGTGAGAGGAGATGAATGGAGATTTAAACTAAAGGTGTGGAGAATGGGTTTTTGGTAATTTTAAGGTCCTTGGGTCAAATTTGACCTATTGAACCAAAAATTTTGAATGGCATACCCCTGGCACAGCATGCCAGTTACCACCCCACACACTTAGAAAAAAAAATTTTCTTCGTGGACAAGGGCTGGCGCGGTGCCCAACCCATAGCACCAACCTAAATTTTTTTTCCTTCTGAATACAACACCTGGCGAACCACGCCAGGTATCTCACCCCAAACTTAATCTTTTTTAGCTTACTTTCCCCACTCTTTTTGCCTCCAAAGCCCTGTTCATCTTTGAAAAATAAAATAATGTTACAAAGATGGGTTGCCTCCTACTAAGCGCCGTATTTATAGTCGTGAAATGACATTCACGGGTTGCCTCCCATGCAGCGCCTGATTTAACATCACGGCATGATGAAACTCACTCTTTGTAACAACCCACCTGACCGTTATAGCATTCCAATCACCTAAAAATGGGACAATTTAAATTTAGGAATTCAAAATAAATCCCCGAGAGACAAAGGGTGATCGACGAGTAAATTTGAATGGGCTTGGTCACAACCAGATGGACCTAAGCAGGAGTCCGCCGCGGTGGGACATCTTCCGCCATAGCGGAACCACTGCAACAGGAAGGGTGTTCACTGCAGCGGATGACGTGGACCAAAAATCTGCAATCCTATTCCGATTAGGATTTTAAAAACCTAGTCTCTATGGAGGGGTTAATAAAAACACCCAAAAATACAAAATAGATTTTAGAGGAAAAATAAGAAGGTCTATGAGGTAGAGATTCAACCTCTATAGCTAGGAACTCTCACAAGAAATTAAGAAAATGATGCAGCCTTGCAGCTGGGAATGTTTGAATGATAGCTTGGCGCCTAGGTACGCTATGGCTTAATCGATCTTGCGTTGGACTTTGATTATATAAACATATATGTGTGTATGGTTGATATTCTTTCGATGAGTAGTATTATAACTTTATTATGTTATTGTCTGTTAATAGAAATCGTGAGATTCTAAGATTGAGTAGATTAGAAAAGGGGTAGTGATATCCCATAATGAGAAAACCCCTAGGGGAGAGATTGCAAAAGGATAATTGGTTCATGTTTAAGGGTTCATGTTGAACCAAACCAACAGTGTGTAGATTAACTTTCGGGTGTTGTTGTTAGAAATACTTCTGGTGCATAAATTATGGAATCATCCTTTCTGAATTTAAAATCTCGAAAAATTAATTATGTAGATCATGTTTAGATGCAATTAGCTGAATGATTGATAAATTATAACTATGACAGAGCGTGAGTTGAAGTAGTGAATTTGGATAGTTATACTCTGCGTAATAACTTGAATGTGTTATGGTTGGTATTGTATTGTCTGGATTGATGATTGTGTTGTTCGTATAAATGGTGGTACCGTGGAAAGTTAATTATTGAAATAATCTTGATATGATGTTGTTTTCATTATGGTGGGTATGATAGAGATAGAGAACAAGACCCTAGATAGGGAAGAAACAAAATGGAGAAGAAACTGGAATGAAGACTGATCGAAGTACTGCCAGCAGTACTGCTTCAGCGGGTATTATAATGCTGCAACAAGACTACTGTACGATAGTAATGTGACTGTAATGGAGCCCAAACCAGTGAGCGAGCCAAGTCACAAGTCTTATAGTGTGCTAAAGTAACCGTTATTATTATTATTTGGATACGAGATTTGATTCAGAATCATGCATGTGATCGTACATATCGATAGGAATATGTACTTCCTGTTGTGTGTGTTTCATTATTTTGTGGTGCCACGACATATGTCCCAAGATTTAGGGAAGAGTTGGTATCGAATAAATGTGTGACTGAGATGATGAATAATATGAAAGGGAGGCCACTAATATGATGGTAAATGAGAGGCCTAGGGCCAAAGGTAAGGAACTCAGGTGAATAGATTAGCATGATCAGATTCTAACTCAAAACTGGACACACGAGTGGCTCATGCCTAAGGTGAGCATCCGAATGAGCGGTATGAGAGAGTACACAAATAGGTATGGCTAAAATACTATGCGGTTGGGTGTACGAATATGGGTACACAGACAGGTATGATGAAGGTTCATACAGCTGGGTGTATAGTACATGGATTTCTAGAGTTCCATGCAGGTCATGACTGGAAGGGCAAGCATAAGACCCGCTGGCATGTGCGTACAGGAATATGATGGAGGCGTGTTCCTAGCATATCACTGATGGTATGATTGTGAGATATTGTGTAGGTATGGGTCGATATACATATGTCTTTAGAAACAGAAAGGTACATGTATACAAGTATGATACAGAATATACCAACATGATTTGGGTTTGAGGTGAGGGACATGTTTGGATATCGTATATAGCTATACGGTCCAGGTATGATACTTCATGGCATTTTTGTGGTATGGAGACAGTTATGTGCACATACTTTAATATTTGAAAAGTTGGCTCCCTTAGCAGATGTTGATGATTTCTTGTGTGTTCTTGAATATGTTAATTTGTATTTGTGAATTGAATGTTGTTCTAATTTGGTTGGTGGGTTATAGAAGATGGTATGACAGGTTTAAGAAAAGATAGTAAGTTATTGTGAAATAGCGAGTGGGCTTATTTATTATTGTACCTCACTAATGAGAGTCAAAAATTTTATGGATAATTAAGTACGTTAATAAAGGGTAAATAATGGACTTAGTCGACTCTAGGGAAGTGGTAAAATAAGTAGATGATTTATAAAAGATATGGAGGGATAGGATGGAACTGGATTAGGAAGAAAATCAGTTATTGACTATTAGGGTAGCACTACAGTGGACACATCACCGCGGTAGCGGGACCACTATAGCGGTCGGAGCCTATGCTACGGCGGAAATAGAGGGAGGCAAATTGAAGGATTTAATAACGAATAGATTTGTAAAGTAATTGCATAAACTTTGGTGAGGCTTACGAACGAGAATGTAGTAGTTACACTTAATGTGATGTTGTAGGAGTGAAGTAATCATTAAATTTAATGACATTGATTGTATATTGATTTTTATGTTATTGTGTTAACTAAATTAGTCGGTTGATGATGCCTACCGGTACGTTGATCTTGGGCATAATTACATGCCCAAGTGCTATTTTATAGCTTAATTTAGTCGGGTTTGTCTAATTATACACTTACATTCTTATGTGATTTTGTGTAAATTTGGGTATGCACTAACCAACATGATTAGTCCTTGTTTTGCAGGTGTAAAATGCATATGAGGGACTAAATAATGATGGGTGAAGTGAAGGAATGGAGTTGGGAGTGAATTGCAAAAGATGGCAAGAAAACATGCCATGGCAAGGCTGGCCACGCCAGGCAGCGTGTCACGTTGTGCGTGTGTCGTGCCTAGCGCCGTGCCACGCCAAGGTCATGTGTGTGAGATTCTTCCCTCCAAGGCGCCTGCGCACCCGCATCCGTGCCACGCCAAGCACTGCTGCGCACTGTAGGCCGTGTCACGCTGGCCATCGCGTGAGAGGAGCTCCGTGCTACGCCATGTGTCGCGCAGGCACTTTGCACGGAGGTGAACACGCTAATTTGCCTCCATGACATGGAGCTAACGCGGATGCCCACTGGAACTTGCATCCTCGGCAGGTTGTGCGAAGTGCCTGCGCGACACACGGCGTGTCACGGAGCTCCTCTCGCGCGATGGCCAGCGTGAAATGGCCTGCGGCGTGTAGCAGTGTCTGGCGTGGCATGGACGCTGGTGCGTAGGCGCCTTGGAAGGCAGCATCTCACGCACATGGCCTCGGCATGGCACAACGCTGGGCACGGCACACGCACAGCGTGGCATGCTGCCTGGCGCGGCTATCCTTGCCATGGCATGTTTTCTTGCCATCTTTTCACTCCCAACTCCATTCCTTCAATTAACCCATCATTATTTAGTCCCTCATATGCATTTTAAACCTACAAAACAAGGACTAATCATATTGGTTAGTGCATACCCAAATTTACACAAAATCACATAAGAATGTAAGTGTATAATTAGACAAACCCGACTAAATTAAGCTATAAAATAGAACTTGGGCATGTAATTATTCCCAAGATCATACGTGTGGTGTACTGATACTACCTTGCTGAACCTTTTTTGTGTAGGTTGTGGCAGGTTTGAAGTTCCTTGATTAGCGTGGAGTACTCAGCACCAGCTTCCGTGTTCTTCTTCTCAGATGAAGCTGGGTCTTTTTGTCTTGTCATGTATTCAATTAGAGCTCTTGTACCTATTTAGACTAGATGTTGGGAGAGTCATGTTTTGGGGAATCTTGTATTTTTTGTTTTTGAGATTTTCATCGATTAATGAGAAGTAATAGAAATTTCTTTTTGTATATTTATTGTAATGTTTTGTAAGGGCTCTCCTTTTAAGTAGAGTCGATGTAGGTGCCCGCACGGCCCATCCATTTGGGTCGTGATGCTCTTACTCGTTCATTTGAGTGAGATAGTTAGTATCCTGAAAACTTGCTAAATTCTCATGCAGCACATACAAATCAACTGCCTACTTACACCCTCCAGGATCTACTACTGGCTTCACTGTGAAATTCTCATAGTGAGGTGGCTACGTGGCCGCTCTAAACACATCAAAGATTGCCTCCTGACCATCCATAGTCACTGATATCTTGCCCGACTTTACCTTTATGACAGCATCGACGGTGGCTAAGAATCCTCTCTCCAAAATGAGGGGAACTGTTGTATCTATTTTGTAATCTAAGATTATGAAGTGCACCGATAAGATAAAAGGTCCAACCTTGATCAAGACATCCTCTATGATTCCATTAGGATAAGAAAGAGACTGATCGGCAAGTTGCAAAGTTACTGTGGTAGGACGTGTTTTACCTAAACCCAAAGTTCTAAACAAGGATGCAGACATCAAATTAATGCATGCACCCAAGTCACACAGTGTTGAACCAACTTCTTTGTTCCCAATAGTAATAGAAAGTGAAGCTACTGAGGTTTTTCAGCTTCTTAGGAACTTTGTTCTGCACCCGAGAATTGAACTCTTTTGTGAGAGCCACAGTCTCAAATTCCATCAGCCTCCTCTTATTTGCCATGACATCCTTTAGATACTTGGCATACTTTGGAACTTCCTGCGAAAGCTCCACCAACGGTACCTGCTTCAACACATTAAGAAATTTCTGGCAAGTTGAGTCCTCCTTTTGCTTCTTAAATCTTTGTGGAAAGGGAGGAGATGGTTTAGTTTCTACCAACTTTGGCTTTGAGTTTCTTGACTCACCAACCTCCTGTCTGGATATCACAACCTATTCTTCATCAACTTTCTTATCTTTGGGGATCATCTCATCCATTTCTTTACCACTGTGCAAAGAAATTGCACTCACATTTTTCCTTGGGGTTCTTCTCAGTGTTACTCAAAAGTTCTCCTTGCGGTCTACTAATCTACTGAAGGGCCAATTGTCCAATTTGTCTATCTGGTTCGTGGAATGACTTCTACATCTCATTAACCACCTGAGTATCTTGAACCATTGTCTCCTCAAGTGAACATCTTAGCTGCTTGCCCTGAGGTCTTGGATAGTTGATCTGGGGCCTTTGGAAAACCAGATTTCCTCCCCATGAGGGATTGGCTGCATTCCTACACCCTTGGTTGTAAGTATTACTTGCAAAACCTCCACCACGACCTTGTTGTCCTACAAAATATACAAATTTTGGGGTTAGTGGATCTGAATAAGTGTTGCCTTCTCCACATACCTCACATGATAGTGGTGGAGTCTGGACCTGATGGACCTACTGAACCTGACTTCCTGCTGGTGTGTTCATAAGTTTGCTAATCACATTCACCAACTGGCTGATATCTTTTCGGATTGCTGCTACACCATCTACTTCGAGCTTTCCTAGTACCTTGGTTGTTGTAGATTCTCTACCTAATTCCTAATAGTCCTGACTCCTGCTGACATGTGGTTCAAAAGAGATTCAATTTCATCACAGCTCTTGGACAAAATTTTTCCCTGTGCAGTAGCGTCAAGCAAGATTTCTGACTTTAGGTTCAACCCTTCTATAAAATTATGCCCGATAATCTCCTTCAACTACATGTGGTGCGGGCAATCACTCAAGTAGCCCTTGTATCATTCCCTATCCTGAGCTAAGATCTCACCATCTCTCTGCACAAAACCAGAGATCTTCCCTCTCAACTCTTTTGTCCTCCTTGAAGAGAAGAACCTGTTGATGAATTTGTTGCAAAGAACCTCCCAAGTAGTGATGGAACCTGCTGGCTCATTTTGAAGTCATTCCTTAGCCTCACCAATCAATGAGAACGTAAACATGAGCTTAACATACTCATCTGTCACGTTCTAATTGTCAAAGTTGTCACTCAGTTCCACAAACATCATCAGATGCACGTGGGGTTCCTCGTGCGGCTTGCCCTAACACTGGCAAGTGTTTTGGACCAATCGCATGGTCCCTTCCTTCAACTTGAAATTTCTAGTGATCGCCAACTAGATGATCGCTTTAGAAGCGTTCTCCAAGTTCGGCGTAGCAAAAATTCAACACTGGAACCCTATCCCGGTTGTTTCCTTGTGCTTGCTCGTTATTCTCCATAGTTAACCTTCGAAAGGTTCTCAATTTCAGGATCAAAAGAAGCCAAAAGTGGTTCTTTACTTCTCGTATATGGCTTACACTGAGCACACAACACCTGTAAACTTTACAACAAAAGAAACAAACATAAAATATCGAATAGCGAAACAAAAATCCTAAACTACAAACGATTAATCAATCTTCAAGTCCCCGACAATGTCACCAAAAACATGATGTTGCCCAAACGCACGCAAGCGCACATGGTCGTCAAGTAATAAAGGACAGTGAAGTCCTGATTATTGATCTCTCAAAGACTTGTCAGATCAATCTTTTAACGTTACTTCTTAATTTTGCTATTCTAACAATATATATATATATATATATATATATATATATATATATATATATATATATATATATAAATGGGGAATGGTTTGAAGATTTAAACTACTAAACTTGAAATAAAAATGAACTAATAAACTAAAGCTGTTGCAGACTTCTTTGTACTTTAAATGATGATGAAAATCTAGGGAAATGACACTTTTGCATTAGGTTGAGTTTTCAAGACGTGATTACACTAGATTAATTCTTCCTAAAGTTGCTACTTGTAAGTTACTATCCCATTTCTTGCCACTCTCCCGAGCATTCAAGAACTATCTCATGAACCCTAGAGCCTATATCCCTATGGTCGTATGAGAAACATGAAACAACAATTATACCTACTTGTATTTCAACTAAACAGGGTTGAAGGGCATATCACTATTCTTAACAACAACTTCTAACCCTCAACCAATGGGCCAAAGGATCTTCGAATTTCTATTTTATATTTACTTTTACCCCTTTCAGTTCCTTCTTTGGAGTTTAACCAGAAGACAACAGATTTATTCACATGGTGATCAGTATAGCGAATAAGAAATTAAAACAAGTAAATATAAACAACCTTTAATGAAGAATCAAAACTAGCATTAATTAGTCTTTCAAACGTCAACCATCAACTATGGATAAAACCCTAGAATAGGCATTTAGCCACTCATGTTCAAGAGTAAAAACATAGAAATCATCATCATTCAAAGTAAACGATAAAGAAAAGAAGAAACCTAAGTAGGAACTTGTCTCTCCTCTAAAATCTATGTTACAACCTTTCTAGGATCAAATAAATTAATATAAGATAGCTAACAAATGACGTAGATGTTATATTTATAGGTGAATACTAAAATGAAGCTTTTCCCTCAAGTAATTGTCTTTAAATCAGAAAAATCCATCCAAGATAGGTTCTGGCGCGCCGCGCCCTCTGTAGCCCTAAGTTTGGCTCAATTTTCTTTTGAAGTTTAGCTCCGGACGCCCCACTTCAGCCATTGCACCAAGGTGTTAGCCAAATTTCTGCACTTCTGAACCCCTTTGGCGCCCCACTCTATCCACAGTACCAGAGTGTTAGTCAAATTATAAGCTTTAGAACCCTTCTGGTGCCCCACTCCATCCACAACACTAGAATGTTGGGAAAATTTCCTAAGTATGGGATGCTTCTGGGGCTCCACGCCTCTCATCTTGCCAAGGTGTTAGTCAGACTCATCTCTGAAGCTCAGGACCTTGTGCACCACTCCATCTATAGCACCAACTTTGGTGCATATTTCTCTGAAGTTTAGGGGTTGGCGCACCATGCCAGCTATAGCCCCATGTCGACTTCGCGAACTCTTCTTTCTTCACACCTTGGGTCATTTTTGGGTCTTTTTTCCTTGGTTTCCTGCTCAAAATATCTAAAAACATTTATTAGCTCACAAGACATACAAAAACATGAATTTACACATTTTATAAGGATTATAAGCTCAAAACAAGGAAAAATATGGGTAAAACCATAGCAAATGGGCATAAGAATATGCCCAACATCAAGGACTCACCAAAACTCGAACGGTATTGGACTAAAGTGAGAGCAAGCTAACATTGGGGCTGAGACTGATCACCTAAACTTATATCATAAGACGATTTTTCGATGCTGTGGTGACTACACGCAAGTGCACGTGGTCGAACAAGTAGTAAAGTGGCTTAAGTAAAGCCAAGTATCGATCCCACAAGGACTAAGCTACGGTACTAATTAACTTAAGTGTTAATGAACTATATCTTTAAGAATGTAGACAACCAAATAAATAATATTTTGAGAGTTTGAGTTTACTAATTAATAAGAATCTAAGGAAAAATTATAAAGTGAGTCTGAACAATAGTAATGAGCAAGCTGAGGTTAAAACGAACATGCAGGGAATTAATTTATCAATACAATTCAGTTAATTTTTCCTTCGGTTGCTAGTCAAGAATTATTGCCTATGGATTGGAACTTTTGACTCCTATCCAACTTAAGAATCATGAGCCTCAATCTACATTTCTGTGATAAAAGAATTTCATGTTCTAGCCATACATTCCCGATTCCTTAATTGACTAATAAGACTTTCAAATATATTTCTATTCTGAATGTAAATCAATTCTCAATTTTCCAAACTATGAAGAGATCATATCCTACCAATTCACATCTTTTCAATTTCTTTTCTTTTCAAAATAAAAATTGGATTTTTAGATATACATTAACATTGGCCAACCATTAATGCAGTAAGAACAAGAATTGATAGAACAACCATTGAAGAAAAGATGAAAACTGAAATGATTAACAATTACATTTCACTACAAATGTTCTTAACCTCAGCAAGAAGTGAATTTAACCACTCATTTGTGGATTTAACATCATAAAATGAGTAGAATTCATACAAACAATTGAGATAAACGAGAAAGAGATAGAGAAAAACCCTAGAATTTTTGTCCCCTCAACTGTCTGTAACCCACGTTCTTGCTCAACCAAGTCAGAATGTTTAAAATAAAACCTAAGTGTGCTATTTATACTGTTGAGAATTTTTCCCGGAATAACAAGCAACGTGGCACAGAGTGTATCGTGGAGCACTCCCTCCGTGCAACAGAGGTATCGTGGACCCTCACTGGAATTCGGCTCCCAGGTAATTTCACCTCAACGTGCCACAACCTGCACCGCGGAGCCTGGCCAACGTGACACGGTGCTATCGCGCACCTTCACTGGAAATTGCCAAAGTTAATTCACCTAAGGCAGAATGCCTCCGCGATGGCAGCGTGACACGGCTCCATCGCAGAGCCCTTATTTTTGCTGCTCTTCCTTGTCCTTTTCCACTCCTTGTTTCCAAGTCCATTCCCAATTTTACCAACATGTATCCTAGCTTCCCAAAATTCCATTTTACCTAAAAAACAACACTAATCATGTTGGTTAGTATAAATTCACATTTAACTACAAATCACATGAGAATGTACATAATAATGATAGACAAACAAGTCAAAATGAAGCATTTGAGTATCACTTGGGCATGCAATTCTGCCCAAGATCACTTACCCCACACTTAAAACCTTGTTCATCCTCGAACAATATTCTCACATCTCATGCAATTGACACTCACGCATAGCTACTTTGGCTCAACAATTCAAGCTACGACTATACCGATTATTTAATATAGCAAATCATCAAGAAAACATGAATGGTCTCATCAATACAATGAAGTACATCACATTAAGATCTCCTAAGCTCAAGAATCAATTCTCGATCTTGGAAAACTCGTGCAAATTAACTGATTAAGACATCCGACTCGAAATTAATCTCTCGTCAAGCATGTGCCCTCACAACACAGAGAATTACCCCATTGCCATCATATGATTTCCAAAGCACTACATGTAGGGGTATATGAATATGATTTCGCTCTCTCTCCCAAAGAATTCACATGCATCATGTCATGAACCATAGGCTTGCCTCTAGTGTATTACTCCACTAATATAAGGACGAGTGATGTAAGATCACGTAGGACTTAACGGGTTGTAATGTAAGCTAAGAAACTAGCAAATACTGGGCTAACCAATAATAGCAATTAAGCAGTTTTCAATACATCCCACCATCATTACGGCCATTTTTTTCTTCCTTCATCCTCCCATTCTTGAACAAATTTTTTTTCTTTGTTTTTGTTCCCATTTCTTTAAGCACACTCGACTTACTAGCAAAGATTAGTTATACATCTTTATTTTATTTAATTTCAGCAAGTGCACCTTTGACCTTTTCTTCTTTCATCCCTTCCTCTCTTCCTTCCTTTTCACAATTCTCACTCCTTTACACTGTGGGAAATTTTTTTTTCTTGAGTGCTTAAGAGTTTTGGATCAAATTCACAGCTAATGAAAAGAAGGGATTAAGATCGGTTTGTACCTCTTCAAAGAAAGAAAAAAATAGGATAAAGGCTCAATGGGGCTAACTAGGATGCACATTCAAGGTAGGTATGATAATGGAGAAACTTTCGGTTTATTCAAAGAAACGCCTACATCCTTTCCTACAATACACATCCTTCATTTCGTTTAGTACACACACCAGACAAGTTCTAGACACTTCACAATAGCATGGAATAATCGAAACCTCACCTCACACTCATTGCACATGCTCAACTCAAGACATATTCACAGACTCTTCAATCAACTAATTACAAGAATTCACTATTAAGCCTCGATCACACCGAATTGAACTCTATGGCCTAGGTATTTCAACATGTTTACACATTTGCATGCTTTCATACGAATCACCTTTGCATCTTAATATCATGTACAATACGTAACAAGAATTCTGAACCATGAAGTAGCGACACGTTTGGGAAACAAACAAAAGAAAGAAAAGAAAGAAAAAAAACTACTCCTATCGACTACATTTCCCTTAAGATGGTCGTCATCCATCCATCACAGGGAATGGTCACTGTCTACGACTTCGGTTCAATGGGACTATTCTCGATAAAAGCACCGAAAACAAAGGCCGAGAAACCCAACGTAAAAGAAATTTAACAAAAAATTTTAAAAATTTCGATAATTTCGATAGAAAAAAAAAATTTACCCAACAACCATTCAACAACAGCTTAACACAGCACACAACAGCTTAACATTCATTACAATACCAACTTAATTACAGACACACCACACAAAGTCACAGGGTCACATTTTTCACAGGCACAAAAACACAAAACATAAACATAAACAAAAACAAAAACGAAACGGCTGGAACCTAACTACTCCTACCCCACACTTAAATCGAACACTGTCCCTAGTGTTCACATAATTTCAACATATCACAAAGGTAGGTGGTGAAACTCCCTGATCAATTGAAGTATTCAACTTCTTCATTAGGTGTCGTTGCCTCGTCTCCCATATCAGAATCGCCCCTGCTGTCCTCATCTGACTCAACATACGAGTCCTCCCGGCGTGTCTCCTCATTGGTGGGGACGTCATCATCTACGGGCTCCACAAATGCGTGCCCCACTCTGCATTGAGCTCGGGCATTCTCGCCGAATGGGTAATCCAGCTCGAGCTGCCACAACTCATCCTCTGTTGCCAGCCTCCTGCCAATGTACAACTGCAGCATCTGCATCCCGTACATGCGGGCCATATACTGGTCATCCCGAGCATGTCACTCGGCTAGTGTGAGCACCGGCCCATGAGTAGTGTCAGGTGCCTTGGTTTTGGTGACATCCAAGGCACGCCTGTCAATCTGTGGGATGTAATCCAGGGCCTCCTCCTCGATATCATGGCCCCTCAGGAACGTGGTAAGCAAACCACTGAACCCGTATCTGTGCCCCTAATGTAGTCAGGCTCTCTTCATGGCGAAGATGATCACTGCCCCAACATTGATCTCCAGCCCTTTCATTAGGGCATACACCAAGCACACTCAATTCTGGGTGACATCTGTCATGTGCACCCCTGGGATCAAGCAGGAACACACAATTTTCAGCCAGATCCTAGCTTCCCTGTTCACTGCGAGTAGGGAAACGTCTGGTGGTAGCCCCTCTACTTGTGCTTGCTCCACCTTGCTGTCGAATGGGCTCCACATAGAGTGCGTCTGATGTCCGCATAAGGTGGAGTAATGTTCAGCTGCCGGAGGACATGGGCATCTGTGTCCCGCGCCCCCAATATAGCATTCAAGTGATAGGGCTCAAAAGTGACAACCTGCCCCCTGATTTTGACAGTGTGACTGCGGAGGGTCGGGTTCCAGTTGGCATAGAACTCCCGAATGATATGGAGATTGCACTCCCTGGGCTCTTCGAAGATAAAGTTCAGCCCAGCGGTGTCAATCCGGTGTACGATCCGCGGGAATTCCTGTGCCAGCGGCTCCCTTGATATGTGCTCCTCCGGGAAGTATTTGGTTTCTTTGTGTTTTGCATACCATTTCTTCCCTTCATCAGTCACCCATCGGGTTCCGTATTGTCGGCGTTGGCCTCGCGGAACCGCTGGTGCTGCTGGAACTATTGTTCCCAATCTTATCCTTTTCCTACCGGCGCCCGATGTGGATGCGCCTTTTCCCTTGTCTTGCCTGCCTAACATTGTTCCTGTACAATCAAACAGACAGTCCCAATGTTATTCAAGTCACAATTAGCTTCAACTAAGGTTGAGTTTAATTAGGTCACCCCACACTTAGTCTTTAGCCACAATCAAAATAATTTGACAAGACATTCATGATTTTCCTCATTCTTAACATTCAACCGGCTTAGTGCATTCATATAAATCAATGGGACAATTGCTATGTACTACTCATACTTCATACAATGAATAAAATTATCTCCATTGATTCACTTTCAACATCATAGCACTTAGCCAAATTTTTGTTCTCAACAACCTATGCAAGTCACCAATTTCATTCTCCCGAAAATCCCTAGACTACTTAGCATATTCAACATTAATCACAACATAATTCAATCCACCCAACATGCACAACCCAGTTTTGTTTTCTCAAACAATTTTAGTCTTCTTCCTATTCAATTTCCAACCCTAGCTACCAATTTCGCAAAAATTCAATAAAACATGCATTTATCGAGTTCATATACTCACAACGATACTATGAACATCAATCAATCATAACTTAAATGAATTCAATCTTAATTCTCACTTAGGGAAAGTTTCAATCACTACACATGTTCAAGAATTGAAAATTTAAGCAAAAATGAGGTAAAGTTCAAGAATGTACCTTTAATCTGATGAAATTTAAGAAAACTTGAAGAAAATCGATGCCTAGGTCCGTGTTACGTTGGGGATGGAGGGAATTTGGGTTGTTGGTCGCGGAGGGAAAGGAAAATAATGAAAGAAATGAGGGAAATCGGGGTTTTAAAGTGATATTTCTCGTGGGTTACCCGGCGAACCGGTGTGACCCGACGCGAAATAGCACTCAACGTGTCACGGAGGGTAACGCAGAGCACCTCCTCCGTGACACGGAGCCATCGCGTAGGCTCACTGTAATGTGTCAATTTTTATTTTTCTCACATCGATTTTTTCCTTTGCGTTTCTTTGCATTTTTGCGCTCCGTTCCACCTGAAAGTCACTTCACCACAAGAAATTGGTTAGCATTCATAGGTTTCAACACAAAACAAAATCTTTATTTATTTATTTATTTATTTCCTTTTTCTTTTCTTTTTCTCTTTTTTTTTCAAATAGTTCTACTCATCTATTACAACAATTTCACGGGTTGCCTCCCGTGCAGCGCCTGGTTCACCGTCGCGGCTCGACGTCATTCCTTACTCAATCATCCTCTAGAGTGATGGACATCTTCTCTCAAATAACGTCCTCACCCCAATAATGCTTACATCGCTTCCCATTTACTAAGAACGTGGCACTTCTATCTTCTTGCCACAACTCCACTGCCCCATGTGGGGTCATTCTTACCACCTCAAACGGCCCTGACCATTTGGACTGCAATTTTCCTTGAAAAAGCCTCAATCTTGAATTGAATAGCAATACTTTCTGCCCCAGCTCAAAGATCCGATGCACCATATGCTTATCGTGCCACCTTTTTGTTTTCTCTTTGTAGCACTTGGCACTTTCATAGGCATGCCAACGAAACTCATCAAGTTCACTGAGTTGCATCATCCTCTTCCTCCCCACTAGCTCTAGATCCATATTCAATTTCCTCACAGCCCAGAAAGCTTGGTGTTCTAGCTCCACAGGCAGATGACATGCCTTTCCATATACCAATCTGTACGGAGAAGTCCCAATTAGTGTCTTGTACGCAGTTCTATAAGCCCACACATCGTCGAGTTTGCTTGACCAATCACTACGTTGTGCATTCACTGTTTTCTGTAGAATCTGCTTTACTTCTCTGTTCGACACCTCCACTTGCCCACTAGTTTGGGGATGATATGATGTTGCTACCTTGTGGCACACCCCATACTTAGCTAGCAAATTCTTGAAACTTGCATTTACAAAATGATCCCCTCCATCACTGATAATGGCTCGGGGTGTCCCGAACCTGGTGAAAATGTGCTTTTTCACAAATTTTGTTACCACCTTGTTGTCATTCCTGGGGCAAGCTATTGCTTCAACCCACTTTGATACATAATCAATGACCACCAAGATGTAACGATTACCAAATGACGGTGGGAACGGGCCCATGAAATCTATACCCCATAGATCAAAGATCTCCACTTCTAATATCTGCTGCAGCGACATTTCTTGCCTTCTACCAATTGTGCCTGTTCTTTGACATCTGTCACACATTTTTACCTATGCCATAGAGTCTCTGAACAGTGTAGGCCAAAAGAAACCTGACTGTAGCACCTTGTGCGCTATCCGCTCGCCTCCGTGGTGCCCTCCATACAATGAAGAGTGAAAACTCCTCAACACTTTTGCAATCTGGCTCTCCGGGATGCATCTTCTTATCACCTGATCCGGTCCCTTCTTAAACAAGTACGGCTCATCCCATATATAATACCTGCAATCATGTCTCAACTTCTTTCTCCGCTGAGCCGTAGCCTCCGGTGGATAGACTCCACTCACTAGCAAATTCACAATGTATGCATACCAAGGGATTTCATCTTCCCTTATTGCGAAGAGCTTCTCATTGGGAACTCTTCTTTGATGCTGTCACCTTCCTTCACATGCGATCGACTTTCCAATCATGATAGGTGATCTGCCACTTGATTCTCGCTCCCCTTTCTGTCCCGAATCTCTAGGTCAAACTCTTGTAACAACAAGATCCATCTGATCAACCTGGGCTTTGCATTCTTCTTGTTAAACAGATACCGAATCACTGCATGATCGGTATACACCACTACTCTAGAACCCACCAAATAGGACCTGAATTTATCAAACGCGAACACCAATGCTAGCATCTCCTTTTCTGTGACTATATAATTGACTAGGGCTGCGTCCAATGTTTTGCTTGCATAGTAAATAAAATGAAAAATTCTATTCCTCTGCTGCCCCAATATAGCTCCTACAGCCACATTGCTTACATCACACATTAATTCAAACGGTTGCTCCTAATCCGGAGAAATGAGGATAGGTGCTTCTATCAACTTCTGTTTCAACTCCTCGAATGCTTTGACACAATCCTCATCAAACTCGAACTTCACCTCTTTTTCTAGCAACCTGCATATTGGTCTAGAAATTTTAGAGAAGTTCTTGATAAATCGTCTGTAGAACCCTGCATGTCCAAGAAAACTGCGAACACCCTTCACTAACACAGGTGGTGGTAGCTTTTCAATAACCTCGATCTTTGCACGATCGACTTCCAACCCCTTGCAAGACACTTTATGGCAAAGGACGATACCCTCCTTGACTAAGAAATGACATTTCTCCCTGTTGAGTACAAGGTTGGATTCTTCACAACGAGCTAGCACCCTGTCAAGATTCTGCAAACAAGTAGCAAAAGAATTACCGAAAATAGAAAAATCATCCATAAATACCTCGATGATATCTTCCACCATATCGTGGAAGATTGCTATCATGCATCTCTGGAAAGTGGCAGGTGCATTGCATAACCCAAATAGCATCCGCCTGAAAGCATATGTCCCATAAGGACATGTGAAAGTAGTCTTCTCCTCGTCCTCCGATGCTATGGCTATCTGGTTATATCCAGAATAGCCATCAAATAAACAATAATATTCTTGACCAGCCAATCTGTCCAATATCTGATCAATAAACGGGATATGATAGTGATCTTTCCTTGTGGCCTCATTAAGCTTTCTGTAGTCCATGCAAATCTGCCAGCCTGTGACTGTGCGTGTAGGGATCAGCTCATTTTTCTCATTGGTGATCATGGTCATCCCTCCTTTCTTTGGGACACACTGAACGGGGCTGACCCATTCGCTGTCTGAAATTGGATAGACCACACCTGCATCAAGCCACTTAATCACTTCCTTCCTAACCACATCCTTCATCACCGGATTCAACCTCCGCTGATGTTGTACAGTTGGCTTTGCTCCTTCCTCCATAAAAATTCTGTGTGTGCAAAAAGCTTGATTGATACCCCGAATGTCTGACATTTGCCAGCCCATTGCTTTCTTCCTCCTCTTGAGAACCACCAATGCATCCTTTACCTATGCCTCCGTCAATTCTGAGGAGATGATGACTAGAAAGGTGTCATCTTCCCCCAAAAAGACGTATTTTAGATGTGGAGGCAATGTCTTCAACTCCAGTTTTGGTGCTTCCTCAATAGATGGTTTTGGCAATGGTTCCAAGGACCTCATCAATGGCTGAAAGTCTTACTTCCTGAGATACCATTTTGATTCATTTAGCATTTGTACCATCTCATAAGTATCTCTATCTCTGAAATGATTGGAGCTCATCAACGCTCTCTCAATTGGATCTCGAGAATCAACAATCTAAAGAATTTCTTCTTGGTTTAGCACATTGATTGCTGAAAGCTCCTCATAGATTTCCGGAAGCTTCATGGCCTTATACACATCAAATACCTCCATTTTGTCATGCGCTTGCATGGTTAGCTAGCATGTAGCTACACCAATCAAAGCTCTCCCAGTTGCCAAGAAAGGACGTCCCAAAATAAATGGGACTTCTGCATCTAGCTCAAAATCTAAGACAATAAAATCCACCGGAAAGATGAGGGAGCCCACTTGCACCAGCACGTCCTCCACAATGCCATCTGGTCTAGCCAAAGAACGGTCTGCTAGCTGCAAGATCACTATAGTTGGTTTAGGACTGCCCAGCCCCAACTTCTTGAACACCGATGGCAGCATCAAGTTTATGCTCGCTCCCAAATTACATAGTCCGCGAGCTCAGATACTTTGCCCAATTGTGATCTGAATTGTAAATTTCCCAGGTTCCTTAAGCTTTGTTGGCAACCTGTTCTGATTCCGAGAAGTGCACTCCTCAGTAAGCGCCACCATAGCATACTCCGTCAATATGCTTTTATTGGCTAAAATGTCCTTGATATACTTTGCATATTTAGGCACTCCCTGCAAAACATCAACCAAAGGTAAATTAATGTGTACCTGTTTAAGCACCTCCATGAACTTTTTAAAACAAGCTTCCTCCGTGTGTTTCTTTAATCTTTGAGGGAACGGGGGTGGTGGTCTTTCTGCATCGACTGCCTTCTCCTTCCCCCTCTCATCATCATGCTCCCTATCTTTTTCCACTACTCCTGATTGCTAAGGTGGTCTTTCTGGTTCCACCTCCTTGAGTTGTAATCCACTTCTTGTGGTCACTGCATTGACCTTCTTAGGATTCGGGTCAGTGTCACTCGGTAGTCCTCCTCTGGACCTGGTGTTTTGAGCTCCAGCTAGTTTTCCAAATTGGTACTCCAACGCCTTTGTAGCTAACTGGTTGTTTTTTAAGTCTGCTGCTAATTTCACATAATCAGCCTATATTTGAGCTTGGTTAGCTATTATTCTTTTAAACATTTCCTCAATGCTGATGGGTGGTGGAGGAGGTGCATTGTTTCCTTTGTATTGAGACTGATAATTCTGCTGCCCCCCTTGATTTCTCTGCGCACCTTGATTCGAACTCTGCCCTTGATGGTTGTTACTACCCCAAGAGAAATTCGGATGATTCCTCCAATTTGAGTTGTAATTATTGCCATACTGCTGGTGATTATTTCTCTGGACGTTCCCAACAAAGTTCACTGAATCTGGATTTGCACCACAACACTCAGCTGAGTGTTCATTACTACCGCATACTTCATACCAAACCTGCTGTACTACATTAACTAGGGCTTGTGGTTGATTCAAGCTCATATTGCTGAAGTGGGTGTTGAGTTGATTTTGCAATACAGCTATCTGTGCAGCGATAGCTGTAAAACCATCCACCTCAAAGACTCCTGCCGCTTTCCTTGTTCCTCCTCTTGAAGAGTCCGCATTCCACTCTGGATTTCCCTGCGAAATACAATTTAACAAAGTATACAGCTCCTCGTACGTCTTTTCTAATGCTTGTCCCCCAGCTGTTGAGTCTAGCAAAATTTTTGTGTGGGGTTCCAAACCCTCTATGAAAGTATGCACCAACACATCATTGGACTGGTGATGGTGAGGAAAATCCCTTAACATAGATTTGGACCTTTCCCAAGCTTGATACAGATTCTCCCCCTCTCTTTGTTTAAAACTTAGAATCTGACTTCTAAGTCTTGCTGTTTTCCCGGATAGAAAGAATCTTATCAAAAATTTTCTTGTAAGATCATCCCAAGTGGTGATAGAGTTAGGTGGTTCAGCTTTCAACCACCTCTTTGCTTCCCCAATAATGAAAATGGGAATAATGTAAGCCTTACGTAATCGGCTGATACTCCAGCGTGGATGTAAGTGTCACTTATCTCCAAAAAGTTTTGGAGATGTTGTTGTGGATATTCATGAGGGAGACCTGTGAATTGCCCGCTGGTGTGCAACAATTGCACCATGTTCTTTTTAAGCTCAAACCTCCCTCCTGGCTCTAGTCTGTGAATACTTGATGTAACATTGTTAGCATGTGGGATTGCCACTTTGCGAACCGACCTAACTGCCATTTCCTCGGGCACTAACACTGCCCTCACAAGTGGTGGGTTCGGTTGTTGCTCCAGGATTGTCTGTCTTAGCAACTGTAGCTTCTTCTCTAGAGCTTCCCTTCTTTGACGATGAAATTGTCTTTCCGGCTCTATATACGAATCCACCAACTCCTTGTCTATTGCCAGCATTCGGAAGAATTCAATATCTGCAAGAGAAAGGCTAAGATCAAGTTGTCAGCACTTATATAGAATTTGTGAACTAACACAAAGAAAATAAATTTACCAATTAACAGTCCCTGGCAACGGCGCCAAGAACTTGTTCGGTGTTGTGGTGACTACATGCAAGTGCACGTGGTCGAACAAGTAGTAAAGTGGCTTAAGTAAAGCCAAGTATCGATCCCATAGGGACTGAGCTATGGTACTAATTAACTTAAGTGTTAATGAACTATATCTTTAAGAATGCAGACAACCAAATAAATAATATTTTGAGAGTTTGAGTTTACTAATTAATAAGAATCTAAGGAAAAATTATAAAGTGAGTTTGAACAATAGTAATGAGAAAGCTGAGGTTAAAACGAACATGCAGGGAATTAATTTATCAATACAATGCAGTTAATCTTTCCTTCAGTTGCTAGTCAAGAATTATTGCCTATGGATTGGAACTTTCGACTCCTATCCAACTTAAGAATCATGAGCCTTAATCTACATTTCTGTGATAAAAGAATTTCATGTTCTAGCCATACATTCCCGATTCCTTAATTGACTAATAAGACTTTCAGATATATTTCTATTCTGAATGTAAATCAATTCTCAATTTTCCAAACTAAGAAGAGATCATATCCTACCAATTCACATATTTCCAATTTCTTTTCTTTTCAAAATAAAAATTGGATTTTTAGATATACATTAACATTGGCCAACCATTAATGTAGTAAGAACAAGAATTGATAGAACAACCATTGAAGAAAAGATGAAAACTGAAATGATTAACAATTACATTCCACTACAAATGTTCTTAAGCTCAGCAAGAAGTGAATTTAGCCACTCATTTGTGAATTTAACATCATCAAATAAGTAGAATACATACAAACAATTGAGATAAAAGAGAAAGAGATAAATAAGAACCCTAGAATTTTCGTCCCCTCAACTGCCTGTAACCCACGTTCTTGCTCAATCAAGTCAGAATGTTTAAAATAAAACCTAAGTGTGCTATTTATTCTGTTGAGATTTTTTACCGGAATAACAAGCAACGTGGCACGGAGTGTATCGCGGAGCACTCCCTCCGTGCCATGGAGGTATCGCGGACCCTCACTGGAATTCGGCTCCCAGGCAATTTCACCTCAACGTGCCACGACCTGCATGGCGGAGCCTGGCCAACGTGACACGGTGCTATCGGGCACCTTCACTGGAAATTGCCAAAGTTAATTCACCTGAGGCAGAATGCCTCCGCGATGGCAACGTGACACGGCTCCATCGCGAGCCCTTTTTTTTGCTGCTCTTCCTTGCCTTTTCCACTCCTTGTTTCCAAGTCCATTCCCGATTTTACCAACATGTATTCTCACTTGCCAAAATTCCATTTTACCTGCAAAACAACACTAATCATGTTGGTTAGTATAAATTCACATTTAACTACAAATCATATGAGAATGTACACAATAATGATAGACAAACAAGTTTAAAATGAAGCATTTGAGTATCACTTGGGCATGCAATTCTACCCAAGATCAACGATATAGCATAAAAGTATGCGGTCAGTACTTAAAGTGTACTGAGTATATTTAGTAAAACACGCTAATAAATGATAGTCTGAAATCATGAGTATAGAATAAGCTAGAACACGAGAGTAAGGACAAAATCCTAAAAATCATATTCTTGAAGTAATCATAAACATGAGTTATTCATCATAATCTGAAACATAATGACCCAAGATTTTTGAATGAAAATCATTTGGTTTAACATGCCTGAAAATATAAGTAAAAGCTCATAACCTGATTAACTGGTCAATTATACTATAAAACATGATATCATAAATCCTGTACATGAGTAACATAAAACATGAGGAATAGTGGGAGACTCATCATAACTGACACCATCATGATAGAGCTTACATGATGCTCAACTATCTCGCTCAAGTTGGTAGAGCTGTTCCAAGCTTTTCAAGGCAAGGAATGATTAAGGCATAATATCACTCATGAATCCCCTTAGGGCTTGAACATAGATATTTATCTATGGTGACACATAGTCCTAAGACCCAGGGTTTGCCTGAACCTCTAGCCTACTCGGTGCTAGACACTACTTCCAAAAACATGTATATGGCTCATAGTCATCATCCGAACCTCATGTTATGAGTTGTGGTATGACTCGTACCTTCATGTCACGAGTCGTGATAGGACTCATACTGAGGGAAATGTTTAATTTTTTTCTGCTAGTTCATACTCCATATCTGGTGTAGGCTTAGGGACTTTTGGGGTGTTACAAAGATATCTATTAATATAGAGATTTAGAATAGTGATTTCGTGTGCATTATCAATTCTTTCATTGTTTATGTCTTTTAATGGTTGCAAATATTAAAACTTGCCTATTAATCTAAATTTGTTTGACAAAAGAACTTAAGATTAGGGAGTAGAGTGGTAAAGAGATTTAAGTCTATCAACCCTCTTCTAATGATTTGAGTTGTCATGTGGATAGTCAACCCAAAACTTACACAACAATAGTAAATCAATAAACACCTAAGTGTATGGAAGAATTTAGTGTGATATTCTTCTAATTGGGTCGAAAAACTTTGGAGGACTATTAGAATTGTTGATTTTGCATGTGAAATTCTTACATAAGTTGAAATAAGGAATAGACCTGGAAACATTAAAAAATCTTGGGGAATATAGCCCTAGCTTTGTCCCAATTACTGTAAACAAACAAGAAATCATTTCAAGTATATGTTACTGTCACGACCCGGACAGAGACCTGAATCGTAACACGGGACAAGGAGTCCCGAGAGGCTCCAAGTATACCCATGGCATAAGCATACATCTAACTCAATTAAGAAACTGAATAATCAACAATATACTCATAGTCGAAGTCTAACTTGAACATAACATCAGAATACGAAATCCGAAACTGAATACATACATATGTATGAAAAACCTCTAAACATGATGAGTTGATGGGACAAGACCCCAACTAACTCAACAAAACTAAAACTAAAATACATAAAGGAAATCTGAATAGGTCTAGTCCTCGGGAAATAAGGATTCACCCAAAATAAGAATGCTAACTCTGATAAGCTGACTACGAGCGAGGCTGAACCTAAGAGCCGGGTCCTGTATCATGAAATAATACAGCATAAAGTATCCGGTCAGTACGTGGAATGTACCGAGTATGTAAGGTAAGTAAAATTGCTTAAGTAAATAAAATCATTTAAAACCAATGCATAATGTAAACATAAATATTTAGAATCTGGGAGTAGGGATTGCATGAATTCTTTATGAAATCATGATCTCCTCATAACATAACATGACATAACATCATAACATCATACTAACTCGATTAACTCAAAGATGAAATCTGACATTTATAAGTAAAGCTAAACATTGAGTTAAACCTTCTTTAGAACATGCACACATATATATAAATCACATGAGTAATGAAATATGCATATCTGAAATCATGAGGAACAATGGGAGAGTCGTCTTCTAACGGACATACTGAGATAGAGCTTACGTGGTCCAAACTATCACACTCAAGTGGGTAGAGCCGTCCAAAGCCTTTTCAGGGCTAGGGACGATACCATAATATTGCTATCAAGCTGAAGGCCCATCCGGGCAGGGGAAGCTCACAAGGGAGGTCCCAAAGTCATAATGTATAAACCTACATTAGAGCGTAGTTTTGAGGCACAAGTGATCGACCCTTAGCCTGCACGGTGCTAGACATTACTCCCAAAAACATGCATGTACCCTACATCATTTTATAACGAAGCTCAACATTGTCTATTGATGAAGCTCAATGATCAAATACATCTCAAATATGAAATCATGCAATGACAAGCTTTAACTTAAGACATACCATAAGCTGAAAACATAATTGGGAGCCTTCACTCCAAAACCATGTGGTAAGATATACATACGAAACTTTAACTCAAATATATCACAAGTTGAAAATATAATTGGGAGTCTTTTCTCCAAAACAATGTGGCAAGCTTAATTCGGGAAAATCATCATTCATACTTAATATGTGGGCATTGCCCAAAGCTTTATCATACTTAGAAATAGTCAATTCTTATCGAAAACATAATTGTAAACATGGGTAGCTTCAAATCATGCTATTCATCATAATATCTCGTCATCATCGTATATTCATCATAAATCTCATCTTTCCTGAACATCTCATCTATGGGCTTTTAATTCATAAAACTACAATCATGATTTTAAATTGAAAACATTATAAAATTTGCCCATGCTTCATAATTCAATAGTGGAATCATAAGCAAATCATACCCATGTATAGAAATAGAAGATTCATGCATTTGGGTTAAAACCTCATATACTGGACAAAGAATTTCATACTTTAGAGAGAAATCGGGCATGGGTGTGAAAGAAATCACCCATTCATAACCCTACATACGTGTTGTAGCTGATTCTAACACTTCTTTGGATTCCCAATAGGAAATTGATGAATTCTAAGCTTGATCACCCTCTCAAGTCTTCTACCTTGCATACATGAATGAATGACGCATAAAATAAACTTAAACCCTTTAAAAGTCAGTATTCTAACTTAAAACGTAGTATTTTAGGCCCTAGGAACTTAGGAATTATGGAAAAGCCCTTAATAAATTCGCAGAAATTAACTGTTAGGTGGTCCCAGCGAGGGAGCTAATGACTCGTGGTCACATGTCATGACTCGTGGCTTAGCTCATGAGGTTCACTGCTCAATAGGTCTCTTGGGCTCTTAACGGGCAACCTCATGACTCGTTACTGGTGACCACGACTCGTGGTCACCACCCGTTATGTACACTACCTCCACTCTTCTCTTCTACTTCTCACTCAACCCACGACTGACCTAACGAAACTCATGGGGTCTGATCACGAGTCGTTGTCATGACCGCGGGGATCCTTTTCCTCAAACATCAAAATATCCCTAAATGATCTCTCCACGAGTCACATCACGACTCGTGGGCTACACTAACGAGTCACCCCATGACTCTTTCTGTGCCTGGTGCCAGTTTTTTACACTTTTCTCCGTTTCCACTCCCGGGTCTAATCTTTGGGATTTTGGGGTATAGTAATATCTCTCCCTTGGAACATTCGTCCTTTAGTGTTAGAAAACACACTGAAAAGCAGAGAAAATGCAATCATCATATTCAAATACTGATCATATAAACCGAAAACTGATGAAATGACTACCTCCGTTTCGAATCACATAACTGAATTGATTTCATGAGTCATACACACATCCATATACATAAAAGAAACTTGCGCAAATGAACTAAACATGAAACTAAATAAAGTCTGAGTGCAAAACTGATACCTCAAGTTGAAACTGAGCCGGTAGAGAACAAATATGGGTATCTAGCCATCATATCCGTTTCGGCTTCCCACGTAGCTTCTTCAACATGCTGATTCCTCCATAAAACTTTAACTGAAGCTACTTCCTTGATCCTTATCCTTCGAACCTGATGATCCAATATTTCCACCAAATCCTCCTCATAGCTAAGGTTGTCTCTTACCCCAACACTGTCCACTAAGACAACTAGAGCTGGATTACCCAACACTTTTCAAAAGCGATACATGAAACAAAGGATGCACAAAAGCTAATTCTAAAGGCAACTCCAACTCATAATCCACCTTGCCAACATGTCTCACTATCCGATATGGGCCAACATAGTGGGGAATAAGTTTCCCTTTCTTTCCAAATTGCATCACTCCTTTCATGGACACCATCAGAAATACCCAATCATCAACTTCAAATTCTAACACTCTTCTTCTCACGTCCGCGTAAGACTTTTGGTGACTCTGGGAAGTTTTCAACTTGTCTCTTATAAATTGAACCTTCTCCATTACTTCATAAACCAAATCCGGCTGTCGCGCCCCATTTTTCCCTCGTAGAAAAGCGGAATACGACATCTGACGTCTCTTAAGGGTTAAAAAATAGAGTCGCCACCTAACGAATTTAAGGTGCGTTAGGGCACCGTTGTAAGCTTTTATTTCCTATGTAACCGGAGTCGGGTAAGGGCTTTAATTACCTCGAAAGGAAGGTGTTAGGCACCTTTCGAGGTCCACAAATGTGGTTCCCCACCGTACTCATTAAATGGGGGATTTTAACTAAGTGACCAAATAAAGTCGGTGAGTTATTAAGCATAAATAAAATACTAACATAAATACTAAATTAGCAAATTAAGAAGTTAACCTTATAAGTGGGATCAGGTTTTGACAAGGCTAAAAATGGGCCCAATGCGATATTACTCCCTTCGATTCTATTTTTAAAATCAAGATAGTTTGAAGAGAATAACATATATATATATATATATATATATAAAACTTGAGTAAAAAATGCATTTTAAGAAAATCATGTATATGTATATATTATATAATTTTAACAAAATTTCTTTTTAATGAAAATATATCAATGTTTCAACATAATAAAAGAAATTTTAAAATCTTCGAAAGCTTCTTTAAAAAATGAAATTAGAAAAGATGGGAGTAATAGATTGCTTTGTATTTACAAAGCTGATATGCGCTTCATACAAGAAGTCAGCTATTAGCCTGTCTGTTTCATCATCTCCCGTCTACCCACCTAATTATTTTAATTATTATTAAGCCTAAGTAGTCTAAATGGAAAAGACTAACGCCCTAACAAGTGCCTACCCGTCCCAATCCTAATGTCCAAGAGGCGATGGACTACTAAATGGGATTTTAGGGTCTAAAATTCCTAAGGCGTTAAAAAAGGTGATTAAACGTTAAACAATTAGCAAATAATAAAATTAACACAAAAGGGCTTCACATAAGCCTTCATTAAAATAAATATGTTTCCCTATGATCATGATCTCTAGTGAACGTAGCCATATTAAAATTTATCCTAAAGCCATGATGTCTAGTGCATGTAAAACCTACTCATTAAAATAATTCCAGCAACAAACTATCAAAAAATGACCCAGTAATTTGTAAAAAATAGAATAATTTAGGCATGATGTCTAAATGTCACCATAAATTCGCATGAAATAAATTGTTGTAGGTATGATTCTATCAAAATAATTGCCTTAGTTATTCCTATAAACAGGGCTTCTAAATTTTAAATCCGAGATATTATGAGTTAAAATGCCTAAGTTCTAATAAACATGATTTCTAATATATATATTATTCCTATGGGCATGATTCTTAAACAACTTGTGTTGTTCTTGAAGGCAAGGTTACTCATTTTAAATTGAATTATTTAAGACCTATAGGCATGATTTCTATGTGCATCAAATCAAATTATTTTAATTCCTATAGGCATGATTTCTAATAAAACAAATAAGACGACAAAAATAAATGCCCTGCCCCCACAACCCCTTTTCACTATCACAAGTTTATTACAATTATTACAAACTAAAATAAAAATAAATAAATACAGCCCATGAAAATAAATAATGTTAGAATAACTTCGTTAGCCCTGTTCCGTCCGGTGACTCTTCCGATGAATTTCAGAATAAAGTAGTACCTGCTTAAAGGTTAGTACATAGATGCAACAATAATCTGAAACGATAAATGACAAAGCAAAAGGAAATTAAACTTCATGGATACCACGAGTTATCCACACTCAATACGTCAAGATCACGAGAATCTCGGGGATTCCAAGCAGTGCTCGTATTGAGGTGGAGGAAGAATAAAGAATTTTAAGGAGCAGAGCCATATCATTAAAAGTAAATCAATAAATTGTCCTCTCTCCGTCCGTGTTCTTCCCCCCTCACAGAAAGAGGATGCATGCTTATATAATAAAACTAGTGGAAAGAGTTAAGGGGAAGGAAATCAATTAGCCTAATTTATTAAAGAACTTCCTTGATCAACGAGATGATAATCAAATATTTATTTACCATAAATTAAATAATTTATACTTAATTAATAAATTCACATCAAAGAGGAATCTTTTAATTAACAAAATCCAACCAGACTTCCCTATAATTAAGCGCGTACTAAAACAATTGAAGGAAAGTGATAATCAGTCACACAAATCCTTCCTTTAATTCAGAATAGATATTGACATCTAATCAAACAAAACTGACATCTAATCAAATAAAACTATTACGAATTTCGCCCAAAATAGGACCGGACTTACCATAACAGTTGAGTACCAAAACTGTTTCCCAAGATAAATTATTTGGTTGCCATATTTATCATATAACATTGTTAAGCTCGAATAGGCAAGAAAATCAAGGAAAGGGAATTAATGGAGGGGAATAATATGAAGCTGTCAAAAATTAACGGGGCAAGAATGAAATGCAGCCACGAGTTGGAGTGCAGAATAACTTCTTCTTTTTTTTTCAAAATTCGTAGAACTAATTGAGTAGGTTTTGGAGAACAGGTAAGCACATGGTATATGAATACAAGCTTAGGTTTCAAAACATAACAAACCCAGATTATCAAAATGTTAGGATTTACACCAAGTCTCATAAAATTGGTCTCTCTCATGTGAAAACTCAAAGTTATAAGCAAACATAGTAGGAAGTCTTGTTAAAATAAATATAGGACATGTAATTCCATTAATCTGACTGATTTCGCAGAAACATTAACAAGGTTAGAATCAGATTTTGATGACATTCGAATAAAGAAAATAAGACATCCACCTGTTTAGGGCCTAATATTGACTAATCGATTTCATCAAAATTTAAAATTAATTACACCAATATAGAGGACTATGAATTTTGTCAGCGGAGTCATAATCAACATCTATCATGCATAGATGAAAAATTTAACCTTATCAAGACAAACAATTAACATGCATATATGAAAAATTGAAACTTATCCGGACAAACAATTAAAAAAATAATTAAGAAACAATTAAGAATCAATAGTAATAGTAGATGACATAAACCAAATCAGATATGTATATTCGAGTTAAGAACAAGATTATCGGCGGCATTGGATTTCTACTGGAAGGTGGCACCGTTCTTGGTGGTTCACGGGACGGTCTGCCGGAATAAATAGAGGGATAACCGGAGATTGAGGAAGAAAGAAACATAGGTGGTCGGCGAAGAGAGGGAGGTGATGAGGCGGCTTCCGGCAGTTGGTGAGGATTGAGAAAATAGGGGTGTGCAGCTGTGGCGTTGTTCTCCGGCCATGGTAATGAGAGGAGAAGAGTGAAGGCCACTTGCCAGAGATTATGGAGGTTTGGGGGCCGGCCGGAGAAAGTGAAGAGAGAGAGATGACCGGTTGGGTCTGTTTGGTTGTTGGTTGTTCGGTGGTGCTGCGCCGGTGTCACTGCCTCCGGCGAAGAGAGGGAGGTAGCGACTGGCGGCTGTTTTACTGGTGGTGGTTGTGAGGAGGAAGGAAGGAAAGAAGGGAGAGGGGACCGGCGACAGTTCGGTGTGGTGTTTTTCCGGTTGGACAGGGGTGATGTTGTCGGAGAAAATGGAGAGAAGAGAGAGAGGAAGAGAACCCGACGCGAGGGAAAGGGAGGAGCTTCGCTGGAAGTTATGGAGGGCGGAGGGAAGGCCGGCGGCGGCAGAGAGGGTTTTGGGAGAGGAAGAAGAATGAGAGTGTTGTAGGGTCTTGGGGGTAATAGGAATATTAAAGGAAATTAGGTGGGATTTATTTGTAGCCGTAGGATTAAATTAGATGAACGGTTAGGATTGATTATAGGGTAAATGGATCGGGTTTCGGGTTTAAAAATGGGTAGTCCGGATGGGTTATTGGGTTAGGTATTTATTTAGGCTGAAATTGAATTTAAATTGTAGCCGAAATTGATCAAAAGTGGCTAAATTTGATATAAATTGAATAGGAACTGGCCAGATTTGAAATAAATTGAATGAATTGAATAGAAAGATGGCTAGAATTTAAATAAATTGAATGAAATTGAATTTAGCTGCTATTACATTAATAAATATACTACACTTTTAAATAATTTAACAAATAGATAATAAAATAGTTTAAATTATAAGAAAATCATATAAATATTATCATTAATAAATAAATTCTAAATTTAAGTATACTTAAGTAAATATCATATAATTAAATTATTATGTTTATAAATAATTTAATAACTAGAAAAATAAAATTAAGTTTTCAAATATTATAAAAATCATATTATTTACATAAATAATTTATAAATTCGAGAAATAATATTAGTCAAATAATTTTGTAAAATTTAGTAAAAATTAGGTAAATAGTTTATGATATATTTAAAAATAAGAGCGCATATTGATACGAAATATATTATATGCGTCGTAATTATTTAATATCAAAACTGAAAATTAATATGAGTCATACATATGTAACTTAAAATAATTTTCACAATATTATGATAAAAATTATTTTATAAATACAAAAGTTAGTCGAATTTTTGCGTAAAATAAATAAACAAATATATACATATATAAGTAGCATATTTAGCGCAGGTCGGTCAAAATTGGGTGTCAACACCGGCCCTATCATTGCCGCCTCACCAACCTCAAACCATCCAACGGGCGATCTACATCTCCGCCCATAGAGTGCCTCAAACGACGCCATCTGAAAAACTAGAGTGATAGCTGTTATTGTAGGAAAACTCGATCAGGGGCAAGTGTTCATCCTAACTACCTTTGAAGACAATCACGCATGATCTCAACATGTCTTCGAGAGTCTGGATTGTCCGCTCTGCTTGACCATCCGTTTTCGGGTAAAATGTTGTGCTGAGTTTAATTGGTGTACCTAATCCTTTTTAAACGACTTCCAAAACTGAGAGGTAAATTGAGTACCTTGATCTAAAATGATGGATAAGGGTACTCCATGAAATCGGACCAACTCCTAGATATATAGTTTGGCATAATCCTCCGCCGAGTCTGTGGTTTTAACTGGTAGAAAATGTGCAGCCTTGGTCAACCTATCTACCACAATTCAAATGGAATCATATTGTCAACGAGTACGAGGAAGAACTGTGATGAAATCCATATTAATTTCTTCCCACTTCCAAGTAGGAATGCTGATATCTTGAAGTATGCCTCCTGGTCACTAATGCTCAACCTTTACTTGCTGACAGTTAGGACACTTGGCTACGAATTCTATAATATCCTTTTTCATGCCATTCCACCAATAGATTTCCCGTAGGTCATGGTACATCTTGGTGGCACCCAGATGGATCGAATACCTGGATCCATGAGCCTCATCAACATTCGGCTCCTCAAATCGCCCACGTGCGAAACAGATAAGTGACTCTGGTACCGAAGCACACCATCTCCCCCTTGGGAGAAGACCTCCACCTTTTGACTTTGAACGACTTCCTTCAACTTTACCAAAATTGGGTCCTCATCTTGTACAGCTTTCACATCAGTCACCAAGTACGATTCTGATCCATTCTGCACAACAACACCGCCATCGGTCGAGGCGACCAACCTAACTCCCAACCTTGCAAGTCAATGCACATCTCTCATCAACTCCTTCTTTCCCTCATCCACATGGGACACACTCTTAATAGGGAGCCTACTAAGTGCATCCACTACCACATTATCCTTACCCGAATAGTAAATGACACTCATATCATAGTTCTTGAGTAGTTTCAACCACCTCCTTTGTAAAAGATTGAGATCTTTCTGCTTGAACACATACTGTAAGCTCTTATGGTCTGTAAACACATCCAAGTGGACCCCATACAAGTAATGTCGCCATATCTTCAATGCAAACACCACCGCGGATAATTCAAGATCATGGGTTGGGTAATTATTCTCATGGACTTTCAACTATCTATAGGCATATGCTATCACATTCCCATGCTGCATCGACACACACCCAAGTCCGATCCTTGAAGCATCGCAATACACCACAAATCCATCGGTACCCTCGGGTAGGGTCAACACCGGTGCTGAGGTAAGTCAGGTCTTCAACTCTTAGAAGCTCTTCTCACAAGCCTCCGACCATTGGAACTTCACCTTCTTCTGGGTCAATTTGGTCAAAGGTGATGCAATAGATGAGAAAACCTCAACAAATCTGCGATAGTAGCCAGCTAAACCCAAGAAACTCTAAATATCTGAAGGATTCACTGATCTAGGCCAACTCTTCACCGCCTCGATCTTTTGAGAATCTACCTTTATGCCCTCACTTGATACCACATGGCCCAAAATGCTACGAAGTTCAACCAAAACTCACCCTTGCTGAATTTGGCATATAATTAACGATCCTTGAGAGTCTGAAGCACTACTCTCAAATGAGCGGCATGCTCCTCCTCACTCCGAGAGTATATAAGGATGTCATCAATGAATATAATCACGAACATATCCAAGTATGGATTGAACACCCTGTTCATCAAGTCCATAAAAGCTGCAGGAGCATTCGTTAGTCCAAAAGACATAACTACAAACTCATAATGACCATATCACGTCCTGAAGGCTGTCTTTGGGATGTCACTCTCCCGAACTCTGAGCTGATGGTACCCGGATCTGAGATCTATCTTCGAGAAACACTTGGCACTTTGAAGATGGTCAAATAAATCATCAATCCTGGGTAGAGGATATCTGTTCTTGACAGTTACTTTGTTCAATTGCAGATAATCAATACACATGTGAAGAGAACCATCTTTCTTTTGGACAAAGAGAACTGGTGCACTCCATCGGGAAGAAGGTCAATACCAAAGTCAATCTCCCGCTCGGTAGGAACACCTAGCAAATCATCAGGAAAGACCTCTGGATACTCACGTACTACTAGAACTGACTGGATAGTCGGGGTCTCAAACTCAACATCCCTAACCCTAACTAGATGGTACACACAACCCTTAGAAATCATCTTTCTAGCCTTAAGGTAGGAAATAAAATGACCTACAAGCACAACTAAACAACCCTTCCATTCTAAGAGTAGCTCACCCGGAAATCTGAAATCTACTTCCCAGGTTCTACAATTAACTGAAGCATAGCATGCAAATAGCCAATCCATGCCGAGAATCACATCAAAATTGGTCATGGCTAACTCTATCAAATATGCTGAGGTGACCTTCTGAAGGACTGAGACTGGGCAGCATCTATACACCCGTGTAGCTATAACTGAGTCACCTACTGGAGTAGAAACTGAGAAGGGTTCTGACAAGATTTCGGGACTAACTCCAAAGCTACTAGCCACATAAGTGTCACAAAAGACAAGGTAGCCCTCGAGTCTAACAGAGCATAAACATCAATATGAAAAACTCGTAACATACCAGTGACCACATCCGAGGAGACCTCCTGCTCCTGACAGGATGCTAAGGCATAGAATCTGTTCTGGCACTGACGCCAGCTGTTCTAGTAGATGGCCCCTGATGTGCCGAGCATGTGGGAGGGGCTGTTGAACTAGAAGCTGGGCCTCGGCCCCCAACCTGGTCCTGTCTCTCTGCTGGACAATCTTTAAGCATGTGCCTGGGCTGCCCACACCCAAAACAAGCACCTAAACCTACCGAGCACTGGCTCGTGTGCCCCCGACCACATCTGCGACAAGCTGGGATGCTAGAATCTGCGGGTCTACTGCTCTGACCCCTTGAGCCTGATTCTCTTTCTCTCTGATCATGTCTAGGCCTGTATGGCTTACTCAATGTTAAAGATGCTGGAGCTGATGATCTCTGGTGAGTCTGCTACTGGTGCCCACCACCTGACCTCGTTTGGGAGAATCTGTGGTCATCGATCCTGGTCCTCTTGGCCTCCCTTTCTCAGAGATATGATGCCTCCATTTGCTGGGCGTACAACACTACTTGTGGAAAATCCATGTCCTGGTGGAGCATAGCAATCCTACATTCCTTGTCCAGATATCCTACTACTCCATGCATGAAGCTGCTCACCCGCACCCTCTGATCAGCTACTAACTCTGGGGCGTACTTCGATAGCCGAGTGAACTCGAGGGAATACTCTTGTACTATCATTCTCCCTTGCTTCAAATTCAAGAACTCATATACCTTCAGCTCCCTTCAGCTCCCTCATCTCATGAGGGAAGAACCGGCCTAGGAATGCAACATAGAACTCTTCCTAAGTGACAGGACCTGCTCCGGAAACCCTGCTATCCCTCCATTGACGAAACCAGATATGCGCAACCCCTTTCAACTAGTGAGAGGCCAACTCTGTGCACTCAACTCCATTCACCCCCATGACTTGGGTGATCTTGAATATCTCATCTATGAACTCATGCGGGTCCTCATCTACCTTGGAGCCAAGGAACTCCGGCGGGTTCATCCTCAAGAAGTCTCTGACTCGAGTTGCTGCTGCATTTCCATTTTGTGAAACATGCGCAATGGCCTGCTGATTGACTTGAGTGGTTAAGGCCTGCGCAGGAATCTGAATAACGGCCCGAAAGTTAGCGTGAGCGACTGGCAGTGGGTAGTGCTCCTGAACTGGTGGGGCTTGCTGGTGCCCATTACCATTTCCATCCTCGTGGACTTCACTATTCCTATTTCTCCTACCATTCACTCTTCAAGTAGCCATGATTATGCAATTGCGAATAGCACAAATTAGAAGGATAGAAAGACTTTTCATCGCAGGACATAGATCATGAAAGAAGGGACCATTTCCTAAACGTCTCGTAGCCTCTTCATTATAAGTATGGCGCGCTTCACACCCATGAAAAAGACTCTACTTAACGTGACTTTCAGACACCCTAGGACACTTTAAACCTATTGCTCTGATACCAAGTTTGTCACGACCCGAATGGAGGCTCAGAACGTAACACGGGACAAGGAGTCCCCAGAGACCCCAAGTCGACCCATGGCATAAGCATACATCTAACTCAATCAAAAAATTGAATAATCAACAATATACTCATAGTGGAAGTCTAACTTGAACATAATATCATAATACGAAATCCGAAGTTGAATACGTATATATGTCTGAAAAGCCTAACAAGTTGATGGGATAAGACCCCAACTAACTCAATAAAACTGAAACTGAAATACATAAAGGAAATCTGGATAGTCTAATCCTCGAGAAATGAGGACTCATCCACAATAAGAATGCTAACTCTAATAAGCTGACTATGAGCGGGGCTGAACCTGAGAATCGGGTCCTATATCATAAAATGGTACAACATAGAGTATGCGGTTAGTACGTGGAATGTACTAAGCATGCAAGGTAAGTAAAACCGCTTAAGTAAATAAAATCATTTAAAAACCAATGCATAATGTAAACATAAACATTAAGTTTTTGGGAGTAGGGCTTTCATGCACTCTTTCTGAAATAATGATCTCTTCATAACGTAACATGACATAACTTCATAGAATCATAGTAAATCGATTGACTCAAAGATGAACTCTAACGTTTATAAGTAAAGTTGAACATGGAGTCAAACCTGCTTTAGAACATGCACATATACATAAATCACATGAGTAATGACATGTGCATATTTGAAATCATGAGGAACAATGGGAGACTCATCTTTTAACCGACATACCACGACAGAGCTTACGTGGTCCCAAGTATCATACTTAAGTGGGTAGAGCAATCAAAAGCCTTGCCAAGGCTAGGGAAGATACCATGATATCGATATCAAGCTGAAGGCCCATCCGAGCAAGGGAAGCTCACAAGGGAGGTCCCAAAGTCATAATGTATAAATCTATGTTGGCGCGTAGTTCTGAGGCACAGTGTGATCGGCCCTTAGCTTGTTCAGTGCTAGACATTACTCCAAAAAACATGCATGTTCTCTACATTATTTTATAAAAAAATCTCAACATCGTCTATTGACGAAGCTCAATGATCAATTACATCTCAAATAGAGATATCACAAGCTGAAAACATAATTGGGAGCCTTTGCTCCAAAACCATGTGGTAAGCTATACATAGGAAAACTTTAACTCAAACATACCACAAACTAAAAATATAATTGGGAGTCTTCGCTCCAAAGCAATGTGGTAAATTTAATTCGGAAAAATCATCATTCATACTTAACATGTGGGCATTGCCCAAAGCTTTATTGTACTGAGAAATAGTCAATTCTTATTGAAAACATAATTCTAAACATGGGTAGCTTCAAATCATGCTTTTCATCATAATATCTCATCATCATCATCATATATTCATCACAAATCTCATCTTTCATGAACATCTCATCCATGGGCTTTTAATTCATAAAACTACAATCATGATTTTAAATTGAAAATATTATAAAATTTGTCCATGCTTCATATTTCAATAGTAGAATCATAATGAAATCATACCCATGCATACAAATAAAATATTCATGCATTTGGGTTAAAATCCCATATATTAGACAAAGAATTTCATACTTTAGAGAGGAATTGGGCATGGGTGTGAAAGAAATCACTCATTCCTAACCCTACATACCTGTTGGTAGCTGATTCTAACACTTCTTTAGATTCCCAATAGGAAATTGATGAATGCTAAGCTTGATCACCCTCTCAAGTCTTCTACCTTGCATGCATGAATGAATGAGGCCTAAAATGAACTTAACCCCTTTAAAAGACACTATTCATAACACAAAATGTCGTAGTTTTGTAGGAACTTAGAAATTACAAAAAAACCCTTACTAAATTCATAGAAATTAACTGTCAGGTAGTCCCAGTGAGGGACCTAACGACTCGTGGTCACAGGTCATGACTCGTGGCTTAGCTCATGAGGTTTACTACTCAATAGGTCTCCTGGGCTCTTAACGGGAAACCTCACTACTCGTTACTGGTGACCACAAATCATGGTCACCACCCGTTATGTACATTGCCTCCACTCTTCTCTTCTACTTCTCACTCACCCCACGACTGACTTAATGACTCGTGGGGTCTGAACACGAGTCATTGTCACTCCCGTGGGGATCCTTTTCCTCAAACTTTCAAAACGTCCTCATTGGACTCCCCACGAGTCACATCACGACTCATGGAATGCACTAACGAGTCATCCCACGACTCATTCTGTGCTTGGTGCTAGTTTTTTACACTTTTCTCCATTTTCACTCCCGGGTTTGATCTTTGAGCTTTCGGGATATAAAAATTGCAAATACAATCATTTCTAAGTGTTATTTTATATCCCCTCTCTTTCGAAATATTAACTAATAATTTGAATACCTACTTTTGACGTATTTCGCACTATATTTTCTGTGGATTTGACCCTAACCTCATGGGGTTCTATATTTGATCAAGGAACACTTTATATCTTTACGAAGGTATAATTTAGATGTATCACAAGCTATGAATTTTAATCCAAAAAGAGTAGATACTGGGCAAAACTTTTGAAACTATATTATAACATGTGAAAGATTAATATATTGTCTCCTTCATCATTGGACCTGAATGGTGATGTAGTTAATAATTATTTATTTTATTTTTCTCTTTGGAGTAAATATTTTCATATTATAATATTTCCCAATCTAATATGAGAAAATTATCTTCATTATGACATTAAGGTAAAGTTTTTTCTTTTTGTTTTTATTTTTTTATGTATGCTTTATTATTTTTGATGTCTTTGATTGTTTACTATGAGAAGTAGTATTAAGTCTGCATCATTATAGTGGAATTTTTATACCTATAAATCTTAATTTAGGTTAGTAAATTTACTTAGCAAAATTTATATTCTAATAAAATAGTATAATTAACAGTGCGCTCGAACCATGTTATGGAACATTAGTGTTTTATTTTTTTTATATAATAGAGTGTCATATTTTTCAGGAAGTACTAAACTATTTTATAGATGAATGTGTTTTATTTTAAAATATAATTATATTTATACAATTCAACTAATATTTTTTTTGTCAAATTAAAAAATAGTAAACTAAATAATTTTGAATCAAACAAATGAGACAAGAGGTACATGATGTTGGGCATATTCTTATGCTCATTTGCCATATTTTTACCCATATTTTGCCTTATTTTGAGTTCATAATCCCTATGCAATGTATGCATTTATGTTTTCGTGTGTCTTGTAATGAATGTTTCTAGATGTTTTGAGCAAGATACCAAGGAAAAAGGGCCAAAAATTGACTCAAAATGTAAAGAAGAAGAGTTTGCAGTCGGCCTAGGGCTATGGCTGGTGTGGCGCCCAACACTTGTGTTCTAGAGAAAAATGCACCAAAATTGATATTATGGATGGCATGGGGCTCCAGGTTCCCTATCTTCGGAGAAGAGAATTTGACTAATATCTTGGCGAGATGGATGTCATGGAGCCCCAGAAGCATTCCAGACTTAGAAAATTTTCCTAACATTCTGAGGCTATGGATGAAGTGGAGGTCCAGAAGGGTCTTCAAGCTTAGAAATTTAACTAACACTCTGGTGCTATGGATGGAGTGAGGCGCCAGAAGTCTCAAACGTGCAGAAATTTGGCTAAGTCCTTGGTGCTATGGCGAGAGTGGGCGCCCGAAGCCATTCTTCAAAGGAAAATTTGGCTAACACCTTGGGGCTATACATGGGGCGGCGCATGGACCCTCCTGAATGGGAGTTTACTTATGTTTTAGCCAAATACTTGAGGGCAAAAGTGACATTTGAAGGCTCACCTATAAATATAACATCTACGGTGTTTTTAGCATATCATACATCATTTTGTTTGATCATAGAAGGTTGTAAACACAACTTTTGGAGGAGAGACAAGGTCTACTTAGGTTTCTTCTTTTTTTTTTTATTATTTTACTGAGAATGATGATATTATCTTTGTTTTTCCTTTTGTCTATGAGTGGCTAAACGCCCTTTCTAAGGTTTTGTCCATAGTTGATTGTTGAAATTTGAAAGACTGATGATTGCTAGTTTTGATTATTAATAAAAGTTGTTTATATTTACTTGTTTTAATTTCTTATTCACTATACTGATCACCTTGTGAGTAAATCTATTGGCTTTTGATTAAACTTGGAAAAGGGAACCGAAAGGGTTAAAAATAGATGTAAAACAGGAATTCAAAGACTCTTGAACCCATTGGTTGAAGGTTAGAAGTTGTTGTTGAGGATAGGGATATATCCTTCAACCCTGTTTAAGCATCATTTCATATATCTCCTGCAACCATACGGATATAGGCATTAGGGTTCATGAGATAGTTCTTGGATGCTCAGGAGAGTGGTAAGAAGTGGGATAGTAACTTGCAACTAGAAAACTTAAGAGGAATCAATCTAGCATAATCATGTCTTAAGAACTCAACCTAAAATGAAAGTGCCAATTCCCTAGATTTTCATCATCATTTGAAGTAAAAATAAATTTGCAACAATCTTTAATTAATTTTACATTTCAAGTTTTTGTATTTTAATTCTCCAAACCATTCCCCACTATATCTGTTTTATTAGAATAGCAAGATAACGAAATAACTTTTAAATGATTGATCTAACAAATCTCTGAGGGATCGATAATCGGGACTTCACTGTCCTTTATTACATGACGACCATGTGCGCTTACGTGTGCTTGGGAGACATCAAGTTTTTAGCACCTTTGCCGGGGACTTGAAGATTGATTGATCATTTGTAGGCTGGGATTTTTATTCTGTTATTCTGTATTTACGTTTGGTTTGTTTGTTTGTGAAGTTACAGGTGTTGTGTGCTTAGTGTATGCCAAATACGAGAAGTCAAGAACCACATTTGACTTCTCTTGATCCTGAAATTGAGAGAATCTTTCGAAGGTTAACCATAGAGAATAACGAGCAAACACAGGGAAACAACTAGGAGAGGGTTCTAGTGTTGAATGTTTCTAGGCCAAACTTGGAGAATGCTTCTAAAGCGATCATCAAGCCGGCCATCACTAGGAACTTCAAGTTGAAAGAAGGGACCGTGATGTTGGTCCAAAACACTTGCCAATATCTGGGCAAGCTGCACGAGGATCCTCACAGGTATCTGATGGTGTTTGGAATAGAGTGAGAATTTTCACTATCAGAACGTGTCAGATGAATATGTAAAGCTCACGTTGTTTTCGTTCTCATTAATTGGTGATGCCAAGGAGTGGCTTCAAAACAAGCTAGCAGGTTCCATCACGAATTGTGAGGTTCTTTCCAACAAGTTTATCAATAGGTTCTTCTCTTCATGGAGAATGAAAGAGTTGAGAGGGAAGCTTTTTGGTTTTGTACAGAGAGATCGTGAAACCTTGGCTCAGGATTGGGAACAATACAAGGCTACTTGAGAGATTTCCTATACCACATGCAACCAAAGAAGATTATTGGGCACAACTTTATAGAAAGGCTAAAGTTGGAGTCTAGAATCTTGCTTGACGCTACTACACAGGGACAAATTTTATCTAAGAGCTATGATGAAATTGAAGCTCTTTTGAATCTCATGTTAGCAGGGAGTCAAAACTATCAGGACTCAGGTAGAGAGAATTTACAGTAGCCAAGGTGCCTGGAAAGCTAGAAATAAATGATGTGGCGACAACTCAAGAAGACATAAGTCAGATGGTGAATGTGATTAGCAAGCTTGTGACCACACCAGTAAGAAGTCAGGTTCAGCAGGTTAATCATGTCCAAACTCCACCACCATCATGTGAGGTATGTGGAGAAGGCCATGCTTATTCAGGTTGTCCACTAAACCCCAAATGTATATTTCTTGTAGGACAACAAGGTCTTGGTGGAGGTTTTGTAGGTAACAGCTATAACCATGGGTATGGGAACACAGCCAATTCCTCATGAGGAGGGAATCAGAATTCCCAAAGGCCCCAGAACAACTATCCAAGACTCAGGGCCAACAACTGAGTAGTTACTTGAAGAGACAAAAAAGTAGTGGATGGTGCAACACTCAGGTGGTTAATGAGATACAGAAGTCCATCCATAAGCTAGAAAGATAGATAGGGCAATTGGCCCTGTAGCAGACTAACAGACCACAAGGGGTACATCCAAGTAACACTGAGAAGAACCCCAAGGAAAATATGAGCACAATCTCTTTACACAGTGGTAAAGATCTGGGTGAGGTAATCCCAAGAGAAAAGAAAACTGTCACGATCCGAACATAGGCCCGGATCGAGACACAGGATGAAAAACCCCGAGAGGCTCCAAGTCAACCCATGACATGAACATATCATCTAACTCAATCATATTAAAGCAGAAGAATAACATAATTAATATAGCTGAAGTCATCACATAACATAACATCTGAATACATACATAAGTCTAAAGCTAAATACATACTTATGTCTGAAAAGCCCCTAATACTACCGAGTTGATGGGACCAGATCCCAACTAACTCACCAAAGTCTGAAAACTGAAAATACGAAAAATATCTGATAAGAAAGGCCCTCGAAAGATGAGGACTCACCAAATCTGATCAGGAAGTACTAATGCTAGGAATCTGGCTAACAGTGGGACTGAGTCTGGATATCGGAGCCTGTATCATGAAATGATACAACATAGAGTATACAGTCAGTACGTGGAATGTACCAATTATGCAAGGTAAGTAAAACCGCTAAGTAAGTGAAATCATAAATCATGCATATTATAAAACATAATGAAGATAAGATTCTAATGGGACTTACATGCTATTTTCTGCAATCATCATCTAAACATAACTGAATATCATAACTGAATTGAATGACCCAAAGCTGAAAATTGATAATCATAAGTAAAACTGTACATTGGGTCAAACCTGCTGAAAACATAATATCATGACTAATGAACATGCATAACTGAAATCATAAGGAACAATGGGAGACTCGTCATATATCTACCATTACCATGATAGAGCTTACGTGGTCCCGACTATCACACTCAAGTGGGAAGAGATTGTCCAAAGCTTTGTCAGGGCTAAGGACGCTATCATGATATCGATATCAAGCTAAAGGCCCCTTGGGGGCAGGGGAAGCTCACAAGGGAGGTCCCAAATACTCTGAACATACCTACGTTGGCGCGCAGTTTTGAGGTTGACTGACCCTTAGCCTACTTGGTGCTAGACACTACTCCCAAAAACATGAATATGCTCTCCATCATTTTTCAATGAAGATGAACATCATCTAGTGACGAAGCTGAATAATAACATACGTGCATAATCTGAAATTATAACATGAGGAGCCATGGCTCAAAGCATACCACAAGCTGAATATAATTGGGAGTCTAGACTCTAAAACCATGTGGTAAGCTAATTAACATGGAATCATAAAACATACTTGATCATATGGGCTTGCCTAATACTTAAGCATGCTTGACATAGACTTAATCATATGAAAACATGAGAATAAACATGGGTATTTCGAAATCATACTTTCTTCATAAACATATCATCATGCTCGTACACATACTTCATGGATATCAACTTTCATGGATGGGGAATCATAATTTAGAAAACTTGATAACATAATTTATAATTTAAAAAATTATAAAATCTGCCCATTAATCATAATTCAACATTGGGAACATGCTTAGATCATACACATGGTTGATATTTAGGAAATTCACATGTTGGGTGAAAACCCCATAGATTCATCAATAGAATTTTCATGAATTGAGAGAGAATTGGGCATGGGTATGGACTATTGCAACCATTCATAGCCTTACATACCTGAAGAGATATTAGTTCACAACTCCCTGATTGCCCAATGAGAATTGAGGAAGAACTTTGAAGAAACTAGGCTTGATCATCTCTCAATCCTCTAAACTTGCATGCATGAATTAGAATAGGCTTAGAGTGATTTAACCCTTCTTAAACATACTATTCTAAGCTTAAAACGATGTAGTTTAGGACTTAGGAACTTAGGAATTATGGAAAAGTCCTTAATAAAGTCGCAGGAAAAAACACACTGCCAGTCCCAACTAGGGACTAGATGACTCGTCGTCTCCGACCATGACTCGTGGTCACCTTTTGTGATCAGCACTGGAAACTTGCTTGCCTTGGTCACCACGGGGAACACCAGGACTCGTGGTGTACCCGATGATTCGTGGTGATGACCCGTTAGGTACACTACCATTTTCCTTCCTCCTTCAAATCACCTTTGACCATGGTTGACCTAACAAAGCGTGGGGCTGACCACACTCTTGGTCACATCCATGGTCACCCCAAATCTGAAATTTCTAGTCATGGTCAAACCCCTCCCCATGAGTCACTTAATGACTCATGGTGTTCCTGATGGGTCACTGGACAACTCATTTTATGACCTGATGCAGAAAATTTTATTTTCTCCGTTTCAACTTCCGGGTCTGATCTTAGGGCTTTTGAGGTATTACAATATCTCCCTCTTGGGAACATTCATCCTCTAATGTGGGAAAACATACTTTAAAGAAGAGAAATGCAATCATCATGCTCAAATACTGAACATACATGCTGAAAACTGACGGAGTGACCGACTCCTATTTGAACTACATGGCTAAACTAAATTCCTGAATCACACATACATTCATTAACATGAAAGAAACTGGGGTACATGAGCTGAACATGAAACTGAATAGAGTATTAAGGAGGAAACTAATACCTCAAGATGAAACTAAGCCGGAAGGGAATAGATGCGGGTATTTAGCCATCATATCTACTTCGGCTTCTCACGAAGCTCCTTCAACATGTTGATTCCTCCATAAAACCTTGACTAAAGCTACTTCTTTGTTTCTTAGCTTTCAAACTTGACTATCAAGTATTTCCATTGGAACCTCCTCATAACTAAGGCTATCTTTCACACCAACACTGTCCACCGGAACAACCAGAGCTGGATCACCCAAACACTTCTTTAAGAGCGGTACATGGAAAACTGGATGAACTAAAGCTAATTCTGAGGGCAACGCCAACTCATATGCTACCTTGCCAACTCATTTCACAATCCAGTACAGGCCAACATAACGGGGACTGAGTTTCCCTTTCTTCCCGAATCTCATCACTCCTTTCATGGGGGATACCTTCAAACACACCCAATCACCAACTTCAAACTCAAAATCCCTCCTCCTCACATCCGCATAGGACTTTTGGTGACTCTAAGCTATTTTCAACATGTCCCTTATAAAGTGGACTGTCTCCATAGCCTCATGGATTGAATCTGGACCTTTCACTGCAACTTCACAAACTTCAAACCAACCAATAGGCAATCTACATCTCCGCCCATAGACAGCCTCAAACGGAGCCATTTAAATGCTAGAATGGTAGTCGTTGTTATATGCAAACTTAATGAGAGGCAAATGATCATCCCAAGTACCCTTGAAATCAATCACACGCCCTCAACATATCCTCAAGAGTCTGAATGGTCCACTCGACCTGACCATCTATCTGCAGGTGAAATGTTGTGCTAAGCTTGACCTGTGTACCAAGTCCCTTTTGAAACGATCTCCAAAACTGGGAGGTAAACTGAGTACCTCTATTCAATTTGATGGACAATGGTACTCCATGAAATCAAACAAACTCTCGAATGTATAATTTAACATAATCCTCCACTGAATCGGTGGTTTTGACCTGTAAGAAATGAGCTGCTTTAGTCAACATATCCACAACAACCCAAATAGAGTCATACTGTCGGCGAGTATGAGGCAACCCTGTGATAAAGTCCAAATTGATCTCCTCCCACTTCCAAGTAGGGATACTAATATCTTGAAGTATACCTCCAGGTCTTTGATGCTCAACCTTCACCTATTGACAATTCGGACACTTAGCCACAAATTCTACTATGTCCTTCTTCATGTCATTCCACCAATAGGCTTCCCATAGGTCACGATACATCTTGGTGGCACCTGGATGTATAGAGTATCTAGAACCATGAGCTTCGTGCAACATCCATTCTCTCAAATCATCAACATCCGAAACACACAAAGGACCCTAATATCGAAGCACACCATCTCCCCCTTTGGAGAAAATCTCCACCTTCAGATTCTGAACAACTTCCTTTAACTTTACCAAAATATGATCCTCATCTTGTCTAGCTTTAACATCAGTCACAAAAGATGTTTCTGATCCATTCTGAACAATAACTCCACCATCGGTTGAGTCAACCAAACAAACTCCCAAACGTGCAAGCCGATGCACATCCTTCACCAGCTTCTTCCTCCCCTTATCTACATGGGAAACACTCTCCATAGAAAGCCTACTAAGAGCATCTGCTACCACATTTTCCTTACCCATATGGTAAAGGACACTCATATCATAATCTTTAAGAAGCTCCAACCACCTCCACAAACATAGATTCAAATCCTTTTGGGTGAACACGTATAGTAAGCTTTTGTGGTCCATAAACACATCTACATAGACCCCGTAAAAATAGTGTCTCCAACTCTTCAAGGAAAACACTACTGCCACTAGTACGAGATTGTCACGACCCCAACATAGGCCTGGATCGAGACACGGGACAAGGAGCCCCGAGAGACTCCAAGTCGACCCATGGCATAACATACATCTAACTCAATCAATAAAGGAGGAAGAATTAACATAATAGTTATAACAGAAGTCTAAGCATAACATAACGTCAGAACCGAAATTCACATCATACATGACAAGCTGATTACCACGTACAGTATGAAAGCCTCTAACATATCTGATGGTTGATGGGACAACACCCTCAACTAACCCGACAAGTCTGAAACTGAATGAATACATAAATACCACGAATATTGAATGTCCTCGAACGATGAGGACTCACCGATGCTAGCTGGACAGGTCTGAGTGGGATAGAAGCAGCTAAGGATGCTGCTGAGAAAGATCCCTCGGACCTGTATCATGAGACGATACAACATAGAGTATGTGGTCAGTACGTGGAATGTACCGATTATGCAAGGTAAGAAAAACAGACATTTAAAATATATAAAAGTTCATAAGAGTAGGACAACATGATCATAACATAAATATCATAATGCAACATAAGGCTCAAGGTTTTCCAAAACATTTGTAAATCATTTATAATCATACTCATGAGAGAAAAGCTTTATTAAACATGATTTAAGACAAAGTATATAATAATAATCATACATAAATCATGAGCAATAGTGGGAGATTCTTATAACCGACATACCCCATATGAGCACACATGGAGCTCGACCTGTAAACCCCTAGTCGGGAAGGTGCTCGTACTTTGCCAAGGGTAGAACCATGAAAAAGGTGTGATATACCTGAAAGGCCCATTAGGAAAAGGGGAAAGTCTCAAGGAAGGTCCCATCGTAACCTACGGTGGCACGTAGTTTTGAGACTCGAGGCAAAACCTGGGCCCCGAACCTACTCGGAATTAATACTACTCCCAAAACATATATAGTGCTCATAGGATAATATACATGAAATTCATGGACTAGTTAAATCATGATAATCATAAGAATGCTTGAAAATACATGAACTAGCTATGAAATAAGACCCATGAGTTGGACATATTCATAAATCATAAATCATGAGATTCATACATACTTGTAAAACATGTATATACTTGATATTCATAAATTCATAATGAGCATTCGAGAGAAATCATATCATAAGTCATAACTCATAATGGGTTAATGAACATCAATATCAAAGTAGAATCATAACTTGAACTTCCATAAAACATGCATAATTGGGCGCAGTTTTGTAGAAATTTAAATCCATAAGTTTATAATTGAAATAGTTATAAAATCTACCCATGATTTTCATAGAATATAAATTGATACATGAAGGAGATTAATCCATAAATAGATCATAAGGATTTCATAAGAATTGGGATAAAACCTCATAAAATTATTAATAGAATTTCATAAATTTAGGAGAGATTGGGTATGGCTTTGAACAAATTCACCCATTAATAACCCTACATACCTGAAAGGATCTGATTCTCACACTTCCTTGATAGCCCAAAGAAAATTGGAGAAATTTTTCAAGCTTGACCTCCAAGGAAGAACTCTAATTTGCATGCATGGAATTGTAAGACTTAGAATAGGTTTAACACTCTTAAAACCCTACTAACTGAGCTTAAAAGGACATAGTTTAGGACTTAGGAGCCTAGAAATTATGAAAATGCCCTTAATGTTTGACAAAAAATCTCATACTGCCAGAAATGACAAGTCATTTGATAAGTCGTTAGGCAAATCATGGGTCGTTTGCCAACTCGTTAGGCAAATGATGAGTCGTTAGCTTAATCCGTGAAGTACACTAGAATTTCCCACTGCTGCTCAAACCATGGGTCACTTAACGACGCATTTGGAAAATAACGAGTCATTTGCTGACTCGTTAGGGGATATTCCTATCTTTATAAATGATGGGTGATTTGTCGACTCATAAACAAGACAATGAGTCACTTAATGACTCGTTATGCAAATGACAATTCGTTTGTTGGCTCGTTAGGGGATATTCTGATCTTTACAAATGACGGGTGATTTGTTGACTCGTTACCAAAATGATGAGTCACTTAATGACTTTTTAGGTAAATGACAGGTGATTTGACGACTCGTTCTGAGCCCTGGTGCAGAAAATCCTATTTTTTCCTTTTCAATACCCGGGACTGATCTTAAGGTTTTTGGGGCATTACAATATTTCCCCCTTGGGAACATTCGTCCTCGAATGTTGGAAATCATATAGAAAAGCAGAGAAATGCAATTATCATATTCAAATACTGATCATATAAGTTGAAAACTGACGGAATGACTGCCTCTGAACTAAACTACATGGCTGTACTGAATTCCCGAACCACACATACATCCATTTTTATGAAAGAAATTGAGGTACATGAGATGAACATGAAACTGAATAGAGTATTAAGGAGGAAACTGACACCTTAAGCTAAAACTGAGCCTGAAAAGAATAAATGCGGGTATTTAGTCTTCATATCTGCCTCAGCTCCCCATGTAGCTCCCTCAACATGCTGATTCCTCCATAAAACCTTAACTGAAGCTACTTCTTGTTCCTTAACCTTCAAACCTGATGATCCAATATTTTCCACCGGAACCTCTTCATAACTAAGGTTGTCTTTCACACAGACACTGTCCACCGGAATAACTAGAGCTAGATCACCCAAATACTTCTTTAAGAGCGATACATGAAAAACTGGATGGACTGAAGCTAATTCTAGGGGAAACTCCAACTCATATGCTACCTTGCCAACCCATTGCATAATCCGGTATGGGCCAACATAACGAGGACTGAGTTTCCCTTTCTTTTCAAACCTCCCCACCCCTTCATGGGAGACACCTTTAGAAATTCGCAATCGTCGACTTCAAACTCATGTTCTCTCATTCTCACATCCACATAGGACTTTTGGCGACTCTGAGCTATTTTCAACCTGTCTCTTATACACTGAACCTTCTCCATGGCCTCATGGACTGAATCGGGACCTATCATCGCAGCTTCTCTGACTTCAAACCAACCAATAGGTGATCCACATCTCCGCCCATAGAGAGCCTCAAATGGGGCCAGCTGATTGCTGGAATGATAGTTGTTGTTATACGCAAACTCAATGAGAGGCAAATGCTCATCCCAACTACCCTTGATGTCAATCACGCATGTTCTCAACATGTCCTCATAAGTCTGAATCGTCCGCTCCGCCTGACCAACTGTTTGCAGATGAAATGTTGTACTGTGCTTGACCTGAGTACCAAGTCCCTTTTGAAACAACCTCCAAAACTGGGAAGTAAACTAAGTACCTATGTCAAATATGATGGACAAGGGAACCCCATGCAAAACTGAACTAGCTCTCGAATCATCGACACCGGAAACACACCAACTACCCTGATATCAAAGCACACCATCTCCCCTTTTGGAGATGACCTCTACCTTCTGCTCCTGAATGGCCTCCTTCAACTTTACCAAGATAGGATCCTCGTCTTACATAGCTTTGACATCAGTCACCAAGGAAGATTCTGATCCATCCCAAACAATGACACACATAACGTTCGAATCCCCCTCGAGACTCATCCGAAATCCCCCGATCACAACCTAAATACGACATTCGATCATAAAACCCATTTTGGACCTATTGGGATCATCAAATTACTAATAATAGGTTTTTTTTGTTCGAAAATTGACCGTGGTCAAACTTAGACTCCTCAAAGCTCATAACTTCAACCAAGGGTTCAAATCACTCCCGAATCACCTCGAAATCCATGCAAACTACCCAACTAAGTCATAAATCACCATCTGGAACCAACAGAGCTTCCAGAACCCAAATTCGAACTCATTAACCTGAAATGTTAACTCTGGTCAAACCCCTCAAACCTCAAATCCTCCAAAATCGAAAATCTCACCCGATCTTCATTAGATCATCTCAAAAATAGTGTCATCCACCTCTGCAAGTCATGAACAACAAAATAAAGATATGGAAAGATTCAACCTAGGTAAATGGATCAAAATCACAAAATGACCATGAGGGTTGTTACACTTCCAAGCTTGGCTAATAACTGCACTTCCTGGACTTCTACATACCCGGCACCTAAGGCAGGCATCGGGAGTTACCTTGAACGTACCCATTTTAACCATCATCTCCATTAGGGGAAACATCCATAGGGTTTAGAGTAAGGGAATCATGAGCATGAATCGTTTAAGAAATCTAAGTTGGGCATATACCTGATATAGCACGATCTTATGAGCCAATAGGGCAAATCTTAGAGACTGACTTCATAGAGCTGAGCGTGCTAAGAGACATGAGTTCACATTCATAACGAGGGTCCCGATTGAAGGTGAATGGGTAACATTGGGATCATTGACTGACGAGGTTACCTATCATCTTAGGGTTCTGAACATAAGAATGAGTTGAGCATAGCATCGAGTGAAACATAAGGGAAATATCTAAATGAGGATGGATTGATTACCCCCAAAAGTTAATTATAGAACTCCTTTACTAGAAAACTTAAGACCTGACTTAGCCCTTCACTTACTATTTCCTTACCTTCCATGAAATAAATCTCATATTTAAATGCACAAAGGGATCTTTTACCTTGTAGAATAGTTCTCAGAACCAGCAATCATGGTAGGTTCGATAGGAAGGCTTATAACATACCTGAGACTACATCTGGGGCTGACTGCCACTTGCTCTTGGTAACTCGTGCTGCTAAGATGGGTGGGTTGCATACCTGATAGCTGGGGCAGGGGCTCCACCATCATCCGATACAATAGAAAGGCAATCTCCGAGTTTGTGTCTGGGCTTAGTGCACCCGAAGCAAGCGTTCTTGCCGATAAAACACCTTCCCGGGTGGTTTATACCATACCTTTGGCAAGATGGCCAACTGGATGGGGTTACTGAAGGGGAGGTCGGGGCACAGCCTCTCTGGCCGTCTCTCTTGGATGAAGGGCAATATCTGTGTTTATGACCGGGCTGGCCATAATAGAAGGAAACATCTGAACCTGCCAAACACTTTCCTAGGTGGTTCTTCCTACAGCGCCCGCACACTAGGTAAGTATTCTCTCTCACCCTGGGCTTGTATCCCCAAACTTGAGCTAGAGACTTCTAACGGGGTTGAGAGCGACTCCCACTACTCGACCCTTTCTGGGAACTCTTAAGGTTTTCGGTCTTGGGCCTCTTGTTCCTCCTTTCTTTCCCCTTATGCTCTCCACCCATATTTGAATCACAAAATTAGAAGGGCTCCTCTTCGTGAGTTCTTGAACCTTAGTAGCTGCCACCTCTCCGATAGGGTTCACCGATGCGATAGTCTGCTGGTTAGGCTGGGTGATCATGGCCCGTATCAACACTCTAAGGGCGGCCCTGAGTTCTGCATCCATAACTTGCATAGGACCTATTGGAGTTGGTGTGGCTAACTAACTCCTATTGTTGTTCTGAGAAGACATGTTTTTGCACACGCGTATAGCATGAGTTAGAGGAATGGAGATAGTCAAACTCATGGCACGAGATAGAGTCGTGAAAGAAGAGAAAATTTCCTATACGTCTCATAGCCTCATATTCATAAGTGTGCCGCACTTTGATAACGCTCAAACCACACCTCCTTATGAAGTATGAAACAAGTTTTGTCAATAAAGAACCCAACTAGAGGTTGGGGTCGATCCCACAGAGAATACGGAAGGATGTAGAAGAACGCTAGTGCTTAAGCTTTTTAGTTAATTATTTCCTAAGAGGGGGGAATTTGTAAAAGTAATAAATAACAATGTTGAGAAATTTATTGTTGTTTCCAAATTAATGTAACTAACTAGGGTAAGCGTTCCCTATGACTTCATAACCACAAGGCGTTTTATACTAGTGATCTATTCTAGTGCTTAGCATGAAATATTGGTAAGTTAGGTTCACCTAAATGGTTTGTCCCCTATCTAGGTGATTTTCACCACTCAACTTGGTCCATCTACGGGTGTATTCTTTCTTAAACCTTACCCTTAATATCGAATTAGCTATCCCCAGACAAGTTCAAGCTATTAGATGAGGGTTGATAGCCTCAAATCTCCGCTGTTAATCCTTTTTTCCATTCATTATCTCCTTGGTCCGGTAAGTAAGAATAAGGCAGGTCCTAACGTTTGCAACCGTTAAAAATCAATTAAAACGATGGAAGAAACAATACATGCATAAACTCCGTTCAAGAATCACTAAGTATTTTACCTATGTGTGTTAATTTGTCATGGTTTCCACAACCCTAGTTGTGGTGGTTTTATCCTATAATGTTTATAAGTAAATTAATAGAATTCATAAATAAAAACAAAAATTAATACTTACAACGATGATAGGAAGAAACTCACTTGATTATTGCAACAATAAAGAAGAATAATTCAACAATCGTCTCCAAGTTTCAAACGTAAGACGCCAAACTTGTATCTAAAATATTGAGACTTAAAAGTCTAATCCTACTTGAAGACTTTTGAACTTGAAACTTGAATCTAAAGCTTGATACTAAGAACTTGATTATTACATGAAAATAAAGGGGTATTTATAGTAGTTTGATGTTTTCCTTCTTCCTTGATGAATTTGGCTTGGGATTTTAAAGTTCCTTTTCCTAGTTGAAGTAGGAAATCCAATTTTGGTTGTTGAACAAGCCTTGTCGCATGGAATCGCTCAGCATAGAGGCCGTCGCGCAGTAGTGGTAGTGCACTCTATTTATTTTTTCTTTCTTTAATCTTGCTTAGTGCATTCCTTCTTCTTCAACTTCAATCTAAACGTCTCAAACACACCCAAATCCATCACTTTTATCCCTAAAAACATCTAATCACATGATATAGCTAATTTTCACAAATATATAATATAAACACATTCAAACACACATAATTTGTTCTCAAAACATAGTAAAGTACAGGCAAAATATGTTTATGAAGTGCGTTTCATCACACTTCACATCCATGAAAAAGACTCTACATAACGCGGGTTTAGACACCCTAGGACACTTCTAAACCTATTGCTCTGATACCAAGTTTGTTAGGGCCCGAACATAGGCCCGGATCGATGCACGAGATAAGGAGCCCCGAGAGACTTCAAGTCGACCCATCGCATGAACATTCATCTAACTCAATCAATAAAGGCAGAAGAATTAACATAATAGTTATAACGGAAGTCTAAGCATAACATAACGTCAGAATCGGAATTCACATAATACATGACAAGCGGATTACAACGTACAGTTTGAAAGCCTCTAACATATCTAATGAGTTGTTGGGACAACAATCCCAACTAATATGACAAGTCTGAAACCGAAGAAAGACATAAAAACCACAAATATTGAATGTCCTTGGAGGATGAGGACTCACCGATGCTAGCTAGACAGGTCTGAGTAGGATAGTAGGGGCTAAGGATGCTGCTGAGAAAGATCCCTCGGACCTGTATCATGAGACGATACAACATAGAGTATGTGGTCAGTATGTGGAATGTACTGAGTATGCAAGGTAAGAAAAATGGATATTTAAAATACATAAAAGTTCATAAGAGTAGGACAACATGATCATAACATAAATATCATAATGCAACATAAGGCTAAAGGTTTTCCAAAACATTTGTAAATCATTTATAATCATACTCACGAGAGAAAAGATTTATTAAACATGAGTCAAGCCAAAGTATACAATCATAATCATACATAAATTATGAGGAACAGTGGGAGATTCTTATAACCGACATCCCATATGAGCACACATGGAGCCCGACCTATAAACCCCTAGTCGAGAGGGTGTTCGTACCATGCCGAGGGTAACTATGAAAAAGGTGTTATATCACTCATAAAAGGCCCATTCGGGAAAAGGGGACAATCTCAAGGGAGGTCCCATCATGACCTGCGGTGGCACGTAGTTCTGAGACTCAGAGAAAAACCTGGGCTCCGAACCTACTCGGTGTTAAATACTACTCCAAAAACATATATAGTTCTCATAGGATAATATACATGAAATTCATGGACTAGTTAAATCATGATAATCATAAGCATGCTTGAAAATACATGAACTAGCCATGAAATAAGACCTGTGAGTTGGCCATAATCTGAAATCATAAATCATGAGATTCATACATACTTGTAAAACATGTATACTTGAAATTCATAAATTCATGATGAGAATTCAAGAGAAATCATATCATAAGTCATAATGGGTTAATGAACATCAACATCAAAGTAGAATCTTAACTTGAACTTCCATAAAACATGCATAATTGGGCGTAGTTTTGTAGAGATTAAATCCATAAGTTTATAATTGAAATAGTTGTAAAATCACCCATGATTCATATAGTATAAATTGATACATGAAGGAGATTAACCCATAGATAGATCATAAGGATTTCATAAGAATTGGGATAAAACCCCATAAAATTATCAATAGAATTTCATGAATTTGGGAGAGATTGGACATGGGTGTGAACAAATTCACCCATTCATAACCCTACATACCTAAAGGGATCTGATTCTCACACTTCCTTGATAGCCCAAATAAAATTGGAGAAATTCTCCAAGCTTGACCTCCAAGGAAGATCTCTAATTTTCATGCATGGAATGGTAAGACTTAGAATTGGTTTAACACTCTTAAAACCCTACAAACTGAGCTAAAAACGACATAGTTTAGGACTTAGGAGACTAGAAATTATAGAAATGCCCTTAATGGTTCGACATAAAATCTCATACTGCTAGAAACGACGAGTTGTTAGGAAAATCATGGGTCATTTGCCAACTCATTAGGCAAATGATGAGTCGTTCGCTTAATCCGTGAAGTACACTAGAATTTCCCACTACTGCTCAAACCACGGGTCACATAACAACTCGTTAGGCAAATGAAGAGTCGTTTGCTGACTCGTTAGGGGATATTCCTATCTTTATAAATGATGGGTGAATTGTCAACTCGTTAGCAAGACGACGAGTCACTTAACGACTCGTTAGGTAAATGACGGGTGATTTGACGACTCGTTTTGAGCCTTAGTGTAGAAAATCCTATTTTGTCTGTTTCAACACCCGGGTCTGATCTTAGGGTTTTCAGGGCATTACAGAGATCATGAGTTGGATAATTCTTGTTGTGGACTTTCAGTTGCCTAGAAACATAGGCTATAACCTTGCCGTGCTGCATCAATACACAACAAAGGCCAATCCTCAAAGCTTCACAATATACCACAAACCCATCCGTAACCTCGGGTAGGGTCAACACTGGTGCTGAGGTGAGTCGAATCTTAAACTCTTGGAAACTCTTCTCACAAGCCTCCGACCACTGAGACTTCACCTTCTTCTAGTCAACTTAGTCAACAGGGATGCAATGGATGAAGACCCCTCAACAAATCTCCGATAATAACCAGCTAAACCCAAGAAACTCCTGATATCAGATGGATTCACAAGTTTAGGCCAATTTTTCAATGATTCTATCTTATAAGAGTCTACCTATATACCCTCGCTTGACACCACATGAACCAAAAATGCCACTGCCTTCAACCAAAACTCACATTTACTAAATTTAGCATATAACTAGTGATCCTTAAGAGTCTGTAGCACCACCCTCATATGAGCAGCATGCTCCTCTTCTCTCTGAGAGTATATAAGGATGTCATCTATGAACACTATCACAAACATATCCAAGTATGGCTGGACCACCCTGTTCATCAAATCCATAAAAATTGCAAGAGAATTCATTAGTCCAAAAGATATAACTACAAACTCATAGTGATCATATCGAGTTTTGAAGGTTGTTTTCGAAATGTCACTCTCCCAAACCCTGAGTTGGTCGTATCTAGATCTGAGGTTTATCTTTGAAAAGCACTGAGCACCCTGAAGCTGGTCAAACAAATTATCAATCCTAGGAAGAGGATACCTGTTCTTGATGGTGACCTTGTTCAATTGCTGATAATCAATGCACATCCGAAGGGAACCATCCTTCTTGCGGACAAAGAGGATTGGTGCACCCCATGGGGATTTGCTTGGTCTTATGAAACCCTTGTCTAAAAGGTCTTTCAACTGCTCCTTCAACTCCTTTATCTTAGCTAGGGCCATTCTGTAAGGAGGAATAGATATAGGTTGCGTATCGGGAAGAAGGTCAATACCAAAATCAATCTCCCGCTCAGGAGGGATTCCTGGTACATCATCTGGGAACACTTTTGGGTACTCACATACTATAGGGACTGACTGGATAGTCGGGGTTTCGAACATAGCATCCTTAACCTTAACTAGATGGTAGACGCAACCTTGATAAATTATCTTTCTGGCCTTAAGGTAGGAAATAAAACGACCTATAGGCACAGCTGAACTACCCTTCCATTCTAGGACTGGCTCATCCGAAATTCTGAACTCTACTGCACGGGTTCTACAATTGACTTAAGTATAACGTGCATATAACCAATCTATGCCGAGGATAATATTAAAATCGGTCATGGATAACTTTACTAAATCTACTAAGGTGACTTTCTGAAGAACTTTGACAGGGCAATTTCTATATACCCATCTAGCTATAACTGAATCACGACTGGAGTAGAGACTGAGAAGAGTTCTGATAAGATTTTGGGACTGACTCTGAAACTACTAGCAACATAGGGCGTCAAAAAATTTAAAGTAGCCCCTAGATCTAATAATCATATACATCAAGGTGGAATACTCGTAACATACCAATTACTACATCTGGGGAGCCAGACCTCCAGTTCAGCAGTTGGGCAATCTCTAAGAATATGTCCGGGCTTCCCACATCTAAAACAAGCACCTCAACCTGCTAGGGACTGACTCACATGTCTCCGACCACATCTGCTACACTCTAAAGGGCTGGTCTATGCGGGTCTACTACTCCAGCCTCTAGAGCCTGATGTTTGTCCCCTCTGATCACACCTAGATCTGGATGGCACACTCATAGCCGAAGGTGTTGGGGATGAAGACCTCTAGTGGGACTGCTGAAGGTGTCCACTAGGTCTCCACTGGGAGAAATTGAAGCTATTAGTCCTAGCCCTCTTGGCCTATCTCTCCCGTTCACTTATCTGCACCGCCTCCATCTGCTGGACGTACAGGACTATCCGAGCAAAGTCAATGTCTTGATGAAGCATCACAGTCCGAAAATCCTTGACTAGGTATCCTGCTACCCCATGTACGAACTGGCTCACTCGGGCTCTCTGATCTGTCACTATCTTAGGTGCATACTTGGACAGACGAGTGAACTCCAAGGCATACTCCTAAAATGTCATCTTCCCTTGATTTAGGTTTACAAACTTGGCTTCTTTGACCTCCCTCATCTCACGAGGGAAGAAACGATCCAGAAAAGCAGCATGAAACTCATCCTAACTAATAGGGCCTGCTCAAACTACCCTGCTATCCTTCTATTGCTTAAACTAGATGTGTGCAACCCTTTTCAACTGATATAAGGCTAGATCGGCGCAGTCCTCACCAGTCACCCCCATGATCTGGGTGTTCTTCAGAACCTCATCAATAAACTCATGTGGATCCTCATCCACCTTTATTCCAAAAACTCCAGAGGGTTCAACCTCAGAAAATCTCTGACTCTTGCCACCGCCGCATTCCCATTCTGAGGGACATGTGCTACCACCCACTGATTGACCTATGTGGTAAAGGCCTAAGCTAACATCTGTATGGCCGCCCGAAACTCAGCATGGGCAACCAACTCAGGTACATGCTCCTCATGGGTTGGTGGGTCCTGCTGGTACCCATCTCCATTGTCATTCTCGTGGCCAATTCTATTTCCATTTCTTATTTCGTTAACTCAGCGAGAAGACATGATTCTGCAAACGTGTATAGCACGAGTTAGAAGGATAGAGAGATATTTCACCGCACGACATAGATCATGAAAGAAGAGAACATTTCCTAAATGTCTCGTAGCCTCTTCGTCACAAGAGTGGCGTGCTTGACACCCATGAAATAGGCTCTACTTAAAACGGTTTTCAAACAACCTAGGACACTTCAAAGTCTAATGCTATGATACCAAGTTTGTCATGACCCGAACATAGGCCTAGATCGAGATATGAGAAGAAGAACCCTGAGAGGCTCCAAGTCGACCCATGGAATGAACATATCATCTAACTCAATCATATTAAAGCAGAAGAACAACATAATGAATATAGCGGAAGTCTAAACATAACATATCATCTGAATACATACTATGTCAGAAAAGCCTCTAATACTGAAGAGTTGATGGGACAAAACCCCAACTGACTCACTAAAGTCTGAAAACTAAAAATAGGGAACATATCTGATAAGAAAGTCCCTCGAAAGATGAGGACTCACCAACTCTGATCTGGAAGTACTAATGTCGGGAATCTGGCTAGTGGTGGGACTAAATCTGGGTATTGGAGCATGTATCATGAAATGATACAACATAGAGTATGCGGTCAGTACGTGGAATTTACCGAGTATGCAAGGTAAGTAAAACCTCTAAGTAAGTGAAATCATAAATCATGCATATTATAAAACATAATCAAGATAAGATTTTGAGAGTGGGACTTGCATGTTATTTTCTACAATCATGATCTGAGCATAACTGAATATCATAACTGAATCGAATGACCCAAAGTTCAAAACTGATAATCATAAGTAAAACTAAACATTGGGTCAAACCTGTTGAAAACATAATATGACTGATAAACATGCATAACTAAAACCATAAGGATCAATGGAAGACTCGTCATATAACCGACATTACCACGATAGAGCCTATGTGGACCTGACTTTCACACTCAAGTGGAAAAATCCATCCAAAGCTTTACCAGGGCTAAGGATGCAACCATGATATCAATATCAAGCTGAAGGCCCCTTGGGGGCAGGGGAAGCTCACAAGGGAGGTCCCAAATAATCTGAACATACCTATGTTGGCGCATAGTTCTAAGGCATAGGGTTAACTGACCTTTAGCCTACTCGGTGCTAGACACTACTCCCAAAAACATGCATATGCTCTCCATCATTTTCCTATGAAGCTGACCATCGTCTAGTGACGAAGTTGAATAATAACATACATGCATAATCTGAAATCATAACATGAGAAGCCTTGGCTCAAATACCACAAGCTGAACATAACTAGGAGACTCGACTCCAAAACCATGTGGTAAGCTAATTAACATGCAATCATAAAACATACTTGATCATATGGGCTTTCCGAATACTTAACCATGCTTGACATAGACTTAATCATACGAAAACATGAGCATAAACATGGATATTTCGAAATCATACTTTCTTCATAAACATCTCATCATGCTCGTGCACATACTTTATAGATCTCAACTTTCATTGATTTTCATGGATGGGCATCATAATTTAGAAACTTGAAAACATAATTTATATTTTAAAATATTGTAAAATATGCCCATTAATCATAATTCAACATTGAAAACATGCTTATATCATACCCATGGTTGATACTTAGGAAATTCACATGTTGGGTAAAAACCCCATAGATTCATCAATAGAATTTTTATAAATTGAGAGAGAATTGGGAATGGGTGTGGACTATTGCAACCATTCATAGCCTTACATACCTGAAGAGATCTGATTTCACAACTTCATTGATTGCCCAATGAGAATTGAGGAAGAACTTTGAAGAAACTAGGCTTGACCACCTCTCAACCCCCTGAACTTGCATGCATGAATTATAAAGGCATAGAATGACTTAACCATTCTTAAAACATACTATTCTGAGCTTAAAACGATGTAGTTTAGGCCTTAGGAATTACAGAAAATCCCTTAATATATTTGCATGGAAAACTACACTGTTAGTCCTAACAAGGTACTGGACGACTCGTCGTTCCTGACCACGACTCGTGGTCACCTTTCGTGATCAGCACTGGAAACTTTCCTGCCTTGGTCACAATGAGAAACATCATGACTCATGGTGTACCCGACCATACGTGGTGATGACCCGTTAGGTACACTACCATTTTCCTTCCTCCTTCAAATCACCTTTGACCACTGTTGACTAACAAATCATGGGGCTGACCATGACTCGTGGTCACACCCGTGGTCACCCCAAATATGAAATTTCTAGTCATGATTAAACCCCTCCCCATGAGTCACTTAATGACTCGTGGTGTTCCTAATGGGTTACTGGACGACTCGTCCTATAACCTGGTGTAGAAAATTTTATTTTCTCCGTTTCAACTCCCAGGTTTTATCTTAGGGCTTTTGAGGTATTACAAAAAATTATGAAGAGCAGGTTGTGATGTACCGACAAGAGGTTGATGAGTCAAGAAACTCAAATCCAAAGTTGGTAAAAACCAAACCACCCCCTCCATTTCCTCAAAGATATAAGAAGCAAAAGGAGGACTAAATTGGCCAGAAATTTCTTGATGTGTTGAAGCAGGTACATGTTAACTTACTATTGGTGGAGCTTTTACAAGAAGTTCTGAAGTATGCCAAATATTGGAAGAACATTGTGGAAAATAAGAGGAGATTGATGGAGTTTGAAACTGTGGCTCTCACAGAAGAGTGCAGATCTTAGGTGCAAAACAAAATTCCTAAGAGGTTGAAAGACCCCAGGAACTTCACCCTTCCAGTGGTGATTGGAAATAAATAAGTTGGTTCTGCACTTTATGACTTGGGTGCAAGCATTAATTTGATGTCTGCATCCTTTTTCAGAACCTTGGGCTTAGGTGAACCATGTCCAACCATAGTAACCTTGTAGCTTTCCGACAGGTCCCTTGCCTATCCTAACGAAATTATAGAGGACATCGTGATTAAGGTTGGACCTTTCATCTTACCAGTGGACATCATAATCTTGGATTATGAAGCATTTCCCCTCATTCTGGGGAGAAGATTCTTACCCACCCGCATATGCGGTCATAAAGGTGAAGTCGGGTAAGATGCTGATGACTATGGATGGTCAAGAGGTAGTCTTTGATGTGTTTAGGGCAGCAAGGTGGCCACCTCATTATGATAACTTCATAGTGAAATGAACGGTAGAGCCAGGAGGGTGTAAATGGGAAGTGGAGCAGAATGTGCTACCTAAGAATTTAGCAAGTGCAATAGAGGATTCTATTTATCTCACTTGGTTGAAGGAGCAAGAGCGACTTTCATCATTCTGCAACGTTAAATCAGGTGTTGCACAGGAGGCATCCCATGAATGTCTTTCGACGACTATAACTAAGGCTCTTGGTGGGAGGCAATCCATCTTTCTAACATTTTTATTTTTGCAGAGATGAACAGGGCTTTAGAGACACAAAGAGCAGGAAAAATGAGTTGAAAAATGTTAAGTCTGGGGTGAGATACCTGATATGGGGTGCCAGGTGTTCACTCTAGAAGATAAAAAAAATTTATATTGGAGTTATGGGTGGCATACCACGCCAACCCTTGTCCAAGAAGAAAATTTTTTTCTAAGTGTGGCGAGGTGACTGGCGCGCCATGCCAGGGTGTTCATACGAAATATTTTTGGTCCAATGGGTCAAAGTTGACCCAAGGACCTTAAAATTATTGAAAATCCATGCTCTACTCCTTTATTTTAAATCCTCATTCATCCTCTCTCACTAAAATTCAAAACAAAAGGCAAATAAAATTTTCTCTCTCTCCTAAGTAGGCTGTAACTCCCCCTCTCCCATTCCCCCATTGTTGTCTTCTCCAAGAAGCTTGGTGAAGCTTGTCTCTTCAACTCAAGTAAGTAATTCTATTCTCTATTGTTTATGTAGTATGAAAAACATGCCCCCATATCCTTCTTCTCCAAATTAAAGACCCAAAATCACCATTGTTGGTGAAAACCTTAAGTTTCATAATGTGGGTTTCATGAGTTCCAATCTCTTAAATTCTTCCATGATAATGTGTTATCCATGTTGGATTTTCTATTTTTGGTTGAAAATAGTGATTTGAAGTTGTGGGAATGAAGGAGGGTGAAAATTTGAATTTCATAATTTTGGTGGATAGAACAATGATTGTAGAGAGAGAAAGTACTTTGTACTTAAAGTCTTTAATGTGAAGAATCTTGAGTTGCGAAAAATCATGTTAATTCATTATGTATTGTAGTAAATTTTATGTTGGTTTTTGGATGAATTGAATGTAGCTACTTCTATGTATGGGTTACTTGAATGATGAATTAATAGAGGGAAGGTGAAAGAATGGCCAAAGTGAGGCATTCTTGAAAAAAAATTAATAGAGGAAAGATGTGAAAAATTCATGAACTTGGTTGTAATAGGAAGTTAGTGAATATTTTTAAGGTTGAGATTTGGATGATAATGGGGAAGTCTTGAGTACCCTATTTGACAAATTCCCACAAGTATGCTAGAAAATTAAGTGTGGGGTCACTTTGCACCCGTTACACCTAATTAGCTAGCCATTTTGTTCACGAACTAATTTTGTGAAGTTCTTGAATTTTGATTGACAGGTGTCATGGCATCAAACTCTAACAAAGAAAAGGAGATAGTGGCAGCTGGCAAGGTGGCTCCGTAAAGGCATAAAAGGGTTGAGTTCATCGGCTAAGGGATCCCCTTCTAGGAGGTTTGGAGAAAGAGCAGTGGAGCCATGGGCTATCATGGTTCAAAACACAATAAAAGGTCAAATATGCTCTTGAAAATTAGACTGACGAAGGCCTCCTTGTACTTGAGTTCCCCGCTATTGGGGACAAGTTCATGAGCTGGGATTCGGCTACATCTTTGCCAAGCTGGCGGAGTGCAACCTCACTTGATAAGGTAGTTTTAGGCAAACTGGAACACTTTTTTTGGGGAGAACACCAAAGTCAAAATACGAGGTCAGGTTGTCCATTTAACTTATAAGAGATTCAATGCTTTTCTTGAGACACCTGATCTTGGGCAGATTTATATGCCCAAGTGATACTCAAACGTATTATTTTCGCCTTGCTTGTTGTGCAATGTGTATATATTCTCATGTAGTTGGTAATAAAATGTGAATTTATACTAACCAACATGATTAGCATTTGTTTTGCAGGTAAATATGATTTTTAGGAGCTAAAATGCATGTTGGAACAATATCGGAGTTGGACTCGGATGCGAGCGTGGAAAAGACATTGGAATGCACAAAGTATAGGGGCTCCGCGATGGAGCCGTGCCACGCTACCATCGCGGAGGCACACTGCCTGGAGCGGAAATTAAATGGCAAATTCCAGTGTGGCCTCGCGACAGCTCCGTGGCACGGAGATAGGCCTCCGCGTTGGCCCCCGTGCCACGTTGAGGCTATTTTACCGGACCCTGGATTTCCAGAGAGGGTCCACATCCACGTCGTGTCACGGAGGCAGTGCTCCGCGATGGCCTCCGTGACACGTTGCTTGTTATTCCCGGAAAAATTTCCCACTAGTATAAATAGCACACTTAAGTTCAATTTTAGTTCAGACTTGGTGGAGCTAGGACGTGGGTTAGCAGCAGTTGAGGGACGAAAAAGCTAAGAGATTTCTTCTCTTCCTTTCTTCTTTCAATCAATTGTATGTATGATTTACACTTGTTTTAGGATGATCAATCCACAAATGAGTGGCTAGTTCTCTTCCTTGCTAAGGTTTTGAACATGTGTAGTGAATTTTGATTGTAAATGATATGGTTTTCTTCTTCTTCTTTCATGTTGTTCTATTAATTCTTGTTCTTACTGCATTAGTGCTTGGCCGACATTAATGTACATCTAAAAAGTCCAATTTCACTCGAGAGAGCAAGAAATTGGAAAGTTGTGAATTAATAGGGTATTGTTCTTAACTTGATTTGGGAAAATTGGGTTTTGATGTGCTTTCCTGATAGAAATATACTTGAAAGCCGTATTAGTCAATTGAGGAACTGGAATTGTATTGCTAGGTCGTAAATTGCATTTGATCACAGAAATGTAGACGAATGGTTTATGATTCTTAAGTGAAATTAAATACGAGAGTTTTAATTTCTAGGCTAATGTTCTTGGCTAGCAACATGAAGAAGAGATTAACCGAATTATTATTACAATCGAATTCATTACTTGTTCTTAACCTTGGCATCCTCATATCCATAGTTTAAATTCATAGTAAATAATTGTTAATAGTTTTAGTATATATTTTATAAACAAAAACTCAATTAACTGTTGGTTACGTTGTTGTTAGCATAGTTAGAAGTAAAATAAGAATATAGTATACTTAGGCAATTTTTACATACCCTGAGCCTCCTTGGATCGATACTTGGCTTACTTAGCCACTTTATTACTTGTTTGACCACGTGCACTTGCGTGTCGGTTTTATAACCCCAACAACGCACCGAACAAGTTTTTGGCGCCGCTGCCGGGAAGGCTAGGCAATTGGTGAAATTGTGATAAGTGTAAATTTACTGTATTTTTGTTTTATTTTCTTAAGTGTTGACAACTTGGTCTTAGTATTTGTTTTAATTCTTTGTTCATTTTAATTTTTCTCTCTTTTGGATACCCTCATTGACATGACATCTTGGAATATAAATGGTGGATACGCATATTTCGGCGAATCTTGCATGAATTGCGGAGGACCCCACTTGTGGCAAAACTGTAACACGTGCGATATATGTGGGTGTCAATATGGCCATTGGGGTGATTGTCCAAAGGCATATTCCCCTCCCCCAAGCCCCTGCTATGGTCATTCTGTTGTTTTTGCTGAATATAGGCATGTTGAAAATGAGGACTTGGGACGCCAAGTTCAAATAGAGGACATGATGAAACAACTCCTGGAGCAATCAGAAGCAATGAAGGAGTCGGTGGCAGAATTGATAATTCAGCAAAAGGAGAATGCCGAGGCTGTAAGCAGGATGAGCGTCAAACTCACGGAGATGTGTGCTGAGGCTGAAGCTTGTGATAATTCGCAGGTGACAGTTTTAGACGATATTCAAGAAGAACTACAAGAGGAATACAAGAGTGAATTTTTGGATGAAGCCCAACAATTAGAATCTCTTGAGTGTCCCCGTGATCGGCTCATACCTATAGAAAATCCATTCATGGAAGAAGAGAAAGAATATCTCCCATTTGACCTTAATGGAGAAATAGATGTCGATGTTGAAAAGGTGTACACAAGTAAGGAAGTCAAGCACAATTCAATTTCAGAGTTGAGGTTGATTGGACCACACTCGACGCATTTTTCGACATTAAATTTGGTTGACAACATAGAAATAGAGTCTTTCAAGTTTATAGAGAAATGTCTAGAGGAGGACCAAGCACCATATATTTTGAAATTTGCCAACGCGGAGAGACAAAATGACTTCGCTTACTTGAGGGCCAATAGAGTAAAAAGGCAACATCTACTGTTTGGTCCTTACAATTTTTCACCACCACCCCAGGAGCATAAGAGGAAATTAGAGAAGAAATTAGGGGTGAAATTCATATCCTCAAGGCGGAGGAAAAAGCGGTGAAACTTGGTACGTCGAGCTGCGATGGTAAACCAGGCGCTGCACGGGAGGCAACCCGTGAAAAATATTTTTTTCTTTCTTTCTTTTTTAGTGTAAATAATTTTTATTTTTATTTTTCTCTTCTTGATTTGGTATATATTTTTGTTTTAGTTAATATTTTTCATTTTAGTTAGGGAAATCTATTAATCTAACCAATTTTGTTTAGTGAGGTGATTTTTCAGGTCAAACAGAGACAAATATACTTGGAATCGGGAAGGAAAAGGCAAGGTATGAAAAAATAATTTAATTGAAGAAACAGTGCACTGGCGCGTGTCACGGAGGAAGGGCTCCGCGTTACCCTCCGTGACACGTTGAAGGTAAAATCCAGATTTTTAAAATTTCCAGTAAGCCAACGCGTTGGCTCTGTGTCACGGAGGAGGGGCTCCGCGTTACCCTCCGTGACACGTTGCCTTATATTTGGTGTTGGGTCACACCGGGTTGCCGGGTGACCCGCGTGGTTTTCTTTAAATTAACCCCGATTTTTGCCCCTTTCTCCCCATTTCTTTTCCTCTCCGCGACCAAACACCCAAATCCCCCTCCCCAACCAACGTGCCACGCTACTAGGCAAAGAAATCGTCAAGTTTCTTCGGTTCTTCAACTCAAAGGTATGTTTTCCTCATTTCTCTCAATTTTTGGCGATTTTAGTCGAATTTGGGCATGTGAGGTGAGATATATCACCCTAAGTAGAAATTTAACATGATGTTGAGTTATTTTTGATTGATATATGTTCGGATTATTGTAATTAGCGTTTGAACTTGTAGATTATCTAAATAATTCGAATTTGATTGTAAAATTGTATTCTAGGGCATGGGTTGTTGAAATTGAATTGGGTTATTTGATAAGTTGATGAATTAGATGCCGGGGTGTGGTTGTAAATTGAGATAAGTCGTGTAAATATTGTGTGAATGTTAACAGACGACGAATTCTCGAATTGTTGGGGAAAATGCGAAAATTGTGCAAATTGGTTTGATTATTTGGATTCAATTGTATATAGAATGTTTTGTCTTTGTTTTTGTTGTTGTTTTTGGTTGCTAAGTGCGATGGTTGAATTGTTAGCGATAGTAGGATTGGGATTAGCTGTATGAAGTCTGAGTAGTACGCTAACCGTTATGCTGTCGAAATTTTTGTGAACGCACTAAGCATAAATTGTATAGTTGATTGTTTTGGTGTAAATTGAGTTATCCTTGCCATAGTTTGTAAAAGTAGCTAAGGACTAAGTGTGGGGTAAACGTTGTGTAACCCGACCTTAGCCGAAGTTAACATGTTTATAGCTTGACATTATGCTTGTTCATGTATATTGACAGGTACAATGGCGAGTAGGCAGGATAAGGGCAAAGGTGCTTCTACCTCAGGCACCGGAAGAAAAAGAATGAGATTGGGCACCGCAGTCCCAGCTGCACTAGTTGTTCCGCGCGGCCAACGCTGCCAATACGGAACAAGGTGGGTAACCGAGGAAGGGAAGAAGTGGTATGCTAAGCATAAGGAAAGCAAGTACTTCCCGGAGGAACATATTGCACGGGAACCACTAGCACAGGAGTTTCCTCGTATTGTGCAGAGGATTGAAGCAACTGGGCTCAGCTTTATATTCCAGGAGCCCAAGGAGTGCAACCTACATTTGGTCCGGGAGTTCTACGCAAATTGGAACCCGGCCATCAGAAGCCACACAATAAAAATCAGAGGGCAGATTGTCACTCTGGAACCCCAGCAATTTAATGCCATCGTTGGAGCGCGGGACACAGACGCCCACATTCTCCGCCAGCTAAACATCACCCTACTGTACGCCGACATCATACGTATGTTGTGTGGGGCTCGATCTACAGCCCGATGGAGTAGACATAAGGAGAGGGGTTACCACCAGACTCTGCCTTATTCGCAGATGAACAGGGAGGCCAGAATATGGCTGAAAATTGTGTGTTCTTGCTTGATCCCGGGAGTTCACATGACGGATGTGACTCGTGACCGTGTCTGCTTGGTGTATGCCCTTATGAAAGGGCTAGAGATTAATGTTGGGGCGGTTATTATATCCGCCATGAAGAGAGCCAGACTACACCAGGGCCACAGATACGGGTTTGGCAGACTCATCACCACCTTCCTCCGAGGCCTCGATGTCGAGGAAGAAGCCTTGGATTACATCCCGCAGTTGGAGCGGAGGGCCCTCGATGTGGCAAAAACTAAGGCCCCCGACACCACACATGGGCCAGTACTGACTTTGGGCGAGCGACATGCTCGTGACGATCAGTACATGGCACGTATGTTCGGCATGCAGATGCTTCAGCTACGGATTGGTGGGAGACCAGCCACCGAGGAAGAGTTATGGCAGCTGGAGCTGGACTACCCATTCGGCGAGAACGCCAGAGCTTTATGCCGAGTGGGACCAGCCTTCGTTGAGCCTACTGATGACGATGTCCCTACTGACGAGGAGACACGTCGGGAGGACTCCGATGTGGAGTCCGATGACGACGATGGAGCTGACTCAGACATGGGTGACGATGCAGCAGCACCGGATGAAGAAGTCGAATATTTCGACTGAGCAGGGAGTTCCACCACCCAAAATTTTGTGCTTTGTATTTTTGTGAACACTGGGGACAGTGTTCGATTTAAGTGTGGGGTGGGGAGTAGATAGGTGCTGGGACTTAGGCTCTAATCTGCTGTATGCTTTTTCCTTGGTTTGTATGTATGTTTGTGCTTCCCTGCTGTGAACTGATTTGTGTTGTAGCTGTATATTTTTTTGTGGTTAATGATGTGTGTTGTGAAAAGTTGTGGTTGCCAAGGTAAATATTTTGTGAATGTTGTAAATAGTTTGTAAATATTTCTGTATATCGAAATGATCGATATTTTTTTTAAAATTTTTGCGAAAATATTTTGCACTTATCAAAATCTTTTGTAAATATTTTTCTATCGAAATGATCGATGTGTTGCAAAAATTTTCGGTTTTTATTTTGGGTTTCTCGGAGTTTGTTTTCGGTTCTTTTACCGAGAATAGTCCCATTGAACCAAATGTCATAGTTAGTGACCGTTCCCTATGATGGATGGATGACGACCGTCTTAAGGGAAATGTAGTCGGTAGGAGTAGGATTTTAATTTGTTTTTAAATTTTCTTTGGTGGATTGCATCAATGAATTGTAGTTGCTTTATGGTTGCAAAAATTTCGTTGCGTGTGTAACTGATGTTCAAAATGTGAAAATGATTCATTTGAAAGCATGCAATTTGATAAATATGTTGAGTTACCTAGGCTATAGAAGTTGATTCAGTATGATTGAGGCTTAATTTTGAATTCATGTGTTTGGCTAATTAGAGAGTCTGTGAATGCATCTTGATTCGAGCATGTGCATGAAGTGTGAAGTGAGGTATTGTTATTCCATACCATTGTGAATTGTCTAGAACTTGCCTGGTGTGTTTACAAAACGAAATGAAGGAGGTGTAGTGTTGGAAAGGATGTAGGCATTTCTTTGTTTTTAACCGATAGTTTCCATTTTTTTTCTTGTCAAATTCTACCTTTTCATATGTTGTATACCCTAGTCAGCCCGTTGAGCCTTTAGCCGATTTGTTTCTTTCTTTTGTCCAAAATTGTATAAACTAAGCTTTATTCCTTCTTTTCATTAGCCTTAAAGTCTATACGAAGCTCTTAAGCGCTTACAAAGAAAAGAAAATGTTTCTCAAAGTGTTAAAGAGTGAAAAGAGTGAAAAGAAAAAGAAAAGCAGAGTGAAGAAAGAAAAGATGATGTTGAAGAGGCACTTGTTGTAATTAAATGATATTGAGGGTACATGAAAACCCTTTGTTTTGTGTCAAGTGTGTTTGATGAAATGGGCAGTACGAAAGTAAACCAGCATGAATGGGAGAAAAAGAGAAAAGAGAGGAACAATGTCCATGAGTCGATGGGAATGTGTCGAAAAGGCGCTTAAGGATGCTAGCGACTATTATTGGCTAATTCAATATATATACTAGATCCATAGCCCCGTTACAACCCATTAAAGTGCTACGTGATCTTACATTGCATGTCTTTATATTAGTGGAGTAATACACTAAGGGCAAGCCTATGGGTCATGACATGATGCATGCGAATTCTTTTGGGAGAGTGAGTGAAATTAATTTTTATATGCCCCTACTTGAATGTTTGTGTGTTGCATGAACAAAAAGGGGAAGATTCTCTTGAGTTGTGAGGGCACATGCTTGATGAAAGATTGATTTTCCTGTCGGATTTATTGATTAGCTGATTTGCATGAGTTTGCCGATATCAAGAATCAATTCTTAAAGTCTAGGAAGTCTTGATGTATTAAAGGTCATTGTATTGTAAGACCAAGCATGTTTTCATGATGATTTGCAAAAATTGAATAATCGGTATGACCGTAGTGTAAATTGTTGCACCATAGTGACAAAGGTTGGGATGTAATTTGCATGAGTTGTGTATGTGTTGTTCGAGGACGAACAAGGATTTAAGTGTGGGGTAAGTGATCTTGGGCAGATTTATATGCCCAAGTGATACTCAAACGTATCATTTTCGCCTTGCTTGTTGTGCAATGTGTATATATTCTCATGTAGTTGGTAATAAAATGTGAATTTATACTAACCAACATGATTAGCATTTGTTTTGCAGGTAAATATGATTTTTAGGAGCTAAAATGCATGTTGGAACAATATCGGAGTTGGACTCGGATGCGAGCGTGGAAAAGACATTGGAATGCACAAAGTATAGGGGCTCCGCGATGGAGCCGTGCCACGCTACCATCGCGGAGGCACACTGCCTGGAGCGGAAATTAAATGGCAAATTCCAGTGTGGCCTCGCGACAGCTCCGTGGCACGGAGATAGGCCTCCGCGTTGGCCTCCGTGCCACGTTGAGGCTATTTTACCGAACCCTGGATTTCAAGAGAGGGTCCGCGTCCACGTCGTGTCACGGAGGCAGTGCTCCGCGATGGCCTCCGTGACACGTTGCTTGTTATTCCCGGAAATATTTCCCACTAGTATAAATAGCACACTTAAGTTCAATTTTAGTTCATACTTGGTGGAGCTAGGACGTGGGTTAGCAGCAGTTGAGGGACGAAAAAGCTAAGAGATTTCTTCTCTTCCTTTCTTCTTTCAATCAATTGTATGTATGATTTACACTTGTTTTAGGATGATCAATCCACAAATGAGTGGCTAGTTCTCTTCCTTGCTAAGGTTTTGAACATGTGTAGTGAATTTTGATTGTAAATGATATTGTTTTCTTCTTCTTCTTTCATGTTGTTCTATTAATTCTTGTTCTTACTGCATTAGTGCTTGGCCGACATTAATGTACATCTAAAAAGTCCAATTTCACTCGAGAGAGCAAGAAATTGGAAAGTTGTGAATTAATAGGGTATTGTTCTTAACTTGATTTGGGAAAATTGGGTTTTGATGTGCTTTCCTGATAGAAATATACTTGAAAGCCGTATTAGTCAATTGAGGAACCGGAATTGTATTGCTAGGTCGTAAATTGCATTTGATCACAGAAATGTAGACGAATGGTTTATGATTCTTAAGTGAAATTAAATACGAGAGTTTTAATTTCTAGGCTAATGTTCTTGGCTAGCAACATGAAGAAGAGATTAACCGAATTATTATTACAATCGAATTCATTACTTGTTCTTAACCTTGGCATGCTCATATCCATAGTTTAAATTCATAGTAAATAATTGTTAATAGTTTTAGTATATATTTTATAAACAAAAACTCAATTAACTGTTGGTTACGTTGTTGTTAGCATAGTTAGAAGTAAAATAAGAATATAGTATACTTAGGCAATTTTTACATACCCTGAGCCTCCTTGGATCGATACTTGGCTTACTTAGCCACTTTATTACTTGTTTGACCACGTGCACTTGCGTGTCGGTTTTATAACCCCAACAACGCACCGAACAAGTTTTTGGCGCCGCTGCCGGGGAGGCTAGGCAATTGGTGAAATTGTGATAAGTGTAAATTTACTGTATTTTTGTTTTATTTTCTTAAGTGTTGACAACTTGGTCTTAGTATTTGTTTTAATTCTTTGTTCATTTTAATTTTTCTCTCTTTTGGATACCCTCATTGACATGACATCTTGGAATATAAATGGTGGATACGCATATTTCGGCGAATCTTGCATGAATTGCGGAGGACCCCACTTGTGGCAAAACTGTAACACGTGCGATATATGTGGGTGTCAATATGGCCATTGGGGTGATTGTCCAAAGGCATATTCCCCTCCCCCAAGCCCCTGCTATGGTCATTCTGTTGTTTTTGCTGAATATAGGCATGTTGAAAATGAGGACTTGGGACGCCAAGTTCAAATAGAGGACATGATGAAACAACTCCTGGAGCAATCAGAAGCAATGAAGGAGTCGGTGGCAGAATTGATAATTCAGCAAAAGGAGAATGCCGAGGCTGTAAGCAGGATGAGCGTCAAACTCACGGAGATGTGTGCTGAGGCTGAAGCTTGTGATAATTCGCAGGTGACAGTTTTAGCCGATATTCAAGAAGAACTACAAGAGGAATACAAGAGTGAATTTTTGGATGAAGCCCAACAATTAGAATCTCTTGAGTGTCCCCGTGATCGGCTCATACCTATAGAAAATCCATTCATGGAAGAAGAGAAAGAATATCTCCCATTTGACCTTAATGGAGAAATAGATGTCGATGTTGAAAAGGTGTACACAAGTAAGGAAGTCAAGCACAATTCAATTTCAGAGTTGAGGTTGATTGGACCACACTCGACGCATTTTTCGACATTAAATTTGGTTGACAACATAGAAATAGAGTCTTTCAAGTTTATAGAGAAATGTCTAGAGGAGGACCAAGCACCATATATTTTGAAATTTGCCAACGCGGAGAGACAAAATGACTTCGCTTACTTGAGGGCCAATAGAGTAAAAAGGCAACATCTACTGTTTGGTCCTTACAATTTTTCACCACCACCCCAGGAGCATAAGAGGAAATTAGAGAAGAAATTAGGGGTGAAATTCATATCCTCAAGGCGGAGGAAAAAGCGGTGAAACTTGGTACGTCGAGCTGCGACGGTAAACCAGGCGCTGCACGGGAGGCAACCCGTGAAAAATATTTTTTTCTTTCTTTCTTTTTTAGTGTAAATAATTTTTATTTTTATTTTTCTCTTCTTGATTTGGTATATATTTTTGTTTTAGTTAATATTTTTCATTTTAGTTAGGGAAATCTATTAATCTAACCAATTTTGTTTAGTGAGGTGATTTTTCAGGTCAAACAGAGACAAATATACTTGGAATCGGGAAGGAAAAGGCAAGGTATGAAAAAATAATTTAATTGAAGAAACAGTGCACTGGCGCGTGTCACGGAGGAAGGGCTCCGCGTTACCCTCCGTGACACGTTGAAGGTAAAATCCGGATTTTTAAAATTTCCAGTAAGCCAACGCGTTGGCTCTGTGTCACGGAGGAGGGGCTCCGCGTTACCCTCCGTGACACGTTGCCTTATATTTGGTGTTGGGTCACACCGGGTTGCCGGGTGACCCGCGTGGTTTTCTTTAAATTAACCCCGATTTTTGCCCCTTTCTCCCTATTTCTTTTCCTCTCCGCGACCAAACACCCAAATCCCCCTCCCCAACCAACGTGCCACGCTACTAGGCAAAGAAATCGTCAAGTTTCTTCGGTTCTTCAACTCAAAGGTATGTTTTCCTCATTTCTCTCATTTTTTGGCGATTTTAGTCGAATTTGGGCATGTGAGGTGAGATATATCACCCTAAGTAGAAATTTAACATGATGTTGAGTTATTTTTGATTGATATATGTTCGGATTATTGTAATTAGCGTTTGAACTTGTAGATTATCTAAATAATTTGAATTTGATTGTAAAATTGTATTCTAGGGCATGGGTTGTTGAAATTGAATTGGGTTATTTGATAAGTTGATGAATTAGATGCCGGGGTGTGGTTGTAAATTGAGATAAGTCGTGTAAATATTGTGTGAATGTTAACAGACGACGAATTCTCGAATTGTTGGGGAAAATGCGAAAATTGTGCAAATTGGTTTGATTATTTGGATTCAATTGTATATAGAATGTTTTGTCTTTGTTTTTGTTGTTGTTTTTGGTTGCTAAGTGCGATGGTTGAATTGTTAGCGATAGTAGGATTGGGATTAGCTGTATGAAGTCTGAGTAGTACGCTAACCGTTATGCTGTCGAAATTTTTGTGAACGCACTAAGCATAAATTGTATAGTTGATTGTTTTGGTGTAAATTGAGTTATCCTTGCCATAGTTTGTAAAAGTAGCTAAGGACTAAGTGTGGGGTAAACGTTGTGTAACCCGACCTTAGCCGAAGTTAACATGTTTATAGCTTGACATTATGCTTGTTCATGTATATTGACAGGTACAATGGCGAGTAGGCAGGATAAGGGCAAAGGTGCTTCTACCTCAGGCACCGGAAGAAAAAGAATGAGATTGGGCACCGCAGTCCCAGCTGCACTAGTTGTTCCGCGCGGCCAACGCTGCCAATACGGAACAAGGTGGGTAACCGAGGAAGGGAAGAAGTGGTATGCTAAGCATAAGGAAAGCAAGTACTTCCCGGAGGAACATATTGCACGGGAACCACTAGCACAGGAGTTTCCTCGTATTGTGCAGAGGATTGAAGCAACTGGGCTCAGCTTTATATTCCAGGAGCCCAAGGAGTGCAACCTACATTTGGTCCGGGAGTTCTACGCAAATTGGAACCCGGCCATCAGAAGCCACACAATAAAAATCAGAGGGCAGATTGTCACTCTGGAACCCCAGCAATTTAATGCCATCGTTGGAGCGCGGGACACAGACGCCCACATTCTCCGCCAGCTAAACATCACCCTACCGTACGCCGACATCATACGTACGTTGTGTGGGGCTCGATCTACAGCTCGATGGAGTAGACATAAGGAGAGGGGTTACCACCAGACTCTGCCTTATTCGCAGATGAACAGGGAGGCCAGAATATGGCTGAAAATTGTGTGTTCTTGCTTGATCCCGGGAGTTCACATGACGGATGTGACTCGTGACCGTGTCTGCTTGGTGTATGCCCTTATGAAAGGGCTAGAGATTAATGTTGGGGCGGTTATTATATCCGCCATGAAGAGAGCCAGACTACACCAGGGCCAAAGATACGGGTTTGGCAGACTCATCACCACCTTCCTCCGAGGCCTCGATGTCGAGGAAGAAGCCTTGGATTACATCCCGCAGTTGGAGCGGAGGGCCCTCGATGTGGCAAAAACTAAGGCCCCCGACACCACACACGGGCCAGTACTGACTTTGGGCGAGCGACATGCTCGTGACGATCAGTACATGGCACGTATGTTCGGCATGCAGATGCTTCAGCTACGGATTGGTGGGAGACCAGCCACCGAGGAAGAGTTATGGCAGCTGGAGCTGGACTACCCATTCGGCGAGAACGCCAGAGCTTTATGCCGAGTGGGACCAGCCTTCGTTGAGCCTACTGATGACGATGTCCCTACTGACGAGGAGACACGTCGGGAGGACTCCGATGTGGAGTCCGATGACGACGATGGAGCTGACTCAGACATTGGCGACGATGCAGCAGCACCGGATGAAGAAGTCGAATATTTCGACTGAGCAGGGAGTTCCACCACCCAAAATTTTGTGCTTTGTATTTTTGTGAACACTGGGGACAGTGTTCGATTTAAGTGTGGGGTGGGGAGTAGATAGGTGCTGGGACTTAGGCTCTAATCTGCTGTATGCTTTTTCCTTGGTTTGTATGTATGTTTGTGCTTCCCTGCTGTGAACTGATTTGTGTTGTAGCTGTATATTTTTTTGTGGTTAATGATGTGTGTTGTGAAAAGTTGTGGTTGCCAAGGTAAATATTTTGTGAATGTTGTAAATAGTTTGTAAATATTTCTGTATATCGAAATGATCGATATTTTTTTTAAAATTTTTGCGAAAATATTTTGCACTTATCAAAATCTTTTGTAAATATTTTTCTATCGAAATGATCGATGTGTTGCAAAAATTTTCGATTTTTATTTTGGGTTTCTCGGAGTTTGTTTTCGGTTCTTTTACCGAGAATAGTCCCATTGAACCAAATGTCATAGTTAGTGACCGTTCCCTATGATGGATGGATGACGACCGTCTTAAGGGAAATGTAGTCGGTAGGAGTAGGATTTTAATTTGTTTTTAAATTTTCTTTGGTGGATTGCATCAATGAATTGTAGTTGCTTTATGGTTGCAAAAATTTCGTTGCGTGTGTAACTGATGTTCAAAATGTGAAAATGATTCGTTTGAAAGCATGCAATTTGATAAATATGTTGAGTTACCTAGGCTATAGAAGTTGATTCAGTATGATTGAGGCTTAATTTTGAATTCATGTGTTTGGCTAATTAGAGAGTCTGTGAATGCATCTTGATTCGAGCATGTGCATGAAGTGTGAAGTGAGGTATTGTTATTCCATACCATTGTGAATTGTCTAGAACTTGCCTGGTGTGTTTACAAAACGAAATGAAGGAGGTGTAGTGTTGGAAAGGATGTAGGCATTTCTTTGTTTTTAACCGATAGTTTCCATTTTTTTTCTTGTCAAATTCTACCTTTTTATATGTTGTATACCCTAGTCAGCCCGTTGAGCCTTTAGCCGATTTGTTTCTTTCTTTTGTCCAAAATTGTATAAACTAAGCTTTATTCCTTCTTTTCATTAGCCTTAAAGTCTATACGAAGCTCTTAAGCGCTTACAAAGAAAAGAAAATGTTTCTCTAAGTGTTAAAGAGTGAAAAGAGTGAAAAGAAAAAGAAAAGCAGAGTGAAGAAAGAAAAGATGATGTTGAAGAGGCACTTGTTGTAATTAAATGATATTGAGGGTACATGAAAACCCTTTGTTTTGTGTCAAGTGTGTTTGATGAAATGGGCAGTACGAAAGTAAACCAGCATGAATGGGAGAAAAAGAGAAAAGAGAGGAACAATGTCCATGAGTCGATGGGAATGTGTCGAAAAGGCGCTTAAGGATGCTAGCGACTATTATTGGCTAATCCAATATATATACTAGATCCATAGCCCCGTTACAACCCATTAAAGTGCTACGTGATCTTACATTGCATGTCTTTATATTAGTAGAGTAATACACTAAGGGCAAGCCTATGGGTCATGACATGATGCATGCGAATTCTTTTGGGAGAGTGAGTGAAATTAATTTTTATATGCCCCTACTTGAATGTTTGTGTGTTGCATGAACAAAAAGGGGAAGATTCTCTTGAGTTGTGAGGGCACATGCTTGATGAAAGATTGATTTTCCTGTCGGATTTATTGATTAGCTGATTTGCATGAGTTTGCCGATATCAAGAATCAATTCTTAAAGTCTAGGAAGTCTTGATGTATTAAAGGTCATTGTATTGTAAGACCAAGCATGTTTTCATGATGATTTGCAAAAATTGAATAATCGGTATGACCGTAGTGTAAATTGTTGCACCATAGTGACAAAGGTTGGGATGTAATTTGCATGAGTTGTGTATGTGTTGTTCGAGGACGAACAAGGATTTAAGTGTGGGGTAAGTGATCTTGGGCAGATTTATATGCCCAAGTGATACTCAAACGTATCATTTTCGCCTTGCTTGTTGTGCAATGTGTATATATTCTCATGTAGTTGGTAATAAAATGTGAATTTATACTAACCAACATGATTAGCATTTGTTTTGCAGGTAAATATGATTTTTAGGAGCTAAAATGCATGTTGGAACAATATCGGAGTTGGACTCGGATGCGAGCGTGGAAAAGACATTGGAATGCACAAAGTATAGGGGCTCCGCGATGGAGTCGTGCCACGCTACCATCGCGGAGGCACACTGCCTGGAGCGGAAATTAAATGGCAAATTCCAGTGTGGCCTCGCGACAGCTCCGTGGCACGGAGATAGGCCTCCGCGTTGGCCTCCGTGCCACGTTGAGGCTATTTTACCGAACCCTGGATTTCAAGAGAGGGTCCGCGTCCACGTCGTGTCACGGAGGCAGTGCTCCGCGATGGCCTCCGTGACACGTTGCTTGTTATTCCCGGAAATATTTCCCACTAGTATAAATAGCACACTTAAGTTCAATTTTAGTTCATACTTGGTGGAGCTAGGACGTGGGTTAGCAGCAGTTGAGGGACGAAAAAGCTAAGAGATTTCTTCTCTTCCTTTCTTCTTTCAATCAATTGTATGTATGATTTACACTTGTTTTAGGATGATCAATCCACAAATGAGTGGCTAGTTCTCTTCCTTGCTAAGGTTTTGAACATGTGTAGTGAATTTTGATTGTAAATGATATTGTTTTCTTCTTCTTCTTTCATGTTGTTCTATTAATTCTTGTTCTTACTGCATTAGTGCTTGGCCGACATTAATGTACATCTAAAAAGTCCAATTTCACTCGAGAGAGCAAGAAATTGGAAAGTTGTGAATTAATAGGGTATTGTTCTTAACTTGATTTGGGAAAATTGGGTTTTGATGTGCTTTCCTGATAGAAATATACTTGAAAGCCGTATTAGTCAATTGAGGAACCGGAATTGTATTGCTAGGTCGTAAATTGCATTTGATCACAGAAATGTAGACGAATGGTTTATGATTCTTAAGTGAAATTAAATACGAGAGTTTTAATTTCTAGGCTAATGTTCTTGGCTAGCAACATGAAGAAGAGATTAACCGAATTATTATTACAATCGAATTCATTACTTGTTCTTAACCTTGGCATGCTCATATCCATAGTTTAAATTCATAGTAAATAATTGTTAATAGTTTTAGTATATATTTTATAAACAAAAACTCAATTAACTGTTGGTTACGTTGTTGTTAGCATAGTTAGAAGTAAAATAAGAATATAGTATACTTAGGCAATTTTTACATACCCTGAGCCTCCTTGGATCGATACTTGGCTTACTTAGCCACTTTATTACTTGTTTGACCACGTGCACTTGCGTGTCGGTTTTATAACCCCAACAACGCACCGAACAACACCTGCGACAGAACCATCTGAGTACTCTATTCTGCTAGAGAGGGCCCCATACTGAGACATTCGCCATACTCTTTTTGGTGAGAATTCATTAACTCATTGGGTAAGGACCATAACAACACTCACTCCACACTTGCGTTCTCCTACCTAAATAAGGAGGCAAAAGTTTGGGTGAAGTTGGTTTTGGTGTTGTGTTATCCCTGGGACACACATGACAAACATCACTAGAGAGCGAGTTGTATTGGTATACATGCTGATGAAAAGGATACCAATCAACTTTGGTGTAGTGCTCCGAGACAATATGAGAAGATCGAGGGGTAATTGCAGGTGGAAGTACTGTTATGGCAGTCTCCTAACCCATTTTTTAGAGAGGCTATCAATAAGGAGGAAGAGGCAAACCTTTGTCTACCTAGAGTAGGGCCCCTAGCATGCAAGATGATGGACATTACAAAGGTTAGGAAGCCCATCACTTCCACAGCTCCACCTCTTACTATAGTTGATCGCCAGGTTCGAGATGACAGTTGAAGAGGCCATATGTTCGGCATGCTTGAGTTGTGGTTAAGGATCAGAGGCTGACCTATCACAGATGATGAGATGGTGGCCTTAGAGGACAGATACCCACTCACAGAGAGTGCTATGCAGATGTGTAGAGAGCGACCTGCCTTTGAGGAGTTGCTAGACGATGATGAGCCATGGTGCTCACTAATGGAGTGGATGACTTGGACAATGATGATGAGGAGGATGATACTACCACGGGAGCCCTGCAGATAGATGGCGATGATAATGATGAGGATGGAGATGATCAGGAGTACAATCCTAATGATGATGATGCATAGCGGCCCAGGAAGTTCCTTTTCTACCTATTTGATATAATTGTGTATGCGCTGAGCACAATGCACCGTTTAAGTGTGGGGTGGAGGAAAAATTCCTGTTTTCTCTTTCTTTGCTATATTTGTAGTAGGTCGTAGCATAGTTTCATTCCTCGTGGTTGTAGCTCTATGATTTGTTAGGTTATGTTTTATAATAGTATTGATGATGTAGTTGACTTGAATGATACCTTGTGATGTTGGATAATCTGTTCGTCTTTGGTAGTTGAGTTTGTTAGTTTAATTTTAGAGTCAATTAAGGGTGACTACGCCATTAAGTGTTTTTTTTTGAATATCTTTTGAAAATGGCATGTCTCACCCACCCTTCAGTTTTTCTTATGACCTCAGTTATTTTCTGAAGGGAAGACCTTTGAATAAGGTAATTTTTCATTTTTAGGAGTTGTCGTAGAGTAGTGACCCTTTCCTATAATAGATTGATGACAACCATCTTAAGGGAAATTAGTCACATGTTTCTTTTTTAATTTTGTGTTGGAATCAGACATAAGTCACTTGTGTGCTCTTTGATATTCCACTTAGACGTCAAGCTTGAGGTAATGAAGTGGTCATCTTAAGTGAGAGTTCCATGATAGACACACAAAGTTCTTTAATTTGACTCAATATACTTTTAAGGCATAATAATGAAAAATATCATTCAGTATAATTGTATGAATGTGTAGTTGTAGGAAACCGACTTCAGTCTTAATGCCATGTGAGGTGAGATTAATTGTTTTTGTTTTGTATATAATGCAACATCTAGAACTTGCTTTAGTGTATATTGGATAGCTAGTAGTGTAAAGAGTTAAGAGATGATTAAGGGGTTTCTTTGAAAATCCCATGTTTCCCATGTTGTTTAACCTTCCTAAACATTTTCCCTAGTTAACCCATTTAAGCCTTAAGCCTTGTTCTTTTCTTAGCCACAAAAGTAGCTTCTTCCCTTGTTGTTATGTGACCTCCAAAATTGTTGATCGGAATGCATGAATGATAAGGGAAGAAGGAAAGAAAGAAAAATGTGTGGAAAGTAAGAAGAGAAAATAGGAAGAAGGGGTGCCCATAAAATGTGTTGTTTGTGTGATACTAGAACAATAAAAGAGAGAGTGTTAAGAGTGAATGTTCTTAGTGATTCTATAAGAAAGACTAACAGTCAAGTAGTGAAAAAAAGGGCATGAAAAGAAAAGAAAAAGGGTGAGTGAAGAGTGAAGAGTGAAGGGTGAACAACAAGGAAAGGGTTGTGGACTTGAAAGATGAAAAATGTCTTAAAAGTGCTTAGGATTGATAGTCGCTATAAAGGAAAAATCATTCTTGCCAGTACCTTAGTCGACATTACAATCAAGAAAAGTCCTTCTCATCTTAATCTCTTGAAATGGCTAAGTAGTCTAGTGTACATAAAGGTCAAGCTTATGGTATGTTGCATATGTATGATACATCATTTCTGAGTGTGAATGTGACTTACTTATTATGTTCCATGCTTTGCATTGATAATTTGAGAGACGAACATCACTAAATGTGGAGGGAGTAAGATTCTAAGTCAGTGTACTATGTGTTGCATGTTTTGTACTTAATCATGTTGGCCCTGTTTTGAAAAATGAGTCAGTTATAGAAGTTTTGTAGTCTTAAATGTGAAAATTTTGCATGTGCTTGATGTGAATTACTTAAGTTGATGAACCACTTAATCGTATGCTCTCTGCTAGTTGTTTGAGTGTGAATTGATAGAGGTGACAACCGGTGATAAAATATGAGTTTGTGCATGGAGTTGAGGATTGTTTGAGGACGAACAATGTTTCAAGTGTAGGGTGGCGATGATGGGCATATTCTTATGCCTATTTGCCATGTTTTTACCCATATTCATGTAGTTGAGGATTGTTCGAGGACGAACAACGGTTTAAGTGTAGGGTGGCGATAATGGGAATATTCTTATGCCCATTTGCCATGTTTTTACCTATATTTTGCCTTGTTTTGAGTTCATAATCCCTGTAAAATGTATGAATTCATGTTTTCGTGTGTCTTTTGAGCTGATGAATGTTTTGTTGATGAATGTTTTTAGATGTTTTGAGAAGGAAACCAAGGAAAAAGGACCCAAAAATAACTCAAGGTGTGAAGAAGAAGAGTTCATGAAAGTCTATCTGGGCTATGGCTGGCGTGGCGCGCCCAACACTTGTGTTTCAGAGAAAAATGCACCAAAATTGGTGCTATGGATGTGTGGGACGCTAGGTTCCCTAGCTTTGGAGATGAGAATTTGACTAACACCTAGGCAAGATGGATGCCGTGGATCCCCAGAAGCATTCTTGACTAAGGAAATTTTCTTAACATTTTGAGGCTATGGATGAAGTGGGGAACCAGAAGGGTATTCAAGCTCAGAAATTTGATTAACACTCTGGTGCTATGGATGGAGTGGGGCGCTAGAAGTATTAGAAGTGCAGAAATTTGGCTAAGTCCTTGGTGCTATGGCAGGAGTGGGGGCCCAAAGCTATTCTTTAGAGGAAATTTGACTAAATCCTTGGGGCTATGCATGGGTGGCATGCCAGACCCTCCTGGACAGGATTTTGCTGATTTTTAAGTCACATACTTGAGGGAAAAAGCGTCATTTGAAGGCTCGTCTATTAATATAACATCTAGGGTATTTTTAGCATATCATACATTATTTTGTTTGATCGTAGAAGTATGTAAATGCAGCTTTTGGAGGAGAGATAAGTTCTACTTAGTTTTTTTATTTTATTTATTATTTTACTGAGAATGATGATGTTATCTTTGTTTTTCCGCTTGTCTATGAGTGGCTAGATGCCCCTTCTAGGGTTTTGGCAATAGTTGATGGTTGAAGTTTGAAAGACTGATGATTGCTAGTTTTGTTTCTTAATAAAGGTTGTTTATATTTACTTGTTTTAATTGCATATTCACTAGACTAATCATCTTGTGAGTAAATCTATTGGCTTTTTGTTGAACTCGAGAAAGAGGACTAAAAGGGTTAAAAGTAGATATAAAACGGGCATTCAAATACCCTTTAACCCATTGTTTGAAGGTTAGAAGTTGTTGTTGAGGATAGGTATGTACCTTTCAACCCTGTTTAGTTGAAATACAAGTAGGCATAACCATCGTTTCATGTATCTCGTACGACCATAGGGATATAGGCAATAGGGTTCACGAGATAGTTTTTGGATGCTCATGAGAGTGGAAAGAATTGGGATAGTAACTTGCAACTAGAAACCTTAGGAGGAGTTAATCTAGCATAATCATTTCTTTAGAACTCAACCTAAAACAAAAGTGCCAATTCCCTAAATTTTCATCATCATTTGAAGTACAAACAAGTTTGCAACAATCTTTTAGTTAATTTTAAATTTCAAGTTTTAGTATTCTAATTCTCCAAAATATTCCCCATTATATATGTTTTATTAGAATAGTGAGATAAGGAAATAACCATAAAATGATTAATTTGTTAAGTCTTTGAGGGATCGATAATTGGGACTTCACTGTCCTATATTACTTGACGACCACATGCACTTGCGTGCACTTGGCCGATATCAGTACACGTACATGTAATTATAATTTATATGCAAGAGTTTACAAGTAAAAGTTTCTCTATTTATGATTTCATACTATACTGATACACTTGGTATATAGGAGACTCTATAGAGGGACTACAAAGTCCTAAGGGGCTGTTTGGTTATGGGTTAGAGTTATGCAGGTATTAGTAATACAAGAATTAGTTATGAGGAAATCAATGTATTATTTTATGTAGAGATTAGTTGTGTGGGCTTTAGTTATTCATGTATTAGTTATATAGGTTTTAGTTATGCAAGTATTATTTATGTAGGGTTTAGTTACGAAGATATTACAATATATAAATTATTAATTATTGTATAGTTAATTTATTATAAATTAATATATATTATTTATAAATAAATAAATAAATAAATAATATAAAATTTTATTGTATAATTGAATATATTTTTCAAAAAGAAAAACAAAAGAAAATAAAGGTGTAAATATATACAAAATACTGTATTTTGATATATCTTTTCACATTAATAATGCCACTTTATTTGATATTAACACATTAATAAATACGTCTTCATTTAATATTAATGTTAATTATTATTGAGTTTATAACTGATGATTATATTAATTATTGTATTGAAATAATATAGCTTTACAAATAAATCGAGTAGCAGAATGTTTTTTTGTAGTTGCTCCATTAATTTTTATTTTCCTTTTCTTTATTTAAAAAAGATTTTAAAAGAAAATTGATGGGGATAAATGTGTAATTTTATTATTCTAATCCATGTATAACTAACACTCACATAACTTATTCCACCTTCTACCCTGCATAAAATTATACATAATTCGATGTGCTTTATTTGAGCACAAGAAACAAGATTGGAAATAAGATAAGTAGTTGACAGATTATCACACCAAAGCTTCAGAGCAACATGCAGAGGTATATGTAGTTCCTAAAGAAAGTGTTGAATCCAAGTCATTTTAGCAGTAGTAGCAGCCAAACCTCTATATTCAAACTCAGTACTAGAATACGCTACAACTCCCTGTTTCTTAGAGCCCCAAGAGATTAAATTAGGACCAAGAAAGATACAATAGTCATGCGTAGATCATCGATCATCTGGACGGCCAACCCAGCCAGCATTAGAGAACCCATTCATGAGAAGCTTATGAGAGCTTGAAGTTGCAAGAAAAGGTGTAACGTACCTTTCAAATAATGCAATACATGCTTCAACGCTTGAAAATGAGCTTGAGTAAGAGAGTGCATGAATTGGCATAAACCCAAAAAACTCCTAATATCAGGGGGATTGAGGGGTCTAGGCCAATTCTTCACCACCTCTATCTTTTGAGAGTCTACTTGCATACCCTCACTAGATACCACATGACCTAAAAATGCGACTAAGTTCATCCAAAATTCACATTTGCTGAATTTAGCAAACAGTTGCCGATCCTTTAGAGTCTGCAACACAATTTTCAAATGAGTATCCTGTTCTTCCTCACTCCGAGAGTATATAAGGATGTCATCTATGAAGACAATAATGAACATATCCAAATATGCTTGAACACCCTATTCACCAAATCCATGAAAGCTGCAAGGGCATTCGTTAGCCCAAAAGACATAACCACAAACTCATAGTGAACATATCGAGTCCTAAAAGTTATCTTCGGTATGTCGCTCTCCCTAACTCTAAGCTAATGATACCCGAATCTAAGATCTATATTCGAAAAGAACCTAGAACCTTGAAGCTAGTCAAACAAGTCATCAATTTTGGGAAAGGGATACTTATTCTTGATTGTGACCTTGTTTAACTGTCGATATTCAATGCACATCCTAAGGGAACCATCATTCTTTCGAACAAAGAAAACTGGAGCACCCCATGGGGACTTACTAGACCTGATGAAGTCCTTATCTAAAAGATCCTTCAACTTCTCTTTCAACTCCTTTAGCTCTTTCGGAGCCATTCTGTAAGGAGGAATGGATATGGGCTACATATTAGGGAGAAGGTCAATACCAAAGTCAATCTCTCGCTCGGAGGGACTCCTGGTAGATCATCTGGGAACACCTTCGGATACTCAGATACCACAGGAACTGACTGAAGAGTCGGGGTCTCGAACATAGAATCCTTAACCCGAACTAGATGGTATACACAACCCTTGGAGATCATCTTTTTGGCCATAAGAGAGGAAACAAAGTGACCTGCTAGGCTATGATATCACCTACTTCTGTTCACGGCTAATAGTACCCTTCCACACCAAATAAGGAATACCAAGCATGAACAAAGTAACAGTCTTGGCATGACATTTCAAGACAGCATGATAAAGAGATACTCAATCCATTCCAAAGTACACATCAAAGTCCACCATATCATGGATGATAAGATCCGCCCATTTATCCCACCCCAACAAGGACATAACACTGGATCCACTACTAATGAATCACCTACGAGAATAGAAACACATATAGGTTTTGCTAAGGAATACATGTCATATCTAGATATGAAGCAAAGTAGGCATACACATAGAAATAAGTAAATCCTACATCAAATAAAGATGAAGTCGATCGATGACGAATCAAAATAGTAGCTATAATAACTGCATCAAAATCCTCGTCCTTTGGTCTACCCAAAAAAAACATAGCAGTAGGCATGTCCACCTTTAAAGTTCATTTATGCTAGACATTTAAATCTTCTTTTCAATTTTGTTTATGCTTACTTGATTTTATGTTTATTTGTTAGTCTTATCACCTTACGAGTATAATCTATTGGCTCAATGATTAAACTCAGGAGATGATCTTGGGCATATTTGCATGCCCAAGTGCTATTTTATATCTTAGTTTTAGTCATATTTGTCGATTAAATTAATTATATTCGCATGTAATTTAATATATTTATGTTCATGAATTAATCAATATGATTAGCCATATTTATAGGTGAAATATACTAAGGATGGGGCTCAGAATTCCTCTGTGCCACACTGCCTATAGGTGAAATAGCCATATTTCCATTCTGAGCCCCATCCTTAGTATATTTCACCTATCCGCGAGACTGGTACCAGGCAGTGTGCCTTGGCGTCGTGCCATGCAGGCCTTGCTACACGACCGCGTATATTCCACGCCCAATGGCACCCAGCCATATTATGCAATGACCTGCTATTTCCAGTGAGCCTTTGCGTCTGCTCCGTGCCACGGAGGGCATGCTGCGCGATAGGCAGTGTGGCACAGAGGAAGCATACACACAGAAATATTTCACTTTATATAAATTAAACACTTGGTCTATTTTTTTATTTTTATCACGGATTATTTTAGAAACATGGAGAGGAGCCAAGCGAGAACGAAGAAAACTCTACCTAGGGTTTGTTTTCTTTCATTTTTTCACTCTTGTTTTTCATGATTTCAACCATTGTGATGAATTCTTGTACTAACATGAGTGGCTAAGACCTTTTTCTAGGGTTGAGGCCACATGACATGATTATGTTAGCGTAAATTCCATATGGTCCAAGTTTTCATTGTTGTTTGTCTTGCATTCTTGTTATTATTCATTTTAATGCTTGTTCACCATTGAAATAAACTTGTTATTCTTAGGAAAATTCGAAAGAGAAAAATCTAGGATAGAACTAGGGATGTGAGAAGTGAGTTCAAGCCTTTAGGGATGATTCACAGTTAGGATAGCAATACACCTAATTCACCTCGCTTGGTTCTAAAATGAGAAGATATCTAGACACCTAATTTGGAATTGTCACATCAACGCTCTTTGATATAGTTGTGAGGCCAAGTTAGGTTAAATGGTTAGAGATTCAAAAGTTTTAAGCTGTCTGGAAGCATATGCTACTACTTTCCCCTGCTGCAACAATACACATCCCAGTCCGAACCTCAAAGCATCACAATACAACGAAGCCACTAGTACCCTCCGTTAAAGTCAACACCAGTGCTGAAGTGAGTTTGGCCTTCGATTCCTGGAAACTCTTCTCACAAGCTTCCGACCACTGAAACTTCACCTTTTTCTGAGTCAATCACATCAATGGGGCTGCAATGGATGAGAAACCTTCCATGAACCTCCGATAATAACCCACTAAGCACAAAAAGCTTCTGATCTCTGAAGGGTTTACCGGTATGGGCCAGTTTTTTACTGCTTCTATTTTCTAGGAGTCCACCCTTATACCTTCTCTTGACACTACATGTCCCAAGAATGCAACTGATTTCATCCAGAATTCACATTTTCTGAACTTGGCGTATAACTGGTCATCCTTGAGAGTCTGGTAGAAGATGGTGCTGGTGCAGTGGACCTGTGCTGGGACTGCTGGTGAAATTCACCCCTTGGCTTAGGCTGGGAGAACATGTGGCTATCAGTTCTTCTTGGCCTCTCTCTGCCTTATATGAGTTGCTTCCATCTGTTGAGCATAGAGGACTATCCGTGGATAGTCCATATCCTGATGAAGCATGGTTGTTCTACAGTCTTTGTCCAGATACTCAGCTACTCCTTGCACGAACCTGCTCACCTGCGCCCTTTGGTCCATCACTAACTCCGGGGCATATTTTGACAAGCGAGTGAACTTAAGTGAATATTCCAGCACCGTCATCTTTCCTTACTTAAGGTTGACAAACTCAGTTGTTTTTAGTTCCCTCATCTCCTGAGGGAAGAACCTGACGAGAAAGGCTACGCGGAACTCATCCCAGCTGATAGGGCCTGCTCCCGCTGCCCTGCTACCCTCCATTGCTTGAACCAAATGTAAGCGACCTCCTTCAACTGATAAGAGGCCAAATCAACACATTCCTCATTTATCACTCCTATGAACTGAGTGACCTTCAAAATCCCTTCGATGAACTCGTATGGATCCTCATCCACCTTTGCCCCGGTGAATTCAAGAGGGTTCATCCTCAGAAAGTCTCTAATCTGGGCCACGCTGCATTGCCGTTTTGGGGAACAGGTGCAACAGCCTGCTGGTTGACCTGAGTGGTCAAGGCATGCGCCAGCGTTTTAATAGCCGCCCGAAACTCGACATGGGCAGCTGGCTCGTGTGCCTGGGGCTCCTGAATAGGTGGGGCTTGCTAACGCCCATCATCATTGCCACCCCCGTGGCCTTCACCATTTCTATTCCTCCTTCTGATTATCCTTTTGGAAGCCATAAATTTTTTGCAATCGCGAAACACACAAATTAAAAGGATGGAGAGATTTTGACCGCACGACATAGATCATGAAAGAAGGGAACATTTCCTAAAACGTTCAGTAGCCTCTTCGTCATAAGTGTGGCGCGTTTCACACCCATAAAGAAGACTCTACCTACGCGGCTTCCAGACTCCCTAGGACACTTCAAAACCTATTGCTCTGATACCAAGCTTGTCACGACCCGAGAGTACACCCAGATCATAGACACGGGACAAGGAGTCCCGAGAGACCCCAAGTCAACCCATGGTGCGAGAATAATGCTAATTCATTCATATACAGCAGAAAACTTAACTTATCAATCATAAACTAACTGAAAATCGTATGAATTTGTAGGAAACAACCAACCGAAATACAATCATCACTAACAAAATACTACACATAAGTCTGAAAGCCTCTATTTATAAAAGACAAATTGAAGGTACAAGACCCCAACTAACCCAAACAGTCTGAAAACATAAGATAAACAAGTTCTGAACATGAAGCCCTCGAATCATGAGGACTCACCACTGGAGATTTAGCGAAACTGAGCACAAACTAGGGATGATGCTGAGCCTGCGAACCAGATCCTAAAAATATATGGGTTAGTACTCGGAAAGTACTGAGTATGTAAGGTATGCAAAACAATGCTTAAAAACATAAAATTTATAGGAGTAGGGACATCATGATCATAAAACTAAAATCATAAGTATGTCGTAAGGCTCAATATTTCAAGAAATATTCATAAACCCATCAAAGTCATAACATGCGGGGAAAAATATTTCATAAATCATAACTTGAGCCAAAAGAACATAACCGTGCATAATTAAAAACCATGAGGAGCAATGGGAGATTTCTATAACCGACATACTTCACATGAGCACATATGAAGTCCGACTTGTACCCATAGTCGGGAGGCCGTTCATACCTTGCCAAGGGTATGAACCATAAAAGGTGTGATATCACTCATGAAGGCCCCGTAGGGAATAGGGAAAAGTTACTGAGGAGGTCCCAAACATAATCCCACGATGGCATGTAATTCTGAGATTTTGGGCGTAACCTAGGCCCCGAACCTACTCGGTGTTAAGTACTACTCCCAAAACATGCAACGAGCTCATAATATTCATAACATGACATGCATGGCTAGTGAAAACATGGGAATCATGACATACTTGAGAATTCATATTACTAGACATGGAATTGGTCCCGTGAGTCAGCCAAATTGTAATATAATTCATAAGCGACATGTGGGCATTGCCCATAGTTTCAAACATACTTGACATGTTTAAAATCTTAACAAAAGGATCATGCTAACATGGGAAATTAAAACTTGAAGACATGCTTAAAAATATAAGAGAAACTTGTTCATGTTTTCGAAATCATCTTGACCATGAAATTCACTAAAAATTTCCCCATGATTGGGCATCCATACTTTTATAGATTTAAATCATGAAATATAAAATATACAAGCAATATTATCCCAAATACTTCAAAATCCGTAATTTAAACATACTACCACACTTTCATGTAAATTTGTGGGAAATCATGCAGTTGGGTTAAAACCCACAAGAATTTGGTAACTTAATCGTAGGAAATGGGAAGAAATGGGCATGGGTAGGGTCTAATCTACCCATTCAAAACCCCACATACCTGAAAATTTCATGATTTCCTACTCCCTTGAAGAACCCTAACTGAAAACTTGAAGAACTTGAAGAAAATGGCTTGAAACCCTTCCTACTCCCTTCTCTAACACCTGAAATTGCTAAAATGAACTTAACAGGAGTTTTCATCCCTTAAAGACCCTGTTTCGACCTCAAAATGACGTGGTTTAGGGACCAAAACTTGTTCGGGATTTTTCACAACTACACGCAAGTGCACATGGTCAAACAAGTAGTAAAATGGCTTAAGTAAGCCAAGTATCGATCCCACAGGGACTGGACCAAGGTAATAATTGAATCAAGCGTTAATGAACTCTAACTCTAATAATGCAGACAACAGTTTCAAGAAGATTTTGGGAGTTTGTTTCCTAATTTATACTAATCTAAAACAAATGTACAAATTGAGTCTCAACTATAGTAATGAGCATGCTGAGGCTAAAACGAACATGCAGGGAAGCAATTTATTGATACAATTCGGTTAATCCTTTGTTCGGTTGCTAGTCAAGAATTATTGCCTATGGATTAAAACTCTCGTATTTAACCCAACTTAAGAATCATGAACCTTCCACCTATATTTCTGTGATAAAAAAAATTCATGTTCTAGCCATACGAAACCGATTCCTTAATTGACTAATACGACTTTCAGATATATTTCTATTCTGAAGGTAAATCAATTCTCAATTTTCCCAAACCAAGAAGAGATCATATCCTACCAATTCACAACTTTCCAATTTCTTTCTCTTTCGAGCGAAAATCGGATTTTTTAGATATACATTAATATTGGCCAAACATTAATGCAGTAAGAACAAGAGTTAATAGAACAACCATAGAAGAAAAGATGAAAAACCAAAATGATCAATAATTACATTCCACTACAAATGTTCTTAACCTCAACAAGAAGTGAATTTAGCCACTCTTTTGTGGATTAAACATCGTTAAATGAGTGTAAATCATACAAACAATTGAAATATAGAAGAAAGAGTTAGAGAAAAACCCTAAGAATTTCGTCCCCTCAACTGCCTGTAACCCACGTTCTTGCTCAACTAAGTCAGCATGATTAAAAACAAACCTAAGTGTGCTATTTATACTAGTGGGAATTTTTTCCGGAATAACAAGCAATGTGTCACGGAGTGTATCGCGAAGCACTGCCTCCGTGACACAGTGTGTATCGCGGAGCGTTGCCTCCGTGACACGGTGTGTATCGCGGAGCACTGCCAATGTGTCATGGAGTGTATCGCGGAGTACTGCCTCCGTGACACGGAGGTATCGCGGAAGCCCTCTGGAAATCGCCCAATTTATTCCAACTTTGGTGTTTCGCTCCCGATATCATTCCTCCACTTCACCAAATCATAGATTGGGTCCTCCAATGCATTATTTCCTTCAAAAACAAAGACTAATCATGTTGGTTAATATTTCTTCTCATTTATATAAAAAGGCATGAAAATGTACATAATTAAATACATAAACAAGACAAAACTAAGTTATAAAGTATCACTTTGGCATGTAATTATGCCCAAGATCACAACCCCACACTTAAAGTCTTGTTCGTCCTCGAACAAACCTTTTACATCTCATGCACATGAAGACTCACACATAGCTAATTTAGCAAGATAATTCAAGCTATGGCTATAATGATTATTTAAGATAACAAGTTAAAAATAGAGCATGCACGATCTAATCAATGAAATGATATACAACTCCGTTAAGACTTTCTAACCTCAAGAATCGACTCTCAATCTTGGCAAACTCATGCAAATCAGCTGATCAAGAAATCCGACATTGATTTTATCTCTCATTAAACATGTGCCCTCACAACAAGAGAGTTACCCCTTTTTACTCACAAATATTCAAATCACACCAAGTATGGATATATGAATAAAAATTACGCTCGCTCTCACAATGAATTCACATGCATCACGTAGTGACCCATAAGCTTGCCCTTAGTGTTTTACTCCACTCATTTAAGGATGTATGAACGTAAGATCAAGTAGGACTTAATGGGTTGTAATGTAAGCTAAGGGACGGGTAGGTACTATTCTTGCCAGTAATAGTGACTATCTTCCCCCAAGCGCTTTTAATAACTTCACCCTTCATTAAGGATATCTCTTCTCTTACTTCACCCTCATTCTTTTCAATCCTGAAATTTTTTTTTCTTTTTTCCATTTCTTTAAGCACACTCAGCTTAGTAGTAAGGAGTACTTAAGCAATTTTTTTCATTCATTTATTTTCTTACTCCCTACTAATAATCAATCATTTTCACACAAGTGCACCTTTGTCCTTTTCTCAACTTTTACAACTTGCTACTTTTCCTTCTTTTTCCCAATTCTCACTCCTTCACTCTTTCGGATTTTTCACGTAAGCGCTTCAGAGTTTTAGATCAAATTCAAGGCTAATGAAAGAAAAAGGATTAAGCTTATGTTGTAGCTATCAAAGAATAGGCTCAAGGCTCAATGGTGTTAATTAGGATTAAATATTTAAGGTAGGTAAAGTGAGGGATAACATTTAGGTTCATTCAAAGAAATGCTTAAATCATCTCCTACAATTCACATCCTTCATTTCGTTTTATATACACACCAGGCAAGTTCTAGACATTCCACAATAGCATGGAATAATCAAAAACCTTACACTCATGGCACATGCTCAATTCAAGACATACTCAGCAGATTTTTTTTAACTCAGCTAATCACAAGAATTCAAACATTAAGCTTCAATCATATCAAGTCAAATTCAAGAGCCTAGGTTTCTCAAACATAGGTATACCACTTGCATGCTTCAACACTAAACATACTTGCATCTTACAATCATTTATAGCACATAACAAGAATATCAAGTCTTCAATTAGCTACGGGTTCAAAAACCAAAACCTATTGACTAATATTTCCTCAAGATGGTCGTCATCCATCCATCGTCGGAAATAGTCTCTAACTATGACTACAAACATTATATACATAAAAAGAATTTTTTTTTTAATTCTTCTTCGGTTCAAAGACCCCCCGTCGGAAAAGAATCGAAAAGAAAAACCAACGGGTGATGAAGTCATGCTTGACTCACAAAAAGTTTTTTTTTCAAATATTTCTCACAAGCATTACATTCACCAAAAATCGTTAAGCACAAAAATTTTAAAATTTTCGTCACCCCACACTTGAATCATTCTATGTCCCCATAGCATCAACTTAACATTTAAGGAGGGTGAGAAATACTGCCTGAGGCCTTTAGGCCCAGCTGAAAGTATGCTTTTCTTCAACTTTGCACAAGTGGGTGTTCGACCCCACACTTTTTCTCTTCCATACTTGTTAGCTTCCTCCTCCACGGGTACTCAGACTTCCCCTCCATCTGTGCTTAACTTTCCACCAAAACAAGACAAGATGAAAAATAAAGAAAATCAACTTAAATGCAAGAAATTAAAATGGTACCCATGGTACCCTTGGGTTGCCTCCCAAGCAGCGCCTAATTTTACGTCGCGGCACGACGTATCAAGTTTCACCACTTTTTCCTCCACCTTGAGGATATGAATCTCACGCCTAATTTCTTCTCTAATTTCCTCTTATGCTCCAAGGGTGGTGGTGAAAAATTGTAAGGACCAAGCAGTAGATGTTGCCTTTTGATCTTATTGGCCCTTAAGTAAGCGAAGTCATTTTGTCTCTCTGAGTCAGCAAATTTCAAAATATACAGGGCTTGGTCCTCCTCTAGACATTTATCTATAAGCTTGGAAGACTCTATTTCTTGGTTCTCAACCAAACTTAATGTCGAAAAATGCTTCGAGTGTGGTCCAATACACCTCAACTCTGAAACTGCATTGTGCTTGACCTCCTTACTTGTATACACCTTCTCAGTATCGACATCTATCTCTCCATTAATGTCAACTGGGGGATAATCTATCTCTTCTTCCATGAATGGATTTTCCATAAGTGTGAGCCCATCAACGGGACACTCAAGAGATTCTAATTGTTGGGCTTCATCCAAAAATTCACCCTTGTCTTCTTCTTGTAGTTCCTCTTGAGTATCGCCTAAAACCGTTACCTGCAATTTACCACAAGCTTCAGCCTCAGCCATCATCTCCGTGACTTTGACGCTCATCCTTTCTAGAGCCTCTCCATTCTCTTCTTGCTGAATTCTCAATGCTTCCATCGCCTCCTTCATTGCTTCTGTTTGCTCAAGGAGCTGTTTCAGCATGTCTTCTATTCGAGCTTGGCGTCCCAAGTCCTCATTTTCATCATGCCTATATTCAGTAAAAACAACAGAAGGATCATAGTAGGGGCTTGGGGGAGGGGAGTATGCATTCGGACAGCCATCCCAATGGCCATCTTGACCACCACATATATTGCACGTGTTACAATGTTGCCACAAGTGGGGTCTTCTGCAATTCAGACAAGATTCGCCAAAATATGAGTATACACCATTTAAACCATTTGTATTCCATGATGTCATGTCAAGAAGGGTATCCAAAAAAAATCAAAAAGAATTAAAACAAATATCTACAATTTTTATTTTTATTTTTATTTTTATTTCAAAAATAAGACTAACACAAGAATTCTGTACCTGCAAGAGAAAGACTAAGGCCAAGTTGTCAGCACTTATATAGAATTTGTAAACTAACACTAAGAAAACAATTTTACCAATTGCCAGTCCCCGGCAACGACGCCAAAAACTTGTTCAGGATTTTTCACAACTACACACAAGTGCACGTGGTCAAACAAGTAGTAAAATGGCTTAAGTAAGCCAAGTATCGATCCCACAGGGACTGGACCAAGGTAATAATTGAATCAAGCGTTAATGAACTCTAACTCTAATAATGCAGACAACAGTTTCAAGAAGATTTTGGGAGTTTGTTTCCTAATTTATACTAATCTAAAACAAATGTACAAATTGAGTCTCAACTATAGTAATGAGCATGCTGAGGCTAAAACGAACATGGAGGGAAGCAATTTATTGATACAATTCGGTTACTCCTTCCTTCGGTTGCTAGTCAAGAATTACTGCCTATGGATTAAAACTCTCGTATTTAACCCAACTTAAGTATCATGAACCTTCCACCTACATTTTTGTGATAAAAAAATTCATGTTCGAGCCATACGAAACCGATTCCTTAATTGACTAATACGACTTTCAGATATATTTCTATTCTGAAGGTAAATCAATTCTCAATTTTCCCAAACCAAGAAGAGATCATATCCTACCAATTCACAACTTTCCAATTTCTTTCTCTTTCGAGCGAAGACCGGATTTTTTAGATATACATTAATATTGGCCAAACATTAATGCAGTAAGAACAAGAATTAATAGAACAACCATAGAAGAAAAGATGAAAAACCAAAATGATCAATAATTACATTCCACTACAAATGTTCTTAACCTCAACAAGAAGTGAATTTAGCCACTCATTTGTGGATTAAACATCGTTAAATGAGTGTAAATCATACAAACAATTGAAATAAAGAAGAAAGAGTTAGAGAAGAACCCTTAGAATTTCGTCCCCTCAACTGCCTGTAACCCACGTTCTTGCTCAACTAAGTCAGCATGATTAAAAATAAACCTACGTGTGTTATTTATACTAGTGGGAATTTTTTCCAAAATAACAAGCAACGTGTCACGGAGTGTATCGCGGAGCACTGCTTCCATGACACAGTGTGTATCGCGAAGCGTTGCCTCCGTGACACGGTGTGTATCGCGGAGCACTGCCAACGTGTCACGGAGTGTATCAAGGAGCACTTCCTCCATGACACGGAGGTATCGCGGAAGCCCTCTGGAAATCGCCCAATTTATTCCAACTTTGGTGTTTCGCTCCCGATATCATTCCTCCACTTCACCAAATCATAGATTGGGTCCTCCAATGCATTATTTCCTTCAAAAACAAAGACTAATCATGTTGGTTAATATTTCTTCTTATTTATATAAAAAGGCATGAAAATGTACATTATTAAATACATAAACAAGACAAAACTAAGTTATAAAGTATCACTTTGGCATGTAATTATGCCCAAGATCAAAAACCATAGAAAATTCAAAATTGCCCTTACTAAAATTTCCCTAAAAAGCAGTTCTGCCCCCGACCTTGAGTCGTACCATCAAGTCACGACTCGTGGTTACCTCTCGTGGTCACCTCACCCTTTTCCCCAACTTTCTGAATTTGGCCACGAATGGTAACCCACGACTTGTACCACCATCCTATGGGTCGTACTGTCAACCGTGGTACCATCCACCCAAACCACTACAACTTAACCAAAACTCCTCACCATGAGTCGTTGCTTCATCCTACGAGTCGTACCATGACCTGTGATGACTCACTCTGGCACCATTGAGATATTCACCACGACTCCTAACCACGAGTCATACCATCTCACCACTGTTCGTAGGACTACCCGTGACACAGCCTCAGGCTCCCGATATCCTCACGACTCATGTCATAATTCGTAGGTCCTCACCACGACTCGTAGCTCGAGTCGTACTGGTGCAAACTCCTGATTTTCTACAGTTTTTCACTTAAACTCTCGGGTCTATTTGTAGGCCCTTCCGGGGTGTTACAATATCTCCCCCTTGGAAACATTCGTCCTCGAATGTAGGGAAACAAGCAGCAAACTCAGAAAAAATAAATCACTATATATATAGATGCTAATCATTGACATTCAAGCCGAAAACTAACGGAACGACTACCCCAAAAAGAACCACATAGCTGGTATGAGTTCAGACATCACTTGCATACATCATATCATAAAACAAACTTATACGCATGAATAGATCATGAAAAATTGAATAGAAGTTTTAGGGCAAAAATTGATACCTCAAGCTGAAGTTGAGCCGGTAGGGAACAAATGGGGGATTTAGCCATCATATCCGCTTCGGCCTCCCACGTGGCTCCCTCGACATGTTGATTCCTCCATAACACCTTTACTAAGGCTACTTCGTTGTTTCTCAATCTTCAGACCTGACGATTCAAGATTTTAATAGGAATTTCCTCACAACTGAGACTATCCTTCACACCAACACTTTCCACCGGAACCACTAAGGCTGGGTCTCCCAAGCACTTTTTCAAGAGAGATATGTGAAATACGGGATGAACTGAAGCCAACTCTGAGGGTAAATCTAACTCATAGGCCACTTTACCCACTCGCCTCATAATCCTGTATGGGCCAATATAGCGGGGATTGAGTTTCCCTTTCTTTCTGAATTTCATTACTCCCTTCATTGGAGATACCTTCAGAAACACCCAATCATCAACCTCGAACTCAAGCTCCCTTCTCCAAACATATGCATAAGACTTTTGGCGACTTTGAGCTGTTTTCAGTCTTCCCCTTATCAATTGAACTTTCTCCATAGCCTCATGGACTGAATCTAGACCCACTAACGAAGCCTCACTGACTTCAAACCACCCAATGGGCGATCTACACCGTCACCCGTAAAGAGCCTCGAATGGTGCCATTTTTATGCTGGAGTGGTAGCTTTTGTTGTAAGCAAATTCAACAAGAGGAAAATACTCATCCCAACTGCCCTTGAAGCCAATAGTACAAGCTCTCAACATTTCCTCGAGAGCCTGGATAGTCCACTCTGCCTGACCATCTGTTTGCGGATGGAATGCCGTGCTAAGCTTGACCTAGGTACCAAGTCCCTTTTGAAAAGATCTCCAGAACTAAGAGGTGAACTGGGTAATTCTGTCTGATATAATAGAAAAGGGCACTCCGTGCAGTCTAACCAACTCTCGGATGTATACCTTCGCATAATCTTCTACTGAATCAATGGTTTTGACCGGTAGGAAATGAGAAGCCTTGGTCAACCTGTCCACTACTACCCAAATGGAGTCATATTGTCTACTGATGCGGGGCAAACCTATTACAAAGTCCATGTTGATCTCTTCCCACTTCCAAGTGGGAATGCTGATGTCTTGAAGTACACCCCCCGGTCTCTGGTGCTCAACTTTCACCTGTTGGCAATTCGGGCACTTGGCTACAAATTCTGCAATATCCCTCTTCATGCCATTCCACCAGTAGATTTCTCGCAAGGCATGATACATTTTGGTGGAACCTGGATGGATAGAATATCTGGACCTGTGAGCCTCATGCAGCATCCAGCTTCTCAAATCACCCATGTTCGGGACACATAAGCGACCCTGGTACTGAAGCACACCATCTCCCCCTTTGGAGAAGACTTCTAACTTCTGATTTTGAATAGCTTCTTTCAACTTTACCAACATTGGAACTTTATCTTGTTTAGCCTTCACCTCCGCTACCAAGGACGACTCTGACCAGTTTTAAACTACTACCCCACCATCGTTCGAGCCAACTAGTCTAACTCCCAACCGTGCAAGTTGATGTACCTCCTTTACCAGCTCCTTCCTGTCTTCACTCACATGTGACACACTTCCCATAGAAAGTATACTAAGGGTGTCTACTACTATGTTGGCCTTACCCGGGTGATATAGGACACTCACGTTATAGTCCTTAAGTAGCTCCAACCACCTTCGTTGCCGAAGATTTAGTTCTATCTGTGTGAACACATATTGTAAACTCTTGTGGTCTATGAATACATCTACATGAACCCCATAAAAGTAGTGTCGCCATATCTTCAAAGCAAATACCATCCCGGCCAACTCAAGATCATAGGTCAGGTAATTTTTCTCGTGAATTTTCATCTATCTGGAAGCATATGCTACTACTTTCCCGTGTTGCATCAATACACATCCCAGTCTGACCCTCGAAGCATCACAATATACAAAGAAGCCACTAGTACCAGCTAGTAAAGTCAACACCGGTACTGAAGTGAGTCTGGCCTTCAATTCCTGAAAACTCTTCTCACAAGCTTCCGACCACTGGAACTTCACCTTTTTTTGAGTCAATCTCATCAATGGGGCTTCAATGGATGAGAAACCTTCCAAGAACCTCCGAAAATAACTCGGTAAGCCCAAAAAGCTTCTAATCTCCGAAGGGTTTACCGATCTGGGCCAGTTCTTTACTACTTCTATTTTCTGGGAGTCCACTCTTATACCTCCGCTTGACACTACATGTCCCAAGAATGCAACTGATTTTATCCAGAATCCATATTTTCTGAACTTGGCGTATAACTAGTTATCCTTGAGAGTCTGGTGGAAGATGGTGCTGGTCTAGTGGACCTGTGCTGGGACTGCTGGTGAAATTCACCCCTTGGCTTAGGCTGGGAGAACCTGTGGCTATCAGTTCTGACCCTCTTGGCCTCTCTCTGCCTCATATGAGCTGCTTCCATCTGCTGAGCATAGAGGACTATCCGTGGATAGTCCATATCCTGATGAAGCATGGTTGTTCTACAGTCTTTGTCCAGATACTCAGCTACTCCCTGCACGAACTTGCTCACCCGCGCCCTTTGGCCAATCACTAACTTCGGGGCACATTTTGACAGGCGAGTGAACTCAAGTGAATATTCCAGCACCATCATCTTTCCTTGCTTAAGGTTGACAAATTCAGTTACTTTTAGTTCCCTCATCTCCCGAGGGAAGAACCTCTCGAGAAAGGCTATGCAGAACTCATCCCAGCTGATAGGGCCTGCTCCTGTTATCCCTCCATTGCTTGAACCAAATGTAGGCAACCTCCTTCAGCTGAAAAGAGGCCAAATCAACACATTCCTCACTTGTCACTCCCATGATCTATGTGACCTTCAAAATCCCTTCGATGAACTCATGTGGATCCTCGTCCACCTTTGTTCCAGTGAACTCAGGAGGGTTCATCCTCAAAAAGTATCTGATCCAGAGCTGCATTATCGTTTTAGGGAAGAGGTGCAATGGCCTGTTGATTGACCTGAGCGGTCAAGGCATGCGCCAGCATTTGAATAGCCGCCCAAAACTCGGCATGGCCAGTTGGCTCGGGTGCCTAGAGCTCCTGAACAGGTGGGCTTGCTGACGCCCATCATCATTGCCACCCCGATGGCCTTCATCATTTCTGTTCCTCCTTCTAGTTATCCTTCTAGGAGCCATAAATTTTCTACAATCGCAAAAACGCACGAATTAAAAGGATTGAGAGATTTTGACCTCACGACATAGATCTTGAAAGAAGGGAACATTTCCTAAAACGTTCAGTAGCCTCTTCGTCATAAGTGTGGCTCACTTTACACCCATGAAAAAGACTCTATCTAACACGACTTTCATACTACCTAGGATACCTCAAAACCTATTGCTCTGATACCAAGTTTGTCACGACCCGAGAGTACACCAAGATCATAGACACTGGACAATGAGTCCCGAGAGACCCCAAGTCAACCCATGCATTAGCATAACACTAATCCATTCATACACAGTGGGAAACTTAACTTATCAATCATAAACTAACTGAAAATCGTATCATGAATTTGTAGGGAACGAATCCCAGAAATACAATCATCACTGATAAAATACTACACATAAGTCTGAAAGCCTCTAATCATAAAAGACGGGTTGAAGGGACAAGACCCAACTAACCCAAATAGTCTGAAAACATAAGAGAAACAAGTTCTGATCATGAAGCCCTCGGATCATGAGGACTCACCACTAGAGATTTAGCAAAACTGAGCACGAACTAGGGAGGATGCTGAGCCTATGAACCAGATCCTGAAAATATATGGGTCTGTACTCAGAAAGTACTGAGTATGTAAGGTATGCAAAACAATGCTTAAAAACATAAAAGTTATAGGAGTGGGGACATCATAATCACAAAACTGAAATCGTAAGTATATCGTTAGGCTCAATATTTCCAAAAATATTCATAAACCCATAAAAGTCATAACATGCGGGGAAAAACATTTCATAAATCATAACTTAAGCCAAAAGAACATAACCGTGCATAATTAAAAATCATGAGGAACAATGGGAGATTTCTAAAACCAACATACTTCACATGAGCACACATGAAGTCCGACTTGTACCCCTAGTCCGTTCATACCTTTCCAAGGGTATGAACCATGAAAGGCGTGATATCATTCATGAAGGCACCATAGGGCATAGGGGACAGTCACTGAGGAGGTCCTAAATATAATCCTACGGTGGTACGTAGTTTAAGATTCAGGGCGTAACCTAGGCTCTGATCCTTCTCAGTGTTAAGTACTACTCCCAAAACATGAAACGTGCTCATAATGTCCATAACATGACATGCATGGCTAGTGAAAACATAGGAATCATGACATACTTGAGAATTCATATTACTAGCCATGGAATTGGGCCTGTGAGTCAGCCAAATCATAATATAATTCATAAACGACATGTGGGAATTGCCCATAGTTTCAAACATACTTGACATGTTTAAAATCTTAAGAAAACGATCATGCTAACATGGGAAATTAAAACTTGAAGACATGCTTAAAAATGTAAGAGAAACTTGTTCATGTTTTCGGAATTATCTTGACCATGAAATTCACTAAAAAATTCCCCATGATTGGGCATCCATACTTTTATAGATTTAAATCATGAAATATAAAATAAACAAGCAATATCATCCCAAATACTTCAAAATCCATAATTTAAACATACTACCACACTTTCATGTAAATTTGTGGGAAATCATGCAAGTGGGTTACAACCCACAAGAATTTGGTAACTTAATCGTAGGAAATTGGAAGAAATGGGCATGGATAGTGTCTAATCTACCCCTTCAAAACCCCACATACCTGGAAATTTTGTGATTCCCTACTTCCTTGAAGAACCCTAAGTGAAAACTTGAAGAACTTGAAGAAAATGGCTTGAAACCCTTCCTACTCCCTTCTCTAACACTTGAAATTGCTAAAATGAACTTAACAGTAGTTATCATCCCTTAAATACCCTGTGTTGACCTCAAAACAACGTGGTTTAGGCTCAAAAGGTAGAAAATTTGAAATTTACCTTATTGAAATTTCCCTGAAAAGCAGTTCAGGCCCCGACCACGAGTCGTACCATGACCCGTGACGACTCACTCTAGCACCACTGAGATATTCACCACGCCTCCTAACCATGAGTTGTACCATCTCACCACGGTTCATAGGAATACCCGTGACACAACCTCAGGCTCCCGGTCTCCTCACGACTCGTGTCACTAGTCGTAGGTCCTCACCATGACTAGTACCTCGAGTTGTACTGGTGCAAAATTCCAAGTTTTCTGCAGTTTTTGACTTAAACTCCTGAGTCTATTTGTAGGCCCTTCCGGGGTGTTACACTACCGATCCCTTGGGTCTGCAACTGGGACCACTCGGCTCTTGATTTGTAGCTATGTCTGAGTCCGGTGGACTCCTGATAACTGCATCCTGGGCACCAGGCTCGACGAGGGTCAGTGATGCCAATACGGCATAAAGATAATAGTCTAGCCATGGAATGGATTGTAATATGGCGCATGGGCCTCTACATTGTCCCTTGGGACGGCATATCGCTCCTTGGAGCGATGTCATATAGCCTCATAGGCATCGACACAGCTAGTAATCCTGGGTTAGTCAAGGAAGGCTATGCAGACCAGGGTCAATACCAATCTAAACAGACAGACCAATCTCAGACTAATAATAGTAGCTAACCACAACAATCATGCTTCTTGCGTTCTTACGAGAGTCTAAGTCATATTATGACATGACAGAAATAACTTGCCAAAAGGATTCACCTTAACATACCTTTAATGTTGATTTCTGATTTAACTTGTGAGGTTTAACTTGTCAAACTGCAGTTCTTTCCAACTGCAACCTCTATGCTGAGAGAATAGAACTAATTTGAATATTAAATTTGACAAATATTGATAAGCTTTGATAATGGAATTAACTATAATCCAACTTCGAATAACTCAGCCAAAAATCTATAATTTCCCGAGAGTTCAGCAGGCAGAAATGCTTACCTAATGCCTGTGATCGAGTAGGAATTAATTTGGAGCAATTCTGACAACTTTTACTTGGCGGGGTTCTAGTTTGTCTAGCGAATTTTTGAGAAATAACTCCGTATTAATTCTTCCCATAGGCCTCGAACTCATTACCTGAAGTTAATTTGAGATTAGACGGTGTTTGGTAGCATAATCGGATGAAAATTGATCAAAACTTGTGTGCTTTTACTTCTCTAGCCGAGATATCATTTGAGAAATGATTTAAATGAAAGAGGGAGAGGTTTATATATAGATAAGGGCAGTGGAAGGGGGCTGCCCTCCATAACCAAAGCGTCAAGATTTCCCCCGCGTCGTGCCCCTCCGTGAGCCAGTGGGCCTGGCATGCCGCACTGGTCAGTGCCCTGCCGGCTGGTGCGTCGCGCTAGCCCCTTGCGGCCTGACCTCGCCCGACCCTGCTTCTGAGGCTTTTTCCACACGTGTCAAGATCTTCTTACTCATCACAAGTCCACATGTACGCCTCTTAACCATTGACATTTGACAGGGTGTAACATCTGTCCCCCTTTAGGAACATTCATCCTCGAATGTCATCCTCAGTCTTAAAGGAGTTAACTCTCTTAACCAAGATTCTGAAATATTTCGACAGAGTCTCCTCTATATTATGGACTATGCAAAAAAACTTGAAACGCAGAAAAGTCCAACATAGGCGCCTTGCAGGACACTATAAACAGTTATTTCATCACAAAGAGGTAGTTAGCTAAACAGTACTGATCATACAAGTAGTAAAATAACAACTAGATAATGACATCTCCTTTAACTGCATAATCTGAATCAATCCTGGAACAAGTGAGGATATCTACACCTCATGTCCTCCTCGGCATCCCAGGTCATCTCTTCTTTATTCATGTTCCTCCATAATACCTTAACAGAGGTTACGTATTTAGTTATCAACCTATGAGCCTGCCGATCTAGTATGGCCATTGGAACCTCTTCTTAGGCTAACTCCTTAGTAACCTGGACGTCCTCAACTGGCACAACTCAAGACAGATCCCCTATATATTTCTGTAACATTGACACGTAAAAGATCGGGTGGATAACTTCTAGTTTCGGAGGCAGTTCTAGCTCATATGCCACTCAGACTATTCTTCGGGGGATCTGATAGGGGCCAATAAATATAGGGCCAAGCTTGCCCTTCTTGCCGAACCTCATCATGCCCTTCATGGGCGAAACCTTGAGAAATACCCAATCATTAACCTCAAATTCAAAATCTCTATGTCGTACATCAGAATAAGACTTCTGGTAATTCTAAGTTGTTATTAAGCGCTCTCTGATGAGTTTTATTTTCTCTTCTGACTGGTGAATCACATCAGGTCCAACTAACTCTGACTCCCTTACCTTGAACCACCGGATAGGGGACCTATATTTTCGTCCCTAGAAGGCCTCGTAAGGCACTATCTGAATTGCAGAGTGATAGTTGTTATTGTATGCAAATTCGATAAGGGGTAAATGCTCGTCCCAACTTCCTCCGAAATCCGGCACACATAATGGTGCGTTCTACCTGACCGTCCGTCTGAGGATGGAATATTGTACTCAGATTAACCTGTGTCCCAAATCCTTTCTGAAAAGACTGCCAGAATCGAGCCATGAACTGTGCCCCTCTATCAAAAATAATAGAGGCGGGGACACCATGCAGTCAAACTATCACTTTAATATACAACTCAGCATAGTCCTCGGCGGAGAAGGTATTACTAACAAGTAAGAAATGAGTTGACTTCATTAATCTGTCGACAATGACCCAAATAAAATTAAATCTGCGCCTAGTACGGGGTAATCCTGTCACAAAGTCCATGTTGATCGCTTCCCATTTCCACATAGGCACTGCTATATCCTGAGTTAATCTGTCGGGTTTTTGATGTTCGACCTTTACCTGCTTACAGTTAGGACATTTTGCTACAAATTCTGCTACACCCTTTTTCACTCTTGGCCACCAGTATATTTCTTTCATATAATGATACATCTTTGTCGAACCTGGGTGTAGAGAATAATGGGAATAATGTACCTCTGCAATGATCTGCTGACAAAGTCCTGCCACATTTGGAATGCAGAGGCGCCCCTAAATCTCAAGACCCCGTCTTCTGTCAATTCGAATGCCAAAAACTCGCCTTGTTGACCCTTATCTCTGAGATGTACCGACTTTGGGTCCTTATACTACTACTCTTTTACTTCCACAACTAGGGATGATACTGCGGTATTCTGAATCACGGACCCATTATCCTCTGAGTCTACAATCCGAACGGCTAAGCTGGCTAACTAGTGCAATTCTTGAGCCATTTCCCAATGTTCTAGCCTCAAATATGTCAAGCTTCCCATAGATCTGCGGCTACTTACATTTTCTTTGCTACAATATTAGCCTTCCCTGAGTGATATAAAATGTTTACGTCGTAGTATTTCAGTAATTCTAACCAATGACGTTGCCGCAAATTCAATTCCTTCTGCATGAAGATGTACTGGAGGCTCTTATGATCAATAAAAATGTCCACTGCACCCCATACAGGTAATGCCTCCAGATTTTCAAGGCATGAACTACTACAACTAATTCCAAGTCGTGAGTGGGATAGTTCTTTCATGCTCCCTAAGCTTTCTCGAAGCATAAGCAATTACCCTACCGTGCTACATCAGGGAGCATCTTAACCCAACGCCTAAAGCATCATAATATACAGCATAACCCTCTGAGCCTTCCAGCAAAGCTAACACCGGTGTCGATGTTAATCTATTCTTTAGCTCCTGAAAGCTCCGCTCGCAGGCCTCAGTCCACTAAAATTTGGTTGCTTTTTGAGTTAATTTAGTCAAGGATGCTGACAGGGTAGAAAACCCTTCCACGACCTCCAGTAATACCCGGCTAATCCCAGGAAACTGTGAACTTCCATTGGAGTTGTATGTCTAGGCCATGTCTTTACCGCCTCAATTTTTTGCGAATCAACCTGAATACCGGCTTTCGATAAAAATATGGCCTAAGAAAGCTACAGAATTCAGCCAAAAATCACATTTAGAAAATTTGGCATACAACTGGTGATCTCTGAGAATTTGAAGTATTGTCTGCAAATGATTTCTGTGTTATGCTTCTGAATGGGAGTACACCAGGATGTCATCGATAAATACTATTACGAACAGATCTAAATACAACCTGAAGATGTTGTTCATCAGATCCATGAACACCGCTGGGGCATTTTTCAATCCGAAGGACATGACTAAGAATTCAAAATGACTATACCTGGTCCTGAAAGCTATGTTCAGGATATCCATCTCCTGAACCCATACCTGGTGATACCCTGACCTTAAGTCAATCTTGGAAAAATACTTCTCCCCTTGTAACTAATCAAACAAGTCATCTATCCTGGGAATCGGGTACTTATTCGTAATAGTAACCTTGTTCAACTGACGATAATCTATGCACATGTGGAGGGAGCCATCTTTCTTTTTCACAAACAAAACTGGCACACCCCATGGTGTATGTACTCGGCCTGATAAAGCCCTTATCTAACAGATCTTTCAACTGCTCCTTCAATTCTCTCAATTCAGATGGAGCCATTCGATATGAAGGGATGGATATAGACTGAGCACCTAGTAACAAGTCGATAAAGAAGTCGATTTCCCGTTCTGGGGGAATACCAGAAAGTTCATCTAGAAACATGTTTGAAAATTCATTGACCACTAGAATGGACTGAAGAATTGGGGATTCTGCTTGCATATCCTGAACCTAGATGATATGGTATATATACAGCCCTTTGCTATTAACTTTCTCGCCCAAAGATAGGATATAAACCTATCTTTTGGCGTAGCTACATTGCCCTCCCACTCTCGCACTACCTTCCCTAGAAAGTGGAACCAAACTGTCTTGATCCAACATTCTATTTTGGCATAGCATGGCACTAGCCAGTCCATGCCCATAATTGCATCAAAATCGATCATTTCTATCACTACTAAATCTGCTAAAGTCTGGCGACCAACAACCTCTACTCTGCAGCCCCAGTAGATCCTTTTAGCTATAATAGAATCACCGATGGGTGTAGACACTGAAAAGGGTCGTTGGAGAAATTCTGGTATTATACCGAACTTCTGGGCCACTAATGGGGTAACATAGGACAAGGTGGAACCTATATCTATCAAAACATAAACTGGGTGAGAGCAAATGTCCAGTGTACCTGTCACAACATCCGGCAATGACTCTAACTCCTGTCGCCCTGGTAAAGCATAAGTACAATCTGGACCACTGCCTGAACTAGATTCCCTGACCTGCCTCGACCTCTGCCAGCTGAAACTGAGGGCCTGTGCCCTGCTGAAGATGCTGGGGCATGTGACCCTGCTGAAGATCTGTCATGCCGGTCTCGATCTCCCAGACCTCTAGCTAGACAATCTCTCATGATGTGACTCTTTCCTATAAGTGTAACAAGTAGTAGAACCATACCTACACTTCCCAAGATGACGTCGACTACAAATAGCACAACGTGGCACAGTAGGCCTACTCTGATCTGATCCCCTCTACTGTTGAGAACCTGATGCCCATGAGCTCTCACCGAGTGCTGATTGCTCTCGGTGATCTGATCTACCACCCTGCTGTTGCTGTGGAGGTGGGAGTCTGAGTGGCCTGCCTGATATTCATGGCCGAGGCCCCCCCTGGAATTCTGTCTGCATATCACTAGGTCTGGCCCTACGGCACTGCTCTTGATTTGTTCTCTCTATCTCCTGTTGTCTCTACTTGATCCCCTCAATATTCTGAGCGAAGGCCTGAATGCGGGCAGTGTCCATATCCTCTCGAGAGTAGCTATTACACAAGTTACCACATACTCTAGAAGAAACTCAATAATAAACTGATGCACTCTGGCTGGCATAGTGTCTACAAAAGCTAGTGAATATCTGGCCAAGGAATCAAATCTCATAGCATATTCTCGGACACTCATTGAACCCTACTCCAAGTGCAAAAATTGATCTACCTGGGCTTGTCGAATTTCCCGCAGCAAGTAGTGATCCAGAAAGGCCTCTAAGAAACTGGGCCAAGTCGGAGGGGGAGCATCTCTTCCTCGAGAACTCTCCCAGCTCTCGTACCATAATACTTCTATGTCCTGTAACCAAAATACGGCTAACTCAACCGACTCCGCGGGCGTAGCATGCATTACCCTGAAAATCTACTGCAACTAGTCCAAGAAGTCCTGAGGGTCCTCTTCTCGATCTGTTCCTATAAACTACAGGGGACTCAGGGAAAGGAACTCCCAGACCCTCAAACTCCCAGGTCCTCCCAAAGACTCAGCAACCACTTGTACCATAGGTTGGCACTGAGCGGCCAACATCTGGTCTAACATATAACCGCGCTCCTAACCTCCTAATCTGATGGTATAGGTATAGGAGCTGCTGGAGGTGGTGCCAACATGTACGCTGCTCCGAAAAACTCCTGGCATGGCAGAGACTATTGAGAAGACCGGGATGAAGTCTCCCTATTGCCCTCAAATCGAGCTAGCTCTGACTGGGGCACCCTGCTAGTGCCCTCTCCTGCCGTGGCATCTAATTTCCGGTCGGTCGTAGTCTGTCGCGTGTCTGACATTTATCTGTAGAGAAGAAAAATAAGGTAAGCTTAGGGCTCAACCCTATACAACATAGCTCTACAGCACGATTGAAGAAGAAATGAGGGTAACCACATTATTATGCCCTGTAGCCTCCTGCCTATGGAATGTGGTGCACAATACACCCATAGACAAGACTCTACTAGACACGGCTTGTAGACTCCCTAGGATACAACCTGCTCTGGTACCAAGTTTGTCACGCCCCACCTTGGGAGGCATGACTGGCATCTGGTGCCATACGGGGATCTTAACTGACTTAACTGGGCTTATGCACCTCTGGTGCACACCTACTCTTCAAATCAAGAAAATGACGAGCTATATCTCGGCTATAAACACAGCCCCCGGCTGACAAGGCCGCATAGCTACCTATAAAAGAAAATAGCTAACCAACAACAAGCAGTACCAAGGGATCTTATGCAGGCTGACAAGACCACTATGCTGTCTAGTTATCTCATAATGGAAACAAGCAATCAAAACTATACTATAGCCGACAAGACTGCTAACTAATAGCTACACTAGGCTCCACACGGCCACCACGAAGAAAAACATACATAGGCCCCACACAACCAATAACAAAACTAATACTGGAAATCTATAGCCTGCAAGTCTCTAAGAGTGGAATAATGGTCGGGACAGGGCCCTGACCTATCCATAAATTGTACAACAAAAGAACAAACCTTCTAACTAACAACTCAAAGGAAAAAGAAGTTGATTAGACTGCTAACTCAGCTGATGGCTAGGGATGTCCTGAACTGCGTCTAACCATACTTGTAGGCAAGTAATGCAGCTCCCCAAAGATGGGCATCAGTATAACATGTACCGAATATGTAAGGCAGTAAATAAAAATGAATGAATAATACTAATAACAAAACTGAAACAATTCAATCAAAGGGATAGAGAGTTAACCTGAATAACCTTACAACCTGCTGTACAACTAATAATAAATAGTGCAAATAAGAACCTTACCTAGCCCCCATAAGCCAAGAAGGTACGACCAGCACAGAATAACCCGCCTGGGGCCCCCATAAGCTCAGACGAGCACACTCCAATCTATATATCCCTAATAAGGTCAAAATGAGTCGACAGGTAACTATAGCCAACCTACCAGTCCCCTGGGTCTGCAGCTGATCCTGCTCGACTCCTAATCTGTAGCTGTGTCTGAGTCTGGTGGACCCCTAATAACTGCACCCTAGGCACCAGGCTCAAAGAGGGTCAGTGCTACTGATAACGGGCAAAAATATATGCCCGAGATACTCTTTATTACTTCAATTAGTCTTGTTTATCTAAGTTATTGTATACATTTTCATGTAATTTTATATAATGTGGAGATATGTGCTAACCAACATGATTAGCCTTTGTTTTGTAGGTTTTGATGATGTTTGAGTAACTAATCCATGAGTTGGTGAAGTAGAAGCTTGGAAACGGAATTAACACGCGAACGTCAGCAAGGAAGAGGCACAAAACAGCCCACCGGCGCGTCGACAAGGTGCCACGGCAGGCAGGCCGCTCAAAACAGCCCACCTGCGTGTTGGCAACGTGCCACGGCAGGTGGACTCCGCGACCATGGGGCTGCAACGCGCTGCCCAGGAAGCGTGACACGTTGCCAACGCGGCAAGGTGCTGCCTGGGCCGATTTCGGGTGATTTTCCAGAGAGCCTCCGCATCCGTAGCGTGTCACGGAGGCCGTGCTCCGCGATGCACTCCGTGACACGTTGCTTGTTAATCCGGGAAAGATTCCTACTAATATAAATAGCACACTTAGGTTTATTTTTCATAATGAAGACTTGGTGGAGCAAGGACGTGGGTTAGGAGCAGTTGAGGGACGAAAAAGCTAAGGGTTTTTCTCTCTTTCTTTCTTCTTTCAATCAATTGTACGTATGATTTACACTCATTTGAGGATGATCAATCCACAAATGAGTGGCTAATTCTCTTCCTTGCTAAGGTTTTGAACATGTGTATTGAATTTTGATTGTGAATTATATGGTTTTTCATCTTCTTCTTTCATGTTGTTCTATTAATTCTTGTTCTTACTGCATTAGTGTGTGGCCAACATTAATGTACATCTAAAAAGTCCAATTTCACTCGAGAGAGCAAGAAATTCGAAAGTTGTGAATTAATAGGGTATTGTTCTTAACTTGATTTGGGAAAATTGGGTTTTGATGTGCTTTCCTGATAGAAATATACTTGAAAGCCGTATTAGTCAATTTAGGAACCGGAATTGTATTGCTAGGTCATAAATTGCATTTGATCACAGAAATGTAGACGAATGGTTTATGATTCTAAAGTGAGATTAAATACGAGAGTTTTAATCTCTAGGCTAATGTTCTTGGCTAGCAACATGAAGAGAAGAATAACCGAATTATGATTACTATCGAATTCATTACTTGTTCTTAACCTTGGCATGCTCTTATCTCAATTCAAGTAAATATTTGTTAATAGTTTTAGTATATAGTTTATAAACAAAATTATTTAACTTTTGGTTACATTGTTGTCAACATAATTAGAAGTAAACTAGAATATAGTATACTTAAGCAATTTTACTTATCCAGAGTCTCCGCGGATCGATACTTGGCTTACCTAGCCACTTTATTACTTGTTTGACCACGTGCACTTGCGTGTCGGTTTTTAACCCATATAGCAAACCACCGAACAAGTTTTTGGCGCCGTTGCCGGGGAGACTTGGCAATTGGTGAAATTCTTTTAAGTATAAATTTACTGTATTTTTGTTTTATTTTCTGAAGTGTTGACAACTTGGTCTTAGTATTTGCTTTAATTCTTTGTTCATTTTAATTTTTCTCTCTTTCGGATACCCTCATTGACATGACATCTTGGAATATAAATGGTGGATACGCATATTTCAGCGAATCTTGCATGAATTGCGGAGGACCCCACTTGTGGCAAAACTGTAACACGTGCAATATATGTGGGTGTCAATATGGCCATTGGGGTGATTGTCCAAAGGCATATTCCCCTCCCCCAAGCCCCTACTATGATCCTTCTGCTGTTTTTTCTAAATATAGGCATGCTGAAAATGAGGACTTGGGACGCCAAGCTCGAATAGAAGACATGTTGAAACAACTCTTGGAGCAATCAGAAGCAATGAAGGAGGCGATGGCAGTATTGAGAAATCAGCAAGAAGAGAATGCAGAGGCTCTAGAAAGTATGACCATCAAATTCACGGAGATGATCGCTGAAGCTGAAGCGTGTGATAAATCACAGACAATAGTTTTAGCCGATATTCAAGAGGAACTACAAGAGGACGACAAGGGTGAATTTTTGGATGAAGCCCAACAATTCGAATCTCTTGAGTGTCCCCGTGATGGGCTCACACTTATGGAAAATCCATTCTTGGAAGAAGAGTTAGCGTATCCCCCAGTCGACTTTAATGGTGAGATAGATGTCGATGTCGAGAAGGTATATACAAGTAAGGAGGTCAAGCAAAATGCAGTTTCAGAGTTGAGGTGTATTGGACCACACTCTACGCATTTTTCAACATTAAATTTGGTTGACAACATAGAAATAGAGTCTTCCAAGTTTGTAGAGAAATGTCTAGAGGAGGACCAAGCACCATATATTTTGAAATTTGCTAACTCAGAAAGACAAAATGACTTTGCTTACTTAAGGACCAATAAATGCAAAAGGCAACATCTACTGTTTGGTCCTTACAATTTTTCACCACCACCCCTGGAGCATAAGAGGAAATTAGAGAAGAAATTAGGGGTGAGATTCATATCCTCAAGGTGGAGGAAAAAGTGGTGAAACTTGGTACGTCGTGCCGTGACGTAAAATTAAGCGCTGCTTGGGAGGCAACCCATGGGTACCATGGGTACCATTTTAATTTCTTGCATTTATGTTTATTTTATTTATTTTTCATCTTGTGTTGTTTTGGTGGAAAGTTAAGCACAGATGGAGGGGAAGTCTGAGTACCCGTGGAGGAGGAAGCTAACAAGCATGGAAAAGAAAAAGTGTGGGGTCGAACACCCACTTGTCCATAGTTGAAGAAAACCATGCTGTCAGCTAGGCCTAAAGGCCCCAGGGAGTATTTCGCACCCTTTGTAAATTTTAATTTGATGCTATGAGGACATAGCATGATTTAAGTGTGGGGTGAGGGAAATTTCAAGAAATTTCAAAAAATTTTGTTGTGCTTAACGATTTTTGGTGAATGTAATGCTTGTGAAAAATTTGAAAAATTTTTGTGAATTAAGCATGACTTCATCACCCGTTGGTTTTTCTTTTCGGTTCTTTTCCGACGGGGGGTCTTTGAACCGAAGAATAAAAAAATTTTCTTTGTCTGTATATAAAGTTTTTAGTCATAGTTAGAGACTGTTTCCAACGATGGATGGATGACGACCGTCTTGAGGAAAATTAGTCGATAGGGTTTGGGTTTTTGAAACCATAACTAATTGGGGCTTGATGTTCTTTTTATGTGTTATACATGGTTGTAAGATGCAAGTATGTTCAGTGTGAAGTATGCAAGTGTATAACTTTGTTTGAGACACTTAGGCTCTTGAATTTGACTCAATATGATTGAAGCTTAATTCTGAATTCTTGTGATTAGCTGAGTAAGAGTCTACTGATTGTGTCTTGATTTGAGCATGTGCCATGAGTGTAAGGTTTTTGAGTATTCCGTGCTATTGTGGATTATCTAGAACTTGCCTGGTGTGTTTATAAAACGAAATGAAGGATGTGAATTGGAGGAAATGATATAGGCATTTCTTTGAATGAACCAACTTTTTATCCCTCATTATACCTACCTTGAAAAATTAATCCTAGTTAACCCCATTGAGCCTTGAGCCTATTCTTTGATAGCTGCAACATAAGCTTAATCCTATTTCTTTCATTAGCCTTGAAATTGATCCAAAACTCCGAAGCGCTTAAAGAAAAAAAATCCGAAAGAGTAAAGGAGTGAGAAGAATGGAAAAGAAGGAAAAATAGCAAGTTGTAAATAGTTGAGAAAAGGAAAAAGGTGCATTTGTGTGAAAATGGTTGGTTATTAGTAGGGAGTAAGAAAAGGAATGAATGAAACATATTGCTTAAGTACTCCTTACTAATAAGCTAAAAGTGTCGAAAGAAATGGGGGAACAAAAGAGGAAAAAGAAAACTAAAAGGAGAAAAAAGGTGAAGTGAGGAAAGGGAAGTTTCTAATGAAGGCGTGATGTATTAAAAGCGCTTAGGAAAGATCACTATTACTGATCATAATAGTACCTACCCGCACCTGAGTTACATTACAACCTAAAAAGTCCTACTTGATCTTACATTCATACATCCTTATATTAGTGGAATAAAACACTAAGGGCAAGCTTATGGGTCATTACATGATGCATGTGAATTCTTTGTGAGAGTGAGCGTAATTCTATTCATGTACCCACACATGTTGTGATGTAAAAAATTGTTTTTGCGTGTGATTGGGTAACTCTCTTTCCGTGAGGGGCACATGTTGAAAGAAGGATATATTTCGTGTGGGATTTCTTAATCAGATGATTTGCATGAGTTTGCTAAAAGTGAGAGTCGATTCTTGAGGTTAAGAAGTCTTAACATGGTTGTACTTCATTTCAATGATCAAATCAGCCATGCTCTATTTTTAGCTTGTATCTTACGTAATCATTATAGCCGTAACCTGAATTATCTTGCTAAATTAGTTATGTAGGAGTCTCCATTTGCATGATATGTAAAAGGTTGTTCGAGGACGAACAAGGCTTTAAGTGTGGGGTTGTGATAACGGGCAAAAATATATGCCCGAGATACTCTTTATTACTTCAATTAGTCTTGTTTATCTAAGTTATTGTATACATTTTCATGTAATTTTATATAATGTGGAGATATGTGCTAACCAACATGATTAGCCTTTGTTTTGTAGGTTTTGATGATGTTTGAGTAACTAATCCATGAGTTGGTGAAGTAGAAGCTTGGAAACGGAATTAACACGCGAACGTCAGCAAGGAAGAGGCACAAAACAGCCCACCGGCGCGTCGACAAGGTGCCACGGCAGGCAGGCCGCTCAAAACAGCCCACCTGCGTGTTGGCAACGTGCCACGGCAGGTGGACTCCGCGACCATGGGGCTGCAACGCGCTGCCCAGGCAGCGTGACACGTTGCCAATGCGGCAAGGTGCTGCCTGGGCCGATTTCGGGTGATTTTCCAGAGAGCCTCCGCGTCCGTAGCGTGTCACGGAGGCCGTGCTCCGCGATGCACTCCGTGACACGTTGCTTGTTAATCCGGGGAAAGATTCCTACTAATATAAATAGCACACTTAGGTTTATTTTTCATAATGAAGACTTGGTGGAGCAAGGACGTGGGTTAGGAGCAGTTGAGGGACGAAAAAGCTAAGGGTTTTTCTCTCTTTCTTTCTTCTTTCAATCAATTGTACGTATGATTTACACTCATTTGAGGATGATCAATCCACAAATGAGTGGCTAATTCTCTTCCTTGCTAAGGTTTTGAACATGTGTATTGAATTTTGATTGTGAATTATATGGTTTTTCATCTTCTTCTTTCATGTTGTTCTATTAATTCTTGTTCTTACTGCATTAGTGTGTGGCCAACATTAATGTACATCTAAAAAGTCCAATTTCACTCGAGAGAGTAAGAAATTCGAAAGTTGTGAATTAATAGGGTATTGTTCTTAACTTGATTTGGGAAAATTGGGTTTTGATGTGCTTTCCTGATAGAAATATACTTGAAAGCCGTATTAGTCAATTTAGGAACCGGAATTGTATTGCTAGGTCATAAATTGCATTTGATCACAGAAATGTAGACGAATGGTTTATGATTCTAAAGTGAGATTAAATACGAGAGTTTTAATCTCTAGGCTAATGTTCTTGGCTAGCAACATGAAGAGAAGAATAACCGAATTATGATTACTATCGAATTCATTACTTGTTCTTAACCTTGGCATGCTCTTATCTCAATTCAAGTAAATATTTGTTAATAGTTTTAGTATATAGTTTATAAACAAAATTATTTAACTTTTGGTTACATTGTTGTCAACATAATTAGAAGTAAACTAGAATATAGTATACTTAAGCAATTTTACTTATCCAGAGTCTCCGCGGATCGATACTTGGCTTACTTAGCCACTTTATTACTTGTTTGACCACGTGCACTTGCGTGTCGGTTTTTAACCCATATAGCAAACCACCGAACAGCTACCGATACGGCATAAGGATAATAGTCCATCCATGGAATGGACTGTAATATGGCCCTTGGGCCTCTACATCGACCCTTAGGATGACATATCATTCCTTGGAGCGACATCAATAGCCTCGTAGGCGTTGACACAGCTAGTAACCCTAGGGTTGGTCATGGAAGGCTATACAGGGAAGGGTCAATCCCAATCTAAACAGACAACACTAATCTCAGACTAATAATAGCAGCTAACCACAACAATCATGCTTCTGGCGTTCTTATGAGAGTCTAAGTCATATTATGACATGAAAGGAACAACTTGCCAAAAGTATTCACCTTAACATACCTCTAATGCTGATTTCTAATTTAACTGGTGAGGTTTAACTTGCAAATTGCAGTTCTTTCCAACTGTAACCTCTATGCTGAGAGAATAGAACTAATTTCAATACTAAATTTGGCAAATATCGATAACTTTTGATAATAGAATTAACTATAATCATACTTTGAATAGCTTGGCCAAAAATCTATAATTTCCTGAGAGTTCATAAGGGAGAAATGCTTACCTAATGCCTGTGGCCGAGTAGGAATTAATTTGGAGAAATTCTGTAAATTTTGCATGGCGGGTTTACGATTTGCCAAGCGAAATTTTGAGAAATAACTCTGCATTAATGCTTCCCGTAGGCCTAGAACTCATTACCCGAAGTTAATTTGATATTGGATGGAGCTTGGTAGCGTTATCGGATGAAAATTAATCAAAACTTGCGTGCTTTTACTTCTCTAGCCGAGATATCATTTGAGAAATGATTTAAATGAAAGAGGGAGGGGTTTATATATAGCTAAGGGCAGTGGTAGGTGGGCGCCCCGCGCCGCCCAAAGTGCCAAGAATGCCCCCACATCGCGCCCTCCGTGCACCAGTAGGCCTGGCGCGTTGCACTGGCCCCTCGAGACCTGGCCTCGCCCGACCCTGCTTCCGAGGCTTTTTCCACACGCGTCAAGATGTTCTTATTCATCACAAATACACGCATACGCCTACTAACTGTTGACTTTTATGGGTATAGCACTTGAACTTGATAATTCACTAAAAATACAGTCCCCGTGGGTTCAATATTCGGCTCTTAAGAGTCACTTTACTACTTGCATGACCACCTGCACTTGCGCGTGCGCTAGAGTGCTGTCAAGTTTTTGGTGTCGTTGCCAGGAAGTAGGAACATTTGATGAATTGCTAGTTTTTGTGTTATTTTTACTTTTTCATAAGTGTTAAAAAACTTGGTCTTGGTCTGTCAATTTGCAGGTAATAGATTGGTCCTTGTGGCAAGCTGGCAAAGGATAGAGCTTATTAAACCATACCCTGAACCTGAATGAAGGTTGCGCCAGTTGAGAAGGGAAACTTCCCCTCTATGTCCTGTCCAGTAGGTTCAACAGGGCTAGGTTGCACCAGCGGTTATGGCAGCTAGGCCAATGCACGAAGTGGCAATCTCACTCGCAACCAATGTTACCTCTAGTATCCGCAGATCGGAGCCTGGAGGTAGATTTGAGCTAAAGCAAAATATGGTGCAGTTTTTGCACGCGAGTGGGCAGTTCACGGGGATGACACATGAGGACTCACAGTAGCATCAGCAGAATTTTCTAGAGATCAGTGACACCTTCATCCCCACTAGAGTGTCAATTGATTATGTGAGGCTCACCCTTTTCCCATTCTCACTTTTGGGAGAAGCGAAGAGGTGGCTGAATGCATTGGCAGCCCAGATAGCTTTTTTTCAACACCAAATGATGACTCAGTTCAGCAAGCTAAGTATGGCACAGCCACAGGCGCAAGTCAATGCAGTGTAACCAGCTCCTAGCTGGTATGAGGTATGTGGTAACAATGGGCATGGTGCAGACTCTTACGGAGCCAATCTGAAGTCAGTAAACTTTGTAGGTAATGTGCCGAGAGGTAATTAGAATTTTGGGAACACCAACAATTGGAACTGACAGAATTACCCCAATTTTTCTTAGGGTGGAAGTCAGGGGCAGAGTCAAAGCTATCAACAACCTCAGTCGAATCAGTATCAGCAGTAGAGCAGGCAGAATAGTGGCTAATAAAGCAACATTGAGGAGATACTGCGGAAGATCATGGCCAATTAGACTCAGACGGCAACTGATCAGGCAAAGATGGTTGTAGAGTTAAAGAATCAGTAGCTGGCCACTAGAAACTTGGAGAAGCAGATGGGTTAGTTGGTAGCCACTCAGCATAGTAGGCCGCCGGGGGGTTTACCCAGTGATACAGATATAAACCCGAGTAGGTCATGGCTATCAGTCTGAGGAGTGGCAAAGAGTTGGCAGATGCACCACTGAAAGAGAAGAAAAATGAGGTGCAACTAGAGTTGGTCAGACCTAGTCCATCAGTGAACAAGAGCATAGAGAAAAAGACTGCAGTAGATAATTCACCATCAGTGGTGCAGCCTATACGGAGACCACCATCCCCATTCCCGCACAGGCTCAAGAAGAGCAAGGAGGATGCCTAATTTTAGAAGTTATTTGATATTTTCAAATAACTTCACATAAATTTTCCTCTTATTGACATTTTTGTAGGGAATTCCCAAGTACGCTAAGTACTTGAAGGATGTGGTGGCCAATAAGATGAGGTTGATGGATGTCCAGACTGTAGCACTCACAATGGAGTGCAGTTTCAGGGTGACGAGAAAGATGCCCAAAAAGATCAAAGACCCAGGGAGTTTCACCCTCCTCGTACAAATAGGTGGAAAAGATGTAATGAGGGCCTAGTGTGATCTAGGGGAGGCAGTAAAATTGATGCCCTTATCATTATTTAATACACTTGGTTTGGGAATACCAAGGCCCACAACAGTGATATCGCAGCTGGCGGACAAGTCAAAGGTGGCCTCAGAGGGGATTATTGAGGACCTGTCCATCCAAGTAGGTAAGTTCATCATACCTGCTGATTTTATAATTTTGGAATTTGAGGTTGATGACAAGGTACCCCTCATCTTGGGACTTCTGTTCTTAGCCATTAGAGGAGTGATAAATTGATGTTAGAGTTGGCACCTTGAAAATAAGGGAGAATGATAAGGAGGAGATGTTCAGAGTGTACCAAGAAATCCACCCCCAATACACTACAGAGATCTTTCCAAGATCAACGTACTAACAGAGGATGAGTGTTGGGTGGTGGATTCCATAGGTCCATTTTTGAAGGATCTCTTAACAAAAGAGCCCAAGTCTGCTGCTGAGGAAGTGCCACAGAATTTGGTGGTGGAAAAAGTAATGGAAGTGAAGAGGGAAAGTGTGGAGGTTTTACCCTCAACAGTAAAAGAAAAAGAGAAGATGGTTCCCAAAAAGGAAGAAGTGTTTGAGAACATCCTAAAAAGGATGGTTCATTTCATGCCGCGATATACAATCAGGAGCTTCTAGGGAGGCAACCCAAGTGTATCATAGGTATGATTTTTTTCCTTTTATTTTTTACTTTATTTATCTTCACTTTTGTTTTTGTGAGTTAAACACACATTGAGGGGAAGTTTGAGTACCCTTAGAAGAGGAAGCTAAGGAGCATGGAAAAACAAGAGTGTGGGGTTGATGACCCTCAAGATAAAAATAGACAAAACATGTTGTTAGCTAGGCCTAGAGGCCTCAGGAAGTATCTCTAACCCTGTTGTGATTTTAATTCATGCTTTAGGAACATAGCATATTTTAAGTGTTGGATGAGGGAAATTTCAAAATTTTTGAGGATTGATTTAGGGTGAATCATGTGCTTGGTGTGAAAATTGTTTGATGTGAAGTTTCAGTTGAGCACATTTCACCCACCCTTTGATTTTTCTTGTTTGTTCTTTTCTGGAGGGGGGGGACTTGGAACCGAGAATAAAATTTTTGGTTTTGTTTGTAAATATTTGTTGAATAAAATTTTTGGTTTTGTTTGTAAATATCTGTTTTAGTTATATTTAAGGACTTTTCCCAATGATGGATGGATGACGACCGTCTTGATAAAAAATTAATCACTAGAATTTTTGTTGAACCCTTAACTGATTGATTGCTTGATACTCTTGTTGATTTCTATACATGTCTGTAAGATGCAAGTGAATTTTAATTGTTAAGCATGTTGATAAGTGTATGACTTTGTTTAAGACACTGATGCTCAGGAATATGACTCTGTATGCTATATGCTTAATTTTTGAATCCATGTGATTAGCTGTGTTGAGAGTCTGTATGGGTCTGTCTAGAATTGAACATGTACAGTGAGTGTAAGATTCTTCATGTATTCCATGCTATCACGTAGTGTCTAGGACTTTCTTGGTGTGTTTGTAAAGCGAAATTAGGGTTTTTAATTGTAGGAGATTATGTAGGCATTTCTTTGAATAAGGTTATTTTCATCATATGCTTTATCTACCCTTAATGCATAATCCTAGTTAACCCCATTGAGTCTTTAGCCTATTCTTTGTTGGCCACAATTAAAACAAAATTCTTTCAATAGACCTAAATTTGATCCAAAACTCCTAAGAGCTTAAGTGAAAATATATAAGAGTCAGAGGAGTAAGAATATTGAAAAAAAGGAAATAGTTGGTTGTGGAAGTTGAAGAAAAGAGTGAAGGATGCAATTGTCCAAAATGTCTAAGTATTGGTAGCGAGTCGGAAAAAAATAAAAGAATGTTTAATGCTTGAGTACTCCTTAATAATAACAGAAGTGTGCTTAAAGAATTTGAAAAACAAAAAGGAAATTGAGAGTTGATAAGGACAAGGGGTGAAGTAAAATAAAAAAGAAGAGCATGTGCTTATTGAGCAAATTGTGATGGATTAAAAGTTCTTAGGGAAGATAGCCATTTTTACTGGCCAGAATAGTACATACCCGTCCCTTAGCCTACATTACAACCCATAAAGACCTACTTGATTTTACTTTTAGATGCTCCTGGATTAGCAGAGTACTACACTAAGGGAATGGATATCGGTTATTGCATGTTGCATGTGAATTCGTTGTGAGTGAGAGTAATTATATTCATATACCCATACATATTATAATTTGAAAAACTGTGAGCGAAAATGTGTGTCTCTCTTGTTGTGAGGGCACATATTTTAGGAAACATGAAAATTCATATCGAACTTCTTGATTAATGCATGAGTTTGTTGTGGTGTAGAGTCGATTCTTGAGGCTAGGAGGTCTTAACTTGGTTGTATTTGATTTGATCAGTGTTATATATAGTATGCTCTATTTTGAACTTTCTATCTGAGTAAATCGTTGTAGCCTTAACTTGAGTTGTCTTGCGTCTATTAGCAGTGTGTGAGTCTTCCTTGTGCATGAGATGTAAAGGATTTGTTCGAGGACAAATGACGCTCTATGTGTGGGGCAATGATCATGGGCATATTTTCATGCCCAAGTGTTGTTTTATATCTTAGTACTCATATTTTTCGATTAAATTAGTTATATAATGTTGCCCAAGCGCATGTGATCGTCAAGTAATATAGGATTTTGAAGTCCAGATAGCGTACCCAAGGGACTTGTCAATTTAATCGTTATAAGATTGTCACTTTAATTTCACTGATCTACAAAATAGTTAAATGTGAAGACTGACTTGGAAAATTAAACTACTAAAACTTCATATATAAAATTAACTAAAAACAATTATAAGCTTGATTGTATTTCGATGATGGTGAAAGACTAGAGCAATGGCACTTGGTTGATTTCAAGTTGAGATATCAAGACATAATTAAACTAGCATGATTCTTCCTATGGTTGTTAGTTGCAATTTACTATCCTATTTCTTGCCACTATCCCTAGCATCCAAGAACTATTTCATGAACCCTAACACCTGTATCCCTATGGTCGCAGGAGAACAATGAAACGAAGATTATGCCTACTTGTATTTCAACTAAACTGGGCTGAAGGGTATATCTCTATCCTTAACAACAATTTCTATCCTATCACCAATGGGTTCGAGGGTCTTTGGATTCCCGTTCTGTATTTATTTTTAACCCTTTCAATTTCCTTTCCCAAGTTCAATTAAAAGCCAACAGATTATTTACAAGGTGATCAATCTCATAAATAATAAATTAACAAAAATAAATATAAACAACCATAATTGAAGAATCAAATCTAATATTAATCAGTCAATCAAATACTCAACTATCCACATGGCCAAAACCCTAGAGTTATTAGCTTAGCCACTCATAGACAAGTGGAAAAAATCAAACTTAGTCATCATCATACGAAAATAAGAATAAAAAAGAGAAAAACCTAGTTGTAGAACTGTGTCTTCCTTCCAAACGACTTAAAATCTTTCATAAACTAACTACAGAATTTAAAATATGAACTAAGATCGATAAAACATGATATTTAATAAATGCACTAGAGGGTGTATTTATAGTTGAGCCTTCAAATGATGCTTCTGCCCTCAAGTACTTAGCTTTAACATTAGCAATTTCAGCCTAAAATAGGTCTGGCACGCCGCCCCACCTATCTCACCACAGAGTTAGTCAAATTTTCAGCAATTTCAGCTCCAAAATTAGTCTGGTGCGCCACCACACCAATCTCACCAAGGACTTAGCCAATTTTCCTTGATCTAGAAGCTTTCTAGCGCCAGCCCCATCTATATCACCAAGTTTGGCTCAAATTTCTTTGAATTTTAGGACTTGGTGCACCGCCCACTTTATCTCACTTGAATTTAGTGAAATTTTTCTAAGTCTAGAATGCTCTGGTGCTATTGATGGGGCTCCATGTCGTCCATAGCACTAGAATTTTTTGTGCTATGGATGGGGCTCCATACCTCTAATCTCGCTAGGGTGTTGAGTAGATTTTCTTTTAAAGTTTTGGAGTTGGTGCGCGGCGCCAGCCATCTCACCAAAACGATAAAAATAATTCTCTAAAGTTTGGCACTTGATGCGGGGCGCTAGCTATCTCACCAGATTCTTGTCTTAGCTTCTCAAACCTCCAACTTTGGTCATTTTGGGTCCTTTTTCCCTAGTGTCCTGCTCAAATCATCTCAAATCATTTTTTAGCATATAAAATAGACAAACATATCAATTCATGCATTTCATAAGGATTATGAACTCAAAACATGGTAAAATATGGGTAAAAACACGGCAAATGGGCATTGAAATATGCCCAACATCATTATATTCTCATGTAATTTTATATATTTATGTGCATGAATTAACCAATGTGATTAGACCATATTTGTAGGTGAAATATACTAAGAATGGGGCTTGGAATAGAAATGCACAAGAAATAAGGAAGCTCGAGATGATTGTTAATGAAGATGCATGAAGGAGCACACAAGTGTCAAGAGAAGTGGGTTGTCATGCCACGCCGGTAGATGTGCGCGTCAAGCACCCTGTCATGCTGGCCTTGCTGTGCGACCACGCCCGTGCCATGCCCCTGTTATGCATGCGAGACTAGTTCCAGGCAATGTGCCTACGCACTGGGCATCATGCTATGCTAACCCTGTTGCGCAACCACATTCATGCCACGCTTGATGGCACCCAGCCATGCCATGCCATGACCTGCTATTTCCAGTGAGCATTTGCATCTACTCTGTTACACGGAAGGCATGCGATGTGATAGACAGCGTGGCACGGAGGCAACATACACACGACAAATTTCACTTTGTATAAATTAAACACTTGGTCTATTTTTTATTTTTATCATGGATTATTTTAGAAACACAGAGCGAAGCCAAGGGAGAACGAAGGAAATTTTACCTAGGGTTTGTTTTTTTTCATTTTTTGACTCTTGTTTTTCATGAATTAAATCATTGTGATGAATTCTTATACTAGCATGAGTGGCAAGACCCTTTCTCTAGGGTTGAGGCCACATGACACGATTATATTAGCGTAAATTCCATATGGTTCAAGTTTTCATTGTTGTTTATCTTGCATTCTTGTTATTATTCATTTTAATTCTTGATCACCATTGAAATGAACTTTTTATTCTTAGGCAAACTTGAAAGAGCAAAACTTAGGATAGAACTAGGGATGAAGGAAGTGAGTTCAAGACTTTAGGGATGATTCGCGGTTAGGATAGCAATATACCTAATTCGCCTCGCTTGGTTCTAAAACGAGAAGATATCTAGACACCTAATTTGGAATTTTCATATCACCGCTCTTTGAAGTTGTGAGGCCAAGTTAAGTCAAATGGTTAGAGGTTTGCGAAAGTCCATAACCAAGAGCATTAACCCCATAAACCACTCCACATAGATAATTGCATATGAATTAGATTGTCACATTCCTGCTCAACGATGTAGTTGTGAGGCAAATTCAATTCTGTTTAGAGGCTCGAAAGACCATAAACATGGCAGCTATTTTATGAGACAACAAATGAAAGCAAACACTTCAATCATTGTGAATTGAAGTTGTATATGAATGTATGGACTTAACTCTTGATGTTTCTTATTATTGTTTTTCAACTAAATTTGTGATCACACTTAGATTTAGAAACAAATCTCAAATCTTGAAACTTTAACACTTTTGAATTGTGAATTGTGAATTGTGAGTTGATACTTGAACTTGATAATTTAATTAAAAATTCAGTCCCTATGGGTTTGACATCCTACTCTTAAGAGTCACTTTACTATTTGCACGACAGCATATGCTTGCGCGTGTGCTAGAGCGCAGTCAGGAGATGAAACTAATGAGGGTTAAAAGAAGCATAAAATAGGTTTTGATTCTCTATCAAGAGTTCAAGGAGTTGATTTCATTGTTGAGGATAGGAATATATCCTGTAACCCTACTTAGTTTAATCAAGTATCTTCAATCGTCATCTAACAGTTCTCCTGCCACCATAAGGATATAGGTGTGAGATAGTTCTTGGCTATTTGGGAGAATAGTTGAGAAATGAGTTCTTAACTTGAAATAGTCTTTGGAAGATTTAGTCTAGTGTATTTGAATCCTAAAACTCAACCTGAAAGCGATAGTGCCAAGACCCTGGATCTTAATCATCATTTGAATTACAACTCTCTTACAAACAAACTTATTTTAGTAGCTTTGATCTGCATTTCAAGTTTAGTAGAAAGTAATCTCAAAACTTTATTTCTATTTTTCTTGAATAGTGTAATACGGATTCAAACTAAGCAATTAATCTGACAAGTATATGTGGGTACGATATTTAAACTTCACCGTTCTATATTACTTGACGACCACGTATGCGCTTGGCAATATCAAATTTTTGGCGTCGTGGCCAGGGACTTGAATATTGATTAATTATTTTTTATTGGAATTTTTATTCCACTGTTTCATATTTTATGTTGGTTGGTAGTTGTTGCATATTTCAAGTGTTATTTATTTAGTGTATATCAGCTACCCGAAGTCAAGGACAACCCTTGGCTCAGTTTGATCTTGAAATAGAAAGAACATTTCATCAGTTAGCAGTAATGGCAGAGGAGCAAGAATGTGCCAACAACCCAGATCGGATTCCAATGCTAAAATTTTCTAGGCCAAACTTGGGGAATGTTTCCAAAATCCAAAGCGATCATCAAGCCGGCCATCACTGCAAATTTTGAATTGAAGGAGGGAACCGTGTGGTTGGTTCAAAACACTTGTTAGTATCAGGGCAAGCCGCATGAGGATCCCCATAGAAATTTCATGATATTTGTGGAAATAAGTGAGAATTTTCATTACCTAAATGTTTTTTATGAGTATGTTAAGTTTAATTTGTTCCCATTTTCATTGATTGAAGAGACAAAGGATTGGCTTCAAAATGATCCAGCAAGGTCCATCACCACTTGGGAAGCTCTTTCCAGTAAGTTCATAAATAGGTTTTTCTCTTGGAGGAGAACAAAGGAGTTAAGAGGAAAGGTCTTAGGGTTCATTCAGAAGGACAATGAAACCTTGGCTCAAGCCTGGGAGAGATAGAAAGGGTATCTGCGAGATTGCCCACATCATATGTAGCCAAAGGAGATTATTGGGCATAATTTTATAGAGGGGCTGAAGCCAGAGTCCAAGATTGTACGTGATTCTACTGCACAGAGATAGATACTATTCAAAAGCAATGATGAGATGGAAGATTTGTTAAATCTTATGTCAATTGGGAGTCAAGACTATCAGGACTTTGGCAAAGGTTTTGCAGCAACAAAGGTTCCAGGGAAACTTAAAGTTGATAGTGTAGTTGATAATGCTCAAACCATACCTCCTACTAAAGTATGAAGCAGACATTGTTAATAAAGAACCCAACTAGAGGTTGGGGTCGTTCCCGCAGGGAATATGGAAGAGCTAGATTATAGCTGAAAAGTGAACTTGTTAGGTAGTTACTTCAAAATTGGGGGATTCTAAAAAAAAGCAATAATAAAAACAATTATCAAAAGTTCGATTTTGAATCAATATTAAAAGATAACTAGGGTTTGTGTTCCCCATGGATGCATAACTTCTTTAGGTATGCACTCGTGATCATCATCAATACTTACTTATAGAACTGATAATAAAGGTTCATTCAAATGACCAACCAGTCCCTATTGAATGACTATTCTCAATTACTTGACCAAGTCTCATGAGAGATTTCAAACTATCCGTTATCACTAAGTTCCAAATTTAAAGATCCTGTGAACACAACTCAAGTTAATACAATGACCATCAAGATCAAGGCTCCGTTGTAATTCTCTTTTCCTAATCTCTATCTCTTAAACATAAGCAAGTAAAGAATTCAGGCAAGTCCCAACATTGTGCACCGTTAAGAAACATTTAAGCATGAAGAGAATACAATATAAGAGCTTAGTATTGGTTTAAAAGCACTTTGTGCACGTGTTAATCCACCATGGTTACCACAAGCCTAGCTATGGAGGTTTTAGCCTCTCATAGTTGTAAGGCTGTGATTTGTATTCATGACTAAGAACATAAACCAATACTCACAATTATGAATGAGAAAGATACTTCTTTTAATAAATCAGCAAAATCTTCAAGAACAAGTAGCAAGAACAAGTAGCAAGAACAAGAAGATTTCAGGAAAAGGTTAATCACAAATCAAATCAACTCAATTCTCTCCTTTCTCAATATTTTCTAACTATTCTCTCACATCCACACACACACACGTTCATACCCAAAAAAATAAAACATAAAATGTACTTATATAGACATAAAAATCCTTTTCCTAGGCTAAAAAGGTGAATTTTGATATCTAGTTCCACCAGTGCCATGACCCATCCTACGATCCGTACCATGATCCTATGAACTGTACCTTTCTCTCGTACATTGTTGACTGGTTGAATTTTGGCTAAGTGTTGTATCCTGGTACGACTCGTGCCTGTGTCCTATGAGTCGTATTGTCCGACCGTAGCTCAACTCTAAGACTTTGAAATACTTCTGAAGTCCATCACGAATGCTATGGTACGACTTGTACCTTCCTTCCACGATTCGTACTTTCTATCCGTAGCAGGAGTCAGCCTCTTGTGCAAATCTTCTGAATGTTTTCACAACTTCTTCACCACAACTATTACATGCTTTGTATGACTCATACTGAGACTCGTACAGTGCACCTCTTCATCATTAGCCTTCTGCAACTTCTTACGACCAGAAGTAGACTCGTAAGACCTTCCTACGGCTCGTACTGTGAACTGTGAGTTGAGCTTATTTTATACACTTCCAAGCTAACTTTTGCATATTTTAGCTCCAACACCAATTTATCCTCCAACCAAAGGAAAAATTCCTTATATCCACATAAATATACCTAAGTCCATGCTATTTTCTCAATTTTGAGCATCGAAAGTGCTGTAAATCCACAGCACATCAACACCCTCAACTTAAGACTTTTGCATGTCCTTAGGCAAAGAAGAGAAAAATTAAACACGACGCTCAACTAGAAAATAAACTTAAGATACTTCAGCCAATACTTAAATAAAACTTTCACTTTCCATACAACCTATTCTGACCCTTTTCCACGGACCAACATCTGCTAATATATTACAAACGACCTCAAAACGCAATAACAGGGATGAAGACATGTCATCTAGCTATCAATGGGCAATCAAGTCATCACCAATGTTTTTCACATAGACCAATGGTAAAAGTAAACATAATCCATGTACCCTCACAACAAACAAAGTCCTCACTCATATATGTACAGTGTCAAACATGGCATGGGACAAAACAAGTAAGGCGCTCACTCTCACAAAGAAGTTACAAGCATTATGTATCAGATACCATAGGCTTGCCCTTATTTTCTCTGCTTTGGTTTATCAGATGGTCGGGTTAGGATCACTATAGGACTTGATATAGCTTGTAATGTAGGCTTAGGGCTAGACATGATGAATATGAATGATTTTATAAGTGAATATCCCTTTTTTGGCACTACATACATTGGCTACACCATTCACCTATTTCACCCTTTATTCTTTCATTCTCTTTTTCTTCCCTTTTCACCTCTTTTATATACATTTGCATGGATGTGGTGTATTTTCAACTTTTTCAGCATTTTCATTTTCTTTTTCAAGATTCTCAATATTTTTCATCTCTTTTCTTTTCACCTTATCACACCTCATTTTTCACCCTTTTTCTCTTTTCTTTCCCTCTTTCTCTTTCCCACCATTTACGCACCCCTACTCTAGCCACCCTCAACTTAAGCATTTTTTCTATGTTGAGGTTCACAATATCCAAGGAAGGACCAGAAACAAAACAGGTTCATTGTAAACTAATGGGTACGGTTAATTGGTAAATCAAAGAAACATGGTCTATTAAGGCTCAAACTTGGGATCAAGGGATTCATGTAATTTTGGTAGGGTCATATAGGCTAAAAGTGAGCTAAACAAAAATGGCCTATGATAATATCCTAACCAACCATCCTTGACCTATACAAAGACCAACCAGGCAAGTTCTAGATCTTCAACACAATACCGAACTGAGTACTATACCTCACTCACTCATGGTACATTAACTATTTTAGCCTCACCTGTCTGTTTTATACATGGATTAAAAGGACTATCATGTTAATATTCTAAATGACATCAAAAGATTCTAAAAAATCATACATGTTGTCACAAATACATAGTTAATGCATCAAAAAAATTTAAACAAGTTCAATTTTTTTCCAAAAATCAAAACTAGTGCATTTTTATTGGCTGAGTACTCCGAAGTTATTTTCTAATTAAACAAAAATCACAAACTAAAAATAAAAATCCTACACATGCCGATTCTACTAGATAGCATGCTTGAGGGAAAAGAAACACGGCAAGAAAAACCTCAGACAAATCAAAAATCCCAAAAATCACAAGTACACCCCCTCCCCTTTTTTGAAAAGTAAGCTTCGTCCCTGAAGCATGAACTGTAAGAACATAGGGAAGAGAACATACTTGTGGATACTCAGACTTCACCTTCCATGGGTTGCCTCTCATGCAACTCTTGATTTAATGTCGCGGCACGACGTGGCTTTTGTGATTCCTCAAGCATCATCAAGGTATACTTCCTCTATTCTTCTTAATTCTTCCTCATCTCCCAGATACAATTTTATTCTTTGCCCATTTACTTTAAACCTTTTTCCTTAGTTGTTCTCAAGTGCCACTGCACCATACGAAGACGCTTGTACAACTCTTTAAGGTCCCATCCATATAGATTTCAACTTCCCAGGATACAGTCGGAGTCTTGAGTTAAACAGTAGGATCGAACCACCTGGTCTAAACTCCCTTTTTGCAATCTTTTTGTCATGGTAGATCTTCATCCTTTCTTTATAAATGGCCGCACTCTCATAAGCCTTAAGTCAGAATTCATCCAACTCATTAAGTTGGTTAAGTCTTAGCTTGGCAGCTTCGTTCCAGTTCATATTCAGCTTTTCCAAAGCCCATAATGCCTTATGCTCTAGTTCAACTAGTAAGTGGCACGCTTTTCCATAAACCATTTGGTATGGAGATGAACCAATGGGAGTCTTATAAGCTATTCGGTAAGCCCACAATGCATCATCAAGCTTCCTAGACTAATCCGTCCGGCTAGTATTCACTGTCTTGGCCAGGATGGTCTTGATTTCCCTGTTTGAAACTTCCACTTGACCACTCGACTGAGGGTGGTAAGGTGTGGCCACCTTATGCTTGACACCATATTTTTCCAACAATGTTTTGAGGAGGCAGTTGCAGAAGTGAGATCCACTATCACTGATAATAGCTCCGGGAGTACCAAACCTGGCGAAGATATGCTTTCGAAGGAATGTTGTAACATTCTTGCCTTCATTGTTTGGTAGTGCAATTTCCTCCACCCATTTGGAGACATAATCCACTGCCACCAAAATGTACTTCATTCCATATGAGCCAATAAATGGGCCCATGAGATCGATCCCCCACACATCGAACAATTATACTTCCAAGATGGTGGTTAGTGGCAACTCGTGTCTACGGGTAATATTGGCCTGCCTTTGGCATTGATCACAAGACTTGGCGAAGTCATATGCATCTTGGTGAATAGATAGCCAGTAATATCCGCATTGTAAAATCTTATGTGTTTTTCTGATACCACTGCGATAACCCCCAATAGGAGATGAGTGACAGGCCTCCAAAATGCTCAGTATCTCTACTTTTGGAACATACCTACGAATGATCCCATCTGCGCAAATTCAAAATAAATATGGCTCATCCCAGTAATATCTTCGGGCATCGAATAAGAAATTCTTCTTCTGCTTAGCAGTTAGGTCTGTAGGCATCATATCGCTAACCAAGTACTTTGCAAGGTCGGTGAACCAGGGAATCAAATCCTGCAATACAGCTAGTACCTATTCGTCTGGGAAGGCATAATTGATATCAATCTCCATCCTTTCCCTCACTTCAGACTCAAGCATGGATAGATGATCTACCACCTGATTTTCTATTCCCTTCCGATCCTTCACCTCAAACTCAAATTCTTGGAGCAAGAGTATCCACCGAATAAATCTGGGCCTTGCATTATTTTTATACATTAGGTACCTCAACGCGGCATGGTCTATATGAATGATCACCCTGGTTCCAAGCAAATATGCTCAGATTTTTTCAAATGCAAAGACCACTACTAGTAGTTCCTGCTCTGTGACTGTATAATTCTTCTGGGTTGTATTGAGCATTTTGCTAGCGTAATAGATTGGATGAAAGATCATTGCTCTTCTTTGGCCTAAAGCAGCACCAAGAGCAACACCGCTAACGTCACACATTATCTTGGATGGAAGAGACCAATCCGGAGCTATGATGATAGGTGCAGTGCTGAGCTTTTATTTTAAACATTCAAAAGCCCTTAGACATGCCTCATCGAACACGAATTTTACCTCTTTCTCCAGTAATTTGCACAATGGCTGTGTGATTTTTGAAAAACCCTTGATAAAGTGCCAATAGAATCCTGCATGCCCAAAAAAGCTTCTGACTTTTTTTATGGAAATAGGGGTGGCAATCGTGCTATAACCTCGATTTTTGCCTTTTCCACCTCAATCCCCTTTCCCAAGATTTTATGACCCAAAACTATTCCCTCTTTAACCATGAAATGACATTTTTCCCAATTTAGGACCAGATTGGTTTCTTCACATCTTTTCAGTACTTTGCCTAGATGATCAAGGAAGGATTCAAATGAATCACCTACAACTAAAAAATCATCCATAAATACTTCAATGGTGTCCTCCCCCATGTCTGAGATTATGGACATCATGCAGCGCTGGAAGGTGGCTGGTGCATTACATAATCCAGATGGCATTCTTCTGAAGGCAAAAGTTCCATATGGACAGGTGAAGGTTTTCTTCTCCTGATCTTCTAGAGCAATAGTGATCTGATTATACACTGAATATCCGTCAAGGAAATAGTACCATCCTCTACTTGCCAGTCTATCAAGCATCTGATCCAAGAATGGCATTGAAAAATGGTCCTTCTGGGTACAGTGGTTGAGTTTCCTGTAATCCATGCATACACACCATCCTGTGACTAGTCATGTCGGAATCAGCTCATTCTTTTCATTGGGCACCACTGTAATCCCTCCTTTCTTTGGTACGCATTGAACAGGACTTACCCACTGGTTTTCTTCTATGGGATATATCACTCCAGCATCCAGCCATTTGATAATCTCTTTTTTTACCACTTCTTGCATTGGAGGATTCAGGCAGCGCTGATGCTCTATACTTGGCTTACAATATGGTTCTAGTTGGATCTTACGGGTATATATGCCTTATGGGATTACGATGACATCAGCTATGGTCCATCCAATTGCCTTTTTATATCTTTTCAGTATGCTAACCAAAGCTTCCACCTGCTCATTTAACAGGTCCGCTGTAATTATGACTGGCGAAGTGTTGTCTTCTCCAAACAATGCATACTTGAGATGAGGAGGTAGTGCTTTCATCTCAAGGATTGGTTGTACCTCCACGGATGGCTTGGCCTGTGGTGTTGAACGATTCTTTAAATCCAGGTCTAACTTCTTTGGGCTGAAGTTATATGACCCTACTCCATTTAAAGCATTCACCATCTTTGTGTATTTTGGGCTCCCGTCTCCCTCATAATTCATTATAACAGCTGCCAATGTACCATTAGTCATCATCTCTTCCACAGGTGTTGGTAGATTATCATGTTCCATTTGAGTATTCAAGTGAAAGGTTGTTGCCTTGATGTATCCTGCGAGAGTCACAAAAAGAAAAAAAGAAAAGCGTAAAAAGTAACGTAACTACCAATAAGTCAAATACAAGCAAATAACCTAGTCTTAGTCGTATTCCCCGCAACGACGCCACTTTTCAACAACGCTCAAACCATACCTCCTACTGAAGTATGAAGCGGACGTTGTCAATAAAAAACCCAACTAGAGGTTGGGGTCAATCCCATAAGGAATATGGAAGAGCTAGATTACAGTCAGTAAGTGAACTTGTTAGGTAGTTACTTCAAAATTGGGGGATTCTAAAGAAAAGCAATAATAAAAACAATTATCAAAAGTTCAATTTTGAATCAATATTAAAAAATAACTAGGGTTTGTGTTCCCCATGAATTCATAACTGCTTTAGGTATACACTCATGATCATCACCAATACTTACTTATAGAACTGATAACAAAAGTTCATTCAAACGATCGACCAGTCCCTATTGAATGACTATACTCAATTATTCGACAAAGTCTCATGAGCGGTTTCGAAATATCTGTTATCACTAAGTCCCAGATTAAACTATTCTGCGACCACAGCTCAAGTTAATACAATGACCATCAAGATCAAGGCTCTGTTGTAATTCTCTTTTCCTAATCTCTACCTCTTAAACCTAAGCAAGTAAAGAATTCAGGCAAGTCCAAACATTGCGCACCGTTAAGAAACGTTTAGTATTGGTTTAGAATCACTTTGTGCAACCCTAGCGTGTTAATCCACCATGGTGTCCACAATCCTAGCGATGGATATTTTAGCCTCTCATAGTTATAAGGTTGTGATTTGCATTCATGACTAAGAACATAAATCAATACTCACAATTATGAATGAGAAAGACACTTCTTTTAATAAATCAGCAAATTCATCAAGAACAAGTAGCAAGAACAAGAAGAATTCAAAAAAAGGTTGATCATAAGTCAATCAACTCAATTCTCTCCTTTCTCAATGTTTTCTAACTATTCTCTCAAATCCATACACACACACATTCACACCCTGAAAAGTAAAACACAAAACGTATTTATACAGACATAAAATACTTTTCCTAGGCTAATAGGGTGAATTTCCATATCTGGTTCCTCCAGTTCCACGACCCATCCTACGATCCGTATCATGATCCTACGAGTTGTACCTTCTTCTCGTACATTGTTGATTGGCTAAATTTTGGCTAAGTGTTGGGTCTTGGTACGACTCATGCCTGCGTCCTACGAGTCGTACTGTCCTACCATGGCTCAACTCTAAGACTTTGAAATACTTCTTAAGTCCATCACGAATGCTATGATATGACTTGTACCTTCGTTCCACGATTCGTACTGTCTATCCATAGCAGGAGTTAGCCTCTTGTGCAAATCTTCTGAATCTTTTCACGACTTCTTCACCACGACTTGTACTGAGACTCGTACAATGCACCTCTTCATCCTTAGCCTTCTGCAACTTCTCACGACCAGTAGTACGACTCGTAAGACCTTCATATGGCTCGTACTGTGAACTGTGAGTTGAGCCTATTTTACACACTTCTAGGCTAACTTTTGCACATTTTATCTCCAACACCAATTTATCCTACAAACAAAGGAAAAGTGCCTTATATCCATATAAATATACCTAATTCCATGTTATTTTTTCAGTTTTGAGCATCGAAAGTGCTGTAAATCCACAGCATATCATGGCTGCAATTCAGTTAGATATCAGTCAGCTGGTGAATCTAATCAGCAAGTTAGTGACCACACCAGCAATAAGTTAGGTTTAGCAAGTTAAGACTCCACCGCCATCATGTGAGGCGTGTGGAGAAAGTCATGCTTATTCAGGTTGTTCGCTAAACTTAGAATCTATCTATTTTTTGGGGCAACAAGGTCGCGGTGGAGGATTTCAAGGGAACAGTTAAAATCAGAGGTACAGGAATGTAGCTAATCCCACATGGGGAGGAAATCAAAACTTTTAGAGACCCCCGAATAACTTTTACAGAAATCAAGCCAGCAGCCTAACAGTTCATTAGAGGATACATGACGCAACGGATAGTTCAGTAGACTTAAATTGTCAATGAGATGCAAAAGTCGATTCATGAACTGGAGAGTTAAGTGGGCCCGTTGGACTGGCAATTCAGCAAACAACTAGACATCAAGGGGCACTTCCAAGTAATATAGAGAAGAATCCTAAGGAGAATGTAAGCGCAATTTCTTTGCACCAGTGAAAAGAAATTGGGTGAAGTGATACCCAAAGAGAATAAGGCAGAGGTAGAACAAGTTGCAGAGTCAAAGCGAGAGGTTGGTGAGTCAAGTCATTCACAGCCAAAAGAAGCACAAATTTAGACCACCTCCTCCATTTCCATAGAGATTTAGAAAGCAGAAAGAGGACATAGCATGCAAGCAATTTCTAGATGTCTTGAAGCAGGTGCATTTAAATCTTCCATTGGTAGAGTTGTTGTAGGAGTTTCCAAAGTACACCAAATATATTAGGGATATTGTGGCTAATAAAAGAAGGCTCATAGAGTTTGAAACTGTAGCTCTTACAAAGAAGTGTAGTTCCTGGGTGTGAAATAAGATTCCATTGAAGTTGAAGGACCCTGGGAGCTTCACTATTCCAGTCATCATTGGAAGCAAAGAGGTTGGCTCAGAATTGTGTGATCTGGGTGCAAGCATTAATCTTATGCCTGCATTGTTGTTTAGAATGTTAGGGTTAGGAGAACCACGTCCCACTATAGTGACACTACAGTTGGTTGACAGGTCCATCACTTATCCTGACAGCATTATTAAAGATGGGCTTGTTAAAGTGGGACCATTGATCTTGTCGGTGGACTTTATCATCCTTGAATATGAAGCTGATAAAGTAGTGCCCATTATTTTAGGAAGAGGATTCTTGGCTACAGCGAATGCAGTTATAAGGGTGAGGTCAGGCAAGATGTCGATGATAATGGATGATCAGGAAGTAGTTTTTGATGTATTCAGGGCGACATGATTGCCACACCACTATGAGGAGTTAAAGACTATCATAATGGTAGAGCCTGAAATGTTTAAGCAGGCATTAGAACAGCATGTGTCACAAGAAGAACCATCAGCAACTCAGGTGGCAAATTATCTCTCTCAGTTAGAGGAGTGATAAGTCTTGCATTGTGTCGCGATATTAAATCAAGTGCTGCACAGAAGAAAACCCATGAATGTCATGCCACGACTATAAATAAGGCACTTGGTGGGAAGAAACCCATCTTTCTTATGTTTTGGTATTTTGCAGAGACTATGATGAGGATGATGCCACCACTGGAGCAATGTTGGTTGATGATACAGAAAATGTTGATGATCAGGCTTTTAATCCTGGTGATGATGACTATGCTTAGAGGTCTAGGAAGTTCTTTTCTCTCCCTACTTATTATGACATATTTGTGTACAGGGGACAGTCCACTATTTAAGTGTAGGGTGGAGGAAATAGATTTTCTTTTTATTCTATCTTTCCTAAATTATTAGAGTAGGTTGTAGTAATAGTTATCAAGACTTCTATGTTAGTTAGCTTGGTTTGTAATTGCTAGTAAGTGGATGGTTGTGGAAACTGAAATATGCTATGCTATATGTCTGTTTGTCTCTGGTTGTTTGTTGGTTTAATTAAGAGTCAAATTTTTGTTACAATTTATCTTAGGTGTAGTAGTTGATCCTGATGATAGATGGATGGTGATCATCTTAAGGGAATATTAATCACATTTTTTTATTTTTATATTGGAGTCAAAAATTACCACTTTGTTCTCTTGACATTCCACTTAGAAGTAAGCTAGAAGCACGAAGTGTTCATCTTGAATGCATGAGAAATAAAAATTCTATGAGAAACACATAGTTTTTTAACTTGACTCAAGATGAAAAATTAGGCTTCATAATGAAATTCATTCAATACGATTGTGTGGATGTGTGGTCAAAAGAAACTGACTCAGATCATGCCATGAGAGATGAACTTGAAATTGTTGTGTTTTATACATAAGATAACATCTAGAACTTTCCTAACATGTTTGCACGGTAGCTAGTTGTCAAATAGGTAAGATATGATTAAGGAATTTCTTTGATAGACCCATGTTTGTCCATTAATTTTTTACCTCCTTTAACATTATCCTTGGTCAACCCCATTGAGTTGTAAGCGTATTTTGTTTAGCCACAAAAGAAGCCTATTGCCTTTGTTGTGAAACCTCCAAAAGTTTGATCCAAAGACATTCTATAAGATTTAAGAATGAAGGTTCCGCCGGTGTAACACTGTTAATGGAAAGGAAAGAAAAAATGTGGATGGCAAGAAGAGAAAAATAGGAATGAGGGGTGACCACAGAATAAAATGTTTACTTACTTCTAGAACATAAAGAAAAGATTCTTAATAATTTATTATTTTAGTTGATCATATAAGCAGAAACTAGCAGCCAAGTGGTGTAAAAAGGGGCGTGTGAAAAGAAAAAGGGGTTAGTGAAAGAAGGGGTGAGCAGAAAGGACAAGTGGTGGACAAGAAGGAGAAAGTAAAAACATGACTTAAAGTTCTTAGGATTGGTAGCCACTATTGACAGAATAATTTCTATTTGTCCCTTAGCTGACATTACAACTAGGAAAAGTCCTTATGATCTTATTCCTTTTGAATTGATTGAGTAATCTGACTATACATGAGAGGTAAGCCTATGGTATGTTTTATATGTATGAAACATCATTTATAAGAGTGAGTGTGTCTTGTTGACCTATGTTCCAAGTTTACGAATTGATAATATGAGCGAAGGAACATCACTAAATAAGTGCGGGCACTAGATGGTCAAAGTCAGTGTACTATGAGTCATATTTTTCATATTTAATCATGTCAGCCCCATTCTGAAAAGGATGAGTCAGTTATAGAAAGTATGTAGTTTCGAATGAAAGGAACTTCCTTGTGTATATGTTGTGGATTTTTTATGAATTGATGAACCACCTATTCATGTGCTCTATTCTAGATGCTTGAGTGAGAATTTCTAGAGGTGACAAGTGGTGTGTAAAGAAGTGTTTGTTTCATGAAAGCAAGAATTGTTCGAGGACGAACAATGGTATAAATATGGGGGTTAGGCGTACTCCTATGCTCATTCTTCACATTTTTTACATATCTTTTATCATGTTTTGAGAATATTATCCTTATAAAATGCAAAGTTTCATGAATGAGTGCGTGGAAAAAGCTAACATATGTTTTTAGATGATTTTGGCAAGTAAATTCTCATTCCTTTCCTCTACAGAGAAACCTTTCTTCCAAGTCACATCATAAGAGCCATTTATTATCTCTTTGATTCCAGATCAAAGATTAATTTCATCTATATTAGATATTAATTTATATCTAGATTATATATCTATATTATATTAAGTAGATTATAGATTTCGATGTATATAACACACAGAAAAATACTCAAAAAAAGTGCAAGGTCTGAAGAAAGAGGAATTCGAGGAAAACTTGGCCAGGTGAAATAGGATAAGTGGCGCGCCAACCACTAAACTTCATAGAAATTATGCTCAAGTTGGTTCTATGGCTAAAGTCCCATGCCAAATATTGAACTTAAAAAGAATTTTGATCATGTCATGCCCCGAGTCTATACCCAAGACGAGACACGGTACTTGGAGTCACAAGTAACCCCAAGTCAACCCATGGTCTATCATAATATTGTCATTCTGAGTAAAACATAGAGGAAGCGTTAAAATAATAAAACCATTCATGAAGAATAACTAAGTCACAAAGTTTAAATACACCTGAATACAAACTGAAAATTTGGATCAGTGTCTGCGTATGAAAGTCATCTATCTGATGAGTTGCTGGGATAAGCCCCCAGCTAACTCTAAGTCTAACTGAAAAGAAATAATCCTCGTCCTTGAAAGATGAGGAGTCACTACTAATGTAGTTGAAAACTTCTGGGCGAGATTTGCTAATGGTATTGAGACTACGAACCTGCAGCTATATCATAAGATGATATAGCATAAAAGGTATGCGTTAGTACTTTGAATGTACTGAGTAAGTAGGAGAAACCATAACACGAAGGATGAAATAACTGAACTGTAAAGACATTCAATGACCGACTATAATGCTGAAATTGAATAAACTGGACTATACTAAGATGGTCAAAATGACCCTGTCTGATTGTCAAAGATATGCCCTAAATATGAGATGTTGTATCTAAACTACTGTACTGAACTGATCTGAACTGAGTAGTCTGAAACTATTCTGAACTGAGCTAATTTGAGACTGAATTAAACTGACTAGTGGGAAAGTCTATAACCGACATATAACCATGTGAACTAGACGTGGAGTCCGATGTATACAGCCCATTGGTAGGACACAATATACCTTGCCAGGGTATAAAGGCATAAACTGAGTGATCACAGGTTTGAGACCATGAGGTCAATAAAATATAACCTACGGTGGTAACGTAGTTCTAGGAACCTGGGTGCGCTGGAACCCCGGTCCGCTTGGTGCTAAGTCCTACTCGTACTGGATAGTTCTAGACTGACTACTAAGTTGATAGCTCAAAACTGGGGCCCAAGACTAAGTCAGGAATACCTATCTAGAAGTACCCTGAGAGTCTTATCGGATCAAATTCTGTAACTGGTGTTCTAAGACTGGTCAGAGCTGCTTATCTAGAAGCATCCTAACAATCTAAAGAACAAATTGTAATATGATACTATTATACCTCGAAAGCCAAAAGATCAGACCTAGGAGTTGAGACGGAGAAAAGTTGAAATCTGGCACCAGGCATCAAGACGGGTCATGAGGTGACCCGTGAGAGGAGCCCACAAGTCGTGATGTGACTCGTGGGGAGACCTAGGGAATGAATTTAAAATTTTGGAAATAGGATCCCACGGCCGTGATCACGACTCATGGTCAGGACCCACGAGTCATTAGGTCAGTCATGGGGTGGGTAAGTAAGAAAAGAAAAGAAAGAGAGTTAGTGTACTTGACGGGAGGACCCCACGAGTCATGCTCGGTCCCCAAGAGCCGTGGTCAGTCCCCACGATTCGTGGGGTGAGTCGTGACCAAGCAGGGAAAAATATATCTGAGGCCAAAGCAGTGTATATCACGGATGGTGACCACGAGTCGTGGTGACCTGGAATGAGTCATTAAGTCATCTGTGACGAGCCCAGGAGACTTGAGAGGAATTTTACTTCACGAATAAAGCCACGAGTCGTGGTCAGAGGGGACGAATCATTAGATCCCTCATTGGGACCATCTAGCAGTTATTTACTGCGAATTTAGTAATGGCTTTTCCGTAATTCCTCAGCTTCTAAGGCCTAGACTACATTGTTTTGAGTTATGAATAGTGACTTTTAAAGGGGTTAAGTTCATTTTAGGCCTTATTCCTTTATGCATGCAAGGTAGAAGACTAAAGAGGGTGATCAAGCCTAGCATCCTCCAATTTCCCTTCAAATTCCTATTGGGCATCTAAAGAAGTGTAAGAATCAGCTATCAACAGGTATGTAGGGTTATGAATGGGTGATTCCTTTCACACCCATGCCTAATCCCTCTCTAAATCATGAATATTCTATGTCTAATTTATGGGGTTTTAACCCAATGCATGAAGTTCCTAATTCTTTACATGGGTATGATTTAATTATGTTTCTACCATTAAATTATGAAGCATGGGCGAGTTTTATAATGTTTTCAATTGAAAATCATATTTCTAGCTTTATGAATTAAAAAGCCCGTTGATGAGAAGTTCATGAAAGATGAGATTTGTAATGAATATATGATGATGATGAGATATTATGATGAAAAGCATGTTTTCAAGCTACCCATGTTTACAATCATGTTTTCAATATGAATTGAGTATTTCAAAGTATGATAAAGCTTTGGGCAATGTCCACAAGTTTAAGTATGATTGATGATTTCACGAATTAAGCTTACCACATGATTTTGGAACAAAGACTCCGACTTACATTTTTAGCTTGTGGTATGTTTTGAGTTAAAGCTTTTCATATGCATAACTTACCACATGGTTTTGGAGCGAAGACTCCCAATTATCTTTCAGCTTGTGGTATGGTTTGAGTTAAATCTTCTCATATGCATGATTTCCGCTTTGAGATATATTTGATTTATGAGCTTCGTCAATAGACGATGTTGAGTTTCATTAAAAAATAATATAGAGCATATGCATGTTTTTGGAAGTAGTTTCTAGCACCAAGCAGGATAAGGATCGATCACCCTATGCCTCAAAACTACGCGCTAACATAGGTTTATACATTATGACTTTGGGACCTCCCATGTGAGCTATCCCCGGCCCTATTGGCCCATGAGCTTGATATCGATATCATGGTATCATCCCTAGTCCTGGCAAGGCTTTGGATGGCTCTACCCATTTGAGTGTGATAGTTGGACCACGTAAGCTCTATCGTGGTATGTCGGTTAAAAGATGAGTCTCCCATTGTTCCTCATGATTTCAGTTATGCATGTTCATTACTCATGATATTTACATATGTAAGCATGTTCTAAAGAAGGTTTGACTCAATGTTCAGCTTTACTAATAAATATCAGATTTCAACATTGAGTCAATCAATTATGTTATGATACGTTATGATGATATGTTATGTTATGATGAGATCATGATTTCAGAAAGAATGCATGCAAGCCCTACTCTCATATTCTTGATGTTTATGTTTTACATTATGCATTGTCTTTAAATGATTTTACTTACTTAAGCAGTTTTACTTACCCTGCATACTCGGTACATTCCATGTACTGACCGCATACTCTATGTTGTATCATCTCAGGATACAGGATCCGGCTCGCAGGTTCAACCCCATTCATAGTCAGCTTATCAGAGTTAGCCTTTGCATTATTGGTGATTCCTCATCTCCCGGGGACTAGATTATTCTGATTTTCTACATGTATTTTCAGTTTTAACTTATTGAGTTAGTTGGGGTCTTGTCCCATCAACTCTTCATGTTTAGAGGCTTTTTAGACATATATATGTAATCAGTTTCGGGTTGTGTATTCTGATGTTATGTTTAAGTTTAGACTTCCACTATGATTATATTGTGTTTTATTCAATTTCATTGATCGAGTTAGATGTATGTTATGCCATGGGTGGACTTGGGGTCTCTCGGGGCTCTTTGTCCCGTGTTGCGATCCAGGCCTCCATTCGGGTCGTGAAAAAACTAGGGTCCTAAGGCTAGTCAGAGCTGCTTATCAAGAAGTGTAATGACCACCTAAAGATCCACTAAAAATTTGATACTAAGTCTAGTACTGATAATTGGGAGGCATCACTGACACCTCAAGAATTAACTGTAGTCAAACTGATCAGCTGACAGTCCTGGACAACATGAGTCTGATAATCTGACTGAGACTGTACATGTAAATATCTGACAAAAATTTCCACATACACTAATAATATGGGGATTTCAAATCTGATAGAATCAAGTTACAGGGAAGCTAATCCAACACGCAAGATTCTAAATTCTACTAAATTGAGAACTAGGGCTAAATCATTCCAAAAGATACAATTTTCATAAATTTCTAGAATTAGAGAATAATAAAGCAGCTAAAAATCATGAGAAATACTCTACTTTAAATCTCAAAGAAATTAGTCTGACAAGTTTCTACTTTCTGAATCCACAGGGGGGAACTGATAGAGAAAAATAGCAATGATTTTTGGGGACACAGGGGAAGAACTATTCCCTTGTTGAATTCCTACAAACCTGGCTTAGAAATCCCTGAAGAAGAAAGCTTGAAATTCTGCACTGATGAGGAAACCTAGTTCTTGCTTGAGAAAAGAAGTACGATCATTTTTCTGAGAGTTAACGTGGGGAATGAGGGGGAAAACTGCTCAATCCCTCTAATATCTCTGAAATAATACTTAAAAAGACGTAGTTTAGGGACTAAATAGGTGGAAAATTACAAAAATAACCCTAGAATAAAATATAACCTACTCCCATTGGATAGTCCTAGACTGACTATTAAGCTAATAGCTCAAAATTGGGGCCCAATACTAAGTCAGGAATACCTATCTGAAAGTACCTTGAGAGTCTTATCGGACTGGATTCTGTAACTGGTGTTCTAAGACTAGTCAGAGCTGCTTATCTGGAAGCGCTGTAACCGTCTAAAGAAAAAACTATAATCTGAAATTGGGGTCCTAAGGCTAGTCAAAGTTGCTTATTAGGAAGTGTCATGACCGCCTAAAGAACCACACGAAACCTGATACTGAGTCTAGTACTGATAATTGGGAGGCATCACTAACACCTCAAGAATTAACTATAGTCAAACTGATCAGCTGACATTTCTGGACAACAATGAGTCTAATAATCTAACTGAGACTAGACATGTAAATATCTGGAAAAAATTTCCACATACACTAATAATATGGAGATTTCAAATCTGATAGAATCAAGCTATACGGAAACTAATCCAACACGCAAGATTCTAAATTCTACTTAACTGAGAACTAGGGCTAAATCATTCCACAATATACAATTCTCATAAATTTCTAAAATTATGGAATAATAAGGCAGTTAAAAATCATGAGAAATACTCTACTTGAAATCTCAAAGTAATTAGTCTGACAAGTTTCTACTTTTCGAATCCACAAGGCTGAACTGATAGAGAAAAATAGCAAAGATTTTTGGGGACACAAGGGAAAAGTATTCCCTTGTTGATTTTCACATACCTGGCTTAGAAATCCCTGAAGAAGAATGCTTGAAACTCTGCACTAATGAGGAAACCTGGTTCTTTCTTGAGAGAATAAGTACGATCATTTTTCTAAGAGTTAAACGTGGGGAATGACGGGGAAAACTGCTCAATCCCTCTAATATCTCTTAAATAATACTTAAAACGATGTATTTTAGGGACTAAATAGGTAAAAATTACAAAAAATAACCCTGAAATAAAAATTTGAAAATTGGCCAACAAGGTCCCAACAGGTCACTCAATAAGTTGTTAGTTGTGACCACGACTCGTTGGGACCTCTCGCTGGTCCCACTGCCTGGGACTTGAAAACATTGGATCTGGCAACAGGGGTTACCAAGACTCGTTGGATGAACTGACAGGTCGTGGGTTCCCTCGTGGTCACTGCACAAGGAAAACCTGGAGGGTCTGATGACGGGTGACACAATGACTCGTTGGTGGACCTAACGGGTCGTTGTGTACTATCGTTAGGTTCACTGAAAGGATTTCTGAAAATTCTCTAAGTTGACCCGACGGGTGATGACAACAACTTGTTGTGGGAAACAACAGGTCGTTGCTTCCACTTGTCATCTCTAAAAGGTGATTTCTGGGTTTTTACCCAACGACTCTCACAACGGATCATTATTTCTTACAATGACTCATTGTTTGAGTTGTGGGTCCTGGAAAGGATTTCTATTCTGGGGAAACAACGACTGACAAGACGACTCGTTGTTTCTCACAACGGGTTATTCCTTGTCTCGTGGGTTCTTGAGAGACCAAACCCTGCTGACCACGACTTGTTGTCTCAATTGTTCTGAGGTATTTTTTTGGTTTTTCTTCTGGATCTTTCTTGCAAGGTGTGATTCTGGTCTAGGAAAGTTGTGAGGTGATACAGATCAACACCTTGCCGAATTGCGAGAAGTGACGTGCCAGAGAGGATCCAAATTAGGGATAATTTTCTAACACTCTACTGCATTGTGTCGCACCAACTCCTGAACTACAAAGTTTGGACTAACACCTTGGTGAGATAGTAGAAGTTGCACGCTAGAAGCCAAACATCAGAAGAAATTCAAGCCAAGTCTGGCGAAATGGATGAAGTGGCATGCCAGGTTCTATCTGGGAATTAATTTTCTAAGTTCAAAAGCTGAGTTACTTAAGGTCAAAAGGGAAATTTGTTACCATGCTTATAATTATATTTCTAGGGAATTTGTTAGGGGGAATCGAAGATTATACGCAGTTTTGTGGGAAGAATAATAGATAAGAAGTTCTATTTTCTTTTTAGGTTTTTCTTCTTTACCCTTTACTATTTGTGATTCAAATGATGATTTATATAGGTTTACTCTTGAACATGAGTGGCTAAACTACCTAATCTAGGGTTTTGTCCACAAGCTTGATGGTTGTAGTTTAAAGTTTATTTATGCTAGACATTTAAATCTTCTTTTCAATATTACTTATGCTTACTTGATTTCATATTTATTCATTAGTCCAATCACCTTTCAAATATAATTTATTGGCTCATTGGTTGAACTATATTAAATATATATAGTCTCTAACCTAGAGCTAGTGAAGTCAAAGTTTGGCTCTGGGTTCCAATCTTGCACTGAATTGCATTGCTTATCCTAGTTGCTTTGATAATCTAGACATTGTGATTGGAAACTCCAATAGCCATGATGACTATAGGGTTGAAAGCATGAATCTTGATCATAATCATGTGGAGTCCTCCCTACATCAAATGGTGAATATGCATAAGTCATCTTTTCATCATGAATGGGATTTCCCTCCTTATTCAAATAATATTGATACGAGGAGGAATCCCATAGTACTTCGAATATCCATATGGATCATCATTCGAACATGAAATTCGAGAATAATTGTGATCCATCCTTTTGAAGTTAGAATCCTAACAATTACCTATAGTACAACATCTAACAAAGAAAAAGTGAAAGAATAGGTCTAATCAAAAAAACTAAACAAATAGTGCTAGATAGGGCTTATGTCATAATCCCTGGCAATAGTGCCATAATATTTGACAACCTGCTCAAATCCACTCTAATTAATGGTAGTGTAAAATAGTCGAAGAAAATATAGAACCCATCTTGTATTTGAGGTTGAATCCACAGAGACTACGTTAATCCCAAACTATCTAGTATCCTTCTATCTAGATTTGTAGGTTTAGAGAATATTCGGATTAGGATTAGGTAAAATTTAACTACAACTAATGAATGCAAAGTGCTTAGGGTTAAATAAATTAATGAAAATACTAGGGAAGTGACCCCAATTATGGGTTAATCCCCTTAAAAATCACCCAATATGGGTAAATTGAGAGCGGGATATGGATGAACATATAAGCAAAGACTTAGGCAACCCATAGGTATCTTTCAATAGCACTATAGGTGTCAATCTACTTTAATTTTGTCAAATTGAAGAAAACTCCCTTCTACCCAATTGCTTGTTGCCAATTGAAATTCAACCTATGTCTAGGAGAATCTATTAAATAAGGGTCATGCTCGAGTTATTGTTGATTGTTGCTAACCGGACCTAAGTTTTCTCTTTCAAGCCTCATAAAGGTAATTGATCAAAATTTAGTGACTTTTATCATCAATCACACACTATAAAGCAAAGGTCAATCAAATGTTCTTAAGCCCATATTCAATTTTATTAAATTGGGATCATTAGGGTTCACAATCCTAGATCTGGGTTTAGTTATCCATAGCAAGGAGAAGAAGAGAAAGTAAGTAATTAGACATTCTTAACCAAGAAATTGCAAATTGTATAAGAAATCTTGAATTGATGAACTTGGATCTTCAAAATTACAAGCTAAACCTAAGATCTACTCTACTATTGATGAGAAGTAAAGTATTCTATCTATCTCTACTCTCTACTGAAAATTAATCAAAAGCTCTTGGAAAAAAAACTTATTTTATTATATCTCAAAAAGTCCAAAATAATTTAAACTCGGAGGGCCCCAATTATGCAGGGACCAACAGTCCTTTGCCCTGTCTATTAAAAATGTATTTTGGCTAGCAGTCTTTAGACCTTTGATCAGTGGACTGTCTTTCGGAAAGACGGTCCTTATGTGGCTTCATTGATTAAAATTAGCCTCTTCTCCTTATGGATCCATCTGGAAATTGATGGACCATCTTTTTGAAAGATGGTCTGCCCTTCAATATGTTGATTAAGGACCTCTTCAAAATAGTTTCTGAAAACAATGGCTCTAACTGGACTACTGAACATACAAACCATCCTTCGGACAGATGGTTAGTCTTTGCTTAGTCTTTTGGACAGATTTCTGGCTTTGACTCCTCTCTTTTTTATTTTATTTGGGTTCCTAAAACATGAAATTATGAGATTAATTTCTAATTAATATTTCTCTTAAAGACATGCAAAATGATATAAAATGAAATAAACATATGTCGCTAATTCCTAACACATCAGTTACTGACATATATGAAAATAAGTAACCATATGTACTGCACGACGTTTCATCTTAGCCTGATCGACTAAGCATACAACCTTAATTTCCATGTAGGTCGATTATATTTTTATATAAAAGCATGATAATCATAATCCCAACCAAAGAAATCCCAATGGGGGGAAAATTAAATTGCCATTCCTTTAAGATAGTCATAGTCCTACACCGGCAATATGTAGTTTTGGGTAATGGACCCTTTTTGGCCCAAACCTTCTTAGTTTCTACAATACACCCAAAAATATTTAAACATAATGTTGGCACCTATTGACCTTTCATAAAGTTGAAACCTTTGGCCCTTTCATAAAAATCATCATGCTAGCTTATTATCCCCTTTCGAACCTTTGCGTCATTTCATAAATAATAGAATGAATAATGAGGAATGTCCTTGAAATAATCTTCTGAGAACTTTAACAAAATCATATTCTTTATCAATAAATAAGTATTAAGATCAGGAGAGAGTTTAAAAGGATTTGTAATGAATCATAAATTGTGTAGCTCAATAGCCTATAATATACCTTTAACATCATGCTATAAATCTTAAAGTAGGTTATGAAATCTCTATAGATGTCATGAAAATGTTTTATGAAAAGTTATAAACTTCATTTATCTAAATAAGCAATAAAACATCATGAGAGAATCTCATAAGATTTTTTGGAACTTTAGACACAATTTACATAGGTGACTTATAGGTACTGGCAGTGAGAGTGGTTATCTGAAGATTTCAATTCTTGAAAGTACATGAAAAATAAGAGTACTTAGGATTTCCTTGATAGGAACATATACGAACAATTATCACAGTCGAAAAAGGTCTATCGTAATTAAGAGTATTAGCCATAAAGAGTTCTTGCAATCTTTTACATGATAAGGACTAGCTAAGAGACTCATAATTCATAATTCATGTTCCTTCATGTGCATCATATTGTAATTCATATTTCATAGTCATAGAAGTCATATCATAAGTAAATCCTCTAGAAGGAATCAACAAGTTTATATTTTTAAGAAAAATCATACTTTTCATATTTTCATAATTTCATGATAAAATCATAGAATTTATGGAGTAGGGATACCATAGGAAATTGATAATATCATAGAGAATTTGTGAAGTTCGTAAGAAATCAATAAGAACAATATGTAATATTTTCATCATAAACCCTAACCCATTAATGGAGGAAAACTCATAGACATGAAGAATGTAGCATGGGGAAGAATATATATTTCCACTCATAGATGATAATCTTACATACATTAATTTCTCAAAATACTTGAATAAGAACTTTATCTTTGACGAAGAATTCCAAAAATTCGTTCTTGAACCTTGAGATGGGTTTAAACTCTAGGATTGTAGTGTAGAATCTTATTAAGAATTCATGATTAATAATTAGAAATGTTTTAAAACATTTATAAATAAATAGAAGGAACTTACTTTGGTGTTGGAGGTTAAGGAGGGGAGAGAAACCAATATAGGGCTTACGAGAACGAAAATAGAATGAAAAGTTTCAGAGAAAACACGTACTTATTAAATCCAATCGGCCTGATCTGCACTTGATATGCTGGCTGAATATCATGCCATGTTGTATCATATCAAATGCATCCTAAGATAGAATACTTGAAAATTTTTGGGCAATATGCGGACTACAAAGAGAAATATACTGTTGCATATCGATCAAATTAATCGTGTTGCGACCTTTTAGTGAAATGATTATATCTTCTTTTAGCAATGTCCAATTTACAAATGGTTTGGTGAGTTGAAAACTAGACTCAAAGACCTTTAATTTGATAGGTAATACACCACCTAACTCTTCATTTATTTAGATACAAACATATTTGAATTTGGACCTTACTCGAGCTTATGCTAAAACTTGATCAGTGGGAAACTTCCAACCCAATTTTCTGCTAGAGTTCCCTTATGGCCTTAATTCATATCCAAAACACTCCACATACTCAAAACTTGACCTTTGCACCTAGTTACAACCAAATTCACTAGGTTTGTATTGATGTGTTGGGAGTTTGCGACACATCTTTTGTTTCATTTCATAGAGTTTTACATGTCTTTAAGTATTAATTTAAGTCAAAACTGACCTTATTATGCTATATTTCAGGAACCCAAGTGAAATAAAGAAAGAAGGAGCCAAAGTCACAAATCTTTCCAAAAATAAAAGCAAAGGACGATCCACACTTTCAAAAGTCCAATCATGTCCTACTTGATCCAAAAAACACTTTCAAGTGGTTAGCAATTGATGATGGAAAGGATGGGCCATCTTCTCTATCAATCAAAGGACGGATCATTAGATTGAAAAATTTCAAACCCAAGGATGGACCACCTTTCAAGAAGACGGTTTGTTAATGAACTGATGGACAGCAACTAGGCAGAAGCAAAATTAATCGATGAAGCAAAGGATGGTCCGTCCTTCCAAAGGACGATCCGTCTCTGCGCACTTGGGGCCCTCCAATTTTGAATGAATTAGGGGTTTTTGAAGTGTAGTATAAATAGTATTTTTCCTCTTTTATTTCAGAGATCTAATAGAATAGTTCATTGTTCACAATATATAAGGATGGAGTAGAAAATTAGATCCATCTTGTAATTGAAGATTGAAGATCAAAATTGTCAATTCAAGTTTTTTTGCCTCCTAATTGCAATTTCATTGCTAAGAATATTTAAATACTTTCTTTCGTCTTCTCTTCTTGCTATGGGTTGTTAAACCTAGATATAGGGTTGTAAACCCTAATGATCTCAATTGGGTAAAATTAATTATGCGCTTAAGAACATTTAATTGATTTGGGGTTTGTAAAGTGTGATGTTGTTCAATTACCTTTATTGTGCTTGAAAGAGCCAATTTAGATTGGGTTAGCGTCAATCAATAAGAACTCAAGGCTCTAACCGTTGTTTAATGGGTTCACCAAGACATAAGTTGAAATTCAATTGGCAAAATACAATTAGGTAGAAAGGAGTTCTATTCAATTTAATAAAATTGAGGTAGATTGACACCATTGGTGTTATTCAAAGATACCCATTAGTTGCCTAAGTGATTGCTTACATGTTCATCAATAGCCCACTCTCAATTTGCCCATATTGAGTGATTTAGGGGGATTGATCCAAAATTGAGGTCATTTCCCTAGTATTTCTAATTATTCATCACAATATCAAGCATTTACATTAATTAGTTATAGTTATATTTCACGTAACCCTAATTTGAATAGCCTCTAAACTCTCAAATCTGAATTAAAAAGTGCTAGATAGTTTGCTCTACCAAAGTCCCTGTGGATTCGACCCCAACTCATAGTTGGGTATTATATTTACATCAATTGCATATACTTATTAGAGTGAATTTGAGTAACTATCAAATTTATAGTTCCATTTTCAGGGATTTTGGCATAGGCCTAATCTAGCATTCTCAATTTAGTTTGTTTAATTAGACCTATTCTTTCACTTTTTCTTTGATTTGTTGTTTGAAGTAGGAGCATGGCTCTACCGCAGGGAGAGGTGGACAATGTATTTGCCGAGGTTATAATGCAATTAATACGTCGTGAACACAAAGACCAATCTGCCCCTTTCTTCACGAACATGACCCCTCCATCGCGATTTTGAGTAAGGAAACTAGTTGCACTAGTAGCTGGTGGATCAACCAACATGAAATCTCTGTTCAAGCATGCGAAACTTATCTAGGACCTACAGGACACAAATCAGATATGCAAATCACTCCTAAATGCGTTTTAAACCTATTTGAATCATCAAATTACCTATCTGAGGTCATCTTGACCATTGACCACAGCCGTCATTCTTTCGACACCCGAATAACCGGCATAGATAGTATCATGCGTCTTTTTCAACAAAGTTCGACGCAAACCAGCACCTTGTGTACCACAATTTCCTCCCCCCCCCCCTCCAGTTGAAATGCAGCAGATCGTCCTCAATCCAATACGGCCTAACAGTCCCTTCCCTCATTGATCCATCAATTTCACATATAATGGGTCATTTGTAGCACATAGTTTAATTGTATCAAGTAAATGAGATTCAATTCTAGTAAGTGAATAAACAGAAGCAAATATGTCATGACCCGAACATAGGCCCAGATCGATACACGGAACCTAGAACCATAAATGGCTCCAAGTCAACCCATGGAATGAATATGACAACTAAAACTCAACATGATTAAAGTGGAAACTAAGTTCAGAAAGAGCAGAAGTCTGGATTATTAAACATTTAAAAAACATAATGTTATAACAATGAATCCAAAACTGAAGAAAACACTATATCTGAAAAGCCTCTAACATACTGACGAGTTGATAGGAAAACACCCCAACTAGCTCACTACAAGTCTGAGACAGAAGGACAATAATCGACAAAACTAACTGAAGGTCCTCGAAGGATGAGGACTCACCAACTGGAGAAACTGGATAAGCTCGAGAACTAGCTAGCGGCGGAACTGGGTCTGAACATCTGAGCCTGAATCATGAAACGATACAGCATAGAGTATGCGATCAGTACTTGAAATGTATTGAGTATGCAAGGTAAGTAAAATAGCTATGTAACTAAACTAAAAATATGTATATCATAAATCATCACATCATAAGATTCTGAGAGTAAGGCTTGCATGCTATGAACTAAAAACGTGATTAAACATAACTGAATCGAATGACCCAAAAGCTGAAAACTAATAATCATAAATAAAAACTGAATATTGGGTCAAACCTGCTGGAAACATAATATCATAACTGATGAACATGCATAACTAAAATCATGATAAACAATGGGAGACTTGTCATATAACCGACATTATCACGATAGAGCTTACATGGTCCCGACGATTATACTCAACTGGCAGAGCCGTCCAAAGTCTTGCCAGGGCTAAAGGCACTACCATGATATCGATATCAAGCTGAAGGCCCCTTGGTGGTAGGGGAAGCTCACAAGGGAGGTCCCAAAGAATCTGAACATACCTATGTTTGCATGTAGTTCTGACGCACGAGATTATCTGAATCCTTAGCCTACTCAGTGCTAGACACTACTCCCAAAAACATGCATATGCTCTCCATCATTTTTCAACAAAGTTGAACCATCGTCTTTCGATGAAGCTGATCATAACATTACATACATAATCTAAAAACTTAAACATGAGGAGCCTTGGCTCAAAACATACTACAAGCTGAACAGTGGGAGTCTAGACTCTAAAAACCATGTGGTAAGCTAATATCATAAGGTTTAGTCAAATCATGAAGTTATACTTAAATCATATGGGCTTGCCCAAAACATTATCATGCTTGAAATAGACTTGATAGTCAAAATCATGGACATATTCATGGGATATTCATAATCATTCTCAAACACTAGAAATCTCATCATACTTGAAAGAATATTTCATATATTTAACTTTTCATGAGACTAGCATAATTGGGCATCATACTCTTAAAACTTAAAATCAAAAATTTTAATCAAAATAAGCTTAAAACTTTCCCACAATATCAAAACATCATTTAGAACATAAAGGGAATTGACCCATAATCAAATCAACGAGAATTTCATGAAATTGGGTTAAAACCCCATAAGATCATAAATTGACTCTAATACTTGAATTCATGAATATAGAGGGAAATTGGGGCATGAGAGTGAAGAGGAACTCTCATTCCTAACTCTAGATACCTGATAATCTAATTTTACACTCTTCCTTGAAAGCTCAAAGGAATTGGAGAAGAATTTGAAGAGTTCTAGGCTTGATCTCATTAGGAATCCTCTAGTCTTGCATGCATGGGGAGGGAATAGGTTTGAATAGATTAAACCCTCTTAAAACCCTCCTAACTGAGCTTTTAGGGCTTAGGAGCTTAGGAATTATGAGATTTCCCTAATTAAAATGCAGGAAAATTACACACTGCCAGGTGCCACGACTCGTCCCACAGATCGTTCCTCGATCCTACGGGTCGTGGTTTCCTCCCGTTGTAGCCTCTGCTAAAACCTGAGTTCTGAACTTCTCCACGGGTCACAACACGACTTGTACCTAAATCCAATGAGGCGTGGGATCCATTCGTTACCACGATTGGGAGAAATGCTTTGTTCCTTTCTACGGGTAGGAGTAACGACTTGTTTTTCCTTAAGACGAGTCGTACCTTAACCCGTAACATTCAGCTCTGCCACCCTAGACCCCAACCAACAGGTCCTTACCATGATTCGTGGTTCCCATGGGTCGTACCACGAGTTGTACCTTCCCTCTTGACAATCCAGAACCAAATAACGACTCTGAACCACGACTTGTACCATCATTCCATGAGTCGTTATTGGACTTGCTGCTACCAACTTATCCACAGCAACTGCTGACCACGAGTGATCCTACGGTCCGTTGGTCCTTCTTACAACTCATACCACGAGTTGTCCTTAGTCAAAATTTTAGATTTTTCTGTTGATCACATTCTAAATACTGAGTCTAGTCATAGGCATGTCCGAGGTATTACAAAATATCTCCTTGCGACTCAATGCATCAGCAACCTGGTTCTACTTGCTGGGTTTGTGCACCCACACGAAGTCATATTCAGCCAGCATCTCCTACCATAGAGCTTATTTTGGACTCCATTTCTATTGAGTCTTGAAATAAGTATTGGCCACAATGTCTGTTTGAACAACAAACTTCATTCCAAGTAAGTACACCCTGTAAACTTGAAGGCAATGGATTACAGCAACCATTTCCTTCTCATGGGGAGAAAGCCATTACTCAGTGGCATTTACCTTTCTGCTCTCAAACGCTATCGGATTACCCTCCTGGATCAGCACACTGCCAACAGCATAATCTGATGCATCAGTGTACACCTCAAATGGCAAATCAAAATCTAGCAGGCACAAGATTGGCTTAGATGTTATGGCCTCATTCAAGGCAGTGAAAGTCTTGTTACACGATCTGTCCAAGACCATTTGACATATTTCTTTAGCAAATATGTTAATGGATCCCTCTTTGAATAGCCAAGAATAAATTTCCTATAGTAATTTGCCAACCCCGAGAATGATCTCAATTCTTTAACCCCACTTGGTGCTTGCCAATCAACAATTGCATGCACCTTCTTTAGATCCATTCTAACCTGGTTTTCACTAACCAAGTGCCCAGGAAATTTGATCTCCTATTTGGAAAACTCATATTTTTTCATTTTCATACAGAGTTGGAATTCTCTAAGGCATTGCAGCTTCTTCTCTAAATGCATGGAATGATCTTCAATAGTCCTACTATAAATGTCAATGTCATCTAAGTATACTACCACAAAATCATCAAGATAATCATAAAGAACATGATTCATTAATTTGAAAAAGGTAGTTGGGGCATTAGTCAGCCCAAACGACATTACAATAAATTCAAAGCTACCATATCTAGTCATACATGTGGTTTAGGGCGTCCCCCTCGGCTATGCGCACCTGCCAATAGCCCGGCCTTAAGTCTAACTTAGTAAAGAAACTAGCTCTAGACAGCCTATAAAGTAAATTCTGGATCAGTCGCGCCAGGTACTTGTTCTTGATAGTCACTTTGTTCAGCGCCCTATAATCCACGCACATCCTTAGAGAGTCATCTTGCTTCTTATGAAAAAGGACTAGTGTGCCAAAAGGAGCCTTCGAAGGCTGGATGAGGCCAGATCCAAGTAATTCAACCAACTGCTTCCTCAATTCAGCCAACTCCAATAGAGACATACGGTAGGGAGGGCGTGCCGATGGCACAGACCCAGGCAGCAACTCAATCATGTAGTCTATCTCTCTTCTAGGTGGCAACTGTTTAGGCAGTTTAGGCGGTATCTCGTCTTTGAATTTTTCCGACAACCTTGCAACATTATCAGTGACCTCAATTTGCACATCTGGCTTGACTTCCACCAGGCAGCAAGATAGGAAGTCTCTCCCCTTCCAAGCCTTTATCAAATGCAGCAGCCGAACCAAAGTAGCCATCTCTATGTTCTTTGAACTACTACTACTCGCCTTATATGGGCTGATCCCCTTAACAAAGAGAGGATATTTTTCCCCCATGAACATCAAACCATCAAGATGAGGAATAGGAGCAACTTTATATTTCCTCATAAAATCAATCCCAAGCATGAGATTTAAGTCATCCAGCGGCACCACCGTCAAGTTATGTGAACTTGCCTAGTGTCCGATCCACAGCGGCATATCCCACGCCACTTCAAAACTAGGCTATGCTGGTGAATTAATTTCATTCATCTTTGTGGCACATTAGGTCACTCTCAACCCATATTCTTTGATAGTCTTGGACGCTACAAAAGTATGGTGGCACCCATATCGACCATGGTAACCACCATAAGATTGGAGTAAGCATTTGTCAAGTCTTCAACAAAACCTGCAGCATTCACTAGAGTGACCAAGTTGGCAGCAACATCCTCATCTTCATCAATCAGTGTTGTCACACTTGCCACTAGTGTGTTCAGCAACATTAGTGGGTTGATATAGGCAGCAACTTCCCCTTTGTTCGCTAGACTCTCTTTCTCAGCAAGAAGAGCATTCACCTTCACCTACTTGGGACGGTACGTGCTTGTTGCCCTGATTTTTGGCACGTCCAGCAGAGCTTTTCACTTGCCGGTCTATTTGTCTTTGATGAAGTAGCAATACTTTTTCCTTTATTCGCAGACTCTTTTCGCCCCTCCTTCCTCCATTCTCCTTTCTTCTCTGCTTTTTTCTTTGGCTTAGAAGGAGTAGAAATTTTTGAAGCAGTCCGAGTTGAGCGGAAGTCCACTAATGAGTCGGCAGCAGCAATGCCACTAGGGAGGTCTTTCACATTCTGCCTTCTTAGTTCATTTTGGGCCCAAGCTTGCATTCCCAAAATGAAGTTATATAACTTGTCATCATCTGACATATTTTGTATATCCAGCATCAAAGAAGTAAATTCCTTGATATAATCCCAAACCAAACCTGTTTGTTTCAATCTCTTCAAATGGTCCCTAGCAAGCCAAGAGGCATTGCTAGGAAGGAACTGTTCCCTCGTTTCCTTCTTCAGTTTTGCCTATGTATCAATTTTGGGCTGGCCAGCACTCTCATCATCCGCGTTCCTGGTTCTCCACCATAGTTTTGTATCACGATCAAGTACATCATGGTAATGTTTAACTTGTCGTCGTCAAGAACAAGGGAAATAGAGAAGTGCAGCTCCATGGCCAAAGGAAATTTTTCAATTCCTTGGCGCTTCTTGCCCTGCCAAAAGCCTTAGGTTATTGAATATTACCTTGGCATGTTCGTCATGAGTCTGTCCTCCACCAGCAGCCACCGCACAACGCAGCACCACAATTTCAATGGCTAAATTTTTCTTATCCCTCTTCAAATCCTTGATCTGTAAGTTGGCAGCATCCCGAAAATTGTTACAATCCAACAGTTATGTCCGATAGTCTCACGAAACAGAGCCAGTTCCGTGTTCAACCCATGCAATTGGGTCTTGAAATCTACCAGACCTAGATCATTGTCATCCTCTTCTGTTACACTGATAAGGGTCTCCAAACGTGCAACTTTTTCCCTTAATTCAGGGTTGTTCACCATCTTCTAAGTCATGTATAGCCTGTACTCTAATACCAGTTGAAACAGAGGTGATTTTTTTACACTCATTACTGACCGGAAGTCGCACAACTCAGCCTCACGCACACTCCTAGCTGACTAGGGACTTAGACTAATTTAGGAACAACGGAACAAATAAGCACACACTATCATTTACAAGAAATAAATCTCAACCTTTATTATTTCGCAGATATAAAGGACTCTCACTGAATTTGAAAGGCTTACAATGACACTCAATGCCTTAGCTAAATTCTGTCTACCAAAATGTTAAGCCTGCTAGCCGGCAATTACAAGGGAAGGCGTGCCTACCACGTAACTATAAAATTCCCACCAAAACTTCAGTTGACATCCCCAACTGATAAGCATTTCAAATTCAAAATTCAAAATTACAAACTGCATTGCTAACTATGCCACAGATAGCCAAAAATCAGGAAACTGCCTAACCGCCCAGCTTGTGCCACGCACGCATGCACGCTAGTCTGTCATTGGTGCCATCGCTCATCTTCACGCCAAGTCTTCACGCCTTAGCATCGCATGCCTGACTCAGCCACTCCACACAGCCGGTCCTTGGTGCCAATTTCCTTGCCCACGGTCTTGCCAAGCTCACAGCCAGCCATTTGCCTTTGCCAAGGCTATACCATGTCATAGTCATATTTGCCTTGTCTCAGCAACATTAACAACTTGGCACCTAGGACACCTTCATAGCGCCACAGTCTTGCCAACCTGTTCATGCCCTTGCCGACTCACACTAGCCCTTGCACAACAACCAGTCATAATACCATCATGGTTCAATCAGCCACATTGAGTCATGCAAGGGCCCATCATGTAAATGTCTTGTGATGCCCATTTTCCCATAAACTTAGCCTTGCACCCCTCCAGACTTTGCCAATGTCACAGTCTAACCGAGTCATCCCACAGGCTAGCACGCATGTCGCTAGGTGCCATGAGCCAGTCTGTGCCATCAAACTGAGGATCTAATAGGTGCCTACACCTAAACTCGGTAGTGAACCCTTAAGCAGTCTAAGTCCATTTTAGCAATTTAAGTGGAAAGAGTAAAAAATCATAGAGAAAATAAGAAACATATCAAAGTTGACTCATAACATAAGTGCAAATGTAACAAAATACACCCCTAAAACCTGAAAGTCACAAGTATAAAAGCCTTTAAGAACTTTATACAAGTTTGAAAAGCATAACTATACCATCTATGTTACGATCCATTATTAAATTCATGTTCAAAACCATTTCATAACTTGGCAATTTTTTGAAAAAAGATAGAGTCGCTACCTAATTATTATGGAAATTAGGAAACCCTTAAAAGGCATTTTTTTCAAAAAACCTTTGTTTAAAATCAAAATCTGAATAAGGGTTCAAATGACTTTTAAAAAAGGTGTTAGGCACTTTAAAAAATCCACAACTGCGATTACCAATGACTTTAAACATATTTGTGGCTAAAATGGTGTAACTTGAAAACAACCTTTGAAAATTAGCATCTTCAATTATTCATCAATTCAATTATGAATTAATTCATAACCTTGTCTAATTGAAAAGTAGCTAACTCCCTAAATATGCACGGTTTATTGGGCCTTTGAATTACATGAATAATTCAACTTCTCAATTCGTTAGTAAAGATATGAAATTTTCTAACCCAAATTTAGCGACAAGAAATTTAATTTATAGAGAAAATAAATTTGCCTTTAACGTTTTGAAGAGATTTTCACATTGTTTTAAAAGCTCCTTGTTTGAAGAGAACTTTTTTATTCTTTTAGGAAGAACAATTAAACAATGGCATTTAAAAATACCCAACCGCCACGTGAAAATATTACACAGTTTCAAAATCATTTCTCAAAATTCATCGGTGATTAAAAAGAAGTCTGACAGCTTCAAAATAAAGCATCTTGCATAATGATTATTAATTTGAAAGGTAGAAAGTGCTCCAAAATAAAGACCGTCTGCTAGAGATTCATCTAAGCTGAATAAAATTAAATCAAGTAAAATGTTAGTAATATTTTTACGAACCCAAACAAATATAATTTTTGTAAATAAAAAAAGGTTAATTGGTACTTTTGAGCCAAATCTGCTGTCTCCTATGATCCGCATCTGCTACTAAATTCTAAAAGGCTAAGGAGTGGCCGACTCGAGGAGCTAACACTCAAAGAGTACTATGCCGGTATATGAGTCCATTGAACTCATTTCGATTTTTTTTGACATGCATAAGAAATAAGAGATGAAATTAGTAATAAAATAAGAAAGCATGAATAATAATTTTGAATACCGAATCAGTACTTAAGTATATTTGATCAACAAATATGTGCATCCAATCTCGAACATTGATAATAAATGGACATATAATCCTATAAACCTTATGTGCTATTTTTTTTAGATAATAATAATAATAATAATTAATTAATCAATAAAGATTTCAACATGAATACACGCAAGGGCTGCATTATTAATCAATTGAAAACAGTTACGCGGGGCTACTCTTTATCTCAAACTACTGAATAAAAATGGAACCTCTATAGGACTGATATATCCATTAGGTCATTTTTGCTTAATTGCTTAAAGAGACGCAAGGAGTTGATTGGAATCTAACTTATCATGACTTAATTTCAGAATATGTAAGACAACATCAACTTCTTCAAATTGGAGTTAATTTTAAATAGGATTAAAGTTGTCTGTTATATCGAAATTACATATGAACAGGTATGAAACTTACGCTCAATAATTATTTAAAAGAAGAAAAGGACAAGGACTAGCTCTCAATTAATTATTTCTAAAGCTTGAAACAATCTTGAACTAAATATTCAGTAATCTGGCCTGAAGCGTACCATTTATCTCAAATTACCTAAAATGAAGCAAAGAACTCGACATGACACGAATTTCTCTATAGTTAGACAAGGGATAAACAAAGTGGTTAAGGGTTAGAGCTAATAATCCAGGAGGTAAAGTTAACCATTGACGATCCATCCTAAAGCAATTAGCCAAAAGTCATACTAAGCTTTCCGGAAATATTAAAATGCACAATGCAACAGTGAATAATGATGATAAAACATATTAGAAAAAATTATGAAGTTTAATGACTCTAAAGATTCTTTCTCCCACCCTTAAAACTGAATTCAAAGGGATGTAATCCAATATATATAAGATGCATCAGCATATACATATACTACATGTGAGTATTATTTATAAGGTCAAAAATAAAATTACAATGTATTTTTAACCAAGAAAAGCTATCGATTAATCCAAACAATCAACAACATGCACTAAGTTCATAAAACTTGATACAAGAACCTAAAGCTAAGAACAAACACACACAAGTTCACATGTTGAAGAGGAAAATAATCTAAATTGCATAAAGGGGTTAAAACAAGGATCTGACCATTTGAGTTTCAAAATATTTCTATACACAAGCAACATCAAAACAGTTAGTTCCGACACCGGCTTTTTCAAAGCTATAGCCAGAAATTGTTCATAAAAATTATAGATTTTTTCTAAGAAATATCTAGAGAGGAAGTTTTAAAATGATAGAAAGCTGATGAGAGTGAACAACACTAGAAGTAGGTGTGATAATCCTACATAACTACATGAATATCTATCCAAATGAAGTACCCCCTACTAGATTAAGATTTTAAATATATTAAAAATCCTGCAAAAACTAGAGTGAGACCAAAGTAGTTCTAGATATTTATCTTATATGCAATTTCTTTCAAACAAATTGACGTCTTTCTTAATTTCAAGTAACAAATATTTAATCATAGTTGGAAGTCAACAAAGGAGCTATACTTAAGCTTTTAGGAAATGACCATAAAGAACTAAGGAAAAATTAATACAAACAGTTAGCATGCAATCATATATTACTGGCTTCTCTAGATACTTACTCACATAAAATCCGCACAAATCGTGCTTAAATCTATCGGCCTTCTTTTAACTCTTTCAAACTACTAAAATAAATATATAAAAAAGAATCTGTAAATTATTTATCAGACAAACACATTATATTGAAATAAATCTTAAGGTAATGTAAGAGGAATTTACCGAATATGAGCAGGCACACATAATATGTTTCTACGAAGCAAATCAAATGTGAATAATGTTTCATTTCAACAAATCAATATGTGAAACAAGTACAAATTAATACTCCATGCTAGTGAGATGATTTACACGTTTATACGGACTCGAAATTTTAGCAAAGAGAAGAAAACATAATATAGAGAGAAAAGGAGAAAAATATCGAAATGAAATAATCGCAGCCATTATTTAGTTATATCCTAACCATGAGATCAAGTAACAAGTTGGCAGATTCATATATTTACTAATTACCGTATCACCTTAAAATTTGCCAAACAAACTCAAGGCATATTGCTAAAGTGATTCTTAAGAGAAACCAAACCTCAACTAAAGACAACTGATCTCCACTATCAGTTATGATGACACAAGTAAAATCGACGTTTTACATTAATAACTAAAGCAAGTTGTACAAACATACTATATATATACACATATATTTAAAAGAGAAATACTTTTCTTATATCACGAGAATAACGAATCAACAGGAAAAAAAACGCAGCATTTCTTTTAATAATATCATAGGCAAGGGAGGTAGTAACTTTGGGTAAGAGGAGAAAGGGGAAGACATTATTGAGATAATTATCTCCTTTTCAAGTTGAAAAGAAAATTGACAATTGATTATTTGGAAAGAAATTTAAAATGTTTACAATAATGTAAAGCCCGTTCATACTGTTTTTTTAAAAAAAATGTCTAAACCTTAAGCAGAATTTAGGAATGGTTAACTTCGATTAAACTAAATTATGACTAAAGCTGATTTCAACCGAAAATAGATATGACATATTAGAAAGAAATGTCGAACCCAAAGAGAGTATAAAAGGAACTTAGTACAAGCTAAAGAGATGCCCTTTTGATTTTAGAAAGATATCATTCACAGCTTCAAACAAACATGAAATTAATCTGCTTTAATAGGATCAACCCTTTAAAAAATAATCAACCTTTTAACACTTAATCAACACTAAAAATAGCCACGCATAAATATAATAATAAGTTGATACATTTTGAAAGCAAAGAGATGAGCACTATTATCTAAAGGGTTATCATACCAAACTGAATACTTTCATAAAACCCAGAATTTTTATACACATCAAATTTTAAATATTTAGCTCACTCTTGAACTGACCATTCGTATAAAGCAAAGGATCAAATTTTATCCTAAGGTGCAATAGACATTTCAGACCTATCCCTTTTAAAGAATTTGTGAAAATAGACCATACTTTGTGTACTATATAAAAAAAATCTTTAAACACTTAAAACCATATCTAAATACACATCAAACTCCCAATAAAATATAATGTCACATTATAGACAGAACTGAAAACTACTCCTATAAATATTGACATTTACAAATCTATATTAGAAACACACCAAGAAAAAAAGCTACGAAAAGAAATACTAAGCCAAGAAGAGTGTTTACAAAGTGAAATAGAGGGAACATAAACTTTTCTTCTAAAAAGGAACATAACAACAATGGCCAAACATTGAGATAAAAAATTATTTTATATTAAATTGTATCTATGCATAGAGCACAAATGCCAAAAGAAAACATGTTTCATGCATCAAAGTCGAAACGGAGGCAAAAAAACAGGAAAAAACAAATGCCACACATAAAAATAATCTAACTAATAAAACCTAAAAGAGAATAAAGGAGATATTTAAACTAAATCGAAGAGGGTTGCAAAGTCCATGAAGAAAATAAATTATATGTAAGGCATAATTTAGACTATACAAAAATGCTCCAAAATAGGTATGAAATGCAGTCTAATAAAATTATCATTTTAAACGCATATCTCTCGGAGGCAAGAAGGTAGAAATTCCAAAAAAAAAATTACCTCTTTTGGTGCAGCGGACTGAGAGAAAGGAATTGAGGACGGAGTTCAACGATTTTGAATCCAACCACAAACAAAGAGGGCAAAAACCTAAATAAATTAGACCGCAACTTTCCAAATTCAAGCAAAAGCTAAGTTTACAAGTTGAAAATAGAAGCAAAAATTCGATGAAATTTCTTTCCTTTGAAAGATGAAAATGGGGTTCTATAACCCCAAAGAGAGTTAGGATTCAAACCCATCTCCAGAAAAAACAAAGTAAAAGGAAGAGAAATCAAGTCTTACCTATTTCTTTGTTGAGGGGTTAACCTTCCTACAACTTTGAGAAGCCAGAAATTGGGGAAGGGACGTGAAGGGAGGTGCGCTTTTTGCAGTGTGGGGAGCGTGATTTCCGGTGATTTTTGGGGATACAGGATTGGTTTTGCAGACGAGTTGTTGGGGAAAGAAAAGGAGATGAGGTGAAGGGTCTGGCAATAAGGTTAGGTGAAGGCAGAAAGATCTTCAAGGGAGCATGTAAATCTGTAGAGGGTTTTCCCTCTTTTTGACTTTATTTTTGACCGTCGATCATCTTGATTGACCACTAAGAATAAATCGTGAGAAAAAATAAAATAATATACATATATACATATATATATATATATATATATATATATATATATATATAAGAGGGTAATAAAATAGCTAAAATTAGATCAATCTTTAAAACTTAATTTGAGAAAAAAATTGCGGTCAATTAATTTTTGATCAATTAACCAAGATTCTTCAATTTAACAAAATAAAATAATAATAATAATAATAATAATAATAATAATAATAATAATAATTCTTTTATTTTAATAATAATGGACTAATAATGAAAAGAAGGTCTCCGGCAAAGAAAATTGACAATCCAATTTTGTCCGACTACCAAATTAGTATTTGAAAAAGCGCAATTTAAAGGAATCATGGACAGACCCTGGTATCGGGTTTCTTAATATCTCAGGTTGCATGAGAATTTAGGTCACATATAGTTTAGAAAGCTTGATTTTATACACAATTTGAAAAATTTCAAAAGCTTGTCTTAATGTCGAGTTATGCAGAAACTGAGAAACTCGGGAATGTGATGAGCAGTGAGTCTTTGAAATACAGCCGAGATTTCAATATAGAACTTTCCTACATATCCTTTAAAATGGGAATCAAGCTACTTATAGTTCGACTCAATCGGTTAAAAAGATATCTCTTATGACGAGATAACCTTTGTAGTTCACAACGAATGACAGAATAATCTGAGTGTCGAAAAGAGGCTTGCAACCTCTCAATCATGAATGTTGCACGCTTCACAGCCATAAATAAGAACTTATACAGACATAATTTTCACAACTCTACGTGTGTTGTCACCCGGATACAAAATAAGGAAAGTGCTCCAGCGTGAGTTCAAATATTGTCCTGGATACGAAATTAGAAAATCAAAACAAAAGGAGTAACCTACAGGCCTTCTTACAGGGGATTTATTTGAATGTGGTAAAAGTCAATCCTCAACTAGCATCCAAAGAGTTTGATATTCCTCTTCGGGGTTATGCCCCAGTTCGCTGCTAACAAAAAGGTCCACATTGCTCCACATGCACCTGGATCTCCTATGAAATAATATTTAATAATTCTGCATAGGTGGCACCATTTGATTCTCTTCAGCTATATTGTGTTCACCACCCTCTTCAGATGGTATGAATATTAATGTCCTTTTCAACAGCTGAGTCAATCTTCACCGAATATCATAATTAAACAATAATGAATGTCAAGCTCCATCGGTGTTTGATATTATAAATATGTGTGACGAATGTCAGCCTCTACGTTATTCGACATTATAAATACATATGATGAACGTCGGCCTTTGTAGTATTCAACCCGTTATAAATATATTTGATCAATATCAGCTTCATTCGGTATTCGACGTGATAAAAAAATATGATGAACATCGGCCTCCTCCGATATTCGACGTAATAAAGAAATATAATGAACTTCGTCCTCCTTCGGTATTCGACGTGATAAATAAATATAATGAACGTCGGTCTCCTCCAGTATTTGACGTGATAAATGAACATGATGAACATTGGTCTCCGGTATTTGACGTTATAAATATATTGAACATCGGCCTCTTTTGGTATTCGATGTGATACCGCTTTCAGTTTCTGAATGTAATGATGGCCCTCTCGACAATTAAGAAGTGAACATGATGGCCCTCTTGGCTTTTGAATGTGTGATGGCCCTCTCGGCAATTGAAAAATAAATATGATGGCCCTCTCGAATTTTTAATATGTGATGGCCCTCTTGGCAATTAAAAAGTAAATATGATGGCCCTTTTGGATTTGAATACGCGATGGCCCTCTCGGCAGCTGAAAAATAAATATGATTGCTTCTTGGCTTTGAATATGCGATGGCCCTCTCGGCAACTGAAAAATAAACATGATGGCCCTCTTGTCTTTTGAATATGCGATGGCCCTCTCAGCAACTAAAAAATAAATATGATGGCCTTTTTGGATTTGAATATGGGATGTCCCTCTCGACAGCTAAAAAATAAATATGATGGCTCTCTTGGCTTTGAATGTAAATTGGCCCTCTTGGCAACTGAAAAGTAAATGATTTTTTTTACTGCGAGCGTCATTCTTTGTTGGTCTTCAATGTGGAAAATATATCCTTGTTTAGATGTCATCCTCCGCTTGCACCATAGGTACCCTTATTTGCTCAAGGGTCAATATATTATTGCTCGTTACTTCTTTGGTCAAAAGGGACTTTTATGCCCATTTATTTGATATCATCTCAGCGTATTTCCCTTTTGAAAAGACTGAGTTAATTGATAAATAATGCCCTCCTGAGAATCTTATGACAACCTGCACCTCAAAAAAATAATTAGTTTTTATGAAACTGATCTATGTTGACTTCTTCTGGTCGCCTTGCTCCTTGTGTTGGTAGCTTCAGAAATTTACTCAACCCTCCGAGTTATGATAGAGAGAAGACAAAACTAAAATATTTTTACGAATATAGCAAAGATTTTAAAAAGTAATTTTGAAAAAATAATTTTAGAAAAATCTCTGCCAATTGACTGTCATGACATGCGCAAAACGAACGAAAATCCTCTGTCTTGAAACTTGACATGGCAGGCGGTTTGTTGGGAATTGGAGATTTTATTAAGCTCTATCGCAGCTGGAGAATGAGGTCTTCTTAGATTTCTTGTCTATACTTGATGAAATTTTGAGGCTTTCCTCAAAATTTCTGCCCCAATTATATGCTTGCAAGCCAATTTCATACTGTCAATAGGAGAATGGTGTCCTCATAGAATTTTTGAGTTCCTTCTCAAAAATTTTGCCCCATCTATGGCTAATATTGTCGATAGGAGAACTGTCCTTGCAGAATTTTTGAGATCTCAAAAATTTTGCCCCAGTTGCATGTTTCCAAAACAATCTTCAAAGTTGTTCTTACGAAAATATCCAGTCTTGTGGAATTTTTAAGATCCTCTCAAAAATTCTACCCTATTTTCCATCATATAGGGAAATGGAACACTTACGGGGAATATGACCGAGCCGGTATGGAGCCTACCTATCATGTTCAGGCAGGAATCAAGTGAAACGTAATTCCAATTAAACAAATTGGATTTTTGTAATGATGTGACGAAGCTGATATTAGTCGCCTACGTATCCCATCTTAGAAATTCAGGTCATCACAAAGTTCACATTACAAGAAGCATCTTTTAAAGAAGTATGAAACATTACAGAACTTACAAGCAAATATGCGATTACAAGGAACGAAAGAAAAGAAAACACCAATCTTCAGATGTAGTATCTTTTGACAGCATCTGAATTGATAGCTTTCGGCCACTCTTGGACATCCATTTCAGCTAGAATCAAAGCACCTCCCGACAGAACTTTGTGAACCACATAAGGACTTTGCCAATTTGGTGAAAATTTTCCTTTATAGTCATTCTGATGGGGGAAAATATGTTTCAACACCAATTGGCCTACTTCAAAAGTTCGAGTTGTTACTCTTTTGCTAAAAGCGTGAATCATCCTTTGTTGATATAGTTGACCATGGCATACTGCACTCATTCTCTTCTCATCAATCAACTCAAGTTGTTATAGTCTGGCACGAACACATTCAGGGTTGCTTAATTTAGCTTCTTGAATGATTCTTAGTGAAGGTATCTCAACCTCAATAGGTATCACTACTTCTGTTCTATATACTAGCAAATAGGGAGTTGCCCCAGTTGAAGATCTAATAGTTGTTCGATATCCTAATAGAGCATAAGGCAACATCTCATGCCAAGATCTATGATTATCAACCATTTTCCTCAAGATCTTCTTGATGTTTTTGTTGGTAGCCTCCATGGCTCCATTCATTTAAGGCGGTATGCGGTTGAATTATAGTGAGTGATTTTGAATTGCTCACATATCTTTTTCATTAGATAACTATTCAAATTCTCTACTTTGTCTGTGATGATTGACTCGTGTATACCGAATCAGCATATCATGTTGTTCTTGACAAAATCAACTACTACTTTCTTCATCACAGCTTTGTAGGAGGCGGCTTCCACCCATTTGATGAAATAATTAATGGTAACTAAAATGAACATGTGCCCATTGGAGGCGGGTGATTCGATAGGTCCTATGAAGTCCACGCCCCAAGATGCAAATGGCCAAGGAGAACTCATCATATTCAACTCATTTGGTGACATTTTGATCAAATCTCCATATACTTGGCATTTGTGCTACTTCTGCACAAACCGATTATAGTCGTTCGCCATAGTCATCTAGAAATATCCAGCTCGCAGAATCTTGTTAGCCAATGTGAACCATTCATGTGAGGTCCGCATGCTCCGCCATGTACCTCATCCAGTAACTTTGTGGCTTCAATGACATCTACACATCTTAGGAATCCCAGATCTGGAGTCCTCCTATAAAGGATTTCTCCATTCAAAAAGAAATTATTATCCATTCGACGTATCATCTTCTTCTAACTAACTGTCACATATTCTGGATATGCCCCGGCGTCCATATACCTTTTTATATCAAAGTACCACGGCTTCCCATCTGGTTCTGATTCAACTTGGACATAACATGCAAGTTGCTCTTTCACCTTTATCTCCAGTAGGTCAATATAGCTTTAATCTAAATGTTGTATCATGGAGGATATAGTAGCCAAAGCATTAGCAAACTCATTCTATATCCTTGGAATATGTCTGAACTCAATATTTCTAAACCTTTTGCATAAATCTTGCACCACTTCTACGTACGGTGTGATCTTGGAGTTCTTTACAACTCATTCTCCTTGAACTTGATGAATCAGCAAATCTAAATCGCCGATAACTAATAATTCTTGAATATTCATATCAAGAGCAATGGCTCATGCCGAGAATACAAGCTTCATATTCAGCCATATTATTAGTGCATGGGAAGCGAAGTTTGGTTGTTACTGGATAATGTTGACCGGTTTCTGAGACCAATACTGCTCCAATTGCTGAACCTTTGAAGTTGATCGCCCTGTCAAAGAACACCCTTCAGCCAGGATATGCTTCTGAAATATTTTATCCTACGAACAATACTTCTTTATTTAGAAATAGGTTTGGAGTGGCTCATATTCTTCATCCACTGGATTTTCTGCAAGATGATCAGCTAGGTCTTGCTCCTTGATCGCTTTTTGAGTCATGTACCCGATGTCGAACTTAGTCAGCAACATTTTCCATTTTGCCAATTTTCCTATCGGCATTGGCTTCTGAAATTTGTACTTCAAAGGGTCCATTCGGGAAATGAGATACGTTGTATATGAAGACAGATAATGTCTCAACTTCTGAGCAATCCAAGTCAAAGCACAATATGTTCTTTCCAATAGAGTGTAACGAGCCTCATACAAAGTGAACTTTTTTCTCAAATAATAAATTGCTCGCTCCTACTTGCCAATTTCATCATATTTTCCTAGAACGCGTTGTCTAAGATTGATAGATAAAGCAACAACGGACTTCCTTCCCTTGGAGGAACCAACACTGGTGGATTGTACAAATAATTTTTGATAGTGTCAAAGGATTTTTGACACTCTTTGGTCCACTCTGTTGGTGCGTCTTTCTTCAACAACTTAAAAATAAGTTCACAAATAATCGTTGACGGGGCTATGAATTGGCTGATGTAATTCAATCTTCCTAAGAAGCTCATTACTTCTTTCTTCATCTTTGGAGGAGGTAAGTCTTGAATTGCCTTGACTTTGGAAGGGTCAAGCTCAATTCCCCTTTTACTGACTATGAAACCCAATAATTTGCCAGCTGGCACTCCAAAAGCACATTTGGCAGGGTTTAACTTTAGGTTGTACTTGAGAAGCCGATCAAAGAACTTCTTCAAGTGAGCTAAGTGATCTAAACTCTCGCAAGATTTGATAATGACATCATCTACATATACTTCAATCTCCTTATGGATCATATCATAGAAAATAGTGGTTATGGCTCTCATATAAGTGGCAACAACATTCTTGATACCAAATGGCATCACCTTGTAATGATAAACACCCCAAGGTGTGATGAAAGTCATCTTATCTGCATCTTCTTCATCCATCAGGATCTGATGATATCCTGCAAAAACAATCCACGAATGACTGCATCTCATGCTTGGCATAATTGTCAATGAAAATGTGGATGTTGGGTAATGGAAAGTTATCTTTGGGACTAGCTTTATTAATATCTCTCTAGTCAACACAGATTCTAAACTTTTCAGCCTTTTTCGGCACCGGGACAATATTAGCCAACCATGTCGGATACTTTGTAACCTCTACAACTTTGGCTTGAATCTGCTTGGTAACCTTTTCCTTGATTTTCAGACTTAAATCTGGCTTGAACTTTCGAGTCTTTTTCTTCACAAGACTAAACCCTAAATCAATTGGCAACTTGTGGGAGACAATGTCCGTGCTTAGCCCCGGCATGTCGTCATAAGACCAAGTAAATATATCGATGTATTCTTTGAGCAAGTTAATCAACTCTCTTTTCTGTGACTCTATCAGGTGAACGCTGATTCTAGTTTCTTTGACTTGGCCGTCATCTCCCAAATTCATTACCTCGGTCTCATCAAGGTTGGGCTTTTCCTTGTCCTCAAACTATTTTAGTCCTCTATAATGTGTTCTAATGTCATGGATTCTTCATCATATTCCTCGATCTCATCACTGTCATATTCAACTTATTCGTTGTAATTATGACATGTCATAACATTGGCAGGTTTTAAATTATTATTACGGAAATCACAAATGAGTCAGGTCAAATAATAACAGTTAAATAAAGCAAAAGAGATAAATCATAAATAAATTTTGGAAATAGGGGGAGGCTTTTCATTGAATTTAAAAACACTGACAAACTTTGGCTACAACCCATACAAGCAGGGATCCATGCCTTTTGGAAAGTAAAACAGTACTGAGGAACATAAAACATAAAGGGTGGGTCTTGGGCGTCATTCATACTACCACCTATTTTTGCAAAAAACTAAATTTTTATCTTTCTCTACCAAGATGATCGAGGAGCCACGACCGGAGTGGATGTCCAGTTTTGCAACTGTTCCCCAAGCTCAGCCTTCCGGATCCTTGACGTCTCGGTGAATTCTTCTAGGAGCACATCACAATCTTCAATGAGATCTCCAATTCCTTCCCCAAGACCATCACTTGTAGACTCCACATAAACAAGGAAAGACTGGTACAAATGAGGCAACGGCTTCGATAGCTCTTGGTTAATCTTCTTCTTCTGGACCCTTACTTCATCTTCCTCGATCGGCACATAGCCCAAACCATATTTGAACACCTTTTCTGGGATGTGAATTAGTTCAATGATTCCATTCGAGTTCCTCCCTAGGCCGTATCCAAGTTCAAAACCACCCCTTAGCATAGTCGTGGAAAGCATCTTACAAATAGGAGGCATTAGTATCTGTGGGGCCAAGTCTTCCTCCGTAGCATTCACAATCTCAACTGTGCGGAAGTCTATTCCTCTTGGAACATCTTCAATCATCGGCATGTAGACATTTAGGTGGTTCAACTGGCTTCCTTCTCCATAAACGACCACCTCATGTTTTTTTCCACACAAACTTTATTAACTGGTGAAGAGTAGATGAAACAGCTCCAACCATGTGGATTCACGGCCTTCCCAAGAGCAAGTTATAGCTAGTAGTGATATCCATACTGAAATTTTGCCTGAAATCTGTGAAGTCCTAATTGGATACACAAATTGACTTCTCCAATGGTGTCTCTTTGGCCTCCGTCAAATGCCCTAACATTGATTTGGCTTTGGCGAATCTTTCCCAAATCATAGTCCAATTGAGTAAGTGTGGAAAAAGAATAAATGTTTAGTCCAGACCCAGCATCTATCAATACTCTATTGATGTTCTTGTCACAACATTTGACTGTAACATACAGGGCTTTGTTGTGCATAACCCTTTCAAATGATAATTCATCTTCACTGAAGCATATGTATGACCTCCCATAACCTTGCTCACCATAGCAGCCAGATTCTCACTACTTGTACTTGTGGGCACATACGTTTTATCAAGAACTCTCAATAATGCCTGCCTATGATACTGGGAACTCATCAGTAACGCCCATATAGAGATTTGTGTCGGAGTCTTCTCCAGGTCTTTTACAATTGAGTACTCTTTCTATTGCATTCTTCAAAACTCTTCAGCCTCTCCCTTAGTGATCGGCATTTTCTGATGATCTTTTTTATACGAGTCATTGGCCAATTCTTCCAAAGTGTAATAACTACCTAAACGAGTCATCCCGTGTGCAACGAAAGCCTCTAAAATGAACTCCTTTTTGGCAGGAACTAGAGCGTAAGCTTGGTATGGGGTTGTCACTACCACGAAGTTGGATTTCTCACTCATACTCAAGGCAACCACAGCTTTCTCTATCTCTTATGGACTCGCCTATATTATGGCTTTACTTGCGAGCCATTCTTCATTGGTCTTGATCATATTAATAGTCACTTCTTCGATAGAGGATTGCTATTGACATTCGATGCAGTTGTCTAAAGGGTGATGACCTTTTGGCCAATCAAGTCTTGAATTTTATACTTCAAATTGATGCAATCCTCAGTGGTATGCCCAGCACCTCCAGAATGGTATGCACAATATTGATCAGCTTTGAAAAATCTTGAATTGGTATTGGTGGGTGTGGATTGAGTGGACTGGATTAACCCTGCCACTTTTAGTCTTTCAAAGAGTTGGGTTCGGCTTTCAGCTAATGGTGTGAAATTTCGGAAGGGTTTCTTTTCAAGGTTCAGACGAGGAAGTTTATAGTTGGTTTTGGTGAGTAGGTGGAGGTACTTGGTGGTAATTTTGTGGATTTGGAGTTTGAATGCATGGTTGGTAATTTGGGTAGTCTTGGGGAGGATCTTGGTAGTTTGGCTGAGCATTTTGGTAATTTTACGAGACATTTTGGTAATTTAGGGATGGAGTTTGGTAATTGGGTTGAGCATAAAAGACAGAGTAGGGATTTTGTGGAGCTAGGAGGTAGGTTTTTAGTGGTGAAGTTTTTCCGGGTTGGAACCCGAATGACTTCCTTGATCTTATGTTTGGGATAAAGGACACAGAAGATATATCTTCCTTTTTCTTCCTTAGGAACCCAGAAGACTCGGTCTATGTAGAGATCCTGGGTATCTTTCTGGTCTTAAGACCGTCCTCAATCGTTTTTCCAATTTTCACCAACTCAGCAAACTTAAACACGGGATCATTCGGTCATAGTACTCTGGTTCTTGCATACGTACAAATACCTCTACGATCTCTATTTCAGGCATAGGAGGCATGACTCTTGCTGCCTCTTTTCTTCACCGATATGCGTACTCGCGATAACATTCTGTAGATTTCTGCTTGATTTTCTCAAGGGAGTAGCTATCTGGGACCTCTTCCATATTGTAGGCGAACCTATCAACAAAGTCTTTAGCCAAAGCTCTCCAACTGGGTCATTGTCTTAGCTCTTGTGAGGTGAACCATTCCAAAGCTTCTCCACTTGGACTGTGGCTGAAAAGCCTCATCAATAATGCCTCATTTTTGTCAACTCCTACCAGTTGATCACAATAAACCCTCGAATGAGCCAAAGGGTTCCCAACTCTGTTAAAAGTGTCAAACTTTGGCACCTTATAACCTTCGGGTAAGTCTAAGTCTGGGTGAATGTACAAATCTACATAGTTCAAACCAATGGTATCTACTGAATAGTGAAATTCCTTCATTGCCTTCGCTATTTCTTCCTCCATTCTCTTAATATTCTGCTCATGCTTCTCTTCTTTAACTCTCCACTCCCTTTCTTTTTCCTCATAATGGTCAAGTTCGGGATTTTCTATAAGAATGGGGTAAGGCTCGGATGTGGGTATCAAAAATGGCAGTTGGTGGGAATATCTGGTCAGCAGGTGGATTTTGGACAGTGAGTGTGAGATTCTGGTATGTGGGTGGTACATTTTGTGGACGATTGATATTTGAAACTGAATTCTGAGTAGGTGGAGGTGGGGTTTGAAACGAGCTGCTAGCATTTAGTGGATTTTTGATACTTAAATCGATGGTGGGCGATTTGGTCATTGAAGAGATAGGTGCAGTGGTATGGGTAGGAAAGTAATTGGGTAACGGAGAGCTTAAAGAATAGAAATAAGGTGGAGGTCTTCTTTCAACGGGAGCGGGTGTGCTTGCTGCGATGGCTAACTTAGTCAAATCCCAAGTCTGTTGCATTTCTTCCCGCATCTCTGCTACCTATTGTGCCAGTTGCGCAATTAATTCATTTTGATCAATTACTATTGAGCCATGATAGTTATATCTATTAAACCAGTCTCTTCAGTGGTGTTACCGGTCATTTTCTCTTTCCCTTTCGATAGGTTACGATCGAGGAAGGAATTCTTAGTTGCTTTTGATCTGGTGTAGTAAGGATGTTCTGTCAGCTTTCTCAACACAAATCAGTTTTTTATTTATTACTTGATTTTGTAAAACCAACTCAAAAGGTAAATATGTTAGATTCCGTTCATAATAGTTAATACAATACATCAGACAGAAAATAAACAAACAAGTATCACTTTACCAAAGGTGAATCAGCCCACGGGTGAATTTGAAGAGAAGTTTAACAGTCAGAAATTTGCTTGTTGATTTTTGGAAATTGATTAAAAAAATTGACTTGTTGAATTTTTTATCCTCTCGGTGTCTCTCTTGTTGCTTTTCTGTCCCTTGTTGCTGATGAATTTTCCAACTTTCATATAATAAGGGAATAAAGTTTTTTTTTTAGGGTTTTCTGAGAAACTTGAAAGATTTAGAGTATTTTGGCCGGACTTTATATAGTGGGTTTATATTTTGCCTTAGGACCCTAAGAGTGGTCCAATTCACCTTTGATTTAAGCAACACACATAAGCATATAAGACAGTTATAGCACATAATAGCTTATAAAAGCACATAAAACGCACGTCCTAAATGTTGGGTGACCCTTTTATGCCCAGGGTAGGTCTAGCGAATTGAAGGATGTATACGCCTTTAAGTCAATCCATTATCCCCAAAATATGCTTTCATTAATAACAAACATGAGAGCCATAAGTCTTTACAACTAAAATAGTGGGGATACATTTTCAAGGGAAGGAAAAAGGAAAAATAAATAATTCCACGCAGGGTATAGCAATAGATAAGTCTAACATCCCGAAGGTCCTTCATCAGTCCTTGCTTTCTTAGCCTTGTCCACTTCATGCCACATGAAGTACTTGTCAATGATTAAGTGACTCCAGCCAACTGCACCTTGCTTTCAAAACTCATCTTCTCTATATTAGTGACCTGTTGGTTCATGCAATCGTCTAACTCAATCAAACAATGTCTGGCATCCCCCAACTCTTGCCTATCCCGCTTCAACTCTTCTCTCAAATAGTGAATGGTCAAAGCATCCTCCCAATGCTGTCTATGGTGAGATATCTCACTCTCCTGATACTTGTCTTGAAGTCTGTGGAGTCGAATCAGATGTTTGGATTCATTATCAGCAATTTGGGTAGGCTCATTCGGACCGGGTACGAGAATTCCAGCAAGATTCTTTTTCAACTTTTCTTTGTAAGTATAGCTGCACTCGGGCTTGAACCTATTCTTGACCATGGGCTCCCCAACTTTCCTTTGTCTCCAATCTCGAATAGTCATATCTTTGAGTGCTACCACACCTTCTTCATGCTCAGTAATATACCTAGTCATTTCTCCTACTTGAGGTGTCTCTTGCCTCATGCCAAGTTGTCTAAGGACTCTAGCGGGAATATAAGGATGAGTCCCTCTAAGGCCCGCAAGTACTAAGAAAAGCAATTTGTCACCTCTAGTTATGTACTTTCCGGGGTGAAGATCCATAATTGACCATTGCACATTGTTGTCTCTCAAACCACTGAACTGTTTAGATCAAAACCCTTGAGTGAGTTTCCTTTGAAACTTGTTCATTGAGAGCCATATACCATGAAATGCGGAGTGGTCTGTTCGCATTTGATGATCCGGTTCTTTGAGACGAGAGACTTTTAACAGATGTTTATTGATCCACCATTGCAAAATAAGATTACATCCTTGAAAGAAGTGGGCTCCATTTTGACAATTTCCCAAAGCCCAATAAATGTCGGCAACAATTATAGGAGCCAAAACATGGATCTTGGTCGCGGTTTCATACTTCAATCCATAAAAATGGCATGTATGACCATAACAACACTTGGGTGGATGGTTTTTCTTGGTCCTTGAGGAAACACCAAGGTCCTAAGTAGACATACAGCGAATGCAAATGCTTTCCTACTTTTTCAATCAATTTCGGAGGTAAATTCGTGTCCAAACTTCTTGAAAGCTCTATAATGTCCGAATCTATAATATAACTTGCAAAATGGGACATTTGGTCCTTTAAGTTTACCCAAACAATCATCATTCACAAACAAAAATTTATTTTTGATTCGTTGATGGTTCCACACAACCGGGATTAAAACATCATTATCGGGTATTTTCTTCCTTTGTTACATATAGACATACTCTCGTAGCTAGCCAATACTTCTTCAATGGTCAGGGTCAACTCAATATTCCTGAAGCGAAATACCATATTATCGTTATCCCAAAAATTAGTCAAAACATGCATCATTTCAGGTCAGGCCTTTATATCCATAAGAGAAGGCAAATATCCAAAATGTGTTCTAATGATCCCTCTATCCTCCTTGTTCATGTATTTCTATCAAACTGAAAGATAATCGTCTGGATTGATCATCATTCTAAACTTTTGGGGGGTTCTGGTTGGGCCATTCCTACAAAACAAACAAATAAAATAAGTTCCCCCTACCCAGGTAATAATGGATTAATTCAAGGGGTATATACTCCTTCAATTTTGACACATATGGATGATCATCTATAATTGACTCGTGGCCAATAGACACAAGGTGAGCTTCAAATGGGCCCAATACCCCTTGAGTATTGAGTTGTCCTAGGCTAATGCTTAAAAAATGGGTTTGGGCTTCACTCTATCCTGGTATCTAGATAATGCTTTTAAAATGGATTGGGTTCTAAGCAGACTACTTGGATTGAAAAATATGATAGCCATTGGACGCATAACGTACCAATAAATTATTAACATTCCAAGAAAAAAAGTTATTTGTGAAAAAGGGCCACGGGATCGCGAACCCGCCTTAAAGATAACTAAAAATGAGTATCGTTTGCGGAAATATGCCATGATATGCAGTGAAAAAATTATATAGAGATAAGAATATAAGGCATATGTTAACAAATAAGCAAAAAAGGGTTAGTCAGAAAATGCCAAAAAAATTCTTTTGGTAGCAGCAACTAGTTCCGAGCTCCATTTGGAAGCCTCGCGAATAATCTCATTACCTTCCCGAGCAAGATCACGTCCTTCATTACGAGCTTTTATACATGCTTCTAGAGCTACTCGATTAGCTACGGCACCAACCTAGATGAATCCCCAACAGAGTCGTCATCTAGTACGATCCGTTTTTAAACTCGTGTTCAAAATCGTTTCATAACTTGGCAGTTTTGTGAAAAGAAATAGAATCACCACCTAACTATTATGGTAATTAGGAAACCATTAAAAGATAAATTTTTTTTCGATATACCTTTGTTTAAAATCATAGTCTAAGTAAGGGTTTAAATGACTTTTAAAGAAGGTTATTAGGCACTTTAAAAAATCCGTAGCTACGGTTAACAACGAATTTAAATATATCTGTGGCTAAAGTGGTGTAACTTGAAAACGACCTTTGCAAATTAGCATGTTTGATTTTTTATCAATTCAATAGTGAATTAATTCATAACCTTGGCTAATTAAAAAGGAAATAACTCCTTAAATATGCATGTTTTATTGAGCCTTTGAATTATGTGTATAATCCAACTTCTCAATTCGTTAGTAAAGACATGAAAATCTCTAAGCCAAATTTAGCGACAAGTAATTTAATTTGTAGAGAAAATAAATTTACCTTCAATATTTTGAAGAGATCTTCACAGTTTTTTTTAAAAGCTCCTTGTTTGGAGAGAAACTTTCTATTCTTTTTGGAAGAACAATTAAACAAAGGCATTTAAAAATACCCAACCGCCACGTGAAAATATTACACAGTTTCTAAATCATTTCTCAAAATTCATCGGTGATTAAAAAGAAGTTTGACAGCTTCAAAATAAAGCATCTTGCATAATGATTATTAATTTGAAAGGTAGAAAGTGCTCCAAAATAAAGACCGTCTGCTAGAGATTCATCTGAGCTAAATAAAATTAAATCAAGTAAAATGTTAGTAATATTTTTACGAACCCAAACAAATATAATTTTTGTAAATAAAAAAAGGTTAATTGGTACTTTTGAGCCAAATCTGCTGTCTCCTATGATCCGCATCTGCTACTAAATTCTAAAAGGCTAAGGAGTGGCCGACTCGAGGAGCTAACACTCAAAGAGTACTATGCCGGTATATGAGTCCATTGAACTCATTTCGATTTTTTTTGACATGCATAAGAAATAAGAGATGAAATTAGTAATAAAATAAGAAAGCATGAATAATAATTTTGAATACCGAATCAGTACTTAAGTATATTTGATCAACAAATATGTGCATCCAATCTCAAACATTGATAATAAATGGACATATAATCCTATAAACCTTGTGCTATTTTTTTTAGATAATAATAATAATAATAATAATAATAATAATAATAAATAAATAAATAAATAAATAAATAAAGATTTCAACATGAATACACTCAAGGGCTGCATTATTAATCATTTGAAAACAGTTACGTGTGGCTACTCTTTATCTCAAACTACTGAATAAAAATGAAACCTCTATAATACTGATATATCCATTAGGCCATTTTTGCTTAATTGCTTAAAGAGACACAAGGAGTTGATTGGAATCTAACTTATCATGACTTAATTTCAGAATATGTAAAACAATATCAACTTCTTTAAATTGGAGTTAATTTTAAATAGAATTAAAGTTGTCTGTTATATCGAAATTACATATGAATAGATATGAAACTTACACTCAATAACTATTTAAAAGAAGAAAAGGACAAGGCCTAGCTCTCAACTAATCATTTCTTAAGCTTGAAATAATCTTGAACTAAATATTCAGTGATTTAGCCATAAGCGACTATCTTTTACCATTTATCCCAAATTACCTAAAATGAAGCAAAGAACTCGACATGACATGAATTTCTCTATATTTAGACAAGGGATAAACAAAGTGGTTAAGGGTTAGAGCTAATAATCTAGGAGGTAAAGTTAACCATTGACGATCCATCCTAAAGCAATTAGCCAAAAGTCATACTAAGCTTTCCGGAAATATTAAAATGCACAATGAAACAGTGAATAATGATGATAAAACATACTAGAAAAAATTATGAAGTTTAATGACTCTAAAGATTCTTTCTCCCACCCTTAAAACTGAATTCAAAGGGATGTAATCCAATATATATAAGATGCATCAGCATATACATATACTACATGTGAGTATTATTTATAAGGTCAAAAATAAAATTACTATGTAGTTTTAACCAAGGAAAGCTATCGATTAATCCAAACAATCAACAGCATGTACTAAGTTCATGAAACTTGATACAAGAACCTAAAGCTAAGAATAGATACACACAAGTTCACATGTTTAAGAGGAAAAAAATCTAAATTGCATAAAGGGATTAAAATAAGGATCTGACCGTTCGAGTTTTAAAATATTTCTATACACAAGCAACACCAAAACAGTTAGTTCTGACACCGGCTTTTTCAAAGCTATGGCTAGAAAGTGTTAATAAAAATTATAGATTTGTTCTAAGAAATATCTAGAGAGGAAGTTTTAAAATAATGAGAGTGACCAACACCAAAAGTGGGGGTGATAATCCTACATAACTACATGAAATATCTATCCAAATGAAGTTCCCTCTACTAGATTAAGATTTTAAATATATTAAAAATCCTGCAAAAACTAGAGTGAGACCAAAGTTGTTCTAAATATTTATCTTATATGCAATTTCTTTCAAATAAGCTGGTGTCTTTCTTAATTTTAAGTAATAAATATTTAATCATAGTTGGAAGTCAACAAAGGAGCTACACTTAAGCTTTTTAGGAAATGACCATAAAGAACTAAGGAAAATTAGTAGAAACAGTTAGCATGCAATCATATATTACTGGCTTCTCTAGATACTTACTCACATAAGTTCCGGACAAATCGTGCTTAAATCTATTGTCCTTCTTTTAACACTTTTAAACTAATAAAATAAATATATAAAAAAAAATCTGTAAATTATTTATCGCACAAACACATTATATTGAAATAAATCTTAAGGTAATGTAAGAGGGATTTACCGAATATGAGTAGGCACACATAATATGTTTCTAAGAAGCAAACCAAATGTGAATAATGTTCGACAAAATCAATATGTAAACAGGATAAATTAATACTCCATGCTAGCAAGATGATTTACACGTTCATACGGACTCGAAATTTTAGCAAAAAGAAGAAAACATAAGATAGAGAGAAAAGGAGAAAAATACCGAAATGAAATAATCGCAGCCATTATTTAGTTATATCCTAACCATGAGTTCGAGTAACAAGTTGGCAGATTCATATATATACTAATTGTCGGATCACCTTAAAATTTTCCAAACAAACTCAACGCATATTGCTAAAGTGATTCTTAAGAGAAACCAAACCTCAACTAAAGACGATGATCTCCACTATCAGTTATGACGACACAAGTGAAATCGGCGTTTTACATTAGTAACTAAAGCAAGTTGGACATACATACTATATATATATATATATATACACACACACACACACACATATGTTTAAAAGGAAAATACTCTTCTTACATCACGACAATAACGGATGAACAGAAAAAAAACGCAGCATTTCTTTTAACAATATTATAGGCATGGGAGGTAGTAACTTGGGGTAAGAGGAGAAAGGGAAGACACTATTGAGATAATTATCTCCTTTCCAAGTTGAAAAGAAAATTGATAGTCGATTATCCAGAAAGAAATTTAAAACGTTTATAGTAACGCAAAGCCCATTCATACTGTTTTTTTTTTAAATGTCTAAACCTTAAGAAGAATTTAGGAATAATTAACTTCGATTAAACTAAATTATGACTAAAGCTGATGTCAATCGAAAATACATATGACATATTAGAAAGAAACGTCGAACCCGAAGAGAGTATAAAAGGAACTTAGACAAGCTAAAGAGATGCCCTTTTGGTTTTAGGAAGATCATTCACGGCTTCAAACAAACATGAAATCAATCTTCTTTAATAGGATTGACTCTTTAAAAAATAATCAACCTTTTAACACTTAATCTACACCAAAGATAGCCACGCATAAAGGTAATAATAAGTTGATACACTTTGAAAGCAAAGAGATGAGCACTATTATCTAAAGGGTTATCAGACCAAACTAAATACTTTCATGAAACCCAGAATTTTTATACACATCAAATTTTAAATATTTAGCTCACTCTTGGATTGACCATACGTATAAAGCAGAGGATCAAATTTTATTCTAAGGTGCAATAGCTGGACATCTCAGACCTATCCCTTTTAAAGAATTTGTGAAAACAGACCATGCTTTGTGTACTATATAAAAAAAATCTTTAAACACCTAAAACCACATCTAAATACACATCAAACTTCCAATAAAATATAATGTCACATTATAGACAGAACTAAAAAACTACTCTTATAAATATTGACACTTATAAATCTAAATTATAAACACACCAAGAAAAGAAAGCTAAGAAAAAAATACTAAGACAAGAAGTGTGTTTACGAAGTGAAATAGAGGGAACATAAACTTTTCCTCTAAAAAGGAACATAACAATAGTGGCCAAACATTGAGATAAAAAATTATTATATATTAAATTGTATCTATGCACAGAGCACAAATGCCAAAAGAAAACATGTTTCATGCAGCAAAGTCCAAAATAGAGGCCAAGAACAGGAAAAGACAAATGCCACACACAAAAATAATTTAACTAATAAACCTAAAAGAGAATAAAGGAGATATTTAAACTAAACCAAAGAGGGCTGCAAAGTCCATGACGAAAATAAATTTTATGTAAGGCATAATTTAGACTATATAAAAATGCTCCAAAATAGGTATGAAATGCAGTCTAATAAATTATCATTTTAAACTCACATCTCTAGAATTTTAAGGAAAGAGCGTATAAATTCCAAAAGAAAAATTACCTCTTTTGGTGCAGCGGACTAAGAGAAAGGAATTGAGGACGGATTTCAATGATTTTGACACCAACCACAAACAAAGAGAGCAGAACCCTAAATAAATTAGATCGCAACTTTTCAAATTCAAGCAAAAGCTAAAGTTTACAAGTTGAAAATAGAAGCAGAAAGTCGATGAAATCACCCTCCCCCCCCCCCCCCCCGAAAGATGAAGAATAGAACCCCAAAGAGAGTTAGGATTCAAACCTATCTCCAGAAAAAATAAAGTAAAAGCAAGAGCAATCAAGTCTTACCTACTTCTCTGTTGAGGGGATAACCTCCTGCAATTCTTAGAAGCCAAAAAATTGGGAAAGGACGTGTAAGAGGTGCTATTTTTACGGTGCGGGGAGCATGATTTCTTGCGATTTTTGGGGATACAGGATTGGATTTTGTGGACGAGTTGTTGGGGAAAGAAAAGGAGATGAGGCGAGCGGTCTGGCAATAAGGTTAGGTGAAGGGAGAAAGGTCTGCAAGGGAGTGTGTAAATCTAAAAAGGGTTTGTCCCCTTTTTGACTTTATTTTTGACCGTCCAATCATCTTGATCGGATGATTAAGATTAAATCATGAGAAAAATTAAAAAAAAAATATATACATATATATATATATATATATATATATATATATATATATAAAGAGAGAGGGGGTAATAAAATAGCTAAAATTAGATCAATCTTTAAAACTTAATTTGAGATAAAAATTGCAGCCAATTAATTTTTGATTAATTAATCAAGCTTCTTAAATTTAATAAAATAAAATAATAATATTAATAATTTTTTTTAATAATAATGGACTAATAGTTAAACTCAAGTCATAAATGGCTTGCGATTTGCAACCTAACATACTTACTTGATATAACATTTATTTTCAAATATATATTTAAAACTAATCGAATAGATATATTTAATATTTATAATATGTGTGTGTGTGTGTTAGGATATTTTGTCAAATGAAATGACAAAACAACACCAAATATTTAAGAAAAAAAAATTATTATATGAAGAAAAAAATTATTTTATTTTATTTGTATTTCAAGAAGTTTGAATAATTAACTAAAATGTGGAGGGCCAAAATTGGGTGTCAACAATCTAAATGAATTATGATAGAATATAAACTAAGGGAAAAGATACCAGTGTCACGGATTAGCTAGTCAGCTCATCACTATGCCTCCTGAGGAAAAGCCTCAGACTTAATGATCAACTCGTACTTCGCTAGAACTCGAATCCAAACTTGTACCCAAAATGGAGCAACAAGAGTAGTATGAATATAAAAATATCATGTTCCCGGTAAGTATCATAGACTGACTCTTTCTTGAAATTCTGATATGACTTGCTGAAAACAAAAAGGTTTGAGTTCATATATATTCATGAATAATAAGCATAACAAACATCAAGGACAAATAATTTAGAAAAAATTACGTAATGTAGCAATCATATGATAGTATTTACTGTACATAGTTATAGTTTCAAATAATTACAATTAAGCTATATTTTCAATGTTTAGCTATTTTATTTTTTTGTATTTAATAGCAAATAAGGAAGAAATCTCTTAATCTCTCCCAATCTCGTTCACCTCTCTCCTCTGTCTCCCTCGCCTATCTCCTCTCCCCTCCCTCGCCTTTCTCCTCCATTTCTCTCTCCCCCATTCTCTCTCTTTCTCCTCTATCCCCCCCTCTCTCTCTCTCCCTTTTTTTTTCTCTTTCTCTCTCTCTTCTCTCTCTTTTCTGTGTTATTTTTTTGTATATTATATATCACGAATGATACAATCAGTAGAAGATCGAATAAATATATGTGATACAAGAACGAATGAATACAAGCTAAATTAGAGCAAATGGATATAACCTAAATGCACGTATTAATACAACCAAATACATTCATTTGACATCTCAAAAAAATATAAAAATAAAAAGAGAGAAGTGGAAATACAGCATATAGAGAGATAGAGGATACAACCTAAATGCATGTATGAATACAACAAAAACAGTTGTCTAATACCTCAAAAGAATATATATACACATAGAGAAGATGAAAATACAAATACAGAGAGAGGCGAAAATACTATATACCGAGAGAGAGTGTTATACCCCGTAGAATCCCCGGCACTTGGATGACCTATTCCCACGTTGGTTAAGCATATTTGAAGGCCATACGTGTGGGAGAAAGGCCCGGGGAAAGATCGGACGAGAAGCCTGTCGAACCATCGCGGAAGGAGCCGAGGCAGAGCCCCTCCGCGATGGCAGCGTGTCACGGAGCCAACGCTAATGTTATACCCCGTAGAATCCCCGGCACTTGGATGACCTATTCCCACGTTGGTTAAGCATATTTGAAGGCCATACGTGTGGGAGAAAGGCCCGGGGAAAGATCGGACGAGAAGCCTGTCGAACCATCGCGGAAGGAGCCGAGGATGAGCCCCTCTGCGATGGCAGCGTATCACGGAGGAGGAGCCTCCGCGTTGGCTCCGTGACACGTTGGCCTTGTCCAGGCCCAAGTATATAAAGCCCCACTTCGGTTTTAATTGATAAAAATTCTTTAAATTTCCAGAGAACAGAGGGCAACCGGCAGAGGGAGAAAAGGAACGAAGAAAATTAAATAATTTTCGTCCGATTACACTGCCAAACGCTGCCCAAACTCAAATTAATCCCAGATACCGAAGTATTTAGTAGCAGAGGGCATTCCTACGGATTCAGTTTCGTAAAATACGGCCGACGAATCGTCGAGCCACCGAGCTAAGGTAAGTGGAATTGCTCTAAATTAGTGTCTATGTGTTCCTAGCTGAGAAGTGAATATTTCTCCCTTCTGGGCCGCTGAAAAATAGCGAGTTTCTGGCCGTCTTTCGATAAGCCTAAGCTTAGGCTATAAACTATATCGAAAGTGACGTTGCCTTTTGAAATAAAGTTGTATTTTGTGTTAATTGATATGTTTATGAATGCAGTTGGGAGAAAACAGTTGAAGTACCGGCCGAGTTCCGCCCGACAGACAAATAGCTCAGAGATAAGGTATGTAAAGTTAAGTTTCCTCGGCAAGTTGAGTAACCTCGAAGCAGTATAGTAATTTACAGACCAGTAGCATGTTTAGAAAGCGATTATCGTGTTATTTTGAATATTGGTGCAATATGAGAAGTTTTGGGGTGTAACGGGTACGATACCTATCCGTACGAAATAGATTCGGGCGTAAGTGGTTAAGGTTGCCCAGTATATTCAGTATGTGATGTAATATGCCATGTTAAGATATTGTTGTGTTTAGCTGAAACCTCGCAAGGTAGTACAGTATTAGTAAAGCATTCCAGATATAGAATGGTAACTATATATGGTTTAGAAAGCATGTCAGAAATAGGAAATTATGTTAACACAGAAACTTAGTAAACAGTATAGTTTCCAGCAGAAACACCTCCTCGTATAACTTTTACCCCAGTACAGTTTGACAGGAGGCTATATTTACATTTACACTTACCCGTCTCAGCATGTATCAGACACTTACAGATTACTATTATTAGCTCAGTATGTGATTTATACGATACCCTGCACCTGTTAATCTTAGCTTATGAGATACACAGACAGCATGATTAGTTGAGACCATTGTATTGATTGGGGTTGGATTACCTAGCATCCCTGACCGCCCAGGGTTAATAGCTGTGTCGACTCGTCCGCCAGAGGACGAGGATACGTTGCTCTACGGAGTGATATGCCGTCCCGCAAGGGGACGAAGATGGGATGCCAGTTTCCCCATATTGTGCCTTGGTCGGCCCTTATACACCCCCGTCGAGCGGGTACGCCCGGGGTGTTGATTTAGAGTCCTTCGGACTCAGATACAGTTATAGTCAGGGGCTCAGCGAGCCCAAGTGCATACCCAGGGACCGGCAGGATGCTTACAGCCACTATAGGAGATGGGATGACCGGGGTAGGGGCATAGATTCTGTGTTGATTGTACCTCCCGGCTTATGGGGGCCGGGTAAGGTTTGTGTGTGCTATGTTATGTTATTTCATGTTATGTCATGTTATGTTAGATACAAGTAGCTCAGCAGTAGCACGATACGTTTCCAGGTATGACTCTTATCCTTCCCAGTAAAAATTGAGAGAAGGTATGATTTACATTATCAGACAGTTAGTCTATTCTCTCTACTTCAGTTATATTATTGTATTCAGATTTTGCTTCAGTTATTGCTTTACATACTCAGTACCAGCGGTACTGACGCCCGGTGGGGCGCTGCATTACTTGCCTGCAGGTACTTATAGACGAGCAGGTGACACTACGTGATTCCTGTCAGCGATCGAGTATTCAGCTCCTGTCATCCGGAGACTGAATTCCAGAGGTGTATTTCAGTTCTTTTGTTATATAGTACGGGTAGGTCGGGGCCCTGTCCCGATCAGTTCTATTACCATTCCTAGAGGCTTGCAGTCTGTATATATTCCCTGTGGTCAGATGAGCCGGTCGTGTGGGGCCGTGCAGTTGTATAGTTGCCTTTACTCTTTCTTCCTTTTATGATGGCCGTGTGGGGCCATAGTTTGCCAGTAGTGGTGACCTTGCCGGTCACGTAGTTCTTTTCATGCGTTATGATTGAGTTGCAGATAACTAGACAGCATGGTGGCCTTGTCGGCCCGCATAGGTTCCTCTGAATTAGTATGTTTCTGGTCAGCTGCTAGTACAGGTACAGAAGGCTATAGGCCAACGGGCCGGGGGCTGTATTTACAGCCGTTATATAGCCCTTTGTTTCCAGAAATATGAGTTAGAGCCAGCTAGGCACCAGATGTGCCCAGGCTTAACAGTCCAGCAGGTCAGGTCCTAGTAGGGCACCAGGTGCCAGTCATACCCCCCAAGGCGGGGTGTGACAGAGAGAGAGAGAGAGAGATTGAAGATTATATATTAGTCAGCATGATTTGTCATTTTAAAAAGATAATTTTTCATATTTCACTCAACACATTAATTAGTGTATTTGTATCTAAATATAACATACTCTAATTTTTTAAATGAATATATTTCATACTAAAGTTATTTGAATTCTAAAAAGAAAAAGTCATAGTATTATATATGAATAGATCAAGTAGATAAAATCAAAAAAATATTGAACAATGTAAGAATTTCAAACGACAAACTAAAAATATAAGATATAATTAAACTTCACAATGGTAATCTCAATAATTAGATTAATACTTGATTTATATTGTAAATAAAGAGACGGAAAACGTAATTGTTTATTACATATAACAAATATATTAATTATGAAGTATACTGATGGTTTCCCAAAAATATATATATATATTCAAGTCTAATGTACTTTTATTTCGTTTGCATAATTGCATTACATATATTTTTAGGTTGTTTATAGCATATATTATTTCATTATGTATTTGAGTATCATTAAAAAATTGTTCATGACTATGATTCAATTATTTTAATATGCTTGCAACAAAATCCAGTGTATATAAGGAAATAATGTAAGGTCAATTTATATGACCTTCCTTTTAGTTTTGGATATTCTCAAACGTTTAATTTGATAAGTATCATTATCTTTTTATACAACTTTCAATATTTTAAGTTCATTATTATTTACGCTTAAACTTTCATACTTCCATTTTTGTACTGTTTCAGCACTAGAAACATTTTATCCATATAAGTCATTAATATTTTAAATTTTGTATTAAATTAAACATTGTTACTTATATAAAATGAATGGAGGGAATATTAATTTTGTATTCATCCAAATATAATCTCTATTTGTAATGTAAGATAGTCGCAGGAAATGTCAGACCATACTGTGAGTGTCTTCGGTATAAATGAGAGTGTTTTTTTTGGGAAAATATTTGTAAAAGTAAGTAAATAGGTTTTTATTTTTTTTATGCGTTTGATACGTAAATAAAAATTATTATTTAAAATACATATACTATAAAAGTGTGAAAGTTTTTAAAAATATTAGTTAAATTTTTTATTTTCATTAAAAGATTTCGCAATAGACATATTTGTCATTTATTATTTTTCTTAAATAATTATTATTTAATTATTATCTTAATATTTAGGACTTTGAAATTAATTAAAATTATAACTATTAAATCTTTACCTATTTGTAAAAGGTAAAAAAATTTAATATTTAATATTTTAAAATTGACTAAGATTTTGCTTCTTAAATTTTCCGTATTACTATATTAAAAGTTTTAACATTTAAAATTTTTTAAAATCAACTTATATCAATACTTTATGGGTGGAAAATCATTTTCATCTCCAAATTTTGCTTTAAAAATTAATCTTCCCACTCAACTTTGAACAATAGGCATTCTCCCCCCTTTATTTGAATTGACTTTTTAAACCATTTATTTTACCCTTACATTATCAACTTTGTCTTGTACTTTTTACTTCCTTAAAATCATAATATATTTTTTTAATCTGTATAATAATTTTTTTAATTAAAAAATAAATATTAACTTTTGGGATAAAATAAAATTAAAAATACTACTTAAGTATATAAATTAATGATGTCTATAATGAAGCAAATTAGCAGAATAAAAAATAATTTTATTAATAATAATCAAAACTATAATATTTATTTATACAAGTGAAAATAAAAGGTAATAATAATTTTATAAATATATTTCAATGCATGAAATACTAAAAATGTCAATAAAATAAAGACAAATGTAAAGATTATTTATTTATAATGTAAATTATAATTTACAAAATATTCTATTAATAACAATAAGTTTTTTTAATTTATATAGACAATAGAGGATAAGAAAGAGGAGAAATATAAACACACACACACACACACATACATATATACACACTTAATGTATATAATATTTTAATAGCAATAAAAAAAAAATACTAAATAGCATTAGAGTTTGTGACAAATTCATAAAAGTATTGTTCTACTTATAATGTTAGTGAATTTAAATAAAAGACTATAAATATCTATGTTAAAAACAAACAAATAGGTTTTTATTTTTTTATATGTGTTTGATCCGTAAACAAAAGTTATAATTTAAAATACATACACACACACACTATAAAAGTGTGAAGATTCTTAAAAATATTGATTAAACTTTTTTTTCCTTTCATTAAAAGGTTTCACAATAGATAAATTTATCATTTACTATTTTTCTTAAATAATTATTACTTATTATTATCCTAATATTTAGGAATTTGAAATTAATTAAAGTTATAACTATTAAATCTTTACCTATTTGTAAAAGGTAAAATTTTTTAATATTTAATATTTTAAAATTGACAAAGATTTTGCTTCTTAAATCTTTCCGTATTACTATATTAAAAGTTTTAACATTTAAAATTTTTAAAATCAACTTATATCAATACTTTATGGGTGAAAATTATTTTCATCCCCCAATTTTTCTTTAAAAATCAAAATCCCCCCTCGACTTTGAACAATAGGCATTCTCCCCCTTTTATTTGAATTAACTTTTTAAACCATCTATTTTACCCTTACATTATCAACTTTGTCTTCTTCGTTTTACTTTCTTAAAATCCTAATATATTTTTTTAATCTGTATAATAAGTTTTTTTAATAAAAAAATAAATATTAACTTTTGGGACAAAATAAAATTAAAAATACTACTTAAGTATATAAATTAATGATGTCTATAATGAAGCAAATTAGCAGAATAAAAAAATAATTTTATTAATAATAATCAAAACTATAATATTTATTTATACAAGTAAAAATAAAAGGTAATAATAATGTTATAAATATATTTCAATGCACGGAATACTAAAAATGTCAATAAAATAAAGACAAATGTAAAGATTATATATTTATAACGTAAATTATAATTTACAAAATATTCTATTAATAATAATCAGTTTTTTTATTTATATAGACAATAGAGGATAAGAAAGAGGAGAAATATAAATATACACACACGTACGCACATACATATATACACACTTAATGTATATAATATTTTAATAGCAATAAAAGAAATATCAAATACCATTAGAGGTTGTGACAAATTCATAAAAGTATTGTTCTACTTATAATGTTAGTGAATTTAAATAAAAGACTATAAGTATCTATGTTAAAAATAAATATTACATATAATATAAAAATATATTACATAAATGAAAGATTAAAAATAATAAGAGTAAAATAAATATTTTAGAAAGTCAATTAGGGGGGACGGAAAGGAAGGAAGGAGCGGAAGAATGTTTATAGTTCAAAGTTGAGCAGGAAATTTAATTTCCAAAATAAAATTAAAGAGTAAAAATAATTTTCACCTATACTTTATTGTAATAACCCTCAATTAATTAGAAGTTGAAAAGAAAAAGAAAAAGAAAATAAGTGGGCCAAGCCCAAAAGAGAAATAAAGAAATATAAAAGAAGAATGAGATTTGAAGTCTGGCAGTACACTTGAGAATACAGCAAAACAAATCCAAACACTGAAATAGAGAAGAGAAGAGAAAAATAGGAATTTTCTATTCTAAAGTGTTAAGGAAATGATTCTAAACTTTTTTATGAGATTATCATGTGATTATGGATAAACTTTTATGGTACAAACATGAAGAAATTATAAGAAATTGAAAAAGTTTAGCTCTAAGATTTCCAACCTAAATCATTAATTTGAAAGGGCAAATGCTATCAGAATTTGATTTTGAATAGTGTTTTGGAATCCTTTCATCAAGGAGAATCTGTTAGTGGTCATGGTTCAAAAATTTTGCCCCGTTGATCAGAGTTGACTTTTTAGGTTAATTCTTTGACCGTGAGTTTGACTTACTTTAAAAATTAAGATAATATTCACTCAAGGGTTTCTGACCATTCTAAACCTATTTTTGTATAGTTTGAGGTGATCCATAGACCCGAGAATGAAGTTCTAATTTATTGAAAAGATTGCTTGAGTTATGAATTCAAAGTAAGTGAGACTTTAAATTTTGATGTTTGCTTTTCAAACCTGTTTTAGAACTTGTATTTTTTTGTGTTTTGTCTGCCCGGTCCATATGCTGGGATAAGTGTGTACTTGCAGGATTGGTAGTTTTTGACTAACAACATATATGTTATTTTAAGAAAAATATTTTTTAAAAAAATTATTTAATAGTTGATATGTGGTGTGGTGCGGCGTGGTCTCGTACCATAGCGTTGGGGCATTAGATATCCTTTCTTCGTTGCCGTGATATAGTTACTACAAGCATACATATGCTGCCCTAACATGTTAGGGGTCTTGTACTTGCTGTTGTAGAATACTATTGGGGCATTACATATGCCGCCGAGGACTAGTCAGGGTGTTAGGTTGATCTCTTTCACTGTCGTTTGACAAGTCCTGAGTGTGAGTTGTTTTGAGATATACAGTGATCTTGTGAATGTTTGGACTTTATTGAGTATTACGTTATGAAATATATCTTTGTGCATATTATTTTTATGCTCGTTGTGGTTTTATTTTTTAACACTTATTCCAGGGATATTAAAGTAGTGGATCGAGGATCTTATTGTGTTATATATGTGTATAACTCACTGCTTACCTGCATATTGATGCAGATACTATTGGTGAGATGAAGTTATTAGCTAACGAGTTCTCTAGAGTTGATCCAGTTATTGAGGTGAGTTGCCGCATTATTCCTGGGAGTTCTTAAAGAGTCTTAATCATTTATTCATTGATATCTTTTCTTTTGTAATTTCTCTTAGATGCTCCATGGTCTTGTGGGGTCTGGGCAAGAGTTTTAAATTAATATTTGGAGATATTAACTATTTCATAATTAATTATCATATTGTTTGGGTACTTATATGATTTATTTAATATTGTCAATTAATGGTTAAGATATGGAAATTCGGTTCACCAGACCGATGGTATGTACCAGGTGCCAATCACGTCTAGGGGTTAATTTGGGATGAGACATTTATTTATTAAGCTAATTAATTATCCATCACAATTTTTCAATTCACAATATGAGAAAAAAATTAAAGAGTGTTATTTTATTATACATTAATATGTTGAATTCCTTCTTTTTTTATTTTATTTTTTATTTAAAACACACACACACACAACATATATATATATATATACACACACTTATACTTTAAGTTGTGTGAAGGTTAAATTTATGTAAAGGTGTTTGACTAGACACATAAATTAAGAGAGAGAAAAAGAAATTGAGCTGAAATCAACTTATAAAATGTAAAATGAAAAAGTTTAAAATTAAGTTATTACTAAATATTTAAAGTACGAAACCTCATAGCAAAATATTATTTACTTTTTTATCCTTTTAGAAATAGAATTCACACTTGACAAAATAGTTATTTAATTAATTTTTTAATATTTAAGATTTTAATATTAACTAATTTTATGTATTAAATTCTTCCTTATTTGAAATATATAGAAAATATAAATATTTAAAAATTTAAAAGCGACTAAGATTTTATTTTTTAACAAAATAATTACATGTTGAATAAAATTGCACTTGTGATGTAAATCAATCTTACGTTTAGAACTTTTAAAAATACACTTTGAGAAAAGGATAGCCTGGTGCACAAAACATCCATCTTAACAGAGTTTGGAGAAGGATCACACCCCAAGGAATGTGGTATAACAGACTACCTTAATGCAGGCATTAGTGATTATTTTTACCAATTTTGATAAGTCTTTCTTAGTTTGAACTACCAATTATAATAAATAAATGCATTTGTGATATGATATCAATTTACTAGTGTCAAAACAATCCAGTAATAACTCACAATATGATTTAGTAAATGCTAATTGTTTCAACTAATAACTTATATTATATGTTCTATCCTACTATACAATTTTGTATTACAATGTATCTTCATAATGCTAATATTTTATTAAATGTTAATTTGTTAATATTAAAATAATATAAATTTTATAATAATTAATATGAAATATATATATATATATATATATATATATATATATATAATGCATGCATTTAAGCGCCCATATGAAAGTGAATAATCTTTTTACCTTTCAATCAAATACTTTTTCTATGACGTTTTTGTTTATTGAAACAAGTATTCAAACAAACCGAAGAAAGAACTACGGAATTAGATCAAACTCTTAAATATAATTATTTATCAATTTGAAATTCATAATTTTTTTTCTAAATTCTTATATTGTTACATAAACCCATCTTTTAAATATTGTTTATACTATTTTAACATTTTTATTTTTATTAATAAAAGAACACACGTAAGGAGCGTAAACTAATTAATATATATATATATATATATATATATAAAATTTAGACAAATATTATAAATATGAATTACCCTATATGTTATTGTATCAAAATTGTTTATACCATAAATATGCAGAACTTAAACTCAAGAAAAAAAATCAAAAGAGTGGACAAATCTAACATAATGTGTGCATAAGTAAGGGTTATAGCAATCATTCTTTTTAATAATATTTTATTATGAAAAAAAAAATAGATTGCATTCTATAGTTATTCGCAAGTCATCTACACATTTTAACTAATTTCACATATTAAATGTGAGTTTAATACCACCTGTGAAGCATAATATCACTCTCATGATATGAGATGATCCACACACGTCACATCGATATAATTTTTTTTTCTATGGACTCTTCTCCTTTTACTTTTCTTTTCTTATTTTTTTTAAATCTTTCTCTTCGCCGATCAATTTTTTCTCCGGCGAATTTAATTGGTCGGAAGTTTGTCCCATTTTTTTCCATTCAACATATTTCTTCATTTTCTTTGTCCTTCTTCTCATTCTTTATGTTCTTTTTAATCGATGATTCCAAAAATATTAAAGATGAAAATTTTCTTTTTCTCTAAAATAAATCACCATTATAACTACCTTCATTCTTAATAATTTCGCCACAAGTTTTTTTCATTCTCAGCACCTTCATTTTCTACTTTAAAGACCGCGTAAATCAATAGAGCTATAACATATTTAAAAAAAAGAAAAGGGCGGCGGAGGGGGGAAGAAAATGAGATAGGAATTTAAATTCATTATCCGTATGAGCAATAGTATTTATTCTTATTCTTCTTGATTTCTCTATTTTGAATATATTCAATCTGAGGAGAAGTACGAATTAAAAATAATTTTATAAAAAAAAATATATATTATAGAACAATAGCTAAGATGTAAATATGGAGAAAAAGATAATGGATATTAAATGTAGAAGAAAGGGTGAGGCTGTGAAGATGAAGAAGAAGGGGAGGGTGGAGGAGGGGATCCAAAAAATATGTATTTTGCAACAATAAAAAAATCAACAAAATGTGCCTTTTTTTTTTTTTTTTTTTTTTGTATCACGTCAGCTTTTAGGATAGTATTAAATTCATTTTGGAAATGTGTACGGGGTAATAAATTGTCTGATTAGTTGAAGTGGGTAAGACCTCATTTATTTTCATTAAAATTAAGATGTCTGAATCTGAATGCATATCTGAATAATTAAAATGTTATTTCTATCTGAACACTGAATGATTAACACTATTTATTCTTTAACATCTGAATATGCATACTTTATTTATATGTTAATATATTAAATATACAATTCAAATAAAAAATAATTAGATATTAAAAAAATATTAATTTCATAAAATAAATTTATTATCTAATAAAAAATAAAAGATATATGTTTTCTTTTCTAGTTATGGTGAAGATCGTTTGTGGTGATGGTCGTGGTAATAATTGGTATTAGTAACTAGTAATTATGATGGTGATAGTTACTAGTATTGATGGTGGTGATAGTTAATAGTGTTGGTGGTGGTGATATTTATGATGATGGAGGTGGTAAATGTTGTGTGACTAACGTGATGGTGTGATGGTGCAGTTGATTAATGTTAATAGTTGACGATGTTGATGGTGGTGGCTGAAGAATGTGTGGTGGTTGACGATGTGTTAGTAGTAGTTGGCGGTGATGCTATTTGTGATGGTGAAAATAGTTGGTAGTAGAGATTGATCGCAGTGGTGGTACTGAATTATAGTGGTGATAGAAGTGGCTGAAACGGCAGCGGCTGTGCATATAATTATAATGATGGAAGTGATATGTGTAGTAACGACTGACAATAATAGTTAGTAACAATGTTGATTGTGAGTGGTTGTTGTGATGTCTGAAGTGGTTGGAGACAATAATGGTGGTTAACAATGGTGACAGAAGTGGTTGGTGGTGGCAGCGACGACTGGTGGTTGACGATGGTAATGGCGGTAGTTTTGATGATAGAGATGATTAATAGTGGTGGTCGGTGGTTGTAGATAGAGTGATGGTGACATACCTCTTAATGATATTAAGACTTTGTTTCAAATCTTAATGATTAAGACCTATTTAGACCAAATAAATGCTTAAATCTTAATGAAAACCATCGCGCTTAATTGCCTAAGGTCTGAACCATTCAGATTCAAACCTCTATTAAGTACAAACAAATGAGACCTAAATGACTTATCCGGATAACTAAAAAGTGCAATCTATGGTTTTTTTTCTTTACTATAACAATACATATTATTTTATATGATATGTATTTTATAACAAATTTCTCTATAATAATTAAAAATTATTAAAATAAATGACATCGTTATAAAACTTTTTAAAAAATAACTAAGTGTACCTCAAACGTCTCTTCTCTAACCTAGCAACCAAGGATGTAACCAGAGTGACCAATCTAAAATAGCATGTGCATAAATTAGGTATAAAACTAAAAGCATACTCCAAATCCTCTTCTCTAAAATAGCATCTAATGATGTACTCGCAGGACCAGTCTAATATAATGTGGGGATAAATTAGGTAAAAATTAAATGTCTGCTTCAAAATTCTTTTCAAAATTTAATGCATTGGTTAGTGGGATAAAAATGATGAGAGGTTGGAATTCAAATTTTAATTAGAATAAATAAATAAAAGTCAAATTATTTATTTTTAATTTATTTAAGTTAAATTTTAATGGGAAAAGTTATGAAATATAGTACTAGTAAGGGATAATATATTTGATAAAATAACTAAAATTTTCACAAATAGACTCGAAAATCACAAATATTTATTCTCTGAAATAATATTTTCAGACTAAGCATTAACATGAAAACGGAAAGAAGGGAAATCAATAGGCAGTTCGAATGGAAGGATTTTGATCATTTATATAGTAACTAGAAGGTGAGGTATAGTTCAAATTGAAGTATTTTGGTCACTAAATTATACCTACATGGATGTAAATTCTAATACCCAAAATTAGGTTTAGGTGTGTGTAAGAAAAAGTCCACTTTTTTTCTGCTTTACATCCCTGTATGTGGTCATTTGATGATTTAATTGATATATTTTTGCATTGGTATCCCTAGAACCAAAGATAAATATGTTTCGCTGATTAATTTAGGTTGCTTGGTATTCGATTTCCACTTTAATATTTTTTCAAAATTTTAATCTATTGTCATTTTTGCAATTTCACTAATTTTTTTCTTGTTGTTTTGTTGGTTTGTTTTTTCTTTAGTTGTCAGAAAGTTTTACATCGAACTTTGCAACAAGTAATTGACATGTCTAAGTTATTCGAAAAAAAAAATTAACACACAAAAATTAATGTCTTAATTAAAGATAGTGATATCCTCGTCACTTTCAATTCTTAGGTCCGCATCTAATATCTACTTATTTCTTTAGAAACCATAAAAAAAATGCTCTTGTTTTTATTATTGCAAGTTTAGCATACGTGTTGAGTAAGATTTTAATGATAAAAAATAAAATATGCATGTTTTAAATAAAGAAAGATAATAATGGAAGATTAGCAATTAAAAAACTTTTGGCAAGAAAATATTCACTATTTATTGTTAATTATTCTAGAAGAAGTTTGTTGTGCTGTAAGTTGCGGGAAATAAAAAAAGGAATAAAATTGAAGTCAATTAGGAAACTACAAGAAAAGAAATCCCTGTTGATAAGGAAAGAAATAACTGTTGATTAGGGAAGTATTTGGTGACAACCAGTGGGTCTCCTTAGTCTTGTGGAATTCCAAGCAAAAACTATACCGAATATTCTATAAAAAGAGAGTACTCACACCGGGATTAAATCACTCATTCACAAAGAATCTTCAGCACCCCACTGGTTTTGATCGTATATCGGTAATTAAAGTTGAAAGAGAGTTGACAGTGCTAGAAACAGTTCCCTGGTCTGCTCAGTTCATTGCTACAGAATATCTTTAGAAGTTAACTCTTAGTGAAAGAAGTAGGATTGAATTATGAGCTGAAAAAAGAGTCTTGTTTCTTGTTTAACTCTGTTTATATTTTGGTTGTTTTTCTTGTTTTAAGCTATGGATAGTTTAGAACATGTTAGGAACATTATAAGGGTTTAAGAGTAGGTCTATTGGTTTGCAGGGGATAATCCATAAATTGGCTTGGTGTTGTTTTAGTGGAAGTTAACTTGAAATCCTACTAGAGAGTAGGTCATGATTTTTACATCCATTTGAGCCTGGATGATTTTCTACGTATAAATCTGGTGTCTCCTATTTACTTTCTGTATTTTTCTTTTCTGCTTGCAAACAGATAAGTGTAGAAGGAACACTAATCTAGTCTGTTCCCTTATAACTGAAAAAGAAGTAAGCTAAGTTCTTATCAAACAAAACTAGGAGTAGACTTAGTTCACCTCCCCCCCCCTCCCCCCCCTCCCCCCGTGAATCTAATTCAAAAGTTGTTTATAACAATACGAGCGTTGCACGTGTGTCTCACGTCAACATATTAAATTTAACATATACAAGAAAAGTAAAATTATTGAAAAGTAACAATTGACATTAAATTAATGTGACATTTATTTAATAATATAAATAAATATTATTTGTCTAATATGTTATTGCTTGTTGTATCTCACTTGGCAATTTTTTATAAGATATTGTTAGTTTATATTCTCTTTTGTTGTTTTGAATATTATATCATGATAAAAAAAAATATTGTCTCTATTGATAATCATTTTGAAACAATGTTGCAGCAAATACAATTCAACTTTTGTTTTAATTTGACAATTTAATTTATTTATTGTCATTACAAATTATAAATATATTGGGAATTGATAACATTTTATCAATTATAATTTGAAAATGGTTTTCACTTTTATGGATCATTTAACTTTTTTAATGTATTATTTTAGATTGGTGCCCTACAAATGAATATGAATTCGAGTTAGAAAATATGTGTTATCCTCATAATTTTACGAACATATCGTATATTGAATTTGAAATGCTTCTGTATGATTTTAAAAAAAAAATAATTTTGTTAAAAAAAGTAACATGAAATGTTTATTATTATGTACATATAAGAAAAGAATTTATTAAAGGTACAGTTCTAATTAACTTTAAAGTTCTTAATATTGGAATTTCCTACATAATTCAAATAAAGAAAGATTTAACAAGCTAAATTTTAGTTGATTTTAAAATCTGAAATGTTAGAAAATAATTAAATATTAATTATGTCATAGTATTTACTTGGTCTGGGGCTATGAGAGCGCAGTCTCCAGTCCATTGACACTGTCAGATACATATATTTCTCTTTTTATGTGATTTTATAGTCATCAATTTTTTTTTGCATTAATCGATGTGGGGCATCTTAAATATTTAAGAAAGTAGTTAAGCGACAATTTTGTAATGACTAATTTATCAAGAATACGCAAGAAAATCACTTCAAATTGTTGATTAATCATCAAAGTTGACTTAGAACCAATAGTTCATTACCTAATGAATCTTTTTATTCTAATACTCTATCCATATTTATTGTAGAGTCCTTTAATGAAGAGTGAAAAGTTCAATCAACATTTTAAGGACCTTCATGCTTTCAATATAACCAGTATTAGTGTATGCACTTTGCACATGTCTTCATATTAATAAGAATAAATTTTTAAAAATAGCATAAATAATATTTAAAAAATGTGTTTGTGTAATAATATACAAATTTTAAAAAAATTAAAAATTAAAATTTTAGATTGATAAATGATCATGTTTAAGAGTATGATCCAATCTAGTAGTTCTTCCTTCAGTTTGTTCTAATACTTGCTTCATTGAACAAAAGTAGAAATAACATTTAATTGACAGGTAAAAAAAATTATTCACTTTTACGTAAGCACTTAAATGCATGCATTATATGTATATTTTATGTTAATTCTTACAAATTTTTTTTATTACTACACTATTAATGGATTAACATTTAATATAAATAATGTATTATAAAAACACATTCTAATACAAAATTGTATAGTAGATTAGGACATATAGTATAAGTTATTTATTTAAACAACTGACACTTATGAAATTGTATTGTGATTTATTACTGATTTATTGGGCACCAGTAAATTAATATCATATCACAAATACATTATTTATTCGTAATTGATTGTTAAGAAATTGTTATGCCACAAAACTAAGAAAGACTTATAAAAATTAGTGAAAATAGCCAATAATTCTTGTATTAGCATATGTTGTTTATATCATACTCCTTGGGATGCGAACTTTCCCTAGATCTTATTAACATGGAATGCTTTGTGCCCGTGACTGCTCTTTTTTTAATTGTATATTTTCAAAAGTCCTAAACATAAGGTTGTTTTGAATTATATTTTTTTAAATTTTATTCAAGGCGTATTTATTTCTTAAAAGATAAAATCTTAATTGCTTTTAAATTTCTGAATATTAAAATTTTCTGTATATTTCAAATAGTGAAAGATTTAATACATAAAATTTAGTTAATTTTAAATTAGTAAAATTTAGATAAATAATTAAATGACTACTTTGTCCAGTGTGAACTCTATTTTTAAAGGGTAAAAATGTGAACGGTATTTTGCTATAGGACTTCGTATTTTAAATATTTAGAAATAACTTAATTTTAAACCTTTCATTTTGTCCTTTATGAGATGATTTCACCTCAGTTTTTCTCTTTCTTAATCTATGTGTCTAATCAAACATCTTCACATAAATTGAATCAGAAGAAATAGTGTAGATGTAATTAAAAAAAAAGTGAATAACAAAAACACTCGATTAATTAGAACAACTTAAAATATGTTGTGTTTCTATTTTTTTCTTTTTTGATTATATAATTTTAAAAAAGAAGTAGAAGAAATTCAACGTATTAATCCAAAATGAAGCTACACTATTTTTTTTATTTTTTCGTACCATGAATTAAAAAATATGATGGATAATTAGTTAGTTTAATAAATAAAGGATTGTTACTAACAAAATTATGATTGATTTTAAAGTATTAAATGTCAATACTTCTAATATAGTTCAAATAACGAAAGATTTAAGAAGCAAAATTTTAGTCAATTTTAAAGTACTAAATATTAAGAGTTCTTATATCTTAAAAATAAGTAACATTTAATAGTTATAATGTTAATTAATTTCAAAGTCCTAAATATAAGGATAATAATCAAGGATCATTATTTGAGAAAAATAGTAAATGATAAATTTGTCTATTGCAGAGTCTTTTAGTGGAGAGCAAAAAAGTTTCAATATTTCTAAGGGATCATTTGCTAGGGTTTATAAGAACAATGTTGCAATATTTTTAAGGAGTTATTTGGTAGGGTGTATAAGAATAGTTTTGAATATGATGTATTAGTAATACTGGTATTAGTAATGCTGGTACTAGTTATGCTGATATTAGTTATGTTGAGATTATTTATTATGTACTTTTTGGTTTGGTGTAATAAAAATAACATGTATTCCATAATGTCTAAAAAAGTTATTTATTTACAAAAATACCCCCCACAAATACGGTGGAAAGAATGTAAAAAGGGTTTTGAGGGCAATTGTGTCTTTTGTCATGCTAATGCATGCGTTGAAAACCTTTGCATTGTTAATACCATAGTTTGTCATGAATTAGTTATACATAGCATACTACTAAATAGAGTGTGCATTAGTATACATAAATTAAAAAAAATATATCAAAGAAGATACTAGTAATACACAAAACTAATGTATGCATTTTTTTTGATACATCCTATCAAATGATTCCTAAAAGTTCATTCTTTTAATATAGTATAGATATAAATAGATTATACTTGTAAGGCTTAATACTAATTTATTTTATATTATATTAGTATGGGTTATGTTTAGAGCAAATATTATGGAGTTCAACTTAAAATCTAACATTAAAACTGAAAAATACAGATATGCTATCTCTTGCTGAAATTTCAATCTCATACGAAAAATATAACAATTTCTCTTAGACAATAACTTCACATCTGATCCAAATCTAATTTTCTCTCAACTCTCTCTAAAAAAATTCTCATTTTCTAGAAAAGTTTAGAGTTTTGACTCTTCATCATGACTGCGGCCATTGGTGATCCACTACTACCTAGGAGAAATCACCTAAGATGCGTTATTCTAAGGCCCTTAACCCCAGATACGATAACCTTAATGTTAGTGCATACAAGACTTTGCAAAACAACTACCATGTATCATTGAAACCAATATCATATGTCCATGGGGAACCATGTTTACTTTGGGAAGAAGAAGAAGACAATGACATGATAATCGAAAAACAACTCCAATATGCAGTTGTAGAAAAATTCTCCTACAGTTGGCCTGAGATAGATGAATTGAGGAAAATCATTCCATTACAATGTGAAATTAAGGAAGAGTGCAAGATAAACTTCTTGAGTAATAGATTCCTCTTAATACGATTAATCCCAATGGAGGACTACATACACCTATTATCAGAACCAACTTTTTATCTAAGGGAAAAGGATGGATACCATCAGATGAGAGGATTGAAGTGGAAACCATAGTTCAACCCTGCATAGAAACCTCAATGGCTATAGCATGAATTTCTTTTCCATCATTACTACCAATTTTTTTTTTGGGAAAAATGCTCTATTTTGATGGTTGTTGTTGTTGGCAAACCACTACAGGTAGACATGGTAACAAAGGATCAAACACGATCTAGTTGTGCCAAGGTAAAAGTGGAGGTTGATCTATTGAAGGAACTATCAAAATGAATTAATATTGAAATTAAAAAGAAATTCACATGAGAAATAGTAGCCAACTGGATAAAAAATAAAGTATGATTATATGCCAAGTATTGCAAGAGTTGTCAACTATAAGTCCATAGAGAGATAGAGTGCTTTGTGTTGAACCCAGAATTACGCCTAAAAGAAGAGGCAGTAACAGTGGATCATAAAGAACAGGAAAAGAGAAGAATATAGAACCATCCCTGAGAATTCTAGCAAGTGGAAAGATAGTTGGGGGGAAAGTAGTGGTTGGAGGATGGAATGAAGTGAAAAATTGAAAGCAACATAATCAGAAGATGAAGTACATCAACAAGGAAATTAAGTAGAATGATAAGTCCCAAGCATATCAGAGAAAAAACACATTTGAGGTACTTCTAGATCAAATAATAACAACAAAGAAGAAAACAAGAAAACAATAGATAAAGAGGTAGCACAGGGGCACAATAGAGAATCAGCTAAAGAATGGATTGAAAAATCATTTAACAAGAGGAAAAAAAGATAGCAGACAAGAGTAAAGAGGAAAATCAAGATAACAATGAAAGAATCAATATAACTACAATAATTGAGAATGAGGCAGAGACGGATCAACAATTAGGAGGAAATATAAATCAAGAGGCGGGAATAGATTGCACAAGTAAATTACACTCAAACCAGCTGCAAGAGAGGGAGAGAAGAAACAAGATCCACCAAACAAAACAACTACAACAAATTCTATAATGGGAGATAGTGAGGAGAATACTAGTCACATAGAGAGTAAAGAATCAACAACACAAATAAATGTGGAGGAAGTGTCAAAAGATAATACTATATAACAAGAGAAGGCAACACCAAATATAGAGGACTTTGGAGAAGGATCAACTAACAAAGCAACTCACAAAGTGGATATACAGAAAGATGACACAGGAGAAGATGTAGCACATGAGGGAAATCAGGAAGAAGCCATATACATGGATAACAATATACAATAGGTTACTAAGGAGGTTAATTTATCCCTAAAATATTCTAATCTCCTAAAAGGTAACTACTCAAGATAAAAGGAGGAAATAAAGCAGACCAATCTGCACTAAATTCGAGAGTTCTATCCAGGAGGCTGGCAGCCTCAAAGTCTAACCAATAATGATTAATAAGATGATAATTCTGAAATACTAGATCAGTTAATACTCAAGATCCATTTGAGAGATTAATTAATCTAAATAGAAGGAATAAATATTGGTTAATTGGATTGATGGAACCTTTTCAAGATCCATCAAGACTAGATGAATATAGGGTAATATTGGGACTTCAATATGCTACAGTAAATTGTCTGAAAAAATATGGATATTTGGAGCACCCGAATTGCAGATATCAGTGATATTAGATACATCACAACAACTGATAATGAGAGTATGCCATCAAAGTCTTTATACTGATATAATAATCACAGTAGTTTATGCAGCATGTGATCAGAAGGATAGGATGGAACTATGGGAATTATTAGACTATATAAATCAACAGTAGCAAATTCCTTAGATAGTGGGAGGTGATTTTAATATAGTACTATCACAAGAAGAAAAATATGGTTGACTACTAGTTTTCAGCAAGAAACAACATACTTTAGACAATGCCTAAACACTTGTGGGCTATCAGATCTGGGTTTTGAGGGTAACATTTATACTTGGTGGAATGATAGAAATCAAGAAGTCAGTATACTCAAGAGACTAGATAAAGTTCTAGGAAATCAGGAGTTATTAAATCTCTTTATTCATCTCAAAGTAAAACATCTTATCAAAAATGGGATCTGATCATTCACCATTAGTTCTTGAGTGTGATGATAGATTAGAGGAGATAGTAAAGCCTTTTAAATTCCTAAAATTTTCAATTAAACACCCAAAATTTAAGGAATTAATTCAAGTACATTGGGAAGCTGACTTTATGAGGAATCCTTTCAGCCTATTTCACCACAAATTAAAAAATGTGAAATAAGAAACTTATGACAATATTTTAAAAAAAATTCCACTGTGAAGGACATCATATAGGCTCAGGAACTATCATTTGAAAGAGATCCATCTCAGGACAACAAAAAGGAATTACATAGATTACAGAATGAATTGGAAAAATACATCATTTTAGAGAAAGCATACTGGATATAGAATGTTGGTCTGAAACGGTTTACTAATGGAGCTAAAAACACAAAATTCTTCCATACATATATCAAAGAAAGAAGGAAGAAACTTAATATTGACAAGATACAGACAGAGGAAGGGGAATGGGTAACATCTACCAATAAAAAAGCTGGAGAGACTATCAAGTACTTTCAGAGGTTATTCAATGCTGATAATATTCTTGATAATTTGGACTTCATTAAGAAGATACCAAGATTAGTGTCAGATGATCAGAATAACATAATGATAGCTATGCCTACAGAGGAGGAGATTAAACAGGCTATTTTTGAGTTCAATAGGGAGAGTGCAGTGGACCAAATGGGTTCTCAGGCTAATTCTACCAAACATGTTGGGATATGATTAAGGAAGACATATGCACAATGGTAAAAGCATTCTTTGTTGGGAAAGAACTCCCAGATACATAATATATACAAGTTTTGGTTCTTATATCAAAGAAGGAGCAAATTATTAACTTTGGGGATGTTAGGCCTATTAGCCTGAGTAATTTTTTCAATAAAATTTTCTCTAAAGTAATTCAAGAAAAGACTGAAAAAAATACTACCAAGTCTAATATTTGCAAACCAATTAGATTTTTTAAAGGGAAGAAGTATATTATTAGCATAAGAAATAATTAAGGATATCAGAATGAGAACCAAATTGGCTACTGTTATGGTGAAATTGGACATGACTAAGGCTTATAGTAGGGTATCCTGACTATACCTCACTAAAGTCTTAAGGCAGTTTGGCTTTTTTGAGGTTCTGATTGACTTAGTGTACAAATTATTATATAACGATTGGTATTCTACCCTATTGAATGACCAAGTATATGGTTTCTTTAAATCCTCCAGAGATGTTAAACAAGGGGATCCTTTATCCCCAGCTCTGTTCATTTTAGGAGAAGAGACATTATCTAGAGTTTTAAATAAATTAAATTAGAATCTTAGATTTGTACATTATGGTGTGCCTAAATGGAGCTGTGAGATAAATCGACTTGCATATACTGATGATACTATTATTTTATCTTCAGTAGATAAACAAACTCTTAACCTAATGAAGGAAGTGCTACACTAGTATGAAACTATTCTGGGTAGCTCATTAATTTAGATGAAAGTGTCTTCTACACACATGAAAAGACTGATAGAAGGTAGGTGAAAGAGTCAAAAAGATCACCAAGATTAAACAAGGTACTTTTCCTTTTATATATCTGGGATGCCCTATGTTCCACAGTAAAAATAGGATAGTCTTCTGTGACTCTCTTAGTACTAAAATTGAAAGGAGATTTCATTCTTGGCAAGGAAGAATATTATCGTATAGGGGGAGAGCTGTGTTGATTGAAAATGTACTACAAAGCATTCCAGTACATCTCATATCTGGTATAAATCCACCAACAGGAGTCTTAAGATAGATTCACAGAATTTTTGCAAGGTTCTTCTTGAATAATTTTGAAGAGAGTAAGAGTAAACATTGGGTTTAATGGGAAGACCTATGTATACCAAAGGAGAAAGGAGGATTAGGATTCAGATCAATATTTGATGTATCTAATTCTCTATTTTGTAAACTATGGTGGAATTTTAGAACTAAACCATCACAATGGGCATCATATATGCTTAATAAATATTGTAAGAACATCCAGTGATAGAACATGCAAAATATGGGTCACCAATATGGAGGGAGATGATAATGGTAGCGGAACTGGTGAAACATCAAATATGATAGCAGATTAGATATGGAAATTCTAGCTTTTGGTATGATAATTGGACCACATAAGGAGCACTAATCAATATCATACTAGATGTTTTATACGAAGAGATAAAAGTAAAAGAGTTTGCTAATGAGAATGGATGGAACATGAATAAGTTGACACAAGTACTTCCATAAGAAATAGTCACTCACATCGCACTAAATATCCTATATGCCGCAGATTCAGATCTGATAGACAGTACCTGGTGATGGAGGAAATGAATGGCAAGTTCACAGTTAAGTCGGGTTGGAACTATATAGACATAGAGGGGAGAGTGAACAAATTTTTAAATAAATGTGGACTAGTAGACTATCATTTAATATCTGCTTCTTCCTATGGAGGGCTTAGAAATTTAGAATATCCATAGATGATGTTATACAAAGAATAGGGATTAATATGGTGTCAAAGCGCTATTGCCATACAGAACCTTAGAGAGAAACTATCAGTCATATATTCTTGAGTGCTTCTATAGCTTAGAATGTATGGAGATACTTATCATCTTGTGTAGGGATAGAGACTAAGGGACAACAATTTTCCCATATCATTATCAAATGGTGCACTTATTCCGGCAAAGCTAGAATTAAACTAATAATGACAGCCATTCCAGCTATTTTTATATGGGAATTATGGAAGAGGAGGAATAACATGAGACATGAAAAACAGGTATCATATGAAAAAGTGATGTTCAAGATCAATACTATTATCTTGTACCTTACTAGATCTCTATATCCCACAATTGAACAACTACCCTATAAATTCCTGGATCTGATTACAGTGACAAAAATATATAGACCTAAACTATATTACAAGAAAATTATATGAACCCTTCCATTAAAGGGTTTAAAGTATAATACAGATGGAGCCAACAGAGAAAACCCAGACAGAAGTGCCTATGTTTTTTTTTGAGAAATAGAGAAGGTGATTTAATTTATGCATAGGCTGCTGAAATATAGGAAACCACCAACATGGAGGCTGAATCTATAACTATAAGGGAAGCAGTAGCCTACTATGTACAGATATACATCATATGAGATTAGACACTGATTCACTGGTGTTGAAAAACATCTTAGATGGAGTTTGGAACATACCATGGCAAATTAGGATTATAGTGGAATATATAATGAGTTTTATGAAAATATGCAAGGTGCAAATTGAACATACATATATGGAAGCGAATTAGTTGCAGATTATCTTGCTAACTTGGCATTGGAGAGACCAGGTACATTAGAATTCACTAATTTCACAGAGTTAATAGCTACTGCTAAGAAGATACTTAACTTGAACAAAAATCAATGTCTAACACTATGCATCAGAACAAGGAGAATTAGATAATACAAAATACCAAAGGGAGAGGGAGGAACAACAGGCATATAAGCATGCATGGAAGAAATTATTACATCAAATAGATGATATAATAAAACACCAAAAAAAACCTTCAGTAAAGAAGATCCACAAAGTCAAATCTGCCAGAAGACTGATCTTGGGCAGATTTATATGCCCAAGTGATACTCAAACGTATTATTTTCGCCTTGTTTGTGGTGAAATGTGTATATATTCTCATGTAATTGGTAATAAAATGTGCATTTATACTAACCAACATGATTAGCATTTGTTTTGCAGGAAAATATGATTTTTAGGAGCTAAAATGCATGTTGGAACAATATCGGAGTTGAGACTTGGTGGAGCAAGGACGTGGGTTAGAAGCAGTTGAGGGACGAAAAAGGTAAGGGATTTCTTCTCTTCCTTTCTTCTTTCTATCAATTGTATGCATGATTTACACTTGTTTTAGGATGATCAATCCACAAATGAGTGGCTAATTCTCTTCCTTGCTGAGGTTTTGAACAATGGTGATGAATTTTGATTGTTAATGATATGGTTTTCTTCTTCTTCTTCCATGTTGTTCTATTAATTCTTGTTCTTACTGCATTAGTGTGTGGACGACATTAATGTACATCTAAAAAGTCCAATTTCACTCGAGAGAGCAAGAAATTAGAAAGTTGTGAATTAATAGGGTATTGTTCTTAACTTGATTTGGGAAAATTGGGTTTTGATGTGCTTTCCTGATAGAAATATACTTGAAAGCCGTATTAGTCAGTTTAGGAACCGAAATTGTATTGCTAGGTCATAAATTGCATTTGATCACAGAAATGTAGATGGATGGTTTATGATTCTAAAGTGAAATTAAATACGAGAGTTTTAATTTCTAGGCTACTGTTCTTGGCTAGCAACATGAAGAAGAGATTAACCAAATTATTATTATAATCGAATTCATTACTTGTTCTTAACCTTGGCATGCTCATATCCATAGTTTCAATTCACAGTAAATAATTGTTAATAGTTTTAGTATATATAACTTATAAACAAAAACTTATTTAACTGTTGGTTACGTTGTTGTTAGCATAATTAGAAGTAAGATAAGAATATAGTGTCCTTCGACAATTTTACTTATCCTGAGTCTCCTTGGATCGATACTTGGCTTACTTAGCCACTTTATTACTTGTTTGACCACGTGCACTTGCGTGTCGGTTTTACACCTATAGCAAACACCGCCGAACAAGTTTTTGGCGCCGTTGCCGGGGAGACTAGGCAATTGGTGAAATTGTGTTAAGTGTAAATTTACTGTATTTTTGTTTTATTTTCTTAAGTGTTGACAACTTGGTCTTAGTATTTGTTTTAATTCTTTGTTCATTTTATTTTTTCTCTCTTTCGGATACCCTCATTGACATGACATCTTGGAATATAAACGGTGGATACGCATATTTCGGCGAATCTTGCATGAATTGCGGAGGACCCCACTTGTGGAAAAACTGTAACACGTGCAATATATGTGGGTGTCAATATGGCCATTGGGGTGATTGTCCAAAGGCATATTCCCCTCCCCCAAGCCCCCGCTATGATCATTCTGTTGTTTTTGCTGAATATAGGCATGTTGAAAATGAGGACTTGGGACACCAAGTTCAAATAGAGGACATGATGAAACAACTCCTGGAGCAATCAGAAGCAATGAAGGAGTCGGTGGCAGAATTGATAATTCAGCAAAAGGAGAATGCCGAGGCTGTAAGCAGGATGAGCGTCAAACTCACGGAGATGTGTGCTGAGGCTGAAGCTTGTGATAATTCGCAGGTGACAGTTTTAGCCGATATTCAAGAGGAACTACAAGAGGAATACAAGGGTGAATTTTTGGATGAAGCCCAACAATTAGAATCTCTTGAGTGTCCCCGTGATCGGCTCATACCTATAGAAAATCCATTCATGGAAGAAGAGAAAGAATATCTCCCATTTGACCTTAATGGAGAAATAGATGTCGATGTTGAAAAGGTGTATCCAAGTAAGGAGGTCAAGCATAATGCAGTTTCAGAGTTGAGGTGTATTGGACCACACTCGACGCATTTTTCGACATTAAGTTTGGTTGACAACATAGAAGTAGAGTCTTCCAAGCTTATAGAGAAATGTCGAGAGGAGGACCAAGCCCCATATATTTTGAAATTTGCTAACTCAGAAAGACAAAATGACTTCGCTTACTTAAGGGCCAATAAGTTCAAAAAGCAACATCTACTGCTTGGTCCTTACAATTTTTCACCACCACCCCTAGAACATAAGAGGAAATTAGAAAAGAAATTAGGGGTGAGATTCATATCCTCAAGGTGGAGGAAAAAGCGGTGAAACTTGGTACGTCGAGCCACGACGGTAAACCAGGCGCTGCACGGGAGGCAACCCGTGAAAAATATTTTCTTTCTTTCTTTTTTAGTGTAAATAATTTTTATTTTTATTTTTCTTTTCTTGATTTGGTATATATTTTTGTTTTAGTTAATATTTTTCATTTTAGTTAGGGAAATCTATTAATCTAACCAATTTTGTTTAGTGAGGTGATTTTTCAGGTCAAACGGAGACAAATATGCATGGAATCGGAAAGAATAAGGCAAGGTATGAAAAAATAATTAAAATGAAGAGACAGTGCACTGGGGCGTTGGCTCCGTGTCACGGAGGAAGGGCTCCGCGTTACCCTCCGTGACACGTTGAAGGTAAAATCCGGATTTTTAAAAATTTCCAGAGAGCCAACGCGTTGGCTCCGTGTCACGGAGGAGGGGCTCTGCGTTACCCTCCGTGACACGTTGCCTTATATTTGGTGCCGGGTCATACCGGGTTGCCGGGTGACCCGCGTGTTTTTCTTTAAATTAACCCCAATTTTCTTGCCCTTTCTCCCCATTTCTCTTTCTCTCCGCGACCAAACATCCCAAATCCCCCTCCCCAATCAACGTGCCACGCCACTAAGCAAAGAAATCATCAAGTTTCTTCGGTTCTTCAACGTAAAGGTATGTTTTCCTCGTTTCTCTCTAAGTTTTGGCGATTTTAGTCGAATTTGGGTAGGTGAGGCGAGATATATCATCCTAAGTAGCAATTGAGCATGAAATTAAATTATTTGTGATGGATGAATGTTCGGAATGTTGTTATTAGCGTTTGAACTTGTCGACTACGTGAATAATTCAAAATTGATTGTAAAATTGAATTCTAGGGCTTAGGTTGTGGAAATTGACTTGGGTAATTTGATAATTCGGTGAATTAGATGCCGGGGTGTGTTTGGGAATTGAGATTAGTCGGTGTAAATATTGTTTGAATGTAAAAGACGACGAATTCTCGAATTTTTGGGGAAAATGTAGAAATTGTGCAAATTGGTTGGATTATTTGGATTTGTATGTATATATAGAACTTTTGTTGTTGTTTTTATTTGTTGTTTTTGTTGCTTGTGCGATGGTTGAATTGTTAGCGATAGTAGGATTGGGATTAGCTGTATGAAGTCTGAGTAGTACGCTAAGCGTTATGCTGTCGAAATTTTTGTGAACGCACTAAGCAGAAATTGTATAGTTGATCGTTTTGGTGTAAATTGAGTTATCCTTGCCATAGTTTGTAAAAGTAGCTAAGGACTAAGTGTGGGGTAAACGTTGTGTAACCCGACCTTAGCCGAGGTTAACATGTATTTAGCTTAACGTTGTGCTTGTTTGTGTATATTGACAGGTACAATGGCTAGTAGGCAGGATAAGGGCAAAGGTGCTTCTACCTCAGGCACCGGTAGAAAAAGAATGAGAATGGGCACCGCAGTCCCAGCTGCACCAGCTGTTCCGCGCGGCCAACGCCGCCAATATGGAACAAGGTGGGTGACCGAGGAAGGGAAGAAGTGGTATGCTAAGCATAAGGAAAGCAAATACTTCCCGGAGGAACATATTGCACGGGAACCACTAGCACAGGAGTTCCCCCGTATTGTGCAGAGGATTGAAGCAGCTGGGCTCAGCTTTATATTCCAGGAGCCCAAGGAGTGCAACCTACATTTGGTCCGGGAGTTCTACGCAAATTGGAACCCGGCCATCAGAAGCCACACAATAAAAATCAGAGGGCAGATTGTCACTCTGGAACCCCAGCAATTTAATGCCATCGTTGGAGCGCGGGACACAGACGCTCACGTTCTCCGCCAGCTAAACATCACCCCACCGTACGCCGACATCAGACGTACGTTGTGTGGGGCTCGATCCACAGCCCGATGGAGTAGACATAAGGAGAGGGGTTACCACCAGACTCTGCCTTATTCGCAGCTGAACAGGGAGGCCAGAATATGGCTGAAAATTGTATGTTCTTGCTTGATCCCGGGAGTTCACATGACGGATGTGACTCAGGACCGTGTCTGCTTAGTGTATGCCCTTATGAAAGGGCTAGAGATTAATGTTGGGGTGGTTATCATATCCGCCATGAAGAGAGCTAGACTACACCAGGGCCACAGATACGGGTTCAGCGGACTCATCACCACCTTCCTCCGAGGCCTCGATGTCGAGGAAGAAGCCTTGGATTACATCCTGCAGTTGGAGCGGAGGGCCCTCGATGTGACAAAAACTAAGGCCCCCGACACCACACACGGGCCAGTGCTGACTTTGGGCGAGCGACATGCTCATGACGATCAGTACATGACACGTATGTTTGGCATGCAGATGCTTCAGCTATGGATTGGTGGGAGACCAGCCACCGAGGAAGAGTTATGGCAGTTGGAGCTGGACTACCCATTTGGCGAGAACGCCAGAGCCTTATGCCGAGTGGGACCAGCCTTCGTTGAGCCTACTGATGACGATGTCCCCACTGACGAGGAGACACGTCGGGAGGACTCCGAGGTGGAGTCCGATGACGACGATGGAGCTGACTCAGACATGGGCGATGAGGCAGCATCACCGGATGAAGAAGTCGAATATTTCGACTGAGCAGGGAGTTCCACCACCCGAAATTTTGTGCTTTGTATTTTTTTGTGAACACTGGGGACATTGTTCGATTTAAGTGTGGGGTGGAAGTAGTTAGGTGCTGGGGGCTGGGCTAATCTGCTGTATGCTTTTTCCTTGGTTTGTATGTATGTTTATGTTTCCCTGTTGTGAACTGATTTGTGTTGTATCTGTATATATTTTTTTTGTGGTTAATGATTTCTGTTGTGAAAAGTTATGGTTGCCAAGGTAAATATTTTGTAAATATTTCTTTCTTATCGAAATGATCGATCTTTTTCAAAATTTTTGCGAAAATATTTTGCACTTATCAAGATATTTTGTAAATATTTTTCTATCGACATGATCGATGTGTTGCAAAAAATTTTCGGTTTTTATTTTGGGTTTCTCGGAGTTTGTTTTCGGTTCTTTTACCGAGAATAGTCCCATTGAACCGATGTCATAGTTAGTGACCGTTCCCTATGATGGATGGATGACGACCGTCTTAAGGGAAATGTAGTTGGTAGGAGTAGGATTTTAATTTGTTTTCAGTTTTTCTTAGGTGGATTGCATCAATGAACCTGTAGTTGCTTTATGGTTGCAAAATTTCGTTGCGTGTTGTAACTGATGTTCAAAATGTGAAAGTGATTCGTTTGAAAGCATGCAATTTTGTAAATATGTTGAGTTACCTAGGCTGTAGAATTTGATTCGGTATGATTGAGGCTTAATTTTTGAATTCATGTAATTGGTTAATTAAAGAGTCTGTGAATGCATCTTGAATCGAGCATGTGCATGAAGTGTGTGAAGTGAGGTATTGTTATTCCATGCTATTGTGAAATGTCTAGAACTTGCCTGGTGTGTGTGCAAAACGAAATGAAGGAGGTGTAGTGTTGGAAAGGATGTAGGCATTTCTTTGTTTTAACCGAGAGTTTGTATTTTTTCTTTCTTGTCATACTCTACCTTTTTATGTGATTGTATACCCTAGTCAGCCCGTTGAGCCTTTAGCAGTTTCTTTCTTTCTTTTGTCCAAAATTGTATAAACTAAGCTTTATTCCTTCTTTTCATTAGCTGTAAAAGTCTATACAAAACTCTTAAGCGCTTACGAAGAAAAGAAAACTTTTCCCAAAGTGTCGAAGAGTGAGAAGAGTGAAAAGAAAAAGAAAAGCGGAGTGAGGAAAGGGAAGAAGAGGTTGAAGAGGCACTTGTTATAATTAAATGAGAATGAAGGTGCATGAAAACCCTTGTTATTGTGTCAAGTGTGTTGGATGAAATGGGCCGTACAAAAGTAAACCAGCATGAATGGGATGATGAAAAAGAGAAAAAGAAGAACAATATCCATGAGTCGATGGGAATGTGTTGAAAAGGCGCTTAAGGATGCTAGTGACTATTATTGGCTAATCCAATATACATACTAGTTCCATAGCCTCCGTTACAACCCATTAAAGTCCTACGTGATCTTACATTGCATTTCTTTATATTAGTGGAGTAATACACTAAGGGCAAGCCTATGGGTCATGACATGATGCATGTGAATTCTTTTGGGAGAGAGAGTGAAATTAATTTTCATATGCCCCTACTTGAATGTTTGTGTGTTGCATGAACAAAAAGGGGAAGATTCTCTTGAGTTGTGAGGGCACATGCTTGATGAAAGATTGATTTTCGTGTCGGATATCTTGATTAGCTGATTTGCATGAGTTTGCCGATATCGAGAGTCGATTCTTAAAGTCTAGGAAGTCTTGATGTATGAAAGGTCATTGCATTGTGAGACCATGCATGTTTTCTTGATGATTTGCAAAAATTGAATAATCGGTATGACCATAGTGTAAATTGTCGCACCATAGTGACAAAGGTTGGGATGTAATTTGCATGAGTTGTGTATGTGTTGTTCGAGGACGAACAAGGATTTAAGTGTGGGGTAAGTGATCTTGGGCAGATTTATATGCCCAAGTGATACTCAAACGTATTATTTTCGCCTTGTTTGTGGTGCAATGTGTATATATTCTCATGTAATTGGTAATAAAATGTGAATTTATACTAACCAACATGATTAGCATTTGTTTTGCAGGAAAATATGATTTTTAGGAGCTAAAATGCATGTTGGAACAATATCGGAGTTGAGACTTGGTGGAGCAAGGACGTGGGTTAGAAGCAGTTGAGGGACGAAAAAGGTAAGGGATTTCTTCTCTTCCTTTCTTCTTTCTATCAATTGTATGCATGATTTACACTTGTTTTAGGATGATCAATCCACAAATGAGTGGCTAATTCTCTTCCTTGCTGAGGTTTTGAGCAATGGTGATGAATTTTGATTGTTAATGATATGGTTTTCTTCTTCTTCTTCCATGTTGTTCTATTAATTCTTGTTCTTACTGCATTAGTGTGTGGCTGACATTAATGTACATCTAAAAAGTCCAATTTCACTCGAGAGAGCAAGAAATTGGAAAGTTGTGAATTAATAGGGTATTGTTCTTAACTTGATTTGGGAAAATTGGGTTTTGATGTGCTTTCCTGATGGAAATATACTTGAAAGCCGTATTAGTCAGTTTAGGAACCGGAATTGTATTGCTAGGTCATAAATTACATTTGATCACAGAAATGTAGACGGATGGTTTATGATTCTAAAGTGAAATTAAATACGAGAGTTTTAATTTCTAGGCTACTGTTCTTGGCTAGCAACATGAAGAAGAGATTAACCAAATTATTATTATAATCGAATTCATTACTTGTTCTTAACCTTGGCATGCTCATATCCATAGTTTCAATTCACAGTAAATAATTGTTAATAGTTTTAGTATATATAACTTATAAACAAAAACTTATTTAACTGTTGGTTACGTTGTTGTTAGCATAATTAGAAGTAAGATAAGAATATAGTGTACTTCGGCAATTTTACTTATCCTGAGTCTCCTTGGATCGATACTTGGCTTACTTAGCCACTTTATTACTTGTTTGACCACGTGCACTTGCATGTCGGTTTTACACCTATAGCAAACACTGCCGAACAAAGACCTAGTTAAAGAAGAAAAGGCAGTTTTAGAAGACCAAAAGACATGAATATGGTGGTATTGCAGAAAGATACAAAGAAATATGGTGAGATACCAACCAAATATAAACAAACTGTGAATCAGAATATAAAGTAGAGCGAAAAACTTATCTAAATACGGAGGACCATCGCGATTCTTCACTGGACAAAGCTACACAGAACAACGATTGATGAAAAATAAAGAGTCACTATACTATCAAAACGGAATAGAAAGGATGAACTCACCAAAACGCATATAGAACGAGTTAGAGGAATGGAGAGAGTCGAATCCATGGCACGAGATAGAGTCATGAAAGAAGGAAATATTTCCTAAACGTCTCATAGCCTCTTCATCATAAGTGTGGCGCACTTCACACCCATGAAAAAGACTCTACTTAACGCGGCTTTCAGGCACCCTAAGATACTTCTAAACCTATTGCTCTAATACCAAGTTTGTTACGACCCGAACATAGGCTCGGATCGAGACACAGGACAAGGAGCCCCGAGAGACTCCCAGTCAACCCATGGCATGAACATACATCTAACTCAATCAATAAAGGAGGAAGAACTAACATAATAGTTATAACGGAAGTCTAAGCATAACATAACGTTAGAACCGGAATTCACATCATACTTGACAAGCTGATTACTACGTACAGTCTGAAAGCCTCTAACATATCTGATGGATTGATGGGACAACACCCCCAACTAATCCGACAATTATGAAACCGAAGAAAGACATAAGAACCACGAATACTGAATGTCCTCAGAGGATGAGGACTCATCGATGCTAGCTGGACAGTTCTGAGTGGGAAAGAAGGGGCTAAGGATGCTGCTGAGAAAGATCCCTTCGACCTGTATCATGAGACGATACATAGAGTATGCGGTCAGTATGTGGAATGTGCCGAGTATGCAAGGTAATAAAAAAGATATTTAAAATATATAAAAGTTCATAAGAGTGGGACAACATGATCATAACATAAATATCATAATGCAACATAAGGCTTAAGTTTTTCCAGAACATTTGTAAATCATTTATAATCATACTCACGAGAGAAAAACTTTATTAAACATAAGTTAAGCCAAAGTATACAATCATAATCATATATAAATCATGAGGAACAGTGGGAGATTCTTATAACCGACATACCCCATATGAGTACGCATGGAGCCTGACCTGTAAACCCCTAGTCAGGAGGGTGTTCGTACCTTGACAAGGGTAGAACCATTAAAAAGGTGTGATATCACTCATAAAAGACCCATTCGGGCAAAGGGGACAGTCTCAAGGGAGGTCCCACTATGACCTACAGTGCACGTAGTTTTGAGACTCGGGGAAAAACCTGAGCCCCGAACCTACTCAGTGTTAAATACTACTCCCAAAACATATATAGTGCTCATAGGATAATATACAAGAAATTAATGGACTAGTTAAATCATGATAATCATGAGCATGCTTGAAAATATGCGAACTAGCCATGAAATAAGACCCGTGACTTGACCATAATCATAAATCATAAATCATGAGGTTCATGCATACTTGTAAAACATGTATATACTTGATATTCATAAATTCATGATGAGCATTTGAGAGAAATAATATCATAAGTCATAAGTCATAAATCATAATGGGTTAATGAACATCAACATCAAAGTAGAATCATAACTTGAACTTCCATAAAACATGCATAATTGGGCATAGTTTTGTAGAGATTTAAATACATAAGTTTATAATTGAAATAGTTGTAAAATCACCCATGATTCATAGATTATAAATTGATACATGAAGTAGATTAACCCATAGATAGATCATAAGGATTTCATAAGAATTGGGATAAAACCTCATAAAATTATCAATAGAATTTCATGAATTTGGGAGAGATTGGGCATGGGAGTGAACAAATTCACCCATTCATAACCGAACATACTTGAAGGGATTTGGTTCTCACACTTCCTTGACAGCCCAAAGAAAATTGGAGAGAAATTGGAGAAATTCTCCAAGCTTGACCTCCAAGGAAGAGCTTTAATTTGCATGCATGAAATGGTAAGTCTTAGAATAGGTTTAACACTCTTAAAACCCTACTAATTGAGCTTAAAATGACATAGTTTAGGACTTAAAAGCCTAAAAATTCCCTTAATGGTTTGACAAAAAATCTCATACTGCCAGAAACGACGAGTCGTTTGATGAGTCGTTAGGCGAATCATGAGTCGTTTGCCAACTCGTGAGGAAAATGATGAGTCATTTTCTTAATCCGTGTAGTACACTAGAATTTTCCACTGCTGCTCAAACCACGGGTCACTTAACGACTCATTAGGCAAATGACGAGTCGTTTGCTGACTCGTTAGGGAATATTCCTATTTTTATAAATGACAGGTGATTTGTCGACTCATGACGATGAGCCACTAAACGACTCGTTAGGCAAATGACGAGTTGTTTGGTGGCTCGTTAGGGGATATTCTGATCTTTACAAATGACGGGTAAATTTTTGACTCGTTAGAAAAATGGCGAGTCACTTAATGACTCATTAGGTAAACGACAGGTGATTTGACGACTCGTTATGAGCCCTGGTGCAGAAAATTCTGTTTTCTCTGTTTCAACACCGAGTTTGATCGTAGATTTTTCCGGGCATTACAGAGATCATGAGTTGGATAATTCTTTTCATGGACTTTCAGATGCTTGGAAGCATAGGCTATAACCTTGCGTGCTGCATCAATACACAACCAAGGCCAATCCTCGAAGCGTCACAATATACCACAAACCCATCGGTACCCTCGGGTAGGGTACACACTGGTGCTGAGGTGAGTCGAGTCTTCAAATCTTGGAAACTCTTCTCACAAGCCTCCGACCATTGAAACTTCACCTTCTTCTGGGTCAACTTAGTCAATTGGGCTTCAATGGATGAAAACTCCTCAAAAATCTCTGATTATAACCAGCTAAACCCAAGAAACTCCTGATATCCGAAGGATTCACCGGTTTAGGCCAATTCTTCAATGCTTGTATCTTCTGAGAGTCTACCTGTACACCCTTTCTTGACACCACATGACCCGAAAACGCCACTGAGATAAACCAAAACTCACATTTATTGGATTTAGCATATAACTGGTGGTCCTTAAGAGTTTGTAGCACCACCCTCAAATGAGTGACATGCTCCTCCTCGCTCCGAGAGTATATAAGGATATCATCTATGAACACAATCACGAACATATCCAAGTATGGCTTGAACACCATGTTCATCAAATCCATAAAAGCTGCAGGAGCATTCATTAGTCCAAAAGACATAACTACAAACTCATAGTGGCCATATCGAGTTCTTAAGGCTATTTTCGGAATGTCACTTTCCCGAACCCTGAGCTGGTGGTATTCGGATCTGAGGTCTATCTTTGAAAAGTACTTAGCACCCTGAAGTTGGTCAAATAAATCATCAATCCTGGGAAGAGGATACCTGTTCTTGATGGTGACCTTATCCAATTGCCGATAATCAATTCACATACGAAGGGAACCATCCTTCTTGCAGACAAAGAGGATTGGTGCACCCTATAAGGATTTGTTTTGGTCTGATGAAACCCTTGTCTAAAAGGTCTTTCAACTGCTCCTTCAACTCCTTTAGCTTAGTTGGGGCCATTATGTAAGGAGGAAAATATATAGGCTGCGTATCGGGAAGAAAGTCAATACCAAAATTAATCTCCCGCTCGGGAGGGATTCTTGGTAGATCATCTGGGAACACTTTTGGGTACTCACATACTACAGGGACTGACTGGATAGTCAGGCTTTTGAATGTAGCATCCTTAACCCTAATTAGATGGTACACACAACCCTTGAAAATCATCTTTCTGGCATTAAGGAAGGAAATGAAACGACCTACTAACTACCCTTCCACTCTAGGACTGGCTCACCCGAAAATCTGAACTCTACTGCACGGGTTCTACAATTAACTTAGGCATAACATGCATATAACCAATCCATGCTGAGGATAACATTAAAATCGGTCATGGCTAACTCTACTAAATCTACTGAGGTGACTTTCTGAAGAACTGTGATAGGGCAATTTCTATATACTCGTCTAACTATAATTGAATCACAGACTGGAGTAGAGATTGAGAAGGGTTCTGATTAGATTTCGGGACTAACTTCGAAACTACTAGAAACATAGGGCGTCACTAAAGACAAAGTAGCCCCCGGATCTAACAATGTATAACATCAAGGTGGAGTACTCATAACATACCAGTGATTACATCTGGGGAGACCTCCTGCTCCTGACGGGATGCTAGGGCATAAAATCTGTTTTGGCGCTGTTCACCACCCTCACTAGTAGATGCCCCCTGCTGAGCTGCGCGTGCTGGTGAAGCTACTGAATTGGAGGTCGGGCCTCGACCTCTATCATGACCCTGTCTGGCTGCTGCACAATTTCTAAGAATATTCTCGGGTTCCCCCATACCCGAAACAAGCACCTAAACCTGCTAGGGATTGACCCACGTGTCTCCGGCCACATCTGCTACACACTAGAGGGATGGTCTCTGCGGGTCTACTACTGTGGCCTCTAGAGCCTGATGCTCGTCCCCTCTGATTTCGCCTGGATCTGGATGGCACACTCATAGCCGAAGGTGCTGGGGCTGAAGACCTTTGGTGGGACTGCTGACGGTGTTTACTAGGTCTCTACTTGGAGAATCCGAAGCTATTAGTCCTGACCCTCTTGGCCTCTCTCTCCCGCTAACTCTTTTGCACCGCCTCTATCTGCTGGGCGTACAGGACTATCCGAGCAAATTCAATATCCCAATGAAACATTGTAGTCCGGAAATCCTTGAATAGGTAATCTGCTACCCCATGCATGAACCGGCTCACTCGGTCTCTCTGATCCATCACTATCTCAGATGCATACTTGGACAAACGAGTGAACTCCAAGGCATACTCCTGAACTATCATCTTCCATTGCTTTAGGTTTACAAACTTGGCTACTTTGGCCTCCCTAATCTCACGAGGGAAGAACCGATCCAGAAAAGCGGCATGAAACTCATCCAACTAATAGGGCCTTCTCCAACTACCCTACTATCCTTCCATTACTTAAACCAGATATGCGCAACCCCTTTCAACTGATATTACCGGTCACCCCCATGATTTGGGTGATCTTCAGAACTTCATCAATGAACTCATGTGGATCCTCGTCCACCTTTGTTCCAAAAAACTCCAGAGAGTTCATCCTCAAAAAATCTCTGACTCTTACAGCCGCTGGATTCACATTCTGAGGGATATGCGCTACCGCCTACTGATTGACCTAGGTTGTCAAGGCTTGAGCTAACATCTGTATGGCTACCCTGAACTCAGCGTGGGCAACCGACTCAGGTACATGCTCCTTACTGGATGGTTGGGCTTGCTGGTGCCCATCTCCATTGCCATTCTCGTGGCCATTTCTGTTTTCATTTCTTCTTCCATTAATTCAGTGAGGAGACATGATTCTGCAAATGTGTATAGCACAAGTTAGAAGGATAGAGAGACATTTCACCGCACGATATAAATCATGAAAGAAGGGAACATTTCCTAAACGTATCGTAGCCTCTTTGTCATAAGTGTGGCGCGCTTCACACCCATGAAAAAGACTCTACTTAACGCGGATTTCAGACACCCTAGGACACTTCAAAGCCTAATGCTCTGATACCAAGTTTGTCACGATCCGAACATAGGCCCCGATTGAGATGCGGGGCGAAGTACCCTGAGAGGCTCCAAGTCAACCCATAGCATGAACATATCATCTAACTCAATCATATTAAAGCGGAAGAACAACGTAATTAATATAACGGAAGTCTGAACATATCATATCATCTAAATACATACATAAGTTTAAAGTTGAATATATACTATGTCTGAAAAGCCTCTAATACTGATGAGTTGATGGGACAAGACCCCAACTGACTCACTAAAGTCTGAAACCTAAAAATACGAAACATATTTGATAATAAAGGCCCTCAAAAGATGAGGACTCACCAACTCTAATCGGGAAGTACTAATGCTGGGAATCTGGCTAGCAGTGGGACTGAATCTGGATATTGGAGCTTGTATCATGAAATGATACAACATAGAGTATGCGGTCAGTACATGGAATGTACCGAGTATGCAAGGTAAGTAAAACCCCTAAGTAAGTGAAATCATAAATCATTCATATTATAAAACATAATCAAGATAAGATTCTGATAGTGAGACTTGCATGCTATTTTCTGCAATCATGATCTGAACATAACTGAATATCATAACTGAATTGAATGACCCAAAGTTCAAAACACATAAGTAAAACTAAACATTGGGTCAAACTTGCTGAAAACATAATATGACTGACGAACATGCATAACTGAAATCATAAGGATCAATGAAAGACTCGTCATATAACCGACATTACCATGATAGAGTTTACGTGGTCCTGACTGTCACACTCAAGTGGACAGAGCCGTCCAAAGCTTTGTGAAGGTTAAGGACGCTACCATGATATCGATATCAAGCTAAAGGCCCCTTGGGGGCAGAGGAAGCCCAAGGGAGGTCCCAAATAATCCAAACATACCTATGTTGGCACGTAGTTCTAAGACATAGGGTTGACTGACTCTTAGCCTACTCAGTGCTAGACACTACTCTAAAAAACATGCATATGATCTCCATCATTTTTCAATGAAGCTGACCATTGTCTAGTGACGAAGCTGAATAATAACATACATGCATAATCTGAAATTATAACATGAGGAGCCTTGGCTCAAACCATACCATAATCTGAACATAATTGGGAGACTAGACTCCAAAACCATGTGGTAAGCTAATTAACATGAAATCATAAAACATACTTGATCATATGAGCTTGTCCAATACTTAAACATGCTTGACATAGACTTAATCATATGAAAAGATGAGCATAAACCTGGGTATTTTGAAATCATACTTTCTTCATAAACATCTTATCATGCTCGTATACATACTTCATAGATCTCAACTTTCATGGACTTTCATGTATGGGCATCATAATTTAGAAAACTTGAAAACATAATTTATAATTTAAAACATTGTAAAATCTACCCATTAATCATAATTCAATATTGGAAACATGCTTAGATCATACCCATGGTTGATACTTAGGAAATTCACATGTTGGGTAAAAAACCCATAGATTCAATTGAATTTTAATGAATTGAGAGAAAATTAGGCATGGGTGTGGACTATTGCAGCCATTCATAGCCTTATATACCTGAAGATATCTAATTTCACAACTTTATTGATTGCCCAATGAGAATTGAGGAAGAACTTTGAAGAAACTAGGCTTGATCACCTCTCAACCCTCTAAACTTGCATACATGAATTATAAAGGCTTAGAATGACTTAACCCTTCTTAAAACATACTATTATGAGCTTAAAACAATGTAGTTTAGGCCTTAGGAACTTAGGAATTATGTAAAAGCCTTTAATAAATTCACAGGAAAAAATACACTGTCAGTCCCAATGAGGGACTAGACGACTCGTCATCCCTGACCATGACCCGTGGTCACCTTTCGTGATCAGCACTAGAAACTTGCCTACCTTGGTCACCATGAGGAACACCACGACTCGTGTTGAATCCGACGATTCATGGTGATGACCAGTCAGGTACACTACCATTTCCTTTCTCCTTCGAATCACCTTTGACCACTGTTGACTAATGAATAGTGGGGCTGACCCCGACTCGTGGTCACACCCGTGGTCACCCCAAACGTGAAATTTCCAGTCATGGTCAAAACCCTCCCCATGAGTCACTTAACGACTCATGGTGTTCCTAACGGGTCATTGGACGACTCGTCCTATGACCTGGTGCAGAAAATTCTGTTTTCTCCATTCAACTCCCGGGTCTGATCTTAAGGCTTTCGAGGTATTACAAAAACTTATGAAGAGAAGGTTGTGATGTCCCGACAGGAGGTTTATGAGTCAAGCAACTCAAAGCCAAAGTTGGTAGAAACCAAACCACCCCCTGATCTTGGGCATAATTACATGCCAAAGTGATACTTTATAACTTAGTTTTGTCTTGTTTATGTATTTAATTATGTACATTTTCATGCCTTTTTATATAAATGAGAAGAAATATTAACCAATATGATTAGTCTTTATTTTTGAAGGAAATAATGCATTGGAGGACCCAATCTATGATTTGGTGAAGTGGAGGAATGATATCGGGAGCGAAACACCAAAGTTGGAATAAATTGGGTGATTTCCAGAGGGCTTTCGCGATACCTCCGTGTCACGGAGGCAGTGCTCCGCGATACACACCGTGTCACAGAGGAAGTGCTCCGCGATACACACCATGTCACGGAGGCAACGCTCCACGATACACTCCATGTCACGGAGGCAGTGCTCCGCGATACACTCCGTGACACGTTGCTTGTTATTCCGGGAAGAATTCCCACTAGTATAAATAGCACACTCAGGTTTTATTTTAATCATTCTGACTTAGTTGAGCAAGAACGTGGGTTACAGGTAGTTGAGGAGACGAAAATCTTAGGGTTCTTCTCTAACTCTTTCTCCTTTATTTCAATTGTTTGTATGATTTATACTCATTTGATGATGTTTAATCCACAAATGAGTGGCTAAATTCACTTCTTGCTGAGGTTAAGAACATTTGTAGTGGAATGTAATTATTGATCATCTTGGTTTTTCATCTTTTCTTCCATGGTTGTTCTATCAATTCTTGTTCTTACTGCATTAATGTTTGGCCAATGTTAATGTACATCTAAAAAATTCGATTTTCGCTCGAAAGAGAAAGAAATTAGAAAGTTGTGAATTGGTAGGATATGATCTCTTCTTGGTTTGGGAAAATTGAGAATTGATTTACCTTCAGAATAGAAATATATCTGAAAGTCGTATTAGTCAATTAAGGAATCGGTTTTGTATGGCTAGAACATGAATTTCTTTTTATCATAGAAATGTAGGTGGAAGGTTCATGATTCTTAAGTTGGGTTAAATACGAGAGTTTTAATCCATAGGCAATAATTCTTGACTAGCAACCGAAGGAAGGATTAACCGACTTGTATCAATAAATTGCTTCCCTGCATGTTTTAGCCTTAGCATGCTCATTACTATAGTTCAGACTCAATTTGTACATTTGTTTTAGATTAGTATAAATTAGGAAACAAACTCCCAAAATCTTCTTGAAACTATTGTCTGCATTCTTAGAGTTAGAGTTCATTAACGCTTGATTCGATTATTACCTTGGTCCAGTCTCTGTGGGATCGATACTTGGCTTACTTTAGCCATTTTACTACTTGTTCGACCACGTGCACTTGCGTGTAGTCATTTAAAATCCCGAACAAGTTTTTGGCGCCGTTGCCGGGGACTGGCAATTGGTAAATTTACTTTCTTAGTGTTAGTTTACAAATTCTATATAAGTGCTGACAACTTGGTCTTAGCCTTTCTCTTGCAGGTATAGAATTCTTGTGTTAGTCTTATTTTTGAAAGAAAAAATAAAAATAAAAATAAAAATAAAATTTGTAGATATTTGTTTTAATTCTTTTTGATTTTTTCGGATACCCTTCTTGACATGACATCATGGAATACAAATGGTTGAAATGGTGGATACTCATATTTTAGCGAATCTTGTCTGAATTGCGGAGGACCCCACTTGTGGCAACACTGTAACACGTGCAATATATGTGGTGGTCAAGATGGCCATTGGGATGGCTGTCTGAATGCATAGTCCCCTCCCCCAAGCCCCTACTATGATCCTTTTGTTGTTTTTGCTGAATATAAGCATGATGAAAATGAGGACTTGGGACGCCAAGCTCGAATAGAAGACATGCAGAAACAGCTCCTTGAGAAAACAAGTAAGGAGGTCAAGCACAATGCAGTTTCAGAGTTGAGGTGTATTGGACCACACTAGAAGCATTTTTCGACATTAAGTTTGGTTGAAAACCGAGAAATAAAGTCTTCCAAGCTTATAGAGAAATGTCTATAGGAGGACCAAGCCCCGTATATTTTGAAATTTGCTGACTCAGAGAGATAAAATGACTTCGCTTACTTAAGGGCCAATAAGTTCAAAAGGCAACATCTACTGCTTGGTCCTTACAATTTTTCACCACCACCCCTGAAGCATAAGAGGAAATTGGAGAAAAAATTAGGGGTGAGCTTCATATCCTCAAGGTGGAGGAAAAAGTGGTGAAACTTGATATGTCATGCCGCGATGTAAAATTAGGCGCTGCTTGGGAGGCAACCCAAGGGTACCATGGGTACCATTTTAATTTCTTGCATTTAAGTTTATTTTATTTATTTTTCATCTTGTGTTGTTTTGGTGGAAAGTTAAGCACAGATGGAGGGGAAGTCTGAGTACCCATGGAGGAGGAAGCTAACAAGCATGGAAGAGAAAAAGTGTGGGGTCAAACACCCACTTGTGCAAAGTTGAAGAAAAGCATGCTGTTACCTAGGCCTAAAGGCCTCAGGGAGTATTTCTCACCCTCTTTAAATGTTAAGTTGATGCTATGGGGACATAGCATGATTCAAGTGTGGGGTGAGGAAAATTTTAAAATTTTTGTGCTTAACGATTTTTGGTGAATGTAATGCTTGTGAGAAATATTTGAATTTTTTTTTTGTGAGTCAAGCATGACTTCATCACCCGTTGGTTTTTCTTTTCGGTTCTTTTCCGACAGGGGGTCTTTGAACTGAAGAATTAAAAAAAAATTTCTTTCTAAGTATATAATGTTTGTAGTCATAGTTAGAGACTATTTCCGACAATGGATGGATGACGACCGTCTTGAGGAAAAATTAGTCAGTAGGTTGGTTTTTGAACCCGTAGCTAATTGATGGATTGATGTTCTTATTATGTGTTACGCATGATTGTAAGATACAAGTGTGGTTAGTGTTGAAGCATGTAAGATGTGTATAACTTTGTGTGAGGCACTTAGGCTCTTGAATTTGACTCAATGTGATTGAAGCTTAATTTTGAATTCTTGTGATTAGCTGAGTAAGAGTCTGCGGAATGTGTCTTGAATTGAGCATGTGCTGTGAGTGTAAGTTTTTTGAATATTTCGTGCTATTGTGGAATGTCTAGAACTTGCCTGGTGTGTATATAAAACGAAATGAAGGATGTGAACTGTAGGAGATGATTTAGGCTTCTTTGAATGAACCTAAATGTTATCCCTCACTTTACCTACCTTAAATATTTAATCCTAGTTAGCCCCATTGAGTCTTGAGCCTATTCTTTGATAGCTACAACATAAGCTTAATCCTTTTCTTTCATTAGCCTTGAATTTGATCCGAAACTCCGAAGCGCTTAAGTGAAAAATCCGAAAGAGTGAAGAAGTGAGAATTGGGAAAAAGAAGGAAAAGTAGCAAGTTGTAAAAGTTGAGAAAAGGACAAAGGTGCAGTTGTGATCTTGGGCAGATTTATATGCCCAAGTGATACTCAAAAGTATCATTTTCGCCTTGTTTATCTATCAATGTGTATACATTCTCATGTAATTGGTAATAAAATGTGAATTTATACTAACCAACATGATTAGCATTGTTTTGCAGGTAAAATGTGATTTCGGGAAGCTAAAATGCATGTTGGATGACATCAGAGTTGGACTTGGATGCGAGAAAGGGAAAAGGCTTTGGACAACATGAATTAAAGGGGCTCCATGATGGAGCCGTGTCACGCTGCCTTCGCGGAGGCATTCTGCCTGGATGGGGAAAATTCACCCAAATTCCAGTGGAGGTCCGCGTTTGCTCCGTGGCACGGAGCCAGTGCTCCGCGATGCACGCCGTGCCACGTTGAGCCTAAATTCCCGGACCCCCAGTTCCAGTGAGGGTCCGCGTTCGTAGCGTGTCACGGAGGCAGTGCTCCGCGATGCACTCTGTGACATGTTGCTCGTTATTCCGGAAAAAATTCCCAGCAGTATAAATAGAACACTTAGGTTCATTTTTTATTATTCTGACTTGGTGGAGCAAGGACGTGGGTTACAGGCAGTTGAGGGACGAAAAGTTCAGGTTTCTTTCTCTCTTTCTTTCTTCTTTAATTCAATTGCTTGTGTGATTAACACTCATTTTATGATGTTTAATCCACAAATGAGTGGCTAATTCCTCTCCTTGCTGAGGTTATGAACAATTGTAATGAAATTTGATCATTGATTCTTTGGTTTTCCATCTTTTCTTCCATGTTGTTCTATTAATTCTTGTTCTTACTGCATTAGTGTGTGGCCTACATTAATGTACATCTAAAAAGTCCGGTTTCACTCGAGACAACACGAAATTGGAAAGTTGTGAATTAATAGGATATGTTCTTTACTTGATTTGGAAAAATTGAGTCTTGATTTGCTTTCAGGATAGAAATATACCTGAAAGTCGTATTTGTCAATTTAGGAACCGGAATTGTATAGCTAGGACATGAATTGCATTTGATCACAGAAATGTAGACGGATGGTTCATGATTCTTAAGTGAGGTTAAATACGAGAGTTTTAATCTCTTGGCAAATGTTCTTGGCTAGCAACTGGAGGAAAAGATTAACCAAAGTATGATGATAATTAGTTTCATTACATGTTCGTTAACCTCAGCATGCTTTCATTCATAGTTCAGATTCAAAGTAGATAATTGTTCTTAGTTTTAGTATAAAATTTATAAAACAAACTATCAACTTTTTGGTTACGCTGTTGTCTGCATTTTTAGAAGTAAAATATAGTACACTTGAGCAATTTGCACTTCATCCAAGTCTCTGTGGGATCGATACTTGGCTTACTAAAGCCACTTACTACTTGTTCGACCACGTGCACTTGCGTGTCGTTTTATAACCCCAAAACCACCCGAACAAGTTTTTGGCGCCGTTGTCGGGGACTTGGCAATTGGTGAAATTGTTTTAAGTGTTAATTTACTGTATTTTTATTTTCTTAGTGTTGACAACTTGGTCTTAGCCTGTATTTTGTAGACTTAATTGCTGTTGAACACTGGCAAGAGACAAGGAGCTAGTGGAATTGTATATAGAGCCAGGAAGAATATTTCACAGTAAGCGAAGAGAAGCTCTACAAAGAAAGCTGCAGTTGCTCAGACAGACGATCATGGAGCAACAACAGAATCCACCGGTAGTACGGGCAGTGTTAGTGCCCGAAGAAGCAGCAGCACGGCCGGTTCGCGAGGTGGCAATCCCACATGCCAATAATGTTACATTGAGTATCCGCAAACCAGAGCCCGTAGAGAGATTTGAACTTAAACAAAATATGATGCAATTGTTGCACACAAGCAGGCAATTTACCGGTCTCCCTCATGAAGATCCACAGCAGCATCTCCAAAATTTTTTGGAGATAAGTGACACTTACATCCCCGCTGGAGTGTCACCAGACTATGTCCGGCTTACATTGTTCCCATTCTCATTATTGGGAGAAGCCAAGAGGTGGTTGAAAGCTGAGCCACCGAATTCTATTTCTACGTGGGATGATCTTGCACGTAAGTTCTTGATAAGGTTTTTTCCCTCTGGTAAAACAGTAAGACTTAGAAGTAAAATTCTAAGTTTCAAACAGAGAGAGGGAGAAAATTTATATCAGGCCTGGGAGAGATTTAAATCCATGTTGCGGGATTGTCCTCCTCCTCATCAGTCCAATGATGTGTTGGTGCACACATTTATTGAGGGTTTGGAACCCCACACCAAAATATTGCAAGACTCAGTAGCTGGAGGGCAAGCGCTGGAGAAAACATATGAGGAGCTGTACACCTTGTTGAACTGGATTTCACAGGGCAATCCAGAATGGAATGCTGATTCATCACGAGGTGGGACAAGGAAAGCAACAGGAGTGCTTGAAGTGGATGGGTTTACAGCTATCGCTGCACAGATAGCTGCATTGCAAAATCAACTGAACACTCACTTCAGCAACATGACACTGAACCAGCCTCAAGCCCCAGTTAATGCAGTCCAGCAGATGTGGTGTGAAGTGTGTGGAAGCAGTGAGCACTCAGCTGAGTGTTGTGGAGCCAATCCTGACTCGGTAAACTTTGTGGGTAATGCACAAAGGAACCACCAACAGTATGGTAGTAGCTACAACTCCAATTGGAGGAATCATCCTAATTTCTCATGGGGCAGCAACAACTATCAGGGCCAAAGTTCGGGTCAGGGTGTGCAAAGGAATCAAGGAGGGCAGCAGAACTATCAAGCTCAATTTAGAAACAACAATGCACCTCCTCCACCACCATCACCCAGCATTGAGGAGATGTTCAAGACCATGATAGCTAACCAAGCTCAATTGCAGGCTGACTATGTGAAATTGGCAGCCGAAGTGAAAAACAACCAGTTAGCTACCAAGGCACTTGAATATCAATTTGGGCAATTTGATAGTGCCCAAAATACAAGTCCTAGAGGAGGACTGCCAAGCGACACGGATCCCAATCCCAAGCAGGTAAATGCAGTGACCACAAGGAGTGGTTTGCAGCTGAAAGAGGTGGAACCAGAAAGACCACCTCAACAGTCGGGAGCAGCAGAAGTTGAGAGGGAGCACAGTTTTGAGAGGGGGAAAACTAAAGAAGCTGAATCAGAAAGACCTCCACCCCCGTTCCCTCAACGACTAAAGAAACACAAGGAGGAGGCGTGTTTCAAGAAATTCATGGAGGTGCTGAAACAGGTACATGTTAACTTACCTCTTGTTGATGTCTTGCAAGGAGTGCCGAAATATGCTAAGTATATAAAGGACATCGTGGCAAACAAAAGTCGGTTGACTGAGTATGCTACGGTGGCTCTAACGGAGGAGTGCACCTCCCGGATCCAAAATAGACTGCCCACAAAGCTAAAAGACCCTGGGAGTTTTACTATCCAGCTTACTATTGGGCAGAGCATCCGAGCTCGTGGATTGTGTGACTTGGGTGCGAGCATAAATTTGATGCCTTCATCGGTATTCAGAAAGTTGGGTCTAGGGAGTCCTAGACCCACAACGGTAATCTTGTAGTTGGCGGATCGATCCTTAGCCAGGCCGGATGTCTTTGTTGAGACGTCCCTTCCTGGCAACCGGGAAAGTACTAATTGACGTAGCTGCGGGGCAGCTAACAATGTGCGCACATGACAAGGTAGAGGTGTTCGATGTGTACAAGGCACCCAAGCTCCCGACGGTGCATGAAAAACTCTCGGTGATCAATGTGATTGATCAAGGTGATGATAAGCAGATGGAGGATTCCCGAGAGTTAATGGGAAAACCACCGGAAAGGTGGAAGCACTACTGGGGGGAGGACGGTAATCGAGAGAAATCGTCCATCACCCTAGAGGACAATTGAGCATAAACGACGTCGAGCCGCGATGGTAAACCAGGCGCTGCACGGGAGGCAACCCGTGAATTTTTTTTTCTTTTTCATTTTGTAAAGTGTAAATAGATTTTTCTTTTTCTTTTTCTTGATTCACAACAAAATTTTTCGTTTTAGTTTTTGTTTTATTTGTATTTAGAGTGAAACCTATAATTCTAACCAATTTTGTATAGTGAGATGATTTTCAGGTCAAACGGAGAAAAATACGCATGGAATCGCGAAGGAAAAGTCGAGGTATGAAAAATTAATAAAAAGTGGAAAACAGTGAGCTGGGGCGATAGCTCCGTGTCTCGGAGGAGGACCTCTGCATTACCCTCCGTGACACGTTGAGGTATAACCCGGAAATTTTAAATATTTCAAGAATGGTCTCGCGATGGCTCCGTGTCATGGAGGCAGTGCACCGCGATGCACTCCGTGACAGGTTGCCGTGTATATCGCGACGGGTCACACCGGGTCGCCGGGTGACCCGCGCGATTTTCTTCCTTTTTAACCCCGAAACCCTCCCTTTTTCCCTTATTTTCTAATCCCTCCGTGACCAAACCCCCCAAATCCCATCCCCCATCAATGTGACACGGAGTAAGGCAAGAAATTCACCGAGCTTTCTTCGATTCTTCAAAGTCAAGGTATGTTTTTCGATTCCCTCTCAAATTCTTGTTGATTTTCTTCGATTTTGAGCATGGGAGGTGAGCTAAATTGCCCTACATAGAAATTAAGCATGAATTCGAGTTAATTGTTGTTGATGAATGTTCGGAATGTCGTTATGATTACTTGAACTCGTCGATTGCATAACTTATTCGAATTTGATTGATAATTGCAATTCTAGGGCTTGTTAGTTGAATTTGAAGTTGAAAATGTATTGAAATTGTGAATTTTATGCCGGGTTGTACATGTTGAATGAGATGAGTCGATGTACAAATTGTTAGGATGTTAATAGAACGACGGATTCTCGGGTTGGGGGAAATGTTGAAATTTGTAAGAATTGGTTGGTTGTATAGGTTCATGTAGATATATTTTTGTTGTTGTCTTTGTTTCTTTGTTTTTCTTTGCTAAGTGTGATGGTTAAAATGTTAGCGATGGTAGTGATTGTGATTAGCTGTACGAAGTCTGAGTAGTACGCAAAAGTTATACCGTCGAATTTTCTTTTGAACGCACTAAGCATGATTGTATAGTTGTTTATGGGGTGTAAATAAAGATAATCTTGCCGTAGTGTTGTAAATGCAGCTAAGGACTAAGTGTGGGGTAACCTAGCGTAACCCTACCTTAGCCGAAGTTAATATCCGTTAGCTTAACATTGATCTTGTTTACTTGGGTTGACAGGTGAAATGGCAAGCCGGCAAGATAAAGGAAAAGGCGCGTCAACTTCAGGCGCCGGAAGGAAACGAATCAGACTGGGCACAGCAGTCCCAACTGCACCAGCAATTCCACGCGGCCAACGCCGCCAGTACGGAACAAGATGGGTGACCAATGAGGGGAAAAAGTGGTACGCGAAGCATAAGGAAAACAAATATTTCCCCGAGGAGCACATAGCACGGGAGCCATTGGCACAGGAGTTCCCCAGGATGGTCCACCAGATCGAGGCAGCTGGGCTCAAGTTCATCTTTGAAGAGCCCAAGGAATGCAATCTGCACTTGGTTCAGGAGTTCTATGCCAATTGGAACCCGACGATCAGGAGTCACACCATCAAGATCAGAGGGCAAATAGTCACTCTGGAGCCCCACCACCTTAATGCCATCATAGGAGCGCGGGACACAGATGCCCACGTCCTCCGATAGCTGAACATCACCCCACTGTATGCGGACATCAGACGCACATTGTGTGGGACCCGGTCAACAGCTAGATGGAGCAGACACAAAGAGAGGGGCTACCACCAGACGTTGCCCTATTCACAGATGAACAGGGAAGCCCGAATCTGGCTGAAGATAGTCTGCTCATGCCTAATCCCGGGGGTACATATGACTGATGTAACCCGGGATCGTGTATGCTTGGTGTACGCCCTGATGAAAGGGCTGGAGATCAATGTAGGGGCGGTTATTATATCCGCCATGAAGAGAGCCCGGTTGCACCAGGGGCAGAGGTATGGATTTGGTGGACTACTGACCACCTTCCTCAGAGGCCTCGATGTTGAGGAGGAGTCCCTTGACTATATCCCGCAGTTGGAGCGGCGGGCCTTAGACGTTACTAAAACTAAGGCTCCCGACACCACCCACGGGTCAGTGCTTACACTTAGCGAGCGACATGCTCGTGATGACCAGTATATGGCTCGGATGTATGGGATGCAGATGCTCCAGCTAAGGATAGGTGGGAGGCTGGCGACAGAGGATGAGCTATGGCAGCTCGAGCTAGACTACCCTTTTGGTGAAAACGCCAGGGCTCTATGCCGAGTGGGGCCAGCATTTGTAGAGCCCATAGATGATGATGTCTCCACAGATGAGGAGACACGTCGGGAGGACTCCGATGTGGAGTCCGATGCTGACGACGGAGGCGACTCGGATATGGGAGATGAAGCAGCAGCACCCGACGAAGAAGTGGAATACTTTGACTGATCAGGGAGTTCCACCACCCAATTTTGTGCTATTTTAATTTTTGTGAACACTGGGGACAGTGTTCGAGCTAAGTGTGGGGTGGGAGTAGTTAGGTGCTGGGCTGGGCTGGTTTGTATGTATGCTCTCTTCTGTTATCATGTATGTTGTGTGTCCCTGTGAGTGTGAATTTTCAAGTTGTTTCATATTTGTAAATATTTGTTAAATTGATGTGTGTTGCTGAATGTTGCTAGCTGATTCTGATTCTGTACATATTTTTGTTATTGAAATGATCGATATTTTTGAAAATTTTTAAAATAGTTTGTAAATTTTAAAATATTTTGTAAATAATTTTTCTATCGAAATAATCGATATTTTCGATATTTTTTTTATTTTGGGTTTCTCGGCGTTTGTTTTCGGTTCTTTTACTGAGAATGGTCCCATTGAACCGACGTCTTAAGTAGTGACCGTTCCCTATGATAGTTGGATGACGACCGTCTTAAGGGAAATGTAGTCGTTAGGGGTAGTTTTTTTTCTCAATTATTTTTTCAGTTTTTCTTTGGTGGATTGCATCCCGGAACCTGTAGTTACTATATGATTGCGAAATTCTGGTTGCGTGTTGTACATGATATTCAAAATGCAAAGGTGATTCGTATGAAAGCATGCAAATTTGTAAATATGTTGAGATACCTAGGCTGTAGAGTTCGATTTAGTGTGATTGAGGCTTAATGTTTGAATTCATGTAATTTGCTGATTGAAGAGTCTGTGAATACCTCTTGAATCGAGCATGTGCAAAAAGTGTGAAGTGAGGTGTTGACATTCCATGCTATTGTGAAGTGTCTAGAACTTGCCTGGTATGTGTACAAAACGAAATGAAGGAGGTGTATTGTAGGAAAGGATGTAGGCATTTCTTTGTTTTAACCGAGAGTTTCTAATTTTTTTCCTTGTCATACCCCCCTTTCTGTGATTGTATACCCTAGTCAGCCCTTTGAGTCTTTAGCCGATTATTTCTTTCTTTTGTCCAAAAAGTGTAAACCGAGCTTAATTCCTTCTTTTCATTGGCCGTAAAGTCTATACAAAACTCTTAAGCGCTTAAGAAGAGAAAATCATTTTCCCAAAGTGTCAAAGAGTGAGAATGGTGAAAAGAAAGAGAAAAGCAGAGTGAGGGAAGAAAAGAAAAGGTTGAAGGTGCACTTGCTATAAATAAACGATAATGAAGGTGCATGAATAATATTTGTTGTTGTGTCAAGTGTGCTTAATGAAATGGGCCATACTAAATAAAATCATCAAGAATGGGATGATGAAAAAAAAAGAGAAACAATGTCCATGAGTTGATGGGATGTGTTGAAAAGGCGCTTAAGGATGCTAGTGGCTATTATTGGCTAATCCAATATTTACTAGTTCCGTAGCTTCCATTACAACCCATTAAAGTCCTACGTGATCTTACATTGCATTTCTTTATATTAGTGGAGTAATACACTAAGGGCAAGCTTATGGGTCATGACATGATGCATGTGAATTCTTTTGGGAGAGAGAGTGAAATTGTGTGTACATGCCCCTGTTTGAATGTTTGTGAGTCATATGAGCAAAAAGGGGAAGATTCTCTTGTGTTGTGAGGGCACATGCTTGATGAAAAATTAATTTTCGTGTCGGATATCTTGATCAGCTGATTTGCATGAGTTTGCCGATAGCGAGAGTCAATTCTTAAAGTCTAGGAGGTCTTAATGTATTGAAGGTCACTGCATTGATAAGACCATGCATGTTTTCTTGATGATTAGCTGTATTGAATAATCGGTATGACCGTAGCCTAAATTGTCGAACCAAAGTAGCGAGGTTGGGATTTAAATTGCATAAATTGTATGTTTGTTGTTCGAGGACGAACAAGGATTTAAGTGTGGGGTAAGTGATCTTGGGCAGATTTATATGCCCAAGTGATACTCAAAAGTATCATTTTCGCCTTGTTTATCTATCAATGTGTATACATTCTCATGTAATTGGTAATAAAATGTGAATTTATACTAACCAACATGATTAGCATTGTTTTGCAGGTAAAATGTGATTTCGGGAAGCTAAAATGCATGTTGGATGACATCGGAGTTGGACTTGGATGCGAGAAAGGGAAAAGGCATTGGATAGCATGAATTAAAGGGGCTCCGCGATGGAGCCATGTCACGCTGCCATCGCGGAGGCATTCTGCCTGGATGGGGAAAATTCACCCAAATTCCAGTGGAGGTCCGCGTTTGCTCCATGGCACGGAGCCAGTGCTCCGCGATGCACGCCGTGCCACGTTGAGCCTAAATTCCCGGACCCCCAGTTCCAGTGAGGGTCCGCGTTCGTAGCATGTTATGGAGGCAGTGCTCCGCAATGCACTCTGTGACACGTTGCTCGTTATTCCGGGAAAAATTCCCAGCAGTATAAATAGAACACTTAGGTTCATTTTTTATTATTCTGACTTGGTGGAGCAAGGACGTGGGTTACAGGCAGTTGAGGGACGAAAAGTTCAGGGTTTTTTCTCTCTTTCTTTCTTCTTTAATTCAATTGCTTGTATGATTAACACTCATTTTATGATGTTTAATCCACAAATGAGTGGCTAATTCCTCTCCTTGCTGAGGTTATGAACAATTGTAATGAAATTTGATCATTGATTCTTTGGTTTTCCATCTTTTCTTCCATGTTGTTCTATTAATTCTTGTTCTTACTGCATTAGTGTGTGGCCTACATTAATGTACATCTAAAAAGTCCGGTTTCACTCGAGACAGCACGAAATTGGAAAGTTGTGAATTAATAGGATATGTTCTTTACTTGATTTGGAAAAATTGAGTCTTGATTTGCTTTCAGGATAGAAATATACCTGAAAGTCGTATTTGTCAATTTAGGAACCGGAATTGTATAGCTAGGACATGAATTGCACTTGATCACAGAAATGTAGACGGATGGTTCATGATTCTTAAGTGAGGTTAAATACGAGAGTTTTAATCTCTTGGCAAATGTTCTTGGCTAGCAACTGGAGGAAAAGATTAACCAAAGTATGATGATAATTAGTTTCATTACATGTTCGTTAACCTCAGCATGCTTTCATTCATAGTTCAGATTCAAAGTAGATAATTGTTCTTAGTTTTAGTATAAAATTTATAAAACAAACTATCAACTTTTTTGTTACGCTGTTGTCTGCATTTTTAGAAGTAAAATATAGTACACTTGAGCAATTTGCACTTCATCCAAGTCTCTGTGGGATCGATACTTGGCTTACTAAAGCCACTTACTACTTGTTCGACCACGTGCACTTGCGTGTCGTTTTATAACCCCAAAACCACCCGAACAAGTTGTGTGAAAATGGTTGATTATTAGTAGGGAGTAAGAAAATAAATGAATGAAAAAAATTGCTTAAGTACTCCTTACTTCTAAGCTGAGTGTGCTTAAAGAAAGGGGAACAAGAAAGAAAAAAAATCCAGGATTGAAAAGAATGAGGGTGAAGTAAGAGAAGAGATATCCTTAATGAAGGTTGAAGTTATTAAAAGCGCTTGGGGAAGATAGTCACTATTACTGGCCAGAATAGTATCTACCCGTCCCTTAGCTTACATTACAACTCATTAAGTCCTACTTGATCTTACGTTCATACATCCTTAAATGAGTGGAGTAAAACACTAAGGGCAAGCTTATGGGTCACTACATGATGCATGTGAATTTTTTGTGAGAGCGAGCGTAATTTTTATTCATATACCCATACTTGGTGTGATTTGAATATTTGTGAGTAAAAAGGGGTAACTCTCCTGTTGTGAGGGCACATGTTTAATGAGAGATAACATCAATGTCGGATTTCTTGATCAGTTGATTTGCATGAGTTTGTCAAGATTGAGAGTCGATTCTTGAGGTTAGGAAGTCTTAACGGAGTTGTATATCATTTCATTGATTAAATCGTGCAAGCTCTATTTTTAACTTGTTATCTTAAATAATCATTATAGCCATAGCTTGAATTATCTTGCTAAATTATCTATGTGTGAGTCTTCATGTGCATGAGATGTAAAAGATTTGTTCGAGGACGAACAAGACTTTAAGTGTGGGGTTGTGATCTTGGGCGTAATTACATGCCAAAGTGATACTTTATAACTTAGTTTTGTCTTGTTTATATATTTAATTATGTACATTTTCATGCCTTTTTATATAAATGAGAAGAAATATCAACCAACATAATTAGTCTTTGTTTTTTAAGGAAATAATGCATTGGAGGACCCAATCTATGATTTGGTGAAGTGGAGGAATGATATCGGGAGCAAAACACCAAAGTTGGAATAAATTGGGCGATTTCCAAAGGGCTTCCGCGATACCTCCGTGTCACGGAGGCAGTGGTCTGCGATACACACCGTGTCACGGAGGAAGTGGTCCACGATACACACCGTGTCACAGAGGCAACGCTCCGCGATAAACTCCGTGTCACGGAGGCAGTGCTCCGCGATACACTCCGTGACACGTTGCTTGTTATTCCGGGAAAAATTTTCACTAGTATAAATAGCAAACTTAGGTTTTATTTTAATCATTCTGACTTAGTTGAGCAAGAACGTGGGTTACAGGCAGTTGAGGAGATAAAAATCTTAGGGTTCTTCTCTAACTCTTTCTCCTTTATTTCAATTGTTTGTATGATTTATACTCATTTGATGATGTTTAATCCACAAACGAATGGCTAAATTCACTTCTTGCTGAGGTTAAGAACATTTGTAGTGGAATGTAATTATTGATCATCTTGGTTTTTCATATTTTCTTCCATGGTTGTTCTATCAATTCTTGTTCTTACTGCATTAATGTTTGGCCAATGTTAATGTACATCTAAAAAATTCAATTTTTGCTCGAAAGAGAAAGAAATTGGAAAGTTGTGAATTGGTAGGATATGATCTCTTCTTGGTTTGGGAAAATTGAGAATTGATTTACCTTCAGAATAGAAATATATCTGAAAGTCGTATTAGTCAATTAAGGAATCAGTTTTGTATGGCTAGAACATGAATTTCTTTTTATCACAGAAATGTAGGTGGAAGGTTCATGATTCTTAAGTTGGGTTAAATACGAGAGTTTTAATCCATAGGCAATAATTCTTGACTAGCAACCGAAGGAAGGATTAACCGACTTGTATCAATAAATTGCTTCCCTGCATGTTCGTTTTAGCCTTAGCATGCTCATTACTATAGTTCAGACTCAATTTATACATTTGTTTTAGATTAGTATAAATTAGGAAACAAACTCCCAAAATCTTCTGGAAACTGTTGTCTGCATTCTTAGAGTTAGAGTTCATTAATGCTTGATTCGATTATTACCTTGGTCCAGTCCCTGTGGGATTGATACTTGGCTTACTTTAGCCATTTTACTACTTGTTCGACCACGTGCACTTGCGTGTAGTCATTTAAAATCCCGAACACCCCCTCCATTTCCTCAAAGATTTAAGAAGCAGAAGGAGGACTCAGCTGGCCAGAAATTTCTTGATGTGTTGAAGCAGGTACATGTTAACTTACCACTGGTGGAGCTTTTATAGGAAGTTTTGAAGTATTCCAAGTATTGAAAGAACATTGTGGAAAATAAGAGGAGGTTGACGGAGTTTGAAACTGTGGCTCTCACAGAAGAGTGCAGATCTCAGGTGCAAAACGAAATTCCTAAGAAGCTGAAAGCCCGGGAGCTTCACCCTTCCAGTGGCGATTGGAAATAATAAAGTTGGTTCTGCACTTTCTGACTTGGGCGCAAGCATTAATTTAATGTCTGCATTCTTTTTCAGAACCTTGGGCTTAGGTGAACCATGTCCGACCACAGTAACCTTGTAGCTTGCCGACATGTCCCTTGCCTATCCTGACGAAATTATAGAGGACATCGTGATTAAGGTTGTACCTTTCATCTTTCCAGTAGACTTCATAATCCTGGATTATGAAGCAGTTCCCATCATTCTGAGGAGAAGATTCTTAGCCACCCATTGATGCGGTCATAAAGGTGAAGTCGGGTAAGATGCTGATGATTATGGATGGTCAGGAGGCAGTCTTCAATGTGTTTAGGGTGGCAAGGTGGCCACCTTATTATGATAACTTCACAATGAAGCAAACGGTAGAGCCAGGAGGGTGTAAATGGGCAGTGGAGCAGAATGTGCTACATGAGAATTTAGCAAGTGCAATAGGGGATCCTATTCATCACACTCGGTTGAAGGAGTGAGCGTGACTTTCGTCGTGTTGCAACGTTAAATCAGGCGTTGCACAGGAGGCATCCCATGAATGTCATGCCACGATTATAACTAAGTCTCTTGGTGGGAGGCAACCCATCTTTCTAATATTTTCATTTTTTCAAAGATGAACAGGGCTTTGGAGGCACAAAGAGCGGGAAAAATGAGCTAAAAAAGGTTAAGTCTGGGGTGAGATACCTGGCATGGGGTGCCAGGTGTTCACTCCAGAAGAGAAAATTTTTTTAGGTTGAAGCTATGGGTGGCAAGCCACGCCAGCGAAGAAATTTTTTTCTAAGTGTGTGGCGAGGTGACTGGCGCGTCGTGCCAGGGTGTTTATATGAAATTTTTTTGGTCCAATGGGTCAAAGTTGACCCAAGGACCTTAAAATTACCGAAAACCCATGCTCTACTCCTTTATTTTAAATCCTCATTCATCCTCTCTCACTAAAAGTCAAAACAAAAGGCAAATAAAATTTTCTCTCTCTCCTAAGTAGGCCGTAACTCCCCCTCTCCCATTCCCCCATTGTTGTCTTCTGTAGGAAGCTTGGTGAAGCTTGTCTCTTCAAATCAAGTAAGTAATTCTATTATCTCTTAGTTATGTAGTATGAAAAGCATGCTCCCATATCCTTCTTCTCCAAATTAAAGACCCAAAATCACCATTGTTGGTGAAAACCTTAAGTTTCATAATGTGGGTTTCATGAGTTTCAATCTCTTAAATTCTTCCATGATAATGTGTTATCCATGTTGGATTTCCTATTTTTGGTACAATATAGTGATTTGATGTTGTGGGGATGAAGGAGGGTGAAAATTTGAATTTCATAATTTTGGTGGGTAGAACAATGATTGTAGAGAGAGAAAGTATTTTGTACTAAAAGTCTTGAATGTGAAGAATCTTGAGTTGCAAAAAATTCATGTTAATTCATTATGAAAGTAAATTTTAAGTTGGTTGTTGAATGAATGGAATGTAGTTACTTCCATGTATGGGTTACTTGAATGATGAATTAATAGAGGGAAGGTAAAAGAATGGCCAAAGTGAGGCATTCTTGAAAAAAAATTAATAGAGGAAAGATGTGAAAAATTTGTGAAGTTGGTTGTAATAGGAAGTTAGTGAATATTTTGGAGGTTGAGATTTGGATGATAATGGGAGAAGTCTTGAGTACCCTATTTGACAAATTCTCACAAGTATGCTAGAAAATTAAGTGTGTGTTCACTTTGCACTCGTTACACCTAATTAGCTAGCCGTTTTGTTCACGAACTAATTTTGTGAATTTCTTGATTTTTGATTGACATGTGTCATGGCATCAAACTCTAACAAAGAAAAGAAAATAGTGGCAGTTGGCAAGGGTTTCAAGTGGCTTCGTAAACGCACAAAAGGGTCGAGTTCATCGGCTAAAGGATCCCCTGCTAGGAGGTTTGGAGAAAGAGTAGTGGAGCCACAGACTATCATGGTTCAAAATGCAAAAAAAGGTCAAATATGCTCCTAAAAATTGGATTGACGAAGGCCGCCTTGTACTTGAGTTCCCCGCTATTCGGGATAACGTCATGAGCTGGGATTAGGCTACATTTTTGCCGAGTTGGCAGAGTGCAAGCTCACATGATAAGGGAGCTTTATGCAAACTAGAACACTTCTTTTGTGAAGAGCACCAAAATCAAAATACGGGGTCAGGTTGTCCATTTAACTTATAAGAGATTCAATGCTTCTCTTGAGACACCTGCGATAGATCCATCTGAGTACTCTATTCATCTAGAGAGGACCCCATACCGAGACATTTGCCATACTCTTTTTGGTGAGAATTCATTAACTCATTGGGCAAGGACCATAATGGAACTCACTCCACACTTGCGTTCTTCTACCTAAATAAGGAGGCAAAAGTTTGGATGAAGTTGGTTTTGGTGTTGTGTTATTCCCTGGGACTAACATGACAAACATCACTAGAGAGCGAGGTGTATTGGTATACATATTGATGAAAAGGATACCAATCAACTTTGGTGTAGTGCTCTGAGACAATATGAGAAGATCGAGGGGTAATTGTAGGTGGAAGTACTGTTATGGTAGTCTCCTAACCCATTTTTAGAGAGGTCGTCATTAAGGAGGAAGAGGCAAACCTTTGTCTACCTAGAGTAAGGCCCCTAGTAGGCAAGATGATGGACATTACAAAGGTTAAGAAGCCCGTCACTTCCACAACTCCACCTCTTACTATAGTTGATTACCAGGCACAAGATGATAGTTGAAGAGGCCATATGTTCGGCATGCTTGAGTTATAGTTAAGGATCAGAGGCCGACCTATCACAGATGATGAGATGGCGGCCCAAGAGGATAAATACCCACTCACAGAGAGTGCTATGCATATGTGTAAGAGGGACCTTCCTTTGAGGAGCTGCTGGATGATGATGAGGTCACGATGCTCACTGATGAAGTGGATAACTTGGACAATGATGATGATGAGGATGATGCTGCCACGGGAGCCATGTAGATAGATGGCGATGATAATGATAAGGATGACGATGATCAGGAGTACAATACCGATGATGATTCATAGCGGCCCAGGAAGTTCCCTTTTTCTACCTATTTGATATAATTGTGTATGCTTTGAGGACAGTGCACCGTTTAAGTGCGGGGTGGAGGAAAAATTCCTATTTGCTCTTTCTTTGCTATATTTGTAGTAGGCCATAGTATAGTGTCATTCCTAGTGGTAGTAGATCTATGATTTGTTAGGTCATGTTTTGTAATAGTATTGATGACGGTAGTTGACTTGGATGATGCCTTGTGATGTTGGATAATCTGTTCGTCTTTGGTAGTTGAGTTTGTTAGTTTAACTTTAGAGTCAATTAAGGGTGAGTACACCATTAACTTTTTGTTTGAATATCTTTTGAAAACGGCATGTCTCACCCACCCTTCGGTTTTTCTTATGACTTCAGTTATTTCCTGAAGGGAAGATCTTTGAATCGGGTAATTTTTTCATTTTTACTAGTTGTCGTAGAGTAGTGACCCTTCCCTATAATAGATTGATGACAACCATCTTAAGCGAAATTAGTCACATGTTTTTTTTTAATTTTGTGTTGGAGTCAGACATAAGTCACTTGTGTGCTCTTTGACATTCCACTTCGACACCAAGTTTGAGGTAATGAAGTGGTCATCTTAAGTAAGAGTTCCATGAGAGACACACATAGTTCTTTAATTCGACTCAATAAACTTTTAGGGCATAATAATGAAAAATCTCATTCAATATGATTGTATGAATGTGTAGCTGTAGGAAACCAACTACAATCTTAATTCCATGTGAGGTGAGATTAATTATTTTTGTTTTGTATATAATACAATATCTAGAACTTGATTTAGTGTATATTGGATAGCTAGTAGTGTAAAGAGTTAAGAGATGATTAAGGCGTTTCTTTGAAAATGCCATGTTTCCCATGTTGTTTAACCTTTCTAAACATTTTCCCTAGTTAACCCCTTGAGCCTTAAGCCTTGTTCTTTTCTTTTCCATAAAAGTAGCTTATTCCCCTTCTGTTGTGTGACCTCCAGAATTGTTGATACGAAGTAGTCTTAGGCACTTTGAGACTTGAAAGAGAAGGTCCACCAATGCATGAATAATAAGGGAAAGAAGGAAAGAAAGAAAAGTGTGTGGAAAGTAAGAAGAGAATATTGGAATAAGGGGTGCTCATAAAATGTGTTGTCTGCGTGCTACTAGGACAATAAAAGAGAGAGTGTTAAGAGTGAATGTTCTTAGTGATTCTATAAGAAAAGACTAACAGTCAAGTAGTGAAAAAAGGGGCATGAAAAGAAAAGAAAAAGGGTGAGTGAAGAGTGAAGGGTGAGTGAAGAGTGAAGGGTGAACAACAAGGAAAGGCTGGTGGACTTGAAAGATGAAAAATGTCTTAAAAGTGCTAGGGATTGATAGTCACTATAAAAGAAAAATCCTTCCTACCAGTCCCTTAGCCAACATTACAATCAATAAAAGTCCTTCTCATCTTAATCTCTTGAAATGGTTAAGTAGTCTAGTATACATAAAGGGCAAGCTTATGATATGTTGAATATGTATGATACATCATTTCTGAGTGTGAATGTGACTTACTTATTATGTTCCATGCTTTGTATTGATAATTTGAGAGAGGAACATCACTAAACGTAGAGGGAATAAGATTCTAAGTCAGTGTACTATGTGTTTTCTGTTTTGTACTTAATCATGTTGGCCCTATTTTGAAAAATGAGTCGGTTATAGAAGTTATGTAGTCTTAAATGTGAAAACTCTACATGTCCTTGATGTGAATTACTTAAGTTGATGAACCACTTAATCATATGCTCTCTGCTAGTTGTTTGAGTGTGAATTGATCGAGGTGAAAACTGGTGAGAAAATATGAGTTTGTGCATAGAGTTGAGGATTGTTCAAGGACGAACAATAGTTTAAGTGTGGGGTGGCGATGCTGGGCATATTCTTATGCCCATTTGCCATGTTTTTACCCATATTTTGCCTTGTTTTGAGTTCATAATCCCTGTGAAATATATGAATTCATGTTTTCATGTGTCTTGTGAGCTAATGAATGTTTCTAGATGTTTTGAGAAGGAAACCAAGGAAAAAGGACCCAAAAAAATACTCAAGGTGTGAAGAAGAAGAGTTCACGAAAATCTTCTTGGGGCTATGGCTGGCATGGCGCGTCCGACATTTGTGTTTCATAGAAAAATGCACCAAAGTTGGTTCTATGGATGCGTGGGGTGCCAGGTTCCCTAGCTTCGGAGATGAGAATTTGACTAACGCCTTGGCAAGATGGATGGTGTGGATCCCCAGAAGCATTCTAGACTTAGGAAATTTTCCTAACATTCTGAGGGTATGGATGAAGTGGGGAACCAGAAGGGTCTTCAAGCTCAGAAATTTGACTAACATGCTGGTGCTATGGATGGAGTGGGGCGCCAGAAGTATTAGAAGTGCAAAAATTTGGCTAAGTCCTTGGTGCTATGGCGGGAGTGGAGGGCCCAAAGCCATTCTTCAGAGGAAATTTGACTAACTCCTTGGGGCTATGCATGGGCGGCATGCCAGAACCTCCTGGACAGGATTTTGCTGATTTTTAAGCCAAAAACTTGAGGGAAAAAGCCTCATCTGAAGGCTCGTCTATAAATATAACATCTAGGGCATTTTTAGCATATCATACATTATTTTGTTTGATAGTAGAAGGTTGTAAACGTAACTTTTGGAGGAGAGACAAATTCTACTTTGTTTTTTTCTTTTCTTTATTATTTTACTGAGAATAATGATGTTATCTTTGTTTTCCGCTTGTCTATGAGTGGATAGACGCCCCATCTAGGGTTTTGGCCATAGTTGATGGTTGAAGTGTGAAAGACTGATAATTGCTAGTTTTGATTCTTAATAAAGGTTGTTAATATTTACTTGTTTTAATTTCTTATTCACTAGACTGATCATCTTGTGAATAAATCTGTTGGCTTTTTGTTGAACTTGAGAAAGAGAACCAAAAGGGTTAAAAGTAGATATAAAACGAGAATTCAAATACCCTTGAACCCATTGGTTGAAGATTAGAAGTTGTCATTGAGGATAGGTATGTATCTTTCAACCTTATTTAGTTGAAATACAAGTAGGCATAGCTATCATTTCATGTATCTCGTGCGACCATAGGGATATAGGCAATAGGGTTCATGAGATAGTTCTTGGATGCTTAGGAGAGTGACAAGAATTGATAGTAACTTGCAACAAGCAACCTTTGGAGGAGTCAATCTAGCGTAATCATATCTTGAGAACTCAAACTAAAACAAAAGTGCCAATTCCCTAAATTTTCATCATCATTTGAAGTACAAACAAGTTTGCAATAATCTTTTAGTTAATTTTAAATTTCAAGTTTTAGTAATTTAATTCTCCAAACTATTTCCCATTATATATGTTTTATTAGAATAGTGAGATAAAGAAATAACCATAAAATGATTAATCTGTTAAGTCTCTGAGGGATCGATAATCGGGACTTCACTATCCTATATTACTTGACGACCACATGTGCTTGCGTGCACTTGGTGATATCAGTACACGTACGTGTAATTATAATTTATATGTAAGAGTTTATGAGTAACAGTTTCTCTATTTATGATTTCATACTATACTGATACACATGGTTATATAGGATACTCTACAGAGGGACTACGAAGTCCTAAGTACATAGACTATGTAAATTTATCTACAACATAGTTTGCAAAGGAAGAATATTGTGATAATAACCATATAGTTATTATCCCTTATATTTAGATATCCTAATATCCCCTTAATAGTAAAGTTCTGAGTCAACAACAACAAGCATGTCTCTGAGAAACATAAATTGTCTAACCGATAGACTCTTTATAAGTGTGTTAGCCACTTGATCTAACGAACTAATATAGCAAACATTAAACTACTTGGGAGCAGTTTCTCTAACAAAGTGAAAATCCAATTTGATGTGCTTCATTTGAGCACAAGAAACATGATTGGAAATAAGATAAGTAGTTGACAGATTATCACACCAAAGCTTCAGAGCAACATGCAGAGGTATATGTAGTTCCTAAAGAAAGTGCTGAATCCAAGTCATTTCAGCAGTAGTAGCAGCCAAACCTCTATATTCAAACTCAGTGCTAGAATGCACTACAACTCCTTGTTTATTAGAACCCCAAGAGATTAAATTAGGACCAAGAAAGATATAATAGTCATGTGTAGATCATCTATCATCTGGACGGCCATCCCACACATGAGAACATTATGAGAGCTTGAAGTTGTAAGACAAGGTTTAACGTACCTTTAAAATAATGCAATACATGCTTCAACACTTGAAAATGAGCTTGAGTAAGAGAGTGCATGAACTAGCATAAACCCAAAAAGCTCCTAATATTAGGGGGACTGACGGGTCTAGGACATTTCTTTACCACCTCTATCTTTTGAGAGTCTACTTGCACACCCTCACTAGACACCATTTGACGTAAAAATGTGACTGAGTTCAGCCAAAATTCACACTTGCTGAATTTAGCAAATAGTTGACTATCCTTTAGAGTCTGCAACATAATTTTCAAATGAGTAGCATGATCTTCCGCACTCCAAAAGTATATGAGGATGTTATCTATGAAGACAATAATGAACATATCCAAATATGCTTGAACACCCTGTTCATCAAATCCATGAAAGCTGCGGGGGCATTCCTTATCCCAAAAGACATAACCACAAACTCATAGTGAACATACCGAGTCCTGAAAGCTATCTTCAGTATGTCGCTCTCCTTAACTCTAAGCTGATGATAGCGGATCTAAGATCTATCTTCAAAAAGCACCTAGAACCATGAAGCTAGTCAAACAAGTCATCAATTCTAGGGAGGGGATAATGATTAAACTCGGGAGATGATATTGGGCATATTTGCATGCCCAAATGCTATTTTATATCTTAGTTTTAGTCATATTTGTTGATTAAATTAATTATATTCTCATGTAATTTTGTATATTTATGTGCATGAATTTACCAATGTGATTAGCCATATTTATAGGTGAAATATACTAAGGATGGGGCTAAGAATGGAAATATACAAGAAATAAATGAGCGAGACTGGTGCCAGGCAGTGTGTCGGCACGCTGGCGTTGTGCCACGCAGGCCCTACTGCGCGACCACGTATATTCCACGCTTGATGGCACCCGACCATATTATGCGATGACCTGCTATTTCCAGTGAGCCTTTGTATCTGCTCTATGCCACGGAGGGCATACTGCGCGATAGGTAGTGTGGCACGGAGGCAGCATACACACAACAAAATTTCACTTTATATAAATTAAACAGTTGGTCTATTTTTTTTATTTTTATCACAGATTATTTTAGAAACACAAAGAGGAGCCAAGGGAGAATGAAGAAAACTCTACCTAGGGTTTGTTTTCTTTCACTCTTTCCCTCTTGCTTTTCATGATTTCAACCATTGTGATGAATTCTTGTACTAGCATGAGTGGCTAAGACCTTTTTCTAGGGTTGAGGCCACATGAGATGATTATATTAGCGTAAATTCCATATGGTCCAAGTTTTCATTGTTGTTTGTCTTGCATTCTTGTTATTATTCATTTTAATGCTTGATCACCATTGAAATAAACTTGTTATTCTTAGGAAAACTCGAAAGAGCAAAACCTAGGATAGAACTAGGGATGCAGGAAGTGAGTTCAAGCCTTTAGAGATGATTCGCAGTTAGGATAGCAATATACCTAATTCACCTCGTTTGGTTCTAAAACAAGAAGATAGCTAGACACCTAATTTGGAATTATCACATCACCGCTCTTTGATGTAGTTGTGAGGCCAAGCTAGGTTAAATGGTTAGAGATTCAAAAGTCCATAACCACGAGTATTAACCCCATAAACCACACCAAATAGATAATTGCATATGAATTAGGTTGTCATCTCCCCGCTCAACGATGTAGTTGTGAGATGAATTCGATTCTGTTTAGAGGCTCGAAAGACCATGAACATGAAAGTTATTTTGTGAGACAACAAATGAAAGCAAACACTTGAACCGTTGTGAATTGAAGTTGTATATGAATGTTTGCCTTAACTCTAGATGTTTCTTATTATTGTTTTTCAACTAAATCTGTGATCACACTTAGATTTAGAAACAAATTTCAAATATTGAAACTTTAACACTTTTGAATTGTAATTGATACTTGAAGTCACGCCCCACCTTGGGAGGCATGACTGACACGTGGTTCATACTATGATCTGAACTAACCTGACTGAACTTATGCACCTATGGTGCACTCCTACTCTTCAAATCAAGAAAACAACGAGCTATATCTCGGCTGTAAACACAGCCCCCGACCGACAAGGCCGCATAGCTACTTGTAAAAGAAAACAGCTAACCAACAACAAGCAGTACCAAGAGATCCTATGCAGGACGACAAGACCACCATGCCATCTAGTTATCTAATAATGGAAAGAAGTAATTAAAACTATACTACAATGACAAGACTGCTAACTAATAGCTACATTAGGCCCCACATGACCATCACACAAAGGAAAACATACATAGGCCCCACGCAGCCAACAACAAAACTAATACTGGAAATCTGTAGCCTACAAGCCTCTAAGAGTGGAATAATGGTCAAGATAGAGCCCCGACCTACCCATAAACTGTACAACAAAAGAACAAACCTTCTAACTAAAAACTCTGAGGCAAAAGGAGTTGATTAGACTGCTGACTCAACTGAGGAGTAGGGAAGTCCTGAACTGCATCTAACCATACTTGCAGGCAAGTAATGAAGCGCCCCAAAGATGGGCGTAAGTACAACATGTACCGAATATGTAAGGCAGTAAATAAAAATGACTGAATAATACTAATACGACACTAAAACAATTCAATAGAAAGGATAGAGAGTTAACATGAATAACCTTCAACCTGTTATACAATTAATAATAAATAATGCAAACAAGAGCTTTACCTGGCCGCCATAAGCCCGGAAGGTACAACCAGCACAAAATAACCCGCCTGAGGCCCCCATAAGCCTTGACGAGCACACTCCAATATATATATATACTCCTAACAAGTTCTAAATGAGTCAACGGGTAATTATAGCCAACTTACCGGTCCCCTGAGTTTGCAGCTGAGCCTGCTCGACTCCTGATTTGTAGTTGTGTCTGAGTACAGAGGACTCCTAATAACTGCACCCTGGGCACAAGGTTCGATGAGGGTCAGTGATGCCGATACGATATAAAGATAATAGTTCATCCATGGAATCGACTGTAATATGGCCCTTGGGCCTCTGCATCGTCCCTTGGGATGACATATCGCTTCTTGGAGCGATGTCATATAGCCTCGTAGGCGTCGACACAACTAGTAACCCTGAGGTTGGTCATGGAAGGCTATACCGCACAGGGTCAATCCCAATCTAAATAGACAATACCAATCTCAGACTAATAATAGCATCTAACCACAACAATCATGCTTCTAGCATTCTTATGGGAGTCTAAGTCGTATTATGACATGATAGGAAAATCTTGCCGAAAGGATTTGCCTTAACATACCTCGAATGCTGATTTCTAATTTAACTGGCGAGGTTTAACATGCAAACTGCAGTTCTTTCCAACTGTAACCTCTATGCTGAGAGAATAGAACTAATTTCAATACTAAATTCAGCAAATATTGATAACTTTCGATAATAGAATTAACTATAATCAAATTTCGAATAACTCGACCGAAAATCTATAATTTCCTAAGTTCAGAAGGGAGAAATGCTTACCTAATGCCTGTGACCGAGTAAGAATTAATTTGGAGCAATTCTGACAACTTTAATGTTACACCATGTAAATTCTTGACATTTAAATGGCCTATCCGCATGTTGGTTAAGAGTTTTAGGATGCCATACATGCTAGAGAAAGGCCCAGGGGAGACCAGACAAGCACTGCGTCGAACCATCGCAAGAGGAGGCTGGGCAGACCCCCTCCGCGATGGCCAACGTGTCACAGAGGGCTCACCTCCGCGTTGGTCGGCGTGTCACGGAGGTATGTAAAGCCCTAAAGTGGAATTGCTCAGAATTAGTGTCAGTATACTCCTAGCCCTAAAGTGAGTATTTCTCCCTTCTGGACTTCCGAGAAATAGCGAGTTTTCGGCTGTTTTTCGATAAGTCAAAGTTTGGGCTATATATATATTCAAAGTAGTATTTTCTTCCGGAATATTGATGGATTTACTTCTAATTACTGTGTATATGAATGTAGTTGGAAGAAATAGCTGGATATTGGCCGAGTTACGTCGGTTAGTCCAGAAGTCAAAAACTGAGGTATGTAAAGCCACTTTCTTCATCAAGTTAGTAATTCTAGTATAGTAAAATGGAATAAACTCCAGAAGGAGGTTCCAAAAGTCGAGTATTAAGTATGTTTGTGTTATTATGCCATATTCAGGATAAAAGTCAGTAAATTTGCACCAAACAATGAGATATCAATCTAGACTCAGTATCAGATTCAGTTTAATTCAGTAAGAGGTTTAAAATAGAATGTCAGAGTTGAACAGTGGTATCAGATTAAATATACATGTTATATGTTTACTGTTGCTTGTTGAGACTTATTTGTGATATATGGGCACCCTTAGAGCTTCCTTGCCGCCCCAGGGTTAATAGCTATGTCGACTCGCCCCCCAGAGGGTGAGGATATATCACTCCAAGGAGTGGCATGCCGTCCGCAGTAGGACGAAGATGGGATGCAACATTCCCCATAGCAGGCTGATTAGCATTATAGCATACCCTGTCGAGCGCTTGCGCCCAGTGCACAGATTACAGATACAGATCTCAGATTACAGTTACAAGAGTCCTCCGGACTCAGATACAGTTATAGTCAGGGGCCCAGAGAGCCCAAGTTGCATACCCAAGGGGCCGGCGGGATGCTCGTAATTATTAGGTGAGTGGAGTGAATTTATTTTTGGATGGTTTGACCTGGGTAGGGGTATATAGATTGCGTGTTGATTGGCACCTTCCGGCTTATGGGGGCTAGTATAGGTTCTTGTATGCTATATATATATATATATATATATATATATATATATATATTTATTTATGTTACTTATTAAGTTGATAAATAGAAGGATGCCACATCGACAGGTATGATTCTTATCTTCTTTCCAGTACAGTTAAGCTCGGTACAGATTCAGCTATTCCAGACTGTTTTAGCTATCCTCTGTCATTTCAGCAACTACCAGTTTACTATTTATCTTCAGTTATGTTCAGTTTGCTTTGCATACTCGGTACCAGTGGTACTGATGCTCGTTTGGGGGCACTGCATTACTTGCCTGCAGGTACTCTTAGACGAGGAGCCGATCCCTCGTCATTCCAGCCAGCACACAGAGTCATCAGCTCCAGTCATCCAGAGCTAGACAACTAGAGGTTTATTTCTTTCTTTTGTTGTATAGTATGGGTAGGTTGGGGCCCTGTCCCGACCATCTTATCAATATTCTTAGAGGCTTGCAGATTGTATATTCCCTATGGTTAGCTGTACCGGTCGTGTGAGGCCATGTGTATGTTTTGGTTTATTTATGATGGCCGTGTGGGGCCTTATTCAGTTGGTAGTGGTGATCTTATTGGTCGTGTAGCAGTTTAGCACTTGTTTTCTTGATTAATAAATAATTAGACAGCATGGTGGCCTTGTCGGCCCGCAAAGGTTCCCTATTGATTCAGTTGTTCTGGGTAGCTGTTGTTTTTTTTACAGGTGGCTACAGGCCTAGTCAGCCGGAGGCTGTATTTACAATCATTATATAGCCCGTTGTTTTCTTGAATCCAAAGTTCGAGCCAGCCTGGCACCAAAAGTGCTTAGGCTCAGCTAGTCCAGCAGTCCAGGTCCTAGTAGGGCACCAGGTGCCAGTCATGCCTCCCAAGGCGGGGCGTGACAAACTTGGTATCAGAGCAGGTCGTGTCCGAGGGAGCCTGCAAGCCGTGCTAAGTAGAGTCTTGTCTATGGATGTGTTGTGCACCACATACCATAGGCAGGAGGCTGCAAGGCATAATAGGATGGTTACTCTTTCTTCGTATTCAGTCGTGCTATAGAGCAGTACAGTATAGGGTCGAGTCCCTAAAACTTATCATACTCTTTGTCTACAGATTTAATGGCAGACCAACGACATCTTGCCACAAGCAGAAGACTGGATACCGCAGCAGGAGAAGGCACCAGCAGGATGCCTCAGCTTCATCTAGAATCAGCCCGATCTGAGGGCGATACATAAGCATCATCTCGACCTTCTCAGCAGCTCACCTCACCAGGAGCCACTCGGAACGACACCGCCTTCGACAGTTCCTGTACCCATGCCATCCGATCAGGAAATTTGAAGTGCAGTAGTTATGGTCGCACAAATGATGGCTACTCAGCGATAGTCAGTGCCACCTGTAACAGCGAAGTCATCAGGTGGGCCTGGCAGTTCGAGGGTCCGAGAATTCTTGGCACTAGGTCCCCCGCAGTTCACAAGGTCGGATCAGGCAGAGGACCCCCAGGATTTCTTGGACCAGATGCATAGAATCTTTCGGGTCATGCATGTGACGTCTATAGAATCAGTTGAGTTAGCGGTATTCCAGCTGTGGGATATTGCTGTGTTGTGGTATGAAAGTTGGGAAAGGTCCCGAGGGAGAGATGTTGCCCCTCCGACCTGGTCCAGCTTTTCAGAGGCCTTCCTGGACCGTTATCTGCCATGGGAAATCCGACAGGCCCGGATGGATCATTTTTACATTTGGAGCAGGGGCGAGGAGTGTACGGGAATACGCCCTACAGTTCGATTCCTTGGCCCGCTATGCTCTAGATTTTGTGGACACCATGCCATCTAGAGTCGACCGGTTTATTATAGGTCTGAACCCAGAGTACATAGAGGCGTGCATGACAACTACATTGCGGGAAGATATGGACATTGCTCGGGTGCAGGCCTTTGCCCAGACTATTGAGGGCCTTAGACAACAACAGGATAGTAGACGAATAAATCAGGAGCAGCGCCGCATGGATAGATCAGATGAAATACAGAGGGAGATTCAGAGAGGACCCAGGCCACGATTGTCAGACAGGCCACCTAGACCCCCACCTCCATCATAGCAGTAGAGGGGTAGATTCAGTCGCAGAGGACAGTCAAAGTCTGGCGGCAGTTCTCGAACGGTAGATTCACCTCAGCAGAGGAGGGCAGAGCAGAGTAGGTACACACCCCCACCTTGCCCTATTTGCAGTCGACCCCACACTGGAGCTTGTAGATATGGTTCCACAGGGTGTTATATATGCGGGCAGGAGGGTCATGTGATGAGAGACTGTCTAGCCAGGGGTCAGGGTAGCCGAGATAATTAGGACAGGGCGTCAGCAGGGCCGCGAGCTCCAACAGCCTCGGCAGGGCGTAGGCCCTTAGGGCGAGTCAGTAGAGGCCGAGGTAGATCAGGGGCCTCTAGTTCAGGTACGGGCCCAAGCTGTACCTATGCATTATCAGGGAGGCAGGACTCAGAGGCATCTCCAGATGTGGTAACAGGAATGATGACTATTTGCTCACATCCTGCTTATGTATTGATTGATCCAGGATCTACTTTGTCCGATGTTACCCCATTTGTGGCTCGAAAGTTCAGTGTTGTACCAGAGATGCTTCAGCAACCTTTTTCAGTATCTACACCCGTCGGTGACTCCATCATAGCCAGAAAGGTGTATCGAGGGTGTACAGTAAAGGTTGCTAATTATCAGACTACAGTAGATCTGGTAGAGTTAGAGATGATTGATTTCGATGCCATCATGGGTATGGATTGGTTAGTGCAGTGCTGTGCCAATGTAGAATGCTGGAACAAGACGGTCCGATTCCACTTTCCAGGGAAAGCAGTACGAGAGTGGAAGGGCAGCACAGCTACGCCAAAAGGTAGGTTTATTTCCTACCTTCAGGCGAGGAAGTTGATAGCTAAGGGATGCATTTACCACATAGTCAGAGTCCAGGATGTTCGGGTAGAGCCTCTGACTCTCCAGTCTGTTCCAGTGGTTAATGAATTCCCTGACGTATTCCCAGATGAGCTACCTGGTATTCCCCCAGAAAGAGAAATAGATTTTGCAATTGATTTGCTACCAGACACTCAGCCCATATCAATCCCTCCGTATCGTATGGCTCCTGCTGAACTCAGAGAATTAAAGGAGCAGTTGAAAGATCTGTTAGATAAGGGCTTTATCAGGCCGAGTACTTCACATTGGGGTGTGCCAGTTCTATTTGTGAGAAAGAAGGACGGCTCACTCCGCATGTGTAGAGACTACTGACAGTTGAATAAGGTTACAATCAAGAATAAGTATCCGCTTCCCAGAATAGATGATTTGTTTAATCAGTTACAGGGGGCCAGATATTTCTCCAAGATTGACTTACGGTCTGGATACCATCAGGTTCGGGTTCGTGAAAGGGACATTCCAAAGACCGCCTTCAGGACCAGATACGTCCATTTTGAATTCCTAGTCATGTCCTTTGGGCTGACGAATGCCCCAGCAGTATTTATGGACCTGATGAACAGCATCTTCAGACCATACCTGGACCTGTTCGTGATATTGTTTATTGACTATATTCTAGTGTATTCTCGCTCAGAGGAGACCACTAGGATCATTTGCGGACAGTGCTCCAGATTCTCAGGGACCGTCAGCTATATGCCAAGTTCTCTAAATGTAAATTTTGGCTGAACTCAATAGCTTTCTTGGGGCATATTGTGTCGGATGCTGGTATACAGGTAGACATGCAGAAAATAGAAGCAGTAAAAACATGGCCTAGACCTACCACTCCGACCGAAGTTCACAGTTTTCTGGGATTAGCAGGGTACTACAGAAGATTTGTTGAGGGATTCTCCACCATAGCGGCACCTCTGACTAAGCTGACGCATAAAGCTGTAAAGTATCAGTGGACGGAGGCATGTGAGCATAGTTTCCAGGAATTGAATGACAGGTTGACCTCCGCCCTAGTATTAGCATTGTCAGAAGGTACAGAGGGTTATACAATTTATTGTGACGCTTTGGGTATTGGGTTAGGATGTGTGTTGATGTAGAATGGTAAAGTAATTGCTTATGCTTCCAGATAGGTGAGGAAACATGAAAAGAATTACCCTACCCACGACCTGAAACTAGCCGCAGTGATCCACGCTCTAAAGATATGGAGGCATTACTTGTACGGGGTCCATATGGATATTTTCACTGATCATAAGAGCCTACAATATATCTTCACTCAGAGGGAATTGAATTTGCGACAGCGTCGCTGGTTGGAATTGCTGAAAGATTATGATGTAAATATTCTGTATCACCAAGGAAGAGCCAATGTAGTAGCAGATGCCCTCAGCTGCAAATCTATGGGGAGTTTGGCATACTTGCAGCCCGAGCAGCGGGAGTTGGCTAGAGAAATACACCAGTTTGCCAGTTTAGCCGTTCGGGTAGCAGAAACAGAGGACAACAGAGCGGTAATTCAGAACACCGCAGTTTCATCATTAGTTGTGGAGGTAAAGGAACGACAGTATGAGGATCCTGACCTGGTTCAGCTTAAAGACAGAGTTCAGCAAGGAAAAGCGCCGGATTTTCAGGTAACTGAGGATGAAGTGTTGTGATGTAAAGGCTGCCTTTGTGTTCCAGATATTTCAGGGCTTCGCTAGCAGATTATGAGTGAGGTATATTACGCCCACTATTCTCTCCATCCTGGCGCGAAGAAAATGTACCACGATATCAAAGAAATCTACTGGTGGCCAGGTATGAAGAGGGAAATAGCAAAATTCGTAGCCCAGTGTCCTCACTGCTAGCAAGTAAAAGCGAAACATCAGAAACCAGGCGGATTGACTCAAGACATAGCTGTGCCTCTTTGGAAGTGGGAAGTAGTAAATATGGACTTTGTAGCAGGACTACCCCGTACCAAACATAGAAATGACTCGATTTGGGTAATTGTTGACAAACTGACAAAATCAGCCCATTTTCTGCCAGTAAGGGCTACTTTCTCTGCCGAAGATTATGCTAAATTGTATATCAGAGAAATAGTCAGACTGCACGGTGTTCCAGTATCCATTATCTCTGACAGAGGGGTGTAATTTACAGCTAAATTTTGGCAATCATTTCAGAGGGTCCTAGGAAAACAGATTAATCCGAGCACAGCATTCCACCCTCAGACAGATGGGTAGGCAGAATGCACTATTCAAACACTCGAGGATATGTTACGAGCATGGGATGAGCACTTACCACTTATTGAGTTTGCTTATAATAATAGTTACCACTCAGCTATTCAGATGGCACCCTATGAGGCTTTGTATGGGCGAAAATGCAGATCGCCAGTAGGCTGGTTTGAAGTAGGAGAGTCAGCGCTGATTGGGCCAGATATTATTCATCAGTCAGAAGAAAAGGTAAAGCTTATCAGAGAACGCCTACTGACTGCTCAGAGCCGCCAGAAATCGTATGCTGATGTACGGCGCAGAAACCTGTAATTTAATGTAAATGACTGGGTGTTTTTGAAAGTTTCTCCTATGAAAGGGGTGATGAGATTCGGCAAGAAAGGTAAGCTCAGCCCGAGATTTGTTGGGCCTTATAAGATCCGCCGAAGAATAGGCCAAGTAGCCTACGAGTTGAACTTGCCTCCAGAGTTAGAGTCTATTCATCCAGTTTTCCATGTGTCTATGCTGAGGAAGTATATAGGAGACCCCTCTAGAGTTGTCCTAGTTCAGGATGTCCAGGTTACGGAAGAGCTGGCTTATGAAGAGGTTCCAGTAGCCATACTAGACAGGCAGATTCGCAGGTTGAGAACTAAAGATATTGCTTCTGTCAAAGTATTATGGCATAACAGGAACCGAGAGGAGATGACTTGGGAAGCAAAGGAAGATATGAAAGTCAGATATCCTCAACTGTTCCATACTTAATCAGCTAGAGGTACGTTAGTATTGTTGTTTTATGAATTGCCTTATAAATGATATAGTTGGCTTTTGTGATGAATACTAGTGTTGTGTGGAGTACCAGTATTGGACTTTTCTGCATTTCAGGATTTTTGAGATAGTCCATGTTACAGGGGAAACTCTGCCGAAATTTTTCTAGAATAAGTCAAGTAAGTTGAAATTTTTGCAAGTAGAAGTTTACATTCGAGGACGAATGTTCTTAAGGGGGGAGGGATGTTACACCCCGTAAATTCTTGACATTTAGATGGTCTATCCGCATGTTGGTTAAGAGTTTTAGGATGCCATACATGCTAGAGAAAGGCCCGGGGGAAGACCAGACAAGCGCTGCGTCGAACCATCGCAAGAGGAGGCTGGGCAGACCCCCTCCGCGATGGCCATCGTGTCATGGAGGGCTCACCTCCGCATTGGTCGGTGTGTCACGGAGGTGAGGTCCAGCCCCAAGTATATAAGCCCCCACTTCATTTTAAAATTAATTTTTCCCTACTTTTAATTTCCAGAAATGAGCAGAACAGTAGGAGAACGAAGGGATTCTTTAAAATTCCTTCCATTTACGCTGCTAAACGCGGTCCAAACTCGACTTAATCTTGGGTAGTGAAGTATTAAGCTGCAGGGAGCACTCCTGCGGAATTAGTTTCGTGAAGTTCAACCGGCGAATCATCATCCTACCGAGCTAAGGTAAGTGGAATTTCTCCAAATTAGTGCCAGTATACTCCTAGCCCTAAAGTCAGTATTTCTCCCTTCTGGACTTCCAAGAAATAGCGAGTTTTTGGCTGTTTTTCGATAAGTCAAAGTTTGGGCTATATATATATTCAAAGTAGTATTTTCTTCTGGAATTTTGATGGATTTACTTCTAATTACTGTATATATGAATGTAGTTGGAAGAAATAGCTGGATATTAGCCGAGTTACGTCAGTTAGACAAGAAGTCAGAAACTGAGGTATGTAAAGCCAGTTTCTTCGGCAAGTTAGTAATTCTAGTATAGTAAAATAGAATAAACTCCAGAAGGAAGTACCAGAAGCCGAGTATTAAGTATGTTTGTGTTATTATGCCATATTCAGGATAAAAAGTCAGTAAATTTGCACCAAACAGCTAGATAATCAATCTAGACTCAGTATCAGATTCAGTTTAATTCAGTAAGAGGTTTGAAATAGAATGTTAGAGCTGAACAGTGGTATCAGATTAAATATACATGTTATATGTGTTTAATGTTGCTTGTTGAGACTTTTTTGTGATATGTGGGAACCCTTAGAGCTTCCTTGCCGCCCCAGGGTTAATAGCCGTGTCGACTCGCCCGCCAGAGGGTGAGGATACGTCACTTCAAGGAGTGGTATGTCATTCGCAGTAGGACGAAGATGGGATGCAGCATTCCCCATAGCAGGCTGATTAGCATTATAACATACCCTATCGAGCGCTTGCGCCCAGGGCACAGATTACAGATTACAGTTACAGGAGTCCTTCGGACTCAGATAAAGTTATAGTCAGGGGCCCAGAGAGCCCAAGTTGCATACCCAGGGGGACGGCGGGATGCTCGTAGTTATTAGGTGAGTGGAGTGAATTTATTTTTGGATGGTTTGACCCGGGTAGGGGTATATAGATTGCGTGTTGATTTGCACCTTCCGACTTATGGGGGATGGTACAGGTTCTTATATGCTATATGTATATATTTATGTTACTTATTAAGTTGATAAATAGCAGGGCGCCGCATCAATAGGAATGATTCTTATCTTATTTCCAATACAGTTAAGCTCGGTACAGATTCAACTATTCCAGACAATTTTAGTAACTACCAGTTTACTATTTATCTTCAGTTATGTTCAGTTTTCTTTGCATACTCGGTACCAGTGGTACTGACGCCCGTTTGGGGGCGCTGCATTACTTGCCTGTAGGTACTCTTAGACGAGGAGCCGATCCCTCGTGATTCCAGCCAGCACACAGAGTCATCAGCTCCAGTCATTCAGAGCTAGACAGCTAGAGGTTTATTTCTTTCTTTTGTTGTATAGTATGGGTAGGCCGGGGCCCTGTCCCGACCATCTTATCAGTATTCTTAGGGGCTTGCAGATTGTATATTCCCTGTGGTTAGCTGTACTGGTCGTGTGAGGCCGTGTGTATGTTTTAGTTTGTTTATGATGGCTGTGTGGGGCCTTATTCAGTTGGTAGTGGTGATCTTGTTGGTCACGTAGCAGTTTAGCACTTGTTTTCTTGATTAAGAAATAATTAGACAGCATGGTGGCCTTGTCGGCCTGCATAGGTTCCCTATTGATTCAGTTGTTCTGGGTAGCTGCTGTTTTTTTTACAGGTGGTTATAGGCCTAGTCGGCCGGAGGCTGTATTTACAGCCGTTATATAGCCCATCCTTTTCTTGAATCCAGAGTTAGAGCTAGCCTGGCACCAGAAGTGCTTAGGCTCAGCTAGTCCAGCAGTCCAGGTCCTAGTAGGGCACCAGGTGCCAGTCATGCCTCCCAAGGCGGGGCGTGACATTTTACTCAACACAATTTTGGTTTGCCAAGCAAATTTTATAGAAATAAATCCACAGTAATGCTTCCCATAGGCCTAGAACTCATTACCCAAAGCTAATTTGAGATTGAACGGTGTTTGGTAGCGTAATCAGACGAAAATTAATCAAAATTTGCGTGTTTTTACTTCTTTGGCTGAGATATCATTTGAGAATTTATTTAAATAAAGAGGGAGGGGTTTATATATAGCTACGAGCGGTGGAAGGGGGGCACCCCGTACCGCCCAAAGTGCCAATATTGCCCCCACGTAGTGCCCCTTCATGCGCCAGTGGGCCTGGCATGCCGCGCTCGCCAATGCCCTGCCGGCTGGCGCGCGTGCTGGCTCCTCACGGCCTGGCCTCGCCTGACCCTACTTTCGAGGATTTTTCCACACGTATCAAGCTCTTCTTATTCGTCAGAAATCCATGCGCATGTGTAATATCCCGAAAGTGCCTCGGAGTAGACCCGAGAGCTAAAAGTTGGAAACTGTTGAAACTGAGAAAATATCACAGAACGGGCGACCTAACAACTCATGGTATCAAACCACGAGTTGTTGTATGCAGTCGTGGTGAGGAAATTCTGGGTGGCAGTGGAGACGACGTACATCACAACGACTCGTTGTACGAGACAACGAGCCATTGTTAGCAGGCATTAGAGGAGGCTGGCTTCAACAGATGAGATACAACGGGTCTTCCAACGACTCATTGTGAGATGTCGTTGTTTGGTTTCCAAGATTTCCTGTGTATGTGATGAATTAAGATCACGACTCATTGGAAGCAACCACAAGTCGTGGTGAGCGAGGTCAGATTTCGTGAAGGGGAAAATAACGCTCGATGTAACGATCCATTATTTCAAAGGATGAGTTGTCCTATCCGTCCGTTGTTCAGTTGGGAGGAACGACCCGTTGGTTCCATCCGTTGGTCCAACCTGGACAGTTTTCAAGGCAGATTCATTAATGGCATTTTCTACTTTTTCATGCTATAAGACCCTAAACAACATCGTTTTAGCCTAGGAAAGGTGGATTTTTTTGGGGATACTTTATTCTACGTCCCCATTCATGCATGCAAGAGTATAGAGAGGGGATCATAGGGGGATTCAAGGCTTTCTCTTCAAATTCTTCCAAATTTCTTCTTGGGAATTCAAGGGAGGTTAAGAATCAGTTGTTTTTAGGTATGTAAGGCTATTAATGGATGTTTCCTTTTACACCCATGCAAATTCTCTATGATTTCATGAAAATTCTATCGAAACTTTATGGGGTTTTGAAGTAGTTTTATATAAAAATCCAATAATAATTAATGGAATTTGTGATTGTTGAATCTTATCATATTCTAATGGGTTTTGATCAACTTTTACGATTTAAATTATTTATAATATTATCGATTTTGTTTTTCTATGGAATTTAGCCTAACTATGCATGACTCATGATGAATCGATTATGATCTACTTTTCTATTAATGATATTTACAAGCCCAGCATGAATTATGATTTAAATTATGAATTTTATCAATTACCCATCATGATTTAACGATTTCAAGCCTTATGCATGATCTACAAGTATGTATGAACTTTATGATTCATGAATTACGTTTTGGCCGACTCACAGGCTCTATGTCATGGCTAGTTCACGTATGTACAGGTATGTTTATGATTATCATGATTTAAATATCTCATAAATTCATGTATGTTATACAATGAGCACTATATATGTTTTGGGAGTAGTATCGAACACCGAGTAGGTTACGGGGCTCAGGTTAAGCCCTGGATCTCATAAACTACGTGCCCCCGTAGGTATGTTGGGACCTCCTTTGTGACTGTCCCCAGCCCAAATGGCCCTTTTCATGGTGATATCACTCCCTTTCATGGTTCTACCCTTGGCAAGGTACGAACGGCCTCCCGACTAGGTTTACATGTCGGACTTCATGTGTGCTCATATGGGGTATGTCGGTTAAGAGAATCTCCCACTGTTCCTCATGATTTATGCATGTTATGATTATGTATTTTGGCTCAAGTCATTTCAAGTAAATCTTGTCCCCTACGATTAAGATTATGTTGTATTACGAATGTTTCAAAAACCTTGAGCCTCATGTTATATTACGATATTCACATATGACCATGTTGTCCTACTCTTATATTTATTTATGAGTTTTAAATATCTTAAATGTCCATTTTACTTACCTTGCATACTCAATACATTTTATGTACTGACCGCATACTTTCTCTGTTGTATCATTTCATGATACAGGACCCAGCTCTCAGGCTCACCCACCTCAGTAGTTCTTCCGAGACCGCTATCAGCTTGTTTGGTGAGTCCTCATGTTCCGAGGGCCATATGTTCAGACTCTATGATTTTCGTTCAGTTTTAATATTGTAGGCTTAGTTGGGGTATTGTTCCATCAACCCGTCTTTCATGATTAGAGGCTTTTCAGACTACACGTTGTATTCAGCTGTCATGTATGAATCTTTTATTGGCTTTCTCCTTTATTATGTTGTGATTACATTTTCATTATGTTAAGTCTTCTGCTCATGTAAATGAATTAGATGTATGCTCATGCCATGGGTCGACTTGGGGTGTCTCGGGGCTCCTTGTCTCATGTCTACAATCCGAGCCTCTGTTCGGGTCATGACAAAATTGGTATCAGAGTCACAGGTTTGAAGTATCCTAGGCTGTTTTAAAGCCACATTGAGTAGAGTCTTTTTTATGAGTGTGAAGCGCACCACACTTATGAAGAAGAGGCTATGAGACATTTAGGAAATGTTCCCTTCTTTCATGATCTATGTGGTGCGATGAAAGTACTTCACCCTTCTAATTCATGTTATTCACATTTGCAACATCATGCCTCCACGCCAAGTAAATGCCAGAAGAAATGGTAACGACAATGATCATGAGGGTGCCAATGGTGAGGAGCGTCAGCCAGCCTACCCGTTCACGAGGAGCATGCACCAAAGACAGCTGTCCATGCTGAGTTTAGGACAGCAATTCAGATGCTGGCACAAGCCATAACTGCCCAGGTTCAGAATCAGATAGTGGCGCATTACCCTCTGAATGGAAATGTGGCGGCAGCTAGGGTGAGGGATTTCTTGAGGATGAGTCCTCCTGAGTTCACGGGTTTGAACGTGGGCGAGGATCCACACGATTTCATTGAAGAAATTCTGAGATCACCCAGGTCATGGGGGTGAACAATAGGGAGTGTGTTGACTTGACCTCTTATTAGCTTAAAGGGGTGGCTCACCTATGGTTCAAGAAGTGGAGAGATACCAGGGTAGTGGGTGCAGGCCGAATAGGTTGGGAAGAGTTCCACGCAGCATTTTTGGATCAGTTTTTCCCTCCCAAGATAAGGGAGCTCAAGCCTGTTGAGTTTGTTAATTTGAAACAAGGTAACATATCCATTCAGGAGTACGCATTGGAGTTCACCCGATTATCCAAGTATGCTCTGGAGTTGGTGGCGGATCAGAGGGCTTAGGTGAGTCATTTTTTCCATGGGGTGGCGGATTATTTGGACAAGGATTGCAGGATCGCCATGCTACATCGGGATATCGACTATCCCCGCATTGTGTTGCATGCTCAATAGATGGAGTCAGTCTACCACAGGTAGAGGGAGTCCAAGAGGGCCAAGACCGACAGCTACGAGGCTTCTCAGGTCAGGAAAGGGGGTGGACAACATCAGCAGACCCAGTACAGGTCTATCACTTCAACTCCATCATCAGCCAACATGCCATCTAGATTTAGAAGAGATCGGAGGAGCAGAGCTTTCGAGTAGAGAGGCCAGGGTAGCATGAAGATGGAGCGCTCTTTCCCAGTTTGTGCAGGGTGCAGCAAGAATCACCCTGGGAGGTGCTTAGTTGGCTCGGATGCTTGCTTCAGGTGTGGCAAACCCGAACATAGACTTAAGGATTGCCCCTCAGCTAGATCAGGGGTCGGAGGAGCCCATGGGACAACAGCCAATTCTGCCACTCCAGTAGCACATCCTCCTTAGCATGGTGCTCGACTAGTACAACAGGCGGTCAGGGCCAAAACAGGTTCTATGCTTTAGTGTCCCTCCAGGAGCAGGAGGCTTCACCAGCTATGTTCACTGGTATGTTGCAAGTCTTCCATATTGATACTTATGCCTTGTTAGATCCAGGAGCAACTTTGTCGTTTGTGACCCCTTACATTGCTAGTAGCTTTGGAGTTATCCCTAAAATTCTATCAGAACTATTCTCAGTCTCTACTCCAGCCGGTGAGTCAGTTGTAGCTGGGCGGGTGTATAGAGGTTTCCCCATTACAGTATTGTATCAGGTCATCTCTGAAGACTTAGTAGAGTTAGCTATGACTGACTTTGACATCATTTTGTGTATGGACTAGTTGTTCGCATGTTATGCTTCGATTAATTGTCGGACCCGTGCAGTGGAATTTCGATTTCTAGGTGAGTCAGTTTTGGAGTGGAAGGGTAATTTAGTTGTACCAGCCGGTCGGTTTATTTCATATCTTAAGTCCAGGAAAATGATTTCTAAGGGATGCAGTATTACCTAGTTAGGGTTAAGAATATTGAGTCCAAGACCCCGACTATCCAGTCAGTTTCGGTGGTGTGTGAGTATCCAGAGGTTTTTCCCGATGATTTGCCAAGTGTTCCTCCTGAGAGGGAAATTGATTTAGGCATTGATCTCTTACTCGATATGCATCCTATCTCTATTCCTCCCTACAGGATGGCTCCAGCTAAGATAAAGGAGTTGAAGGATCAGTTGAAGGACCTGTTAGATAAGGGCTTTATCAGACCGAGCAAGTCTCCATGGGGTGCACCGGTGTTATTCGTCCGGAAGAAGGATGGTTCGCTTCGGATGTGCATTGACTATCGACGGTTGAACAAGGTCACCGTTAAGGATAGGTATCCTTTGCCCAGGATCAATGATTTGTTTGACCATCTTTAAGGTGCCAAGTGTTTCTCCAAGATTGATCTAAGGTCTGGGTATCACCAGCTCAGGGTTCAGGAGAGTGACATTCTGAAAACTGCTTGCAGGACTCAGTATGGTCACTACGAATTTGTTGTTATGTCTTTTGGACTAACTGATTCCCCTGCAGCTTTCATGGACTTGATGAATAAGGTATTAAAGCAATATCTAGACATGCTCGTGATCGTGTTCATCGATGATATCCTTATATACTCTCGGAGTGAGGAGGAGCATGCCGCTCACTTTAGAGTAGTGCTTTAGACCCTTAAGGATCATTAGTTGTATGCAAAGTTCAGCAAGTGTGAATTTTGGTTGGACTCTGTGGCATTTTTAGGCCATGTGGTATCGAATGAGGGTATAAAAGTAGATTCTCAAAAAATTGAAGCGGTGAAGAGTTGGCCTAGACCGGTGAATCCTTCAGAGATTCAGAGTTTCTTGGGCCTAACAGGCTACTACTGTAGATTCGTAGAGGGTTTTTCATCAACTGCGGCACCTTTGACCAAGTTGACTCAGAAGAAGGGAAAGTTCCAATAGTCGGAGGCTTATGAGAAAAGCTTCCAAGAGTTGAAGACTCGACTCACTTCCACACCAGTGTTGACTCTACTCGAGGGTACCGATGGTTTTGTGGTGTATTGTGATGCTTCAAGAATCGTACTTGGGTGTGTGTTGATGCAGCATGGGAAAGTGATAGCATATGCCTCAAGACAGTTGATAGTCCATGAGAAGAATTACTCAACCCATGATCTTGAGTTGGCCGGGGTGCTGTTCGCATTGAAGATATGGCGGCATTACTTTTATGGGGTCCACGTGGATGTATTTATGGACCACAAGAGCTTGCAATACGTGTTCACGCAGAAAGATCTCAATCTTTGGCAAAAGAGGTGGTTGGAGCTACTCAAGGACTACGATATGAGTGTTCTTTACCACCAGGGTAAGGCTAATGTGGTAGCGGATGCACTTAGTAGGCTCTCTATGGAGAGTGTGTCCCACGTGGATAAGGGAAAGAAGGAGTTGGTGAAAGATGTCCATCGACTTGCAAGGTTGGGAGTTAGATTGATCGACTCGATCGATGGCGGCGTTGTTGTACAAAACGGATCTGAATCGTCCATGGTGACAGATGTGAAAGCTTGACAAAATGAGGATTCGATTTTGGTAAAGCTGAAAGAATCCGTTTGGAGGCAGAAGGTGGAGGTCTTCTCCCAAGGGGGAGATGGTGTCTTGCAGTACCAAGGACGTCTGTGTGTTCCAGACATTGATGATTTGAGGGGCCGGATATTGCATGAGGTACATGGATCCAGGTACTCTATCCATCTGGGAGCCACCAAGATGTATCATGATTTGTGGGAGATATATTGGTGGAACAGCATGAAGAAGGATATTGCAGAATTTGTACCTAGGTGCCCGAACTGTCAGCAAGTTAAGGTCGAACATCAAAGGCTGGGAGGCGTACTTCAGGATATTAGAATTCCCACTTGGAAGTGGGAAGAGATTAATATGGACTTCATTACAAGCCTTCCTCGTACTCGCCGACACTACGATTCTATTTGGGTGGTGGTTGACAGGTTGATCAAGGCGACACATTTCCTACCGGTCAAAACCATAGATTCAGCGAATGATTGTGCCAAACTGAATATCCGGGAGTTGGTGCGATTACATGGAGTTCCCTTGTCTATTATCTCAGACCGAGGTACCCAGTTTACCTCTCAGTTTTGGTTGTCCTTCCAAAAAGCGCTTGGGACTCAGGTTAAACTCAGCATAGCATTTCATCCACAAACGGATGGTCAGGAAGAGTGAACAATCTAGACTCTCGAGGACATGTTGAGAGCTTGTGTGATGGACTTTAAGGAAGTTGGGATGATCACTTTCCCCTGATCGAGTTCGCTTACAATAACAACTATCACTTCAGTATCCAAATGGCACCGTTCGAGGCTCTCTATGGGCGGAGATGTAGATCACCCATTGGATGGTTTGAGGTTGGTGAGGTATCTATGATAGGGCCTGATTTGGTTCATGAGGCCATGGTGAAGGCTGAGTTGATAAGGGACAAGCTGAAAACTGCTCAGAGTCATCAAAAGTCATATGCTAATGTGAGAAGAAGAGAGTTGGAGTTCGAGGTGGATGATTGGGTATTTCTGAAGGTGTCTCCCATGAAGGGAGTCATGCGATTTGGAAGAAAAGAAAAACCCAATCCCCGCTATGTTAGTCCCTACTGGGTTATAAGAAGAGTTGGTAAGGTAGTGTATGAGTTGGACTTGCTAGCAAAGTTATCTTTAGTTCATCCCGTCTTTCATGTATCGCTCTTGAAAAAGTGCTTGGGTGATCCGTCGTAGTAGTCCCAGTGGGCAGCGTTGGTGTAAAGGACAGTCTCAGTTATGAGGAAATTCTAGTTGCAATCTTGGCTCGTCAGGTTCAGAGGCTGAGGAACAAAGAAGTAGGTTCAGTAAAGGTGTTATGGAGAAATCAGCATGTTGAGGGAGCTACGTGGAAATCCGAAGCGGATATGATGGCTAAATACCACACCTATTCCCTACCGGCTCAGTTTTAGTTTAAGGTATCAGTTTTTGCCCTAATTCTCTAATCAGTTTCCATGTTCAGTTCATGTGCGCAAGTTTGATTTATGTTAGATGTATGTGACGTCTGAATTCGGTTCAGCTATGTAGTTTTTTTAAAGGTAGTCATTCCGCCAGTTTTTGGTTTAAATGATCAGTATTTGAATATGATAAATGCATGTTTTTGTTTTCTTCTTGTTCCAACATTCGAGGATGAATGTTCCCAAGGGGGAGATATTGTAATACCCTGAGAGTGCCTAGGAGTAGACCCGGGAGCTAAAAGTTGGAAACTACTGAAACTGGGAAAATATCGCAGAACGGGTGACCTAATGACTCGTGGTATCAAACCACGGGTTGTTATATACAATCGTGGTGAGGGAAGTCTCGGTGGCAGTGGAGATGATGGACGACACAACAACTCATAGTTCGAAACAATGAGCCATTGTTCGCAAGCTTTAGAGGAGGCTGGCTTCAGTAGATGAGATACAACGGGTCTTCCAACAACTCATTGTGAGATGTAAGAACTCGTTGTTACCAGTCGCTATTTGGTTGCCAAGATTTCCAGTGTATGTGATGAATCAAGACCACGACTTGTTGGAAGCAACCACGAGTCTTGGTGAGGCTTGTAGTGAGCAGGGTCAGATTTTGTGAAGGGGCAAACAACGCTTGATGTAACGATCCGTTATTTCAGAGGACGAGCCGTCCTGTCTGTCCGTTTTTCTATCCGGAGACAAGTCTTAGTAGTGCAAATGACGAGTAACACAATGGGTCATTATTCCTCCCAACGACCCATTGGTTTCATCCGTTGGTCCAACCTGGAGATAGTTTTCAGGGTAGATTCATTAATGGCATTTTCGACTTTTTCATGCTATAAGACCCTAAACTATGTCGTTTTAGCCTAGGAAAGGTGAATTTTTATGGGGATAATTTATTCTAAGTCCCCATTCATGCATACAAGAGTATAGAGAGGGGATCATAGGGGGATTCACTGCTTTCTCTTCAAATTCTTCCAAATTCCTTCTTGGGCATTCAAGGGAGGTTAAGAATCAGTTGTTTTTAGGTATGTAAGGCTTTTTCCTTTCACACCCATGCCAATTCTCTACGATTTCATGAAAAATCTATCAAAAAGTTTATGGGGTTTTGAAGTAGATTTATATAAAAATCCAATGATTATTAATGGGCTTTGTGATTATTGAATCTTATCATATTCTAATGGGTTTTGATCAACTTTTACGATTTAAATTATTTATAATATTACCGATTTTGTTTTCTATGGAATTTAGCCTAACTATGCATGACTCATGATGAATCGATTATGATCTACTTTTCTATTAATTATATTTACAAGTCCAGCATGAATTATGATTTAAATTATGAATTTTATCAATTACCCATCATGATTTAATGTATTTCAAGCCTTATGCATGATTACAAGTATGTATGAACTTTATGATTCATAAATTACGTTTTGGCTGACTCACGGGGTCTATGTCATGGCTAGTTCATGTATGTACAAGTATGTTTATGATTATTATGATTTAAATAGCCCATAAATTCATGTATGTTATACTATGAGCACTATATATGTTTTGGGAGTAGTATCGAATACCGAGTAGGTTTGGGGCTAAGGTTAAGCCCTGGATCTCATAAACTACGTGCCATCGTAGGTATGTTGGGACCTCCTTTGTGACTTTCCCCGTCCCAAATGGCCCTTTTCATGGTGATATCACGCCCTTTCATGGTTCTACCCTTGAAAAGGTACGAACGACCTCCCGACAAGGTTTATAGGTCGGACTTCATGCGTGCTCATATGGGGTATGTCGGTTAAGAGAATCTCCCACTGTTCCTCATGATTTATGTATATTATGATTATGTATTTTGGCTCAAGTCATTTCAAGTAAAGCTTTTCCCCTACGATTAAGATTATGTTGTATTACGAATGTTTCAAAAACCTTGAGCCTCATGTTATATTATGATATTTACATATAAGCATCTCGTCCTACTCTTATGTTTATTTATGAGTTTTAAATATCTTAAATGTTTGTTTTACTTACCTTGCATACTCGGTACATTCCAAGTACTGACCACATACTTTCTATGCTATATCGTTTCATGATATAGGACTCAGCTCTCAGGCTCACCCTCCTCAGTAGTTATTCCGAGACTGCTATCAGCTTGTTTGGTGAGTCCTCATGTTCCGAGGGCCATATGTTCAAACTCTATGGTTTTCTTTCAGTTTTAGTATTGTAGGGTTAGTTGGGGTATTGTACCATCAACCTATCTTTCATGATTAGAGGCTTTTCAGACTACACGTTCTAATCAGCCGTCATGTATGAATCTTGTATTGTCTTTCTCCTTTATTATGTTGTGATTACGTTTTCATTATGTTAAGTCTTCCTCTCATGTGAATAAATTAGATGTATGCTCATGCCATGGGTCAACTTGGGGTCTCTCGGGGCTTATTGTCCCGTGTCTACGATCTGGGTCTCCTTTCAGGTCGTGACAGTATGCCTACTAACCATTGACATTTTACGAGATGTAACATCCTCCCCTCCTTAGGAACATTCGTCCTCAAATGTCATCCTCAAGCTTAAAGGAGTTAACTCTCTTAACCAATATTCAAAAAAATTTCGGCAGTGTCTCCTCTGTATTATGGACTATCTGAAAAACCTGAAATGCAGAAAGTTCCAACATAAGCGCCTCGCAAGACGCTATAGACAACTATTTCATCACAAAGAGGTAGCTAGCTAAATAGTACTGATCATACAAGTAGTAAAACTACAACTGGATAACAACATCACCTTTAACTGAATAATCTGAATCAATCTTGGAACAAGTGAGGATATCTAGACCTCATGTCCTCCTCGGCTTCCCAGGTCATCTCTTCTTTATTCTTGTTCCTCCATAATACCTTAATATAGGCTATGTCTTTAGTTCTCAACCTACGAGCCTGCAGATCTAGTATGGCCATTGGAACTTCTTCGTAGGCTAACTCTTCAGTAACCTGGACATCCTCAAATGACACAACTCAGGACATATCCTCTATACATTTCCGCAACATCGACACGTAAAAGACTGGGTGGACAGCTCCTAGTTCCGGAGGCAGTTCTAGCTCATATGCCACTCAGCCTATTCTCCGGAGGATTTGATACGGGCCAATAAATCTAGGGCTAAGTTTTCCCTTCTTGCTGAACCTCATCATGCCCTTCATGGGAAAAACCTTGAGAAATACCCAGTCATTAACCTCAAATTCCAAATCTCTACTCCGTACATCGGAATAAGACTTCTGGTGACTCTGGGATGTTAACTAGCGCTCTCTGATGAGTTTTATTTTCTCTTCTAACTAGTGAATCATATCAGGTCCAACTAACTCTAACTCCCCTACCTCGAACCACCCGATAGGGGACCTGCATTTTTGCCCGTACAAGGCCTCGTAAGGCGCCATTTGAATTGCAAAGTGATAACTTTTATTGTATGCAAATTCGATAAGGGGTAAATGCTTGTCCCAACTTCCTAAAAGATCCAGCACACACGCCCGTAACATATCTTCAAGAGTCTGAATGGTGCATTCTGCCTGACCGTCCATCTGAGGATGGAATATATACTCAGATTAACCTGTGTCCCCAATCCTTTTTGAAAAGACTACCAAAATCTAGCCATGAACTACGCCTATTTTTCAGAAATAATATAGGCGAGGACGCCATGCAGTCAGACTATCTCTTTAATATACAACTCAACATAGTCCTTGGCGGAGAAGGTAGTCCTGACTAGTGAGAAATGATATGATTTCGTCAATCTGTAGACAATGACCCAAACAGAATCGAATCTGCACCTAGTACGGGGTAATCCTATCACAAAGTCCATGTTGATCGCTTCCCATTTCCACACATGCACTGCTATATCCTGAGTTAATCCGTCGGGTTTCTGATGTTTAGCCTTTACCTGCTGACAGTTAGGACATTGTGCTACAAATTTTACTACACCCTTTTTCATTCCCAGCCACCAATATATTTCTTTCATATTATGATACATCTTTGTCGAACCTGGGTGAAGAGAATAACGGGAATAATGTACCTCTGTCATGATCTACTGGCGAAGTCCTGCCATAACTGGAATGCAGAGGCGACCCCTAAATCTCAAGACCCCATCTTCTGTCAGTTCGAATGCTGCTAACTTGCCTTGTTGAACCTTATCTCTAAGTTGTACCAGGTTAGGATCCTTATACTTTTGCTCTTTTACTTCCACAACCAGGGATGATACTGCGGTATTCTGAATCACGGCCCTATTATCCTCTGAGTCTACAATCCAGATGGCTAAGCTAGCTAACTGGTGCAATTTTCGAGCCATTTCCCGCTGTTCTAGCCTCAAATGTGCCAAGCTTCCCATAGATCTATGGCTAAGTGCGTCTGTTATAATATTAGCCTTCCCTGGGTGATATAAAATGTTTATGTCATAGTCTTTCAGCAATTCTAACCAACGACGTTGCCACAAATTCAATTCCTTCTGTGTGAAGATGTAATGGAGTCTCTTATGATCAGTAAAAATGTCCACGTGCACCCCATATAAGTAATGTCTCCATATTTTCAAGGTATGAACTATTGCAGCTAATTCTAGGTTGTGAGTGGGATAGTTCTTTCATGCTTCCTAAGCTGCCTCAAAGCATAAGTAATTATCTTACCGTGCTACATCAAGACGCATCCTAACCCAATGCCTGAAGCGTCACAATATAAGACATAACCCTTTGAGCCTTCTGGAAAAGCTAACACCGCTGCCAATATTAATCTATTCTTCAGCTTCTAAAAGCGTTGCTCGCAGGCCTCAGTCCACTGAAATTTGGCTGCTCTATGAGTCAATTTAGTCAAGGGCGCTGACAGGGTAGAAAACCCTTCCACGAACCTCCGATAATACCAGGCTAATCCCAGGAAACTGCGAACTTCTGTTGGAGTTGTAGGTCTAGGCCATGTCTTTACCACCTCAATTTTCTGCAAATCAACCTAAATACCAGCTTCCGATACAATATGGCCTAAGAAAGCTACAAAATTCATCCAGAACTGACATTTAGAAAATTTGTCATACAACTAGTGATCTTTGAGAGTTTGAAGTACTGTACGCAAATGATTTCTATGTTCTGCTTCTGAACAGGAGTACACCAGGATTTCATTGATAAATACTATTACAAACAGATCTAAATATGGTCTGAAGATGTTGTTCATTAGATCCATAAACACCGCTGGGGCATTCGTCAACTCGAAGGACATGACTAAGAATTCAAAATAACCATACCTGGTCCTGAAACCTGTCTTCGGGATATCCTTCTCCCGAACCCGTACTTAGTGATACCCCAACCTTAAGTCAATCTTGGAAAAGTAATTCTCCCCTTGTAACTGATCAAACAAGTTATCTATCTTGGGAAACCGGTATTTATTCCTAATAGTAACCTTGTTCAACTTCCCATAGTCTATGCACATGCGTAGGGAGCCATCTTTCTTTTTCACAAACAAAACTGGTGCATCCCACGGTGATGTACTCAGCCTGATAAAGCCCTTATCTAACATATCTTTCAACTTCTCCTTCAATTCTCTCAATTCAGCTGGAGACATTCGATACGGAGGGATGGATATAGACTGAGTACCTGGTTACAAGTCGATAGAGAAGTCAATTTCCCGTTCTGGAGGAATACCAGGAAGTTCATCTAGAAACACGTCTAGAAATTTATTTACCACTGGAATAGACTGAAGGGTGGGGAATTCTTCCTGGATATCCTGAACCTTGACAATATGATATATACATCCCTTTGCTATTACCTTTCTCGCCCAAAGATAGGATATAAACCTACCTTTTGGCATAGCTGCATTGCCCTTCTACTCTCCCACTACCTCCCCTGGAAAGTGGAGCCGAACTGTCTTGGTCCAACACTCTACATTGGCATAGCATGGCTCTAGCCAGTCCATGCCCATAATTGCATCAAAATCGATAATTTCTAGATCCATTAAATATGCTAAAGTCTGGTGACCAACAACCTCTTCTGTGTAGCCTCGGTAGATCCTTTTAGCTATAATAGAATCACCAACCGACGTAGACATTGAAAAGGGTCGCTGGAGCAATTCTGGCATTATACCGAACATTTGATCCACTAATGGGGTAACATAGGACAAGGTGGAACCTGGATCTATCAAGACATAAATTGGGTGAGAGAAAATGTCCAACATACCTATCACAACATCCAGCAACGACTCTGACTCCTGTCGCCCCGGTAAAGCATAAGTGCGATCTGGATCGCTGCCTGACCTAGATGCTCCTGACCTGCCTCGACCTTTGTCGGCTGAAACTGAGGGCCTGCGACCTACTGAAGGTGCTGGGGCATATGACCTTGCTAAATATTTATCCTATCAGTCCCGATCACCCTGACCTCTAGTTGGACAATCTCTCATCATGTGACCCTCTTTTCCACAAGTGTAACAAGCAGTAGAACCATACTTGAAAGTCTTAAGATGACATCGACCGCAAATAGCCCAATGTGGCACAGTAGGCCTACTCTAATCTGACCCCCTCTGCTGCTGAGAACCTGATGCACGTGAGCTCTCACCGGGTCCTAATTGCCCTTGATAGTCTGATCTACCACCCTGCTGTTGTTGTGGAGGTGGGGGTCTGGGTGGCCTGCCTGATACTCGTGGCCTAGGCCCGCCCTTGAATTCTGTCTGCATGTCATTGGCTCTGGCCCTACGGCGCTGCTCTTGATTTGTTCTCTTTGTCTCCCACTGTTGCTGCCTGATCCCCTCATTATTCTGGGCGAAGGCCTGAGTGTGGGCAATGCCCATATCCTCCTGAAGATAGCTGTTACACAAGTTTCCACGCACTCTGGAAGTAGCCCCATAATAAATCAATACACTCTGGCTAGCATAGTGTCTACAATAGCTAGTGCATATCTGGCCAAGGAATCAAATCTCATAGCATATTCTCGGACACTCATTGAACCCTTCTCCAGGTGCAAGAACTGATCTACTCGGCCCTGTCGAATTTCCCGCAGTAAGTAGTGATCCAGAAAGGCCTCTGAGAAACTGGTCCAAGTTGGATGGGGAGCGTTTCTACCTCGGGACCTCTCCCAGCTCCTATACCATAATACTGCTATGTCCCATAGTCGAAATACCGTTAACTCAACCGAATCCGCGGGCATAGCATGCATTACCCTGAAAATCCACTGCAACTAGTCCAGAAAGTCCTAAGGGTCCTCTTCCCACTTTATCCCTATAAACTGTAGGGGACTCAGGGCAAGGAACTCCCGGACCCTCGAACTCCCAGGTCCTCCCGAAGACTCAGCAACCACTGGTACCATAGGATGGCGCTAAGCGGCCAACATTTGGGCTAACATATAGATAACACTCCTAACCTCCTGATCTGATGGTATAGGTATAGGAGCTGCTGGAGGTGGTACCGACATGTTCTCTACTCTAGAAGACTCTTGGCATTGTGGAGACTACTGAGGAGACCGGGATGAAGTCTCCCTATTGCCATCAGATCAGGCTGGCTCTAACTGGGGCACCCTGCTAGTGCCCTCTACTACTGCAGCATCTAATTTTCAGTCGGTCGTAGTCTGTCGCATGTCCGACATTTCTCTATGGATAAGGAAAATAAGGTAAGTTTAGGGACTCAACCCTATACAACATAGCTCTACAACACGACTGAAGAAGAAAGGACGGTAGCCACACAATTATGCCTTGTAGCCTCCTGCCTATGGAATGTGGTGCACAACACACCCATAGACAAGACTCTACTAGACACAGCTTGTAGACTCCCTAGGATACGACCTGCTCTTGATACCAAGTTTGTCACGCCCCACCTTGGGAGGCATGACTGGCACCTGGTGCCATACTGGGATTTGAACTGACTTGACAGGGTTTATGCACCTCTGGTGCACGCCTACTCTTCAAATCAAGAAAACGACTAGTTATATCTCGGTTGTAAACACAACCCCAATATCGATAAGGCCACATAGCTACCTGTAAGAGAAAATAGCTAACCAACAACAAGCAGTACCAAGGGATCCTATGTGGGCCGACAAGACCACCATGTTGTCTAGTTATCTCATAATGGAAACAAGCAATCAAAACTATACTATAGCCGACAAGACTGCTAACTAATAGCTACACTAAGCCCCACACGGCCAACAAAAAACTAATACTAGAAATTTGTATCCTAAAAGCCTCTAAGAGTGGAATAATGGTCGGGGTAGGTCCCCGACCTAGCCATAAACTTACAACAAAAGAACAAACCTTCTAACTAACAACTCCAAGGCAAAATGAGTTGATTAGACTATTGACTCAACTGATGTCTAGGGAAGTCTTGAACTGCGTCTAACCGTACCTGTAGAAAAGTAATGCAGCGCCCCAAAGATGGGCGTCAGTACAACATGTACTGAATATGTAAGGCAGTATATAAAAATGACTGAATAATACTGATAACGAAACTTAAACAATTCAATAGAAGGGACAGAGAGTTAACCTGAATAACCTTACAACCCGATGTACAACTAACAATAAATAGTGCAAACAAGAACCTTACCTGGCCCCCATAAGCCTGGAAGGTACAACCAGCACGGAATAACCCACCCGGGGCCCCCATAAGCCCTGACGAGCACACTCCAATCTATATACCCCTAACAAGATCAAAATGTGTCAACAAGTAACTATAGCCAACCTATCGGTCCCCTGGGTCTATAGCTGAGCCCGCTCGACTCCTGATTTGTAGTTGTATCTAAGTCTGGTGGACTCCTAATAACTGCACCCTAGGCATCAGGCTCGACGAGGGTCAATGATGCTGAATAGTCCAACCATGGAATGGACTGTAATATGGCCCTTTGGCCTCTACATCGTCCCTTGGGATGGCATATCATTCCTTGGAGAGACATCATATAACCTCGTTGGCATCGACACAGCTAGTAACCCTAGGGTTGGTCATGAAAGGCTATACAGGGCAGGGTCAATCCCAATCTAAACAGACAACACTAATCTCAGACTAATAATAGCATCTAACCACAACAATCATGCTTCTGGCGTTCTTATGAGAGTATAAGTCGTATTATGACATGACAGGAACAACTTGCCGAAAGGATTCTCCTTAACATACCTCGAATACTGATTTCTGATTTAACTGGCGAGGTTTAATTTGCAAATTGTAGTTCTTTCCAACTGTAACCTCTATGATGAGAGAATAGAACTAATTTTAATATCAAATTCGGCAAATATCGATAACTTTCAATAATAGAATTAACTATAATCCATCTTCAAATAACTCGGTCAAAAATCTATAATTTCTCAAGAATTTAGTAGGGAGAAATGCGTATCTAATGCTTATGATCGAGTAGGAATTAATTTGGAGCAATTCTGACAACTTTTACTTGGTAGGGTTCCAGTTTGCTGAGCGAATTTTTGAGAAATAACTCCGCGGTAATGCTTCCCATAGGCCTAGAACTCATTACCCAAAGTTAATATGAGATTGAAAGGCGTTTGGTAGCGTAATCGGACGAAAATTAATCAAAACTAGCGTGCTTTTACTTCTTTGGCTGAGATATCATTTGAGAAATGATTTAAATGAAAGAGGGAAGGGTTTATATATAGGTAAGGCCAGTGGCAGGGGGCGCCCCGCACTGCCCAAAGAGCCAAGAATGCCCCCGCATCGCTCCCCTCCGTGCGCCAGTGGGCCTGGCGCGTCGCGCTAGCCTCACGCGACCTGGCCTCGCCCCACCCTGCTTCTGAGGCTTTTTCCACATGCGTCAAGCTCTTCTTATTCTTCACAAATCCATGCATACGCCTACTAACCATTGACATTTTACGGGGTGTAACACTTTAACTTGATAATTCACTAAAATTATTGTCCCTGTGGGTTCAACATCCGGCTCTTAAGAGTCACTTTACTACTTGCATGACCGCCTGCACTTGCGCATGCGCTAGAGCGCTGTCAAGTTTTTGGTGTCGTTGCCAGGGAATGGCAACATTTGGCGAATTGCTAGTTTTTGTGTTATTTTTATTTTTTCGGAAGTGTTGAAAAACTTGGTCTTGGTCTGTCAATTTGCAGGTAATAGATTGGTCCTTGCAGCAAGCTGGCAAGGGATAGAGAGCTTGTTGAACCATACCCTGAACCTGAAAGTAGGTTGTGCTAGTTGAAAAGGGAGACTTCCACTCTATGTCCCATCCAATAGGTTCAACAGGGCGAGGTTGCACCAATGGTTATGGTAGCTAGGCTAGCGCACGAAGTGGCAATCCCACTCGCAACCAATGTTACCTCTAGTATCCACATATCGAAGCCTGGAGGTAGATTTGAGTTGAAGCAAAATATGGTGCAGTTGTTGCACACGAGTGGCCAGTTCACGGGGATGACACATAATGTCCAACGGTAGCATCTGCAGAATTTTCTAGAGGTCAGTGACACCTTCATCCCCACTAGAGCATCAACTAATTATATGAGGCTCACCCTTTTCCCATTCTCACTTTTGGGAGAAGCGAAGAGGTGGCTAAAGGCAAAGCCACTGAACTCCATCACTACTTGGAGTGATCTAGAAAGGAAGTTCCTCATCATATTTTTCCCCTATAACAAGATTGCTAAGTTGAGAAGCAAAATTCTAAGTTTTAAGCAGCAGCCTAAGGAGAATTTATACTTGGCTTGGGAGAGGTTCAAGTCATTGTTGAGAGAATGCCCTCATCATCAGCAGTCAAATGAAGTGCTAGCCCACACGTTTGTGGAGAGTCTGGACCCACATACAAAAAATTTTCTAGACTCTACATCGAGTGGGCAAGCACTGGAGAAGACATACGATGAGCTATACACCCTGTTGAATTGGATTGCATAGGGAAATCTGGAGAGTCATAGTGATTCCTCAAGGGGAGCAAGTAAGAGAGCAGTTGGGGTGATTGAGGTTGACAGCATGAATGCATTGGCAGCCCAGTTAGCTTCTTTTTAACACCAGATGATGACTCAGTTCAACAAGCCGAGTATGGAACAACCACAGGCGCAAGTCAATGCAGTTCAACCAGCTCCTAGCTGGTGTGAGATATGTGGTAACAATTGGCATGGTGCAGACTCTTGAGAAGCCAATCCGAAGTCAGTAAACTTTGCAGGTAATGTGCCGAGAGGTAATCAGAATTTTGGGAACACCTACAACTGGAACTGGCAGAATTACCCCAATTTTTCTTGGGGTGAAAGTCAGGGGCAGAATCAAAGCTATCAACAACCTTAGTCAAATCAGTATCATTAGTAGAGCAGGTAGAATAGTGGCTAATCTAGAAACATTGAGGAGATATTGCAGAAGATCATGGCCAATTAGACTCAGATGGCAGTTGATCAGGCAAAGATGGTTATAGAGTTAAAGAATCAGCAGCTAGCCACCAAAAACTTGGAGAAGCGGATGGGTTAGTTGGCAGCCACTCAGCATAATAGGCCACCGGGGGTTTACCCAATGATCAGTCTGAGGAGTGGAAAAGAGTTGGCTGATGCACCACTGAAAAAGAAGAAAAATGAGGTGCAACTAGAGTTGGTCAGACCTGGTCCATCAGCGAACAAGAGCACGGAGAAAAAGGAATCAACAGATAATTCACCATCAGTGGTGCATCCTATACAGAGACCACCATCCCCATTCTCGCACAGGCTCAAGAAGAGCAAGGAGGATGCATGATTTTAGAAGTTCTTTGATATATTGAAATAACTTCACATAAATTTACCTCTTATTGAACTTTTGCAGGGAATGCCCAAGTACACTAAGTACTTGAAGGATGTGGTGACCAATAAGATGAGCCTAATGGATGTCCAGACTGTAGCACTCATTATGGAGTGCTATTTCAGGGTGTCGAGCAAGATGCCCAAAAAGCTCAAAGACCTAGGGAGTTTAAGCCTCCTCGTACAAATAGGTGGAAAAGATGTAAAAGGCCTAGTGTGATCTAGTGGCGGCAGTAAATTGACTCCCCTTTCATTATTTAATACAGTTGGTTTGTGAAAACCAAGGCCCACAAGAGTGATGCTACAGCAGGCGGACAAGTCAAAGGTGGCCTCAGAGGGGATTATTAAGGACCTACCCATCAAAGAAGGTAAGTTCATCATACCTGCTAATTTTATAATTTTGGAATTTGAGGTTGATGACAAGGTACCCCTCATCTTAGGACTCCCGTTCCTAGACATTAGAGGAGCAGTAAATTGATGTTAGAGCCGGCACCTTGAATTAGGGAGAATGATGATGAGGAGATGTTCAGAGTGTACCAGGAAATCCACTCCCAGCACACTACAGAGATCTTTCCAAGATCAACGTACTGATAGAGAATGAGTGTTGGGTGGTGGATTCCATAGGTCCATTTTTGAAGGATCTCTTAACAAAAGAGCCCAAGTCTGTTGTTGAGGAAGTGCCACAGAATTTGGTGGTGAAAAAGGTGATGGAAGTGAAGAGGGAAAGTGTGGAGGCTTTACCCTTAAGAGTAAGGAAAAAGAGAAGATGGTTCCTGAAAAGGAAGAAGTGTTTGAGAACATCCTAAAAAGGATGGTTCACGTCATGCCGCCATATAAAATCAGGAGCTTCTAGGGAGGCAACCCAAGTGTATCATAGGTATGATTTTTTTCCTTTTATTTTTTATTTTATTTATCTTCACTTTTATTTTTGTTTTTGTAAACACAATTTAGGGAAAGTATGAGTACCCTTAGAAGAAGAAGCTAAGGAGCATGGAAGAGCAAGAGAGTGGGGTTGATGACCCCCAAGATGAAAATAGACAAAGCATGTTGTTAGCTAGGCCTAGAGGCCTCAGTAAGTATCTCTAATCCTGTTGTGATTTTAATTCATGCTTTAGGGACATAGCATATTTTAAGTGTGGGGTGAGGGAAATTTCAAAATTTTGAGGATTGATATAGGGTGAATCGTGTGCTTGGTGTGAAAATTATTTGATGTGAAGTTTGAGTTGAGCACATTTCACCCACCCTTTGATTTTTCTTGTTGGTTCTTTTCTGAAGGGGGGCACATAGAACCGAGAATAAATTTTTTGGTTTTGTTTGTAAATATCTATTGAATAAAATTTTTGGTTTTGTTTGTAAATATCTGTTTTAGTCATAGTTAAGAACGTTTCCCGACGATGAATGGATGACAACCGTTTTGAGAAAAAATTAGTCACTAGAATTTTTGTGGAACCCTTAACTGATTGATTGCTTGATACTCTTGTTGAGTGCTATACATGTTTGTAAGATGAAAGTGAATTTTAATTATGAAGCATGTTGAGAAGTGTATAACTTTGTTTAAGACACTTAGGCTCAGGAATACGAGTCTGTATGCTATATGCTTAATTTTTGAATTCATGTGATTAGCTGTGTTGAGAGTCTGTATGGGTCTGTCTAGAATTGAATTCTGGATTCCATGCTATTATGTAGTGTCTAGAACTTTCTGGTGTATTTTTAAAGCGAAATGAGGGATGTTGATTGTAGGAGATGATGTAGGCATTTTCTTTGAATAAGTCTATTTTCATCCTATGTTTTACCTACCCTTAATGCATAATCCTAGTTAACCCCATTGATCCTTTAGCCTATTCTTTGTTAGCCACAAAAAAAAATTCTTTCAATAGACTTAAATTTGATCCAAAACTCCTAAGCGCTTAAGTGGATAATATATAAGAGTCATAGGAGTAAGAATATTGAAAAAAAAGAAATAGTTGGTTGTGGAAGTTGAAGAAAAGAGTGAAGAATGAAATTGTCCAAAATGTCTAAGTATTGATAGTGAGTAGGAAAAAAATAAAAGAATGTTTAATGCTTGAATACTCCTTACTAATAACATAAGTGTGTTTAAAGAATTGGAAAAACAAAAAGGAAATTGAGAGTTGAAAAGGACAAGGGGTGAAGTAAAAGAAGAAAAGAAGAGCATGTGCTTATTGAGCAAATTGTGATGTATTAAAAGTGCTTAGGGAAGATATTCACTATTACTGGCCAGAATAGTACCTACCCATCCCTTAGCCTACATTACAACCCACAAATACCTACTTGATCTTACTTTTAGATGTTCCCGGATTAGCAAAGTAATACACTAAGGGCAAGCATATGGGTCATTGCATGTTGCATGTGAATTCATTGTGAGTGAGTGTAATTATATTCATATACCCATACATGTTATAATTTGAAAAATTATGAGTGAAAATGGGTATATCTCTTGTTGTGAGGGCACATGTTTGAGGAAAGATGAGAATTCATATCGGACTTCTTGATTGGTTAATATTCATGAGTTTGTTGTGGTGAGAGTCGATTCTTGGGGCTAGGAGGTATTAACTTGGTTGTATTTGATTTGATCAGTGTTATATATAGAATGCTCTATTTTGAACTTTCCATCTGATTCAATCATTGTATCCTTAACTTGAGTTGCCTTGCGTCAATTAGCAATGTGTGAGTCTTCCTTGTGCATGAGATGTAAAGGATTTATTCGAGGACGAATGAGGCTCTAAGTGTGGGGCAGTAATATTGGGCACATTTGCATGCCTAGGTGTTGTTTTATTTCTTAGTTTTAGTCATATTTGTCGATTAAATTAATTATATAATATCGCCCAAGCACATGTGATCGTCAAGTAATATAGGATTTTGAAGTCTAGATATCGTACCAAGGGACTTGTCAATTTAATCGTTATAAGATTTTCACTTTAATTTCACTGATCTACAAAATAGTTAAAAATGAAGACCAGCTTGGAATTAAAAGCCCAAGTTCAATTAAAAGCCAACAGATTACTTACAAGATGATCAATCTCATAAATAATAAATTAACACAAATAAATATAAACAACCATAATTAAAGAATTAAATCTAATATTAATCAGTCAATCAAATACTCAACTATCCACATGGCCCAAACCCTAGAGTTATTAGCTTAGCTACTCATAGACAAGTGGAAAAACTCAAACTTAGTCATCATCATATTAAAATACGAGTAAAAAAGAAAAAAACCTAGTTGTAGAACTGTCTTCCTTCCAAACGGCTTAAAATCTTTCATAAACGAACTACAAAATGTAAAATATGAACTAAGATCGATAAAAGATGATATCTAACAAACGCCCTAGAGGATGTATTTATAGTTGAGCCTTCAAATGATGCTTCTGCCCTCAAGTACTTAGCTTTAAAATTAGCAATTTCAGCCTGAAATAGCTGGCACACCACCGCACCTATCTCACCACAGAGTTAGTAAATTTTCAGTAATTTAAGCTCCGGAATGAGTTTGGTGCGCCGCCCCACCTATCTCACCAAGGACTTAGCTAATTTTCCTTGCTCTAGAAGCTTTCTATCACCCAACCCCATCTATCTCACCAAGTTTGGCTCAAGTTTCTTCGAATTTTAGGACTTAGTGTGTCGCCCCCTTTATCTCACCAGAATTTTGTGAAATTTTGCTAAGTCTGGAATGCTTTGGTGTTATGGATGGGGCTGCACACCTCTCATCTCACCAAGGTGTTGAGTAGATTTTCTTTTAAAGTTTTGGAGTTGGTGTGGGGCGTTATCCATCTCACCAAAGTGATCAAAATAATTCTATAAAGTTTGGCACTTGGTGCGAGGCGCCAGCTATCTCACCAGATTCTTGCCTTAGCTTCTCAAACCTCCAACTTTGGTCATTTTGGGTCCTTTTTCCCTAGTTTCATGCTCAAATCATCTCAAATCATTTGTTAGCATATAAAACAGACAAACATATGAATTTATTCATTTCATGAGGATTATGAACTCAAAACATGGTAAAAGATGGGTAAAAATATGGCAAATGGGCATTGAAATTGCTGAACATCATTATATTCTCCTATAATTTTATATATTTATGTGCATGAATTAACCAATGTGATTAGCCCATATTTGTAGGTGAAATATACTAAGGATGGGGCTCGAAATAAAAATGCACGAGAAATAAGAAAGCTCCGGATGATTGTTAAGGAAGATGCATGAAGGAGCACACACGTGTCAAAAGAAGTGGGTTGTCGTGCCACACCGGTAGATGTGCGCGCCAAGCAGCGTGTCATGCTAGCCTTGTTCCGCAACCACAACCGTGCCATGTCACTGCTATGCGTGCGAGACTGGTGCCAGGCAATGTGCCTGCATGCTGGGCCTTATGCTATGCCGGCCCTGCTGCGCAACCACGTCCATGCCATGCCTGATGGCACCCGGCCATGCCATTTCACGACCTGCTATTTCCAGCGATCCTTTGCATCTACTCTGTGCCATAGAAGGCATGCGATGCGATAGACAGCGTGGCACAGAGGCAACATACACATGACAAAATTTCATTTTGTATAAATTAAACACTTGGTCTAATTTTTTATTGTTATCATGGATTATTTTAGAAACACAGAGCGAAGCCAAGGGGGAATGAAGGAAATTCTACCTAGGGTTTGTTTTCTCTCATCTTTTCACTCTTGTTTTTCATGAATTAAACTATTGTGATGAATTCTTTTACTAGCATGAGTGGCTAAGACCCTTTCTCTAGGGTTGAGGCCACATGACACGATTATATTAGCGTAAATTCCATAAGGTTCAAGTTTTCATTATTGTTTATCTTGCATTCTTGTTATTATTCATTTTAATGCTTGATCACCACTGAAATGAACTTGTTATTCTTAGGCAAACTTGAAAGAGCAAAACCTAGGATAGAACTAAGGATGCAGGAAGTGAGTTCAAGCCTTTAGGGATGATTCGCGGTTAGGATAGCAATATACCTAATTCGCCTCGCTTAGTTCTAAAACGAGAAGATATCTAGACACCTAATTTGGAATTTTCATATCACTGCTCTTTGATGAAGTTGTGAGGCCAAGTTAGGTCAAATGGTTAGAGGTTCAAAAGTCCATAACCAAGAGCATTAACCCCGTAAACCACTCTACATAGATAATTGCATATGAATTAGGTTGTCACATCCCTGCTCAACGATGTAGTTGTGAGGCTAATTCAATTCTATTTAGAGGCTCGAAAGACCATGAACATGGAAGCTATTTTATGAGACAACAAATCAAATCAAACACTTGAATCGTTGTGAATTGAAGTTGTATATGAATGTATGGCCTTAACTCCTGATATTTCTCATTATTGTTTTTCAACTAAATTTGTGATCATACTTAGATTTAGAAACAAATCTCAAATCTAGAAACTTTAACACTTTTGAATTGTGAATTGTTAATTGATACTTGAACTTGATAATTCACTTAAAAATTCAATCCCTGTTGTTTCGACATCCGACTCTTAAGAGTCACTTACTACTTAGAGACATTGTGCGCTTGCATGTGTGCCATAGCGTAGTCAGGAGAGGAAACTAATGTGGGTTAAAAGAAACATAAAATAAGTCTTGATTCCCTGTCAAGATTTCAAGGAGTTGATTTCATTATTGAGGATAGGAATATATCTTGTAATCCCACTTAGTTGAATCAAGTTTATTCAATAGTCATCTCATAGTTCTCCTGCAACCATAAGGATATAGGTGTGAGATAGTTCTTGGCTATTTGGGAGAATAGTTGAGAAATGAGTTCGTGTCACGACCCGGACTACACTCGGATCATAAACATGGGACAAGGAGCCCCGAGTGACCCCAAGTAAACCCATGGCATGAGCGTACATCTAATTCATTCACACAAGCGGAAGACTAAACATAAGAAAATGTAAACATGTCAAAAGAACAAAGAAAAGATAAACATGACCCATACATGACTGTTGAACACAACATATAGTTTGAAAAGCCTCTAATCATGAAAGACGGGATGATGGGACAACTCCCCAACTAACCCAACAAGTCTGAAACTGAAGGAAAAGCATAGAGTCTCAATATATGGTCCTCGAAATATGAGCACTCACCAAATAAGTTGATAACTATATCGGAAGCACTATTGAGGAGGGTGAGCCTGAGAGTCAGGTCCTGTATCGTGAAACGATACAGCATAGAAAGTATGCGGTCAGTACTTGAAATATACTGAGTATGCAAAGTAAGTAAAACTGAAATTTAAAATATAGAAATCTCATAAATGATCATAAGAGTGGGACATCATGCTTATATCATAAATGTAGTACCATAACATGAGGCTCAAGGTTTTCAAAACATTTGTAATACTATCGTAATCATAATCATAAGAGAAAAGCCTTGTGTAACATGACTTGAGCCCATATACATAATCATAAACATGCATAAATCATAAGGAATAATGGGAGATTCTCTTAACCGACATACCCATATGAGCACACATGAAGCCCGACTTGTAACCCTAGTCGAGAGGGTGTCTGTACCTTGATAAGGACCGAACCATGAAAGTGTGATGTCACCATGAAAAGGGCAATTTAGGCTGGGGACAGTCCCATAGGAGGTCCCAACATACCTATGGTGGCACGTAGTTTACGAGATCTGGGGCAAAACTTACTCCCCGAACCTACTCGGTGTTCGATACTACTCCCAAAACATATATAGTGCTTATAGTATGACATACATGAATTCATGGGCTAGTTAAATCATGATAATCATAAATATACTTGTACATACGTGAACTAACCATGCAACGAGGCCCGTGATCCAGCCAAAACATAATTCATGATTCATGAGGTTCATACATACTTGGAGATCATACATATAGCTTGAATTTCATAAAAATCATAATGGGTAACATAATAAATTCACGAGTTAAATCATAATTCATGCTGGGCTTATAATTATTACCAATGGATTAGTAGATCATAAATCGATTTATCACGGGGCATGCATAATTAGGCTAAAATACATAGAATTTCCAAATCAATAATATTATAACCAATTTAAATCACAAAAGATGATAACAACCCATAGATTATGATAAGATTTTAAAATCACAAAACCCACAATCAAATCATTAGATTTTAAGTAAATCAAATTCAAAACCCCTTAAGTTTTTGTTGAAATCTTTGTAAAAATCATAGAGGAGGGGAATGGGTGTGGAAGAAATCACCCGTTGATAGCCTTACATACCTAGGAATATCTAGTTCTTAACCTCTCTTGATAACCCAAGATGAGTTCTAAGCTTGAATCACTCTCCCAAATCCCCTACCTTGCATGCATGAAAGAATGAAGTGAAAATTGAACTTAGCCCCTTTAAATCTCCCTATTCATAACCCAAAACGTCGTAGTTTAGGCCTTAGGATCTTAGAAATTTACGAAAAAACCCTTACTAATTCACAAAAAATAACTACCAGGGGGTCCCAACGAGGGACCCAACGACTCGTCATGAGGGCCACGACTCGTGACCTGAGTCATGAGGTACACTGCCACAATTTCTCCCTGGAACCCCACGGAGGACACTACGAATCATGGTGGGTGACCACGACTCATGTTCACCATCTGTGGTCGAGACTGCCCAAAATCCTTGTCTAGCTTCCAGTCTAGGCCACATGTGACTTCATGAGTGGTGAGGTCTGACCACGACTCGTGGTCTCCTCTGCAAATCCTACCACCCTGTTGGACCATGAGTGACCTCACGACTCATGGTCACTCCTCACGAGCCTCCTCACTGTTCGTCCTGTGACCTGGTGTGAAATTTCAGGTTTTCACCATTTTGACTCCTAGGTATGTTCCTTGGGTTCCTGGGGTATAACAATATCTCTCCCTTGGAAACATTCATCCTCGAATGTTAGAAACGCAGAATCAAACATTCATAATATGAAAATACTGATCATTCAAACCAAAAATTTATGGAATGACTACCTCCGAAAAGAACTACATAGCTGAACTGAATTCATACATCACATACATCCATCATAACATAAATCAATCTTGCGCACCTGAAATGGACATGGAAACTGATTAGAGATTTAGGGCAAAATCGATACCTCAAATTGAAACTGAGCCAGTAGAGAATAAATGTGGGTATCTAGCCATCATATCCGCTTCGGCTTCCCATGTAGCTCCTTCAACATGTTGATTTCTCCATAGTACTTTAACTGAAGCTACTTCTTTGTTCCTCATCTCCGAACCCGACGATCTAAGATTGCAACTGGAATTTCCTCATAATTAAGGCTATCCTTTACACCGATGCTGCCCACTGAGACTATTAGAGTTGGATCTCCCAAGCATTTCTTCAATAGCGACACATAAAACACGAGATGCACAGAAGATAACTCTGAGGGCAGGTCCAACTCATACGCTACCTTACCAACTCTTCTCATAATCCAGTAGGAACCAATATAGCAAAGACTGAGTTTTTCTTTCTTTCCGAACCGCATGACTCCCTTTATGGGGGATACCTTTAGAAATACCCAATCGTATACCTTAAACTCCAAATCTCTTCTTCTCACATCCGCATATGACTTTTGAAAACTCTGAGCTATTTTCAACCAATCTCTTATCATCTGAACTTTTGACATGGCCTCATGAACCGAATCAGGTCCTATCATAGCTTCCTCACCAACCTCAAACCATCCAATGGGTGATCTACACCTCCACCCGTAAAGAGCCTCGAACAATACCATTTGGAGGCTGGAGTGATAGCTGTTATTGTAAGCGAACTCGATCAAGGGCAAGTGATCATCCCAGCTACCTTTGAAGTCCATACACAAGCTCTCAACATGTCCTCGAGAGTTTGAATTATCCGCTCCGCCTGACCATTCCTTTGCGAATGGAATGTTGTGCTAAGCTTAACCTGAGCCCCAAGCCCTTGTTGGAAAGAAAGCCAAAACTGAGAGGTAAACTAAATACCTAGGTCCGAGATAATAGACAAGGGAACTCCGTGAAGTCAAACCAACTACTGAATATACAACTTGGCATAATCATCCACTGAATCAGTGGTTTTGACCGGTAGGAAGTGTGCAGCCTTGGTCAACCTATCTACCACCACCCAAATAGAATCATAGTATCGGCGAGTACGAGGTAGGCTTGTAATGAAATCCATATTAATCTCTTCCCACTTCCAAGTGGGAATGTTAATATCCTGAAGTACGCCTTTGGACCTTTGACGCTCAACCTTCACTTGCTAGCAGTTCAGGCACTTGGCTATGAATTTTGCAATATCCTTCTTCATGCCGTTCCACCAATATATTTCCCACAAATCATGATACATCTTGGTGGCACCCAGATGGATAGAATACCTGGATCCATGTGCCTCATGTAATATCCAGTCCCTTGGATTATCCACATCTGGAACACATAGACGGCCTCGGTACTGCAGCACACCATCGCCCCCTTGGGAGAAGACCTCCACCTTCTGGCTTCCAACGGCTTCCTTCAACTTTACTAAAATTGGATCCTCATCTTGTCTGGCCTTCACATCCATCACTAAGGACGATTCTAATCCATTTTGCACAACAACGCCGCTATTGGTCGAGTTGACCAATCTAACTCCCAATCTTGCTAGCCGATGGACATGCAACCGAGTCCAACCAAAACTCACACTTACTAAACTTTGCATGCAACTGACGATCCTTGAGAGTCTATAGCACTATTCTCAAATGAGAGACATGCTCCTCCTCACTTCGGGAATATATAAGGATATTATCAATGAACACGATCAAGAACATGTCTAGATATTTCTTGAAAACCCTATTCATCAAGTCCATGAAAGTTGCAAGGGCATTGGTTAGTCCAAAAGACATAACAACAAATTCGTAGTAATTATACTGATTCTTGAAAGTAGTTTTCAGAATGTCACTCTCCCAAACCCTAAGCTGGTGATACCCGGACCTGAGATCTATTTTTAAGAAACATCTGGCACCCTAAAGCTGGTCAAACAAGTCATTGATCCTAGGTAATGGTACCTATTCTTGACGATGACCTTGTTTAATTACCGATAGTCAATGCACATCCAAAGCGAACCATCCTTCTTATGGACAAATAACATTGATGCACCCCATGGAGACTTACTCGGCCTAATAAAGCCCTTATCTAATAGGTCTTTCAACTGATCCTTCAACTCTTTTAGCTTGGCTGGAGCCATTCTGTAGGGCGGAATAGAGATAGGCTGCTTATCGGGTAAGAGATCAATGCCGAAATCAATTTCCCTCTCCGGAGGAACACCTGACAAATCATAGAGAAAAACCTTCGGATACTCACACACTACCGAAACTAACTGGATAGTCGGGGTTTTGGACTCAACATCCTTAACCATAACTAGGTGATACGTGCAACCCTTAGAAATCATTTTCCTTGCCTTAAGATATGAAATAAACTGACCGGCTGGTACAGCTGAATTACCCTTCCAGTCTAAAACTAGCTCGCCCGAAAATTGGAATTCCACTGCATGGGTCCTACAATTCATTGAAGCATAACATGCAAACAACCAATTGATGCCCAAAATGAGGTCAAAGTCAGTCATAGCTAACTCTACTAAGTCTATGGAGGTAACCTTATGCAACACTGTGATGGGGCAACCTCTATACACCCGCCTAGCTACAATTGATTCACCGACTGGGGTAGAGACTAAGAATGGTTCTGACAAGATTTCAGGGCTAACTCCAAAACTACTAGCAATATAAGGAGTCACAAAAGATAAGGTAGCTCCTGGATCTAACAAGGCATAAGCATCAATGTGGAAGACTTGCAACATACCAGTGACCACATCTGGAGAAGCCTCCTGCTCCTGGCGGGGTACTAGAGCATAAAACTTGTGTTGGCGCTGACTGCCTGCTGAACTAGTAGAGGAACCCTGTTGAGGGGGACATGCTGCTAGAGTGGCAGAACTGGCTTCCATCACACGGGCCCCACCGACCCCTGACCTGGCTGAGGGGCAGTCCCTAAGTTTGTGCCTGGGTTTGCCACACCCAAAAGACGCGTCTGAGCCAACTAAGCACCTTTCGAGATAATTCTTGTCGCACTTCGCACAAGCTGGAAAAGTGCGCTCCATATGCATGCTACCCTAATCCCTCGAGCCTGAAACCCTAGTCTTTTGATCTCCTCTAAACCTAGATGGCGTATTGGCTGATGATGGGGCTGGACCGATAGACCCATGCTGGGACAGCTGGTGCGGTCCACCCCCTGACCTGACCTGAGAAACCCCATAGATGTTGGTCATGGACCTCTTAGACTCCCTCTGCCTCCGATAGACCAACTCCATCTGTTGTGCATGCAATACAATATGGGGGAAGTCAATATCCTGATGAAGCTTGGCAATCCTACAATCCTTGTCCAAGTAATCCACCACCCCATGCATAAAACGGCTCACCCAAGCCTTCTAATCCGCCACCAACTCTGGAGCATACTTGGATAATTGGGTGAACTCCAATGCATACTCCTACATGGACATGTTACCCTACTTTAAACTGATGAACTCAGCCGCCTTGAGCTCCGTCATCTCCCGAGGGAAGAACCGATCCATAAATGTCGTGTTAAACTCCTCCTAACCTGTCGGGCATGCACCCACTGATCTGGCATCTCTCTATTTCTTAAACCATATGTAAGCTGCCCCCTTTAGCTGATAGGAGGTCAAGTCATCACACTCTCCATTGTTCACTCCCATAACTCAGGTGATCTTCAGAATTTCCTCAATGAAATCGTTGGGGTCCTCGTCCACCTTCGACCATGTGAACTCAGGAGGGTTCATTCTCAAGAAATCCCCTACCCTAGTTGTCGCTGCATTCCCATTCTAAGGGTAATGCTCCACTGTATGATTCTGAAGCTAGGCAGTCATGGCCTATGCCAGCATCTGAAACGCTGCCCTAAACTCAGCATGTGCAGTTGGCTCTGGTGCGTGCTCCTCGTGAACGGGTGGGGCTGTGTTCGGTGTGTTTCACAACTACACGCAAGTGCACGTAGTCAAACAAGTAGTAAAATGGCTTAAGTAAGCCAAGTATCAATCCCACAGGGACTGAACCAAGGTAATAATCGAATTAAGTGTTAATGAACTCTAACTCTAAAAATGCAAACAACAATTTAAAGAAGATTTTGAGAGTTGGTTTCCTAATTTATACTAATCTAAGACAAAATGATAAAAGTGAGTCTGAACTATAATAATGAGCAAGCTGAGGCTAAAACGAACATGCAGGGAAGTAATTTATTGATACAATTTGGTTAATCTTTCCTTCGGTTACTAGTCAAGAATTATTTCCTATGGAGAGAAATTTTTGTATTCTACCCAACTTAAGAATCATGAACCTTCAACCTACATTTCTGTGATAAAAGAATTTCATGTTCTAGCCATATGAAACCGATTCCTCAATTGACTAATACGACTTTCAGATATATTTCTATTTCGAAGGTAAATCAATTCTCAATGTTCCCAAACTAAGAAGAGATCATATCCTACCAATTCACAACTTTCCAATTTCTTTCCTTTTCAGGATAAAATTGGATTTTTTAGATATACATTAACATTGGCCAGACATTAATGCAGTAAGAACAAGAATTGATAGAACAACCATGGAAGAAAAGATGAAAACCAAAATGATCAACAATTACATTCCACTACAAATGTTCTCAACCTCAGCAAGAAGTGAATTTAGCAACTCATTTATGGATTAAACATCATCAAATGAGTATTAATCATACAAACAATTGAAATAAAGGAGAAAGAGTTAGAGAAGAACCCTAAGATTTTCGTCTCCTCAACTGCCTGTAACCCACGTTCTTGCTCAACTAAGTCAGAATAATTAAAAATAAACCTAAGTGCGCTATTTATACTAGTGGAAATTTTTCCCGGAATAACAAGCAACGTGTCACGGAGTGCATCGCGGAGCACTGCCTCCGTGACACGGTGCAAACGCGGACCCTCACTGGAATTTTATGTTCTAGGTAAATATGGGCAACGTGCCACGGCATGTAACACGGGGCTTGGCCAACGTGCCATGGCCCCGACGCGGACCTTCACTGGAATTTGTCCAAGTAACCCACCCGAGGCAGACTGCCTCCGCGATGGCAGCGTAACATGGCTCCATCGCGGAGCCTCTTTATTTGCTGCTTGTCCTTGACCTTTTCCACTGCTCGCTTCCGAACGATTTTCACCAACATGCAACTCAGCTTCCTAAAATTACATTTTTCCTGCAAAACAACACTAATCATGTTTGTTAGTATAAATTCGCATTTTAACTACAAATCACATGAGAATGTACAAATAACGATAGATAAACAAGACAAAATAGAGCATTTGAGCATCACTTGGGCATATAATTCTGCCCAAGATCACTTACTCCACACTTAAAACTTTGTTCGTCCTCGAACAATAATCTCATATCTCATGCAATTGACACCCACGTATAGCTACTTTGGCTCGGCAATTCAAGCTCGGTTATACCGATTATTTAATATAGAAAATCATCAAGAAAACATGCATAGTCTCATAAACACAATGACATTCACCACATTAAGACCTCCTAGACTCAAGAATCGACTCTCGATCTCGGCAAACTCATGCAAATTAGCTGATCAAGACATCCGACACGAAATTCAATCTCTCGTCAAGCATGTGCCCTCACAACACAAGAGAATTACCCCTTTTCCAATCATATGATTTCCAAAGCATTACATGTAGGGGTATATGAACACGATTTTGCTCTCTCTCCCAAAGAATTCACATGCATCATGTCATGAACCATAGGCTTGCCTCTAGTGTATTACTCCACTAATATAAGGATGCGTGATGTAAGATCACGTAGGACTTAACGGGTTGTAATGTAAGCTAAGGAACTAGTAAATACTGGGCTAACCAATAATAGCAACTAGCCTCCTTAAGCGCTTTTCAATACATCCCACCATCATTATGGGCATTGTTTCTTCCTTCATCGTCCCATTCTTGAAGTCTTTCTTTATTTTTGTTCCCATTTCTTTAAGCACACTCGAATCAATAACAAAGATTAGTTATATATCTTCATGTTATTCATATTATACAAGTGCACCTTTGACCTTATCTTTACTTTCACCACTTCCGTTTTTCCTTTCTTTTTCACACTTTCACTCCTTGACACTGTGGGAAAATTATTTTTTTCTTATGCGCTTAAGAGTTTTGGATCAAATTCACGGCTAATGCAAAAGAAAGGATTAAGCTCAATTTCTACCTCTTCAATGAAAGAAAAAAATAGGCTCAAGGCTCAATGGGGCTAACTAGGATGTACATTCAAGGTAGGTGTGATAAGAAAAAAAACTTTCGGTTTAATCAAAGAAATGTCTACATCCTTTCCTACACTACACATCCTTCATTTTGTTTCGTACATACACCAGGCAAGTTCTAGACACTTCACAATAGCATGGAAGAATCGAAACCTCACCTCACACTCATTGCACATGCTCAACTCAAGACTTATTCACAGACTCTTCAATCAGCTAATTACAAGAATTCAATATTAAGCCTTAATCACAACGAATCGAACTCTATGGCCTAGGTATCTCAACATGTTTCACATTTGCATGTTTTCATACGAATCACTTTGCATCTTTAATATCATGTACAACATGCAACAAGAATTCCGAACCATGAAGTAACGACACGTTTGGGAAACAAACAAACAACAGAAAATAAAAGAAAAGAAAAACTACTCCTATTGACTACATTTCCCTTAAGACGGTCGTCATCCATCCATCATAGGGAACGGTCACTATTTACAACTTCGGTTCAATGGGACTATTCTCGGTAAAAGCACCGAAAACAAAGGTCGAGAAACCCAATCATAAAATTTTTTTAAAATATCGATAATTTCAATAGAAAACAAAAATATTTACACAACCAGCTAACAACAATTTAGGATAGCACACAACAGCTTAACATTCATTACACACCATTTTGATAGAAAACAAAAATATTTACACAACCAGCTAACAATAATTCAGCACAGCACACAACAACTTAACATTCATTACATACCGAATTACAATACAAAACATACTCACAAAATCACAGGGTCACAATTTTTTTCACAGGCACAACAACAAGACATGAACATAACAACAACAAAACAACTGGCACCTAACTACTCCCACCCCACACTTAAACCGAACACTGTCCCCAGTGTTCATCAAATTCAACATAGCACAGAAGTAGGTGGTGATACTCCCTGATCAATCGAAGTATTCAACTTCTTCGTCAGGTGTCGTTGCCTCGTCCCCATATCTAAATCACCCCTGCTATCCTCATCTGACTCAACATTTGAGTCATCACGGCGTGTCTCCTCGTCAGTGGGGACATCGTCATCAACAGGCTCCACAAAGCAGGCCCCACTTGGCATAGAGCCCGGGCATTTTCGCCAAAGGGGTAATCTAGCTCGAGATGCCATAGCTCATCTTCTATTGCTGGCCTCCCGCCTATGCGCAACTGCAGCATCTGCATCCCGAACATACGGGCCATATACTGATCATCCCGAGCATGTCGCTCGGCTAGTGAGAACTAACCCGTGAGTGGTGTCGGGTGCCTTAGTTTTGGTGACATCCGAGGCACACCTATCCATCTGCGAGATGTAGTCTAGGGCCTCCTCCTCGATGTCAAGACCCCTCAGAAATGTGGTCAGCAAACCACCAAACCCGTACCTGTGCCGTTGATGCAAACGGGCTCTCTTCATGGCGGAGATGATCACCGCCCCAACATTAATCTCCAGCCCTTTCATCAGGGCATAAACCAAGCACACACGATCCCGGGTGACATCTGTCATGTGCACCCCCGAGATCAGGCAGGAACACACTATTTTAAGCCAAATCCTGGCTTCCCTGTTCATTTGAGAGTAAGGCGGTATCTGATGGTAGCCCCTCTCCTTGTGCTTGCTCCATCGTGCTGTCGAACGGGCTCCACACAGAGTGCGTCTGATATTCGCATAGGGTGGAGTTATGTTCAGCGGTCGGAGTACATGGGCGTCTGTGTCCCGCGCCCCCAATATGGCATTCAGGTGATAAGGCTCAAAGGTGACAACCTGCCCCTTTATCTTGACGGTGTGACTGCGGAGTGTTGGGTTCCAGTTTGCGTAGAACTCCCGAATTAAATGGAGATTGCACTCCTTGGGCTCTTCGAAGATCAAGTTCAGCCCGGCAACGTCAATCCTGTGTACGATTCTGGGGAATTCCTGTGCAAGTGGCTCCCTTGCAATGTGCTCTTCGGGGAAGTATTTGGTCTCCTTATGTTTGGCATACCATTTCTTCCCTTCATTCATCACCCATCGGGTTCCGTATTGACGGCGTTGGCCGCGTGGAACCGCTGGTGCTGCTGGGACTGCCGTTCCCAGTCTAATCCTTTTTCTCCCGGCACCTGATATAGATGTGCCCTTTCCTTTGTCTTGCCTGCTTGCCATCGTTCCTATCAAATCAAACAGACAGTCCCAATGTTATTCAAGTCAAAAATTTGCTTTGATTAAGGTTGGGTTGAGTTAGGTCACCCCACACTTAATCTTTAGCCACAATGAAAACAATTCGGCAAGACTATCATTTTCTTCCAATGTTTATCAATCACATGCCTCGTGCATTCAGATAAGTCGAGGGAATAATGACTAAGTACTACTCAGACTTCGTACAACTAATCACAATTTCACCATCGATTCCATTACATCACATAGCACTTAGCCAAACTTTTTTCTCAACAACAACAACCTATACAATTCACCAATTTCATTTTCCCAAAAATTCCCTTGTTTATTTAGCATATTCATCCATATTCACAACATCATTTACATCACCCAACATGCACAACCCAATCATTTTCAAATTTTCAACCAAATTTAGTTTCTTCCTATTCAAATTCCAACCCCAGCTACCAATTTCGCACAAATTCCATCAAACATGTATTTATCGAGTTCATATAATCATAACGATACTACGGACATCAATCAACAATAACTTAAATGAATTCATGCTCAATTTACACTTAGGGCAAGCTTTAGCTACCTCACATGCTCAAAAATTGAAAATTTCGACAATTATTGAGGTTAAGTTCAAGAACGTACCTTTAATTCGATGAACATGACGAAAAGTTGAAGAAAATTTGATCCTAAGTCCGTGTCACATTGGGGGAGGGGGGATTTTGGGGAGTTTGTCGCGGAGGGGGGTGAGAAATGGGAAAAATGGGGTGTTTTCGGGGTTAAAAAGAAGATTTTTCGAGCGGGTCACCCGTCGACCCGGTATGACCCGTCGCGAATAACACTTCAACGTGTCACGAAGGGTAACGCGGAGCACCCCCTCCGTGACACGGAGCCATCGCGCAAGGGTTCTGGAATTTGTAAAAATTCCAAAACACCTTCAACGTGTCACGGAGGGTAACGCGGAGGCCCTCCTCCGTGACACGGAGCCGTCGCGCAGGCTCACTGTTTTGCCACTTTTAATTTTTTACTCACCTCAATTTTTTTCCTTTGCATTTTTGCCCTCCATTACACCTAAAAATTATCTCACAACAAGAAATTGGTTAGAATTTATAGGTTTCAAACACGAATGAAAAAAAATAATTTTTTTGTTTTTGTTTTTATTTTTATTTTATTTTTTTTATTTTTCTAAACTAATTCTACTCATCTATTACAACAATTTCACAGGTTGCCTCCCGTGCAGCGCCTGGTTTACCGTCGCGGCTCGACGTCATTTACGCTCAATCATCCACTAGAGTGACGAATGTTTTCTCTCGAATAACGTCCTCACCCCAATAATGCTTACACCGCTGCCCATTAACCAAGAACGTGGCACTTTGATCTTCTTGCCACAACTCCACTGCCCCGTGCGGGGTGTCCTCAATCGGTGGTTTTCCCACTGGATCTTGAGAATCAACAATCTGAACAATATCTGCTTGATCAAGCACGTTGATTGCTGAAAGCTCCTCATATACGGCCGGAAGCTTCGTGGCCTTGTACACGTCAAATACCTCCACCTTGTCATGCGCCCGCATGGTTAGCTGCCCTATGGCTACATCAATCAAAGCTTTCCCGGTTGCCAAGAAAGGACGTCCCAAAATAAATGGGACTTCCGCATCCGGCTCAAAATCCAGCATAACAAAATCTACCATGAAGATAAGGGAGCCCACTTGCACCAGCACGTCCTCCACAATTCCATCTGGTCTGGCCAAAGAACGATCTGCTAACTGCAAGATCACTGTAGTTGGTCTAGGACTGCCCAGCCCCAACTTCTTGAATACCAATGTCGGCATCAAGTTAATGCTCGCTCCCAAATCGCATAGTCCACGAGCTCAGATACTTTTCCCAATTGTGATTTGATTTGTAAAGCTCCTAGGGTCCTTGAGCTTTGTTGGCAACCTGTTCTGTATCCGGGAAGTGCACTCCTCCGTAAGCGCCACCGTAGCATACTCTGTCAATCTACTTTTGTTTGCCACGATGTCCTTGGTATATTTTGCATACTTCGACACTCCCTGCAAAACATCAACAAGAGGTAAATTAATATGTACCTGTTTAAGCACCTCCATGAACTTTTTGAAACACACTTCCTCCTTGTGTTTCTTTAATCTTTGAGAGAACGGGGGTGGTGGTCTTTCTGGTTCAGCTTCTTTTTTCTTCCCCATCTCATCATCGTGTTCCCTTTCTTTCTCCACTGCTCCCGAATGCTGAGGTGGTCTTTCTGGTTCCACCTCCTTGAGTTGTAAACCACTCCTTGTGGTCACTGCATTTACTTGCTTGGGATTCGAGTCAATGTCACTCGGTAGTCCTCCTTTTGGCTTGGTGTTTTGAGCTCCAGCTAGTTGCCCAAACTGGTACTCCAACGCCTTTGTAGCTAACTGATTGTTCTTTACATCTGCCGCCAACTTCACATAGTCAGCCTGTAATTGAGCTTGGTTAGCTATCATTGTTTTAAACATTTCCTCAATGTTGGGTGGTGGTGGTGGAGGAGGCGCATTGTTGCTTCTGTATTGAGTTTGATAGTTCTGCTGCCCTCCTTGATTTCTCTGTGCACCCTGATTCGAACTCTGCCCTTGATGGCTGTTACTACCCCAGGAAAATTCGGATGATTCCTCCAATTAAAGTTGTAGTTGTTGACATACTGTTGGTGATTATTCTCTGTACATTACCAACAAAGTTCATTGAATCTGGATTTGCACCACAACACTCATCTGAGTGTTCATTACTACCGCATACTTCCCACCAAATCTGTTGCACTACATTAACTGGGGCTTGAGATTGATTTAAGCTCATGTTGCTAAAGTGGGTGTTGAGTTGATTTTGCAACGCAGCTGTCTGTGCAGCGATAGTTGTAAACCCATCCACTTCCAAGACTCCTTCCGCTTTCCTTGTTCCTCCTCTTGAAGAGTCCGCATTCCACTCTATATTTTCCTGCGAAATACGATTTAACAAAGTATACATCTCCTCATAAGTCTTTTCTAATGCTTGTCCCCCAGCTGCTGAGTCTAGCAAAAATTTTGTGTGGGATTCCAAACCCTCTATGAACATATGCACTAGCACATCATTGGACTGGTGATGGTGAGGACAATCTCGTAACATGGATTTGAATCTTTCCCAAGCTTGATACAGATTCTCCCCCTCTCTTTGTTTAAAACTTAGAATCTGACTTCTAAGTCTTGCTGTTTTCCCGGATGGAAAGAACCGTATCAAGAATTTCCTTGCAAGATCATCTCAAGTGGTGATGGAATTAGGTGGCTCAGCTTTCAACCACCTCTTTGCTTCTCCCAATAGTGAAAATGGGAACAATGTAAGCCTTACATAATCAGATGATACTCCAGTGGGGATATAAGTGTCACTTATCTCCAAAAAGTTTTGGAGATGTTGTTGTGGATCCTCGTGAGGCAGACCTGTGAATTGCCCGCTGGTGTGCAGCAATTGCACCATATTCTGTTTTAGCTCAAACCTCCCTCCTGGCTCGGGTTTACGAATGCTTGATGTAACATTGTTAGCATGTGGGATTTCCACTTCGCGAACCGGCCTAGCTGCCATTTCCTCGGGCACTAACACTGCCCTTACATGTGGTGGATTCTGTTGTTGCTCCAGGATTATTTGTCTGAGCAACTGCAGCTTTCACTCTAGAGCTTCTCTCCTTTGACGATGAAATTGTCTTTCCGGCTCTAAGTATGAGTCCACCTGCTCCTTGTCTCTTGCCAGTGTTCAACAGAATTCAATATCTGCAAAAGACAAGCTAAGATCAATTTGTCAGCACAATATAGAAATCGCAAACTAACACTTAAGAAAACAATTTTACCAATTCCCAGTCCCCGGCAACGGCGCCAAAAACTTAGTGTTTCGCAACTACACTCAAGTGCACGTGGTCAAACAAGTAGTAAAATGGCTTAAGTAAGCCAAGTATCGATCCCACAGGGACTGAACCAAGGTAATAATCGAATTAAGTGTTAATGAACTCTAATTCTAAAAATGCAGACAATAATTTAAAGAAGATTTTGAGAGTTGGTTTCCTACTTTATACTAATCTAAGACAAAATGATAAAAGTGAGTCTGAACTATAGTAATGAGCAAGCTGAGGCTAAAACGAACATGCAGGGAAGTAATTTATCGATACAATTTGATTAATCTTTCCTTCGGTTGCTAGTCAAGAATTATTGCCTATGGAGAGAAACTTTCGTATTCTACCCAACTTAAGAATCATGAACCTTCAACCTACATTTCTGTGATAAAATAATTTCATATTCTAGCCATACGAAACTGATTCCTTAATTGACTAATACGACTTTCAGATATATTTCGATTCTGAAGGTAAATCAATTCTCAATTTTCCCAAACTAAGAAGAGATCATATCCTACCAATTCACAACTTTCCAATTTCTTTCCTTTTCAGGATAAAATTGGATTTTTTAGATATACATTAACATTGGCCAGACATTAATATAGTAAGAACAAGAATTGATAGAACAACCATGGAAGAAAAGATGAAAACCAAAATGATCAACAATTACATTCCACTACAAATGTTCTCAACCTCAGCAAGAAGTGAATTTAGCCACTCATTTGTGGATTAAACATCATCAAATGAGTATAAATCATACAAACAATTGAAATAAAGGAGAAAGAGTTAGAGAAGAACCCTAAGATTTTCGTCTCCTCAACTGCCTGTAACCCACGTTCTTGCTCAACTAAGTCAGAATAATTAAAAATAAACCTAAGTGTGCTATTTATACTAGTGGAAATTTTTTTCGAAATAACAAGCAACGTGTCACAGAGTGCATCGTGGAGCACTGCCTCCGTGACACGGTGCAAACGCGGACCCTCACTGGAATTTTATGTTTCAGGTAAATATGGGCAATGTGCCATGGCATGTAACGCATGGCTTGGCCAACGTGCCATGGCCCCGACGTGGACCTTCACTGGAATTTGTCCAAGTAACCCACCCGAGGCAGACTGCCTCCACGATGGCAGTGTGACACAGATCCATCGCGGAGCCCCTTTATTTGCTGCTTGTCCTTGACCTTTTCCACTGCTCGCTTCCGAGTCCATTCCCGATTTTCACCAACATGCAACTTAGCTTCCTAAAATTACATTTTTCCTACAAAACAACACTAATCATGTTGGTTAGTATAAATTCGCATTTTAACTACAAATCACATGAGAATGTACAAATAACGATAGATAAACAAGACGAAATAGAGAATTTGAGCATCACTTGGGCATATAATTCTGCCCAAGATCAAGCTGGCTGATGCTCCTCAACATTTGCACCCTCATAATCATTACCGTTACCATTTCTTCTGGGGTTCACTTGGCATGGAGGCATGATGCTACAAATGTGAATAGCATGAATTAGAAGGGTAGAGAACTTTTGATCGCACGACATAGATCATGAAAGAAGGGAACATTTCCTAAACGTCTAGTAGCCTCTTCCTCACAAGTGTGGCGCGATTCACACCCATGAAAAATACTCTACTTAATGCGGTTTTCAGACTCCCTAGAACACTTCAAACCTATGGCTCTGATACAAAGTTTGTCATGACTCGGACGTACACCCGGATCATAAACACGGAACAAGGAGCCCTGAGAGACCCCAAGTCAACCCATGGCATGAGAATACATCAAATTAAAACAAAAGTGGAACACTAAACATAAGAAAATGTAAACATTCCATAAAAATGAAGAAAAGGCAACACATTACCCATACATGACGGTTGAACACAACATATAGTCTGAAAAGTCTCTAATCATGAAAGACGGGCTGATGGGACAACTCCCCAACTAACTCAACAAGTCTGAAACTGAAGGAAAAGAATAGAGTCTGAACATATGGCCCTCGGAACATGAGGACTCACCAAATAAGCTGATAACTATCTCGGAAGCACTACTGAGGAGGGTGAGCCTGATAGTCGGGTCTTGTATCATGAAATGATACAACATAGAAAATATGAGGTCAGTACGTGGAATATATTGAGTATGCAAGGTAAGTAAAATGGACATTTAAAATATAGAAATCTCATAAATGATCATAAGAGTGGAACATCATGCTCATATCATAAATGTAGTACCATAACATGAGGCTCAATGTTTTCAAAACATTCTTAATACAATCGTAATCATAATCGTAAGAGAAAAGCCTTGTTTAACATGACTTAAGTCCATATACATAATCATAAATATGCATAAATCATAAGGAACATTAGGAGATTCTCTTAACCGACATACCCCATATGAGCACACATGAAGCCCGACTTGTAACCCTAGTCGGGAGGGTGTCCGTACCTTGCCAAGGGTCTAACCATAAAAGTGTGACGTCACCATGAAAAGGGCCATTTGGGCCGGGGACAATCCCATAGGAGGTCCCAACATACCTACGGTGGCATGTAGTTTACGAGATCCGAGGCAAAACCTAGGCCCCGAACCTACTCGGTGTTCGATACTACTCCCAAAACATATATAGTGCTCATAGTATAATATACATGAATTCATGGGCTAGTTAAATCATGATAATCATATATACACTTGTACATAAGTGAACTAGCCATGTAACGAGGCCCATGAGCCGGCCAAAACATAATTCATGATTCATGAGGTTCATACATACTTGGAGATCATGCATATAGCTTGAATTTCATAAAAATCATAATGGGTAACATAATAAATTCATGATTTAAATCATAATTCATGCTAGGCTTATAATTATTATCAATGGATAATTAGATCATAAATCGATTTATCATGGCGCATGCATAATTAGGCTAAAATACATAGAACTTCCAAATCAATAATATTATAACTAATTTAAATCACAAAAGCTTATGACAACCCATAGATTATGATAAGATTTTAAAATCACAAAACCCATAATCAAATCATTAGATTTTAAGTAAATCAAATTCAAAACCTCATAAGTTTTTGTTGAAATCTTTGTAAAATTCATAGAGGAGGGACATGAGTGTGGAAAAAATTACCAATTGATAGCCTTACATACCTGAAAATATCTAGTTCTTAACCTCTCTTGATAATCCAAGAAGAAATTGCAATGAATTGATGAGTTCTAAGCTTGAATCACTCTCCTAACTCCACTACCTTGCATGCATGAAAGAATGAAGTGAAAACTGAACTTAACCCTTTTAAATTTCCCTATTCATAACCCAAAACGTCGTAGTTTAGGCCTTAGGATCTTAGAAATTTACGAAAAAGTCCTTACTAATTCGCAGAAAATAACTGGTAGGGGGTCCCAACGAGGGAACCATCGACTCGTTATGAGGGGCCACGACTCATGGCCTGAGTCGTGAGGTACACTGCCACAATTTCTTCTGGGACCCATAGAGGACACCACGAATCATGATGGGTAACCACGACTCGTAGTCTCCATCCGTGGTCAACACTGCCCAAAATCCTTGCCCAGATTCTAGTCTAGGCCACGGGTGACTTCACGAGTCATGAGGTTTGACCACAAATCGTGGTCACGCCCGTGGTCTCCTCTGCAAATCCTGCCACCCTGCTGGACCACGAGTCACCTCACAACTCGTGTTCACTCCTCACAAGCCTCCTCACGGTTCGTCTTGTGACCTGGTGCGAAATTTCAATTTTTCACTATTTTGACTCCTGGGTCTGATTCTTGGGTTTCAGGGTATAACAGTTCGTAACTTGAAACTAACAGTCTTTGGAAGATTTATTCTAGTGTATTTAAATTCTAAAACTCAACCTGAAAGCAATAGTGCCAAGACCCTGGATCTTAATTATAATTTGAATTACAACTCTCTTAGAAACAAACTTATTTTAGTAGCTTTGATCTGCATTTCAAGTTTAGTAGAAAGTAATCTCAAAACTTTATTTCTATTTTTCTTGAATAGTGTAATACTGATTCAAACTAAGCAATTAATCTGACAAGTCTCTGTGGATATGATATTTAAACTTCACCATCCTATATTACTTGATGACCACGTATGCTTGCGTATGTGTTTGGCAACATCAAATTTTTGGCGTCATGGCCAGAGACTTGAATATTGATTAATTATTTTTTATTGGAATTTTTATTCCACTGTTTCGTATTTTATGTTGGTTGGTAGTTCTTGCATATTTCAAGTGTTATTTGTTTAGTGTATGTTAGCTACTCAAAGTCAAGGACAACCTTTGGCTCACTAAATAGAAAAACATTTCATGGGTTAGCAGTAATGGAAGAGAACAATGAGCAAGAATGTGCCAATGACCCAGATCAGATTCCAATGCAAAAATTTTCTAGGCCGAACTTGGAGAATGCTTCCAAAATCCAAAGCGATCATCAAGTCGGCCATGATTGGAAATTTTGAATTGAAGGAGGGAACCGTGTGGTTGGTTCAAAACACTTGTCAGTATCAGCGCAAGCCGCATGAGGATCCCCATAGAAATTTGATGATATTTGTGGAAATAAGTGAGAATTTTCATTACCAAAATGTTTTTGATGAGTATGTTAAGTTTACTTTATTCCCATTTTCATTAAATGAATAGGCAAAGGATTGGCTTTAAAATGAGCCATCAAGGTCCATCACCACTTGGGAAGCTCTTTCCAGTAAGTTCATAAATAGGTTTTTCTCTTGGAGGAGAACAAAGGAGTTGAGAGGAAAGGTCTCAGGGTTCATTTAGAAGGACGGTGAAACCTTAGCTCAAGCCTGGGAGAGATAAAAAGGGTATCTGCGAGATTGCCCGCATCATATGCAACCAAAGGAGATCATTGGGCATAATTTTATAGAGGGACTGAAGCCAGAGTCCAAGATTTTACGTGATGCTACTACACAAGGATAGATACTATCCAAAAGCTACGATGAGATGGAAGCTTTGTTAAATCTTATGTCAATCGAGAGTCAAGAATATCAGGACTGAGGCAAAGGTTTTGCAGCAACAAAGGTTCTAGGGAAACTTAAAGTTGATGGTGTGGCTGCAATTCAGTCAGATATTAGTCAGTTGGTGAATCTAATCAGCAAGTTAGTGACCACACTAGTAATAAGTTACGTTCATCAGGTTTAGCAAGTTCAGACTCCACCCCCATCATGTGAGGCGTGTGGAGAAATTCATGCTTATTTAGGTTGTTCGCTAAACCTAGAATCTATCTATTTTGTGGGGCAACAAGGTCGCAGTGGAGGATTTAAGGGAACAGTTACAATCAGAGGTACAGGACTGCAGCTAATCCCCCATGGGGAGGAAATCAGAACTTTCAGAGACCCCCGAAATAACTTTCAGAGAAATCAGGGCCAGCAGCCTAACAGTTCATTAGAGGAGACCATGAAGCAATGGATGGTTCAGCAGACTCAAATTGTCAATGAGATGCAAAAGTTGATTCATGAGTTGGAGAGCCAAGTGGGCCAGTTGGCAATTTAGCAGACAACTATACATCAAGGGTCTCTTCAAAGTAATATAGAGAAGAACCCCAAGGAGAATGTAAGCACAATTTCTTTACGCCAGTGAAAAGGAATTGGGTGAAGTGATACCCAGAGAGAATAAGGCAGAGGCAGAACAACTTGCAAAGTCAAAGCGAGAGGTCCACGAGTCAAGTCATTCACATCCAAAAGCAGAAAAAGTTAGACCACCTCCTCCGTTTCCACAGAGATTTAGAAAGAAGAAAGAGGACGCAGCATGCAAGCAATTTCTAGATGTCTTAAAGCATGTGCATTTAAATCTGCCATTGGTAGAGTTGTTGCAGGAGTTTTCAAAGTACACCAAATATCTTAAGGATATTGTGGCTAATAAAAGAAGGCTCACAGAGTTTGAAATTGTAGCTCTTATAAAGAAGTGCAGTTCCTGGCTGTGAAATAAGATTCCATCGAAGTTGAAAGACCCTGGGAGCTTCACTATTCCAGTCATCATTGGAAGCAAATAGGTTGTCTCAGAATTGTGTGATCTGGGTGCAAGCATTAATCTTATGCCTGCATCATTGTTTAGAATGTTGGGGTTAGGAGAACCACGTCCCACTACAGTGATGCTACAGTTGGTTGACAGGTCCATCACTTATCCTGACGGCATTATTGAAGATGTGCTTATTAAAGTGGGACCACTGATCTTGTCAGTGGACTTTATCATCCTTGAATATGAAGTTGATGAAGCAGTGCCCATTATCTTAGGAAGAGAATTCTTGGCTACAGCAGATGCAGTTATAAGGGTGAGATCAGGAAAGATGTCGATGATGATGGATGGTCAGGAAGTAGTTTTTGATGTATTCAGGGCGGCACGATTGCCACCCCATTATGAGGAGTTAAAGACCATCATAGTGGTAGAGCCTGAAATGTTTAAGCAGGCATTAGAGCAACATGTGTCACAAGAAGAACCATCGGCAACTCAGGTAGCAAATTATCTCTCTCAGTTGGAGGAGTGATAAGTCTTGCGTTGTGTCACAATATTAAATCAAGTGCTTCACAGAAGGCAACCCATAAATGTCATGCCACAACTATAAATAAGGTGCTTGGTGGGAGGCAACCCATCTTTCTAATGTATTTTTATTTTGCAGAGACGACGATGAGGATGATGCCACCACTGGAGCAATGTTGGTTGATGATACAGAAAATGTTGATGATCAAGATTTTAATCCTGATGATGATGACTATGCTTAGAAGTCCATGAAGTTTTTTTCTCTCCCTACTTATTATGACATATTTGTGTACTGGGGACAGTGCAATATTTAAGTGTGGGGTGGAGGAAATAGATTTTTTTATTCTATCTTTGCTAAATTGTTAGAGTAGGTTGTAGTAATGGTTATCAAAACTTTGTGTTAGTTAGCTTGTTTTGTAATTGCTAGTAAGTGGATGGTTGTGGAAATTGAAATATGCTATGTTCTATGTCTGTTTGTCTCTGGTTGTTTGTTGGCTTAATTAAGAGTTAAATTTCTTTTAGAATTTATGATAGGTGTAGTAGTTGATCCTGATGATAGATGGATGGTGATCATCTTAAGGGAATATTAATCACATTTTTTTATATTTAGATTGAAGTCAAAAATTACCACTTTGTTCTCTTGACATTCCACTTAGAAGTCAGCTGGAAGCACGAAGTGTTCATCTTGAATGCATGAGAAATAAAAATTCCATGAGAAACACATAGGTTCTTTAACTTGACTCAAGATGAAAAATTAGGCTTAACAATGAAATTCATTCAATATGATTGTGTGGATGTGTGGTAATAAGAAACTGACTCAGATCATGCCATGAGGGGTGAACTTGAAATTGTTGTGTTTTATACATAAGATAACATCTAGAACTTGCCTAACATGTTTGCACGGTACCTAGTTGTCTAAGAGGTAAGATATAATCAAGGAATTTCTTTGATAGACCCATGTTTGTCCATTGTTTTTGTACCTCCTTTAACATTATCCTTAGTCAACCCCATTGAGCTGTAAGCCTATATTTTTTCTTAGCCACAAAAGAAGCCTGTTCCCTTTATTATGTAACTCTAAAACTTTGATCCAAAGACATTCTAATGCACTTTAAGATTTAAGAATGAAGGTTCCACCGGTGTAACACTGTTAATGGAAAGGAAAGAAAAAATGTGGATGGCAAGAAGAGAAAAATAGGAAAGAAGGGTGCCCACAGAATAAAATGTTTACTTACTGCTAGAACATAAAGAAAAGATTCTTAATAGTTGACTATTTTGGTTGATCATATCAGCAGAAACTAGCAGCCAAGTGGTGTAAAAAGGGGTGTGTGAAAAGAAAAGGGGATTGGTGAAAGAAGGGGTGAGCAGAAAGGACAAGTGGTGGACAAGAAGGAGGAAGTAAAAACATGTCTTAAAGTTCTTAGGATTGGTAGCCACTATTGATATAATAACTTGCCCCTTAGCCGACATTACAACTAGAAAAAGTCCTTATGATATTTATTCTTTTTGAATTGATTGAGTAATCTGACTATACATGAGAGGCAAGCCTATGGTATGTTGTATATGTATGAAACATCATTTATGAGAGTGAGTGTGTCTTGTTGACCTATGTTCCAAGTTTACGAATTGATAATATGAGAGAAGGAACATCACTAAATAAGTGAGGGCACAAGATGGTCAGAGTCGATGTACTATGAGTCATATTTTTCATATTTAATGATTTTGGCTCCGTTCAGAAAAAGATGAGTCAGTTATAGAAAGTATGTAGTTTCGAATGAAAAGAACTTCCTTATGTATATGCTATGGATTGTTTATGAATTGATGAACCACCTATTTATGTACTCTCTTCTACCTGCTTGAGTGAGAGTTTCTAGAGGTGACAAGTGGTGTGTAAAGAAGTGTTTGTTTCATGAAAGTAAGGATTGTTCGAGGATGAACAATGGTCTAAATATGGGGTTTGGGCGTATTCTTATGCTCATTCGTCACATTTTTACATATCTTTTATCATGTTTTGAGAAGATTATCCTTATAAAATGCAAAGTTTCATGAATGTATGTGTAGAAAGAGCTAACATATGTTTTTAGATGATTTTGGCAGGTAACACACATAAAAATACTCAAAAAAAGTACAAGGTGTGAAGAAAGAGGAATTCGAGGAAAATTTGGCCTGGTGAAATAGGATAAGTGGCGCACCAACCACTAAACTTCAGAGAAATTATGCTCAAGTTGGTTCTATGGATAAAGTGGCACGCTAGATATTGAACTTCAAAAGAATTTTGATCATGTCACACCCCGAGTCTATACCGTGGATGAGACACGGTACTTGATGTTCTAATGAAGACATAGAAGCGGAATGAGCAAGGAAGCTTCTTGAAATGAGAAGCAAAGTCAAATCTGCCAAAAGACTTGGTTAAAGAAGAAGAAGCAGTATCAGAAAACCAAAAAACATAAGAGAGATAGCAAACAAAAGTAAAGTGAACTTATCTAAACGTGGATCATGATTCTTCTCCGAAGAAAGCTACACCTTGATGAAGTATACTCACCTAAGCTCCAATGGAAGAGATCACTCACCTAAGCTCCAAGACATAGAGGCGGAGTGAGTAGGAAGTTTCAAAAAATGAGAAGCATCAAATGAGAGCAGGGTTTCTTATTTTATTAGACAATTTTCTTTATTACTTTTGTTTTTTATTATTTTATTCGTCCTGGGTTGCACCGGTCTTAACCCTTTGCATTTATTTTAATAAAAGGCCCTGCAACCCATAATTTTTTTTAAAAAAAAACATCTCATTCATATTTACCGATGGCATGAAATTAACGAATTATTTTTTCATAAATATCGTTTAATTTTTTAATCCTTTATTAATAAAATTTATTTTAAATTAAAATTATTTTTTATTTTTAAATATTTAAATAGTTTCATATCGATTGACACCAACAAAAAAAATAAATTAAAAGCTCAATGAATATAAGATTGCATTAAAAAGAAACACATATATTTGGACACTATAAATGAAAAGATGTCTGTGTTCTTGCAATTCCTATCCAAATTACCGATCATATTTTTTCTACTCAATCGACTCTATATTCGTCAATTGCTCTGATTGCTCATAGAAAGCTGAATGCTTTTTAGTTTTAATTAATAATGCCTGCTTTTGAAAATTCTAGCAAATATATTTTAGTACTTTAAACTAAACAATAATGTTGTGACTTCTTCATAAACTTGAATTGTTAGGAAAGTTTTTCTTCAAATCTATTTTCGTTCTTTCCATTTATATGGCTAGACAATTTCGTAATATTTCAAATTTTGTGAAAGTAATCGGATAGCACTAAATTGAAAATAATTATATAAAATACAATACATATTATTAAGAATTTTACTTGCGTTGATATACTAAAAATTTTGATTTGTTGATATAACTCATATTTGGTTTACATAGTCCATAAATATATCAAGCATCAAAATATAAAGTTATATGACAGGATAACTTTATACTATTTAATCTTTAAAGTCGAAGCAAACGAAATATTGATTTTCATGGCATTATCGGTACATTAATTCTTTAGATTAATCACAAGATTATGTAATTTGTTTCTAATATCTTTGTCGTGTGATATTAGTTGCTTCGAAATATTGATTTTCATGGCATTATCGGTACATTAATTCTTTAGATTAATCACAAGATTATGTAATTTGTTTCTAATATCTTTGTCGTGTGATATTAGTTAGCCAAAAATATTGATTATATTCTAGGTAAATATTGACTTAGACCTCATTTGTTTGTATTTAATGGAGGGCTGAATCTGAATGGTTTAGACCTTACGTCATTAAGTGCATTTATTTTCATTAAAATTTAAGTACTTACTCAGTGTGAATAGATCTTAATCATTAAGATCTGTAACAAAGTCTTAATATCATTAAGAGGTATGTTGTGTAAATTGTTTTCACCATCACTCTTTCCAGCCACTAGTCACTACCATTAACCATCTTTATCATCACAACCACCATCGTCATTACCATCGCAACCACCACCACCATTACCATCGCCAACCACGGCCCACCACCGCCAACTACTACCTCTATCACCATTACAGTTGTCAACCACTCCTGACATCATAATAACTACTGGCAACCACCACCGCTTCTACTGTTAGTCGTTACTATGCATACCACTTCATCAGTATAATTATATTCACTACTTTCAGAATCAACGTCGTTGTCGCTATCTCTACCACCACTATCACTTACTACCACCACTACGACTAATCCCTACTACCAACTGCCTTCACTATCACAATTAGCATTGCCGTCAGCTACTACCAACACATCATCAACCACCACACATTCTTCACCTACCACCATCAACAACACCAACTCCTAACATCAACCAACTTCACCATCACAACCACCACTGTCAACCATCACCATCATGTCAGTCACTATAACACCAACCACCCCCCTCATCATAACTATCACCACCATAATTACTAGCCACTAAAATCAAATATTACCACGACCACCGCTTTAAAGCATCTCTACCATCACTAGCAAACAAAAATATTTTATTTTTTCATCAGTTAGTAAATTTATTTTATTAAATTAATATTTTTTCTAATATATAATTAATTTTATATTTAAGTTGTATATTTTATATATTTATAAATAAATAAAATATGCACATTCAGATGTTGAAAAACAAACAGTCTTAATCATTCAGTATTCAGATCTAGAAACAACGTCTTAATCATTCAGATATGTATTCAGACACTACTAGAAATAGAGATTTTTCCCACCCGCAAATCAATTGGGAAACAGTTTCCCACTGAAATAGTGAAAATTTTCATGATTTTTCTATGTGAAAACACTATATTTTTTTCTTTTCCCATCAAAATAGTCACTTAATATTTTTTAATGAGAAATCAATGGAAAAATAATAATTTTTTAGTAGTGAGACATCTTAATCTTAATGAAAACAAACGAGGGAGACAATATTTTACCATTCAAATGTGCATTCAAATTCAAACGTCTAATTTTAATGAAAACAAATGAGGTCTTAGTATCCGCTGTTAATTACTCAAATAATTAATCATATTCGAAGCAACATTGACTAACTAGTATGACTTCGTGTTGTGGGAAATTATATTTCATTTATAGGAGTATTGGATATATCCCTATTTCCATCATTGCTATACTCTTTAATTCAATATTAGCTTCTAAACATACTTTTAAAATATCAACCAATAATTGCACGTTAAATATATATTGTTTGATAATATTTATGTAATTTCCTAGTGTTGCATAATAATTAATATAGGGCACATGCATAAAACGCATATATTAATATCAGTTTATTTTTTAAAAAATAGATAATATTTGAATATATGATGCTTAAATAAGGCCTTGACTCATGCCTTTTAACCTTTATTATTGTTCTTAATTTATTGAAAAAAGCACGCTAAGCAAGTGATCAAAATGGTGTGTAACGAAGGGGAGCCAAATCCGTACTAGACAATCATGAAATGTATGGTGCGTAAAAAAGTACCTGTGAATAAGGTGTGTGTAGAAAAGAAGTTAGAAATCAAGGGGTAAATTATGTATTAAATTTTTTTTTTGCCTAAAAGATCCAACAAATGATATATATCTTACTTTGTTTTCTGCTTAAATGTCCAAATATTTAGGCATGTGGTATTATTTCCTCAGCTTGCTTCACTTCCTCTATCTCCTCAACTACATATTATTATTATTATTATTATTATTATTATTATTATTATTATTATTATTATTATTATTATTTTCTGAGAGAAAATTATCTCTAATTTTCAATTTAAACTTGTGTTAAATATAACATAAAATAATATCCATTCATCATAATTTGCATGTCATAATTTATCGATTTTGATTTTTCTTTCTGTCATCTTTGTCCCTCCACTTGAAATTTTAGTCGGAATTTTTTATCAAACTTAAAAGGATTTTTTTTTTTACAAATATTAATATTGGGGACAATATCTAAATATTAGTGCGCAAGAGTATTTCTGTTGATATTATAAATGTGTATCATATGTTGCAACCGGGGACTTAATTAGGGCGTATTTGGTGCGGAGAAAATAAAAAATATGTGTTTAATTTTTCAATCTTCTATGATTAGAATTTGTAAATATTATTTTCTTTAGAAAAATAAATTTTTTTAAAATGAGAAAAATAATTTTTTTAGTGCAAGTAGGACAAATAAATTATTTTACATTGATTATGTCTTTTCCACGCAATAACACATCTTATCTTCACTCCAACTCGAGTAGCCCCACCCACCCACCCCCCTCCCCCTCCCCCTCCCCAAACCCAAACCCACACCCACATCCCATAGAATTTGTCAAGATTATGTATAAATATTTTTAAGATAATATTTTCATAACTATCATCCTTAGCCACAAATATCACTATTGTTAATCACCACAATCAACCGTCACCTTCATAATCACCATTTACAAATCACCATCATCAACAACTCATCGCTACAGACAATCACCATTTTTAGCTACTACTGTGTATCATCAACCATTACGTTCAATCATCACTATTACCATCGACTATCACTTCATCCAATATATTATCAACCACTACCAACAATTAGTACCAATTATCATCATAAACCACCACTATTAATCATTATTGTCAGCCCATCACCGCTAGGTACACACAACAGCCACCCTCAGCCAACATTATCACCAACTACCCTCAATCGATATCTGCAATTATATTTGTCAACCATTGTTATCGCCAATCACATTATACCTTTTTAATTTTTTTTTAATTGTTGATATAGTATTAGGTAAATTAGCATTTTATTTATATGAATTATATATATTTATTAATTTAGTATATATAAATATTGAGAAGACGGACAATCCTACTTTAGTGTATATAAATAAATAAATATATATATATATATATATATATATATATATATATATATATCATATTATTATATAAGTGAGAGGTCAAAAAGTGAAAAGTTAGATTATCATTTTGCCCCTCCATTAAATTAAAATTTATTAAATACTTCAAATAATAATAATAATAACAATAAATAAATAAAAGTGAAAAATTTAAATATTATAATACCCTCTAAACATTGAAAGACTAATATGCTCTTCAAATAATAATGATAAATAAAAATAACTTAAAAATTAAAATACTAAAGTACCCTCCAAACATTGAAAGACTAATATACCCTTCATATAATAATAAATAAATAAATAAACAACAATAATAATAATCTATCTATATCTACATCATCATATATCATATATTATTATATAAGTGGGAATCCCTCAAGTTAAAAGTTGGATTACCATTTTGCCCTTCAATCTAAAACTATTTCGATAATTTTTTATGTACTAAAAAATAAATATACATTACAATTGTTACACCCTGTAAGTTTCTAACGTTTAGTCGGCCTATTCGTACATTAGTTAAAAGTTTTAGAATGTCATACGTATGAGGAAAGGGCCCGAGAAAAGGCCGAACGAGTGCCAAGTCGGGATTTCGGGAGAGGAGGCCGAACCAAGCTGCCCAGAGGGGCAAAGTGGCACGGAGCAGCTCCTCCGCGTAAGCCAACGTGACACAGAGCAGAATCAACGCGATGGGCAGAGTGCCACATTTCCTTGTTTGCTGCCTCAAGTATATATAGGCCTCACCCTTAGATTTCATGTTATTTTCTTAAATAAACTCTACCAGTAGAGTTAGAAGCAAAGGGGAATTATAATATTCATCCGATTACGTCGCTAAACGTCGTCCAAATCCAAATAACTTCGGGTATCAAAGTTTAAGACTGCAGAGAGCATTTCTACGAAGTTAGTTTCGTGAAATTCACCCGATAAATCGTCGTCCCGCCGAGCCAAAGTTGTTGAAATTGCTCCAAACTAGTGTCAATACGATTCCAGGCTTAAAGTAAGCATTTCCCCCTTCTAGACTTTCGAGAAATAATGAGGTTTCGATTGTGTTCCGTAAAATTGGAATATAATTAATATTTATATATAAAGTTTTCCTTTTTGCCGAATTTAGTATTAAAATTAGTCTTATCTTTCCAGTAACACGATTTCAGTTGGGAAGAGCTATTGAATACTAATTGGAACCTATCAGTTAATCAGAAACCGGCAATCGAGGTATGTTAAGGCATTTTTCTTTCGACAAGTTAGTTTCTTCGTCGAGTTAGTTTCTTCAGCATAGTAGTCCAGTATGAATCCCAGTAAAGCATGTTAGGAGTATGTTATCATGTCTAGTTGTGTTTTCAGTTGAGGCTCGTAATTTGTATTGTTTTGGGATGGAATACACCTGTATAGCTTTCGTGACCACCCCAGGGTTAATAGCTATGTCGCCGCCCGCCAGGGGCGAGGATATGTCGCTCTACGGAGCGGCATGCCGTCTGCAAGGGATGAAGATGGGGATCCAGATCCTCATATTGTCGTGGTTGGCCTTATATACACACCCCCACTGAGCGCTTACTCCCGGGGTGTAGATATCAGGAGTGCTTCGAACTCAGACACAGCTACAGTCAGGGGCCGAGCGGGTCCAGTTGCAGACCCAGGGGATCGGCAGGATGCTTATAGCTGGTAGTTGACTCAGTATGACCTAGATAGGGGTATATAGAATGAGGTGTACTCACTAGGGCTAATGGGGGCCCAGGTGGGTTATTCTGTGCTGATTGTACCTTCCAGCTTATGGGAGCCAGGTAAGATTTATGCTTGCTTTAGTTATTGATAGTTAGACAGTAAGATGCCTTGCTTGTCAGGTATGACCCCTACCCTCCTTATTACAGTTATGTTTAGCCCTAATTTCACTACTTCAGTCATTTTCAGTCCGTTCTCCTTACTTCAGTTATTTTTCAGTTCTATTTCCTTGCTTTCAGTTATTTAAAGTTACTGCTTTACATACTCAGTACCTGTGGTATTGACGCCTCTTCTGGGGCGCTACATTACTTGCCTGCAGGTGCAGATAGACGAGAAGCAGGTCCCTCGTGATTCCAGTCAGCTGTACAGAGCCGTCAGCTCCCTTCTTCCGAAGCTTGTGTGATAGAGGTTTACTTCTTTTGTTTGTACAGTATGGGTGATTTGGGCCCTGTCCCGACCATCTTATTACTCCTAGAGGCTTGCAGATTGCATTACGTCCCTGTGGTTAGATGATATCGGCCGTGTGGGGCTCATATGTATTTTAGACTATGTGTGTTGGCCGTGTGGGGCCATCTTTAACTGTTGATTAGTGGCCTTGTCGGTCATAGCTTAGTTTAGCATCTGATTTCGCTTTCCAGTTATAACTAGATATCATGGTGGCCTTGTCGGCCAGCGTAGGACTCCCTATGTTTGTTTGTCTCTGGTTAGCTGTTTATTTTCACAGGTGGCTATAGGCCTTGTCACCCGGGGTTTGTATTTACAGCCGTTATATAGCCCGTTGTTTTCTCGATTCTAGAGTTAGAGTTAGCGCTACACCAGAAGTGCTTAGGCTCAGTCAGCTCAATAGTTCATGTCCTAGTAGGGCACCAGGTGCCAGTCATACCTCCCAAGGTGGGGCGTGACAAACTTGGTATCAGAGCAGGTCGTATCCCAAGGAGTCTACAAGTCGTGATAAGTAGAGTCTTGTTGATGGATGTGTTGTGCACCACATACTATAGGAAGGAGGCTGCAAGTCATGATAGGATGGTTACTCTTTCTTCTTATTCAGTCGTGCTATAGAGCGGTACAATATAGGGTTGAGTCCCTAAGCTAATTATACTCTTTTGTTTACAGAGGAATGTCGGACCAGCGACACCCTACGACAGGCAGGAGGTTAGATATAGTAGCAAGAGAGGGCACTAGCAGGGTGCCTCAGCCTCGGTCAGAATCAGCCCAATCTGAGGATGATACGGACGTATCATCTCGACCTCCCCAGCAGTCTCCACCATGTCAGGAGCCGCTTAGGACGGCTAGTGTGACGGCACCGCCTCCGGCAGTTTCTATACCCGTACCATCCGACCAGGAGGTCAGGAACGCGGTGGTTATGCTAGCACAGATGATGGCTGCTCACCGCCAGCCAGTGCCACCTACAATTGCAGAATCTTTAGGAGGGCCTGGTAGCTCGAGGGTTCGAGAGTTCCTAACACTAAGTTCCCCGCAATTCACAGGGACAGATCAGATCGAGGACCTTCAGGACTTCTTAGACCAGATGCAAAGGATTTTCAGGGTAATGCATGCTACACCCACAGAGTCAGTTGAGTTGGCGGTATTCCGGCTACGGATATCACCGTACTGTGGTATGAGAGTTGGGAGAGGTCCCGAGGGAGAGATGTTTCCCCTCCGACCTGGCCCAGCTTCTCAGAGGCTTTCTTGGATCATTACCTACCGCGGGAGATTCGACAGGCCGGGGTTGATCAGTTCCTACACTTGGAGCAGGGGTCGGAGTGTTAGAGAATATGCCATGCGGTTTGATTCCTTGGCTCGATATGCGCCGGCCTTTGTGGACACAATGCCAGCCAGGGTACACCACTTTATTATGGGGCTGAACCCGAAATATGTTGAGACCTGCATCACAGCCATACTGCAAGAGGATATGGATATTGCCCGTGTGCAGGCTTTTGCTCAGAATATTGAGGGTATCAGACAGTGGCAACGGGAGATTAGGAGGACAAGTCAGGAGCAGCGCTGTAGGGACAAACCGGGTGAATTACAAGAGGAATCCCGGGGAGGACCTAGGCCATGATTATCAGATAGGCCGCCTAGACCCCTGCCTCCACCACAGCGGTAGAGGAGTAGGTCTAGTCGCCGAGGGCAGCTAGAGCCCAGCGAAGGCTTGCGAGCAGTAGGTTCACAGCAGCAGAGGGGAGTGGAGCAGAGTGGGTTTACAATACCACTTTGCCCTATTTGCAGTCGACACCACTCTAGAGCATGCAGGTATAGTTCCACAGCATGCTACATTTGTGGACAGGAGGGTCACCAGATGAGGAATTATCCAGCTAGGCGTCAGGGTGACTGGGATTGACAGGATAGGTCCTCGGCAGGATCACGAGCTCCAGCATCCCCGGCAGGGCGTAAGCCCTCAGTTTCAGCCAGCAGAGGCCGAGGCAGATCAGGGGCCTCCAGTTCAGGTGCCAGCCCATACCGTACTAATGCACTACCGGGGCGACAGGAGTCAGAGTCATCACCAGATGTTGTGACAGGTATGCTGAACATTTGCTCTTATCCTGCTTATGTGTTGATAGATTCAGGATACACCTTGTCCTATGTTACACCGTTTGTGGCTCAGAAGTTTAGTATTATGCCGAAATTACTTCGGCGACCTTTCTCAGTGTCTACACCAGTTGGTGACTCTATTATAGCCAGAAAGGTCAATCTGGGGTGTATAGTAGAGGTTGCCCATTGTCAGACTACGACAGACTTGATAGAATTAAAAATGGTTGATTTTGATGCCATTATGGGTATGGATTGGCTAGCTACATGTTATGCCAATGTCGAGTGTTGGACCAAGATTGTCCGATTCCACTTTCCAGGGGAGGCAGTACAGGAGTGGAAAGGTAGTACAGCCACGCCAAAAGGTAGGTTTATTTCCTATCTTCAGGCGAGAAAATTAATAGCAAAAAGGTGGATTTATCATATTGTCAAAGTTCAGGATGTTCGGGCAGAGCCTCCGATCCTTCAGTCTATTCCAATGGTTAATGAATTTCCCGACGTATTTCCAGATGAGCTTCCTGGTATTCCCCCAGAAAGGGAAATTGATTTTGCAATCGATCTATTACCAGGCACTCAGCCTATATCTATTCCTCCATATCGGATGGCTCCTGCTGAATTCAGAGAACTAAAGGAACAATTGAAGGATTTGCTAGACAAGGGCTTTATCAGGCCGAGTACCTCACCATGGGGTGCGCTAGTTCTGTTCGTGAGGAAGAAGGATGGATCCCTCCGTATTTGTGTAGATTATTGGCAGCTGAATAAAGTCACTATCAAAAATAAGTACCTGCTTCCCAGAATAGATGATTTGTTTGATCAACTATAGGGAGCGAGGTATTTTTCAAAGATTGACTTAAGATCAGGATATCATCAGGTCCGGGTTCGTGAAAGAGATATTCCAAAGACTGCCTTCAGGACCAGATATGGCCACTTTGAATTTCTAGTCATGTCCTTCGGACTAACAAATGCCCCAACAGTGTTTATGGACCTGATGAACAATATTTTCAGACCATATCTGGACTTGTTCGTGATAGTATTTATCAATGATATTCTGGTGTATTCCCGCTCAGAGGCAAATCACCAGGATCATCTACGGACAGTGCTCCAAATTCTCAGAGATCGTCAATTATATGCAAAATTTTCTAAATGTGAATTTTGGCTGAATTCAGTAGCCTTCTTGGGCCATATGGTGTCAAATGCTGGTATACAGGTAGATACGCAGAAGACAGAGGCAGTGAAAACATGGCCTAGACCTACCACTCCGACCAAGGTACGTAGTTTCCTAGGGTTAGCCGGGTATTACAGAAGATTCGTGGAAGGATTTTCCACTTTAGCAGCACCTTTAACCAAATTGACGCGGAAGACAGCAAAATTTCATTGGACTGAGGCATGTGAGCAGATCTTTCAGGAACTGAAAGACAGATTGACATCAGGGCCGGTGCTAGCATTGCTAGAAGGAATAGAGGGCTATGTAGTCTATTGTGACGCTTCGGGTATTGCGTTAGGATGTGTTTTGATGCAACATGGTAAGGTGATTGCCTATGCTTCCAGGCAGCTGAGGAACCATGAGAAGAACTACCCTACCATAACCTAGAGTTAGTCGCGGTGATTCATGCCTTGAAAATATGGAGACACTACCTGTATGGCGTCCACGTAGATATTTTCACTGATCACAAAAGCCTGCAATATATTTTCACCCAGAAAGAGTTGAATCTGCATCAGCGTCGTGGTTGGAGCTGTTAAAGGATTATGATGTGAATATTTTATATCACCCAGGAAGGGCCAATGTTGTAGCGGATTCCCTTAGCCGCAAATCCATGGGAAGCCTGGCATATTTACAGCTCGAGCGGCAGGAAATTGCCCAAGAATTGCATCGACTAGCCAATTTAGCCGTTCGTATAGTAGAATCAGGAGACAATGGAGCAGTAATCCAGAATACCGCAGTGTCATCATTGGTTGTGGAAGTGAAAGAATGACAGTATGAAGATCCTAGCCTGGTTCAGCTCAGAAATAGGGTCCAACGAGCAGAAGTGACAGATTTCCAGGTAACCGAGGATGGAGTTTTGAGATATAGGGATCGCCTCTGCGTTCCAGACGTGGCAGGGCTTCGCCAGCAAATTATGGGCGAGGTACAATATGCCCGTTACTCTCTCCATCCAGGTTCGACAAAAATGTACCATGTCGTAAAAGAGATTTACTGGTGGCCGGAAATGAAAAAGGGGATAGCAGAATTCGTAGCTCAATGTCCCAATTGCCAACAGGTGAAAGCTGAACATCAGAAACCAGGTGGACTGACACGGGATATAGTCGTGCCTTTATAGAAATGGGAGGTAGTTATTATGGATTTCGTAGTAGGGTTACCTCATACCAGGCATAAATATGATTCTATCTGGGTAATTGTTGACAGGTTGATAAAATCAGCTCAGTTTCTGCCAGTAAGTGCTACCTTTTCAGCCGAAGATTATGCTGAGTTGTATATTAGAGAAATTGTCCAATTGCATGGTGTTCCGTTGTCAATTATCTCTGACAGAGGGGCGCAGTTTACAACTAAATTTTGGCAATCTTTTCAGAGGGGTCTGGGGACGCAGGTTAACCTGAGCACAACCTTCCATCCTTAGATAGACGGGCAGGCAGAACATACAATCCAGATGCTCGAGGATATGTTACGGGCGTGTGTGCTAGATTTTGGGGGCAACTGGGATGAACATCTACCGCTTATTGAATTTGCCTATAATAACAATTATCATTCATCAATTCAGATGGCGCCTTATGAAGCATTATATGGACGAAAGTGTAGGTCTCCAGCTGGTTGGTTTGAGGAAGGAGAATCAACATTGATTGGGTCAGATATTATTCATCAGTCGGAAGAGAAAGTAAAGCTTATCAGGGAACGTCTGCTGACAGCTCAAAGCTGCCAAAAATCTTATGCCGATGTGCGGCGAAGAAACCTAGAGTTTAATGTGGATGACTGGGTATTCCTGAAGGTTTCACCGATGAAGGGTGTGACGAGATTTGGTAAGAAAGGCAAGCTCAGTCCGAGGTTTATTGGGCCTTATCAGATTCATCGAAGGATAGGCCAGGTGGCTTATGAATTGGATTTACCTCCAGAATTAGAATCCGTTCACCCAGTTTTTCATGTATCAATGCTGAGGAAGTGTATAGGAGATCCCTACCAGATTGTCCCAGTCAAAGACATCCAAATCACTGAGGAGTTAGCTTATGAAGAAGCTCCAGTAGCCATATTAGATCAGCAGGCCTGTAGACTAAGAACTAAAGATGTTGCTTCCGTTAAAGTGTTATGGCAAAATAAGAACCGAGAGGAGATATCCAGGGAGGCATAAGATGATATGAAAACCAGATATCCTCAGTTATTTCAGACTTAGTTAGATTGTGCATCTAGAGATATGTTGTTGTTGTTGTTTCATAAGTTGCATTATATACATGTGTATGTGGAGTAGTTGACTTCAGTCTATTGTGAAATGAATACCATAGTATTGTGTGGAGTACCTGTATTAGACTTTTTTGCGTTTCAGGATTTTTAGATAGTCCATATTATAGGGGAGACTCTGCCAAAATTTTTTCAGAATAAGTAATTGCAAGGTTAAGGTTCTTGCAAGTAGGAGTTAACATTCGAGGACAAATATTCTTAAGGGGGGAGGATGTTACACCCCGTAAGTTTCTAACGTTTAGTCGGCCTATTCGTACGTTAATTAAGAGTTTTAGAACGCCATACGTACGAGGAAAGGTCCCGGGGAAAGGCCGAACGAGTGCCAAGTCGGAATTTCGCGGAGGAGGCCGAACTAAGCTGCCCAGAGGGGCAAACTGGAACGGAGCAGCTCCTCTGCGTTAGCCAACGTGGCACGGAGCAGAATCAGCGCGATGGGCAGAGTGCCACGTTGCCTTGTCTGCTGCCTCTAGTATATATAGGCCTCACCCTTAGATTTCATGTTATTTTCTTAAATAAACTCGACCAGCAGAGTTAGAAGCGAAGGGGAATTATAATTTTCATCCGATTATGCCGCTAAACGTCGTCCAAATCCGAATTAACTTCGGGTATCGAAGTTTAAGGTTGCATATAGCATTTCAACGGAGTTAGTTTCGTGAAATTCGCCCGGCGAATCGTCATCCCGCCGAGCCAAAGTTATTGAAATTGCTCCAAACTAGTGTCAATACGATTCCAAGCTTAAAGTAAACATTTCTCCCTTCTAGATATCATGGTGGCCTTGTCGGCCCGCATAGGACTCCCTATGTTTGTTTGTCTCTGGTTAGCTGTTTATTTTCACAGGTGGCTATAGGCCTTGTCGGCCGGGGGTTGTATTTACAGCTGTTATATAGCCCGTTGTTTTCTCGATTCTAGAGTTAGAGTTAGCCCTGCACCAGAAGTGCTTAGGCTCAATCAGCTCAGCAGTTCAGCTCCTAGTAGGGCACCAGGTGCCAGTCATGCCTCCCAAGGTGGGGCGTGACGGCAATAAATATTATTAGACTATTAAATTAAGTAAGAAATCTATAATTGTTATAATAGAGAATTAATATTTTTATTTAATTTACGTTATTTCATTTTATTCAAATTTAATTATAATTATTTATCGTCGTCTTCATCATAATGTAAAAAAACTCAAAGTCGTAGTATCATAGTTATTTCTTTTATTTAATATTTTTTTTGGTTATATTTTTTAAGATTTATATCTCTGTTTTCTACTAAAATATTTTGAAATACTATTTGGTTGAAGGGTAAAAATATCATTTAATATTTGATGGGTATTTTAGCCATTTATTTTTTATTTCGTGACTTTTCACTTTTATAATTTAATAATTATATTGAAATATAAATATTATAACTCATTATTTAGTCAAATATCTTATATATATATATATATATATATATATATATATATATATATATATATATATATATATATATAATGAGATATTTGTACTGTTTGGTACAAAAAATATTATAAGAGTATTGTTTAAATGTATGACAAAATAATCGTCCAATATTTTATTGATTGATATTCCCACTTTTAATATTCTATGATATGATATGATTCAAATATTATTGTTTAATTAGATATATAATTTAAAATTTACCCCTCCACTAAATTAAAATTTATTTAATACATAATTAAATAGTAATATTTTATCATATCATATCATATTTATATATTTATTACTATATAAGTGGGAAGCCAAAAGTGAAAAGTTAAAATAAATAAATAAATAAATAAATAATAATAATAATAATAATAATTATTATTATTATTATTATTATTATTATACTAAAAGTGGAAAGACCTTATCTTAAAAGTTGGATTACCATTTTGCCCCTGTAGTAAATTATAATATATTAAAATATCTAATTAAATAGTAATATTTTACCATCAAATATCTAATATATATATATATATATATATATATATATATATATATATATATATATATATAATGAATAAATCATTGAATCGAGTAAATGAGGAGGATTGTTTCACCTGCCAGTAATTATTGTAGGTTGCACTTTTATATTTTTTTAATTATTATTTCATATACTACCTTTTCATCTTCTAAGCTTCTGCTGGTTATAATAGTATTTATACACAATTCTCTAATGAAGATCTGTACTATTAAGCAGACTTAATATGAAAAATATATGTCTTTGTGTCATGATCATACTCTACACCTTTTAATAGGTAATATGAAGTTATTGCATTCTTTCTTCTTCTTTTTGATAGTTTTTCAAGTATTTTCTGATTTACCTTCTTGTTTTGTTGTTGTTGGCATTTTGGGTTTGTATGAAATTTCCATAAACTTGATAGAAGTAGCCTCAAACCTACAGATAAATTTACTCTTGGCTCGTGGCTTATTATCCCCATCATGGTAACTTGTATTTTATGTAATTCTTGCACTTTTCTGCATAAAATATTGAAAAAAATTTAATTTTTTATTTTATTTAGATGATCTTGTCACGCTTTATATATAATTATCATCAAAGCATGATTTGTAAGCTAAAATAACCAAAACGCCAGTTTAATCATTTTGAATTTACACTTATCGTCATTCTATAGTTAATTATTTAATGTGGATATACACGTACGAAACACGTGTTGGAACACTAGTTAATAAATAATAATAATCTATCTATATCTATATATCTATATAATATTCTAAAAGTGGTAAACCCCATAATTGAAAGTTGAATTACGAATTTACCCTTCAAAAGTTATGTGACCATTTTATCCTTGAGCTAAAAAAGTAAATGACAATCCTACCCCTCTTTTGAACTATTGACAATCCCACATCTCATTTGAAGTTAACTGTTAATATTTAATATTTGTCTTAAATTATTCTTATCATTAAATTTTTAAACTATCAACGTTATGCTTAATTTATCTAGATTAATTCAATAGTATTTTACTTCCGGTAGTTATTGGGAGATCAATATTCAGTACATGGTAAATAATGGCTATGGTGCAATGTAATTTGAAAAGTATATTTGACCACACTTTTTGGCTTTTCGTCTCCTGCACTTGAAAAAACTTTTTGTTTTCTTTGTTTTATGGTTTCTCCATTTGCACAACTGATCAAATTGAGAAAGTCATTAATTATTAATTTAAATTGACAATAAATTATTTTATCTCATTCATTAAATTTTGCTCAGTAATTATCTTTTATAAATCAAGAATATGTGTACCTTCATCATTAGAAGAAATTGTAGAGGAAAGCTTCAGACTTATTGGGTATGTTTTTTTTTTTTGGTTGCTTTCTATGTACATTAATGAAAATGTATGATCTACGTTCATGGAAATTTTTGTAGCACCACTCTGCCCTGTTATTAGTTTAGAAAATTCTTTCAATGAACTTTCAATAACTTAACTGAAACATATGAAAAATTATTCTTTCAGTAATATTTATTACTAATTGATAATTAAATTCTCACTTCAGTTGATTTCTTTATTGAATTTCACTGCGCTTCATCTTCGATGTATGATGCTCAAAGGCAGTCTTTTCAAGAATCAAAAATCAATCCATATAAATATTTGGTGAGAAAATTGAAGATTCTTCAATTCATGTAAGAATTTTACGAGAAAATTTAGTATTCATTTAAGTTTTAATTTTGAATAACGTACCCTATATATGCAAGACATATTTACTTAGAAAAAAATTTGAAAACATGAAAAGAAAAATATACTTTTATTGATAATGATATTTGTATACGCACAAAACAAAATACTTAACGAGAAATTATTTAAGATAAGTCATATATAAAGTTAGTTTATGTTACACCCCATAAGTTTCTAACGTTTAGTCGACCTATTCATACGTTAGTTAAGAGTTTTAGAGTGCAATACGTGCGAGAAAAGGGTCGAGAAAAAGGTTGAACGAGCACGGAGACGGGACTGCGCAGGAGAAGGCAGGGCCAGCTGCCCAAAGGGGCAACGTGGCATGGACCTTGCTCCTCCGCATTGGGCCCCGTGGCATGCCCGTAAAACAATGCGTTGGGGTCCGTGCCACGTTGCCCTGTCCACCGCCTCAAGTATATATATGTTCCCTCCTTGGATTTCATTTCATTTCAACAAACATGTATGGCCAGACTTGAGGGAGTACGAAGAAACCAAGTATATTTCTTCCGTTTATGCTGTCAAACGCTGCCCGAATTCAAATTAACATCAAGTATCGAAGTATAAAGCTGCGAGGAGCATTGCTACGGAGTTAGTTTCGCGAAATTCACTCGGCGAATCGTAACTCTGCCGAGCTAAAGTTATTGAAATTACTCCAAACTAGTGTCAATACGATCACAGGATTAAAGTAAGCATTTCTCCCTTCTAGATTCTCGAGAAATTATGAGTTTTCGACCGTGCTCCGTAAAGTTGAAATATAGTTAATATTTATATATAAGTTTTCCTTTTTGCCAAATTTAGTGTTAAAACTAGTTCTATCTTTCTAGTAACACGATTTCAGTTGGGAAGAGCTGTTGAATACGAATTGGAACTTATCAGTTAATCAGAAACCGGCAATTGAGATATGTTAAGGCAACTTCCTTCGGCAAGTTAGTTCCTATAGCATTATAACTCAGTCTAAATTCCAGTAAGAGAATCAGAAGTACGTAATCATGAATAGTTGTTGTTATTAGTTGAGACTAGTAATCTATGTTGTGTTGGGATTTGATTTGCCTATATAGCCCTCCATGACCAACCCCAGGGTTACTAGCTGTGTCGACGCCCGCCAGGGGCGAGATGACATCACTCCAGAAAGAGCGGCATGCCGTCCGCGAGGGTCCTTATAAAGTCCATTCCATGGATGGACTATTATACATACGCCGTATCGGCACCACACCCCCGACGAGCTTGGTGCCCGGGGTGCAGATATCAGGAGTCCACTGGACTCAAAAACAGCTACAATCAGGAGCTGAGCAGGCTCAATTGCAGACTCAGGGGACTGGCAGGACGGTTATAGCTACCAGTATGACCCGTTATGACCTTGATAGTGGTATATAGATTGATGTGTACTCACCAGGGCTTATGGGGGCCCCAGGTGGGTTGTTCTGTGCTGGTTGTACCTTCCGACTTATGGGGACCAGGTAAGGTTCTTGTTTGCTTTAGTTATTGGTAGACTAGATAATAGAAACCCAGCTATTCAGGTATGACTTCTGTCCTCTTTCTTTCAGTCATTTCAATTTTATCTTTACTATTCAGTTATTTACGGTTATTGCCTTACATATTCAGTACCTATTGTACTGACGCCCTTTCTGGGGTGCTGCATTACTTGTTTGCAGGTACGGATAGACGAAGAGAAGGTCCCTCGTAGTTTTCAGCCAGTATCATCAGAACAGTTAGCTCCTTTCTTTTGGAGCCTGTAGATAGAAGGTTTACCCCTTTTAACTATACAGTTTATGGATAGGTCGGGGCCCTATCCTGACCATCGTATTACTCCTACAGGCTTGCAGATTGTATCTATTTCCCTGTCGTTAGCTGTTATTGGCTGTGTGGGGATATGTGCTTCAGTTTGTGTGCTAGCCGTGTGGGGCCTTGTTCAGCTGATAAATTAGCGACTTTGTCGGTCATAGTTTGGTGTAGCTCTGGATTTACTTTACAGTCATAACTAGACATCATGGTGGTCTTGTCGGCCCGCATAGGATTCTTTGTTACTGCTTGTTCTGATTAACTGTTTTCTTTCACAGGTGGCTATAAGGCCTTGTCGGTCGGAGGTTGTATTTATAGCCGAAATATAGTCCGTTGTGTTTCTTGATATAAGGATCAGTACCAGCCCTGCACCAGAAGTGCTTATGCCCAGTCAACTCAGTTAGTTCAGATTCTAGTAAGCACCAGGTGCCAGTCATGCCTCCCAAGAAGGGGCGTGATAGTTTAAGCTATAATAACTAAGATTCTCTTTTTTTCTCCATTCTTAAAATTATTGTCAATACTCCTTTCCCGGGGGTGGGATGGGGGTCTTTTTTATCCATAGGTTTTGCTCAGAATTTATATTTTATCGGTTTGATTTATCAAACATCATCATTTTCATTATTGAGGTGTGCGACAATGACACTTCAAAATATCATATTCGTATATTATTATATGTGTTTTGGTGTTTCTATCAAGTTTGGAGAATATATTAGCATTACCATCAAGGTCAAGACTAAGTGCATGATTCTTGTATCATATCATAATTAACCATTTTGTTATCAGTTCATTTAGATTATAAAATTTAGAAACATTGTAATTTTACTGAATGAATGTACATTTTTATGTTACTGCGATAAAACTTCTATCTCATTTTATATTTTTTGTATTTTTTTTTTTTATTGTTCTCATTTTGACGACTCTATCAAATTGTGAGGGTTTGGCCAAGTAAAGAGAAATATTTAGTTCTGAAGTATAAGTTGAATTTTATTATAATTTTATTTTCATTTATTCTTCCTTAAGTTTAATATTATTTAAAAGTTAAACAAATTATCCTACTTTTGAATGCTTGGGGTTAAGATAAATATATATATTTATTGTGCTTTAGTTGCAAGCTTTGTAGAAATATATATTTTTTTCAGGTCTTTGATAATTTCAATAAAAACATTTACATGCACTTATTAATTTCAAAGCAAGAATTTATCGACATATTCACTCCATTGAAAACTATATTATCTTAATTAGCTTCACAAATTTTTTTAGTTAATGACAAATACACCATCTCACTATTATGAATTTTATTTAATGAATAAAATGTAGGTGATAAAATTTTAACATTTTCTATTTTATAACTCAATTTTTAAATATATATAAAATTTAAATAATGATAAGAGACAAATGTGCAACTCAAGTTTTTCAAGACTAGTGTATATATATTATTAAATAAGTGAAAAGCCCTGTAGTTAAAAGTTGAATTACAAATTTACCCCTGTTATAAATTAAAATGTTATAATTAATTAAATATTAAATAATAATATTTTAATTACTTAAAGGTCCAATTTAATACATAAAATTCAATGCACTTTCCATAAAGCTTCTCTATGACCATGAAAGTTTTTTTTTTTCCTTTTATTTTCTTGCGTTTTTTTAAGAAGAAAAAAATTAAATTAAATATTTGTTTTCTTCCTTTTGAAAGTAACAACTGAACATTATACTTCTAATTAATATAAAAGTTGGAAACATATTTTTCAATTAATGAGAAGTTGAAATGAATTCAATTAATTAAGACAGGAATGAGAAAGAGTTTTAACCATTACTTTGAAGCTACTATATAAATACACTTATGATTAGTCATTCAACATATGCTTCTGGCTGTAAGCGGGTATAATTTTCAACTATATTCTCATTAGGTTTAGATTATTCAATTTAATTTGCTTGATCCATTTGAATGATGGTATTTTTTTTTTTTAATATTGGTGCTAGAAATGCTATAATTTTACGTAAAAAAATTAATTTTGTTGTATAAATGTGATTTGGTGTCAGATGATGATAAATTCTCATTACTTTTAGATGTTGCAATGAAAACGTTTTTTTATTGTTATGTTAATACTATTAATTACAGTTTTTTTCTAGAAAATCATATTGTCTCATCTTTTTGTTCATTTTTCTAATCTTTATTTTATTATTGTTTTTTAATTAGTTTCTTGATCAAGAATTTTATCAACTGTTTCAAATTGTTTAAAATATTTAACTTTAAATAACTTGAAAAGCTAAATGATTTAGAACTTAGTACATTTTTGTTAGCTGTTGATGATGGTGCATGTCTGCTTATAGACTGTTAAGCATGATTTGATATGTCTCATTTTGAGTCTTATATGTCTGTGTTGAAGGAAGGGGAGAAGTTGCTGATAGCTTGATAAGTTAGTTAAGCTAAAAGTTAATTGATTAATAATTAACTTAATTTTTATGCGGTACACACGCACAATATGCGTGTCCAGAAACTAGTATATAAATAAGTTCAGACGTCTAAAACAAACGAGGCATTAGATCCTAAGTATCACTCCATATTTAAGTCTAATATTGAATAATCTATAATAAGATATAAATTTTAATTAAATATATTAAATGTGTTAAAGCTTTGTTTCTTTTTTTAATGCATATTAGAGAACTTCACTTTAACATACACATAATATTAAAGTGATGAAGAAAATTGAAGAAGAAAAACTGCAAAACATCGATAAAAAGGAATTGGTTTACAGTTTTAGCAAAGTCCACATGCCGTGTTTAGTGTTTTTCTAGATAATAATCGGTTCAAATTAAATCATGTACTTTATGTAAATCCAGATGTACCAAACCCTTGTTATGTTCTTATTCATATATAGGAGTATTTTTAAGGGGAGCGTGTAAATTAACGGTTAAATTAATAATCTGAATTGATAATTGAGTTATTGAATTAAAAATTTAAATTATTGGTCTAATGGTTTGATTATTGGTTTACTGTCTCAAGTTATTGAATTCTTGGTTCGATTATCGATTTGATCTCCTCTTTTAATGCGTGAACTGATAACCTGATAAAAATTTATTAAGCTATAAATTTAGCCTTCAATATATAAAGTATCAAACAAAAAAATAAATTGGGTGTCGATTAAAAGTAAAGAGATGTTATTTAAATCTGAATTAAAATTAATTACTTTTATTAAACTAATTTTATATATTTTTTCTTTTTTCACTCACTTTTTTCTAAATATACATAATTATGATTTATGAAATTTTTTCCTATAAAATCTTAACAATTAATTCAATATAATGATCAATAATGAATCAATTAATAAATAATATTTTAATAACATAACACATTTATAGACAAATTTTTAAAATTGAATCCAACCATTTAATACGCAATCCTATTTTTGAGTTCTCTTTCTTTCTGCTTTAAAATTAATAAAAAGATAAAAACAAGTAAACGATGCTAGCATCCACTACACTATATATTAATTAGACCTCCAATTTTGACAATCAACAAATGAAACAAATTTATATACCTTCCTAATTACAAGTCTTCAACTTTTAAGAGCGTTGAAAATCTTTGCAGAATTCCCATAAGGCTCTTCTCTTGAGCGTTCTCACTTCATTCTTCTCCTATGCAAAGACCCAGAAAAGTGTAACCCACGCTTGATGATCCAATCGTCAAAATGATGCCAAGAAAGAACATGGGTCGGGTTTCGCCATTGTTACTGGTGTTACTCGCATTGGGTTTCTTCTTTGCAACATACAATTTGGTCACAATGATAATTCACAACAGGGCCACAAGAAGTAACAGTACTAGTGCTACTAGCAATGGCGGATCGGAATGGTTCGACCCGGTTCAGGAATCGAGTTTAAAATCCGGTGACCGGAAATTCCACGTGGCATTGACGGCGACCGACGCGCCGTACAGCAAGTGGCAGTGTAGGATCATGTACTATTGGTATAAGCAAATGAAGGACAGGGCTGGATCCGACATGGGTGGGTTCACCCGGGTTCTGCATTCGGGTAAACCCGATAACTTGATGGAGGAGATTCCTACTTTTGTTGTTGATCCTCTTCCTGAAGGATTGGATCGGGTGAGTATATGTTTTTTGCTGTCTATTTAACAATTGTTTTAATTTTCAATTTTATTAATTTTGGATGGAAAGACAAAATTGCTGGCTTGTTCTGTTTTGTTTTATGGTTAACTTTGAGACACCTCTTTAATTGTTCGGGGTTTTCTCGGAATGGTTAGTTTGAGACATGGAGGAAGTGACTTTCAGTTGCTATGTAAAGAATTATTCTTGGGTTTTGCGTATTTTTGAAACGTATAAAACTGTTAGTTCTGGAATTTTGCCGATTTGAGTATCCTCATATGTGTTTTGTTGTGCGATATGATATGAGTAAACTCTTACTCTTTTAAATGCTTATTAAGACTCTGAGAAACTTCGAATTGATAGTTTGAAACTGAGGAAGTGAATTTCACTTTTTCATGTTAAAGTGAATTGATAGTCCACTTTTTCTTTGTTTATTACCTAGTTGAATGATAATCTTACTCCCTTTTATTGGGAGGTTTTAGTTTCTCATGTAAGTAAACCTTCATGAATACTATAGTTGAATAGCTTCAGTTCTAAATTTTTTGAAAGATCGGTAAGAGTCTTAAATTTTTGTTACGGCATGTCTGAGTCTTAATGAAAGCGGTGGCTGAACCCATGATCACCAAAGTAACCCAAGGGGGGAGTGAGAAAACTTCTTACATGTTCTTTCTGCTTTAAGTTTGATTTGGAAAAGAAACTAACATTAGAGTTTCTATTATGGAACTAAATAACATATTTATAGAAAAGGAAACATTGCCCAATCAGGCCTAAAGCTTGTGTTATTCCCTTCTCAAGTGGGGAGTTAGATCCTACCTCAATTATTCTTATTTTAAGTAGATCTTTCCGTGCTACAAATAAAAAGATTACAAAAGCTGGGTTTCAGACCCCCGCCAATAACAAAGGGAAGTACCCACTTTCCCCTTCCCTGGGGTGCTGAAATGTGTTAATGTGCTTCGCTTGAATATATATTGCTTTCTCTTTATTTACTATATTATATAATTCATAGATAAACAGTTGTCTATACAACAAAAGGAAAAAGAGAGTGAGGAGGGCTTTACACAGATTGGAGCTTATCTTGTACTCCTGTCAGTTTCAAAATTGGTACAATAAATTAGATGAGAGTTCTTGATGCCTATGGTACCATTCTTTCCAAATATTAGACTATCAATTCTTTTGATTGTTAAATATTAGACCATCAGTTGAAGGCACTCAATATTCCCCTTCTTCCTGCTTAAACAAGCTATTGAATTAAAGTTGATGTAATAGGTGAAGATGATTCTTTTGTCTAGGACATAAGAGGAAAATGTAAATATGTCAAAAATCTCGTCTCTTTTGACAAGTTAATTTTTTCTTTTGGCAGAGCTTGTCAATGAAATAGGAAGAGAAAGATTCTTGGTGGAAAGGAAGGGAAGATAAGCAAGTAAAAAAGATGGGCATGTTTAATGTATCAGTTAGACGTGGGCATTACAAATTTTCTTGCTATAGGCTAGCCAAGATGAAATTGGCTCAAACTCTTTTCAACAGAGTCGCTCTTCAATTTCTGCTATGCATTGCTAAGATAGTTTGGTTTTCCGTCTTCTTAGTTTAGGTCTTCTGTGTCTTCTTTCATGGGGCTACAACTATGTATGGACTTTTGGATAACTTAAGGGGGTGACATGGTTTTGACCTGTTCAAATTATTTTTCTTTGTTCAAGGAAATATTTGCCTGAGGGAAACTTGAATGATTTATTCAGAAGCTCAAAGTATAGGAAAGGAAAATGATTTGACTTTTCCTCCTTTAATGGTTTACAAATGAATCAACGTATAGTCATCTGCTGTTTGAAACCATGGGGAGTCTCGAGTAGTTTACTGGAAATTGAGTTGTTCTGACTATCTTTTATTTCTGCGAAAGCTTTGGTTCTCTGAGTTTAATTACTTGAGTTGCTTCACTAACAGCAAAATATTTTCTCATCCTAACTTTTTCAAAAAAAAATTTCCATTTTATCTTCAGGGTTATATTGTCCTTAACAGACCATGGGCTTTTGTTCAGTGGCTGGAAAAGGCAACAATTGAAGAAGAGTAAGTCACTATGCTGGATAATGTATACCATTTTCTCTTGTATGCATATAGTCTGAACAGTACAATATGCTATGACTGATGCAGATACATTCTAATGGCAGAGCCTGATCATGTATTTGCAAATCCATTGCCAAACTTGGCTCGTGGAGATCTCCCAGCCGCATTCCCCTTTTTCTATATAAAACCATCAGAAAATGAGAAAATTATACGAAAATATTATCCAGAAGAGCTGGGCCAAGTGACTAATGTTGATCCAATTGGAAATTCTCCAGTAATAATTAAAAAGGTTAGCTTTAATATGCTGAAACAAACAGTATTTTGTTATTGCTGGAAAAGGTCTTCTAAACTTCTTGCCTGCTGAATGGCATTAACAATACCCTATGCTATACGATGAAAATTCTGTTTGATCTCATTACTCTGTCTAGAATTTTGAGCTGGTCATTTTCTCTGGTTCATGTGATCATTTTTGGTTTTCTGTGTCCTTTTTCTGATTGTTGCAGTACATTTTGGAGAAAATTGCTCCTACATGGATGAATGTTTCTTTGAGGATGAAAGATGATCCTGAAACCGACAAGGCTTTTGGCTGGGTTCTGGAAATGTGTGTGATGTTTATGTTTCTCATTTCAGTTGTTGCTCGTAGTTGATATTATGTTTGGCTTATGAAGTCTAGAATTTGATTTGTTTTTCCTTGTTCCAGGTATGCCTATGCGGTGGCGTCTGCTTTACATGGTGTACGACACATTCTTCGTAAGGACTTCATGCTACAGGTCTACAAGAGCTAAATGAAATATCTTTTTCTTCGTTATGTTATTCTTGACTTATCCCTGGCTAACAAACATCGGTCACTTTCAGCCACCATGGGATCTTGAAGTTGGAAAGAGGTTTATTATTCATTATACCTATGGATGTGATTATAATATGAAGGTAAAATAAATACTTACAGATTCTGTTCTGGCTAACATGACATTTTCTCGGCATAACCTGTAATAAACACTGTTCTGCCGATCATTGAATCCTTTTAATGATTAAACAGGGAGAGTTGACATATGGAAAGATTGGTGAATGGAGATTTGACAAAAGATCTTACCTTCGAGGCCCTCCACCAAAAAATCTCAGTTTGCCCCCTCCAGGGGTTCCTGAAAGTGTGGTACGTTTAAACCTCTGTTTACAGCTTTACAGTATGCTGTAGAACTATAAACTGTAAAATAGTACCTGGGAAATCATTCAAATTTGCACTATCAAATTTAAAATTGAGATTGCAGAGATTTATATGCTGTGTAAACAACAGAGGCTATCTGTAATTTTGATATTGTCCCATTGCATTTGTTTTGCATATTTCCCTTTCTTGACGTGGTCAAAAGTTATGGCTTCCATTTGCTTGCTAGCGTCATTTTACCTCATTTGGTCATTGCTATTTATCTTTCTTCTATCATAAAAGTACGCGACTATAGAATTTCAAGCAATAACTATTTGTTGGCACTTTTTCTGAAAATGAAACCTGTAGGATGGACTAATGGGAATGGACTGAATCTGCTACTTCATCCTAAAATTTATCCTCTGTATGCCTGTTATCGTTTTCATAAATTTACTGCCGTTTAGGGGATTAAATGCCCTAATGCGTTGCACTATAAACTACCAGCATGTATTTCCAATTGCCATGCAAATTGATTCTACCCATCACATTCGAATAATCAAACTTATCATGCAAAAATCTCTTCTGCAATAATTCCAGAATACTTCTTATTCCCAAAATCGAAGTTATAATTTATCAGTGAAGTTGTGCTTGAAGTTATCCTTGATGACCAGATCTAAAAGTACTTCTACATTGAACATGAGTTCATTCAGATGGTGCTTGGATCACTTCCTCAAACCTATGATGCATGGACACAGTTATTAAATAAGTATGAAGCAGGTGCTTTTATGTTATGCATTTAAGGACCACAAGAAAATGGCAATGTATTGACATGGGAATCACCTTGCAGCCTCAGCCTGCACCATCTAGGACAAGTCTCTTCCTAGTGGTCATGGAACATAATTAGCGAAATGTCTATCAATATTTGTAAGCCGCTCATGAATAAGAAACTAACTGAGCATTAGATTAAGGAATTTCTCAAGCCATAATTTGGACTAGCGTATTTGCACAATTGGTAAGTGGTAACCCTTTTGTTTTCTTTGACTGAAGAGTGTTAAGTCTTAACCCTGATCTACTGAACTATCACGAAAGCCCAATAACATGTTACTGTCCACAAAGATCCATTCTAATATGATGAGACAGATCAATATGGCTCTTCTAGAAGGAAACGGAAAAGACAAATCCTATTACCAAACCTATGCATACTTTTGATTTTAGGTACTATATTTCCTAGGAGTGTTAGTCCTACTAGAGATTTTTATGCTGCTACTAGAAAAAATAGAGACAACCTTGTATTTATTTATTTATTTATGTTGTATAATGTTGGCTTACGATGAGCTTAAATGGAGAGACGTGGTGAATGAGAGCCCAATTTGTTCAGGATTGAGGTAAAGTTGTTGTGTTGATTGGTAACAAATGGCTATGTTCAATTGAATGCAAGCCATTGCAAATACAATTAGAATATAGATTGCTTCTTATCTGTCTCAGTTAGAACATGACATGTCTGCCTCGGTTAGAGCGTGACATTCTGTTCATATCCTTTCCTCATAGCCCGTTAACACGAAGCATATCATCTGTCCTTTATCAGTGGGCACGAACACTGAATACTTGATATGAAGGCAGTTAAATCTCATCATAATGATTGATGCAAACAGACATGCATGTTATATCACTGCACACACAGAAGTGGAGAGGAAAAAGTGCCAGTATCTACAAGGAACCAGACTTATTTTTATCGCTGCTCATGTCCTTTCTTTTCCCCCCTTTTGCAGGTAAGATTAGTGAAGATGGTTAATGAAGCTACTGCTAATATCCCTGGATGGGAGACTGAGTGAGAATGAGTTAAATTTGACTTGTGTACTTCCCTATATTTATACGTTGCTCATTTTCCGAAGCACAGTGCATGTCAAGAGTTCCCAGTTTTAGGCTTCAGATGGATAATCTTTAGAACAATATAAATAGACACGGTGTCATACTAGAGTACTGTCCTTTATAGATATTTCTTTCTTCCTACATGGCACTTTTGGACTAAACTCTAAAGCTAGTATTCTTTTGTAAAATACTGTTGCTGTAATGTCTTTAAAGTGTAATAGGAGATCTGAGGCCTTTTTGAATGATCTTTACTATACAAGGGAACTTGAACGATGGCTGACTTATGCTGGAATTTTGTATTGTTTTTACAGAGGGCAGTATACTGTAGTTATATTACACTGATGTAAATTTCACTTACAATTATTTCTTCTGTTGTTTTTCCTTTTGGAAGATGAATCTTTACTGCGCGAGGAAGACTCGATGAGAGTTAGAATGTTGGAAATAAATGCATTAATATTCTTTAAAAAAATTTATACGTGAAAAATAAAGATTTTTTATAAAAAAAAAATGTAAAATTAAAAATAAATTTATAAAAAATCATAAAATAAATTAATCTGGTAATTTCTCAAATCATACAACACATTTAGGGGTGACAAATGGTGCGTGGTGGGTGATTGCGGGGATTTGATTGCGGGGTAAATCCGCGAAGACTCCAACCCTTTTTTGTTTTCGACCCGCATAATTTTACGCAGCATAAATTTATTCTGCATAATTTGTTATCAATCTTTTTAAAAAATATTGAAGTTGATATTAAAAATAACATTCATAAAATTCTTTTTTTATTTTCCCGCTAAGTAGTATACACATGCAATAATAAATGAAACTCATTGTGAAATTATTAACGGTTAGCATTCTCTAAGCAAAAAAGATTAATGTACTGGCTGATGTCTTTGTGGCATTTTTCTGCACTCTTGAATTGTGATATATGATATAAGATATTAATAATAAAATTATTTTGCAGTTTTTCCTTTGAATGGTAAAAGTCATTTAATTTTCAAGAAACATTATAGAAAAAACAACAAGGACCAAATAAATGTGTTATCTGACTTTGAAAAGTATGAGTAATCTTTGAATATTTATTTATCACATGATTTAAAAAAGAAAGCTGCACATCTTTGTTTAGAAAATAAAATAAATATGTTAACGCTTATCAAACAGGCACTTGAAATTTGCTTGTGATAAATGGTAGTATCAAAGCATGTTATTTGTCATGGGCTCATAAATAGCTTGATCATAGTGTGTTAGCACTTTCAAATAAGTATTAAAGTATTATTAAAGTAACCCATGTAGCAAAGGTTTTACTTCAACGTGGGAGACGCAGATTTTCCGTAATGAAATAATTACTCTACATTTTGACTTGAAAATTTGCTTGTGATAAGTTTGACTTCCAAAGCACTTTCAGAAAAGTATTAAAGTATTATTAAAGTAACCCATGTAGCGAAGGTTTTCATTCGACATGGGAGAAGCAGATTAGTATTTTCTGTCATGAAATAGTTACTCTAAGTTTTCTTTTTGAAACTGATATGTATTAATTGAGGTGAGGATATTTTGAAATTGTTTCTATCTTCACGAGGTATCACGTGGAATAAGATCAGTATAAATCTACTTTTTTCAGACCTTATCTATGAAATTTTATTGGATATGTTATTAAAATAATTGCTCTCTGAAAATTTACCATTCAGTTTGGAGGTATTTTAAAATTTTAAACAGGATAAGGGAAAAAAAGAAGAAGAGAGAAGAGGCATATAAAGAACACGATTCTGCTCAGGCAGAACTTAATAGCAATTCAGCTTTGGAAAAATCCTCTCAAAATTAGAAAGAAATGAAGTTTATAATTAAGCTGTCTTTCACAGAAAACATTCTTTTCCAACATGAATGAATGTAATATTTAATATGACTAACTGTTGAGCTGTTTTGATTTGAGAATTAAAAAATTTTGATTATTGACAAATATTATACATTTGATAATCTATATAAAGAAGATGGATAAAGAAGTACAAGAACCAAGTTTTTAGCAGATCTCCAAAAATTTTTTTTGGTGAATTTGGCAACACTGACGAGGAGATATTGAGAAAACCTGTTTCTTTAGACAAAACTGGAGACCATTTGATCTATGCAGGAGATGTTATTCCACGCGCACAAAAAAGGAAACCTTGAGAATTAGGATTAAAATAATTCAATTCTACAAGGAACAAGAATTTAAGACATAGAAATATTACCATAATTGAACACATGGAGTTAACTTGGAATAAGGAGAAGTTGACCGACTCAAACTAAGTTAAATATTAATTGATTTCTTGAAAAATCTTGAACCAAGTGTGGGTTAGATTTGGAGAAACATAAATGACTAGTCTACTCCTGTGTAAAGCATTGTTTTGATATTTTATATGTGGATCCATAGAAAAGAGAGACTACACATCTAGAGAGAGATCTATTCGAGAGTCTTGATAGGAGAAGAGTCAACTACTACGGCAACAAAGAACCTATTCCTATGAAGAGTTATTTTTACCATTCTTGAGTTGTAATAGTTAGATTCTTGTGGTTTCCACACTGTATGCTTGTTACATTTCTAATGATTTGTATTAGGTGTTCGTTTTGAGTTGTACGAGACTTCATAAACTAAGGTAGAATCTTTGAAGAAGTTGGAGAAGATACCAACAATTAGGGAGAATTGTTGAGGATTGAGGTAGGGGGTTGTTAGCGTCAGTTCCTTAGGTGTACAAAGAGTAGTAACTTAAAAGTTGCTCCTATTATAGTGAAAAATTTGGAAAAATTCTATTGGAGATAGGTCGTGGTTTTTGCCTCCCGTGACCAAGGAGTTCTCCATTTAAAAAACTTGTATTAATTTATTTTTCCACGCTTTACCTTCTCGCATAGTTGCTAAAAGAACCTGGTTCTTTTAGAATATAGGTGGTGATAAAATAACAATTGGTATCATAGCAGGTTCGTTTAAAAAAGGCTAATACCTTGAAAGACAAGAGATGACTGCACATTCAGGAGTTCAAGAAGGACAATTGTCATGCCCCAACTTAGGGCCTACGCGAGATCGACATCCGATGCCATTTTTGGCCGGAGCGCACCACTGAACATGACATGGACTTGTGAGCAACATCTAATCATGATGGAACATGGATAAAATCAATTTAAGAACTAAGATAAGTCATGCATCAAGGTAAAGTCTTTCATAATATCACTGTTTATACAAAAGAGACGCAACGGTCAAGTTAGAGTAGAGAACATGAAAGCATACTAACTATCAACCTATAAAGCCTCTACATAAACATGAGTATTTGATTTATTGAAATAAGGCCCCCGACATGGATCTAATAAAAAATATACAAGGCTGAGGATAAGTAGTTTCCCCAAGAGAGAATGGGCCTTACCAAAAGCTGAGCTGAGGAGGTCCTATTGCACTGCCGGGTCAATCGTATCCCTACTTGAGGCTTCATTATAAAATGATGCAGCACCCTCGACAATAGGGATGTTGGTACATGGAATCTGTAACACCCCAAACGTTTCTTAAATTAAACTCATACTTGGAATGAACAACCAGAAAAGAAACTAGAAAATCTTACCTCAAAATGATTTCAACCAATGAGTCATTGTCAGGAATAACGACTCGTCAGAAGAGTCATTGTAAGCTTCAAAAAATTTCCTCCAGGGTACTAATGATCCATATAATGACTCATTTCAAGAAGTAATGAGTTGTCCTATCGCTCGTTGTAACCCAGTCCAGAAGCCTGCTAAATTTCTTCTCTTAAACAACAAACCATACGATGAGTCATTATTTGATATAATGACTTGTCCTATGTAGCCTTTGGGTGAGATCCAGAAAGTGCTTAAGTCAACCCCAGTGACAACAGATGAAAACAATGACCCGTTGTTTTGGATAACAGGTCATCCTGTCTGTCCATTGGGGGATATCTAGGATATAATCAAAACTCTTCTAGTGATAATGAGTGGCAACAACGACCCATTGTCCCATCCAATGAGTCGTTGTTTCTGTCCGTTGGTCAAGCCCGAAAATCATTCAGAATTTCCAGTAGCTAGGACGAGTAGTGACAATGACCCATTATTTCAACCAATGAGTCGTTGTATCTTAATCCTGAGAGTCCAAAGAAGGGAAATTTCTAGACCAGAAACAACGATTGGCACTAATGAGTCGTGGTCACAACCAAAAACTCATTGTGAGGTCCGTTGGATCTGGATAGTTAGTTTTTGAAACGTTACCCAGGGGTATGTTTGTCAAATCTTAAGCTCCTAACACCTAAACTACGTCATTTTGGGGTGCGGTCAAAGGGGAATTAAAGGGAAGGAATGACTTTTTCCTCTCATCCTCTCCAAACTCACAGACTCAGATCGTAGAAACTCAGATAGTTTAGTTCCAAGCAAGAGCTAGCTTTTTTCAGGGTAATCCTTCTACAAGTATGTGGGACTTCAACAAGGATTCCCTTTCCCCCTTGTGTCCCAAGTTATTTCCCAAAAACTTTCTAAATTCTAACCTTGTAGAAGATTAGAAGCTAGGGTTTTCAGACAGTAAAGAATTCTTTAAATCTTGTTAATTCTTTACATTTACATGATTGTTCCTATATAAAATTCATGTCTTAGTTTTATTCATACACATTTCTTTCTTAACCCTACTCCTTGGTATGATATGTGAATAAAACTTGCATGATTTAGAACTCAGATATGAACACTATATTAGTTTGATATTTTCACTCGAATTATGAATGCCAGCAAAGATGCATGAACGGAAAGTTAATGCTTTAGTATGTTCAGTCTCAGTATTACAGTCAGTACTCAGTACAATTAGTATTCCCCGAAAAAGTCAGCTGATTAGTTTGACTCTTTATCAGTCTTTTATTAAATTCAATAGTATTAGTTTATCAACATGATTATCGTTCTTTAGACTGTCACGACACTTTCAGACAATGCAGCTCTGACAAGTCTTAGAACACAGTTTCCTTCAGGTCCTTAGACTCTCAGAATGCTTCAGATAAGTAGTTCTGACTTAGTCCTAAAACATAAGTTTCAAGCTATCATCCAGTTAGACATAAATAGGTTTTCAGTGGGGGCAGTAGTTAGCACTGAGTGGGCTTTGGTTTCAGCACACCAGGTTCCCAGAACTACGTGCCACCGTAGGTTATTAGCTTGAATGGGCCCCGAATGGTGATCACATAGCTCAACCACTATACCCTGGCAAGGTACAGTGGTCTCTCTTTGATGGGGTTTATACATTGAACTCCACGTCTAGCTCACATGGTCACATGTGGTTATAGGATCTTTCACAATACAATTCAGTTCAGTATAGTTATGGTTCTCAGTCCAGTCTAGACTTTCAGATTCTAGTATATTTTTGCAGTATTACAATTCAGCTTACTATTATTTCAATATATGTATGTTTTAGTTTCATCTCACATACTCAGTACATTCAAAGTATTGATTGCATATTTCTTTGTGCTATATCATTTTATGATATAGGCTCAGGTACCCAGCCTCATCTCCCTGCTAGGTTCTCTCAGTGATTCTTCAACAGATTCCAGTGGTGAATCCTCATCTACCGAGGGCCGGAGTTTCTATTTCAATTTATAGTTTTCAGTTTGATTTCCTAATATTAGAGTTAGCTGGGGGCTTGTCCCAGCAACTCATCAGTTCTTTTTAGAAGACTTTCAGACAGTATTTATAGATTCAGCTTGGTTTATCCTTTTCAGTATTTGTTAAGATTTTTGTTATAAATTAGTATTTGCTTGTTACTTTAGTCAGATTCTACTTATTATTATTATTTTCAACAAATTAGTCTTAGTAGAAGTATGCTTTACCATGAGTTTGCTTGGGGTCACTTATGATACTAAGTACCGTATAGTGTCCACGGTATGAACTCAGGTCGTACAGGATCGTATTGTATGTAAGATGGAAAAAAGCATAATAAATGAAGGAGTTGTGAAACCATGCATACAAATCATAATGAAAATCACGTGACAAATACAGCGTTCAGAAAAGAAAAACAATGCAGTTTTTCCTTTAAAGTTTGTAAACATATAACAGTCGTGATACCATGGGAGTTCATGAATTAACAAACATAAACCACTATTTTCATATAGTGTTTGATCTATTCCCCGTTAGCTAAGCCATCACCTACCTCGTGAGATAGGTGACATACATGACATGACTTGCTAGCAAGATTTTTGAATCGTCCATCACTTTCGGGGGTAATCAATATGGGATGCACTTTGGGCTCACGGTATACTCCTCTCCTACATCAGCAAACATAGTTTCAAGCATTATCTTGACAGAGTATGCCTTCTCAATTAATCATTTTCTCCCAAAATCATACATCATATCCATGAATTTGCCCTTGAACTCATAATCATACTCTTTTTTGATGAGTTCATAACCATAAATCATGCTTAACCTGAATTTAGGCATGACGGACAAAATCACAATTTAGTACATTTCATGCATGAACATGGAGAAACTTGTAAAACATCTAATTAGGAATTATAGTAGTGAATAATGTTCATGAAATTCATGTAACCCTAACATGGGGTTTTCTTCAAGCTTGTAGTAAAATCCTAGAAATCATGGAGTAGGCTTGCATGAGCTAAGAGAAAGCTTGTGGGGAGGAAACATGATATCCACACTTTTTAGGATTTGCCTTACATACCTTGTTTCCCTAAAAGCAAGATAAGACACAATGAAGCTTGAGAGTGGGGTTCCAAGACACTTTGAGCTAGAGAATGGGTTTTCCTTGAAACTTTAGGATGAGAGAAGCTAGGGACTCAATAATTTAAGCATATGATAACGCTCAAATCACACTCCTGTAAAAGTATGACACATACATTGTCAATAAAGAACCCAACTAGGTTGGGGTCGATCCCACAGGGAATATGGTCAAGATATAGAATAACTGCTGATATTTAAGCTTTTAAGTATGTTATTTCCTAAAGGAGGGTTTTGTAAGGAAGTAAACACGTAACAATATTGACAATTGGATTGTTATCAAGATGATGCAATTAACTAGGGAAGTGTTCCCCATGGGTTCATAACTATTTATGATTTTACACTTGTGATCTACCCAAATTTGACTTGCAGAATTAATAACATAAGTTCATCCAAACAACTGGCTTGTCCCTATTGGATTACTATACTCAATTACTGGATTAGGTCTCTCTAGTGATTTCATTTTAAATGTTATCAATTAATTCCAAAATAACTATCACGCAACCACGACTCAAGTCATACAATGAACCATAAAGTTCAAGGCTTTGTTGTTCTTCTATTTTCCTAATCTCTACCTCTCTAGATTCAAGCAAGGAGAGAATTCGAGCAAGTCCTAACATTGCGCTTCGTTAAGAAATGTTTAAGATTGAAGAGAATACAATACAAGCATTAGTGTTGGTTTAGAATCAATTTGTGCAAACCCTAGTTTATTAATTCACCATGGTTCCCACAACCCTAGTTGTGGAGGTTTTAGCCTCTCGTGATTATCAAAAAACAATTAGCATTCATAAACGAAAACATAATTTAGAACTTACAATGATGATTGAAAAGTAAACCTACTTGATTATTGGAAAAGATCAATGAAGAACAATTCAAGAACAATGGAAGAATCAATGCAAGAAACTCTCCAAAAGTTGTTCTCAATATTCCTAAAAGTTGAATCCTGGTTAAAAGAATTGAACTCTGTTCACCTCCTAACAAAAATAACCTAGAAAAGTATTTATACAAATAATTAGAATTCTTTCCTAAATTAACAAGAAAACTGATAAACTGTCGCCGCCTTCACCTATGACTCGTACCATGATTGTACAGGTCGTACCTCTACTAGTACTGTCAAGACCCAAACGGAGGCCCGGATCGTAGACACGGAACAAGGGACCCCGAAAGACCCCAAGTCGACTCATGGCACAAGCATACATCTAACTCAAATAATAAACTGAAGAATCAACAATATAAACTCAGCGGAAGTCTAACTCAACATAACATCAGAATAAGCATCCAAAGCTGAATACATACATAAGTCTGAAAAGCCTCTCATCAGGAGTTGATGGTACAAGACCCCAACTAACTCAACAAGTTGAACACTGAAATACATAAGGAAAAGATAGATAGCCTAGTCCTCGAAAGATGAGGACTCACCAACAAGCAGACGTTAACTCTGATAAGATGCCTAAGAGCGGGGCTGAACCTGAGAGCCGGGTCCTGTATCATGAAACGATACAACATAAAAAGTATACGGTCAGTATGTGGAATGTACCGAGTATGCAAGGTAAGTGAAACCGCTTAAGTAAGTAAAAATTCTTTTAGACACAATGCGATAATTAAACATAAACATCAGTAAACTGAGAGTAGGTCTTGCATGAATTCTTTCTGAAATCATGATCTTTTCATAACATGACAAACACATAGCTTTATAACATCAAACTGACTCGAATGACTCAAAGCTGAAATATGACATTTATAGAAAAGCTGAACATTGAGTCAAATCTTACATTTAGAACCTTCGTGAGTATATAATAGTCATGAGTAATGAATATGCATAAATGAATCATATAGAACAATGGGAGACTCATCACTTAACCAACATACCACGATAGAGCTTATGTGGTCCCCACTATCACTCTTAAGTGGGCAGAGCTGTCCAAAACCTTGCCAGGGATAAGGACGCTACCATGATATCAATATCAAGCTCATGGGCCATTCGGGCCGGGGATAGCACACAAGGGAGGTCCCAATAATATAATAGTATCAACCTACGTTAGCGCATAGTTCTGGGGCATAGGGTGATCGACCCTTAACCCGCTCGGTGCTAGGCTCTTCTCCCAAAACATGCAATGCTCTACATTGTATATAATGAAGCTCAACATCGTCTATTGACGAAGCTCAAGGTGAAATCATGCATAAACTTAACATCATATGAAAACAAAGCTCAACATTGTCTATTGACAAAACTCAATAAGTAAATCACTCATAGACTCGACATCGTATGAAAACGAAGCTCAATAATACATACATCTCAGTTGGTGAATTCATGCATATGAGAAGCTTTATTTGAAACATACCACAAGCTCAAAGATAAGTGGGAGCCTTTACTCCAAAACCATGTGGTAAGCTTACTTTAGAGATGCTACATCATTATTGTCACGCCCCACCTGGGGAGGCATGACTGGCACCTGGTGCCCTACTAGGACCTAGACTGCTGGACTAGCTGAGCCCGAGCACTTCTGGTGCTAGGCTGGCTCTAACTCTGAATTCATAAAAATGACGGGCTATATAACGGCTGTAAATACAACCTCCGGTTGACAAGGCCTATAGCCACCTGTAGGAATATAACAGCTAACAATAACAATTGAACATGAAGGAACCTATGCGGGCCGACAAGGCCACCAAGTTGTCTAGTTATATCTGAGACATGAAAACAAGTATCAAACTACTATGTGACCGACAAGGTCACCACTACCAACTGAATAAGGCCCCACACGGCCGATACAGCTAACCACAGGGAATATATATAATCTGCAAGCCTCTGAGAATAAAAAGATGGTCGGGACAGGGCCCCGGCCTACCCATACTGAACAACAAAAGAAAGTACACCTCTGTCTTTCAAGCTCCGGATGAAAGGAGCTGAAGGCTCTGTATCGCTGACTGGAACTACGAGGGGTCTGCTCCTCGTCTAGGTGTACCTGCAAGCAAGTAATGCAGCGCCCCAAACGGGCATCAGTACCGCCAGTACTGAGTATGCAAAGCAACAACTGGAAATAACTGACAACAAGTAGTATAACTGATAGAACTTAAGTAGAAAGAAATAGACTATAACTGACTGAAAGTATGAGTTCAAGACTATCCTCAAGTATGCTGAAAAGGAGTAGGAGTCGTACCTGGTAACGTGGCATTCTACTATCTATCTATTTATAACTAACATAACATGGCATAATATAGCATAACATAGCATAACATAGCACACATAAATCTTACCTGGCCCCCATAAGCCGGAAGGTACAACCAATACGCAATCTATTCCCCTATCCCGGTCATCCCATCTCCCCTAGTAACTATAAGCATCTTGTCGGTCCCCTAGGTATGCACTTGGGCCCACTGAGCCCCTAACTATAACTGTACTGTTCGGATGCGTAGTATGGGAATTATAAAACCGACACGCAAGTGCACGTGGTCGAACAAGTAGTAAGTGGCTTTAGTAAGCCATGTATCGATCCCACAGAGACTTGGGATAAGTGCAATTTGCTCAAGTATACTATATTTTTACTTCTAAATATGCTGACAACTAAATAACCAAAAAGTGAGTAATTTGTTTTATAAATTCTATACTAAACTACAAACAATTATCTACTTTGAATTTGGACTATGGATAAAAGCATGCCGAGGTTAAAGAACATGCAATGAAACTGATTATCATCATAAATTGGTTAATCTTTTCTTCTAGTTGCTAGCCAAGAACAATTGCCAAGAGATTAAACTCTCGTATTTAATCTCACTTAAGAATCATGAACCATCCGTCTACATTTCTGTGATCAAATGCAGTTCATGTTCTAGCCATACAATTCCGGTTCCTAAATTGACTAATACGGCTTTCATGTATATTTTTATCAGGAAAGCACATCAAAACTCAATTTTCCCAAATCAAGTAAAGAACAATATCCTATTAATTCACAACTTTCCAATTTCGTGCTCTCTCGAGTGAAATCGGACTTTTTAGATGTACATTAATGTAGGCCACACACCAATGCAGTAAGAACAAGAATTAATAGAACAACATGGAAGAAAAAGATAAAAACCATATAATCAATAATCAAAATTCATCACAAGTGTTCATAACCTCAACAAGGAAGGGAATTAGCCACTCATTTGGGGATTAATCATCCTAAAACAAGTGTTAATCATACAAACAATAAAAATTAGAGAAGAAAGAAAGAGAGAAAAAACCCTGAAATTTTCATCCCTCAACTGCCTGTAACCCACGTCCTTGCTCCACCAAGTCTGAATTATGAAAAATAAACCTAAGTGTGCTATTTATAGTAGTGGGACTCTTTCCCGGAATAACAAGCAACGTGTCACGGAGTGCATCGCGGAGCACGGCCTCCGTGACACGCTACGAACGTGGAAGCCCTCTGGAAAATCACCCGAAACTGGCCCGGGCAGCACCCTGCCGCGTTGGCAGCGTGTCACGCTGCTTGGGCAGCGCGTTGGAAGCCCTTGGTCGCAGAGGCCACCTGCCGTGGCACGTTGCCAATGTGCAGGTGGGCTGTTTTGTGCCTCCTCTTCGCCGACGTTCGCGTGTTAATTCCGTTTCCAAGCCTCTACTTCACCAACTCATGGATTAGTTACTCAAAAGTCATCAAAACCTACAAAACAAAGGCTAATCATGTTGGTTAGCACATATCTTCACTTCATATAAAATTACATGAAAATGTATACAATAACTTAGATAAACAAGACTAATTTAAGTCATAAAGCGTATCTCGGGCATGCTATTTTTGCCTGTGATCATGTACCCGAGTTCGGAGGACTCCTGAAATCAACACCACGGGCGTACCCGCTCGAAGCGGGTGTATAAAAGCTGACCAAGGAAAAATATGGGGAAACTAGCATCCCATCTTCGTCCCCTAGGGGACGACATGCCACTCCGTAGAGCGACGTATCCTCGCTCTCTGGCGGACAAGTAGATATAGATATTAACCCAGGGGCGGTCATGGATGCTAGGTAATCCAGCCCAAAACAATACAGTCAAGTCTCAATTGATAATACTATCTGCATACGATGCATGCTGAAACTAATGATAGTAATGTGTATATATATAATACATGCTGAAACTAATAATGATATATATATATATATAATTTCTGTCATATTGGGCTGAATCTGATACTGAAACAAGATATAATACTTCTGTTGGGAATCATGCTGTATAACTAAGTTTCATGGTAAACATGTTTACTATTGCTAACATGCTTTTTAAATTTCATATTGATATACTATACTATTTCTGAAATATTCTACTGGAATTTATACTGTGCTAGTAAGTTTCATGCTACACATAATATAATGTTTCTAACATAATTACTAAAATTTATACTAAACATAATATGCGTCTTCTGAAACATTCTACTGGAACTTGTACTATTTTACTATACTAGAACTACTAGCTTGCCGAAGAAACTGGCTTTACATACCTCAACTGCCGGCTTCCGGATTAAATGGCGTAGCTCAGCTATTATTTAGCTATTTCTCCCAACTGTACTCAATTCCACAACAAATAGAACTAAATTTATCAATATTCTGGAAGAAAACAATACTTTATATATTTACTTTTCAATCTTTGACTTATCGAAAAACAGCCGAAAACTCGTAATTTCTAGAAAGTCTAGAAGGGAGAAATACTTACTTTACCGCTGGGAGTGTATTAACACTAGTTTGGAGCAAATCCAATTACTTTGACTCGGCGGGTCGCTGCTTCGCCGGACGATTCTCGCGAAACTAACTTCGTAGAAATGTTTCTTGCAGCTTTATACTTTAGTACTCAGAGTTAATTTGAGTTTTGACTGCGTTTGACGGCGTAATCGAAAGGGATTTTATGAAAACCCTTTGTCTCCCCTATTTTTGTTCGTTCTTTGGAAATGAAAAATGGAAAGTGACAAAAAAACACCGAAGTGGGGCTTTATATACTTGGACCTGAAACCCCCCCCTCCGTGGCACGCTGGCCATCGCGGAGGGGAAGCCTCCATGACACGCTGCCTGTCGTGGAGGGGCTTTGCCCGACTTCCTCTTTAAGTTGCATTTGTCGAATGCGATTTATAAGTCGCATTTGCTTTGCGATGCTCTGACTTGGCGCTTGTCCGGTCTTCCCTGGGGCCTTTTCCTAGCATGTATGGCATTCTAAAACTCTTAAACAACATGCAAATAGGCCATCTAAATGTCAAGAATTTATGGGGTGTAACATCCTCCCCCCCTTAAGAACATTCGTCCTCGAATGTAAACTTCTGCTTGCAAGAATCTCAACTTACTCGACTTATTCTACAAAAATTTTGGCAGAGTTTCCCCTGTAATATGGTCTATCTCAAAAATTCTGAAACTCAGAAAAGTCCTATGCCAGTACTCCACACAACACATAACATTCATTTCACTAAACTGAAGTCAACATCTCGCTTATACACATAAATATAAAGCAACAGTAATAACAACATACCTCTAGCTGGCTAAGTCTGAAATAATTGGGGATATCTGGCTTTCATATCCTCTTCTGCTTCCCAAGTCATTTCCTATCGATCTTGGTTACGCCATAATACTTTGATAGAAGCCACATCTTTAGTTCTCAATCTACGAATTTGTCAGTCTAGTATGGCTACTGGAACTTCTTCATAAGCCAACTCTTCGGTAACCTGAACATCTTGGACTTGGACGATTTAGGAGGGATCCCCTATACACTTCCTTGGAAAATTGGATGAAAAGACTCTAACTCTGGAGGTAAATCTAACTCATATGCCACTTGGCCTATTCTCCGGCGAATCTAATAAGGCCCAACAAACCTTGGGCTGAGCTTATCTTTCTTGCCGAATCTCATCACACCTTTCATAGGTGAAACTTTCAAGAATACCCAGTCATTCACATTGAATTCCAAGTTCCTGCGCCACACGTCAACATATGATTTCTGGTGGCTTTGAGCAGTCAGTAGGCGTTCTATGATAAGCTTTACTTTTTCTTCTGACTGATGAATGATATCCGACCCTATCAACGCTGATTCTCCTACCTCAAACCAGCCAACTGGAGATCTGCACTTCCGCCTATATAATGCCTCATAAGGCGCCATCAGAATAACTAAATGGTAACTGTTATTATAAGCGAATTCAATAAGTGGTAAGTGCTCATCCCAGCCACCTCCAAAGTCCAACACGCACGCCCCGCCTTGGGGGGCATGACTAGCACCTGGACTATTGGACTACCTGAGCCTAAGCACTTCTAGTGCCAGGCTAGCTCTAACTCTTGATTCAAGAAAATGACGGGCTATATAGCGGTTGTAAATACAGCCTCCGTCCGGCTAGGCCTATAGCCACCTGTAAGCAAACAACAGCTACCCAGAACAATTGAATTAGTAGGGAACCTATGCGGGCCGACAAGGCCACCATGCTGTCTAGTTATTTCTGAATCAAGAAAACAAGTGCTAAACTGCTACGTGACCGGAAAGGTCACCACTACCAACTGAATAAGGCCCCACACGACTATCATAAACAAACTAAAACATAAACACGGCCTCACATGACCAGTACAACTAACCACAGGGAATGTACAATCTGCAAGCCTCTAAGAATACTGATAAGATGGTTACGACAGGGCCCCGGCCTACCCATACTGTACAACAAAGAAAAGGAATAAACCTCTAGTTGTCTAGCTCCGTATGACAGGAGCTGATGACTCTGTGTGCTGGCTGAAATCACGAGGGATCGACTTCTCATCTATGAGTACCTGCAGGCAAGTAATGCAGTGCCCCAAATGGGTGTCAGTACCGCTGGTACTGAGTATCCAAAGCAACAACTGGAAAATAACCGAGGACAAGCAATATAACTGATAGAACTGAAATAAAGGAAATAGACTGTAACTGACTGAAAGTATGAGTTTAAGACTGTCCTCAACTATGCTGAAAGGAGTAGGAGTCTTACCTGGTAACGTGGCATTCTACTGTCTCTCTACTCATAACTAACATAACATGGCGTAATATAGCATAACATAACATAGCATAGCACACACAAACCTTACCCGGCCCCCATAAGCCGGGAGGTACAACCAACACACAATCAATACCCCTACCTCGGTCATCCATCTCCCATAGTAACTATAAGCATCCTGCCGGTCCCCTGGGTATGCACTTGGGCCCGCTGAGCCCTTGACTATAACTGTACCTGAGTCCGGAGGACTCCTGAATCAACACCTCGGGCGTACCCACTCTACGAGGTGTATAAAAGCCGACCAAAGCAAAATATGGGAAACTGGCATCCCATCTTCGTCCCCTAGGGGACGACATGCCACTCCGTAGAGCGACGTATCCTCGCCCTCTGGTGGACGAGTCGATATAGCTATTAACCCTGGGGCGGTCATGAATGCTAGTAATCCAGCCCAAAACAATATAGTCAAGTCTCAACTAGTAATACTAACTGCGTATACTACATGCTGAAACTAGTGATAATAATGTGTATTTATATAAGACATGCTGAAACTAATGATAGTAATATGTCTATATATATTACATTCTAAAACTGATAATGGTATATATATAATTTCTATCATACTGTGCTGAATCTGATACTGAAATAAGATATAATAAAACAGCCGAGAACTTGCTATTTCTCGGAAGTCCTGAAGGGAGAAATACTCACTTTAGGGCTAGGAGTATATTGACACTAATTTGGAGCAATTCCACTTACCTTAGCTCGGTAGGACGACGATTCGCCGGCCGAATTTCACAAAACTAACTCCGCAGGAATGTTCTCTGCAACTTTATACTTCGTATTCAGAGTTAATTTGAGTTTGGACTGCATTTGACGGTGTAATCGAACGAATATTTATCAAAACCCTTCGTCCCTTACTGTTCTGGTCGTGTTCTGGAAATTAAATTGTGGGAAATGAAATAAAAAATCAAAGTAGGGCTTTATATACTTGGGCCTAGACACCCCCCTCCGTGGCAGAGGGGCTTCCTTCGTGGCACGCTGCCATCTCGGAGGGGGTCTGCCCGACCTCCTCCTGTGATGGTTCGATGCGACGCTCGTTCGGTCTTTCCTCGGGCCTTTTTCTAGCATGTATGGCATTCTAAAACTCTTAACCAACATGCAAGTAGACCATCTACATGTCAAGAATTTACGGGGTGTAACATCCTCCCCCCTTAAGAACATTCGTCCTCGAATGTAAACTTCTACTTACAAGAATTCCAACTTACTTGATTTATTTCTAGAAAAATTTTGTCAGAGTTTCCCCTGTAATATGGACTATCTAAAAAATCCTAAAACTCAGAAAAGTCCAATACAGGTACTCCACACAATACTAATATTAATCACGCAATAGACTAAAGCGAACTATTTCATTTATACACATAATATAAGGCAATTCATATAACAACAATACTAACGTACCTCTGGCTGATTAAGTCTGAAACAGCTAAGGATATCTGACTTTCATATCTTCCTCTGCTTCCCAAGTCATTTCCTCTCGGTTCCTGTTACGCCATCATACTTTGACAGAAGCAATATCTTTAGTTCTAAACCTGCGAATCTGCCTGTCTAGTATGGCTACTGGAACCTCTTCGTAAGGCAGCTCTTCCGTAACCTGAACATCCTGAACTGGGACAACTCTGGAGGGGTCTCCTATATACTTCCTAAGCATAGATACGTGAAAACTGGATGAACAGACTCTAATTCTGGAGGCAAGTTCAACTCGTATGCTACTTGGCCTATTCTTTGAAGGATCTGATAAGGCCCAACAAATCTCGGGCTGAGCTTGCCTTTCTTACGGAATCTCATCACCCCTTTCATAGGAGAAACTTTCAAAAACACCCAATCATTCACATTAAATTCCTGGTCTCTGCGCCGCACATTAGCATATGATTTCTGGTGGATCTGAGCAGTCAGTAGGCGTTCTCTGATAAGCTTTACCTTTTCCTCTGTCTGATGAATAATATCCGGCCCAACTTGCATTGACTCTCCTACTTTAAACCAGCCAACCGGCGATTTGCATTTTCGCCCATACAAAGCTTCATAGGGCGTCATTTGGATAGCTGAGTGGTAACTATTATTATAAGCAAACTCAATAAGTGGTAAATGCTCATCCCAGCTACCTCCAAAGTCCAACACACACACTCGCAACATATCCTCGAGCGTCTGAATAGTGCGTTCTGCCTGCCCATCGGTCTGAGGGTGTGGAATGCTGTGCTCAGATTAATCTGTGTTCCCAGGCCTCTCTGAAATGATTGCCAAAATTTAGCTGTAAATTGCGCCCCTTTGTCAGAGATGATGGATACTGGAACACCGTGCAGTCTGACTATTTCTCTGATATACAACTCAGCATAATCTTCGGCAGAGAAAGTAGCCCTTACTGGCATAAAATGGGCTGATTTTGTCAGTCTGCCAAAAATTACCCAAATCGAGTCATTTCTATGTCTGGTATGGGGTAATCCTGCTACAAAATCCATATCTACTTCTTCCCACTTCCAAAGAGGCACAGCTATGTCTTGAGTTAATCTGCCTGGTTTCTGGTGTTCCACTTTTACTTGCTGGCAGTTAGGACACTGGGCTACGAATTCTGCTATTTCCCTTTTCATACCTGGCCACCAGTAGATTTATTTAATATCATGGTACATTTTCTTCGCGCCTGGGTGGAGAGAATAGCGGGAGTAATATGCCTTGCTCATAATCTGCTGGCGAAGCCCTGAAATATCTGGAACACAAAGGCGGCCTTTACATCGCAACACTTCATCCTCAGTTACTTGAAAATCCGACGCTTTTCCTTGTTGAACTCTGTCCTTAAGCTGAACCAGGTCAGAATCTTCATACTGCTGTTCCTTTACCTCCACAACTAATGACGACACTGCGGTGTTCTAAATTACAACTCTGTTGTCCTCTATTTCTGCTACACAAACGGCTAAACTGGCTAACTGGTGTATTTCTCGGGCCAATTCCCGCTGCTCGGGCTGCAAGTATGACAAACTCCCCATAGAATTACGACTAAGGGCATCTGCTACTATGTTGGCTCTGCCTAGGTGATACAAAATATTTACATCATAATCTTTCAACAATTCCAACCAGCGATGCTGCCGTAAGTTCAACTCTCTCTGGGTGAAGATATACTGCGGGCTCATATGGTCGGTGAAAATATCCACATGAACGCCATACAAGTAATGTCTCCATATCTTTAGGGCGTGGATCACTACGGCTAGTTCCAGGTCATGGGTAGGATAATTCTTTTCGTGTTTCCTCAGCTGTATGGAAGCATAAGCAATCACTTTACCATGCTGCATCAACACACATCCTAACCCAATACCCGAAGCGTCACAATAAACTGCATAACCCTCTGTACCTTCTGACAATGCTAACACTGGGGTGGAGGTCAATCTGTCTTTCAGTTCCTGGAAACTCTGCTCACATGCCTCCGTCCACTGAAACTTTACTGCTTTTTACGTCAACTTAGTCAGAGGTGCCGCTATGGTGGAGAATCCTTCAACAAATCTTCTGTAGTACCCTGCTAATCCCAGAAAACTGCAGACTTCGGTTGGAGTGGTAGGTTTGGGCCATGTTTTTACTGCTTCTATTTTCTGCGTGTCTACCTGTATACTAGCATCCGACACAATATGCCCCAAGAAAGCTACTGAGTTTAGCCAAAATTCACATTTAGAAAACTTGGCGTACAGTTGACGGTCCCTGAGAATCTGGAGCATTGTCCGCAAATGATCCTGGTGGTCAGCCTCTGAGCGAGAATACACCAGAATGTCTTCAATAAATACTATGACGAACAGGTCCAGGTATGGTCTGAAGATGCTGTTCATCAGGTCCATAAATACTGCTGGGGCATTCATCAGCCCAAAGGACATGACTAGAAATTCAAAATGGCCTTATCTGATCCTGAAAGCAGTCTTTGGAATGTCCCTTTCACGAACTCGAACCTGATAGTATCCGGACCGTAAGTCAATCTTGGAGAAATATCTGGCCCCCTGTAACTGATCAAACAAATCATCTATTCTGGGAAGTGATCTTGGGCAGATTTATATGCCCAAGTGATACTCAAACGTATTATTTTCGCCTTGTTTGTGTGCAATGTGTATATATTCTCATGTAATTGGTAATAAAATGTGAATTTATACTAACCAACATGATTAGCATTTGTTTTGCAGGTAAATATGATTTTTAGGAGCTAAAATGCATGTTGGAACTATATCGGAGTTGGACTTGGATACGAGCATGGAAAAGACATTGGAATGCACAAATTATAGGGGCTCCGCGATGGAGCCGTGCCACGCTACCATCGCGGAGGCACACTGCCTGGAGAGGGAACTAAATGGCAAATTCCAGTGAGGCCTCGCGACAGCTCCGTGGCACGGAGATAGGCCTCCGCGTTGGCCTCCGTGCCACGTTGAGGCTAATTTACCGGACCCTGGATTTCCAGTGAAGGTCCGCGTCCATGCCGTGTCATGGAGGCAGTGCTCCGCGTTGACCTCCGTGACACGTTGCTTGTTATTCCGGGAAAAAATTCCCTCTAGTATAAATAGCACACTTAGGTTTGTTTTAATTAGTTCAGTTTTAGTTCAGACTTGGTGGAGCTAGGACGTGGGTTAGCAGCAGTTGAGGGACGAAAAAGCTAAGAGATTTCTTCTCTTCCTTTCTTCTTTCAATCAATTGTATGTATGATTTACACTTATTTTAGGATGATCAATCCACAAATGAGTGGCTAGTTCTCTTCCTTGCTAAGGTTTTGAACATGTGTAGTGAATTTTGATTGTAAATGATATGGTTTTCTTCTTCTTCTTTCATGTTGTTCTATTAATTCTTGTTCTTACTGCATTAGTGCTTGGCCGACATTAATGTACATCTAAAAAGTCCAATTTCACTCGAGAGAGCACGAAATTGGAAAGTTGTGAATTAATAGGGTATTGTTCTTAAACCAGAGCCTGGAGGGCGATTTGAATTAAAGCAGAATATGGTGCAACTTTTGCACACAAGCGGGCAATTTACCGGTCTCCCTCATGAAGATCCACAACAACATCTCCAAAACTTTTTGGAGATAAGTGACACTTATATACCCGCTGGAGTGTCACTTGATTATGTTCGGCTCACCTTATTTCCATTTTCCTTACTTGGTGAAGCCAAGAGGTGGTTAAAAGCTGAACCACCCAATTCTATATCAACGTGGGATGATCTTGCACGGAAGTTTTTGATCAGATTTTTCCCTTCTGGTAAAACAGCCAGACTTAGGAGTCAAATCCTAAGTTTTAAACAGAGGGAAGGGAAAAATCTATATCAAGCCTCGGAAAGATTCAAATCCATGTTGCGGGACTGTCCTCACCATCATCAGTCCAACGAGGTGTTGGTACACACTTTTATTGAGGGTTTGGAACCCCACACTAAAATTCTGTTAGATTCAGCAGCTGGAGGGCAAGCGCTCGAGAAGACTTATGAGGAGCTGTACACTTTGCTCAACCAAATTTCACAAGGCAATCCAGAATGGAATGCAGATTCTTCAAGAGGTGGAGCAAGGAAAGCAGCGGGAGTGCTTGAAGTGGATGGATTCACAGCTATCGCTGCACAGATAGCTGCTTTGCAAAATCAGTTAAACACTCACTTCAGCAATATCAATTTGAACCAGCCTTCAGCTTCAGTAAATGCAGTTCAACAGATGTGGTGTGAAGTGTGTGGTAGTAGTGAGCATTCAGCTGAATGCTGTGGTGCAAATCCTGATTCTGTTAACTTTGTGGGCAATGCACAGAGAAATCAACAGCAGTTTGGTGGTGGCTGCAACTCAAATTGGAGGAACCATCCGAATTTTTCGTGGGGTAGCAACAATCAACAAGGTCAGAGTTCAGGGCAGGGTATGCACAGGAACCAAGGAGGGCAACAAAATTATCAAGCTCAATTTAGAAATCACAATGCCCCTCCTCCACCACCACCGACTATTGAGGAGATGTTCAAAACCATGATCGCTAATCAGGCACAATTGCAGGCTGACTATGTCAAATTGGCAGCCGAAGTGAAGAACAATCAATTGGCGACCAAGGCTCTTGAATATCAGTTTGGGCAGTTTGCTAGTGCCCAAAATACTAGACCCAGAGGAGGACTACCTAGCGACACGGATCCTAATCCGAAGCAGGTTAATGCAGTGACCACGAGGAGTGGCTTACAGTTGAAGGAGGTGGAATCGGAAAGACCGCCTCAAAAGTTAGGAGCAGCAGATGTTGAGGAGGAACAAAGTTCTAATAGGGGGAAGACTAAAGAAGCAGAATCAGAAAGGCCTCCACCCCCGTTCCCTCAACGACTTAAGAAACACAAGGAGGAGGCGTGTTTCAAGAAATTTATGGAGGTGCTTAAACAGGTACATGTTAACTTACCTCTTGTTGATGTCTTGCAGGGATTGCCAAAGTATGCAAAATATATTAAAGACATCGTGGCTAACAAAAGTCGTTTGACTGAGTATGCCACGGTGGCTTTAACGGAGGAATGCACTTCCCGGATTTAGAATAGACTGCCCACGAAACTGAAAAGACCCTGGAAGTTTTACTATCCAGCTGACTATTGGGCAAAGTATCCGAGCTCGTGGATTATGCGACTTGGGGGCAAGTATAAATCTGATGCCATCTTTGGTATTCAGAAAGTTAGGTCTAGGGAGTCCTAGACCTACAACGGTAATCTTGCAGCTAGCGGACAGGTCCTTAGCTAAACCGGATGGTATTGTTGAGGATGTGTTAGTGCAAGTGGGTTCCCTCATTTTTCCGGTCGATTTTATTGTTCTGGACTTTGAACCAGATGCTGAAGTCCCATTTATTTTGGGACGACCCTTTTTGGCAACCGGAAAAGCATTAATTGATGTAGCTGTGGGTCAACTTACAATGCGAGCACATGACAAGATAGAAGTTTTTGACGTGTACAAAGCACCCAAACTCCCGATTGTAAATGTGGAACTCTCGGTGATCAATGTGATTGATCAGAGGAGTGCTAATATAATGAATGATTCCCGAGAGTTAACAGGGAGGCCACCAGATGAGGTTGAGCACTTCTGGGGGGAGGACAAGGATCGTGAAAAATCGTCCCTCACCCTAGTAGATAATTGAGCATAATGGATGTCGAGCCGCGACGGTAAACCAGGCGCTGCACGGGAGGCAACCCGTGAAAAGAAAAATATTCTATTTTTCTTCTTTTAGTATAGTGTACATAATTTGTATTTTTTATTTTTTATTTTTAATTTTTCTTTTTCTTGATTTCGTACAAATTTTTTCGTTTTAGTTAGTATTTTTTCATGGTAGTTAGGAAAATCTATTAATCTAACCAATTTCGTTTAGTGAGGTGATTTTCAGGTCTAACGGAGAAAAATATGCATGGAAGCGGGAAAAATAAGGCAAGGTATGAAAATAATTTTTATTGAAGAAACAGTGCACTGGGGCGTTGGCTCCGTGTCACGGAGGAGGGGCTCCGCGTTACCCTCCGTGACACGTTGAAGGCAAAATCAGATTTTTTAAAATTTTCAGAGAGCCAATGCGTTGGCTCCGTGTCACGGAGGAGGGGCTCCGCGTTACCCTCCATGACACGTTGCCCTTTATTCAGTGCCGGGTCACACCGGGTTGCCGGGTGACCCGCGTGTTTTTCTTTAAATTAACCCCGATTTTGCCTCTTTTCTCCCCATTTCTCTCCTCCTCCGCGACCAAAACACCCAATTCCCCCTCCCCAACCAACGTGCCACGCTAATAGGAAAGGAAAACGTCAAATTTCTTCGGTTCTTCAACTAAAAGGTATGTTTTCATCGTTTCTCTCAAGTTTTTGGCGATTTTAGTCGAATTTGAGCATGTGAGGTGAAATATATCACCCCAAGTAGCAATTAAACATGATGTTGAATTATTTTGTGATTGATTATGTTCGGATTGTTGTAATTAGCGTTTGAACTTGTCGATTATGTGAATAATTCAAATTTGATTGAAATATTGCATTCTAGGGCTTGAGTTATTGAAATTGAATTGGGGAACTTGATAGTTTGATGAATTAGATGCCGGGGTGTGGTTGTAAATTGAGATAAGTCGATGTAAATATTGTATGAATGTTAAGAGAAGACGAATTCTCGAATTGTTGGGGAAAATGCGAAAATTTAATAAATTGGTTTGATTAGTTAGATTTGTATGTACATAGAATTTTCGTTGTTGTTTTTGTTTTTTTGTTTTGTTGCTAAGTGCGATGATTGGATTGCTATCGATAGTAGGATTGGGAGTAGCTGTATGAAGTCTGAGTAGTACGCTAACCGTTATGCTGTCCAAATTTTTCGTGAACGCACTAAGCAATATACCTTATAGTTGCTTGTGTTTGAGGTTGTAAATAGAGTAATCCTTGCCGAAGTATTGTAAATATAGTTAGGGACTAAGTGTGGGGTAAACTTAGTTTAACCCGACCTTAGCCTAAGTTAACTTGTATTTAGCTTAACTTTGTGCTTGTTTATGTATATTGACAGGTACAATGGCAAGTCGACAGGACAAGGGCAAGGGTGCTTCTACCTCAGGCACCGGACGGAAAAGATTGAGGTTGGGCACTGCAGTCCCAGCTGCACCAGATGTTCCGCGCGGCCAACGCCGCCAATACGGAACAAGATGGGTAACCGATGAAGGGAAGAAGTGGTACGCGAAACATAAAGAAAACAAGTACTTCCCCGAGGAACATATTGCACGGGAACCACTTGCACAGGAGTTCCCACGTATTGTGCAGAGAATCGAGGCAGCTGGGCTCAGCTTTATCTTTCAGGAGCCCAAGGAGTGCAACCTACATTTGGTCCGGGAATTCTATGCAAACTGGAACCCGGCCATCAGAAGCCACACAATAAAAATCAGAGGGCAGATTGTCATTCTGGAACCCCACCAATTTAATGCCATCGTTGGAGCGCGGGACACAGACGCCCACGTTCTCCGCCAGCTAAACATCACCCCACCGTACGCCGACATCAGACGTACATTGTGTGGGGATCGATCCACAACCCGATGGAGTAGACATAAGGAGAGGGGTTACCACCAGACTCTGCCTTATTCGCAGATGAACAGGGAGGCCAGAATATGGCTGAAGATTGTGTGTTCGTGCTTGATCCCGGGAGTTCACATGACGGATGTGACCCGGGACCGTGTCTGCTTGGTGTATGCCCTTATGAAAGGGCTTGAGATTAATGTTGGGGTGGTCATTATATCCGCCATGAAGAGAGCCAGACTGCACCAGGGCCACAGATACGGGTTTGGCGGACTCATCACCACCTTCCTCCGAGGCCTCGACATTGAGGAAGAGGCTTTGGACTATATTCCGCAGTTGGAGCGGAGGGCCCTCGATGTGACAAAAACTAAGGCCCCCGACACCACACACGGGCCAGTGTTGACTTTGGGCAAGCGACATGCTCGTGACGATCAGTACATGGCACGTATGTTCGGCATGCAGATGCTGCAGCTACGGATTGGTGGGAGACCAGCCACCGAGGAAGAATTATGGCAGCTGGAGCTGGATTACCCATTTGGCGAGAATGCCAGAGCCTTATGCCGAGTGGGACCAGCCTTTGTGGAGCCGACGGATGACGATGTCCCTACTGATGAGGATACACGTCGTGAGGACTCCGATGTGGAGTCCGATGACGACGATGGAGCTGACTCAGATATGGGCGATGAGGCAGCAGCACCAGATGAAGAAGTCGAATATTTCGACTGAACAGGGAGTTCCACCACCCGAAATTGTGTTTTGTAATTTTTGTGAACACTGGGGACAATGTTCGATTTAAGTGTGGGGTGGGGAGTAGCTAGGTGCTGGGACTTGGGCTCTAATTTGCTGTATGTTTTTCCTTGGTTTGTATGTATGTTTGTGCTTTCCCTGTTATGAATTGATTTGTGGTGTATGTGTATATATTTGTTTGTGTGGTTAATGATGTGTGGTATGAAAAGTTATGGTTGCCAGTGTAAATATTTTGTAAATATTTTTTTATTTTTTCTATCGAGATGATCGATATTTTTTTCAAAAATTTTGAGAATATTTTGCACTTGTAAATATTTTCTTTCAATCGAAATGATCGATGTGTTGCAAAAATTTTCGGTTTTTATTTTTTTGGGTTTCTCGGAGTTTGTTTTCGGTTCTTTTACCGAGAATAGTCCCATTGAACCGAATGTCATAGTTAGTGACCGTTCCCTATGATGGATGGATGACGACCGTCTTAAGGGAAATGTAGTCGGTAGGAGTAGGATTTTAATTTGTTTTTAATTTTTCTTTGGTGGATTGCATCAATGAACTGTAGTTGCTTTATGGTTGCAGAAATTTCGTTGTGTGTGTAACTGATGTTCAAAATGTGAAAATGATTCGTTTGAAAGCATGTAATTTGGTAAATATGTTGAGTTACCTAGGCTATAGAAGTTGATTCAGTATGATTGAGGCTTAATTTTGAATTCATGTGTTTGGCTAATTAGAGAGTCTGTGAATGCATCTTGATTCGAGCATGTGCATGAAGTGTGAAGTGAGTTATTGTTATTCCATGCCATTGTGAATTGTCTAGAACTTGCCTGGTGTATTTACAAAACGAAATGAAGGAGGTGTAGTGTTGGAAAGGATGTAGGCATTTATTTGTTTTTAACCGATAGTTTCCATTTTTTTTCTTGTCAAATTCTACCTTTTTTATATGTTGTATACCCTAGTCAGCCCGTTGAGCCTTTAGCCGATTTCTTTCTTTCTTTTGTCCAAAATTGTATAAACTAAGCTTTATTCCTTCTTTTCATTAGCCTTAAAGTCTATACGAAGCTCTTAAGCGCTTACAAAGAAAAGAAAATGTTTCCCAAAGTGTTAAAGAGTGAAAAGAGTGAAAAGAAAAAGAAAAGCAGAGTGAAGAAAGAAAAGATGATGTTGAAGAGGCACTTGTTGTAATTAAATGATATTGAGGGTACATGAAAACCCTTTGTTTTGTGTCAAGTGTGTTTTATGAAATGGGCAGTACGAAAGTAAACCAGCATGAATGGGAGAAAAAGAGAAAAGAGAGGAACAATGTCCATGAGTCGATGGCAATGTGTCGAAAAGGTGCTTAAGGATGCTAGCGACTATTATTTGCTAATCCAATATATATACTAGATCCATAGCCCCGTTACAACCCATTAAAGTCCTACGTGATCTTACATTGCATGTCTTTATATTAGTGGAGTAATACACTAAGGGCAAGCCTATTGGTCATGACATGATGCATGTGAATTCTTTTGGGAGAGTGAGTGAAATTAATTTTTATATGCCCCTACTTGAATGTTTGTGTGTTGCATGAACAAAAAGGGGAAGATTCTCTTGAGTTGTGAGGGCACATGCTTGATGAAAGATTGATTTTCGTGTCGGATTTCTTGATTAGCTGATTTGCATGAGTTTGCCGATATCAAGAATCAATTCTTAAAGTCTAGGAAGTCTTGATGTATTAAAGGTCATTGTATTGTAAGACCAAGCATGTTTTCGTGATGATTTGCAAAAATTGAATAATCGGTATGACCGTAGCGTAAATGGTCGCACCATAGTGACGAAGGTTGGGATGTAATTTGCATGAGTTGTGTATGTGTTGTTTGAGGACGAACAAGGATTTAAGTGTGGGGTAAGTGATCTTGGGCAGATTTATATGCCCAAGTGATACTCAAACGTATTATTTTCGCCTTGTTTGTGTGCAATGTGTATATATTCTCATGTAATTGGTAATAAAATGTGAATTTATACTAACCAACATGATTAGCATTTGTTTTGCAGGTAAATATGATTTTTAGGAGCTAAAATGCATGTTGGAACTATATCGGAGTTGGACTTGGATACGAGCGTGGAAAAGACATTGGAATGCACAAATTATAGGGGCTCCGCGATGGAGCCGTGCCACGCTACCATCGCGGAGGCACACTACCTAGAGAGGGAATTAAATGGAAAATTCCAGTGAGGCCTCGCGACAGCTCCGTGGCACGGAGATAGGCCTCCGCGTTGGCCTCCGTGCCATGTTGAGGCTAATTTACCGGACCTTGGATTTCCAGTGAAGGTCCGCGTCCATGCCGTGTTACGGAGGCAGTGCTCCGCGTTGACCTCCGTGACACGTTGCTTGTTATTCCGGGAAATATTTCCCTCTAGTATAAATAGCACACTTAGGTTTATTTTAATTAGTTCAGTTTTAGTTCAGACTTGGTGGAGCTAGGACGTGGGTTAGCAGCAGTTGAGGGACGAAAAAGCTAAGAGATTTCTTCTCTTCCTTTCTTCTTTCAATCAATTGTATGTATGATTTACACTTGTTTTAGGATGATCAATCCACAAATGAGTGGCTAGTTCTCTTCCTTGCTAAGGTTTTGAACATGTGTAGTGAATTTTGATTGTAAATGATATGGTTTTCTTCTTCTTCTTTCATGTTGTTCTATTAATTCTTGTTCTTACTGCATTAGTGCTTGGCCGACATTAATGTACATCTAAAAAGTCCAATTTCACTCGAGAGAGCAAGAAATTGGAAAGTTGTGAATTAATAGGGTATTGTTCTTAACTTGATTTGGGAAAATTGGGTTTTGATGTGCTTTCCTGATAGAAATATACTTGAAAGCCGTATTAGTCAATTGAGGAACCGGAATTGTATTGCTAGGTCGTAAATTGCATTTGATCACAGAAATGTAGACGAATGGTTTATGATTCTTAAGTGAAATTAAATACGAGAGTTTTAATTTCTAGGCTAATGTTCTTGGCTAGAAACATGAAGAAGAGATTAACCGAATTATTATTACAATCGAATTCATTACTTGTTCCTAACCTTGGCATGCTCATATCCATAGTTTAAATTCATAGTAAATAATTGTTAATAGTTTTAGTATATATTTTATAAACAAAAACTCAATTAACTGTTGGTTACGTTGTTGTTAGCATAGTTAGAAGTAAAATAAGAATATAGTATACTTAGGCAATCTTTACATACCCTGAGCCTCCTTGGATCGATACTTGGCTTACTTAGCCACTTTATTACTTGTTTGACCACGTGCACTTGCGTGTCAGTTTTATAACCCCAACAACGCACCGAACAGGAAGTGGATACTTATTCTTGACTGTAACCTTATTCAACTGCCGGTAGTCTATACACATATGGAGTGAGCCGTCCTTCTTTCTCATAAATAAAACTGGCGCACCCCAAGGTAAACTACTCGGACTGATAAAGCCCTTATCTAACAAATCTTTTAGCTACTCCTTTAATTCTTTGAGTTCAGTAGGAGCCATACGATACGGAGGAATTGATATGGGCTGAGTTCCTGGTAGTAAATCAATTGCAAAATCTATTTCCCTTTCTGGGGGAATACTGGGTAACTCATCTGGAAATACATCTGGGAATTCATTCACCACTTTAACAGATTGGAGAGTTAGAGGCTCTACTCAAACATCCTAAACTCTGACAATGTGGTAAATGCACCCCTTAGCTATCAACTTTCTCTCCTGAAGGTAGGAAATAAACCTATCTTTTAGCGTAATTGTACTGCCCTTCCACTCTCGTACTGCCTCTCTTGGAAAGTGGAATTGGACTGTCTTGGTCCAGCATTCTACATTTGCATAGCATGGAGCCAACCAATTCATACCCATAATGGCGTTGAAATAAAAAATTTCTAGTTCTACCAGATCTACTGTGGTCTGACGATTAGCAACCTCTACTGTACACCCTCGATAGACCCTTCTGGCTATAATGGAGTCACCGACGGGTGTGGATACTGAAATGGGTTTCTGAAGCAACTCTGGTGCAACACTAAACTTTCGGGCCACAAATAGGGTAATGTAGGACAAAGTAGATCCTGGATCAATCAATACATAAGCAGGGTATGAGCATATAGTCATCATACCTATCACAACATCAAGTGACGCTTCCGAGTCCTGCCTCCCTGGTAAGGCATATGTGCGGCTTGGACCCACACCTACACTGGAGGCCCCTGATCTGCCCTAGCCTCTGCTTGCTGAAACTGAGGGCCTGCACCCTGCCAAGGATACTGAAGCTCATGACCCTGCGGATGCCCTGTCCTACCTATCCCGGTCCTCCTGACCTCTGGCTGGACAATCTCTCATCAGATGACCCTCTTGGCCACAAATATAACATTCGGTGGAGCCATACCTGCATGCTCCAGAATGGCGTCGACTGCATATAGGTAAAAGTGGTAGGGTATACCTACTCTGCTCCGCCCTCCTCTGTAGTGGTGAATCTGCAGTCTGCGAGCCTCTGCCGGTCTCTGACTGCCCCCTGCGGCTAAATCTGCCCCTCTACGGCTGTGGTGGAGGCGGGGATCTGGGAGGCCTATCTAACAATCGTGGCCTAGGTCTTCCCCGAGCCTCCCTCTGTAACTCAACTGGCTTATCCCTGCGGTGCTGTTCTTGACTGGTCCTCCTGATCTCCCGCTGCCGCTGCCTGATGCCCTCAATATTCTGGGTGAATTCCTAAACTCGTACAATATCCATGTCCTCTCGAAGTGTAGCTGTAATACAAGTCTCAACATATTCTGGATTCAACCCTAAGATGAAGCGGTGTACTCTGGATGCCATGGTATCAACAAAGGCTGGTGCATATCGGGCCAAAGAATCAAACCGCAAGGCGTATTCCCGAACACTCATGGCCCCCTGCTCTAAATGTAAAAACTGATCCACCCGGGCTTGTCGAATCTCCTGTGGCAAATAGTGATCCAAAAAATCTCCTGAGAAGCTGGACCAGGTTGGAGGGGAAACATCTCTCCCTCAAGACCTTTCCCAGCTTTCATACCACAACACGGCGATATCCCGTAGCTGGAATGCTTCCAATTCAACCGATTCTATAAGGCGCAGCATGCATAACCCTGGAAATTCTCTGCATCTTGTCTAGAAAATCCTGAGGGTCCTCTGTCCGGTCCGTACCTATAAAATATGGGGGATTCAGAGCAAAAAATTCCCGGACCCTTGAACTACTAGGCCCTCCTGACAACTCTGCAACTGTAGACGGCAACGGCTGTCGCTGAGCAGCCATCATTTGTGCTAACATGACTACCGCACTCCTGACCTCGTAGTCGGAAGGTATCAGTATAGGGACTGCTGGAGGTGGTGTCGTCCCAAGTGGCTCCTGATGTGGTGGAGACTGTTGAGAAGGTTGGGACGATGCCTCTGTATTGCCCTCTGATTGGGCTGTTTCTAAACGAGGGTGAGGCATCCTGCTGGTACCTTCCCCTACTGCAATGTCCAATCTCCGGCCTGTGATAGGATGTTGCTAGTCTGACATTTTATCTCTAACCAAAGAATATAGTAAGCTCTAGGGACTCAACCCTATACTTTACCGCTATACAACACGATTAAATAAGAATAAAAAGCAACCAACCTATCATGCCTTGCAGCCTCCTGCTTATAGTATGTGGTGCACAACACATCCATAGGCAAGACTCTACTTAGCACGGCTTGCAGACTCCCTGGGATATAACCTGCTCTGATACCAAGTTTGTCACGCCCCGCCTTGGGGGGCATGACTGGCACCTGGTGCCCTACTGGAACCTGGACTGCTGGACTAGCTGAGCCTAAGCACTTCTCGTGCCAGGCTAGCTCTAACTCTTGATTCAAGAAAACGACGGGCTATATAACGGCTGTAAAATACAACCTCCGGTCGGCTAGGCCTATAGCTACCTGTAAGCAAACAACATCTACCCAGAACAATCGAATTAGTAGGGAACCTATGCGGGCCGACAAGTCCACCATGCTGTCTAGTTATTTCTGAATCAAGAAAACAAGTGCTAAACTTCTACATGACCAGAAAGGTCACCACTATCAACTAAATAAGGCCGCACACGACCATCATAAATAAACTAAAACATACACACGGCCTCACACTACCGGTATAGCTAACCACAGGGAATGTACAATCTTCAAGCCTCTAAGAATACTGATAAGATGGTCGGGACAGGGCCCCCGCCTACCTATACTGTACAACAAAGAAAAGGAATAAACCTCTAGTTGTCTAGCTCCGGATGACAGGAGCTGATGACTTTGTGTGCTGGCTGGAATCATGAGGGATCAGCTCCTCGTCTATGAGTACCTGCAGGAAACTAATGCAGCGCCCCAAACGGGCGTCAGTACCGCTAGTACTGAGTATGCAAAGCAACAACTAGAAAATAACCGAAGACAAGCAATATAACTGATAGAACTGAAATAGAAGGAAATAGACTGTAACTGACTGAAAGTATGAGTTTAAGACTGTCCTCAACTATGCTGAAAGGAGTAGGAGTCGTACCTGGTAACGTGGCATTCTACTGTCTGTCTACTCATAACTAACATAACATGGCATAATATATCGTAACATAACATAGCATAGCACACATAAACCTTACCCGGCCCCCATAAGCCGGGAGGTACAACTTACACGCAATCTATACCCCTACCCCGGTCATCCCATCTCCCATAGTAACTATAAGCATCCTGCCGGTCCCCTGGGTATGCACTTGGGCCCGCTGAGCCCCTGACTATAATTGTATCTGAGTCCAAAGGAATCCTGAATCAACACCCCGGGCGTACCCGCTCGTCGGGGGTGTATAAAAGCCGACCAAGGCAAAATATGGAGAAACTGGCATCCCATCTTCGTCTCCTAGGGGAAGGCATGCCACTCTGTATAGCGACGTATCCTCGCCCTCTAGCGGATGAGTCGATACAGCTATTAACCCTGGGGCAGTCATGAATGCTAGGTAATCCATCCCAAAACAATACAGTCAAGTCTCAACTAGTAATACTAACTGCGTGTACTACATGCTGAAACTAGTGATAATAATGTGTATGTATATAATACATGCAGAAACTAATGATAGTAATATGTATATATATATTACATGCTGAAACTGATAATGGTATATATATAATTTCCGTCATACTGTGCTGAATCTGATATTGAAACAAGATATAATATTTCTGCTGAGAATCATGCTGTATAACTAAGTTTCATGGTAAACATGGCTTACTATTTTCGACATGCTTTCTAAAACTCATATTAGCCACTATTCTATTTCTGAAATACTTTACGAGAAACTATATTTCTTTACTAAGTTTTGGCAGAACACGATAATGTCCTGACATACCTCACTAAATTACATACTGGACATGCTGTACTGTTTCTGAAACTTCCTACTAGAATTGATATCGTGCTAATAAGTTTCATGCTACGCATAATATGATGTTTCTAACGTTATACTAAAATTCATACTAAACATAATATGCGGCTTCTAAAACATTCTACTGTCACTTGAACTATTTGACTATGCCAGAACTACTAGCTTGCCGAAGAAACTGGCTTTACATACCTTTTCCGTTAACTTTCTGAGTATCTGGCGTAACTCGGCTAATTTTCAGCTATTTCTTCCAACTGCATTCATATTCATAGCAATTAGAACTAAGTTCATCGATATTCTGGAAGAAATACTAATATATATATAGCCCAAACTTTGACTTATCGAAAAACAGCCGAGAACTCGCTATTTCTCGAAAGTATAAATACTCACCTTAGGGCTAGGAGTATATTGATACTAATTTGGAGCAATTCCACTTACCTTAGCTCAGTAGGATGACGATTTACCGAATTTCGCAAAACTAACTCCGCAGGAATGTTCTCTGCAGCTTTATACTTCGGTATCTGGAGTTAATTTGAGTTTGGACTGCGTTTGATGGCGTAATCAAATGAATATTTATCAAAACCCTTCGTCCCTTACTATTTTGGTCATATTCTGGAAATTAAATTGTGGGAAATGAAATAAAAAACCGAAGTGGGGCTTTATATACTTGGGCCTGGACACCCCCCTCCGTGGCATGTTGCCATCGCGGAGGGGCTTCCTCCGTGGCACGCTGCCATCGCCGAGGGGGTCTGCCCGGCCTCCTCCTGCGATGGTTCGATGCGACGCTCGTTCGGTCTTTCCCCGGGCCTTTTTCTAGCATGTATGGCATTCTAAAACTCTTAACCAACATGCGAGTAGGCCATCTACATGTCAAGAATTTATGGGGTGTAACAATCGCCATATCCTTGAACGTTTGAATAGTGCGTTCTGCTTGCCTATCTGTCTGAGGATGAAAAGATGTGCTCAGGTTAACCTGCATCCCCAAGCCTCTCTGAAATGATTTCCAGAATTTTAGCTGTAAACTTTGCCCCTCTGTCAGAGATAATAGACACTAGAACACCATGCAATCTTACTATTTCTCTGATATACAGCTCAGCATAATCCTCGGCGTAAAAGGTAGCCCTTACTGGCAGAAAATGAGCTGATTTTGTCAGTCTGTCAACAATCACCCAGATCGAATCATATCTATGCCTGGTGCGGGGTAATCCTGCTACAAAATCCATATTTATTGCTTCCCCATTTCTATAGAGGCACAGCTATATCCTGAGTCAGTTCGTCTGGTTTCTGATGTTCAGCTTTTACCTGTTGGCAGTTGGGACACTGAGCTACAAATTCTGCTATCCCTTTCTTCGTTCCTAGCCACCAGTAGATTTCTTTTATATCGTGGTACATTTTTGCCGAACCTGCGTGGAGAGAATAATGGGCATAGTGTACCTCGCCCATAATCTGCTAGCGAAGCCCTGCAACGTTTGGAACACAAAGGTGATCTTTATATCTCAACACTCCATCCTCGCTTACCCGAAAACTCTGCTCGCATGCCTCAGTCTACTGGAACTTTGCTGTTTTCTGTGTCAGTTTAGTCAGAGGTGCTGCAAAAGTGGAAAATCCTTCCACAAACCTTTTGTAGTACCTGGCTAACCCTAGGAAACTACGTACTTCGGTCGGAGTGATAGGTCTGGGCCATGTTTTCACTGCTTCTATTTTCTGTGTATCTACTTGTATACCATCCTCTGACACGATGTGACCCAAAAAGGCTACTGAATTCAGCCAAACTCACATTTAGAGCAATTGGCATGTAACTGATGATCATACTAATTTATCATACCGGAGAAACTTGACAAGTGATCTATCTGTACAACTAGAGCTTATCTGGCCTTCTGGGCCGCATGCTACTACTTGCTTCTGGGATAATCTGTATGACTGTCTACACACCATGCGCACGTATCTGATCAGAGGATCCTGATAATGATCATGATCTCTAGTAATCTGGCTGAATAACTGTGAATAACTGAATAGCTGGGTTGAATGATCCGAATGCTGAAGTAGTCTAACAATGCTCTAACCTACTCGGACATCTGTAGCTCATGCATAACTGCGAAGTTGTGGACAACTAACTTCTTTGTTCTTCTAATTGAACAACTGTAGAGCTGGGATTAGTCGGGCTTACTCTCAGGAGATCAGTCCCTGGATCTTCATAGGGAACCTATTGATTTCCTTGTCTTAGCAAACATTGTGCTAGCAGAGTCTACCAATTGCTTATGCCTTGTTCGTATCCACTCGGATCTATACTACTGTTCTGGGAAATTCTTGGTCTTATGAGCAATTCTATAAAGACTGGCCTTCTCCTAGGACTCTGTATCTGAATATCTTACGAGAACCGGCTGAGGTACTAGTCTGTCACTGACTACTGATGTGGACCCCTCCTTGGGGTACCCATGGGTTTATCTGACTGGGACAGCTGGCTGACTTGCGGGGTGTTCTACATGATAACTCCTAGGTTGACTAAGGCTGACTCTCACCTACAAGGATGGAAGAACGATGTACGACCACTTAACACACT